>OX940789.1:20724159-23332882 GCA_954870985.1 Trifolium fragiferum
TCCAAAAAGAAACACCGAAAACTCTCTACGCACTACCAAAGCTAGCAAAACGAGTCGATTCCAATCAACACAATTCCGTCTATTATTAACAAGAGATTAAGAGTGATCAGTTCCTTAATTTGTCAATAGATAGCCGACAATCATGATGGTGGCTTAGACCATATTTACCTAACTTTTAATAATGCTTCCTTCCACTCGTGCTCAAGGCCCTCCGAGGCACAAGTGTCCAACAATTCCTTCGAGATTTTCTTAATGTTTTCCTCAATTCCTACTACCTCGATCTCCCCAATGAGACCCAATACTCAAAACACAACACTTAAAACCTCATGCTTCCACTCTTGAAACATCTGTTAAGTATCGCCCAACAGTAAAACAGTGCTACCACGGCAAGTACCACCCAAACCATTACACTCAGAAAGAAGTTGCCATCTCGTTAAAAGAACTTCACAACTTCACTAACATCCATAAGTCCTTAATTTAATAAATACGCCTAATTAATCGTATGTTCACATTCGGATCTCGTTCCAATCACGATTTTAATAATACCATCCCAACATCCGGTTGGTGATCCAAACTCCTCATTTTTCTTGGCACTTGCCCAAACTATAACATCTACTTCTCTTGGACTCCCTTTATCCAAATCTCAAATTTCCAAAACAACAATCTCTTATGTACCCACATATTATTTCCATAATAATATTTAGCTTACTCTCGCGTGCCTTAAATAAAAAATGTTTCTCCTCGTTGGCTTCCATCGTTGGCACACATCAACTTTCATCATATCCCCATTCGATTTCTAAACTCTCGAGTTTCTTTCATGTTATCATTAAATTCCTTTTTTTCTCACAAGAGCTCGTCATCCCGTCCATTGCTAATTGTTCCAAAATATCATCTTTATTGGGGATTTCTACATCCAAAATATATCTCGAGAAATTTCTGCCCTCAACCGACATAAGCCACATCTTTTTGTGCTTCTCAATTACTTGTTCTTAAAACATCTTCCCAACGACTAACTTTTTCATTCCATTCTTCAATTAATAACACTACACACTTAATCTCACCTTGACTTCCAAGGTCTCACGTGAAATTCTCTGACATGCTTTCCACTTAGTAATTTAATCGTCCAGATACCAACCGTAACATTTTTTCCAATTTAAAACTCTTTTGCTCATCTATATTCTTTCGTGCTTTTATCCAACTATGCCTAGCTCCACTTTCATTGGCATACACTCCTCATGTGGTTCCTAACTAAACCTTAACTCCTTATGAGGTACAACACTGTAATCCTTCCTACCACTCTTTTGAACTTTTCCAAGTTAACCAATGAGGTTGTCAGCCTCCCCTTAAAACTTGTATTACCTTCTCACTTCCTATCTAATGTACAACGTTAATCTTCCTTTGCGACTACCTTGCCGATGTTATAAAATCTACAAAACTCCAATTAGATCCTCCTATACGCTCTAGTAATTTGCAACTTTCAAGTTCAACAACCGTCTATATTTGGTTTCCAAACAACCAAGACCTCCATCTTGTTGATTCCAAACAACATCTTTAACTCGCCGCACACAAACCAAATACTCTCTCGCTCCCCATAATTTTGAATCATAACAACATACCCTTCTATGTTCGACCAATCCCAAATCGTCGCAACTATCTAAAGTTATAAAGTATGTTCCCACCGGGAATCAATCCCTAAATCTCAAGTTCTTGCTCACCCTGCTTTTTCGACTATACGCTCATCAGTTACTTATTCACTTCTAACCTTATTTTCGAACCTAATATATCTCAAACACTTAATCTAAACCCTTAAGGTATCCACCATTCGTAAAAATGTCACCTAAGCTCATTAGGTTCACTTACTCTTGACGCACAACGCCCTTTAATTTCAATACGAGCCACCTCGATGATTATCCAAACATCGTACTTAAATCCCATTGACATCTCTGCCTGCTCCCCCATTCCACAATGGCCGCATCCTCTTGAAACCGAATGACTTCACCAAGTCTCGTCATGAACTCATCGGACGGACATCCAATATCTTCCCAAAGGTCATCCCAAATAAGAGCCTTTCTTGCAATCCATTATCAATTGACGTTCACTCGTCCATAAACAGCACTGCCGAGTGACAATGATCAATGACACTTCCAATCCATTATATTATTTCCAAGAATCACTTGTAGTTCTTGTTCGCCTCAAGTCCGTCATCTTTGGACCGTTACATCTCAGTAATTCGAAGACACTCATCGACCAAAGTCAACCAATGCTCGGGGGTTTTTTAACTATTCTACATACTGAAATACTATAGGGAGCAATGCTTCAGTAAGAAACTATCAAGGACCTAAGCATATACCATGCTAGACTCAAGACAAACAACCACATAACACATAAGGACTCCAGCCCTTACTCCCACTAAACCCGACTCTTGATCAGCTTAGGATACACGACTCAGAGCCCTTTTGCGAGAATCTACCGCCGAGCTCTGATACCACAATGTAACACCCCGATTTTCGAAGCCCAAAAGTAGGCACTTTTTTTTTTAAAAAAAAACAACAACTCTGAAATAACACATTCACGATCGTCCTTAAATTAAACCAGAGTAAACCATTTTCAAAATAACGATCGGAATGCGATGTCTCTTTTATAAATTGTTTTCACGAATAAAAGTTTAAGATTAGAACCAAACGCTATGTCTAAACAAATATAGCGACATCATTTATTCCAAATAAATATCGTAATACAATTTCAATATAAATACACCGGACAATAAATAAGAGCAAACGAGACTCTTAAACTACTTCCCCTAAGCTGATCTTTAAACTCTAACTGAAGATGACTGGGTGACGAAGACCCACAGACGGCTTCAAGCCTTGCCGCTTCTCCACGCGGTACAAATAAATCCCTAAAAATGCTCGTAGGGGGTCACGATCTAAAAATAACATATAACCAAAAATACACAGCGCAAGATATACAATACATGGCAGCATATACAAGTTTATCATATGAATCACACATCATAAAATTTAAGTATACGAATAGTCTATCAATCACACACAACAATATTCAAATGCACAATTAGCCTATCAATGTAGACTCTACATGATCGTGACACCAATCATTGGCTGTCACATGCATGAATTCAGGAATTTAACCTCTCCGCAGAGAGTCGTAGGTCCATCCCCTACTAAACACCGCAGGGCAGGTGAGGTCTCCATCTGACAATCACCGACTCAATAAAATCCCGCAGGATTAGGTGGTCCCATCTGACACACCCCGTGCAGTCCCATATGATATATAGGACTATGAATGCATGAGCATAATATATTCTATTTCAACATATACAGGGTAGTCTCCATCTGACATACCTCAGGCAGTCCCATCTGACATACCCCGTGCAGCCCATCTGACATACACGTTCATATATACTCATGCAACTAATTACATATCATACAAGCATATGTAATCACAACCACAACAACATACATAGATTCTCAATCATATGTATTCAATCACAACAACATACATATATTCTCAATCATATGTATTCAATCACAACAGCATACATATATTCTCAATCATATAAAATTCACAACAACCACTCAAACATGTGTAGAATATAGCATGTTCTCAAACAAGTTCTCGTCACGAGAATACATCACAAAACAACCATGCTCATAATTCATATTGCATCACATCAAGCAAATACACATATTAAAGGCAAACAGTTACACATGCATAAAAAGCACTCGATATTTCGAGGTATATGAAATCGTTAGAAAGTGCCCTTACCTCGGCAAGCTTCCAACACATCAACTTACGCTACGCAAGCAATATTCGTCTCTCTCGACGAAGTCCCATAATCGGCTAGTCCTCTTAACCTTTTAAAACATATAACTTCTTTAAGTTAATACCACATTCTAATTGGTTACTCAAATAATCCTAGCTCGGCTACTAATGGATTCAAGACCTATGGTTGTCTCTCACAACTAACTAGGTTCGACTCATTTTCAAAACGGCTCTTGAAAATACAAACACTTAAAATAATAGATTTTATCTCAAAAGCGTCATTAAATAAAAACCAACTATTAAAAACATTTCCAAAAGAAAATCTCTTTTCAAACAACTTATGCCTTAAATCATAAGTTCCAAAATCTTTTAAAACTAAACAAGTTCGAAACTAAAACTTTTCTCATACAACGTATAACAAAATACTTTTCGCGTGCACGTAACTAAAACTTTTTTCTGAATAGTTCACAAACATCAACCTTTTAAAATATAAATCCTCGACAAAACAGTTTCAAACTAAAATGGTCATAACTCATTCAATCTTTGTCCGATCGAGACGAGCCATACGCCAAATTCATCGTCTCGAAAAGGCGGATCAAATTGTTAACTTTCTACGACACAAAAACAATTTTAAAATGACCTAAAGGCCCTTATAGATTTCGGCTAGAACCTAAAAATAGCTCCAAGCAACTCTTTTCAAAAATCTAACTTGTTAAAACAAGTATAAAAATACCAATTTCACATAATTCAGCTCAATTGAATAAATATTCCAAAAACTAAAGAAATTCCAAAACCCTAACTTCACAAATCATAAAATTTGGGGCTTTTCATTCCTTATATTTTCATTTCAAAATTAAACTCATAAAACAACTAGTGCTAGTTTCAATTTCATGGAAATCATATCATAAATTGATTTCAAACATTTATCAAAAATCACCCAATTTCTAAAATGCTCACAATCAAAATTTCTTTTTAGATCTATAACCACTAAAGCTCATCCAACAATATTAACAAAAGAAAATCAAAACTTAACACAAATCTTTTTGAACATAAAATTAAACAATTCCAAACACAATTTTTCTCTTGGATATATCACTAACTAACATGGATTTATAACATTAACAAAGGTAAAATTAAAAGCTCACACTATCCTATCAAAAGGGCTACACGGCCAAGGAGAGAAAATGAGGGAGGAGAATTTTTCTTACCTCAAACTATAGCTCATAATCACCATCATGATGAGAGGATCAACTTTAGTTCCAAGCTTTCTTCCTAATTCTTTCTAGATTTCTCTTAAGGTGGAGATTTGTGTTCTATCTAACACTTAGAAAAATAAAATGAAAGAGATGGAGGAGGGAGCTCACGTGAGAGGAAGAGAAAAGGAATGGAAAAATCTCATGACTTTGCTTTCTTAAAGATCTCTCAATTAATTCCTAACCATTAGATCAAATAGTGCTAACTTGTTATGATTTAATCCTAGCCATCCACCCTTTGCACTCACAAGGATAAACATGTAATATCCTAGGAAAATATCTAGATATTTTTGTGATCATGCCAACTCATCTCGCTCAGTTTCCGCGCTCGCGCTTAAACGAGTCGTATCTCGCATACCGATAAACTTTACGGAAACAGAAAATTCTACCGTAAATCACTTAATTAAAACAATTCACAAACATTCGAATAAATTTTATTCCGAATAAATTTTCGCTCTTAAGCTCGGAAAAATACAATGAGATCAAATTATCCTAACAGTCGATATATAAAGTTTCCATTAAAATTTTGACAGAAATCAGAAACCGTAAAATTTTCAAACAGCGGGTATATCTTGCCCGTTTTCTCAAAAACCGCTAGAAAATTATTTTCAACATTTCAACGAGACAAAAATGTTTCTAAACTCATTTAAAGCTTATAAAATCATTGTGCCCATTTTTCAAATGTTAAACTACGCGCAAGCACAATCTCAGCAAAAACTTTGTCAAAACAGACAATCAAGCAGAAAACCAATAAAACAAATAGCATAAGCTAATTAATATATCAAAAATATAATTCCTGCTTTTGAAATTCTACGGGTCTTACAGTGACCACGCATCAATCGAAACCACGCCGACTGCTTCGCTATCGCCTTGACGGAACACAACATGAAACCTTCACCACCACAACGGAACAATGCAAACACAGCACCAAAACCGGAGCACAACACCAAGACACCAGTTCCGATGCAAAACCAACGCCGTAACCGGAGCACCACCACCGCCAGTTTTCAGGACAAGGGACCACGAAGAAGGGGAACAGAACCAGAAGAAACGCAGCCACGGAAAATACACTCATAACCAGAAGAAAGAACCACCGAATTCAAATCGGCAGCGCCACCGCCTCCAATCCCACCGCCATCCACCACCAGAAATTGCATCCAAAACGCCACCTTCGTCGGAGCCACCATCAACCATCAAAATCATCGTGAAAACAAAGCCCACAACCACCATAACTCGTCGGAGAAACTGCAGCAAGCCAACAGTGAAACAGAAAGTTAAAGAAAAACGGAGAAAACGCCACCGTCGAACAGTAACACGGTGGTGCGGAGGGCAGAGCCGCTCGTCGCACCACCAGAAGAGAGGGTCTACATCTTGAAAGCAAGGATTTGGATACGGGGGAAAGGGGGCGGCGCTAGATCTAGGGTTGCAGAGAGAAGGGAGAGCGTTTGGCTTAGAGAGAGAAAGCTATTTGTTGAAACAAATATGAAGATTGACATAAAAACTATATTAAAATCTGAATCATCCAAACATAATCAAACAATATTAAAGAGCTAACTAACACTAAATGCATCAATCTTAACTTATTTTAATCTATTTCCTTATTTTCTTTCCGTAACATCCTTTGTTTTTAATAAATTAATTTTTTATGCAATAAATTAAATAATAGGTATAATCATTCAGTCACGAGATTTAAATATAAATTTTTATGTTTTTGATGCTTAAAAATTCATATTTAAGTCATGATTTGTTAAAAAATAAAATTTTTTTTTGTGAATGATTGTTAAAATATTCTAGATTTCTTTGAAAAATTAAGTCTACAAAAAAGTTGATTTTAAAATAGAAACCAAAAATATTAATTGAAAATTTTGGAAGAACTAAAAACAAAAATTTAAAATATTTATAGAAATCAGAAACATATTTATTCATTATTAATTAAACCACCGTAAAAATAAGAGTTGAATATAGTGTATTTTTTACCTAAAAAACGAATATAGTGTATTTTTTCATTGTTCAAAATTCATTCGGTAAGACAATAAAAGTAAAACATGTTTCAATATAATCACTATTAGTGGAACATATTTCAATTCCAAATCAACCACTTGTCACCGCTTTAGAACATCCTTAACCTTGCTCATGCACACTTGTCACTTTAATTGCCACGCATCACATTACCCTCTATAGCCTATAAATCCACTCTTTAATTTTCATCTTTATTACTCAAAATCCCACTCCCAAAGACTTGAACTAACCAATGGCAAAAAGCAAAGATGATATAAAATATGGAACATCACAAGCAAGATTATCAGAAGATGAAGCTGTGAGAGTGGTTTATAAACATGGTACACCACTTGAAGGAGGAAAAATATCAGATTCTGAACAAGTTGATTTGTTTTCAAGTGCACAAAATATTTCAAAGAATGATCAACAACAACAAATAGATTCTAATCAATCTCAGTTGCAACGTGATGATGATACAAAAAGAGAAGAAGATTCTACTAATTTTACCACTGGAGCTCCTTGTTTACCACATAAGAACAAGCTTCCAACACTTGGTCATAAATTTTGATTATAAAATAAGAATAGAGAGAAATAGTATTTATGTTCTCTTATGTTTATTAATTTTAATTTTTGTGTGTTGTCTTGTTTTCTATATGTAGCAATACCTAAATGTATTATACTACTAGTACTCCTTAATTGTGTTGTTTAAGGTTGAGTTAATTATTATTGTAAGAAAAAGGTTGAGTTAATTACATAGATTAAAAATATAATAATCGGTATATTAGTATTAAAATAGTTTCTTTTCTTTTTGACAAGAAAAATACTTTCATTTTATTCTTATAGATAAATGTGGTGTGTATCATGTGTGGATAGTTGTTAGTTCTCTCTTAAATTAATAAGGATAAGGATATAAAATTGAGGTGGTGCGTTATTAAGCATCAATGATTTTGACACAAAATCAAATAGAGCTATCATGCATCAGCATCACTATTCTAATTATAACTTAATATTATTATATTTGTTTATGTATTTTTTGGTACAAATAAGCGATTTTCAAATACAATCCATTAATAAATATATATATTTTTTAAGAAATATAAGAATAAACAACCTCCCTAACACAAGATGTGCCAAGGAAAGCTACCAAAGTTTACAAAGAGACATATATACATTTACAGAATCAAAAACCAAAAGCAAAATCAATCAAACAAAGCTCAAACAGAGCAAAGGACTAGACCACCATCTATGATAGTTGGAAGATAATGTAATACATGTCGGCTTCAACCATCTAAGAGAAAGGATCTTGATCTTGTCCAACAGCTGAGAAGTAGAGTTGGCTGAGTCTCAGAACAACCTGTAATTTCTCTCCGTCCAAACGATTCATACGCATGCGAGCCAAATGAGCTGCAAAAAGGAGCGGCGATCCCGAGAAACACTTGCTGAAGAAGTAAACTGGACGAAGTGGTCACGTAGGGAAGTAAATTCCATCATTGGGATACCAATCCATGAACGCACTAACACCCATAGGGAACCAAAAGTACCACATGAGATAAATAAGTAAAATGCTGACTCCGCCTCACTGCAATCCGAAACGCACAACTGAGCTGTCGAAGATAAAATGCCTCGAGTGACCAGGTGGTTTTTGTGGGCAACCTGTCACGCAAAAGACGTCACGTAAAGATGGATACCTACAGCAGAATCTGAGGGTGCCAAATGAGCTTGGTTGTGTCGTCCATGGGAGTCGAGACCTGTGAAGTCAAGAGCTGATAAGCTCCCCGCACAGTGTAGCCTATGTCGGGGTCAGACTGCCACTGCCACCTATCTGAAGACTGGCCCTGCAAATAATGGATTAGCAATAAATCCTGGCACTCCCTCAGCTCGTCATCCTCCCACCCCCTCAACTGGCGCCGCCAGACCCAGGTCTCTCCATCCGCTTCCCACCCTAACGTGAACATCTCTACCACCGTACACTGTTTGGTCTTCGCTAAATCAAACAGACGACCAAACCGCTCACTCAGGGGGATCCCATCCACCCATGGGTCCGTCCAGAATAAGGTATCTGACCCGTCCCCCACCTTCCTCGAAACATGCTCCGCAAACCACATGTCCCCTAGCTCACCTCCCTCCTTAATATGTGCGATCTCCCTCCACCAAGAAGACCCTCTCCGCCCTCCCTCTCGAAGCCTGCCTCTCTTCATCCCGTATCGGGCTGCCAACACGTGAAACCACAATCCCTCTCTGTCCACTAGCATCCTCCAACACCATTTACCTAAAAGAGCCAAATTAAACTCCCTCAACTGTTTGACCCCCAACCCTCCATAGTCCTTACGCAAACAAATAGATTTCCAAGTAACCCAAGAGATTTTCCTAGAATCCTCACACCCCCCATAAAAAAAATTAATTAATAGAGGAAATGATGTTGGAACAAAATTATGATTTTGTATCTCCTTAATTGATTTTGATGATAACAATGTATTTAAGGTTAAATTGGAGTACTAATAATTTAATTCAGTGTGCAGGATTAAAAGTTAAAATTTGCGTACTAAAGAACCTTAGAATTTCTGAAGGAATTACTTCTGAGCTCACCAGATCTGAAGCAAGTAATTCTGAGCCTATGAAACTCTGAAGTTATTATCTGAACCTTAGAATTTCTGAAGGAATTACTTCTGAGCTCACCAGATCTGAAGCAAGTAATTCTGAGCCTATGAAACTCTGAAGTTATTATCTGAACCTTAGAATTTCTGAAGGAATTACTTCTGAGCTCACCAGATCTGAAGCAAGTAATTCTGAGCCTATGAAACTCTGAAGTTATTATCTGAACCTTAGAATTTCTGAAGGAATTACTTCTGAGCTCACCAGATCTGAAGCAAGTAATTCTGAGCCTGTGAAACTCTGAAGTTATTATCTGAACCTTAGAATTTCTGAAGGAATTACTTCTGAGCTCACCAGATCTGAAACAAGTAATTCTGAGCCTATCAAAATCTGAAGAACATCTGAGCTCACCAGATCTGAAACAAGTAAATCTGAGCCTATCAAAATCTGAAGAACATCTGAGCTCACCAGATCTGAAACAAGTAATTCTGAGCTTATCAAAATCTGAAGGCTCGTCAGATATAAGTGTTAAGCTACATTTGAGAGTACAATTTTATTGAAGACTGTGCCTGACTAAGTCCAAACGCAGAAACCAAGAATGAAAAGGTTTGACCATGGAAAGGTCCTTTTCAAGTCAGGCTTCAGAAACGATTATTTCCTTATTTGGCTTTCACCAAGGTTCAAATATCAAAAGCCAAAAGGAATCTCTCATTTTGTAGTAAACGTTAAGCTCCTAAGCTACTGCAAATCAGAACAGCTAATAAGCTCACTGATCTATACAAAGGAGCGTCTCAATTCTTCAAACGGCTATAATCTTCAACGTTCATTTTATCATCTATAAAAGGAAGAAGATTTGTGAAGAAATGAATTAAGACTTAAGCTTCTGAACGTGCTGAAACTCTGTCAAATTCTGAAGCTATCAAACACTTAGAAACTTTGTGATAATTTTCTAAGTTAGTCTTGTAACTGCGTTGTATTTTGTAAACACCTCTGATTGTATATCAAGTGTTAATCTCTTATCTTTATTAACATTAAAAGCAGTTAGAAGTCTCTTGCTTTGTGCTTGAGCATTTGAAGTCTCTTGCTTTGTGCTTGAGCATTGGAAGTCTCTTGCTTTGTGCTTGAGCATTGGAAGTCTCTTGCTTTGTGCTTGAGCATTTGAAGTCTCTTGCTTTGTGCTTGAGCATTGGAAGTCTCTTGCTTTGTGCTTGAGCATTGGAAGTCTCTTGCTTTGTGCTTGAGCATTGGAAGTCTCTTGCTTTGTGCTTGAGCATTGGAAGTCTCTTGCTTTGTGCTTGAGCAGTTAGAAGTCTCTTGCTTTGTGCTTGAGCAGTTTGAAGTCTCTTGCTTAGTGCTTGAGCATTTGTAATCTGAGTGATTATAGTGAAATCTCTTGTGAAGGACAAGAGGACTGGACTACTCCTGTTAGTGGGAGGAACCAGTATAAAAATTCTGAGCATCTCTCTCTAACTCTATCCTCATATATTGTGTGTGTTATACCTTATCCGCTGCAATTTGTTTTAACTTAAAAAAAGTCAACACACAATTCAACCCCCCCTTCTTGTGTGTTTTTCAACCTTCAATTGGCATCAGAGCTCCGGTCTGTTGCTCTTCACTTAACAGTGAAACAGTAAAAGATCTAGGGGTACTTAGTTGAAAAACATGTCTGGTGTTACCTCTCCTTCTGCTTCCTCTGGACCTGATCACTCTGCTGTTCCACCTCCTCACAACTATGATAGGGAAAGGAACAGTGATAATCACAGAGACAAACCACCTTACTTCAACAGTGATCCTACTACTTTTCCTTTCTGGAAAACCAAGATGTATAGTTACATCATTGGGACCGATGATGAGTTATGGGATATCATTGAAGATGGTATACATTTTGAACACATGGATGATGAAGGTGTTGTAAGAAATACCTACAGAAAGTTCTTTGATGCTGAAAAGAAGAAACAGTATAAGAAGCATCATACTGTTAAGAATATGCTTATTGGTGCAATATCTCATGCTGAGTATTTAAAAATATCCAACAAGTCATGTGCCAAAACTATCTGGGACTCTCTATGTTCCACCTATGAAGGAAATAAGCAAGTCAAAGAAGCTAAGGCAAACTTATTAGTTCATCAATATGAGCTGTTCAGAATGAAGGAAGATGAAGATATTGAAACCATGTATTCAAGGTTTCAAACCCTTGTCTCTGGTCTTCAAGTTCTGAAGAAAAGCTACACTGCATCTGATCACGTGAAGAAAATTCTGAGGAGCTTACCTTCCAAATGGAGACCAAAAGTTACAGCTTTTCAGGAATCCAAGGATTTGGACAATGTGACTCTTGAAGATTTAATAAGCTCACTCAGAAGTCATGAGCTAGAACTTATGTCAGATGAACCTGTCAAGAAGATGAAGTCCTTGGCTCTAAGCTCTGTTCAGACTTCCTCAAAAGCTGCAAAGATCAAAGTGTCTGAACAAGAGGAAGAAACTTCTGATGATATGATGGATGAAAATTCTGAGAATGAAGAAATGGCACTAATGGTTAGAAGGTTTCAGAAATGGAACAAGAAATACAAAAGGTTTCCAAACAAAGGAAACAACTCAAGAAGTTCCCTTTCAAAGGACAAAAAGGAAGAACTGAACAACTGCTATAACTGCAAGAAATCTGGACACTTCATTGCGGACTGTCCAGAAATGTCATCCAAGGACAAAGGAAAGAATAAGAGCTTTGGGAAAGAAAAGTACAAAGAAAAGGTAAGGAAGAGTTTGTTAGCCACTTGGGAGACCATTGAGAATGACTCTGAAGGAGAAGATGATGAAGAAGGCAATCTGGCCTTAATGGCAAGAACTTCTGAAGGTAACAACTCTGATAGAGATTCTGAAGATGACTCAGATGATGAAAATGAGGTATACTCTAACATGACTAAATCTGAATTAATTGATTCTCTTAAGATTGCCGTGAAACATTACTCTCGTATAGTAAGTCAACACAAAATTCTGAAGAATGTTCATGAATCATTGAAAAAGGATGCCAAGATTCTTTATGATGAAAATGAATCGTTAAACATTCGTATTTGTCATGTTGAATCTAACTATGTCTTGGCAGACAAGCTCAATGATGATCATGAAGATGCTCTTCACGAATTTATTCGTTGTACCTTCAATAGGAGTAAAATGGCTTCCATGATTTATCATATGACTCGTAACTATGGTGAAGGCATTGGTTATTCTCGGTTTAAGAACTGGGATAAACCTCTGAAATCATATAGTGAGGATGATACTCCACCTGAATTATTCTCTACCTTTGTTAAAAGTGGTACACTTGATCTGAAGGCATCCAACTCTGAAGGAGGTTCTGAACCTGAACCCAAAGACTCAGAAGTTCCAAGTTCTTCTGAACCTAAAATTTCTGAGTCCAAAAGTTCTCAAGTTAAGGCTCAGAAGTCATCTGAACCTCTGAGAAATCAAGGTAAAGTTACTTCAGATCCTTGCTTGACCTTTGGAACTGTGATATACTCCAGATCAAAATCCAAGAATCAAATTAAGCCTAAACATTCTTGTCAAAGCTTAATTAATTCTAGATCTTGTGTTGATCATAGAAAACAAAGAAGGAATACTATTCAGAAGACTAACTCTAAAGGACCCATCAGAATATGGGTACCAAAATCTGAAATAATGTTTGCTTCAGATGCTCATGCAAGGAAAGGTAAAACAGCAGCCCTGGTACCTGGACAGTGGTTGCTCACGACATATGACGGGAGAAAAGCATATGTTCCAAACCCTAACTCTGAAAGAGGGAGGCTCTGTGGGATTTGGAGGAAAACAAAAAGGGAAGATCATTGGTACAGGTACAGTTGGTAATTCTTCTTTTTCCATTAAAGATGTTTGGTTAGTTGATGGACTTAAACACAATCTATTGAGCATTAGTCAATTTTGTGACAATGGGTGTGTTGTTACATTTAATAAGGAATCATGTACTGTATCAAAAGACTCTGACAAATCTGTAGTATTCAAGGGAATGAGAGTTGGCAATGTTTATAAAGTAAACTTTTCTGATTTGGTTGACCAAAAGATTATATGTCTTTTGTCTCTGAGTGATGAGAAATGGCTATGGCACAAGCGTCTTGGTCATGCTAACTGGAGGTTGATCTCTAAGCTTAGCAAACAAAAGCTTGTTAGTGGTTTGCCTGACATTGATTATCACTCAGATGCACTTTGTGGCTCATGTCAAAAAGGAAAATTTGCTAAGACTTCATTCAAGTCTAAAAACATTGTCTCTACTTCCAGACCCTTAGAATTGCTTCACATTGATCTGTTTGGTCCTGTTTCGACAGCCTCTATCAATGGTAAAAAATATGGATTGGTCATGGTTGATGATTTCAGTAGATGGACTTGGGTGAAATTCCTACGTTCTAAGAGTGAAGCACTTGTGGTGTTCAGTGACTTCTGCACACAAATACAAAGTGAAAAGGATCTTCGGATTCTGAAGGTTAGAAGCGACCATGGGGGAGAGTTCGAAAATGACTCTTTCGAATCTTTCTGCTCAGAGCATGGAGTAATCCATGAATTCTCTTCTCCTAGAACACCACAGCAGAATGGTGTTGTAGAAAGAAAGAATAGATCTTTGCAAGAAATGGCTCGTACCATGATGCTTGAGTCTAACCTAGCTAAGTTCTTGTGGGCAGAAGCCGTGAGTACTGCTTGCTATGTTCAGAATAGAATCTACATCAGACCTATTCTGAACAAAACTGCTTATGAATTGTTCAAAGGAAGAAAACCAAATATTTCTTATTTTCATCAGTTTGGATGTACTTGTTATATTCTAGACAACAAGGTCTATCGAAAGAAATTTGATGCTAGAGCTTATAAGGGTATCTTTATAGGCTACTCTGAACGCTCAAAAGCATACAGATTGTATAATTCTGAAACTCACACAGTTGAAGAATCTATACATGTTAGATTTGATGATAAAGAGCCTGACGATAAAATGTCAGAGCAAGCTGAGACTTTTGCAGAATTTCAAGTTTCCTCAAATTCTGAGTGTGAAAATCTCTCCATTGCTGTATATCCATCTGAGACTCAAAATGAAGATATCTCTGAAGGCCTTGAAACTGAAGACCCTTCAGAAACTGAACCCTCTCAGACACCTGCTCCACCTAAGAGTAAATTCAAGTATAGATCATCTCATCCTGAAGAGCTAATTGTTGGTAACAAGGATAGCCCAAGAAAGACCAGATCTGCTTTCAAAGAGGATGAATCCCTAGTTGGGTTAATTTCATTAATTGAACCCACAAACATAGAAGAAGCACTCTCAGATGATGGGTGGATTGTTGCAATGCAAGAAGAACTCAATCAATTTGAAAGAAATGATGTTTGGGATCTGGTACCAAAACCCAAACACAAGAACATTATTGGAACAAAATGGGTATTCAGAAACAAGTCAAATGAAAAGGGAGAAGTTGTCAGAAATAAAGCTAGACTGGTTGCACAAGGTTATAGTCAGCAAGAAGGCATAGATTTCACTGAAACCTTTGCACCAGTAGCAAGACTTGAGGCAATTAGACTTCTCTTGTCCTATGCAGTTAATCTTGACATCACTCTATTTCAAATGGATGTTAAGAGTGCATTTCTGAATGGAGTAATTTATGAAGAAGTCTATGTTAAACAACCTCCTGGCTTTGAAGATATAAAGTGTCCTGATCATGTTTACAAATTGAAGAAATCTCTGTATGGTTTGAAACAAGCTCCAAGAGCTTGGTATGAAAGGTTAAGTATATTTCTTCTAGAAAATGGTTTTGAAAAAGGACATGTTGATAACACTCTCTTTAGAAAAACCTTAAAAACTGATATTTTGATTGTTCAGATTTATGTTGATGATATTATCTTTGGTTCAACTAATGCTTCTCTTTGCAAGAATTTCTCTAAGCTTATGCAGGATGAATTTGAAATGAGTATGATGGGAGAACTAACATTCTTCTTGGGAATTCAAATCAATCAAAGAAAAGAAGGAGTATATGTGCATCAAACCAAATACACAAAGGATTTACTGAAGAAATTTGGTCTTGAAGATTGTAAACCAATGTCAACTCCTATGCATCCCTCTAGCTGTCTTCTGAAGGAAGAATCCGAAGGCAAAGTAGATCAGAAATTATACAGAGGTATGATTGGTTCCCTCCTTTATCTCACTGCATCTAGACCAGATATCTTGTTCAGTGTATGCTTGTGTGCTAGATTTCAATCAGATCCTAGAGAGTCTCATCTAACTGCTGTTAAGAGAATCTTTAGATATCTGAAAGGAACCACTAATCTTGGATTACTTTATAAGAAATCCTTAGATTATCAGCTTATTGGATTCTGTGATGCTGACTATGCTGGTGATAAAATTGAAAGGAAGTCCACTAGTGGAAACTGTCAATTTCTAGGTGAAAACCTTATATCATGGGCTAGTAAGAGACAAGCAACTATTGCTCTATCTACAGCAGAAGCAGAGTACATCTCAGCTGCTAAGTGTTGCACGCAATTGCTCTGGATGAAACATCAGTTGGAGGACTATCAGATAAGGATAAGTAGTATACCACTTCTCTGTGATAATACTGCTGCTATCTGTTTGTCTAAGAATCCTATTTTGCATTCAAGAGCTAAACACATTGAGATCAAACATCACTTCATTAGAGACTATGTTCAGAAGGGAGTAATTAAGATTCAATTCATTGATACTGAGCATCAATGGGCTGATATCTTTACCAAACCTCTTGCTATTGATCGTTTCGATTTTATCAAGAAAAATCTGAACATGGTTTTTATTTCTGAATGATATCTCTGAATGCTGTTAACTCTGAATGAATAAACTGGTTCTGAAGGGCCTCAGAAGTTTGGACGGCTCAGAAACTATTATATAGGTTCTGAAGCACTCTCTCATCTGAAGCAATCAGAATTATTTATTATTAAATATGATTTCTTGTGACTCAGATACCTACTCTAAGTGTTAGTTGACCACTCAGTTTCTCTAACTGACAGCTGGCTTCTGAAAACACTACTTATCTGTGTAACTTCCCATCATGTCTAGTAACCGCTGGGTAATGAAGGAGAGCTAATGATGATTTTATTAAAAGTAACTGCCAAGCCCCCATTACGTCACTATCTTGTTTCCCCAATATTTTGAAACTTCCACTATAATCACTTAACTACACACTAGTCACTATCACTTCTCACGTTTTCAATATTTTGAAACTTCCACTATAACCATTTCTGACACTCCTAAATCCCCTCAGAAATCTCCTATTAAAGATTCTGAGTCTACCCCAATAGCAATGGACGTAGACCAATCTGAACCCTCAAATGTCCAAAATTCTGAAGTCCCTGCTGAATCCCAAACTGAACCCCTTCAGACTTCATCTCCTAAGCCAACCACTTCTGAACCAAACCCCTCATCCATTCAAACCACTCCACCTTTTCCTGGAACTGATTCAGATCTTGAAGAAACTCGTCTTCATTCTGAAACAATTCCCTGTTTCACCATGGTACTTAACAATTCCCTTTTACCGTTGAATGCATTTACTGCTGGTGGTTGTTTGCTGTGTGCATTTACTACCCTGTAACTTGTGCCTTGACTGACCCGTTTTTGATAATGACAAAGGGGGAGAAAATATTATTTCATTTCCTATGGCAGTGAAATTATTTCTGAAGCTCTAAAGATCACATTTTCTGAACTCTACTCTTGTTAAGTTATATTAAAGTCTTTTAAACTTTTAATGAGGGGGAGTAATAAATTTTGTCCAACATAAATTCATATAATATAAGATACGCTTGCAAACCATATCTTATATTTGTCAATCTGAAGAAATAGAGCTTGCAAACCTCTAATTCTGAAGGTAGAATATATGAAATTATATTTGACATTAAATATTACTCTTAGACTGTTTTATATTTATCATTGATAAACTTTTGAAGCTTATCAGACTCAGGGGGAGCTTGCAAACCTCAGAACCTGAAGTCAAGATGTTAAATAAAAACAACAACAATTGATTTTAAATACATATAGTTGTCATCATCAAAAAGGGGGAGATTGTTGGAACAAAATTATGATTTTGTATCTCCTTAATTGATTTTGATGATAACAATGTATTTAAGGTTAAATTGGAGTACTAATAATTTAATTCAGTGTGCAGGATTAAAAGTTAAAATTTGCGTACTAAAGAACCTTAGAATTTCTGAAGGAATTACTTCTGAGCTCACCAGATCTGAAGCAAGTAATTCTGAGCCTATGAAACTCTGAAGTTATTATCTGAACCTTAGAATTTCTGAAGGAATTACTTCTGAGCTCACCAGATCTGAAGCAAGTAATTCTGAGCCTATGAAACTCTGAAGTTATTATCTGAACCTTAGAATTTCTGAAGGAATTACTTCTGAGCTCACCAGATCTGAAGCAAGTAATTCTGAGCCTATGAAACTCTGAAGTTATTATCTGAACCTTAGAATTTCTGAAGGAATTACTTCTGAGCTCACCAGATCTGAAGCAAGTAATTCTGAGCCTGTGAAACTCTGAAGTTATTATCTGAACCTTAGAATTTCTGAAGGAATTACTTCTGAGCTCACCAGATCTGAAACAAGTAATTCTGAGCCTATCAAAATCTGAAGAACATCTGAGCTCACCAGATCTGAAACAAGTAAATCTGAGCCTATCAAAATCTGAAGAACATCTGAGCTCACCAGATCTGAAACAAGTAATTCTGAGCTTATCAAAATCTGAAGGCTCGTCAGATATAAGTGTTAAGCTACATTTGAGAGTACAATTTTATTGAAGACTGTGCCTGACTAAGTCCAAACGCAGAAACCAAGAATGAAAAGGTTTGACCATGGAAAGGTCCTTTTCAAGTCAGGCTTCAGAAACGATTATTTCCTTATTTGGCTTTCACCAAGGTTCAAATATCAAAAGCCAAAAGGAATCTCTCATTTTGTAGTAAACGTTAAGCTCCTAAGCTACTGCAAATCAGAACAGCTAATAAGCTCACTGATCTATACAAAGGAGCGTCTCAATTCTTCAAACGGCTATAATCTTCAACGTTCATTTTATCATCTATAAAAGGAAGAAGATTTGTGAAGAAATGAATTAAGACTTAAGCTTCTGAACGTGCTGAAACTCTGTCAAATTCTGAAGCTATCAAACACTTAGAAACTTTGTGATAATTTTCTAAGTTAGTCTTGTAACTGCGTTGTATTTTGTAAACACCTCTGATTGTATATCAAGTGTTAATCTCTTATCTTTATTAACATTAAAAGCAGTTAGAAGTCTCTTGCTTTGTGCTTGAGCATTTGAAGTCTCTTGCTTTGTGCTTGAGCATTGGAAGTCTCTTGCTTTGTGCTTGAGCATTGGAAGTCTCTTGCTTTGTGCTTGAGCATTTGAAGTCTCTTGCTTTGTGCTTGAGCATTGGAAGTCTCTTGCTTTGTGCTTGAGCATTGGAAGTCTCTTGCTTTGTGCTTGAGCATTGGAAGTCTCTTGCTTTGTGCTTGAGCATTGGAAGTCTCTTGCTTTGTGCTTGAGCAGTTAGAAGTCTCTTGCTTTGTGCTTGAGCAGTTTGAAGTCTCTTGCTTAGTGCTTGAGCATTTGTAATCTGAGTGATTATAGTGAAATCTCTTGTGAAGGACAAGAGGACTGGACTACTCCTGTTAGTGGGAGGAACCAGTATAAAAATTCTGAGCATCTCTCTCTAACTCTATCCTCATATATTGTGTGTGTTATACCTTATCCGCTGCAATTTGTTTTAACTTAAAAAAAGTCAACACACAATTCAACCCCCCCTTCTTGTGTGTTTTTCAACCTTCAAATGATACCTGAGGGAGCTTTGAAGAAGGAAAGAGCATAGACAGGAAGAGAGGGGCTTCAATAGCTTTGAAGAAATATTTAAGCAGAACCAGACGACCACCAAAAGACAAGAAGCGACTCTTCCACCCAGACAGTCTATTCTTTAGCCGAGTCACCACCGGTTCCCAAAAAAGCAAGCGTCTCGGATCACCCCAATAGGTAGTCCCAGATAAAGAAAACGATTTTTTCCCACTCGACAACGCAAAACAGAAGCAGTTTAACCCAGCCATGAAACAGGAATGTTAACCCCAACCTGCACATTTTTGTTAAAATTAACTTTTAGGTCCGACATAGTCTCAAAAAGCACATGAACCGCCCGAAGGGCACGTACATTTGCCCAACTTTTAACCCCCATCAGGAGCGTATCATCAGCAAATTGAAGGTGGGACACTGCCACAGGATTCTGCTCACCAACACTATATCCCGTGAACAGTTGTTGTGAAACCACAGCCTCCATCAACACATTTAGACCATCTGCAGGCAGCAAAAAAAGGAAAGGGGATAAAGGATCCCCCTGTCGCATGCCCCGCTCGAGGGGAAATTCCTCTGTTGGACTACCATTGACTAAAACTAACGCCATAGCCGTACTCACGCACTCTTTAATCCACTTCCGCCACCGAACCGAAAACGACATCTTCCTCATAACAGCATCCAAGTAACCCCAATCTACTGAATCATAGGCTTTCTCAAAATCCACCTTAAAGAGCAAGAGTTCCTTCTTTGACCTCCGAGCGTCATCCACCACCTCGTTAGCGATGAGGACTCCATCGAGGATCTGCCTATCTTTTACGAAAGCAGTTTGAGCCTCAGAGACCACACTACCAATCACACGACGCAACCTGTTTGCTAAAACTTTAGCCATAATTTTATAAAGACCTCCCACAAGCGAAATAGGCCGAAAATCATTAAGTCGTTGGGGGCTATCAACCTTAGGGATCAGGGCGATGAAGGTGGAGTTTAAACCCTTAGTCAATTTTCCATTCCTATGAAACTCGGAGATAAAGCGCATAACATCGCCCTGAAGGTCCTCCTAGAATTCTTTATAGAAACCAAAATTAATCCCGTCCGGACATGGACTTTTGAAGCTATCACAATCCCACACAGCTGCCTTCACCTCACCTCAGAAAAAGGCTTAGTTAAACTCCCGCTCTCAATCTGACTCAACTGCTTAAAATGAAGGTTATCAACCCCGGGCCTCGCCAAGCTCAAAGCCTTAAAGTGAGACGCAAAATGCGAGAACACTGCCTGCCGAATAAGGGTCACACCCTCCATAGATAACCCATCCACATTGATAACGGACAGAGCATTCCCGCGGCGACGGCTCACAAGGATCGAATGGAAATATATCTTTAAATACAAACTTTAATGCAATATTATAATCGGAATACAAGCATGATTAAATTTGAAAATAATTAAAAGGCAAAATTGTAACCAATCAGAAAAATGTACATAAATTCTTAACTATTATAACTTGTCAATTTTGAAGGCAAACCCCCCAACTACGAGTGTAATTATAGACCAGTTTAGATTATTTTTAGTGAATTTAGTGTCTGAATCAACGATCTTCTGGTTGATTTGAGTTTTGATGTTTTTCAAAAATGAAATCAAGGTTTGGTTACAATATTTTAATCGGTTTGTGGTATTTTTTTCGATGTATTGTCTGCTATTATTTTTTCGATATATTTCTTATTATATTATTTTTTCAATCACATATAACA
The DNA here is from genome assembly GCA_954870985.1 of Trifolium fragiferum. Taxonomy (NCBI): domain Eukaryota; kingdom Viridiplantae; phylum Streptophyta; class Magnoliopsida; order Fabales; family Fabaceae; genus Trifolium; species Trifolium fragiferum. The sequence continues at coordinate 20,745,357 of OX940789.1, forward strand.
CTTGATGTAATCAATTATCACCGTACATCATGCGTAAAAGATGAGTGTTGCATTTGCATTGAGATGCGTGTTGTGGCTGTGAGTGAAACTGGAAGTGTTGTATCGCGGCTGTGAATAAAGTTTAAGTGTTGTTTTTAAGTTAGGATTCGAAAGAAATGCAATGTGAGATTGTTACTAAATTGGACCGATGTTTTTTGATAGTAAGTTAAGTCAGTTCTAGATGTGGTTAAGAATATAAATATTGGTTCGGTTCATCAGTTTATCGGTTCTTAAAAACTAAATTTGAGAATCGAACCAAACATCGGTTCAATTTTAGATCTGACCCATAATATTTTTTTTTTTAAATTATTGGTTTGAATCATCGATTCAATTGAATTTTTTCCTAAACAGAGTGCTACTGATACATTTCCATATTCAAAGAGACAATATTTAACATACACAAATAGATTAAGCACTTTTAATGGCTAGATTATATATAGCATTTTTTTTTCATTTCTTAATGGTAATTATTATACGGTTAAATTAACATTATTTAGTAACAATAACCCCAAAACGGTAACAATGATTGACACATTACAAAATTCATTCTATAAATGTTTCATATTCATTCATAATTTTCATTCACATTATTCTCTAAATTTTATCCACATTTTTAAAATGACTACTTTTTTTTTTTTGTCAAATTGAACTACGCTCATAGGAACATTATATATTTTCTTTTATTCATCGCCTTACTTATCATTGTTTTGTTTCTTATCATTATTAAAAAAAGTTTAAAAAAAAAAAAAACCATAACACTAATAATATTTAACGCTTTATTATTATTAATCTTAACTTGATTTATTAAATATAGATACTTCGATTAAGATCGACTCATATCTTTGTAATGATATTCTTTTTGGTTATATATCTTTGTAACGGTTGGTGCCGAATAAAATGATTTTTTTTACATTATTTTGTTGTTTTTATCGTCGAATAAATTTTTTACTTTTAATGTGAAAAAAGATAATTGGGCAAGTCAATTATATATACTCGTGTCATTTTTTTATGGTGCATGCTCTTGGTCCTACAAATAAGCAACATGGTATTTGTCAAATTTGTTGGCATTCCCCTCCTGAAGGCTATATTAAAGTTAATGTATTGTGGATGGCTCTTCTCTCGGTAATTCTGGTAATGCTAATTTTGGAGGCCTTTTGAGAAACGATAGAGGCATCTGGATTCATGGTTTTTCTGGATCTTGCGGTAGAGCTTCTAATTTATGAACTCTCGGCTATTTGAAGAGGACTTCAATTGGCTTGGGGTCTTGGTTATAAGTTTATCATCATGGAATCTGACTCTCAAACAACATTGGATCTGATTGCTAACACTAGGAGAATGAATTTCATCCACATGCAACCTTACTCTCACTCATTAGAAAGCTCACATCTCTTCCTTGGATGATTTCTAAAGGTGGAAATAGCCTAGGCCAGGCCGAGGTAGGCTTTGCCAAGCCTAAACTTGACCTGTCAAAAAAATCAAAGGCTTGAGCCTGGCCTGTGGCCTATCATAGGCTTATCTTTTAGGCCTGAGTCTGACTTTTTGAAAGCCTAATGTGGCTTGTTAGCTTGTTTAAAAGTTTATTTCACATGAACATATTTAAATAAATAATTATATTTATTTTTAAAAATACTTATGAATTAATAAACAAACGTCCTTTTGATATTTAATATAATATTTTAGAGAATTTAACTATATATATTATCATATTTCAATTTTAGTTTATAATAATACATTTATATATATGAAAAACTAATGTAGATTAATAAACTTAAACTACTAAAAAATATAATAATAAACATATAATTTAATGAAAATACAAATTTTAATATATAAATAATAATATTATTAAAAACATTATTAATATTAACTTAAATATGCCGGCCTAGTATACTAATAAGACTTTTTTAATGGCATGCAGCCTGGTCTATTTGACTAAATAGGCTTATAAAAAAGCCTTAGCCTGCTCTATTTAAAGAAATAGGCTGACCTGACCTGAGTCTATATAGGTTAAGTCTTAAGGCTTCGTAGGCCGGCCTGACCTATTCCCACCTCTAATTTCCTTTGCTCATACTTTGAGAGAAGGGAGTGAATGTGCTTATTGATTGACCAAATTTGGTGGTACTAACTCCTTCAAGATTTGGATTGTTCCTCCTCCTCAATTTGATAACATTCTTTTATACCTCCAAAATCTATAGACAACGGATGACTTAGGGCCTGTTTGAATCTGTTTTGATTTTTAGTTTTTAAAATCTGTTTTGTAAATCTATTTTATAAAATTGTTTTCAAGAAGGGAAAGGAAAAAAACTTGTTTGGTATTGCAAACTTTTTTTGCAGCCAAATGAATATCTAACGTGTTGTGATTCTTAAGGAGACTGAGTAAAAAAAATATAAAAAGTTTGCAATATTTACAAGATTGCCATTAATGAGAACAATCTCTTCTCCGTGTGTTTTTGATTTTGTCTTTTTCTTTGTTAAATACTGAAAATAGAAAACCAAAACTTCTATTAGGTGTTTTACTTTTTTAGTTTTTAAAACAGAAATTGAAAACAGTTTTGTAGAATAATTTTGTAAAACTGCATTATCAAACAAGTTTTTTCTTTTCAAAATTTTGTAGAATAATTTTGTAAAATTGCATTATCAAACAAGTTTTTTCTTTTCAAAATTTTAAAAACAAAAAAACTGTTTTAGAAAACAGATTCAAACAGGCCCTTAGTTTATTGTTTTTCTTTTTGTTTTTGTTTATTTTCCACGTCATAAAAGAAAATTTATACTTTTCATTTTTATTTTTATTTTTGACTAATTTCCATGTTAGTGTTTCATTATTTTGTACACACACACTGCCAAAAAAAAAAATACTGTACCCACATCATCACAATTTTCACAAGACAAAAAGGGATCCAAACCCAAATTTAACAGGAGTAGAGTCAATACGCGACAATCATCACCGTTTTCAGTTTGGATTATTTTCACTTCGTATAAGCAATTCTTGTGGCGGTGTTCAAAACTTGCAACTTCAACTTATAGCTTCTCCTTCGAAGACGGTTATTTATAGTTACACCTTTATCATCATGATTCATTCGACGATGAAATCATCAACAAAAGAGAAAGAAAACGATCGTAGCTTGAGTTCTCACATCCTCACCCTCCACCGCCGTCTTCTCCACGCCTTAAACCTCGGCACCAGGTCACCTCTCTCTCTCTCTCTCTCTCTCTCTCAGATTTCCACAACCTATCTATTGATTCTTTTTGTTAATTTCTACAATTTTCACAGATATTTTGATGACAAAACAAATCAATGGAAGTGGCAGTGCGTTAACATTGAAGTGCAGAAAAATGTACTTCGATCAATTACTGCTTTTCTTGATTCTATATCTGCTGATGCACGTGCCACACGCCATACAATTGTTAAGGTACATTTTGCAGCTTTTTTTTTTCTTTGGAATTTAACAATATTATTGTATAGAACCTAAATTTCGAGGTCTGCATAGTAGATTATAATTTTATAAATTTATTGTTGGAATTTTAAATATGTAACTTGTTAATGTACTCCTATGGAAAGATAAGTAGTAAGGATGTTAGTACTAACATGTGATTGGTTTGAGTAGTAAGGAACTCGAACAACTTAATCAAGTGGTCAGGGGTTCGGCCAATCCCTCTTGCTATGGAGAAAACCTTGTTGGGAGGTTTCACCCTGGCGGAGATTAGTCATTGCTAAACTGCAGTGGATACCTCGTACGTCTAACAAAGTTAACAAAAAAGAAGTATGTTAGTAAGTTACAAACAATTTTGTCAATTTTACTACCAATAGTGTAAGATGTTAACAAACTGATTTTTTTTAAAAAGAAGTATATAAGCAATCACACACATTTACATATATATATATATGGAGAGAGAGAGAGAGAGAGAGAGAGAGAGAGAGTGAGTGAGAGAGAGAGAGAGAGAGAGAGAGAGAGTGAGTGAGTGAGTGAGTGAGTGAGTGAGTGAGAGAGAGAGAGAGAGAGAGAGAGAGAGAGAGAGGGAGGGAGGGAAGGGGCTTATATAGATGAATGAATTGACCTTTTTGTCTGATGTGTACTATTTAATGGCATTGGAATATGTGCTTTACTTCATCAGGAATCTGCTGCTGATATTTTGGGAGCATTGTTATGGATTCTTCAATGCAAAAATGAGCCCTTGTTAAGCATGGCATCAAACGTGGCAGTGAAGTTAGTTAGTGTTTTACCTAGTCAACTATTGCAATTGCGTATGTTGGATCTTGTCTATTGTCTGTCATCTTTGCTATCTTCACATCAAGTAGAAGTTGCAATACCCTGTGCTACTGCTTTGAATTCGATTATCTCAAGTCTGAGTGCCACAAGCGAGAAGGCAGTTATTGAAGCACTGAAAGAAACAGAGATTTCCATTTGCATTGTTCGAAATATAAAAGACTGCAGTGCGAAGAAAATTGAATATTTTGTGGAGATGGCTTCACTTTTAAGCACAATCCTGCTAAGGTGGCCTTCATCTAGGTTCCCTGTTTGTAATGATGTTGAACTTATGAAAGTTTTAGCAAACATGCATACAAAGACAGATAGTTCTATTAAACTTGTTCTTCTAAAGCTGTACACATCTTTAGGTATTAAAATATCCATCCCTTACCGTCCTCTCTTGTTATCTTCCACATATTTTGTCAATTATTTAAAGCAACTAATCTATTATTTTTGTTACCAGCTTTATGTGATTCTGTAGCACAAAAACTTATAGAGGATGGAAAAGTGTTTCTACAAATGATTGTGCAGGCGATGGGAAAATCAAGCCCTCATGATGTTCGGATAGAGGGATTTCGGCTTGCTCAATGTCTATTGGTAAGAGTTATTGTTTTATATGATAAACTATATATATATGACGCCTTGTACTGACAAACATTACTTTTATTTTATCTACTTAGAGATCCCAAGAGAATTGTTTAAAAGTGATGGATTTGTGTGGTGAAGCTCTTGTTGATGCCATAATTTGTGGGATGAGAGAGATAGGGCCGTGTTCCAAAAAAATTGAGAACAACTATGGTTCTGTATTAGTGGAAGCATGTAAGTTGGCTCTAATTACTCGTTGGGCTGGCGATCATCATATCATGTTTTGGAAACAAGGAATTGATAAAGTTCTCCTTAATCTTCTGATTGAAAATATTCATAACCAATCGTCCGAATTTGTCCTGTCATTGGAAAAACAAATATCCAAGGTGAAGGAGGGACTGAAAGTCAATTATCATGTTGCTCTGAGGAGTTATGTGTGGGACATTCTCGGGTGGCTTACAATTCATTGTGGAGAAAATTCAAACCCTTATGGTTATACACAGGAGAGCGAACTCCACATCAACTTACTAATTCTGTGTGCATGGTAAGTTGTATTTCTTCCATTAGCATTTTTTTTATGGCTTCAAATGTGTGTACATTGGTATTATAATATATTCTATGGCATAATTTCATACTACTACTGATTATATTCTAAAATTTCATAGCTGAACATTTATTGCACCTTCATGGCATTGATGTTGTGCAAATTTCTCCTTTTTCTGCAGCTTCACTTTTGTGGATGTAATACAAAAATGGTGCCGGATATGTCAAAATGATGTCGATGATAATTTTCAAAGTGAACCAGTATCAAGGGCTGTTCTAATGATGATATATTCTCCATGTAATTATATTTCCTCACATGCCAGATTTGTATTATCTGATATACTGAAGGTCAAAGGAGATCCGTGCTTGAAAAACTCACTACATACCCTAGATTATATATCATCCTTGAAAAGCTATAGTTTATTTGATAAACTTCAACTTGTTATCAACTTAATTGGGTTAACTTGTCTTTCAAGTTTACCACAGTATCAAAGATGTATCATAGAAAGCAGAGGGATACAGGCTGTTGTTCTTCTCGTGCAACGATGCTTAAGTAATGATATTTATGTAGAAAGACCTGAAGTTGCTCCTCATTTGCATACTGTATTCCATAAAAGGTCTTGTTGCTGGATTGGTAAAGGAGACTGGGAAGGTTCCAATGTTCTCTTATTTTATGGTCTGTGGGGCTTAGCTGTATTTCTTCATCAGTGTGGTCTTTTACAAGATAATCCTCAGCAATTTACTAGAGAGGTGACAAACATTAAAACTCAGTTAGTTAACAAACTTCATGAGATCTGTAGTAGCACCTCTTTCAGTCCTGGAGTGAAATGGTATGTTTCTTATATTCTAAGTTATTTTGGATTTTACGGTTTCCCAAATGAATATTCCAAAAGGATTGGGATATCTTTTAATAAGGAAGAATATGCAGATTTGCGTCTCATTGTAGCAAATGGGGATTCTGTGAGTGTTCATGGTGTTATTCTTGCTGTTCGATGTCCATCAATTCTACCTTCTAAAATGTTATCTAGTAGTAAGAGTTCTAAACAAATAACAGATAATTTTGTTGGAGAGACCGTGCAAGAAGTTCGCTATTCTTCTCACGTTGATTATGAAGCATTGTTGCTATTGTTGGAATATGTCTATCTGGGGCGCTTGCATGCAGCAAAAGAAGAAACTGTGAAGAAGCTCAAAATTCTTTCTAAGCGTTGCAATCTACAGCCACTCTTGCAAATGCTTTGCAGACAAACTCCAAAGTGGGGCACACCTTTCCCCAGCTTTAATCTTACTTCATCTCTTGATTCAGCTGGAAGTTTTTCGTATGGTTTGCTTCTTAACCAGATTCTTCTAGATATAGGTTGCATGTGATTGGTGACTTCTGTGTTTTCTTGTTGATCCATATTTATTTCATTTCACCTATACTTGAGTAGCTTCCTTGAAATTGATAGTTTACTAGGTTCATTCCTTATGTTTCAAATGAGTTACTTTTCTAAAAGGACTATAAAACTTGGAAACTTTTGCTGCTTTTCCATTATATTATCCAGTTTATAGCAAAACAACTGTTAGTTCAATCCTTACTGATTGGAGCTTCCTTATTGATTAGAAATTTATTGACTTGTCATTTTGGGAAAGTAGAAGCTTTCTACACAATGAAAAATGTTAACGGTGATGTTTCTAACATTTGCTTAAGTAGTTTGGGGGAGAAATTCTGATTTTGTTAATTTCTGTTTTCAGAGATGTCATAATGGAAGCTAAATTGAATGAGCTTGTTGGATGGGCATGTAATATTTGTTCTCATCCAGTACCACATTTGCATGTTCACAAAGTCATATTGCAGTCTGGCTGTGATTATTTACAGGGTTTGTTCAGATCAGGAATGCAAGAGAGGTGATTATGACTTAAAAAATTGATAGTTTATGCAGTTTACCCTTTTCCTAATACACAAGTGATAAAAAGGACACCTAGATGTTCAAATTAAAAGCTGGAACTCATGAAAATTGAAGAACATTGTCAAAAGCCAGACATGCGTGTTTTTTATATCTTATCTTAACCAATGTCTATGTAACCTGTTGTGGATAAATTGTGACTAAGGCTTGAGATTCAAGTCTTCTCTTTACAAGCTTGTTTTGATCAAGTATTTGTTTGGAAGCTCATTGGTGCATGTTCTTGAGTCTTGATTTCCAAACTTAATCTATGAATTGGTTGAAAGCTACCTGGCACCAAGTCCATCTTTATGAAATGTTAAATGTGTTTCATTTCTCCATTTTTTATGGAAATTGACCATCCCTTCTTATCTGTTTCCCTTGTTATTTATTTTTGCAGTCATTCACAAGTCATAAAGGTTGATATTAGCTGGGAAGCATTGATTAAACTGGTACATTGGTTTTATTCTGATGAGATTCCGAATCCCCCTTCTGGTTGTTTGTGGTATAACATGGATGATCAAGAAAAGCTATTCTATTTGCAACCATATGTGGAGCTTTGTTGGCTTGGTGAGTTCTGGATTATGGAAAGTATTCAGGAAGCTTGCTGGAATGTGATTATATCTTGTCTTGACTCTTCTAAGCAGTTGTCCATTAAAATAATCAAAATGGCTTATAAGCTCTCTTTGTGGAAGTTGGTTGATGTTGCCGCAAATCTCATGGCTCCTTCATATAGGCAATTACGGGATTCAGGTGAACTTGAAGAATTTGATGATGCACTAGTTCACTTCATTTATTCTGCTTCTATTGAACTTAACCACGAAGGTGAAAAACGCTTTACGTGATGTAATACCCTTCGAGATGATTTATTGTGCAGGAGATTCAGGTGTGTTGTAAAATTTTGTAGGAGCTGATCATTTTTTTGTCATACTTTTGCTGACATTTCAAAATTATTTTAGTTTAAAGTTTTAAGTAGACCTAGAATATGAAGTTTTTCAAAGCAACCCTTACTTTGAGCTGTTAGACTCTGTTACAGTTTTTGTTAGGTAACAGTTAGTTAGGAGTTATAATGTTGTAGTTCTGCAAAGTCATGTCGGTAGGTTGCAAGAAAAGTTTTGGATTCATGTATAGATACGGTTGTAAACTCAAAACTCATTATAGAATGAAAAATATTTTTTGATGTGAAACTTTTTATGCTTTGTTGATTATTAGAACTTAGAAGTATATTTTTCTTGTGTTTCACATGAAGTTATGGGTTTGCCAAGCACCCTGACCACACTCCATGTCCATCCTGCAATCACAGTATACACAAACATAAAAACACAAATGTTCCCATAATTAATTGTAATTGAAAGTGTGCCTCAATATCTAAACAAGTAATACAATCATTGAATAATCAATGACTTGCACTGATTAAGTGAATCTCAACAATGTGATGACAACCACAAACTCTTCAGTTTTAAGTTTATATACCAAACCTTTAAAATGTAGTTCATGTACTGTAGTCACCTTGAAATATGATATAAGATTCATTCTAGTCACGTGGCACCCGCACTATTGATTTTTTTTTTTCCTTTTAAGAGATTTTACACTTAAATTGACTGATAGTGTTTTTTAGGTTATATCAATGATACTGAGATTGATGATCCTTTGCTCACATAAAGTACATCAATCCACTTATTTGATATCTTTGGTAAATCGACTTCATCTGTGATGGACAACCTTTTATAATAATTTATGGACTTCATATCGTAGGCTTCAATTCAATATTAGAAAGCATGTAAATCTCTTATTTAGCAGAGCAATATATAAGATTCAATTTCTAACCTATGTATAATACCGAAACAGATATGGGGATACCAACTTGGCCTATCGAGACATTATGTGGTTCTTTATTTCATTTTAACAGTATATAACTCTTTTGGAAGTTACAATTTTTAGATAAAAGAATGAGAGAAATAATAAGAGCTTGAAACAAAACATCAGCTTGCAGTTTAATGTTATTTTATGCTTAGTGCAAGTGGGAGTTCTAAGGGAATCCTTGATGTGTTAAAGTTAATGATGGATCTAAATTATGTGTATGTGAAAATGAGCTTAATCCTTCTCTGGTCTGTCTAAGTCATTATTTTTTGACCATTCAGTTGTTATCCTATTAATTAATAGTACTCTCGATCAATTTAGAGTTTTGGCCTCAAGCTTTTTTAAGGTTTTGAATTTGGATTATATTCTTTGATTTCAAGTTTGAAGCACCTACTGCTTTTAATTGGTATTACAGGTCCTTAGTCTGCAATTTTTAAATATTTAGATAATTGCTAGATTAATGGAGTTAAGAGAAGATCCAATCAGTTTGAGCTGGCTCCATTGTGAAGAGTTTTGTCAAGATATGGTAACTTGTAATTGTTTGCCTCCTATGGAACCAAAACTCAGCAAATGCCCCAAATAATTGATATGACACGTTCTGTATATTTTACTTTAGCACTATGTTGTCAATAGTGCCCCTATAGCAAAATAGCATAGCAGTCAGTTGTAGGGTTTGGTGCGATGCTTTTAGCCTGCGAGCCTCCGTCAGCAATAGAAGTTGTCGCGGCCGCTGATTGCAGAGAAATTGTGGCCCCAAAGCGCTATCACGTCCACCAATTGAGATAATATTTCTCAAACAGACCCCACAACTTGTTCAACTATGATTTCAGCTTTAACCACTCATGGACTTACAAATGAGGCTATAATGATCTATGCTTTGTTGCGGCCCTGTGGGATCAAACCCCACAAACCCTTGTTCAGGGCAGTTGTCAAGGCCTGTGCTGCTTTTGGTGATGCTTTGAGAGTCGAAGAAGTTCATGATGATGCAACTCGGTGCGGGTGATATGTGATGTTTTCATTGGCAATGCATTGATTCAGGCCTATGGTAAATGTAAATCCATTGAGGGGGTAAAACATGTTTTTGATGATTTGGTTGTTAAGATGTGATTACTTGGAACTCGTTGTCCTTTTGCTATGTTAATTGTGGATTTCCCCTGAAGGGTCTGACCGTTATTCGTGAAATGGGTGGAATGGGATGAAACTGGATCCAGCGACTGTGTCTGGCATCTTGCATGCGTTCTCGGCACTGAAAGATTTGAAATCAGGTAAAGCAATTTATGGACTTGCAGTGAGAGACATGGGATGTAAAAAATGTGTTTGTTTGCAATGCCCTTGTGAGCTTGTATGCAAAATGTCTTTGTAAGAGAAGCTCAAGCAGTATTAAATCGAGAAACTGTGTCTTGGAATGGTGTTTTAACGGCAAACTTCACAAACAGAGATGTGGTTACTGGGACCTCGTTGGCCTCATGCTATGTAAATTGTGGGTTTCCCCTGAAGGGTCTGACTGTTTTTCGCAGAATGAGGCGGAATGGGGTGAAACCAAATCTTGTGACTGTGTTTACTAAACACAGTCACAAACTGTTTACTATCTTGCCTGCGTGCTCAAAATTGTAAAATTTGAAATGAGGTACGGTAATTCATGGATTTGTAGTGAGACATGAGATGGTAGAAAGTGTTGTTTGCAATGCCTTTGTGAGCTTGTATGCAAAATGTCTATGCATAAGAGAAGCTCAAGCAATATTTGATTTGATGCCGCATCGAAATTTTGTGGTCTAGGAATGGAGTTTTAACTGCATACTTCACAAACAAAGAATACGAGAAAGGTTTTTCCCTGTGTTTCTCAGATGAGCAGAGGTGGAGTCAGAGCAGATAAATCCACGTGGAATGTTGCTATTGGTAGATGTGTGGAGAACAGGTGAACAGAGAAGGCAATGGATATGCATAGGCAGATGCAATATATGGGATGTAAACTTGATGAAATAACAATTATTATCTTAAAAGTTTGTTCTCTTTCAGAAAGTTTGAGAATGGGCAAGGAAATACACTGCTATGTCTTCAGGCATTGAAAAGTTGGGGACTTGAGAAGGAATGTCTTCGGTATGATGGCTATAACAGATGTTGTTAGTTGGAGCACAATGATCTTTGCAAATGTGATGCACAGGTATGGAAAAGAAGCACTTTTCTCTTGGAGAAGATGCAAACAAATACATTTTTTACATCCCGTGCTCTAGTAGATATGTATGCCAAATCGGTGATCTGAGTGTTTCAAGGAATGTCTTCGGTATGATGCATATAACAGATGTTGTTAGTTGGAGCACAATGATCTTTGCAAATGTGATGCACAGGTTTGGAAAAGAAGCACTTTTCTCTTGGAGAAGATGCGACTAGCAAGGGTCAAGCTCAATTCTGTTACTTTTACTTGTCCTATCTGGTTGTAGCCATTCAGGGCTAGATGAGGAAGGAGTCCAGATATTCGATTCAATGAGTAGGGATCATCTTGTTGAACCTGATGTTAAACACTATTCATGTGTGGTAGCCGTGTTGGTCACCTCGACGAGTCATGAGTTCACTCAGAGAATGCCTATGGAACCAAGCCAACTGCTTGCTCTTAGGGAACACTCCTTAGTTTATGTAGGGTTTATAAGAATGTGGAGTTTGCAAAAATTTCAGCGAAGAAACTATTTGTGATTCGGCCAAAAACCTCGAGATATTATGTTACTTTATTCAACATTCTTGTTGCAGCCAAACTATGGAGTGAAACTTCAAAAATCAGAATGCTGGTGAAAGAGAGAGGAATAACAAAAACTCCAGGATGTATTTGGCTACAAGTGGGAAATAGAGTTCACAATTTTGTTGTTGGAGACAAAAGTAATACGAAGAGTGTTAAAACCTATAGCTTTTTGGATGAGTTAGACACTGATTATGTTCTGCATGATATTTGACCAAGAGGAAAAAATTGAGTCTTTGTAACCATAGCGAGAAGCTTGCTGTTGCATTTGGGATACTTAATTTGAATGGACAGTTGATGATACCGGTTTTTAAGAATTTGAGAATATGTGATGATTCTCACGATGCCATTAAGTATGTCTAAGGTGGTTGATGTGATTATTTTTGTCAGAGACTCCTCGAGGTTCATCACTTCAAAAATGGAAATTGTTCTTGCAAAGATTTACAGTGATTATTTGACTCAAGTTATTGGGAATAAGTGGTCATAATGATCCTATCTGAGCCTGCCTATCTAAATTTCATTAGACTGTCGGCGACTCTCTCGTGCGTACAAACCCACTTGCTCAACTCAAAGAGGATCTTGAACTAGGTTTTTCAAATGCAACAAGATGAGCCAAAGGTATTGTTTTCATTGTTTTACTGTTGGATCCTTTTCTGTTGCTTCATCTACTCGTTGAAGTTTTAATTCTTGGGAATACTTCTTGGTTTCAATTTTGCTTTCCAGAGGATATTGATTTTTTACCTTCAATTCATCCAAGGTCAATTCATTGATTTCATCTTAATTTTGATGTTGAATGAAATATGAATTTATAATTTAAATTTATTCGCAGTAAGATTATCTTTTCTTTATAGATGATTTTATTATTCTAAATATTCATAATTTATGATGACTTCTCTTCAGTATTCAGCCAGTTTGATGATATATTAAAGTTGTTCATAGTTTATGTGCTTATTCAGTTGAAGACTATTTAGTGGTTGTTTTCTGATGTTGAATTTGGTTGTAACTAATCTCTCTTGTAGGTCTGGAAAAAGTTCACTCAATTTGAGCAAAACTTATGTGGAATCTTGGTAGAATGCTGAAGGAAATACATTCATATTTTGTTAGAATGCTTCACATTAATTTTCTCTACTTGCAGTGCTTCTCTCAATCTATTATCTTCGCTTAGCTTGCTCTCCTCAACTTTGTGCTTCTCACATTCCAAATCGAAGCCACAGTGGATGTTCTACGCACCGTTTTAGCGCGAGCTTCAACGCCTCTGGTATGTTTGTTCGCCTTTAATTCTATGTGTTAATTCTTAATGCTCATTGTTGTAATGTTGTAGTTCTTTGCATGTTTTCTCTTGCCTCTGATTCTTTGAGTAATTTTTCCATTGTTGAGGTTTTTGCTAAAGGTTAGGGGGGAATGAAATAATTTTGATCTAGATATACTGGAAGAGATGATTATATCCAAAGTTTTTTATTGGAAAAGAGAATATCAATAAGCTACTGAGGTGAATCAAAATACGCTCAACTCACAAAACACTGAAATAAACATGTAAGTTGGAAGGAATCCAATAATTGTTGGTAAAAAGCTATATGTGAAGCTAATGCATCTCAAGAAGGTACCTAAGGCTTGGCGTTGTCAGTGGCGATGATGGTCAGGTTCTAGCAGCAGCATTTGGGACATAAGAGTTTTCATGACCCGTCCATGACGGAGGCTTACGCGTTGTATACTATAGTGATGTTGGCAACAAATTGTTGCTTCAACTCGATAATGTTTGAATCGGATTGCTTGATTGTGATTAGGGTTTTGAATAACCATGAGCACAATACACAATCTTACTTGGGAAACCTATCTTCGTGCATCAACAACATGAGGTTTTGTTTTAACAATTGTTATTTTTGTTACACTAGTAGGAAGAGATTTTCTTTTTGCGCTCCCCGTATATTCTCATGTGCCCTTCGAAATTATCAAAATACCCTGCAGAGAACTTAACTTGTGATCACATTTCACACCTTATCATGTGAACGACACTTTTTTTTTACCCTTCTCATCCTTTACATCCATCACGCCCTCAGATAAAAGTGTTTGCATAATATACGTTCACTACATACATGTGACCCATTTGCACAAGTTCACATTTAGAAATGTGAATCATTGCCCTATATACTACAAGCTCCACCACCTTCCTCCTCACTTTCTCCAACCACCACTTGACAACATATTGACCAGCACTACACCAAGTACTTGGATCGGAACATGACTCCTGCCAAGCTAGAAAATTTTGCTTTGTATCTATGGCTTGCTACGCCTAGTTATATGAGGTGGTATGTGAAGATATTGCATCCTTATATCTTTCCATTGTTAATAGAAGATCTGTCAAGCCAGCTGAGTAGGATGCTCTTGTAGAAGAGGAGGAGGTTGAGGGTGAGAGATCATCAAACTAAGCCTCTTCAGTCAGTCAGATTCAACAACTTACAACTGCACATTATGGCTAATCGGGGGGGGCTCTCGTTCCTACACTATTGTGTTGCAAATTGAGATGTAGGCTATGATGTCGTCGTAGTATCGAAGGAGGAGCGGGTGGTAGGGGGGGGGGGGGGTCAGGCTACTTAAGTGATTATTTTTGTAATAATTTCCCGTTAATTTTTTCTTTTTATGTATGGATAATTTGATGATTTTGTATAAATATGTATGGACAAATAGTTGGTTTATCTGATGTTGTGTTTACTTGATGTTTTAAGTATTTTAATTTGTATGGATAATTTGTTGTATTTTAATTTATTGAAACATGTCAATAACACGAAATAGAACATGTTTAGTTTTGGAACTGCACAGTTCAGATGATAACTATCTAACCATAACCTCCGGTTCGCATTCTATCATGAGAACCATGCAACACACACAAATTAGAAAATGTGCGGTCTAATACGAACTAGACAATTTTTGTGGTCTAAAACACACCATAACTTGTATTTATCCAATCGAAAAGAACATGCATCTAGCTGTAGTTTACTACAACAAGAAAAAACTCATTTTGTTTAGGATCAACGTGAATCTTACAATGTGCGATCTGAAGCAACAACTTAACAGTCGTTTCAACTACGGCGACCCATGTAGGGAGGCCGATGTTGAGTATCATCATTTGTCAAACGACTCGGTCGGACGAGTGTGTAAGATTTGCCAACATCAAACTTCTAAATGACAGCGATGAGAGAACCATATTCTCTATTTTCTCTCAGTATAGTAACAAAGGGGTCAATCGAGTTAGACACAATGTTGATGAGATTTGTTCAAAATATTTGTTCCAGTTTGATCCGTCCAAGGACCTTTGACAACATCGCAGCGTGCATGATCGAACCCGAGGGGGATGAAGTAATTAATGGGCTCTTCCATGTTCCATGGTCCTATTAATACTAATTTATAATTTATTTTGATAAGCTAATTCAATTAACTTATTACTTTTAATTTTAATTTTATCCTTATTATCTTACTTCAAAAATTAAATATTAATTAATTCAATTGTCAACCCAAACTAAATATTTACCTTTTTATATCATTTCATATTTATATTCTAGTTCAATTGCTAATTTGACACAATCTTATAAATTTAATTAGTTATCCGCTGATTTTTTGTAAACAAAGCCAAAAGTGATTAAATTGTATAATTTAAAATATAATATTCTACGTATACCAATAAATAATAAAAATCATCAATCATAGACTATTGGTTGATATTTGCACTATTACTTAAACTTTAAATTAATATTTACATTAATATTTGAATAAATACGTGTGTTGAACGACTTTAAATCGTTAATATATTTGAATAACTAATGTATCTAACATATATTATTAGTCGGAAACATTAGTTACCTGGTGTATCCAAAAATAGCATTCTTCTTTTATTATACTCTCTCCGGTCATATTTATAGGAAAAAAAAAACTACTTACGCGGAATTTAAAAAATTTAGTTAAGTGTAATTAATTTTATTGATTTAAGATGAAACATGAATAAATTTACTAGATTAAAGCGTATTTTTCTTAAATCACATGCATCTTTTAAAAAATACGGGTATATTTGAAATAACGGTATTAATTAATTTATAATAGTGACCAAAATTTGAAGTGTTTTTTGACTTATAAATGTGATTGGAGGGAGTGTTAAAAATCAAAGGAGGTGAGGAGATAGTTTAAAGTCCCAATGATTTAGGTAAATATTAAATAGAACAATACAAATTTTTAGATTAAAGTATAGAATAACTTGTCTTGTAATTTTTACATTAAAGTATAGAATAACTTGTCTTGTAAGATATTTGATGTGCAAAACAAGGTTGTCATAATCGAATTTTTATCTTAACTCATTTTTCATAGGTAAACTCGACAAGTAAACTCGAATCGTATACTCGTACGAGTTTACCTAAAATTAAAATAATATTAAAATTATATATGTGACATATATATTAATATAATATTATAAAAATGTCACTATTTTAATAAATTAACTTAATTATAGTCATAATAGACCAAATCTTCATATAAATATATTTATTTGAGAAAGATAGATGTAAACATTTCGACTTTTATACACAATGTGTTTTTGTTTCAAAACGTGTAGTACAAGTTTGTCAATTGGGTAAAAAAAAAAAAAAATTGGACCAAAAAACTTTGAAGAGGTAAACTCAATTAAACTTGTTTTTTATGTGATTTTATCAAAAAAAATGAGTTCACATGCGAGTTAATACGTTTTTCACATTTAAACTCGTTAACACGTGAATTTAACAACCATGAAGCAAAAACTTATTTTGATAATTAAATAATAATTTATATTCGAGACAACTGTTTTGTGAATAGGGACAAAAAAATTATTCAGAAACAATTTCAAAATGAAAAACAAAACAACTAAAATTATCATTCTTTGTCAAGTAGTCTTATAGCTTGAAATTCCACATAGGTGGACTGATCAGGGTTGAAACCCAGCCCACGCATATATAATGCAATAACCCACTAATCTCTTTTTTTTAAAGCAGATCAAATGCAATTTAAAAGTGTATTAAATACACTGATAGTGTCATATTGGGTGAAGGTCTAAATTCATAGAACCATTTAACTGACCATTTTGAAAACATAAAGTAATGTCATCAACATTAGAAGTTAAGGCCAATAACAATGAAGAAATTATTTTAGTCATGGAGGAAATCAAGCATCATGGAATAAGAAAAGCTTAAGAAAAATGCACATCTATAAACATTCACAATATTTTACTAGGGGGGAAATAATAAGAAAATTCCAGTAAGGGCAAAAATAAAGAGCGCGAACCAATAGTTCATGACAGAATTTTTACAAAGTATCTTAATCAGTTGGATTAAACACAAATCGGTAAGAATATAATCTAGTCTAGCTTAGTATACTGACAAATGAAGGTTTGTAATTAGTTGACAGTGTAGATTTTTACAATGACGGTGCATTAAAATTTAAATTATTAGCTAAATCAAATAACTAAATCAATCCAAACCAACTTAATATATTGGTTTATAAGATATAAACCTTACAAGAAAACTAGGGATGTCGCCTGCCAACCAAATTAACTAGCCATTCAATAAATTAACAATATAGAATCGTCAAAACAACATTTGCATTATTTCCAATGATATCAAAATTCCCTACATTGCTTATATATCTATACCTAGCAAATGTATTATCAAACTGCCACATTATCTGTTTAAAATGAAATGAAATCTAAGAAAAACTAAAGCAGAGACAAGAAAGATACACCAATAATAGTCAAATAGACTGAGAACAAGAAATGGTACAAAACTACACCGTGTATAGCAATTGAATAGTGTCAAGAGACGACCAGACGAAACGAAACTAAAACCATTAACACCAGAAAACAAGGTTGAGAGAACTTATTATTAGGCATGCCAATACCACCTTATCCAATGGTCAAATTGGCCTACCCCACAATGCTACATCAATTTGGAAATGTGAAACCTATTAAGGTAGATATCTTTACTATATAAAAAAAGTTGAATGTGGTAAACCCTAATGACCTTTGAGAAATCCTACCACATGATCTCACACATGATGTCAGCAACATGTCATCTGTTTACATGGAAAAACTCTGGCCAATCACCTTTCTATAATTGCATCTGCATGAAATTTTATTAGTCCACTGCTTGCACCAATAGGAGAGCTCCACCAACACATTATTAAAAAAAAGGAAAAAAGAAAGAAATAGAAAAAAAGAAAGCAGAAAAGAGAAACGCGTAACGCGTTCTTCTTCTTCCTCTGTACCACCACCCTCTCCGACCAAAATCCGTCACCACCACACGCCATCACCACGCCATCAATACCTCTTTCTCTCTCGAGCGCTCCATCTCTCTCTTTCTCGCTGCCCTCGCCTCATCAACCCTAACCCCCAAATTTCAATTTCTCAAATTTTGATCTTGCATGTTTGAAGTTTTTCATGAAATTGGTTCTTTGGATGTCAATAAACTCAGGTAACTAGAATAATCTCATCTCTCTTCCATTTTCTCTACTGATTGAACCTCAGACTGTTTTTTTTTTTTTTTTGCAGAAAAATATGCTCTGCAGATGTGTAAGCACAAGTGACATTCTCTGGTATCATCCTTTGATTCCTGCCTCACTTGAACTGGTTTTCTAAGTTATGCTCTCTTTTCCTGATTTTGTTTTGTGATTTCCTCTCATATTTGTAGATGTGTTTATGAATGAATGTGTCAGATTGAAGGAGCTGAGTGTATTAATCTTGATGGTAATAATAATTTCACTCTCTATTGTGCACATGTTGGTTCTGATGGTAATAATTTCATTCTTTTTCTTCTAATTCAATTTCTTCTTTTCAATTCTAGCAACAAAAAAATTGATTTTTTTTTTTTATTTTAAATTTTGTTTGCAATTTTAACCTCAATTAGGTTTTGATTTTGTTTGTGATGATGTTGAAGCTTTAATTGTTACCATTGATTGAATTGATATTTGTTTAGGTTATGATTTGGGGGTAGAATTGTCATATTTATGCGTTTTGAGCTTAGATTATGCTCTGTTTATATTGGATTTGATGGGAATTGTGAGTAAACTTTCTGAATTATTATATGTTTTGTTTGATGGTTTTGCAGCTTTGAGTCCATGGGAGAGAATCCTGATGCATGCACTATAGACAATGCAAGTGTGAAGTTGTGAGGTAAGAGGCCGGGATTTTTTTGTTATAATTTGATTTTGATCTGTTGTCGGATTGAATGAACTGAGATTTCTTTTTTCATATAATTTTTACATGTTAATTTTGTTCTATTGTCGGAGTTTGCTGCTCTGAACTCACAGATTTAGATTTGTTTTTGGTGTAAACAGTTTGAGCAGTACTATAGGATGCTATGGACTCTATGGTGTTATGGACTCTATGGTGCTATGGACTCTATGGTGCTTTATGCTACTTCTGTACATTACATCTTTTTATTGTAAATAAACAGGATAATTCAAGTGGATCTTAAGTTCCCTCCTAAACTAATTGTTTCTTCCGCTGCGAAAGACCTCATCAGCCAGGTTTTGCATTTTTTGTGAGGTTCTCAATAATTTTCTTTTCACGATATTTAATTCATTTTGCCTCAGTGTTTTTTACTTCTGATATTTTTTCACTAACATATGCTGGTCAAGGATTCCTCTCAAAGACTTCCATTGCACAAACTCCTTGAACACCCTGGATTGTTCCATGAGAGATGCTAATAGCCCTGCTGGGTAGTTTTGAATTTCTTGATACGGTAATGAGTTATGCGCTTTATTAGTAGATTTCTATATACATCTAATAAGTTTATGATTAATAGTAGTGGATTACTATATTGGTGTAGATGCTGCCCTCCAATTTGACAGAGATCATGACACTTTTGTAGCTAACGTTCTATTCAACATACAGACCTATCAAATGGAGTTTGATCCTGAAAGTGAGTTTTTTTGGTTTATAATTTGATCATGCTGCAGCTACGTTGTTGATTTCTTATAGGTGTAGTTTGTTTGCAGTCCTTCTCTATCTAGCACTGGATTATTTCAAATTGAATTTGACAAACTGAGGATTGTTGTTCTTTGTTGTGTTGGTGATTTGATGCATTTGTAAGTGTTTATGAATTGTTTTTAGATAAATTAAATGGACTTGCATTCATATAAATTTGATCCTTATAAGATAATCCTTTTTCTTCTGTTAGTTTGTTAGCTTATGCATGCAATTGGATCATAGTTCCCACAGAAACAGAACAAATTTGCCAAGAAAGACCATGTTTATATTGTTTGAAACATTATAAGTAAAAATGGTGAAGAGATAAAATAAACATCTTGAAATTAGAGAACACGGTATTTTGTAGTAATTTATGTACCAAGGTACAACTACAGCTATGACAGTGATGCTGCTTTTATGAGCCCCTTGGGACAATATTTTGGGTTTGGTTGATTTATGGTTATAAATTTAGCTATGACAGTGTTATCATTCTAATTATTTGTGACATTGAGCATGCATTTGGTTTTGAGTATCAGATTGTTGGCATCTTATTTTGTGTGATGTAATTCAGTTATTAGCAGAGCTTCCTAGGTGCTCTTCATGTAGATCTTTTATTTTGCAGATGCAGGGGACACTTAAATGCCTTATATGAATATGCGTGGAGTCTCATGAAGATGTGTGTTCCATGATATTTGTATCAATCACACTTTAGTCATTGATTTACTATGTATGTTTTGAGAGAATATTAAGAGATATAATGGTATAGGTGTGACTATGTATTGATTTGTATTTTGTTATTGTGTCTTTCTAATGTATTGCACCTTCTACTTTATATAATATAATCAATGTTATTTTAGCATCTTGGGTGGAGACAGAGTGTTTGGCACATTACCAGTAATTTTCATCTATAAAGATAGGTCAATAATAATTGTCACCTACATTTTCTTAATCAAGCTCTATGAAAATCATAATTAGGCGTGCAAGTGTTTAGTGTGTAGCAAATACAATGTTTTGCATCAGAGCAATGCCTATATAATGCAGTCAGTTTAAAATATCTTGCCAATAAAACCCATAAATACACAAATTATTAATGACTAGCTTTGGAAAAAATAAAACTAGCATTCTGTTCAGGTTTTGCAGCAATAATAAGCAGCACCTACAGTGATAAAAAGCCACTCAATGACACAGAGTATGGAACACATGGAGAATTTATGGAAGCACTTAAATATGTCACTCTTCTCACTATGGGAAAGCATTCTAATTAGAAGATATGGTCATATGCTTGAGTGATATAAGAATTTTTCACCTTTAAACTTATGGTTTGTTATTTTTGTATCTTTAGGCTTAGTGCTTCCATCTTACTTTGCTTATTTCTCCATCAAAATCATTTGTTCATTGTTTGATCAAATAATTGACATTATCCGATATTATTTTTCTATATGCGTCAATATTACTTTGTGGCGCATGATTAGTTCCGATTTATGTAATTATCTTAACTTGATTTGATCCTTGGAGTCAACTATTTTGTTTGTTGTCTTTATGAAGTTTTGTTTTTAATCCATTGATAGTTGTCCTTTAAAAGCATATTAATTGCACACAAAAAAGGATAAAATTAAATTTTATACATGTCACGGGTATTTGAAGGCTCACCTATGAAATTCGATGTGACTGAATCATCCAACAATAGGGTGGTTCGCTTTTGTATTGTATTATCCTATTATCAATGATTATATTAAGTATACTCTTGGGAAAAAAAATAAATTTTATACATGTCACGGGTCTTGAAAGCTCCACTGTAAAATTTAGTGCGATGCTCCACTATTACAAGTTATATTACTAATAAAAACTTATAATTCACGGGGAGATGACAATTTTGATCGCCGATAAAAGTTTTAGAATCACTATTACAAGTTATTACTAATAAAAATTTATAATTCACTGGGAGATGACAATTTTGATCGCCAATAAAAGTTTTAAAATCACTATTACAAATTATTGCTGATGAAAATTTATAATTCACGAGGAGACGGTAATCTCTATCACTGATAAGAGTTTTAATATCACTATTATAAATTATTATTGATAAAAATTTATAATTCATATGGAGATGAACATTTTTTCGCTAATAAGAGATTTAAAATCACTATTATAAGTTATTACTGATAAAAATTTATAATTGACGGGGAGATGACATATTTTATCGCTGATAAAAGTTTTAAAATCATTATTACAATTTATTATTGATAAAATGGTAAGAAATTGAATAGAGATTATTATAAGTTAGATATTTAATCAAATTGACTTTATTTCATAATTATCTTATATCGTACCCCTAATACAAAACAACGACCATGATTGGTAGTAACCATTATTGACATTAGTATGCCATTCCGGACATGAAATTTTATGTCGTATCCCTAATCCAAAACGGCGACCATGATTGGCAGCGACCATGATTTTGCATGAATATGCCGTTCCGCCGAACCCGTGCAACGCACGGGCAAGCGACTAGTTATCAAATAATAGACAAAACCAATCCCATGCCTGTATGATAATAGTAAAGGAACATTAGGATTAAGCTTAAACCTAACCCTAGACATTCTACCCACTACTGTTCCCTAGAAACAACGAACTGAGTAACAAAAATGCTCCCCCTGTCAAAAGAAAATAAAAGACAAGAGGGAACAAATCAAGCCAAGTCTATCATAATACACAATGGGCCTGATTGCAAGTTTCTCACAAAACTACATGCCATTAACAAGTAAAAGATATGAAGGTGCTAAAAAAATTTCAAGGTAGATGCACCTGATATTTCCACATAAAACGGCTCAAAGTAACTAGAAACACAAAGCTGTTGTGAAATTTACTGTCATTCTACTTTGTAAGCAGATCCTTAGATGAATGCCTGTCGTTATCTAATTATCTCATCACTGACTGTGAGTTTACTTGGTTGCCATTACCGCCAGAATTACTATTATATCCAACGACAGAGCGCTGAGCAAAGTCGAGTAATATTTTTTTCTGGCGATCATCAGTGTGAGGTAGACTTGCATGTAAGAGATCAACTGGCAACTCCCTGCTAATGGCTCTAGCAAAATCAGGCCCAATGACTGCCATATTTGATGCCCCTTGAGCAAGGAATGATTGCACTATGCTGTCATATTTACTGACACAATACTTGGTGAGAAGACCAAAGAATTCATCAAATGAAGCTTGCCAAAGAAAACGATTTCTAATGGTATAGTTGCTAGCAGCAAGAGGATCAGTTAAAAGTTGAGTAGCCCTCTCAAGCACTGATACTAAAATAAGGGAAGTCCCATCTCCGGCAGGGCTTCCAAGGGGACGCAGAGGCGGCGGCTCAGAAGAGCAAACAACTGAAGCAAGGCAAACACTAAGTGCAACAAGATCCATCTCACGGATGCACTTTGAAACCACCTTAGCAAGGTTAATTACAGTTTCTGATGCAGCTGGATCGGATGGAAGATCACCAAATAAGAATCTTAAATGACGACAGATGGCCATGCAGACAATCCGCATAAGATCCCCACCTGGAAAAAGTAGTTGAAGATACCTAGCAAGTAGTTTTCGACCTTTGGGTAAAGAAACTATCCTGAGAAAAACAAAGTCATCTTTTGCAGCAAGTTCAACTGTATGTCCATTTCTTCCAAGTGGATCAACTAATTGAAGTGTGGCAGAAAGTCCTTCCAAAAGACCCTGCCTTTTACGTTTTAAATGATCTCCGCCATCTTGAAGCTGCTGATTAAACTGTAGGAAACGGTCAATATCATCTACATCAAGAAGAACACAAAGACCATCCTCAATTGTGACTCTTGCTACCAACATTGGCTCCTGTTCAAGGGGCTTTTCTGAAATCTTTTGCTCAGGATCACCAGCACGTGAGGCCTTAGGAGGATCAACTTCCAGTAGAGGACGTGGCCTGCGAATTGATGAGAATGGAACCCTCCCTAGAGCATCAACCTGAAGAAAAGCATGTGGTTCATTAGAAGAAGCCCGCGGGGGAATTTCCCTTATTTGAGCTGGTGAAAAGTGACGCCTCATTTTAGCACTTGAAGCTTTTTTTGCAAGACAGCCTTGGTTATAATAATCATCTACATATGGATCATTAGTATGGGTCGCTGCAAGCTGCAATCTATATATATTCTCAAGTTCTTCAGTCGACATATACTTGGTCCTAAATCGGGGCCATCCATTATTGAATTTTTGGTTACTCATATCAAAACCCTGAGGAGAAAATCGGAGATTCTGTCTACCCATTTGAGCAGATTTTGGCATCTGATCCCTCAGTTCCATCATCCCAAGCATCTGATCATATTTGTTGATCATGGGTAAACCAGAAGAAATATTGGGATGAATTCCATTATATAGGCCTGCCTGGTTGACCAATTGATTCGGCATTCGTTGATTAAGAGGGGAACCCACAGGAAATTGGCGCATATTTCCGCCAACAGGTGACCCGTGGTTTAATCCACCCAACTGTAGTGCAGAATTGGATAAATGAGAACGGTTTTGAGAAGATAGTGCCATCTGAGCTCCTGCAGCATGATAAGGAATGTTTACGGGGCCTGTATTATGACTTGGAGAAGCCTGCTGAGATCTACCACCAGGTGGAGGATAAGAAGTAAATGAAGAATTTGGTGCCAAAATAGAATCATTAGAATAATGAAGAAGCTCCTGTGGTTTGTCAGGATATAGAGATGTATTGTACAAGGACTTTGGTTCGTCTACATGTGCAATGGAGGAATGTGGCTGTGACGACCATCGTTTGGCATCCTGTGTTCCAGAATCACGAAAAGGCTGATCAAACCAGTTTGGAATGGATTCACTTGAGCCATGTTGGAGGTAGGGTTGTTGTTGTTGCTGCCTTGGCTGCTCAGGATATGAAGAAGTTCTATACAAAGAATTTGATTCTTGTAAAGGGGCAAGAGAAGAATAAGGCTGTGATGGCAGTCTTCTTCCATCCAGAGAACCTTCACTATCATAAGGATTCTGGTCAAACCAGTTAAGATCATCACTCCTTCGTGTCCATTCAGCCGTAGAATCTGAGTATAATAAAACAATAGAATAATTCAGTCAAGTAAAAAAATATTGCAAACAGTAAAAAAGGAGGAATGCTTGAATAAAGTTGCTAAAATACAAAGAATACAGTAACTTTTAAGACAAAAACACAACACCTCATCTTGATCCATCCAACTTCAGAAATGGATTATACACACAACTAAACAACTAATTGTTATAAAACTGCAGCCATGGCATGGGGGAATTGCAGTCACCGGCCAATCCCATATTCTATTTTTTATTCTATTCCTTTTTATCTCCTGACTTTTGAAATCACCTTTTTATCATTGTGGTGATTGCTCGTTCGAATTATCGATCTTATTCTGTTTTCATTCTCTTTTTCCTTCCATATCTCAAGTTCTCAAAAATATTAGCTTTCCTATTTATTCTCTGCAGCTTTTTGTTATATTTGTTTGAGAGTGTACGTGAGTGTATAATTTTTCTTTTTACTATAACTGCCACGCTTCCACCATATGCCATAATGCCATCTTCTATATTTATGAAGTTATTCAGAAAATTTATCCTTTCTCTAAAGCATTAATAAATAATACAAACTGCTTGATTACTTTGAATAAATAATCAAATAAAATTCAGAAAGTGAACATCATTTTAAGTTTTGATAAAATGAAAATTGGTGAAATATATAATTTTGTTATACTCACTTTCTCTTGATCCTCGTTCACTAATAATTGCTGTGCTTTGTGGTCCAATTTCAACCTTGTTCAACTGAAATCAAATGAAATAAAATATCAATACACATATTTGTAAATATACATAGGTAAAACTTTCATACGCCGATACAATTGATATAATCATAAGTAATGGGATTCAATAAATGCTGTGTTTGTCATGGTGATTCAAATTGACCACAAAAGATATAAGAGCTATTGCGCTAAATCTTATTGATACTTCATTCAATAGAGCGGATTATGGATCATATGGATAGGGATGATCTAGACATTGAAGATCTATATCTACAGAACTCAGATGTGGATACTCCATACAAAGAATGGGATGTTACTGACGTCCATTTGACTGCACTTGATCTTAATAACTGAAAATACATTCTTAACTCTTCTTCACCCACATCTTAACACATAGAATGCATAATTAAACACAAAAACATTAATTTTTCAGAAACATATCATTTTTGTTGTTTATAAATATATATATTTTAGTTACGTAAGTAATTTATTAATTTTTAAACTAATGCATGCAAATTAAGATGTTGTCATCATCACAATACTCGGTCCCTTACTCAATTATAAGTCCAAACATTCAAGAGCATGAGAAACCATAATTTAGTAGCCTTACCTTCCAAAAATCGGTGCTGAGATCATCAATATCAGAAAGAGATTTTACATCCTCAACCTTCAAGTTAAATAACAAAAGAATTAGTCAATACAAACTTCTAGCGCCGTATTCCTAATATTCAAATGAATGGTAAAAGTGAATAACATGTGACAAGAACATTGAAAATTAACCTCTTCTCTATTAAGAAGGAACTCCTCCTCATTAGACTCGGGCAAACCGTCGTCATCTTCTAACCCTCCCAGCTCAACTTCCTCTACACAAGCATCTTGACCAAAAAATGCATACTGTGTTGCATCAAAAACTTCACCTTCTGCAAGAATAAAGTTCAGTCAAAACCCTAGCACCAATCTCTTAAAATTAATTAATATAAAAACAAATAAAAATTGATGTATTGAAAATAGCAAAGCAAAACATTAATTGCAACAAAAATATCATTTAAAGTGCAACAACAAGTCTTACACTAAAATAAAAAATAATAAAAAAAATAATGCAAATAACCTAATACTACTATTCTACAACAATACATATGAGGAAAAATTATACTGACCCAACAAATGAAACACTATTGTAATCAACTAGAACATCAAAAAATATCACAAAGTCAAAGATAAAAACAAAAAATTCAATTCATAAGTGAAAATTAACAATAAAAATTCAAAATTTAACAAAATTCTACAAAACTATAAACTATAACTAATGATTATGCTAAAAGTAAATCACTGTATAAACAAACCTGATCTAAATAAACAATCTGAATCAAAATAATACAAAATTAAAATTAAACACCAAACAAAAAATCAAAAATAAAAACAGTTGAAACTAAAAAATCAAAAGAAGTAAACCTTTAGGAATATCCCCAAATTGATCTAGTTTGTTAGAAATTCCTCGAACATCATCCCCACCACCAAATCCATCCATATCGACCATAAAAATGCAAAACCCCAGAAAGAGAAAAATCGATTGAAAAATTGAAAGATAAAAACGAAAACGATTGAAGGAAAATGAAAAAGTGTTTATTTGATGATTTTTTTTGTTGAAAGTGAAAAATTGAAGAAAAAATAGAAGATTTGTGTGTTAATAATTGAGGGATTTGGATCGGGGGAAAATGAAAAGGGAAGAGGTATTCATGAAGAACCCTAAAACGACTCGTCGATTATTGTATTGTTGCTGAGGATAGAAAAATCTAGATATGAATAAATAAATTAATAATTAAATATATTGTGTTTCTGAATTTTAAAAATTAATCTTGTATTTTTTTTATGGGTGTCCCGGGGTACTCTTTAAGGATTCCATTTAAAGAAATAATTCTTTTTAAAAATCGAAAATTTTAATTCCCAATGCGTTGACTTCATACATTTTCATAATCATTTTAATAAAATCTTACTATTTAAAAGGCTTAAATAGCATTTACCTTTTTTTTATTTGGTAAACCCATTAATCCCCTTAACATAATTGAGATAAGTAGTAGCCGGGGATCGAATACGGAATCTAATGGTTAAGGGTTCAAACATTTACGTATTTTATTTTATTTTTTATTAAGGCATTTTTATGGTAGATTCAAAAATTTAAATATGTTGATATGATAAGTGATTAAATTAATAATTTAATAATTGTTTTTTGAAATAATTTTTTTTCTTATTACTTTTCGGGTTAAACTATACAATTGGTCCTTTACGTTTATTTTAGGTATCAATTTGATCCATTACGTTTAAAAAATTTCAAATTGGTCCTTACATTTTCACCGTTTGTATAAGTTGGTTATTTCCGTCAGTTTTGTCTTTCAATTGAACATATGTCGCGGTGTCAAAGTGTCCACGTGTCTGTCCACATATGCAAACCGTTTGCTTTGAAACTTAAAATAAACATAAGCGATCAATTGAAACTTTTTAAACATAAGAGACCAAATTAAAACCTAAAATAAACGTAAGAACCAAATGTGCAGTTTAGCCTACTTATTATTTAGAAAATTATAATATTATTTACCAAGTTATTCAACAAAATAAAATTTATGTTTTTGTTTTTATTACTCATGATAGTGAAAATAAATTATTTTCAATAAAAAAAATTAGCATAATGCTTATAAACAATCAGATGATATTTTTTTATATGAAATACTAATATATTTTTTCTAAAATACAATAATCGATAAACAATTTTTTTATTCAAAAAAAATCATCATTAATTTATTGAATTAGAAATTAAATATACTTGTATGTTTCAATTTATCAATGTACCATAAAACTTTCTTTTATTAAATTTTAGATATATTTTATACTTTTATTTTTTATAAATATTTTTTATATAAAATGCAATAACTCTTTTATTAAAATTTATTTAGAAACCATTAGATTTTATCTAATATGGTGAGGAGTTTGGGTAATATGTATGAGGTTATAAATTTGATATTATGTGACCCAATTGTAAACCAATAAAATATAAATAAAAAGGAAAGGTGGGGTAATTTTTTTGGCATTTATTTTTTAAGGAAAAGTTAAGTTGTATTTTAGGGGCTTGTTTTAAAATTTAGATATTCTCTTTCTATTTTTCTCTAAATATTTCTTCTAACCAATATTTTTAAAATAATTGGTGAGAATTTAAGGTTAAAATTTATCAAGTTCAACGGGTTGAACTGTGGTTGGACTAGATGATAAATAAATATATTAATTATATTTTTAATTTCTACAAAACCATGTGTTTTCAAATTTAATCATTCAAATAAATATATTCAGTTATATTGTCTAATTGCATTTTATAGATACAATTGGAGGATAAACGTATCTGTTTTTTTATAAAATGATTCAAATTACAGTATATGGAAGACTAAAATTATCATAGTTAAGCCTAAATAAGTATATAAGTTGTATTTTGAAATCCATACGGTATTACTATTATGGAAGATTGAAATCATCAATAGTGCAACAGAAGCCTTCAACTTTTAATTAAGTTATATGGTGATGTCGTGATTGAAATTCTGGCACGCCGTAACTTGATGTTGAATGGGATGATCCAACACTTGGGATGTTGAGTGTAACGTTGGAACTTTCACCTGACGATAAACAATTTAGACAACTGAAAATAAATTATAGAAAGTAAACAACATAGGTTATTTGTTAACCCAGTTTGGTGCACAACACAACCTACTCTCGGGGATACCAGTCCATGAAGGAAATCCACTATAATAGTCCTAGTTCAAAGACCTCGGCAAACGTCTCGTTTACGTCTTATCACCTAGACACTACCCGTGCAACTTCTACCTAGGAACTTCTAGATATGAGAACCTCCGCTCACTTCATAACACAACAGTACAGCCAGCACTGTTTTACAATCAATAACAAAAGCATATGATGGAGACAAATTCCTAGAAACTAAACCACTCGTAATTAAAGGCTTAGAGTGATACAAGAAAACAAACTTTATTTTGTGCTTCAAAGCTTCTGAGAAGATTACACAATACAACTTAATAACACAGTTCTAAACTTGCATCAAGGTGACACAAGAAAGGCTCACAGTTAACACAGACTCAAAACCCTAAAAAAACTCTATCTTAAACGACGGCTCAAGTTATATAATTAGGTTTTTTGTCCTTGTTTTTATATTCTGAAGTACCATATGATTGATCTTCAATTTGGGCTTCAAAAACACAGTTGATCCACGAAATCTCCAGCTCACATATTCTTGAATCAAATATATTGTGTTCATAAATATTTCCAAATATATCGGAACCAAATACAAAGTTTCCTAAAAAATTTGAATATCTTTAGGAAATAACCACAATGTTGATTCTGGACAGGCACGCGTCTTGGTGTACAAGTAAAAGGACGTGGTTTTCTTATATAAACAAATCGCGTAATTATGGCACGAAATCAAGGCATACTGCAGACGTCCCAAATGTTGAAACATTATATCAAACATCATGTTTGTATATTTGTTTTACCAAAATGATGCCAACACACAAAACACCAACAATCTCCTCCTTTGGCGAAATTTTTGGCTAAAATAAATTAAGACCACATAGACAGTCTAAAGAAATACATCAGATACATTTTTTTAGATCAACATAAGTACGCATAACATGAAGGAAAGTCACTTGTCTTCAAAGCTACCTTCAAGAGAACCTCCCAATTGAGAGAATAGCAAACAAGAATAATATTTGTATTAGTAAAGAGCATCAGAGGCAATCAACAGCAGAAGCATAGCACAACATTAGCCTTTGAAGGTCTCAGAGAGAAATAAACTCTCATACAACGCACACAAGCAAACTGGATGTTTCAACATTCTGCAGAACATCACAACATAGAGGCACTCTCCCTCAAACAAACGTCTTTAAAGAAATATCAGAACACTAGAGTACTACTCCCCTTGAATTGATGCATGACAAAATCATAGAAAATCAAAATCAGAAAATACTCCCCCTTTTTAGTCACAAAATTTGTCAAATAAAGGCATGCATTAACCATCAGAGAGTACCAGAATAGAGCAGAGTACAAATCTCATATCAACATGCAACCAAGCAATCACACCATCAAAACCTAGACTACAATTATCAAAATCAAAATTTAAAGATGAAGACAATGTTGATTCAACAAAGTTCAGAAGTCTTATAGGCACACTCAGATACTTGTGTACTAGGACAGACCTGGAATATAGTGTTGGCATTGTGAGTAGATTCATGGATAAACCTAAGATATCTCATTTGGCTACAGTAAAGAGGATACTCAGATATGTGAAAGGGACAGTTGATTATGGAATAATGTTTCCAAGCTGTCATGTTGGGATGAGGTGTAGATTGAATGGAAACACTGTTGCTAATTGGTGTAGTGATGTGGATGATAGAAGATCTATTGCTGGCTATATGTTTTTCATCAATAATGCACCTATCTCATGGTGTTCAAAGAAGGAACAAGTTGTGGCATTATCATCATGTGAAGCAGAATATATAGCAACTTCAATGTGAGGAACTCAAGCTATATGGTTGAAGACCTTGATTGAAGAGATAACTGGTGAAAGTTCTGAAGCTGTGACTATCAAAATTGATAATATTTCTGCTATAAACCTAGCTAAAAATCCCATTTCACATGGGAGAAGTAAGCATATTGAACCGAAGTACCACTTCTTAAGAGATCAAGTTTTCAAAGGATCTGCTGAAACTTGAACATTGCAGGAATGAATTGCAAATTGCAGATATTCTAACAAAGACTGTGCAGACAAATGTGTTTAAGAGACTTAGAGAATGTGTTAGTATTGGCTGAAATGAATTAGGAGATGTGTTATGAGTAATTCATTTAGCCAATCCTAGTTACTTGCTCTTTAAGTAATCACCTAACTAACTAGAGTCAAGCTAGTTAGATTGTTGGTTAAGTTTGTTTCAGTTTTAAAAGTTAGTTAGAGTTAAGAGATAAAGTTAGTTGAGTTTGTTGTGCTTACTCAAGTGTGAGTTGCACCATTCTAAATACATGTAATTGTGAATGATTTAGCCTAAGGTGCTTTAATAAAATTACTTTTTCTCTCTTCATCTCTCCTATTAGTTTTCTTCACAAATTCATAGTATGTGTGTGTGTTCTTTGTTCATCATCAAAATCATCGTTTAGTGGTTCAATTGCAACTTGCTTGTGAAGCAAGAAATCTGCAATTGCTAGAGAAGCAGTGTTTGCAGCATAGTGAGGATTTTGATCCAACATTAATATAACAACACAAACATGTAGTTCAATCGACTATGTAGAATTTGAACACTTAAAAAAATATTGCAAATTATGTAATCCAAACTGACTACGTCCCTCATTTTTTTCTCTCTTCTCTCAACATCTCCTGTCTCACAGAGCACGACCCAATTTTCTTCTTCCATCTTAGCTTGACAGAAATGAAAAATAAGGCAATAGACAGGCGTAACACACACAAAAGAATTGTTGATTGAGTAGTACGATCTACATATAGTTCATGTAACACTTTCACATTTTTTTTAAAAAAAATAATAATAAACCAAAAGTTGTTTTCTTTTTTCAAACTGTTTGAAAGGATTCAACAACCAGATTTGGACACTTTTTGGCTGATTCATGGTGCCAAGTCCAGTTTATTACAAAATGATTCTAAGGTTTTGTTTGCGAGTTTGGAGGAGAGGGGAGGGGAGGGGGGGAAATAAAGAGAAAATTAGAGAAATTTTTTACATTTTTTGAAAAAGTATTTTTTATAGAGAATGACAAATAAATACTTATGATTAATATACTATGAATTTAAGAATATTATAACAACATTAATTAAATTTGAAAAATTCATATAAACCCTTCAAACCCCCTCCAAACCTCCATTCAATATAATTTTTTAGTTCCCCCAAATTGAAGGATTTTTGTGTTATGAAGAAAAAATAACCCTCCAAACTCATTTTCTCCCAAACTTCTCTACTTCTTTCACTTGTTTCTTCCTTTTTAGTCTTTCCTTCCCCTTCATTCCCCTCCAAACTCGCAAACAAAGCTTAAGGTTCATTCAGACTGAATAGTTCTCCAACTATATATATGATTTAGTTTATAAACGTAAACGGTCACCATGTGTGTGTGCGCTTCTCTAACGCAAGAACAATAGACACATTATGAACAATAAGAAGAAACCAAGCCGCCTAAACCATGTCAAAATCAAATTCCATTCAGGAGGAATGGGCGCAAATTTTCAACCATTGATTCATGCTAAAAAGTGGAATGAACCTCAACAAAATCCAAAGTAAACCATGCCAATGCAGAGAGAAACAGTAAAGCAAACTGAATATTCTCACAAGTTGGGTAATACATAAGGAACACATATATACAAATTGACAATTGAATATGTATCATAAGAAAAAGATAAAATTATGCAGCATGTTCAACATAACTTATTCTTTACTACAGTGTTCCTTTGAGTTCAGCATCCTAAATTGTCAACCTGTTTCTTTGCGAAGTTTGCACATTGCCAATAGCCCATACCATTTTTTGAATAGAACAGTTCTTTGACAGATCCGACGCGAGTACAACCCACCCTTTTTCACCCTTCTATATATAATAATAAGAAAGGAAACATGGGAATCATATATTACCTAAACCTGTACATACTAAAAACTACCCTGTTCCTACCAGCCACACATAGTAACAAAATAAGCTCCCTTGTCAAGAGAAAAATAAAAGACAAGAGGAATAAATCAAGCCAAGCACATCATAAAATAAAGGGCCTGATCATATATTTGTTTCACAATGCTGCACATTTTCTCTGCATCATGACAACCAGTAGAAAATTAAGGATGAGGAAGAAGCCTCCATCCATCATATTGATACACTTCCATTTAAGATTTGCTCCAGAAGTACTTGAGCACTAAATGTATTTGAACAGATGAAGGGTTGTTCTTATGACATTTGACATGACTTCTCAACCCAAAAACCATTATTGGAGAACTTCTCTTGCAGCTATCTTTCAACTTAGCACTGTCTCTGAATTCACAAGACCACCGCTTCCCCCAGAATTACTGTTAAATCCAACCACAGGAACAGATCGCTGAGCGAAGTCTAGTAATAACTTTCTTTGGCGGTCATCAGTATGAGGGAGGCTTGCACGCAAGAGTTCAACAGGCATTTCCGTACTAATGGCTTTAGCAGCATCTGATCCAATGTCATCCACATTTGGTGAATTTTGTATAAGCAGGGACTGCATGATACTCTGGTATTTATTCATGCAATACTTAGTAAGAAGGCCAAAGAATTCATCGAATGAGGCCTGCCAAAACGAACGATTACCGATCTTATAGTTGCAGGCTGCATGTGGATCGTTTAGAAGCATGGTAGCCCTCTCAAGAACAGATACCAAAATAAGGGAAGCACCATCTCCAGCGGTGCTTCCAACAGGGCGTAGAGGAGGATGCTCTGCAGAACAAACAACTGCAGCAAGACAGGCACTAAGAGCACCAAGATCCATTCCTCGGACACATTGGCAAACAACCTCCGCAAGTCTGCATGTAGTCACTGCAGCTGACGGATCTGAGGGGAGCCCACCAAATAAGAATCTTAAATGCCGAAGGACGGTCATGCACACTATCCGCATGAGCTCACTACCAGGAAGAAGCAATTGAAGATATTTCGCAAGGAGCTTGCGTCCCTTGGGGACAGATACTATCCGTAAGAAAACAATGTCATCCTTAGCTGCAAGTCCAACCTTGTGCCCATTCTTTCCTAGCGGGTCTACCAGTTGAAGTGAAGTAGCTAATCCTTCTAACAGGACCTGCCTTCTTCGTCTTAATTGCGTTCCACCATCTTGTGGCTGATTAGACTGTAGGAAACGATCAATATCATCTACATCAAGAAGAAGACAAAGACCGTCCTCAATTGTGACTCTGGCAGCAAATGTAGGCTCCTGTTCAAGAGGCTTCTCTGAAATCTTCAGCTCAGAGCTGCCAGGGATGGAAGAGATTGGAGGATCAACCTCAAGAAGAGGGCGAGGTCGACGAATAGACGAAAATGAAACCCTCCCTAGGGCATCAACCTGTAGAAATGCATGTGGATCATTACTAGAACGTGTTCGTGAAGGAAGATCCTTTATTTGGGTTGGGCAGAACGGATGTTTTAACTTAGCCATAGAAGGTTTTTTCGCAAGACGACCTTGGTGGTAATAGTCATCTATGTATGGATCATTACTATGAGTGACAGCAAGCTGCATTCTAAGAATACTCTCAATTTCATCACTTGTCATATACTTGGACCGAAACTGTAATGAACTGCTTTCACTCTTCTGACTACTGGCATCAGAACCGTGATGGGATAAACGATGACTATGTTTACCTTTTTGAGTTGATTTTGGTCTGTGATCATACTTGCTACTGCCAGAGGAGCTGGATGAAAGGTGGGGATTAAATAAATGGGACTGAAAACCAGACAAGTAGCCTGCAGATTGCTGAACAGGATGATGAACCCTATGCTGTTGCTGTTGCAATTGAGTCATCAAGTGAGGAGAAACTGATCCACTATGAAGGTGTAACTGTTGCTGCAACATATTACTAAGGAGGTTAGAACGATCTCCTGGATATAACCCAGCTTGGTTGACCAATTGATTCTGTATTCGTTGACTAAGAGGGGAGGAAGCAGTTGGAAATTGGCGTGTGTTTCCACCAAAATGTGACCCAAGGCTTAATCCACTCAACTGTAGTGCAGAATTAGAGAAATGTGAACGATTTTGAGATGATAGTGCCATCTGAGCTGCTGTTCCAGTGTGATAAGGAATGTTTAAGTGGCCTGTGCTATGACTTGGAGAACCCTGCTGAGATCGACCACCCGGCGGAGGATAAGAAGTGAACGAAGACTTCTGTACCAATATTGGCTCACTAGAAAAACGAGTAAGCTCCTGTTGTTTGTCGGGATATGAAGATGTTCTATACAAGGATGTCGATTCATGTAAGTGTGGAATGGAGTTATGCGGCTGAGATGACCATCGTTTGTCATCATGAGCTGTTTCAATATCATAAATATGCTGATCAAGCCAGTTGTGAACCGGCTCACTGGAGCAATGTTGGAGGTGGTAGTTTTGCTCCTGCCTTAGCTGCTCAGGATATGAAGATGTTCTGTACAAGGACTTAGAGTTTTGTAAATGGGCAAGAGAAGATTGGGGTTGTGATGACCATCTTTTTCCATCAATTGAGCCTTCACTGTCATAAGCATTCTGATCAAACCAGTTATGAACATCGTCTCTTTGTGCCAAATCAGATGTAGAGTCTGGATAGTAGATACAACAAAAAAAATTAAATGAACCAGTCAACTTGAAAAAAGAGATTGTCTACAGTGAAAAGAGGGGGACGGGGGGATAAAGTTGCTAAGACCCAGCATTACATAGTCCCTTTGAACACAAGAGACACATAACATCATCTTAAAATATTCAGATGTGGATTTTAAACAGATAAGACCAGACCTGAAAAATCATTATGCTAGAGGCAACCCCTCAGATGAATAATCTTAAATAGCCTAAAACTGGTGTTTTTCCTCAATCATTAGTTTTATGCCTACATGATGCAAGACAAAATTGAATGGACTCAACACATTTAAGTTATCACTTTTATTGCACTCCATTTTTTTAATAGAGGAAGTTTTCTACTTAAAAACCATCAAGTTATGAATACTTGTATAGCTAAAACCATGGTCATCAAACTCTAGGAAGAAAGATGATATCAGAGTATAATGGAAAATATCAATTAGAAAAGTGAATAGAAAAAATTATGAGCATCGATCAACATAGTCCACGTATCTTGTGAATTGGCATATACATCCTTTAAATTATAATCGTCAAGTCAAAACTGTCCCTCCATAAACTTTTTCTGCGGGAGGCTGTGACGTAGCACACTTAATAAACACATGGCCTTCCACATGGATCCCATATCATGCATGAATTTAACGTGACACATAGGCTCTCTTTACTTTGTGACAGTAATTTCTTGTTCATTTTCTAACATTTGTGTTAATTTTACTTGCAAAGAAGAAGATAATAGATTTTGAAGTTAACATTTGTGTGCATTTTTTGAAAACAATGAAATTGCGAAAAGAATCATTTTCATTATTTTCAGAAATGCACTATCCATAGCTAGCATTTCATTTTCTCTCCATTGCAATGGTTGACTTCAAAAGTCGCACATCTTATTGGCAAGTTAAAATAAACACATTTTAGAAAAATGAAAATAAGAAATGGTTTCACAAAGTAAACTGGGCCAAAGTTTTCAGTGATGTGGCATTAATGTAGGATCTATGAAGAAGAACCCAAGTTCTTTAAACATGTCATGACATAGCCTTTAATAATAGAAGCTCACATGGAATCATTTGGAATGATGTGAAACAATTTCATAAATGCATTTACCATTTTGTTAAATTCAAGGACTATTTTGACTAATGCTCACAATTTCAAAAACCAATTTGCCCATCTACTCAATTTTAAATAAATATACAAAATGAATGCAAAAATTGGCGAGTGAAATAGAATTGCTTTACTCACTTTCTCTTGATCCCCGTTCACCGATAACACCTGGGTTTCTTGGTCCGCTGACATTCTTGTTCAACTAAAATTAAATTTTAAAATAAAAAGAAACTTAGTATTCATATCAATGAGCAAAGCAGAAGGAATGTCTATGTATGGTGCAGAGAGAGACAAGAATGATCATAATCATAGGAGTCAGAAACTGAATAACAAAATTGGACATACAGGTAAGTCACGTATCAAGAAAAGATTAAACAAATAACTTTTGTCTTGAGACAGAACTAGTTAAGTTGATGCAAATAACTTCCAAATGTGTTTGAAATGCCAAAGCAAGATAATCAGATTAATCTGTCATTTTGTTTTTCTTTTACGGATGAGATAACAGCTAATTGTCAAAATTAATGGACTTCGCAACCATGGGAATTAAGCTCCCAGGAAAGGCAAAAAGGAAAAACTAGTATTTAGTGCTGAGAAAATGGGTAGTGCACCAGAATACTGACAAGCACAAATAATGCAGTCCCAGTAATAACTTTTACCAACAATCTTTTAAAACTAAAGTCCCAAGAGTTGCATGATCCATATAATATTGCATGAACACCAGGCATAGAAAGGAAAACCGGTCATATTTTTAGGAAGACTTTAAAGTTACTTGATCCATATAATATTGATTCACAGTTATTACATGTGATTTGGGTTCAAAATCAGAAGCCCAACTGGCCTACCACTTATAATGGGTTTTTTTCATTTGCCAAGAAAAAGGTTGTTTGTAACCAAGGGCAAGAAAAATAAATTAGAAACAACATTGACATGGTCAACCAACAGCAAACTTAGGCCTGCATCCGTTGGGAAAAATAGAGTCGCTGTGATCAACAGAGATTAATAGAATACTTTATACTTTTTAAAGATACTTGGGTATTGTTAGAATATAAGAAACAAAAAGATAATCTAAGATTCCCGAGCTTAATATCAAAGACATTATAAAATATTTTCTTATATCGTAAGAGAATCTCCAATTGTTATTTTTTTAAGAACCTACATTGGATTTCATATACTACTTACTAATAAGGGGCTCCCACAATGCCACATCATACTCATGCAAATCATACACATTTTGCTTTGCTCCGATGACAAAAATTATGCAACTCTTAGCAACCCACACTTTTTTCTTTTTTTTCATTTGTACTCAATGATGTCTCAATTAAAATATTTATTTTATTGTGTCTTTCAATAGTAATCAGTGGTGTTAAATAGCTGCTATAGTGGCGCTATACCGCTATAACATAGCAGAATTTGAAGAAACCGCTATTGTTCTGGGAAACACTATTTAGTACAAAATATTGTCAAATAGCGGATATAGTGGCCCTATAGCACTATTGTGTAGCAGAATTTTAACAATCCGCCATCCAGGATTGACAATATTGACGGCAATGTTGACGCACAAATTCCTTCTTCACGCCCACACACAACCAGACCCATTACCTCTTTCTCTCACAAACACACAAATCCAAATACCAAACAGTGTTTTTCACCATTAAAAAAACTGTTTCTCACCTCCACCAAACCTATTGCCCCACACAAACCCAGACCCACACATCTCTGGTTATCCCCTCCAAATGCCCAACCCTCCATCTCTTTTTCTTCTCACAAATTCGTCAGTTCTCTTTCTCGAACAACAAACTCAGATTGTGCCTCTTCTCTCTTTATCCAAACCAACAAACTCAGATTGTGCGACAGCATACGGACGGCGGACATGCAGCAACACCGAGATGGTAATAACGAAGAATGGTGGAATATTCTCTCAAAACTTCTGGTGGAGGAAACGAAGAATGATAACTGGTTTTTTTTCCTGCGATTTGTATTTTATTTGATTTCTTCATCTTCTTGATTTCGGTCCAGGTGTGTGTAATTTTCTGGTTACTGATAAGTTTCAGTTTTACCACTTTTTATGGTTGGTTGCTGGTTGTTGAGAAATCAAATCAGTTTTTTATTCTATGGTGCCGTATCTTATTAAAGGTATTTCAACAATTTCAATTCTACCCACTTTGCTGCATCAAGTTCCTCCAATGGGGATAAAAGATAAGGAACAGGTTCATCCTTTTATGAAACTCGCTTAGAGACCTCCATTGCAGATGCTAAGAGGTATTATCAGGTGCCTAAGTATCACGTCGTCAAGAGGCTCAATGGAGCAGTTAAGGGTACCCAAAGTACTTGGAGAGGCTGGCCGAAAAAAGACTGAGGGAAGCATTATAGAATGGGATACTCGGAGGATCACTTATGTGGCTTGGCTCTCCCCCTTACAACCTAGAAACAACACTTTCACATGTCAAGCTTAGGATCTTCCACTCTCTGATATAATGGCATTGACAACAATCATAGAAACTCTAACTTAGATAGCATACAACAAGGGGGGAAACATACTCAAACATAGGATTAAGCTTCTTACTTTATACCCTGAACTAACTTAATTGCATGATTATCTCTCATAGTTAACAACTCCGGACCAAAGCTGTGGCTTGTTTAAATGATCTCATGGGAAAGTTGATAAATTTTAATGAAAACAAATGAAACTGAAATCATGGAAAAACAGTGCAGGAATGACTGATTACTGTTGGGTATTCACTTTTTAATCTTTCTCCAGTTCATCACTAAAATTGTTCATTAAGCGTGCAAATTAAACATGGTCGCAACACTTTGTCACTAATGTGACTTATCTAATAAAAATCTCCAGAATCCAGAAAAGTGTGATAATCATAGTTTAACACTGTTACCTTCCAAAAGGTGGTTGTAAGATCATCAATATCGGAAAGAGATCTTACATCCTCATCCTGCAAAGTGGAAGAGAAATGTTAGTTGATACAAATCTCAAGCAGCATATCTGTGAAATGCGTGAGAAAGGAAGAGATGGGAGATGTTGATCAGACAAAAGTGTAAACTCAACATAATTATATTTCAAAAGTATTCTAGCAACATAAAATCGTGATTTTTTTTGTTTTTTAAAAAAAAGCAGACATAAGATTGAAAATGAACCTGTTCTCTATTAAAAAAGAACTCCTCCTCATTAGACTCAAAAGTTGGCAAATGAGCATCATCTTCTAACCCTCCCAACTCAACTTCCTGAACAGCATCTTTACCAAAAAATGCATATTGTGATGCATCAAAAACAGCACCTCCTGCATAACAAAAAACGTCAAATGCATTTTACCAATTTTTTAGCACTACATAACATGAAAAAGTACTGGTAGCAGTGCTCCATTTCCATGTAGCAGAGAATTCCCATGTGACTATTATCCACACCAAACCAAAACAAAATCAAGATAAGCACTCCACCAAGTACTAAAAATACTTTTATCTGTTTCAACATATAAAACCAAAAAAAATGGATGATAATTTTTATTTTGAAAAGGAAGAATAGACTATTGGAAGTATAAACAACACATCTTTTGATCAAGAAATTTAGAAGATATTATGGCAAATAATATTCAATAACAAAACATTGATATATGGAGAAAATACGTCTCCTAACTATTAAATAAGCACCATCTGGATTAGCCTCGTGCTAAATCAAACCTTCCTGAATCATCAATAAGAGTAAACAAGTTCATCACACCATGTTCTCCACCCCTCCCCTCCGCCTCCACACACAAACACAGAGTCATTATTCAGTCATAAGAGTCTTTCTGTATTAGCTTATTTGAGCTTATCAACTAACATAAGCACTTGTGACACTATTTGGTAGAGCTTATGACATGCATAAGTTTCTTTCACCTTACTTCTATTACCTCTCTATGACAGCTTACACAAACAATTTATACCTTATATAAAAACAATTTGACTTTATTTAATCTTTTGCTATATAAATAAATAACGTATACACCAGCACTTACCGCTATAAGCGCTTAATTAATCTTTTATACAAAACAGAGCTTAAAACACAATTATCATCAACTAAAGCAACCAACAATATCATAAACCCAAACATCAAAACAATAATTTAAACCGAAAAAAAGCTTTTGATTCAGCTTAATTGTATGAAATTCAAAACTAACAATCAAGCAATAAATCATAAACCAATTTTCCCAAAAAAACTCAAAACTAAATTACAATCTAAAACAAACCAGATCTACATAACAAAGATGAATTGAAGAACACAAAAAAAAATAAAAATAGAAAGAATTGAATCAGAGAATATGAAGCAAACCTGTAGGAACATGACTCAATTGCCTAAGATCTCCAGTATTAGGACCTCCCCCAATATCACCACGACCCCCACCTCCAAATCCATCCATATCCACCATAAAAACGAAGGAAGAAAAACGCTAAAGAAAGAATCGTAGATTCGATGAAGAAAGATGAGAATGAATGTGAGAAAGATTGAAAGGTGAAACAGTTGCGTGAATTTGCAGAGAGTGATTGAGAAGGAGGAGGAGAAGATCTGTGTTGGGAATTTAGCAGATTTGGATGAGAGAAGAGAGAGAGAAAGAAGAACCCTAGAAAGTAGATATAGGTAGGAATTTTATTACAGAATTTGTTGTTTGTTTGTTAAGAAAGAAAATCCTAATGTCAAACAAAATGAGGAATTTTCGCATGGAAAAAACGTGATGGAGTGCTTATGTAAATAAAACAACAAAATTAACTTATTTTAAAAATTAAAAAAGAACAAAATTAACAGGTTTTTTTCTGTATAAAATGATAATGAGGAGTATAATTTAATAATAATAATAATAATAATAATAATGATTATAAATGCTTCGTTTTAATCCTCTAATTTCTATAAGAAA
This sequence comes from Trifolium fragiferum, assembly GCA_954870985.1. Lineage (NCBI taxonomy): Eukaryota > Viridiplantae > Streptophyta > Magnoliopsida > Fabales > Fabaceae > Trifolium > Trifolium fragiferum. The sequence goes on from OX940789.1 coordinate 20,787,383, forward strand.
GGGACATAATAGTCTAGAGTTCGGCTCAAAAACAAGTAAAGCCTGTATTATTGTTATACATAATGCTTACTAAAAATGTCGTATTCCATATAAGTACAGTACATGTATCGGATATCGACACAGTACGTGCACCTAGGCAACATACTCCCTCCAACCTGATTTATAAGCAATATTTGATGGTTTCACACATACGAAGTATTAAGGAATTCTAGTTATGTGTAAAAGTTACAATGGCATGGACTAAAATACCCTCAGCTACCTATTACTCCACACGATTCCTCACTCTCAATACTCACTTAGTATAATAATTGTGTCATATATTACTCCTGCCCACGTTTTTTACCAACCAATTTTTGTTGTTCTTTATCTATTCTCTCTGTAGAAACTCTACTTTTACTTGTTGGATTATTAATTCTTAGGAATACGTGTGGTTCATCCAATCAAATATTTATATTGATGTGAATATTAAATGTTAACTTTAGGAATACGTGTCGTTCATCCAATCAAACATTTATATTGACGTGAATATTAAATGTTAACTTTATTTAAATGTAGGGGTATTTTTGGAATAAAGATATAAAATAAAGTTGAATTTATTAAATTTTGCTTATATTTAAGGTTAAACTTTTTTTAAGACTTTTGCTTATAATTAAGTCCGAATGAAGTAAATGTTATGTTTGGTAAAGTTAAGCTCCACTAATAGTTAAAAAATTTGTTGAGTCGATGAGAGTATTTATTTGTATTATCAAATGGATATTATGTATTTTAACGCTAAATGTTTTAATATAAAAATATTTATCTTTAAAATTGTGAATTTAACTTTTTGAAAATTAAGATCTTTAGTTTTTAATTTATCAAGTTTATTTATATTAATATATAAAGGGAATAACCCCTTTCGGTGCAAAAAAATTTATTGTCACTTTTACTCTTCACTCTATTCAAATATTTGAATATTTTTTTGTTAAATATGTTTTTGGTTCTTACATTTTGCCCTATAGTAAAAAATAGTCCATACATTTGTTATTTTTTTTAAAAAAATGGGGCTCACAATTACCACGTCAGCATTCCGTTAGAAAATTTAACGGCAGAGACCAATTTTAATAACGGAAAAAATTGTAGGGTTTTTTTTTTCAACATAAAAAAACACAGGGACTATTCTTGACTATATGACAAAATGTAGGGACTAAAAACATATTTAACCCCCTTTTTTTTGAAAGAAAATATTTGTATATGTTAAAAAAAACTAACTTTACCACAAAAGTTTGTTTTCAATTTTTTTAGTAAATAATTTTTTTTTTCCTTATTAACTAACCACAAAAAAAATAAATTAAGTAGCTATCATCATCATCATCATCTATACTAATCTATCTTACTAGTATTAATATTTACTAATCTATAAATTACTTAAATTATTTTACTAATTTTACTAATTTATAAAGAGAATACCCCTTTTGGTGTAGACTTTTTTGAATGTTAGTTTTACCCTTCACTTTATTCAAATAATATTTGTATTTGTTGAAAAATAAGTTCTACACAAAAGTTTATTTTCAGTTTTCTTTTCTTTCTTAATAATTAAGCACAATTAAAAAAGAGGTTTAGTTGTTATCAATTAATTAACAAACATTAACTTATAAAAAAAATTAACAAACATATTTTTATTGGAATTAGATATATGTACGGCACCCAATTTAAAATAAACCACTATTTACGATAACAGACACAAAATAATAACAAAAACAAAAAAGGCGATTGACGGACACGAGAGTGCCGTCAAGATGTTGGTTAGACCATCTACAATGGCCCTGTTGAGAGGGTGTTGAAATTGTGTTCAACACAACAAAACCATGCAATGAGATTGTTGAAAGTCACATGGAGGAGAGAGAAGATAAAAATTTTCAACACAGTTGAAAAAACACGTGGAGAACACTTGTCATGCTCTGAATGGCTTACTATATTTTTATCAAATCCTTATATTTAAACTCAATTATTTTATTGCAAATTATTTTTTTTTTAATTTTTTTTTCACCAAAATTCGTAATTTTTTTTCTCTATAAATAGAGACTTGGTTCATTTGATTTCCGACACAGAAAAAAAACCAACATTTTTCACTATCTTAATTTTATTATTATCTTTCTATTAGAGTTTATCTTTCTAATGGTGGGGTAGAGTGTTGAATGAAAAATCATTGAAGAGGATAAAAGTTGAATGAGTGTTGAATTGTTAGGTGGAAGAGAGAGGAGATGATGTGAAGCGTAAAAATAGGTGTTAAATGTTGAAACCATTGTAGATGGTCTTAGGATAAAAAAGACTATGTTTTTTATATATAGAATTTCTAAGACCATCTACAATGACTCTCTTGAGAGGGTGTTGATGAAATGAATGGTATATTATTTGTTTTATAATAATAATAATAATCAAATAAGGCATATAAAAAAAAAAAAAAAAAAAAAAGAGGTATGCATTATATTTTTACGGGTAATACTACTACCCCTTCATTTTTATACTACCTAAAACAACAACACCAATATCTTGGTCTTTCTCTCTCTCTCTCGTAAACCATCTTTCCCCCCCAAACTTCAATTTTCACATAATCCAATTCCAATTTTCTTTCATTTTTCTTACTACTTTTCATATACCTTCATCATATATTCTACACTATTGTTAATTCAAGCCTTGAAGGAATATTGAGTGAAGAGTGAAAGTACCCACTCATGGAGAGTTTGCTCTTTGATGTTCCATGAGGTAAAAAAAAAATCTATGATTTATGAAATTTAGAGATGATATATAGCTTGGATGAGTAGTGGAAACTAATATTGATAGTGTAGTTAGATTTTCATGAATCCCTTTTAAACCCTATGACTAACAAATTGGGGGTTTTGTAAAATTCTTGTATTTACTATTATTGTGGTCTCAAATAAGTTTCTTTAAGTGTTGAAATTGTTGCATGATATTCAGATTCGGCGGAAGTTGCTCCGGTGACCGTTTCGGAAGGTGTTGCTAGGAACGGAGGTGCCTCTTCATAGTTGTGAGTAGATAACTTACCTTGTGACAAGTTTTATGTTTTTAATTTTATGGGAGAAACAAATTTTTTTTAAGAGCAATCAATTTCATTCAAAATTTAAAGTGTGTGAATCTATTTTAGTTATGAAAATTGTTTTAAAATTTTATTTAGAAGTTTTATTTTGAATACGAAGTTACCGTTCGCCGCAACGAAGAGATAATGCGGTATCCGTTCGCCACAACGAAGAGATAATGTGGTAGTTGTCCGTTCGCCGCAACGAAGAGATAATGCGGTGTCCGTTCGCCACAACGAAGAGATAATGTGGTAGTTATCCGTTCGCCGCAACGAAGAGATAATGCGCTATCCGTTTGCCACAACGAAGATATAATGTGGTTTATGTTCGTGAAAGAAAACAATAATTTGAGTCTATATAAAAGCAAAATTAAAGTGATTTTTAAATTGTTTAGAGTTTTATGAAAGAACTTACATGTTGTTATAAAGTTGATTTTATGCAAAGTAATTTAGTTTTCTTTTAACAAAATTCGTGCGGTTATTGTTTCTCCTTCCGGTTCACTTGGTAATTTATGCTCTCACTGAGTCTATGTAACTCACCCCTATTTCCTTTCATATATTTTCAGATTTGCAAGTTGCCGAGTAGATCGTTTTGGATAACCATAGAGACCAGCTAGCACTCTCATTTTGGTAGGCTTCTAACGGCCATTATTTTGTGACTTCAGTATGATGCAACTATCTTCTGTTTAAAACTCGTTTGGTAGTATCTAGATGTATATAGTACTAAGTACTTGAAAGCGTTATGGATGCAGTCCTATCCGTTTGAATATGTGAAGCATAATATATAAGGGATGTACTAGTGTATGATAACATTTTGGCTGTAAATGGAACTACAGGGACAAATGAAAAATTTGGAATATTAAGAAAACAAAGGAAACTCTGCCAAATTGTTTTGTAAATTCTAGATATGTGATTATATGTGAAATTTTTACATTAGGCTTGCCAGGCTTATTTATTTTCTTTAGCGACGGTCAGCCTGCGCGCCGGTCATGACTTTAGAGTGGGTCATGACAAAGTTGGTATCAGAGCACGGTTAGTAGGGTCCTATAGCTACATCATTGGGATTCGCTATAACGTTTTATTTGTAATTTGTGAACCCGGGCACAAATTACAAACAAGAAGTTATGGCTACTCACTAACATACTGAAGTCATATTTTGTGTTAGTAATTATGTTTTGTGTCTAAACGCTACATTTCTTCAGGTTGCAATGCCACCTCGAAGAAGTCAAAGAGTGTCTTCTAGAGAGGAGGTTTCTAATGAGGCATCTGCTCAACCCCGAGTAAAAGCCACAAGAGTCCGCGGACGTGTTCGACGCCGTGGTCAAGGAAGACGTGGTCAGACCGGTGTTATTCCTGACGTTGAGGTCCCTAGAGCTAGGCGGGGAAACCCGACACTGGCTCAATTAGCAGCTGGTTTGCAAAATGTTCAACAGGTGGTACAACAAATAGCAAACAGATTTGGCGAGCAAGGACAACCACATGTTGAACAAAATCAAGTGGATTCTGATCATAGTCAAGAGGTGGTTCAAGATGAGCAACATCTTGTTCACCCCAGGGTAACTGAAGTTTCTTTGACAAGTTTCATAAAGATGAATCCTCCGACGTTTAGTGGTTCAGATGTTCAAGAGGATCCACAAGTCTTCCTTGACGAGGTTTCTTGGATATGTAAAGGTTTGGGTTGTTCTTCAACTCGGATGGTGGAATTGGCTGCATTTCGCCTTCGTTATGTAGCTAGAGGATGGTATGAAACCATGTTGTTGGCTAGGCCAGCTGGATCACTTCCATTGGAATGGGATGAATATGTTCAGCGGTTCTTGGCTCAATTTCTCCCTCAGAGTGTCCGGGACAGCAGAGCACGGGAGTTTGAGACCCTTGTACAACTTGATCAGATGTCTGTAATGGAGTACAATATACAATTTATGCGACTTTCTAGATATGCACCACATCTTGTTGCTACAGAGCAAATGCGAGTTCAAAGATTTGTAGATGGGTTAAAGAATTATTTGTTCAAGGCCATTGCAGGACATGGAGATATGACATATGAGCAAGCTCTGAATAGGGCTTTGACTATTGAGCGGGGTAATAGAGACAAAGGTGGAACTTCTCGTGATACGCGTAAAAGGTCTCATTCTGAGTTATCTCGTAGTGGTCGTGGAGGTCTTGTTGGTGAAATTTCTAGAAATGATGTTGGTCAGTATCGTCGGGGCCAACCAGGAGGTCGTCAGCCACAAACTACTCAAGCTAGCCATACCTCTAGTTCAGCTCGCGGGTGGGGAACCACACAACATCAAGTGCCCTCTGTTACAACTCTTGGTGCTTGTGCCACATGTGGAAAGGCTCATGTCGGTCCTTGTAGACATGGATCAAATGAATGTTATCGATGTGGTCAGATTGGACATTATGCTAGAAATTGTCCTACATTATCTACTCAACCTACTGTTAATCAAGTGACACCACCGACAAGTACAGAAAGACAACAGAGTGGTTCTAGAGTGCAGGGACATAACAACTTTCAACGTGGGGGCAGAGGCTCGAGTGGGAGAGGCCAGGGTCAAGTTGGTGTAGGACAAGCTCGTGTGTTTGCTTTGACTCGTCAGGATGCTCAAGCATCTAATGTTGTTGTCACGGGTATGCTTTCTATATGTTCTCATGATGCATGTGTTTTGTTTGACCCTGGGGCTACACATTCTTTTGTGTCATGCATATTTGTTGCTTGTTTAGGAATTGATCCATCATTGTTAGAAGTACCTTTGATGGTGGCCACACCTATGGGTGAGTATTGGCTAGCTAAGACAATTTATAGATCGTGTAAGGTATTGATAGAAGGTCATTCCTTATTAGCAGATTTAGTTGAACTTAATATGGTAGATTTCGATGTGATATTGGGCATGGATTGGTTATCTTCTAGTCATGCTACGCTGGACTGCTATAATAAGGTGGTAAAGTTTGAAATACCCGGGTTACCCACATTCACGTTTCGAGGTGACCAAAATTTATCTTCATGCAACTTAATTTCTGCCATGACAGCTCAACGGTTGTTGAGAAAGGGTTGTTGTTCATACTTAGCAATGATAAGGGATGTCAATGACACACCTATGAAGCTCGAGCATGTTCCCATAGTATGTGAATACCCTGATGTATTTCCTGAGGATTTACCAGGTTTACCACCTGATAGAGAGATAGAATTCAGCATTGATTTGTTGCCCGAAACTCAACCAATATCTATATCACCATATAGGATGGCTCCCGCTGAACTTAAGGAGTTGAAAAAGCAATTACAAGATCTTCTTAATAAAGGTTTTATCCGCCCCAGTTGTTCTCCTTGGGGTGCACCCGTGTTGTTCGTTAAGAAGAAAGATGGTTCACTCCGATTGTGTGTAGACTATCGACAATTGAATAAGGTAACAGTGAAAAATAAATACCCTTTACCTCGCATAGATGATTTATTTGATCAGCTCCAAGGATCTCAATGTTTCTCGAAGATAGACTTGCGGTCGGGGTACCACCAATTGAAGATTAAAGGTGCAGATATTTCTAAAACAGCATTTCGCACTCGTTATGGACACTATGAGTTTTTGGTCATGTCCTTTGGACTCACTAATGCTCCCGCAGCTTTTATGGATATGATGAACCGGATTTTCAAACCGTTCTTGGACCAATTTGTGGTAGTTTTCATTGATGACATCCTAGTGTATTCCAAGAGCAAGGAGGAACACGAACAACATTTAAGGTTAATTTTGCAAACCCTGAGAAAACATAAATTGTATGCAAAGTTTTCAAAATGTGAGTTTTGGTTAGACAGTGTGGCTTTCTTGGGTCATGTTGTGTCTAAGGATGGGGTAAGTGTGGATCCACAGAAAGTGGAAGCAATTCAGAATTGGCCTAGACCTACATCTGTAACAGAGATTCGTAGTTTCCTTGGTCTTGCAGGATACTACCGTCGGTTCATCAAAGATTTTTCTAAGATTTCAGCTCCTTTAACTAGACTGACCCAAAAGCATGTTGTGTTTCAGTGGAATGAATTGTGTGAAAATAGTTTCAAACAACTAAAGGATCATTTGACATCTGCTCCGGTTCTAGCTTTACCCTCAAGTGGCGGTGGTTACGCAGTTTATTGCGACGCTTCCAGAGTTGGTCTGGGCTGTGTGTTGATGCAACAAGGGAAGGTGATTGCCTATGCTTCAAGACAACTTAAAAAGCACGAACAAAATTACCCTACTCATGACTTAGAAATGGCAGCGGTGATTTTTGCTCTTAAAATTTGGAGGCATTACTTATATGGGGAGACTTGTGAGATTTACACTGATCATAAAAGCCTTAAGTATATTTTTCAACAGAAGGATTTGAATTTAAGACAGAGGCGGTGGATGGAGCTTTTGAAAGATTATGATTGTACAATTTTGTATCATCCGGGGAAGGCAAATATGGTTGCTGATGCCTTAAGCAGAAAATCTATGGGAAGCTTTGCACACATTGTTGAAGTTAAAAGACCAGTAGTGAAGGAATTTCAGAGTCTTGTAGCGAATGGAGTCAAGTTTGAAACCACAAAGACAGGGTCACTTTTAGCGCATGTCGAAGCTCGTTCTTCTTTGGTGGACAACATTAAGGAAACTCAGGATAGAGATCCTTACTTGAAAAAGGTTATGGAGGATATCAAGTTAGGCAAAGTTTCTGAATTTAAAATTGACTCCGAGGGAATGTTACGTTTTGACACTCGTTTGTGCGTACCTAATATTGAAGATTTAAGGAAGAAAATTTTGGAGGAAGCCCATCATTCTTCTTATACTATACACCCAGGTTCTACCAAGATGTATAAAGACCTAAAAGAAAATTATTGGTGGGATGGAATGAAGAGAGATGTAGCGGAGTTTGTATCTAAATGTTTGATATGCCAACAAGTTAAGGCTGAGCATCAGAGACCCGCAGGTTTATTTCAAAGAATTGAGATACCAGAGTGGAAATGGGAAAGAATCACTATGGATTTTGTGACGGGGTTACCTAGAACCTCAAGAGGTTTTGACTCGGCTTGGGTGATTGTGGATCGCTTAACAAAGTCTGCACATTTCTTACCTGTGAAAACTACCTATTCAGCAGCTCAGTACGCTAAGCTTTATGTCGAGAGAATAGTTTCCTTACATGGTGTACCATTATCTATAATATCTGATCGTGGACCCCAATTCACAGCTCATTTTTGGAGGTCATTTCAGGCAGCTTTAGGAACTCGATTGGATTTAAGCACTGCTTTTCACCCTCAGACAAATGGTCAATCTGAAAGGACAATACAAATTTTGGAAGATATGCTTCGAGCTTGTGTGTTAGACTTGGGTGGAAGTTGGGATCAATACTTACCGTTGATGGAGTTTGCTTATAATAATAGTTACCAATCTAGCATACAAATGGCACCATTTGAAGCCTTGTACGGACGACGTTGTAGATCACCAATTGGCTGGTTTGAAGCTGGAGAGTCTAAACTTGAGGGTCCAGATATGATCCATGACGCAATTGAAAAAGTTAAAGCAATACATGATCGCTTGGTTACTGCTCAAAGCAGACAAAAATCTTATGCTGATAAAAGACGTCGACCTTTAGAGTTTAGTGTTGGAGAGCATGTGTTCTTACGTGTTTCTCCGATGAAAGGTGTTCTAAGATTTGGCAGGAAAGGAAAGCTAAGTCCCCGATTTATTGGACCATTTGAGATTCTAGAGAAAGTGGGGAAAGTGGCATATCGTTTAGCACTTCCACCCGACCTTTCAGGTGTTCATCCTGTTTTTCATGTATCTATGCTTCGAAAATATGTACATGACCCTTCTCATATCATCCAACATCAAACAGTCCAACTTGATCAAAACCTTAGCTATATTGAACAACCACTAGCTATAGTAGATAGATGTGTGAAACGTTTACGCTCTAAGGAGGTTGCTTCGGTGAAAGTGGTTTGGAAAGGATTAAATGGTGAAGAGATGACTTGGGAGCAAGAATCAGTTATGCGTGAAAAGTATCCTCACTTGTTTGAAACGCAAGGTTAGTACAGTTATGATAATTCGAGGACGAATTATATTAAAAGGAGGGAAGAATGAAATGAATGGTATATTATTTGTTTTATAATAATAATAATAATCAAATAAGGCATATAAAAAAAAAAAAAAAAGAGGTATGCATTATATTTTTACGGGTAATACTACTACCCCTTCATTTTTATACTACCTAAAACAACAACACCAATATCTTGGTCTTTCTCTCTCTCTCTCTCGTAAACCATCTTTCCCCCCCAAACTTCAATTTTCACATAATCCAATTCCAATTTTCTTTCATTTTTCTTACTACTTTTCATATACCTTCATCATATATTCTACACTATTGTTAATTCAAGCCTTGAAGGAATATTGAGTGAAGAGTGAAAGTACCCAGTCATGGAGAGTTTGCTCTTTGATGTTCCATGAGGTAAAAAAAAAAATCTATGATTTATGAAATTTAGAGATGATATCTAGCTTGGATGAGTAGTGGAAACTAATATTGATAGTGTAGTTAGATTTTCATGAATCCCTTTTAAACCCTATGACTAACAAATTGGGGGTTTTGTAAAATTCTTGTATTTACTATTATTGTGGTCTCAAATAAGTTTCTTTAAGTGTTGAAATTGTTGCATGATATTCAGATTCGGCGGAAGTTGCTCCGGTGACCGTTTCGGAAGGTGTTGCTAGGAACGGAGGTGCCTCTTCATAGTTGTGAGTAGATAACTTACCTTGTGACAAGTTTTATGTTTTTAATTTTATGGGAGAAACAAATTTTTTTTAAGAGCAATCAATTTCATTCAAAATTTAAAGTGTGTGAATCTATTTTAGTTATGAAAATTGTTTTAAAATTTTATTTAGAAGTTTTATTTTGAATACGAAGTTACCGTTCGCCGCAACGAAGAGATAATGCGGTATCCGTTCGCCACAACGAAGAGATAATGTGGTAGTTGTTCGTTCGCCGCAACGAAGAGATAATGCGGTGTCCGTTCGCCACAACGAAGAGATAATGTGGTAGTTATCCGTTCGCCGCAACGAAGAGATAATGCGCTATCCGTTTGCCACAACGAAGATATAATGTGGTTTATGTTCGTGAAAGAAAACAATAATTTGAGTCTATATAAAAGCAAAATTAAAGTGATTTTTAAATTGTTTAGAGTTTTATGAAAGAACTTACATGTTGTTATAAAGTTGATTTTATGCAAAGTAATTTAGTTTTCTTTTAACAAAATTCGTGCGGTTATTGTTTCTCCTTCCGGTTCACTTGGTAATTTATGCTCTCACTGAGTCTATGTGACTCACCCCTATTTCCTTTCATATTTTTCAGATTTGCAAGTTGCCGAGTAGATCATTTTGGATAACCATAGAGACCAGCTAGCACTCTCATTTTGGTAGGCTTCTAGCGGCCATTATTTTGTGACTTCAGTATGATGCAGCTATCTTCTGTTTAAAACTCGTTTGGTAGTATCTAGATGTATATAGTACTAAGTACTTGAAAGCGTTATGGATGCAGTCCTATCCGATTGAATATGTGAAGCATAATATATAAGGGATGTACTAGTGTATGATAACATTTTGGCTGTAAATGGAACTACAGGGACAAATGAAAAATTTGGAATATTAAGAAAACAAAGGAAACTCTGCCAAATTTTTTTGTAAATTCTAGATATGTGATTATATGTGAAATTTTTACATTAGGCTTGCCAGGCTTATTTATTTTCTTTAGCGACGATCAGCCTGCGCGCCGGTCATGACTTTAGAGTGGGTCATGACAAAGAAATTGTGTTCAACATAAAAAACCATGCAATGAGACTGTTGAAAGTGACACGAAGTAGAGAAAAATTAAAAATTTTCAACACAGTTGAAACAACACGTGGGGACACTTGTCATGCTCTGAATGACTTGCTATATTTTTATCACATCTTTATCTTTAAATTCAATTATTTCATTGCAAATTAATTTTTTAAATATTTTATTTTTACCAAAATTCGTAATTTTTTTCTCTATAAATAGAGACTTGATTCATTTGATTTCGACACAGAAAAAAAAAAAAACCAACCTTTTTCACTATCTTAATTTTATTATTATCTTTCTATTAGTGTTTATCTTTCTAATGGTGGGATAAAATGTTGAATAAAAAACCATTGGAAAAGATAAAAGTTAAATGAATGTTGAATTATTAGTTGGAAGAAAGATAAGATGATGTGAAGCTTAAAAAATAAGCGTTGAATGTTGAAATCATTGAAGATGGTCTAAGAGCAACTCCAGTGGGTTGAAATATTTGGTTCTTCCGCCATGTGTCACTTGTCCTATCACAATTTGTATTGTTCAATGGCTGGAGTACGACATGCTGGATTGCACCGTTGCGGCATGCAGAAACGTTCTATGACTGACAATTTTTATCACATGGGTATAAAATAATAGTATTTTAATTTGAAATGAAATGTGGAGAGAGGGATCAAATATGTTTCTTTCAATTTTTCCAATAAAATGACCGTTTAATTTTTTACCGTTGCAACATTAATAATTAATTATATATAATAAATTGTTTACTATAAATAATTGTCATTTGTGAATACTTGGTACAATTTTCATCTCACATTTTCATCTCTTCGTTAGTCAAACTAGCCGTTACTAAAAATATTCGTTTGTCAAACTAGCCGTTATTCAAACTATTACTATATATACTCTCACTTTGTTCAAGTTTAGCAATCTACTCTTACTCTTCTCTCACTTTCTTTATCAAAAAAATATTCTTCTCTCACTCTTCTAAAATTCTTCTCGCACTTAAATGGATCCAAATAATTCTGATGACCTTAATAAACACTTTTGGGAAGTGATAGAAGATGAAATTATGGATAACACTGATGAGGAATTGTTGATGTCAATGCTCGAGAAGGAACAACAATCTGAAAGTTCTACTAGGCCTAAGCGCATAAGAAAAAAGATAGATCGAAGCCGTGAAGAAGGACATATTTGATTGTTCAATGACTACTTCTCTGAAAATCCAGTATACACAAATGCTCAATTCCGTCGAAGGTTCCGAATGCAAAGACATGTATTTCTTCGAATTGTAGCCACCCTTAGAAATCATGATCAGTATTTCCAAATGAGGGTCGATGCAACTGGTAAAATGGGTCTTTCACCATTGCAGAAATGCACGACAGCAATTCGTATGTTGGCATATGGATCTCCTGCTGACATTGTAGACAAATATGTTCGAATTGACGAAAGCACTACAATTGAGTGCTTAGAGAGATTTGTAAGGGGTGTGAATGAGGTATTTGGGGCTGAGTACCTGAGAAGGCCTAACAACAATGATGTTGATCGTCTATTACAAATGGGGGAGGCTCGCGGCTTTCCAGGTATGTTAGGTTCTATTGATTGTATGCACTGGGAATGGAAAAATTGTCCAGTTGCATGGAAATGCCAATTTTGTCGAGGTTATCATGGTAAACCCACGATCATGTTTGAAGCAGTGGCATCACAAGACTTGTGGATTTGGCATGTATTTTTCAGCGTTGCAGGTTCAAATAATGACATTAACGTGTTAAATCAATCCAATGTATTTAACGATATTTTGGAAGGACAAGCTCCCACGGTGCAATATGTAGTTAATAGTACTCTGTATAACATGGGGTACTATCTAGCTGATGGTATATATCCCGAGTGGGCTACATTTGTCAAGACCATTTCAATGCCGCAAGGAGAAAAAAGAAAACTATTTGCCCAACACCAAGAATCAGCAAGAAAGGATGTGGAGCGAGCATTTGGAGTTCTTCAGTCTCAATTTGGAATTATACGCGGCCCAGCGCGTGCTTGGCATATGGAAACCCTCAAGTACACAATATATGCATGCATCATATTACATAACATGATCATATGGAGGTAATTTTGATTACTCGTATGATAATGTGGATAATAACATTGCAACAGGTGAAACATTTAATGGTCCTCATCCGAATCTTGCAACAAGACTACAAAGGAGAGCAAATATCCACGAAAAACAAGTTCATCGACAACTCAAGCAGATTTAGTGGAGAATATATGGGAACGCTTTGGACATCAGTATAACGAAATTTAAATTATATCAATTATGTAATGTTGTTTATTATTATTTTTTTATAGTCCACGTTTTTTTTAGTTATATGTATTATGTGTTTAATGTAATTTTCAATTATTATTAAAAAAAATTAAGTTAGATTAATATTTTAATTCTTCATAATAAAAAAAATTAATTCTTCTTTCATATTAAATAGAAATACTTAAACTAATATTTTATGTTATAATAAAATTAAATATAAATATAGTACCAAGAAAAATTAAATATAAATATAATATTAATATGTAAGTTGAAGTTGTGGGACCTAAAGTGAGTTCTTTATAGTTCTACCGTTGGAGATGAAAATGATAGAATTGCTTCATGAGTATGTGGCATTGTGGAGCCCACTCATAGAACCCAAGAAGGGTTCAACCACTAGAGATGCTCTAAGAGTTTCACCACGCTAGAAACACGACCCATCCTCCTCACACTCGACCCACTTCCACCATCGTCTTCCGTCGTCCGCCGCTGTAAGATTACATACAGAAGCGTACAACTCCTGCTGGTATCTACAACTCTCAAGTTCTCGTTCTCTTTCTCTCAAGTGTTGAATCGCAGCTCTCAATCTCTCTCCCTCGCCTCTCAATATCCCTGATGCCGATGGCTATAACCACCACCATTTCAGTTCCTATTACATCACCCACTTGGTGCACACTTTCCTTTCTCTCTTCATCTTCCCGATCCATTTCCGCCAAACCACAACACACTTTCAAATACCCTAATTCCCGCCTCGTTGCTTCATCAATGAAAACCGAGACTCCTGTTAAATCAACAACCTCCACCACTTCATTCCTTCATCAAAAGGAAACTGGCTTTCTCCATTTTGCTAAATATCACGGTCTCGGAAACGCCTTCGTTTTGGTGAGTTCACATTTATTCATCTAATCAATCAAGTTGTTACACTCGATTTTACTCCAATTTTTATTAATGATGTTTGGTGTTATGAATAGATTGATAATAGAGATTCTTCGGAACCAAAGATTAGTTCAGAGAAAGCTGTGCAAATATGTGATCGTAATTTCGGTGTTGGTGCTGATGGTGTTATCTTTGTTTTGCCTGGTATCAATGGTACTGACTATACAATGAGGATTTTCAACTCTGATGGTAGTGAGCCTGAGGTAATTCATTCATTCTATTTGCAAATATACTTGGTCTATTTCGATAAACAACTTAATTAAATGTGCTTATGATAAAGGGCTTATATATGAGTTATTTATATATCAAAAGAGATTTTTTTTTCTTTATATAAGCTCGAGAGCTCTTACGAATAAGCTAAAAACAACTTATAGTTTATGTATGTATCATAAATTGTTTCAATAAGTTTTCTCAAACACTTTCGCTAGTGTTTATGCCAGTAGATAAACTCAAATAAGCTAATCCGAACATGCCCTTATTCTGCTACATATAGTGTGATTTGTTATGAGTGGGCAAAAAAACTGAAAAACCGAACTGAACCAAACCTTTTTAAACTGAACTTTTTAATAGAGTTTGAGAACAAAACTGTGTTTACCAAAGCAGTTTAGTTCACCAAACCATTGATAAAAAACTAAAACCAAACTGGAACCAAACTGTGAACTGTATCTTGTTTTACTCACAAAACAAAAATCAGCAAAATTTAAGATTAAAACTAAAATTAGAAACAAATTGAAATCATTGAATCCAAATTGAAGTTCAACACATTCATCTTTATTTTCAAATGAATCAACACCACAATCCAATTGAACAACACATGTTCCTCTTTATTCTCTGACACGAGCTACTGCCATGGTAATACAACCATATAATCCAATGGTAATACAATCTAATTATTTTTGTTTTTGAAATTCAAGATCTCTTTTGAGCGCTGTTTTCAACAATCTAACTCGTTTGAAGTTTGTAGCCGCATTTGATAGATGTATCATGTATCAATGGTTTCCAAAGACTTGGATCTCAAATCTGCGTACGCATAGATCTCGTAGGGAAACGCTTGGACTACAAAAAAATAATTTTTTGCTTTGAATTCTGAACACCAATGTTTGCCTCATTGGAAAATTAGAATTGTTCAGTTTAGTTGAAACAAAACAAGTTAAATTTGAACTGGTTTGGTTCAGATTTTTTATGCAGAACTGGTTAACTAGTTAACCAAATCATTTCGGGTTTCAAGTTGATGACTAATAGTTTGGTTCAGTTTTATTGAACTGAAAAAATAGTTTGGTTTGGTTCGCATGCAGTTTTGGTTTTAAACCAAACTTTGCCCACCCCTACTTATGATCTTCTTTAACTCACAATCCCTTTCTTACATTCTCGCCTTTTTTCTTAGATGTGTGGCAATGGAGTGAGATGCTTTGCTAAATTTGTTTCTCAGCTGGAAAGTTTACATGGGAGACACAGGTATGTTCATTTTCCAAAAACTTCTTACCATATTGTTGTGCTGCTTGTAGTGTTGTGTTATTAGCGAAAATTTTCAGGTTGAACGGAAACATTTAGTTTTATTACCATGGCCTAGTAGTCATTGCAGTTATTATAGGTAACTAGACTCTGACCCGTGAGTTGCACGGGTTTGTTTGAGTGATAAATATAAGATTTAAATTTCTATAATAAAAAATGCAAATAAAAAATAAAATAAAATCTACACATAAATATATAGAAACTTTAAATAGGCAGTACAAATCGAATTAAACAGTATTAATATCATTATATAATAACCATTAAAAACAAAATAGTATAACATAAAATAGAATTTTTTGATGAAAAAATAGAAAAGAGATAGTATGTAACCGAGTGAGCTAGTGACATTGGCATACTCAAAATGAATAAATTATATATAGCACCAAACATAATTAACTCATCGTCAAACAAATTTCAAGAGATTCAAGACATTAGGATGGCGCATTGTTTCACAAACTATATATTTAAACAATTGTTGTGGATCTTTCTTTCAGTAGTCTATAGCAGTCTTGAATTGATATGATCTAAGTGTAAAATTAAAGATATTGGTACAAAGCAACTTCAAGCTCACACTTTATTTGAAAACCAGTTAATAGTGTTGGTTAATATTTAGTACTTGCAATCTACAAATCAGCCACAACACCCCATTAAAAGTACAGCAGAAAAGATGCAAGAGTACATTAGGATTATAGTTCAAAGCAAAACATCAATGCATAAACTCAACTCATTTCTATCTTTTTTATTTACTTGATGGTAGAAGCAAAAAACTCTATACACTAATTCAAAAATAATTCACCAAACTTCAATCAAACTTTCAATCTCTTTATTAACTGAATTGCTATCAGAGGAGACTCTGAGATAGCAAAGAAAATTTGCTGGGAATTATTTTTGAATAATGCAACAATGCACATGAAAGAAGATCACACCAAGTACCAAAAGTCCCACCTCTAAGTAAAAATCACAACTGTTTTTTTCCATTAATTTGGCTAATACTTCAAATTATAAGTTCTTCTTTAGGCAATCTTGTCTCATATAGATCCAAAGTCATACGATATTGATACTCTTCTATCATATCCAACAGTCTATAGTTCTCTGCATAAAATTTGGAAATTCATCATATTTGAGATAAAAAGATACAGCTACCAGCAGAATTACTCATTGATTCCAATTCCACAACCAAGTACAACAATGTAAACATAGCTATAACGAGTATAGCATATCAATAGTCATAGAGAAAATCAAATGGACAATCAAATCAAGAATAACTAACACTTGAAAAGCAAGCAAGCAACCAAGTAGCTCGAAAAAATAATCTTAAGGGTTAAAATCTAAATTTCAATCAAAGCAGCTAATTTTGCCAAGACAATTAAGATGTCACTATGTTACAAATAAAACCATGTTGCAGCTATGTGAGAGAGAATTATTAGAAAAGAATTTTTTTTATGAGAGAGAGACACTTACAACTCTTACTTACCTAATTCACATCATCAAGAAGATCATGTACACTTCTGCCAAGAGCTTGTGAAACAACACGATCAAATAAAAAAAAAAAGTTGTTGATCCAGTAGAATCTATGACTTGTAGGTGAACCGTAAACCTAAAAAAATGAATTATTTACAGTTAATATTAAATATTATCTAATTATGTCATAAAATACAACTTTAAGAAATCAAAATAAATTAGTATAAAACATTGTTCAACTTGCCTAGATATAGCAGTCCTTGGCCTCTTGCATTTCTCACAATAGAGCTCTCACTCTTTAGTGGTAACCCTTGATGCAAATTTAGAGCATGCTTATCTATTTACTTTTGTGACTACTATAGCAGAAATTTTAAACATATCTGGAATTAGAATCTTGTGTAAAGAATAAAATTCATTCATCGATTGGTCACACTTAAACATAATTGTCTAGCAGCAACCAATTCAAAAGCACTACTAACCAAACTGCAAAAACTGATCTGCTTCTTCACACACTTCGCACAATCAAAAACAGAATTCCAATATTTCAGTACATGTAAAACCAACCCATTGCAAAGGCTTCGATAAAAGCAAATGATGATTGAAAAATTGAACCTACTTGGAGAAAATTCAATCTGGAAAAATTAAGCATAAATTAACATCTTATACCAGTAAGGAAGCTCAAAGGACATGAAATAGTGCATAATAAACTGCATATCAAACAATACAACAATCTTAATAAGCTGCTATCTTAAAATAAACATATGCCGTATACCTAATTATATACATGCTCAGTATAACTTTACATCTTAATAAGCCACTATCTTAAAATTAACATATCATATAAAAGTAATAAAAGCAATAATTGAAAGTTGAATCAAAACTTAAAGAGAAGCTTGAAAAATATCTTCTTTGGTGATTATCACAAATGAACCCAAAAACATATTCACAAAAGCAGTCGCTGAACATAAAGATCTCCCTATCTGCCAAAAAACCAACACCACTACCAATTTAACAGTTTATATAACTATCTATACAAATACCTTCATCAAGTCATCAATTATGTGACACTTATAGTAAGAACGTAACTGCTTCTACATGATCACAGGTTTAATGTAGCAAAACACTCTATATAGCAGTCGATATAAGCACTAAATGAACCGAACATGTATAGAAAATTCTGCAGAAAAATAACCAGCCTCCAAAGTTAAATGAAATTAACTTCAACATAAACATTAGCCTCCCTGTGGACCAGCAGCTATGAAATCCTTTTCAACCAAGGAAAGCCTTTTCAACTAAAACTAAAATGAAACCCTTTTCAACTAAGGAGAGCCTTTTCAACTAAAAACAAAATATTTTTGGGATAGGTTGCAAGGTCAAAAATGCAAACAGTGAAAGAAAGAAAAACTAAACTAATTAAGAATCAAGAAACAGTATCATGTGCTTCCAACAATGTTGAAGTGGAGACTTCTATTCTATTGTTTCAATCAGCCTAATTTGATTGTCAATAGGCACAAAATGGTGAGTCAATGATGCTCATCAAAGCAACGATTCAATTCTTTCAATTATTTATATGAATAAAAGAAATCCCTAATCTGAAAATCCTTAAATTGACAAACAAACAAACACCAACAATTAGCTTGATTTGTGAAACAAAACTAAATCCAAAAGTGTAATAATGTTTACCATCGCAACATACACCATTACTTCGACCATGAGCCGCTGCAAACAATCAGCAGTCACCGAAAAAAGGGATACTCCTGCAGATTAATAAGGAGTGAAAAAGTGAAGAGAAGAAATATTTGAGGGGGTAAGATCAAGAGCACAAACTATTATCGTAAAAACAATGGTAAAAGCAACAAATAGAAAATGGACATGAAATTACCTGAATCTTGAGCACGTGATGGTTCTTGAAAAATAAGTAAAATCATCTACATTAAAAATACAGAAAAAATACATAAAAACAATGAAACCATAAGCTAACCGAGAAATTAAAATAAAAAACAATTATGAACCTTAACTAGATGCAACATATTTATGCATCTAAACTATGAATTAACAAAAGCTCATAGAACTTTAAAATTAAAAGCTCATAAAATAACAGCATGATCAGAGAGATAGAGCTTATATAGTAAGAGAGAGATAGAACACAGTTTTTTGAATCACCATACCTGAAACTTGATCAACACCAACAAACCCAGATTCAAGAATAACAGCATGAACAACAAATTCCAGTAGGTTGAAATCGTTAACATCATCTCCAAACGCTTCTCTAAGCACCCTCTTCACAAAATCAGGTTCTGGACTGTTGGAAACTTCATGTCATGGGAATATTAAGAGTGTCTGTCATCGTGGGTCGTTCATTGATATATTTGATCGAAAATAGAGCTATTTTTCAATAGTCCTTATCTTTGCCTTTAACCTTTTTCTCCAAACATTGCACACACACAGAGAAATGAACACATATATAAGAATGGAGTGAATTATATCCTAAACCGTGAAACATTCAAAATCATGTAAATTACCAAATTATCAACATTTAAGAAACAAATATCAATGAATCCTTTACCTATGAAAAAACAACTTGAAAATTTTAAATCTACCAAACATTTGAAAGTTCAAATACAATAAATTCAGGCAACCAAACCAATTACAGGATCCAATCAACACAACAAAACTCCAATTATTGACCAGTGGTGGTTCGGTCGTGTGTTGTGGCGATATGCTCTTTCACTCTTCTTTCTTCTCTATTCTGGTTCAGCAGCAGCTTTCTAATTTCAAATTTTAAATTGAGAGGAAGGGATTAATATGTGGAGGGCCTGAGTAATTAGTAGGTGATGTCTGCAATTGATTGGCTGGTTTAGAGGCTCAAATCCATGATATGGTTTAGTGGCTCAATGAAGCAGACTTAATAAAGAAGCGTGCTTTTTTTATTCAAAATTTAACAAAATAAAATTAAATAGGTATTTGAAACAGTTGGAGGGAAAATAGGAAGAGATTAAGGAGAGAGATATGAGTTAAGTGGAGGATAATTAGGGTCTTTAGAAGGAGGCACAACTAAGTTTTATAATAATTAAGATTAAGATAAGATAAGATTAAGATCTTGAAATTTCATCTTACATTGTATTTTCATACTTTGTAGTTTCACCATACACGCTGGTGCTGGTCTGATTGTCCCTGAAGTCTTGGAGGATGGAAATGTATGTTCTTATTCTTATACGAAGCAAATATTTGCAATTTTTTTTGGCACTGACATTGCCAAAAAACACAATTGAAACTCAGGTTATTATTCTTGTCAAAGAATAATTATTTCATAGTTACAATTCCCTTTTACATATTATACAATACATTTTGTATCTATTTAATGGAATGAAACACTATGTAGGAGTAGCAAGAAAAAACATTGAGCAATAAGATGATATTACAATTAAAGACATTGCCAAAAAACACAATTGAATGTCTAGCCATAAGGCATTTATTATATCAAAAGAAGAAAAACACCTTTGGAATTTTGTTATATATTGTTTTACCTGTATACATTT
This sequence comes from Trifolium fragiferum, assembly GCA_954870985.1. Lineage (NCBI taxonomy): Eukaryota > Viridiplantae > Streptophyta > Magnoliopsida > Fabales > Fabaceae > Trifolium > Trifolium fragiferum. The sequence continues at coordinate 20,807,996 of OX940789.1, forward strand.
TTTCATCTTTTGCCTCATGTCATTTGTTTTGATCCTTTTTGCAACAGAATTTGCTTGTTGATGAATTGAAGCTTGCAGAAATTGGCCCAAAATTTGAACATCATGAGATGTTCCCTGCACGAACTAACACAGGTCAGATTAGTCTATTTTTTATGATCGAAATATGGTTGTCAGCTTCATTATGATATTTATCCTATACCCACTCCCTCAAATTTTTATTTCGGCTGCAATGTCTTTTTATTTTATTTTTGTTTCCTTGATCTTCTGTGCTATATGTTTCTATTCTGTTAAGATGGCAATTCACTGGCTTGTAACTAGTAAAAAATGAATGCTTGTGGGACTAAGTCAGACGGTATGTCTAGCTAAGCTTTATTAGGGGTGCCTGTGTCTTCCCCTTGTTCAGAGCATATTTTGTACCAGATTTTCAGCTCCTAAAGTTCTAATTCCTTGAATTTGACCCAAATGGTTTAAACGATGTGTGAGTGGAGCATCACTATGTTCTTGTTGCAATTCGTCACTCTTATTGTGTCTTGTGATTTAATCTGCAGAGTTTGTGCAAGTTCTTTCTGATTCTCACATGAAGATGCGTGTTTGGGAACGTGGCGCGGGTTAGATCATCTACTTTCCAGGTTGTGTCCGATTGGTTTTGTTAGTGTGGTTAGAATAAGTCTAAGGTGTCTCATTTTGTGCGGAAAGCTCATTTTTTGTCCCTTTTAACTGTTATGTGCAGGAGCAACTCTTGCCTGCGGAACCGGAGCTTGTGCTACAGTTGTTGCAGCTGTTCTTGAGGGTCGTGCTGGGCGATTAAGTTGGCTTCTTGATTTTAACAATATGAAAACCGTTTTCTTTTAAAAACCAGTATCATAATATATACAGAGATGATAAATGTGATCGCCATTGCACAAGTGCGTCTATTTGTAATCATGGATCATTTGTATAATATATTTATATTTAGAACAAAACTTAGACACAATGCTTTTAAGTATAGTTTTTGTTGTTCCCCAATCAAGATAAAACACTTGCATTAAGCATTCCACGTCATTAAATGTTAACAATAATTTTATAATAACTGCCATACCCTCTGTCTCTCTGTTTCGTGCACCTCTTTTTTTCCCTGTTTCGCAAAAAGGATCCCAAAAATTCCAAATCTTACGCATCTTTCAGCTACCATAAACACTTAGTGACATTAATAAGGTTACTTTGTTCTCATATTATCTCCAACTGCACTCATCTCCTCTCTCTATTTAGTGTGAAAAATGCTCCACAATTCCTCTACCGTACCGAGTCATGGGATCAATTAAAAAGTGTTGTCACTTTCATTTTCAATTTTCCTTAAAAAACATATAGCTCAATCAAACTTCAAAGCATTAGACAGGCTTACTGAAACAAACAAATTGAAAATTGAGTTTTCGCCTTTTGGGAATGATTTAAGAAGTAGAATTTACTTATTTTTTGTTGAAAACTTGATCCTATTCTAAATGTTGTGAAAACACTCTCTTAGAATTGAGTTTTTGGCCTAACTCATCCTTACAAAACCGGCTTGTAAGGTAAGGATTGCTTCTACTTTATAAACACTTATTCAGGCCTTGTCGCAAGCGATGGGGGACTTCTTTAACACACCCCCTCGCGCTCAGCACTGTTGGGCTTGTTGCGCGGATAGGTGGAGGGCCCGATCAGAAATCTGATTGCAGGCGGCCCGACGAAATGGCCCAGCGAATCGTGGATAGGCTCTGATACCATCTTATAATTGAGTTTTTGGCCACTTAGTCATAGAGGCTCTAATACCATGTCAAATAACCAATTATCCCAAAAGCTTAAGCTGTTAGGATATGGCACATCAATGGTTTTATATTATTTATAACATGCCCCCTCACGCAATTGCCCACTTGGGCTTGAAGCGTGGATAATGCATAGGTTCACCTGCCATATGCTTAAATTTCACTTTTTAATTAGAAAGTGAGGGGAGCGGGAATCCACCTACCATATGCTTAAATTCCACTTTTTGGCCACTTAGTCATAGAGGCTCTGATACCATGTCAAATAACCAATTATCCCAAAAGCTTAAGCTGTTAGGATATGGCACATCAATGGTTTTATATTATTTCTAACACACTCATTGATGTATAATTTATGCAGCACCGACTGTTCCGATTAAGGTGTGTTTGGTTTTCAACACGCATCAGTGTACAATGTGTTCTGGTGTCCGACATTGACACGGCACCGGCACATTGCTTACATTCAATTCTCTCAAATTCATCTCAACACCGTGTCCATGTCTTCTGTATCCGGACTTCATAGTGTATAATCATTTGTTTTATACACTTTAACAAGGATCAAACGTTCATTTGATACAATTTACTAATGTAAAATAGATACTTTCTTCCTTTTAATAATTCTAAACTGTGGTACCTAAAGCTTAATATACTCTCTTATTGCTCAAAATTGCACATCCTTTCTTTTAAACACTTAAATAATGATATCTACTAGTTAGTTGCATCATTGCACATAAAGGAAACATAAGTTGATCCGATCCAACTAAGAACTAAATTACACAGCAAAATTTGGAATTGGTTTCATTTTATATGGAAACAGAGAGGGAGAAAAGAGAAACCATGTACGGGAAAAGATAAAGGTTAATGTCACTAATTTTCATGGGTACAAGATACAAGAGGATTTGGAATTGACAATTTCTTGTGCGAGAAATAGAGCTGTAAAAATGGGTCGGGCTATCGGGCCGGCCCATTAGCCCTATAGTTTTACACGGACCGGGCTTTTAAAAAAAGTTGATCGGGCCTTATTGGGCCGGCCCCTCGGGCTAATATTTTTAATGGGCCATTATGGACCGGCCCCACGGGCTTTTGGGCCGGTCCCTTAAAGAGTTAAAAAAAAAAATTAAAAATAATTTTAGCTAAAAATAAGGATTTTTAGATAATTAAGTAACAAAAGATGAGATTTGTTAGTTAGGAGATAATTATTAAACCAAATTTTTATTTTTTTTAAGATTAAACCAAGTTTGTTATGATTATCTTTATTTAAAAAAACTAATAACAACTTAATCAATCATTATAAATAGAAAAGTATAAGAAAGAAATTAATCAAATTATATGGATATTAATTTGTGGGTGATACATATGTAGTTTTATTGTCCATTGAATTTATTTTGTAAAAAAAATTTGTCAAAAAAAAATAATGAAAGTTTGTCGGGCCGGCCCATCGGGCCATGTAGGCCTTTGCTTATCGGGCTGGGCTTAACGGGCCGGGCCATGAGGCTTAATGGGCCGGCCCACTAAAGCCCCTTTATATGTCATGGGCCCTGGGCCGAGGTGGGCCAGGCCGGGCCGGCCCCTTTTGACAGCTCTAGCGAGAAACACAGTTTTTTTTTCCGCGAAACAGAGAGGGAGAGAGATATTAGGAGTGCACAGAACAGGGAAACAGGAAACGACATTTATGAAATACAGGTTAACATTAAGTGACGTGGAATGCTTAGTACATGTGTCTTATTTTGATCGGGGAACAGAAAAAACTGTTCTTTATAGCACTGTGTAACTTGTCCTTATATTTATTGAAGACTTTTCATCCTTAGAGATTTCCTACAGCCTGAATACTGCAGCAGTTATTGCCTTGTCGATTGAATTGATCTCTCCCTATTTTTCATTGTTTATTCAACCATAAAATCTTCTTAATTTTCATTATTTATTCAACCATAATAATACTATTTCCTATTAGCCCGAGTTCTAACATTCTGGCTATGTTAGTGCCTCGTTTGGTATGCTTTGAACATTCTACCCTGCTTCATTAGTGGCGTGGGTGGCCTGGACTTTTCTAACATTTCGGCTATGTTAGTGCCTCGTTTGGTATGCTCCCAGCATACTACCCTATTTCATTAGTGGTGTGGGTGGCCCGGACTTTGGCCAAATCTTGGTGCGCTGCAAGTAGAAGTATTACTGTTTCAGCCATGTGTAGTGTGGCTTGTTCAATCATATTATGTGTGTATATGCATTGTACTTGTTGTTGAGCTTTGGCCATGCATTCTTTTTACCGGTTGAAATAATCATTTTACTTATTGTATGTTTGAGTCGTACATTGTACTAATTGTAGAGATTTGATCAGACATTTTCTTTTACAGGTTGCAAATCATTATTTTTCTTATTTTGTGTTTCAGTTCGTTGCACCGAGTTGGTTTCAATTTATGTCTTTTAAGATTATGTTGGTGTTATACTGTTATTAGAACCATTATAATATGACTTTGGATGGTGTGATTCCTTTCATTGGTTGAATGAGTGCTAGCTGAAAAACATGTATAAAACAGTTTAAATGTGTTTTAGATTCTTAATACAGTTTTTAGTTCTAAATTTGTTTTTTTAAGCGAACATTGTTGATCCTTGCTGCTACCATAAATATGTTTGCCTAAACAAGTTTAACAAATACCTGGTTGTACTGTACCTTGATTATTCTTTTTCAATCTGTCATTTTGTTGCAGAACTGCATGGTTGATCTACCTAGAGGGCCTCTTCAGATTGAATGGAAGGAGCAGGATAATCATGTCTACATGACAGGTTCTGCGGATCTAGTGTATTATGGCTCGTTGCCCCTTTGAAACACAACCCCCTAAATTATTATTAAACCCCATACTTCGGGGAGTTATGAATTGTTTAATCATAAATGTATAACAAATGTGTTCTTTAGTTTCATATTTTAGTTAATGTTTTTACCACAAATTTATTTAACTAACTGGTTTGATGATTTGATTAAGGTTTACTATAAATAGACAAACTAAACTTATTAACATTGAGTAATGAGTGAGAATTGGAGAAATTTCTGAACTCAAGTTAGGATGTTAATTTGAATGTTGGACGACGAGAATTAGATGATAACAATGTGAGGTATACACTTTTATAACTTTTCCACTCATTCAAATATTTTTACAAGTGAATAAAATAACAATTTTTTTGCTACCCAATTATTTTTTTGTAGGATGCAGTAGCAGATTTCAAGAGGATCTTAAAATCAATATGGATATTGTATTTAACTAAATGTTTTTATTTTTGTCAAAAAAAAACACTAAATGTTTTGTTTTGAAGTTGTGTAATATTATAACAACTTAGCGGATATATTATTTTTGCTATTAGATTGATTCTGATCAGTCAACATTTTGTTGGCATGTAATCTGATTATACATTATCTTTTATTCCTACATAGAAATTATGTATGAAATCATGATTATGCACTAGCATTTGCAAACTATATTTTTTGTATTACAAAAACACGGTTTTCCCCGTGCGTCCGACTAGTCGGTATATGTATTAGTGAAATTGATCTAGATATCGAGTGTTTTCGGGAGATTCTTTTGGTGTTCGAATTGATGATAATTATTCAACAGTGTTATCGTAGGGATACGTAACTTGCGGCTATTGTAGGGATACGTAGTTTGTGGTTATGACTTTTGAATTAACTTTTTTTAATGCTTTCATAATTTCTCATCTCACCTAAGGGATTATGGAGTTGTTAATAGTGAAGATGTTTTCTCTTCCCACCCACCACATATCTCTTTCACCCCCCGAATTTCTGATTTTGCCCTTGTTCAAAAAGTTCGGAACGCATTTTCCGAACTTTTTTTTGCCTTGAATATGAATTTCGGATTGTGTTTTCCGAAATTTTTGTCGAATTTACACTAGGAAAAAGTTCGGAAAATACGTTCCGAACTTTTTAACAAGGGCAAAATCGGAATATTAGGGGGTGAAAAAGATATAGGGGGGCTGTGAAGAGAAAGCATCAATAGTGAATAGGGTAATAAGACACGAGAGTGATTATTAATACTTAAGGGTTAATTCATCGTGATGAATGAGACTTAATTTGAATTGTGAAATATAATAATAGGTTACTAAGTAGGAAAAGAGAACGAATTCAAAACAACCTAGCTATCCTTCTTATCTTGTAGTGTTTCTTTTATACTTTAATTTCAAAAAACTCAAAAACCCCCCATTATTTATTGTTTTTCTAAATTACTAAATTATCTTTAATTGTATTGTTAAACACAATCTCTATGGAGACAATTTTACCTACTACTTTATTACTTGTGACGATTTTGTACACTTGCAAATAAGTCATCAGCATACAAGTGAAGTTTGCACACTTGAATTTTAAAATTGGAATGTTTCACATTTGAATTTTAATAGGGAGGGAGCTTTCGACTTTTAAAATTTGAGTGTTTTGAACAAGAATTGAGTGAAAAAGAGTTATAATTTTTCAACACCGAAAATAATCTAATGTAAAAAAAAAAAAACACCAAAAACAATCTTATATATTGAAAAAGTTAAATAAAAAAAAATGAATTGTTTTTTAAAGTATTTAGTTTTTTTTTTTTTTTGATTGAAAAAGTATTTAGTTACTGTCAAATATGATTTGGCCGAAATAAATGGCAGGTAATTTTAAGAGAGACAAATCGAATAATTGAATTTTAAGATATTTAAAAATAAAATTCATTTTGGAAATAAAAAAAATGTGGAAAAAAGTTTTAAAATTTAAAATGCTAGAGGATTTTCAGAAAAATTCATAGCATGGAGGATTAAGTTTAAGGGTGATGTAGTCCAACGTATTTTCTGTAACACCCCAACTAAATTGTCTAGAATATTTAGTTGAAGCATACATAATTGATATCCGAGTACATTAAATTACAGGAGATAATTGAATAATCCATTATCATTAAGATAATATTAGAATATTCAAATACAAACAGCGGAAAGAATTGACAACAGAATAACAAGTTAAATAAAAACAAGGAAGAAGACTAAGTCTTCAAAGCTGACAATCCAAGCACAACTCCAATCGTCAGGTCCATCCTGGTCCCTGCTCCGAAATAACCTGTCTACCTATAAAAAAAATGGAGTGGGGTGAGACTACTAAGTCTCAGTGAGTCCTACTACCCTCCTAATGGCAACTACGACGGGTACCTAATCAGTCCAATAATATTCTAACATATCATAACATAATTCATAAATAGAGTGTAACACAAAATACGTCTTATTGATTTTAATCCGCTAAGACACTCTGAGGTGGGCATATCTCAGAGGCCCGCCTTGTCCGTCGACCGATTCGATCACGGCATTAAGCTCACAATCATTTTCCTAATGGGTTGTTCCAGTGGAAGCCCATAAGCAGCATAATAAACCGCACATGATTGACTGATACTAAATTGTTGAGTTACATACTACCATGATATCCCAAAACCCGGGGAGTATACAAATTCTAAATTCCCTAAGTCAAGCCCTAAGATTTCATTGTGATTACAAACCGTACACATTTTATATTAATTCTATTATTGCAAGAAATATTAATTTAAATTGAGGATATAAAACGAGTGTAGAGTTATTAGGAAATTTAAAAAAAATAGGGTCATTCAGGCCTAACTCGCTTCAGCGAGTAATCTAGCTCGCCATGGCGAGTAATCATATTCTGGGCTGAGACAAGCTCGCCGGGCCAACAAGTGCTCGCCGAGCGAGCAGAAGCTCGCCGAGCTAGCCTTTGCTCGCCGGGCTACTCATCAGCTGCCCAAAATATGAGCACTCGCTAGCAGGCTCGCCAAGAGCTCGCTGGGCGAATCTGCGAGAACAACCCCTGTTTTGCAATTTTCCACATTTTTCAAATAATCCACCTACAATCCTCAACTTAAACCATTGCAATAATATTATAAACATAATATATGACAGTTTGGAGGAGAAATTGGGAGTTATTTCTCCTCACACATAATTTCCCTATATTTGCATGCATGTTCAAGATTGGGGAATCTAAACTACATAGCCTAAGAACCCACCTGAAGTGAAGCTTTAATCTTTATTCCAAGGCTCTACAGCAGCTCCAAAAACCCCCAGCTGCTCCCACGACAAAACTGGACAGATTTGGAATTTTTGGCAAAAGTGATGAACTTTTCATTGTTGCTTTGAATGGGAGTTTGTTTGATTGATTTGGTTCGACTGAAGTTAAGAAATTTCTGATGTTCAAGAACAGTGTATAATCTGTTGGAATTCTTGTTTGCATGCAGTCCTTATTAGATAGAAAAGAGTAGAATTGAAGTTGGTTTGTCAAGCTTATTTGGTGAGTTTAGGAAATGAAAAGATGTAATGCTTTAGAAGAATTCTCTGTGTTGCTGCAAGGGATGAAGATCTCTGAAAAAGGGAAAATGTTTGGTGTGATGTTTGTAAGAAATTGGTAAACAAGAGAAATGGAGGAAATGAATGATTTGAAGACTTGTTGTGGTTGTTATTGTTGTTGCCGTGAAAAGGAGAGAAAAAGGAGAGCTCAAGATGCAAATTTTCTGATGTTGTGTAATGTGAGTGAGTGGATGGAATTGTATTTGCCACCTCTTTGCTTAGTATTTGCATGTTCCTTAATTGGATGGATAATTAGTGAGGTGTTGGTCATAGAGAAAAAGAGTGAGTGAGTCATTGCATGCAAGATTAATGAGGTGTTGGTTTGATATCAAAAGTGAGGGTGAGTCACTAGTGTGAGTCATGGGAGAGGAGAGGAATGGAGGGAAAGATTGTTTCTTGTGTTTAATTAAATCACAATTGAATTACCATTGTATTAGTGTGTAGTTTAGTTTCAAAGAGTACTCCTAATTTACACGTAATACACTTTAAATTCCAAGCCTTAATTAATTTAACCACCTCTAATTAATCTTTGAATTATTGGACAAGCGCTAACCCAAATTAATTAGGTGGATAAAATTGCGGGATGTTACATTTTCTTTTTTGGTACATTCAAATATCTTTTAGAAAATGTCCTCCTAATTATAACTCTCAGCCTCAAATCTTAATTTTGCGTAAACTTATCACAACTCTGCTACATACACACTATAAATACCAAGATTTTTTAGTAAACCTATTAGCGTTTATTTTCAGTTAGAGTTGAAAAGACATTCAAAATAAATAATAAATGTTTGGATTCATATTAAGGCAAAATTGTTAAGACTTTGCCTTTTCGATTGTTTGTTGTTTCGATTCGAAATAAAATTATACAATTTGTGGATTTAGCCAATTCAAGAAGTTACATTGGGATTTTGCGTTCGATTGTCACAACAGTTTGAATCGAAACAAAGTTCAGAGTTCGCACCAACGTGTCAAGAACTTAGTGTTTGATATTTTAGGCAGTTTATAACAGTTACTATTTTGTTGTTTATAAATATTATAAGTTGTATTCGAAATAAGGGTCGCGTTTCATTTACAAAATTCCTAAAAGCTCAAAGTACCAGTGTTAAAGAGAAACGAGTGAACAGGAAATGTATGAACTTGTGCACCATTTTTTTTCCGTGTAAACTTTATCATTTCAATGCAATTTACGTTTCCAAGTACTTTTATCTTCATTGTTCTTTAGATAGATTCATTCATTTCGAGTGAATTTACAAAACCTTCGTGTTTTTACAATAAATGTTCATTTCAAGGATGAACATTGACTTTTCTTTACTGAATTAAATGCACAAAACATGTCCTAGGAATCACTAGTTGCTCCTGCAAATAATTAATACAAACTAACGTTTGTTTACCAAAAATCACGATAAATAAAACCCTCATAACAACTTCTCTCTATTATTTCACCGCACCAAACCACTCTCATGTTCCTTGCAAGCTCCATCGAAATTCAGTTTAATTTTTAGTTTTTTATCCGGTCATCTACACTTTTTTATACAGTACAAAATAATAATAATAAAGTGGAGAGTGGATTCTCTCAAGTGGAAAAAACAATTGAGGAAATAATGTTGGATAATTGACCATTAGATTATAAAGATAAAACAATATTTAATTCTAAAATAAATTGAGAAAAGATAATTGATGATTAAGATGTGAAAATTGAGGGGAAAAAATTGAGAGGATCCATTCTCAATAAAGTGATTTATCCCTATTCATATTCATTTACTTTCCCAATCACCAATCAAATTGACATACGAAGCTCCCCCACCCGACCCGACCCGTTTAAGCACCCATCCATTACAAAGTGGTAATAATAACAAAACTATCGTTCTTTCTTCTTATCACTGATTCACTTCAAGAATCGAACACTCTTCACACTTTCCCTACCAGCTAGGGTTTATCGAGGGTTTCCTTCTCTCTCTCTCTCTCCAACAATGGCGAAACCTGGCCGAGCTCGTCGCTCACCACCGTCGGGTTCCGCCTCCGGATCTTCTTCTCTCTCCTCCTCTTCTCGTTCCTCTTCTCGCTCTCGCTCCCGCTCCCGCTCCCGCTCCCGCTCCAGATCTTTCTCTTCCTCCTCATCTCCCTCCCGCAGTTCCAAGAGCCGTAGTCCTCCTCCTCAGAGACGCAAAAGGTATATCCTCCGATTTTCTTTTCATTTTGACGAATTTGTTGAAATTTTCAATCCGTAGACCAAAATCTAAACGCCAAGTCAACTTGTGAATTTTTAGAATTTGAATCTTGTACAAGATTCATGAAAATGTTCAAGATCAGAGAATTATTATGATTTTATGCTGATAATTTGAGAATGTGATATTTTTTGGCTTAATTTTCAATTAGGTTACATTAGAAATGGAAACTTGTGGAGTTTTTAATTTTTCGTCGAAATTATTGTTTCAATGTGCTTCTTAATATAATTATGATCCCTGAAGTTCCTATTGGTAAATGTGGTTAATCAGTGTACATCATATTGTTGCTTTCAATTGTAGAAAGTGCGAAAATCGCAGTTCTTTTAGATTATTGTTGCATTCAATTGAATTAAGTGCAAAAATTACAGTATTTTTGCTTTTTTGTTCTGTAGTCCTGGTGAACCAGCTAGGCGAGGTCGATCTCCTCCTCTTCCTCCCCCTCCCCAGTCTAAGAGAACTTCTTCTCCCCCAAGGTAAATTAATTTCTAATTTGCTATTTCAATCCTACTTTTTCTAGGATACTTCTTGTTATCGTATATGTCATTCATGGAGACTAGGAAATTTTATTTCAAGTTATATTGTTCATTTGCCTTATCTTGAAGGAGACTTGAAATTTTTCTTTCATTTTATGCTTTTTATATACCATAAGTTTAACATGGTCTGTCTCGTAAGGAAATAGTATACAAATTAGTTGTGGAACAACATGTTAGCCAATATATATAGTGGCAGGTCTTAACAGTCTAATATATTTTGAGTTCATCACCGACGTAAGTTGTATGTAAGTTGGACAGTGAGTTGTGAGTGTCCTTGTTATGAATATGAATAGTAAGATCCTACAAAATATATATAAGCATGATAATAAAATTATTCAGTTAATAAGTATAATAATTCTAATAGAATTCAAGTCAGCATTTTGATGTTAATTTTTATAGTTTTTGTATTGTTAAAATTTCCAATTCTATTTTATATTTGAATTGTAAAAGAATGAAAGATAATGAAAAATTAAAGCCAATCGAAGTTTATACACAATTGGAAAATCCAAGTCCCATGTTAGCTTGATATAAGGCCTAGATAGGTCTTATAAAACTCGGGCATTACTAACCGTACAAACTTGTTTTATGGGGTTGAGTTATGCCCACAATCTAATATGGTATCTTAGGTCTGTTGTTGTATCACCCACTTTGTTATCCACCCACTAAACTAAAAAATGCTGGGCATGAGCTAGTGTATTTGGAAAAACCACGTCCCACATTGACTAAAAGTTGTGCTTGATAAGAGAAACTAAATTAGTTTTGTTGTATTGAGTTAGTCCCAAAAACCTAAGCAGCATTTTAAAATTCAAATGTAGTCCAAAAAATCCCAACTTCTGAGTTTCTTGGTGAACAAAAAAGCAAGAAAGGTGTAGGTCTCACTTGAACTACTAACAAAAAAGTCGTACTAGTTTCAACCAAACTAGTAGCACAGTGGCCAAGAATAGTATTAAACCTGAAATTCAAGGTAGAGATGTTGCGAAACTGTGGCAGATATGTGCCAAAGGCTTGAACCAAGAGTTTTGATGAGGAAAATCTATAAGTCTTGGTCAAAGCATACATTGCATACCAACAAAACTCAAATGAGTGCTCTAGCATGGGAATAGACAAAAAAAAAAAAAAAGATTAAACAGATAAGAAGTAATAAATAAGAAGAGTAAACAATGGAGGGAATAATGAAACAATATCAAAATAGAGTTAAAAAAAAGGAGGAAAGAATATCAAAACAGAGTTAAGAAAAAAGAGAGGAAACAAACAAGAAAAAGAAAGAAGGAAACAAAGGATGGCGAGTTGTGCAGCGGCTAGATAGTGGGTGCAGCAGGTGGCTCAAAAAACTGAAGAGGTTTAAATTTTTCCAATTGAACTGGGTGACACAACTTTAATTGGGGAGTCTGTGACTTTGATCTGTAGTGGGAACAGGATCAGGATGAATTTGTATAAGTTGTAGTTGTACATAATTTTAACAATACTGCATATAAATGTTGGTATATTTATTTTAATTTTAATATTTCTTCTTTCACATCATATATTTTTAGATTTAATTAAACATGCTCTGAGTGGCCCCTTCAACAATTGACAAGTTTTCTTTCAATTTGTGACTTCTAACTTTTGCTGTGTTTATTTCTTTGGCTGATCTCAGGAAACCTTCTCCTGTACGAGAGTCTCTTGTTCTGCACGTAGAAAAACTCAGCAGGAATGTCAATGAAGGCCATTTGAAAGAAATCTTTAGTATGTTAAACTCCTGCTTTCCTTTTAAATTGTGAATAGAGACACACCTTTCATCTCAAACCAACGTCTGATGGTGCTAGCATCCGGAATTTAAGCCCAACAAAACTGTGTTGTTTTTTTCTTAATTACTGTTCAATAGCAAGTAACTGTTACTATTCATATTTCATACTTCAATATCAGTATTGTTGCTGAGGAGTGCCGGGAACACACTCTTTTCAACACACACTAACAATCATTCTCTAATTGGGTGAAACTCATGTGGGTGTTACCACTTTATGTGAGACCTATTTTCAAAGTGAAGGACCACCCATATTGATTCCAACCTATAAGAGAGTGAGTGTTGTAGTAAGTGTTGAACAGAGAGTGTTGCTAGCAGTCCTCTTATTGCTATTATCAACTGTGTGTGACCATATTTGCTTCATATCTATGCATACGTTCTTGAAATATCGATAACTGAGAGACACTTTTAGTAGCCTTGAGGAGCTTGCATCGATAATTGGATGAGAACTTTTAGTGACCCTTATATCTTAAGGAGCTCATATCGTCTTTTTGTAACCTCTTTGCAGGTAATTTTGGTGAGGTTGTAAGTGTGGAGTTGGTGATGGATCGAGTTGTAAGTTTGCCTTTAATTTGGTATCATAGGCTTTTTACAGGGATTTAGTGTTGCGTGGTATTTTCAACTTATTTTGCTATCTTTCCCAGGTTAATCTTCCAAAAGGATATGGATATGTGCATTTCAAGACAAGAGGGGATGCTGAAAAAGCATTATTGTACATGGATGGCGTAAGTTGCTGTTGACCGAGTAGGATTAACTTCCACAATCAAGCTTGCTGGCTGTTGAATTTTGATATTGATGCCTTTATTTTTTTTTCATTATGCAGGCCCAAATTGATGGCAACGTCATTAAGGCAAGATTTACTCTGCCTCCAAGACAGAAAGTTTCACCACCCCCAAAGGCTTCTGCTGTTGTTCCAAAGAGAGAGGCACCTAGGACTGATAATGCTGGTGCAGATGTTGAAAAAGATGGGCCAAAGCGTCTAAGAGAATGTATATGATTGTTATTTGCTGCAACAATTTTTTTTTGTATTTATATTATTGATGGTTTTATATATGTATTGAACCAATAATTCTTGATACCAGCTTCTCCCCGGAGGAGACCTCTCTCACCACGGAGAAGATCTCCTGTGCCTCGAAGAGCCGGATCTCCTAGACGACCTGATTCTCCTCGCCGCCGTGCAGATTCTCCTGTCCGTCGTCGATTAGACTCTCCTTATCGCCGTGGAGCTGGAGACACACCTCCTAGGAGGAGACCTGTGTCTCCTGGAAAAGGTCGTTCTCCATCTCCACCACCAAGGCGCTTTAGATCCCCTGCAAGGTTGGCTTGTGGTTGCTTAGATGTCTGAATAACAATTTCATTATTGACTCCACTCACTTAACTATCATATTGTAGGATCTCGCCAAGAAGGATGCGTGGAAGCCCAGGTCGGAGACGTTCTCCTCCTCCACCTCTAAGACGCCGGTAACCTTATTTTGAGTGCTTATTTTTATTTATTATTGGTTTTCAAGTTGCATTTTATTTATACATGGTATTGATTGCCCATTGGAAAAAATGAATATTTCTAGTTCACCTCCTAGACGAGCTCGTAGTCCTCCTAGAAGATCTCCAGTTGGTCGTAGGCGTAGTCGCTCTCCAATACGTAGGTCTGCACGCTCACGCTCTAGATCATTCTCACCTCGCAGGTAATTTCATGCCTGTTATTTCTTAGTTCTCTATAAATGATCAATTTGTTTTTTGTGCATTAGAATATTTTGAAAGGAGGATAAAAAAACACTGGATATTAAAAAGCAATGAACATGTGTTGCTTGGCCCCGATGACTTTGTAGCTATCCATAGTCCCACATTCCTTTGAATGATCATATATGCAGTCCTAAATAAAAGTTCACTTGATGCAATGTAGAACTGAATTTGTTTGTTAAATAAATAATGCAGAATAGATCGGGATTACACATGTTGCTTAGGAAGAACTGAAAAATTGCTTTTTTTTTTTTACAGAATACTTCCAGTTTACACCATTTGTATGCATATGCATCTGAAAATATATGAAACGTTCTATTAATGTTGTTTCTGTATTCATAATCATAATCATGTTTTGATTGATTGAACTTTGAGTGCCAACATTTTGAAAATGTTTCTTAAATAAATAATGGCTGAATAGTTCGGGATTTCAATCCTGTTGCTTAGGAAGAATTGAAAATTTGCTTATTTTACAAAATACTTCTAGTGTACGCCATTTGTGCACATGCATCTGAAAATACATGAAACGTTTTAATAATGTTGTTTCTTTATCCATAATCATGTTTTGGTTTTTGAACTTTGAGTGCTAACACTTGTTTCAACACCCTCATAAAATTTACTTATTGACAGAGGTCGACCACCTGTGAGACGGGGAAGGTCATCATCCTACTCTGATTCACCAAGTCCTCGCAAGGTTTGTGTCTTTTTTTTTTTGGTGTAGATGACATTACTTTTACTTGGTGAATAACCGTCTTTTATAACTTTTACAGGTGTCTCGTAGATCAAAGAGTCGCAGTCCAAGAAGGTAATGTGGAGGGTTTTTGATATAATGGTTTTCTTGTTTATTATTTTTAATGTTTTTTGTTTGTTCTTCAACATTCACTGCATTGTTTTCTTCTATCCTGTTTAAAAGCTGTGATGCCTTTTGGTTCATTTGTTGGTTACATCTGATTTGACACAGTTATCATCTTTTTCAACTTGTTTAATAATGCAATCATTTATGACCTTAAACAGGATTGCTTTGTTTTGTTATGAAGAATTTCTACCGATGATTCTCCTTTTAGGAAAACATTTTTAAAAATCATGTTGATGAAACACTGCTACTAAATTTAAAGCTTGAAAATTGTAAAGACCATCTACAATTGAATTAACAAATATCATTTTGGTGCCTATCCGGCACCCACTTTTCTACTTCAAACACAGTACAAGGATGCATTCTTAATTCGACGCTTATATGATTAGGATTGCATCATACCTGTCTCTTCCTCAAATGACATTTTTGAGCAGTTGGATTTTGGGTTCCAGCAGTTTTTCAATGATATTTTCATTGTTTCACATTAGAATATTTGAGCTATACTACATCAATACATTATATTTAAAGTCGGCTAGGATAAACTCTCGGGATATATTTGAATTTGTGGTATTGATTAGAATGAAGTGAAATGGAATAGAATGAGCAAATTAGATTTTGAAAAATGAATATTAATCCATTCTACTCTATTCCATCCCACTGCATTTCATCGTATACTACCAATTCAAATTTACCCTCATTAAAACTTAAAAGAGTTGGCATTTGTTGATTTTCATTAAAAGATGTTTATCATCATTATTTCGAACTCTAAATTTAACTTTGGTAAAATTTGCTTAGGATTGTTTGATTTTGTGAAAAGGGATTGTGTTTGATTTTGTGAAAAGGGATTGTGTTTGATTTGTTTTTTTTGAAAAAGGGATTGTGTTTGATTTAATTACAAGAATGCTGCATTGCTGTTTCTTTTAATTTTAATGTGGTTTTATTGCTTTGTATCCTCACTTTGATTCTTTGCTAATGTAATTTCCCTCAATTTTAGGCCTTTGAAAGGAAGAGCCAGTAGCAACAGCAGCAGCAGTGGTTCACCACCCCCAGCTCGCAAACCATAGATAATTCGTGTATATCTACCGTCTCTTTGCTGATATATTTATCAGCATTCTGTACCAGCAACGAGAATCTAGTTTAGCTGTAAGGTATTTGGGGGATCTTTGTCGCATTTATGGGTTGTCTATTATTTGCTTACATGTTTTCAAATTAGCGCTTTAAGTAGTTTGAAAATTCAGCTACACATTAATCTGGGTTTTGACTTTAGCCATACTATTTTGATCTGAAATGCTGCAAAATTTGGGAGATGGTTTTTTTAGCCCTATGCAACCCTACAGTTAGAATTGAAAAATGTTTGAATCATTTCTAGAAGTTCTGTGGAATTATATGTAACTAAGAATTTGAGTATGCAAATAAGGTGTAAGTTTGTGGGACAAAAGGGAGTAATTTATTAGACTAATCACATATTCACATGTTATATTATTTAAACAATCGAAGTAATGCTTTAAATGCTTTTGAAATCAAAATAAAAAGAACAAACTACAAGAAAATGGAGGTTTAGTTGTGACCATTTTTTTAAAAAATCTGTCGCTGTTTAAGCTACAAGAAAAAAGTGCGGCACCAGAAAACTATATTTAAGTAAACAAATTGAGATTACTTGGTTCCTAATTCATGTAAAATATCATGAGCGATAATGATTTTAGTCTATGTTTATGTTACTTGTGCCTATGCATACGTCTCACATTGCCACGATTATTAAATTTCAAATAGGTTGAATATTCTAGTGTGAAATTAGTTCTATTACAAAATTATTTGTCACCAAATAGTTATAAATTGATATCTTATACTACATGATAGTTCAATTTCATTAGATAGATATTAATCTTTAACGGTCTTATATTTGTTTGGTGTTTTTAATATTTATCGGGAAAAAGAATCTTTTCTTATATCTTTGTTAATTCTTCATGATTCTAAATGTTATTTTTGTGAAATAACTCGTGAGAAAATGAACTAACAACAAATTGTTGCAAGTGGTAAAAAACTTTGGTCCTTTTAAGTCGGGAGTTGTTAAAAAAAAGTGTTCACTTAGTTGGCAGCAACGTAGGGCACACGTTAAGATTCTTCGATAAATTAATTGTGTTATATCACATCACAATATAACTTTATATTTTAATATAGGAAAATGTTAATAAGTATCTCAAAGACATATACTAAAATGCAAAAACGGAAACATATTTTTTAAATTTGTACGTTTAAATTTTTAAACATTAAATGTTAACTTTTTACTTTAAGAAAGTTTAATAGTGTTCTTAAGATATATGTTAACATGATTTTTTTTAATATAATTATATAACATAATATTATCGATGCGACTTATAAAATTTTAATATGAATTATTAGCACCAGCACTAATCTCAAAATATGAACAAGAAATGTTCCAATTCATTATCTTTTTATTGTATTATCTCAATTTTAACGTATGAACGAATGAAACTTATTTCACTCTAAAAACATTTTTATTTTATATATTTTTTGCAGGCATTTCTTTTTGACATAAAAATAATAATTCATGTAGACATGTTAGAGACACAAAAACAAGCTATCTTATAAAAATAAAAAAAAAAAGAGAATTTATTGATATGAATAAATTAATAGTGCAAATGGAGAGAAAAAAGAGAAAAGAAAATTATGAAAACCAATAAATAAATTTGGATTATTATTATTAGTTTCTTTAATTTTCTTTTTTCCTTCTTTTTTCTTCCATTATATCAAACACACCATAAGAGATCATTGTCAAAAAAGTTCTCACGCTTACAACAGAGTTAAACTTACTCTTATGTCTTTGTGAAGTACATAGCCAACTTTATACGGTATATTTCAATCAACATTCGATAAATATTAAGATTTTGAAGTTGATGGTAAAATAGAAAAAGATTCTCTATAAGAACTTAGAAAACTTGAGAGAATAGAAATAATAAGATTTCATTTTTAATAAAATATAGTAAAAATAATACAATGATGACTCTTATATAGAGCAATTTGAGTCTAACTAACTAAACCACCAAATAACCAACTCTAAGGAACTAATAACCAACTAATAGAAAAATTAACTAACTAATAAAGTATGTAGCTAACTATCTACTCCCTCCGATTCTATATATAAGTAAAAATTGATTTTTTAGATTCATTGTAAAAATAATTTATTTAGATAATAATATACACTAAATACATTACTTTTTTAATGAATCTAAAATGTTAACTTTTGCTTATATATAAAAGCAGATTGACTATATTCTTAACACTAAACATTTATTTACCTAACACAAAAAATAATCATAATTTTACTCAAAAAGAAAAATCATGATCAATTCTTCCATAGCCACAACTCTAAATAATAGTTGTTGGGCACATACACATAAATTAATAAAGTTAAAAGATAAAATGAATAATTAATATCAAGTGATGTGACTAATTAATTAAATATTATTTTTTTCTCCTTCATATGAGTGTGCCCAAATTTATTTTATTTGGTGTTGTGTCCATATTAGACTTTCTCAAAAATCATATACTTTAACAATTTAGTATTAATTAAAAACTCAAGAACAAAACTCAAAAAGCAAAACAAACTAAGCCCAAACACCGATAAAGTGACAGCAGCACTCAATTCAACTGCCCACAAAACGAAGCCGGAGTTCATCGTCACTCAAAGGTTTTACTTCTTTTTTCATTTTCGTATTTTCTTTTAGTGTATCAGTTTCTGATCTTAATTATTTATTTGCTTTTCTTCTAAGCTGAGATTATTTATAAGAATTGTCAATATTTCCATATCATGATTGATACAAGAAAATATATATTAATTAATTGTTCTTGATTGACATTAGGATTTTACAATTTTTCTAGAAACACTTGTTATTTTTTGGGGCTTGTATGTACTTATATACCGACATTAACATTTGTGAGACTTTGAGAGAACTTATTCAGTGTTAATTTTCAATATGCTCTACTTGAAGTGTATGTTTTTGATGTTGCTCAACCTTCTTTCGAACAACCTTTATTTTTAATCAAGTAGCATAGGTTTATTATGTGCTGAATTTCCCTCCGGTCCTATATATCAGAAACATTTTACTTTTTTAGATTCATTGTAGAATTAATGTATTTAGACTATATTATTGTCTAGATACATCAATTACACAATGAATCTAAAAAGTCAATTTTTTCTTATATATAGGACTGGAGGAAGTACTTGTTAGTTAAATGTCCTAAATTAATGTTCTTTCTTATTGTCATGGATTTTGAGCAAAACTCAAGACCCTATGTGCTAAACGGATGTCTTTTATTTTGTTCGAATAGGACATTGTTTTAGATTAATCAAAAGATGGAGCGTGCGAGACTTAGCTCGAGGGTTCGTTGCTCCGGTTCAACTCCCTCAGAAGAATCTGCTTTGGATCTTGAAAGAAATTGTTGTGGTCATTCTAATCTACCTTCACTTAGTCCTCAGACACTTCAACCTTTTGCTTCTTCCGGGCAACATTGTGAGAGCAATGCTGCTTACTTCTCATGGCCTAGCCGTTTGCCTGATGCTGCCGAAGAGAGAGCGAACTACTTTTTAAATCTACAAAAGGGGGTCCTACCCGAAACCCTTGGTCGGTTGCCGAAGGGTCAGCAGGCAACCACATTACTTGAGCTCATGACAATCAGAGCATTTCACAGCAAGATATTGCGTTGTTACAGCCTTGGAACAGCAATTGGTTTTCGTATTCGGCGAGGGGTGTTAACGGATATTCCCGCCATCCTTGTGTTTGTTTCCAGGAAAGTTCACAAGCAATGGCTTAGCCCAATCCAGTGTCTTCCTACTGCTCTTGAGGTACTTGGAATTGTTCAACTTTAACCTCGTACTCTACAATATATTTTGATTGTGATCTCTAGTGTTTACTGCTGTAATTAAATAGATGTTTAATTTGTGAATCAGGGACCCGGTGGAGTATGGTGTGATGTAGATGTGGTGGAATTCTCATATTTTGGTGCACCAGAGCCAGTATCTAAAGAACAGCACTATACGGAGATTGTGGATGACTTGCGTGGAGGTGATCCTTGCATTGGTTCAGGATCTCAGGTGTTTCTTTGCTCTCTTATTTATTGTTTCTGTATGGAAGGACTCTTCTGGCTTACAAAAGAATATATTTCCATTCAATTAATATCATTATCACATATATGTGATGATTAAAGAAGCATTTTTTTTTCAATCAGGAAAAAAAGAAGTATTTTTAGCCTAATAATACTTGTCAATCTCGTGTACTTAAAAATCAGTGTGTAATTGTTGTGGTGGTTTTGCTCTAGTAAGCTTAGCCTTGCCAACACGAGTCTAACTTTGCAGGCTGTGTATGCAACTTATGCTATCTCAAGACTCATTTAACTCGACATAGGTGCATCCTGATATTTGTTTCTGTCATTCTGTGGATGGACTTGACCTTGTGTGATAGATTCCTGGAGATAGAGATATTTCACTAATGATTTATTTAAAATTCAGACCTTAGATTTCAAGCATCGTCATGTTATCTGCAGTATCTACTGCTGCCTACCTGACACCTGTTACTGCTGTGCTCTATTTGATGAATATATTAAATCTCTGACCACTTACTTTCGTAACCCAGGTGGCAAGCCAAGAGACATATGGAACTTTGGGTGCCATTGTGAGGAGCCAAACAGGTAGCCGACAAGTTGGTTTTCTCACAAATCGTCATGTAGCAGTCGATCTAGATTATCCAAATCAAAAGATGTTTCATCCTCTTCCACCCACGTTGGGGCCCGGGGTTTATCTTGGGGCGGTAGAGAGAGCGACTTCATTTATAACTGATGAACTTTGGTATGGAATATTTGCTGGAATAAACCCAGGTAACATAATTTTAGAAGACTGATTGATTTAATCTGGTCACTTCCATTCTTTTCGCTACACATATACTCATCAGGCATCATGATGCATTTTTCTTGCAGAGACTTTTGTGAGAGCTGACGGAGCATTCATTCCTTTTGCCGATGATTTCGACATGTGCACTGTTACTACCTCAGTGAGAGGCGTTGGAGATATCGGCGATGTGAAAATTATTGACCTACAGTCTCCAATTAGTAGCCTTATTGGAAAACAAGTGGTTAAGGTTGGAAGAAGTTCTGGCTTGACTGCGGGAATTGTTTTGGCGTATGCCCTAGAGTACAATGATGAGAAAGGTATATGCTTTCTAACAGATTTTCTTGTCGTTGGTGAGAACCAACAAACTTTTGATCTTGAAGGAGATAGTGGAAGTCTCATCATGTTTAAAGGTGATAACGGTGAGAAGCCACGGCCAATTGGGATCATATGGGGAGGGACTGCTAATAGGGGCCGCCTTAAGTTAAAAGTTGGGCTACCTCCTGAGAATTGGACTAGTGGCGTTGATCTAGGACGGCTTCTCAATCTACTTGAACTTGATTTGATAACAAGTGATGAAGGACTTAGAGGTTTGTATATCTTTCACTTATATTATGCTGTTGTGTTCTAATTTATGAAATGATGTCAATGCCTATAAGTATAGGGTGGGTAATTGAATGATTTCGTCTGATATGATTTAGTAGGGTTACAGTGTGTTCGGCTATATGTTCCCCTCTTATTTTCTTCATTGTTTTAAAAACCGGACTGACCCATCCAATTCAATCGGGAGTCGACCAGTTTGCCGGTTGGTTTGATCCCGGTTTTACTATAGTTGAATAACATACTGATTAACTTATATTTCACAATGAGGTTCAAACTTATATATACAAGAGAGAATCGTAAAATAAGGAAACTAACTATCCTAATAAATAGGAAACTAACTCTATCATAATAAATAATAATCAACACTCCCCCTCAAGTTGGAGCATATATATCATATGCATCCAACTTGTTACATATATAATCAATCCGAGGCCCCCGTAGAGATTTAGTGAAGATATCAGCTAACTGGTCATTTGAGCTCACTGAAGAGGTTTTAATGATGCCAGAAAGAATCTTTTCTCTAATAAAGTGACAATCAACTTCTATGTGTTTAGTCCTCTCATGAAAAACTGGATTTGAAGAAAGATACAATGCAGACTGATTATCACACATAAGTTCCATAGGACCTAGTTCACAAAACTTCAACTCTTGTAGCAAGTGTTTCAACCATAAGAGCTCACAAGTAGTGTGAGCCATAGCACGATACTCTGCCTCTGTGCTTGACCTTGCAACAACAGTTTGCTTTTTACTTTTCCATGAAATTAAGTTTCCTCCGATTAAAACACAATAACCTGAAGTAGACCTTCTATCATTCACATCACCGGCCCAATCTGCATCTGAATATCCAACAATATCAGTATGACCCCTGTCTGAATAAACAAGTCCTTTTCCAGGTGACCCTTTAATATACCTCAAGATTCGAACTACAGCATTCCAATGGCTATCACAAGGTGAATTTAGAAATTGACTCACAACACTGACAGCAAACGAAATATCTGGTCTTGTCACAGTGAGATAATTCAGTTTCCCAACTAACCTTCTGTATCTGCCTGGGTCAGAATATGGCTCCCCCTGATTTTGTAGAAGCTTCACATTGGGATCCATAGGAGTACCAACTGGTTTACAATCAAGCATCCCTATTTCTTCCAAGATATCGAGAACATATTTTCTCTGACAGATAGCAATACCATGCCGTGATTGAGCTACTTCAATCCCAAGAAAATAACGCAAGCGACCTAAATCTTTGGTACGAAAGTGGTTGAATAAATGTTGTTTTAGGTCATTAATGCCTTCTTGATCATCACCAGTAATAACAATATCATCCACATATACGACAAGATAAATGACTTTGTTCAAAGATGAACGTTTAAAAAATACAGAATGATCTGCTTCAGAATGAATCATGCCAAATTGTTGAATAACCTTGCTAAATTTGCCAAACCAAGCTCGAGGTGATTGCTTCAGACCATACAAGGATTTTTGTAATTTGCAAACAAGACCAGACTCCCCCTGAGCAATAAAGCCAGGTGGTTGCTCCATATAAATTTCTTCTTCTAAGTCCCCATGCAAGAAGGCATTTTTAATATCAAGTTGATACAAAGGCCAATGTTTCATAGCAGCCATTGACAAGAAAAGACGAACAGATGCCATCTTTGCAACTGGAGAAAAGGTATCACTATAGTCAAGACCATAAATCTGAGTGTATCCTTTTGCTACCAATCGAGCTTTCAACCGATCCACTTGTCCATCAGGACCTACTTTAATAGCAAAAACCCACCGACAACTAACTGTTGATTTCTTAGGTGGAAGTGGAACTAGCTTCCATGTACCAGTGGATTCCAATGCTGTCATTTCATCAATCATTGCTTGTCGCCATCCTGGATGAGATAATGCTTCCTTGACAGTCTTAGGAATGGTGATAGTAGATATAGCAGAAACAAAGGCATAGTGGGATGGTGACAAACGACGATAACTCAAAAAATTGTAAATAGGATGAGGATTAGTAGTAGACCGTTTACCTTTACGAAGAGCAATAGGTAAATCAACAGAAGGACTGGGTGAAACCGGAGCAGGAGAAAGAATTGGAACAGAATCTGAATCATCTGAAAGAGGAGGGGTGGTTTCTTCATTAGTGTGGGTCTCTTTACCTGAATCATTAGAATCAGTAGCAACAATATCTGGAACTTGAACACGTTTACGCTCATAAGTAATACCATAGCGTTTAAACTCAGGACCAATCTGTGGTTGTGGAGGTCTGTGAGTAATGACAGATGTTTCAAATTCAAATGATGGAATAGGTAGATCCTGCGGAGTAGACTCTGTTGGATTTGGTCTTGCAAAGAAAGGCACGTCTTCAAAGAAAGTAACATCTGCAGAGATATAAAAACGATGTGTAGAGGGACAATAACATCGATACCCTTTTTGAACTCTAGAGTATCCCAAAAATACACACTTAACAGCTCGTGCAGACAATTTGTCACGGCCGGGAGAAAGATCATGAACAAAACAAGTGGAGCCAAACACTCGAAGAGGGACGGAATATAGAGAGTTGCTAGGAAACAAAAGAGAATGCGGAATCTCGTTATTCAACACTGAGGATGGCATGCGGTTGATCAAATAACAAGCTGTGAGAACGGCATCTCCCCAAAATTTGAAAGGTGCGTGAGCATTGACCAATAAAGTACGAGCTGTATCAACTATATGACGATGTTTTCGCTCAGCTACACCATTTTGTTGTGGTGTGTGTGGACAACTAGACTGATGAATGATACCTTGAGAAGCCAAAAAGGAGTTGAACTGTGTGGAAAAATATTCTTTGGCATTGTCACTTCGCAAAATTCTAATTGTTTTCCCAAATTGAGTTTTTATCTCTGAATAAAAAGTCTGAAACGCACTAAATAATTCTGACCGATCCTTCAATAAAGTTATCCAAGTACATCGTGAGAAATCATCAATGAAAGTGACATAGTATCGATATCCTAAATTAGAAGGCACGCGGCTAGGACCCCAAACATCAGAATGCACAATATCAAATGAAGACTTAGATCTTTTATTGGCACTACTGGGAAAAGATACTCGAACATGTTTACCAAGCTGACAAGACTCACAATTAAGAGTCTTTAAATGTGAAAGTTGAGGAACCAACACCTTTAACTTATCCAAACTTGGATGACCCAAACGACGATGAATGATATCGGGAGATGCAGAAACACCACAAACAGTAGATGAATTGGTATTAAGGTGATAGAGACCCTGTGATTCAAATCCTGTTCCAATAGTTTTTCCCGTACTTCGGTCTTTTATAAAGAAAGAGTCAGAATAAAAAGTTATGGAACAATTGAGAGAACGAGTAAGTTTACTAATTGATATCAGATTAAAAGGTGAACTAGATACAAATAACACATCATTCAATGGTAGAGATGGCAAAGGTGAAGCTTGCCCAATACCAACAACTTGTGCTTTAGAACCATTAGCAACAGTGATGCTGTGAGGTATTCTAGGAGGTAACAAGTTAGAGATAAGAGAGGGATTACCAGCAATATGATCAGAAGCACCAGAGTCTAAAATCCATGATCCCACGGAGTTGGATAGACAAACTGTAGAATTACCAATATGAGCCAAAGTGGCTGCGGCGGAAGTTTGTTGGACAACCATCAAACCAAAACATCAACCAAACAGACTAACAACCAAAGAAAAAGGCTAACAATGACCGTGTGATGAACAGTGCGCGCGCATGAACAGTGTTTCCGTATGAACAGTGCGTGCGAATGAACAGTGTTTCCGTATGAACAGTACTCGCGGTGGACAGTGCTCGTGATGAACAGTGTTTTTCGACACGAACAGTGATTAGGGTTAGCCTTTATGACGGCTGAACCAAATATAAAATTAGGATTTTGAACCAGCTCTGATACCATGTCAAATAACCAATTATCCCAAAAGCTTAAGCTGTTAGGATTTGGCACATCAATGGTTTTATATTATTTCTAACACGCCCCCTCACGCAAGAGCCCACTTGGGCTTGAAGCGTGGATAATGCATAGGTCCACCTACCATATGCTTAAATTCCACTTTTAATTAGAAAGTGAGGGGAGCGGGAATCGAACCCTAGACTACTTAGTCATAGAGGCTCTGATACCAAGTTGAATAACATACTGATTAACTTATATTTCACAATGAGGTTCAAACTTATATATACAAGAGAGAATCGTAAAATAAGGAAACTAACTATCCTAATAAATAGGAAACTAACTCTATCATAATAAATAATAATCAACAACTATTCTGGTTGAACCGGGATTGATTTATTTTCCTTAACGAAATCAACTAGCATAAAATCATTTTCTTGGGATCTATTATTTACTATCTACCCATGTTTCTATCTCTTTGCAATGAAGATAGTATTGAAAATATGGATGATTTATATAGCAATAATATGGATAAATGTTGAAAAGATTGCTCGATGAATTGATTAGGAATATCTAAAGAAGTGAAACTAAAGGTTAAGTACTAATTTTTGTTGTGTGTGCTGGTGTAGTGGCGGTGCAAGAACAAAGGGCTGCCTCAGGTACATTTATGTGCTCTACTGTCGGTGATTCCTCAACTCCTGACGGTATGTTTCCGAAAGATAGAGCTGAAGACAAATTTGAGCCACTTGGTCTTCAAATCCAGTCTATTCCTGTAGGAGTTGAACCTAACAGCGAGGAAGTGAAACCATCAACAACAGAGGCTGAATTTAAACTTGAAGACGGAATCAAGGTAGACGGTCCTAGTATCGAACATCAGTTTATTCCAAGTTTCCTTGAGCGGTCACCGTTGCACAAAAACACAGTGCATGACAGAGCTGCGGCAGCTGAGAATTTGTCTTTATTGAGGACCGGCCATGACGAAGATTTTTGTGTTTCGCTTCAGCTGGGTGATAATGAAGCAAAGAGAAGGCGCTCCGAGGCATCGACTAATACTGAGGAACCTTAATGTAACAAATTATTAGCATAAGCTTGAAAAAATGACTTGGTACAAATTAAGGTATGCACAAATTATGGTACTAAGTAACCTGGCCAGTTGATTGGAAATACAGCACCAGAAAACTATATTAAAGTAAACAAATTAAGGTAACTTGGTTCCTAGTTCATGTAGAATATCTTGAATGATGATGATTTTAGTCTATGTTTATGCTACCTGTGCCTAGGCTATGCACACGTCTCACATTGCCACGATTATTAAATGTTGGAAATGATGACATTAATGTAGTGGCATTAATATGTGGAAGTTGAACAAATTGGTTGTAAATGAAAGGATGAAACACGAGTCTTGGACTTAGAAATATTGATGTGTGAATTGAAAAAAGTGGGAGAAATCCCACATAGGAGAGATCACACACACTTTATTAGTGTTTATATATCTTAGAGTGACTACTTGTGGCGTGCCCCAAGGGATACCACCTTATTGTCGTTTTGTGAACGGTGGATCATGTAGCACCACCTTTGATCATCGCGTGCTGCCGTACGACCGGCTCGGATCATGTAGCACCACCTTTGATCATCGCGTGCCGCCGTACGACCGGCTCGGATCGGGCTTGCGTTATTTTTTAGTCACAAGAAATTAATTATTTTTTAATTAATTAATTAATGCATTTAATGAGTTATTAAATGCGGTTTATTTCCTAATAAAGCACATGTTAAATGCGCAAAGACCAAGTCATTATCGGATTTTCTCGCTGAATCGACGTCTATACGTTTCAATTGTGAGTTCAAAAATGTGCGTGTTGATCCAGTCAAACGTGGAACCACTTCATTTAAACGTGGGTGAACTGATCTGATGCTAATCCAATTCGGCTCCCTCCTTTCTCTCGTTTTCTGGTTCCCAACTTCACACTTTAGTTTTTGCTTGCTGACTTTATTCTCTTCCTCCCTTTCTTTCTTCACTCGAAATATTTTACTTTTCCTTTTGTTTCAAAAATTTGAAATAGTATTGTCGTATTGTCATATTGATATCATTGAAAGAGCAACCTAATCCACGACTTAGCCAATAAATTCTTCAGTTCCATATTTTTGAATACAAATTCAGGTATCTAATTATATTAACATGATTTTTTAGTCCGCGAAACTTTAAGATATATGTTAACATGATATTTTTTTTAATATAATTATATAATATTATCAATGCCTTATGAAATTTTTATATGAATCATTAGCACTAGCACTAATCTCAAAATATGAACAAGAAATGTTCCAACTCATTATCTTTTTATTATATTATTATCTCAATTTTAATATATGAACGAATGAAACTTATTTCACCCTAAAAAACTTTTTTTATATATATTTTTTTTGTAGGCATTTTTTTTTTACATAAAAAAAAAGATATTTTTGTAGGCATGTTAGAGACACAAAAACAAAACAAGCTATCTGAACAAATTAATAATGAATTTTTTTAGTGCAAGATCCCGCACTAGCCCAAATTAGAAAAGTCCCCAACCAAAAGCATTTCCTTTGAAATGTATGGCGTGTTTGGTTTAATGAAAAGAAAGAGGATAAAAGAAAAATATGAAAACCAATAAATAAATTTGGATTATTATCATTATTATTATTATTATTAGTTTTTGTAATTGTTTTTTCTCCCTCTTTCCTTTCATAATACCAAACACACCATAAGCGCTCACTATGATTAAAACATACTTCTCAAAAAACAAAGAGATTAAAATTTATCACTTACAAATCAATCATCGAAGAGATTATTTGTCAAAGAAGTTCCCACACTTACATTAGAGTTAAACTTACTTACTCCTATATCTTTGTGAAGTACATAGCCAACTTTGTACGGTATATTTCTATTGACCTTCGCAAAACATTTATTTATCTAGCACAAAAAATAATTTTATTTTTACTCAAAAAGAAAAATCATATACTTTTAACAATTTAATATTAATTAAAAGAGTAAAATATCAAATATCCCCTTAAAATTTTAAAATTCGTCAAATACCATATGAAATTTGGAAATAGATAAATACTCCTCTGAAATTTTTAAATATCAATAAAATACCCCATTTGTCTGTCAACTCTGTCTATTTTCATGAAGGGGACGTTAACTGAGTATGTATCAACTGTCAGTCAAACTCAAAAACCGCATAATATTAGTATTGTGCGAAGCCCGGTACGAATCCAAGAAACTGGACCTAGAAGCAGAATCACAATGAAATTAGTGGTAAATCAATTAAGTTTTGTTGATAAATTTGGGGTTTTGCTTTGTTAGATTTTGCTCGAGTTGAGGTGTATTTTTTTTTTCTGTTGAAAGAACATTGAGTGTTGTTGATTAAAGTTCATGTCATCAATATAGACGGAGTTAACAGACGAATGAAGTATTTAATTGAAGTTTTATAATTTCAAGAAACTATTTATCTATTTTCAAATTTCAAGATATTTGATGAATTTTGAAATTTCAAGAATATTTGACATTTCACTATAATTAAAAACACAAGAACAAAAAGGACATTGCACATTTATGCAAGATCCGAATTCGAACCCGGTATGTCTATTTATTCACCTCTAAGGGGTGAATTTCTACCTACCGGAAAAAAAACACAAGAACAAAACTCATCAGCAGCTCCATAAAAACAAAAAGCAAAACAAACTACGCCCAGAAACACCGATAAAGTCATAGCAGCACTCAATTCAACTGCCCACAAAACGCGACCGGAGTTCATCGTCAGCTGCCAGAACCACCGTCAAAGGTTTTACTTCTTTTTATTTTTCGTATTTTCTTTCTGTAGCGCACTCCAAAATTTTCGTATTTTCTTTCTGTAGTGTATCAGTTTCTGATCTCAATTATTTATTTGCTTTTCTTCTGAGCTGAGATTATTTTTTCTAATAAGAATTGTGAATATTTCCATATCATGATTGATACAAGAAAATATTAATTAATTGTTCTTGATTGACATTATGATTTTAGAATTTTCTAGAAACACTTTTTATTTTTTGGGTTGTATGAATTTACTTATTCGAGCTTATATACAGACATTAACATTTATCAGACTGTTTGGACTTTGGAAGAGCTTACGAAAACCACTTCCGATGTGTTCATAAGTTGTTTTCTGCTTAATTTTCATTAATCTCGTCACAATAGCTTACAAAAACAGTTTATAAATTATATAGTTGTAAGAAAACAGTTTGACTTTATTTTATCTGTTGCTATAAAAATAGCTTATATGCTCTTTGGCTTGGGCATGCAGCAACGTTAAAACTCTTAAGAGAGAGAGAGTTTTCCGTTCATTTGAGTCCCACTAGATTCGAGGTATTAGTCTCTACCGTTATGCGCTGAAGAGACCTGGTTTGCGCCAACAAAAAAAGCTTATATGATAAGGCATGAGTGAATAATTGAGTTGTTTATCCAAATAGGGTCGCCGACGCCATGCTATTTTTACATTGAGAAATTTAATTTTCAACAAGATGCATTTGTGTATGAGTTTTCAATCTGAGATTAATTGCTTTTCTTGTATGCTGATAGTTTAGCTGATTCCATTTGTGTAGGCTAAGGTAGCAGGAAGATTAAAGGATTTCATG
This sequence comes from Trifolium fragiferum, assembly GCA_954870985.1. Taxonomy (NCBI): domain Eukaryota; kingdom Viridiplantae; phylum Streptophyta; class Magnoliopsida; order Fabales; family Fabaceae; genus Trifolium; species Trifolium fragiferum. Next base: position 20,838,334 of record OX940789.1, read on the forward strand.
GCAGGCACTGGCCTGCCTTCTTTGGGCCGTGTGAAGCTCACTGATTTAGTTCCTTCAGACGGGTTACCGTCCGATTCCTACAAAATTTCTGTTTCTATTTTGTCGCAATCACTAGCTCAGTTTTCAGCTGTGATTGTTCAGTTTCCAACAACTGATGCGGCACTTCTAAGATCTGGTTTAGAATCTGCTCGTTTGTATTTCCATCAAAGAGAGACGTATCCACCTTCAGATATAATCCACCATACTAGTGAGTCGCATGATTGGTGTAAATCTTCTGGTTACTATGCAAATCCTCATTTGTGGCAAGAAGCATATGATTATAGACCAGGTTTAACTTCTTCGGAACTGAATAACTCGATTGAGTTGCCTCCAGCTGGTTTGTCTGATATCTTTGCTTTATTTGGAAAAGCAGCAAGGGATATTCTAGATGCAATTAGCTTCCATTTGAACTTGCGAAGTTCTCCGTTTGTAGAAATATTGGATAATGCTCCCTTGAGAAATCAAGAAATTTCATCTTCGGTTTTGTCTGTTTGCTGTCATGGTAGGCCTTCGTTTCAAGGGCCACAACAACATCATAACATACCTGCTACTCAAGAGGATGGTCAATTGCTTATGTATCCTGATAATGATCACCAAGTAGATAAAAGTTTGATATCACTTGTTAAGTCCGACAGGGCGGGTTTACATGTTAGAGATTATCAAGGTCGGTGGATTCTTGTGGATGGTGATTTGGGGCCTCAAGAAGCTATTGTTTTTCCTGGGCTTGCTCTTTATCAAGCAACAGCGGGATATGTAAACCCTGCATTGCACAAAACTGAGATTAATATGGAGGCTAATATGTATGGACGGTGTTCTTTAGGGTTCAAACTTTTACCTAAATCAATGACTAATCTTGATTGTTCAGAAATGAGAGCTGCAGGTTATGGAGTTGAAGCTCAGTTTCAGCTTCCTGTTCCTGTGGATGATTTTATGCAAAGATCTCATCCTACCGATCATCTTTTTAACAGGCCTGCTTTCCAGTGCTTCAATTTCCACCCAACACATGATGGTATGTATATTATAATTGGGTTAAGATTGTGATTGATTATTGTTAGCCAAATATTCTTCAAAAGTTTTTAAATTCAGTTTTGAATCAAAACTGAATTTAAAAACATACTTGATTTTGAATGATCCCCATGTTGGTTTCCAAATTCTATAGGCTTTCTATAGTTTTGATGAAAATAAAATTTGGAAAAAAATAACCTTGTCTAACTATAAGAATCTTTCCATGTTCAAACAAAGATTATGCTAAAACACGGTTATTACATCCATCCCTCCAGTCATTCGAAGAAATGTAATGAGAAAATTGAAAAGCTAATGAATTTTTGACCTTTTTGTACTCCAAACATAAGCCATCTTAGCTACTAGAAAAATAATGTATTGTTGTTTGTTATCATGATCATATGCTTTAGTGGCCCTTTTGCAGCGAGACAAAAGTTAAGACGGTAAATTTAATCGGAAAAATGACCAACCTTTACAACTCGTTCCCATTAACAACCAACCTAAAACTGCTTTTTCCTGGAGAAGAGAAAGTAAGTCCTATGTGCTACCATGATAATGCTACTATGCTTACCAGCAATATATCTTATCACTCATGGATTTCTCAAGCTTAAATGAGAAAGGGCCTTACTTATAATTTTAAGAAGTGAAATAGAAGACAAAGGCATAAAAGCATAATATGATGTTTACAAACTATGGAAACTTTGGGAACCTATAAAATTGGACTAGAATCTCTAATAGATAGACTACCTTTTCAAAGAGAAGTAGGAAGAATACTGACATACCTGGTTTGTTTAGACAGGTCCGTAGTCTTACTCATATTCTGAACCAGTTTCAGTCTGCGGAGGTTTTGGTTGGGAGATCAAGCCTTGAAGATGGTTGGAAGAAGGACGAGATACTTTTGCTGTGCTTTTAGGGTTTAGGCTTTAGGGACATCCATAACTTGAAAGCTCTAGTATGAGACGGGAAAAATGGATTTTAGGGACGAACCGATAAAACCCAAGTCTCAGAGTAGGAATTCTAATGTTCTAGAATAGAATTCGGTACATTGAGAAATTATGCAAAGCATAGTTTTGATTGAGAGTATTTTTAGAGAAGATAATTTGTTTGAATATTGATTGATTGTCAAATGAAGAACAAAGTCTTCTTAAATACAATACCATAAAGGCTAAAAAGGTAAAATGACATAAAGTAAAACTATTATTTAAAATGCAAAATAAACTATTAATCTATACTACTTAATTCCTATAACAATACCCTCCCCTTCAAACATCATTGTCCTCAAGGATGAAAATTTCCAAATACCATGTTTAAGAGGTAAAGTCTTCCATTTGAGTAGAATTAAAGAAACATGAATACTTCCCCTGTTGATCATCTTCCTATGCAAAACAGCCACATATTTTTTCTTTTATGGCCTAGTACAAATCTTGGGGTTGCAACTGGTGTAGAATTTCCTTCTTCATTATCAAAGAGTTTATCATTAACAAGAGTTTCCTTAACACACACATCATTATTGATATAATGGATAAACTTATCCATCTTCCAATCAGACCAAGGTTGGTAATGATCAGCTTCTTCATTAGGACATTCAATAGTAACATTCAAAGTTAGTGCACCAAAATGTAGCCATCCCACAGTGTTCAAAAAGGTCATAATAAGTAGTTCATAAAAGATGTCTTGAAGGGAATCTACTTCAAAATAAACTTCATAGGACAATTTGAGAATATTTTCAAGTATTGAAATACTTATCATAAAGGCTAAAAAGGTAAAATGACATAAAGTAAAACTATTATTTAAAATGCAAAATAAACTATTAATCTATACTACTTAATTCCTATAACATAGTACCAACTGGTGATGGATCAAAGAATTTTTGGTGGAAATTCTCAGTATGATTAATCATGTGTTCATGATTTAGAATTTCTTATATTAGGAAAACAAAGGAAACTAGGAAATTAGGATAATATTACAACGATGATAGGACATATTTTGTACAAAAAATATATGCCCAATATACAACCCCTAAATAGGAGATACTTGGCTCAGAAAAATAACCAGAGGTAACAATGTTCAAAGCTTTCAAACACTTAACCAACATATTTTTTGCCTAAATAAGAATAAGAAGGGTAAGAATTTGTATATTTTGCACCGCGGCCCTAAAGTTTGCTTATAATTTCCTGATACTCTAAAAATTAAACCTAAATCCCATATTTGGTAGTTCTTGAAAATGTTAATTTTTTTTTAGTTTGACTGTTTTGATGTTGAAGTAGTGTCAGTTGTATTTTGAGAGTATTCCTTAGTGGAAAGTTTTTAACAGCAGGTCCTTGGATCAATGAAATGCTGGTACAGGATCTATGAAGAATTTGATACGGAGGAGGAAGCAAAATCCCAAGAGCAAACCTCTGCCACCATCCAAGAGGTTAAGGCTTGAGGCGCAGAGAGTTTTGAAAGAAAGAGTCCAAGACATTGCAGATAAGAAAGGCATCAAGCTGCGCTTCTGTAATCTCAAGGAATGTGAAAATCACATTCACACCCTAGATAGTCCATGTGCAAATATACGAATGGAGATCGGGTGGCCACCTGGAGTACCATTTGTCCATCCCCATGATTTGCCTAATAAGGCAAAGCTGGGATTTCTTGAAGCATATGAACCCGGTTGGACAGATGCTCACCAAAACATAGACAGGCAAGTCAACATTCTGATATCTAACTATCCTTTTTGCAAGTTGAATGACCGTGGATCTTTCAAGGTCAAAAGTTGTGATGTATTCAAAGTTTTGGATATGCATATATTTTGTTTTCAGGGTAATGAAAAAGTTAAGAAAAGATGCAGCTCAACATAAATTACAGTTTTAGTGACATTTTAAGAAGATTGAATGAATTCATTCAAAAAAAGAAGAAGATTGAATGAATGGAAACACCATATCCTAAATGGGGTCGTTTAACTGTGATATGCATTTCTTAAATTTATGGAGGTCTCTTAGAATTGTGCAAAATAATATTATTGTGATGCGTTTAATTTTGTTTGTTTCAGGTCTGCTTAACGTCTGAAAAGTTCAGTCTATATATTGTTTATGATTAAGTTACAATTATGTTTTCTTTCTTGTGATATTAACAGATTATGTACATATTCTGGTGTATGCAGGAGTCAGTCCCCCTGATATCCAGCATATGCACAACATGCAATCAAGTTGCGAAGGTCTTTTGAGGATAGGCCTATAGAGTTTATGCATCGTGCAGCTTTTAAAGCAAATGAAAGAAAGAAAGACACGTGCATTGAATTCTGTAGATGTTCTATTATAAGGTGTATCAGAATCCCCTTAGGATTATGAGAGGCTGATCAAATCAAAATGAAGCATAAACTCAGCTGGACTTCAATGCTCATGCTGATGGAGGTCTTACTGTCCAGATCCAGAATCAATAAAATGATGAGAAAATGACAACAGGTTACAGAATAATATAACTACTATGAGTTTCTCTCACTCGGTCATGATTATGCACAAATCATCTATTTTTCGTCTGGAGGAATGCAGTGACTGTAACAAGGTCACTGTGGCATATTTAAATATAACAGACCTTGTCTCTCAAGTTATTTTGAGCAGAAAGAAATTTGTTTGTGTGAATATCATAGCTTTATGTGGTGAGAATGTGAGACAGCATTCCGACGGCTTTGTTAGTTTAGTTTCTTGTCATTATGAAAATGTTGTATAATATGTTTTATTATGCTGTAATTGTTAAAAATAGGCTACCTGCATTATACCAGCCAACTACAAAGGAGTGTAATCTTTTGTTCCGAAATTTGACCGGATAAGATTTTCTGTCAAAGAACTGCATCATAATTAAGTTTATTGTTTGATTGGTATGCCTCTAATTTTGTAGGAGCTGAATTTTTTGCTCTTAAACTTGGGATATAGTCATCTTTGTAGTGGACTGTTATGTCTGAGAAAACTGAAGAGCAAACAAGATTTTCCGCAATCCTTCGATATTGCTATTATGTTTTGTTTGGAATTCAAACTGCCGATTGACAATCTATACATTCACACAATTGGCACATTGGTGGCCATTAGATCAAGATCGGATGGTCCAAATTTCAATGCAGATTTTATTTTATCAATTAAAATACCATGTTTGAAATTTGAACCATTCGATCTCAATCCACCACTTGCCACATATGTGCTGACTGTATAATTTCACCATTGTTTTTATACCTGATATTGAAATAATGAACTAGTTGAAACCAAATATTAGACAAGAATAAAAAATTCAAACTATATCACATAAATATAGATAGATTCACAGAACCACCTGATGAATACAAATAATTATGATCTACTTTTCTAATTTACTACTCCCAACTTCTCCTAAACTCATCTATTACAATTTTATTAGAGGAATTACCACCCTAAGAAAGAAAAAAAATGCATTGAATCAATTGATACTGTCCTTTTCCTTTTTGTAATGGATTAAGCCTACACTCTCACACAAGCAAAGTCTTGTGTTGATAAGTGTATTGAATTGTTTACATCATACTCATGTAAACAAATCAAAATTGGCGGCGATCATTGGTTTTTCCAAGCTAGCAATTAATCAACTTTCTGCATCATCTAACAAAGCTTAGGCTCCCTCATTGCGAAATGGTTGTTCGTTTTCAAATGGCAGCTCTACTAATGTTGCATTACCATAAAACTCTTCCAAATTATAGAAAGCTCTTTGTGGGGGAAGAAATAAGTGAACAACAACATCACCTGTGACCAAAGAAACAATCATAACTCATAAGGCAAACCTAGATCGGACAGTATTCAAAAACACGGCTACCAAACAAGATTGGACTACAATTTGACATGGACACGGCTATAATAATATAACACAAGTTTTAGATAAAAATAATTTGAAAATGTAAATCGAAAATCAAAAGAAGAGAGAACTAATATATCAATGTTACATGAGTCATTTTAGATATAATAAAATGAAATCATTAATCTAACTATTGTGGCATGATCATCTCCATTGGTATAAAAGATCAAAAACTAGATGAAGAAATTGTAAATACAACTAGAGTCATGTGTCTGACATATGAATACATGTCGATGCGACAAGATATGTTATTTTTTGCGTCCGTGTTTACTTGCCTACACGTATAGCACTTGTGAACTCTCGTCGTGAATGCAGATAAATGTCAAATATAGGCTCGTGGAATTTGATGCAATTTATATTGATTGATTTAGAATCATGTTGAAGTATGCGGCATTTGTGCTTCCGATTGTGCATATTGTTAGAATATAATGTTAAATTTCTAGAAGTTATGTCTATGCTGGTGAATCTTTGGTACATCTTCTACAAGTCCCATGGGAAACTTCAAGGGATTTCTTTGATAAAATGCAGAGAACTAGAGGGCTTTTGTGCTTCCGATTGTGCATATTGTTAGAATATAATGTTAAATTTCTAGAAGTTATGTCTATGCTGGTGAATCTTTGGTACATCTTCTACAAGTCCCATGGGAAACTTCAAGGGATTTCTTTGATAAAATGCAGAGAACTAGAGGGCTCTATTGTATTGTAAAATCACTTACCGAAGTCCAACAGGGTCCATGAGTTAGGTTTTGTGTCTCCACTTGGAATTTTACCGTATTTCTTTTCTGCTCGATCTCTAATTCTCGACCTAAAATTCAATATAAATTACTTTTTAAGCAAAGCAAAAAAAATCCTCGAGCATTCCCAGATAAACACAAAAAGATCAATGACAGGTTCCATACCCGATAGCATCAATTTGCGGACGAGAAAATGCTGTAGCTATGATAAAAAATCGAGTCCAGTAAACAAGTGGCTTCACAAACAAGACCTTTATATCGCCTGCCTTAACCTCACTTGCAACTGTGGCCAATTCCACAGCAACTAGATGCATAACAGTTAACACTCAACCATTAGATATAGTTCTTCATAAAATATAATTGTAGATTTGTATAAACAGAAACCGAACAAGTTTTTGTAATTGTTGGACAAATACAACTATAAAGAAACCTGATATAAGACATAAAAATATTTAAAATGACATATTGTAAGAAGAAATGTAAACAAGGTAAAAGCAAGTTAATTAACAAAGCTTCTTATCAGCTTACATGATAGGCTTTCGGCATCATCGTCCAGCTCTGCACTAGCAGGCTTTTGGTCTTTTCTCTTATATACCACTTCGCCATAGTTATTTAATAAGTCATCATACATATCATCGGTATCTTCACCTACATCCTGAAATATATGATTTTTTACTTATGCACCCATAATAAGAATCGTCAATCACAAACCGCATGACAGATATTAGAGTTGTCTTCAAAATTTAAATAGAAAAGCTGCAAAGTTAAAATTTTACACAAGATCAAATCATTGTGATTATATATATTCATTCAGCACACAAATAAAATGACTAAAACAAACCCTTACCAGGAACTAGATTCTATTCTCAGTTTTGGTTATTAATATGCAGGTCTCTAAGAATCAACATCAACCAAAGGAAAAGAGAGTGATGAAAAAAAATGACAATTTCTAGACACTACCATCATACTGTTTGTGAATGACGGGCAAAGACAAGATGAAGGGTTTTTTTTTTTTTTTTTTTTTTTTTGAAAGTTTAAAACCAATGTTTTAAAAACCAAACTAGATAATGAACCGGTGAGAGATCTGGATCATAGTTCAACTACTATAAACCGCTCAAATTGGAAAGAAACCAGGATCAAACTGCCAATAATTGAACCACCGCGATCAGAACTATACTTTAAATATTTTACATTATGTTCTTCTCCTATATATTCAACAACCAAATAATGTATAAACATTAAAATTGTCTTTAGATATGTACCTAAGCAAAACGTCTTAAACATATTATTCTGAATCTATACACATATCTGATAAAATATGAATACATGACAATGAATCTTATCCAAGAAAATCTACTACATAGGAAAAGAGTTCCACCTATTAAGCACGCGCGACAAAGACACGCACACTGAACACAACACTGACACCGACACATAGACGCCGTTAATAATCCTAGAAAATAGAAGTGGTTACATTTAATCACGCACGACAAAGACACGCGCACTGAACACAACACTGACACCGACACCGACACATAGACGCCGTTAATAATCCTAGAAAATAGAAGTGATTAAATGTAACTAATAACAACACATCACATGTTGTGTTGTGTCCTACAAGTACAACAGACAAGCCTTCGATCTATAGTAGTATGCCTTAGTTATTCAAACCTATAAAATAATTTTTCTCTTCAAAGTTTTCTAAATTACATAAATGAACATAGTTTATATTTAAGTATGCAAAATTCTACACTTTCCATTAAACTCAAAATCTAAACTGAACAGAACACACATAATTTACTTTTGGAAGAAAAAAAAAAAACTGTTGCAAAAAATATGAAACTGTACCGAGAAGAAATTATCACTGGCTTCTTTACTGAATGCAAAGCTCAAAAGTGAGTTTCTTCTCTTTAAACTGAAACCATTGATGCTGTGTCGTTGTAAAGGAAGCACCTTTTTGCAGAAACCACTGAAAACCTTTCTGGGTTTTGAAGAACAGTTGGTTTGGGGATGACCCATTTCGCCGGAAAAGGAGACCGGAACTCCGGGTCCGGCGAGTGATAGGAAAGTGGAAGACGGTGTCATTTCGTCGCGGCAAAAGAAAAGATATTTACGAAACTAAAAGATAGCGAAATGAAATGTGAAACTGGATTGCAATATTATTATTTTCACTTTTTAAATTATATTTTGATATATATCTTTTTTTTTCTTGTCTAAATTATCCATGCATTCATAAATTATTTTTTACAGAAAAAGACAATTAACTTGTTTCAGTCATATATATGCAGTAAAATTATAAGATGACACATGATACCGATATTTTTTTTGTTGGCTGTAATTTCACCTCATAGGTTCGAACTTTAGATTTGTTTGACAATTTACACAAATGATACATATGATATAAACTTTCAATCCAACGGTGAATTTTATAAAATTTATATCGATTAAAACATTATTGAGAGATGTAATATTTGATGTCAAACTAATAATGTCAACGGATCCTGACTAATTTTTATAATATCATAAGTTCTTACATTCAAACCCTAAATATTATTACCACACACAATAAAATAATTCAAAATACAAAATCAAATAAACTTTAAAAATTGAGCGTATTTATGATGGGTTATAATGTTTAATGGATTCTATTGTACCTGTGTGTGTGGCCCATAAAGAAATAACCCGAAACCCATAAAACCAAAGACCCACAAACCCATTTTCAGCTGTTCCAGAAGAACGCAACAAAAAAACCTAGCTAGCCACCCCCAATCCAAGAAACCTCAAAATCATAATCTACACCAACAATCGAAGAACCTCTTGTTCTATCTCTCACCTTAAACAACAAACTCTATCTTCTTCGCACTTTTTTTTCTCTCACATCAGATTCCGTCACTGTAGCTTCTCTACTCATCCACTTTCAAATCCCACTAATTGGTAACCCTTAATTAATTAATCTTTTCTTTTTTGATATTTGTCATTTTTTATTTATTTTTCTGAACCATTTAGAATTTTTATATTTGAGTTTCTTTCCAATCTAATGATTTTGGATTTGTGTTTTTTAAGCTTCATTTTAGTATTTTTATTTTTATTTTATGTAATTGTTGTATTTTGAATGAAAAATTACATTATACTAGTTGTAGGGTTTTACTCAAAAATTGAAATTGAGTAATCAATCTATAAATCTCTGAAATCTGTAGGGGCTTTTGTGCACATTTTTCTTGTATAAGAAAATTTTAGGTAATGATAATTGATACAGAACAATAATCAATGTCTATTTTTGGTTATTCTGCATTTTTTTTATAAAAATTTTATAGAAACTTGTAAGCATAGATACTTTACCTGATGGTTTTGTCACACCGACATGTCGACACTGATAAATATTTGAGAAAATGACATAATTCAATGAAATTGTAAGTGTAAGTGTAGTGTCTGGCACTGTGACATGCCTAATCCGAGGAGTGTATGTGCTTCATAGGTTTTGTGTCATATATACAACAAAAATGTAGATTATGATTGAGGTTTATTGTCTTGGTGTACATGTAGACTGGTTAATTTAATATCGAACATTGTCTCATAAATTAGTTTTGATACTTAATTGGTTTTCATTGGAAGCAGAAGTGAAAATGGCGACGCGTAGGGGGTTGATGGAACAAGACCTGAATAAGTTGGATGTGACAAAATTGCATCCGCTTTCTCCTGAAGTTATATCCCGTCAGGCTACTATTAATATTGGTAATTTATATTTCAATAATTTTACTGCAATCGCATTACAATTTAGAAATTCAACAAAAAATGTGTAGGCTTCTTTTTCATTGATGATTGTTAATGCTAATGGGTAATGGAATTTATTCTGGCAGGCACCATAGGTCATGTGGCACATGGAAAGTCAACTGTTGTGAAAGCAATATCAGGTGTTCAGGTATGCCTTGTATTATGCTTTTCTCTCCTTTTTTGGGGGGTTTTCGGCTAAGAATGGTCGTGTTAAACTGTATATTGTAATCTGCCTATGTGAAATTTATGGCATGTGGTGTTCTGTAAATTCTTAATGACAGATCTATTTACACTAAAGTAGTTTGTTTCATGCAGAAATAAAGTATTTCACATATACTCCTTTTCATAATTCGTAAAGATCATTGTTAACAATTTATATTTTTCTCAATCCATGTATTAGGCGGTAGTGGTACATGAAATTTGTGAAATCTTATTTGCCATAGAATTATGAAGTGCGGTTGTCTCAATATATAGATTTTAGTTGTCATAGATACATTGTATAGTTATGTTCATTCGTTAACTATCTTGTTTATGGAAGCCCACTCCCCTCACAAGCGGTCATCTTGTCCTTTTGGTTACATAGTTTGATAATATTCAGATCAGTTGAATTTTTTACCATTTTTTTCCGTCTGCATTTTCAGTTTTGATAAAGGATTATAGATAACCATGCTATACGAGTATATGTATTTTCAATACATTTTTCTTGAACTTCGATAATCAATTGTTAAACCCTTGACCTCTGTTTTCCGATGAATGTTTTGCAGACTGTGCGTTTTAAAAATGAGTTGGAACGTAACATTACAATCAAGCTTGGTTATGCAAATGCAAAAATATACAAGTGTGAAGATGAACGGTGTCCAAGGCCTATGTCCTACAAGTGGGTATTATTTTAGATTTGCTATTTTAGTGTTAGGTCATTCATCTTTTGGTGACCTGATAAATAATTTTCCTTTTTGCAGGGCTTATGGAAGTGGAAAGGAAGATAATCCTATGTGTGATGTACCAGGGTTTGAAAATTCCAAGATGAAATTGCTGAGACATGTTTCTTTTGTTGATTGTCCAGTAAGGTTCCGAACCATCATTTGTTATTTAGGGCTGTTTTATGCATAATTATTAAATATGTCTGGTGTTTTTCATGTTTCTATGTTATATTATTAAAATTGTTTATGTTTATCTATCTTTCTTTTACATTTGTGTGATATTTGTTTTACTTTTCCAATTTGTGTAGGGACATGATATTCTCATGGCTACTATGCTTAATGGAGCAGCAATCATGGATGGAGCTTTGCTACTCATTGCTGCTAATGAAAGCTGCCCCCAACCTCAAACCTCTGAGCATTTAGCTGCTGTTGAAATTATGCGTCTACAGCACATCATAATCCTTCAGAACAAGGTAGATCTGATTCAAGAAAATGTGGCAATCAACCAGCACGAAGCAATTCAGAAGTTTATACAAGTAAGTTTTCTATGCGAAGTGGTTTATGTATACAAATGAAACCCTTTTCATCAATATATATGTCACTTCTCCCTTTTTCGTGGCGTTTTCCAGGGAACTGTTGCTGATAGTGCACCAGTAGTACCTATTTCAGCACAATTGAAGTATAATATTGATGTTGTGTGCGAGTACATCGTGAAAAAGATCCCAATCCCTGAACGCAACTTCATTTCTCCACCTAATATGATAGTAATTCGGTCATTTGATGTCAACAAACCTGGTTATGAGGTTGATGAAATAAAAGGAGGTGTAGCTGGTGGAAGTATTCTGAGGGTAAGTATTTCACTGGTCAATATTCCAAAAAACATGCTTAATTTGCAGAGCTGACTTAAAGATGTAAGATTCTGTTTAGTTTGATTAAATATTTTTCCATTTTCTGATATCATCTTTAATTGTAGAAATTGTTTTCACTTTGTTTCTCGCTTTCAGTAGTTTTCACTTTGAACCTTGGTTTGTGTACAAATATTTGAAAAATAACAAGAGAGTGAAAACAAGGTGTAGCTTTTTCCATTAAATTAAAATGAAACTTGAAATGAATGTATTTGATATTTTCTCAAACCAAGCAGGTTCTTAGTATTTCTAATTTCTATTACTGTTTGGACAGATATTTTCCTTTATAATGCCTTGATTTTAAAACATTTCAATTTATAGTACTGTGCAAGTAAATGCCAAAAATGTGCAATATGATACATACATGTATGCACTCAATAAGTGTGAAAGAAATGCCTTCTAATTTATAACATCTATTTTTCTTTGAGAAGACCTTATACATGAAAATTTTAAAACATCTTGATAGAAGACTCTATATGCTATTCTATTTCCAAACAAGGAAAAGGGAATAAACTTTATGTTATGTTTTTTTTTTTTTTTTTTTAAAGCAATTGAATTTGTTATGAATATATGATGAATTTTCAAATGGCTGAGACCATGTACCCGTTGATCACGGGCCAAGTTTGGAATTAGACATTTAACACCTTTCTAAACAAATCGTACAATTTGTTATTTGCAGGGTGTTTTAAAGGTCAACCAATTCATTGAAGTTAGACCTGGAATAGTTCTTAAAGACGAGAGCGGAAATATCCGATGCACACCCATCTACTCCAGAATAGTTTCATTATTTGCTGAACAAAACGAGCTTCAATTTGCAGTTCCTGGAGGCCTAATTGGTGTTGGAACAACAATGGATCCCACTCTGACACGTGCCGACAGGTTGGTAGGGCAAGTTCTCGGAGAGGTTGGATCACTGCCTGATGTTTTTGTGGAGCTTGAGGTAAGTGGCGTTTATCAATTCACAATATAAGTCAGGATAAAGATCAACATGTGCATTTATCTGAAATCATTACATAAATTACACTTGGTACTGATTCAATGTCAATAGTGTTGATCTTTTTTCTGTTGTGACTCGTGAAAGATGACATTTAGTTTCTCTGTTGTGCTGGAATTTTTATTTATGATATGAACTATGCACATGGTCTTGCAGGTAAACTTTTTCTTGCTTCGACGGCTTCTTGGTGTCCGGACAAAAGGTTCTGAGAGACAAGGAAAGGTCTCAAAGCTGGTGAAAGCAGAAATGCTTATGTTGAACATAGGATCAATGTCAACAGGTGCCAGAGTGGTTGCTGTGAAGAATGACTTGGCAAAGTTACAACTTACTTCCCCTGTGTGCACCAGTAAGGGTGAAAAGATTGCTCTAAGTAGACGTGTTGAGAAGCATTGGCGTCTTATCGGTTGGGGACAAATCCAAGCTGGAATAACCCTTGAAGTCCCTCCTGCTCCCGTTTTTAGTTGAAAGAACAACAAATTAAGAGAAAGACTACAAGAAAAACACCATTTATAAAAAAACCTTGAGATGAATTTAGGCATGTGGGAAGGGAAAAAACTGTTGGGAACCATTTTTGTGAGATGGATTAGATTGTTAATTTTTTGTTTTCACATTATTGTTGGTTACCTATTGTTGAAATTGTATCTTATTCTGATTGAGTTTAGAATGCGAGCATACGACTCAGCCATCACTTGTTTTCATTCATTGGCAACCTTACCAATAATTAATCCAGTAATCTTGTTACACAGTGAGGCATTTCATGATTCATACTCTAAACAACATATCAAAGCAATTGTTGAAAATTTTAAGACTGGTTCACTTTGTTTGGTCCTTAGTTCTTACTACTAAACTCTTCCAGTATTGGAATGTGTTCACAAGGCTGTTTGTGGACATCTGGAGGTAGTTTTAGTAGGAAACAATTGCAAATGCAAAGTGAAAAACACATTGTTTTATACATGCTTAGGTGAAAGTATTTTTTTTTTTTTTGTATGGTCACCCTAACTAATTTAGAATAATAATACATTTTTCTTATAGTAACATCATTCGTTTAAATATTGTAATGCACTTATATATTGTAAAAGTAGTAACTGTGATAGTTGATGTGTCACAAAACTCAAGATGGCAAAACATAGCATGCAGTCTTGATAGTGGTTTAGTACATTTCACTATTACTATGCTGCTCCTCCTGCTTCCTACCCAAAATTTTCTACTCCATTCCTCCATTGAAGTGGTTTGCAAGTGATGGTGTTTATGATAAGTGGTTTACTAGGGGCCAATCTTCATTTTTTTGGTGAATTATGAAGGTTGAGCGACGACTCAAGAGACGGGAGTTGAGCGAATGCAGCGGCTCTTTGGTGGTCTCGTAAGATCCTTTAGAGATATCATGTGATGGAGCGGCTTGTTGGGTCACTGTTAATGAGTAGTTGTTTTCATTGATCGAAACAAGGCTAGTTACAAAGGAGGTTGCAATAGGAAGGAGATCAAACAGTGTCTTTGTGATGGTCTTTGTCACAAATCACAATTGAGGGTGATGGAACAAATATTTGCGAGTTCCTTTGGAGGATGAAATCACGGTGGTTTGTAGGTGGTGGTTGCAATTGCTAGCGTTGGCCGGGATGATGATGTTTTTGGTGGCTTCTTGTGCAAGATAATAAACTTGTCAATAATTTGAATAAAATACCAGTTTAAGAGTTTTAGTTCATCTGATTTGAATTATAATTGATTTTGATTGGAGTTTATATTCTACAATATGGAGGTTTACAAAAGGTTCGATCAGTAATAATTATTGATATGAAAAATTTTAAGCTTAAATATGCAAATAGTCCCTACACTTAGGGTTGTTTGAGTTTTAGTCCCTGCTTTTCAAAAAATTTTTGTTTTGCCACTGCACTTACAGTCAACTTTAAAAAAAGTCCCTCCATTGATTTTTTAATGATGTGGCATATTTTTTCGCACAGGTGGCACTGCTGATTGTACTTTCAACATGCTGACTCATAAAAAAGATTTGGAAAGGACGAAAATGCCCTTATTGACTAACAAAAAGTCACTTTTCCCTCATTCCTTTAATAAACCTTCAAACCCATAATCAGCTAGTGATGAACACCAAATAATCAACAATAATTATTTTCCAAACATCTTTTGATGGAAATACTTCAAAGCATCACCAAGCCAAGTAGCAATCTCATGCTAAAAGAGGGGGAAAAACAAGATGATGTGTTGTTCTTCAAACCCAGAAACAAAGGAAAATCGAAGATGTGTGCAACCCAATTCGATTTCTGCCAAGCATCACCAAGCCAACATCGTTATTTTTTGTTTTCTGAGTTTTGTTATTTGTGCCATGAATGATTTAATTTTTGGATTGAAGTTATGAATCTTGTTCTCAAAATAGAACAACAGCAACCCAGAACAACAACATCCATTTCATGGCACAAACACTGAGTAATTTGATTCTCCAAAAAACAATTTATTACTCGAAAGCTGCCGGCACCGAAATCTTCGTCGACAGTGGCCGAAGAGGTATTCACATCCATGGTTGGTTGTTGTTTCTGTTCCATGAATCACGAATCTATGAATATGGGTTTGTTGTTGTGAAGAAGAGGCATTTAAACAACAAAGAAAATAGTTTCTCTGCTTGTGGGAATCGTTTTTGATTTCACGGTGATGAAGGATATGGGGTGGGGATGAAGCTTTGTTCAAAACCTAATTCCCAATTCATTTTATTTATTTATTTATAATAAACTTTTTTCGTTTTTATTAAATAATTAAAAATGAAGAATGAAGGGCAATTATGTCATTACCCATATTGTATTTGAGGAGTCAGCATGTTTGGAGCCCAGTCATCGCTGCCACATGACCAAAACCATGACACATCAGCTAAAAAGTCAAGTCAGGAATCTTTTTTAAAGTTGACTGAAAGTGCAGTGACAAAACGAAATTTTTTTAAAAAGCAGGGACTAAAACTCAAACGATCCCTAAATGCAGGGACCATTTGCATATTTAAGCCAAAATTTTATTACAATAAAGTCTTAGACCATGTACAATGGCAAAAACACATTCAACACCCTCAACATCCACTTTTTTCACTCCACATCATCTTCTCTCTCTTCCACCTAATCATTCAACACCCAATTCAATTTTTACCCTCTCCAATAGTTTTTTCATTCAACACCCTATCCCACCACTTTTTATTTCATATTCTTATTTAAATTTAAATTTTTGTTTTTTATGATTAAATAAAATTATAATTATCGATTAAAATTAAATTAAAATAATAAACACTCAACAAAAAAAATTTAAATAATTTTTTTTATTTTATTCTTAATTTAAAATGCAATACATCACACAAATAATGTAATTAATACGATACAAATTAACTTAAAATGCAATACAACACACAAGTAAAATTATGAAAGTTTTGAGGATGTTGGTTGAAAAATTGATTTGGATTTGGATAATTGTTGGAATTTTGATAACTGTTAGGATTTGGATAATTGTTGGGATTTTGATAGCCAAATGGAAAATTAGAAGAATTTTGAGTGTTGAAATTATTATTGGGATCCATTTCAAAAAAAAAAAAAAAGGACTAAAACTTCAAATTAAACACTAATGAAAGATAAACAAGATTAAGATAGTGAAAAATTTGGTTTTTTTTTTTTTCTGTGTCCAAATCAAATGAACCAAGTCTCTATTTATAGAGAAAAAAAAATTACGAATTTTGGTGAAAAAAAAAAAAAATTGCATTGAAATAATTGAGTTTAAAGATAATATGAGGTAAAAATCCGGGCAGCCAATCAAAAGCTGCCACCTGCCCCCACCAGTTTCTCTCTCCGCGCCCCCCTGCTCCTTACACTCCCTGTCCGCACGTGGCTTACACGCACCTGGGAGGGCGAATGCCAAGTCCCCACGTGTCCCCCTCCGCAGCAAACTCAACATGTTTACTCAATTCAACTTCTCTTTAAATTCAACAGCATACTCCAATGGTCCAACACCCATTCAACAGCCAGTCAACACCCATTAAACACCCTCATTGCACTTGGTCTTAATACAACATAAAGTCACTATATAAAAAAAAGGTACATAGTGCCTGTTTGGTTAGGCGTTTACAACCCTTGAACGTACGTTTACAACCCCTTCACCGTGATTTTGTGTTTTTCAACATGTTTGGGTCTTTTTCCTAAAATCGATTCAATCTTTCAAAAGCAATTCTAGGAGAAGCTAGGATTTGAAGCTTATGCGGTGAGTCCCAAATCAATTCTCTGTACTGTTGGTTTGATAGTTAATAAACTCATTTTCTTCCTTTTTTGCCCTCACCCCCATCTATCTCTTTACTCTTGGATCTATCTCATTTTTTCTCTCCAATTTTTTACAAACAACTTTCTGAATCACATGACTTGAATTCACCCCCTTCAACTAATTGAACGGATCTGTTTTGTCATTGTAAGCTTGAGACCATTCTAAGTGATGGATAAATAATATAATGGTAGAAAAATATTGAAATTTTGGGGAAGGAGCAATGGTAGAACCTAGAAGAGTATTATGAGGTGGGGAAAGAGATCAAAATGGGTAGAAAATAGAAACTATTGAAGACAATGAAGAAATTGGATAGAGAGACACGTGAAATTGAAGGTTCTAGAGATTTTAATCTCATTGGAATTTTTTGTTTACAAAAATAAAAATCTCATTGGATTTTTTGATCAATGGGTTGGGCTTAAGTTTTTTTTTTCATTGATATTATTTTCTCATTGTTTTTTACTATTGACTATTAGTAAAATTTATTAATTTGTTTTGACAGAAATTTATTAATTTGTTGTAAATATAATTAAAACCCATTTTGGTAATTAGACACCTAAAAACAATTTTGATTTAAAATATCCAAACAATATAATTTGGTAAGAATCAATTTTACGTAAATATATCCAAACATAAATCAATTCTATTAAACTCACTTTTATCAAAATCAATTCTGTCAAACTCAATTCTACCAAAATCAATTATAGTCGCCGCCAAACCAAACACACACACATAATCTCTCAAGATACATAAAGTATCAAATACAAGTATAAACAAAAATACAAGAGAAACAAATAATATCCATCAATGGATTCTCTCCTCCTCCTCCTCCTCCTCTCAAACCCTAGCCGTCGCCCACTTTTTCTCTTCTTGATATACTAGAGAGGGGTGATTTAGGGTCAATTTAGGCCTAAAAAATCACCTCTCCAAATCGTTTTATTTCTATTTTAATTAAATAAGTGTAATTTTCACATATATTTAGTATTTCTTTCATTTGTTTTTTTTTTTTATTTCATCCTTTGTTTTGATAGTATTGTTGTCCCGTCTAAGTGCAGAGTATTGTTGTCCCGTCTTGGTGCGGTTTGTTCATTTGTTTCAGGTTGAAAGATTAAGGTTGATCCAGTGCAGATCGAATCAATGACTTTTGTGCCATCAACGCTACAGATCCGGAGGCATGAATATTCCGGAAACTTCAATATAGTCAAATATGTAGGCTTATGCAATGTGCCATTTTATGCTATTAACACGGATGCTGTGAGTTTGTTCGCAGATTCATCCTTTTTGTTTTTAGCGATTTTGAATTTGTATTGCATCGATGTACTCTTATAAATTTGAATGAATATCTTTTATTTAGTAAAAAAAAAATAATATCCATCAATGGATATACATAATCTCTCAACTCAAGATAAAAATGCTTATTCTTCTACAAGCTACAAAGAATACAATAGGAAACAAAAAGGATAAAATATGTGGTAATTAACAATATGCACAATCTATGCTACATAATAATTCAATCATAACTTAAAAGCAGATATCAATAGCACAACAACAACATAGAGCAGCACAACATCCTTTCCAAAAACCATCACCCCTGCTAGTTGTTTGGTCTGGAATCCTTTGTTGAGGGTACCCTTCAGAGCCATCCTTTGAAGGGTAACCCATAGGTGGTGGGGCAGTTACATATTGAGCTGAAGAATAGGCTTCACCTGCTGGTGGATATGATACTGCAACATAAAAAAAAAATACATGTCAGACATTAAACATATATTAATATATTTAATCTATAAGATGCACTATTTTTAAAAAAAAAAAGCTAAAATCAGTAATTATTAATATTACTAATTTTAAATTATCAAGCGTTTGTTCGTGATAAAAGATTCAATGATGTTTGAAAATAATGGCAAACCAAAGAGTTAGCTATAGATCATAGTTGTAGCCACCTAAATTATGCTTTTGACTTTGAAGGGTATAAAAGGAAAGGCATGTTAAATTAAATGTTTGTTAATTACCTAAAGAAAAAATTTTAAAAACTAATTTTCATTGTCAACTAATCACAAATAATTAATTTTTTTTTTAAAGAAGCTAAATTAGCCCACCTAAATTGAACTGATAAAAAATGAGAGTAAAAATAGTATTGAGGATTTCATTTTCATTTAGGAAACCAAACCATAGTTTGTTGTGCCATGTTAGAAACATGTTTGCTAGCTAGCATAGAGAGTATTATGTTAAAGATAAGAATAAGAAAGATTACTTACCAGGGGCTTGTTGCTGATTGTTAAAGTGACTCATATTGTTGATGATGAAATTACTAATAATATTTAATATGAAAGAGTTGTTCAAAGATAAGATAATGTATTTAGTAGAAGTTATATGATTGAAATTATAGAAGATAGAATGTGTATATTTATAGGTTTCATTTGGGAGTTGGTTACTTAATGCAAATACAAAATTGGAAAGAGATAAGCGCGTTACGGGTAGAAAAGGAAAGAGAAAGGAAAGTGTTTATATTTGAGCTTCAATACGCTATGTGTCTTGCAACATGACACATTTTCTTTGTATTTATTTATTATTATTATTATTATCCTTTCAAACATATTTTATTTTTTTGTCGTCTACTCGTCATATTAGTCGGTTTCAAAATAACTCAACACTTAAGAGCATCGACAAAATGGATTGGACTTTTTAACCTGTCATTCTTTGACAGATTGGATGGATGTTTTAGGTTTGATATTTTAAGTTAGGGTCATATAAAACACATATTAAAGTACTATTTAAAAGTAATAACTTACATTTAATAATGTAAAAAAATATAATATTTGTTCTGGATCGGTTAAAAATCTACAAAATGGTAAAATCTATCAAAATAAGATAAAGACAATCACGTGATATAGCGATCATAGTCTTAAACTACGAACATGGATAGAGGTGAAGAACCTCTGAGATTTCAAATGTACCTCCTAAGAAAAAGGACAATCCAAAGCAAAAGATAATACATATGAAAATGTTGCTGAACTTCTACACACGGGGCCCCACCATTGTTGTAATTTATGATCATTAATTACAAATAATATGTTTCAAAATGACAAGAAAGTGAAAATGAGTAAATGCTAGTATTTTGAGTTTTGAATTTGAAAGTTGCAACACTTCATGAATTGTTGCAGAATGAAAATATACAACTTTTGGGTATATGGCAAATTCTATGGTACAATAGACTAATCATAATGTACCGGTACAAAATTTTTTCAAATTAATAGAAAAATGAGTATATTTTAGAAGAATTTTTTTCTATCTTATAAAATATTTGTAACATCCCACAATTTTAACCATCTAATTAAATTTAATTAGAGTTGTCCAATAATTCCAAGATTGATTAAAGGTAATTAATTAGAGTTCTATTTGAACCTAAACTATACATTAGTACAATTATTTCTCACTTGCAATTAAATTGACTCTAAGAATCAATCTTTCCCTCTCATGACTCAAATCTCACTCAATCCAATACTTCCTCTCCTAGTGACAACTCATCCCATGACTCACCTCGCTCATTTTAATTGAACAACACCTCACTACTTCTTTCATTCACATAACCACATGCAAGACCATTCCTCTAGTACTCACTCACTCAAACATCATAAAAATTAGAACACAAACTCCCTCATTTCTCTCTTCTTCTCTCCTTCACCGAACCAACAACAACAACACTACAACCATCCATCTGTGAATGGTATCAACACATGCAAGCAAGGAAATTCATCCCTCTTCCTCTCCCACGAGCTGGTACAGCTCTATAACATCACTCAAGCCTTGAAAATCATAGAATCAAACTCTCCCATCTCTTCTCCCTCACACGAGTTCTTCCACCTAAATGCAACCCCAAAACTCATTTTCATTCACAAGAGATGCATGCATGCACAAACCTGAACAAACTCCACCGTTGAGCATCAAATCCTTCCTACATTAACCATTCACCTCAACTGAATCAAGTGTCAAACTAAGAAACATCATAGAGTTCATTTTCAACAAATTCCAACTTCTGCCCAAATATGTTCGTGGTTGTAGCTGGGGAATTGGTAGCTGCTGAATGAGCCCAGGAATAGAGAATAAAGCTTCATTCCAGGTGGGTTTTTAGGCTAGGTAGTTTAGATATTCCCCAATTTAAACATGCATGCAAACATAGGAAATTTTAGGGAAATTATGTGAGAGAAGGAATAACTCCCAGTTCCTTCTCCAAACTGTCGTATTACATATCTATAATATTATTGCATAGGTTTAATTTGAGGATTGTAGGTGGTTTTTGTGAAAAATGTGAAAATCTGCAAAACAGGGGCTGTTTCACGCAGTTCTCGCCCGACGAGCAGCCGGCGAGCCTTCTAGCGAGTAACCATGTTCTGGGTAGAGTATGAATAGCCCGGCGAGCATTTGTTAGCCCGGCGAGCAGGCTGGCCCGACGAGTACTTGCTCGCTCGGCGAGCTAACTCAGACCAGAACATGGATACTAGCCTGGGCTCATGGGATTGCTCATCGTGGCGGGTGATGTCAGACTGACCCTAATTTTTAATATTTTCTAAAAACTATACACTCGTTTTAGATCCTCGAATTAAATTGATATTTCTTGCAATAATAGAATTAATATAAAATATGTATAGTTTGTAAATCACGATTCAATCATAGGGTATGACTTAGGGACTTTAGAAATGATGTATGCTCCCCGGGTTTGGGAAATTATGGTAGTATGAATTAATTTAGTATCAGTCAATTATGTGCGACTTGTGATGTCGCTTATGGACTTCATTTCCGAAGTTCCGTCAGAAATACTTTGTGAGCTGTATGCCGGAACGCTTTCTGTTCGCGGACAAGGCAGGCCTCTAAGATATGATCACCTCAGAGTGTCCTTACGGTTAAAATCAATAAGAGTTATTATCTGTGATCCACCTTTATTTTTATGCTTTATGATATTATGATATGAATATGTTATGACTGATTAGGTGTCCCGGCGTAGTCGCCATTAGGAGGGTAATAGAACTCACTGAGACTTAGTAGTCTCACCCCACTCCATTCAATTTTTTTAGGTAGACAGGTTACTTCGGAGCAGGGACCAGGATGGACCTGACGATTGGAGCTGAGCTTGGATTGTCGGCTTATAAGACTTAGTCTTCTTCCTTGTTCTTAATTAGCTTGTTATTCTGTTCTCAATTCTTTCCACTGTTTGTATTGAATATTCTAATATTATCTTAATGGTAATATATTATTCATTTAATTCTTTGTAATTTAATGTACTCGGATTTCAATTATGTATGCTTCGATTAAATATTCTAGACAATTTAGTTGAGGTGTTATAATATTATTCATCAAAGTTGTCAAAAAAATAAAATTTGATTTTTTAATTTTTTTTGAATATTTATTATTCATAATAGTGAATATTGAATTTTTTAATGAAAAAATATAAAAAAAATTAGTATCATGTTTATAAAAAATGAAATTGTGATTTTTCTTATGAAATTATGTTTTCTAAAATATAATAGTCAATAAATAACTTTTTAATTTATAAAATTTATTGTTTATTTATCATTTTAAAAATCTAGTGTACCGGTACATTAGAATTTTACTAATGTACCATAGAAGCTCCCATGTTGCTATTGGCCAAACATTGTAACTTTTGGTAAAAGGAATTGTTTCACCAAGGGTCGCTACCTTGTGAAACAATACCAATGTAGTCTATAAATAATTCATTTCAAATTCAGAAATTCAAAAAACAAACAATGAGCAAAATCACAAATTCTCTAGAATACAATTCCAACACTCTTCACTACATTCGAGTTTTCACCGGTCTTGTGCAAACTCGAGAATGTTGAATTATCCTGGTTATTCCTGCGTCAAAACTCTAAGACAAATCGAGAGTGCTTGAAATACTATAATGAAAGTGATTCGTACACGATTCCAGCCCGATTCATTCAACTTTGAAGCGTTATCTAACAGTATTATGCCAATCTTATAGTATTACAAGCATGGCCACCGACACTTTAGTTTCAAAGCATCAAGTTGATGAACCAGGACCTTGTCAAGTTGGATCGTTTCGATGGAACAAACAATTCACCTGATGACCGAGAAAGATATATTAGCTTCAAGAGATAAGTATCATTATCCTTCTTATTTTATGTGTTTCAACATTGAGATTATTATACATATATGATTGAATATAAATTATATAATATGGAAATTATTCAAGTATGTGAATTTTGACAAGTATTTTCAAAAGTTTGATTTATGAGACATGTTTTTATGTTATCTTATTTTGATATAAAAGTAGTGTATGTATGTGACTTGTCATAAATATGAAATGCATATTTTAGTGATATTATTCTTTTGTACATGAAATGATTAAATTTAAAATTGATGATCATAATATATGCATGATATTATGAAAGTTATTGTTAATTTCTTGCTTATATTGATAATAAGATTGGTTGGGTGTATATTCAAATTATTGTAAGTTGGTAATGTTTATGGAGGAAATTAAGTCATAGAAAATGTTAATGATTTTGAATCATTATTTATCATTCTATCATGATGATTATTTGAATTTACCATAGAGTATATTATACATGAAACTTGATTTGACATTTAGAATTTATGATAAATGTATTAGTTATGTGATAACTATTATGAAAAGGAAAAAATTCTGATAATAAAATAAAGCCGTGAAAATAGACATTCTTGAAGCTTTCCAAGTTGGTGCAATTATTGCAAAATTGCCACCTTCGTGGAAAGGAAACAGAAAGAAATTGTTGCATAATTCTGAGAATTTCTTGTTGGAGAAATTTCAGAAACACCTTCGAATCGAGGAGGAGATGAAGGATAGAGAAAACACTGAGTCCGTTGGTTTTTCTTAAAGCCAATGTTGTTGGTGCAAAATGAAAGAAAACATGATGGAATGAAAAACCATCTTGGCCCCAAGACGAAACATAATAGGTTCAAGAAAAGGTCTGGCGGACCAAAGGATACTAAAAATGGAAACATTATAATATTCCCGTGTTTATATGTTGATCATTAGCAATGAAATGAATGAGATCTTAGAAACAAAGAAATTTCTAACTTCCACATTCAAGATGAAAGATCTTGGGCTAGTTGACATTATATTAAGAATCAAAGTAAAACGAAACAGTGGGGGTTATGAACTTCATCAAACACATTATATTGAGAAAATGTTGGATAAGTTCAAACACCTATACTTCAAGGAAGTAAGCACTTCATTCGATCCTAGTGTCAAACTTCAAAAGAACAAGACACTTGTCAAATTTATTTTGGTCCATATAAATTTTTTTAGCAAATTTTGATTCGTCAAATATTTCTTAGCAAGATTTTTTGTCCCTGCTTTTTAGTCAACTCATGTATATCCCTCGAAATTTTGAATTTTTTCTGCAAACATGTTTAGTATTGAAATCTTTCTTATAATGTATTTTTTTTTTTTAAAAAAGTGATGAATTAAATATAAATTTTTAAGATAATCGCTGCAAAATGCGTTGTAGTGCCTACTCCAGTTTTTCACTCTAACCGCTGCGAAATGTCTTACGATGCTTAAAACTGTGGCAAGTACACATCCCTCACAAATGACTTTTAGCGGCGGTTTTGATCGCCGCAATTAGCAAATATAGCTACCGTAATTTGCTCTATTTGTTGTAGTACTATTAATACAATTTAAAATTAACATCAGAACTCTTTTGAGACAATCCATTTTGAATTCGGTTTGGGCCATGTGTACATATTGTTATGAGGAATTCTAATTTACCCTTTTATAATTTGAAGATATTTACTCTTCAACCAATGAGAAAAAGTCATTTGTATATGATACTCGCAAGTTTGTTACAATTAGTTGAAGGGTAAATATCATCAAATTATGAAAAAGTAAAAAAGTAGTCATATATATATCATAGGAGAGTATCTTTTACTATCACCTTATCCATTTTCCTTAGGCGCTTTATAATTTTACCAAAATACTTCTATCCGTTACTTAAATAGCAAACATTATAAAAATGTATTATTTATTTTAAATTTTTCTTTTCCGCTACTTGAGTAGAGCGAGCTAGCGTTATAAAAACGAGAAATTTTTGTAACTGCTTAAGTAGCAGACGTTATAAAAATAAAATGTTATAGTATGTTTTGGGGTGTATCCACTATCTTGGCAGCCTATTT
This sequence comes from Trifolium fragiferum, assembly GCA_954870985.1. Classification (NCBI taxonomy): domain Eukaryota; kingdom Viridiplantae; phylum Streptophyta; class Magnoliopsida; order Fabales; family Fabaceae; genus Trifolium; species Trifolium fragiferum. The sequence goes on from OX940789.1 coordinate 20,864,026, forward strand.
AACCAAAAAAAGTCAAATTCTAAACACCGATCTATTTAACAAAAAAAAAAATCTTGCTAAAACTTTTAGAACTAAAATCGAAATTTGAAATATCTATAGATAAAAAAACTTATTAAAGTCATAATTTAGTAAGAGCATGTGAAAAAATGTTTCGGAGTTTAAGATACACCATATATTACATCATGAAGTTTCAAATACAAGAGAAACAAATAGCATCAATCAAATGGACAAATAAATACACAATGTCCAAAAAGATAAAAATCCTTATTCTTCTACAAACTACAAAGAATACAATAGGAAACAAAAGGGATAAAACCTATGGTAACAATAAAAACAATCTATGCTATATAATAATTGAATAAGATCACTTAAAAGCAGATATCAAGAGCACAACAGCAACATATAGCAGCACAACATCCTTTCCAAAAACCATCACCCCTGCTAGTTGTTTGGTCTGGAATCCTTTGTTGAGGGTACCCTTCAGAGCCATCCTTTGAAGGGTAACCCATAGGTGGTGGGGCAGTTACATATTGAGCTGATGAATAGGCTTCACCTGTTGGTGGATATGATACTGCAGCATATAATAGATTATGTCATATTAATTTCAGTTATAAAATTTCATAATTCACATGGAAACATGGGTAACTATAAATTCTTGGATTAATAGGTATTTACCACTCTCAAAGTAGGCATGTTTTACTTTAATCTCTGTAAAAAATTTCTTCACTTGCAAAATATATTTTTTTGGTTTTTCCCCTTAATTGCATTTTTTAAATTGGTTATTTTGTTCAATAGATATAAAAAGATCTATTTTTTAAATTGGTTATTCTTTCCATTTGATTTAAAAAGTGCAATTTTCTTGTACCTAATGGGGAAAATTTAAAGAAACATTTTATAGAATGGTAAGCAAAACACACATACTTTACAGAAGATAAAGACTTATTAACCTTATATGTAAATATGAGGGTCATGAAAAAAAGAAAAATTGCTTGCATAATTATTACCTCAAATAAATTTAAATGATAGATACAAAAGAAAAGATATATTTATTAATTAAAAGTTGGTTAAAAAAAGAATTGGGTGGTTAAAAATCAAACATTTTGCTAACATATAGTATTATGTTAAATTAAATATATAAGAAAGAGTACTGACCAGGGGCTTGTTGTTGATTGTTAAAGTGACTCATATTGATTGACGATGAAGTTGCTTGCTAGTATTATCAAATAGTTGTTGAAGGATGGATTAGTAGAAGTTATTTTGTGATTATTGAAGAAGAGAAAATGTGTATATATAGGTTTAATTTGGAATGACGTGTTGGATAAACGCGTTACAAAAAAGAGTAAGAAAAGTGTAAGACGGCGTTTGTTTGTTTACATTTGAACTTAAATACGGTACGTGGCTTCCAACGTGACACATTCCACGCGTATGCTTCCAAACATTCAGGCCTTTCTAGATCATTCTGTGTTGTCAGGTGCCGAATACTTCTTCCGTCTCAATTTATTTGAGTCATTTAAAAAAAAATTGTCTCAAAACACTTGAGCTATTTACAATTTTCTACTTATATTTCCACTACTGCCTCTGCAAAATTTACTTTTTAGAGTAATTATTATTGCACTTAAAAAGTGCACATGAAGTATACAAGGGTAATTTGGTAAAATGAATAGTATCTCTCATTCATTTTTATTACTTTTTTAATATGCGTGTTTTGATTAAATGACTCAAACAAATTAGGACGGAGAGAGTATATTCATTCGTTTTTTTCCTTTTTTTTTTTTTACACGAAACAACATTCATTCAATAAGATAAAGAGAGTACAAAAAGTGAGACAATTTTATATTTTTTGACATAAAACAAAGTGAGACATCATGTGTTAGGACATTCCCCATCCAAATACTAAAAATCAGACACATAACTAAGCCGCTCAATATTTGACCATCAATAAGTTTTGAGTAATTGGAAATTCAATGAGTATTACTATTAGGATGTTGCATTGTGATCCTGGCTCGCTAAACAAGTCTGATTTGGCTTAGCGAGCCTTAGCTGACAAGTTAGTTATGTAACAGTTTTCTGTTACAAGTTAGTTGTTGTTTTTAGTTAGTTAATCCTTTTGTGTATGTTATAAATAAGGCCTCAATGGTCATGTAATCACACATTAGATGAATGCAATGCTTTGATTTCCAACAATTGTATCATTGAGCCTACACTAGGCTGCATTCATCTCCATCCAAGGAAAGGGAAACACAAGAGAGTGTGAGGTTCTTCATCTTCTTGAGGGCAATTCTTTCTGGGGAGAGAAATATGAGTGTTGCGATACTTGTATAAGAGAATTGTGCAGTGCTTTTGAAGATTATAGTAAGTTTCTTGATTGTTCTTGCATCATGGCAGAGAACAACTTTGGTCACCCATCAATTTCCAAATTTTATGGACATTATGATCACTGGGCAATGCTGATGGAGAATCTCTTGCGTTCAAAGGAGTATTGGACAATAGTGGAGCAAGGAATTCCTGTGTTACCAACTGCAACACAAAGAAAACTTGTTGATGAAGGCAAGTTGAAAGATCTAAAGGCAAATAATTATCTGTTTCAATGTATTAATAGGAGCATAATTGAAACAATTCTCGATAAAAGTTCATCAAGAGCAATTAAAAAATTTCTGAAGTTATTTTTTATCTGAAATTGAAACTTACCAATAATAATCAGGAACATTTTTTCTGAAAAAAATAATCGAAAACTTTTTCGCGAAAAATGATCAAAAACTTTTTCCCGAAAAAAACGGGAACTTTTTTTCAAATAAAGTAACATAACTTTTTTCCCGAAAAATGACCGAATACTTTTTTCCTGAAAAAACCCTGAAATTTAAAACTGGATTTTTAAAAACTGAATTTTTTACTCAAAAACCAGTTTTGAAAAAAAAAACCAATCATTAAACTAAGAACCGGTTTTTAAAACCAAAAATCGATTATAAAAATAGTTATGGACATAACCGATTTTATAACCAGTTTTGTGATGTCAAAACCGGTTTTATGAAGTGATTATATATCCGGTTATGACAAGTGGATAAAATATGGTTTTGAATTGGTTATGATTACTAACCGACCATGATCAACCCTATCTATTATGTGGCACATACATAAAAGACGCTTGTGTTTCATGAAAATATAAAATGTACTTTCTAAGTAAACCTTATATTTGAAATGAAATTTGAAACTCTTGTGTATTCTACTAAAAGATTACTATATTTTGTTATGCATGTATGTATTTTAAACCGAAGTTTAGAATGTCAACTTAGCGATAATCAGAGTTCCGTTTGTCCAAATTAAGAAATGTAATTATTGTTGTATAAAAAAAAGAAATTATGAGTAAGTTTACAAAATTGTCCTTCATTAATTGTATGAGAAAGATAAATGAAAAATTGAAAGAAGATAGAGAAATAAAAAGTTAAGGGTATAATAGGAAAAATAGCATTAAATGCTTCATTAGAATTGTAAAACGACTTATATTTTGGAACAAAATTTTTCTCCAAAACTACTTATATTTTGGAACGGATGAAGTAAGTGTTAGTTGAGCGTTAATTCAACCATACATTATAGGTTTAATTAAATTCAAGTCAACCATGACTGTTTTTCTAGAAATTTAGCAGTTAGACTCGCACATTAAAAATGTGGAGAATTGAGAAATTTGGAAATTAAATTCCGGCATCTCAAAATAATGGACCTGTTTGTTATCGATTTTTTGAAAATAAATTTTTATAGTGTAGTATAATTTTGTGTAAAAAAAATTACAAAGAAATTTTTTATAAAAGCTTCAAATAAAAATTTGGTTTGACTAGTTATTTTTAAAATGTCATTTTAGGCATTTCATCATTTTATTGAAACTTTTTTTGGATATCAAAATTTCAAAAAAAAAAATCACTTTTTTTGAAATACAATTTTTTGTAAAAATTGAGATTTTGACTATGTTTTGATCTTCAATAATGTACGTTTATGTTATATAATGTCAAAATTAGTGTTTGAATTTTGAAAAAACGAATATAAAAAAACTTAAACAATTTTAAAAAACAATTTTATAGAATCTATTTTAAAAAATACAAAGAAAAAATCTATTTTTTTAAAACTAAAACAAACACACCCAATATGCCTTATTAGTACTCTTAAAAAAAAATCTCTGATTAGTAGTGACTATGTTCTGGCAAGTGTACCAGTCTGTCGTCTAGTAATAATCCACACCCTAGGTGTCTAGGATGGGTTCGTATCCACAGAGACAGCGCCTCGGTTACTAAACTTACTATAAGAGTGTTTGAGATTGCCTCCGCTTTGATATTAAAGTTGATTTGAATTTTAAGAAAATAAACAGTTTGTGTTTCAGATTAGAGAAAGGTAGGTTAAGTGCATCGAATCCCTCCTTGAGTCCTGCTGGGTAACTTAAACTATACAGTTGTCTAATTCTTTTTAATTATTGGTGAACTAATATAAGTAGTAATAATCGCGTACGATAATTAGCCTAATTACGAGTATTGAGAACCTTAATTACTAGATAGAAACCTCGTGTTGGACAAATTGTCACATTCCTATACTAATTATTAGACTCTGAATATGTAGTCAATTAAGTTTGGTTGCATTAGTTCCTTTACCCTTAACCACAAGTGTGACTAAGCTATTCTCTAATTGGTCGGGGTTGGCTGTCGGTTTTGAGGCATAATACTAGATCACTAACCCTATAAGTTAGCTGCCGACCCTTGGATAAATCCTAGCCTTGAGGCACAATATTAGATATCACTAACCCTATTCAGATTAGCTGCCAGCCAGTGATGAATCCTGGCCCTAAGGCGCAATACTAGATATCACCATCCCTAAAAGCGTTTCCCTAATTGTGTACATCAATCGGGTTACGTAGTTAAAACATAGACAAAAGGATAATTAAAACTGAATAAATAATAATATAACTTTTAAACCAAATTACATAGTTCCAGCATTCCTCAAGGAGTTCATCTCCTCACCTAACCCGGAGAGGGTTTAGCTACTAAAATGCATACTTAAATTACAGGAATAAAAGAAAGCATCAAAGAAAACCTAACCTTAGAGCTTCTCCTCCTTTTCCTCAAGAGAGTAGTATTTCTCTCTTTTTCTGAATGAATAAAACGAGGAAAAGGAAGCTCTATTTTATAGATTTTGAAATGGGCTGCAGAAGGCCATCGTGGCACGATAAGCCCATCGTGCTACGATACAAAGATTTTTTCTAAAATTATAATTGATCTCGTGCGTTTCATTGGGGATTTTAATGTCATTCTTGGGTCTCATGAGCATAGAGGCATACATTTGCCAGCCACGCTCCCTATGAAAGAATTTCAAGCTTGGTCAGATTCTCATCACCTCTTACATCTGCCCACTAAAGGCGCCTTTTACACTTGGAATAATGGGAGAGGTGTTGAGACAAAATCTATTTTATGTTTTAAAGATGACAAATAATCTTAATTAAATTTTAATTAGATTCTGATCATCTTGTGATCTAACAAGTGCTTTTGAGTGATTTTATATAAGACAGATATAAGGAATGAAAATCACTATCTCTTATTCACAAGTTAAAAAGAATCTCAAATTCTGTCGTGGAGAATGATCTCAGAACGGTCTCCTGGACATACGCAGCATTGAATAAGCACTTAATTAAGTCAACGTGATACAAGACAACAAAGAACTTTTCATATGAGTTATTTATAGTATCACAACAGTTTGGAATAAGTCATTTAAGGCAAGGAATCATTTTTGAGTAATGAACCTTCTTCATGGAGCAAAGTTAAGAACATCAATGTCTCAAATAATTGTAAAGGCCTTATGTTCTCCCAAGATATCATTAGAATATTTAATCTAGACCAATGGGAGTTAGACAACATGCTGTACCAGGTATGAGAGGAATATTTGAATTTAATCACAGTACAAACACTTGGCAAGATAAGAAGAAATAAGTACCATCATACTACTATTCACACGTCACATGAATAGTTGCTACTCTACAAGGTTCTTGCTGTTTTACAACTGTCATACAGCTTGCAGCAACTTCTCAAACAAGTGGGCGCTACTCTCTCATGAAGTATCTATGGTCTCCAACATCCAGGAGAATGGTCTCCCAGATTTTGTTCATACAAGCTTCATTTTTATCCAATATAGTACATATCTATTTTCACATGTGGGCTATTACTTATCAACATATATATAATCAAATACAACCCATTACAGTTGTCAAGAACGGATAAATCTGACATCCTCTCAGCTGTACCTTATAGAGACCATCAGAAGAATGGTCTCCAGAACTTCCTGAAAGTACAAAATCTGACTGGACTTTTTGCCTCACTCACAACGGCTATTTTGGCACTCTCAACTGTCATATTTGAGGTTCAAATATCCAAGGGACTTCTTTGTCTATAAATAGCATGTGAAGGCAACATTGAAGGGCAAGAGTTTTACAAGCACTCAAAATCTTATCACTTGCAATCACAAAGCAATCTAAGCTCTTCTTTTCACTCATACTTCAAAGCTCAAATAGAACATAAAATCTAAATATCTTTTGAGTATTTTGAGTGTAATTTATTTAGCTATACTAACTAGTTTAGGTTGGTATAAGCTTGAGAGATCCATTTCAAATACACATCCTTTGTAAGTTGTAAACTCAAGTCAATTGGGAAGAATTGATTGAGTAGTAAAGATTAAAATCAGTAGGTGTTTACTAATTGGTTTCATAATCTTGGATTAGGTTAAGGGTTTGAAGTTTGATTGTAATCTTGGTCTAGATTATTATTGGATAATCTCACGCAAGTGGGGACTGGACTAGCCCTTGTCATTTGAGGGTGAACCAGGATAAAATTCTTGGTGTTTGATTCTCTCTTTCATTTATCTTTATTTTAATCAAACACACCTCATTCACAACATAACACACCAAGAGAACGTTCTCTAAGTGATCTCCTAACTGTGTGATTTTATTAACCATTTTATCTAACAACTTTTAGTGTTGCAGCAAAATTTTAAAAGGTCACAATTCAAACCCCCCCCCCCCCTCCCCCCCCTTTCTTGTGACAAATCTTGTTACTTCAAGAGGGGGTTCTCGTCACACTGAGAAGAGGCTGGATACCTGTTGTCTTTCTGATGTTACTACCCTTGTTAAGCATAAATCGGATCATTTTCCTCTCCTCTTTAATTTTCAGGTTACCTCTACAACCTTTGCTTCTTGTTTTAAATTTATGAAAATGTGGTCTAGACATGATGATTGTAGGAGTCTCATTGCTTCTAGTTGGAACATTATTGTGGTTGGCTGTTCTATGTATATTCTTTCCCAGAAACTTAAGATCCTTAAAGGTAAGTTAAAGGTTTGGAATAAAGCGACTTTTGGTAATGTGAATGATGCTGTCAAATCTACTGAGCACGCTCTCCATGATATTCAAGAGAAAATTCAACTCTCTGGTCCTTCAGATGCGCTGTTAGGGGAGGAGAAGGCCGCTCACTGTGCTTTTGAAGAGTCTCTTAATCATCAAGAATTATTTTGGCAGGAAAAAGCTAAAGTGAATTGGCATTTGGCTGGGGATAGAAACACTAACTACTTCCATAGGCTTGTCAAGATAAGACATGCCTCTAAACATATCTTTTCCCTTCAAGCTGGTGATATTACCCTCACTGATTATACTCATATTTCTGACCATATTGTCTCTTATTATCAAAACTTGTTTTGCCCTAACATGACTTTGCAGGATTCTGTGCTTGTTGATAATGTGATCCCAAAGCTTGTTACAGATTAGATCAATGCAGCCTTGACCATTATCCCTTCAAAGGAGGAGATCAAAGCTGCTGTGTTTGTCCTTAATGGGGATAGTGCTCCTGGGCCTGATGGCTTTGGTGCTTTTTTCTACCAGAAGTATTGGGACATTGTTCAAATTGATGTAATTAATGCCATGCTCGAGTTCTTCACGAAAAGTTGGATCCTGCCTGGTTTCAATTCCAATATTATTGCTCTTATTCCCAAGTCTGAAGATGTTACCGCTATTGAGCACTATAGACCTATTGCTATGGCCAACTTTAAGTTCAAGGTTATCTCCAAAATTATTGCAGATCGGCTTGCCTCCATTATGCCAGATATTGTCTCTGAAGAACAAAAAGGTTTTATTCATGACAGGAGCATCAAAGATTGCATTGGGATAGCTTCCGAAGCTATCAATCTTCTTCATAACAAGTCCTTTGGTGGTAATCTGGCTCTCAAAATTGATATTACAAAAGCTTTCGATACTCTTGATTGGAAATTCCTGCTGAAAGTCTTGCATGCTTTTGGTTTTAATGAGACTTTCTGCACTTGGATTAAGGTTATCTTGCAGTCTGCTTTTCTCTCTATTTCTGTTAATGGTCGATCTCAAGGTTACTTTCAGTGTTCTAGAGGGGTCAGGCAGGGTGATCCTTTGTCCCCCTTACTCTTTTGTTTGGCTAAAGATGTGCTCAGTAGAGCTATTTCTAAGATTGTCTCCCAAGGCAGGTTGAATCAAATTAAAGGTACTAGGAATTGTCTCATTCCTTCTCATTCTTTCTATGCAGATGACTTGTTTATTTTTTGTAAAGGTAATCTTGCAGGCCTTCGTGAATTGAAGAATCTGTTTAATCTTTATGAGATGGAATCTGGCCAAGTTATTAATACTTCCAAGTCTACTATTCTCTCTGGTTCTATCACTCCTGGCAGGCTACACCTTATTGTTCAGCTCTTGAATTTTAAGGTGGGTTCTATCCCTTTTAACTACCTGGGGGTTCCTATTTTCAAAGGCAAACCTACTGCTCTTCATCTTCAACCTGTGGCTGATAAGATTAAACAAAAATTATCTGCTTGGAAGGCTTCCCTCCTCTCCATCGCAGGTAGGGTGCAATTGGTTCGTTCGGTGGTGCAAAGTATGCTTATCTATAGCATTTCCATCTATTCCTGGCATGTTTCTTTACTCAAAGACCTTGAGAAATGCATCAGAAATTTTATTTGGAGTGGAGATAGGGAGAAAAGAAAACTTGTTACTGTCTCTTGGAAAACTATGTGTAGACCTTATTCTCAGGGTGGTCTTAATCTTAGGTCCCTTGTTTCTTTGAATTCTGCTTCTAATCTCAAGCTTTGCTGGGCTTTGCTTCATTCTGATTCTTCTTGGGCTAAGCTTCTAAGGGCTCGTGTTTTAAGGAAAGGTAGGCCTATTCAACATCATATTTTTTCTTCTCTTTGGTCGAGTATCAAGGATGAATATATAACTATCAAAGATAATTCTGTTTGGTTACTTGGTGATGGTCAAAATATTAGTTTTTGGCATGATGACTGGTGTGGCCCTTCTCTTGCCAGTCAACTTCACATTCCAGTCCAGGTTAGGCCTTCTCTTTCGGCCATGGTTGGTGATTTCATCTGTAATGGGAGCTGGAGTATCCCTCCTCCTATAGAGCTACTGTTTCCTTCCTTGAAAACTATTATTTCTCAGGTTACTATTCCTATGGTTAGCTCTCCTGATCTTCTTCTTTGGAAACACACTGATGATGGTGATATGCAGCTCAAAGATGTTTATCTTTTCAAATCTCCCCAATATCAAGAGATGCCTTGGGCCAAACTCATTTGGAACAATGATATTCCGCCTTCCAAGTCTTTATTAGTTTGGAGATTAATGCATGGCAAGGTGTCTACTGATGAAAATTTAAAGACTAGAAGTTGTTATGGTCCCTCTATGTGTAGTCTGTGTCATAAGACTGAAGAATCTTCTTTCCACCTTTTCTTTGAATGTGACTTTGTTGTGAAGCTTTGGTCTTGGTTAGCTGGTTGTCTTGATCAACCAATTCATTTCTATCAAATGGCAGATAAATGGTCTCTCTGTGATGGTCCTTGGGCTCCCCAATGTAAGATTGTTATTATTGTTGCTATCATTTATTTACTTAACACTGTGTGGTTGGCTGGTAATCATGCCAGGTTTCATAATCGTACTATTTCCTGGAGACATGCTATCTCTTTGATTTCGGCCAATACTATGCTTTGTGGGAATAACACTTGCAAGGTTTCTTCTAATGATATCAAGTATTTCTCTTTCTTAAAAAGATTCAATATTGTCATTCACAGTCCTAAGATTCCTATTCTTAAAGAAATCATTTGGAATCCTCCTTTGTACAGTTGGTATAAGTGTAACATCGATGGTGCTTCGAATGGTAATCCTGGTATTGCTGCTTGTGGAGGTGTTTTTAGGGATCATTCTTCTGATTATGTGTTTGCGTTTGCTGAGCCCCTTGGTATTGCCTCTTCTTTTTATGCTGAGCTCTGTGGCGCTTTGAGGGCTTTTGAGTTGGCTAGTGATAAGGGTTGGTCTAATCTTTGGTTGTTTCTGCATTTGCTAATCCTAGGAAACCGGTTTGTTGGGCTTTAAGGAATAGATGGCGTAATGCTCAGGTAAGGTTGCGTAATATGAATTTGTTGGTGTCTCATATTTACAGAGAAGGAAATAAGGTGGCTGACACTCTGGCTAATTTTGGTCTATCTGCGTCGGAGTTTACTACTTGGTCTCAAGCTCCTCCGTTTTTGTTTGCTTGTTTAGATAGTAATAAATTAGGCGTGCCTAATTATAGAATTTGTACTTCTTGATGTTTTCTCTTTGTATTTTTCTGGAGCACTGCACTCTTTTTCCCTTCACCTGGTTTTGCCCATTGGGTTTTACAGGCAAGGTTTTTAATGAGGTAGTTGTTGTTTCTGAGCTCCTACTTGGGTTTTGGTCTAGTCCCCCCAAGTTGTATGTTGATCCTATTTTTTCTTCTTTAATAATATTTGGAGTTAGCTTGTCTGTTGGGTCTTAGGGAGGTGTCAACCTAGTTGTGATGTTCTTATTTCTTCAACTAAGCTTCTCTCTTTTGCATTAAAAAAAAAAGGTCATCGTAGTATGATACATCCCATCGTACTATGATACCTAGATCTTCTTTAAAAATAAATCTGATTCTGTCTTGGGCAACAAGCTCATCCCATCGTGCAACGATGAGAGCCATCGTGGTACGATGGACAAACTAATTCCATTTTTGGCCTTTTTTTAGCTTTTTCTTGATTTTCTTGTCTTCGTGAGCAAGTAACTTTATTCTTCGGGGTTTTTGTCTTGTAATTGGTCTAAAGTAGTGTAAATAACTATTAAAATTAAATTGAAAAATAAATCTGATTCTGTCTTGGGCAACAAGCTCATCCCATCGTGCAACGATGAGAGCCATCGTGGTACGATGGACAAACTAATTCCATTTTTGGCCTTTTTTTAGCTTTTTCTTGATTTTCTTGTCTTCGTGAGCAAGTAACTTTATTCTTCGGGGTTTTTGTCTTGTAATTGGTCTAAAGTAGTGTAAATAACTATTAAAATTAAATTGAAAATATACTATGAATTCCTGTCATCAAGTAGCCACTTTTTTTTTTTGAACTGCCAAAAATTTATTAATAGACACAATCACGTACAAGGCGCACATGTGAGGAGAATAGTACAAGAGGGCACCTTAATTGCAAAAGCGAAAAAACAAACTTAAACGAACAAATAAACTTCCACACAGTAGCCAAAATAACTAAAGGAAGCAACACAGCCTGCTATCCCTCCTACACAACAATAAAAAAAATGAGAACACAGAGGCCAAAAAGGGACGACAACAGCAGACCAAGGCACAATAGAACAACAGAAAAACAGAGAATAGAACAGAGACCTGAAGCACATCCACCCCCTCACCTAAGCATACAATCCTCCAGATTCCAACACCACTCATATAACAAGAAAGGCCCCTTAGTTGTATTTGTGTAAAAACCAATGCCACGGTAACCTCTTAATCTCATCTACTGTTGTTTGAACCGAACAAACCCCATTATTAAAAATTCTATCATTCCGGGTTTTCCAAATCACCAAAATATAAGCCAACCAAACAACGGAATACCCTTTCTTCATCCTTTTGTTCCTTCCACAACCCAATAACTGGCCATACAAAATCACCGCTTCCGGAGGAATGACTATAACCACGCCTAACCAACTACACACTTCATACCACACCGTCGCTACAAAACCACAATGGAGAAATAGGTGGCATGAGGTCTCAACCGTACCTCCACAAAAAATACAGGTTGCTGCATCTATACCCAAAATCCTCCGCTGCACAAGACTGTCCTTTGATATACCGAAAAATGTACTATTTATTTAGTTAAATTAATATAATATTTAAGTTATTTTTATTTTGATTTCGTAATTTTATATTATAAATAGTTACTAATTCCTGGTATTTTATTTTATCAGATGAAAAGTGAATGAATTGAATAAACAAGTGAAAACGGACTAAAAAGGAGCAAAATGAACTAAAAGGTCACACAACTGCAGCTCATATGGACCACACATGTGTGGCCCATCAGACCAATCACACGTGCGCACCCCCCCCCCCCCCCCCCCCCCCCAAAACATGCCGTTCGGCATGATAAAGAAGAAGAAGAAGATAATGTGCTTGGCCCATTGCACTATGCCGCTCGGCATACAGATCTACCCCGTCCATTTTGTTCCAATCCAACGGTTCCAGCACATTCAACACAAGTCCCACATCGGTCACATTTAGTTTTTTGTCTCCTAGCTATTAGTATAAATAAGTGTCAATTTCTTACATTTTAGACACAACTTGCAAGAGTTAAAAGAGTTGAATTAAGATTTAGACATTGTTCTTAGTTTTTTCTTCCATAACCCTAATCACATATTTCCTACCCAGGACCGAAATAGCCACAGAGGAATCGATAAAAGAGGGTTTGTCTGTGGCTAATTTTATCCTTTCCACGTCACCTCTGGAAAAATTCTTAGTAGGGAAATCTACTTCAATGAACGCACAAAATTTGAATGCCAAAGTTCTGAACAATGCATCCCCCCAAGCAACAAACAGAATGCCATAACAGTTTATCCATGTTGAACGCCGATTAGATACCAAATCCGGAGACCATTGGACAAACTTGTCAAAACAATTGCACCACCACCCCACTGAACCCACCATCGCTTCGACTTCTCCCGCCACCGGACTAAGAATCGGGACATTCAGATGCCCTAGAGGAATAACTTTGAAGTATGGAAGCCATCCATAACAAAGTTTTGCTGAATGACACTGTAATCTCTTTGTTCAACAAGAAATCCCACATAAGCACCTCTAAGCTTTGCCACCATCTCTACCTCTTCTTCTACCTCCCAGACAACCATGTTCTCCGACGGGACAGTATGTTTCGCGCAAATTGCATTCGAAACAACAATATGTTGTTCCACAGGATCTTTAAGCGCCTTCTTAATGGAAACATTCTCCCTAACTCTTGCTTCCCCAGCTCTTCTTGTTTCCGGTTTAGACATCGGCACGTCATTGCTCCTCTCCTCCCGTCCGAACTTCGGAAGATTCACACAAAGCTTAAACGACCCCATCCAAGATACCACCGATACGATCCAACATCTCCCTAGGATCAGAAACCTCCCTGAATTTGACAAAGCTGAATCTCCTTCCCTGTTTGTCACGTTTGTTAGGGATATAAACTTCCCCAACCCGTCCGAACCGACCAAACTTAGACCAAAGATCCATTGTTTTGACTTCATCAGGAAAATTGGTGAAGAAAAAGGAAGTTGTTTCCTGGTCTAACTTGTGTACAAAACCCTTCCTTCGCTTAGTTGGCGCCAGACCCTCTCTCTCCTCTTTTTCTCTCATTTGTTATTAGTTGATTAGTAGCCACTAATTGAACTATTCTTTCGAGACAATTATTTTGTTAGGAGTTTTAAATGTATAGTAATAAATATAAGATAATTACATATTAATTAAAGACAAATAAAACAATAAATTGCACCGCTAATTATTTTTAATTGTAAAATCAACTCTTTTAAAACAGCATTCAAACTTACAACATTACTATGTATGATGTTATTGAACTCATTGGACTAGAATCACGCATCAAATGCTAAAAAGCTAAAAAATAATACAAAACATGTAAATTATTAATTAAATATATTTTCTTATAAAAAAATAGTAAACATTGCATTTAGTGCATTAGATAAACATATTATTATGAAAAAATTCTTAAAAATTATGCATTTCGTAAATCTTTTTTTGTTATATTTGGCCATTTTGTTTTATCGATGGTTTGCTTTGTTATATGATATTTAGGTTGGAGTTAAAGTAGAACTATAATTGTAGATCTATTATATAGTGTTGTTTTTATTTGGCGATGTTGTTTGTGTTTTTCTACTACATTTTATTTGCAGTTATGTACAACTTTTTCGCAATGTATATATGTCTTATATATAGTTGAGTATTATAATATGTTTGCTGAATAAAAAATATAAATAATAAAGAATAGAGAATAGGCTTATCTTATCCAAATATTAATTAATATTTAAATCCATTCTTATCCAAAACATAGACCTAATGGTCAAGAGCGATTAGCTAATAGCCATGGCATTATTTTGGTTGTTGAAAATGGTAGTTGATCAGAACTATCAACCATATTATATATTGAGTAAAAAAAAAAACCAAAACTATTTTTTTAAGTAAATAGCTAAAAGTTATATGTTGAATGAATAAATGGAGAATCTTGAGAATGAATTTCAACCTCTGTTTAAAAATTGAACTATGCTTATAGGATAAAATCAAAATTATATCATTCATTAATTTTATTTTGACAACATTTATTTACTTAGAATTGGAACTGAAATATTCTAATGAGTGAACTAACTAACACACATTAACTCACTCAACAAAGAACCCATAAAATGTTTATAGTTCTAAATTACAATGACACAAATACAAAAGGAAATCAAAGATTCACAAGTTACAAATTGTAACGAGTTTGTGCTGTCCCATAGGATACAAAGATCCTTATTAGCTAGACAAGGAACAAAAATAAATACATTAAGATAAAGAAAAAAAAAATGATCACAAGCACAAATCTATATATAAATCCAGTTTAATTGTATGATATTCAATTCAATCAGAGGCAACAATCCAGAGCACAACAACAACATAATCCAGCACAACTGCAAAAATAAAATAAAAATTAGAAAACATATATCATCATATGTATAAAAAATTAAATTTAAAATAGTCCGAATATTAAATCATAAAATTCGTCTCTAATTTTATCACTAACTATTTATAGAATTCAAAAGTAAAGATTAATTTTATAAATTTGCTTTTAATTTTTATACTACTAATATAGTTAAGTACGTGTTATATGATGTCAAAATTATAGACGAAATTCATTTTCCGCTGTAACTAATTACGTCGATTACTCAATATTTGAATATTATTTGAAAAATAAATTTATTTGAATACAATAAAATAAGATAAACTCACCATCCTTTCCAGAAACCATCACCCCTACTAGTTGTTTTGATAGGAACACTTTGTTGAGGATCATCCTTTGTAGGATAACCCATAGGTGGTGGTGGAGCTGCTTGGGAGTTGTTCTGACCTATTGCTGGATATGCCATCACTGATTAGAGTAATTAAGAACACTAGTTAGATTAATTAAAAAATAATTATTCTTGCCACCAAAAATTAAATTTTCTACCTTAGAAATATAAAACAATATGGTTTTTTTAGCTCTCAAATATGATAGTTGATTAATTATTTAAGTGAACTAAATTGAAATAATTTATAAAAAAAAAAAAAAAAAAAAAAGACTTACCAGGAGATTGTTGTTGATTGATATTGTGACTCATTTTGTTAAGATGAAGTTGTTGTTCTTGATAGATTAATTTTTATCTTTTTATAATGGAAAGTCAAAAGTGTGTATGTGTGTGATTAATTGGATGATGAGAAGGAATGGATTATACAATATGTATAAATAAGGTATTTGCGGAGTGGGGATGGAATAAAAAAAAGCGCGTTTGGTGAGCTAAAACAATTGAACTTCTTGGAAGCAGCCTTAAAAAAGGGATTTAACTGATGCGGGTCTCATCTCTAATTTGGCATGGAAGCTACTTTTTCTTCTTGCAACTTGATTTGCTAGTAAGTATTTGGTGTAGTTTATGAATATTTTGTATAAAATTTTATTGCTAAACTTTCAATTTAGTATGACACAATTTTAAATAGTTAAACTAAAATAAATTTGAGTAATAATTACGTACGAAATACCGTTCTCTATCTGAGATGTTTTGGTGTATTTATTAAGACTAACCCGTTTGACCTAGCTTATTTTTGAGTTTATGCAAACAACTTATGCAATTTTTATGTATTATTATAAAATTTTCAAGGTAGTTTATGATAAAATAGCTTCTAAAAATTCAATTTTCACTAGTTTAAACTTATAAAATAGGATAAAACTTAATTTATATTGCATAAGCCGTTTGCATAAGTTCTAAAATAAGCTAGGTCAAACGAGCCTCACATTGGAAGAAAAATTGGATATTGAGCAATATGTAAGCAATAAAAGGACACTACACTTAATGTTCTAAAATTTTATGTTAAAATATGATGTTCAACTAACTGTGTAATTGATGCAATGTAACTATCATTGAGCTCTTTTCATTGAGTGACATTTATATAAGAACCATGGTTCTACCAAATCTATGTACCAAAAGTTTTTCCGACAAGTTATGAACAACTACTTTCACTAGTGATCTATGAATGTTTCAGATTAGATGGGTTATCCGTAAACCTAATGTCATAACGGATTATATTATAGACACTCTTTAGAGATGCACACACTAGAACAAAGTTTATGGGATCCCTTATAGCACTCACATCCATGTTATTTAATATAGTGGTATAAATGGATCCTACATAATATATTATATAATTTTATACTTTTCAATTATTTAAACCACTCAATCATATTTTTTAAATATTCATATCATTCATCTCAAACTTTAACATGGATCCCATAAAATTGACGATATATTTTAAAATTATATTTTATATTAAAGTTATATCATGCAATGGTAACAATTCTTAAAGTTGAAAGATCTTTTAGCAAAAAAGCTGCCGCAGAAATTGAAGGATACCATAGTTAAACTTGGAACCGTAGTGATACAATACAATACCACAACAAATTAAGTCAATTATTCAAACTACTCTGACAAGAGTTGCACATGCTGGCAAAAGACAACCTATTATCCATCCGATATTTATGCTCTTAGGAACCTTTGGATTAAAGGTCATTCAAAACCTTCTTGCATCCGTCGGGATCAAATAGTGTCTAGTAGAAGGTTTTGTGATAAAAAATCATAATTCTCTTCTATAAAGTCTAGCTCATTGTCTAGATTTATATATACACTATTCTAACCCTGAAATCTCACAACCACGACCATTACTATTTTTAAGATGGATAGAATTAATAAATAATTATTAATGCTAGTATTTTTTCTCTTTCATCAAGATTCGAACCCTGGTCTTTTTATACCTTAACTCGTAACCCGAAGTCCAAATTGATCGTTAAATTGTTTGAAAGTACACCCCCTATCTTTGAGAGTTGCAGCTCAATAGTCCAATCAACTACATACTTTCATAGTAAAGATTTTAGGTTTGGAAAAATAATTAGTCAATATCTTTATTATATTGGAAAATACTTCCTCCGTTCCTTTTTATAAGGAATAATTTGGAAAAAAACACACAAACCAATAAATCTTGTTTTTTTATTAAAATTTCTAAAATTTTATAATATATTCCAAAACTAACTTTGGTGTAATTAATGCATAGAAAATATTTTACTGTAATTAATGCATAACATTGGAATAGATAAAAGGGTATAAATGAAATTGTTTAATTAATAAAATATAAATTTAATAATTATTTCTTATAAAAAGGAACAAATTTTTTTTCAAATTGTTCCTTATAAAAAGAAATCGAGGGAATAGTATATAATTATAAAGTAATTGCTTACAATCCATAATGGTTGACACGAAATTAGAAATATCTGTGAATGATTTATACTGCTAGTTTAGAATCAAACACTCAAAGTTAATTATCACAAGTTTATCACTGAAAGCTTAGCAAATAATATAAAATCTTTTATGTCAAATGAATCCACTCTTACATGTATTCGTCAATGCAACCAGCAGCACACATTGCTCAAGATTTAGAAAATTGAATTTTATAATATAATATATTTACTTCATTTGACCCATTTTTGACAATAACAAACACCTACACTAATTAATTCAAAACGTTCAATTCAAAAGCCGTCGAAGCAAAATAGTTCAGTCTATTTTGTACAAAAAAAAAAGAAGAAAGGAATATAATTTTGGTTTTAGCAATAATGTCATACCTTTAAGACCAAGTGCAATGGTTGAAAAAAATGGTGTTGAATGGCTGTTTAATCGGTTGAAACCATTGGAGTAGGGTAGTTGAGAGTGATGTGGAGGAAAGAAGTGTTGAAAGAGTTCAACACAGTTGAGACTGGCCGAGAGGGACGCGTGGCAGCTCGCGAATGGCCGAATTCGGCGCGTGCAGCACACCGCCCGACAGGGCGCGTCTGGGTAGGAGAACGCGGAGAGAGAATGAAGCTGGCGACACGTGGCTTCACACGATTGGGCAGCGGGATTTTTACCACATCCTTATCTTTAAACTCAATTATTTCATTGCAAATTAATTTTTTTATTTTTTTACCAAAATTCGTAATTTTTTTTCTCTATAAATAGAGACTTGGTTCATTTGATTTGGACACAAAAAAAAAACCAAGTTTTTCACTATCTTAATCTTGTTTATCTTTCTATTAGTGTTTAATTTGAAGTTTTAGTTTCTTTTTTTTTTTTTTTTGTGAAATGGATCCCAATAATAATTTCAACACCCAAAATTCTTCTAATTTTCCATTTGGCTACCAAAATCCTAACAGTTATCAAAATTCCAACAATTATCCAAATCCAAATCAATTTTCCAACCAACATCCTCAAAACTTACCTAATTTTGATTATGCACCAAATTTCAACCAATCATCCTCTCTTCCAAGCTTTCATCCATATTATGGATCTATGATGAGAAATACATCTCAAACAGCCCCGTTTAATGGTTATATGCCAATGGTGAATGCAAATTTTTCTAGTGGTGGTGCATCTGAATTTCCCAACTTTTCAACACAAATGACTATAGATGGCACGACATTTGCTAATCAGGTCACTCATAATTCAGATGATTCAACTCCTAAGAGCAAGAAAATCCAACCACAACCATGGACCACTGAACACAATTTGGTGTTAATTAGTGGGTGGATAAAATTTAGCACAGACAGTATTGTCGGAAGAAACCAAAAAGGTGAAACATATTGGGGAAAAATTGCTGAGTACTGTAATGAGCATTGATCATTTGATCATCCACGTGATGCAAATGCATGCCGAAACCGTTATAATTATATGAGAAAAATATTGAATAAATGGATTGGCGCTAAGCGTTTGCAAGCAAGTGGTTGGTCGGAGAATGATGTTTTGGCAAAAGTGCAGGAGTTATACGCCTGTGGGAAGAATCATCAATTCACTTTAATGGAAGAATGACATGCTCTCCGTGATCAACCACGTTATTCAAGTCAAGTAGGAGGAACTATTGGCTCGGGAAGTAGTGGATCTAAGAGATCTCACGATGATGCTTGTGGCTCAAACTCTGTAGGATCTAGTGCTCGTCCTATAGGTAGGGAGGCAGGCAAAAAGAAGGGTAAAAAGAAATCTGCCATGGACGTGGTGGACAAATAATGGGATGATTACAGAATAATGAAGGAGAAAGAGATGGAACAATTGGCAATGATAGTTTCCAATCAACAAGAGAAAAACAAACTTAAGAAAATGAGTTTGTATCTGAAGTTAAGTTCCGATGAGAATCTGGATGACCGGGAGAATGCACTGTTGGACTCGTAGGTCCAAGAAATGTTTCCTAATTAATTTCAATCAAGTATTTGCATGTAGTGTTTCCATTAATTATTGTGTTGAATATGTCAGTCTACTATTTGCTTTAAGTATTTGTCGGTAGTGTTTGCTTGAATTATTGTGATTGAATAAATCAGTGTAGTCTTTGCTACATGTTTGTTTTGATTATTGTGTCCAATTCTTATCTGATAATTAACTCTATACAATACTTATTTGAAATCCGCAAGCTGTCCACCACCCAATTCGAATATGTCAGTGTTGCGCTTTAATAATTGTGTCACCTACCCAACTTGCTTTAGTTATTGTGTCCACCACCCAACTTGCTTTAATTATTCAGTCCACCACTCAATCCTTATCAGATAATTAACTCTATACAATAATTATTTCAAATCCGTTGGTGGACCAAATTGAATCTATATATAGGGACTCATCCATTTATGTACCAATATCCCAAATCTCATCCAATTTACTTCCAATATCCTAAATCTCATCCAATATACTTCCAATATCACAAACAATGGATTCATCAGAAGATGATTTTAATGTCGCAGCCTATTTAAAAAATCATGAAGTTGAAGAAGCTTATGTACGCAACTGATTTAGAGAGCGTCGAAAGAAAATATTGGAAGATGGTGCACCTCGCAGTAGAAAATATCTCAATAGAGATCATACAGCTGCAAACTAAAGACTAATTGACGACTACTTTGCCAATGAGCCTACATATGACGATGCAATGTTTCGTCGTCGGTACCGCATGCAAAAACATCTTTTCCTTCGAATCGTTGGGGACCTTTCAAGTAGTGATAACTACATCACCCAACAAATTGATGCTACCAAGAAAAAAGGTATATCACCTTTAGCAAAATGTACCACAGCAATGCGAATGTTAGCATACGGTATGGCAGCAGATGCGGTCGATGAGTACATCAAAATAGGAAGTACTACAGCATTAGAGTGCTTACGTAGATTCTGTAAAGGAATCATACGATTATATGAGCAAGTGTATCTCAGAGCACCAACCCATGATGACTTGAAAAAATACTACATGTTAGTGAACTACGGGGGTTCCCGAGGATGATTGGGAGTATTGACTGCATGCACTGGGAGTGGAAAATTGTCCTAAAGCATGGGAAGGTCAATTTACTAGGGGGGATAAGGGAACTACCACAGTTATTCTTGAAGCAGTTGCAACTCATGATCTATGGATCTGGCATGCCTTTTTTGGATGTCCGGGAACGTTGAACGACATAAACGTTCTAGACTGTTCACCTGTTTTTGATGACGTGGAACAGGGAAAGACTCCAAGTGTGAATTTCTATGTGAATCAACGTCCCTATGATATGACATACTATCTAGCTGATGGTATCTACCCTTCTTATCCAACTTTCGTCAAATAGATTAGACTTCCTCAAACTGAACCCGATAAGTTATTTGCAAAATATCAGGAGGGATGTCGGAAGGACATCGAACGTGCATTTGGAGTGCTTCAAGCTCAATTTAAAATCATCCGTGAACCAGCTCGCTTGTGGGACATAGCCGATTTGAGTATCATCATGAGGTCTTGCATCATATTACATAATATGATTGTTGAGGATGAACGAGATTCATATTCTCAACGTTGGACCGATTTTGAGCAGTCTGAGGAAAGTGGATCTAGTGCACCGCAACCATATTCAACAGAGGTATTACCCGCCTTTGCAAATCATGTGCGTGCTAGATCCGAGCTCCGTGATCAAAAAGTTCATCACGAATTGCAAGCAGATCTAGTGAAACACATATGGACAAAGTTTGGAATGTTTCAGAATTGAAGATGATTTGTTTCGTATTAATTATGTTTGTGTGTTGTTTTTCATTTTAAGTTAATTTGCATCGTATTAATTATGTTACTTGTGAATTGTATTGCATTTTAAATTAATTTGTATCGTTTTAATTACGTTATTTGTGTGATGTATTGCATTTTAAATTAAGAATATAATAAAACAATTATTTTAATTTTTTTTTTTGTTAAGTGTTTATTATTTTAATTTAATTTTAATCGATAATTATAATTTTATTGAATCATAAAAACAAAAACTTAAATTTAAATAAGAATATGAAATAAAAAGTGGTGGGGTAGAGAAGGTGGTGGGGTAGAGTGTTGAATGAAAAAACTATTGGAGAGGTAAAAGTTGAATGGAGTGTTGAATTATTAGTTGGAAGGAAGAGAAGATGATGTGGAGTGTAAAAAGTGAGTGTTTAGGGTGTTGAATGGGTATGACCATTGTAGATGGTCTAACATGACAACACAGACTTATCATCTAACTGTCAGATTATTTTAACAAGAGAAGTGATCGAAACTAGGGATGGCAAAATGGGTTAATCCGCCTCGCCCCGTCATTAACCCGTCTAAAAAGAGACGAAGCAGGGCGGGCTAACTAGTGGTGGTGGGTTGAAAATCTCACTCCGCCCCTTTTCATGGCGGACGGCGAGTTGGCGGGAGTGCCCCGTCAATAATTTTTTAAAAAAACTCGATAAATTCGCAACAATATCATAAAATTTTGTAAAAAAAATAAAATAAAAAGTCATTCAAGGAAATCAAAATACAAACTAACAAGACGATAAAAAAATAAAATTATCATTCAAAACTTCAAACATTCATGATTTATAAAACCAAATAAAATATTTAGTTTATATCCAAGAATAATTCTTATTCTCGCGAAGAATTCCATCAAGAATAATATTGCAAATGATGTGTACTACTTTATTTCCATATGTTTGCATTATTTTAATTAAACACTAAACAATAGATTCAGTTAATTGAGTTTTATTTTTTAAATGGGCAAAAAATAGAACATTCATGTATAATGAGGCAAGATTTTTTATTAAAAGTAAAAATGGATTAGACCCGACGGGTCAACCCGCCCCACCCCGTCACCGCCTCGCTTTTTTGCGGGTTAGGCGGGGCAGAACCCACTACTTTGGCGGATTGAAAATACCAACACACCTCGTAAAAAATGGCGGGTTAAACAGGCCGACCCGACAGACTTGACCCATTTTGCTATCCCTAATAGAAATTTTTATTTTCAACAATTTCTCTAATTTTTATTTTTTTTAATTTGTTGAAATGAATTACGAATGTAGATATATATCATTTAGAAAATAGGTTCACATTGTTGGAACAAAGTTGGTTCTAATATAACCCAAGAAGTTTTGATGATAACAATAGTATTAATATACAATAGGGAGTACTGATAATTTACTCTAGTGTGCAGGTATATAAGTTAAAATTTTATATACACTAGAAAGTGAAGTTCTGATTGATATTTTAAAAGCATTCCCAGAAGTTGGAAAAAGCAAGTTCTGAGTCATGACACCAGAAGCTATGTCACCAGAAGTTGCAAGTCAAAATCAGTCAGAAGCTACTCTCATCAGAACCTGAGTTGGAAACTCAAGGTTCTGATGAGTGATGACGATGGAAACAGCAGGGTTTGCCAGAAGAACATTCTATTCTTTAACGACTATCATCTATTTGGCAAAATTCAGAATTACAGAAGAAATCATCGTACAAGACCGTTATGATCATGATAATGACGTTTGTACTATTGTACCGCATTCTTTTCCTGGTATGGGCGAATATTCATCCTTTACCTGATTTGGATAAGCACATTTCAAGAAGAAAAATAGTACAGTACTATTTAGCTTTTTCATCATTGTCCACTCAAATTCAAACGCTCCACTATCATCAATAAAATGAGGAAGATTTTGAAGAATTGGACAACAACACAACTACGAACAAAAACGCTGTTACTCTGCTAATTTCATAAGAGCATAATAACTTTAAGAAATACAACTTGAGCTTATATAAAAATTCAAGACAAACAGTTTTCAACTTCTGATTAATCAGTTGTTGAACCTTAGTCTTCTTTCACTACCACAATTTTGAGTTTTAATAGCACTTATTTAATAGCACTTTTAGACAAAGCGCTATTAAAAAGTTGACACATATGCCTATAACAGCGTTTTTGTGTCGGGCGCTATTAAATGGTATTCTCTATGATAGCGCTTTTTCATAAACTGCTATTATAACCTAGTAACATATAAAAAAAAATAAAAATGGAAGGGTACGATGGCGCTTTATTTTCGAACGCTATTATAGCCTATGCCCTTTGATAGCACTTTATGAAAAGCGCTATTACAGGAAAACCCTCTCTCTCTCTCGCTCACCCCCTCACTTCGCCTCTATGTAATTCAACCATCCACAACCAACAAAACCCTAATTGTAAATCAGTCACCATGCCTTTCTTTCAATTTTAAATCCATCGATATGAAATTTCTCTCGTCTCTGAGTCCACCACCATAGACGATGATAAATCTCCTTATATCTGAAATTCCTCTCGCCTCAATAAAAACTGTATTTTAGTTTCCAAAACAATAAAATTAAAAAACGTGTTTGGCAGGTCATTTTGAACTCAATAGTTTTCAAGAACTGTTTCAATTTTCAGTTTTTGAAAAGCAAAAAACCAAAACACTATTTTGGTGTTTTGCTTCTCAATTTTGTGTTTTGAAAACACACGGAGAACCAACAATTTTTATGTAATTATATGGAACTTTTTATTTGGATACATCCCTCCCAAGTGCAAACCTTGTGATCATGTATTCTCGTTTAATTTTTATTTTATTCCGTTCTCCAGATTAATTTTTTTTGTTTCATGTGTTTTGAGTTAAATTATGTTAGTCAAGTTCATCTAAAATATAATAATTGTTATTAGAGTTTAATTTCTACGTAACAATTTAAAATAATTGTATATGTGTATTATGTCAAAGCATTCTATGATATATCTTACAAATAAAATTAAATATATTTTTAGTTTCTATATTTTAACTTATAGTAAATAATAATTTCTACATTTTATTACGGTGAAAAAATTGACTTATAATCCTCGTTTAAGATTTTAGCTAATAATAGTTTGACTTATTTTTTGCTGGTGTATTTTTAGTGTGTTTTTATTTTCTTTTGGTTTTTTATATTTTTTTTTAGTGTTAATCTTCTAATTCTCAAGGGACACAATAATTCAGAGTTCAATCATGATATAAGCAAAATTTGGTCAAAAATTGAAGTGTTGAATATCTGATTGTATATTTTTTTTATACCCATTTATACTTTCAATTCTTTCATAAATATAATATTATTTTTGCATAAAAATTAATAATCATTATAATTGTACAAAAAAGAATAGCAATAAACCCAAACTCATTTGATATCTGCAAAAATAATTGTGTTGTGTGTAACACCCCGATTTTCAAAGATCAAAAAGGGACATTATTTATTTTATTTTTTTTAAAACAAAACAGAGCGCGCATAGATTTTGTGACGAGCCGGCATTAATCATACCACATGACTAATTATATATATTAGTACAACCAAAGCATCGGCATGGTACTAATTATACATGAAAGTGCTTTCGATAAGCAAAGTGTGTACCTGAATATTTACAATTCAAAGGACAACCGTCTAAACCAAAAGTATAAGTACTCAGATACAGTTATCCAAAAGATTCAGAATACTACGCCTAACCTAAAGCACGGTGTACAAGACACACCGACACACAATCTAATTAGATCAACCACGCCACTCGATCACTGAGGGCTCAAGAAGCCACCGTCGTCCTCACGACTCACGGTCTCGGACAGGAATCCATCGTCTAGGTGGGGGTAACCCGTTCATGTTTCATTGTAAGGGTCACCACAAGTAACACATAATACAAATAACAAATATGGAAAAAGCGAGTAAACACTTAGCAATTTCACATTTCGTGCATAATATAATTAAATGCACACACAGCCTATCAATGCAGACTCTACAATGATCGTGGCACCAATCACTGGCTGCCACATGCATGAATTCCAGAATTTAACCTCTCCGCAGAGAGTTGTAGGTCCAACCTACTAAACCCCGCAGGGCATCAATAAAATCTCAACGGATTAAGGTGGATCCACTCCCGCAACCACTTATTGAACTCAATAAAATCCCGCAGGATTCAGGTGGGTCCACTCCCGCAACCTCACCCCGTGGTCCATTCCCGCAACCACGTACTATGAATGCATGAGCATACGATTCCCCATATATGCTAATGCAACAATTACATACCTTCCAAGCATATGTAATTTAATCACAACAATCATACATATATTTCCAATCATATGTAAACAACCACAACAATCATACATATATTTCCAATCATATGTAAACAACCACAACAAATCATACATATATTTTCAATCATATGTAAACAACACATGTATTGTAAACAATTTCTCATCCCGAGAATACATCACACATACATGACAAGCACTCAAAACACACCACAAACAAAGCATACACACATGCTATCAACGGAAATAATACAAAAAGAAAGGTGCCCTTACCTCAACAAGCTTCCACTAACTTTTCTCGTACAACTCTACAATACGCGTTACCTAAAATTAAGTAGCGTAACATCAATAAAATACACTCACCGTATTCTACCGAAACAAAACCAAAATCCAAAAATCTAGAGGGGTCTAAGGTACTTTCTAACACTCTCGGATAGTGATTACGAGTTCTCCCCATAGTGATTAAAAATTCACGAAGTTAAATGCACTATTTCTCGCTACGCGAAAATATTTTCGTTTCAAAACAATTTATGAAACACTTTGATTCCTAACTACAAGGCAATCAATTACACACAATAAAACCATTTGAAAACAACCCATGAGCTCTTCAAAAATTTTCACAAAAATAAAAGTTTACTTGCATCAAAAGTTACAAGTTTTTCTTCTTAAATAAAATGGCCATAACTCGCTCATTCTTTATCCAATCGAGACGAGCCATACGCCAAAATCTTCGTCTCGAAAAGATTTAATTGAACAATCAAAACATTTTCATAACACAATCCATAAATCAAAATATTTTTCCCCAATTTCTCATGAACACAAAATATGTTTCTATTTTTCAAAACCAAACCATTTTTCACACATCCATTTCTCTAAAAAGTCATAAAACAACATCATTAACTCAAACACTAAACAATAAGTCATGTTCTAGATCAATTAAAATTTTTCATCAAACCCTAACTAAAATCTCTCATGAAATGATCATAAACTCATGGAAATCCAAACAACTAAGCCTAAACATGCTAGTCTATCACTCATGGACAACTTCTATTGAACAAAAACCATTCATGAATCATTTTTCTAGCAAAATTCTCTCAAGAACATAAACCAAAATCTCATCAAAATCTATGAGTTTGGCTAGCTAAGGAAAGGAAAGAAGCTTAGTTACCTTAGAGAAGATGATCCTTGCAATTTCCTATGATCCAACAAGCTCAAAATTAATTGATTTGGTGAAGAAATGAAATTTTTGGAATGGAAGGAAAAGGAAAAAATGGCTCACGGCCATCAAGAAGAGAATGAGTGAAATGAATTGATTTTTCTAAGTCCCCTTCTATGCTAAAAGTCATGGTCTTGTTGCATGTGGACCATTAGATCAAATAGTGCAAAAGCTTGCAAGATTAAACCCTAGCCCTTGGATCAAATCTTGGTCACCAAGTATTACTCATGGCCACTTGATCTTACATAGAAGGTTTTAATCAAATCTTAGCCCTTTGATCGTATAGTGTTGATTTTGCTAAGGTTCAATACTAGCCATTGGATTGAATAGTGTAAAGTTCATTGAGCAAATCCTAGCCCTCCTGTAACGCCCCAACTAAAAATATCTAAAATATTTAGTCGGAACATTAATAACTGGAATCCGAGTACATTATTTAAAAATAATTATAGATGAATAATACATTATCATTATGATAATAATGAATATTCGATACAGACAGCGGAAACGAAACTACAGAAAATAACAAGCTAAATAAACAAGGATGAAGACTAAGTCTTAAAATTCGACAGAAAAAGGAAACCGTAAATTTTCCAACAGCGGGTATAGTTTTCTACTCGTTTTTCCAAAAAGCGGAGAAAAACCAAAACTCGTAATTCTGACTTCGCAGAAATGTTCCCATAGCCAAATGAAGACTATGAAACAAAAGTCTGTGCATTTCCAGCGCACGAGCACAAAACAGGCTCCAACTCAGCAAAATTCTATTATCGCGACAATACTCACAAAACCACTTAACCAAAAACCCTAATATTCTTAGCCATTACTTACTTTCCTCACACAAAAGGTACCGTGGAATTACGGGTCTTACATTACTACCCTCCAAAAAGGAGTTTTGTCCTCGAAACTAAAAGTAAGAGTAACAACTCAACTAGTTAGTACTATCACTAACACAAGAAAATCCCATCGGATTAGGTGTAGCCATACAAACGCTAACACCAGGTGATGCCACACAGATGCTATCACCAACACACTGGCACAACCGTGCACCTATCGCAACCCTCTACAAAGTCGCACTGATTTCAAACTCTAGACACAAACTAGACATCACACCACGAGTTCACCACTCAAAATCTAACCTCACTACGAAGGTTCACAACTCTAATTCTCAAAGATCCTAGGTCAACACGACAAATTTTCAAGGTCACCTTTTTCGCCTCCGCGACATAGCCATTTCCAATAAGTTCACGCGAAGTGGTGACTGGCTACCCACCAAAAAGAAACACCAAAAACTTTCTACACACTACCAAAGCTAGCAAAACGAGTCGATTCCAATCAACACAATTCCGTCTATTATTAATAAGAGATTAAGGGTGATCAGTTCCTTAATTTGTCAATAGATAGCCGACAATCATGATGATGGCTTAGACCATCTTTACCTAACTTTAATGAAATTCCGGCACGCTGGAACTAGATGTTGAATGAGATGTTCCAACATTAGGACACGAACAAGATGTTGAGTCGGATGTTCCAACATCGTACCAACGTAAAACAATGAACAAGATAAAGATATATGACAGAAAGTAAAGAACACGCGTTATTTGTTAACCCAGTTCGGAGCAACCTCTCCTAATCTGGGGAATACCAATCCAGGAAGGAAATCCACTATAATAGTCCTAGTTCAAAGCTAAACTCCCCCGTTTACAACTTATCGCCTAGACACTACCCGTGCAACTTCAACCTAGGAACTCCTAAGTCTGAGATCTCATCTCACTTCCTACCACAACAGTACAGACAGCACTGCTTCCCATCTCACTTCCTACCACAACAGTACAGACAGCACTGTTTACAAGCAAACACACATAAGGATTTGGAGACACACTCCTAGAAACAAAACCACTCATACCTAAAGGCTTAGAGTGATGCACAAGAGACAACCATACTCCATGCTTAAAAGCTTTGGAGAAACTACAGAGTTACAACTCAAAAACACAGTCCTACAAAAGCATCAAGATGATACTAGAGAGGCTCACAAATAAAGCACAATGCTTACAAAGACACGAAACCCTAAAAGTCTACATTTTGATATATTGGTTTCGGTGAAGAAACTAGGTTTAGCTCCTTCCTTTAAATAGCCACGAGTTAGCATGGGCTTTCTGAGCAAATTGGGCTTCAAACACAGCTGGAAAAACGTGTTAGATCCAGCTTAAAAGTATTCTTGAACCAAATATAATATTTCCTTAAATATATCACATCTTTAGGAAATAAATAATCTTTATAGAATCTTCAGTCAATAGAGAGAGAAACCAACATCTTGGTGCTAAAGAAAATATCTGAAGATACCAAAAATAGTAGGATTCAAGAAAAAAAAATGCGTACACATGGCACGAGATCAAAGCGCAGACATGGCATAATGAACAGGTATACAATGTTGAAACATTGTATCCAACATCTTGCTTGTATATTTGTTTTAGCAAAATGATGCCAACAACCAAATATCCAACAATCTCCCCCTTTGGCGAAATTCTTGGCTAAAACAAATTAAGACCACATAGACAGTCTAAAGAGATACAGCAGATACATTTCTTTTAAATCAACATAAGCACACATAACATGAAGGAAAGTAACTTGTCTTCAAAACTACCTTCAAGAGAACAAGAATAATAATTGTACCAGTAAAGAGCATCAGAGGCAATCAACAACAGAAGCATATCACAACATTAGCCTTTGAAGGTCTTAGAGAGAAATAAACTCTCATACAATGCACACAAGCAAACTGGATGTTTCAACATTCTGCAGAACATCATAACATAGAGGCACTCCCCCTTAACATCAAAACATATACTCCCTCTCAACTTGAGCATACAACATCATTTGTGCAATCAAAATGCTACCCATATTGCTATGAATCCAGCTACCCAGGTCACCATATTGCTATGAAAGAGACCCAATCATCATATTTCTATGAAAGTGATTCTAAGTAAACAGTCACCATATTGCTATGAAAGAGACTACTTACTAGCACAGAGATCATGCACAAACAACGCCTATCACATGTTTCTCCCCCTCAATGCCAGATTAGGCATAAACAACATAAACATGGTACATCAAATGTCAACACTGCCGTATGTATCCTCATCTTCATCATCCTTGTCCATATTACCAGAAAACACTCCCTGGAGCTCACCCAAGTATAGTTAGGGTGCCTGCTCTGATGCCAATTGAAATTCCGGCACGCTGGAACTAGATGTTGAATGAGATGTTCCAACATTAGGACACGAACAAGATGTTGAGTCGGATGTTCCAACATGGTACCAACGTAAAACACAATGAACAAGATAAAGATATATGACAGAAAGTAAAGAACACGCGTTATTTGTTAACCCAGTTCGGAGCAACCTCTCCTAATCTGGGGGATACCAATCCAGGAAGGAAATCCACTATAATAGTCCTAGTTCAAAGCTAAACTCCCCCGTTTACAACTTATCGCCTAGACACTACCCGTGCAACTTCAACCTAGGAACTCCTAAGTCTGAGATCCCATCTCACTTCCTACCACAACAGTACAGACAACACTGTTTACAAGCAAACACACATAAGGATTTGGAGACACACTCCTAGAAACAAAACCACTCATACCTAAAGGCTTAGAGTGATGCACAAGAGACAACCATACTCCATGCTTAAAAGCTTTGGAGAAACTACAGAGTGACAACTCAAAAACACGGTCCTACAAAAGCATCAAGATGATACTAGAGAGGCTCACAAATAAAGCACAATGCTTACAAAGACACGAAACCCTAAAAGTCTACATTTTGATATATTGGTTTCGGTGAAGAAACTAGGTTTAGCTCCTTCCTTTAAATAGCCACGAGTTAGCATGGGCTTTCTGAGCAAATTGGGCTTCAAACACAGCTGGAAAAACGTGTTAGATCCAGCTTAAAAGTATTCTTGAACCAAATATAATCTTTCCTTAAATATATCACATCTTTAGGAAATAAATAATCTTTATAGAATCTTCAGTCAATAGAGAGAGAAACCAACATCTTGGTGCTAAAGAAAATATCTGAAGATACCAAAAATAGTAGGATTCAAGAAAAAAAAAAACGTGTACACATGGCACGAGATCAACGCGCAGACATGGCATACTGAACAGGTATACAATGTTGAAACATTGTATCCAACATCTTGCTTGTATATTTGTTTTAGCAAAATGATGCCAACAACCAAATATCCAACATTTAATAATGCGCCTTTCCACTTATGCTCAACATCATCCGAGGCACAAGGGTCCAACATTCCCTTCGAGGTTTTCTTAACGTTTTCCTTAATTTCTTACTACGGTCAAGTCAACGAGACTCAACGCTCAAACAAATCACTTAAACTCTCATGCTTCCACTCACGAAACATATGTACAGTATCATCCAACAGTAAGTACAATAGCAACACAACCAGTACTACCCAAACCATTACACTTCGAAAAAGTTGTCATCTTCATAGAAGAACTTCACAACTTCACCAATATCCATAAGTCCTTAATTATTTTCCTTCAATCTCATAACTGTGTTGAATTGTACACTTTCACTTTCAAATCTCATTCTAACCATAAACTTAATGACTCATCCCAACATCCGGTTGGTGATTACAACTCCTCAAATTTTCTTGGCGCATGCAAGACGATATCATCTACTTCACTGTGACTCCTTTTATACAAATCTCAAATTCCCAAAATTCAATCTCTCGGCCGTCCATATTATTTTCCAATTTAATACTTAGCGTATACTTGTTAGTCTTAGCACAAAACGTTTATCCTCGTTGACTGCCCTCATTGGCACACATCAACTTACATTATATCCCCATTCTATTTCTAAACTCTCGAGTTTCTTTCATGTTACCATTAAATTCCTTTTTTCTCACAAGAGCTTGTCATCCTGTCCATTGTTAATTGTTCCAAAATCTCATCTTTATTTGGGATTTCTACATCCATAATATATCTCGAGAAATTTATCACCTCAACTTACATAAGCCACGTCTTTATGTGCTTCTCAATTACTTATTCTTAACACGTCTCCCCAACGACTAACTTCTTCATTCCATTCTTCAATTAATAACACTACACACTTAATCTCATCTTGACTTCCAAGGTCTCACGTGAAATTCTCTGACATGCTTTCCACTTAGTAATTTAATCGTCCAGATACCAACCGTAACATTTTTTCCAATTTAAAACTCTTTTGCTCATCTCTATTCTTTCGTGCTTTTATCCAACTATGCCTAGCTCAACTTTCATTGACATACACTCCTCACATGGTTCTTAACTCAACCTTAACTTCTCACGAGTAACATCACTGTAGTTCTTCTTATAGTTCCTTTCAACTTTCCAAGTTAACAAATGAGGTTGTCAGCCTCCCCTTACAACTCGTATTACCTTCTCACTTCTTTGCTAACGTACAACGTTAACCCTTCCTTTTGTGACTATCTTATCGACGTTATAAATTCTATAAACTCCGATTAGGTCCTCCTCAACGCTCTAGTAATTTGCAACTTCCCCGTTCAACAACCGCCTAGAGTTGGTTTCCAAACAACCAAGACCTCCATCTTGTTGATTCCAAACAACATCTTTAATTCTTCGCACACAATCCAAATACTCTCGTTCCATATAATTTTGTATCATAACAAGCATACTCTTCTTCATTAAACCAAAATACCTAATCATCATAACTATCTAAAGTTATAAAGTATGTTCCCACCGAGAATCAATCCCTAAATCTCAAGTTCTTGCTAACCCTGCTTTTTCAACTATACGCTCATCAGTTACTTATTCACTTCTAACATTTTCTATTGATCGTCTCTTTACAGATAGCTATCTCTAAACTTATCATCTTAAGGTTACTATAATTCACCTACCAATCGACTCTTCTTACGCATCCATCAAGCCATTAAACACTTATCTCAAACCTTAATGCTTGACTTCTCAAGACCAGCTACCAAATCACAACCCTTCGCTATGATTTCCTCCTTAGTACGTTCGATAACCAAATCAAACTCTTGAATCTAATCCTCGAGAACATAAAATACCTATTATAACATCTAAATTCCTCCATTATATCTTAACATTAACAAAATGTCCTCCCAACTATCAACTCTCATTGTCTTAGTAGTCTCACTAATGAACCCTTATCTACTCATAACATGATATTTCTAGAAAATATCCAAAAATTCTCATCCATAACTTGAATTATTTAAAACTTATCTACCTCAACTCTTATGATATCATAATATCAAGGTACTACTTGGTCATTCAACCATCTTGGTCGATCGAAATCGTTAACTTAATGTTTATCCATGCAGGGTCTCTACTCAATTCTTGACTAATCCCCTCAAACTATTCAATTAGTCTTGACTAATCCCCAAGAATTTCTCAATATGTTTACTTTCTCTTAGGATTTTCCTGTCAATGATTAACAATTCTAGCTTACACTACTACAATTCTCTAGGTATTTCCATACTATACACCTCTAGTATCACCTATCATTGACATACAACTCACTTTCCAAGGTTGAACTCCTCGTTCTTTCCTAAATATCTCTCCAAATCCATCTTTAACCAACAATCAATCACCCGTAGTTTTATCTCACATCGATATCTATACTTACTATCTCCTGAACTACATATATGTTGTCACTTATCGACGTGATATTTGGCCTCTTACTCTCAATCATCACGCGATATGTCCGTAATAATTGTATTTCATACTCTAATATAACTCACACAACTTAACTTTAAACCTTAAGGAACCCGTCGTTCGTATAACCATCGTGTAACACCACCAGGTTCGCTCACTCTTGACGCGCAACACACTTTACTTCCAATATGAGTCGTCCCAATGATTATCCAATCATCGTAAATAAATCCAACTGACATCTCTGCATGCTCTACCCTTCCACAGTGGCTGCATCCTTTTGACAAACGAATTGCCCTAACTCATCAGGCGGATATCCAATATCTTCTCCGAAAGGTCATCTCAATCCGATCCTTACTCGCAATCCTTTATCAGTATGACGCCCACTCGTCCATACTCAGTACATCCGAGTTACAACGACCAATGCTACTTCCAATCCCTTATATTACTTCCAAGAATCCCTTGTAGTTCTTGTTCGCCTCAAGTCCATCCTCCTCGGACAACTCCATCTAAGGAATTCATAGACACTTGTCGACTAAATTCGACCAATGCTCGGGGGTTTTAACTCCCAAAAGTACTTCAGTAAGAAACAGTCCAGTGCCTGAGCATATCCCATGCTAGACTCAAGACAAATAACCACATACCCCACAACACAACAAAAACCGATCGCTAGAACTAACACAACTCTAGCTATATTCTGACTGACTTTGGACTAACCACTCTACGACACACTTTCCCTTTGATGATCTAAAGCCGAGCTCTGATACCACAATGTAACACCCCAATTTTCAAAGACCAAAAAGGGGCATTTTTTATTATATTTTTTTTTAAACAAAACAGAGCGCGCATAGATTTTGTGACGAGCCGGCATTAATCATACCACAGGACTAATTATATATATTAGTACAACCAAAGCATCGGCATGGTACTAATTATACATGAAAGTGCTTTCGATAAGCAAAGTGTGTACCTGAATATTTACAATTCAAAGGACAACCGTCTAAACCAAAAGTATAAGTACTCAGATACAGTTATCCAAAAGATTCAGAATACTACGCCTAACCTAAAGCACGGTGTACAAGACACACCGACACACAATCTAATTAGATCAGCCACGCCACTCGATCACTGAGGGCTCAAGAAGCCACCGTCGTCCTCACGACTCACGGTCTCGGACAGGAATCCATCGTCTAGGTGGGGGTAACCCGTTCATGTTTCATTGTAAGGGTCACCACAAGTAACACATAATACAAATAACAAATATGGAAAAAGCGAGTAAACACTTAGCAATTTCACATTTTGTGCATAATATAATTAAATGCACACACAGCCTATCAATGTAGACTCTACAATGACCGTGACACCAATCACTGGCTGCTACATGCATGAATTCCGGAATTTAACCTCTCCGCAGAGAATTGTAGGTCCAACCTACTAAACCCCGCAGGGCATCAATAAAATCTCAACGGATTAAGGTGGATCCACTCCCGCAATCACACCTCGTGGTCCACTCCCGCAACCACTTATTGAACTCAATAAAATCCCGCAGGATTCAGGTGGGTCCACTCCCGCAACCTCACCCCGTGGTCCACTCCCGCAACCACGTACTATGAATGCATGAGCATACGATTCCCCATATATGCTAATGCAACAATTACATACCTTCCAAGCATATGTAATTCAATCACAACAATCATACATATATTTCCAATCATATGTAAACAACCACAACAATCATACATATATTTCCAATCATATGTAAACAACCACAACAAATCATACATATATTTCCAATCATATGTAAACAACACATGTATTGTAAACAATTTCTCATCCCGAGAATACATCACACATACATGACAAGCACTCAAAACACACCACAAACAAAGCATACACACATGCTATCAACGGAAATAATACAAAAAGAAAGGTGCCCTTACCTCAGCAAGCTTCCACTAACTTTTCTCGTACAACTCTACAATACGCGTTACCTAAAATTAAGTAGCGTAACATCAATAAAATACTCTCACCGTATTCTATCGAAACAAAACCAAAACCCAAAAATCTAGAGGGGTCTAAGGTACTTTCTAACACTCTCGGATAGTGATTACGAGTTCTCCCCATAATGAATAAAAATTCACGAAGTTAAATGCACTATTTCTCGCTACGCGAAAATATTTTCGTTTCAAAACAATTTATGAAACACTTTGATTCCTAACTACAAGGCAATCAATTACACACAATAAAACCATTTGAAAACAACCCATGAGCTCTTCAAAAAATTTC
Source organism: Trifolium fragiferum (assembly GCA_954870985.1). NCBI lineage: Eukaryota > Viridiplantae > Streptophyta > Magnoliopsida > Fabales > Fabaceae > Trifolium > Trifolium fragiferum. Next base: position 20,900,174 of record OX940789.1, read on the forward strand.
ACAAAAATAAAAGTTTACTTGCATCACAAGTTACAAGTTTTTCTTCTCAAATAAAATGGCCATAACTTGCTCATTCTTTATCCAATCGAGTCGAGCCATACGCCAAAATCTTCGTCTAGAAAAGACGGATCAAATGGTCAAGGTTCTAGGTCACAAAAACAATTTTAAAATGACCTAAATGCCCTTAAAGATTTCGACCAGATTTTGAAATCACACCAAAATATTATTTTCTAAAACCAAGCCTAGTTAAATACTTGAATCATTACTAATTTCTCAAAACAACTCAAAAGTGATTAATCTCTCACACCAAAACCATTTCAAAACAAGCATAAAACTCTTCAAAACATCACAAGTTACTAGCTTTTATCTTCAAACAAAAATCACTTAAACCATTCTTTTCAAAACCATGATCATTCATTTAAACCTATGATCACTGTCTTAAAAATTTGAAAGCCAAATGGTCACACACACATTGTGCCACGGCCAAGAAAACAAAGCATGGCTAGTTCCCAAAATTCTCCATTTCAAAACCATAGCATAAATCATTTAGCTCCCAAAATCATTTAATTGAACAATCAAAACATTTTCATAACACAATCCATAAATCAAAATATTTTTCCCCAATTTCTCATGAACACAAAATATGTTTCTATTTTTCAAAACCAAACCATTTTTCACACATCCATTTCTCTAAAAAGTCTTAAAACAACATCATTAACTCAAACACTAAACAATAAGTCATGTTCTAGATCAATTAAAATTTTTCATCAAACCCTAACTAAAATCTCTCATGAAATGATCATAAACTCATGGAAATCCAAACAACTAAGCCTAAACATGCTAGTCTATCACTCATGGACAACTTCTATTGAACAAAAACCATTCATGAATCATTTTTCTAGCAAAATTCTCTCAAGAACATAAACCAAAATCTCATCAAAATCTATGAGTTTGGCTAGCTAAGGAAAGGAAAGAAGCTTAGTTACCTTAGAGAAGATGATCCTTGCAATTTCCTATGATCCAACAAGCTCAAAATTAATTGATTTGGTGAAGAAATGAAATTTTTGGAATGGAAGGAAAAGGAAAAAATGGCTCACGGCCATCAAGAAGAGATTGAGTGAAATGAATTGATTTTTCTAAGTCTCCTTCTATGCTAAAAGTCATGGTCTTGTTGCATGTGGACCATTAGATCAAATAGTGCAAAAGCTTGCAAGATTAAACCCTAGCCCTTGGATCAAATCTTGGTCACCAAGTATTACTCATGGCCACTTGATCTTACATAGAAGGTTTTAATCAAATCTTAGCCCTTTGATCGTATAGTGTTGATTTTGCTAAGGTTCAATACTAGCCATTGGATTGAATAGTGTAAAGTTCATTGAGCAAATCCTAGCCCTCCTGTAACGCCCCAACTAAAAATATCTAGAATATTTAGTCGGAACATTAATAACTGGAATCCGAGTACATTATTTAAAAATAATTATAGATGAATAATACATTATCATTATGATAATAATGAATATTCGATACAGACAGCGGAAACGAAACTACAGAAAATAACAAGCTAAATAAACAAGGATGAAGACTAAGTCTTAAAATTCGACGGAAAAAGGAAACCGTAAATTTTCCAACAGCTGGTATAGTTTTCTACTCGTTTTTCCAAAAAGCGGAGAAAAACCAAAACTCACGAAACACACATGGCCACTTGGAATTACGGGTCTTACATTGTGTAGAGTAAAAAGTAAAAACACACACTAGTATAGATATATATGAGTGTAAGGGTAAAAGGCACTGAAAAATAATTATTACAAAAAAGAAAGTATTTTAAAAATAAATGTGTCAAAAATAAATTTTCAAAATAAACTCACCAAACAAGTTTTCAAAAACAGTTTTTCTTTTTTCTATTTTCTCAACTCAAAAACAGTTTTCAAAAACAAAATTACCAAACATGTTTTCTTTAACTTTTATTATGCAAAACAGTTTTTGAAAATTGATTTGTAAAACACATTTTAAAAACTAAAAACGAAAACTGTTTCAAACATGCCCTAAGTCTTTTAATTTTGTTCTACACTTATATATAATGACCAATGTTATCCACTGCTTGTTCTAATGAAGCACTGATATAAACAAGGGACATAACGCTAACAAATAGAACCACAGATACCATATTAGTAAAAATTTGAGAAAACAAAAGTGATTGAACGTAACTATATATGTCGGTGCCGAACATCAACATGCCAAACACTAGACGTACCTTCAATAGAAAGTGTCCATGCTACATTACTTAATGAATAAACCATAAGCCATTGTTAAAAGACAAAATAACATCTGATCTGCTGAACTACACTTGTTGTACAAATTTTGAAACAAATAAGCTATAACATGTTTCTTTTCTATTATGTACTAATATTCCTAAATGTGTGTTGGCTAATCTTTTAGCTACCTGATATTTAAACTAGAGATACACATATCTTGATGTTCATGCTATTTTAGTTTTCTCTTTCTCTCATTTTATGTTGCAGCTAGAACTTTTCTCTCTCTGTATGGCGTGCATTTTTTGAACTAGGAGAATTGTTCATTATGTTTGATACATCAGCTACACTGGACGCATTAAAAAATGTAAGGGGATTAAAACTTACCATTTCCCTGTCTTTTATGGTTACCAAATATTATCCTTTTGAAATTTAGGAAAACACTTAATTCTGCAAGCTCTGGTACAAGAAGGGGGTCATGAAGTCCCCATTGGATAACTCAATAATATTGGTGTCCTTGAGTATGAACGGCAAAAATTTGGGGCTTGTACTACTATTTCATACACAATATTCCTCATGTTTTGACCCCTTTCTCAGCTCACTTACCAAAGTTAAACTCTGATTTAAAGAGTGTTTTAAGATTTAGTAAATTAAAATCTATTGTTTATCATGATCTATTGTATTGAATGAATGGAAATTCTAATTGTCCAATTAAATAGTTATTACTTCAAATGTTATCTGACTCTATGTCAATATTGTGGACATGATTATTATGAAATGGAAGTCTCGTATTAACTCTCCTATTGATAAGTCTTAATTCATAACATTTTGGTTCTCTTGGTTTCTGAATGTACAGGTAAACAAGTCCGACTGGAGCCATGTCGGTAATGCTTTAGTTGTTTATGATCTGCTCATACTCACCCTGGTGATTTTATTGGATACTTAGCTAAGGTATGTTATGTAGGTTCTATTAGTTTGATAACTACAATCAATGATCTCACCCTTTTTCTTCTTACTTTCCAATTGTGCTTTAGTAGATAAAGTTATCTAGCAATTACCTCTTCTTACTGTATGTCTGGTTTAAATATGTCTATTGCTGAATATTATTGTTGAACTGAAAACTAGTGAGATTCTTTAATAACATATTTAATTTTGTTTTCATCAGTTTGAACTTTGAAGGATAGATGGGATTGGGTTTGAAACAAAAGACTATAGATTTTTCAGGTTTTCCATCCCTCTGTAGAAACAAAATCTTAACCCCAAAAGGTTATTTTCAGGTTTTTATCCAATAATAAAAAACTCAAAGGTTTCCTAAGTTTTCTCTTTAGATCCAAATTTTATGGAAATCAACCAATATCTTTAATTTGTTTTGAATTAATTAGAATCAAATAGAAATTTCAGAACTGGTGTACTTCACTTAAAAAGACTTTGGATCCAGAAAAATGAAGAGAGGGAGTGTGTAGTTGCAGTGGTGCTAGAGAGAGAGAGAAGAAGATTAAAGAGTCATGAGAGAGATGATCCTTTTAGAAAAATTTGGATTTGTTTTAAAAAAATATCTAGTAATTAACATTGAGCATGAGGAAGATGGAGGAGCAGGTGGAAAATAGAGCTGAATGGGAGAGATGAAGCGGCGTGTATATTGTACAAAACGGTACAGTTGCATCTTTAAAATTAATATGATTCATAACCATTGATTTTAATCTAAGGGATAAGATTTGTTCCTCTCATCTCTCACATTAAGAACACCTCTTGTTTGAAAGTTCTCCTATATATATAGATATATAATTCGTAGTTAGAACCAAATTTTAACTACAATTAAAGCTTGTATATTTCTTTGACAATTTCTTCTATATTTTCAGGTTTTGAGGCTTCTTGAATTTCTTGTCAGCCTATTAGAGCATTCACTTGGCAAGGTCATTAAACTTATATTTTTGGTTGGTGTCTCCCTATAAAGTTTAACATGCTTCTTTTTAATTTTGAAACTTCTCAATATTACTCCGAAGACATGACTTGTGAGTAGCTTATTTTACTTGTTAGTGTTATTAGTTATGTTTCATTCAATTTGAACACTAAGTGATTGAATAACTTTCAGGTTAAGATGCTCTACACACGGAGGGAAGACTAAATCAAAACAGTAGATAAAGATCTAATGAGAGAGTGACTTAGTTAAATAGGAAGAGATGGTCCACGTTGCACTCATGTGTAGACATCTTAGGTGATTTTGTTGATTATGTATAGAATTGCATATGCCTCTAAGCATTAGTACTAAGGCACCACATGAAATTATGAATCTTGTGACTATGACTATCTAAGCTTATAAGCTAAGGATTGATTAAGTTTGAAATTTTAATACCTGAGTAAGTTTGAAATTTTAATACCTCCAGTTAGAAAAATTCTAACATGGACCACTTCTTCAAGTGGTTCATGGTGGACCACTCATGAAAAATCCTATAACGAATATGAATTTTACAAAATCCACCGTTGAATTGAAAGTTTATATCATATAGATCATCTATAGAAAATTTTAAAAAAATTAAAAATCATTTGATATGTTATTGAGATCCATCAAGATTAACGGTTTATTAAATACTGTAAATCTTGATAAATCCCAATAAAATATCAAATGATTTTCAATTTTTTAAATTTTTTTTATGGATGCTCCATATGATATAAACTTTCAATCTACCAATAAATTTTGTAAAATTTGTATTCGGTTAGATCATTTGTCCACGGTAGACCACTTGTGAAGGTGGTCCACCGTAGCATTAGCCCCTCTGGTTATACTTGAGTTGAAAATTGTATTTTGTTGTTGGATTATTATTTTATAACCAATATGTACTTGGTTATGTTTTTAAAGTATATAAATTATTAAAATATTAAAAGTTCAAAAGCATGTTCTCAAAAAAAAAAAGGTGCAATTTATTGTAAAAAAAAAGCAACTTTTAAAAATGGGATAGGATTAGACAAAAAAAAAAAGATGACAGGACAAACAATGATATTTTTTATAACTTACAATAGCGTTTTTTGAAAACCCGCTATAAAATGTCTGAAAAGACCAGATATACAATAGCGCTTTTGTGTAGAACCGCTATTGAATCCTGTTACCAGACCTTATTTTAAACATTAAATCATTGCATTCTATAGCGCTTTTAAACTTACAATAGCCCTTTTCGAAAGCGCTATAATAGGCACCATACCTTTAATAGCACCAATCAATAGCGCTTTTAAGCGCTATCAAAGCCTTAAAAAAGCGCTATAAAAACCCTTTTTTGTAGTAGTGTTTTATTAGAATTCTAAGATAAGTCTTGTTTTTAAGAGTTGTATTATTTTGTTCAAAACTCTGATACTGTTTATCAGAAGTTCAAACATTGTTTATTTGTAACTTTGTTAGAAGTCTTTTGCTTGTGTGCTTGAGCATTTTGGAAGTCTCTTGTATTGTGTTACTTGAGCATTGGAAGTCTCTTGCTGTGTGCTTGAGCAATTGTAATCTTGTGTGATTATAATGAAATCCCTTGAAAGTGCAAGGGGACTGGAGTACTCTCGGTTTGTGAGGGGAACCAGTATAAAAATCTGTGTGTTCATCTCTCTTCTCTTCTCTCTTTTATTATTTCATCTCCAGCATAAGTTATTGTGTTTGATTTTTCCGCTGCAAGTTCTGATAAGTTGAAAGACTTAGAAGAAGTTTTCAAAAAACTCTTAAAACACAATTCAACCCCCCTTCTTGTGTTTTTCACACCTTCACACATAAATAGTAAGATCCACATGAATTTCATCTAACTGAAAAATTAAAGTTAGAAAAAAGTTTTGAAAAATGTTACATCTAATTAAATAAATTGACTTTCAATCAAAGATTGTGGGATTAAGTTTTACAAAACTATAAAAACAAAGACTATGAACAATAATGATTAATGTGAAAGCTAATTGAAAAATTAATAGGAAAAAAAATAGTCAATTTTATTAATCACAAAGCACCTTTTATAAGTGAAGGATACAACATAAGAGAGGGTAACTTGTACTACAAGTTAACTAACAAAGCTCGTAACCTTTCTAATTACCATAACAAAAAACAGTTAAAAACTAACAACTAACTAACTATCTTAACAAACATAGAATCACATAGTTTGAATTACAAATCCAATACTCCTCCTTAATTCAAACTATCAAAACACACTATGTCAAGTTTTCTTCTAAGCTTCAAAAACTGATCTCTTTACACAGCTTTGGTAAGCACATCTGCCTGTTGATCTTTAGTATGACAATACTCCAAAATCAATTTCCCTTTGTTGAATTGGTCCCTAAGAAAGTGAAACCTTGTTTCTAAATGCTTGCTCTTCCCGTGACACACAGGATTTTTGGCCAAATTAATTGCTGATTTATTATCAATCTTCAATTTTGTTGTTAGATTGCTAGTGATATTCATCTCACTGAGTAGTGATTGTAACCAATTTGCCTGGCATGCAACTGAGGATTCAACTACCTATTATGCTTCACAACTAGAGAGCAATGATTGATTGCATCTTAGAACACCAAGTGACAGGTGCTCCTTGAAACTTGAATAGGTATCCACTAGTACTCCTCATGTCCACCTTATTTCCACACCAATCTACATCAGAGTATCCAATCAGATCAAGCTTGTCATTGTCCTTTGAACTTGTGAATAGCACACCATAGTGGATTGTTCCATTGACATATCTCAGTATCCTCTTAGCTGCTAAGAGGTGACATTTCAATGGTTTGCTCATGAATCTGCTTACATAGCCAACTGCATAACTAATATCAGGCCTGCTTTGATACAAGTATCTCAGTGGGCCTATTAGTTGCTGAACATAGTAGGATCTACAATATCACTGCTTCCATCCTCTTCAATTTTGTCTTTGTGTGTGTAGGTGTGATAAATGGATTGCAATAAAGCATTTCAAACTTTTTTAAGATCTCAGTGGCATATTTTTGCTTGATGTAATATCACTCCCTTTGATATTTCTAAGAACTCCATTCCTAGAAAGTATGTAAGCTTTCCCAAGTCAGTCATTTCAAATCCACTATTCATTTGTGATTTGAAATCTTCAATTTTTGTTGGTGAACTTCCAGTTACTAACAAATCATCAACATACAAACATCTGATTAACATGTGTTTGTCTTCACTGCATTTCACATAGACTCCATGTTCTACGCTGCAGTTTTTGAAGCCTTGCACAACAAAGAATTGGTCAATTCTCTTGTTTCAGGCCCTTGGAGCTTGTTTCAACTCATAATAAGCCTTGTTCAACTTCAACACTTTGTCTTCTTTGTCTTTCAACTCAAAGCAAGATGGTTGTCTCACATACACATCTTCTTTTAATGGTCCATTTAGAAATGTTGACATCACATCTAAATGGAATAGAGGTCATCTTCTGCTACAAGCAAGTGTAGTCACAAGCCTTATAGTTTCATGTCTTGCCACTGGAGAGAATATACTTCATCATAGTTTAACCCTTGCCTCCACAGAAAACCCTTAGCTACAAGTCTTGCCTTATATTTGATAACTTTGCCTTCAGAATTTTGTTTAGCCTTATACACCCATTTTGGTTCGCTCTTCAAGCCTTTTCCCCAAGTCCTTGAGCTTCACTCTTTCTCGCTTGTTTTGCATAATTCTAATTTTTCATTTTTAGTAAAAGTGGTAATCCTAATTTTGCTTCAACTTTGTCTATTTATATATAATAATTTAGTAAACCACTAGGTTAGCTTTTTCATAAAGAAAGAAGAATTGCTAAAAAGGTTTGCCTGCTAAATGCACCTCCCTTTTACTACCAACAACTAGACCCAAATTTTCATATTCTTTTCTCTATTGTTGATGGCGATTTCAGCAAGTGTACTGAATCGTGCAAGTAGTAAAATTAAAACGGTAAGACCGAGTGTCGAACTCAAGGATCGCGTTATACTGTTGAACTATATTTTAAAACTCAATTGAACAAAAGGTTCCGGTTTGATTGGTTGCAAAAGCAATAATTAACAAAGAAAATTACTTTGAATTTAATAATAATAAAAATGTCAGGGATGAGTATTCTTTGGGTTCTAACTCTATATTATTAACTTGATTCTAGTGTTAAATTCATTCAAGATGTTGTTACCAATTTCCTAGATTATTTAACCCTAATCTCTTAGTGATTAAACCTTTATTCTTAAGATAATCCCTAATCTCTTAGTGAATTCAAAATTAAGAATAAGCATATAAATATCAGAAATTATAATGGTTTCAAGGGTTTGTATCTATCTCTAGACTACAAAGGCAAGAAGATGTAATCTCAAGCATTCACAAATTCCACTCTCGTTTCAAATCGTGAATCATAAATCAATTTAAAAGTGATCAAGTAATAAAAAGCATTAAGAACGGAGATTACATAAACAACATACTAGAATTTATTCAAAAGGATAGTATCAAATCATAACAGAGAGTTTTCATCCAAATTCAACTCATCCCTAACAATAGAGAAATTAGTTACTCATGAGAGATTACAAAGAATAAAGAGAAGTGAAAGAATTACACATAAAGATCAAGGTTAAGAAGCTTCAACTCCAATGATTGTTGTTGAACAGCGGCTTCCCAAACCCTAGCACAGTGTTTCTCTCAATTTCTATGTAAAAATCTTTCAACCCTAATAAAATATGATTTTTGGGCTTAAATAGGGAAAAATTTCGCAGACTCACGCCTGGGTGTGGCAGACTTGCCCCTGGGCGTGGCTGACGTGGCAAGTATAAATCTGAGCCACACCTGGGCGTGAGAAGGCAGTGCTGAATCGTGTTAACATGACCATAGCTGCGCCTAGGCGTGGCAACTTTGACTTCATTTTTTTCAACTTTTGATTTGAATCACTAACTTGCATAGTTGACTTTCCAAAACTCCTGGAACATAGTTTCACTTCAAATACTAGGTGTGTCCCTGTTAACACCTAAACATAGAATAATACTCGAAGAATTGTTTGGTTAAGCAAAATATCAACACAAATCAAACTATTTTCTCTAGTTATTAGATGAAGATGATTTCTACTCTAAAGTGATTAAAATTATAATAAAACTAAAAAAATTAATTAAAATAAGGTCTAGACTAATGGAAAAATTAATTAAAGATAATGAATAATCAATTCTTTTTCTAGTCCATACCCCTCTTTCCTACACTATTTATTTCTTCGCACCCCCACCTCAAATTCTTCTAAATTTCATATTCATTATTTTCCTTCTCTTCTTTAATTTACTAAATTTTACCAAACTTTAATCACTAAACTTTCCTTCATTATTTTCCGTGTTTACCCCACATACTTAGTTAATTAGAATATAATTATTTTCCATGTGCACCCCCACATACTTTCCTTCGTTATTAAATTGGTGGTGAAAGGCAAAAAAAAAAAAACTAACTATAATATAATTAACTAACTCCAAGTTGTAAAGGCAATTCAAAGTGGTTAACACCAATTTTATATAGACCCGTGTTGGTTGTTGGGATGAGCACCCGATCTGGGATGACAATTTAACCATACTCAGTAGGTACCCATAAAAAATACCCACGACAGGTAGGGTAAAAACCCGCATTTTGGATATGGGTGTGGGTACGGGTAATTACCCACAAAATTGAGCGGGTATGGGTGTGGGTACGGGTACCTTAGTACCCACCCTATACCCATAGAGTATTTATTTATTTATTTTAATTATATTATTATATAATAATTATATAAGAATATATGTAATTATTTTTTAAAAAATACAACATTATTATATTATTATACATTTTTAATAAAAAAATTATTTATTTATAACATATTGTAAATATGTCAATAAAGAAATTAGCTTTAGTATGATTTTACTAATAATTTTGTTTATAATTTTCATGAACCAACATTAAAATCTTTGAATTTTTTTAAGTTCTATTAAAATGATATGATATTTTATAATTGATCAATTTATTTTTAGTAAAAATGCGGGTAACGGATACGGGATAGGGCATGGGTACGGGGACAAGGATTGTCACCCACGCGGAAATGGGAATGGGTACGGATATTTTTTTCAAACTGCGGGTATGGGGATGGGGACTATAGTACCCTACCCATACCCTACCCATTGCCATCCCTACACCCGATTCTCCTATTATCATAAATTTGAACAAAATGTCATGTGTGGTTCGGTTGAAATCAATCATGCTAGGTTCGAAAAAATTGAAAGTGAGAGTGAAAAAATGAAGTTAAATAGAAAAATAGATAAGTTAAATAGAAAAATTTATGGTTTATAAGGGTGAGTATATAATTGTAGGGGTTTATGTTTACTTTTCTAGATTTGTACGGTTTGTTATTGAAAAATGGGCTCATGTTATAAAAAGCAAATAAAAATGGACTGAAATAAAGAAAAGTATATTCACTCACCTTTACATTTAAGCTTTTACCCCAACATATTTATTTAAACTATTTTGTCCTCCTATATAAACTAAAATCAGCAATTTTTTCACTTTTCTCACATTTCACATAAAATTGTTCCGGTTTGATTGAGAGAAATCCATGATCAACTCCCACATATCCTAATTAGGACTGAATACAACTTTTCTCCACAGATCCATGATCAACTCCCACATATCTTAACTACATAGTGATTGCATTTTGCACCAACATTTTGGTCTATGTGAAACCGATAAAACATATTATCAGTCTGTGAAAATACACTTCAATTGCATTCACCAAAGCAAGTTCCCTTGTCATTCAAAATTATTTGTGAAATTAAGTCTTGCTTACTAAAAATTAAAAAATCCTTTGAGCTTCTTTAATACCCAACAAAAATTATCCATCCACTCACATTCCAAAAAATCCAACATAAAATGCCAACTTAATTGATGTCACACCAAAAATTTCAAGCAGTAGTTATTTGTATCTATTTGTTTTGTATGTGTTGTTTATAATTAAAACAATCGAAATCATGTTCAACAACTTGACTGAATATGGAAGTATTGACATATTTCCCATCATCCAACAATGTCAACAATTGTTGCATATGTTCTAGGACATTTTTCCTCTGCTTTAGGGCCTTTCGAAATGAAGGATGAAAAAAGAGTTTAAAAAGTTAAAGAGGTAAAGTAAAAATATTAAGTGGTTTGTAGAAGTAAAAGGTTAAATATAGGGGTGGAAGGAAAATTTTTGTAAGTATAAAACTCATCTTTTGGTTTGACCTTGGGCTGATGGTTACACAATAAGTTGTAGCCCAATAAGATACTTCAAGAGAAACCCATTTTTGATGTTTTGAATAAAATCTCACTATTTTATTTTAGATAATTACTTTTGTCATCCTATGAGTTACTCGCACGTTCTACGAAATAACCATTTTATTTTTTCGTTACTTAAGTAGCGGACGTTATAAAAAAAAGAAATTTTAAAAAATGTCGTTCGCTACTTAAGTAGCGGACGACCAGACGTTATAAAAATAAAATCTGATAGGGTCTTTTAGGGGAGTGTCCGTGGCTTAAGTAACAGATGAAATATTTTTATAATTTCGTAGGGCACGCTCTAAAAACGATAGGATGGCAGAAATAATTGTCTTATTTTAATGGCAAATGCTAACGAGTACCCCCGGAACATTCTTTAAAGCATTAAATAGTAAGTTTTTTATTAAATTTTTATGGAAATGAGTAAAGTCAATGCATTGAAAATTATGATATTCATTTTTTGGATAAAAAGCTTCGTTAAATAGATTGCTTAAAGAGTACCCCGGTGAACAAGACCCTATTTTAATATATGAACATGCATTGAATAAGGAGAATTGGTGAATCAAATATACCTAGCATGAGATAGTCTTACATTGTCCTTAACGATAAGGTCAAGCAATGTGGACAAAAAAAAACAAAAGGCTAAGCAATGGTTTGAGTCGTTTGAGGGTTAAGCTTCATTGAAAATAAAATAAACACTTAAAGAGTGAAATTGTTTCACTTTCACATATGCTTCAATTGCCCGAAACATTAAATATTGAGAATGCATAATAAAAAAGTTATCATTTTTTATATTTTACTTTTGTAGTTTTTTGTCAATAACAAAGCAACACACATGAACCGCAAATTCAAAAAGATTTACTAATTTAAACCAAAAGTTACATTATTTGATTAACATATTTGGCTTCTTGTATGTAGTGCTTATTGTTGATATATACAAGATGTCACGTTAGTGCAATGTATAGCTTTTGGCTTTTGCTTTATCTAGGGGAAATTTCACTTATTATAGATTTATAGTTACTCTATCAATTACAACATGAACTTGTTATATGAGTTGGATTTATTAACCTTTTTAATTAGTTCAAATTCTAATCAACTCACCTACTCTACTAAACATCAATAAGTTAGTTGAAACTTTTATTTCTTCTCACATGGTTGCACAATTGATCATCTAATGACCCATCTTGATCAATATTTTGTTTTATATGCAAGGATCAGTGTTAGTATTAAAGAGTTGGTGTTCCCAATGGTACCCCCAAAAAGTAAATTATAAATGCAATGGGTCAAGAAATAGTATAGACAAAACTATCTTCCCTTTATTTGCCACACTGCAAACTCATCATCATTAATGGCTTATATGGTTCCTCTAGAATAAGCATATTTTCTTGTGAATACAATGTGTGAGAATTAAATGCGAAATGATAGTATGTCATTTTTTTTCACCACTTCCACTGATATTAGACCGTTTATCTAATTTGGAAAGTCATATTTTAATATCGAGTGGATTTCAATTTATTTTCGATTGCAGTTGCAGAGATCGAATTGTGATTCTCTCTAATAAATTTTGTTGGTGTACAAGGTGATGAACCAATGAAACAGTACAGAGGAGAGAATAAAGACAGCAGCCACACAAATATGAAAGGGAAAATTAATTGCATTGATAAAAGAGTAGCTATTTATACAAAGAGTAAAGTTTGCCACATAGGCCCTAAAAATGAAAAGACTTAACATAGAAAATACTAAAATACCCTTAAATATAAATTACTTCTAACACCATCCCTTAATTTATATTTAGGCAAAACTGACAACACCAATTCCATCCCTCAAACGAAGAAATTGATCAGTTTTGATAGCCTTTGTCAACACATCTGCCAGCTGCTTCTGAGTGCTACAGTGCACAACTTCAAGCACTCCATTCTGAACCTGATTCCTCAGAAAGTGATACTTGGTCTCAATATGCTTGCTTCTTCCATGCAGCACTGGATTCTTGGCAAGATTGATTGCAGACTTGTTATCAATCATCAGCTTCAGAGGCTTGTTTACCTTGATCTTCAGATCCTGCAGTAAGTTCAGAAGCCACACAGCTTGGCATGCAGTCACAGCGCCTGCAATATATTCAGCTTCACAGGTTGATAGAGCAACAACAGGTTGCTTCTTGGAACACCACGAAATAGGACCTCCCAGAAATTTAAATAAATATCCAGAAGTGCTTCTTCTATCAACTCTGTCTCCACACCAATCAGAATCTGAATAACTCAGAAGTTCTGATTCGGTTTTTCCTTCAGAGGGAAATAGCACTCCATGCTTCAGAGTCCCCTTGATATACCTCAGAATCCTGACAGCAGCTTGGTAATGGGACCATTTTGGTTTACTCATAAATCTGCTAACCATTCCAACTGCAAAACAAATATCAGGTCTGGTATTACACAAATACCTCAGAGAACCAACCAACTGTTTGAAGGTTGTAGCATCCACATCCTCTCCATCAGAATCGGAATCCAACTTTTGATTCGTATCAGAGGGTGTGATAGCAACTTTGCAATTTTCCAGCTTAAATCTCTTCAGAAGCTCAAGTTCATACTTCAACTGATGCAAAATGATTCCTTTCTCAGAATATAGAAATTCCATCCCTAGAAAGTAACTCATTTTTCCAAGGTCTGTCATCTCAAACTCATTCATCAGAACCTTCTTGAACTTAGCTATCTCTTGTTCAGAACTTCCTGTCAGCAATATATCATCAACATACAAACATACCAGAATCATATTGCCTTCTGAAGTGTGCTGAACATAAACACCATACTCCAACTCACATTTCTGAAACCCTTGCTTCTTGAAAAATGAATCAATCTTCATATTCCAGGCTCTGGGTGCTTGTTTCAATCCATAGAGGGCTTTATGCAATCTGTACACCATCCCTTCCTGATTCTTTTTCTCAAAACCAGGAGGTTGTGACACATATACCTCTTCTTGTAATGGACCGTTCAGAAATGCAGATTTCACATCTAAATGCATCAGAGGCCAATTCCTGTTAGCAGCTATTGCAATTACCAGTCTAATTGTTTCGTGTCTTGCTACAGGTGCAAACACTTCAGAATAATCTAGTCCAGGTTTCTGCAGAAATCCTCTTGCTACTAACCTCGCTTTGTGTTTGCCAATTGAGCCATCTGGCTTTAGTTTCTGCTTGAAAACCCATCTGACGCTGATGGCTTTCTTGCCTTTTGGAAGTTCTGAAAGCTTCCAAGTCTTGTTCCTCTTTATAGCGTCAAGTTCTTCTTTCATGGCCTGCAACCAGACTTGTTGCTTAAGAGCATCTTCTGTGCTCACAGGTTCAGAATCTACTAACATTGCACACTGAATAATTTCTCCCTCAGAGTCTACTTCAGTGTCTTGCAACATTTCAAATCCTGCAAATCTTCTTGGGATGTTTCTGATTCTCTGTAGCCTCTGAACACCTTCAGAAATTCTTCCTTCAGAATTCTGACCTTCAGAGTTTGCTTCAGAATTCTGACCTTCAGAATTAGCTTCAGAATTCTGACCTTCAGAATTGGCTTCAGAATTCTGACCTTCAGAATTAGCTTCAGAATTCTGACCTTCAGAATTGGCTTCAGAATTCTGACCTTCAGAATTAGCTTCAGAATTCTGACCTTCAGAATTAGCTTCAGAATTCTGACCTTCAGAATTAGCTTCAGAATTCTGAGCTTCAGAGTTGGCTTCAGAATTCTGAGCTTCAGAATTGCCTTCAGAGTCAGATTCAGAATCACCATCAGACTCAGAATCACCATCAGAGTCATTTCCATCTTCTGAATCATCTTCAGAGCCTTCAGATTCTGACTCACCTTCAGAGCCATCCTCAGAGATTCTCACATCAGAATTTGATTGAGACTTGTTCCAATCCCAAGTTTCAGATTCCTTCACAATGACGTCTCTGCTGAATTCAATTTTATTAGTCTCTGGACAATAAAGCTTGTACGCACCTGTACTGTGGTACCCCACCAGTAACATTACTTTGCTTCTATCATCCAGCTTCTGTCTTCTGGCTTCTGGAACATGTTTATAGCATACAGATCCAAACACCTTCAGATGACTAACACTTTGCTTCTCTCCAGTCCACTTCTGAATAGGAACTATTTCCTTCAGCTTCTTCGTTGGACATCTGTTGAGCACATATGTTGCAGTGGCAACAGCTTCTCCCCATAAGTGATGAGGAAGCTTCTTCTCTTTCAGCATGCTTCTCACCATATCAAGCAAAGTACGATTTCTTCTCTCAGCAAGACCATTGTGTTGAGGAGTATAAGGAGCTGTAACCTCATGCTCAATTCCATTCTCCTCACAGAAAGTTTTAAACTCATTAGAATTGAACTCACCACCACCATCAGTTCTGAGAATCTTCAGCTTCTGACCACTCTGTTTCTCAGCCTTCACCTTGAACTTCTGAAACGCAGCAAACACTTCATGCTTGAACTTGATGAGTGTTACCCATGTCATCCTTGTGAATTCATCAACAAAAGATACAAAATACTTGTTTCCTCCAAGTGAAGGTACTGGAAATGGTCCACACACATCAGAATGTACTACTCCCAAGGCATGTTTTGCTCTTGGAGCTACTTCTGATGCAAACGGCAGTCTTGGTTGCTTCCCTTTCATGCACACCTTGCATGATTTTTCAGGCTTCTTGATTATAGGAATTCCATATACCAGATTCTTTGACTTCAGATGCCCCAAGCTTCTGAAATTCAGATGACCAAATCTTCTTTGCCACAACTCACTATCCTTCTCAACACTTGTTGCACTAAGACATTCAGAATCTGCAGTTCTAACATTCACCTTGAATGTTCTGTTCCTTCCCTGTTCTGACTCCATAATCAACTTCTGATTACCATCATACAGCTTCAGAAGATTGTCTTCAATAGTAACTGAAAAACCTTTCTCAATCAATTGACCCACACTCATCAGATTGCTTTTCATGCCTGGTACATACCACACGTTCTGAATCAATGCTGCTTTCCCATTGTTCAGAATGACTTTGACATTTCCCATACCTTTAGCGTTGAGGTATTTATCATCAGCACATCTGATCTTTGTACTCTTTCTAGAGTCAAAATCAACCAACCACTTCTTGTTTCCAGTAAGATTGTTTGAACACCCTGTATCCATATACCACCACTCTGAATTCACATCCTCAGATTCAGAAGCCATTAGTAAAACAAATTCACTATCAGAATCATCAGAACTTCTGGCTATATTTGCTTCTTCTGACCTTCTTTCTTTGTTTGACTTGCACTCAGATGCAAAATGGCCAAACTTCTGACAAGAGTAACACCGTACTTTTGTCTTGTCTTTTCCCTTCTGAGCATACTTCTGCTTTCCAGAAGTTGAGGTTTTTGGATTCTGAGCTCCTTCAGATCTATTCTTGGCTTCTGACCAAGGCTTCTTCTGAACCTTCTTCTCAGAAGCTGCTTTCAGAGCCTGCTGCTCTACTTCTCTTTCAGAGTTTCTCTCAGTTAGACGCAACTCTTGTGCTTCTAGACTGCTCTGTAACTCTTCTATTCTCATGGTTTCCAAATCTTTGGAATGTTCAATAGATACAACAATGTAATCAAACTGAGGGGTAAGAGATCTCAATATCTTCTCAATGATTACTTGTTCTGAAAGAGTTTCTCCACAAGCTTTCATCTCATTAGTAATCAGAATGAGTCTGGAGATGTACTCACAAACCTTCTCATTGTTCTTCATGTTGAGATTCTCATACTGTTTTCTGAGGGTTTGAAGCTTTACCTTCTTTACTGACGCGTCACCACCGTAACACATTGTCAGAAGATCCCAAGCCTCCTTCGCCGTCACTGAATCAGCAATCTTCTCAAACACACTCTCATTCACACACTGATGAATGTAGAACAACGCCTTCTGATCCTTCTTTTTTGTAGCTTTCTGCGCCTCTTTCTGCTCCTCTGTTGCATCTGCTGCAACAGGAACGTATCCTTCAGTGACAAGCTCAAGCACACCTTGAGCACCGAACAATACAAGCATTTGTTTCATCCAACGATTCCAGTTTTTGCCATCAAACACTGGAAGCTTGGTACTCATGCCACCGTTTCCGTTCATCTTACACCTTGTACAGTACACTCAAATCTCACTAACACTCGTGTTTCCCAATCCCACAAAAATCAGAAAAAGTGATTTTGTTCAGATTTTTGTTCAAGATTCAACACAAATCAAGAACCAAAAATCAAACACACACAACTCACGTTTCACTCGTGTTTCCCTGGATTCGAACCGGAGCTCTAGATACCAATTTGTTGGTGTACAAGGTGATGAACCAATGAAACAGTACAGAGGAGAGAATAAAGACAGCAGCCACACAAATATGAAAGGGAGAATTAATTGCATTGATAAAAGAGTAGCTATTTATACAAAGAATAAAGTTTGCCACATAGGCCCTAAAAATGAAAAGACTTAACATAGAAAATACTAAAATACCCTTAAATATAAATTACTTCTAACAAATTTGACATCAATCATCACTAAACCAACTAACGATTGATAATCACATAATATTATTTTGTGAGAAGGAGAAATATCAAACATTAATACACATGGAATTATGAAACCTAAAAATGTCACCGCTTAGTTATGAAGATTTTAGATTCAAGTTCCACTAACTAAACATGTAAATGTAAAAATAAATAAATAAATAAATAAAATTGTAACTTTTTTAAATCTTAAGATTATGTTTGTTTTAGACTATTATTTTATCATTCTTTTACTCTAGATTTTTTATTAAAAAAAGTTAACTATATATTTTTTTGGATTAAGGTCAACCATTGTTTTCAATGTAATTCTAACAGATTTTTTTTTCAAATTGCATGTCCCTTCCAAGTAATACTCCACTTCAGTATTCCACTTTAATATTTTTTAGGTACACTCCATTTCACATTTATGTAAATATGAAATTATTGTATTCCACTTTAATATTTTTTGGGTACACCCCACTTCACATTTTATATAATGAAAATTCATCAATAAAAAAGTTAATATATTTTTTTAATAAAACTATCACTCTACTTCAATTTGTGCCATATGTTATTGAGGAAAATTCTAACATGGACCACTTCTTCAAGTGGTCCATAGTGGACCATTCATGAAAAATCTTATAACGAATACGAATTTTACAAAATTCACCGTTGGATTGAAAGTTTATATCATATAGATCATCTATAGAAAATTTTAGAAAAATTGAAAATCATTTGATATGTTATTGAGATCCATCAAGATTAACGGTTTATTAAATACTGTAAATCTTGATAAATCCCAATAAAATATCAAATGATTTTCAATTTTTTTATGGATGCTCTATATGATATAAACTTTCAGTCTATCAATAAATTTTATAAAATTTATATTCGATAAATCAATTATCCACAATGGACCACTTGTAATGGTGGTCACCGTAACATTAGCCATGTTATTGATTATATTTTGTTAATATGTGAAGTGATGAACCAGACAAATATTGCGGGAAAAATGCAGTATATTTATTTCTATTGACCACATACATGTAAGCTCCATTTCCCAAAATTTCACACTTTTCATCTCATTGACACGTCCCTATTCAATTTTGGTAGTTTTCCAATTCATGGGAATTGAATTCTGATAATGAAGTTACGTGCTGCCATGAATAGGGAAGTACTATAAACATAATCATAGAGTCGAATTCGCTTATAAACATTAACTTTGTACCGCAAAAAAACAACATAAATGTTGAGATAAATTTATGAAGAGTGATAGTATATGATCCATGATTCATCAATAGTTCTTATAATTTAATATTTTTTAGATTCATTGAGTAGTTGATGTATTTAATCTATATTATATGATATTGTAAATATATTAATTATTGAATGAATTTAAAAAATTAATTATATCTTATAAAAAAAATATCAAAGGGATTATATTGAATTTTTTTAAGTATATATCAGATATTTTCTGCACATATTTTTGCCAAATTTAAATAGATGATAAACTTTTTTTAAAACGTTGCTACATGTTCAAGTCAATAATACGTTGAATTTAGTGCTTGAGTATATCATTACTCGATAGATTATATTAATAGACTCTAATATTATATTAAATGCAATATATTACTCTCATTATTTTTTTACTTTGTTTTTAAATAACGTATCGCGACAATATCGAATAGAAATTTTTAAAAAATATTTGTATCGACCTATCGGTATCATAGGCTTCATAGTCTAGAATAAATCATTTAAGTAACAAACTGATGGAACCTAAACATTACAAACTACAAACCTAAAAATCCTATTTATTATTTAAAAATTTAAATAACTTCTAAATGCATTTTATTTACCAATAATAATAAACTACTAAAGTTACACAATTGATGCCCCTTAACTTTATTGAAAACAGAGGGACCACAGAGTCCCCACAAATAGTGCATGCAAATCTCTGAAATTCATCCCTTCCAAACCTAACGGTCAAATTTTTGTTGGCCATAGATAGATATAAAGCTACCCTCTTTACAAGTATCCTATTCACAAGTTAGGCATGTTTCCAATATAAGATAGGATGATGGCCCAACTCACAGACCCATTTCAGCAAAATCCACCTCTTAAGTTTTTGTCATGGCAACCCATTTAGGTTGATCATATGGTATTGAGCTTGAGATTTAGAAGTGTGCTCCTCTTAAAATTTCAGGTTTGATTCTCACGAGTGTCAATTTGAATGGACTAATTTAGTTTTTTCAAGAAAAAAAAGTTTTTATCATGGCATAGTCAAACATAGTATTAAATAATTTTAAAAAATCTAAAATAAAAATAAAAAAATTCTATAATGGTAACGAAATAATTTCTAGTAACGCCGATGATTATTTTACAATTATGTCAAATAAAATTTAAACATTCGTCCCTCTTAAGATTACACAAGTAAGTTTTTTAACATTGAACTGATACTTAATGAACAAGATAATTAATTAACAAAGTTAAAATGACATTGAAAATATAAAACCAAAAGAAAAAGAAATTGTTCTTTGAGTTCCACACTGTCATGCAGAAGATCCTCTATCGTTAATTATCAACCTTTGTTTTTTTTTCTCAACCTCTCTCTCACACACACTTATCTGACAGAGAGAAAGTGAGAGATTGTGGCTTGACATGTTCAAAGATTGGTTTTATATGCTTGTATTGTGGAGGTGATAAATGAGATTCCCATAGAAATAAAACAAAGTATAAGAGATTCTCATAATGTGATAATTAAAAAGGGTGGAGATCACATGTAGAATAACAATAACTTTATGTTGAATTAAAAAAAGTATATAGTAATAATAATATTAAAGAAACTATTTTGAGAAGTCAAGATGCAAACGATTTTTCCCTTAAAAGAGAGGCAAGCACAAACACACATGATCAATATCCATACTCCACATTAAATTGAATTTAATTATTTTATGTTGTGACCCTTCTTTTTAATTTATTCTCTCCTAAATTTTTTTTTTTACTTTTCTCTTATTCTTTTTTGTTCCTTCTTTTTCATATTCATTTCTTGGTGGTTAAATTAAAGTAGGGTCAATATGGTTGAGAGTATATATGAGCAATAATGGACCTAAAGTGAAAGAGAAAGATATGCATGAAGATAGTTTGAAGAGGAGAATCAATCCTTGCATCTACTTCTCATCTACTCATCATCTTGCTAAGGACTTCTTATCTCTTTTTAATTAATTTCACTTTTTCTAGAAACTTGTTATTGTTGATAAATAAATTGTTTAAGAGCAATGTTAACTTATTTATCCTAATGACACATTCAACAATTTAAAAGTAAGAAAAATTGTCTTGAAAAAATAAATTTTAAACAATTAAATGTACAAATTTTGAAATTATATATTTTTGTATTGAATTTTTTAACATTGTTAGCATTTCTCATTATTCAAACATATCAAATTCTTTGGCTAATTAATTGGATTAATTTGTTTGATGTCTTCTTGCTTTTGGTCTTTATATTTATTGTCTAGGGCCATGCATATATAGTACATACTTCAAAAAAAGGGGTTGTATTTATTAAATCATGGAAAAAGATACCCCTCCATATGCAATAGTTCCAAGATGTGATAATTCATGTTACTAGCTTCATGATCACGTCCCATTCATTTCTATTATTCATAATAATACAACCAAAGTATTGTCCCCTTACTCTTTTATAAGGCCAAATTTTAAGTCACTTTAAGCAATAGGGAATATCGAGAACAATAAATAAATAAAAAATAACAAACAAATTTGCCATGCATGAATTATTATGCCTTGGTTTCTATGTCTGTTCCGGGTTGCCTGCCCTTAGGAATATAAATATATTAGTACTATACTTTGTCATAAACTTAATTTAAATAGTAATTAATTAAAATAGTAGTATTAATCCAACCTTACTTGTGACTTTATGCTAATCATATTATAAGGTCAAGTAACCTCAATTGATCCGTGTAGTGTATTAAAACGTAGGAAATACAGGTGAAACTAATTAACAAACGCAACTTAATTGGAATACCGTACTTAGTTGGCATTGCTATATCAAATTGATTTTTATTGTTTCTTATAGAATTTTAGATGAATTGCAAACAACTAAAGAAATCTTCAAGAGGTCACAATTTTATTTTTTTTGGTCAAGAGAGGTAATACATTTTTTATTGTTTCAAATTATAATAAAAATTCATCAAACTTTCTTTGATTCATTTTTACTGATAATTTAAGACGGAGTAAGTAATTATTAAAAAATTAAAGAAATTAATGGAAATTAGAATAATTGGTGTTGATATCATAATCGTACCTATTTTATTTTATGCTACCCATTCAACGTAACTGTATCTAAATCAATCCAAAAGTAAAACCACAAATTGGATCAAGTCAAACCGAAAACTGTAAAAAAATTGCATTTAGTTTAAATCGCACGGATCATTTTTCTTCTAAACCGCACGGTTTGGTTTGGTTTGCGGTTTCCATTTTAAAAAATCAAACCAAACCAAACCGCAAAAGTTAACTTAACTATATCAACTAATAGCAATCAACTTATTACCTAATCAAACTTAGCAAGTCAAATCTAAATTGAGTCTATAAAATAGTAGGTGGTCGAAATATATAATTTCACGCAATTCAGAACTATACTATTATCATTAAAAACAAATTTGTATGTGTATGCAATCAGGGGCGGCCCTTTTGCATGTGCAACATGAGCCGTTGCGCAGGACCTCCGAAAATCGAGGGCCTAAAAAAAAAATTATAGGGCAGTAGTATTAGTAAATAAGGGGTGTAAAAAATAATTATGTTGCAACATATTAAGGCCCAAACCCAGTTTTTCCAAAGAGAAAAAAAAAGGAATAGAAAAATCTCTGCGTGAGAAAAAAGAAAGAAAGGGCGTTCAGTAGTAGTACATCACCAACAAATAGAATCACGACCGACCATCATCATTCATCAGCAGCCTAGCACCACCAGTCCATCACCGGTGGCAACTCTACTCCTATTCTCAAAAACTCAATCTCCATAAATCCATTTAAATTGAAATAACGGTAAAAATCAAAGTTTTACAAGTTAGGGTTTCTAAAATTTGAAATTAAAAATCACAATTTGAGGATGAATTTGTGAAGAAGAGATGTGTTTTTGGTTTCTTGTTTAGTTCTCAAAATTTACAATTGTTGGACGATGCAACTTTGGACTCTTGTTGCAGTCATTTAGAAGAGACGTTGAATTAAACATGGTGAGCAGTTTGATGTTGATGGGAAAGAATTATGTGTGGAGTTAAGGTTACTAAGAAATATGTTGCCCGGAGGAAAGATAGGACCTATTGATATATTAAATTTTTTGAAGGGCGTGAATTTATTTCCTAATACAGTTATTGCATATAGAATTTTATTGACCATTCCCGTGACAGTTGCTTCTGCAGAAAGAAGCTTTTCGAAATTGAAGTTGTTGAAGTCTTACCTGCGGTCTACTATGTCACAAGAAAGACTTAATGGCTTAGCATTGATAACAATTGAGAATCAACTCTTGGATGACATACAATATGAAGACTTGATTGATGAATTTGCTTCAAAAAATACTAGTAGAATGACCCGTTTTATGTAGTTAGAAAGTATTTTGGTGTTATTATTAAACTATGAATCTCTTTTATGTTAATTACATGAATAATTACTATATTTTTTTTATGTTATTTACAATTTAAATTAATGATGGGTTTTTTTTTTTAAATAAATTTTTTTATTTGTTTATCAAAGGGCCACTTTTATAATTTTGCACATGGCCTCCAAAATCATGGAGACGCCCCTGTATGCAATTTATGTGTATGTATATTATATATCATGTAAACGTTAAAATAAATTAAAATTTCCGATGTTTATTTTGTAACATGTTGGTAATATTCTCATATTTTTTATATCGTGATAAACCGTGAAAACCGAACCAACCCTAACCGCATTGGATGACTTTTTAAAAATCAACTGAACCAACCGAACCGCCTGCAATTTCATCTTGCAATTAGAATGATATTTATGTGTAAAATCGAACCAAACCGTACTGTGAACACCTCTAAGTACCCATAATAAAAATACCATGATAAGTGATCATAGCTTAGTTGGTTATATGTAATATGTAACTATCGGAATTTGAACCCTAATGCTCTCACTTAATTAGCGTGGAGTATGCAAGAATTTTAATTCAAACTTTAATACTCCTATTTATTCACTTTAAAATGTGAAATTTTAATCATCAATTATTTGATAAAAAAAAATTGAATAACATCATAAGATCTTTTTATTGACCATGTGTAGTGAATTGAATACTCATATCTATGATTGAAGTCTCACATTGACCGTGTTCTACCAATAATACCATAAATAAAAATCAAAATAAAAGCATGACCAGATCAACTTTATTTAGGAAAACTACTCTATACAAGCTTCGTTGTGATCATGTTGTCCAAGTAATGAGAAATAAATCTATACAAACAAAACATATATACTGAAACGGTACCAATATATGTGTGCTTAATTAATGACAATGCACGTCTAGAATTTAAAGCAAGATCTGTATGTTCTAAGTGTGTCTTTAAATCTTATCTCTATATATTGAGACCTCGAAAAAAAAATAGTGCTACCCTATAGTGAAAAATATACAACAAAAAATATTATTGTCATATCTTTTATAAAAAATGTTACAAGTCCATTCTTGATCGATATCTTTCATTTTTCACATACATTATTCTTCAAAGAAATGTTTGAATTTGGGCTTTAAAACCTTAATTAGCCGCTAAGTTTGCTCAAATTTGTGAACCACAACCACCTAATAATAATATTATATGTCAATTCTAGTTCAACTTACTTTGGCTTGTTTTTCTTAATGTGAGAATGGATTGCAAATTATTTTCAATATTAATTTGGTAAATTCATTATAAATGGTTGATTTGTTTATTTTTGATAATGTATATATAATAAGTGGTGATATATAATTATGCATTATATTCCAAATACACAATACCTTGAAAGAAACACATGCATGGTACCAAAACTATTAACCTATGTAGAGAAATACACAATAAATACGACAATAAACTTTTTATAGTGAAGTGGTAACATGATACACGTAACCATATAGATGGAAGCATATATACTAAAAACAATAATGAATTCAAAACATCCATATCTATCCATAAACTTTGAATATTTTATAAATAGGTGGATATGGACAAACACTGAGATTCAGAGAATACATAAAATCAAAACTTGGTGATCTCAAAATTTAATTAGGTCTTACTAGAAATTCAGATTTGAAGACAAGTTCAATTAAAGAAAGACTAGAAAAAATAGATAAAGTCACAAGCACATGACAATTTTGATATCTTCACAAAAGTTCAACATTCATTATTAGAAGTTAATGCATACCCCTTTCCCTCTTTTTCTTTTCATAGTATATGAAAAGCTGTATATCTTACTTTTAATATAATTTTTTGTTGCATAATATTTTTGGGTCGGTGTCCATTCATAAGTCCATCTAATGATCTAACTAAAACTAAGCCATGTGTGTTTTGCATACTATACATTAATCTCTATCATTAATTGTTGGTTTTGGATTTCCAAACTATTGTATTTTGATTTTTCAAATTCTATTTTAAAAGAAAATATCTACCGAAGTTGTTACTAGATTGAGTCACGACCAGGTCGCTCTCTTCAAGACGTTTCGTGGCACTACTCTGAAATTGTGCAAGGTAGAGACGTTTCGTGGATGAGATCAAAAGAAACAAATCCACAATAACAAACTAATGAGGGAAAGATAAGAAATTCAGTTGGATTCTCAATCTTATCACAATAACCATAAACAATAACCATAAGCTAAAATTATGGAAAGTGATATCCATCAATAAAAATAATAATAAAATAATAATTATTATTATTTTCATCATTATCAGGTATTTAAAATTAAATACCACTATTTAAACACTACTAATATGTTTGTTCTATTTTATGTGGGACCCCCACACTCTATTTTTTCAATTCACACAATATTAGATCAAAACTTAATTACTCAGTGTTTAATCTTCCAACCTTTCAATTTATTTCCAATTCACACCAATGTTCCAACATTAAATAGTACTCCCTCCGGCTATTATTATAAGCAAATTTGACTTTTTTGGTACATTGAAAAAGTGATGTATTTGGTTCATAATATGGACCAAATACATCACTTTTTTAATGTATCAAAAAAGTCAAATTTATTTATAATATAACAAGATATTCTTTATAAGCAACTATCCATCGGTTCGTGACTTCGTGTAGGTTGGCAATTTCCAATTTAACACATACTAAAAAAATAAAAATATTCACGATAGTATCTTTAAGACTTAAGAGTACTAATCAAAAATTTCATTAGCAAAATTTGTCTTAAAAATAAGAGTTGTCATGTTTGTCGATGAATAACTACAGCACTTTTTACTTAAAAAAAAACTACGGCACTTTTTATACAAACACTTGCATCTTTTAATACTTTTAACAAATTAAATTATCCTAAGACCTAGTAAAAAGTTTACAATAAAATAGAGATAGTAAAAATTTTACTATGTTACCCTTATGAAGTACTCCCTCTAGTCTTATATATAAGAAAATGTTAACTTTTTTGGTTCATTGAAGAATTGATGTATCTAGACAATAATATAGTCTAAATACATCAATTTAACAATGAATCTAAAAAGTAAAATGTTTCTTATATATAAGACCGGAGGGAGTAATGATATATAAATAGAAATTTAACATTTAATTATATAAAATATTTAATGTTTTAAAAGTTGAATATACAAATTTTAGTAAAAATTTATCATGTTTGTCTTATATATTGAAACAGAGAGAACATATTAGAATTTTTTTAAAATTAATTGTAAAATTAATGTATTTAAACAAAAATTATAATCTACATACATTAATTTTAAAATGAATCTAAAAAATTATTATTATTTTTTTATATATATGACTATAAGGAGGGAATTGGATCATCTTCTATACTTATGTGTTCAATCCTCTCTTTTTTTTTTTCCTGATCTAATTGTTGTTAATTTACAAAGAAAAAAAAATAAAGTAGAAGAAAAAAAAATGAATAATTGATTGAGATAAGAGCAGAATGAAAACAAAGACTATTGTATGTTTTAGCGGATTTAATGGACCCGACCATATAAAATTAGCATTAGTTAACCATTTTCTATTTTTATTTTGTCAACTTAACCCTATCAATTACAATCACTTTAAAAGCATTTAAAAAAGCGTAGATACGATGAGTTTGAATTTTCTCAATTTGTTATCCCTCTATTTATTTTTTATTTGGAGGGAGATAGACACATTAAAAATTAGTGGGACCTATTAAAAAGTGAATTCCATTAATTTTTAATATGTCTATCTCTTTTTAAATAGATGAAAAATAAATGGAGAAAATTCAAAAATATAATGAAGTATCTAAACAAAAGCCGAATCAAAGTGGTTTGAAATTTCCAATGGCCACGGTTTTCCAAAACAAACGTAATGGAGGGAGTATGGACCAAACCACAACCAAAAAAATAAAATCAATTCAAAGCAACAACAACAACTCATAAAACAACACGACACGTGGCATAGACTGATCCAACAAAAACAAAGCAACAACGTTTCCCATTCCATCATGCCACCACCATGACTCAACCAAGCAACACCATTTTCATTTTTTCATTTTTTAAAGAATAAGTTTTTATTAAATATATTAAAAATAGAAATAAAATATAAAATTAATATTGATAAAAACAATTTTTTACATTTTTAATATATTAAATGCATGAATTTTAAAATAAAATTTCTTTATATATATATATATATATGTTTAATTACACTCTTTAACATTTTCTTTAAATAAAGTAAAAAAAAACTAAAGAAAATGCCAAAAAGTCCTTTCTCTCTCTCCGGGTACACCGTACTCTTTCAGCGGGTCCCACGGCTAATTCCACGCTGGCACTTCACACGTGCCCCACTATTTTCATCTTCCACTGTTCCCTCATAACCCTGCCACACACGTGTGACCTTTTACTCTCGTGGGTCCTACTATTATCACGTTGTTCTTCCTTGGACGACCAGAAAAAATATAAGAAAACAACAACCGATGAAAGTGTTGTTGGATTTTTGTGTGATTCCTACGTGGCGTTATCTAGTTGGCACAATTACGTGGTGCGGTTAACTTCTTTTTACTAATGGTTAAAAGAGAAAGTGATTAATTATTATGTCCTTGCTTAGCCAATAGTTACGGTATAAACGGATCTTTTTACTGAAATATCCCTAGAAATTGGCAATAACTTTGGCTTGACTTGTCTCTTTTTCATGCTTTGCTGGCTGCTCAGAATTTTGCTTTTTTAAGCAAAGAAAAAAATATCCAAAAAAAAAGTCGCTCACATATTTGTACTGTTTTACACGATCTTTATTCCTTTTTTCGTTTACCTTTTTCTAAAATTGATTATTGGAGTATTATTATTATTATTAGTACTTTTATTAAAATAAATAAAAAGAGGTATACTTCTATGCCAAACAAGAGAAAATCATACCTACTCTTTCCATAAGAATTTTTACATACAATTAGCAGTATTAGAAAAATTTATTCAAATAATAAGTTTATTTGAGATATATGTAACTATTATAAAATTATTTATTCTAAATATATGAAACATGTTAACATGTTCTTTACTTTCAAAAAAAAAAAAACACGTTCTTTGAAAAAAATCTTATAATTAGAAAAAAAAAATATTTATAGTTTATTCTTGAATCTAAATTACTACTAGTATAATAGACTAATATAGTATATGTGTTATTTGTAAGGGGAAAATTCAGCTATTTGCAATTCTTTGGTTATTATTTTAGTAAAATTTGTATTTTTAGAACACTTGTTATTGTAATATCTTGAAATTAGTATCAATTTTCCTTGAAATATAAAAAAATCATGAAATACATTTATATAAAAAAAATAATTTAGTAACCATATACAAATTAATTACTTTAACCATTTTTTTAACATTTTAGATTATTGCTAATGCTAGAATGTTCTTTAATAGTAAATGTATAAATATAGCATTTCTTAGCAAGAGCTAAATTTATCTAGAGCATTTTAATAGTAAATGTATAGAGTATTTCTTATTATATGTTTGGTTTACTTTTTGAATGAGCTAAAAATGAGTTTAGATGGATAAAGTTAGTTTTGATATATTTGAGTGCTCTCAATAGAATTGATTTTGAATATAGATAAATTTATTATTGAACTCATTTTATTTAAATATATCTAAATATAAATTATTCATCTTCAACTCAATTTTAATTAGAATTTATTTTACATAATTAATTAACTCCAATTTTTTTTTAAGTAATCTAATGGTTAAGAATTTCACACGCAAGGTGAATTAATATAATATTTTTAGTTCGAATCCTATTGAATTATAGTCACAGAAAGTCATGAACATTCAAAATCAATTTTTGTTACCGCATATCTAAAATGCATTTATTGAACTAAAAAAATCAGATATAGTAAAAATATATTAAAATTTACTCCTATTTAGTTAAGATTTTTAAAGTATGAAAAATGTTATTTTTAATACATAAATATTTTTTGTTTTCTTGACTTGTGTTTCAAGCACTAATTAACATAACCAAACATTTATAATTATTGTTTTTGGTTAAGTAATCGGCGACTAAAATTTTACTTTTTAAAGTAAAAAAATGAAAGTGTCGAAATACTAATTATACGATCTATGCATTTTACATTCAATATTATTTTATCAACCGTGTTATACTCACGATTTTTTTTTGTTAGATAAAGTGATAATCCGCTAAAATTAAACTCACATAATTGTAAAATTTCAAATTCAAATCTGAATTATAATGTCCGACCTAATAATTTCGATATTTTACCATTAATGTTAGGATTTATGGGATATGAAAAAAGTATTTTAATATTTGAGAGGGATTTACTAAAATTTAGGAGTAATAATGGGTGGACGGTGGACCATACCAATGCAAACTTTGAAAAACCCCACCACCATATAGAGTTGTCAGCAAGCCATTTATTTTCTCCTTCTGTTTTAATTTCTCATCTCAATCACTACTTGTATCTTCCTCCCCCCTCATTCATTTGTCCTCTCACACCAAAGCACAATATCCCAAACCCACCAGCTAATACTCCAAATAAAACCCACGCCAATATCGCATTTACATTCACATACACATTAACTAAACAACACAACACTACTTATATCATTCTCCAACCATAACAACAACAATCCCATAACATTTTCATTTCTCTCTTCTCTAACTTCTCTCTAATATCTCTTTTTCCTTCTATCATGGCCGTTGAATCTCGCCATCTTCACCTCTTTTCCCCTCAACTCATAACCAACCGGTACATATAACATATTCAATTATTCATTATTGCTTCTTTTCTTATGTTTTTTAGATAAATTTTAATTTTCTTAAGTTTTTTTATTTTTTGCAGAGAAATGATGAATCCTATTGAAACAAACATGAACAACATCTACAACAACATATCACAAATGGGTTACTCATCAATTCCACCATCTTCAATCAAAACAACAGCAACCGAGACACTAATCCTACCACCTTACAACTCCATAACAACCGATTCTTTACCTCAAAAAACAGCTATGAACTCCGACAGCGGTTTAACTTATAATGTTCCTTTAAGAAAACGTTCTAGAGATTCTAGAGACTACTCAAATTCCATCAATTTTCCTTTCCCAAATTCTTATCTTTCTCCTACAACATTAACATCTCAACAAAACAACCACAAAAGTTGTGCCTCTTCATCGTTCTCTTTTCTTGGTGAAGATATTTCTCTTCAGATCCAAAGACAACAGCTTGATATTGATCAACTCATTGCCCAACAAGTAAGTTCAATCCTAATTCCAAAATCATAGTTCAAATTTCATATGGGTCATTTTAAGATTTGTTTTTCTTTCGAAAAAATCTAATATTTTTTCAATGGGTCATTTTAAAATGAAGTTCTAAAATGACCCATTTGTGTTATCATCATTAATCTTGAATATAAATTTTTTCTATGAAAAAATTCTAATTTTTTTTGATATTTTTTGTTTAGATGGAGAAAGTGAAATATGAGATTGAAGAAAAAAGGAAGAGACAAGCGATGAGGTTGATTCAAGCTATTGACATGAGTGTGTCAAAGAGATTAAAAGCAAAAGAAGAAGAAATTGAGAAAATTGGGAAAATGAATTGGGCTTTAGAAGAAAGAGTTAAGTCACTATGCATGGAGAATCAAATATGGCGTGATTTAGCACAAAGCAATGAAGCAACAGCCAATGCTTTAAGGTCTAATCTAGAACAACTTCTTGCACAACGCGGCGGAGACGAAAACGGCGAAATTTCTCCGGCGGGTATGCCGGGTGCTTTAATAGATGATGCAGAGTCATGTTGTGATAGTAATGAGAGTATTAATGATGATGGAAATGCTGTGGATCAATGGAGAAATTTAGGGGATAATAATAATGGTAAGAAGAAAATTGAAGTGATGAAGGTTATGGGAAATTCATGTGGTGGTGAAAGTGGAAGCAATTTTGTGAATAGCATGAAACTGTGTAGTAACTGTGGAAAAGATGAATCTTGTGTGTTGATTTTGCCTTGTAGACATCTTTGTTTATGTGGTGTTTGTGGGTCTTCTCTTCACATTTGTCCTATTTGTAAATCTTTCAAAACTGCTAGTATCCATGTTAACATGTCTTGAATGAAACATGGATGGATAAGATTACATTAGCTAGTTTCTTAGAGAAAGGAAAAAGAAGAAACAATTTTTCACTTATGGAATGGTAAAAAAAGTCATTTTGATCTCAAATCTCTTCTTCTATCTTCCCTCTATATGTTTTTACATTACATTTCATTACAATTTTGTTTTACTATCATTGAATCAACAAATTATAGCATAAGGTGAATAAGTGATTTATTGATTCAATTATAAAAAGGTACATACTGTTGATGTGATCCTCTTGAAAAAATTTCTTGTCCTTTTTTACAAGATTTTTAACCAAATTAGTATTTCTTTACAAATATATCTTGACTTTTTTTTACAATAAATAAATAATAGTATGATGGTAATTTTCTTGGAAAGCAAACTGTTAATTAAAATTCAGTATTAATAAACTTATTACCCTTTTTTTTTAAACAATAAACTTAGTGTTATAAACTTTTTTAATTCTAACAATTTAGTCAATACAATTTTGTACGTAAATATATTTCCTATGATTTTATATATATGTAAATATTTTTTTCAGATTTTTTGAACATTTAATGTATTTGTTCCTCTGATTTTATACAAGCCCAAAATTTGACTTTTAAATTTTTTGAAAAATTGATACTATATAAAAAGTCACATTTTGATTATATATAAAATCGAATTAGTAATTCATACTTAGATTAATTCATTAGGTTTGATTTAGTATGTATGGGATCTCGGGTTTGATCATTTGCTAATTGTTAACTAAATGGACATTCATATTTAGTTTGAATTCATCAAAATAGTTTTGCATCGTTTGATAATCAAAGTTAAGAGTTGTTTATATATATATAAACACCGGCATCTGTCAAATAGACTTTTTTTACAAGAGATGAAATTGTGATGAATTAACCTTAAAACGAATCATCTTTTGAAAATATGAATTTATGGTCGGATTGAAACAATATTGGGTTTTTTTTTTTATTGACATCAATAGAATCTTATTATTGACCCACAGTTAGATCGTTACATATCACTGGATTTTTGCTTTGTGCATTTTTGGAGTGTGATTTGGTGTATCATCACAACAATGTAGTCTATTTTGGCGTATTATAGGGGAGGGTAACTCAATAATAAAAAGAAAAAGAGGGGAAGGTAAAAAGTGAAAATAAAAAAATCTATTTTAATGTGGGGTCCACAGAGCATTGATCTATCTACCTGACAGTTCCCCCAATAGAGAAACGAGGTAAACCTCGAAAGGATAGATAGATTAGATTAACAAAAGATATGGTAGCGCGTGTGAATAGGGCGCGTTGAGTCAACGTGATAGTGACGAGTGTGCGGCAAAATCTGACACGTAGGACGCGCGCAAATGTCGCTGTTGTTGTTCATGTTTTGTTTAGTTTAGTAGTGTCTGCAACGGCCATTTTTAATTAAGGAAAATGTTAAACAGTATCTCGGACATTATTTAAACATATAAATATCGTAATTATGTTTTGGAGTTTGTGCATTTAATATTAAGAATGTAAAAAAGTTATTTTATTAATATTAATTTTATGGTTCATGCTAACTAGTGCTTTAAGGATACCAAAAAAAGAAAATTCTGCATAGAAAACAACATAAATTCAATTTTTTAAAAGTTGACTGCACAAGTTTCAAGAAAACTTTACTATATTTGCTTCCTTAACTAGGGCTCCGGGGGCACTAATTAACATTTTCCTAATTTTATTTTTTATTTCTATTTATAGTATTCTTTACAAGTGTTTCGAAAGCACTGTTTAACATGACTCTTTAATTAATAACGAATAAACAGTGTGTCCGGTGTATTTATTAAACACATAACAAATAAAATATAAAATTAATATTAATAAAAATAATTTTAATATATTAAATATACGAATTTTAAGATAATTTTTTATTTATTTATGTGTTTATTTATCATTTTCAATTAATAACTCACTCTTTTAACCAAAAGACAATTCATAATTTACAATCCCACACGTTCTTTCTTCACCCGTGCTTCCCAACACATACTGCATTATCAATAATTAAATTTTTAAAGAGAATGTTAATTTGTGCCCTTAAGGCATATGATAAGAGGATAAATATAAAAATTATGTTTTGGAATTTTGTGAATTTTTACTTTTGATACATTGAATTTCTTAGCTTATTAAATGTAAAATTTCCATATAAAAATATCTTATCATGTGCCCTTAACATAACCCAATTTTTAATCTTATCTTAAATGTGACTAAATAGACATGTTTTAGGTGAACAGAATTAAAGTGTTGTGTTGATTGAGAAGACGGTGGCGTTTTTAATTTGTGATTGATTAGATTAGATTTGGAGTAAGTTAATGGTAGATGGGTACAAGAAAAAGTGATGTTAATATGGTTGGGTGGCGGTGTAGTGGATATTATAGATCATTTTGGGGAGTGAAAATATTAGTGATGGTGGTTGAATGAGGCGTGTCCTACACAACTTACTGTGTGACCTTATTTCACTATCTTATCACTGTTAAATAGGGACTAGAGCAAACCACTATCAACCCCAATTATATTCTCCTTTTATGTCTACCTCACATTCAAACACATTTCTCAAAAAATGTAAAATTAAAAATTAGTACTAGTAGCATTTCATAAATTTAATTTAATTGATA
The DNA here is from genome assembly GCA_954870985.1 of Trifolium fragiferum. NCBI lineage: Eukaryota > Viridiplantae > Streptophyta > Magnoliopsida > Fabales > Fabaceae > Trifolium > Trifolium fragiferum. Next base: position 20,934,572 of record OX940789.1, read on the forward strand.
GGGATAAATTTAATTTAATACAGTACTTATGTTAGTAGTTTGTTTAAGTAGGGTAGGGTACGGTTGTCCTGTGGAGATAATAAATGTGTATGTACACAAAAAAGATAGTGGTGCAGTGAAGAGATTTTACGGCATGCGGTTAAAAATGGGGAAACAATGTTATCATTTCATTACTCGTTTTTTGTTGTTGTTGTGCTGTTCTGCTACACTGCTGTACTTTACTGTTTTTGTTTCAGTTTTATTTTTTTCTGATTCCTCCTACCCACGACTGAATAATGTAATGGCTTTTATTGTTCCCGAAAGAACGGTACTATTTTCAGTGTTTTGCGTATTTTCATACCCTGGGAAATAGGGAACAGAAGAAAGTGAAAATATGGGATTTATTAATACGGGACTTGATTACCATGTGTGTTGCACGTGACTGGTCAATTCTTTTTATTTAAGTCAATTATCAGCTAAAGAGGTGGAGATCTTGGGGCATGCGTTTCCTTATTACTCTCATTTTTCGGTCCGTTTGGTGTTTGGTTCTATAAAAACAAAGTTAAAGAACTTTAGTTAAAGATATACTCCAGTAAATTAATGTACATTACTAAATTGACTAATTTTAATTTAGATTAAGTATTACCTCCGATTTTATATATAAGCAACAAAATAAAAAAATTTAAAGTTTTAAATATAAGCAAAAATTCACTTCAATTATTATGTTTTATGACATTATTCCAATTCCAACTAATAAATGCAATGTTTTACACTTTTCAAAAATGGTAGTTAAATACTTCAAAGCATTAGTTAAATATATTGAAAATCAAATATTTTATATTATACAATTTTTTTTTAAAAGTATATAAATTATTTAAAATTAAAACTATATTTTGGGATATTAGTTAGCATTTATTTTAAATTATTTATTTAAAATCTAAATTTTATTTTCTCATTCGGTTAACAAAAAAGTAAATATGTTTTTAGAGTTATTTTCCATAAAGGGTCATGCTAATAATCTAACATGTATGAGTGTATCTTAAATATTAAAATATCTTGATATAAAATTTAATATTTTAAAAGTTGATTGCGTGCGACAGCAAGCGAACGCCTTTCATTGTAAAATGCGAAAGGTTTTTTTCTTATATTTCTTCTGTTCTAAAATAATTGTCTCTTTTTATTTGAGCTTTTTAACTCGGCCCCAAGTTCGCTCGGGCCGGCCTAAAATGGGGTCGGGTAGCTCGTCTTGCAGTTATAAATGTGAGGATGTATACGACGTCCACACCATTAATGGTTGTCGGCCGTTTAAAAAGACTGACTTTCTTGATCGCTGGACATATAGGTGTGGTTTGGCCATGATCCATAGTGGGTCGAGTCCGACGCTTGGGCGAACGAATTCGTCATAAATTGAGCTTTAGGTCTGGTCCAGCACAAAAATAAATTGAACAGCCGAATATTATATATATATATATATATATATATATATATATATATATATATATATATATATATATATATATAGTTTACAAGAGGAACCAAGTAAATCGGTAAGATAATACAACATTCAGTCGATCCCCAAACACAAAGGGTTCGACCACCAACGATAACAGTTAGACCCTAGAGTAACATATGCTGACCTCAATCAACAGTAAGAATACTTCTTGACTTTGTCTAGAAGCTGCTGCATTTATTTCTCTGAATTTCAAAAGATTTGATGGTTTCGTTCACTCCACATAATCCAGACAAAAGCAAGTCAAACAGGCTGCAAGAAAGACCGCCAAGAACGGGAACCACCTGCTGCATGAACGAATTGGACAAAATGATCTGAGAGGCTGTGAGTATCCGTTGTCGAGAAACCATTCCAAGCCCAAACTAAAGGCCAAAGAGATCAAAAGCCACAAGAAAGAAACAAGTGTTCAGCAGACTCAGCACCACCGCAACCTGAAACCGATTTCGTAGGAGACGCCATGCAAAAATAGACACATTCAAGGAAATCAGTTTGTGCCATAAGAGATCTTCCGTTACCCTGAGAGCTATGTAGCCTGGATACGTGACAGGATACCGATACGGCGATACGTGGAATTTTTTAAAATTTCCGATACGATACAGTTGCGATACGTTGTTTAAAAATAAATTTAAAATTAAATATACAATTACACAATATATAAATATAACAAAAATGGAGAAAGATAATAAATTAACATTCAAATTACTCAAACTTAGCAAACAAGTGACAATTACATATCTCAAGTGTTGAAAGTGCCTTAAAATCTCGGTTACATGAAGTCAGGATTTCGGAATCCAGAAGTTGTGGCCTGCGCGGGGAGCAGCCACTTGTGCGCGGGGCGCAATTGCTTGCGAGATGGAGCTTCAGCTCCTGTCATCTGCGCCGGGCGCATCACGTGTGGTGGCCAAGTTTGTTTGTTCGCAGATTCTGTGGAGAAATTGTTTTGGAGAAAATCTGACTTATATTGTGTTTGTTTTTAAATAGGATATATTTAAAAACAATATGAGATTTGTTTTTATTTTAGAAGATTATCTTTTAAAATAAGTAGGCATATATTTTTCTATAAATAGAGATTGCTTTATTCATAGAAAAATTGAGTTGAGTTGGGTAAACAAGGGTTTGTCGTCAAAGGCAAAAGATTGTTTGTTTCGCCTTGGGTAGCTAGGTCAATTGAGTCTCTTGGTCACGGGAAGAGATTCGGGATTAGGGTAGAATTATGATTAATTCTTGTAACCCTATTTGGGATTTCTTGTGAAAGTTTCTTATTGATCATAGTAGAATGGAAGGGTTGCTCCCTCCCCCAGATTACGTTCATTAACACCGAACTGGGTAAACAAATCATAGTGCGTTATTTATCGTTCTTTATTTGTTCTTGAATATTGCATCATCAACTCTATCAACTTAATTTGGTTACTTGGTTCAATTTGCTCCACACATCAAAGGTTATTGGTGTGAGTTTAAACCGAATTCACAACAATTGGCGCCCACCGTGGGGCAAGGATCAAATCGATAATCAGGTACCATGGGTTCGAAGTTTGATATCGAGAAGTTCACCGGGAGTAACGACTACGGGTTGTGGAAGGTGAAGATGAGGGCTGTGCTGATTCAGAACAAGTGTGTTGAGGCGATAAAGGGGGAAGCACTGATGCCGGCTAATCTCTCAGCCGCGGAGAAGACCGAGTTGAATGAAAAAGCCTTGAGTGCGATCATCTTGTGTCTTGGAGATCGGGTGTTGAGAGAAGTAGCGAAGGAGACGACGGCTGCGCCTTTGTGGACCAAACTTGATTCATTATACATGACCAAGTCGTTGGCACATACCCAGTTCATGAAGCAACGTCTTTACTTTTTCCGAATGGTAGAGACGAAACCCATAACGGAGCAACTGACGGAATTCAACAAAATCTTGGATGATTTGGCGAATATTGATGTGGTCCTAGATGACGGAGACAAAGCTTTACACCTACTGTGTGCTTTACCTAAGTCCTATGAAGGTTTCAAGGATACTATGCTCTATGGCAAGGAAAGCCCCGTTACCTTGGAGGAAGTTCAAGCGGCCTTAAGGACCAAAGAACATACTAAGTTTCAAAACTTGAAGGTGCAAAGCGGTGCGGATGCCTTAACCGTTTCAAGAGGGAAAGGTAGAGGTAGGGGTAAGTCGGCTAAGTTTGGAGACAGGTGGAGCTATTTCTATTGTGGAAAGAAAGGTCACCTCAAGAGGGATTGTCCGGAATGGAAGGACAAGATTGGTTCCGTGCATGTTGGGGAAGGTTCCTCTGAAGAGGAGAGTTATGAGAAGGCGGAGGCACTTATGGTGTCAAGTTAGGAACCGGAGGAGAGTGAGACTCTAGACTCTGGTGGCTCTCATGACGTGATGGAGTTATGGGACTTTGGGGTTGTTTTTGATCAAGTCGGGTGGTTCTGCAAATTGCAAGGTGGAGTTTATAGTGTGAGTACCGGGTTTGAAACTTTGGTGGAGTTTCAAGTTTAGGTAAAGTCTTCCGATAGTGGGACTAGAGGAGGCGAGCCAACATTAGCTCTTGGCTATCTAGCAGGAGATAGGGAGGAGAGCGGTGATGTTGCACCTTTTGGGAATGACTGTGAAGACCTTGTGGGGTATGTTCCAATTGAGGTTGAAGAAGTACAAAACCTATTGAAGAACTTCAGGGAAGCAATTGGGAACACCGACAAAAGAACTTGGGAACTTGTAGGGCTACTTGAGCTAGTGGGGCACAAGGAGAGTTCAATGTTGGAGCTTGAACAACCACCTAAAATTCCAGGGTTGGTTGGGAACAAGCAAAGCTTCGAGAGTACGGAAGGCATTCCGGGGTTCGAAGAGGGTGTGGTGAAGCTTGTAGGACTATCCAAAAGGCCGATGATAGTTGGATGCAAGCGTATCTTCAGGCGGACGGGTTTGATCACTCCAGGGGCTAAAGAGGTTGCGGTGAGTCTTGTGGGGCTACCTAAAATTCCTATGGTAGTTGGAGACAAGACCTTCATGAGGGCGGAAGGCATTCCGAGGAATGAAGAGGTAGAGGTACGACTTGTGGTTCTAGCAAGAGTTGTTGGAAGCAAGTGGAAGAGGTCAAGGTTCAAGTGGGACTTGGACTGGACCGGTGATCTTGAATAGAAGATTCAAGATGGAGGAAGCAGCACGGTGGTTGAGTGGGTCACCATCGATTTGAAGGCAAGGTGGAGAATTGTTGAAAGTGCCTTAAAATCTCGGTTACATGAAGTCAGTATTTCGGAGTCCAGAAGCTGTGGACTGCGCGGTGCGCAGCCACTTGTGCGCGGGGCGCAATTGCTTGCGAGATGGAGCTTCAACTCCTGTCATCTGCGCGGGGCACATCACGTGTGGTGTGACGTGAAGTCATCAGTGGCCAAGTTTGTTTGTTCGCTGATTTTGTGGAGAAATTGTTTTGGAGAAAATCTGACTTAGATTGTGTTTGTTTTTAAATAGGATATATTTAAAAACAATATGAGATTTGTTTTTATTTTAGAAGATTATCTTTTAAAATAAGTAGACATATATTTTTTTATAAATATGGATTGCTTTATTCATAGAAAAATTTAGTTGAGTTGGGTAAACAAGGGTTTGTCGTCAAAGACAAAAGATTGTTTGTTTCGCCTTGGGTAGCTAGGTCAATTGAGTCTCTTGGTCACGGGAAGAGATTCGGGATTAGGATAGAATTAGGATTAATTCTTGTAACCCTATTTGGGATTTCTTGTGAAAGTTTCTCATTGATCATAGTAGAACGGAAGGCTGCTCCCTCCCCCAGATTAGGTTCATTAACACCGAACTGGGTAAACAAATTATAGTGCGTTATTTATCGTTCTTTATTTGTTCTTGAATATTGCATCATCAACTCTATCAACTTAATTTGGTTACTTGGTTCAATTTGCTCCACACATCAAAGGTTATTGGTGTGAGTTTAAACCGAATTCACAACATCAAGTTAATTAAGTACTACCCAAAAATGATAATTATTACTATTCAAAAAACAAAACATTATCGGTACCATCCAAAAAACACATGGTTGTCAATCCATAAAAAACATCATACTCTAACATTCACTATTTAAAAGGAAACACAAATTGTATTAGTTTCATCTTCTTCATTTCTATCATAAAAAAACATTATTTTTCCGATACTTCTCCGATACGTGTGTATCGGAGAAGTATTTGACACGTATCGGTAATTATTTTTTTAAAAAATAATTTTAATTGTCTGATACTCTCTGATACGAGTATCGGTATCGGACACGTATCAGACACGATACTTCACCATTTTTGAAGTATCGTGGCTTCATAGCCTAAGATTAGCTGAATCCTGAGAGGTCAGAATCTGATAAGTATCACAGATAGACATAGTATCCTGTAACTGGGTCCGGCCGCCATTGTCACCTGTCAGAAGACTTAGCCTGCAAAGTCACGGGATGAAGTAAAGTCTGACACTCCTCCAACATCACCTCCTTTCACGCCTACAACTGTCTCCTCCACACCCACGTCGCCCTTCCGATCTCCCACCCTAAAGAATGCATCTTCGCTACTGTGGCCGACTTGGGCCAACCCCAAATCGAACAGGCGCCCAAACCTCTCGCACAAATGGGTCCCACCCAGCCAAGGATCAGACCAGAAAAGAGTAGTTGTCCCATCCCCACCTTCCGCGTCACACACTCACCAAACTAGCCGTTCCTACGTCCTCCTACTCCATTCTTGATCCTCACTACCTCCCTTCACTACACTGATCCCATTCTCCCTCCCACATCGTACCCTGCTCCACCCCATGACGGGCTACTAGCAAAAATACATATTTTAAAATTATTTATTCAAAAATTTTGTATTGTTATTTCTTAACGAAAGGGGTAAATAAGAAAATGTAACTCTTCGTTATTAAATTTAAAAATTTGTAATTTTTTGTTTTTGTCCAAAAGATAGTAGTCATTTCTTATAATTAAAAAATTTAGGGTAAATTATATTTCGGAGTCTCTGTAATCATAGGCATATAATAAGCATTTACCGTATAAATAACCTATTAAGAAGATTTTCACGCGTAGTATAAACCAACTTCTTACCCTTCACCGAAAGAATAAAAAATAAAAATGTAACTCTCTGTTTAAAATAAATTCTTAAAAAGAATATTTTAAGTTTATAGTGAGAATAAAATTAAATTATATTTTTGTGAGAAACAGCATTTACACCATCCAATATTATTAAATTGTAAATGTAATAGATCTGTCATCAATTATTTGTCAAACAAATTATTCTTCTATATTTGCGTTTATATTTCTATTTTTTAACAATATTTGCATCTATATTTCAACAACGAGAGAGCCATAACGTTTTTTTTATATATATGAGCTAGCAAGAAGAGCCATAAATTTTTTTATTTTTTTGGTACATAGAGCCATCAGCCATAAAACTTATATGGGGGTAAACTAACAAAGGAAATTATTGATAATTTTCTTAAAAAAATATTAACATTGTTGAAACTTCAACTACATGACATAGATATTGGAACAACTTCTAAATATTATTATGAATTAATATTGATGATAATGTTTTCCATTGATTGTGTACATGATAATAGCCGGAAATGTTCGGCTCCATAATAAAATACACACTGAATTTTCAATTGATTTTTATACTATGAAAAACGATTCATTGATTCAAGCATTTTTTTTTTTGGTAGATAACGATTCAAGCATTTTAGATGATGAAATAGATAATTATGGAACAAGAGGCAAGAGTCGTGAGGATTTAGGTGGCAAGAACAAGTCAATATTAGCAAATGAGTCGCTATTGTATAACATCAAACTCAATTTGACTAATAAGAAAAATACAAAATATAACTAACACTATTACACTAATATGTGCAAAACGTGGATGTCATTTTTTAGTATTTTATAGTTAATTATATTTTAAAAGTACTTGTACGTTTTATTTTATTTATTTATTTGACAAAATGAGCACTTATTAATATTCTTCTAAAATATATCAAGAAAACTGTAAATAAAAATATTCTTCTATATGGAGTAATTTACACTGTATACAAAAATAAATCTGTAATATCCATTCCAAGTCCAAAATCAAACAAACGAATAAATGAGACGTACTACAAATAGCAAACGCAACAATGTAAATCACATTGGAATCAGCTATCTTTAGTCACATTCATCCCACACCAAATAATAGTACTTTTTTTTTTCCTTCTTTACTCTTATCACAATATCAAATAATTTTAATGTAGTACACCTAATAAATAGTATTTCCTCCGAAGAGACAAGTTTATTTTTAAAATTTATTAAATTAATAATATAATATTATAATTAAATATATTAATTATTAAATATAAAAAGAGGTATAGAAAGGAGTTGTAAATTTGACTAATATTCTAAGGAACCAGAAGTAAAAAAATTCATGCATAAGCTATAATATAAGAGCTATAATATAAGAGACGGTTAAGTTTTGAAATTCATTTATAAGAGTTATTTTGATTAAAGTTTTAAAGAATATTCCATGCCCCAAAACATTCGTTAGTATTTGCCATACATTAATTATTAAATAAATATAAAAATAAATTATTTCTTATAAAAATCATGGAAGTAGGTGTATTTAATAATACTATTCACTAATGTCTTAAAAAAATAATAATACTATTTACTATTGATTAGCTATTTAACATTTGCCATAATGTAATACCCTCCACTACTCCATTGGAAAAGCAATTGCAGTTAGCACTAGCAGTACTAGTGAGGTTGTTCCACGTTGAATGTGAAAAGCAAAATTTCCAAATCAATCGAGCAGTCACTAGTATAGTAATACTCCTATAGTCCCTCCCATTAAATTAAAACACTAGTAGGATAGTCCAAATTTGATTTATGTACGCATACAGAAAAATATGATGTTTGTTGATTTGATGCAGTTTGGGGACACAAGAAACCACGACCTCTTATAGTGGACCCCACTTAGGTCAGGTACAAATGCCAAAGGTACTATAGCATTTAGTGAGGAGTAGTCCCAAACAAGGACAACACTAAAATAATGTCAATGAGATTTTTTTTGGTAGGATGGGATCTTTTTAGACCTGTGTGGACCCTACATGATTAGGACCATCTGTCCCTTTGTGACCGGCAGCTCTACAAAACACGTGAATCTGATTCCCACTCATCACAATTTAACACTCCTTCCTTTCGACTACTTTATTTTCTCCTTTTCTTGCATAAGAAATAATAAATCACTGCAAACTCATGCATGAGAAAGGCTTACCTAGGCACAACATATTTAGGTATAAGTTTAGATACATATATATAAATTAAAAAAATTAAAAGAAAAATAAAATGGTCAAATCAATCATTATCACTTTATTCAATTTTTCTTTAATTTTTACCATTTATTATGAGTGTGTCTAACAATAAAGTGTTGGGTTTATGCCTAAGTTAGACTTTCTCATCATGCATAAGTAAAAGAGTTGAAGTTGAAACTTAGATTATAACATTTAATTTAATAATTTTGATATTTGTTGCTAATTAAGATTCAGTTTAAATTGATAAAATATAATGGACTAAAGTAGAGAATAATATAGTGGAATGAAATGAGATGAAGCAGAATGAAATATCCAATATCCTTAATAGCCGAGCACGGCCTAAGAAAGTAAGCAACCCAAATGAGCGCAACAGTGCAACGAACCCCAACACAAGGATTATAACCAGTGGTGGATCCAGACACTTTAGGTGGTGGAGGCTAGAAAATGTTGTCTATATTTTTTCAAATAACAAACAACCTGCATTATACATTATCAACGTGAAACTCAGTACCATTCAACTCAACAACCTGCTATGTTTGAAAATATCTCGACTCATTCACAATTATAATGACAAAAAAAAAAAACTACACAATTATAGTGATTAAAAAACTCAAAATACATTAAAGCTTAAATAAATTACAATTGTTATTTACGAGACTTCATATTTTAAAACTTTACGATGATTCTTTCGGTATCAACATTAACAAATAAGTCACTTTCTATACTGAAAATTAAAAAAATAAACTTTCGAGGTGTGGTTAGTAGTTAATGGGCCAAGTCATGGGGCTTAACTAAAATATATTATTATTAAAGGATTATTTTTTTGGTGGGGGCTTAAGCCCCCATAGGTATATACTACCATCTGCCCCTGATTATAACGTCCAACACCGGAATGATGAGCATTAATTACTCATCATGGCTCTTTAGCCGTTTTCCAAAACACGATCTATGACCGAAACAAACAACACCAACGACTCCAACAACCATATTCAAGGTGAGGGAATCAACGAAAATCACCAAGAAGATGGAGCTTTCATGTTTGTAACTGAAACAAATCCTAGCTATGATCCCGAGCATCCTTCTGACCCATTGGACGTCCATCCGTTGACTCCAGGAGCATCTTTGGAGACGATCATGACTGCGCTGGTGGCCGCTATCAACCGACAGAGAGATGTCATCAGGCAACAGAACAAGAGGATCGAGGCTGTTGAAGAATCGCGAATCACGCGAGCAACTACAAGCGTCGAGGATCGCCTCTTTCTTCCCCACGAAGAAGAGAGCGCTCGAGGACCAGGTTAAGATCCTTGAGGACTTACGATCCTCGTGGACACAGGAGTCCTCCGAGGAGAAATGGAGGTGGACATAGAAGTAGGACCCCTCCTGTCCATTCAACTGGACGCAACTACTGTTGTCTGAAAGAATCATGAGGGTACCGTTGCCCGTGGGATTAGAAAAACCACCGGTAATGGACAATTATGATGAGACCACAAATCCCGACGTCCATATTGAAAACATTGAAGTTGTCCTCGACTACAGAGGAGTTCGAGGATCCATCAAGTGCAAGTTATTCTCAACAACATTATGGAAATGAGCAATGACTTGGTACAAGAATTTGCCCCCAGAATCCATTGACTCTTGGAAGGAGCTTTGCAAGCTTTTTACTGCACATTTCATCGCTTCAAGTAAGCATCCCAAGACTGAAGCAACCCTCGAGGCCATCGTCTAGCGAGATGATGAGTCTCTAAGAGAATATATTGACAGGTTTAATATGGCTACGATCGAAGTAAGAACTGACGACAGAATGAAGTTGTACCTCTAGGAACGAGGACTGCGCCCTGGAAGTGATTTTGCCAAAGCTACCGGAATCGAGGAAGTGAGGTCACCAGACGCCTTCCTCGAGAAAGCTCAAAAATACATTGCTTATAAGGAGAAACAAATGGCCGCGGATGTGAGAAAACCTAAGCATCAGGATTGAAATTCTGTTCTCTGGCAGGACAGATGTCGTACACAATGTCTAGGACAATGTGTCTGTAGTCCAGAAGTCTTAGACAACTGGTTCGATAACTGGTTATGTGGATCACTCGTTATTGCAGTACTGAAGTAAATAAAAGCAATAAACAACACCAGTAATTTGTTAACCCAGTTCGACGCTAAACAACCCTACTCTGGGGGATACCAATCCAGGAAGTGAACACTACTACTCCGAATCAATACTTAGTCTTACAACCACACCAAACACCTTTTGGCATGTATGTCTTTTCTTAATCCTAGTAATCTTCTACCCAAGGGCTAACTCCCCCTGAATATGAGAACCTACCCAACTCCCTCTAATCACTAATCCCAAGTGACGAAACTTTAAACTTCACAGTTTAAAAGACTTAGTTGAATGACAACATTCAACGACTCAAGGCTACCAAGTATCAAGAACAATACAAGGAGCTACTAATGCTTTGCACAGTGGGGACAAAGCTTTGGACTCACAGTCTTTAGTTATTGTGGGTTGAGTTTTAAGCTCTATGTTGAGTCCTTTATATAGGCGTGCAGGTCTTCAGATAATCTTCAATCTTTCAGATGCACTACAATAAGAATTAGTTTTAAAACCAATTTGTTTTAAAACAAACTCCACAAAATAAAGAATTAATCTCTATCCACAAATTAAATACGAATCCAATCGTATCTAACACATAGAATTAATAACATACTTTATCATTAATCCTAATCTCAGCTTGTTACTAAAAGATCCGCGCTTTATTCAAATTTAAACAAACACGCGTGCTTAATGGATAAGCATTATCTTTTAAGCTAAACTAGGTCAAGATGTCCTACCCACATGTCTTGGGACATCTTGTTCGACATGTTGCCTAAACATGCTTTGAACCCAGTGACAAGATGTCTAGGACATCTTGTTCAACATGTTGCATCTGCACATCTTCAATATGCACAAGTGGTTTAGACTTAATTACTTCAGCATTGGTGCTTCAGTTAAGTCACTCTGACCAAGTTGTTTTAGCCTTATGATGCATCCAATCTCCGAAGAACTACAATCTCCCCCTTTGGCAAATTATGGCTAAAACAACCACAAACTACTTTGTTGAATGTGCATTCTTCAGTCTTCAATCTTCAAATTCTTCAATCTTCAAATTGATCTCTGTTGATGCAATCTTCTGTTCTAAGATCTTCAGGTCTTCAAGGTCTTTGATCTTCAGAATCTTGTGTGTCTTCAATTTTCAAGACTTTTTCAATCTTGAGTGTGTGATGAACTTTTTCTAGTATGAGATAGTCTTAGTCTTGTCTTCATATGATTCATTACAATGAATTTTCTAAGTCCAGGAATGAGATACCTAGTGACTTAGTGAACCAAAGTCTTGAGTTGCAGCGGAAAGTACTTAATCAGAGTAATCAAGACTCGCTAGACTTCTTAAAGGTTCAATTTTAGCATTTTAATTATGCTCTGGACACACTTATTTAAGCGTAGCTTTTAGTTTTTAATTTTTTTAAAGCTTGCCATATTCATCCGTAAAGCAAGAGATTGATTCTACTTGTCAAAAAGTTTATCTTATCATCAATTATTACTCCCCTTTTTTACCATAATTTGACAAATGTAAGGAAAATATTTCATTGATTAAGAAAAGCATACAAAAGTGTACTATCATAAGTGTCGGATGTCAAAGTCTCCAATGTCTAGGACATTTGGTAGACCACAATACTTACAGAAGATGAACAGAAATAAAGGAAAAATACATAAGTACTTATTTTCCTACTTTTACCCAAGTTCTGTTCTTCAATCTTCTTCTTCTTCTTGCTCAGCCTCAGCTTGAGCAGCTCCTTCATTCTCAGCAAGTTTCTTCGTCAGTTGTTTAATCAAGTGATCTACACATGTTTTTCTTATCGTACTTGATTTGATAGTTTCCTCCAGCTCCTTAGATACTTGAATAAGCTCTGCCAGTACCTTGTTCTGTGAGCTTCTGTCTAATGGAGCAGAGGTCTCAGCTGCTTCTTTTTCCTTGAACACAATGTCCGGGACATGTGGTTCAGCAAACAACTTGCGGTTGAAGGATATTGGTGGAGGTCTTTTACTCTCATATTCCTCAGGGAGTAAGATGATTGGGTACTGACTCAGTATAATTTCAGTAATCAAGCAGGGAAAGGCTATTGGAAGTTTTGTTGCATTGGTCTCCACATGCTTCATTGTTTGCTCGAAAACATGTTGCCCAAAGTCTACCTTCTTCCCTTTTCCTATGAGGTATATGAGTTTTGCCTGATTTGGGGTTATACCTGAGCTATGATTTGTTAGGACCCAATTTTATGTGCCAGTCTTGTTGAGTATGGCATACTTGACTGTCAATTTTGATGTTGATAGCAGTCCTTTCTTGGGCCAACTTTCAGCTTGACCAGAAGTAATTTCCTCAACAACTTTGTTTAGAGACAAAACTTTGTTGCTCTCAGCTTCTGTGCTTCTTCCTAGGAACTCATTTACCACAGTTGGAGAGAAATTTATGATTTTTTCTCTCAAATGTACCTTGTGGTAGTCAATGCTCCCTTCATCATCACATTCTTCAGATAGGTTGACCACGAACTCTCTTACCAGCCTTTCATAGCACTTGCCAACTCCTAACACTATTTTCATGAGTTTGACTTCTTCAAGTACTGAAGTGATTTCTTTGTAGGTGAGAGCTTCTGTGCTTAACTCCCTTTCAGTAGCAATCCTCCTCTGACTTACTATCCTCCACCTTTGTTCATTATCTTTAGTGTGGAAGGATGTTGAGGATGCAGCTTTTCTTTTCTTTGACATGATGTCTGGGACATCGTCTTCGACATCAGGCTCAAACTCATTTGAGGACTCTGGCTTCCTCTTCCTCTTTTGAGACTTCTCTTCTAAGTAGGATTTGGGAATCTCCACCTTCTTTCCCCTATTCCTTCTTACTCTATCAGCGATTGATTGAGTTCTTATGGGAGCAAATTCTTCGCTCCCTGTTTCTTCATCAATCTCTATGACTTCTAGAGATTGTGAACCTTCTTCTTCATCTTCTGAGGCGAGTTTCTCATGTGCATCCTTTGGATCGTCTTCCATTTGATGTTCTTCAGATGTGATGTCTCTTGATTTTGAGACATTTGTTTCGACATCCTTGATGTTGGGGTCGGATGTCATGACATCTTCTTCACCATTCTTCTCAATCTCTGTCTGAGGCTCAAGATTATGGTTTTGAGTAGCATTTTTCGGAGAAGATTCATCAGGAATTTGATCTTCAGCCCTCCTTGGTGACGATTGAAGTTTCGGAGTGGATTATTCTTTGGGTTCTTCATCTTGCATTGGATTGATGAAGGGCCCAAACAGTTTGCTTCTTCTCTTTTTCCCTGTCGTAGTTCTTCTTCCTCTGGGAATAACCAATTTGTCAAGATCAACCTCTGGTTGATTGATGGTTGAGTCTGAAACCCTAGTTGGATTACTAGGTCCTTCGCCTTTGTTAATTGCTTGGTTGTTTAAGCTCAAATTGATTTCTTGACTCATGTTGTTCAGATATTCTTTGAAGAAGATTTCTTTTGAGAGGTTTTGAAAGATGTTGTACCAGATGTTGAAGCGTGTGTGATACCACAAGTGATGATCTTGGTGGCTTTTTATAGACGGAACTAGGTAGTATGTTACCTTATTTATTTTGCAGAAGTAATGATTATTAACGTTATAATCTCTCTGCACGCCACCCCGTCACTTAATGTTCTACACGCTTTTGGACGTGTGGAACTCTAGAGTTCCTTTCCCACGTTCAGGTTGAAGTGATTCAACTTCCTGACGAGTGTACATATGTTTTGACATCTGGTAGAACATCTGGTCATTCTCTTCCTTGACTGTCAAACAAGCTATTTTTGGACCATTGTTGGGAGGAGTTCATTTATAGCACCTGTCCCTTGCCTTGACACCTTTCATCACTACCTTTTGATCATTAGTAATAATTCACTCAGAGTTGTTGAAGTACACATCTAGTCCTTGTTCAAATAATTGACTAATGCTTATCAAGTTTGTAGTGAGTCCTTCAACTAGTAGAATCTTATCAAGGTATGGTGAGCTGGGATCTCTTAGCTTGCCTATACCTTTGATTCTACCTTTAGTACCATCACCAAAAGTAACACATCCTTTTGAGTAAGGCCTTAATTTCTTAAGGTATTTCCTATCTCCAGTCATGTGTTTGGAGCATCCACTGTTAAAGTACCAGTATTCATATGAGGATAGCCTGATACAAGTATGAGCCTTTAGTCTTGAATCTTCTTTTGGCCTCCATACTTTCTTGACTTGAGTCTCCCGGCACTTTACTTGTTGAGCAAGAATCTTCTTTTCATCCTTCCTTGGTGATCTTGATCTTTGAGGATAGTCATGAATTTTGAAGCATTCTTTCATAACATGTCCTTTATATAGGCGTGCAGGTCTTCAGATAATCTTCAATCTTTCAGATGCACTACAATAAGAATTAGTTTCAAAACAAACTAGTTTTAAAACAAACTCCACAAGATAAAGAATTATTCTCTATCCACAAATTAAATACGAATCCAATCGTACCTAACACATAGAATTAATAACAAACTTTATCATTAATCCTAATCTCAGCTTGTTACTAAAAGATTCGCGCTTTATTCAAATTTAAACAAACACGCGTGCTTAATGGATAAGCATTATCTTTTAAGCTGAACTGGGTCAAGATGTCCTACCCACATGTCTTGGGACATCTTGTTCGACCTATTTCCTAAACATGCTCTGAACCCATTGACAAGATGTCTAGGACATCTTGTTCAACATGTTGCGCGTGCTTAATGGATAAGCATTATCTTTTAAGCTGAACTGGGTCAAGATGTCCTACCCACATGTCTTGGGACATCTTGTTCGACCTGTTGCCTAAACATGCTCTGAACCTAGTGACAAGATGTCTAGGACATCTTGTTCAACATGTTGCATCTGCACATCTTCAATATGCACAAGTGGTTTTGACTTAATTACTTCAGCATTGGTGCTTTAGTTAAGTCACTCTGACCAAGTTGTTTTAGCCTTATGATGCAGCCAATCTCAGAAGAACTACAAGGATGAAGCTAAAACTTCCCGATGAAGGAATGAGAAAAAGAAGGATAAGGTGAGAGAATCAAAACCTCCACCGAGCAAGTTCACCGGGTACACCCTTCTGAATACTCCCCGCGAGCGAATTCTTGCAGAATTCTCGACGGCGGAGTTCAAAAAGCATGGAATACGATTCCCCAAGCAGCTGCCCGCTAAGCCAGGAATCGACAGAAGCAAATATTGTCGATACCACGAGAGCTATGGGCACGTAACTGAAGATTGCATCCACCTTAAAGATGCCATAGAAATTATGCTGCAAAAAGGACTCATGCAAAAATTCATTAAAGGGGGAAAGAGTCAGGAAAGAGAGCCCAACGTAGGACAACCATCTGTGGAAGCTCAACAATCTGAAGAGGAGCACAACAATGGTATGCCCGTTGCGTTTGCCATTTCTAGGCCCGAGGATTTCATATTACCTTCGGAGAATAAAAATGAAGACATCCTCGATAAGCATGGCAATAGGGCGGATCGGGGACGGATTTTGCTATCCCCAAACCCATAAAGTTCGGGTATCCCCATATCCGTCCCAATTCTTAACGGGGATGAAAATTGACACCCCAAACCCATACCCAATGGGGTTCGGGTATCCCCATTGCGCTCTATCTCTATATGAATTTGAGTTGCACTTTGTTATTTTTTTTATTAAAAAAATAGTTAAAAGTAGAAAATTATTTTGTTTAAACAATATTTATACATAAAAAATAAATAGACAAAATAAATTGATTAATACTCAATTTAAAAATATGAATATAATAATCTAAAAAAATAAAATATGAATGCAATCTAGAGTTTGTTTAAGGGCTTCTAATTTATAAATGATAAAATGTAATTCAATATGAGCGGGGCGAGTTCGGGGACGGATTCGGGGTGGGTATCAATATCCGCATTACCCGTCCCAACCCCAAATTTTAAAGACGGGGAAAACCCAAACCCGAACCCAAATCCAGTAAACTCGGGTTTTTCCCCGTCAAAATCGGGGTGGGGCGGGTATAAGTTATTTTGCCATGCCTAATCCTCGATCATCTGGCATCTCACATGGAAGCTTTGGTTATCTCTGGAGGAGGGTTTGGGAGCTCGACATTGGGATCAGTCAAAAGAAAATTCGAGGAGTTGGAAAACGTATGCTCGCTTAGCCCTGTCATTGTTGCTGAGGTGAAGGAAGGATCAATTCGCTTAGTATTCTACAAAAAGGAAGTCCCCGGAGGATCCTCAAACTATCAGATTCCACTTTTGATAAGGGCGAGAATGACCAACTTTGATGTGAGAAGAATACTTGTCGACCAAGGAAGCTCTTGCGACGTCATGTACTTAGGATTGTTCAAAACTCTCCAGCTTACGGAGAAAAATCTGTCCCCGTACGTTGGAGCTGATCTTCAAGGATTCAATGGGGCGACCACAAAACCTTGGGGATATGTGGATCTGATCGTCACTTTTGGCGAGGAAGAGGCAACAAAATCTATCAAAGTCAAATTTCTGGTCGTAGATTGTCATTCCCTCTACAACTGCATCATCGGAAGACCTGCTCTAGCTGATTTATTCGTTGTGTCCTCGACTATCCATCTCAAGATGAATAATTACACTTTTGATGGAAAGGTTGCTACTTTGAACGAGGATATCACCGCAGCAAGAAGATGTTTTGAAGTTGCTCTTGATGCTCGTATTACTGAAGAAGAGCTGTAGGATGAAAAAGAAGGCCCCATCACGAAGAAGGTTCATCGCCCAATTCCTGATTGAAAGTTTGAAATCATTCCCCTTGGTGAGGACCCCACCAAAGGGATCAAAATTGGAGACGAACTGCCCGATCTGGTGAAAAGACAATTGGAAGCTTGTTTGAAGGATTATGCTGAACTCTTTGCTTGGAGCGTTGTTGAAATGCCCATAATTGACCACCTCGGGGCGTGTCACCAGCTGACTATAGATCCTATGGCTAGAGTTGTTGTTCAGCGTAGTAGGAAGCAGTCTCCTGAAAAAACAGAGGCTGCAGAAATAGTTGTAAAAGACCTCATAGAGGCAAATTTCATTTTGGAAGCCAAGTATACTACTTGGTTGTCCAACGTTGTACTCGTTAAGAAATCTAATGGAAAATGGTGCATGTGTGTTGACTATACCGATCTTAATAAGGTTTGCCCCAAAGATTCTTATCCTTTACCTAGCATATATAATCTAGTAGATAATTCCTCTGGATTTAAATTATTATCGTTTATGGACGCTTATTCAGGATATAATCAAATAAAAATGGCTGAAATCGATAAAAAGAAAACAGCTTTTATGACCGAATCGGACAATTATTATTATAATGTAATGCCCTTTGGATTAAAAAACGCCGGCGCAACATACCAAAGAATGATGAACAACATGTTTCGAAATGAAATAGGAGATATGCTCGAAGTATACATAGATGACATGATCGTTAAATCTGAACAAGAAATCGATCATGCTTCACACCTAAGAAAAGTGTTTGAACGAGCAAAACAATATAACATGAGATTTAATCTAGAAAAATGCATCTTTGGGGTAAAAGCGGGCAAGTTCCTCAACTTCTATCTTACATAACGAGGAATTGAAGCTAACCCTGATAAACACAAAGCTTTCTTTGAATTTCCTACACCGGACTCGAAGAAATCAATACAATCTCTTAACGGAATGCTAACTGCATTATCGCGTTTCGTCGCAAAATCCGCCCAACACGCGTTACCACTTTTCAAATTATTAAGGAAAGAGTCCGCGTTCGAGTGGACGGAAGAATGCGAAAATGCTCTCCAACACTTGAAACGAGCACTATCCGAGCCCCCGATCTTGACACGTCCATTTATGGGCGAAACATTGTTCCTATACCTGGCCGTAGCTCCTGAAGCCATAACAGCAGTCTTGATACGAGAAACCGAGCAAGGACAAAAACCAGTATACTTCATTAGCAAAGCGTTACAAGGACCAGAACTATGATGCTTGTAGATAAAAAAACTGCACTTGTTCTTAGCACACTCAATCGTCGTACGAACTGACCAACCAATTAAACAACTCCTCGCTAGGCCTGATATGGCTGGACGAATGCTGAAGTGGTCGTTGCAATTATCTGAGTTCGACATAACCTACGAAAGCAGAAAAACATTGAAAGCACAAGTCTTACCAGACTTCGACGTCGAAATGACTTTACATGCAACTTCGAACAAAACAAATGGACCATATACATTGGGGCTGGAATAATCCTTCAAACTTTTAATTTCTCTATTCCTTTAACCCTTAGGGCCCGTTTGATGCGCAGGATAGTGAGACAGGATATGATAAAATTATCCTATCCTATTTCAATCCATTGTTTGGTGCACTAATAGGAAATGATAAATTAAACCTACTCCTATCCTATTGCTCCTTTGTTATTTTAATCCTTAATTTTTGGTGGGTTAGCAACTAGATAGTGAGGCACCTTCTTCGATTCCCACTGCCAGCAACTTTATACATTTATTTGTGAAATTTATCTTTTATGCTATACACATTATTTTCGTAACATTTTAAAACCTTTTTTTTTAAAATATTCCTGTAAGTTATTTTACACTCATTTTAAAACCTTTTTATGCTATACACATTATCGATGTAAGCTATTTTACACTTTTCTTGTAATTTTTTTTGTTGATATTTTTTTTTCGAACTTCAACCTTCTGTATGTTATTTTACACTTTTTTTTTTTTGGAAAAATAGTCTTTTTCCTAGTTTGATTTTTGTTGGAAATTGTCTAATACTTTTATTACATATTTTATTTAATACTAATTAAAAAAATTAAAACTATTTTTATTATAAAAAATGCATTTATTTTACAAGAATAATTTTTGTATTTAAATATAACATGTGTCTTATTATTATGTCAATATATAAAAAAAAAAAAAAGCGCTCTGCTAGGGTTTTCTTCTTCGAGAGTTTGCGAGGGCTTGTTGGAGATAGTGTAGAGGATCCAATCGTGTTGATGATCACTGGCCTGTGCTAGTTAGATTGTTACAAAGACTGGTAGAATCCCTCTGCGCGTTTCATCAGGCTCTTTTGTTTTGTTTTGTCTCTTTCAAATCTACCCATGTCGAATCCCTTAATGGGGTTTGTTGATGATGATCATGGAATCTCGAAGGATGAACAGGATAATCTGGAACGCAGCGCGAGAAAAGTTAAGAATCATGACCACATGGCTGTGGACTCTAACCATGCTGAGGGTAACAGAGTTATCAATGTGCAAGAGAAGGAAGGAAGTGAGCCCCAAGTCACTTTGGTTGCTAAGTCCTTCAAACAAACTGTGTTAGGGATGAACGCCCAACAAGACGGTAGTACTGAACCTACCATTGTCGAAGTATCTGACGATGATGCTTGGGACGATGGGACTGATGATTTGGATGCAGGCATCAAGATAGAGGAATCGACGGTGGCAGGATATAATTGCCCTATTTTTCATTTATCAAAAAAGGAGGAGCAACGCATCCAGAAACCATGGAAAAGAGGAATCATAGTCAAGATGTTGGGAAGGAGAATTGGATACAAGGCTCTTGAAAACCGACTGAAACAAATGTGGGTGCGAGCTGGAGTTATAAATATTGTTGATCTAGGTAATGAATACTTCTTGGTGACTTTCACAAGTAAGGAGGATCAACAACGTGTTATGACGAATGGTCCATGGTTAATTTATGATCATTACCTGACAGTTAGAGAATGGAGCCCTAATTTCAATCCTTATGTTGATAATTTAAAAATGGTTAACGTCTGGGTTCGTTTCTCTGGCCTCCCTATTGAGTATTATGATGCAAATTTGTTAACTTCCATTGGCAACAGAATTGGACGTACTATCAAAGTGGACAAAAATACACTTATGCTTGAGAGAGGGAAGTATGCACGACTGTGTGTTCAAGTTGATCTCTCACAGCCACTGCTCGCCATGTTTTCCATCAAAGATAGGACTTTCAAGGTGGAATATGAAGGTTTGCACTTTTTATGTTTGGGGTGTGGTAAATTTGGGCACTATGTGGAAGGATGTTCATTGAAAACCACAAAGTCAGATGGGCAGGAGAGCAACAATGGAGGTCTCAGCAAGGGTGACAGTCAGCAAGTGAATCCAAATGGCCAAGCTGCAGGTCCGTGGACGGTGGTGTCTAAACCTCGCCGGCAAAGAAAGAACGCTAAATCAGGGGAGGGCAATAAGGATGAGGCGCCAATCACGGGATCCTGATTTGCTATTCTTGGAAGTAATAATGGAGAAGATGCTGTTGAGAAAATTACGGACGTGGGTGCTGTGATATCTGAACCTGCAATTATTAAGGATATTCCATTACCCAAAATAATCACACAAGGAAGAGAAGATTTTGGTGCAAACAGAGGTAATACTGGCGTGAAAAGAGGTTAGAGTAGCATGCAAAATATGGAAAAAAGTCAAGGCAATACGGGGAAATCAGCGAGAGACAATAAATTAGGAACACGTGGCACAACAAGTTTTAAGGGCAAAGTGGACCAGTCTACTAAGAAGGGCTCAGAGAATTTTGCTGACTGGATGGCAAGGTCAGTCACCAAGGCTATTAATGTAAGTAACAGTAAGACAATAACAAAACAAGGTGATCAACATGTTGATAGTCACATGGACTGTAGTGATAACAGTCAGTTGGGCAAAATTAAAATTATTCATTCTAATTTGACAAGGCCACCTGACTTGGCAAGGCCAACTAACTTGGTTTCTTCATCTCCTAACCCTGACCATGTAAAAAACATTAATAACATGGAAGGGGAAGACTTTGTGGATGCAACAGACCATGATAATGAAAGTGTGGAATCTACGGATATGGAAATTGTGGGAGAGACCCCAGGTCTTGACCAGCAACAATGAGGTCAGAGGTTATGTTTCCTATGTACATATTAGTTATGATTTTACATAATAAGTTATTGGTGTGGAATTGCCGTGGCGTAGCCAGCACCGCTTTTTATCGTTATTGTAAGCAGTATGTTTCCACTCATCGTCCTGGGATGTTAGTGATTTTGGAAACAAGATGTGACCCTCAGAAGCTTCGTCAAACTTTTCATTTGTTGGGTTTTGATGGTTTTCTAGCTTCTGAAATTCGTGGTTATGCAGGAGGAATTGTTGTTGGGTGGAAGACTCATGTCATGCAGGTTATTTCCATCCATTGCAAGTTTCAATATATGCTCTTGAAGGTTAATTTCAAGAATGGTAAAGAATGATATTTTTCCCCTATTTACGCTAGTCCTAATGATGATAACCGAAAAGTGCTATGGGAAGATCTTAAAAATGTTGCTCGTTGGATGAAGGAGGCTTGGATGCTAGCCGGTGATTTTAATGATATTGCTTGTCCGTCAGAAAAAAAGGGAGGTGTGCGTGCTCTGGTTAGAAAGTGTAACTCCTTTGTTGAAAGAATTAATGCCTGCAAGTTAATTGACCTTGGTTTTGAAGGAACCAAATATACTTGGAGAGGACCTATTTTTCGTGGTGGTGGTCGCATTTTTGAACGCCTTGATAGAGCCCTGAGTAATGATAGATGGAGGTTGGACTTCCCAGACGCGTTTGTCAAGACCCTCCCACGGATGGATTTTTCCGATCATCACCCCATCCTTATTTGCCCGTTTGGTACTGAAAATATCAAAGCTCCGTGCTGGTTTAGGTTCGAGAGTGCTTGGCATTTGCATACGACGTACAAGGATATGGTTAAAACTTGTTGGAATAATGATGTCAGTGTTGTCAGTAATCTTCAAAGACTTCAATCAGGTTTCAAGGAATGGAATTTTAGCACTTTTAATGATGTTTTACATAAGAAGAGAAGGCTTGAAGCTAGAATTGGTGGTATCCAAACTCGCATGGCTGTCAGGCGCACTAGCTATGGTTTAAGTCGCCTTGAAGCAAAACTACAATATGATTTATCTGAGACCCTTAAGCAAGAGGAGATTATGTGGTTCCAACGGTCCCGTGCGAAATGGTTGAAAGATGGGGATATGAATACTCGTTATTACCATCTGAAAGCTACAACCAGACGAAGACGAAATAATATTACTATGCTTCGGAAGACTAGTGGTGAATGGGTTGAGGACTTTGATGATTTGAAAGGCATGGTTAATGATCATTATAAGCATCTTTTTTCCAAACCAAGTGAAGCTTGGAGTTGGTTCCAAACGGACATATCCTTTCCTGCTCTTGGAGATTTTGTTAAAGAATACTTGGATAGTAATTTTGAAGAGGCTGAGATCAAAAATGCAATTTTTGACATGAATCCTTGGAAAGCTCCAGGTCCTGATGGTTACCCTGCTGGCTTCTATCAACAAACTTGGGACATTGTAGGCAGGTCTGTTGTTGATTTTGTTAAACAAGCTTGGCAAAATCCTCATAGTATAGAAGAAATTAATTACACTGATATTTGTCTTATCCCGAAGATTGACCATCCAGAATTTGTAAATCAGTTTCGACCAATATCTTTGTGTAATACCTTGTATAAAACCATTAGTAAAGTGGTGGTGAATCATTTGAATGATTGTATTCCGGTTCTTGTTTCCCCCCATCAAACGGGTTTCATCCCCGGCAGGAGTATTCATGAAAATAGTGTTGTGGCCCAAGAAGTGGTTCATAGTATGAAGAGACTCAATGGTGCCAAAGGTTATTTCGCTATCAAGGTTGATTTGGCCAAGGCTTACGACATGTTGCGTTGGGATTTTATTCACAATACTTTGATAGAAGTTGGTCTTCCGATTAATTTGATTAACATTATCATGTATGGTGTGACTTCGGTTAAGACTAATGTTAATTGGCATGGTGCTCGTAATTCTTATTTCAAGCCCTCTCGTGGTATTAGACAATGGGATCCCATGTCCCCCTATATTTTTGTGCTTTGTATGGATAAATTGTCTCATCTTATATCCCATGCAGTCAGTCAAGGTAGGTGGAAAGGTATTAAAGTCGGGCGTACGGGGCCAACCATCACTCATCTAATGTTTGCGGATGATTTGTTGTTATTTGGTGAAGCCAATATGGAGCAAATGAATTGCGTCATGAACACGTTGAATACTTTTTGTAATCTGTCTGGCCAGTCAGTTAGCATTGAGAAAACCAGTATTATGTTTTCAAAAAATGTTAGCAGGAGAGTTAGAGATCAGCTGCAGCAAGCTTCTGGGTTCAGAGTAACTACCACGCTAGGTAAATATCTCGGTGTTCCATTGAATGGTAAAGCACCTAGGAAAGCATATTATCATTATATTATTACTCAACTTCAAAGTAAATTGACGGCTTGGAAAGCTACTAATTTGTCCTTCGCCGGTAGAGTGACGCTCTCTAAGAGCGTGATGGAAGCTATTCCGCTTTATCCAATGATGACAGCCAAGATTCCGCTTTCGATCCTTCACCAAGCTCAGAAGCTACAGCGCAGTTTTATTTGGGGAGAGTCAGACTCATCCAGACACTATCATGCTGTAAGTTGGAATTCGATTACAAAACCAAAGAGGTTGGGAGGTCTAGGCCTGCGTTGTCTGGACGTGATGAACAAAGCTTGTATCATGAAATTAGGATGGAAGCTTCAGCAGGGTAGTAATGACCTTTGGAGTAGAGTTTTGTTGGGGAAGTATGGTCGAGGAGTTTCTAACTTGGCTCATGCTATTTCTAAGTCGACTTTCAAGCCTTTGGAAATTCTTAGCTTCGGTTTTGCCTTGGTTGAAGGAACACTCATGTAAGGCTATTGGAGATGGGCGTGACACTATGGCTTGGGAGGAGTGTTGGATTGCTAAAGGGATTCGAGTTATTGACTTAGGAGTGAATATTCCTCCTAGCGCTCAAAATATGACCGTCTCCAATCTTGTTTCTAACAATGGAGGCTGGTGTTGGAATATGATTAACTGGTTGCCGGATCAAGTTCATGATAGACTGGTTGCAATCCCTGTTCCGTTGGCCGAGAATGGCAAGGATTTAGCCTTCTGGCCCAGTGATAATCATGGTCTTTTTACAGTAACATCGGCGTATTATATGTTGATGGATTATGAACCTTGCGAAGAGGAAGATGTTTGGAAGCGGATATGGAAATTACAAGTACCGGAAAGAGTCAAGTGTTTCATTTGGCTGCTTAACCACGGTAGACTGTTAACTAATTTTCGAAAGAGTAAAATGCATTTGGGTCCTCCTTTTTGCTCTTTTTGTGGTGACATTATTGAAACAGAGTTGCATGTTTTCAGAGATTGTGCGCAGTGTATGAATATTTGGCTTGCTGTTGTTAAAGATAGTGTAAGGGAGCGTTTCTTCAACTCTACTTTTCAACAATGGATCTTTTCAAATTTGAATGGCGAGTTTCAAGGCGAAGGAGTGGAGAATTGGTCTAGTTTTTGGGCTCATGCATGCCACACACTATGGTATTGGCGTAATAAAGAGAATCATGAGGATAATTTCCTTCGTCTGAGTGAACCAATCCAGGTTATCAAGAAGCGAGCAATTGATTATGTAATGGCTAGCAAAGCAAACCGGGTTATCCATTTGACCCCTAGGCGTGTTCATCATGTGGGGTGGTTACCCCCGATAGATGGTTGGGTTGTTTTGAATACGGATGGAGCAGGGAACGGCGAGGAGAACAATGGATGCGGTGGCCTTATTAGAGGAAATACTGGTGAATGGTTGGGAGGCTTTGCCAAAGGGCTGGGTAGTTGTAACACTGAGGTTGCAGAATTATGGGGAGCATGGGAAGGTCTTAATCTAGCCTGGAATTTAGGCTATAGGAGGGTGCAGCTGCGGTTAGATGCTTTGACTGTGGTTAAAGTCCTCAACAAAAAACGAGTGTTGCCTACCTTTGGTTGGAATCTGTGTAATATGATTTGGAGGATTATGGAGCTTGACTGGGAAGTCCAAATCAATCACACCTATCGTGAAGGAAATCTTTGTGCGGATGCACTTGCTCACATGGGAAGTACCTTGGGTTCTTATTTGATTTTTTACGAATTGTGTCCTTATCAAATTCGTAACCTTGTTAGCGCTGATGCGTTGGGAACTTCGGTTCCGAGACTAGTTATTATGTAATTTTCTTCTTTAGGCTTAGTCCCTTCCTTTTATCAAAAAAATAAAAATAAAAAAATTAATGCTAACATGTATCTCTTATCATATGCACACCAAACACATGACATGATATGTGTTATCCTGTCACTATCATATCCTTTCATTATCCTGATTTTTATCCTATCATACTCCTATTATATCATGTGCATCAAACGGACCCTTAATTTAAAATAGTTATATCACTGCACCTCAAAAATATTCTATGATATTTTAAAAATGAGTACGTGTATATTTAAATCTAATATATAAAAGTAGTACTTACATTTATGACCAAAATAATTAATCACCTATCAAAGTTGGACTTATCACCTGAATAATTATAAAAAATAGCAGTACCAGGAGTAATAGATAAAATAAAATACCATAGAATTATAAGGGATGTTTCTAGGAACCTAAACGAAAAAATAGTGACCAATTTATAAATCCGTCATGTTACAAGTGTCCATAAAACATTTTTAAGAATCTAAAAATAATATTTAAAAAAAATTATTTTGATAATTTGACTATACAACTTTCACTTAAAATATTGTTTATTTGATTCATTAAAAAATAGTCATAGTATCATTAAATTACTTGTTAACCACGCATGAGCATTACTTTATTTATTTTTTTTCATTTAGAATGTTAACATATATGTGTTTTTTGAAGCACATCTAAAGAAGATAAATAAATGTGATAAATTTTGTACATTTAACTTTATAAATCATTAAATATTTTGTATCATTAAATACTAATTTTTATTTTAAATAACATAACCCCTCTTTTTTAATAAATCATTAATTTTAACTTTTCTTTTTTAAAGTAATATAGTGATTAAAAATTAAACCCTTAATTTTTAATCACAAGAAATGATATGCTTTGGGCATGCTTTTAGCTATAAATAATGTACAATATTTATCTTAAAATATACTTATTGTATAATTGCAGGCTTACAATTGAGACATTATTGGACATGATCTATGATGCCGAAAGATTGTCCATATTTCTTTTCTGCAATTTATGGGCCTGCATTTGATCACAACTAAAATCATTGAATCATTTTAATATTTTTCAAAATAAGTGTTTTTATTTATTTTCTATTTCACAATTCATTGACAACTCATATATGATGGCTGAGAATATCATTTGTTTTTTCCTTTCTCTTTGAAATTGTCTATGCCCACCCACCTTTATATGGATCGTATTCATTAAATTGACTATTTTCTTTTTGAATAATAAATTATAGAATCATTCAATTGGGTCACTTCATCACCCTATGCTTAGACAACAATTTTTTGGACAAATTATTCATATATTTGGCAATGGATATAGTGACCCATCAAATGAATGATGGATGAATTTTCTATTTTCAATCAATTTGCCGTGTTGAATTTGATTAAGAATCTTGTTATGTTATTGTTATTTGTTAGATATCATATTCTTGGCGGTCGTTTTATTTTTTCTTCTCAATTTTTTATTTATTTATTGTGATTTTCAACTATTGTACTTTGAAATTTAGAGGTCCTTGTCTTACTATGTCACATGCTTGTCTTCTAATTGCTTAGAAAGGGATTTTCAACAATATTGTGCTAATTCAATACAAAAAAAAAAGAGGAATGCCAAAACATTACAACTAATCTTAGCATACAATTTTCTCTAGTGCATTCCTTTTGGAGTTATATGTTACAACTCATATTAAAATTAATAAATTTTGCTTATAAAAAAGAAAAATATTATAACCTATAATTTTTATTTTTATTTATAAAGGTTTTATGCGAGTTTGATCCTAAAATTCATGATCAGGATATACATCAAAGTGCGAAAAATATTGACATAAATATTTATATATTGTCCACCAATTAATTTTTATGTTATGCGTTGAACTCATATTTATAATATATATGAATCAATTCTTTATCAAATAAAAATAGGTTATATTAGGTTACAACCAAGTGGTTGAGTTACTCACATAATATATGAACCTTCAATTTTTTATTTTATTTTATTTTTTAAAAAAAATATAAAATTAGACGTGTTATTTCCACACCGCACCACATAATTGATGATATTTCTTTTTTGACTAAATAATTGTTAAAATTTGAAAGGTTGTTCTTGAATTATTTGTTTTTAACCATTTGTACTATTATTTAGTAGTCTATTTATAGTAGCTTGAGCCATCATGAACCGCCAAATTGATACAATGTACATTAAAGAAAATTGTTGACATAGATTACTCATTTAAGAAAACTAAGCATGATTTGACCCTAAGCATGATTGAACATTTGGCTCAAATTCAATATTTAAAATAATCACATAGTCTAAACATAAATAAACAAAGACAAATCGGAATATAATAATGAAACTAAAGTTAGTATACTACTATAGGCCAATGCTATGGTGGACCACCTCATCAAGTGGTCCATCGTGGACAAGTGGTCAATACTACTATAACGAATACGAATTTTACAAAATCGACCGTTGGATTGAAAGTTTATATCATATAGATCATCCATAAAAAAAATTAGAAAAATTGAAAATCATTTGATATGTTATTGAGATCCATAAAGATTAACGGTTTATTAAATACTGTAAATCTTAATGAGTCCCAAAAACATATCAAATGATTTTTAATTTTTCTAATTTTTTCTGTGGATGATCTATATGATATAAACTTTCAATCCAACGATCGATTTTGTAAAATTCGTATTCGTTATAGCATTGGTCCACCATGGACCACTTGAATAAGTGGTCCATATTAGAATTGGCCTACTAGTATATATTATTGATTGTTGTAACTTGCAATGGAAAAGGACGGTTGTTTGAAATCAATTAAGCATAGTATTTTTTTTATTAAGGGAATCCACATTGACCTTTTTCCTAATTAATAGTAATGGTAATTCTGTTTAAATTGGTGTCTTTGTTAAGATAATTGGGATTTGTCAAACGGTACATCTTATGAAGGTGTTTTGGTTGAGTTGGTGTATTACACATTGGAATCTCCCAAATTTTTTCAAGCTTTGAAATGCTTTTATGCAAAACATCGACCAATTATTAAAGAAGCTAATCTTATGGTCACAAAATCAAATGCATAGTACTTAGGCATATAAAAAAATTGATTTTGTTTTACCTTTACGTTTATTATTATTTCCGTTCTTAAATATAATGATATACATTTTTGAGATACTCTCCTTATTTTAAGACATACCACCTCTTTAATAGATAGATAAAATAAAAGAAGCTAAATTTTTCTCATTACTATTTCTAAAATTTCATGATTTTATTTTACCTTTAAGCTTATAACTATCTTCATTCCTAGGTATAATGCACTTAGGTTTATCTAATTAATAGAGTCCACTAACATTGAAATCAATTATTTTATTTAATAAAAATATAAATGAAATTGTGTATTTATTAAAGAATAAATTTAAAAAATATTTTTATATTACAAAAAAATAATTTCAAAATGTTTCTTACAAAAAAATATCAAAGGAGTATGTTTTAAAGAAACTCACTATTTAGTGTTAAAAAAAAGTTCACTATTCAAATGTGAAATGTGTCATGTTAAAATATGTCTCAAGGATATATGTTAAGAATAACAAAAATAACAAATATTTATATTTAAAAAAAAAAAAACTCAGACATTACAAAATAGATTTTTTACTTTCATTCTTCACATGTATTTTTAGGGCATATGTTATTATTTTCTTAAAATATTGTCTAAATATTCTTGTTAGGTTGGAGGTGTTTGGTGGATCGAGGAGGGTTGTGGTTTCGAGTGTTGGTGGTCCGCTATGGATTGGAGTATGGTAGGCTGAAGGTGGTGGTGGGTGGGGGGGGGGGGGGGGGGGGGGGGGAGCAGTTGGTGTCATCTTGGTGGAGGGAGATAGCGAGGATTCGTGATGGAGTAGGCGGGATTTCGGAGGGTTGGTTTGGGGAGGGTGTGGTGAGGAAGGTGGGGGATTTGACATATACTTTCTTCTGGACGGATCCCTGGTTGGGAGGGTTACCTTTATGTGAGTGGTTTAGTCGTTTGTTTGATTTGGCGGTGACCAAGTCGCTCACTGTGGCTGAGATGTTTTCTTTGGGTTGGGAGGCTGGAGGGGATGCGTGGGTGTGGAGGAGACAGTTGTGGGTGTGGGAGGAGGAGATGTTGGGGGAGTGTCACATTTTACTTCTTCCAGTGACTTTGCAGGGTGCGTCTCCAGACAGGTGGCAGTGGCGACCAGATTCGGATACAGGTTACTCAGTCAGGGGCGCGTAGCAGTTGTTGACTTCCCAGGATTCTGTTACTTTGGGTGCAGCTGAAGACCTTATCTGGCACAGACATGTTCCGCTGAAGGCTTCTATCCTTGCGTGGCGCCTCTTGCGCGATCGATTACCTACGAAGGCAAACTTGGTAGCCCGTGGCATTCTCTCTCCAGAACATCACTTTTGTGTGACAGGTTGTTTGGGTATCGACTAACTGTATTTACTTCATATGGATTTGCTGATTATCTTATAGACTGATGTGGGTCTTCCCGGTACACCTTGTGCTGAGGGATCTACTTATTTCTTATTATTCTATATATATATAAATATATCTCATTTTTGCCTCTTAAAAAAAAATATTCTTGTTAGTAATTATGAATAAGTCAAGCATTTTAATAAGTTATGATTATATCATAATGTAAAAGATTTTTAATTGATAACACATAGTATTAATTAAATCTATATAACAATATGCAGTATATCTAAAGAAAAAGGCAATTAGCCAACAAACACTATACCATTGTGCACCATGTCCCCTTTTAAGACAAAGACGTGTGAATAAACTAACCCACTTTCATTACTTTTGTTCCCTTTTAAACATAGAATCACACATCAATTTTATGTGGGGTCACAACTAAAAACCCACCTTCTCCATTTTCTTCACCTCCCAATGACAATTCATTTTTATGATTAAATTTCTTATTAATTAAACATATTTATCTATCCACTCATAAAATTGCAATTGGTAGTAATTAATTAATTAACTATTGAGGAATTGAGATTAATAAATTATCCAAGTTCACGTACACACTACGCACCTATCCTCCAATTAGGAAAACGATACTTAAACCAATGTTACATCAC
Organism: Trifolium fragiferum; assembly: GCA_954870985.1. Lineage (NCBI taxonomy): Eukaryota > Viridiplantae > Streptophyta > Magnoliopsida > Fabales > Fabaceae > Trifolium > Trifolium fragiferum. The sequence continues at coordinate 20,965,596 of OX940789.1, forward strand.
ATATATACATATAAATTTTCTTGAGAAGCTAATGTGATAGGAGACCTTTCTATTAATCTAGGCCCATGCCATGTTGCTTTCTTTTATTTATCTTGTTCAAGAATATGTAGACGTGTTAGACTTTGTGCAAAAGGGTTAGAAATGTGTGTCCCATAAGTTGTCTACATCGGTGGTAATTTATTTATATAATCCAATTATAAATATATTAGAAAATATTAAATTAATAAAAAATGGTGTATTTGTATGGATTTTCATTGCTAGGGTTAGAAACTTGTGTATTTTTATTAATAAAAATGCTGAAATTATTAGTGTTAAATATTATAATTAGAATTGAACCACAATATATCCATTTTATAAGTGTGAGTTTTTAATAAATTATCATTTTGTTTATCTAAGAAAATTGCATATTAGAGTAAAAAAATGTTGGTGTATTAGATTCAAATTAATATATTTATAATTTGAATTTTATTGATTGAACTTTATTTTTTTTTATCTAAGTTTGGAATAATATATTACTCCCCCCAGTTTTATATATAAGCAAAATTTGACTTTTTATATTCATTAAAAAAGTAGTGTATTTAGTCTATATTATTGTCTAGATACATTATTTTTACAATGAATCTAAAAAGTGAAATTTTACTTATATATAAAATCGAATGGAGTACAATTGTTTGTATATATTCCAAAATTTCAGTTGGGGGATGGATGGACCTACTCCAAATATTGGGATAGTACAAAGCATATAATATGGATGTAATTAAAGAAGGCATATATTGAGGGGTCCATGATGTGGAACCTAACTTAATTTCTTCCCTTGTGAAAGAGGGCATGCTCATGTACTAGTCCTAGGTCCATCATCATAGAATTGATTTTGTTGTTTCCTTTTGTTCTATCCTAACACATGTTTTCTTCTTTAAAAAGAAGGACCCCACTAATTCTCTCCCATATCACAAGTCACTTAAAAATAAACAAAAAAAAAAATTATATGATGATAAAATCTATGGTGAACTATTAATTGAAATGAAGCTGGCTCCCAAATTAAAGTAGCATGTCCAATTATGTCTCCATAACAATTGTGAATCTCTAAGTCTAAAGGTTCTATAGTGAAAAGCATATATTGAAAAGTCCAAAGAATGGAATTCTTGGTTTTCAATCATATTCAATGACATATTGATATTTGAGGTCGGCTTAATTTTATAAACAAATGCAATTTATTTTCTAAATTAAATTGATCTTGATTGTCATACACATACTCATAGGCATTATCTAAAGTTCTTTAATTTTAAGCCAATGTGAGTGAGGCTTCTATTTTTATAATATATTCCTTTTTCAATAAAATTGTCTACAAAAAGAACCTAATTGGTTATTATGTGTAACATTGTTAGTTGATATCCACTATTTATATTTTTATAACTCATCCTACTTTTTTTTTATAATATTGTTTTGGGGATGCAATTCTATATTGAGAAATGCCTTGTTGGCATCTTAAATTTCATCTTTTACAACTTTCTCACATTCTATGATATGATTCTGAATTTACTTTGTAAGGATAATGGGGTGATAATATTTATATATTGTCAACAAAAGGCACTGTGGGTCATGATATATATATATAAACAATTAAGAATCAACTAGCTCATAAAAAGAAAAGTGGCACAATAAATCATTCAACTAGAAATCATATCTTACATAATGAGCATTTCTTTATAGGAGAATTTGAATGACCTTCCATGAGTTTACTTTACATGAATGGATTTGGTGCAATAGGTGGAGTAATGCTAAAGAATAGGACATTATTATTTATTGTAATTTTGAAAGCATAAACCTCCTCTCTCTCCCACTATGGATGAAACATTGAAAAGAGAAAATTTAAAGAAACATGAGAATAAAAAGGAGTAACAAACATTGTTAACTATTGTTTTTCCCTTGCCTTTAGACATGTTGATATGTGCAAGTGTAACAATCATCTTTCCCCACTAACATAATTTCCATGTGCTAAGGTCCACCTAGGCTTACTCATCCCATTAATATGTACTATTGGAGTTTGTGGTCACAAACCCAACTCCCCCCATCTTGGGTAAAATGATTATGCCTTTGCCATTCTTCCTCTTTTTTATCCCCTTTTCTTGTCAGTGGGGACTTTGTCTAAAAGTGTTTTAGTAGTTCCTTCTTGTCTACATTAGCACACTTCCAAAAGCTAAGCACCATAATTTACTAGTGACATATAAATAGAATTTTCGATACGATTCAATAATCTGATTAAGATTTGATAGTTCATATTTCAATTCGATGAATTATATTTAAAACTTACATTAAAATTATAAGTCCGTTCAAAATGTAAGGTTGTAATAAATTTAAAATATTTTTAACATAAATCTAAATCCGTGGTGATGTATGATGGTTATAAAATAAGTTCTGCATTAGATGATGAGCTCACTCCATGCGAAAAGTTTATCTTTAATTGTCGACTGACTATTCAATTGAATTGAAAGCCTACAAACGCATACATGTTCCGATAGCATGTAGTGAGATGATTTTAGGCTAACCGTGACATAAAAACTATTTTGAAGTAATTTTGTAAATGAATAATAACAAGGCCAACATAAACATCATAAACATGTACATGTACTATGTAGTAACCTTCTTTTTTCCACTTAAAATAATTATATACTATATCATATCAAAAGATGAAACTATTTTATTTTTGTTCCCTATCCCTTTTCTTTCAAAGTCTCACATTGAGTCGTGAGAGAATTGAGATTCAACCAGCTATCACTTTTGGATCCAATATATATTAAGAAGGAAAAATATTTGGTTTTATCATCAATATGGAAGAGTGCATCACATTGTGTTGTCCACAATTCTTTTGAAGAATGAGCAAGATTAGGCCCACATTGATAATGGACCATAAATTTTTTTGTTTGTTGGAATTGACATACCAACACCAATTTCATAACTTTGGCTGATTCCTATTAAGGATTTTTCACAATGACTTTAGCTTCTATTATTTTCCTTTTCAATTTTTGGAACAACAAATTATCAAGATGTAAAATCATAATTAAGGCATGAAAATAGTTACATTATTTTAGGTACACCATCACTTCAATCCTTTTCCTCATGCTTTTAAAATGTGGTTACAGTGTTTTCACACTAAAGTAATGTCTCCTCATCAATGTTGTTTCCACTAATAGCATGTCAAATCAATTCACAATGCAGTAATTTAGTGGAGGATCAATGAAAAGATTAAAAAAATTACATCAAAATGCAATATCATAGTTATTCAATTCACTTAGACTTGGATATTAGGCATACTATATTTAGTGCATGTGGACAAAAATGGTAACATGTTTCTTGTTCCAATTCTATCTTAACAACATTATGGAAGTAGACCCTTAATTTTGATCTTGGTAATATATGTTTCTTTCTTTTAGAGTTGGCCCTAGTAGAGTCAAGGATACCCTACCATTCAATAAATGGATAATAATATTTCACCATTATGTTATAGCAACTAAAATGCTAGTACACCCCATCTTGGAATTGAGTTGTCTTCTAGCTAAACTTTTTGAATTTTTCAAATATAATTTTTTTAATAAAATCCCAAACACCCTACTTTTTAAATATCCCTTTTGAAAAACATAGGTAAATTTTTTAAAATAATTTTAAAAGTTTTTATTTTATAAAACAAATTGTATTCTATATATAATTATTTTGAGTTTTCATCTATCACTATTACTTATCTATAATTGAGGTTTATTGAGTGTATCAACTACCCACTTGCCACTTGCCACTTGAAGCTTATTAATTATGTGATATTAAACTAGTACCTAAAATGTTAATTAATTGTACTTGTGTAAAAACAAAAAGGGCCATATTGAATATTGAAGAAAAGTATGATAGGTGTGTGATTAAATGTGTTGGGCCTCATTGTACACTAGGATCCACTTGAATAGCAATTAACAAATCTGACCTATTTGATCAAACAATGTCCCATTTTTAATAATATCTGACTCTTTTACCCTTATAATAGAATAAGAGAGATAGTGACTACACATGCTATAAATTGCCCCCACTTTATATTGTCATCACAGAATGTGTTGTATGAGGTTAACACTCTCCATGTGCTTATGATTCATTCATGTCATAAGGGTTATAATAATATGCCAGCAATTAATAATGACACATAACACATTATTATAAAATTAAATGAATGTGCAGATAATTGTTGGCATTTTCCTTCAATAGTCTCTAGTTAGTTTCTTGTCATAAATTGACAACAATTTGTGATAAAAGAAGGCTAGCTAGATTTATTTAATTAATTATTGAGAAAAATAGGTGTATAACTTAATTGAGAAGATTATAAATGTGATGGAAATAATTGAAAATTTGCACCCCACTAATTCTATAATTCAAGATGATCACACAATCTTGAAAATGAGTGCTAAAATGATGTTACAATTTTTGTACATATCTTAACTAAATTTTATAAAGATAAGCACAAAACAAAATAATTGCATAGCTTAAAATGATGAGTGATCATAGCTTAAAATGATGAGTGATGAGAAAAAATATATAGTAAAAAACAAAGTCGGTGTTTAATTAGTGATGCTACAATGAAAAAAACAAGAGATGATGAAATAGACTTAATTTGTTTTTTGCTAACTAAAAAATAAAAACATGGATATGCATGTGAAGTAAATAGACATAAATGCACACGTCAATTAATACAAACAGACACGAAATAACATCGAAATGAGTGTCTTTTAGTTACAGATCCTAGTGGTTTAAACTTGAAAATGACATGTATGAATGAGACTAATAGATTAATAATTAGGCCGATGCTACGGAGGACCACCGTAGACAAGTAATTTACCGAATACAAATTTTACAAAATTTATTGGTAGATTGAAAGTTTATATCATATAGAGTATCCATAAATTTTTTTTAAAAATTTGAAAATTATTTGATATTTTATTGGGATTTATCAAGATTTACAGTATTTAATAAACCGTTAATCTTGATGGATCTCAATAACATATCAAATGATTTTCAATTTTTCTAAAATTTTCTATAGATGATCCATATGATATAAACTTTCAATCAAACGGTGGATTTTGTAAAATTCGTATTCGTTATAGAGTTTTTCATGAATGGTAAGTGGTCCAAGTTAGAATTTTTCTTAATAATTAATGTATTTTTTTTTCATGTAGGTATAAGAAAAGTGAACTTTAAGGGTATGGTCCAAACACACCGTTTAATATTGAATATTTTATAGCCCAAAATGAAAAAGCTAGTGGGGTTGGGTGAGAGATTTTTCCTTTAAGAACCGAACTCGATATTTTGAGTTTTCAAAAATCTCTTATGTTCTTCAAAAAAAAGAAAAATTCTTATGTGTAAATTTTATATGAGAAGAATCATTGCAGTCAAACTATTACTTAGCTAAATAGTGGTGGTTGCATTAGCGATTGTTAGTGGAGGATTTTGAGTAATTTTATTGGATATAAAAAATTTATAAGTTATATAAAATAGAAAATTATATTTATATAATATAATTCATTAGTTGGTATGTGTCTATATAAGAGATGCAAATTTTATATCAATATACACATAATATAATTATAATTATAATAGTTTTAATTTGATTTGAGAGTCAATTCAAATATCAAGTGGTTCCAATCTACATATCTTATTTGTAATATTAAATTGTTTAAATTAATTGTCCCTTTATAATATTAATAAAAAAAAATTTTACTTTTAAATAATATATCTCTCATCACACGTCTAAAATTTTACTTACTACAATTAATAAATTCGGGAAAAATCAAAGAGTCAACTAAAAAAAAGCTAGGTAAATTGCTACTTACACCCGTTGTTCATATTATTGCAAAATTGATCACCAAAGTTTTGTTTGTGAGTTGAATTTTAAAGAGAAGGAAAAGTTCATTCTAATTTTTTAAATTAAGAACAGTATAAAAATATTAAAAATAAATTAAATGTGATTCAAACATATATGATTATTTATGATAAATTATTTTCTATTTTATAATAAATTGAATTATATTAAATTTATCACTATAGTTTTGATTATTTACCAATGTTGCTGATATTATTGCTGATGAATATTATTTCTTTTCATATATAAAAAAGAAAAAAGCATTGGTATACCTCAAGTTGACAAATCATGCAGATCTGAAAATATATTCCAAATTATTATTATTATTATTATTATTATTATTATTATTATTATTAAAATTATTATTATTATTATTATTATTATTATTATTATTATAGTTGGATGGAATAAAGAAACTCCTTTATTCTATTAAGTATCATATGATATTCATATAAAGACACACAAATTAGAACAATTTGAATGACCACAATTCCACCAATGTAGATAATATGCAAGAGTCTCTAGCTTTTCATATAGAAAATTCACAAAATTGATTCGGTTCCTATAGTGGCTTCTCAGACAATGTACACTATAAACAATTCTCCAAATGGAACCTAATTTACTCTATATTCTCATATCTATTTAAGTTGATTTTGCACCTTTAAGCACTATAGATTTTTTTTTCTCAATTCATACAAAGCAAAAAGAAAAGAAAACCACAAAGTTCTTCATTTGATTTGAACTAGTCACGTGGTAATGGAATTGTTTTTCATGTTATGGTATAGGATTCCTTTAAGAAAACTTTTTGTTTGACCTTATAATTTCAAGTTGCATCATGTTTTAGAAAGCTCTAATTGGCTAAATTATCTTTAATCAAACATCAAAGTTTTAAATGTTATGTAAACTTGTTTAAGTTAACATGATAGTTGAGTTTACATTAACATGAATTGAGTTTGTGTAAATATACTCAAACTGAGTTTATGTAAAGTTAATTGAATTGGAGTTTGTGTAAATATATTTAGAATTTGAGTAAACATATTTGAGAGAGACATTTTAGTCTTTATGGATATTTTTGGCACTTTTTCCAGCTCAAACATTTTTTTTTGTTAAATTAAAGGTAGTGTAGTAAACATAAGCATCTATTGCATATTTCACTCCAATTAAAAAAAAATTGGTAGTGTAGTAAAACATATTCCAATCTTAGCACAATAATAAAAAAATTTAGAATTGTAATCTAACCCGTTTGTATTGATTTATTTATGAGCTTATGTGAAATAACTTACGTAAATAAATAAGTTTTTATGTATTATTATAAATTTTTCAAGGTAGTTTATGATAAAATAACTTGTAAAAATATAATTTTTGTCGGTAAAAATTTATAAATCAACCTAAAATTTAATTTATTTGTATAAGCTATTTTCATAAGTTAAAAAATAAGTTGAATTCAAACAGGCCCTAAATGTTATATTAACTGAACTTTCCTTTGGATAGAGATCTTAGTGAAATTAACAATACTGCAATTTTTTTCTCTTCATATAACCAACAATTTTCTACCATAACCTCTTAGCATTTAGGCTTGAGACAAAGTTCAACAATTTTCCTACTATGCAAACTAGATAAAAGCTTAGGACTAAGGGGACATTTGGGTAAACAACTTAATTAAGAGCTTATGTATAAACTATTTACAATGGAATAGAGAATGGGAATACACAATGCATAGATCATGAACAACTAATTAAAAAACTATTTGGAAAAACTTAAATAAGCTGAAAACAACTTATAGATATGTCAAGATATTCATACAAGTATTACTGCTTATGTCATTATAACATAAAACCAAAAAAGCTATTCAAAAGTAAGATTTCTCTAATATCATTTCTCAAGTCACACAATTTGAACCAATAAAAACATACTAAATTAATCATGATGCTTTTTACAATGTCCATCCAAAAAATACATCATCAAAATCCTATCTCTCCTACCTTCAAATCACACAAAAAAGTAAGCAACTTTTCATTTGGGAAGAGTTCAATACAAGCCCTCTAGTGCTTGTAAAAAGTTCTTTTAATATTCCATAGATTGAGAATATGCTCTCATCAAACAACTAGCCCCCAATAATGACCATTGCATGTGTAAAAAAAGGTGTAGTGAGATAATAATGAGGTGTTCCTGTGTGATCAAAAGTAGCTTCAGAATATGGAGAAACAGTTGATATCTAGGTACAATAGTAGTATCCACACATTTTTAAATTTAAAGCATAATATAAATGAGTAAGTTGAAAAATCTTGTTTTGTTTACATGGACTGTTCAAAAGGTGACCCTAATGGCTGGCCCATGAAAAAAAATCATATGAAGGGTTTGGCCATGATGATTAAAGAGTTTTGAGACGTGCTGTATTTGTAAGGTGAGAAATGTACCTCTCATTATCAGACTTTATCTATTTTCATCGTGGAACTTCGGATTTTCCAAAACACCCTCTCACGCCTAACACTATTGGGATGTGGGCGAATAATCTGGTGAGCCGGCTAAATAGATAGGCTCTAATACCATATTGTGTTTTTATATCAGGACTAACTCGTCCTTACAAATCTGACTTTTAAGACGAAGGTTGCATCTCTTTATAAATTTTTTTCAGGCTTGATCTCTTTTCAATGCGGGACTTCAAGTTTTTCCAATAATATTAATCTTTGGTGATAGTGTATTTCATGTTTTGACTATATAGGTTACAAATATGAACCACTGATCGAGCAAATAGAAAATTAACTCCAACCTTCATAATCTTTTTATTTCCATTTAAAAAATGTACATGCGGTTCTTAGCTACCAACTTTCACAATGGAAACTATTGAAGGGCGAAGCAAAGCGCCCATTTGAAGTGGTGAAGGCCTATGATAGGTTAGTGGAAGCAGTGCTGTGAAATAGCGGTCACTATAACCTAGCAGCATTTGAACAAACCGCTTTTGTTTCGCAATACACTATTTACTAGAAAGTTTTGTTAAATATTGCCTGTTGCAGCGCTATGGAGAGTTTGAACAAACCATTATTTTCTATTATCCGCGATTTGACTACATCGAGTGGAAGTCACTAGCAATATTTAGTAAAAGTGTGCAGATTATCTAATGAATAAAAAACACAACGAGATGAAAAACATTGTCACCTTACTTGGAAGTTCCCTTCTCAAAGCAATGGTTCTGATAAACATGGATGCTCCAAGTACAATTGCAAACAAAGAGGTTCAGTACTCATTGACTTGATAGGGGTTATAAGTGGAGGCTGTTGCCACTGCTTTGTGTCGGTTGGAATCCACAAGTCTGCTTCCTTGCTTGTACCTGCCTCGGGAATGGATCGAAAGTAAGCAGTTATCTCCCATCTGCAATCTGCTTAGAATCGAAATGATAGTTTAGACCTAGGTTTCAGTCAATAATATATACCACAAAATGAAATTATTCAGCACATGATTTCCATATTCATCAATGACAAAAAGTAGCAAACCACTTCCACTTGATTCTAAAGTAGTAATCTATATGAACTGTAATTGATGACGAGATATAGGAATGATAGAGTGAATGAGATGGTAGCAAATTTACACCAAGAAAAGCATGAGAAAATTTCATAAAAGATAAACTAAATTGCATTTTAGGTCTCTCAAATGTTCGAAGCAGTAAAATTTTCAGTTTTAGTTGAAAATTATGTCTTTGTATTTTTGCTGTTCAGTGTATTTTTGCTGTTCAGTTTACTCGCAAATGTTTATGACCTGGCGAACGATTTATATACATAGCATGACACTTTACTGGTTGGTATCTCAATGGACCTATAGGTGACTTTAATCTATTTAAACTCCTCAAAATAAATATATTAAATATGAAATAACTTGTTTAAATAAATTAAAATCATTGTGGATCCATGAAGATTATTTTCTTAATTAGTAAAGACATGTATGTAAATTGCTGACCGCATCACTACTTTCTACAGGTAATTAGATGCCAGAACACTGTCTCTTTAGCACTGCCTTATATGATATCTGACATGGGAATTATTTTCTTAACAATGTCTCTTACGTTCAACTGGATTAGTCTATTTCGTGCCCATTTGTGACTTGCTTACCATAATCGTCTCAAGCTTATTTTACTTGAATCTTTTGTACTTCTCGAGTCCCGGATGCCCAGTTTCCTATGTTTTAGTTGGATCAGTATAAGTTATTAGGCCATTAGGTTCAGATACTGTGTTCGGTTTTTAGCATAGGTCCAATTGGAGGAGTTGTTTGTAGATTGGGCTCCAGTGATTAAAGTTTATGATGGCTTTTTATCATAGGCCTAATTGGAGTTTTGTGATCTTGCATAGATGAAAACTTAGAGAATTTATTGGAACTGAATGCTGAAATTGAATGAAATGATTTCAGTTAAAGTTGCAATAGAGGTTAATCTATTTATAGATTACTTTAGAATGTTTGAGTCGGTTAAAGTTTCATGAGTTTGACGAGTTCGAGCGAGTCTACCACAAAAACGAGTCTGAGTGCAAGTCAACTCATTTTGGCCTCTTAGACTCAAACTCTTCCGAGTCTATGAGTTGACTCGCGAGTTGACAACCATGCATATAGTCTAAAAACCATTTAGACTTCATCCTATCCTGCTTATAAACACTTTAGGTTTCTCTATTTTACCCCATGTGGAATGTTTTTCTCAACAAAACCTTAATCATCGTAAACCGTAGCAGAAGCATGAGTATATGACTATTTGATTAAGATTAAAATAAAAGTGATTATCAGATATAATAATTTAGAAATTTTTATGTGAAGCACAGACCGATTTGTGTTTTTTATAATGGCAAAAACCTGATTTTTCTCAAAAGTTTCTAAAAACAACTTCTCATTTTAATCATATAAGTTCATTTTTTAGATTCTAATTAATTTAACAAGCATAAACAGACAACATCAACACCAACAACTTAAAAATGATTTTCTCTCAAATAATTAGTAACGAATGAGCTTTATACTTTGTACTACTTACCAGGAGGAAGCTTCTTAGTAAGAGATTCTGAGATTGACAACTTGCTCATAAATGATCTGAGAGAGAACTGAAGATCAACCTCTTCCACAGCTGAACTATAAGAGAGGTTCATTGCAAGCTTGAAAACAAACTTCTCCAATGGAACATTCTCAGCATTGAAGAAAATAACAACTACTCTTTCAACCATACCCTAGTAAATGGAAGGTAATAAAAATCAGCAAGACAAAATATTGCAGTTGCAAGGGGAGTTGGATGTGAAATGGAGGTGTGTTTTTGTACGTGATCGTCTAGCTTCGGTCAGGTACTGAATTATTTAAATCCTTTACAACATATCTCTCTTGGAAGATTCATAAGGAGTAATTATCTAATGAATCCTGTTCAAACCAAGTGTTTTTATTTTTATTTTTATTGCAAAGTGTGAGTGAAATTGTTTGCATGAGTTCGACGCTAGCACTAGATCTCCTTTTAAACCCCGACTGTATCAATCGACGAAGCAACAATATGACACCAACGAATGTTAATAATACTAATATACTCTAACAATTACCAAGTCTTCAATACGCGGAGGGTTTACAGAGTTGATACATTTGGGTTCATAATAGTTGTCGTACACTAATAATACTAATATATTATTTTGATCTAACTAAAAACTATATTCCATGCTGTAAAATATCTTAAATAAAAATAATTGGAACCATTTTAGGTTTTATCTGTATGAAATAAATAAAAAATTAAAGAGAAATGACAAAAGGGAATGCATTTAATCCAGTTTTTCTAACCCTTGAAATTCCAATGTAGTTCATGTTCCATGTTTACAGCGCTGCTTATCTTCCTAAGGTTATAGCTTTACACCTTAAAGTTATCTCTCACCCTACCTTGGTATTTTTACTTCGATAAGTATTTTCTCTCCTTCATCTTCTTTAGGTTTCCTATTCATAAACTGCCCTATTTTGAAAACTGGTCACCTCTGTGTCAAACCAGCGTGCAGTACCTATTTGCGATCCTAGGATGGACAAGCAAATTATATGTAACTATGGCCTGAGGTAAGATACTCTTGAGGTAGTGAACTTACGGTAAAATGGCTGTTGTAGCTAGGAATTCACCTCCTTTTTCCCCTCTAAGTTGAGATTTATGGATGTAGGGCATGTCAGGGTCCCATTCAGCAAATAACATGCACACGATATGAAACAGTAACCTATATTTTTTCATTCAATTCCTAAACAAGCAATCAACAACACCTCACATAGCAGGATAAAGTGAAAAACAAAATCAAACAACTAAAGAAGACCAACCTTTTGTATAAAGGGAAGAAGTCCTGAAACAGTGGCATGTATGTAATATCTAAGCTGAGGATGACAAGCCCTTTGAACCACAACATTCATATACCTTCTCCTCTCAAAAGCACCTTTTCTCCACAACCAAAATAACAAAAATCAATCCCAATCAATTATTTTGTTCGTTATCAATAAAAACTAAAAGGAATGTCTACAATAAAACTGCATTATGCAGCCATATATCATTGTTTTTTCTTTTTGCAAGAAACCAAACAAACAAACATAAAAGAGAAACCCTTCAATTTGATCCCTAACTTACCACTCTCTCCTGTTTGGTCCTAAACAGTTTATAAATTATTCTCAATTTATCAAATTAGTCGCAGTGTTGCTTTCAAAATAGGAGAGGGTAATGATTTAAAAAGACTAAGTGTATGTTTCATTCCACTTTTGGACGAGTCAAAATTGATTCTAGAGGTATATAAATGATTTTGAGATGTTTGGATGCTCTCAAGTTGAACTGATTTTGCTTTCAGAACTAATTCCAACTTGAAGCTACAAATTATTTGTAACTTCTGCAACTAGAATTGATTTTTGGCTGGAATCTATGGCCCAACCCACTTTTACACGAACCTATAGTCACATAAATCACTTTACATTCAATTCAACTCAGTTTTAGAATCAATTCATTCATAATCAATTTTTGTCACTACATAACCAAACACACACTAACTTGAAAAATTGCAATTAGCTGCACAACTAATTATTATATTTCTATAATGCATGAACTTATTTGAGCTTATCTACCAACATAAGTTATGTGAAACTATATGGGGAACTTATGAAAACAACTTAGGGCATGTTTGGATTGACTTATTTCATCTTATCTACTGGCATAAGTTTTGTGAGACTGTTTGGCAGAACTTATAAAAACAGCTTATGACATTTTTCATAAGCTTTTTTCAGCTTATTTTTATAAGATCACCAAAATTTCTTATGAAAACAGCTTATAGCATCTAAAAAGACAATTTAATTTTTTTCTGATGTTATAAAAATAGCTTATGTAAGCTTATACATAAGCACTTATCATGATAAGCATTTATGCTATAAGATGTTTATCCAAACATGGCCTTATGACAATTTTTAAAAATTCTTTTCGGCTTATTTTCACAAGTTCTACAATATAGCTTAGGGAAACAACTTGTAGCATATATAGAAACAATTTATCTTTTGCTATGACAATAGCTTATACAAGTGCTTATCATGATAAACACTTGTAAATAAGTTGCAAATAAGTCATTCATCCAAACAGACCCTAAGTTGAAGATTAACTAAAAAAAACTTAATGGGGATGAAAGAACAAACCAGAAGGATAAATCCCTTTGAGAAAAACAACAGAAGTAATAGCAACTTCCAAAAATTCAACCAAAACGCCAGCTATTTTTCCTGCAAATTTTCACACACACAGTCATTGTAAGTAACGAAACACAATAATCAAAATCAAAACATTGATTGCTAAAAATTTCAAACCTTGTGAAGTTTGATTCTCTCTTCGCTCCATTCCATAAAATTCCCATATTCAATTTTTCAATTCTAATAAAAAATTTCTCACCAAAACTCTTAATAAAACAAAAAACCCCTTTTTCCTAAAACGGCTTAAAATTCAGAAAAATTACAACTTTACCACAAGATCCGACCCGTATTTAAATGGGTCATACTTATAGCAATACTTTGCGGGTCGGGTTTTGACCCAATTTGATTTTCCTCTTCTTTCTTCTATACGCTACTTGACTCTCTCTGTCAATACCAACAGCGAAAATGGCAGGTGAGAGATTCTTATTTATTTTTCTTTCTTTTCTTTTGAATTTTGATTAATTTGAATTGAAAAAGATTGGATTTTGATGAATGGTTTAATTGAATTTTGATTTTTGACATTGGAATTTGATGATGAAAGGAAAAAGCAAAGAAAAGATGGAAGGAGGAAGAAGAGGGAGAGCTTGTGTTGTTGTTTTGGGTGATATTGGACGTAGCCCTAGAATGCAGTACCATGCTCTTTCACTTGCCAATCAGGTTTATTCAATTTCTTGTTAATTTCCAAAAAAGTTTTATAATTTGGGTTAATAAGTTGATGTTATATTTTAATTTGCTATGAAATTTAATTTGTATGCACCGCCCTGCCCGTGTATTCAATCATGTTTCACTGTATAGATATTTGCGGAAAACTATTTTACATTGTCAGTGCATTGAAATTCGTTACTTTGTATGGACTAGATTTGATTTGATTTTGCATATGTTGTTTGATTTTCCATTACATGTGTAATATTTGTTATTGGACTATTTAATTCTAACTTATGAGTTTCTTGTAATGATTTTATGTGTACTGTTGATTGATCTAATGGCTTTTCTATGTGTCATTTCAGGCTTGCCTAGAGGTTGACATTGTTGCATATGGAGGTAATTTTTTCGGGTTGAGATCGTCTCTGATACTAAACACTTTCTGTTGGAAAGATACACAAAGAAGAGATTGATGCATTAACTTTTGTTTTTTTCTTTTTATCATTCAGAATTTGTGTTTATTTCTTAGAGTTGACTACCTCGAAAAGTAGCAGTTTGTTCAAATTTTGCTGTTACATTGTTATAATGTCATTATAGTCACTATTTGACAATACATTGTACTAAATTGCTTATGCGAAACAATAGTGATTTGTTCAAATCCGCTATACTATAACGCTGTTATTTGACAGCATTGGTCTCTCTCCTAGCAGAAGTGTCTAGTAGCAGAAATGATATCAATTCTACTGTTTCTGTATTTGAATTGTTTAAAATGAACCATTGGAGTTAGATTTTTATTAGTAGAATATGTTTTGGAATTAATTACTATAATTTTTAAGTACAATATGAATAAATTTGTGCTCAATGATTTCTAACAGGTTCAGAGCCTCATACATCACTTTTGGCCAACCCATCTATTCATATTTACCAAATGGTATGTGTGTTAACTAATCTTTTGTGGATAAATTTGACAAAAATATTTGATGTAGTTTTTTATGGAAAATTCTCAAATTTACAGAAGCAATGGCCAACAGCCCGTCAAGGATTACCGAAGATACTTCAACCTTTCATGCTTTTGTTGAAGCCCTTGTTTCAATTTTTCATGCTTCTTTGGTACCTTTTTGTCAAGATACCTTCTCCTGATATTTTTATTGTCCAGGTTGGTTACCATTTTACGTGTTCTTCCTCCTCTTATTGATGGATTCAATGCTACTTGTTCTTGCTTAAGTTAGACTTTTAATGTTACTAGACATGTGTACCTGATAAATGGATGTGACCATTGTTTGACAAACATCCCAGAAGCTAAGTAAATATTAAAAATCATATTCGCTTTAGTAATTTGTTTTAGATTAGTTTAAGGTTTAGGTTTCAAGAGATTCTATATTGCCAAACATTGCTATGTTGCATAGATGATGTTAAGCACTATGTGTTAAAGGAAATTTATTCTGATACTCCTTTCGGTCCTTTTTATACGAAACAGTTCACTTTTTAGCTTCATTGAATAACCGATGAATCTAGTCTATATAGATCAGATTCATCAGTTATTCAATGAACCTAAAAAGTGAACTGTTTCTTATAAAAAGAACATGAGAAAGTATTTGGTTAGATTAAAAGTTACATGATTGGGATCCAATAGAGCCTCTGATTAAGTTAATAGATTATTGAGTATGCATCATTACCATGGCTTATAAGACTGATGAACAAGCCATCTCTTCATAGATTTCTGCGTTTCTGGTATGATCCATTCTACCAAGCAGTTAAAAGATTCACATTGCTTTCTTTGCCGTGAATACCTTACAAACAGTAGCCTTTTTCACTTGAATCATTTTTAGTGTTAGCACTGGATTGAAACTACAAATATGTATTCATTTTGGTATACACTTAAAACAGTTAAACAAACATATCTATATATTATTGTCAAAAGGTAAGAGAAAAACATAAAATATGTCTGGGGTGTGGAACTTACCTTGGAAAGGTACAATCTTATTCTGCCATTCCCAATGCTGGCAGTCTTCTGAGTCAAAATCAAACCTGTCATCAATCCATGATGCATTTAGAATCTCCTCGACAACTTTTTTATCACCTGCTAGGAAAATCAGAATATGAGAGACACTGTTGCATAAAAATCTTAGAATCAACTGTAAAATGATTCATTTTCAAATGAAGCAAAACAACCAGAGGTGGCAACAATTATAATTCTGTAGTTTTGTACTTCACTTCTTTCATTCCTTTCTTTGTGCAGAATCCTCCCTCAGTTCCAACTCTGGTGGCGGTAAAATGGGCTAGCTGGTTTAGGAATTCATCATTTGTCATAGATTGGCATAATTTCGGATATACTCTACTTGGACTGTCCCTGGGAAGGAATAGCCGTTTTGTCTCATTATACAAATGGTATTAGTTCAGCATTTTTAACATTTCAATTTTGCTAATATCAGTATTGTCAACTGTGGATTGCAAAAAATAGCATTTTGTTCAAACTCTACTATGTTACAGACTTACAGTACTATAGTGCGGCCATAGCCTCTATTTGATAACACTTTGTACTAAGTATTGTATCGCATAACAATAGTGATTTGTTCAAATTCGACTATGCTATAGCACCGCTGTTTGACAACAATGGCTGATATGGATTTTTCTTTTGGGTCTTTCATGACTTTGCTGTCTTAAACTTGATTCTAATGTGATTATTTTTGTTGACTTCATTTAGGTTTGAGAAGCATTATGGAAAAATGGCGGACGCTTCTCTATGTGTAACAAAAGCAATGCAGCATGAATTGGCTCAAAACTGGGGAATTAAGTATGAGAGTCCGCTAAAAGTTCAAAGGGCTAAATATGTTTTTAGTCCCTATAAGTTTTTTCTTCAACTTTTAGTCTCCATAATCTTTTCTGTCAACACATTTGGTTCCTGCTATTAAATCTCAACCTATGTATAAGGCTTACAGAAGTCGACGTGGCACTTGCCACAAGAACTCTTTTAATGACGTAGAATGTTTGATTTACTAACACATGTTTTTATTAATTTAATCACTATTTATTATTTTTTAATTGAGATAATATTATATATTGGGATTTTAGGTTTTTAAGATAAACCCTCAATTTCCCCAAATCAATCGCATGAACATAGTCGCAAGGAGAACACTTAACAAACCCATGGCCTTGAAAATTGTATATGATGGTCTTCGGAGTGATGCAACCAATCTGCAATGGAATTTGGGGACCAAAAGTGTTGACGAAAAAAATTTGGAGACTTAAAGTCGACAAAAATTCTATAGGGACTAAATATATTTAACTCAAGTTCAAATATGTTGTTTCTATAACATATTATTATTGCTATGAACTGTGAAGCAATCTGATCCAGTGTTCATTCCTGTATTTCATAGTGCTACAGTATTGTACGACCAGCCCCCCGACTTCTTTCATCCAACTTCACTGGAGGAAAGGCATAAGGTGATATAATCGTTCAGTTGTCCAGTGACTGTGAATGGTGTTACACATTAAGCATTCTTCAAAGTTTCCTAATACAATATAGATAGCTTATAGTTGTTTTGCAGATTGAATGAACACTTTTATGATCCTCTTGGTGTTAGAGATTGTGTTAGTAATGGTAAGATAGGTCTTACAATCCCAAGTTATATTGATCTTAGTTGTTGGCACATTATTTGTTAACGTTCTTGCTTCCTGCAGGAACTTCACTGAGGAGTAGCCAAATCCAAAATGAAACCTTGTTTACAACTGAGGTTGGTTCAAACATATGCTTGAAGCCAAACCGGCCTGCACTTGTTGTAAGCAGCACGAGCTGGTAAGTGTGTCCTAAAATGAATTGCATGTGTTGGGAGCATTAAAATTGTCGGTATATATGCTTTATTTACATTGTATAACCCGATACAGGACTCCCGATGAAGATTTTGGCATTCTCTTAGAAGCTGCTTTAATGTATGACAGACGTGTTGCTGCTATATTAAATGAAGATGATTCATTAGATGAAGAGGTCATTTGGAAAGAAATATCTGATGGAAAACAATGTTTATATCCCAGATTGTTATTCGTCATCACTGGTATATTTTTTTTCTTTTTCCCACTTCTCAAGCATTAAGAATCATAAGGAATTTTTTAATGAAGAATCTTCCTTGATAAAGGTAAAGGTCCTGAAAAAGCAAAGTATGAGGCAAAAATAAAGACATTGAAATTTAAACGTGTGGCATTCCGTACTATGTGGCTGTCTGCTGATGATTATCCATTACTGCTAGGTACGTTTTGTGTTCTTTGATTTTTAAAAATTTCCTTGCAATGTGGTAAATAATTTGATATTAACATCTATGAGTAATTTCAGGATCAGCTGATCTGGGTGTTTGTCTGCATACTTCTTCATCAGGATTAGACCTTCCGATGAAGGTACCCTTTATTATATATCATTGGATAAACAAAGACGTGCTGTGATATGTATCTGCTATTTTTCATGTCATAAATTTTGCGTCAGTGTTTGGAAGTAGTTCTTTTCCATGATGAAGTCGAATTTATATTTTGAGTATGATATCAAATTTTCACATCGTATTTCAAAACAACTATTTCATTGAATCATATTCATTCAATATATTTCTAAATTTTCTTCTTTTTCGGCCAGGTTGTTGATATGTTTGGCTGTGGACTGCCTGTTTGTGCTGTTTCATACTCTTGGTAAGCTATGTATTTCCTTTGAAAATTGATGTTTGTATATTATGAAGTTCAGACATTATGTTCCTTTCGTTTATTGATAATTTTTTTTTACTTTCTTGAAGCATTAAAGAGCTGGTTAGCGTTGACAAAAATGGCCTTCTCTTTTCTTCATCTTCAGAGCTAGCTGACGAACTTTTGGTAAGTTTGTTAATGATTGCATCTACGGTATTCACTAGATATTATACAATCTTTTCAAACTAATTAGCTAATATTTGTGGCATTCAGTGTTTGCATCCTTGGGATACATTAAACTATTAGATGCAATTAGACATTACATCTTCAACTCTCCTTATTTGACATGTGGAGTTTTCATTTTTTTAAGATTGTTTTATCTCTTCAAATTATTGAGCCATAACGCGGGTCACAGACAATGCTTATGTCTAATCTTGAGCATACTAATTTGTTTTCTTGCTGAATCTACATAGACGCTCTTCAAGGGATTCCCCAACGAGTGCGATTCTTTGAAGGTTCTCAAATCAGGTGCACTAGATACTGGTTCTTCATCAAGGTGGGTTACTGAATGGGAAGAACATGCAAAACCACTGATAACCGAGGCAAGTTCATACAATTTTGCTTTATGACTTTTCATAATCTGCTCATCTAATCTCGCGGCAGTTAACATTTCATATGTTTGATTCATAGTTAATCCTATTTTCACTCTTTTTTATATGCTGCTTTGGTTTAAAAGGGTATTCCTGTTAACCTTTATTAAGAGCATTTGAATTTGCAGGTTATATCAAGATCTTGATTTTCTTCGTGTTCTTAGAAGACATGCTTGACTGCTTACAGCAAAATTTGGTAGATCTGTTGGTTTGATTGATCGTATAGATGGTTGATTAGCATCATATTCAACAGAATATGTATGCAGCAGGATCTTCAACATCCGTGTGTTGTTGACTTGCTGCATTTGTTGTAAATAGAGGTCTGAAATTTTTGCTTTACTTAAATTAGGAATAGGATTTCATTCTCTTTTAATATGTCCTGATTCTGAGATTCATAATATATTTTAGTAAAAGTGAGGTTATTTATACTAAAGCTTACAGATTAGTTATATATTTCCTGTTGAACTTGTGTCCACTTTTGACATAGTACTTGTGTTTTGTGGTATAAGCGTCGAAGTACTCACTCCCAAAATTTAAGGGAAAGATAATAAGATATAAAATTAAAAGATGAAATTGTATTAATATTAAGAAAACAAATTGGAGAGGGGGAATAAGATATATAAATTATTGGTAGTATCTAGGAAAGTACTATTAAAATAACAGCAAAATGAAGTGCTACCCCTTATAGACAAAATATGAAAAACAGGAAACAAAAACTGAAAACAAAAATGAAATTGTAGTAAAATAGTTTCTAAGAAGAGAACTTCAAAGCCTATCTTCAAAGTCGGTGAGAGGCGCCATTTGTTCCTTCAAACCTTTCTTTTTTCTTATCTCGCTAACACGTGCAGCAGCCGGAGTCCCAGGTTGCAGTGGATCAGATGGCACCATAGCCCAATGGTCAAATACCAACTGAGGGAAAGCTTGTCCTCCTGTTTGAGCCCTCAGTGCTTCATTGAATTTAAATGACTCAACAACAGGTAAATGTGCCTTGACATTGTAAAGTGGAGTGTTAGGCCTCTGGATTGCCTCAAAAACATGCCCTCTTTTCTGATTAAGAACATTGTATATACCTCCAAGAGCATGTTCAGGTGCTTGTATTTCCACCAGATACACTGGCTCTAGAAGTCTCGGCTTCGCTGTAAGCATGGCTGCATAGCACACCCTTCTAGCTGTTTGAATGATCTGGCCACCTCCTCTGTGAATGGCATCGGTATGAAGAACAACGTCGCGAATCTCGAAACAAACTCCCCGCAGGCTCTCATCAGCCATTGGACCTTGTTTTGTTGCTCCCTGGAATCCAGCAACAACAGAGTCCTTGATTTCATTTAGATATTGTACACCTTTACATGTATCTACCACCATGTTGGGACCTGTTGTCTCGGGGCCGAAACACCATATTTTTCTGGTGAGATCCTTGTCCCAACCAAACTCTTCAGACAGTATTTTAGAACGGTTTTTGGGGTCATCTCTCAATCCAATCCTTCCATCGTCGATGGCCTCTGCAAGCCCTTCCTCCATTGGCCTTGCTTCCATATATAAACGGTTGTGTCTGTTTGGTGACTTGCTCATCACAGTATGGCTTGATTTCTCAAGCACAGTCTCGCGAAAAGAGACAATAGGGTCGGATATTGAAATCTCAGCCCCATTCATGAAATCATCCTGCAAATCCTTCAAGCAGATTTCAAGGTGCAGTTCACCAGCAGCAGCTACGATATGTTCTCCAGTCTCTGAAATTGTGCACACCACCATGGGATCTGACTTCGCTAACCGTTTAAGGCCATCGACAAGCTTGGAAACTTCTGATGGTACCTTGCATGTAACTGCTACACTTACCACAGGTGACACTGAAAATTTCATAGCTCGAATAGGGTGTGCGTCGATTTCTTTCTCATTTGTTAAAGTAGCATTCTTGGTAATGAATTGATCCAAACCCACCATGGCAACTGTATTACCACAAGGGACATCCTCCACAGTTTCTTGCTTCTTTCCCATCCAAATAACCGTTCTCTGGACACTTTTCACATACAAATCTTTCTTCTCCCCGGGAATGTAATTTGGTCCCATAATCCTGACCTTCATACCAGTTGAAACCTTACCGGAAAACACACGACCAAAAGCATAAAACCTACCCTTATCAGAGGCAGGAATCATCTTTGAAACGTAGAGCATTAAAGGTCCTTCAGGATCACAATTTCGGATTGCAGAAGCATAAGGATCATCAAGGGGACCCTCATACAAATTGTCGACACGGTATTTTTGAGCCTTGGAAGGAGAAGGAAGATGGAAAATCATCATCTCTAAAAGGGCACTACTAGCTGGGAGCCAGCTTTGCATAACACGCTTCATCAAAGCCTTTCCTGTTAATTCTTTTTCGTCCGACTTCAAATTCACCCCGAGCTTCTGCAGCATCGGCCACAGCTTATCCTTCTGATCAGTCATACAAAGTTCAATAATGTGTTTGATTGGTTCGTAACAGAACTGCACAAAGCCACGCTTGCAAGTAGCTGAACCAGTATTCTTGGTGGTCCATTTCTTAGTGGCAGGATCGAAGAAATTTTCACCCCAAAGTCTATTCATCATCTTCTCCTCATCAATTCCAAACTTTGAAGCATACATCTTAGCGAAGTTAGTGAGAGTAAAAGACCATCCATGCAAACCGGCAGAAAAAGCAACCGTTCCCTTTTCGGGATAAACTTGAACATCACCAAGTAAAGCATCTTCATATGTTGCCATGATGGCATTGGCACTCTCAATGACCCTCTGAATCGTCAAGTACGCCTCTTCTGGATCAAGTTGGAGTTCAAGGAAACACCTATCCATTTTGTTAACGGTTAAAACAGGTTTAATCCTTTCTCCAAGTGCTTGTCTCAACACCGTTTCAGTTTGTACACAAACCCCTTCGACACAATCCACCACCACAAGTGCTCCATCGGTGATGCGAAGAGCAGCCGTGACCTCAGATGAGAAATCGACATGCCCAGGAGAGTCGATGAGATTTATAAGGTACTTGTTCCCTTCACGTTCACCTTTGAAACTCTTCAAATCACCATCACTCATCTCATAGTAGAGAGAGATACCGGTTGACTTTATCGTTATACCACGCTCAGCTTCATCTTGACGGGTATCTGTCATCCTAACATCTCCTGCAACCTCTTGTGCAATAATGCCAGCAGCAGCCACAAGAGAATCGGTTAAAGTTGATTTTCCTGCATTCAAGAAACTAAATTAAAATATCGAAATATCTACAAAAATAATCCTAATAATTGAAATAGAATATGAAAATATTTTCCTTTTAAATTTCTAAAGAAGATACAAATGCTAAATAAAAAAAAAAGCTATTGTTCAGTTACATTGTCAAGTGGTAATTATCAAGAAACAAAATAATCACAACATTACAGAATTGCTTCACATCAAACAACAAAAGGGTGCAAGTATTGTCCCCTTCGCTTTTGCTACTGCACCTATATTTTTCGAAAGCTTATTTTCGGACGCCAATATTGTCTAAATTTTTTTTGTTTGAACGGCTAAATGAACACACAAAAGTTACATGTCCAAAAATAAATTTTTGAAAGATTTAGGTGCAGTACTAATAACTTAGCAGTTAATATCGGTTCCAAGCATAGAGTAGCATACCATGATCAACATGAGCAATAACCGACATATTCCGAATGTTGTGTTTGAGGTCCATGATTTGCCGAAGTTCATCAACCGTGAACTTCATCTTTGACAGATTTTATTTCTTGCAAATAAGAGCTTTACTCTGAAAGGAAGAAAATAAAAACAATCGTTCAAATTACACATATATAGACAATTCACAATCCATGGTTAAAATCAGCAAATCAAAACACTAAATAAATTCATAGTTTACTATTGAAGTTCATCAAAATAAATTATACTATATAAATTGTTATTCAAAGTTCCTTCCCAATCCCAAGTTCTGAAAATTAACATAGTATGAAAAGTTTAAAGGATGTGATTACTCACCTCTTAATTCAAGACTTTGCTTAATCACTTCTATTTGTGTTCTACTTGCACTTATAAGATATTCCCTAATTGTGTATTGTATATATAGTAATCACAACATACCTTGGAGGGCAAGGAAAAGTGATACTCGGTTAAAAATAAAACAAACTATGAGCTCCGTTTGGATTAGCTTATTTTTGAACTTATGCAATTTTTATGTATTATTATAAGTTTGTAAAGGTAGTTTATGATAAAATTGCTTATAAAAATACAATTTTAACTAGATTGAACTTATAAAATAACATAAAATCTAATTTATATTGCATAAGCTGTTTACATAAGCTCAAAAATAAGCTAATCCAAACAGGGCCTATATCTAATAAATTTGATGCATTTCTGATTCCTATTAAATCTTATGGGAATAAGAAACAAATTTTAAAGTTTGTTTGTATAAAAAACAATACAAATCTTAAAATATTCTAAATAAAAAATATAAATAATAAATCAAAATATTTTAAATATAAATATAAGATATATTTAAATTTAACTTCTACAAAAGATATTCGGATATAATTATTCTTAACAAAAATCACATTATGCGTAAAAAAAAAAAAAACACATTATAACACCCTTTTGCAACGGGACTTGATTAATTAGTAGAAGGAAGTTGATTGCATGTTAAAGTAGAGGAGCAATCATTTCTAAAATTCATATAATAAAAATGTTTAGGTCAGGTATTAGTTGGATTGGAGTCAAACCTTGGAAAATAAATTTATTAAAATATCTGAGATAAAAATAATTAGAATTATTTACTAGAACGGTGGCTATATTATAAGTGAGAATTATTGACTTGGGATTATTAACAAAGGAAATCAAATATCTGAGATAACATATAGATCTGAGATAACAAAGAATGGTTGCTATATAAAATATCTGAGATAGCAAATCTTAGTTATAATAAAAGTTATGTTTAGCATCTACTAAAATCCTAATTAAGCTTTTAACTTAACTCTAATTTTTCCCTCCTAAACCGCTATTAATTAATACTCTCATCTAAATTCTCTTACCTAAATTTGAATTTTGAATTAGTCATTTGCTATGTATTAAAAATAACACACTTTTCTCACCTAAATTTAAATTTTGAATTAGTCATTTGCTATGTATGGAAAATAACATAGGTATACAATCAAAATAGGAAAAGATTGATTGATATAAAAATTATAACTTTTAAAATATTTTTTATAAAATTAAATATGTCACCTTGAAGATTAGCATGATTTGTCATCTTCTCAATCTTTTGAAATCACTATCATTTGACTCAATTATTCAAGATTGGTCTAACTGATGTAGAAATCTAAAATGAAATTTTTAGTGAGTACAAAATTGATAAGAATAAATTAAATATATTTATTTTGCTGAATGTATGAATTTTTTTATCATCACTGTTGAATGTGTAAATTGAACCTGGGTCAAAGAGATGCGAAGCCTCCATCCTAACCACCTAAACTAACCAAACATTCATATTAAATTTAGTAAATTATATTGAATTTTTTTTAGGTATATTTTTGCCCCAAAATTTTAAAACCTAAAATATTTGCTTCGGTTGTTTGGCTTTTAGCCAATTTTACAATTAATTTTGTAGTACCATTTCTGAATCAAATTATTTTGATTCTATATGATTTCAATTTTATGGTATCCTCTATTTTTATTAATTTATTAGTATTGTTTAGTTTTAGGATTTAATGGATATGCACAATCAGTGTAAAATATTTTTACACGGACATCCAATGAAACTCCACTAACTTGCCACATCACCCCACTCATGTATGGTTATTTTGAAACTACATGTATGACATGGAAGAATGATAATTTCTTATTGGTTGAGTGTTTAAAGTTTCTTTACTCCGTCTGCCTATATCCATTAAACTCTTAGTTTTATTTGTACTCCCTGTTTTAAATTTCAATATATTTATGTTTAGATTTCATGTTTTTTTTATTTACAATATTTTTTATAAAAACTTAAATCATATATCTATCGTTTAACTAAATCCGTGCAACGCACGGGTCAAAGTCTAGTTTGATTATAATAAGTGAGAACTATTAACAAAGAATAGAGTTACCCTACTCATAGTTACTCCTAAAATAAAATAATCTATTCTCATTTCTTCTTTGACAAGTAATCCATTCTCATATTTTGACAATAGATCTATTCTCATATATTTTATTATAATGTTGAGAAAACCACAAAGGCTTGAGAAAACCAAAAAAATATTAAAATTTGTCTATCAAATTTGATATTTGGTTGACAATATATATGTTTTAATGAATGACGCATCTCCTTATCGAATATGTATTGCATCTGATACTCCAATCATATTGTATTCATGCTTCATGGATAACTCATTATGTGTTTCTTTTTTATAATATACTACTAATATTATTTTTGCTTAAAAATAAAATAAATTATGGCCCCGACTTTGTATTATAGTGGTGAAAAATATATAAAAATAAAATAAAAAAAGAAAAATATTAGTAATTTCCTTTTGTTTATTGAAAAGGAAATAGTGAGAGATTTACAAATATGTTTTATGCTCTTGAAAAATATTACATGCTGTGCATGGTGTGTTAGTTTAGTGGTAATAGTTTTTATAATGTAACTAGTTTTGACGCATGGGTTTATTTTTATTTGATATTTAAATTTGTTGTTATATTAATCTAAAAATTTGTTTAAAATAAAATATTTAAAAATTTGTTATAAAATATGTTAAACTATTGTGTTCTTTGGGAGAAGTTATTATACATAAGTGTAATCTTTATGCATGGTACGTAAGTCAATAACACGCATTAGATTGAGCATCCACATGTAATAATCCTAGTCAATCTCAACTCTCACCCCCCAAATTTCTCGTGCACCCCCAAATTTCTCGCGCACCCCTCAAAATTTCTCACACGCCCCCTAAATTTCTCGCGCACCCCAAAATTTCTCACACACCCCCCAAATTTCTCACGCACCCCCAAATTTCTTGTGTCCCCAATTTTTTTTTTTTGTCCCCCACATTTCTAACCTAAACCATTTTGCGTGGGAATGATTTCAGATATATACACTCCAAAATCATTAAGTGCATAAGATGTTTTTGAAGTACAACCTAAAATTAGAATCATTATTTTTTATTTTTTAGGGTACAATTATAATCATTATTTAAAATCATTTAACAATAATTTTGGTTTCTCATATAAGACAATTTAAACCATTAAATCACAATTATTGTTTCTATTCTAATTATAAGGTTTATTCCAAAACCATTTTATGTACCTAATGGTTTTTTATTACAACCATCTGAAATCATTTCCACGACAAAATAGTTTAATGGTTTTTTATTATAATCATTATTTTTTTTTGTACAATTATAATCATTATTTAAAACAATTTAACAATAATTTTGGTTTCTCATATAAGATATTTTTTCACGCGTGCTGCTAAATATTTTGTCGTGTGTTTTTCTTTTTAAATGGAGTATTTATTATCTTCTTTTGTTGTTTTAAATAAAACTATTTGTGAAACTTTCATGTCTATTATTTTTTTTCTTGATATTTAAGATTGATATTATACTAAAGTATAAAATTTATTTTAAAATAATATTTAGAAATATGTGAGAAAATAATTTTA
The DNA here is from genome assembly GCA_954870985.1 of Trifolium fragiferum. Classification (NCBI taxonomy): domain Eukaryota; kingdom Viridiplantae; phylum Streptophyta; class Magnoliopsida; order Fabales; family Fabaceae; genus Trifolium; species Trifolium fragiferum. Next base: position 20,992,759 of record OX940789.1, read on the forward strand.
AAATAAAAATTGTGCAGTTTTATATAAATTTATTAAATGACCAAATTTGTTTTATTAAAGTTATTGTCTCGTGTATATTTTAACAATAAATTATAATTATCGATGATAAATATTTATCCAATTTTTTTATGCATGAGTAAAAAATATTTGTCCATGATTTTTTTATATTTATCGATAAGAACTAATTATCTTGTTTAAAAAAACTACGGAGTATTAGTTAATTTTTATATTTATCTTTAGAAGTGGTTTCTATTGTTATTTTTATGAGTAGATTTGTTTTATTTTATTTTTTTTAAAAAAATTATCTTTTTTTATTAGTAGATTTTTTTTTTGTATTTTTTTTATGAGTAGATTTGTTTTATGCTTATCTTTTTTTTTTGTTATTTTTGTTTTGTATTTTTTTTTTTAGTTTAGAGTTAAAATTATATTTAAGCGCATAAACGGTAAAATATTATTAAACGTGATAAATACAAAAAAATATGTTAATAGTAGTTTCTTTTAATATATTGTAAATAAACTTTAAGAAAAACAGTTCAAATATCTTATAAAATAGCTGAAAAATAATTATTACTATCACTAATAATGTTTTCCTTTTTCCAATTATCTTTAAAAAAAATATTTTACTCATTATATTAAATTTGAATTTGACTTAGTGGCGTTTTTTCTTGTATAAATTAATCATATTTTTCATATGCACATATATTCATCTATATATATTTCTTATAATCATGTTATAAGTACGAAATATTCACATTTATTTAAGTGATTAATTTTTGTCAGAGAACCTATTAGATACATACAATGGTTTCTTCAAATTAAAGTTTTTTTTCCATATGCAAGAGTAAAAAATCAAACTCTTAACTATTTATTTAGATTTTTTTTATTAAACTCTTAACTTTTTATTTAAGTTGTTCAAGTATTGTACCACTTAGACCAACCTGTAGTTAATATTAAAAAAAACATATAAAACAAGTACCGATAGATTTATCATTACTTCCTCCATTTTATTTTAAGTGTTGTTCTTAGAATAATTTTTTGTTTTTATTTAAGTATCATTTTGATAGTTTTGGAGTGCAAAAAAGAAAATTCTAGATCTGCCCTAACCATACGGTTATTCCTCAAATCTCACTATGCATGCATGTATTCACTCACTTTTGAGTCCACACATTCTACCAAACTTAGCACTTTCTCTCACCTTAAGCAAAAATTGACTTGGGCGCTGAAGTGCTAACATTGTTTTTTGAAGTGCTAACATTGTTGCAGGTACCTTTTTCTGTTTGGTACTTAAAGATCACATCACGTTCAACCAAATACAAATCTAACTATTCATTCGCACAAGAAGAACATTCTCATATGAGCAATAGCACTCAATTCAAAAATAGTTAACATTGGATGTTTGGTCTTTTGTGTACTTGCAAAAATGTTAGCGTATACGTGTATGAATTGTGTGAAATGTGTGTACCTTCAAAGTGAGTACACATGTATATATGTAGGCATGAAGATATGTATAACAACCTTGTAGGTCCCTTTACGTGAGTAAAATTGATGATAATACATCTTATGCATGAGTCATTATCTAGCTATGGATAATGTAGCATAAGGAGTGTTGTACCTTCATGCTACATTATCATCAAAAAAATATGACTTAACAACCCCTCAATTGATAGTTCTAAGTTTATACTTCACAATTGTACATATGATGATGTGATCAACATGTGGGACGTTCAATGGTAAAAACGCGTGATGATCATGTGATAAGATTAGAGTCCATTGAGAGATAAATGATACATCAATGACCTATTAGTGCAAAAACACACACCAAGCTATTAATTGTGATCAAACACATGTATATATGTAGGCATGGTAATGCATGAAAATACGCATAACAACCTTGTAGGTCCCTTTAGGTGAGTAAAATTGATGATAATACATCTTATGCAGGAGTCATTATCTAGCTATGGATAGTGTAGCATGAGGAGTGTTGTACCTTCGATGGAATATGGATGAGTCGTGTTTGGACTTGGGATATATTGGACCTTCATAATTATATATATATATATATATATATATATATATATATATATATATATATATATATATATATATATATATATATATACACATATTCACTAGGGGTGTATGCGGGTTGGGTTGGGTCGGATTTGGCCTAATCCGTTACACAACCCGTTTAATATTCATTGGGTTGGATTCATCAATAAATCCGCACTTTCACTATCAAATCTGAACCGAACCAACCCGATTGTGAACGGATTGGGTTGGATTGAGTTCGCGGGTTGTTCAAAAACTTAAAAATAAAAATTTGATAGAAAAAAATACATTTTTAAAAAACTTCTAAAAAAATCTATAATACAATTTTACACAATTGTGATACATTTCTAGTACTTAAATCGAATAAAACACACTCGTTTAACTTCAAATAAAAATTCATCCATAATCATTAATAGGACTCCTTTTGGGTCTCTGGGGGTTTCTAAATATTTGAGATTTGCAGGGTTCTTTGGGATTTTCAAATCTGGTTCTTTGTATCTGGTTGTCATTTATCGCATAGATGTTGACTGGTTGGCTTTCTTCGATACAAGCGTCTTTGACCGCTTTCGAATCTATTGAAATTCACAGTTTTCTCTTCTGAGTTGTTGATGGTTTCCAAATCTGCTGAGATTTGCAGGATGCTTTATATCTGGATAACCTCTTCCACGTTGATGTCGACTGTTCCTCGGGTTTGCTGAGACTTGTCCGTCTAGATTCTCGTTCTACTTTCGTCGGTTAGCTTTTCGCCTTTAGGAGCTGGTTTTGGATTCTGATGGGCCGGTTGTTTTTGATTCGAGATCGGGAGTTAAAGTCTAGTTGTGGCAACTGTCTGGGCTGAGTTGATGACTGCACTGGTATTCGAGAAGCTGAGGGGTGCTTTTTTCATGGTGGTACGTCTGTCGTTGCCGAGACTTGTCTGCCTGAGTTTTCGTACTACTTTTGTCTGGTCAGCGGTTCGCTTGATGGAGCTGGTTCTGGATTCTGATGGGCCGAGCGCTTTTGATTCGAGTTCGGGAGTTAGAGTTCAGCTGTGGTAACATTCTAAGCGGGGTTGGTGACTGCTCTGGTAGTCTTGAATCTGTGGGGTGCCTTACTGTTTTTGGGATTAGGAGTTGATTTTGTTTAGGTGTCTGTTTTAGGAGTTTTTTCCTTTAGGTGTTCCGCATATACACGATACCTTTGTTATGTTGTTCCTATTTACCGGCCTCTGTTCGTCTTGTGCAGAGACTTGGTTATTAATAAATTTTGCCATTTCAAAAAAAAAAAAAAAAGAGTATCAAATTTCCACAAAACATATAATTTCCATTAGATCCCTTTGAAAATGATATTTAGTAGCAAAAATAATGCGAAATACATATAAGTTTCAATAGACAGAAGCAACAAACTAAATAAGTTCAAGTAGTAAATTACATATATTCACCAAATGAAGTGTATAGTGTTGTATGACAACATATTTCAAATATGCATTCAATGATCGGGTTGGGTTCGCGGGTAGATGGGTCCAAAAACTCAAATCCAATATCCGAACCGATTACTTGAGAGTTTGGCGGGTTGGGCCGGGTTCTACCCGCACATGAATGGGTTCGGGTAAATAACGGGTTGGATTGGGTTGGCGGATTGACCCACACCCATGAACACGAAAAATTCTCATCCCACCCCCCACAAGTCTTTTTCCCCCCCGGGTTTCCAATTTTACCCTTGATTCAAAAGTTCGGAACGCGTTTTCCGAAATTTTTCTAGTGCAAAATTAGCAAAAGTTTCGGAAAACACATTCCGAAGTTCATTTTCAAGGCAAAAAAAAGTTCGAAAAACGTTTCCCGAACTTTTTTAACAAGGGCAAAATCGAAATATTGGGGGGTGAAAAAGAGTTATGGGGGGTGGGATGAGAATTTTTCCATGAACACCCCTAATATTCACATTAGTCCAGTCCAGAACAATCTTTATTTTAAAATGTAATTTTTTCTCCTTTAATTTAAACGAGAGGAAAAATATATCGTCTCACCCTAAAATTTATTTTAAAAGAGTTAATTTAAATATAGGGAATTTTAATTTTAATCTCTAAAAATAAAAATTTGATTTTTCATCATCCCAAAAAACATTATTTTATTTTTAATCTCTAATGAAAATTTTAACATTATCCTCATTTTATGTTCAACACTAGTCTTTGACCCGTGCGATGCACGGGATTTGATTGTATGATAGATATATAAAAGAAGTTTATATAATAAAAATTACAAATAACTGTGTTAAAATTTAAAATAGACAGCATATACAAATAGTCAGTATAATATCATGACATAATAACCATTAAAATTCTTTCAATGCCATAGAAATCACCCAAAAATATATCTAAGTATGAGTTAAAATATCTATTTGATCAAACTTGAACTATAATGACAATGCAGCAAATCATTTTCAATTTGATCAAACTTGAACTATAATGACATGTCATAACATAAATTATGTCATAACATAAATTAATGAAATGTCATATATTTTCTCATATTTGAGATATGTACCGGAGTAAGAGAATTTTCAAATCATTCAAATATATCATCATTTGATAATAGAATCAACAAATGACCTAAACCTATGAACAAAAATCAATTGTCTTAGCAGATAGCAGCCATCTTCAAGATTCGACTCAAAAGCTTCAAACATCGCTGGTTTCACTAGATCTTGGATGTTTTAGCACCGAAAAACAAAACATATAAATAGATGAAAATATTATAATTTGGTAACAAATAATATTCTATTAAATAATACATCCTGATCACTTTCCATCCCATGATTACTTGACTTACTTCTATACCCAAAGTAAATCATCCTGATCACTTATATGATTAGGATTTAAAGGATCTGTTATTGTATGAAGTACAAAAAAAGTGAAGTTAGCATAAAAAATTAAGAATGGTGATGAAGGTAAGAAAACACGATAAAAATCAACAACAAATTTAGAATAGTGATGAAGGTAAGAAAACACGACAAAAATCAACTTTTTTTTTTAATTTCTCAAATCAAATCTTCAAGAAAACACAATAAAAATCAACATGATAAGTGTTTCAATATTGAGGATTTCCATTTAAAAGGCTGAAGAAAAAGTCACACAACTTTTTTGTATAAGATAATTTCAATGTGAGATACTAATAGTCATTTCTCAACTAATTTTCCCGGGCAGTATATGGAAGTTATAGGAAGTATATTTGTTCCAAAATGAAAGCACTTTTGGAACACACAACTTTATAAGAAGTTTGTATATCATTACATATTAATAACAATAAATAAACTTAAACGTAAAATAAAAAATAATTCCAATCATGAACACATCTAGCCAATGATTGAACTTCTCATGTATGCAAGTTCAGTCATAACTAAAGTCATGTTTCGTTGTTTGGAGGAAGAAGATTTGTCATCAAGAACACCACAATCCTTCAAGCTATCCAGCGATTTCTTCCCACTTAATTTTCTGCAAAAATGTTATCCAGAGTCCTTTAATTGCATACCTATCAAGATTTTTTTTTAAAAAAATAAGTCAACTTCCCTCCCTCCAAAGATGCCAACAATGGAACAAAGACAACATAAGCCTTATTATTCCATCTAAAATATAAAAAAACCAAAACATAATATAATCAAATTTAATACTTGAATTTATTTCAAGTACACATTGTTGGTGGAGTGTGTCAGCCATACTTACACTTATAGAGTAGCTAAACATGTGGAATAACTATCACCATAGTAGTGAATCACATTTCTTCATCAATTATTTTAAAATATGATGCAATAATCATAAGCCATAACAAACTTTATATCCCGCTCTACAATAGAAATGTAAAGAACCAAAATTATAGTGTCTTGTGAGACTAAAATGATAGGAAGCCAACACAATCATCGAAATTAACTCGAATAAAACAAAGCAAACAAGACATGTGAAGTAGAATATGAAAAAAATCATAAAATAGTTTTAATGGTTGGAACAAAACAAAGAAACGAAGAAGGAACGTAAAACAAAGCAAATGAAAAAAAATCCAACAACATAGAAGAATAACACTTTACCTAATAAACAATCTCATACACATTTGTTAGTTGTTACTACAATCATAAAGAAAAAATTTCACATATACTTAGAACCAAAAAGTGCATAAGGTAAGTGCATTAATTAGTTTTTATGGAGTACCGTGTGCAAGATACGGTAGGTGATACCTGAGAATTATTCACACTTTGTATGCATAATATTTCTTGAGCCATGTGATGCGATACGCTAAATGCATAGTACTACAACGAAACTCCCCTCATTGCTATCATTACCACTACACCTTCAAAAGAACTATATAGCTTCATACCAAACTATATATCTTGATTCACATTATGATTTAACTATAAAAAAAATAGTAGAATAATATACCATCAATATTGATATCCAAGATCACAAAATATATCAATGAGATAAGTAGAAGCTGAAGCAATTGTTCAACCCTCGGGCCAAACGTAACCTAAGATGAGAAAACCACATATGAAATTGTTTTTGCTAGGTTTAAAAAAAAAATTCAATCATGAGACATTATATATGAGTAGAAAGTGGAAACCATTCGATGTGAAACTTCTAAGAATGCCATTAACACGTACAAAACAACATAAAGAACAAAAATACAAAGGAAATAGAAAATAAAACTGAAGTAATGAGGACACAAAAATAAAAGTTCTAACAAACTTTTCCAAATCACAAATATCAAACTAATTCTATAAACTTCATACCTAGCAAAACAACAATTCTCAAAAAGCTTAAGTGGTTGCAGCTCCTCCCTTCTTCCTAGGTGCTATTTCAGTTCCTATATATAAATATTCACAAAGCAAAATCATTAAAAAAATAAATCAAAGTAATGGCTATGGTTTGAAATTCTTGAAAAATAATATGGTCTCTTACTTATGAAACACAGACTATTTAATGAAATGAATTTTAAATAGTAACAAAACACTCTTAAAAAGAGATGGATTTTCGGAATAAAACAAAGAAGGATTTTAGGGTTGAAAATTACTGTATGTTCATTGAAAAAATTATTTTTTTAAGAGGACAAAAACATCCCATTTTTATTTTTAAAGACTAAAATCAAAATTTACAAAAAATAAAATAAAATAAACCTTAAATAAACAAAGTATAAAAAGTGTTTTGGGCCCATACCCATCTTCTCCTTGAATAAAGGCCCATATTTTATTCTCAACAAGAAGCAAGCAGCAACCCTAACAATAAAACCCTAACCAACTGCTCACTCTCATCCTCTCTCTCACCGCCGTCTCGTCTCCTCCCACTGCTCATTCTGTTGGTGGCTATGAAGTCCCGATACTTTAAAAATGGTGAAGTATCGTGTCTGATACGTGTCCGATATCGATACTCTCCGATACTCAGACAATTAAAATTATTTTTTAAAAAAATAATTACCGATATGTGTCGGATACTTCTCCGATACACGTATCAGAGAAGTATCGGGAAAATAATGTTTTTTTATGATAGAAATGGAGGAGATGAAATTGATACAATTTGTGTTTCCTCTTAAATAGTGAATATTAGAGTATTATGTTATTTATGGATTGACAACCATGTATTTTTTGGATGGTACCGATGATGTTTTGTTTTTTGGATAGTAATAATTATCATTTTTGGGTAGTACTTAATTAACTTGAGATATATAATTGTCACTTGTTTGCTCAGTTTGAATAATTTGAATGTTAATTTATTATCTTTCTCGATTTTTGTTATGTTTATATATTGTGTATTTGTATTTGTATATTTAATTTTAAGTTTATTTTTAAACAACGTATCGCGACCCTATCGTATCGGGAATTTTAAAAAATTTCCCGAATCGGTATCGTGTATCGTGTCACGTATCAGGGTTTCATAGGTCGGTGGAGATCGGCATGTAATTCTCTTTCAATTTTTTCTTCTTTTCCGATTTTAATTTTATTTTTCATACTAGTTTCAATCGATTCGAATATTCTTTTATCTTTCATGTTTCAGTTCTAAACAAATTTTGTTTTCTGTGTGGATTACAAACAAGACTAGTGAAGATGGTAAGTTATACTCAATTATTATTTTTGTTTAGTTTGAATCAAATCAAATCGAATTGAATGAATATGAATTTCATGATTGATAATCTGAATTTGAAATTTCAGGTGAAGTTTACAGCTGATGAGTTACGTCGTATTATGGACTACAAACACAACATTCGTAATATGTCTGTCATTGCTCATGTTGATCACGGTATGTTTTTTCATTCATAATTTCTTGTTACTTGTTTTTTTATTGTATTGATCTTTACTTTTGTGTTTGATTCATAATAACTTTCTTCTTTTCTTCATACTATTTGATATAGAACCTGAATGAATACCACTTTGATACAATAGATGCCTCAAATCAAACTTTTCTTCTTTTTCTTGTTCAAGAATCAATGATTGGAAGCTTGTGTTATTTCTTAATAAGTAATAAAGCTAATAAAGGCACATACTATCCTTGTTATATATCTACACCTAATATATAGTCCAAAGTTAGCCTATGTGACACCACCAAATCCAACCATATGGCATTGGAAAAACCAGCTTAATTGTCTCATCAACCAAATGTCCAAAAGAGGTGCCGTTTTAGAATCAACTTCTTTGGGTTATAAATATTTTATGGTTCACTCTACTGAGATAACTTTTAATGGCAGAGGAAAAAGAAGGACATGGAACTAATCCTTCTCAAGTGCAGCCAAATGAACCCTTGCCTAGTAAGTTTTAATTTTGCTCTTGATGACTATATTGATGCAAAGCAAAATTGTCTCAATTGAATGAGCTTTTAGCTTACACAAGATTATTAATCATAATAAGGTTTATAATTCAATACTTAAAGAGATCTTTAAGTAGAATTTGAGATACAAAAGTTCATAAGTCCTATGAAATGCAAATATTGTTAGGTCGGATGTCTTCACTAAGTTTGAAGACAGAACCTCACAGTTGTGTGTGTGTGTGTGTGAATTTTAGTGGTGTTTAACGCTTCGTCTATATACAAAAAAATAAAAATAACATTGATATACATTAATTTAGTGCCTAAAATTATAGAAAGCTATGAAACCTTGTATCACTCAAAAATCATTTAACTGTTTGGAAAGTTCAGATGTTATAAGATTTATATCATCTTGATATTATTATTTCTGGACAAATTTATCCAAAGAAAAGTGATACGAAAATATGTTTGATCTTGCAGGGACATACAACCAACATCTAGGGACAAATTACCCTAGAAAAACAAGTTGGCCTGAGCTAGTTGGTGTCACTGCAGAAGAAGCAGAGAGGAAGATAAAGGAAGAGAAGTCTGGTGCTAAAATTCAAGTTGTGCCTCCTAATTCATTTGTTACTGCTGATTATAGGACTCAAAGAGTTCGACTATATGTTGATGAATCTAATAAGGTCATTAGGACTCCAGGAATTGGCTAATCCATCAAACGAAGATTGTTCACACAATGAGATTTGAGTATAATAAAGCTAGAGATGTAATTTGGAGAATAAATTTAATAAAATGAATCTCTATCATATACATATAAGTTTATAATCAACTAAGAACAGATTAAGTACTCTTAGTCTTGTTGAATACAAAAACCAAGTTAAATGTACCTATCTTTTTGTTGAAGACAAAACAAAAAGACAGTATGAAACATGTCATTGACTAAAATAATGAATCTCCAGAATAATAGTCTTTCTTGTGCAAGAAGATAATGAAGCGACTGTACCGTGCGTGAGCATAACAATTACTGGCCTGTTGACAATAGTAGATTACGAAATCCGTTTATGATCAACGCCAATGTGCTTGATTTCCTAATGTAATAGATAATGATTTATTTCTTTGCACATAAAGCTTTGTCTTTTTTAACCCAATGTTATATAATGTAGAGATACTCAGTCTTCTTAAAATTGGTTATACCATTGAACCTACTTTTGTGCTCATGTAGCTTGTGTTTCTTAAATGAACCATTGCCTTTAAATGTAAAGATGTAATCATATAATTTGTGTAACGACAGATAAAACAAGTTCTTTGTATTGATAAATATACAAGTTTTGTTTTTTTAGTAATCTAATTGTATTTTTATAATTTAGATTGCGATCATGGTTACACAAACCTTGATGATTCTGTGTGGGATGATTCTGATGAAAGTATCAGAGTTGCATAGGGAGTGGCAAAGGAGGCGTGATCAATTCCATTCAGTAATTTATAATTAAACTTCCTAATATTTGTTCTAAAGATTTTGTGGCAAAAGAAAGAAGCTTCAATTTTCTTTTATGATAGGATGATTAGGTAGTGATTGTTTTCATTAAGCATTCTGCCTCATATTTTTAGATTGGATATCGAGATGGTCTCATCGCAGGGAAGGAAGCTGCTCACCACTACATTTTTTACTTTCAGTAACACTCACTTGTAATATTTAAAAAAGAGCATTGCTATTTAGTAAGAAATTTTTGCACAAGAAAGAGAAGAATCCATAAAAGTAGAGAATTTGACCAATTAAAGATTGGATAACCATACATGGGAGAGAGAGTGATTATAATTTAACCAATCAAATATTGCCACATATAATTCTTCTCTTTCTTGCATACCAAAATTTTTACTAAATAGCATTTTCCTTTAAAAAAGTGTTAGTAATATGGGTGAATTAGTAAGAATTTTTTACAAAAGAAAGAGAAGAATTCATAAAAGTAGGTAATTTGACCGATTTGGATCCTCTCCAATTTTCTCTCAAATGTGATCTTAACCATTCATTTGCTCATTTTCTCTCTCTTCTTAAGTATTATTTTATTCTTTATAATTTAACAACCATTGGATTAAGAAAAGGATAGAAAATTAGAGAGGATCCAAATCCTAATTTGACCAATCAAAAATGGAATAACCATACATAAAAGAGAGTGATTATAATTTAACCAATAAATATCGTCAGATATAATTATTGTCTTTCTTGCACATTCAAATTCTTACATTTCTCAAAAAGTGTAAGATACTGATAGAAACTGAGAGAGAGATAGAGAAAGAGGATTTCGTTGATTATCAAAAGTTAGTTACAAATGATAGTGTATCTGTCTTATATACTTGACAGAATACAAAGAGAGTCTGTTACATAGTGTAACTGACTTGAATAGAATTCTAGAATCTTCTACATATCATAACTAACTATCTATATACTCTAACACTCCCCTGCAGAAGCTGGAGAGGTCCTAAGCAAATGTTGCTTATCAAAGATCCTTAGCTTGTCACGAAGAGCAGAGAACTTGACAGCTGATAGGGGCCTGGTGAAAATGTCAGCCCACTGATCTTGGGCAGGGACATGAGACACCACAAGGCTTTTGCCAAGGACCTTCTCCCTGACAAAAAAGATATCCAGCTCCATGTGCTTGGTTCTATGATGCAGAGTTGGATTATGAGCCAGAGAGACTGTGCTCAGATTGTCACAAAGTATTTTAGGAGTATAAAACCTGCAACCTAGTTCAGTGAGAAGAGATTGTAGCCATAGTATTTCAGAAGACAGATTAGCTAAGCTTCTATACTCAGCTTCAGCACTAGACCTGGCAACTAGTGACTGCTTCTTTGACCACCAAGAGACTAGGTTAGGACCAACAAAAATGCAAGCTCTGTTGGAACAAAATTATGATTTTGTATCTCCTTAATTGATTTTGATGATAACAATGTATTTAAGGTTAAATTGGAGTACTAATAATTTAATTCAGTGTGCAGGATTAAAAGTTAAAATTTGCGTACTAAAGAACCCTAGAATTTCTGAAGGAATTACTTCTGAGCTCACCAGATCTGAAGCAAGTAATTCTGAGCCTATGAAACTCTGAAGTTATTATCTGAACCTTAGAATTTCTGAAGGAATTACTTCTGAGCTCACCAGATCTGAAACAAGTAATTCTGAGCCTATCAAAATCTGAAGAACATCTGAGCTCACCAGATCTGAAACAAGTAATTCTGAGCCTATCAAAATCTGAAGAACATCTGAGCTCACCAGATCTGAAACAAGTAATTTTGAGCCTATCAAAATCTGAAGGCTCGTCAGATATAAGTGTTAAGCTACATTTGAGAGTACAATTTTATTGAAGACTGTGCCTGACTAAGTCCAAACGCAGAAACCAAGAATGAAAAGGTTTGACCATGGAAAGGTCCTTTTCAAGTCAGGCTTCAGAAACGATTATTTCCTTATTTGGCTTTCACCAAGGTTCAAATATCAAAAGCCAAAAGGAATCTCTCATTTTGTAGTAAACGTTAAGCTCCTAAGCTACTGCAAATCAGAACAGCTAATAAGCTCACTGATCTATACAAAGGAGCGTCTCAATTCTTCAAACGGCTATAATCTTCAACGTTCATTTTATCATCTATAAAAGGAAGAAGATTTGTGAAGAAATGGAATCAAGACTTAAGCTTCTGAACGTGCTGAAACTCTGTCAAATTCTGAAGCTATCAAACACTTAGAAACTTTGTGATAATTTTCTAAGTTAGTCTTGTAACTGCGTTGTATTTTGTAAACACCTCTGATTGTATATCAAGTGTTAATCTCTTATCTTTATTAACATTAAAACCAGTTGGAAGTCTCTTGCTTTGTGCTTGAGCATTGGAAGTCTCTTGCTTTGTGCTTGAGCATTGGAAGTCTCTTGCTTTGTGCTTGAGCATTGGAAGTCTCTTGCTTTGTGCTTGAGCATTGGAAGTCTCTTGCTTTGTGCTTGAGCATTGGAAGTCTCTTGCTTTGTGCTTGAGCATTGGAAGTCTCTTGCTTTGTGCTTGAGCATTGGAAGTCTCTTGCTTTGTGCTTGAGCATTGGAAGTCTCTTGCTTTGTGCTTGAGCATTGGAAGTCTTTTGCTTTGTGCTTGAGCAGTTAGAAGTCTCTTGCTTTGTGCTTGAGCAGTTTGAAGTCTCTTGCTTAGTGCTTGAGCATTTGTAATCTGAGTGATTATAGTGAAATCTCTTGTGAAGGACAAGAGGACTGGACTACTCCTGTTAGTGGGAGGAACCAGTATAAAAATTCTGAGCATCTCTCTCTAACCCTATCCTCATATATTGTGTGTGTTATACCTTATCCGCTGCAATTTGTTTTAACTTAGAAAAAGTCTCAACACAATTCAACCCCCCCCCTTCTTGTGTGTTTTTCAACCTTCAATTGGCATCAGAGCTCCGGTCTGTTGCTCTTCACTTAACAGTGAAACAGTAAAAGATCTAGGGGTACTTAGTTGAAAAACATGTCTGGTGTTACCTCTCCTTCTGCTTCCTCTGGACCTGATCACTCTGCTGTTCCACCTCCTCACAACTATGATAGGGAAAGGAACAGTGATAATCACAGAGACAAACCACCTTACTTCAACAGTGATCCTACTACTTTTCCTTTCTGGAAAACCAAGATGTATAGTTACATCATTGGGACCGATGATGAGTTATGGGATATCATTGAAGATGGTATACATTTTGAACACATGGATGATGAAGGTGTTGTAAGAAATACCTACAGAAAGTTCTTTGATGCTGAAAAGAAGAAACAGTATAAGAAGCACCATACTGTTAAGAATATGCTTATTGGTGCAATATCTCATGCTGAGTATTTAAAAATATCCAACAAGTCATGTGCCAAAACTATCTGGGACTCTCTATGTTCCACCTATGAAGGAAATAAGCAAGTCAAAGAAGCTAAGGCAAACTTATTAGTTCATCAATATGAGCTGTTCAGAATGAAGGAAGATGAAGATATTGAAACCATGTATTCAAGGTTTCAAACCCTTGTCTCTGGTCTTCAAGTTCTGAAGAAAAGCTACACTGCATCTGATCACGTGAAGAAAATTCTGAGGAGCTTACCTTCCAAATGGAGACCAAAAGTTACAGCTTTTCAGGAATCAAAGGATTTGGACAATGTGACTCTTGAAGATTTAATAAGCTCACTCAGAAGTCATGAGCTAGAACTTATGTCAGATGAACCTGTCAAGAAGATGAAGTCCTTGGCTCTAAGCTCTGTTCAGACTTCCTCAAAAGCTGCAAAGATCAAAGTGTCTGAACAAGAGGAAGAAACTTCTGATGATATGATGGATGAAAATTCTGAGAATGAAGAAATGGCACTAATGGTTAGAAGGTTTCAGAAATGGAACAAGAAATACAAAAGGTTTCCAAACAAAGGAAACAACTCAAGAAGTTCCTTTTCAAAGGACAAAAAGGAAGAACTGAACAACTGCTATAACTGCAAGAAATCTGGACACTTCATTGCGGACTGTCCAGAAATGTCATCCAAGGACAAAGGAAAGAATAAGAGCTTTGGGAAAGAAAAGTACAAAGAAAAGGTAAGGAAGAGTTTGTTAGCCACTTGGGAGACCATTGAGAATGACTCTGAAGGAGAAGATGATGAAGAAGGCAATCTGGCTTTAATGGCAAGAACTTCTGAAGGTAACAACTCTGATAGAGATTCTGAAGATGACTCAGATGATGAAAATGAGGTATACTCTAACATGACTAAATCTGAATTAATTGATTCTCTTAAGATTGCCGTGAAACATTACTCTCGTATAGTAAGTCAACACAAAATTCTGAAGAATGTTCATGAATCATTGAAAAAGGATGCCAAGATTCTTTATGATGAAAATGAATCGTTAAACATTCGTATTTGTCATGTTGAATCTAACTATGTCTTGGCAGACAAGCTCAATGATGATCATGAAGATGCTCTTCACGAATTTATTCGTTGTACCTTCAATAGGAGTAAAATGGCTTCCATGATTTATCATATGACTCGTAACTATGGTGAAGGCATTGGTTATTCTCGGTTTAAGAACTGGGATAAACCTCTGAAATCATATAGTGAGGATGATACTCCACCTGAATTATTCTCTACCTTTGTTAAAAGTGGTACACTTGATCTGAAGGCATCCAACTCTGAAGGAGGTTCTGAACCTGAACCCAAAGACTCAGAAGTTCCAAGTTCTTCTGAACCTAAAATTTCTGAGTCCAAAAGTTCTCAAGTTAAGGCTCAGAAGTCATCTGAACCTCTGAGAAATCAAGGTAAAGTTACTTCAGATCCTTGCTTGACCTTTGGAACTGTGATATACTCCAGATCAAAATCCAAGAATCAAATTAAGCCTAAACATTCTTGTCAAAGCTTAATTAATTCTAGATCTTGTGTTGATCATAGAAAACAAAGAAGGAATACTATTCAGAAGACTAACTCTAAAGGACCCATCAGAATATGGGTACCAAAATCTGAAATAATGTTTGCTTCAGATGCTCATGCAAGGAAAGGTAAAACAGCAGCCCTGGTACCTGGACAGTGGTTGCTCACGACATATGACGGGAGAAAAGCATATGTTCCAAACCCTAACTCTGAAAGAGGGAGGCTCTGTGGGATTTGGAGGAAAACAAAAAGGGAAGATCATTGGTACAGGTACAGTTGGTAATTCTTCTCTTTCCATTAAAGATGTTTGGTTAGTTGATGGACTTAAACACAATCTATTGAGCATTAGTCAATTTTGTGACAATGGGTGTGTTGTTACATTTAATAAGGAATCATGTACTGTATCAAAAGACTCTGACAAATCTGTAGTATTCAAGGGAATGAGAGTTGGCAATGTTTATAAAGTAAACTTTTCTGATTTGGTTGACCAAAAGATTATATGTCTTTTGTCTCTGAGTGATGAGAAATGGCTATGGCACAAGCGTCTTGGTCATGCTAACTGGAGGTTGATCTCTAAGCTTAGCAAACAAAAGCTTGTTAGTGGTTTGCCTGACATTGATTATCACTCAGATGCACTTTGTGGCTCATGTCAAAAAGGAAAATTTGCTAAGACTTCATTCAAGTCTAAAAACATTGTCTCTACTTCCAGACCCTTAGAATTGCTTCACATTGATCTGTTTGGTCCTGTTTCGACAGCCTCTATCAATGGTAAAAAATATGGATTGGTCATGGTTGATGATTTCAGTAGATGGACTTGGGTGAAATTCCTACGTTCTAAGAGTGAAGCACTTGTGGTGTTCAGTGACTTCTGCACACAAATACAAAGTGAAAAGGATCTTCGGATTCTGAAGGTTAGAAGCGACCATGGGGGAGAGTTCGAAAATGACTCTTTCGAATCTTTCTGCTCAGAGCATGGAGTAATCCATGAATTCTCTTCTCCTAGAACACCACAGCAGAATGGTGTTGTAGAAAGAAAGAATAGATCTTTGCAAGAAATGGCTCGTACCATGATGCTTGAGTCTAACCTAGCTAAGTTCTTGTGGGCAGAAGCCGTGAGTACTGCTTGCTATGTTCAGAATAGAATCTACATCAGACCTATTCTGAACAAAACTGCTTATGAACTGTTCAAAGGAAGAAAACCAAATATTTCTTATTTTCATCAGTTTGGATGTACTTGTTATATTCTAGACAACAAGGTCTATCGAAAGAAATTTGATGCTAGAGCTTATAAGGGTATCTTTATAGGCTACTCTGAACGCTCAAAAGCATACAGATTGTATAATTCTGAAACTCACACAGTTGAAGAATCTATACATGTTAGATTTGATGATAAAGAGCCTGACGATAAAATGTCAGAGCAAGCTGAGACTTTTGCAGAATTTCAAGTTTCCTCAAATTCTGAGTGTGAAGATCTCTCCATTGCTGTATATCCATCTGAGACTCAAAATGAAGATATCTCTGAAGGCCTTGAAACTGAAGACCCTTCAGAAACTGAACCCTCTCAGACACCTGCTCCACCTAAGAGTAAATTCAAGTATAGATCATCTCATCCTGAAGAGCTAATTGTTGGTAACAAGGATAACCCAAGAAAGACCAGATCTGCTTTCAAAGAGGATGAATCCCTAGTTGGGTTAATTTCATTAATTGAACCCACAAACATAGAAGAAGCACTCTCAGATGATGGGTGGATTGTTGCAATGCAAGAAGAACTCAATCAATTTGAAAGAAATGATGTTTGGGATCTGGTACCAAAACCCAAACACAAGAACATTATTGGAACAAAATGGGTATTCAGAAACAAGTCAAATGAAAAGGGAGAAGTTGTCAGAAATAAAGCTAGACTGGTTGCACAAGGTTATAGTCAGCAAGAAGGCATAGATTTCACTGAAACCTTTGCACCAGTAGCAAGACTTGAGGCAATTAGACTTCTCTTGTCCTATGCAGTTAATCATGACATCACTCTATTTCAAATGGATGTTAAGAGTGCATTTCTGAATGGAGTAATTTATGAAGAAGTCTATGTTAAACAACCTCCTGGCTTTGAAGATATAAAGTGTCCTGATCATGTTTACAAATTGAAGAAATCTCTGTATGGTTTGAAACAAGCTCCAAGAGCTTGGTATGAAAGGTTAAGTATATTTCTTCTAGAAAATGGTTTTGAAAAAGGACATGTTGATAACACTCTCTTTAGAAAAACCTTAAAAACTGATATTTTGATTGTTCAGATTTATGTTGATGATATTATCTTTGGTTCAACTAATGCTTCTCTTTGCAAGAATTTCTCTAAGCTTATGCAGGATGAATTTGAAATGAGTATGATGGGAGAACTAACATTCTTCTTGGGAATTCAAATCAATCAAAGAAAAGAAGGAGTATATGTGCATCAAACCAAATACACAAAGGATTTACTGAAGAAATTTGGTCTTGAAGATTGTAAACCAATGTCAACTCCTATGCATCCCTCTAGCTGTCTTCTGAAGGAAGAATCTGAAGGCAAAGTAGATCAGAAATTATACAGAGGTATGATTGGTTCCCTCCTTTATCTCACTGCATCTAGACCAGATATCTTGTTCAGTGTATGCTTGTGTGCTAGATTTCAATCAGATCCTAGAGAGTCTCATCTAACTGCTGTTAAGAGAATCTTTAGATATCTGAAAGGAACCACTAATCTTGGATTACTTTATAAGAAATCCTTAGATTATCAGCTTATTGGATTCTGTGATGCTGACTATGCTGGTGATAAAATTGAAAGGAAGTCCACTAGTGGAAACTGTCAATTTCTAGGTGAAAACCTTATATCATGGGCTAGTAAGAGACAAGCAACTATTGCTCTATCTACAGCAGAAGCAGAGTACATCTCAGCTGCTAAGTGTTGCACGCAATTGCTCTGGATGAAACATCAGTTGGAGGACTATCAGATAAGGATAAGTAGTATACCACTTCTCTGTGATAATACTGCTGCTATCTGTTTGTCTAAGAATCCTATTTTGCATTCAAGAGCTAAACACATTGAGATCAAACATCACTTCATTAGAGACTATGTTCAGAAGGGAGTAATTAAGATTCAATTCATTGATACTGAGCATCAATGGGCTGATATCTTTACCAAACCTCTTGCTATTGATCGTTTCGATTTTATCAAGAAAAATCTGAACATGGTTTTTATTTCTGAATGATATCTCTGAATGCTGTTAACTCTGAATGAATAAACTGGTTCTGAAGGGCCTCAGAAGTTTGGACGGCTCAGAAACTATTATATAGGTTCTGAAGCACTCTCTCATCTGAAGCAATCAGAATTATTTATTATTAAATATGATTTCTTGTGACTCAGATACCTACTCTAAGTGTTAGTTGACCACTCAGTTTCTCTAACTGACAGCTGGCTTCTGAAAACACTACTTATCTGTGTAACTTCCCATCATGTCTAGTAACCGCTGGGTAATGAAGGAGAGCTAATGATGATTTTATTAAAAGTAACTGCCAAGCCCCCATTACGTCACTATCTTGTTTCCCCAATATTTTGAAACTTCCACTATAATCACTTAACTACACACTAGTCACTATCACTTCTCACGTTTTCAATATTTTGAAACTTCCACTATAACCATTTCTGACACTCCTAAATCCCCTCAGAAATCTCCTATTAAAGATTCTGAGTCTACCCCAATAGCAATGGACGTAGACCAATCTGAACCCTCAAATGTTCAAAATTCTGAAGTCCCTGCTGAATCCCAAACTGAACCCCTTCAGACTTCATCTCCTAAGCCAACCACTTCTGAACCAAACCCCTCATCCATTCAAACCACTCCACCTTTTCCTGGAACTGATTCAGATCTTGAAGAAACTCGTCTTCATTCTGAAACAATTCCCTGTTTCACCATGGTACTTAACAATTCCCTTTTACCGTTGAATGCATTTACTGCTGGTGGTTGTTTGCTGTGTGCATTTACTACCCTGTAACTTGTGCTTTGACTGACCCGTTTTTGATAATGACAAAGGGGGAGAAAATATTATTTCATTTCCTATGGCAGTGAAATTATTTCTGAAGCTCTAAAGATCACATTTTCTGAACTCTACTCTTGTTAAGTTATATTAAAGTCTTTTAAACTTTTAATGAGGGGGAGTAATAAATTTTGTCCAACATAAATTCATATAATATAAGATACGCTTGCAAACCATATCTTATATTTGTCAATCTGAAGAAATAGAGCTTGCAAACCTCTAATTCTGAAGGTAGAATATATGAAATTATATTTGACATTAAATATTACTCTTAGACTGTTTTATATTTATCATTGATAAACTTTTGAAGCTTATCAGACTCAGGGGGAGCTTGCAAACCTCAGAACCTGAAGTCAAGATGTTAAATAAAAACAACAACAATTGATTTTAAATACATATAGTTGTCATCATCAAAAAGGGGGAGATTGTTGGAACAAAATTATGATTTTGTATCTCCTTAATTGATTTTGATGATAACAATGTATTTAAGGTTAAATTGGAGTACTAATAATTTAATTCAGTGTGCAGGATTAAAAGTTAAAATTTGCGTACTAAAGAACCCTAGAATTTCTGAAGGAATTACTTCTGAGCTCACCAGATCTGAAGCAAGTAATTCTGAGCCTATGAAACTCTGAAGTTATTATCTGAACCTTAGAATTTCTGAAGGAATTACTTCTGAGCTCACCAGATCTGAAACAAGTAATTCTGAGCCTATCAAAATCTGAAGAACATCTGAGCTCACCAGATCTGAAACAAGTAATTCTGAGCCTATCAAAATCTGAAGAACATCTGAGCTCACCAGATCTGAAACAAGTAATTCTGAGCCTATCAAAATCTGAAGGCTCGTCAGATATAAGTGTTAAGCTACATTTGAGAGTACAATTTTATTGAAGACTGTGCCTGACTAAGTCCAAACGCAGAAACCAAGAATGAAAAGGTTTGACCATGGAAAGGTCCTTTTCAAGTCAGGCTTCAGAAACGATTATTTCCTTATTTGGCTTTCACCAAGGTTCAAATATCAAAAGCCAAAAGGAATCTCTCATTTTGTAGTAAACGTTAAGCTCCTAAGCTACTGCAAATCAGAACAGCTAATAAGCTCACTGATCTATACAAAGGAGCGTCTCAATTCTTCAAACGGCTATAATCTTCAACGTTCATTTTATCATCTATAAAAGGAAGAAGATTTGTGAAGAAATGGAATCAAGACTTAAGCTTCTGAACGTGCTGAAACTCTGTCAAATTCTGAAGCTATCAAACACTTAGAAACTTTGTGATAATTTTCTAAGTTAGTCTTGTAACTGCGTTGTATTTTGTAAACACCTCTGATTGTATATCAAGTGTTAATCTCTTATCTTTATTAACATTAAAACCAGTTGGAAGTCTCTTGCTTTGTGCTTGAGCATTGGAAGTCTCTTGCTTTGTGCTTGAGCATTGGAAGTCTCTTGCTGTGTGCTTGAGCATTGGAAGTCTCTTGCTTTGTGCTTGAGCATTGGAAGTCTCTTGCTTTGTGCTTGAGCATTGGAAGTCTCTTGCTTTGTGCTTGAGCATTGGAAGTCTCTTGCCTTGTGCTTGAGCATTGGAAGTCTCTTGCTTTGTGCTTGAGCATTGGAAGTCTCTTGCTTTGTGCTTGAGCATTGGAAGTCTCTTGCTTTGTGCTTGAGCATTGGAAGTCTCTTGCTTTGTGCTTGAGTAGTTAGAAGTCTCTTGCTTTGTGCTTGAGCAGTTTGAAGTCTCTTGCTTAGTGCTTGAGCATTTGTAATCTGAGTGATTATAGTGAAATCTCTTGTGAAGGACAAGAGGACTGGACTACTCCTGTTAGTGGGAGGAACCAGTATAAAAATTCTGAGCATCTCTCTCTAACCCTATCCTCATATATTGTGTGTGTTATACCTTATCCGCTGCAATTTGTTTTAACTTAGAAAAAGTCTCAACACAATTCAACCCCCCCCCCCTTCTTGTGTGTTTTTCAACCTTCAAGCTCCTGATGTAGATCTTCTATCATCAGGATCTGATGCCCAGTCAGCATCACAAAAGCCAATGAGAGAGAGAGGTTTGTCAATTGGAGCTGCTTGAATTAAAAGCCCATACTGCAAAGTACCACTGAGATACCTAAGTATCCTCTTTACTGCCTTCCAGTGCTCTTCAAGAGGATTGGAAAGGAATTGACAAACCTTGTTGACAGAAAAAGCTATTTCTGGCCTGGTGAGGGTGGCATACTGCAATGCCCCAACAATAGAACGAAATTGAGTAGGATCCCCAACAGGAACAGATCCAACTCTAGATAATTTGAGACTAGAGGCCATGGGAGTAGGCATACCATTAACATTGTCCATTTTGGCTTTAGAGAGAAGATCTCTAATGTATTTAGCTTGTGATAACAGAAGGGAACCATCAGCCAAGTGAAAAACTTCAATCCCTAAAAAATAATCCAACACACCAAGTTGCTTGAGAGCAAACTCTGCATTTAGCTTAGAAATAAGACCCTGAATGTGAGGCAGAGAGCTGCCTGTGATGATAATATCATCAACATATACCAAAACAATGAGATGTAAAGAGCCAGTTTTCATCATAAAAAGGCTAGGATCACATTTGCTTGCCTGAAATCCATAACCAATGAGAGCAGCCTTCAACCTGTCAAACCAGGCCCTTGGTGCCTGCTTAAGGCCATATAAGGCCTTATTCAACTTACAAACAAGAGTTCTGTCTGACACTTCAAACCCTTGTGGTTGTTGCATATACACCTCATCTTCTAATATGCCATTTAGAAAGGCATTATTTACATCTATCTGCTGAATAGGCCACCTATTAGATACTGCCATAGTAAGGACAGTCTTCACTGTGACAGGCTTAACAACTGGAGAAAATGTCTCAGAAAAATCAGTACCAGCTTGTTGATGAAAACCCTTAGCAACAAGTCTGGCTTTGTGCTTGTGAATAGTGCCATCAGGATTTTCTTTAACTCTAAACACCCACTTGCAGCCAATAGGTTGTTTATGAGCAGGAGGAGGAACCAAGGTCCAAGTCTTATTTCTAAGCAGAGCATCATACTCTTCTTTCATAGCAGCAAGCCACTGGGAGGACTGGAGTGCCTGCTTAACACTTCTATGTTCAATGTGAGTTACAAGAATGGTGGGATTGTTTTTGGATTTGGACCTGGTAATCATGGAGTGAGTGATGGGGGGTTGGGTAATTGGTAAAGGTAAAGGAATAGGTGTTAAGGCTGAATGGTTAGTCACAACAGAGGAGGGTGAAGAATAAATGTGCTGAGAAGCATTAGATGTTTGAATAGGAGGAGAACTGGTCATAGAGGAAGGTGCTGATGAAGATAATGGTGTGGAGGGTGAGGAGAGATTGGGCTCCATAGGAATTGTTGTAATAGGAGTGGGATTAAGAACATGAGAATTAGGCTCCATAGGAATTATTGTAATAGGAGTGGGATTAAGGATAGGATTAGTGTAGGGACAAGTAAGTTCTGAGTGGGAAAATATAAAGGAACATGGGAGGATGAGGCTGTAGTAGAAGCAGCAGTATTGGCTGCTGATGTAGTTGGAAAAAGAGAAGGATAAGGGAACTTGTGCTCATTGAATAAGACATCCTTAGAGATATACACACGACCCTCAGGACTTAGGCATTTATAGCCCTTATAGGTGGAAGAATACCCAAGAAACACACACTCTTGAGACCTATAGGCAAGTTTGGTGGTGTGATAAGGCCTCAGGAAAGGAAAACAGGCACAACCAAAAATTTTGAGAGCCTTATAATCTGGTTGTTTATTGAAAAGAACAAAGTAAGGTGACTGATTGGCTAGGACAGGGGTAGGCATTCTGTTTATAAGGAAAGCTGCTGTTACAAAGGCATGGTCCCAATATTTCATAGGTATATTGGCTTGAGAAAGGAGTGTAAGGCCAGTTTCAACAATGTGCCTGTGTTTTCTCTCAACTAGGCCATTCTGGTGGTGTGTATGGGGACAGGTTAATCTATGGATAATGCCAAGATTAGTAAGGTATTTGGTGAGGGGCCTAAACTCACCACCACCATCAGTTTGAACAGTCTTAATGGTGCAACTAAATTGCAATTCAACCATGGTTTTGAAATTGATAAATTGCTGCATGGTGTCAGATTTAAGTTTCAAAGGGTAGACCCAAACAAATCTAGAATAGGCATCAACACAGGTGAGAAAATATGTATAGCCAGTGGTGGATTTGATAGGGGCAGGGCCCCATAGGTCACAAGTGACAAGTTCAAAGGGTGTGTGATAAACTGTGTTGGATGATGGTGCATGTAATCTATGACTTTTCCCTAGGCAGCAAGCAGAGCAAAAGCTAGATTGAGATTTTAATGGCAAATTGATATTACACAGTTTTAGAATTTCTTTAAGTGCATCATGGTGAGGGTGACCAAGACGTGCATGCCAAAGATCATATAAAGAGGCAGACATAGGTGAACAAATAGAAGCAGAATTATTGTCATTATTATTAGAAACAGTACTAGAAACATTAACACTAGGTTGTGAATTCAAAGTAAAAGTAGACAAACTAGAACATGGAAGAGAAACAGAGTTACACTGTTTAACACTTTTATTCAAGGCAGAATTTGAATCTAAAGGAGAGGCAAATCTATAAAGGCCATCAGCTCCAACTGTGCCATGAAGAAGGACTTCAGAAGTAGCCTGAGATTTCACAAAACAAAGGGTAGGGTGAAATTCAAAGAACACATTATTATCTTGTGCAAATTTAGAAACACTTATGAGGTTTTTAGTCATTGCAGGCACTAAGAGAAGGTTATTAAGGGTTAGGGAGGTTTTAGGGTTGGTTTGGGAAGTAAAACACATTGAACCTATAGAGTTAATAGCCAAACCTTGTCCATTACCCATGAGAACTTGATCAGAACCAGGCAGGGAGGCAGCATCAGAGAGATTTGAAGCATCTGGTGTCACATGATGAGAAGCACCAGAATCAGGGTACCACCACTGATTATTGAAGCCAGCATTGCCTCCAGTTAGCAGAGCCTGAGGAATAGGAGGGCGTTGTGGTCTTGGAGCATAGCCATATCCATAAGAGTTTGGAGGAAACGGAGGTTGATAACCATAGTTAGGCATAGGAGGTCTATAGCCATAGTTAGGCATAGTTCCAGTGTGCCTAAAGTGACAAATAGAAGCATCATGATTTGTTCTATGGCAAATCTGACACGCAACTCCATTATTCCTTCCTCCACGGCCACCACGGCCAGAGCGTCCACCACCTCTTCCATTTCTACCTCCACGATGCGATTCATCACCTCCTTGATTATTATTAGCCGTAACATGACTAGAACCAGACGGAAACGAAGGATTAGGAGGTTGAAAAGCATCTCCGCTATAATTTGAGGACGAAGCAGGTAGAGATGGAGTTTGAGCAAGATTGACCGTCGCCGCATCGGATAGACTTTGCTTCTTGTTCTTCTCAAGCCTGGTTTCATGTGCGAGTAGATCGGATTCGACCTCATCAATCGTAACTGACATCGATTTGCTCGAAATCGCTGCAGCAACGGAATCATAATCTTCCGGAAGCGCATCAATTACGATCTCAACCAGATTTCGCAGAGGAACGGGATCACCAACAGAAATTAGGGATTCATGAATCTCACGAACGCGTTGAATGAACTCAGTAACTGTACGATCACCTTTGCGTAGGGTTCGTAACTCCGATCTGAGTTGACGCGCTTTGGTGTTCAGCAACGTGTTGAAATGGCGATGAATCTCATCCCAAATTTGCCACGAAAAGGTGAGATCAACAACTTTCGCAAGAAGCGAATCAGAAATTGTGGAGAGAATCCACGTAGAGACCAACGCGTCATGTTTCTCCCATTGTTGACGGAGAGGATTGACGATTCTGGCAGCACGATCAGCGTCGGTGAGGAATTCTTCAGGTAACACTGGATCGGTGATGTATTTTTGCAGATCACAACCTTGAATTACTCCTGAAATTTGTTGTTTCCATTGCTTGAAATTTTTGTCATCAAGCTTTAAGGAGATGAGGTTAGAGATCTTGTTTCCTTGGAAGGGATTTTGGTCAGCCATGGATCAAGAAAAAGAAAGCTCACGATACCATGATAGAAACTGAGAGAGAGATAGAGAAAGAGGATTTCATTGATTATCAAAAGTTAGTTACAAATGATAGTGTATCTGTCTTATATACTTGACAGAAGACAAAGAGAGTCTGTTACATAGTGTAACTGACTTGAATAGAATTCTAGAATCTTCTACATATCATAACTAACCATCTATATACTCTAACAGATACTCTTTGCACTGTTAGTCAGTACCTCTCTTTATTAATAGAGTGTGACAACACTTTTTAACTTTCTCTCACACTTCCTTCTCCTATTACTCTTTGCGGTGGAGATTCATTGTGTTTCAAACACAGTCTCAATTCAACGTACTCTCCGATTCCAGTTCCCATTCGTCCACCGCTGTCTTCCTCAACCTCAGCATGTAATCCTTCATCGAGTTCCATGGCGTCGTATTCATCGATTCTAACATATTTGCTTCTGCAATTTTACGTTGATTTGGTTTTCTCTAAAAATCCCTAATTCGATTCGGCGTGACTCAATAATCTCCTCGGTTCGGTTTGCTCTCGATCGCTGTTCTCCGCGGTTTGTATCAACATCGTCTTCGCTGAAGGTAATCTCATTGTTCTAATATCTTACTTTCTTTCTCTCTTTTACTGTGGCGCTTTTCATGATTGAAAAATGGTTGAATTGAAGTGATTTTTTTGTATTTTGTCCTTCTGATTTTGCTGTTGTTGTGGCTCATGGTACAATGCTTGTTTTATGTTTGATAAAATGCTTCAACCAACCTTCTATAGTAGAACAAATTGAACACTTTCTATTGTGAAAAAAATAATTCCACATTGCCCCTTGCTTATGATTCTTTGATTGTAACTCTCTGTTTTAATTAGTTTAGGGTTAAATAGTTGATACCCCCCTGTAAAGTAGGTCGGTTTTGCAATACCCCCCTGTAAGTTTTTTTTTCAAAGATCCCCCCTTGCATACTAAAGATTCTTTGCAATACCCCCTTGGAGTAACACATAGGCAGAGAATCTCCTACGTGGCACCTCCACGTGGATTTTTATTAATTTTTTTGCCACGTGGCATTAATATTTTTTTTTTATTATTATTTTTTTAAAAAAATATTTTTTTTTTCCTTCTGATTTCTTTCTTTTTCTTTATTTGTTATTTAAAAATTTAATAATAATTAATTAATATTTGTTTACTTAAAATAAAAAATGAAAGAAAAAATAAAATATTTTTCTCTATAGCATAGTGGAATATTAAAATAAAATAATTAATATATGAAATTGTAACAAAAAAAAAATTGTAACAAAAAAACAATTATATATGAAATAAAAATATAATGAAATCAAATACAAATAAAAAAAATTGTAACAAAAAAAAAACCATTATATATAAAATAAAAATTAATGAAAAAAATATAATAAAATCAAATAATTAACAATTATAAAAAAAAGGTGTAACAACATAGGCAAAAATTTCTTTCTTTTTCTTTATTTGTTATTTAAAAATTTAATAATAATTAATTAATATTTGTTTACTTAAAATAAAAAATGAAAGAAAAAATAAAATATTTTTCTCTATAGCATAGTGGAATATTAAAATAAAATAATTAATATATGAAATTGTAACAAAAAAAATTGTAACAAAAAAACAATTATATATGAAATAAAAATATAATGAAATCAAATACAAATAAAAAAATTGTAACAAAAAAAAAAAAACCATTATATATAAAATAAAAATGAATGAAAAAAATATAATAAAATCAAACATCACCATATTCATCAACAACAACAAGATTCAACACCATCATAGCAGCAACATCATCATCAACATCACCATATTCGTTCAATTTCAGTTTCAATTTCGTTCGGTTTTGATTTCGTTTGGATTCGTTTTGGTTTCGATTATACGTTCAATTTCATAATAACTGGATTTTTATTTCTTGATTTCGTTTTCAATTTCATGTGTTTGTTCTTCTTTTTTTTTGTTTTCGTTTTCGATTTTGATTTCTTGAAGATGAAAAGATGGATTTTGGGATTAACGAATCTGTGGAATGTGTGCTGATGGTGCTGATGGTTTTGGTGTTTTGTTCTGGTGTAGCAGGCGTATGCGTTTTGGTGTTTTTGATCTGGAAGTAATTTGGCCGTGAGCCTTGTTTCTTGCCTTGAATATCTTAGAAAAAAGATCAAGTGGGTTTGGAATTTTTTTTTGAATTTTCTGCATTTGACTTGGTTTTTTAGTGAAAAAGGATTGCTGGGTTTTATATTTTCTCTCTCTCTTTCTCTCCCTTTTTTTTTAATCAAGTTTTTTTTTTGTTATAATTTTTTTATTTGATTTTATCAATGTAATGAAAACCGGACCGGACCGGCCGGTTCGACCGGTTTAACCGTGAACCGGACCTGTATCCGGTCCAAAATAGTGTGAAAACCGCTGATACACAAAACCGGGATACAAACCGGTAAACCGATCGAAAACCGGGAAAATTGAAAAAACCGGCTGTTCATGCGGTTTGCAAGGTTGAACCGTGTCCTTGTTTTTCAAGGAAAAATAAAAAACGACATTTTTTATCATGAGAAGAAGGACGGAGTGAAGAGAGATTATTTTCTTAGATCTTCAAAGGAACTCTAGTTTATATTGAATTTATATTCTGATATTTGCTTATTTGAAGGATGAGAGTAAATACACTACATTGTGTGGGTTAGAATTATTATTATATGCATTATAACAACATGAAGAAGAAGAAGATAAGTTGTTAATAGATACTGTAATAGAAAAGATGAAAGAAGAAGAAAAGGTACAGACTTTTGGTTGATAAGGGTGGCGGCTGAATGAGAAAGAAAATAGGGTTTCCTTTTTGCTCTATTAAAACATGAATGAATAAATGGTGGGTAGGGCTTTGTTTATGGGCTTTCTTTCAAATCAAATCCAAACTATAGTTCATCTGTATCTAATAGTATTCTAGTAATTTTTTAAGTTTAACGCTGACAGTTATTTTTTTAATAATGTTAACATTCAGTTCTTAATATAATAGTATAATAAAATTAAAGTATGCATTGTATCCAAAAATCATATAATTAATACTATTGGGGGACAAAATCAAGTAAAAAATGCCTGTTCAAAAAAAATCAAGTAAAAAATGAGATCAGTTATCAAAGGGTTCGATCCCGGTTGAACCCCGGTCCGACCTTAGAACCTCGAACCCATGAGTACGCCGGTTCAATATCCGGTCCGATTATAATTACCTTGGATTTTATTATGTTTTTATTTTATATACAATTATTACTTTTTTTGTTGTTACACCTTTTTTTTATAATTGTTAATTATTTGATTTTATTATATTTTTTTCATTCATTTTTATTTTATATATAATGGTTTTTTTTTCGTTACAATTTTTTTATTTGTATTTGATTTCATTATATTTTTATTTCATATATAATTGTTTTTTTGTTACAATTTTTTTTTGTTACAATTTCATATATTAATTATTTTATTTTAATATTCCACTATGCTATAGAGAAAAATATTTTATTTTTTCTTTCATTTTTTATTTTAAGTAAACAAATATTAATTAATTATTATTAAATTTTTAAATAACAAATAAAGAAAAAGAAAGAAATCAGAAAAAAAAAAAAATTTTTTAAAAAAAAAAAAATAAAAAAAAATATATTAATGCCACGTGGCAAAAAAATAATTAAAAATTAATAAAAATCCTCGTGGAGGTGCCACGTAGGAGATTCTCTGCCTATGTGTTACTCCAAGGGGGTATTGCAAAGAATCTTTAGTATGCAAGGGGGGATCTTTGAAAAAAAAACTTACAGGGGGTATTGCAAAACCGACCTACTTTACAGGGGGTATCAACTATTTAACCCATTAGTTTATTTTCAAATAGCATGCATGAATTAAGACTGGTAAGACTATTTGAAGCTAAATATTCTCAAGGTTTAGCTACAAATGAATCAACAGAAGACAATGTTGTTAGAGTGTTTGAAATGCTTAGAAATAGACTGGAACAAGTCGTGCCCCTGGTATTGATCTTCGTGTGAATTTCAATCATAATTTAGAATTATATAAGTATTGAACTTCAAGCTTAATTAATACATGATAGGATAATACAAGTTTTGATGATTAATTAACTCATAGTATATTGGAAACAATGTCTCTATTCGCTCGTCCTTGATCAGGTTTGCCTGGTGGTGTTAGATTTGTCAAGTTTAGCAAGGTTAGGGGGAAGTTAATGATTACTTATTCCGGTTAAAATATCAAAATATATGTTTATTATCAATATTCCATAATGCTTATTGTGTGTTTTGCAGGTCTATATTATGTGACGATACATGGATTTGCTATAAATATTGGTGGTCCTCTAGTCACACACACGTTCAACCACAGCCTCTCGTCGCATCATGAGCTCGCACCAAGTGAAAACAGGAATCGCTGGAACATTGTGGCAGGTCATGGAACAAAAGAATTCAACCTTCTCGCAAAAGTTTCAATTGTCAAAGTGATACCTAATGGCGGTCAAAGAGTTTCTTTTCTGTGGGCCTGATGGATATTTTTCATTGTATCCTTTCATTTACAATTACAACTTTATTTAACTCCCTTTAAATTTGCATAATGACTTTTGTGGGATGTTAAGCCCTGTTTAATTTTATGTTTGCATCTTCTTGTTCTTACTTTTGAGTGAGAAGTTTAGTTGATTATGGCAAATCAGTGCTAAAGAAACGATCAATTTTCTTAATGTGTATGTTTTAAGCTACAACGTGCCTGCAGGGACTCATTTAATTGAAGTGGTAGCAATAGGCTACTTCTTTTATCCACTTGGTACCTAATTTGGATAT
The DNA here is from genome assembly GCA_954870985.1 of Trifolium fragiferum. Classification (NCBI taxonomy): domain Eukaryota; kingdom Viridiplantae; phylum Streptophyta; class Magnoliopsida; order Fabales; family Fabaceae; genus Trifolium; species Trifolium fragiferum. The sequence goes on from OX940789.1 coordinate 21,022,917, forward strand.
GACATCTATAAATTTCCCCCTATGTATGCTCATGTATTAAATTATTGTGTTCATTAAAAAAAGGCATCATGAGTTGATTATGTACAAGAAAATCTGACAAAATTCAGGCAACATTGACAAAAAATAGGAGGGGGCTCAGTGAATTTGTCTTAGAGCCATTGAAGGAGGAACAATATTATCTAGGGAGCCATTCTCTATTATGTCCATTGTGAAGAGTCCGATGGTTCTAATGATGGGATTTATGCTGATTGTTGTCTTCCTTATGTCCATTGTGAACACGGGTATGCCATCTAAAGTTTATATTTGAACTTCTTTTATTTCCTTTCGTGTTTATCTCATTTGCATGTCTGTGTGATTGTGACTGTACTTGTTTTCTTCGGTAGAATTTTATTAGACGCGTCTTATCCAGTAGTAGCAGTTTATGTTTCAAAGCATACATCAAAGCATATAAAAGAGATTAGGAGATACTTCAGATGTTTTAATATGACTTCAATACTTCTAAGGTACATGCGACTATTTCAGCGGCAAATAATGCAAGCTGGGCAATTGGAGAATTAGCGGTTAAGGTATGTTCTTGGTAAATGTTGTATTCCAATAAAACAATAGAAATGCATGGAAACTATAAGCTAATTGGTAATGATGGACATTAGTTTTTATAATGTAGTTCATAACTATTAGAGATAAGAATTAGGACAATATCAGATTTATAAGCTGTGCTAGACAATAATGATACTTTTAACATGAAATACACCAACCTTCCTATGCTAAAAATAATATTGAAGATAATCTTACCAAAGCCAGAATTGAAATGCAAAATTAAGTCTTGATATCCCTGCATATTTTTGTTTCTCTCTGATAGCTAATTTTGGAATGGATTCTTTTGGCACGAAATTGCAAGTTTGCTAAATAGAATGCTAAATTAAATCCTTGTTTGATGTGTACATGTGCTTGTTTATTTCCCGAGCAGGTTTGGTTTTATTGTTTCTTATTTCTTATGTTCACATACTGGTTTCATAGCTTCTGATATTAACTATTCAGTTCACATTTTAACTACTTTTATATGAAACATGTCACTTTAAAATATAAATTTTGAATTTCAGGTTCGTCAAGAAATTTCGCAATTTGTTTTAAGTGTAATTTTATGCTTGGTTCCAATTCTTCAGCATGCAGAGGTCACTGTCTTGTTATACTCTGCATTATTGATAATTTTGGAGCTGTTCTATTGCTAATAATCAATATTGGTTAAATTTTTGTCGGTAAGCTAATATTTTTTTATAGAAGTTTGTGGATAATATAATTCAGAAATGATAGTGAATAAGCATTCATATGAGGAAGGAGTTGATCCAGTCCATTTTGAAAACTAGGACAATCACAGTGGTTTTTTTCTTTCTTTTGACATGATTAACCCATTGTGTTAAATTGCCACTGGTGCAACATGCATTTTCTTATTGCAAAACATGAATTCTCTTTGTGAATAAACTCATTTAGAAAGCTGCATTTCTATTTATTGAATCAGGTGTATGAAGATGACGCGCCACCAAAAGAGGAAGCTCGCAAATCGTCGATTTCTATTGCTTCAAGTGAAGCTTGTAAAGATGGGTAATTGCTACCGAACCAAGGCATAGGCATATCTTAGTGTTGCTTAGATTTCATTCCCTACTTGTTTTCCAAGTGAAATTTGTAACACTTTAGTTATGGAAAAAAACTTGTAACACTTTAGTGTTGCTTAGAATGTTATTTCATTGTCTTGTTATAAAAAAGTGATGATCTTGATGCAAAATTGTGGTTTGTATAAATTGAGCAAAATTGATGCAAAATTGTGGTTTGTATAAATTGAGCAAAATTGATGCAAAATGAATATATATGAATGAACAAGATAGATAAACCGGTAACATTTTTCCTACAAATACAAATTAGTAACATTTTTGCATGTTACAAGATAAATAAACCGGTAACATTTATTCAATGTTACTAATGATATTCTGGAGTGTTACAAAAAATCTAAATCGGTAACATTTTTCAAATGTTACTAATAGTATCCTGAAATGTTACTAAAACCTTTTAGTAACATAGGCTTTATGTAACACTTGAACAAATGTTACTAAAGAGAAATAGTAACATTTATTGAGATTTAGTAACATTTTTTGCATGTTACTAAATCTCAAATGTGTTGTAGTGGCTGCACAAGAAGGGTTCAATATTGGTTTTTAAAGAATCTATCTATCCTTCATGGTTATCGTTGGGGTCTTGAGCATGCATATTAGCGTAACAATTGTACATGATAAGAACTAAACATAATGTCACTAAAATCATAAAGTTAGTAATTTTATAGCGTATTACTAAAGACTTCAATTATGTAGTGTAGGACAACCTTGAATAAAATGTTATTATTTTTATCTTCAAATGTATCTGCAAAATCTATTCTTGATCATGCATATTGGAGTTATAAATGTACATAATAAAAACTAAACATAATGTCACTAAACTTATGAAGTTAGTAAATTAAGTGTATTACTAAAAATAATATTTATGAAAGAAATGAGATGTTGAAAAACATATACTTACCTTTGAAAGGCAGAAGCTGCATGCATTCACTCACTCTTGAGGTCCAGAAATTCTACCAAATTTAGCACTTTCTCTCACCTTAAGCAAAAATTGACATGGACGCTGAAGTGCTAACATTGTTGCAGATACCTTTTTTCGTTTGGTACTTAAAGATCACATCACATTCAACCAAATACAAATCTAACCATTCATTCGCACCAGAAGAACATTCTCATATGAGCACTCAGTTCAAAAATAGTTAAAATTGGATGTTTGGTCTTTTGCATACCTGCAAAAATGTTAGCGTATACGTGTATGAATTGTGTGAAATGTGTGTACCTTCAGAGTGAGTACACATGGATATATGTAGGCGTGGTAATGCATGAAAATATGCATAACAACCTTGTAGGTCCCTTTGCGTGAGTAAAATTGATGATAATAAATCTTAGGCAGGAGTCATTATCTAGCTATGGATAATGTAGCATGAGGAGAGTTGTACCTCATGCCACATTATGACGCAGTGCGGACACTGGATGGAATAGACAGAAAAGATAACAACCCACTGGATGGAATTAAGCAAAACTCTACTTTTATATATATTAAGATAAGATTAAGATTAAGATTAAGATAAGATTAAGATTAAAATTAAGATTAAGATAAGATAAGATTAAGATTAAGATAAGATGTGTCCATATTATATCTATTTATTTATTATTATGTTAAACATCTGCACGTTCATATTATGTTAATGAAAATTACTGCATGTTCATTGAACAAAATATTTTTTTAAGAGAACAAAAACATCCCATTTTTATTTTTAAAGACTAAAATCAAAATTTACAAAAAATAAAATAAAATAAACCTTAAAAAAAACAAAGAATAAAAAGTGTTTTGGGCCCATACCCATCTTCTCCTTGAATAAAGGCCCGCCCATATTTTATTCTGAACAAGAACCAGCAACCCTAACAATAAATACCTAACCAACTGCTCACTCTCATCCCCTCTCTCACAGCCGTCTCGTCTCCTCCCACTGCTCATTCTGTCGGTGGAGATCGGCATGTAATTCTCTTTCAATTTTTCTTCTTTTCCAATTTTCGATTTTTATACTAGTTTCAATCGATTTAATATTCTTTTATCTTTCATGTTTCAGTTCTAAACAAATTCTGTTTTCTGTGTGGATTACAAACAAGACTAGTCAAGATGGTAAGCTATACTCAATTATTATTTTTGTTTTGTTTGAATCAAATCAAATCGAATTGAATGAATATGAATATGAATTTGATAATTGATAATGTGAATTTGAAATTTCAGGTGAAGTTTACAGCTGATGAGTTACGTCGTATTATGGACTACAAACACAACATTCGTAATATGTCTGTCATTGCTCATGTTGATCACGGTATGTTTTTTCATTCATAATTTCGTATATATTTTTTTAATATTTGATAGAGGAAAAACTATTATTTAACTAATTGATGTTGATGTTGATGTTGCTTGACAAGAAAATATGAGTGTCATGATATATATAGTTTTTTAATTTTATTATTAAAATATTTGATTGTGAAAAGTTATTTATAATATTTAGAAGAAAATATTTTTTTTCAGTGTTTATATTTTTTTAAGTGTAGTGGAATTTAAACAAACTGTTATTGTTGTGTTATAGTAGAATTTGAACAAACCACTATTTTTCATGTATGTGATTGACCACACTGATTTCAACATGGGTCCCTAAATATATTTTATTCACTTTCTGTCTTTTATTTGGGAATCTCTGTATAAATATATAATAGGTGCTTTTAGCCCTTAGAAAAAGAAAAATAGAGACTTAAACTGAATATATTTTATTTAAGGACTAAACTGAAACGTTATTTTATAGGGACTAAAACATGTTTGTTGATAATATTTGTTTCAATTAAAATGATAATGATGTTGAATTATTTTTTACACTACTGTTTAGTTTTTTTTTTATCTGACTGCATCGTAATATTTTGTGGTGTAATTAGAACTATTTTCCATTTGATAATAACAATTATTGTCTTCCCATTTGCAGGAAAATCAACTTTGACAGATTCCCTTGTTGCTGCTGCTGGAATTATAGCACAAGAGGTTGCTGGAGATGTTCGGATGACAGATACCCGCGCTGATGAAGCTGAGCGTGGTATCACTATCAAGTCTACCGGTATCTCACTATACTACGAGATGTCTGACGAGTCTCTCAAGAGTTACAAGGGAGAGCGCAACGGGAATGAGTATCTCATTAATCTCATTGATTCCCCTGGGCACGTTGACTTCTCATCCGAGGTTACTGCTGCTCTTCGTATTACTGATGGAGCCCTAGTGGTGGTAGATTGTGTTGAGGGTGTTTGTGTTCAAACCGAAACTGTGCTGCGACAGGCCCTTGGAGAAAGGATCAGGCCTGTTCTTACTGTTAATAAGATGGACAGATGCTTTCTTGAGCTCCAGGTTGATGGAGAGGAGGCTTATCAGACCTTCCAGAGAGTTATTGAGAATGCTAATGTGATCATGGCTACATATGAAGATCCATTGCTTGGTGATGTACAAGTGTATCCTGAGAAAGGAACTGTTGCTTTCTCTGCTGGTCTGCATGGTTGGGCTTTTACTTTGACCAACTTTGCAAAGATGTATGCCTCCAAATTTGGTGTTGATGAGTCAAAGATGATGGAGAGGCTCTGGGGTGAAAATTTCTTTGATCCTGCCACTAAGAAATGGACCACCAAGAATACCGGTTCACCTACTTGCAAGCGTGGGTTTGTACAATTTTGTTATGAGCCTATCAAGCAGGTTATTAACACTTGTATGAATGACCAGAAGGACAAGTTGTGGCCTATGCTGACAAAGCTAGGGTGCAACTTGAAATCAGAGGAGAAGGATTTGATGGGTAAGCCTTTGATGAAACGTGTCATGCAGACTTGGCTCCCAGCAAGCAGTGCACTTCTTGAAATGATGATCTTTCACCTTCCCTCTCCATCTACAGCTCAGAGGTATCGTGTTGAAAATTTGTATGAGGGTCCCCTTGATGATCAATATGCTAATGCTATCAGAAACTGTGACCCTGAAGGGCCTCTGATGCTTTATGTGTCAAAGATGATTCCTGCTAATGATAAAGGAAGGTTTTTTGCTTTTGGACGTGTATTTGCTGGTAAAGTTTCAACTGGTTTGAAGGTCAGAATTATGGGACCAAATTATGTCCCTGGTGAGAAGAAAGATTTGTATGTGAAAAGTGTTCAGAGAACTGTTATTTGGATGGGAAAGAGACAGGAGACTGTTGAGGATGTGCCTTGTGGTAACACAGTTGCTATGGTTGGTTTGGATCAATTTATCACCAAGAATGCTACATTGACAAATGAGAAGGAAGTTGATGCACACCCTATTCGTGCTATGAAGTTTTCTGTCTCACCTGTCGTGCGTGTTGCTGTTCAGTGCAAGGTTGCTTCAGATCTTCCTAAGCTTGTTGAAGGTCTCAAACGTCTTGCTAAGTCAGATCCTATGGTTGTTTGTACTATTGAGGAGTCTGGAGAACACATTGTTGCTGGTGCAGGAGAGCTTCATCTTGAAATCTGTTTGAAGGATTTGCAGGATGATTTCATGGGTGGAGCTGAAATTATTAAGTCTGACCCTGTTGTGTCATTCAGAGAGACTGTTCTTGAGAGATCATGCCGCACAGTCATGAGTAAATCACCAAACAAGCACAACAGGTTGTACATGGAAGCAAGACCTTTAGAAGATGGGCTTGCAGAGGCCATTGATGAAGGCACAATTGGACCAAGGGATGACCCTAAGAACCGTTCCAAAATCCTATCAGAACAGTATGGTTGGGATAAGGATCTTGCCAAGAAAATCTGGTGTTTTGGACCTGAAACCACCGGACCCAACATGGTGGTTGATATGTGTAAGGGAGTTCAATACTTGAATGAAATCAAGGATTCCGTTGTTGCTGGATTCCAATGGGCATCGAAAGAAGGTGCTTTGTCTGAAGAAAACATGAGAGGCATATGCTTTGAAGTATGTGATGTTGTCCTCCACACAGATGCTATCCACAGAGGAGGTGGTCAGATCATTCCTACAGCCAGGAGAGTCTTCTATGCCTCACAGCTGACGGCCAAACCAAGGCTTCTTGAGCCTGTTTACATGGTTGAAATCCAAGCTCCTGAGCAAGCTCTTGGTGGTATCTACAGTGTTCTTAATCAGAAACGTGGACATGTCTTTGAAGAAATGCAGAGGCCTGGTACTCCACTTTACAACATCAAAGCATACCTTCCTGTCATTGAGTCCTTTGGATTCTCCAGTCAATTGAGAGCTGCAACATCAGGACAGGCTTTCCCTCAGTGTGTGTTTGATCATTGGGACATGATGTCATCAGACCCATTGGAGGCTGGCTCACAAGCTGCAACACTTGTTACCGATATTCGTAAGAGGAAGGGCTTGAAGGAGCAGATGACACCCCTCTCTGAGTTTGAAGATAAGCTTTAAATGAAAGACTATTTTTATTACTATCGTTATTTAAACTGTTGCCTTATTTTTTAAAGTTCAGTATCTTGAGTTTTGTTTATGGTTTAGCCATGAATTGCGTTGTACTTTGGATAATTTGTCCGAGTCTGTTTGAGTCGATCTATTTTTGGTCTTGGTTGGGATTTGCGCAATTGTGCTGTACAACCTTATTATTCAAATTTTATTTTAAACTGTCTTTTTCAATAACTCTCTGTTGCTTTAATAAGGTGGTGCGAAAATGATCATATCTAATCAGGTTTGATGAATAATTTTACCACACTTGCTGCCAAATCGTAGCATATTTGATGAAAAGGGTTGGTTAATTGCCAAACCAATGACAGTGATGAAATAATATTCGGTTCTCACAGTTATAATGTGTTCCTTTGAATTGCAAACTGTTCTACATAATTTGAACACTCCTTTGTTAATAATATGTTCGGTGTTTTATTGTTGTCGGACATGTTATTAATCGAAAGTGTTTGTAATATAGAAGTTCTTACATCAGTACTTTATCCTAAATCAAAGCCCCTGCCTTCTGACTCCAAAAGAGCAGTGTGACTTAATGTGTACCAGGTCTCCAGGTTTTCCCCCATAATTATACCCAATTTGATTCACATTGCAATTTTCCCAATTTGGTAGCTTCAAAATTTTGATGTGCAAGGTAGTTTGGCTTTGAGATTTTTATACTTCTGTGAGTTTAGACACCAGACGAAATAAAGTGTCTAGCAAGAATGTGTGGTGTTAGATGTTTTTAAAATTATTCGTGATGTTTATGCGTATACTATTGTAAAAAAATATTTTCTTCAAAAATGATGTTTTAAGTTTAAAATGAATGTTATTTTTATTAACTTTTGGGGATTTTTTTAATAGAAGAGATAGAAAAAAGATAATTTATTGTGTTTATAATTTTTCAATTATATTAATGGAAAAAATATTGTATTTGAAGTAGGTGTTCGAATTCCTTATGATATGCAAGTGAAACAAGTTCTTGTTAATGCAAAAAAGAGGCTTTGAATGTGGGGCTATCATAAATAGTTTTCAAGTTGAATCTTTATTATTTTTTTTAATGGTTTATACTTTTTCTTAAAAGTCTGAAAAATGTTTAACTAAATTATTTATATCAAGCTTACCAAAAAAAAAATTTATATCAAAACATATTTTTAGGGATCTAAGCAGCCCATTATTTGAATTTAAAAAGATTGCAAGTGGTTTCCGGTTAGATTGATTAAAAACGGCTATTATGTAATTCTTACTATTTTCAGTTCTTTTGTTTTTGTTATATATAAAAAGGAAGATGCAGCACCAATGCATTATATATGTAAGGGGTCAGTGTTCAGGTGAAATTTCTAACCGTTAAGCTACTTGACAAAAAAAAAATGTAATAAAGTGCAATTTCAACAAAATATGATTAAAAAGTAAGATGAACAAAAAAGAGAGGGGGTTAGACCAAATCGTTCTTAACAATAAATGAACCTATAGTTTGGTAACCCAAACTTGTTCCTAAAGAAATCATATTGAATGCTATATGAAACATCATCCCACCAAGTACAATTAGAACAAATAGACCTATATTTGCCAACTTGTCTGCACAATTGTTACCATCTCTAAAGATATGAGTGACCATGAAATTCATTCTACTCATAATATGTAAATAGTTCTTTCATCGGTTTCTTAAACTTCAAGGAACCATAGATGAAGATGGAAAGCATTCATAATAAGTTTAGAATCAGTTTCTAACCAGAGGTTCTTCAAGCCATTTATCTCGGCAAATTCAATGGCTCTCGTTGCTCCTGATAACTTAGCAAACAATAACATTATCAGAGAAACTGCGGATCTCCAATTCATGGTCTTATTATGGAAGCTAGCTTGACATTAACAATATTAACAAGAGCATCACTAATCACAACTTTAAAATGGAGGCAAACAAACACCAGATGTGTAGAGCAAAAGGGCACTCAAAAAACAAGTGAAAGGTTGACTCACCATTAGTGAAGCAAAGATTACAAACAGAGGGAACTAACTTTTTCTTTCTTTCTTTGTTTCATTCCCTCTTCATATACAAATTAGAGAATTGTTTTTATTAAAAGAAGTTTCACAAAACAAAATATAATTTCAATTTGAATTTATTGTGATTTACTCTCTCCATTCATTTTTTCAGCGTCGTTTTAACATAAAATTCTCTAAGTAGTTGATTATTATATTGTTTTTTCAATTTTATTTTTATTTATTTCACCATTTACTTTCTCTTTTCAAATAAGCTTAGCATAAATACTCTTCCTCTCTCATTAAATTTTATAGAAAATGTGAAGTGAAATTATTAAATATGTGTATAATTGATAAACTATGTGAAGTGAAGTTATTGAATATGTGTATAATTGATAAACTATACCTGACCCATTATTTCTATCACAAAGAAATAAAAATTTAAAAAAAGAAGCAAAGTAAATGTGTAACAGTTCACACATCGGAAAAAGAAAAGTAGAAGACCAAAAGAATGAATTAGAGATGATGAAGTGTGACGGCTACTTTTCTTGGAATGATATGATTAGGGTTATGTATGAATATATGTTGTGGGTAGGGGTGTAATTGTATCAATTTAGATCGATTTTGAGTGAATTTAATGTCCGAATCAATGAACTCTCAATTGATTTGGTTTGGTTCGATTTTTAGTGTTTTTCATAAATGAATTCGAACCAAACTCGTCGATTTGATTCGAATACTTTAATCGGTTTTACATCGCATTTTTTTCGATATATTCCATGTTATTTTGTATTTTCCGATATATTTTTTCCAGTAAGTTCATCAAATACAACAAAAAAACAATTAAATTCAAAATTTAGAAGTAAATGTGTATGCGTAGATTCTTTTCCTTTATCGGCATAGAAGAGTTGAATGTTCTTGTAACAAATTCTAATACCAATAAAGTTAAATTCAAGATAGAGTAACTCAGAACAACCAATCAAGTTTCCACAGTTTGTTACTAGAAGTAAAATCACAATTATAATAGTACTTTATTAGAACTTGGAAGTCTAGATAAATGAAAAACAACATAGTAGAGACATGACCGGTTCCGACAATTTAGAGGTCCGACCTTGAATATTAAAGACAGATCCTTAATAAAAAAAAATTAAAGAGAATAATACTATTTTAAATTGTAAATAATATAATTAAATAAAATAAACAATATTCATATTATAATCAATACCAACAAAAATATCTTATAACTACAAAAAAAAGCCTTCATTCTAGCAATGATAGGGAGAAGGAGAAGCTACACACGTTTTTGTTTGTGTTTGAGACAAGAATTTTATTTATTTTATTTTTTGAAACTTGAACCTAATAATCACTTTAGATTGGATCAACAAAAATAGATTAAGAAAATATTAGGACTTTTTAGTTAATTTTTCGTATCATCTTTTTTTTAAGAGACATACGATCATATAATATTTTTTTGAAGTCCATAAAAAATTGAAGGCTAGGCACAGTAGGGCACCTTGCACCCCGTCAAAGTCGAGGCTGAGTAGAGAACCTCTTTAGTTTTTATCTTTATTAAAAATTCCTAAGAATGTTTGTTTAAACATCATGAAAATTGTAATTTCAGAAAAAATAAAAGGTTTTCATTTAACATTAGTGACAATGACATGATAAAGAAAAGAAAATATTTGGTATTTTCCCATGTGAAACCGTGAATTAGAATAGGTTAACAACCAGAGATAGCAATTATCTATCAATAATTACAACAATAAAAGTACAGATTGAAAATGTGAATTGAACAAGTATATAATAAAAGTATCGTTCGGAGGGTTTGAAATGAGAGCAGCAGCGTGATATGAGTGTTGTTTGCGCAATGTTGGGAGTAGCTTGATGATGGTGAGAACGGCGTTTATTTGCGGCTGTGATGTTTCTAAGTTTGAGTTTCTAACTTCCATGTGAGACATATTTTTTTTAGAAGTAGTTGTGCGTGGGCCAGTTGCAATTTTTAATAGATGTGGGATGCCTGAAAAAAAATTAACATAAATACTATATATTGGTTTGGTTTGGTTTGTCTATTGATTTGAAATCTAGAATCGAAAACCTAACCAAACCACATCGGTTTTCAAATGATTCGGTGCAGTTTTGATCGGAATCATAAAAATCAGGTTTTTTTTTTTTTTTTTTTTTTTTTGGGTTTGAATTGATTTGGATCGTCAGTTTAATTATATTTTTCTGATTCGTTTACAATCTAGTCATGGATACTAAACTTTTATATGTAAATAAATAGTATCACTTTTGACTAAACGACTGTCACCAAAGGAGGCATATTTTTTATTTTTTACGGGTTTATGCATGATTTTAGACTTAAAGGGAAAGTTAAAAACTAAAAAATAAATTATTTTTAATTGAAAGGTTTTTCCATCATGTCATTCAATATAACATCGGTGTGAATTTGACTTATTTTAAATTTATGAAAATGACTTATATAAATAAATAAAGTTTTATGTAGATTTATAAGTTTTTATTGACAAAAAATGTATTTTTATAAGTTGTTTTATCATAAATTTCCTTAAAATGTTATAATAATACATAAACGCTTATTTATTTGCATAAACTGTTTCGCATAAGCTTAAAAATAAATCAATTCAAACTAGTCCATAGTCATGATAAAAGATTAAAATATATACTCCCTTCGTCCCAAATTATAAAGGAAAATAAAAAAATCACACTTATTAAGAAAACCAAAACATGAGAATTTGAAATATGGTTTTGTGTATTTTTCTTGAAATAATTTGCATAGGAAGATGTAAAAGCAATTTTTATTGGTTGTTGTTTATTGAGAAAAGAAGAGAGAGAGGAAATTAATTTATGAGAATAAGTAAAAAATATTTTTGAAAGTAGTTTTTCTCCTTATAATTTGGGACAAAAAATGGCATTTTTTCCCCTTATAATTTGAAAAATTAGTTCCTTACGTGATCACTTTGTCCGATTTACTTTTTAAGCAGTCGTTTCCCGGGCACGTCGCTCATTTTTGCAGCTCATTTGGCTTGCGTGTGTGTGGGTTGTGCGGAAAGCCAAATGAGCTGCAAAAAGTGATCACGAAAAAATACACCACAGGGGGTAAAATACACTACGAAAAAAATAAAAAAACATTACAGGGGGCAATCGCAAAAAAATAATTACAGGGGAAAAATAAAATTCGCCTACTTTGTAGGGAGTAAACACCTATTAACCCTTATTTTTTTTAGTAAAAAAATAAAAATACAATCCTCTAATGGTTAACAAAATTTAGATAAAATTGTTGATGTTGTTTCTAGTAATACCATCTCCAATGGTAGTACCTATTTCAATAAGAAGTGGTACCTATTAGTAGGGGTGCTCAAATTCAATCCAATCCAAATAAAAACCGCAAACCGATTCAAAAAAAGCCGAAAACCGTAAAAAACCGAATATTTTTGGATGTGTTTGGATGCCCCTTTTGTAAAAACCGCTGGATCGGATTTCGGATTGACTTTTCAAAACCGATCTAAACCGAACTAAACCGCATGTATATATTTTAATATTTATTTATCTTTTTATTAGTATGAATATATATTGCATAAATGAATTACCAACATAGTGTGACACAAGTGGTAGATGCTTGGGCCCCTTAACCATTTGGTCTTGGGTTCGATCCCTAGCCGGTGCGTATGGAAAATCATTTGTTGGGAGAGGTCAACCCCTTAAATGGATCTTAGTTACCTCGAGGGGATTAGTCTTTGCAGTTGCGCGCGGATGATACATTTGGCTTACCAAAAAAGAAACTATATTGCATTAATTAACCTATTTTTTGTTCATTTTAAATTTTGTTAATACTATTTGTTTGTTTAATTTAGTCTATTTTTTATTTTTGGACATGTTTCTAATATAATTGATAATTGTCATTTCAAAACATTAATTATTATTATATTATATGTTATATTTTACATCAAACTTAATATTTATTTCGTCAAAAAAGTCAATCAATTATTTTATATTGCTTTTTTATAATATTAATATTTAATAAAAAAAATTACTCCCTCCGTTCCTTTTTACTTGTCTTTTAGGGCTAGATTTAGCGTTTATATTTAATTGTCCTTTTGGTATTTTACCGATATGATTTGTCAATTATACCCTTTATCAATTGCTCTTATCTTTTTCAATAAAACAAACTAATGCTATATATTTGGAAAACTAAATATTTTTTTATTGTTTTTGGAACATAATATATTAAATTTTGTTTTTTTTTATCATAATATATTAAATTTATTGGAAAGAGAAAGTGTGTGAAAAAAAAAAGGAATTTATTGGTGGATTAAAATGAGGGTATAATAGAAAGATAAAGTGCAAATATACACTTCATTAATTTGGTGTTACTATTCTAAAAAGACAAGTAAAAAAGAACGGAGGGAGTATAATTTATAATTTGGATATCCAAAAACCGATTCAAATTAAACCGCATAAAATTGGATCGGATTGGATCGGATTTTTTTTTTGTCATCCAAAACCGAATCAAACCGCAAATAAATTTATTTTTGGATCGGATGAGTTTTTGCCTCAAAACCGATCCAAACCGAACCGCGAGCACCCCTACCTATTAGGTACTACCATTGGAACAAAATGTTTTCTAATACCTATTAGGGGCTAATGCTACGGTGGACCACCTTCACAAGTGGTCCACCGTAGACAAGTGATCTACCGAATACAAATTATACAAAATTTATTGGTAGATTGAAAGTTTATATCATATAGAGCATTCATAAAAAATTTAAAAAAAATTGAAAATCATTTGATATTTTATTGGGATTAATCAAGATTTACAGTATTTAATAAACCGTTAATCTTGATGGATCTCAATAACATATCAAATGATTTTCAATTTTTCTAAAATTTTCTATAGATGATTTATATTGATGAGAAATAGAGTTATTTGTGGGTCATGTTTAGAACTTTTTAAAGGATGCTGAGTTGAAAAGATTGAGTACTTAAGAAGTACTATTATTAAAAAATTATAAATAAATTATGTGTATAGATGAGATTCACTTAAACACTCAAATTTTGAGTGCTCCATTGTGGATTGTGTGTGTGACTACCGAAAACAACAATCCGATGATTGTTGATAATAGCTCGTAAAAATAATGTAAGTTTATTGTCATCTTAATTAAGACAAGTGATTGAAATAAATATATGCACATACTTATCATGTTCTGAATTTTTTGCATGTTAGATCTTTCGGTACGAGGAATAATTTGTTCTTTCTTTATAAAGACAATTATTGTTCTACAAATAGGTAGAATGATACTTTTTTTTTTTTTTTTTTAATTAAAGCAAATCATGATATATATATTAATATAGAATAATTACATATGAATAAAGGGTAGACGTGCAAAAAGTTGCGCCGCTAAACCTTTTTGAATAGCAAAACCTAATCTTTGAAAAACTATATTCATAGACTTAGGCAACATGACATGACTATGCATGACCTTTTGAACTCTTTTCAAAAGAGTTACAGCCTCTGGTGCTAAAAAGCCAAAAGTGTCGAATGCAAATGGTATATTTAATATATTTAATTAAGACTTAAATATATTTTTGGTATCAGTAATTATGTCTTGTTTTGAAAAGAGTTTTTGTAAAAAAAATTTGATTTTAGTCTATAAAATATCTCAAAACTTTTAAAATATCACATGATTGGATTTAGAGCTAACGTGACAAATTTTTAAATATGTTTTTGGTCCCTACAATTATGCCTTATTTTGAAAAGAGTCTCTGTAAAAAAAAAATTGATTTTAGTCTCTGCAATATCATTAAGAAATCCAGTTAGAGGCTATTTTAAAAGTTTTGAGATTTTGAAGGGACTAAAATCAAATTATTTTTTACAGTGACTTTTTTCAAAACAAGACATAATTGCAAGGACCAAAAACATATTTAAGTTTTTAATTAATGAAAAGAGTTTTTTGATTTGTAGTTGGTACATCTAATGAATTCAAAACAAAAACTAAAATAGATGAATGGATAGAGTGAGAAGGTTGGAATTGGGGAGAAAGACAAGGAAATGGTGGTGGAGGTAAAGAAGGTAGATATGACATAGGTGCAAAGGGAAAAGGTGAACACAATAGAAGTGGAAGAGACAACAAAATTAGACACATCGGAGAGAGTTGTGAATTGAAAGGTACAAGAGGTTGGGGACAACGAGGAGGTGTCTTTAATTACACATATGTAGGTGATATTAATAATTATTCTATAATCGTCTCATATTTAATTTGAATACTCCTTCCGTCCCAATTTATTTGAGCCATTTAGAATGTTTGCATTATTCATATATCTTGTTTTGACCATATTTCTCTCTCAATAAATAAAAATAAATATTAGCATATAAAATGTCGTCGGATTCATCTCGATGAGTATTTTCAAAATATTAAATTTTTATAATTTTTACTATTATACAATTAAAAATATTAATCGTCAAAGTTGTGCATTGATATACGTGTTGAAGTCAACTGACTCAAATAAATTGGGACAGAGGGAGTATGTATTACTATGCTGAGACACCTCATGAACGAGAATGGATTCTCTCAATTTGTTTTTCCTAAATTTCCTCAATTGTTTCAATCTTAACCTTTCATTTCACCTTTTTTTTCTTTTTCTTTTCTCTCTCCTCTCAAATCAATGGTTCAAAAAAAAATTTACCCTCAATTCATTTGAGAGAATCCTCTCTCCTCATGAACAAAAAGCAATTATCAAACAATTATTAAGAGCTAAAGCTCAAATAAAACTACCATCATCACAAATCACAAGAAGTTTTTGAGTAATTATATTTAAGATTAAATAAATTACTCCCTCCGGTCTTATTTATAAGCAAAAGTCAACAAAAAATTTTGGCCCTAAATATAAGCAAAAATCATTAAATTCAACTCTAATTAATATTTTTTTTCCAACAATACCCCTACACATGCATTTATTCATTTCTACAAGTAATTTATGTTGGAGTTGTACTAATAATGATTACATCTAAGTAGGAGTAGATTTCATAATAGGTAAAAGGGTATTTTAGGAATTGCACCGAAAATTACACATAAAACTAGAATAAAAAGCCAACTCCTTAATAAATGTGCAAAAGGGAATATTTGCTTAAAAAAAAGTCCGGAGGGAGTATTGAACATCTTAATCACTTGTTAGTTGTCTTTGTGTGAAAAATATTCTTACCTATAGTTTAATAAACATGTCTGTCATACCCTAAATTTTGCCCGACTTTTTCTTTCGCTCACATTCGAATTTTCTAGTTTTAATTTCTTTTAAAAAAAATAACAAAAACATTTTTATTAAAAATATTTTATAATGTTTAGTTATTATTGTGTATAATTTCTTTCCTTTTTTATTTTTTTCATAAAATTCAAAAAAAATAAGTCAATTTAGTTTTTAATCATATCATTGAAAAATCCCAAAAATATATTAAGTATTCAACTTTTCCTTTTATCATTATTGTTATTAATATCATATTATTTCTTTCCTTTTTTATTTATCATTATTGTTATTATTTTTAGTTATAATTATTATTAATTAAAACAAAACATAAGATGTAAAAAAAAATTAATTAAAAAATACAATAAAGGAAGATGAGCATCACGTGCTCATCCCCTCCCCTTCCTTTTTTTTCTTTTCTTTTTTTGATTATTAGCATTATTATATTATTATTATTATTATTATTTTAAAAAAAATCAAAAAAAGTCCAGTGCAGAATTGTTGCAGAGGAGTCCCTGGGTTTTGGATTTCTTTTCCTTTTTTCTTTCTGAATACAGTACCATGAATCAGAGGAAAACATTGATCAGAGCAAAAATTTTGCAAGGTCCCAATAACCTCCACTGTGAGGAATTTAATATCACAGGACAAAACCAATTCACAAGTTGTCAATATAATCTCACAACAATCACAAAAAGGGAGATCAGAACACGATTTCACCAACACAAGACAGAAAAGTTTCCACCAGAAAAAACTCAAGAGCCATAAATCATTTTTCTTCTCTGAGAACACAAAAGCTCTCACACGAAATTTTTCACAACATCACAGCCCCAATCACAAAAACCCTAATTTCCCAAACATCTCAGAATCAATCTCAGCCACCAATTTCATAACTCAGAACCATCACAAACACACACACGCACAACAACACAAAAAAAAACCCACAAACACACACACACCCGAAATCAAAAAATAAAAAACAAAAAGAAAAGAAAAGAAGTCAGAAAAGGAGAAGAAGAGAAAGAGACGGAACAGCAGAGAAAAACAAAACAACAAAATTGTTCAAACCTTTAAAACTCCGATCCCGGCTAATTGGTAAGACTTTTGAAAATTTGGGGTTTAGATATGTGTTTAGAAGGGTTAAAATAAGGGGATTTTGTTAAAAAAAATTTGATTTTTGGATAGTTGATTGCTCCGGCGCGGTGGCGCCGCCGTCTGGCCTGCCGGCCACCGCGCCGGTGTTCATATGGTTCACCGGAAACTGGGTTTGTTTGAATGGAGAGAAGAGAGAATTTTTGAGGGAGTTTGAGGGAAGAGAGAGAAGTGAATGTGTTAAAATGATTTTTCTGAAGGTTTTGAGTATTTATACTCCCCCTGATCATGTGTGTACGCGCTTGTGGTTTTACAATGCACCCTCACGTTCTTAACCCTTTAAGTTTTGATCAAACGGCCACCATCCTCCCATCCTGTGCGCGCGCTCTCAGCAGACACACCATGCACCAGCGTTTTCTAAGCTCTCAGATTTAGATCCAACGCTCCTGACGCGTTCTCCCCTGTGATTAAATCAAGGACGTTTGATTAGATCGGACGGTCCTGATTCACCCTCTGTTTACTCTACTGTTTTGCTAGTGCACCCCAGGTTCTGCTGTTTGCACCCCTTGTCATTGTTATTTTCTTATTTTTTGCTATTTTATTTATGCTTTTATTTAATGTTATTTATGTGCATTTTATTTGTATGTTATATATTGTGTTGCATGATTTAAAAATACAAAAAATATGTCATGTCATTTTATTTATTGTTAGCATAAAAAAAATATATTTCAAAAAATATGCATTGTCATTATATTTATTTCTCGTATCATAAAAAATACCAAAAATATGCATTGTCATTTTATTTATTTTTCGCATCATAAAAAAATACAAAAATATATACATGCATTCATATTTTAATTCAAATAAAACAAAACTCCCTTTAACAATAAAAACAAGTAAAATATTTCTTTTTATGAATTTAGTTTAATGTATAAAAAACTTTTTCTTAAAAAATTGTGGATTAAAAAAGAGATCGACGAATGTACATTCGTTCGTCTCTCGGATAGTCGAGACTCAGCGTGCGTTTTGTCTATCGGTTATTCGTCTTCCACGCCAAAAATATTACTTTTTTAAAAACATAAAAAATAATAAATAAACTCAACACATCAAATTAATTTTTTGCCTTAGCGCATTCAAAAAACAAAAACAAACTCTTTTCGTAAACGAACGTATTTTAATCCTTCTAACGTGATACAAACAACGCATAAGCCTCCCACGCGCGAGCAGCATACGTTTAACCACTATAATGCGATTTAAAATACCGTTCATTAAAATCAACCAACACACAAATATTTTTTACCCAAAGAACTACGTAAGCTTTGAATTTCCCATTGCACTTGGGAATACGTAGGAGCGGAATCCAACAACCGTCAAGCATAATAATAAAAAACTAATTTTTTCCCCTTTGTAAATATTTAAATAATTAATAGAAATTAATGCAAACAATTTAAAAACAAATTTTAAACCCTAAATTAACAAGAAGGTTCCCGTTGAGTACAACGGATGTGAGGGGTGCTAGTACCTTCCCCTTGCATAATCGACTCCCGAACTCGAAATTTGGTTGCGACGACCATTTTTCTTTTCTTTTAAGGTTTTATCGATATTTTCCTTTTCCTTCGGGAATAAATAAAGTTCGGTGGCGACTCTGTGTCATTACCGAGTGTTTCGACGCTCGGGCGTTTTTCGCGGCGCGACAGCTGGCGACTCCGCTGGGGAACTTTTAGAGAGTCAAGCCTATTCTCTTTTAGGGTCATTTGCTTGTTTGTTTGTTTGCATTACATTTTTTTATTTGTTTTTATATATGTATATATGTTTATTTTTGCATTTATACAATGCTTATTAATTTGATATATGTATATAAATTGTGGTTGGGATATTTTCTTGAGAGAAGCTCTACACCCGGGCTTGAGAAAAACTAAGTTAAGTTAGGAGCTAGTAGTATGGGCCCATGAGATGCACTTCTCATTCGGTGATATATGAAAGCTCCGCCTAGAGTAGATCCATTCAAAGTTTCGTCTCGAATTGGCTAGCCCATCCTCTTGACGAAATTTTGAATGTTGATCAAATACTCTAGGGACCTTGTGTAGAACCCGATAAAGTCCGCCTAGGGGAAGCCCCGGAAATTTTCCATGAATTGGCCGGTCCAATTTTATGGGAAAATTCCAAGTGGGGTATACTATCTTGGTGGTCACCAAAAACAAAAAAAAACTTAGAATTATCCTTGTGAGGGGTGGGAAAAAATTAGAATTATCCTGTTACCCATCCCAATTCTTTTTGCATGCCATACATATTTTCTTTCTTTTTCATTAAAATTCATTTGGCATTTTTTCACATTTTCAGGAAGTTTCAAAAAAAAGTATTATTTAAGCATCTTGAAAAATGAGTTCGACAAAAAAGAGCACGCTTCAGATTAAGGCTCAGTTACCCGAGATAAACACTTTGAAGACCCTCAATAGCCAACTAAGCAACTTGGCTCGAGCTCATCTCACCTCCAAGTATGGGAAAATCCTAGATCTCTTGAACATTCCGGTACAAATAGAGGCCGTCACTGCTTTAGCTCAATTCTACGACCCTCCTTTGAGATGTTTCACTTTCCAAGACTTTCAGTTAGCACCTACTTTAGAGGAATTCGGGCGAATTTTGGATTCTCCAAGGGATAAGATGGTTCCCTACAAGGGTCTTGGTGTAGTTCCAAGGTTTGAAGACCTAGCTTCAGTATTGAAAATACCAGCTTCCGACTTGAACCTTCACTACAAAATCGAGAGAGAAGCCCATGGTTTTAAAAGAGAGTACCTTGAAAAGAAGGCAAAAGAGTTCGCGAAAGTCCGTGATTGGGGAGCTTTAGGGGAGGTTTTGGCCTTACTCATCTTTGGGTTAGTTCTTTTTCCTAGCCAAAAGAACTTCATAGATACCGCAGCTATCAGTGTATTTTGGGGAGTTGGAGTTCGCAAAGAAGATCTTGTGTCCGCTCTTTTGGCCGATACATACTATACCCTCCACATGCGGTATGAGAAGAAGGGGGGATTGATGCTATGTTGCATTCCTTTGTTGTATGCTTGGTTTGCTTCTCAAATCTCCAAGGATATCTACACTATCAAAGCTATGAAGAGTCAAGAATGGTCACAAGCTTTGACATCTCTCACCGAGCGCTCCATTTTGTGGTACTCTAGGAAAATCAGTGAAGGCGAAGTGATCGTCAGTTGTGGGGACTTCCCCAATGTACCTCTCATAGGGTCCAAGGGTTGTATAAACTACAATCCTATGCTAGCTCTAAGGCAACTCGGGTATCCTATGGCCCGCAAACCAAATGAGGGGGTATTGCAAGAATTTGTACTTCATGGTACTGATGCGAACTTCCAAAACATGCTCCAAAGGGTCATCCGATCTTGGGCTCAAGTGCATCGCAAGGGGAACGAGCTAAGAAAGAGAAGCCTTCCCATCGAAGAACCATACTCTCATTGGATCAAAGAGCGTGTCAAAGTGATTGGGCTTCCTTTTGTCCTCATCCTTCCATCTCAACCTAGCCCACTTGAGGCAATACCTACCTCTGTCGAAGAAGTTGATGAGCTTAAGGCCACCATTGAGCATCTTCAAAAGGAAAATGAGAGTTTGCAACAAAAGCTTCATCAAACCTCATATGAACGTAACAAGTTCAAGTTCAACTATGAGGAGAAGAAAAGACAACTTGAAATGAGCGAGGCATTGGTCGAAGAGGAAAGGGCCAAAAAGGAGCGAGTGGACGAATGCTTGGAAGGGGTCACGGATGGGATTCGTGAACGTAACCACCGATTAGACCAAGCTTGGAAAGAGATCAAGGAATGGAAGGACTTATGGAACCGTACCTTGAAAGAGAAAAAAGAGATGAAGGAAGGGTTTGAGGCTCGAATCTTGGATCTCACTAAATTACTTCAAGAATCACAAGTCTGTGTGACTAATGAATGCCAACTCCGAGAAGAGTCTGATAGAAAGCTCCACAAACTCTCCACTAAGTGGAATAATTTGCTCGAAGATATGAGGAATCTCGAGGGTCGTGAAGAACGCCAAAGGCAACAGCTAGAAGTTAGAGAGAGCCAAGTTAGGCAAATGGAAGCACAACTTCAAAGTTTAAGTGAACGCTCAAATCGATACCAAGCTATCATTAGAGAGCAATACCAAGATGTCTTAAAATGGAAAGAAGAGTTCTCCAACCTAGCGGGTTTTGCGAACAATGTGGTTCGAGGCATCCCTAGCATGCACGAGAAAGCATATTCTGTGATGAGCCCCAACAACACTCCTACCTTTGTGTTTGATTTTGTTGAATCATGTGGGGTTATGTTGAGAGAGTTCAAGTTATGTTTAGCTTTGGCTCGCAAAGCAAAGCTCTAGGATTGTCTTAGTTTCTTTTCAAACTTTGTTGTATTAGGCCTCATTTTGGGAAATTATGTGATAGGCCCTATTATGAATGAAATGATGTATTCTCTCTTTTGAATGAAATGAAATCAATGTTCTGGTTCTACTTTGTTCGTTCTCATAATTCTAGATGCTTACAATAAAATTGCGAAACTTTGAAATTTCCTCCAAATAAAATAAAGATTCTTTTTGCATAACATACATGCATGCATTACATCAAAAAACACAACATGCATTTCATCTTTTTCAAAAAAAAAAATTTAAAAAAAAAAAAAAAAAACTCATTTCATTTTCCTCCGAACTTCAGGAATTTCCATCATTGCAAGGAAACCCAAAAAACAGTTGGCCCAAGAGTCTGCCTATCGGCATTCACACGGGACAAGAGCTAACCGAAGAAGAATCATGGAGCCAGCACCAACAAGTCAGTTTGCACAAAAAGAGGATGTTGATGCCATCAAGGAACAAGTTGCTATACTTACGGAAGCTATCCAAAATTTAACTAATAGGGAGAACAACCCTCAGCCAACGGTCATAAGTGAGGAGACTACTCCAAGGTACCCACCTGGTTTTGTCCCAATGTTTGGTCTTCCTCCTAACTATACTCCTCCCATGGAAGGCGGTGGTGTTACTCAACCTCCGGGGGTAACCTTTACAATACCGGTTGTGAATGGAAATTCCGCTCCACAAGAAGCTTCAAATCCTCAAAATGAGAATGCAACACCATGCAATGCAGCAAAGGGTACTATGCCGTTTGTCTTTACGCCCGAGCAAGCAACTTCTGCAGTCGATCATGATGATGAAGAGGCGACGAAAAAGTACAAGGCTTTGGAGGAAAGGTTGAAAGCCATTGAAGGTTTCAGTACTCTTGGGCTAGATACCTTAGATATGTGCCTAGTTCCCGACGTGGTTATACCACCAAAATTCAAAACACCTGATTTTGAAAAATACAAAGGCCTCCAATGCCCAAAAATTCACCTAAAGCGGTTCTGTACCAAAATGTCTGCACATGTGACCGACGAAAAGCTGATGATGCACGTGTTCCAAGACAGTCTGAGTGGAGCCTCTCTAGATTGGTATATGCAATTGGAGAGAGCACAAATCCAAACTTGGAAAGGTCTGATGGAAGCCTTTCTGACTCAATACAAGTATAACATAGGGGAGGCTCCCACTCGTATGCAATTACAAGCAATGACACAAAATAGTGGAGAATCATTCAAGGAATATGCGCAAAAATGGAGAGAGGTAGCCGCTAGAGTACAACCACCTTTGAAAGAAAAAGAACTGACTACTACCTTCATGAGTACGTTGCAAGGGCCGTATTATGAAAAGATGCTTGGGAGTGTTTCCCCAAATTTTTCTGATCTTGTCATCATAGGGGAGCGCATAGAGGAGGGTATCAAAAGTGGAAAGATTCAAGGTGCTACTAGTGCTCAAGTCGGGGGTAAGAAATTCTTTGGCGGTCCCCCGAAAACGAAAGAAGGTGAGACCAACGCTGTTTCAGTTGGACCCTCAAGAGGGCCTCCTATGCAAGTGCCATATTATCACTATCCTTATGTGGCAGCTGCGACTCAAGGGCAGTATCAACAGCCAGCCTATCCAATGCGCCCACCTCAACAACCATTGATGATGCCTCCGCAAGGTCAGCCTCAGCCAAACCCATATCCACAGTGGAATCAACATAGGCCTCAAGGAAACTTTGAAAGGAAAGTGGTGCGTTTCGATCCCATACCAATGTCATATGGGCAAATTTTGCCATACCTACTTCAAAAGGGCATGGTAGAGCAAAAACCTCTCCCGCCAATGGTGCCTCCATATCCACCTAGTTTCGATAGCAATGCTCGATGTGATTACCACGCTGGGTCGCCCGGGCACAACATCGAAAATTGTAAAGCTTTCAAGTTCAAGGTACAAGGTTTGATTGATCGCAAGATGATATCCTTCAAGGAAGAGGGTCCGAATGTGAAGACCAATCCTTTGCCAGGTCATGCAAGTTCCTCAGTAAATGTTATTGAGGAGATGGAAGATGTGAAGATTTTGAAGGAAGTATCCAAGATAGGAACCCCTTTGTCGGTAATGAGGGAGAGATTGATTGGCTTTGAACAATTTGAAGAATTACACTCCAGTTGCAAAGCTTGTTCGACAAATCCTGATAATTGTCGAGGTTTAAAAGAGACCCTCCAAAAGCTAATGGATCAAGGCTTGATTCAAATTGGGTACTCAAGGAAGGAAACAAGTATTGCTGTTGTGGAATCACAAGGTCTTGCACCTTTTGAGATCCCTTACCAAAGAGTTGAAATCCAAATTCCTGCACAAAAAATAGACCCTATGGTGTTTCATGTGCCTGCACCTTTCTCTTTCAAGAGTACCAAAGAAGTGCCATGGAATTACCAACCTACTGTGTCTGTT
This sequence comes from Trifolium fragiferum, assembly GCA_954870985.1. Taxonomy (NCBI): domain Eukaryota; kingdom Viridiplantae; phylum Streptophyta; class Magnoliopsida; order Fabales; family Fabaceae; genus Trifolium; species Trifolium fragiferum. Next base: position 21,047,085 of record OX940789.1, read on the forward strand.
GGAAGGGAACTTATCACCGGTATAGAACCTATCATTGATAACATTGCCGGAATAGGAGGAATGACAAGGAGTGGGAGGATTTACTCTCCAAATTCACCAAACAAAGACTCTGCAAATGCACCTGTAGGGTCCGATAAAGGAAAAGCTGTTGAAGGAGTGGCAGTAGGAACTGAGCCACCAAGGAAAACATTACCACAAGAAGAGGCCGAGGAATTTTTGAGAATCATCCGAAAAAGTGATTACAAGATCATTGATCAGTTGGGGCAAACACCCTCAAAAATCTCCATTCTGTCACTATTATTGAGCTCCGAGGCTCATAGGGAGGCATTGCTCAAAATCCTCAACGAGGCCCATGTGACCAAAGACATCACGGTTGATCAGTTTGATGGGGTGGTTGCTAATATCACTACAAGCCAATACTTGGGATTCAATGAAGATGAGCTTCCTTCTGAAGGGAAAGACCACAACAAAGCACTGCACATATCAGTCAAATGCTCAAACAACATCTTGTCCAAAGTGTTGGTAGATACTGGATCCTCTTTGAATGTCATGCCAAAGATAACACTGGATAAGCTTGCAATTGAAGGAGCGCTTTTGAGACAAAGTGCACTAATTGTGAAAGCGTTCGATGGATCCAAGAGAGCAGTCATGGGAGAAGTGGATTTGCCGATTCTAATTGGTCCGCAAATGTTCACTATTACATTCCAAGTCATGGACATTAACCCTGCTTACAGTTGTCTACTTGGAAGGCCATGGATTCACGCTGCTGGGGCAGTCACTTCCACCTTGCATCAAAAGCTTAAGTTCATAACCGGTGATAAGATGATTGTCGTGTCAGGACAAGAAGATATGATGGTGAGTCATCTCTCCTCTTTCCAATACATAGAGGCAGGCGAGGAAGCTATTGAAGTCCCTTTTCAAGCACTAGAAGTGGCAAGTGTTACCACTATGAAGTCTAGGCGTGAGCCTAAGAAGAAAAAATGTTTAACTTTAACCTCATGGAGAGCTGTGAAGGAGGCATTAGAAGAAGGAATTCCACCAGGTTGGGGCGAAGTACCAAAGGTTCAAGAGAAGAAAGACCGCTTTGGATTGGGGTACCAACCTACTACAAGGGATATGCTGAGATTTGCTCCGAGAAGCATGGGTACCATCCAAGGGATATTTCGTAGTGCGGGCTTTAGCTACGAGGGGCATGTGGCAAATCTAGAAGATGAAGAAGAAGGTGTACCTGACTTGGTGTATCAATGTGATCCGGATGATGTCCTGTGCAACTGGAAGGCTTGGGAGATTCCTGAAATTATCTTTAAGTAATTTGCTTTGTTTTTCTTGAAAAAAATCCTTTGCTCTGCCCAAGGCAAATGGATATCTTTTGTAGGGCACCCCTATGTTTTAAATCTTATCAATCAATGAAAATGCATTTTATGTTCATCAAAGTCTATTTTCTTATGCTCCTGTTTATTCTAAAAATGGCAACTTTTCAAAATTTATTTTTACAGTTTTTTAAATCACCTCCATTTCTCTTTCAATAATTCTAAAATAAAAATCATCCTCATGCAGATCCACCAATAAACTTGTTGAAACTGACACAGCTAAAATCCCTATCGACTTTGAATTTCCAATCAACCAAGCCGAAGAAGGCGATGAAGACGACTGTGAGCTCCCCGAAGGGCTAGCTCGTCTCTTAGAACAAGAAGAGAAAGAAATTCAAGCGCACCAAGAGCCTGTGGAAGTGATCAACTTAGGGTCCGACGAGGATAAAAAGGAGATCAAGATAGGGGCCTCTTTGCAAGATGATGTGAAAAGAAGCTTGATCAACCTGTTGCAAGAGTACGTGGATGTGTTTGCTTGGTCTTATCAAGATATGCCGGGATTGGACACCGACATAGTCGTGCATAGGCTACCACTTCGACCCGAGTGCCCACCAGTGAAGCAAAAGTTGAGAAGAACAAGACCCGACATGGCCCTTAAGATCAGAGAGGAAGTCAAGAAGCAATTTGACGCGGGGTTCTTAGAAGTTTCCAAGTACCCAGAATGGGTAGCCAACATCGTACCAGTCCCAAAGAAAGATGGAAAGGTTCGGATGTGTGTGGATTATCGAGACTTGAATAGGGCAAGCCCAAAAGATGATTTCCCATTACCTCACATTGATGTCTTGGTGGACAATACAGCTCAATTCTCAGTATTCTCCTTCATGGATGGCTTCTCAGGATATAATCAAATCAAGATGGCTCCGGAAGACATGGAGAAAACCACCTTCATTACTCCTTGGGGCACATTTTGTTATAAGGTAATGCCTTTCGGATTGAAAAATGCCGGGGCAACATACCAAAGAGCCATGGTTACTCTCTTTCATGATATGATCCATAAGGAGATAGAAGTCTATGTGGATGATATGATTGCCAAATCTCAAGGGGAAGAAGATCATTTGGTCCATTTGCAAAAGTTGTTCGTCCGTCTGAGAAAATTCAAGTTGCGCCTGAATCCTAACAAGTGCACTTTCGGCGTCAGATCAGGAAAGTTATTAGGGTTCATTGTCAGCCAAAGAGGAATTGAGGTAGATCCTGATAAGGTCAAGGCCATACAAAATATGCCAGTACCCAGGACTGAGAAGGAGGTACGTGGATTCTTGGGAAGGTTGAATTACATTGCTCGCTTCATCTCACATCTCACTGCCACTTGTGAGCCTATCTTCAAATTGCTAAGGAAAGATCAAGCCAACGAATGGAATGAAGATTGCCAAAAAGCATTTGACAAGATCAAGGAGTATTTGCAAAAACCACCAATCTTGACACCTCCAGTTCCAGGAAGGCCTCTCCTTATGTATCTTACCGTGCTAGAAGGATCAATGGGTTGCGTGTTGGGGCAGCATGATGAAACAGGAAGAAAAGAGCATGCCATCTACTTCCTGAGCAAAATTCACCGAATGTGAATCGAGATACACAGCACTCGAGAAAACTTGTTGTGCATTAGCATGGGCTGCTCGACGTCTAAGACAGTACATGTTAACTCATACTACTATGCTGATATCAAAGATGGATCCCATTAAGTACATATTTGAGAAGCCTGCACTCACAGGGAAAATTGCACGATGGCAAATGTTGTTATCCGAATACGACATCCAATATGTCACTCAAAAGGCAATCAAAGGAAGTGTGTTGTCTGAACATCTTGCTCACCAACCATTGGAAGAATATCAACCCATTCAGTTTGACTTCCCAGATGAAGACATCATGGCCCTGAGTTACAAAGAACCCATAGGGGACGATGAAGGACCCGAACCAGGTGCAAGATGGAAACTCGCCTTTGATGGAGCCTCAAATTCCATGGGGCACGGGATTGGAGCTGTTTTGATATCTCCAAGAAATGGATACACTCCTTTCACTGCAAGGTTGTGCTTTGATTGTACGAATAATGTGGCAGAATATGAAGCGTGCATCATGGGTCTTGAAGCAGCAATTGACATGAGAATCAAAATCTTGGAAGTGTACGGAGATTCGGCATTGGTCATCTATCAAGTGAAAGGAGAATGGGAAACACGACATCCCAAGTTGATCCCATATCGAGCCCATGTCATGAAGTTGATAAAGCACTTTGACGAGATTACTTTTCATCATTTCCCAAGAGAAGAGAATCAAGTTGAAGACGCATTGGCTACACTATCATCAATGTACAAAGTGAAATTCGACAATGAAACACCACTGATAATTGTGAATCGAAAAGATGAGCCGACTGTGAGTGCAGTAATTGAAGAGGAACACGACAACAAGCCTTGGTTCCATGACATCAAGTTATATCTCGCAAAGCAAGAGTATCCTGAAAATGCCTCGTCCATTGACAAGAAAACTTTAAGAAGATTGGCATCACAATTCTTCTTGAATGGGGATGTGCTCTATAAAAGAAACCATGATATGGTCTTGCTCCGGTGTGTGGACAAGCGAGAAGCGGACCTTCTCATCACTGAAATACATGAAGGATCCTTTGGAACCCATGCCAATGGGCATGCAATGGCAAAGAAGATTCTAAGGGCAGGTTATTACTGGTTGACAATGGAGGCTGACTGTTTTCAATATGTCAAGAAATGTCACAAATGCCAAATCTATGCTGACAAAGTGCATGTGCCACCAACCCCTCTGAATGTTCTGACAGCCCCATGGCCATTCTCAATGTGGGGAATAGACATGATTGGAATGATCGAGCCAAAAGCCTCTAACGGACATCGGTTTATCCTAGTGGCTATCGATTATTTCACCAAGTGGGTTGAAGCTGCCTCTTACGCCAATGTGACCAAACAAGTGGTGGCCCGTTTCATCAAGAAAGAGATAATCTGCCGTTACGGTATTCCCAACAAGATTATCACGGATAATGGGTCAAATTTGAACAATAAGACGATGAAAGAATTGTGTGAAGACTTCAAGATTGAACACCACAATTCATCACCATACCGACCAAAGATGAACGGCGCCGTAGAAGCAGCCAACAAAAACATCAAGAAAATCATTCAAAAGATGGTAAAGACTTATAAGGATTGGCATGAGATGCTTCCTTTCGCCTTGCACGGCTATAGAACAACTGTCCGCACTTCTACTGGGGCAACTCCCTTTTCCTTGGTATATGGCATGGAGGCAGTACTTCCGGTTGAAGTGGAAATCCCGTCATTGAGAGTCTTGATGGAAACCAAGTTAGAAGAAGCTGAATGGGTACAAACAAGGCTTGATCAATTAAACCTCATTGAAGAAAAGCGCCTAACAGCATTATGCCATGGCCAGTTGTATCAAAAGAGGCTCAAAAAGGCTTTCGACAAGAAGGTTCGTCCTCGAGAGTTCCGAGAAGGGGATTTAGTGTTAAGGAAAATATTGCCTATACACAAAGACCCACGGGGAAAGTGGACACCTAACTACGAAGGGCCCTATGTGGTGAAAAAAGCTTTCTCAGGCGGAGCATTAATCCTTACCACCATGGACGGAGAAGACCTCCCACTTTCAGTGAACGCTGACGCAGTCAAGAAATATTATGCATAAAAAAAAAAAAAAAAGAGCTCGCTAAGTTGAAAACCTGAAAAGGCGACTTAAGCAATAGAGAGCGTCCCGGTGGACTGAAAACCCGAAAGGGCGGTCCAGGCAAAAATTAGGGGCATCAAAAAAGGAAGTATAACCCGGTGGACTGAAAACCCGAAAAGGGCGGTCCATACAAAAGTTAGGGATTTTCAAAAAAAAAAAAAAACAGCGTTGGCTCCGAAAGGGAGGAACAAATGACTGTAAAGCGTCGGCTCCGTGACGAAGGCTCAAGAAAGGAGGATCAGTCTAATCATCAACTCCGGAGGCAAAGTTTTGTAAATTCATGAGTCGTGGGGAAAATAGCACATGTCATGTTCACTTGTTGCCATTTTATCTTTGACAAGTAATCTCCTCTTATAGGAATTACATCCTTATGTACTCTCACCCATTCACGGGTCAATAATCAATTAAATCCAATTGAGCTCATTTTCTTCTACTCTTATGTCTTTGCATGTTCATAAAATGCTAAGTTATTTTTGATATCGCATTAAAATGTCAAATTTTTCAAGCAAAAGGGACTTCAAGAAAACAAATTTTTTACTTTTAAGTAACTAAGGTTCATCCTTGGCTTTCGGGTTTGCATCCGTCGATCAAAGTCCGGACTCATCATCAAGCATCATTGTCCGCTCAATACAAAAGTCACATGCTGCAATAGAAGCAACAAACTGCTAGAATCTATAGCATAGTTGGGGCATCTCCAGCACCTCAAAGATTTAGACAGAAAATCATCAAGGGTTCTAATATCAAGAAAATAACGAGGGCTCTATCCACGATGGGCAAACTCTTGCTTGGCCAACTCAAAAAAAAAGAGAAAAAAAAGAAAAGGAAAAGTTTCAATCAACATGTCATCTCATGCATTACATGTAACATACACATCCAATCACAATATGCATTTTAAAAAAATAAAAAATAAAAAATAAAAAAAATCATGCATAAAACGAGAGCATAAGCATATAACATGCATTATGGCATGCAAAAGGGTGTCAACCTCCCATAGCTCCAAAGCGGGTAAAACCATCTCTAAGCAGTGTCCAGGCCTTATCCCTGTGACAGTCGCCAGGCCTTATCCCTGCGACAATTTTATTTTCTGTCTGTGTCCAGGCCTTATCCCTGTGACAGTCGCCAGGCCTTATCCCTGCGACAATTTTATTTTCTGTCTGTGTCCAGGCCTTATCCCTGTGACAGTCGTCAGGCCTTATCCCTGCGACAATTTTAATTTTCTGTCTGTGTCCAGGCCTTATCCCTGTGACAGTCGCCAGGCCTTATCCCTGCGACAATTTTATTTTCTGTCTGTGTCCAGGCCTTATCCCTGTGACAGTCGTCAGGCCTTATCCCTGCGACAATTTTATTTTCTGTCTGTGTCCAGGCCTTATCCCTGTGACAGTCGTCAGGCCTTATCCCTACGACAATTTAATTTTCTGTCTGTGTCCAGGCCTTATCCCTGCGACAATTTTATTTTCTGTCTGTGTCCAGGCCTTATCCCTGTGACAGTCGTCAGACCTTATCCCTACGACAATTTTATTTTCTGTCTGTGTCCAGGCCTTATCCCTGTGACAGTCGTCAGGCCTTATCCCTGCGACAATTTTATTTTCTGTCTGTGTCCAGGCCTTATCCCTGTGACAGTCGTCAGGCCTTATCCCTGCGACAATTTTATTTTCTGTCTGTGTCCAGGCCTTATCCCTGTGACAGTCGCCAGGCCTTATCCCTGCGACAATTTTATTTTTTGTCTGTGTCCAGGCCTTATCCCTGTGACAGTCGTCAGGCCTTATCCCTACGATAATTTTATTTTTTGTCTGTGTCCAGGCCTTATCCCTGTGACAGTCGTCAGGCCTTATCCCTACGACAATTTTATTTTCTGTCTGTGTCCAGGCCTTATCCCTGTGGCAGTCGTCAGGCCTTATCCCTACGACAATTTTATTTTCTGTCTGTGTCCATGCCTTATCCCTGTGACAGTCGTCAGGCCTTATCCCTACGACAATTTTATTTTCTGTGTATGTCCAGGCCTTATCCCTGTGGCAGTCGTCAGGCCTTATCCCTACGACAATTTTCTTTTCTGTCTATGTCCAGGCCTTATCCCTGTGGCAGTCGTCAGGCCTTATCCCTACGACAATTTTATTTTCTGTCTATGTCCAGGCCTTATCCCTGTGACAGTCGTCAGACCTTATCTCTACGACAATTTTATTTTCTGTCTAAGTCCGACCTTATGCCTGCGACAATTTTATGTTTTCAGTTCAATAACCATGCAAAATGACGATCTTTTCGTCTGCAAATTTCTCTGTCCAACCGGACAAAATTCATGATTTTCTGTATATAACTATCTTCCATCAAAACACGAGTACCAACGTCACTCGTCCTCTTTGATTAAAGATATTTAAATAGGGGCAGCTGTCATACCCTAAATTTTGCCCGACTTTTTCTTTCGCTCACATTCGAATTTTCTAGTTTTAATTTCTTTTAAAAAAAATAACAAAAACATTTTTATTAAAAATATTTTATAATGTTTAGTTATTATTGTGTATAATTTCTTTCCTTTTTTATTTTTTTCATAAAATTCAAAAAAAATAAGTCAATTTAGTTTTTAATCATATCATTGAAAAATCCCAAAAATATATTAAGTATTCAACTTTTCCTTTTATCATTATTGTTATTAATATCATATTATTTCTTTCCTTTTTTATTTATCATTATTGTTATTATTTTTAGTTATAATTATTATTAATTAAAACAAAACATAAGATGTAAAAAAAAATTAATTAAAAAATACAATAAAGGAAGATGAGCATCACGTGCTCATCCCCTCCCCTTCCTTTTTTTTCTTTTCTTTTTTTGATTATTAGCATTATTATATTATTATTATTATTATTATTTTAAAAAAAATCAAAAAAAGTCCAGTGCAGAATTGTTGCAGAGGAGTCCCTGGGTTTTGGATTTCTTTTCCTTTTTTCTTTCTGAATACAGTACCATGAATCAGAGGAAAACATTGATCAGAGCAAAAATTTTGCAAGGTCCCAATAACCTCCACTGTGAGGAATTTAATATCACAGGACAAAACCAATTCACAAGTTGTCAATATAATCTCACAACAATCACAAAAAGGGAGATCAGAACACGATTTCACCAACACAAGACAGAAAAGTTTCCACCAGAAAAAACTCAAGAGCCATAAATCATTTTTCTTCTCTGAGAACACAAAAGCTCTCACACGAAATTTTTCACAACATCACAGCCCCAATCACAAAAACCCTAATTTCCCAAACATCTCAGAATCAATCTCAGCCACCAATTTCATAACTCAGAACCATCACAAACACACACACGCACAACAACACAAAAAAAAACCCACAAACACACACACACCCGAAATCAAAAAATAAAAAACAAAAAGAAAAGAAAAGAAGTCAGAAAAGGAGAAGAAGAGAAAGAGACGGAACAGCAGAGAAAAACAAAACAACAAAATTGTTCAAACCTTTAAAACTCCGATCCCGGCTAATTGGTAAGACTTTTGAAAATTTGGGGTTTAGATATGTGTTTAGAAGGGTTAAAATAAGGGGATTTTGTTAAAAAAAATTTGATTTTTGGATAGTTGATTGCTCCGGCGCGGTGGCGCCGCCGTCTGGCCTGCCGGCCACCGCGCCGGTGTTCATATGGTTCACCGGAAACTGGGTTTGTTTGAATGGAGAGAAGAGAGAATTTTTGAGGGAGTTTGAGGGAAGAGAGAGAAGTGAATGTGTTAAAATGATTTTTCTGAAGGTTTTGAGTATTTATACTCCCCCTGATCATGTGTGTACGCGCTTGTGGTTTTACAATGCACCCTCACGTTCTTAACCCTTTAAGTTTTGATCAAACGGCCACCATCCTCCCATCCTGTGCGCGCGCTCTCAGCAGACACACCATGCACCAGCGTTTTCTAAGCTCTCAGATTTAGATCCAACGCTCCTGACGCGTTCTCCCCTGTGATTAAATCAAGGACGTTTGATTAGATCGGACGGTCCTGATTCACCCTCTGTTTACTCTACTGTTTTGCTAGTGCACCCCAGGTTCTGCTGTTTGCACCCCTTGTCATTGTTATTTTCTTATTTTTTGCTATTTTATTTATGCTTTTATTTAATGTTATTTATGTGCATTTTATTTGTATGTTATATATTGTGTTGCATGATTTAAAAATACAAAAAATATGTCATGTCATTTTATTTATTGTTAGCATAAAAAAAATATATTTCAAAAAATATGCATTGTCATTATATTTATTTCTCGTATCATAAAAAATACCAAAAATATGCATTGTCATTTTATTTATTTTTCGCATCATAAAAAAATACAAAAATATATACATGCATTCATATTTTAATTCAAATAAAACAAAACTCCCTTTAACAATAAAAACAAGTAAAATATTTCTTTTTATGAATTTAGTTTAATGTATAAAAAACTTTTTCTTAAAAAATTGTGGATTAAAAAAGAGATCGACGAATGTACATTCGTTCGTCTCTCGGATAGTCGAGACTCAGCGTGCGTTTTGTCTATCGGTTATTCGTCTTCCACGCCAAAAATATTACTTTTTTAAAAACATAAAAAATAATAAATAAACTCAACACATCAAATTAATTTTTTGCCTTAGCGCATTCAAAAAACAAAAACAAACTCTTTTCGCAAACGAACGTATTTTAATCCTTCTAACGTGATACAAACAACGCATAAGCCTCCCACGCGCGAGCAGCATACGTTTAACCACTATAATGCGATTTAAAATACCGTTCATTAAAATCAACCAACACACAAATATTTTTTACCCAAAGAACTACGTAAGCTTTGAATTTCCCATTGCACTTGGGAATACGTAGGAGCGGAATCCAACAACCGTCAAGCATAATAATAAAAAACTAATTTTTTCCCCTTTGTAAATATTTAAATAATTAATAGAAATTAATGCAAACAATTTAAAAACAAATTTTAAACCCTAAATTAACAAGAAGGTTCCCGTTGAGTACAACGGATGTGAGGGGTGCTAGTACCTTCCCCTTGCATAATCGACTCCCGAACTCGAAATTTGGTTGCGACGACCATTTTTCTTTTCTTTTAAGGTTTTATCGATATTTTCCTTTTCCTTCGGGAATAAATAAAGTTCGGTGGCGACTCTGTGTCATTACCGAGTGTTTCGACGCTCGGGCGTTTTTCGCGGCGCGACAATGTCCTAATTCAACCCATCAACTGTTCAATAAGTGTTGATGACCTATTATCCTTACAATAAGCCAAATGATATATATAGTCTAATAGAGCTATTTTATTCTTCTATTGTATATCTTTTTGACTATCACTATAAATAGTTGTTGATAATATTCATATTCGACTACATTATACTCTTAGTTGATCAATGATGAAAATAAAACATTTTATCTTCACATTCTTTCTTTGTGCACTAATTCACATCTCTGTTGTGGCAATTAAGCCATCAAAAGATGAGATTCAAAGTATATATTATATATAAATTGTATGTGTAATTGATTTTTTCTTTTATTATATTTAATTAATGAAAAGAGTTTTTTGATTTGTAGTTGGTGCATCAGATGAATTCAAAACAAAAAATAAAATAGATGAATGGAGAGAGTGGGAAGGTTGGAAATGGGGAGGAAGACAAGAAAATGGTGGTGGAGATAAAGAAGGTAGACGCGACATAGGTGCAAAGGGAAAAGGTGAACACAACAGAAGTGGAAGAGACTACAAAATTAGACACATCGGAGAGGGTTGGGAATTGAAAGGTACGAGAGGTTGGGGACAACGAGGAGGTGGTTTTAATAGCGAAAACGGAGAGCGTAAGAGACACCCATGAAAACCAAACGCATGGATGCATGTATTGTATTTCTTGCAATATATAAAATGAAAGCATGGACTTTGTTTTACTTCATGCCTATAATAGGATGAACATCAATCTTTCTCTAAATTATATGTTTTTCACTTATATCTTTAAATTGTACCACTTGTATTATCATAGTTAAATGTAAGAAGTACGTACCACAAATTAATGTTATATTATTTTGTTTAACTTCAATTTCAATCATTATTTTTGTCATGTTATATAACTCAATGGTGATTAAATTACTAGAAATGCTAATGATCATCTACCGGCAATGTTTTTTAAATGGCAAATAAATATATATTGAAATATGAAGTACAAAGATTAATATAACTCATTACACAGATTGAGAACCAAAAGAAACGTCAACATCATCAATAGGTGAAAGAAATACACATAACAAAAGGTTACAAATACAACTATAATAAAGGGGAAAATTATATAGGAAATACAATAACCAAAAGAACATAGGTAGAATTGATATCTTCATAATCATTCCAATGATAAAATTAAACTAAGAGTTGGCCAAAACATTATATATGTACGCAAACATAATGAAGCTTTTACAACCCATGCATATTGTTCTTAGATGATAATTTAATCCATCGATCGTCGAATGTCTACTTTTCTTTTTTTTTACAAAAAACAATAAACCCTTTCATTTGTGTTAAACCACAATTATCAATCCATATGTTAATTACGGATCCATATGTTAATTACTATTAATAATATTTTCTTTAAATCAATTTTTCGGTCTATCATTCATAGACTAATAATTAATGATAGTACAAAATACAAATAGATCGAATATTTAGAAGATTAAACCAACATTTGATTATGCCATAATTTTAATCTCAATTGTCTTAAAATAATAAAGAGATATATAACTATTAAAGGGTTTTAGTTTTATAAATAAATCAATTTTTACTTTCAACAATTAGACGTCAATTATTATATCCTAACAAAAAGAAAATACTTTACACGTTGCCAAATACCAAAGTAATTAAAATGATTAGTTATCAATTTAATTTATATACACTCTTGATATTGACAAAAAATAATTGTATTTTCATTTGTTTATAAATTATACAAGCCAAGCAAACTAAAACATTCAATTTATATAAGTTTCATGCTCGGTTGTATTGCCATAACCACGTTTAGTTGTATTCATGGAGGATGTGATACCATTAACATAAAAAACATTTAATAATAAAATAGATTGAAAACAGTTGATTTTTGTTAATAAAATAAAATATGTGTTTCAATATTTCTTTATTTAAAGGTTAAGAACACATCACAACTCATACGACAAACATTGATTAGGCTCACTAGTGGCCATCAAATATTTTTTGAAAATTTTACTCTCAACTTGAATGTTTACATCAAAGGACAAAATAGAGTAATAAATTAATATTCTGCCCCCAATGTCACTATATCAAAGTTGTATATTATGTCCAAGTATAAACAAGTCTAACAAATGCATAAACATAATGTCAAGGAGCATGTCTCTTCATCCTCTTGGATGAAAACCAATTTCACTTTGGACACTCGTGCTGATACTTATCTACACAACACAAAAAAATTAAGCGACACAACTTCTATCCTCTAGCTAGCTTCATTACTCAAATTAAAATTAATCCATAAGATAATGTGCATTTAAACCCATTTTTTTGTGTATTTGTAGTTACTTTTCATATTATACACGGTTTTAGATTGGAAAATTGTTGGATAGTGTTGTATTAAGTGTTAGTTGGTTAGTTGTGTTTGTAGGAAACTCATCTTAGCGAGAGTCACGCGCCATAGCGAGCTCTTTGATGTATTGCCTATATATATGGCAAGTGTACCTGTATCTTGGTTAATAAATAATATGAGAACCTTGACCAACAAGTGGTATCACGAGCCCAAATCAGGGCCTTGATCCAAGAAACTGTAGTTTCTTCACTCTTGTTCTTTGCAACCGTTTTTCAACCGTTTTTTGATTCGTTTTTTGCTTTCCCGCCATATTCCGCCACCTTCTCCGTTCAATCTTTCTTCTGTTTCGTCTCTTTCTGGTATCTCTCATGGCGGAGAGCTCGTCTCAGCAGCTTCTAATTCCCAAATTCGATGGGTTTTATGAACATTGGTCGATGTTGATGGAGAATCTCCTTCGTTCCAAGGAGTTTTGGGATTTGATTGAAAATGGCATTGTAGTTGCTCCTGAGAATGCCACTGAAGAACAAACACGCCTTGCTCGTGAAAGCAAGCTCAGAGATTTGAAGGTGCAGAATTATTTGTTCTCTTCCATTGGAAGATCAATCTTGGAGACAATCTTGACAAGAGATACATGTAAAGATATATGGGACGCGATGAAGAGGAAATATCAGGGTTCTAACAAGGTGAAACGTGCTCAGTTGCAGGCACTGAGACGTGAATTTGAGATCTTGACTATGAAAGATCAAGAAAGTGTGGATGAATATTTCTCTAGGACCTTTTCGATTGTGAATCGTATGAAGGCACAAGGAGAAACAGTGGAAAAAGTTATGGTGGTAGAGAAGATACTCAGGTCCATGCCATCAAGATTCAACTATTTTGTGTGCTCAATAGAAGAATCTAATGATGTTACCAGCCTATCCATTGATGAACTACAGAGTAGTTTGATTGTGCATGAACTAAGGATGAAGGGACAGAAGGTTAATGTGGAAGAACAAGCTCCGACAGTCTCTAATGGTGGCAGGGGCTCAGGGAGAGGCAGAGGAAGAGCTTCTTCTAGAGGTAGAGGAAGACAGAGTAAAGAAAACATTGAATGTTTTAAATGTCATAAACTAGGGCATTACAAGAATGAATGTCCAACTTGGGAAGACAATGCAAACTATGTTGAACTTGACTATGAAGAAGAAACCATGTTAATGGCCAAAACAGATCAAGGAAATGAGATTCAAGAAGAAGCATGGTACTTGAATTCAGGATGTAGCAATCATATGATTGGGAACAAAGATTGGCTCTTTGATTTTGATCCCAACTTCAGAGATTCAGTAAAGCTTGGGAATGATGCAAAGATGTCTGTTATGGGCAAAGGAAATGTGAAGCTATTCATCAATGGTAAGGTTCATGTTGTGAGCAATGTGTACTATTTGCTTGGTTTGAATACAAATTTGCTGAGTGTTGGACAGCTGCAACAGAAGAATGTTACCTTGGTGTTTAAACAGGACATGTGCAAAGCCTATCATGATGAGAAAGGCTTGATCTTCTCTACTCAGATGTCAGCTAATAGAATGTACATCATACATGCACCAGTGTTGATCCCTATGTGCTTAAGGACAACTAATTCAGAGAAGAGCCAACTATGGCACAATATATATGGTCACCTGAGCATAAAAGGGTTGAAGCTTCTAACTCAGAAAGATATGGTGAAAGGATTACCAGAGGTTGGTGCTTTGAATGAAAAATGTAATGACTGCATTATGGGAAAGCATCAGAGAGACAGTGTCCCCAACAAACAAAGTGGAGAGCAAGGGAAAAACTTCAACTCATTCATAGTGATATATGTGGGCCAATCAATCCTAGCTCTAATGGTGGTAGAAGGTATTTTATAACCTTCACAGATGATTATTGTAGAAAAACCTGGGTATACCCTATGAAAGAGAAATCTGAAGCCTTTGAAATATTCAAAGGTTTTAAGGCTCTAGTTGAAAATGAATCTGGCTGTAAAATCTTGAGTCTTAGATCAGATAGGGGTGGAGAATATACTTCAAATGAATTTAACAGTTTTTTGTAATGAACAAGGGATTAAAAGACAATTAACTGCTGCTTATACTCCTCAACAAAATGGGGTTTCTGAAAGAAAGAATAGAACTTTGCTGAATATGGTTAGAAGTTTATTGAGTTGTAGAAGTGTCCATAAGAGATTTTGGTCAGAAGCTCTTAAATGGGCTACCTATGTCATGAATAGAAGCCCTACTGTATCTGTGAAGAATATAACTCCTGAGGAATCAAAGGCATCAAGTGTGTTCATCTTGGCCTCAGTGTGTTCATCTTGTGTGTTCATCTTGAAGAATAAATCTGGATAGTAAAAGCATCAAGTGTGTTCATCTTGGCCTCAGTGAGGAATCAAAGGCTTACAAATTGTATAATCCTCTAGAGAAGAAAATTATTGTGAGTAGAGATGTGATCTTTGATGAGTCTAAAGGATGGAATTGGGACAATAAGAACAAGACAGAGAAGGTTCAACCTGATTTGCTTGAAGATAGTAGTGAAGATGAAATAGTTGATAACAATCCACCTGATACAAATCCTGAAAATGCAGGCAATGCTGATGAAAATAATAGTGAGACTGACAGCACTGATGCAGAAATGGGAATAGTAGATGACTCTGATGTAGAAGAAGCTGAGATATTGCAAACTAGAATAAAAAAAAAAACCTGGTCACTTCAAAATTTTTGTTGTTGGTAAAGAAGATGAAGAAGAGCAGGAATTGCATAACTATGTTGTTTACAGCAATATTGATGATCCTACAAGCTATGAAGAGGCTGTGAAATTTCAGGTTTGGAGAGAAGCTGTGGACACTGAGATTAAGTCTATAGAAGAGAATGACACATGGGAATTAACAACATTGCCTCAGGGAGTAAAAGCTATAGGAGTCAAGTGGATATATAAAACTTAATATAATGAGATGGGGGAAATAGACAAGTATAAAGCAAGGTTGGTAGCAAAGGGATATTCACAAACGTTTGGCATTGATTATAGTGAAGTCTTTGCATCAGTTGCTAGGTGGGACACCATCAGAACAGTCTTGGCTCTAGTTGCAAGCAAAGATTGGTGTGTGTATCAACTTGATGTGAAGAGTGCCTTTTTACATGGTGAATTAACAGAAGACATCTATGTGGAGCAGCCTCTGGGATATAGGGAAGGGAAGAACAACAAAGTTTACAAGCTGAAAAAGGCCTTATATGGCTTGAGACAAGCCCCTAGAGCATGGTATAGTAAGATTGAAGCTTACTTCATTGATGAGAAATTTGAAAAATGTCCTGCAGAACATACTTTGTTTGTCAAAAAGGGAGAAAAGGGTGATATCCTCATAGTGAGCTTATATGTAGATGATTTGATCTACACCAGCAATAATCAGATAATGATCACAAGGTTTAAAGATTCAATGATGAAATGTTTTTCTATGACTGATCTAGGCAAGATGAAGTATTTCCTAGGAATTGAAGTTACTCAATCTGATCAAGGTATATTCATTCATCAAATGAAGTATGCCACTGAGATATTGATCAAGTTTAGTATGGAAAATTGTAATAAGGTGTGCAGTCCCATAGTGACAGGTTGTAAATTAGTGAAAAATGAAGCTGGCAAGGCCTTTGATGCAACAAGTTACAAGCAAATGGTGGGGAGCTTAATGTATCTGCTAGCAACAAGGCCTGACCTGACCTACTCTGTATGTTTGGTAGCTAGATTTATGGAAAGACCTACTGAAATACATGTGGCAGCTGTGAAGAGAATAATGAGATACATCAAAGGTTCAATTGATTTTGGTATCTTGTTTAGAAAGTCATCATAAGAAGATTTAAAACTGTATGGATGGACTGATTCTGATTATGCTGGGGATATGGATGACAGGAAAAGCACTTCAGGGTATGTGTTCAAACTGGGAAATGGAGCTATTTCATGGTCTTCAAAGAAACAGCCAATTGTGACTTTGTCCACCACTGAGGCAGAATTTGTAGCAGCTGCTTCTTATGCCTGTCAAGCTATGTGGCTTAGAAATGTATTGCAGCATCTTGATCTTGAGCAAAAGGAAACCACTGTGATATACTGTGATAACAGTTCATCCATTAAGCTGTCAAAGAATCCCATTATGCATGGAAGGTGTAAGCACATAGATGTTAGGTTCCATTTCCTTAGAGACCTCACTAAGGAACAAGTCGTTGAACTAATTCACTGCAAGTCTCAAGAGCAATTGGCTGATGTGATGACAAAGCCCCTCAAGCTGAAATCCTTTTGCAGTTTTAGGAAGGAGTTGGGAGTATGTGCTCTGAAAGATGCACAAGAAATGTGACTGTGTGACTGTGTTAATTCGCCATGGCGCAGGATCCCCCGCGAAGCGTGCTAATGTTTGCCTTTAGTTGTGTTTTTGCCGTTGTTCCTTTTATTGTGTATAAGTTGATCTTTTATGGAGATCACCTTAAGGGAGGGTATGTTGGATAGTGTTGTATTTAGTGTTAGTTGGTTAGTTGTGTTTGTAGGAAACTCACCTTACCGAGAGTCACGTACCATAGCGAGCTCTTTGATGTATTGCCTATATATATGGCAAGTGTAGCTGTATCTTGGTTAATGAATAATATGAGAACCTTGACCAACAAAAATAGATTCTGAACTAGTTTGGAAAATAGATTCCGTACCAATTATAGACTTATATTTTTTTGAGGATTGACAAAGGAGTTGGTATTTTGGATATAGGGTTACAATTGCCGCATTAGTGGAGATACATGAAAGTTGCAGATTTTGTGGATGCTATAGGGAAATGACACTATAGTTGAGCAAGTTTTTACTGACTAGAGTAGTAGAGTGCACCATTGTAATATCCCAAAATTTTGAAGAAAAAAAAAAAAGAAACCAATTAATACCTAATAGAGAAAATCCTTAAAAATTGTTGAGGAGTAATAGTTGCTTAATTATGAATAAATTGAATTATGGGTTTGATGGCATATTAGTAAATACATAGAACATTAAGGTTATGTATGTGATTAGGTGATCAAATTAGTTTAATAACTTGGCATTATATATGAAAAAAAAAAAAAAAAATCAATTTCTCTCTTCTTCTCTAGAACTCTCCCGTACCCACCACTCAATTTCCATAGCATATTTCAAAATCATTCCAAACACTTTCCAACACTAAGTGCATGTACATCATGGAGAATAAGCTTCTCTCAACTAGTTAGAGACTCCATTAGAAGGATTTAATGTCTAAAGCTTCAAGATTTGGGTTAGTGGAAGAAAAGATGGTTTGAAACCCACAAGGTTTAAAGAGGTTCATCACCATCTTTATCTTTAAATAACTAAGGTGAGTTCTTATTAGGTTTTAATTTTGGTAGAAATTAGAGTTTTAAAGTAAAGCTAAGTATGAGAAGTTGTATGTGTTTGGATGTTAAGAAATTCTACTTCAACTTATGACAAATTATGGTTAGAGACTTCAATATAGAAATTAGAGTATGTTAGATTCATATTTTGTTATGATTTAATTGTAATCTAGTTGAGATTCTAGGTTATTCGATATTAAAATGGTTTTGGTACTCTTTTGGGACTAATAAAGACTATATTGTAAGAATTCAAGTACATTAATTATGTTTTGTGAACTTGATGGAATGTCATGTTAAAATTTCACTAGAAACTGTTATGAGACAATTAAAGACTAGTTAGTAGTTAGATTGATAAAAAAAATAAAATAATTAAGAGTAGATAATTTATCTTGTGGCAAGTTTTCTAAGTTATTATTTTTAGTGGGAATAAAAAGGTATCCGTTCGCCACAACGAAGAGATAATGTGGTATAAGCCGTTCGCCACAACGAAGAGATAATGTGGTTTATGAGTACCTAGTGGGATGAGTTTATTGTTACTTTCAATTCTAGGTTGATAGGTAGAAGAATTACATGTTCATGCTAGGAATTTTATGGAAAAGTCTTACTCACGGGGTTGTAAAGTATGAGAGTTTTCAAATGCGAATATTTCAAATGCTATATGCTTCTAATTTTAATGATGCAACTATGGGAATACGAGTTGATTTTTCCCTCTGAATTTTTTTCATAATGAGATGAGATAGTTTTATATACTTTGTTGATAGTTAATCAACACTTAGAGAACTACGTGGCTCTGATTCCCAAACCATTAGGGATACGTAGGACCAGGGATCCTCCCTGTCGAGCTATAATTACAGTAGCTCTATATTTTAAATAAGTATATTTATTATTGTGTATTAGGCATGCCAGACTAAATATAAGGTTAGTTAGTGATGGTCTGTGCGCCGGTCATGACCAAAGATGGGGTCGTGACAAAATCGTATAACAATGGTTCCACCTCCTGATATGAACAATGTGTTGGTGTAAGCCCTAGAGGCCAATTATTTATAATTGCATGGAACTTGTATTGAATAATTTAGTAATTAAATAAAGGCTTTTTCTTTATTATGTTTGTGTGTTAAAGTAATAAAGTCCCTAGAATAGTTGGTTCGTTTAATGGAACGTTAAGTATGACTTAATCGTGAGAATCCATCAAACATAAGAACACTATTCTTAATTATCCGTAGTAAAGTTTTATTATGAATTGGGATAACATTAAAGCATAGAGACTATTATGTTGGTAGACTGATGATCACATCTCACGGATCATAGATAAGTAGTTATCAAGTCTTCACATAGATATAAATGTTAGGGGTAACATTTGTATCGGATTGACCCATCATGAGAATACTACATAGTATGTTATGAAATGTCATAAGATATTCTCATAGTGATAAGTGGTGTATTCCACCCTTCGACCTGAAACCACTATGGACCCTAGATGTGGAGTCATGTACTTTATTGCTGATCAAACGTTGTCCGTAACAGGATGATCATAAAGACAGTTGATGGGTGCTTCACAAAGCATGCTGAGGGACATGAGTGACCTAGAAGGAATTTACCCCTCCTACATAACAGGATATATGTCTAAGCGCCCAATATTGAACTTAACAAGGGTGACGTACTATGCCTTGTGTTCAATATAAACATAAGGGTAAAAGGATAATTGTACACAAGATATTTATCACGGGAAAATGTTTGTCAGATCACATGACATTTCCGTGACTTGGGTAGCAGTGATGTGTTGCTAGATACCGCTCACTGTTTGTTATAATTAAATATATGATTTAATATAACTGCCAACGTTACGGAGACCTACAAGGGTCACACATAAGGACAGTCTAGTGTAGGATTGGAACACTGTAAGGTACGGTGTACCTCAGAGGAATATGGAAATATGATAAGGGTATCATGGTAATTAAATAAGCAATACACCATTAGGAATGGTGAGGGAGCGCCCATGTGTACATGACACTTGGGGCATGCGCCCCTTTATGCTTGTTTAATGAAAAGGGCATTAGCGTAAATGTAGCCCAATGGCAAGAGTTTGTTTTGGTGCACAAGACAAATGGTTCTATAAATAGAACCCTTGTGGCAAAGAAAATAACTTGATGCAAACACTCTTGCCAAAAACCCTAATCCTTATTCCTCCCAGCTCTCACTAGAAACCTTCATCCATGGAGCTAGCACTCATATTGAAGGTAGCTGTTCGTGTGGACTAGATAGAGGCGTTGTTGTTCGTCTTCAACGCTCGTGATCAAGATTTTGATTGTGAATCAAAGCTCCTCCATTACGAGAGGTAAAAGTTCTTAACATATATCATGCTCATTCGTAAGGATCCTTAAAGGAAAAATTTAAAATTCCGCTGCGTTTACAATCACTATTTTCCTTCAGTGGTATCAGAGCCACTTACGAATCCATGATTTGATGGTTGTTTAATTCCTGTACTTTGTTTTAATTCGATTAAAACACTTAACAAAGATTAAAATTGAGTAATTAAAATTTGGCATCTTTTTGTGTACAATTTGGATGATTGACATTGAAACGGCTTCGGAATCCGACATTAGTATGGTGAAGCAGCGATATGTTGATCGTCCTAAGGTTATACAAATAAGATTGATCAAGACTTATATGTGATATAAGTGATCGTGATGCAAAACAATATATGTGATATGTTGTTCGTAATTTCGTCCATTAAAACATATTATGAAAGTTATTCGATGTTGATGTGATTCATGTTCAATTGCTTTGGAATCCGACGTTAGTATGATGAAGCAATGACATGTTGATCAATCATATTGAATTTCGGTCATGATAAGTTTTGACGGCATGAAATTAGTGCATTAGGGTTCGCAACAACACAAGGGTTGTGCTGTCAAAATGGCAAAAATTCAAGGTCAAAATGTATGTCTGCGCTATGCGCAGGACATGTTGCGCTATGCGCAGGTAGCAGCAGCTTGATCACGCTCGTCAAATTTTAATTTTAATTAATTAACGGACCTTAAACTGATTATAATAATAATAAAATATGTGTTTATTATTATGCTTTTGTGATGATCGGTTATGGCCTTAGTTTACTTTTGTTTCATTTTGGGATTTTAAATACGGCCTGCGTGTCGTGCCTTATCTCTTAATCTCTTGATGTAAAGTTCTCTTCTCATCTTACTCCCTCGTATGTAAAACGAGTATTCTTTTCTGTAATGTAATTTTATGAAGAAGAAAGGGAGCACAACAACATGAAGGAGATCATGCTTGGAGAAGTATAGATCGTTATTAAGTTAGCTTAGGTTCTCTCATTGGCTTGAGAGAACAATTGCGCTAGGGGCCATAACTGTTTCATTTTATGTATGTTGATGCATGTGTATGTATGTATGTATGTTGATGCATGGGTATGTTTGTATGTTGATGCATGTAAGAGACGATTTATATGATAAATAAGCCGGTGAGATCAAACTAATTAAAATTCCCTCAAGGTTAATATTAAGTTTTAAGCTTTCCAAAGAATAGCACCCTTTAATATTAAGGTTTTACCAATGTAAAGTGCATTGTCAATACTGATAAGTTGCGGTGAGATAACTTGTTTATCCGATTGCTATTTATTGGGTTTAACTTAACTAAAGAAAATATAATACGATTATATGACTTTAGAAGCAAATGTTGGGTTATTCATATGATGGATTAGAATAAGTGTTATTCACCCAATGGAAAAGATATGAGAGTTGTATGAGATACAATTGGAAATAGTTTCCTACCTAAATAGCTGCGTTTTGTGTAATCAGCCTAACGCTGACTTAAAACAAAGTGAAATATGGATCTCATTCCCACTAGAAAATCTTCCAACGGGGTTTTCCGAATCAAATGCCGAGGGTCATTTGTTTTGAGTAAAATAGTGGGAGCGCATATTTAATTGAAGTCCTAATTAAATATGTTTTAAAATTATTTAATACTTATATCTTCAATTTTATTAATGTAGATCACCATGACAAACAACAACAGTTCAAACAGTATTATGCGAAGCATTCTTGACAAAGAAAAATTGTCTGGGACAAATTTTCTTGACTGGCATCGTAACTTGAGGATAGTCCTCATGCACGAGAAAAAGCTGTATGCTATTGAGGAACCCCATCCTGACCCGGATGATGAACCTGCTGCCAATGCACCTAAGGCTCAAAAGGATGCTTATCAGAAGCATCTTGATGATGCTATGGATGCAAAATGTCTCATGCTGGCTACCATGACCTCTGAGCTTCAGAAGCAACATGAGGAAATGAATGCATTCGATATGATCGAACACTTGAAAACGCTCTACCAAGAGCAAGCCAGAATTGAGAGGTTTGAGGTTTCCAGAGCCCTGTTTCAGGCCAAGCTAGCTGAGGGATCTCCTATTAGTCCACATGTACTCAAAATGATTGGGTACGTGGGGAACCTGACAAGATTGGGATTTCCGCTCGGGAATGAGCTTGCAACTGATCTCATCCTGCAATCGTTGCCGGAAAGCTTTAATCAGTTTGTGCTGAATTTCACCATGTCCGACATGGAGAAAACTCTGCCACAACTGTTGAGCATGTTGAGACAAGCTGAACAGAACATGAAATCAAAAGGAAAGTCCAATCATGTTCTAATGATCGGTAATGGAAATCACAAGAAGGGTAACAAAGGAAAGGGCAAGAAAGGGAAGGGCAAGGTAGTTGCCAAACCCAAATATGCCCCTCAAGCTTTGAAGTCTACTGGTGGCATTGCAAAGGAGGGTAAGTGCTTCCACTGTAACAAGAGTGGACATTGGAAGAGGAACTGCCCAAAATACCTGGAAGATAAGAAGAATGGAATAGAGAGTTCCAATTCAGAAGGTATCTTTGTTATTGAAATTAATTTATCTACTTCTTCTACATGGGTATTGGATACCGGATGTGGTTCTCACATTTGTACTAATGTGCAAGGGCTGCAAAGGAGTAGAGAATTGGCTAGAGGTGAAGTCGACCTACGAGTGGGAAATGGAGAAAGAGTTGCCGCATTAGCTGTGGGAATTTATGATTTGACTTTACCTAGTGGTTTAATAATTCAGTTAGAGAACTGTTTTCATGTACCTGCCATTAGCAGGAATATTATTTCTGTTTCTTGTTTGGATAAACTTGGCTTTTCATTTATAATAAAGAACAATTATTGCTCCATTTATTTAAATGATATCTTTTATGCCACTGCACAAATGAGTAATTGATTATATATTCTTGATCTTGAAATGCCAATTTATAACATTGATACTAAGAGGATGAAACCTAATGAGTTAAATCCCACATACCTATGGCATTATCGTTTAGGCCATATAAACGAGAAACGCATTTCCAAGCTCCATAAAGATGGGCTCTTGGATTAATTTGATTATGAATCATTTGAAACATGCAGATCTTGCTTATTGGGAAAAATGACAAAGGTCCCATTCACCGGTAAAGGTGAAAGGGCAAGTGACCTCTTGGCTCTCATACATACTGATGTATGTGGACCATTGAACACACCTGCCAGAGGAGGTTTTCAATACTTCATCACATTTACTGATGACTACAGTAGATATGGATATGTGTATTTAATGAAGCATAAATCTGAATCCTTTGAAAAGTTCAAAGAATTTAAAAATGAAGTACAAAACCAGCTAGGAAAGAAAATCAAAACCCTCCGATCAGATCGAGGAGGTGAGTATTTAAGCCTAGAATTTGATGACAATCTAAAAGAGTGTGGGATCCTATCCCAACTCACTCCTTCTGGAACACCACAATGGAATGGTGTATCTGAGAGAAGGAACCGAACCCTTTTGGACATGGTGCGGTCTATGATGAGTCACGTTAATCTTCCAAACTCCTTTTGGGGACATGCTCTATTAACAGCAGCTTATACACTTAACTGCGTTCCTTCTAAAACGGTTGAAAAGACATCATATGAGATATGGAGTGGTAAGAAACCACACATGTCCTACTTATAGATTTGGGGTTGCGAAGTTTATGTAAAACGTCAAATTTCTACTAAACTTGAACCTAAATCTGACAAGTGTTTCTTTGTGGGATATCCTAAAGAGACGAAAGGATATCACTTCTACAATCCTTCTGAGGGCAAAGTGTTTGTCGCTCGGACAGGAGTATTCCTAGAAAAGGACTTTGTTTCCAAAGGAATTAGTGGGAGAAAAATAGATCTTGAAGAAATTCATGATCCACAAAGTAATGACACACCAATGGAGGAACATGAGCAGGATGCACAACATGTTGTGAAAGAGAATCCTACTCAAGTAACACAAGAACCACGTAGGTCCAACAGGACACGTCAAGAACCTGAAAGATATGGATACCTCATATAAGAGCAAGGTGACGTGTTACTCATGGATCAAGATGAGCCTGTGACTTACCAAGAGGCCATTACTGGTCCTGAGTCTGAGAAGTGGCTTGAAGCCATGAAATCTGAAATGGATTCCATGTACACAAACCAAGTTTGGAACTTGGTGGAAGCTCCTGATGGGATCAAACCCATAGGATGCAAATGGGTCTTCAAGAAGAAGACTGACATGGATGGAAAGGTACAGACCTACAAAGCGCGATTGGTTGCTAAAGGTTTCAAACAAATTCATGGTGTGGACTATGATGAAACCTTTTCACCAGTTGCGATGATTAAATCCATTCGGATCTTACTTGCCATCGCTGCATATTATGATTATGAAATTTGGCAGATGGATGTAAAAACTGCCTTCCTTAATGGGAGTCTCCTTGAGGATGTATACATGATACAACCTGAAGGGTTTTGCATTCCAGGCGAAGCCAAAAAGATATGCAAACTACAGCGATTAATCTACGGATTGAAGCAAGCTTCCAGAAGTTGGAATCTTCGTTTTGATGAAACTGTAAAACAGTTTGGATTCATTAAGAATGAAGATGAACCTTGTGTTTACAAGAAGGTTAGTGGGAGCATAGTCGTGTTCCTGGTATTATATGTAGATGACATATTACTTATAGGAAACGACATCCCTACCTTGCAACAAGTTAAAACTTGGTTAGGGAATTGCTTTTCTATGAAAGATCTGGGTGAAGCGGCCTATATATTAAGAATAAGAATCTACAGAGATAGATCACAGAAACTGCTTGGCCTAAGTCAGAGTACACACATAGATAAAGTGTTGAGACGCTTTAATATGCATGATTCCAAGAAAGGATTCATTCCTATGCAACATGGCTTGTGTCTTTCAAAAACACAATCCCCTTCATCTAAGGAAGAAAGGGACCGCATGAGTAAGATCCCTTATGCATCAGCTATAGGATCTATCATGTATGCCATGATATGTACTCGTCCAGATGTTTCATATGCCTTAAGCGCAACGAGTCGATATCAGTCTGATCCTGGTGAGGCTCATTGGGTGGCTGTCAAGAACATCCTTAACTACTTAAGAAGGACTAAGGAGTCGTTCCTAATATATGGAGGTCATGAAGAGCTAAGTGTAATTGGTTACACTGATGCTAGCTTCTAGACAGATAGGGATGATTTTAGATCGCAGTCTGGCTATGTGTTTTGCATAAATGGTGGCGCTGTGAGCTGGAAAAGTTCAAAGCAAGATACAGTTGCTGATTCTACAACCGAAGCTGAGTACATTGCCGCATCAAATGCAGCAAAGGAAGCTGTTTGGATAAAGAAGTTCATTACCGAACTTGGCATATTCCCTAGCATTGTGGATCCCATTGATCTATTCTGTGATAACAATGGCGGAACTGCACAAGCTAAGGAACCTAGATCTCACCAAAAGTCCAAACACATACTCAGGCGCTATCACCTTATTCGAGAAATAATTGATAGAGGAGATGTGAAGATATGTAGAGTACCAACACTCGACAATACTGCTGACCCACTTACGAAACCTCTTGCTCAGCCGAAGCATGAGGGCCACACTAGGAGCATGGGTATTAGAAGTATGCCTGATTGGCTCTAGTGCTAGTGGGAGATTGTTGGTGTAAGCCCTAGAGACCAATTATTTATAATTGCATGGAACTTGTATTGAATAATTTAGTTATTAAATAAAGGCTTTTTCTTTATTATGTTTGTGTGTTAAAGTAATAAAGTCCCTAGAATAGTTGGTTCGTTTAATGGAACGTTAAGTATGACTTAATCGTGAGAATCCATCAAACATAAGAACACTATTCTTAAATATCCGTAGTCAACCTTTATTGTGAATTGGGATAACATTAAAGCATAGAGACTATTATGTTGGTAGACTGATGATCACATCTCACGGATCATAGATAAGCAGTTATCAAGTCTTCACATAGATATAAATGTTAGGGGTAACATTTGTATCAGATTGACCCACCATGAGAATACTACATAGTATGTTATGAAATGTCATAAGATATTCTCATAGTGATAAGTGGTGTATTCCACCCTTCGACCTGAAACCACTATGGACCCTAGATATGGAGTCAAGTACTTTATTGCTGATCAAACGTTGTCCGTAACAGGATGATCATAAAGACAGTTGATGGGTGCTTCACAAAGCATGCTGAGGGACATGAGTGACCTAGATGGAATTTACCCCTCCTACATAACAGGAGATATGTCTAAGGGCCCAATATTGAACTTAACAAGGGTGACGTACTATGCCTTGTGTTCAATATAGACATAAGGGTAAAAGTGTAGGAAAATAGCGATTGTAAACGCAGCGGAATTATAAAATTTTCCTTAAGGATCCTTACAAATGAGCATGATATGTGTTAAGAACTTTTACCTCTCGTAGTGGAGGAGCTTTGATTCACAATCAAACTCGATCACGAACATAACGGAAGAACTTTGACTCACAATCAAACTTGATCACGAGCGTTGAAGACGAATAACAACCCCTCTAACTAGTTCACACGAACAACTACCTTCAATATGAGTGCTAGCTCCAAGGATGAAGGTTTCTAGTGAGAGGTGGAAGGAATAAGGATTAGGGTTTTAGCAAGAGTGTTTGCATCAAGTAATATACTTTGCCACAAGGGTTCTATTTATAGAACCACTTGTCTTGTGCACCAAGACAAACTCTTGTCATTGGGCTACATTTACGCTAATGCCCTCTTCATTAAACAAGCATAAAGGGGCACATGCCCCATGTGTCATGTACACATGGGCGCTCCCTCACCATTCCTAAAGGTGTATTGATTATTTAATTACTATGATACCCTTATCATATTTCCATATTCCTCTGAGGTACACCGTACCTTACGGTGTTCCAATCCTACACTAGACTGTCCTTGTGTGTGACCCTTGTAGGTTTCCGTAACGTTGGCAGTTACATTAAATCATACATTTAATTATAACAAACAATGAGCGATATCTAGCAACACATCACTGCTACCCAAGTCACGGAAATGTCATGTGATATGACAGACCTTTTCCCGTGATAAATATCTTGTGTACAATTACCCTTTTACCCTTATGTCTATATTGAACACAAGGCATAGTACGTCACCCTTGTTAAGTTCAATATTGGGCCCTTAGACATATCTCCTGTTATGTAGGAGGGGTAAATTCCATCTAGGTCACTCATGTCCCTCAGCATGCTTTGTGAAGCACCCATCAACTGTCTTTATGATCATCCTGTTACGGATAATGTTTGATTAGCAATAAAGTACTTGACTCCACATCTAGGGTCCATAGTGGTTTCAGGTCGAAGGGTGGAATACACCACTTATCACTATGAGAATATCTTATGACATTTCATAACATACTTTGTAGTATTCTCATGGTGGGTTAATCCGATATAAATGTTACCCCTAACATTCATATCTATGTGAAGACTTGATAACTGCTTATCTATGATCCGTGAGATGTGATCATCAGTCTACCAACATAATAGTCTCTATGCTTTAATGTTATCTCAATTCACAATAAAGCTTGACTACGGATATTTAAGAATAGTGTTCTTATGTTTGATGGATTCTCACGATTAAGTCATACTTAACGTTCCATTAAACGAACCAACTATTCTAGGGACTTTATTACTTTAACACATAAACATAATAAAGAAATGCCTTTTATTAATAGTAAATAAAGCACTAAAAGTATTGGCTTCTAGGGCTTACACCAACAATCTCCCACTAGCACTAGAGTCAATCAGGCATTCTCTTAATACCCCTAGACCTAGTATGCCCATCACGCTTCAACTGCGCAAGAGCCTTTGTTAGTGGATCAGGAACTGTTTCCTATGTTGGTATCTTACGTATCTATCCAACTTTTTGTTTTGATCTCTATCGAAATATAGAAGTGTCTAAGTATATATGAATCGTCGGTGAGATCTATTCTCCATTGTTTTGCAAGATTAAACCATTACCATCACTAATGTGATTAATGTGATCTTGCTACACTAGAAACATAGTTTTAGCTCAATCATGAGCTAAACGATCCAATACTTAACTTCTGTTGCTGAAATATAACACGAAACTTTTATAGCTTACAATGTCTATATTCAAGCATGCTATACAATACATCGGTATGGAAACTACCATCATTATAACTTCCTTATAATGATCTTTTCCATTCCTACATTTTTCAAGAAATAGTCCTTAGTTCCTTTAAGGTCCTTAGGGATATTCTTGAAGGTTAGTTAGTGTCCAACACTAGTCTCAATTTTGGTACTTATTGATTATGCTACAAGGATATGGTGTATTTGATTCAGTACATATTATGGTGTGTATGATTAATCCATCTTCCAAAGCATATGGATTATTTTCACGTGTCTTTCTCTCTCTCATCCAATGAGATATGCTATTGTCCTTTAGACAAAGACCAATCTTTTGACACATGTGATGATTTTTACACATGAAGTGTCAAAACACTTCGTCAATATATGTACATAGGCTATTCCTAACTCTTTTAGGAATCCTCGCATAAATGCATAGGCTATTCCTAACTCTTTAGGAATTCTTGCCTAAGGTTTTCATCAAGAGTTATTTCCCTAACCATGTCTCACATGTATAAGGGAAATGTTTTTGATGATTAATATGTCAGCCACATATAACACCAGGTTAATATTATTACTCCCACTAACCTCCTTGTGTGCACAAAATTTTATATTTGTCCCTTATAAATTCGTTTTCACAAAACTTCATAGAAGGAACAAATAATTAAACTTCTGAGAATTTGGTCTAATCAAAGTTAGATAGATTTGTCCCTTATTAATTAATTTGTTTTTCATAAAACTTCATAAAAGGAACAAATAATTAAACCTTTTAGAACTTAATCTAATCAAAATTAGATAGCTATAAATTGTATACCTCTCTAGCATCCTTTGGATCAAGCAAAAAAATTTATATATGTCAAGTACATATATATGAGGTCATTCTAATTAAGGAATGCAACTTTGTTGTCCATCTACTAAAACTTGTAGTACAACATAGAATCAAACAGATTTTAAGATTTATGATTACAATTATGGTTTCATCAATCAAATCTCAAAGGGTATTCTTAATACCATCCATATTAGTATTCAATAAGAATACTCACTTTCATCGTATGAGTCTTACTCATCTTGATGACAATACCATTATTACCATAAGGTATGTGTATATGGACTATGTACAAGATTTCATGGTATTTAGCCACTTCTCAGATTTTATGTCTTTTATGACCTCATAGCAAGTCAAAGATTCATCTTTCATGAAAAACCATATCACCTTGTTGAGTCATGATAAAATCATACATCTTACCCATGTAATATGTTAGACTTAGCTAGGATTTTGTGCAACTTGAACCGATGGTCCTTCAACAACTTTGAGGTATCGGTTTGTGTTCCCTTTTAAAACAAATATATTTTGTGGTACTTGAATTTATTCAAGTTCTATATCACTCCCACTGTCTCTTTTAGAGACACACTCCCACTAGAGAAATGCTTCAAATCTAGCAACAAAACAACAACTTTGTCCCAAGAGTGATATAGGACCATAGGACCAATATCTCTTAGATTCCTTGGGATATCTCCACATATTTATTCATCCAATTTGGAATTAAATTTATCTGATAAATTTTCAATCCAAATTTTCATAAAGACAAACTTGGTGGTCTAACCTTTATATCATATATATGGTGTCTTTATGATTATGTTAAAGGGAAACTATTTGTGGGTGAAGATTAACTATAAGCGAATATATTTCTAAGAGTCAATGATATAATTAAACTATCTTAAACTATATCATGTCCAACATGATATGACAAAATAGTTATTATACTCCATTAATTAAGTATTTATTATTATGATTTGTTCATATGACTTAAATACTTTTGTCGAGTTATATCCTTTTACTCCATTTGTCGAACTCCTTGACAAATTCAAAGATTTCTAATTTGTGTCTCACACATATCCCCATCTAATGATTTTAATCATCAATGTAAATGAAGTAAAATAAACTCAATATATCAAGTAAATATGTTTAGTGGTCGATATACATCTCATGTACATTGTTCAAATAGATCATGTGTCATTTCACTTTCAACACATCAAATATTCGTACTAAACAACAATGTTCTTGATATATACATATAAGGTCCAAATCTTATTTGGCTCTTATCACAATTGTTATAGATAATCTTATCAAGATCATGGAACTCTAGTCCATTACTTGATTTGGAGTACCAGTATAGAAGACATTGCTCAAATGATGGAACCACTATTTCTCTTATCATTCAAAGCTACATTTCATATCTTGTCAATACAAGATATACAATTAATACTTCTATTACTAGATGGAACTCAATAACAATTATTGTATTCCATTTCAAACTTGATTTTAAGTCATGACATAAGCTCTTATTATCAATGAAACAACTTGTTTTATTCTAGACATAGGTTGACTTAAAATTTTAGTCAATGTTCTAATTCTCTAAGCATCTCTATAGAGATTCAACATCGTGTATCATATACCCTTGATGTAGAAATAGACACTTTGACTTTCTATAACTAGATGTATAAAATTGAAGTCTTACTTCATTCTTTTATTTTGACTCTTTCATGAACTATTTACGGCATTCCCATTTCAACCAATGGCTTGACCATTTTGAAATAACCGTTCTCCTTTGGCAGCCTTTATTGTTCTATTCAAATAAGAGGAATACAAATCTCATTTGTATTATATCTCAATTCTTTGATAGTGCAAATTATTTCTCATTCAATTCAACAATTTCTGGTAGATATAATAAATTTGATTATATCTATTCATTGAAATTGCTTGATTGAACCTATGACCAACTCTTTGGCCCTTTGAGAAATCTATCATACTTTTTGGTTCTTTAGAGAGTATAGTTCAATAACTTATAGTTCTTCTTGCATTTGAGAACAATTCTCAATTTGTACCAATACAGAAACTCTTTTCTGAAGTTCATGTCCTTCATAAGGACGACATAATTTGTATTGTTTTCCAAAAGTTATAATTGCAGAGATATGTAAAATATTGTATTACGATTAAGACATATTTAATTAGGACTTCAATTAAATATGTGCTCCCACTATTTTACTCAAAACAAATGACCCTCGACATTTGATTCGGAAAACCCCGTTGGAGGATTTTCTAGTGGGAATGAGATCCATATTTCACTTTGTTTTAAGTCAGTGTTAGGCTAATTATGTTAATGTTTGTTGATTGGCTCATTTTTGTTTGAACAATGTTGGATGCAATGTTTCAACATCCGGATACCTTTCCAGGTTGAGTGAAACGCGCGCCCATTTAATGCGACATCTTTCTATATATGGAAAACGCGCTTTCTTGTTTATGTCTCATTTATTAGAAGATCTTTACGTGATTTTTTCCAGAAGAGTTCTCCTTTGCTTATGGAAACTATTGACCAAGCTTTGAAATCACGTGTGGAATTATGAAGCCCAAGTTTCAAAGAAGCCCATGAAGACTCTTAGTATATAAGCTTCTTTGTAACCCTAATTTAAAAACGTGTGTGTTGTATTCTGAAAAAAAAATAACATTGTGTTAGGGTTTGTGTTAGATAACTTGTGAGCCTACCTTGCATTTCCTTTGTGCAAGTCTAGGACATAGGGTATTGTATTTGTGTAAGACCACTCCAAAGCTTTGAAGTACGGAGTTGTCTTTGTTTTTTAGAGTGTGTACTCAAACTACTGCATCTTTGTCTAGTATCACAAGGTTTGTGATTGATTAGGAGGTGAGATGGGATCTCAGACTTAGGAGTTCCTAGGTTGTAGTTGCACAAGATAGTGTCTAAGTCTTAAGGAGTAAACGGGTGTGTTTAGCTTAGGATTAGAACTATCATAGTGGACTTCTCTCCTGGATTGGTATCCCCCAGACTAAGGCTTGTTTAAGCGCTGAACTGGGTTAACAAACAAACCGTGTCATTTACTTTCTGTTAAGTTTAATCTCTTTATTGATTGTACCGCTCAGTGAATGTTCCAACATCGTATGCAACATCCCAAGTGTTGGAACATTACATAGCACATCCTTTACCTACGTGCCAGAATTTCAATTGGCATCAGAGCAGGCACCCTGCCTGTACCTGGGTGAGATCTAGGGAAGATACTTTCTGGCGCTATGGAAAAAGAAGGAGGTTTTGTCAACAGACCACCTTTGTTGGATGGAACGAATTATGACTACTGGAAGTCTCGTATGGCTGCCTTTCTCAAGTCTATTGACTCTCAAGTCTGGAGGGCTATTCTCTCAGGTTGGGAAGCTCCTGTTGTTACTGATAAAGATGGGAACAAAACAAGGGTTCTAAAGGCAGAGCTTGAGTGGACTAAGGAAGAACAAGATCTGTCTACCTACAACTCCAAAGCCATCAATGCCTTGTTCAATGGGGTTGATAGAAGCATGTTCAGGTTGATCAAGAAATGTGTAGTTGCTAAAGAAGCCTGGGACATCTTGGAAACAGTTCATGAAGGCACATCTAAGGTAAAAATGTCTAGACTTCAACTCCTTACCACAAAATTTGAAAGCTTGAAGATGAAAGAGGATGAAAGTGTTCATGAATTCTACATGAACATTCTAGATATAGCCAACTCGTTTGATGTTCTTGGTGAGAAGATGAGTGATGCTAAGTTGGTCAGGAAAATCCTTAGGTCGCTTCCTAAGAGGTTTGATATGAAGGTCACAGCTATAGAAGAGGCACAAGACATCACCACCATGAAGGTTGATGAACTAATTGGTTCTCTGGAAACATTTGAATTGGCTATAAATGAAAGAGGTGATAAAAAGAGCAAGAGTATAGCTTTTGCCTCCAACACTGATGATTGTGAGTCTACAGATGGGTTTGATGAAGATGATGGTTTTGCTGAAGCCTTGGCCATGGTTGGCAGGAAACTCAGACAAGCTTGGAAACCAAAACCAAATGGGCAGAACATCCGATTCAACATCAACACTCAGCCTGACAAGTTCAAAAAGGGCAAAAGTGATGAAAAGCAGGTTCCTCCAAAAGGCGTACAATGTCATGAATGTGAAGGGTATGGCCACATAAGGACTGAGTGTGCTACGTTCCTCAAGAAACAGAAAAGGAGTATGACTGTCACTTGGTCTGATGAAGATGACTCTGAGGAAGAAAGTGAATCAGCAAAGTGTGTGACTGCTCTTGCTGGAGTATGTGCATCAGATGTGGAGTCTGTTGATGAAGGACTCACATATGATGATCTTCTTGTATCCTATAGAGACCTATATGAGAAGGACTTGGAGATCAACAAAGTGCTGAATAGACAAAAGAAGACCATTGCTCAACTGACTATTGAAAGAGATGAGGGATTGACAAAGATAGCTGGACTGACTGATGAAGTTAATCAACTTAATTCTCAGCTGGAGAATACCTTGAAGCAAATCAGGATGCTGAATACTGGAACAGCAGTCTTGGATGAGATTCTTAACAGTCAGGAGAAGAACAAGGGTGTTGGAATTGGTTTTAACTACGAGAAGATGAAACATCACAAGAATACAGAGAAGTTCATTCCTGCAGAAAATGTCTATGACCCTATGTCAGGAAAGCAGATGTTGAAACGTCCTGCTCAACATCATGGGTCAAGCTCTAACAGAAGACCTAGGAGATGGGTCTGTCATCATTGTGGCAAGAGAGGACACATAAGACCTTACTGTTTCAAACTATATGGATATCCTTAGTGGTACTATCACAATGGATCTGAACAAGCCAACACTCCCACACACCATCCTGAGAAGGAGTGGAAGCCCAAAACTGTGAATGAGGAAACAGCTCAGATTGCTCACATTGCTCTCAAAGCCACTTCTAGAAACTGTTGGTACTTTGACAGTGGGTGTTCAAGACATATGACTGGGGAAGATGACTACCTAGATGAGCTTGAACCATATGCTACTAGCTATGTGACTTTTGGAGGTGGAGCCAAGGGTGAGATTGTTGGAATTGGAAAAACAGCCAAAAGAGGACTACCTAAGCTAGAGAAGGTGCTGCTTGTGAAAGGTCTAACTGCAAACTTGATCAGTATCAGCCAGCTATGTGATCAAGGTATGAAAGTAGACTTCACTGATTCTAGATGTGAAGTTAGAAATGCACAGGGAAAGGTAGTAATGACAGGGATGAGATCAAAAGACAACTGCTACCACTGGGTTGATGCTGAAGATGCAAACATCTCTACATGTCTGGTTAGTAAGGCTGAGGAAGTTTGGCTATGGCACCAGAAATTAGGTCATCTACATCTGAGAGGGATGAAGAAAGCTATTTCAACTGGAGCAATAAGAGACCTGCCTAAGCTCAACATTGAAGAGGGCAGAATATGTGGTGAATGTCAGATTGGCAAGCAAACTAGAATGTCTCATCAGAAGTTGGAACATCAGGTAACCACAAGGCCTCTTGAACTACTGCACATAGACCTTTTGGGACCAATGCAAGTGGAAAGCATAGGGGGAAGAAGGTATGCTCTAGTAGTAGTTGATGACTACTCAAGATTCACATGGATTGACTTCATCAGAGAAAAATCAGATAGCTTTGATGCTCTCAAGCTTCTCTGCTTACAACTTCAAAGAGAGAAGGATCTATCTATTGTAAGAATCAGAAGTGACCATGGGAGAGAATTTGAAAATGCCAAGCTCTCTGAATTCTGTGAGTCTGAAGGTATAAAGCAAGAGTTTTCCTCACCAATTACCCCACAACAAAATGGAGTAGTGGAAAGGAAAAACAGGACCATTCAAGAATCTGCTAGAGCCATGCTTCATGCAAAGAAGCTTCCATATCACTTTTGGGCTGAAGCTATGAACACAGCCTGCTATGTCCACAACAGAGTGTCCATGAGAAAAGGTACAAACTGCACTATCTATGAGCTATGGAAGGATAGGAAACCTACTATAAAGTATTTCCATGTCTTTGGAAGTAAATGTTATATCCTTGCTGACAGAGAACAAAGAAGAAAAATGGACCCAAAAAGTGATGAAGGGATTTTCTTGGGATACTCAACGAATAGTAGAGCCTACAGGGTGTATAATTCCAGAAGCATGACCATGATGGAATCAATAAATGTGGTAATTGATGATCTTGGTACTAATACTGAGGAAGATGTTGAAGAAGATGTTGAAGCATTCCCTCCTACAGGAACATCTGCTGATGTCAGGACAAATGCTCAATTGGATGAGGAAATAAGGGAAACTCACACTGTCAACAAAGGTCCCTCAGTCAGGGTTCAGAAGAATCATCCTCAAGAACTTATCATTGGTGATCCTCAGCAAGGAATCACTACCAGAAGAACAAATGAGGTAATTAGTAATTCATGCTTTGTGTCTCTGATGGAACCAAAGAATGTCAAGGAAGCTCTTAAAGATGAATACTGGATTGAGGCAATGCAAGAAGAACTCAATCAGTTTAAAAGGAGTGAAGTTTGGGACCTAGTACCTAGACCAAATGGAGTAAATGTCATTGGCACCAAGTGGGTCTATAAGAACAAATATGATGAGAAAGGAGTAATCACTAGAAACAAGGCACGGTTAGTTGCTCAAGGGTACACTCAGGTGGAAGGGCTTGATTTTGATGAAACCTTTGCACCAGTAGCAAGGTTGGAGGCTGTCAGATTACTACTAGGAGTTGCATGCATTTTGAAGTTCAAACTGTATCAAATGGATGTCAAAAGTGCCTTCTTAAATGGGTACTTACAAGAAGAAGTTTATGTTGAGCAACCTAAAGGATTTGTGGACACCAAGTATCCTGACTATGTGTACAAACTGAAAAAGGCTCTGTATGGTCTGAAGCAAGCTCCTAGGGCTTGGTATGAAAGGCTCACTCAGTTTCTGGTAAATCATGGCTACAGGAAGGGAGGATCAGACAAAACTCTATTTGTTAAAGAAAGTGAAGGAAATGTGATGATAGCTCAGATATATGTTGATGATATAGTTTTTGGAGGGATGTCGAATCAGATGGTTCAACATTTCATCTCCCAGATGCAATCAGAATTTGAAATGAGTTTGGTAGGAGAACTAACTTACTTTCTAGGACTACAGGTCAAGCAAATGGAAGACACAATATTCATTTCTCAAAGCAAGTATGCTAAGAATGTTGTGAAAAAATTTGGTCTAGATTCTGCTAGTCACAAGAAGACTCCAGCACCCACGCATTTGAAGTTGACCAAGGATGAGAGTGGCATGTCTGTTGATCAAAGTCAGTATAGAAGTATGATAGGGAGCTTGCTCTATCTCACTGCAAGCAGGCCAGATATTGCTTTTGCTGTTGGTGTGTGTGCCAGATATCAAGCAGACCCCAAAGTCAGTCATCTAGCTCAAGTGAAGAGAATTCTAAAATACATCAATGGAACCTGTGACTATGGAATTCTATATTCTCACAGTGATTGCTGTAAGCTCATTGGCTATTGTGATGCAGATTGGGCAGGGAGTGCAGATGATAGAAAAAGTACCTCAGGTGGCTGCTTCTTCCTAGGTAACAATCTTATTTCCTGGTTTAGTAAGAAACAAAATAGTGTAGCTCTATCTACTGCAGAGGCAGAGTATATTGCAGCTGGTAGTTCATGCTCTCAAATGATGTGGATGAAACAAATGCTTCAGGAATACAATGTTAAACAGGATGTTCTAACATTGTACTGTGATAATTTGAGTGCCATTAATATCTCCAAGAACCCTATTCAGCATAGTAGAACCAAGCATATTGACATTCGTCATCATTTTATAAGGGATCTTGTTGAAGAAAATGTTATTACATTGGAACATGTGAATACAGAAGAACAGATTGCAGATATATTCACAAAGGCGTTAGATTTGAAGCAATTTGAGAAACTCAGGGGTATGTTGGGTATTTGCTTGCATGAGGAATTATAGCAGTTAATGGGCTTTAGGCGTGCAACTGTCACTTTTCCCTCTCTCTTATATTTTTGCACGCAATCCAAGGAAAAGCAAAATCAAATCATTACTTTCCTTTTTCAACTGCTCCTCACACGTTATATAACTCTCCTCTCAACTTCCAAAGTTTCTAATCCTAGTTTCACCGGTGCCGTCATAAAACCCTCAACTCTCCACTACCCTCTGCAACAATCATCTCCAACCGCTCAAATCATGTCTTCATCCACCAAAACTCCCACAAAATCACGATCCACATCCTCTGTTCCTCAACTTGCTGCAAATGAGATTCCCTTGAATGCTGATCCTATCTCCACCATTCTTCCTGATGAAATCGTCGCTATCACTCCTCCCAAGACGAAATCAAAGAAGAAGAAGTCGAAGAAAAGTAGCAAATCCATCCCAGAAACAGAAACGACTACTGAACCTAAAAAGAAGGAACGAAAGCTGAAAAGGGGCGAGTGTCGTGTTCCCTTGAACATGCATGACCTTATGACAAAGGATGATCCCTTCAATCTTGAAAAGAAGGGTGATGTTGAATCATCTAAGCACCCAGTCAAAGATGCCGATGTTGGAGCGTCTTCCAAAGCTACTGATGCTGTTTCTATCAAATCCAATAGAGGTAATGTCTCTGAAACCCTAGGATCTGCTGAAAACCTAGGTCTAGATGCCTTAAATGAAGCGATTGATAATATGGATGTTGATAAGCCTGCTGCTGCTGTTGAAAAGAAAGGGGATGATACTGTTCATCAAAACCCTAAGATTTCTGAGATTCCTGAGAATACTCATGATGTCGGACCGGATGTTGAAACATCCTTGGGCCAACAAGCAAACATCTCTGAAGGTAATACAGAGGTAGATGCTGAGAAGGAAGTTAGTGAGCCCTCTAGTGATCCTGGTGTAGATAAAGACACTCAGGGTATGCCTGAAACTACTGTTGAGATTCAATCTGAGGATGAGGAAACCTCTGTTCATCAGGAACATGAGGTCATTGATGTAGGTGATAATGCTGAGGATGCTGTTGATGAGGTCCCTATCTCTCAAGCCTTTGGGTTTTCCAAGCGTTTGAGGAGTAGTAAGGGTAAATGTGTTGCTGGGCTGCAAGAAACACCTCAACCTGTGAAGAAAACTGCAGGTAAAAGTGTTGGTGTAGGCCCAAAGAAGGGTTGGAGCAAGGTAACTCCACAAGTCTCTGGTGTTAAGACAAGAAAAAGGAAGGCTGCTGCCTCAAGTGACACTGAATACAATGGTGAAGAGGATGTGCCAAACATCCCTGTTACTGAGCCCAGTGTGAAAAAATCTACTGTCAAATCCACTGTGAAGAGAGCTCTTCCAACTGTCAAACCTGTACCAACTGACAAGATTTCTTTTCACTATCCTGAATACTCTTATAGGTGGCAGTATGTTTATCACAGAAGACTGGCCTTGGAAAGAGAATTGGGTGAGGAAGCTATGAAGGTAGAAGAGGTTGTGGATTTAATTAGAGAAGTTGGTCTCATGAAAACTGTCTCTAAGTTGGGTTCCTGTTATGAACAACTTGTCAAGGAATTTTTAGTCAATATTCCTGAAGACTGTGCTGATCCTATCTCTGATGACTTTCAGACTGTGTTTGTTAGAGGTGAGCCTATTAAGTTTTCTCCTCAGATTATCAACAATTATTTGGGTGTTGTGGAAGAAGAGTGTGAACCATTGAAGGTCTCTGATTCTCAGGTTTGCAAAGTAATTACTGCAAACCAAATCAAGGTGTGGCCTAAGAAAGGTAAGATCCCATCTGTCAAGCTGTCTGTGAAGTATGCTATGTTGAATAGAATAGCTGCAACCAACTGGGTCCCTACTACCCACTCTTCTGATGTAGCTACTGAGTTAGGGAGATTGATCTTTGCTATTGGTACTCACAAAAGGATAAATCTGGGTCAATTTATTTTTGATCAAACTATGAAACATGCCAAGTCAACAGCTGTCAAGCTTCCAATTGCTTTTCCCACTCTGTTATGTGATCTGATACTTACACAACAGCCTGCTATCAAAACCATTGCTGATGTGCCTAAGCCTAGAGAGGCCCCTTTGTCCTTCCACTTCAAGCTGTTTGCCAAACATCATGCTCCAGACATTGTTGGAACTTCTGATACTAAAGCCCCAGAAGTTACTATGTCAAGGAAAGAGATTGTTGCTGCTCTGAAAGACACCTGTGCCATGCTGGATGGGAAGAAGAATTTGTTTGAAAAGATGATAGTTGCACTTGAAAAGGAAGAAGAGGTTGCTGAAGCTATAGGTAGCCAGAATGAAGAAGAGCATGCTGAAGACAACACTGAGTCTGAGGCTGCTAATTCCGGAGATGAGGAAGAGACTCACAGCAGTTCTGAGGATTGATCATCTTCTTATTTGTTTTTCTTACTTTTGATGCTTTTTGTTCTTTGCTTCTAAGTACTATGTGTGGACAACCCTATTTTGCTTCTGCTGGTCTGTATTATTGGGCTAGGCCCTGACTACTTTATTTCCTATTTATGGTATGCCTTTACTTGGCAATTTTTGTGGCTAAAAGGGGGAGTAAATGTGCTTGTGTGTTTTATTATCTGTGATCTGCTATGTGTTCCATGGATGTGCCAGGTGATGTTGAAACATCCTCCCATAATGGATTGAGGGGGAGTGATGTTCTTGCAGGTGATCTTTGATTGAGGGGGAGTGTGACTAAGTTTTATCCCTCAATGCGTTATATGATGTTGAAACTTCCTGCATGTGATATAGAATCCTAGGGCAAATTTTGTGTGCTTCTGCTGTGTGTTTTGCCTCTGATGTTCATCTTAAGTAATAAGTGTAGTGTATGAATGGCTTCTTGATTTGTGTGTTTGTGTTGATCAGAAGATTCATGCCATCTGTGCTATAGATGATTGTCTACCGGGTTCTAGATTGTTTTAGCCAAAAATTTCGCCAAAGGGGGAGATTGTTAATGTTTGTTGATTGGCTCATTTTTGTTTGAACAATGTTGGATGCAATGTTTCAACATCCGGATACCTTTCCAGGTTGAGTGAAACGCGCGCCCATTTAATGCGACATCTTTCTATATATGGAAAACGCGCTTTCTTGTTTATGTCTCATTTATTAGAAGATCTTTACGTGATTTTTTCCAGAAGAGTTCTCCTTTGCTTATGGAAACTATTGACCAAGCTTTGAAATCACGTGTGGAATTATGAAGCCCAAGTTTCAAAGAAGCCCATGAAGACTCTTAGTATATAAGCTTCTTTGTAACCCTAATTTAAAAACGTGTGTGTTGTATTCTGAAAAAAAAAATAACATTGTGTTAGGGTTTGTGTTAGATAACTTGTGAGCCTACCTTGCATTTCCTTTGTGCAAGTCTAGGACATAGGGTATTGTATTTGTGTAAGACCACTCCAAAGCTTTGAAGTACGGAGTTGTCTTTGTTTTTTAGAGTGTGTACTC
The DNA here is from genome assembly GCA_954870985.1 of Trifolium fragiferum. Lineage (NCBI taxonomy): Eukaryota > Viridiplantae > Streptophyta > Magnoliopsida > Fabales > Fabaceae > Trifolium > Trifolium fragiferum. Next base: position 21,087,814 of record OX940789.1, read on the forward strand.
AAACTACTGCATCTTTGTCTAGTATCACAAGGTTTGTGATTGATTAGGAGGTGAGATGGGATCTCAGACTTAGGAGTTCCTAGGTTGTAGTTGCACAAGATAGTGTCTAAGTCTTAAGGTGTAAACGGGTGTGTTTAGCTTAGGATTAGAACTATCATAGTGGACTTCTCTCCTGGATTGGTATCCCCCAGACTAAGGCTTGTTTAAGCGCTGAACTGGGTTAACAAACAAACCGTGTCATTTACTTTCTGTTAAGTTTAATCTCTTTATTGATTGTACCGCTCAGTGAATGTTCCAACATCGTATGCAACATCCCAAGTGTTGGAACATTACATAGCACATCCTTTACCTACGTGCCGGAATTTCAAATTACACAAAACGCAGCTATTTAATTAGGTAGGAAACTCTTTCCAATTGTATCTCATACAACTCTCATATCTTTTCCATTGGGTGAATAACACTTATTCTAATCCATCATATGAATAACCCAACATTTGCTTCTAAAGTCATATAATCGTATTATATTTTCTTTAGTTAAGTTAAACCCAATAAATAGCAATTAGATAAACTAGTTATCTCACCGCAACTTATCAATATTGACAATGCACTTTACGTTGGCAAAACCTACATTAATCGGTATTGATCTTGAAGGGTGCTATTCTTTGGAAAGCTTAAAACTTAATATTGACCTTGAGGGAGTTTTAATTAGTTTGATCTCACCGGCTTATTTATCATATAAATCGTCTCTCACAAGCATCAACATACAAACATACACATGCATCAACATACATAAAATGAAACAATTATGGCCCCCTAGCGCAATTGTTCTCTCAAGCCAATGAGAGAACCTAAGCTAACTTAATAACGATCTATACTTCTCCAAGCATGATCTCCTTCATGTTCTTGTGCTCCTTTTCTTCTTCATAAAATTACATTACACAAAAGAATACTCGTTTTACATACGAGGGAGTAAGATGAGAAGAGAATTTTACATCAAGAGACTAAGAGATAAGGCACGACACGCAGGCCGTAATTAAAATCCCAAAATAAAACAAAAGTAAACTAAGGCCATAACCGATCATCACAAAAGCATAATAATAAACACATATTTTATTATTATTATTATAATCAGTTTAAGTCCCGTTAATTAATTAAAATTAAAATTTGACGAGCGTGATCAAGCTGTTGCCACCTGCGCATAGCGCACCCTGTCCTGCGCTATGCGCAGACATTCTGCGCATAGCGCAGACATTCTGCTGTAGCTCTCTGTCCCCTGCGCATAGCGCAGACACGCACTTTGACCTTGAATTTTCACCATTTTGACAGCACAACTCTTGTGTTGTCGCGAACCCTAATGCAATAATTTCATGCCGTCAAAACTTATCATGACCGAAATTCAATATGATTTATCAACATGTCATTGCTTCACCATACTAACGTCGGATTCCAAAGCAATTGAACATGAATCACATCAACATCGAATAACTTACATAATATGTTTTAATGAACGAAATTATGAACGATGTATCACATACACCGCTTTGCATCGCGATCACTTATATCACAGATAAGTCTTGATCAATCTTGTTTGTATAACCTTAGGACGATCAACATATCGCTGCTTCACCATACTAATGTCGGATTCCGAAGCCGTTTCAATGTCAATCATCCAAATTGTACACAAAAAGATGCCAAATTTTAATTACTCAATTTTAATCATTGTTAAGTGTTTTAATCGAATTAAAACAAAGTACAGGAATTAAACAACCATCAAATGATGGATTCGTAAGTGGCTCTGATACCACTGTAGGAAAATAGCGATTGTAAACGCAGCGGAATTTTAAAATTTTCCTTAAGGATCCTTACGAATGAGCATGATATGTGTTAAGAACTTTTACCTCTCGTAGTGGAGGAGCTTTGATTCACAATCAAACTTGATCACGAACATAACGGAAGAACTTTGACTCACAATCAAACTTGATCACGAGCGTTGAAGACGAACAACAACGCCTCTAACTAGTCCACACGAACAACTACCTTCAATATGAGTGCTAGCTCCAAGGATGAAGGTTTCTAGTGAGAGGTGGGAGGAATACGGATTAGGGTTTTAGCAAGAGTATTTGCATCAAGTAATTTTCTTTGCCACAAGGGTTCTATTTATAGAACCACTTGTCTTGTGCACCAAGACAAACTCTTGTCATTGGGCTACATTTACGCTAATGCCCTTTTCATTAAACAAGCATAAAGGGGCGCATGCCCCATGTTTCATGTACACATGGACGCTCCCTCACCATTCCTAATGGTGTATTGCTTATTTAATTACTATGATACCCTTATCATATTTCCATATTCCTCTGAGGTACACCATACCTTACGGTGTTCCAATCCTACACTAGACTGTCCTTGTGTGTGACCCTTGTAGGTTTCCGTAACGTTGGCAGTTACATTAAATCATACATTTAATTATAACAAACAGTGAGCGGTATCTAGCAACACATCAATGCTACCTAAGTCACGGAAATGTCATGTGATCTGACAGACCTTTTCCAGTGATAAATATCTTGTGTACAACTACCCTTTTACCCTTATGTCTATATTGAACACAAGGCATAGTACGTCATCGTTGTTAAGTTCAATATTGGGCCCTTAGACATATCTCCTGTTATGTAGGAGGGGTAAATTCCATCTAGGTCACTCATGTCCCTCAGCATGCTTTGTGAAGCACCCATCAACTGTCTTTATGATCATCCTGTTACGGACAACGTTTGATCAACAATAAAGTACTTGACTCCACATCTAGGGTCCATAGTGGTTTCAGGTCGAAGGGTGGAATACACCACTTATCACTATGAGAATATCTTATGACATTTCATAACATACTATGTAGTATTCTCATGGTGGGTCAATCCGATATAAATGTTACCCCTAACATTCATATTTATGTGAAGACTTGATAACTGCTTATCTATGATCCGTGAGATGTGATCATCAGTCTAACAACATAATAGTCTCTATGCGTTAATGTTATCCCAATTCACAATATAGCTTGACTACGGATATTTAAGAATAGTGTTCTTATGTTTGATGGATTCACACGATTAAGTCATACTTAACGTTCCATTAAACGAACCAACTATTCTAGGGACTTTATTACTTTAACACATAAACATAATAAAGAAATGCCTTTTATTAATAGTAAATAAAGCACTAAAAGTATTGGCTTCTAGGGCTTACACCAACAAAAAGGGTAATTGTACACAAGATATTTATCACGGGAAAAGGTTTGTCAGATCACATGACATTTCCGTGACTTGGGTAGCAGTGATGTGTTGCTAGATACCGCTCACTGTTTGTTATAATTAAATGTATGATTTAATATAACTGCCAACGTTATGGAAACCTACAAGGGTCACACACAAGGACAGTCTAGTGTAGGATTGGAACACCGTAAGGTACGGTGTACCTCAGAGGAATATGGAAATATGATAAGGGTATCATGGTAATTAAATAAGCAATACACCATTAGGAATGGTGAGGGAGCGCCCATGTGTACATGACACATGGGGCATGCGCCCCTTTATGCTTGTTTAATGAAAATGGCATTAGCGTAAATGTAGCCTAATGACAAGAGTTTGTCTTGGTACACAAGACAAGTGGTTCTATAAATAGAACCCTTGTGGCAAAGAAAATAACTTGATGCAAACACTCTTGCCAAAAACCCTAATCCTTATTCCTCCCACCTCTCACTAGAAACCTTCATCCTTGGAGCTAGCACTCATATTGAAGGTAGCTGTTCGTGTGTACTAGATAGAGGCATTGCTGTTCGTCTTCAACGCTCGTGATCAAGATTTTGATTGTGAATCAAAGTTCCTCCACTACGAGAGTTGTTGTTGTTCGTCTTCAACGCTCGTGATCAAGATTTTGATTGTGAATCAAAGCTCCTCCATTACGAGAGGTAAAAGTTCTTAACACATATCATGCTCATTCGTAAGGATCTTTAAAGGAAAAATTTAAAATTCCGCTGCGTTTACAATCGCTATTTTCCTTCACAATGATCCCAATTTTAGAAGTTATTTGGATAAGGAACATGGTAATCTTTTTTTTTTTTTTTTATATGTATCAATCATTTGTAATTTTGAAGATGAAAATCACGATGGAGAGTGGAGGTTGTTTTTGAAGTTGCGAGCTCCAGAGCTTGTTAAGCACAACCTTGTCTGGTTGATGAAACATAACAAGTGATTGACACAAACTATAATAATAGCAAGATGAGATTAGGTAGTTCTAGCTGTTTCTTTAGTGGTTGTGTGGCTGAGACGTTACTGCATGTAATACACGACTGTCCGATTGTTATGTTGGTTTGGATGAATTTAGTGCACACACCCTTTCGTACCCAGTTTTTTTGCAAGTGATTGCAAGCTTTGGATTACATTCAACATTAGTAATGAAGCAGGTTGGAACATTGATTCAAAATGGAGTATTATTTGGGCTATGACATATTATTAGATATGGATCTGGCGCAACAAAAGCCTACCAACATTTTTGCAGAATATTAGAAATTATAATATGACAGCGAAAACTTTGTCTGTGGGGGATAACGCCGCAACCATTGTTATTCCTGTGAAGTGTTCACCTCCTTTGGATGGTTGGGTAAAGTTGAATGTAGATTTTGAATTTGCTTGTAAATGGGTGCTTTGCAAACAACAAGTAACCAATAGGGGGCGGAGCTAGGGGTGGCTGAGCCAGGCCATGGCCCACCCCGAAAAACTGTAAATTGCTTGGGTACCCTTATATCTAGATTTTGGTCCCAATCATAAATGACTAAAATCTAGTGTAACCTTTTCCAGCGGTAAGAAATATATCCAACTTAATAATCAACAAACAGGTAATAAAAGAGAGTGAAATACGTATTATCTATTCTATAGTATCATTGTTTGAGAGAAGGTATTAGATTTGGATCTCATGAACATGTCCTTTTCTAAATTTCTTTATAGATTTTTTTCATTTTCTCTCATTGTGAGATTATTCCTAGTTCATGACTTGAGATTATTCTCAAAATTATTATTTTGGATCAACCAAATCATATCTCACATAAACATCACAACATGATTAAGATGATTAATTTAGATGTTTCTTGTCACTAATTGTTGCAAATCTGGGTTGTTGAAGGAGAAAGAAAGACCAAAATCTTCAACAAAGACTTATCTACTATTTAGAGGATAGAGAAAGTGAAAATATAAAAAAAATAAAAAAAATTCAATGTTATTAATGTATGATAAGAACCATGAAACTTCATTATTCAATGGTTAAAAATAATCTTTTTAACTCACTCATGGTGGGAGACCTATCTTACTTTTGCATCTTTGACTTAGCCAATAGACAAAAATACCTTTTTGTCATTTTTTATATTTCATCACATATCTGGGGTTGTGTGCACAGAGTGAAGAGGTGTACGACGTTTATACGTTATTTAGAAAAAAACTGTTTGTATAGCAATTCTTTAAAATAAAATGTAAACAAATACTAGTATGTGTGGAGTAGTGTTAGATATGCAGTGGGCAAAGTTTCTGAGATCCAAAATTTTAAAAGGTTCACTTCCTATCTCTTATCATATATCCTCTTATGTTTGGAGTAGTGTTAGACATAAATTTCATGATATCTGCTCAAATTCCTCTTGGCAAGTTGGTAATGGTGAATTGATAAACTTCTAGTTAGACCCTTGGTGTGGTGAACCCCTAGCTTTGGCTCTTAATATCCCTCAACATTTGCACCCTTTACTCAAAGCTAAAGTAACTCATTTCATTGAAAATAGAAGTTGGAAGATCCCTGCTTGTCTACTTCTGGCCTATCCTGCTTTACAAGCCCTCACTGACAGTATCACAATCCCTTTGACAGAAAAAGAGGACAAGTTATTTTGGAAGCATTCTCATGATGGTGATTTAACTATGAAAGACTCTTATTATTTTCATTGTCCTGCTGGTCAACTTTTAAGCTGGACCAAAATCATATGGAATGAGTCTATTCCTCCATCTAAATCCATGGTTGGTTGGAGATGTTTACAACACAAGTTACCCACCGATGCTAGTCTTGCCTTAAGAGGTTGTCATCTCCCTTCTAGGTGCAGCCTATGTGAAACTGAAGCGGAATCAAATGAACATCTTTTCCTGACTTGTAGGTATGCTCAAAACATATGGAATTGGCTTGGTTCATGCCTTAATGTCAATTGCCAATTTATTGAATTAGTTGAGGCTTTCAAGTTGTGTAATTCAAGATGGTCTCCCCTTTGTAATCTGGTGGTTACAGCAACAATTGTTAATTGTGTGCATTTCATTTGGTATGCTAGAAATCAAGCTCGATTCAATGACAAGAAGATACACTGGAAATCCATCATTAATCTTATCATTGCTGCAGTCTCAACGTCAGGAAATAACTCTAGCCTTAAAGCCTTTTCAAATATTCTTGAATTTACGATTCTTCAAAAGTTTCATGTCAAATTGAAATTTGGCAATGCTCCTAGAATTAAAGAGGTTATTTGGCAGCCTCCGATTTTTAACTGGATTAAATGTAACTGTGATGGTGCTTCATTGGGAAATACATGAATTTCTGCTTGTGGTGGTATATTCAGGAATTCTTATTCTTCTTTCTTAGGTGCTTATGCTCTCAATATTGGTGTAAGCACTTCCTTAAAAGCTGAATTGATATGTGCCATGATTGCTATTGAAACTGCACCTAATAAGGGTTGGTCTCATCTGTGGTTAGAATCTGATTCTATGTTAGTTGTCCTTGCTTTCTCTTCTGCTAGAATTGTGCCTTGGCCTCTAAAAAATCGTTGGAATAACTGTTTAATGTTGATCTCCAACATGAATTTTTATGTCTCCCATATATATAGAGAAGGAAACCATTGTGCCGATAAGCTGGCCAACTTAGGCCTATCTTTACCTACTTTTACTTGGTGGGATAATATTCCTCCTGTGTTGTTAGATGATTTTGGTAGAAATCGTTTGGAGATGCCATATTTTAGGTTTTGTTAAGTTTTTTTTCTTTCTCTTTTTTGAGGGTCAGGTTGTCCTCCCCCCCACCCCTCTTTCTTTGTTTTTTTTTTCTTTTCTATCAATATATTTTGAGGGCTTGCTTTCCAAGCAAGTCTCTTTTGTTTAAAAATAAATAAAAAAATACTAGTATGTGTGGTGAGTAGCGATACATTTGTTGAGATTTAATGAACTCAAGCCATCATCTTGACGGTGGTGGATCATGCATGATTAAGAGTAACTCCAATCACATTTTATTGGAAAATTGAAAAGAAAAAAAAAGGTACATGTTAAAGAATTAAAAGTGAAAATTTTACTTTGTAAATGAGTTTTTTTTTTTAAAAAATTTTTTGACATTAACTCTTTGATATCAGAGAATAATGAAGATTCAGTTATTTAGAACTCAGCTACAAGTAAATAAAGTTTAATAAAAAATTATTTTCATAAAAATTTGAACCCAAATTTCTCCGAGTAATTTGCCCTATGACAACTCAATACCTTGGTTAACTATTCAAGTTTTTGTTTTGACAAAATAAACAGTATTCATTCAAATAAATAGAGTACATCGATGTAATATAAATTTATAATCGCTAAAAACAAAAAGGATAAATCAACGAACAAATTTATAGTGTCCATGTTAATAACATAAAACGACAATTTGCATATACCTACAAATATGACTTTATTGAAGTGTCCGGAATATTCATGCATCCGGATCTGTAACGTTGATAACATCAAAGTCGACATTAATTGAATCTGCACTAGATCAAATCCATTCCTTCAATTTGAAACAATTGAAGACCGTACAAAGACAGGACAATCAAATACACCGTATGAAGTTGGAAAATTAAAACAAACAAATATGTGAAAATCATATTTATTTATTATAACGAGAAAGAAAAAACAATTTGAAGGGATGATTTAACTATTCAAGTTTATAAAATATAAATATTGATTTTTGTAATGCTTTTTTTAAAAAAAAAAAAAAAAAAAAAACCTTTGTGTTTTTAGAACAATGTTTTCATGATTGTACATTTCCTTTTCGGGTCGAAAGCCTTTTTTTTTCTTCGACACCGACACCCCTCTCTCTCTCTCTCTCTCTCTCTCTCTCTCTCTCGTTTTTTACTCTCAGCAACAACTGTATTTGAGAGAAGGCACATGATGGAGACGGAGAATACATATCTGCCTCATGAATTGATCATTCAAATCCTCATACGATTACCGATGAAATCTCTCATACGTTTCAAATGCGTTTGTGGGTATTTCGAGAATTTCTTAGTGTATGGGGCAGAAATCATGATAATGATACAATTGAAATATGGGTGATGAAAGAATATAAAGTGCATTCGTCTTGGACAAAGACTCATGTTCTTCCTATTGATGCCATTCCAACTAAGTACTTTTCCCCTTTAAGCTCTACAAAAAGTGGTGATATTGTTGGAACAGATGATAGTACTATATTGGTCAAGTATAATGATGAAGGACAGTTGTTAGGGCATCGCTACTGTAACGATCCACATGGAACCCAAGTCGTCATGTATACAGAGTCTTTGCTTTCACTCCCCGGGGATAATGTACAAGCTTAAGAAGATGGCACAAACAAGAAGAATGAGGTTTGTGAAATATTCTACTTCGTCTTTTTCTTGATATTGATAATTATATTGTATTATGTACTCTTGGATGGCTGCATATTTGTTGGGTTATATGTGTTTTACTGGAATTGTAAAATGAGCCGATCCTATATGTCATGAAAATTTTATTGCCTAACTGTTTGTATTATGGTTATTTGAAATATTGAAAGCTTTGTTTTTGTAATTTGATCCAGTTCTGATGTATGTTGTGTATGGTAAATTAGTCTCACAAGTTTATACATGTTGATCAAGATCGTAATCACAATTACACGACTTTGATTCAAAGAAATTCATTAAAAATTTAAGCCTAGCCACATATGTAAAAGAAGGTTATGTTCTCTTATTTCGGTGAACTAACTTTGGCCTGTTGCAATTTCTCTGTTTTAAACCAGAGAAAAGGAATAAAAAAATTGATTTCATGTTAATGTTCTAAACACGAACAATTTAATGAAATTTTAATACTTTAAAAAGATAATAAGAAACATCAAAACTAAATACCTCATGAACCTAAATAGTACTGCACTCATGGCTTAGAGTTTAAGTTAAGAAAAAGGAAATGTAGTTTGCACGGTGATAATAAGCTTACTAGGAGTGGAAATTTCTTTGGCATCCCAATGTCTAGCATTCTGTTGTATCAAAAGTAGTTTCTTTTCCATGCATATTCAAATCCAATTGTTTCAAATTTTGCGTACATAGTTTGGTTGAAATTCTATTTCACAAACCACAGTGCTTCTATAGATGTCCAAAAAGAGTACCGGTTTGACCTGTTTTTATTAGAGATGAGATGAGATCATGAAAGGAAATAGGAGTTTCATTATAGCAGTGTTAAACAATAATGTGTGAAGAAATAGGACTTGTGTCTCATGAGCATGCAGTAATAGAAGTATGGAGTAGAAAAACAATGAAGAAAATAGGAGGAACGGATGAAGTTTGTGATAGAGCTCAAAGAGGAAACCACAAGTTGCGAGTGATATGGCGGGCAACACCTACTAAGAGTAGTAGAAGAGAAGTGAGTGATACAATGTGTGAAGATGAAAGCCAGATTGTGGCTCATCTTGGAGTAGATAAATGCTGCTGTTTGCAACAATTGCAGTGTTGCAAGTTGATTGAAATTGTGTTTGTGTTGTTTGGTAACTCAAAACATAGGATTTTAATCGAGTGTGTATCTTTCTGTCAATTATGCAGATTGACTCTTTTGGTAACTCAAAACTTAGTATTTTAATTGAGTGTGTATGATTATTAATTAAATTTAAATATATAGTTTGCACCCCTGGCCTAGGATTTTGGATCCGCTAGTGCTTCAGGAACAACTCAGTTTGACACCAGTTGACAGTATCACACAGCACCTAGAAGAAACTAGTGTTTCAATTGGATTTGGAACAAATTTCTGATGACAGAAATTTTAGAACTTTTTACATGCCCACTGATCGCGAGCTCTGGTACCAACTTGAGACTAAATGTTTGGTGCTAAAACAATTCAAAAGATTAGCTCTCAACTTGATATTATTTATAATGAAAACTTTACAAAAAGAATCCCTTAATTAAGGAAATGAATATGGGCTAAATCAATCCTTATAAAAACACAATTTTACACAAGGAATGACACATCTCAATAATAAAGACTTAAATCAGTGTATATCTCAAAATCAAGAATGCATATGATTATGACGAAGTTCCAATGCCTTTTGTGAGACGTAAGTGAAGCACAAATTTAAACTCCAAGAATAAGATCTATACCAATCATATTGAACATGGAGACTGTTATTATTTTCCAAATTATCTATTTTATTTATCATGCTGAATATATAAACCAATTCAAAGCTTGAAATGTTGAAGAGCAGAGATGCCATCAAGTCCTTTTGCATTGAAGTAGGCTAAGTAATCATGAAAAGTTGTTTCTCTATATCTTGTAGGGTTATCTTCTGATAATAATTCTTTTATAGGTCCATAGAGCTTTTCCTGTGCTCTAAGACTTGCCCTGAAAAAACACGCAACAGATATTCTTGGACCAATGCTATTTGCTAGTACTCTATGTTCTGCACTCTTGAATCTGTCATTTGTTATAAGCTGCAGTTCGTTAAAAAGTTATAATTAGCTGCATTCATGTTTTACTTTAAACAGAAAAAATAAATAAATAAGAGGCACACAAGAACACAGATGATTGATCACGAAGTTTGATCAATTATGCTTAAATCTCCGACAACAAAGTGCCTACAATAGGTTTTCAATTGTGCATTACAGAGTATAATACAAAGTTTAAATACTACAATCTAGTTTATATATTTGCCCTCGAAACATATCTTGGAGGACTTTGCCCCCCGCCGCTTCTAACCTCCTAGTCAAAACCCAACATATGAATTGGCCGAGCCCAAAGGGCAAATGCACTTGCTTCGATCTGCTATGCTCGTTGTACTTTCAGCTCTATTCTCTATGCTTGAGCGGTTATCCACTTATAGGTGAATACGAGTCATACTCGACAATAACCATGGTAGGGGGACATTAGTTTGTTGGAAGAAAATAAAAATCCATGATTAATTTTATGGAATTTATTTAAGTAAAACATTATGTGGTTTGATGCACATCACAAATAATGGTATCGAAAAAAAAAATCAAATGCTACTGAAGGAATTATACATAAGCAAAATAGTAATAGAGAACTTGCCTGCAAAACTTCACCAAAATTAACAACAAGAGCCCCAGGTATTGATGGTACATCAATCCACTTGTCCTGGTGAAGAATTTGAAGGCCACCAATATAATCTTGAAGAAGCACTGTGAGAAAACTACTATCAGAGTGTTGTGTGGTTCCCATAGTTAATTCTGGTTCAGGACAAGCAGGATAGTAATGGCCAAGTAACATCATCCCCTTACAACAATCCATGTCTTTTAAATGATTCGGATTCAATTCAAGAGCTTCTGATATTAATTCAAAGAGCTTAATTCCTAGTTTCATTACATGTGCTCCATATTCTAGAATTATATCCCTACAAGGAGATGAAATCGCCAAGCAATTAAGTTATGTATGGTAGAAATATATATTTATTTTTTTGGTCTTATGGTAGAAATATTAATTAACTATTTCTTTTATTAATTGATATTAGACTATTACAAAATAATCAAATCAAATATTATGATTGTTAAACTGAGTTCTTTTCGTTGCATTTAAGTTTGATTTTTTATGTTTTAAACAATCTGCAGCTGGATACACAATTTATAACCAATTTTTCTAATTGATACAAATATAATTTGATGCAGTTTATACAAACAAAAACTCACCTGCATACTAAGGGCAAATCTTCTGGTTTGGGAGCATTAGGAGCAAGTTGACATCCAAAAGTATCCCTCCAATAAAGTGCCGGTGAACTATACAAATCAAAATTACTATTATAAATAAAAGGCCTTGTTTGATCTCTAGTATACATCTCTTTTTTAACTTCAGAATCTTGTTCATGGAATCTAATTACAGCAGCTTTCATATCTTCAAGAAGATTCAAAGGAATAGCATGATTAACCACTTGAAAGAAACCCCATGTCTCAGAAGCTTCTCTTACTTTGCTTATAATTTCTTGCCTTGTATTTGGATCTTTACCAATATTTGTAAAGTCTATAACAGGAATAGTGTACTGTGTGTTGATAGACTTTGTGACCTTTGAAAACTTCTCAGGTGGATTATGAAATAAGGTTGGAATTTTGAGTACACCTTGATCAACAAGGCCTTTAACACCAGCTTTTGTTTCATCAAATGCTTTGAGTTCATGTAGCCTATTATCAGAATTGAATTTGAAGTTGGATTCAATTTCATCTGTTGTAGTAGTAGTAGACCCCATGTTTGTTTCTTGTGTTTTCAAATTTGTTTATATTATACAACTATATATGTCAATGTCCCATTTATAACCACTACTTGCTACCTCAATAATTGGTTGTATCGCAGTGGCTAACCATGATCTTGCTAGTTACTACCTCAATAATTTTTTAACTTCAAATAATTTTTGGACTCAAATGGTAGCTACTAAGGACGTTATTGGAGTGGCCGGAGTTCGAACTTCAAATTCCACATTTCTCCACATTTAAATGTGAGTAGACTAAATTTTTTTTGAGGGTTTTCTTGTAATTTAGTGTCGATCATTAAAATATCATCAAATGATTAACAATATTTTTTAGAGGGTTTCCTTGTAATATAGTGTCGATCATTAACATTAACAATATTTAATTAACTGTTAATTTTTATCGATCTCAATAACATATCAAATGATTTTCAATTTTTCTAATTTTTTTATGGATGATCTATATGATATGAACTTTCATTCAACCAAAGAATTTTGTAAAATTCGCATTCGTTGTAGTAATATTGAATATTTGTTCACGGTTGACCACTTGTGAAAACGATCCACCGTAACATTGACCAACAAATAATTGTTCTACATTTGTTATTACATGTACTAGATTTTTTTTTTTTTAGTTTAGATCCTTGGGATTGCCCAGGTTAGACATTAAATAAATTTGTGTGCACGAACATGCTTAAAATTTAAAAGTTTAAAGATAATTAAAACAATTTTAAAAATAGGAACAACTAAAACTGCATGCTTAAAATTTTTGTAGGGACCAAATATTTCACTTTTTTTATAGGGACAAAAAATATATTTAACCCTTTTAAGAACCCATATGATTTCATCCAATTAGATTGTACATAGTAAGTGTTAAAAGAGAATATTAGAAAGAGTGTTAATCTTTTGCACTTGTTACACCTGATATCAATATTTTAAACCGATTCTTTTGTATATTCGTAGTTACTTTTTCATAATGTGCATTTTTAACCGATTCTTTTGTGTATTCATAGTTACTTTTTCATATTATATATTGGTTTAGATCGAAAAATAGATTCCGACCTAGTTAGAAAATAGATTCTCAATTACTTTTGCACAATAGCCATATAATGTTTATAATTTAAGGGACTAAAATAAAAAAAAAAACTTAATAAAATATAGGATAAAATGTATTTTTTTTTTGTCTCTGCGATGTTAGCTGATTTGTGTTTTAGTCCATACAAAAAATTCCTTTCAATTTTCCTTGTAATTTCAAATTACTTTGGTGTTAGATGTGGTCATATCACACAAAAACGCATGGTCATAATATGCCGACTAGACCACTGTCACGTGTTCAGAAGGCATTAACTTGACAAATTACAAATTGTGAGAAAAAAAAAACTTGACAAATTATAAGGACAAAAACCAAAATTCCAACAAATTATATGGACGAAAATCAAAATTTGCCAAAATTACTAGGATCAGATTTAAAATCCAGAAATGTGAAAAATTCATTCTCCAATTTTTCATCTTCTACCATGCCACCACCACCAATATTAAATAACTTTTCTCACTTTCTTCAACCTAACAACTCCATAAATTCTTCAACGCAATAAATATTCTCTTCAAAAGACAAATTTTTAAAAGAAAAAAAAGAACTTATTTAGTCATTTTTGAAAAATCTTATAATCTTTTCAACAATATTTGCTTTGTGATAAATTCGAATTCTTTCTCCCATTTTTATCATAAAAATCAATGTTGTGTCGTGGGATAAAGTAAGAAATTCAGATACTATAATATAATCATTGATAATGAATGGTGAGAACCGACATAAGGTTTTTTTTTTTTTTTAGAACACTAAATATGTGAAAGAAACTAGACAAAATTTAAAAATTAAGGTACCGTTTGACCTAGCTTATTTGAAAATTTCTTACTCAATAGATTGAGAAGTTAAGCCAAACAGATTTTCAAAAAAAAATTGATAGAAAAAAGTTGTTTAATTTTTTTGAGTAAAATACATAGATAAAAACTTTTGAAACTAAAAAAACAACAATTATCAAACTACTTTATTTTATTTTTTTTAAAAGCTCTTATTTTCATTTTTAGACTTCTAAGATTTAAGAAAACTAGAGTAATTTAAAAAAAAAACATAAAAAATAGAGAAATTTTAAAAGGAAAATGCTAACTAGTGCCTCGGGGCACTAGTTAAGAATACTTAAAATAGTAAACTTACCTTAAAATTTGTGCAGTCAATGTTTAAAAAGTAAAAAAAGTTGTTGTTTTCAATGCAAAAATTGTTTTTTTGGTATCCTTAACTAGTGCCCCGGGGGCGGCAAAAGTTATTGTCCATAAGCCTTAAATTTATGGACGGTACATAAGGCTCTTACAACCATCAGATCTGCTTTCCACGTGTCCTAATTGTACTGCACTTCTGTTCACACGCTCACAACGAACTCGCATGCAGACAACGAACTCTCACGAGCTTTCCTTCACACGATCTTTCTCCGTCGTAATCGATCTCTTCCTCCGACGAACTCACACGATCGTGACGAGCTAATCTTCTCCGACGTGATCGATTTGTTCCTCTTTCCCGGCGTGATACCTCCGATGATTGCACAGGTGCGTGACTGTTGTAATTTTTTATTGTTGTGATTACTTGATTATAGTCAGTTTCTTCTCTCAATTATTGGTTTCAGACCTTACATCTTTGTATCATATCATTTAATTTACTTAATATTATACGTTTAGATCACATAAGAAGTTACAAGCTATAAATGTATGAGTTTATGCTTAATGTTTGATTGTTGTGATGAGTTTGATTATGCTTAATTTTTTATTTTTGTGATTAGTTATTAGGCTAGTTGTGCAATTTTAATGTTTGTTTTGCTTTATAGTTGTATGTTCTTGAGTTTGGTTTGAAGCCTATATGATGATTGTATTAACAGGAATTTGTTAATAGTGTTTGTAAGACCCGTAATTCCACGATACCTTTTGTGTGAGGAAAATAAGTAATGGCTAAGAAATTTAGGGTTTTTGGTTAAGTGTTTTGTGAGTATCGTCGTAATAATAACACTTTTGCTGAGATGGAGCCTGTTTTGTGCTCGTGTGCTGGAAATGCACAGACTTTTATTCCTTGGTCTTTATTTATCTATGAGAACGTTCCTGTGTCTTCAGAATTTCGAAATTTGACTTTCTCCGCTTTTTGGAAAAACGAGTAGAAAATGGTACCCGCTGTCGAAAAATTTACGATTTCTATTTTTCGTCGAATTTTAAATAGAGACTTTATATATCGGCGCGAGTTAGAATTTGGATTCAGAATATTTTTAGAAGGTTAGGATAAAAATTTCAGTCGAGGAATAAAGTTTAGCGATAATTTCTAGAAATGATTTACGACGAACTTTTATTTCGTAGATTTTCTATTTTCGCAAGTTTCGTCCATTAGCAATGCGCGACTCGTCCGCAAGCGAAAGCTAGAGCTGTGAGGCGAGGTGGTTTCTAGGAGCATAGAAAATATCTTGTGAGGATAGACTTGGATTGATCCAATGGCTAGATTTGAATCTTAGCAATTAATACTATTTGATCAAATGGCTAGGATTTAGTCTTGCACCTTTTACTATATGATCAAAGGGATATGATTAATTAGAAACTTATAAGTAAGATCAAGTAGCCATGAGTGATGCTTGGTGACCAAGATTGGATGGGAGGCTAAGAGTGAAACCACATGTCTTCCTAGTTTAATCCCATGGTTGGGGTTTAACCAAGCCACTTTACACTTTAATCCTATGGTTGAGAGTGAACAAGAGTTTTCAACTAGGTGTGGTGATTCATTAGACCATAAACAAAAGTTCAAAATTTTCTCTCCTCTTCTCCCTCACTCGGCCGAACTCTCTTCCTCTCACTCTCACACTTCAAAATTTTCTCCTCCTCTCAAGAGTTGCTTTGGATTGTGCTAGGAATCATCAAGCTATTTGATCTTCTCCTTCTCTTGAGGTAACTAGACCTCTCCTTCCTTAATTGCTCATAAAAACTCATAAATTCTTAGAATTTTATTTTTGTGTTCTTGAGCAAATTCATGAGAATTTTAGTTATGGCTTCATGAGAGGTAGTGATTGGTAGTAACATAGCTTGTTCAAGCATAGCCTTAAGATTCTCATGGTTGATTTAAAAATGTTCACAAATTTTGGTTAGGGTTTTAAGAAAAAAAAATTGAAAAGATCATAATCATGTTAAGTTGATAAGGGATTTGATTCTTGATGCTAGATTAGAGCTTTGTGACAAAATGGATATGTGATTATGAACTTTGTTTTGAAAAACAAGAAAATATTTTTGTTGGTGTTCATGAAAAATTTGGGAAAACTATTTTGATTTGTGGATTATGTTTAGGAAATGTTTTGTTGAATCAATTAAATGATTTTGAGAACTAATTGGTTAATGCCATGCTTTTGAAATGAAAGAAAAATAAATTATGGTGTGATTCCCAACTCTGGCAGAATTAGAAAGGGTATTTTCGTCATTTTAAAATTGTTTTCGCGTCCTTGAAAGTTAACAATCCGATCCGTCTTTTCGAAACGAAGATTTTGGCGTATGGCTCGTCTCGATCGGATAAAAATTGAATGAGTTATGGCCATTTTATTTGAAAGGAAAACTTGTAACTTGTAGCACAAGTAAACTTTTATTTTTGTGAAAAGTTTTTAAGAACTCATGAGTTGTTTTCAAATGGTTTTAGGGTGTATAATTGTTTAATTGGTTATGGGATGGTTTGAAAAGGAAATAGATTATTTGCCTTAAGAAAAACCATATTTGAGAATTTCTCGAAATTTGAGATTCGACTCTATAATTTCTAAATCGCTTTGATAAGCCCTAGTTAGGTATTATGAGATATTACCACGTATTAAAAAGTGAAAAATTTCGCACGGAAGCCCGATTTCTAGGACTTGGCCGAACCACTTTTGAGTAGGGAGGAAAAATCTCAAAAATTTTCTAAGTCCACAATATTGTTAAAAATCTTGTATGATTTGAATAACCTTAGTTTGAAGAGAAATTGGTATCGGAAAGGTTGTTAGGAAGAAAAAAGTGTATAACTTGTAACGCAAGAAAACTTCGAGTTTTGTTAAAAATATTTTCGAAAAGTTTTAATTGTGTTTCGAGTGTTTTAATTGAGTGTGAAACAAGTTCTCATAGTGGAAAATTCAAAATGGTTTTAGTTTATGATTTGAAAACAAAATGCACTTTATGTTATAAAAATAGTATAATAAACTTCGTGAATTTTTAAACGCTATGAGAATAACCTGAGATCGTTGAGGGGTAGTTTTAGAAAGTACTTTAGACTTCCCTGGAACCTTGAGAGCTAGTTTCGTTTCGATAGAAGGAACGAGGAATATTTTATTGACGTTACGCTATTTAATTTTAGGTAACGCGTATCGTAGAGTTGTACGGGAAGAGGTTGTGGAAGCTTGCCAAGGTAAGGGCATCACTTTATTTCCGCATTATATCTTTAATGATATGTATGTATGCCTGGTGTTGTGATGTGTTTGTGTGTTTGGCATGATTATGTGATGTATTCTCGAGACGAGTATTGGTTTAAGAATATATGCCTATGTCTTACATATGATTTGATTAAATATATGTGATGACATGTTTGGAATTACATATGCTTGTGTGATATGTATATTGAATGTTGCATGAGCATGTGTGAAAACGTGTATGTCAGTGGAGACTACACGGGTGTTTGTCTGTGTGACTTCACCGGGGATTTGTCTGTGTGACTGCCCTATATGTGCTGAAATATAGAGTATGCTCATGCATTTCATAGTTGCGTGTACGGGTGTTAGAGACTGTGTGGCTTCACCTAAGCACCGGGTGTTATAGTCTGTGTGACTTCACCTAATCCTGCGGGATTTTTATTGAGTTTGGTGTTAGAGTCTGTGTGACTTCACCTTGGTGTTATAGTCTGTGTGACTTCACCTGCCCTGCGGGGTTTAGTAGGGGTGTACCTACGACTCTCTGCGGAGAGGTTAAATTCCGGAATTCATGCATGTGAGAAAGCCCTGTTTAGGGTGATCACCATCATTTAGAGTCTGCATTGCTAGGCTTTGGTGTGTTTCTATGCTGTGTGCAATTTATGAGAAATTGCTATGTGATTACCGCTTTAGATATATATATGTATATATGTTATTTGCATCTATGTTATGTGTGGTGACCCTTGCTGTGATTTTCGCGGGCATCGTCCCACCCAGATGATGGATCACCCTATGTTACCGATGCTCGTGAGGGAGACGGTGACGACGTAGGATTTTTAGTGATCAAGTGGCGTAGCGAATCTGATTAGCCTGTGTGCCGGTGTGTCTTGTACACCGTGCATTTAGTTAGGGGTAGTATTCTGACTCTTTTGGGTGACTGCATTCTGAATATTTAATTTGGTAGCTGTTAGACCCTTTGTCTGTGGGGTTGTAAATATTCAGGTAATACACTTTGCTTCTCTGAAGCACTATTATTTATAATTAGTCCTGTGGTATGATTAATGCCGGCTCTTGTAAAATATTTTCCGCGCACTCTGTCTCGTGTTTAAAAAAAAAAAAAAAAGAAGTGCCTACTTTTAGGCTTTGAAAATCGGGGTGTTACATTGTGGTATCAGAGCTCGGCTTTAGATCATCAAAGGGAAAGTGTGTCGCAGAGTGGTTAGTCCAAAGTCAGTCAGAGTATAGCTAGAGTTGTGTTAGTTCTAACGATCGGTTTTTGTTGTGTTGGTGGGTTATTTGGTTATTTGTCTTGAGTCTAGCATGGAATATGCACAGGCACTGGACTGTTTCTTACTGAAGTACTTAAGGGAGTGATGCTTTAGTAAGTAGAATAGTTGAAACCCCCGAGCATTGGTCGAATTTAGTCGACCAGTGTCTTTGAATTCCTTAGACGGAGTGGTCCGAGGAGGATGGACTTGAGGCGAATAAGAACTACAAGGGATTCTTGGTATTCATATAATGAATGGGAAGTAGCATTGGTCGTTGTAACTCGGATGTGCTGAGTATGGACGAGTGGGCGTCGTACTGATAAAGGATTGCGAGTAAGGATCGGTTTGAGATGACCTTTTGGAGAAGATATTGGATATCCGTCTGATGAGTTAGGGCAAGACTCGATGAGGTCATTCGTTAGTCAAAAGGATGCAGCCACTGTGGAAGGGTAGAGCATGCAGAGATGTCAGTTGGATTTTATTACGATGATTGGATAATCATCGGGGCGACTCATATTGGAAGTAAAGTGCGTTGCACGTCAAGAGTAAGTGAACTTAGTGGTGTTAGAAGACGGTTGCACGAACGATGGGTACCTTAAAGGTTTAAGTTAAGAGTTTGAGATAAACTAGATTCGAAAATGAGATTATTATGGATGAATCTCGTTATGATTAAAGGTAGGAGACCAAGTATCACGTTGATAAGTGACAATTTATACATAGTTCAGAAGATAGTAAGTATAGATGTCGATATGAGATAAAACTACAGGTGATTGATCGTTGGTTAAAGATGGATTTGGAGAGATGTTTAGGTAAAGAACAAGGAGTTCAACATTGGAAAGTGAGTTGTAGGTCGATGATATGTGATACTAAAGGTGTATGGTATGGAAATACCTAGAGAATTGTAACAGTGTAAGTTAGAATTTTTAAATTATTGACAGTTAAACTCTAAGAGAAAGTAAACATATTGAGTAATTCTTAAGAGATTAGTCAAGATTGAGTAGAGATCCTGTGTGGATGTGTATTTAAGTTAATGATTTTGATCGACCAAGAGGGTGAAGGACTAAGTAGTACCTTGAAATTATGGAATCATAGGAGTTGATGTAACAAAAGGTTAAGAAATTCAAGTTATGGACGAGAATTTTTGGATATTTTCTAGAAATATCATGTTATGAGTAGATAAGGGTTCATTAGTGAGACTACTAAGACAATGAGAGTCGATAGTTGGAAGGACATTTTGTTAATGTTAAGATATAATGGAGGAATTTAGATATAATCGAGGATTAGATTCAAGAGTTTGATTTGGTTATCGAACGCACTAAGGAGGAAATCATAGCGAAGGGTTGTGATTTGGTAGCTGGTCTTGAGAAGTCAAGCGTTAAGATTTAAGTTAATTGTTCATTGGTTTGATGGATGCGTAAGAAGAGTCTATTGGTAAGTGAATTATAGTGACATTAAGATGATAAGTTTATAGATAGCTATCTGTAAAGAGACGATCATTAGAAAAGGTTAGAAGTGAATAAGTAACTGATGAGCGTATAGTCGAAAAAGTAGGGTTAGCAAGAACTTAAGATTTAGGGATTGATTCCGGGTGGAAACATACTTTATAAATTTAGATAGTTATGATGATTAGGTATTTTGGTTTAACAAAGAAGAGTATGCTTGTTATGATACAAAATTATATGGAACGATAGTATTTGAATTGTGTGCGAAGAATTAAAGATGTTGTTGGAATCAACAAATTATTGGTCATGGTGGTTTGGGAACCAACTCTAAGAAATCGTTGAACTGGAAAGTTGCAAATTACTAGAGCGTTGAGGAGGACCTAATTGGAGTTTGTAGAATTTATAGCGTTGACAAGATAGTTTCAAAGGAAGGGTTAACATTCTATGTTAGCAAGGATGTGAGAAGGTAATATGATTTGTAAGGGGAGGCTGACAACCTCATCAGTTAAGTTGGAAAAGTTAAAAGAAATGGTAAGAAGGACTACAACGATTTACCTCATAAGAAGTTAAGGTGGCGTTAAGAACCACATGAGTAGTGTATGCCAATGAAAGTGGAGCTTAACCTGTTTTGATAACAGCACAAAAGAATAGAGATGAGCAAAAGAGTTTTAAATTGAAAAAAAAAATGTTACGGTTGGTATCTGGATGATTAAATTACTAAGTGGAAAGCATGTTAGAGAATTTCACGTGAGACTTTGGAAGTCAAGATGAGATTAAGTGTGTAGTGTTGTTAATTAAAGAATGGAATGAAGAGTTAGTCGTTGGGGAGACGTGTTAAGAATAAGTAATTGAGAAGCACATAAAGATGTGGCTTATGTCAGTTGAGGTGATAAATTTCTCGAGGTATATTATGGATGTAGAAATCCCTAATAAATATGAGATTTTGGAACAATTAACAATGGACAGGATGACGAGCGCTTGTGAAAAAAAAAAAAAAAAAAAAAAGGAATTTAATGGTAACATGAAAGAAACTCAAGAGTTCAGAATAGAATGGGGATATGATTTAAGATGGTGTGCGCCAACGAAGACATTCAACGAGAAGAAATATTTTGATTTAAGGCACGCGAGAGTAAGCTAAGTATTAATATGGAAATAAAATGTGGGTACATCAGAGATTGTTGTTTTGGAAATATGAGATCTGAATAAATAAAATACAAGAGACGTAGGTGGTATAAGTCGGCAAGTGCCAAGAAAATTTGGGGAGTTGTAATCACCGACCGGATGTGGGGATGATATTATTAAGACTGCAATTGGATTGATATTCGAAGACGAACAAACAGTTCGGCACAGTTGTGAGATTAAAGGAAAAAAAAAAAAAAAAAAAAAAAATTAAGGACTTATGGATATTGGTGAAGTTGTAAAGTTCTTCTATAGAGATGACAATTTCTTTTAGAGTTTAATGGTTTGGGTGGTATTTGCTTTGGTGGCATTGTACTTACTGTTGGATGATACTAAACAGAGGTTTCGTGATTGAAAGCATGAGAATTTAAGTGATTTGATTTGAGTGTTGTGTCTCGTCAACGAGAATAAAGTTGTACAAGATTGAGGTAGTAAGAAATTGAGGAAAACATTAAGAAAACCACAAAGGAATTGTCGGACCCTTGTGCCTCGGAGGACCTAGAGCACAAGTGGAAGTGAGCATTATTAAAGTTAGGTAAAAATGGTCTAAGTCACCATCATGATTGTCGGCTATCTATTAACAAATTAAGGAACTGATCACCCTTAATCTCTTGTTAATAGTAGACGGAATCGTGTTGACTGGAATTGACTCGTTTTGCTAGCTTTGGTAGTGTGTAGAAAGTTTTTGGTGTTTCGTTTTGGTGGGTAGCCAGTCACCACTTCGCGTGGACTTATTGGAAACGGCTATGTCGCGGAGGCGAAAAAGGTAACCCTTGAAATTTGTCGTGTTAACCTAGGATCTTTGAGAACTAGAGTTGTGAACCTTGTAGTGAGGTATAATTTTGAGTGGCGACCTTGTAGAGGGTTGCAGTTGAGGCACGTTTGTGCCTGTGTGTTGGTAATAACGGTTGTGAGGCTTCACCGGTATTAGCATATATGTGGATACACCTAATCCTGAGGGATTTTCTTGTGTTTGTGATGGTAATAACTGGTTGAGTTGTCACTCTAGCCTTTAGTTTCGAGGACGAAACTTCTTTTTGGAGGGTAGTAATGTAAGACCCGTAATTCCATGATACCTTTTGTGTGAGGAAAATAAGTAATGGCTAAGAAATTTAGGGTTTTTGGTTAAGTGTTTTGTGAGTATCGTCGTAATAATAACACTTTTGCTGAGATGGAGCCTGTTTTGTGCTCGTGTGCTGGAAATGCACAGACTTTTATTCCTTGGTCTTTATTTATCTATGAGAACGTTCCTGTGTCTTCAGAATTTCGAAATTTGACTTTCTCCGCTTTTTGGAAAAACGAGTAGAAAATGGTACCCGCTGTCGAAAAATTTACGATTTCTATTTTTCGTCGAATTTTAAATAGAGACTTTATATATCGGCGCGAGTTAGAATTTGGATTCAGAATATTTTTAGAAGGTTAGGATAAAAATTTCAGTCGAGGAATAAAGTTTAGCGATAATTTCTAGAAATGATTTACGACGAACTTTTATTTCGTAGATTTTCTATTTTCGCAAGTTTCGTCCATTAGCAATGCGCGACTCGTCCGCAAGCGAAAGCTAGAGCTGTGAGGCGAGGTGGTTTCTAGGAGCATAGAAAATATCTTGTGAGGATAGACTTGGATTGATCCAATGGCTAGATTTGAATCTTAGCAATTAATACTATTTGATCAAATGGCTAGGATTTAGTCTTGCACCTTTTACTATATGATCAAAGGGATATGATTAATTAGAAACTTATAAGTAAGATCAAGTAGCCATGAGTGATGCTTGGTGACCAAGATTGGATGGGAGGCTAAGAGTGAAACCACATGTCTTCCTAGTTTAATCCCATGGTTGGGGTTTAACCAAGCCACTTTACACTTTAATCCTATGGTTGAGAGTGAACAAGAGTTTTCAACTAGGTGTGGTGATTCATTAGACCATAAACAAAAGTTCAAAATTTTCTCTCCTCTTCTCCCTCACTCGGCCGAACTCTCTTCCTCTCACTCTCACACTTCAAAATTTTCTCCTCCTCTCAAGAGTTGCTTTGGATTGTGCTAGGAATCATCAAGCTATTTGATCTTCTCCTTCTCTTGAGGTAACTAGACCTCTCCTTCCTTAATTGCTCATAAAAACTCATAAATTCTTAGAATTTTATTTTTGTGTTCTTGAGCAAATTCATGAGAATTTTAGTTATGGCTTCATGAGAGGTAGTGATTGGTAGTAACATAGCTTGTTCAAGCATAGCCTTAAGATTCTCATGGTTGATTTAAAAATGTTCACAAATTTTGGTTAGGGTTTTAAGAAAAAAAAATTGAAAAGATCATAATCATGTTAAGTTGATAAGGGATTTGATTCTTGATGCTAGATTAGAGCTTTGTGACAAAATGGATATGTGATTATGAACTTTGTTTTGAAAAACAAGAAAATATTTTTGTTGGTGTTCATGAAAAATTTGGGAAAACTATTTTGATTTGTGGATTATGTTTAGGAAATGTTTTGTTGAATCAATTAAATGATTTTGAGAACTAATTGGTTAATGCCATGCTTTTGAAATGAAAGAAAAATAAATTATGGTGTGATTCCCAACTCTGGCAGAATTAGAAAGGGTATTTTCGTCATTTTAAAATTGTTTTCGCGTCCTTGAAAGTTAACAATCCGATCCGTCTTTTCGAAACGAAGATTTTGGCGTATGGCTCGTCTCGATCGGATAAAAATTGAATGAGTTATGGCCATTTTATTTGAAAGGAAAACTTGTAACTTGTAGCACAAGTAAACTTTTATTTTTGTGAAAAGTTTTTAAGAACTCATGAGTTGTTTTCAAATGGTTTTAGGGTGTATAATTGTTTAATTGGTTATGGGATGGTTTGAAAAGGAAATAGATTATTTGCCTTAAGAAAAACCATATTTGAGAATTTCTCGAAATTTGAGATTCGACTCTATAATTTCTAAATCGCTTTGATAAGCCCTAGTTAGGTATTATGAGATATTACCACGTATTAAAAAGTGAAAAATTTCGCACGGAAGCCCGATTTCTAGGACTTGGCCGAACCACTTTTGAGTAGGGAGGAAAAATCTCAAAAATTTTCTAAGTCCACAATATTGTTAAAA
Source organism: Trifolium fragiferum (assembly GCA_954870985.1). Taxonomy (NCBI): domain Eukaryota; kingdom Viridiplantae; phylum Streptophyta; class Magnoliopsida; order Fabales; family Fabaceae; genus Trifolium; species Trifolium fragiferum. The sequence goes on from OX940789.1 coordinate 21,112,712, forward strand.
ATCTTGTATGATTTGAATAACCTTAGTTTGAAGAGAAATTGGTATCGGAAAGGTTGTTAGGAAGAAAAAAGTGTATAACTTGTAACGCAAGAAAACTTCGAGTTTTGTTAAAAATATTTTCGAAAAGTTTTAATTGTGTTTCGAGTGTTTTAATTGAGTGTGAAACAAGTTCTCATAGTGGAAAATTCAAAATGGTTTTAGTTTATGATTTGAAAACAAAATGCACTTTATGTTATAAAAATAGTATAATAAACTTCGTGAATTTTTAAACGCTATGAGAATAACCTGAGATCGTTGAGGGGTAGTTTTAGAAAGTACTTTAGACTTCCCTGGAACCTTGAGAGCTAGTTTCGTTTCGATAGAAGGAACGAGGAATATTTTATTGACGTTACGCTATTTAATTTTAGGTAACGCGTATCGTAGAGTTGTACGGGAAGAGGTTGTGGAAGCTTGCCAAGGTAAGGGCATCACTTTATTTCCGCATTATATCTTTAATGATATGTATGTATGCCTGGTGTTGTGATGTGTTTGTGTGTTTGGCATGATTATGTGATGTATTCTCGAGACGAGTATTGGTTTAAGAATATATGCCTATGTCTTACATATGATTTGATTAAATATATGTGATGACATGTTTGGAATTACATATGCTTGTGTGATATGTATATTGAATGTTGCATGAGCATGTGTGAAAACGTGTATGTCAGTGGAGACTACACGGGTGTTTGTCTGTGTGACTTCACCGGGGATTTGTCTGTGTGACTGCCCTATATGTGCTGAAATATAGAGTATGCTCATGCATTTCATAGTTGCGTGTACGGGTGTTAGAGACTGTGTGGCTTCACCTAAGCACCGGGTGTTATAGTCTGTGTGACTTCACCTAATCCTGCGGGATTTTTATTGAGTTTGGTGTTAGAGTCTGTGTGACTTCACCTTGGTGTTATAGTCTGTGTGACTTCACCTGCCCTGCGGGGTTTAGTAGGGGTGTACCTACGACTCTCTGCGGAGAGGTTAAATTCCGGAATTCATGCATGTGAGAAAGCCCCGTTTAGGGTGATCACCATCATTTAGAGTCTGCATTGCTAGGCTTTGGTGTGTTTCTATGTTGTGTGCAATTTATGAGAAATTGCTATGTGATTACCGCTTTAGATATATATATATATGTATATATGTTATTTGCATCTATGTTATGTGTGGTGACCCTTGCTGTGATTTTCGCGGGCATCGTCCCACCCAGATGATGGATCACCCTATGTTACCGATGCTCGTGAGGGAGACGGTGACGACGTAGGATTTTTAGTGATCAAGTGGCGTAGCGAATCTGATTAGCCTGTGTGCCGGTGTGTCTTGTACACCGTGCATTTAGTTAGGGGTAGTATTCTGACTCTTTTGGGTGACTGCATTCTGAATATTTAATTTGGTAGCTGTTAGACCCTTTGTCTGTGGGGTTGTAAATATTCAGGTAATACACTTTGCTTCTCTGAAGCACTATTATTTATAATTAGTCCTGTGGTATGATTAATGCCGGCTCTTGTAAAATATTTTCCGCGCACTCTGTCTCGTGTTTAAAAAAAAAAAAAAAGAAGTGCCTACTTTTAGGCTTTGAAAATCGGGGTGTTACAGTGTTTGATTATTCTGTTGATATGAAACAATTTTGCAGAAGGAATGGTTTCAGACAGTTGGTCACCAACACCATTTGATGCTGATAATGGTTTTCTTCGTTTACAGGGGTTGTTGATTTTTTAAATTGGTCCGGCGTGATATATCTGGCAGTTGCATAAGCTAATCCTTATCTAACATGATCGATTTCTTTCTAAACGTCACTTCTGTAGGACGGTTGTTTTTCGTTCACATTCGTTTTGAAGAGGTAATAGATGAATTTTGTTGTGCGTTAACTTTCGTGCTGAATTATTATTGTATACTGATATTTGAGTAATCATGTATTTTGAATTTCGATTAACCATGTATATTGAATTATTGATTCATCATGTATCTTGCTTATTTTGAGTGGCATGTCACAAGCTCTAAGCTTAACATTATTGTTGAAGTGTTGTTGTTGTTCTTGTTGGGTAGTTTTTATGTGGTTTAGGGTGATAGATATGTCTGTTGTAATATTTAGAATAGATTAACCTACATGAATTTGGTAATACTGTTTGATTAATTTGGTATTACTGGCTGAAACCATTTTGCATAAGGAATGGTTTCATACAGTTGTTCACCAACAACATTTGATGCTGATAATGGTTGTCTTGTTTTATAGGGATTGTTTATGTTTTAAATGGCTTCGGCATCAACTCTAGCACTCATTGAAGATGGTAGCTCAGAAACAGATGTTGTTAGGGCTCAATGTTACTCCCCTACAAATAAGGAATCATGGGAGTCTTTAGGATTTGAAACTGTTAAAGAGATTGAAGAGTTTTATGGTAATTATGCATATAACACTGGATTTTCTATTAGGACTCATTTGAGTTTTATGGTCACTATTGTAAAGCATCAAGTTTCATATCTGCAAAACTCAGGAACTAATAAGATAAAAATAAACAAGCCAAAAAGTTCTAATTTTATGACAACACATAATCCAAAAAACAAAACAAAGAGTTCCAACATTAAACATGAAGAAGCTGTAATTCATAAACAGAAATGAAATAACTAAAAACTAATCACTATCCTCATCAGAATAGCTTTTGTTGACCTTGTTCAAAGTTGATTAAATTTAAATGGTTTTCATATATAACATACTGAAACCATTTCACAATACTAATTGTTTCCACCAGAACTACTTGCTAGCTTTTGAGATATTTCTTCATAATATGAAGTTGCTTACTTCTCGACTTGATATTTTCTACAATTGCTTGGATGGCTTAATATTTCTGAACAAATATCAATTCGGAGATCCATAATTCTTGCTTGCTTTCCATTTGCACCATGTTTTCTCATTTTGTACCAACCTTTGAAACTATCCATTTGGCGTCCCCATTCAGCAAGAAACTTCATGCAAAAGATTCCGCAATTGTCTGAATCAACCTGAGTAGGCAACTTTGGTGTATCCCACTCAAATGTGTCAAATTGGAAAGGCATTTTGATATTCCTTTGCTTATACATTTCCATTACAAATGCTTCTACCTCGTGAAGCCACACATCAAACATGTTCTTGTATATGGTGGGTTCGCCATTGTTGTGGTGCAATTTGTCTCCTGGCCCCATCAAGTTGTTCAGCAATTCAAATTTTCTAGTCTTCAAATTCATTACAAAGCACACATAATGACTCCCCGGATTCCCAATTATTGTCGGTGTCATGACCTGTTTCATCAGCAAAGTCATCATCTCAAACATATTATTAAACTAAAATTATATCTAAAATCATGTTATTAAAGGAAATTTATCATCAGCTATTCAGTCATACTAAAATCATCATCTCTAACAGATTATCAAACAATATTAACTAAATTTATCATTTTGGGGAAAAGTTTCTGAAACCATTCTTTGTGCGAAAAGGTTTTGAACTGAGTCTTACATATTCTAGCCTCGTAGGATCAATTGTCTTCCAATCCATGTATTTGAAGTATCTCAACCTCTCAATGAATCTTCCACATGCAATTGATTTACTAACAGCATCAAATTTTTGCATGTCAATCTGTTTATATAAAAAGAGTAAAATTAATTCCAAAAGGACTTAAAGAATATGTAAACTGTTAATATTCATGGAATATAATTCTTACATAATTAAACAATGGTGTAATCAGTCTTGTCATGTTCTTAGTTGGTTGATTCCAATTCAAGCAATTCACCCAGCTGTTTATTACCCAGCATGACACCCATTCATCTTTCCGAAGTGTCCACAAATCACTTCTTCGCAGAGAATAAGAATGAGCCTTGTTGTCTGAACAGTACATAATCTTATGCCTATATAATAATTAATCATTAGGATTTTGTAGTTCTAGTCTTTGATGTAAGATTACAAACTGTAGTATTCACTAGATCAAAAGAATAAGGCCAAAAGTTCTGAAAACCATTTTACCATAGTAATGGTTTCAGTGTATAGCACCTTAAAACCATTTAAAATTAGTAATGGTTTCGTTTTCATTATTTAACAATATTAATAATCCAGAAATATAATGAATACAAGTTCTAAGTTATTACTCATCATGTGCATCGCTCCATGCATATGTTGCTAGATCCTTTTGCTTCTTAGTCGCCTTTGACTCATGGACAGCTTCATCATAAGGGCTTGAGAGGTACTTTGACTTCTTCAAAGGTCTTTTTCGTTCAGGGATAGCGCCACTAGAGTAAAGCATATCATGGTTCCTCCTTTTCTTTTCCTGCACAGGTTCGACATTATCCACGCCGATGGTGTCACCCGGTAACACGAACCTTAACGGAGTTGCACTGTCAAATTAATTACATAATTGTTAGTTTGCAGAATTTAATTAATCGATTCTAGAGTACAATTGTATCTTTGGTGGTTTCTTACTGTATAGAAACTTCTGCGGCAGAGTTATCCTCATGCATCACATTTGGTATCGCCTCAGCCATTGAAGGTTTGCCCGCATCAAAAAACTGTGGATATTTCAAAATTGTTTCAAGTGTCACTGATGCAGTTTCCTGTGACACTGAATCTGTCTTATTTAACCTGAAACCATGAAAACCATTAATATATTTCCTTTAAATACATCGTATTTATTATAGTTTTATACATGACAAATAAAAAAAACATTATATATATTCATTTTTTACTCTGCATGTGAAGCTTCATCCCCATCAAAAAACTGTGGAAACTTCAAGATAGTTTCCTGTGTCACTGAATCTGTTCCTTGTGACACTGAATATTTGTTTTCTGAATCATTTTTATTCAACCTGAACCATTAAAAGTCATTTTGGTTTTTAGACACCACATATCAAACTTATGATTTAAGATGTTAGACTAATATCTCTCCTCTAAATACATAGTTGTTATTATAGTTTTACACAATTAAAAAGTAAAAGACATCATATATATTTCATTTCTTACTCTGCATGTGAAGCTTCACCCCCATCAAAAAACTGTGGAAACTTCAAGATAGTCTCCTGTGTCAGCCCCACATTGCATGCTGCCTTCACCGAATCATCAAGCATCTTGGCATTGATCTCAACTTCTTCATCATCTCCACTTTCACCAATGGTTTTGGCATTGATCACATCCTCATTTTCATCATTATTGAACCTGACAGTACAAACAAATTCCATGTGAGTGAAAACCATTTTCAGCATAAAATGGTTTTGCTGAACAAAAGAGTGAAACCATTCCATGTGCAACATGGTTTCAAACAGTATTTCAAAATTAATCAAACAGTATTATCTAATTTATTTACAATTAGGTGATCAATAAACCATGTTCAGGCTTAAAATAAAAGTTAGTACCTTTCTAGATCTATTCCAGCATCCAAACTTTCTTTAAGTTCAGTTTCCGCTTCTTTAGTTTCTGCTACTTTCACCCCTTTTTCATTACTTGAACTCTTGTTGTCATTTATCACATCCTCATTTTCATCATTATTGAACCTGACAACATTTACACATGCCATCAGGGCAAACTTACATAAAAATAATATTATTGAAATTTGATTAAAATATTAAGAAATCCAGATCAACTAGGTAGCATGCTGATTGCATAAGCAAACTCTCAAAAATATTATTAAACAGTATTAAAGAAAACCATTATCAGCTTCAAATGGTTTTGGTTAACAAATGAGTGAAACCATTCCATGTGCAACATGGTTTCATACAGTATTAAAAATTTAGGTGATCAATAAATCATGTTAAGACTTAAAATAAAACTTAGTACCTTTCTGCATTTGTTCTGGCATCCAAACTTGCTCCGTCTTTAGTTTCAGTTCCAGCTTCACTTTCTTTAAGCTCAGTTTCAGCTTCTTTAGTTTTAGCTACTTCAACCCCTTTTTCATTACTTGAACTCTTGTTGTCATTAGTTGTTTTTGGTCCTTCTGGAATTGTTTTGGCATTCACCACATCTTCAACCTGACAACATTTACACATGCTTTTAAATCAGTTGCTCAGCTTCATGCTTCATTGATTATATTGAAGCTAAGAAAACCATTATCAGCTTCAAATGGTTTTGGTTAACAAATGAGTGAAACCATTCTATGTGCAACATGGTTTCATACAGTATTAAAAAATTAGGTGATCAATAAATCATGTTAAGACTTAAAATAAAACTTAGTACCTTTCTGCATCATAATTTTTTCTTTTCCTTTTCGTGCTAGATCTGTTCCGGCATCCAGACTTTCACTATCTTCAGTTTCAGTTTCAGTTTCCCCCTCTGCACTTTCAGTTTCAGCTTCACTGTCTTCTTTAGTGTCAGCTACTACCACCTCTATGTTGTCCTTGGTTGTTTTTGGTGCTGCTGGAATTGCACCATTTGCCTCAATTATTCTCCTCTCTAAGGTTTGTGCAGCTCTAGTATAGATCCTTATGCACCCCCTATAATGATCAAGATACTCCTCTGCCTGCAATTGATTTATGTATATGTACTAGTCAGTAAAACCATTTAACAATAGTAATGGTTTCAGTCCAAAACATTTTGAAACCATTTAACACACATTAATGGTTTCTAACAGTTTAAAACAAAAGTAACACATTAATATATATATATATATATATATATATATATATATATATATATATATATATATATATATATATATATATTACTAATTTCTAACAGTATTATTATGGTTCTCTCACCTTAGATAAGGGACAAATATCTGGATCAAAACACATCAGAAGTGGTCCTTCATCGGTGCGATATAGTCGATTGATCCCAGTTGTCAATCCATGCTCAAGCCCTACAAGGTCATGGACCTTCTGAAGGTCTTGGGTTGCCGTTTTGACATCCCAGTCACGCAGCGATGGGAACTTGTGTTTTCCAGTCAATAATGGGCTTTTCTTCCCCATTTTATCCATATAATTAATCTGCACAATAAACCATTAGCGAATTATGTTAGTTTTACATCAGAGGCTATCAAAATCATTAAACCATAGTTATGTTTTTGGTTACTATAAACAACATTTTTTAATGCAAAGTAAAAAGTAAAGTAGGAAAAAAGAATGATTACCATTAGGAAGTGGAAGTCCGCTAATGGATTTGCCACTTCCGGATTTTGGAGTCCATCTTTCATGTATTCGAGAACATGGGAGCACCAGTTATAGGATGACACCTCTTCTAGTACTTGTGCATATTGAAGAGAAACATAGCTATTGTTAGTAGGACACAAGATGTTGTGAATTATTAGACAAATTGCCCCCTTAACCCATGAGTTTGGTGTCTCCAATATCTTCATTCTTTCCTCCAACTCAGTCACTTTGACAAGATGAGAGTAATTGCCATACAATCCCAACTCTCGTCTGAGTCTCTTAATAGTTGCTACTGAGCAACGATCAACATTGATCTGCTCCCCTGCCATTGGAAGCGCATAGACTCGGTACACATCTTCTTCTCTCAATGGCAGCACATCTGTCCTGCTCAATCTGATCCACATATTATCCTTTTCAAAGTTTTTGACAACCCATTCCACAAAGAAGGAGTGGATTTTTGTCCATTTGCAAATATGTGTCATCCCTCCAAACCCACTTTCATTCAAAAGTTTAATTATCTCGTCTTTTTTTTTTTTCCCATTTATTGACATCATAAGGTCGTAGACCTTAGGTATACTTAGCTTATGCCTTAATCGGTGATCAACATCCAAATCTTTCTTTGTATCTTCTTCATCAGAACTTCCATCAGATTCTTGTTTCTTTTTGCCACGGCTTTTCTGATCCAACTTCTTTTGCACTGGCTTACCACGCTTTTTTACATTTTCCTCTTCTGAACTCCCATCATCAGATTCTTTGTGGGGAGCTTGTTGTTTCCTTTTCCCATGGCTTGTTGATCCCTTCATCTGAACTTTCTTCACCTGTTTACCAGTCATGTCTTCCTTATCTGAAGTTTCTTCACTGATTTTTGCCCCTCCTCCTCTTTTACGACGTTTGTGTTGTTCCTTCCTTTGTGGCTCCTGATTTCCACTATTCCTTTGTTCATCCTCTTGTGTCAAGCCAATACTGAAGTTTGGTATTGGCAGGTCCTTAGTTTTTTTAACCTGCATTAAACAAAACAATTATTAGCATGAAATGGTTTTGGTTCAAAACAATCTGAAACCATTCCTTGTGTCAAATGGTTTCAGACATATACAAAGATTGGTCATTCAAATGGTTTTCCTACTGGTACTAAATGCCTAGTAAATCCACTATTGTGTCAGACATTTGTTCATTCAAAGATTGATGCATAAGAAATGATCACAAATTATTTGATGTATCATGCATGCATTTTGCTTAAAAAAAGCATTCTAATAACACAGGAAGCCAGATCACTATTCTAATAGCACAAAACACATGGTCGACTTTCACCAATATGTAAAGAAATTTTTAAATAGGATTCATTTTTAATATATTGCTAAAACAGCCCTTAAAACAAATTAGATCAGTCCTTAATCATGCAGCATGTTAGACTCATGTCATAAAAACCATTAAGTTCAACAAATGGTTTTAGAGTAAAACCCCCTGAAACCATTCCACACCAAAATTTGTTTCACACATGCTGTCAATCAAATCAACTCTCAGAATTCCTTTCCAACTAACAAATTATAAACTATTTATTTGATTTGAAATAAAAAGTAAAAACAAACTGTTGATTTAGGGTTTCACAGATACTTACAATTACTTAAAACCATTTCCAACAATTCCAACACAAAATCAACTCTCTGAAACCATTTCCAACTAAAATATAAAATTTCTTCAATTTATAAATTAACATGTAAAATTAGGGTAAGACAGAAAATAGGTCTCTGAAATTAACTTAAACCATTTAACCTTACTAATTTGATCCTATACATTGATTTGAATTACAATTACTTGAAAGCACAACAAACTTGAGGAAGAAAACTCATTTCGTACCTTTTTTGTTTTCATGTTGATTGTGCCGTTCGTTTGAATGGTGGTGATGATGACTGTTGTCGTGATGTTGTGACGTGGCCAGCGATGACTGATGATTCCGGTGACGGTGACGGATGATTTCGGTGAGGGTGAACAGTTGAGTTTCTTTGTTGTTCGCAGGCAGTTTTTGTTTGGAAAGAAATTGAATGAAGTTTCATTCAATTTGTCTGAACGTGTTTGAAATGAGGTGGATGGGGGGGTGTATAACGGAATGGGCTGGGTGTGTATAACGGAAGAGACTGGGCTAGCGCGTTAATGGGCTTAACCCTTATGTCCCAATAAAAATCTCAAGTGCATAAGGATCATTTATGGACAATAACCGAACCCCCCGGGGGCACACTAGTTAGCATGACCCATTTTAAAATATGTTATGAGACAATGAAGAGCAGCATTATTTTTAAATATAAAATTAAATAAACACCATAAATAAATAAATAAATAATACCAAAAGGAAGGGTAATTTAACCTCTATTTTATTTTGAGATACCGTAGTATAAAGGGTAGGGTTACCAGAGGAATCAAGAAAAAACGGTTGCAGAGAAGAAACAACAACACCAACGGAGACGATGAATCGACTGCCGTATCTTCCTAATGAACTGATCATTCAAATCCTTCCGTGGTTACCAGTTAAATCTCTTATTCGATTCAAATGTGTTTGTAAGTATTGGTTTTCTATTATCTCTTCCGATACTCATTTTGCAAATTCACAATTTCAACTTAACGCTGCAACACACACTCATCGAGTTCTGTTCGTATCAATTGTACCAATGATAGATTTAGAAGAAACAACACCTCTTCAAACTCGATCTGTAGATTTAGAAGCATTACTTCACAATTATAGGACTTTTGCTTCACACAAGTTCCCGACCAGTTTCAAATTAAAGGTTCATGTAGAGGATTTATACTTTTTCTATCTCATTCAACATTCTATCTATGGAATCCATCCACTGTACTTCACAAACAAATAGCATTATTACTATGGTTTTGGGTATGATCACTCAACAGATGATTACTTGATTGTTTCAATCTCATCTGATATAGACTCATCATATTTGGAGTTTTTCTCATTGAGAGCTAATACGTGGGAACAAATTGATGAGGGTACTCACTTTCACTATTCGAATGCTACTAGAGATTGTCGCATTGCAGGATCACTCTTTAATGGGGCTATTCATTGGTTTGCTTATCATCATGATTTAGAAAAAAATGTTATTGTTGCCTTTGATTTAATGGAAAGGAAACTTTTAGATATGCATTTGCCAGATCAGTTTGACCATAAACTTAGTAATTGTGGTTTGTGGGTATTTCGAGAATTGCTTAGTCTATGGGTTAGGGATTATGATAATCATACAATTGAAATATGGGTGATGAAAGAATACAAAGTGCATTCATCTTGGACTAAGACTCTTGTTCTTCCTACTGATTCCGTTCGTGATAAGTACTTTTACCCTTTAACCTCTACAAAAAGCGGTGATATTGTTGCAACAAAAGGTCTTACTGGATTTGTGAAGTATAATGGTGAAGGACAGTTGTTAGGGCATCACTCCTACTCTCACCATCCATGTGTATCCTGTGTGGCCATGTATACAGAGTCTTTGCTTTCACTTCCCGGGGACAAACAAGAACAAGAATGAGGTTTGTGAAATATTCTTCATATGTTTCATGAGATTTATAATAATATTGTATTATGTACTCTTGGGTGGCTTCATTTGTAGGGCGATATGTGTTTGGCTGCAATTGTAACATGAGCTGATCCAATATGTCTTGAAATTTTTATTGCTTAACTATTTCTATTATGCTTATTTGAAATGTTGTCTGCCTTGTTTGTGTAAGTGGAATAAGGCATAAGGTAATTTCTTTGGCATCCCTATGACTAGCATACTGTCATTATAGCAGTGTGTTAGACACATGCAGGTATAAGAGTTGTGACTCATAAGCATGATGGAATAGAAGAATGGAGTAGAAAAAAAAGTAGGAATGAATGAAGAAGATTGTGACATATATCATAGAGGAACCACAAGTTGCGACTGATACGGTGGGCAACATCACGTAATAGACTAATAGCAGACGAAGAGAAGAAGTGGTTAATGCTGATGTTTGCAACAATTGCAGTGGAGTTTTCATTATATGGTTGATTGATTGCATGTTGATTAGACCATTGTGTGTGTTTATTTGGTAACTCAAAATTTAAGATTTTATTTGAGTGTTCATGTTTTGCCAATTATACAGATTAACTCTTATTTTGGTAATTCAAAACTTAGGATTTTAATTGAATGTGTATGATTGTAATTCAAAACTTAGGATTTTAATTGAATGTGTCATGGATCCACCGTTGTTTCAGGGACAACTCGGTTCAACAGCGGCGAAGTTGATGGTTATCACGCAGCACCTAAGAATGTTGGGTCTGGAAACACAAACTAGAGTTTCAAGATGTGTTGACAGAAATTTTGGAACTTTTCATCGGCCCCACTGATTGTGAGCTCTCTCATTATAAAACAATGTAAGAGATTAGCTCTCTGCTTGATATTATGGGTCCGTTTAGAATGGACCTTTACATGAATTGGTCCATGTTGGGCAAATGTATGTGAATCATTAGATTAAGTGCACTAAATGATTTTGTGATGTACTCTCTTTACCATATAATATTATCCTATTTTGTTTTACTCTTATCGATGTTTTTTGTCTTTCCATGTTTTGTGAACCTTGAGAAAGGTAGATCAAGAAAGAGAAGGGAAAGGAGAGGCATGAATGAACATTTTTTGCCAATTAAATGAGTAACTGATTTGCTAATAGAAAAAACAAACTGTAATTTTTGGGGAAGAAAAATCATTATTGGGTTAAACTTATATTTTTGTCATGTAGCCTATTATCAGAATTATATTTGAAGTTGGATTCAATTTCATCTGTTGTAGTAGTAGTACTAGACCCCATGTTTGTTTCTTGTGTTTTCAAATTGTTTATATTATACAACTATATATGTCAATATTTATAACCACTACTTGCTACCTCAATAATTGGTTGTATCGCAATGGCTAACCATGATCTTGCTACCTCAATAATTTTTTAACTTCAAAATAATTTTTGGACTCAAATGGTAGCTACTAAGGACGTTATTGGAGTGGTCGGAGTTCAAACTTCAAATTCCACATTTCTCCACATTTAAATGTGAGTAGACTAAATTTTTTTAGAGGGTTTTCTTGTAATTTAGTGTCGATCATTAAAATATCATCAAATGATTAACAATATTTTTTAGAGGGTTTCCTTGTAATATAGTGTCGATCATTAACATCAACAATATTTAATTAATCGTTAATCTTTATGGATCTCAATAACATATCAAATGATTTTCAATTTTTCTAATTTTTTTATGGATGATCTATATGATATTAAATAATTATTTTGATAGGTGTGTTGAATATAGTCTTTTAAATGTTAGTGTCATTATATATATAAAAACTATATTAGTAGACTATTTAAATATAAGAAAAATCTATTTTAATATTTTACAATTTTTATATAAAAGACATTCAAAGAGTTTAGAATCAATTTTGTCAAATTTTATATTAGAGTTAGACTTTAAAAGAATAATACAAAACGTTTATAAATATGATTAAAATGTTTTAAGAACGGGTTTTATTAAAATGCTCTTATATGTTTATGAAAAAATGCACTTATATAGTTTCATTTTACAATGCACTTACTATTTGATTTATCAAATTGATGACTAAAAAAGTTTCTTAATATTATTTGATGACTATTAAAAGTTGTTAATATTATAGAGATTAATTGTGGTACACAGACTGTGTAAACCACTTTACACAGTCATCCAATGATATTCTGACATGTCACCTACTCTTAAAATAAGTTTTTGTTTTAAAAATAATTTAAAATTAATTCTTTTTCTGGCAACGTGGAACGTAATCTCCATCACGTTTTCTTCATTTTTGGTTTCACAACAACTGCCTCTGCAATTCTATTCCACTAATCTTTGTTCTGTTTCTTCAATTAAAGTTTGGAACAACACTAATCTCCATTTCTACGTATAGTCTATACCATCCATCATCTCTGCGTCCCAAATAGACATTTTTATTCTTCTTTGCACATATGTTCTTGGTAAGCTTTTAGATATGTGAAGTAATAATATTTAGATTTTTTTGTCCAAAGGCTTAGCAATTGTCCACACCTCTGTTCTCTGCAACTTTATTCTACTGGTTGTTGTAGTTATATGGTTATTTAGGTGGAATATTTTCTTGATGATATTTATAACTTGTAATCTGTAACAACTCAAATAATAGACAAGCAATTTGAAATGGGATCTACAATTTTTCTTTCACTGTTGACTTAATAATGTAACATTACAATGGTGTAATTTTTTAGGGAATGAAATAACAATACTAAGAGTAATAAAATGCAGAAAGCTTAATAGCTCAGTGAGAGAAAAGTCTTGATTCATAATCATAAAATTTCACACTCTTCTATGATGCATCAACCCCCTTTTATGGAAGGTGATAGAAATATTTCTTGTTAGGAATTCTTTTCTCCCACTTCTTCTCAGTACGTGATCATTAGGATCACAAGTGTCCCTCAATTCCTTTGGATTCTTCTGCTGAGTCACCCTTTCTAAAATACTCGATTTTGTTTGTTTCATAATCTTTGAGTTGTTGGCTATTGAGAGTATGATTACATGAGGCATCGATGTTTCTTGTGTGGAAGTATATAACACATTATATTATGATAGAATTTTATTTTGTTGTTTTTCAAGTGATACTACTTTTTCAATTATATATTTTAGTAGGTAAGCATACTGATTTGATCACACTTTACATAGCAGGATTGTGTGTCCTACAATGGCAGATCATGAGATGGTAGATATGCATGAACATACTACCATGATAAACTCGGGTAATATACTTGAAAATGCTACCGATGCGGTATCTGCAGATTCCCTAAATGATAGAATATCATTAGAGCTCCCTTTAGTGCCCTTTGAAGGAATGGAGTTTGCATCAATTGAAGATGTAAAGAATTACTACCTAAGCTACGCCAAGAATAAAGGTTTTAGCTTTCGCATGGGTCGTGTTACCAAATCAAGAACAAATGGAATGGTAATTGGTCAAGAGATTCTGTGTTCAAAGGAAGGGTTTAGATCCAAAAAAAATTTGAAAAAAGAAAATGGTAGTTGTATAGTTCATGATCAAACAAGGGTAGGATGCAAGGCAATGTTGTATATCAAGAAAAAGGAAGATAGGTGGGTTATTTCTAAATTTATAAGAGACCATAATCATGAACTATTTTCTCCAAGAAGTTCACAGTTTCTTCGAGTACATAGAAAGAAGACCAGAGTGCAAAAAAAACTTATTGATGTACTTGATGATTCTGGTTTAGGCCCTAGTAAAATAGCATCTGTGTTGTGTACCGAGAGTGGTGGTGTTGATAATGTTGGATTTAGCCAACAAGATGTTATTAATTATTTAAGTGCAAAGAGACAAAAACAAATGGAAAATGGAGATGCTCAACTGATGTTATCATACTTTAAGAATTGTCAATTGAACAATCCTGGGTTTTTCTATGCATTTCAAATGGACGCAGATGGTAAATTAGCAAATTGCTTCTGGGTTGATTCAAGGTCTAGAATGGCTTACAAATATTTTGGTGATGTGGTGACTTTTGATCCAACATACTTAACAAATAAATACAAAATGCCATTTGTTCCATTCACTGGAGTTAATCATCACCAACAGTCTATTCTATTTGGTTGTGCTCTGTTATGGGACGAAACCGAAGAGAGTTTTGTTTGGTTGTTAAGTACTTGGTTAGAAGCAATGGATGGAGTTAGTCCTAAAACTATTATCACAGACCAAGATGCTGCTATTTCTAATGCAGTTGCAAAAGTTTTTCCACAAGTCAATCATCATTATTGTATGTGGCATATTGAGAAGAAAGTTCCACAATACTTGAGCCATATCTATCATGAACATAGTGAGTTTAAAAATCAGTTTTACAAGTGTATTCACCAATCTACCACCATTGAAGACTTTGAATCTGATTGGGAAGCAATTATAGATAAATATGCGTTGCAAGATAATCAATGGCTAAAGAAGATACACTCCATTCGAGCAAAATGGATTCCTTCTTATGTACGTCACAGCTTTTGTGCTGGAATGTCCACCACCCAAAGAAGTGAAAGTATGAATAAATTTTTTAAGGACTTTTTGAATTCAAGTACTCCATTGAACAAGTTTGTGAAACAGTATGATAAAGCTCTTGATGCACGTTATAACAAGGAAAGAGAGAAGAATGTCAAGACAAGGGATTCAAAACCACTTTTGCGCACTTTATATCCCATGGAAGAAGAGGCTTCAAAAATTTATACAAGAAAAGTGTTTCGAAAATTTCAGGATGAGTTGGTTGGATCCCAAATATTTATCGCGGAGAAAGTTGAATTTTCTAGGGAAGTTTCCACATACAAGATTCATGAAATTTACAAAGAGAAACCTAACTATTATGTGACTTTTGATATCATTTCAAAAGAAGCAAAATGTAGTTGTTCCATGTTTGAATTTGTGGGTATTCTTTGTAGACATGTGTTAAATGTATTCATAAAGGAAAATATTTATTCTCTCCCTTCTCAATATGTCCTACATCGATGGACCATAAATGCTAAGAAAGAATACATTAAAGGAATTGCAATTGAAGACCTTCAGGAAGGCAGCAATAGAGCTTCAAGTACTTCATTGTTTAATAGTATTATGGTCGAGTCTCTTCAAGTATCCGAAAGAGGTTCACGATCAGTAAAACATCATGATGTTGCAATTCAAGCTTTACGAAAGGCAATTACAGAACTTGATCTATTGGATGTTGAAGAATCAACTGAAGAGTTTGTTAATTCAACATTTGAAGTTATGCCTGATGCCTCCAACAAACAGACCATAAATTTGCTTGATCCTCCACTTGCGGCATCTAAAGGCCGTCCACGCTTTATGCGAATGAAAGGAAGTTTAGAATTGATAAAAAAAGGTTCATCCAGTTGTGGTTATTGCAAGGAAAAAGGTCACAACAAGCTTACTTGTCCAAGTTTGAAACACGGAAGGTATCTTAAAAATACATGTTACAAGAACTTGTGCAATTAATTTGATTTTTCTTTTCTTCTCTTTGTTTAGGTGTTTGTAGTCATGTGTTTTGGCTTATTTTTCTCATTGGTGTTTTCTGTGCTTCAAATTGTTTCTTAATTTATTTAATATATATATATATATATATATATATATATATATATATTTATCTTTGCCATTCAAAAAAAAATTGATTTTTTTCTTTTCATTTTACCATATTAAGTTGATTCAGTGACAAGCCAATGTCTTTTAGGTGTAATATCATCAATGGTCAATCTTCTAATTCCAATGTTAAAGGCAAAGCAACTTCTAGTATGGTTGATTAAAAGGTATTGATATTAAGTAATAATTATTTTGTTGGCAATGCTATATAATTATTGTTTTGATGCTAACAATATTATTGTTACAATTGTATGCCGTAGGAATATGGAAGTACAGTAGCAACTTTGAACAAGATCACAAGATTCATGATGCACGAGATGTTACCTCACAATTGGCTACTTGGCTTTGTTAGGATTTATATTATATTGTTTTTTAGTTTAATTTAATATTTGTATTCAATGTCATGATACTGTGTACTTAGTTAGGATTTATGTATAACTCTCGACAACTTGTTCTGATTCTGATTAGAATTTATTCTGATTTTCATGTTATTTCCTTCAATGAATCTGGTTTCATATAAATTTTAATTTTCTTTTAATTTTAAATAGTCATGACAGTGAGTTATGTTGTGTCTTCATGTGGTGATGGTGTATTCATGAAGCATATTTTCATATTTTTGGTTATAAACCTTAATAGTTGAGCTGGTCCTGACACTCAGCAAATTCAAACTAGAGTTTTGAATCTTGCATTATTGAATTTTAGCATTTTATTTATGTGTTAAGGAATCAGTCAACTAAATATGAAAATGAAGAGTGGAAGTTTGGAGCAGTCCAATCTATCATGTTGCCTATGGTAATTGCAAAGCTCACTTTGTCTTATTGAAAGGTAAATGACAATTTGACACAATGAAATGCACAGCTACTGCACACTCATTTTCCCCTTACACAGGTCCTTGCTATGAAGTATTAGCTAGCACACTAATTTTGATTTCAAAAATAAAAAAATAAAAAAATTACCAAGTCATCACTTGTGGAATTTCATAAATTGAGGGTTTGCCAATAATGAATGATACAAGGAGAAGGTCAAGGAGAGAATACAAACATAAATCCCAAAGGCACACACATTAAGCCTACACGCCTAAAGCAGTACCATAACAAGAAACAAGAAAAAAACAAGCGACACATACAACCAATCTAAAGGCTAGGACCTAAACCAATACACACAATAAAAACAGAACAACATAAAACCATCTAGAAATAACACTTCCGCCGCAAACACACCACCAGACAGGAACCGAAAGCAGAACAGAACCAATCGGTGCAGACAACCAGAAAACCATAACAGATAGCATACTGACAGTGCAAAAACAAGTGTCGCAATGATTCAGCCTCCCCGGCACACAAAGGGCAGAGCGCATCTTCGCTTCGAATGACTCCTCTATCCAAAAAAAATGCCACGACTTCTCTAGGTGGATAAGTTGTCTAGATGAAAAAAAAGGCCTAGCCCACACCAGATTGAAACAAAGAACTGCAAAGCCTTAATTTAGCTAAAAGAATTGGGATTCAACCAAGGAGAAGCACAAGGAATAAAATTAACTATACTCAGATCAGTCCAGTCAGTGCGCAGACATGACAGTACCGGATAAATATGCAGCAGCCCTCTACTTTAATAGTAGACCAATTCAGCAAGGTTAAAAATGCAGACGATAATGTCATGCTCGCAGCAAATCCAAATCTGATTCAAGCACCACCTTCATTTAAAGCATGATAAAAAACACACCAGCAACCAAACTAAGGACAAGCTCATATACAGTCAACACCGATTGAATTCCAAAAATCAGCCGACTCCTAGACAATGTAATGGATTTGTACGCCACGAGCTTAGAAAAGGTTGAGGGAATATGTCCATAGCTATTGATCATATTCGTCTGCGCTGTCTTTTTTAGCAAACATCTCAATTGACATTGTATGTCATTTTTTTTTTATGCAAAACTTGTCCACGAGTACCTGCATAATGGTGCAAAAAGAAAAGTCAAAACATTGTTAACTCGGTTGTCCACAACATTGATATACAATTGAATATTGCTAATTAAAGTGACAAGTTAGAAAAGTAATTTTGGAACATTATCTATTTGAATAGTGCCAATCAGAAAGTTAGAAAACTTATTTTGGAATATTGATATATAATTGACTTGTATGACAATGTGCCAAAGGAATTGTATTTGAATTTAATAAATCCACATGAAAAAATATATAGAATCAAAGAAACCAAATAATTGAAGGTGTGGTTGGTTGACCATAACATAAGCATTTGTGATCTTGGCCAAACTACCATGATCTTCTTCCATGGTAGTTATCGACAGACTAAATTGATCCGGTGGAATCATGTTCGAACTTCGTCGAAGACAACACCAATAGCATAAAGTAGAATTACGTTCGAACTTCGTCACGACTTCGATACTAAACTCTCAATCTCAAATTCCAACAATTAGAAACTTTGACGTGTTATCACTTTCACTTCGAAATTTTTGAACCAAAATTTTAGAAACTTTTAGTGTTGTTCCAAACTTTAATTGAAGAAACAGAACAAAGATTAGTGGAATAGAATTGCAGAGGCAGTTGTTGTGAAACCAAAAATGAAGAAAACGTGATGGAGATTACGTTCCACGTTGCCAGAAAAAGAATTAATTTTAAATTATTTTTAAAACAAAAACTTATTTTAAGAGTAGGTGACATGTCAGAATATCATTGGATGACTGTGTAAAGTGGTTTGCACAGTCTGTGTACCACAATTAATCTCTTTTGGTTAAAACTTAAATATTTACTAATTTGTTTTAACTAATAATATATATATATATATATATATATATATATATATATATATATATATATATATATATATATATTAAATATTTAAAACATATTATTGATATATAATGAAAACTTTACAAAACTTAACATCAAGATTAATGCATGTAGTTGTTCATAATCACAACTTGAAGTATGATAATGCAGAAGTTCCAATGCCCTTTGCATAATATTGTCTTGAGTAGTCTCTTAAAGACACATTCTTGTACACTGATGCATTTTCTTCAGATAATAATTCCTTGATTGGACCATAAATTATTGATTCATCATCTGTTCTAAACAATGATGCAACTGAAATTCTTGGACCTATAACCTTTGCTAAAACTCTGTGCTGAACACTAATGAACTTGTCATTAGTTACAAGCTGCACAATATACAATTATTGATAATCATAATCTTATTATTATTTATAACATTTAAATCCTACATATCTATTATATATCTAGCTGTTAAACAAACATATTATCTATGCTCTATGCATGATGATTTTACCTGCAAAAGATCTCCAATGTTTACCACAAGAGCTCCATGAATAGGAGTTACATCAATCCATTTATTGTCATGAAGAACTTGAAGTCCACCTATATGATCTTGCAAAAGTATGGTTATGAAATCATTGTCTGTGTGATTGCTATTTCCCATAGTTAATTCTGGTTCAGGACATGGAGGGTAATAGTGACACAGAACAATAAAACCTTCATCGCAACCTATTTCCTTAAGGTAACCGCGGTTTAGGCCTAGAGCTTCTGACAATAACTCAAGCAGTGTAGAAGCAAGCATCATTATTTTCTCCGAGTATTCAATCACTATATCTCTGCAGATACAATGTAAAAACTATCAATAACAGTTATATTTTTCATTGATTCCAGTACGAGGCCATGCACTGGTTACATAAGTTGGTGTATACACAAAGGACCAAACAATATCATTGTTGTCAAACTTCAAAATTGCATAAGTATCATTCTCTCTCAAATTTAATCTCTAAAAGTATATAAAAATAATAAGTATTCCGTAAAGTATATGAAATCTGTCATTTGTCTTAATTCTCTGATTCTCAGGGTAGACGTTCTGGTAATTTGCAGTTCGGCCAGAAGGTGAAATTTGTCACTTTAATCCCTAAAGTATGCAAAAATATGTGAAGTTCGTCCAGAACATCATAATAGCAGGGACTAAAATGGTGGATTTCATATAGTTTAGATACTACATATTACATTTATATACTTTATGCACTAAATTAATTGTTTATCTTCATACTATGCCCAAAAGACCCTTTCTAAATTAAATTAAAAAAGTCTTTATTCTCTTAACCTCGAAGATCCTATATCATCAATAAATTTATTATTTACCTTCAATGATAATAGTAAAAGCAGTAGGATTGAAAACAAACCTGCAAACTTCTGGAAAATCTTCTGGTTTTGGTGGATTTGGTGCCATCAAAAAACCAATTGAGTCCCTCCAATTAGCAGAAGGGTCATGATAAAGACTATAATTAGAAACATAAACAACTTTCTTGCTAGGATCACGAGTGTAGTATTCTTTCCTCACCATAACATCTTGTTGATGAAACCTACAAGTTCCTTTAATCATCTCATCCAAAACATGAGTTGAAATTTCATGATTTATTACTTGAAAGAAACCCCATTTCTCACATGCATTTTGAACTTTTCTCACAACTTCATCTCTCAATACATGATCATCATGGATACCTGTTAAGTCAATTATAGGGACACTAACCTTTGAATATAATTCATTGACTGAACCATCATTGATATTAGATTGCTCACAATAGAACATCTGTGGAACTTTTGTTACTCCATTTTCTATAAGTCCTTGCACACCAGCTTTTGAATCATCAAATTCCTTAACTTCACTTTTTCTATCATAATTTAAAGCAGATCCTCCCTCCATAGGTGATCAAGAAGACAATATTGAATTGAAAGAAGAAACTTGAAAGTCTTTGATATCAAAATCTTCTTTCCATTGGAGCTGAATAAATAAGGCACCTTTGTTTTTTTCTTCTTCTATAAATGGATGCTTAACATATAAGATAAATAAATTATGGTGACAACTTGTATATAATAAAACAACTAATTAAGAAGCATTTCTAGTAATCTACCTAAAGAATAGACCACAATGAATAATATACTTTTATAATGACGTATTTAATTAATCTTTCTCTTGATGTTGAGGATTACAGCCTGTATATATTAATGCATTCATGTGTATTATACTATTTGTTTAATTGGGTGAAATTTTAAAATCCAAACCTTTGTAAGCAGGCACATCAAAAATGTTTTTTTTTTGAATGGTCATTTGTGTGACGAGAACTTCCATGACGTAGTTTTATTTGAGGCGTGTCAGATACTAAGTGTGGATACCTCTTCTTCTAGATTCAACTGCTGTTGGTATTTGACGATGATTTTACCGAATAACTTGAATGAACTACTAGCTAAGATTCAACTACTAGCTACTAACTTGAGATAGTTTTCATATGACAACAATGGACATGACAAACACTGATATGATATGATATGCCTTTTGGAAATTCCTTTAAGCAGAAAGTTCACCTCACATGATAATATTTTAAAAACTAAACCAACGTAATATGCAATAAATTAGTACAAACTTCAACTCCAAGAATAAGACCTATAACAATTCCTTTTGGAGATTGTTATTATTTCTATCAGTTTTAAGCCCCCTTTTCTCTAAGGCCCTCCAAAAATCCATTTTTGCCCCTAAAGCTAGGATTGGAACATTAGTAAAGCGTTTCTACACCATTTACACTCAAACATAAGGTAATGTGCATTTTTAACTGATTCTTTTGTGTATCTGTAGTTACTTTTTCATAATATATATATTGGTTTAAATTGAAAAATAGATTCTAAAGTAGTTTGAAAAATAGTAGTATTTGTATTTGTAGTTAGTTTTTCATACTATTTTAACTTGCATTATGTGATGATATCAATGCAGTCCCAAACATTAATAATAACATCACAGACAACTTGTTCCCCATTCTGCATAGACTTGATAGGGAACAACAAGAGTTGTTTGGTTTTATGGTGTGGATAATATTACGGACTCAAACCAAACTGTGTGTGAACGAGCTCGACATTTGATTAAAAGTTGGCGTCTAGCACAGTAGGTCCGGTCTTACATTAGTAACCCACAATCGGTGCCTCAACAGGTGAATTGGGGGAAACCAAGTCTACATGAAAACGGTCCACGTACCCGCTACTTCTTGCAGCAAACAACAACCGATGATGACTTTTTCAAACTAAACGATCCGAAGTCAAGGAGTGATACGAATATTAAAATAGACTCGGCATCGTAGCTCTCTACCAACCTCTGACGAAGCAAGTGATTTTGAAAATCCGCAACACAAAACCAATCAAAAGCCAGATCGAGTGATGATCATTGGTCAATCAACGAGACTGAGCACCACAAGCGCAAGGGTCCTGAGTACCATAAGCGCAAGGGTCACCGGAAAACCAGCAAACCCATTAGCACGGCGAACAACCACAACCGTCAACACAAAGTGTTTACGCACCTAGCTCTTTTAAACATTATCAGGCCAAATCAGATCCTGATGAATCTGGATCATGGAAAGCTTCCAACAAATAGCCGATAACTCACTTTATGTGAGTATTATTACAGCTTTTTACTTGCTCTGTTACCTGCTAATATGGTTTTGTATTCAATGTTTAGGTTTATTTTATGTCATTTATGAGTCTAGCATGTATTTAGGATTTTTATGTAATCTCTTCATATAAAGAGAGCTCTAGAGTCATTTGGTGTCAAGACAGACCACTGGACCATTGAAAAGGTTCAAGAGCCAAGGCAAATGATAATCACAGTCAAGACAACCATTCCGTACAACCACAAGAGGCGGCTGACCAGTCAACGCAGTCAAAAGCCGCCACGTCAGATGAAGAATACGAACGGGCGCTAACGCGAGGAAAGACAGCTGGCAGATTTCCCATGTGTTGATAGTGCTGTCATTGTACTAATCATTGGGGAATATGCTTTATTCCTTTGGGCTGTCTTATCCTTGGATTTAGGGAGGCCCATGATCCAAGAGAATGTCCTATATAAAGGTGCCTTAAACCCTAAAGTTAGCATATGCTGAAAGATGATAGATGCTTAGAAAGTCCCGCCGTTGTGAAGAAAGAAGAACCCTAAGACGTTCATGGTGCGCCGCTGCTGCTGATAACTGAAGTCTAGTCTGCTGTTGGACTTGGAGTTTGAGACATCAACTCTAAGGCCATCTCAGTTGTAGGTTTACATTTAAGAATTCATTTTTATGTGTAATCTTATATCTTTGGTTGTTATGGTTTCTATGTTCATCATGAGCTAAACTCTTAATGTTGAAATTATGTGAAGTTTAATTGAAAGTTTAATATGTTTAAGTGATGTGATGTGTGTTTGTATGCTCTTTTAGTTCATTTGTTATTTTGCTATATATTCATATCTAGGACTGATCAACTTAGGTTTGAATACAAGTTTGTTATTAAGAGACATCTAATAATGAATGGATTTAATGAACTAATATGGTTAAGTGAGGTATAGACATATATTCTCTACCTAAGACTTAGACATAAGCTAGGGCCATAGTAAGAGTACAACCACGTGTTTTCTGAACTGTAATGAAGTAAGTTTGACCTAGACATAGGATTCATCTTATCACGCATTGCATTATCCAACGTTGTAGACATACACCATAAGGCAAGAGTTGCTTGCAGAAGTCTTGCCTACACTTATCTCATCACACACATATTAAGCTGGATATTAAATGGATCATAAGTTCAACATGCTTTCACAACTGTTTTCTCACACTATTTTAATCAATTGTTCCTTTAATTTATTTGCAACCCTAAAATGTTATTGTGTTACTTTAATCACTCATAAGTGTAAAACTAATTGAACTAGTCTTGGAGCGAGATTTCCTTATCACAATCCCTGTGGGAACGATACTTTTTCTTATTACTTGTGCTACAGATAAGACTGTGTATACTTGCACATTGCGAACAATTATATCACACTTAAAATACGCAACAAGTTTTTGGCGCCGCTGCCGGGGATTGTGTGAAATTTAGTTCCATTTTTAGTTTATTAGTTTTTAGCTTATTTGAGATTTAATCTGTTTTCTGTCAAATGGTGTTAAGACAGGTGTACGAGAAAATTATATGCACAGGTTGTTATCATCTGAATTCAGAGCAGATCCTGAAATTGAAAGAACATTAAGAATTCTAAGGCGTAATAGAAGAAGTAACCAAGAGGGAGTGAATCTGGCGGAGCAAGAAGATTTTCATAACTCAGAATCAGAATCAGAAGAAGAAATGGCAGATCTAGAACAGCTAGGAGACATGCCTGACATTATCGGTATTGCTAATGACCGAGGAAGGAATATAAGGGATTATGTCGTTTTTATCCAAATGCTATGAACATTAGGATAGTAAGACCTGAGATAACAGCTGCTCAGTTTGAATTCAAACCAATGATGTTCCAAATGCTTCAAACTGTCGGTCAATTCTCTAGTGCTGCTACTGAAGATCCTCACCTCCACTTGAAGCAATTTCTTGAGGTAGCTAGTAACTTCAAAATACCTGGAATAACGGATGATGCTTTCATATTAAGGCTTTTTCCCTACTCACTGAGGGATAGAGCTAAAGGTTGGCTAAACTCTCTAGAGCCTAATTCCATTGCTACTTGGAATGCTCTAGCTGAGAAGTTCTTAGCTAAATATTTCCCTCCTGTCAAGAATGCAAAGATGAGGAATGATATCACTTCTTTTAGACAAGGAGAGGATGAGACTTTGTTTGATGCTTGGGAAAGGTATAAAGAGATGCTAAGGCAGTGTCCACATCATGGTATTCCTGTGTGTATTCAGCTTGAAACTTTTTACAATGGTTTAGTGCCATCTTCAAGAAATATGTTGGATGCATCATCAGGAGGAGCCTTACTTTCCAAGTCCTACACAGAAGGTTTTGATCTCATAGAGAGTATCACTGCAAACACCTATCAATGGCCTACAGCCAGAGCAAATCCCGCTCCTACTCAATCAAGGAAGCCAGCTGGAGTCCATGAAGTTAGTGAAACAACAGCCCTTGTTGTTCAAGTTGCTCAAATGCACAACATGTTGAAGACTTTACTCACGCCACCTGCCTTGCCAGCAGTTGCCAGTGAACCTGTCAAAGTAGTTACAGACTTAGCTGAAGTAGCCTGTGTTTATTGTGGTGGAGCTCACCTCTATGAAGAATGTCCTGCAAACCCTGTGTCAGTCAACTATGTCAATAATTTCAACAAGAATAACAATCCTTACAGTGATCGTTATAATCCTGGTTGGAGGAACCATCCTAATTTCTCTTGGGCAAATGCACAAAATCAACAAGTTCATCAAAAAACACATGTTGTACCCCCAGGTTTTTCTCAACAACCTGGTAGTCAACTAGAGACAATACTGAAGAATTTCATGCAAGAGACAAAGAATTTCACCGTTGAAGCCAAGAACCAAATTTTAGCCCAAGGAGTTAGTATCAAAAATCTGGAGAATCAGATGGGCCAAATAGCCACGACTCTTACTCAAAGACCAAGTGGAAGTTTGCCCAGCACTACTGAAACACCTGCTTCTACCTCAAAAGACAAAGGCAAAGAAACATTCAAGATGATAACTTTGAGGAGTGGAACATAGTATGAAGGACCGAGCATGGGGACAATTCAAATTGAAGATGCTTAAGAAAGGTTGGCTGAAGACTCAACTGTCTCACAGTCAAATCAACAGTTCCCTGCTGTCAGTTCAAAGAAGACAAGTCCTGAAAAAGCACCTGAGTCACCAAAAGACAAGACTCTGGTTGCCCCTGAAGCTACTACCAAGAGTAGCCCTGTTTTAGAAAGAGAAAGACCACCACCTCCATTTCCTTAGAGACTAAGAAGAGCCAAAGAAGAAAAGCAATTTGATAAGTTCATTGAGATCATGAAGCAATTGCATATCAACATTCCTCTCATTTAAGCTATTCAGCAAATGCCAAACTACTCTAAGTTTATGAAGGATGTGCTTACATAGAGGAAGAGGATTTGTGAGTTTGAAACTGTAGCACTTACTCAAGAGTGCAGCCAAATGGTACAAGGGAAAATTCCACCCAAATTGAAGGATCCTGGTTCTTTTACCATCCTTTGCACCATCGGTGATGTTTATATTGGAAAGGCACTGTGTGACCTTGGAGCTAGTATCAATCTTATGCCACTTTCCATATTCAAGAAATTGGGAATTGGAGCTGCAAGGCCTACCACAGTGACACTTCAGTTAGCAGATAGAAGTCTATGTTACCCTCAAGGCAAAATTGAAGATGTGTTAGTAAAGGTAGACAAGTTTGTCTTCCCTGCTGACTTTATCATAATGGATTTCAATGTTGATGATGATACCCCTATTTTATTGGGAAGGCCATTCCTTGCAACTGGCAGAACACTAATTGATGTAGAGAAAGGAGAACTCACAATGAGAGTCAATGCTCAAGAAGTCACATTCAACATTTTAAAAGCAATGAAGTACCCTGTTAAAGAGATAGAAGATGTTTCCTTACTACAATGCTGGGATTCATTGGTTCAAAAACAATTTGAAAAGAAGCATGACCCATTGGAAAATGAGTTAGCTGTACTTGAAGACAAGGAATTGGCACAAGAAGTTAATGAAGATGAAGATCCAACTCAGCCCAAGGCACTTTGGGTTGACAAGTATGAAGCTTTAGAGATCCCTAAAAAAGACCAGAAGGTGAATATCCGCTCAGTTTTGAAGCCACCTGATCTGGAGCTGAAACAATTACCAAGTCATTTGAAGTATGCATTCCTGGAGACTAGTCAGCAGTTACCTGTTATCATAGCTGCTGAATTGACAGAAGAACAAGAGTCAAGCCTGTTGGCCATACTCAAGAAACACAAAAAGGCCATAGCTTGGCAAATGGCAGATATTCAAGGGATTAGTCCAACTGTTTGTATGCATAGAATCCTGCTGGAAGACAATGCTAAGAATAGTGTGGAATGCCAAAGAAGACTCAACCCCATCATGAAGGAAGTAGTGAAGAAAGAGATCATTAAATGGTTAGATGCTAGTATTATATACCCTATTTCTGATAGTGTGTGGGTAAGCCTGAAGGTGTGAAAAACACAAGAAGGGGGGGTTGAATTGTGTTTTGGTTAGTTTTAAAACTTTTTCTAAGTTTTTCAACTTATCAGATTTCGCAGCGGGCCAAAACTTAAACACAATCAACTTCTGGTAAGGTGAACAAAAACAGAGTATGAATGAATGAAAATAGAAAGAAGAGAGAAGAGATGACACAAGAGATTTTATACTGGTTCCTCTCACAAACCGAGAGTAGTCCAGTCCCCTTGCACTTCCAAGGGATTTCACTATAATCACACAAGATTACAATTGCTCAAGCTCACAGCAAGAGACTTCCAATGCTCAAGTAACTCCTTACAAGAGACTTCCAATGCTCAAGTAACTCCTTACAAGAGACTTCCAATGCTCAAGCTCACAAGCAAGAGACTTCTAATCACAAAACAAAATGCAATGTTTTGAACAACTGATAAACAATATTAGAGTTCAGAGAACAAAGAAATACAACTTAAAATAAAAAAGACTGTTCTTAGAATCCTTGAAAAGAAAACTAAGGTTCAACTACTGACAGGCCAGAAGTTGAAGACTAATGTCTTGAATTTGAATATCAACTCAAGTTGTATCTAAGTTAAAATTGCTCTTTGAAATTTAGCAGAATAACAGCTCTTTGTTCGTTGTAAGTGTGTTGTCACGTCTTCAAATTCTTCCTCCTTTTATAGGCGTTGTTGGAGCGTCTTGAATTTGAGCGGACATTGATGAAAGCAGCTAGGTAGTACTGTACCATTGTTTTCGTTTGAAATGTGCTTATTCAAATCAAGTAAAGATCAAATTCTGATCCTTGATTTCGAATATTCGCCCAAATCAGGAAAACAAAGATAGTACAATAGTACAAATGTCATTGTCATGAGGATAACGGTCTGAATGAAGTTCTTCTGCTCCTTCAGATCTTTTTCCATATAGATGATAGTCGTTAAGAGAATGGAATGTTCTTTGACGTCTTCTGCTGTTTCATCATCATCAAAATTTGCAGATAATAAATGATCTTCTGATGACTTCATCTTCTGGTTGACTTTGACTTGCAACTTCTGATGGCTTCAACTTCTGTGTTGGCTTCAGAACTTGCATTTTCCCAACTTCTGGGGATACTTGAAACGTAGTAACCAGAACTTCAATCTTCTAGTGAATAATAAAATTTTTGACTTGTATATCTGCACACTAGAGTAAATTATCAGTATTCCCTATTGTATATTAATACTATTGTTATCATCAAAACTACTTAGGTTATGTCAGAACCAACTTTGTTCCAACAATCTCCCCCTTTTTGATTGATGACAAACCAAGTATTAATTTACAATGGTTGTTATTTTAATCATATAAATTCATCCTTCAGGTTTATGAGGTTTGCAAGCTCCCCCTGAGTTCAGTAATGAATGATTAAAATAGTTTAAAATTTTAATGTTGAATTCAGAACTTCTGTATACACTTTGACTTCTAGAAGATAGGTTTGCAAGCTTTCTTCTGTGGTCAGATCTACCTAAGAGAAAAGTGCAATCTTCTCTTACGTGTATCATGTGTAGAAAGTTCTGATCTCAATAGAAAAATTTCCTTAGAGAGAAAATATTGATAACTGATAAAAAAATAATAACTGAACTTAAATGAAATGAAAAATTTTAATTTGGCTTCAGTTAGTGTTCTTAAATTAATTTACTCTTACTCCCCCTTTTGTCATTAAACAAAAAGGAATAAAATAAAAGGATTAAGAATAAAAAGAACACGTGACTAAGGAATTAGTCAAGTCAAAAATATGCATTAAAATAGATGAGAAAAACCACAATTAGTTAATGCAAATGCTAAAAATGTCTTTGCTCAGAGAGTAATGATGAAATGCAAAAAACATGTAAAAGAGTTTTTATATGAATGAAAATTGTTTGAATGCATGTTTATGTTTTATGTTTATGCAGCAGTTTATATATAGATCTATCTTCTGAATAATAAAGAAAATAAACCAACATAACATAGCTACAATATCATAAAAACAAAAATAATTATCCAAGACAATTAACAAAACAGATCCAAAAGAAATTGTCTAAACAGAACATAAGCAAAATAAAAACACAGAAATCCTAAGGTTGAGGGGGAAGATAAGGGTTCAGCAGCTTGACTTGAAGCTTCTTCAGAGCTTCTTCAGAAATAGACTGTATCTTCTGTAACACAACTTCTGTACCCATCTTGTCAACCACAGATTCTGATTCAGAGTCCACCTTGATAATATTATCCAATTCTTGCTCATAGAAGGTAGAAAACTTATCCACAGCCCTAGACATCACCAGATTCATCTTTTCTTCATGCAACCTCTTTGCTCTTCTGATCCTATTCTCTACAGCCTTATACTCAGTAAACTTGTGCCTTGCAAGGGTCATGATGTAGCTCCTTCTGTACTGAGAACTAAGATCATGCATCATTTGCGTGCACATATTTGCAATAGCAGAGCATTCACCATCCATTTGATCAAGTGCAAATCCAAGAGCAGGTAGATCTTTATGAAATTCCTTAACCTTGTCATTAATGCCCATCAGCACACGCTGAACATCTTCTGGTGTGATGGCTTGAAGGGTGTTAGGAACAGATGAAGATGAGGGTTTATCTAGGACATTTGAGGGCTCAGGTGTTTTATCTTGTTCTGTTGGAGAGGGTGTAATGACTTCTTCAAAGGTTTTAAGATAGTCATTTTCAAAAGTTGTTAACCGAGGAGGTTGGGATTTCTGAGGTGAGGGTTTGTGAAGTTCCAACTCTAGTAGTTGTAAAGCTTTGGCAGAAGTGCCAGCTTCAACTAAGGTTTCAATTGGAGAAGCCTGATGATCTGATAAGGTCTTCTCAGAGTCTTTGGAACTTTGTGAAACAGGGTTAGCAGAAACATGAGCAGCAGGAGTAGTCTCTTGAGGAATAACTCCAGAAGTTGCAACCACTGCATTAACTTCTGTTGCTATCTCTTCAACATTCTCCACAGAAGTAGGAGAAGAAACATCTGCTTCTTGATTTGCCAACTTCTGAGCTAACTCATCTTTGGGAATGGGAGCATCAAGAAAATCATTAGGGTCAGCTTCAATCCCACTTTCCCAACTAGTTTCTTCCC
Source organism: Trifolium fragiferum (assembly GCA_954870985.1). Taxonomy (NCBI): domain Eukaryota; kingdom Viridiplantae; phylum Streptophyta; class Magnoliopsida; order Fabales; family Fabaceae; genus Trifolium; species Trifolium fragiferum. The sequence continues at coordinate 21,143,051 of OX940789.1, forward strand.
AAGCCTTATAAGCTTCAACTTCAGCAATAGTTGCATCACGCTCAGTATCCTCATCTGATTCAAGAATCAACAACTTTGGCTTTCTCTTCCTCTTCACATTAGTTCTGCTCTTCTTAACAACTTCTGGAGCAGCAGGTCCAGAAGCACTAGCCTTCTTAGTAATCTCAACAGCAACCTCTGCTTGAGCAGCAGGTTCTGAGTGTCCAGGGTTCACTTCTTCAACAACTATACTCTTACCAGCAACCTCTGAAGTTTTCTTCACGCCAGAAGTATTTCCAGACTTCTTCTGGGGTGTAGAACTTCTTGTCCTCTTGGGTTGTGGTTCTCCAGATACTGATTCTGCTTTTCTTGCATTCTTCTTCTTCTTCACTTGCACAGGCAACAACTGCTGTGTTGCTAGCCTTTCTTCCACTTTAACATTGGCTCCTTCCTCCAGAAGTTTCTTATGCATACCAGCAATAACAGAAACTTCTTCTGTAGACATAGGGGTGATGTAGAAATACTTATTACTCTCATCCTTCCTTGGTCTATATTGAATCTGAGGAGTAATCACAGGTCCTTGAGACTTAAGGACTTTCTTCACACATAGACCACCAATCATAGAGGGATAAGCATCAATGTAGGATGCATAACCAGGAAAAGTAGTTTTGAGTGATTGAATTAAATAACTTCTGTGAAACATGAAGGAGAGCAATCTGCAGTAATGAGCATTTGTCCTATTCTTGGTCTGACTATCAGTGATAGCTCTACACATGTGCTCAAAAATTACTAGGCCACAATCCATATCAACCTTCTTTCCCAAATAATATAAAGCAAGTTTATATAAGTTAGAAACTTGGTCAGATGAACCAACCTTTGGTAAAATAGAGTCACAGATGATCTTGTAAAGCATCTTGTAGAATGGTACCATATCATTGTTATTCTTAGACGTAGACTTCTTCCCATAGATTTCCTCTTGAATATAAGGACTTACATCATCAGCGCCATATGGAATAATACCTTGCCGTGGTAACTGTACTGCTTGTCTTATATGCTCAGGACTAATTCTGATTAGAACACCACCAACTTCTGAGCGAATCTCTTTGCCATAGTATTCTTCTTCAGGAATACTATTGCTGAGACAAACTTGTGCCTTCATCCAAAAATCTTTAACAATTTCTGAGTAGACAGGTCCATTAAGACAATCCAGGTACGTTGTCAACTTCTGATGAACAAATACTTCCTTCATTCCGTCACAGCCATTAACCCTAATAGCTTCGAAGTCGACTGGTCTTTCAATATGCAGAAATAGGTCAGAAATCGAAAATGGTACTCTGTCTGGAGAGAGAACACCAGGTTTAGATCCTTTGATATCAGCAATTGGGGGTACATTTGTGTTCCTTTCTGCTTGAGTTTGAATGCGCTTGGTAGATGAGGTGGCCATGATTCTGAGTTTAGGGGTTAGGGTTTGCTAATTTGAGAGAAAAAAGAATTACTCTGAGTTTTAGAAGAGATGAAAGTGTGGGTAGTGATTGTGTAAAGTGTGTGAATGTGAACAGTTAGTGTTTAAAAAGGAAAGAAAAACAAACCGCGCAAAAATGTACTAACTGAAAGGACAGGGGTAATAGAGTAACTTAACAATTCACAAAGGAATTAGAACACAATCATCACTAACCAACTTCTTTCTCTAATAGCAAACAGACACGTGTATTAGAAGGTTAATTAAATACCTGACACGTTAGCGACAACAGTTGAAGAGGTAACTCAACAGTTACTGCCACGTCACGTTCAGAACCACTCACAATCTTCTGATAGAGATACAGAAGATGGATTTGTCAACTTCTGATACACAAGTTCTGACTCCCCCTATCTTCTGATATAAGATACCAGAAGATGGTTAGTCTAAACTTCTGATAGAAGGTCTGACTCCCCCTAACTTCTGTTAAACTTCCAGAACTTCCTAAAATAGTATTCTTCACCAGAGTTTCAGCTTATTCACAGATTTCCATCATATTAAGATTCTTTTTGATAAAATCAAATCTTTCTACAGCTAAGGGTTTTGTAAAGATATCAGCCCATTGATTTTCAGTATCAATAAACTTGAGATCAATTACTCCCTTCTGTACATAATCTCTTATAAAATGATGTTTAATCTCAATATGCTTAGCTCTTGAGTGTAGAATAGGATTTTTAGAGAGATGAATGGCAGCAGTGTTATCACAATATAAAGGAATATTATGACTGCTTATTTGATAATCTTCCAATTGATATTTCATCCAAAGTAGTTGTGTACAACACTTGGCAACTGAAATGTATTCTGCTTCTGCAGTTGACATAGCTATGGTGGTTTGCCTTTTACTGGCCCAAGAAATTAAATTCTCACCAATGAATTGACAACTTCCACTAGTGGATTTTCTTTTGAGTTTATCACCAGCATAGTCAGCATCACAGAATCCAATCAGTTTGTAATCATTAGATTTCTGATACAGTAATCCAATGTTACAAGTAGCCTTCAGATATCTAAAGATTCTCTTTACAGCGGTAAAATGAGATTCTCTAGGATCTGATTGAAATCTTGCACACAAACATACACTGAATAATATATCTGGTCTAGAAGCTGTTAGATAGAGAAGAGATCCAATCATACCTCTATATAACTTCTGGTCAACTTTACCTTCAGACTCACCTTTGCCAAGACTTGATGTAGGATGCATTGGAGTGTTCATGGGTTTGCAGTCTTCAAGATTATACTTCTTCAGAAGATCTTTGATATACTTTGACTGATGAATGAAGTTCCCTTTCTTTGTTTGATTGATCTGAATTCCCAGAAAGTACTTTAATTCTCCCATCATGCTCATCTCAAATTCATCTTGCATCATCTTAGAAAAGTTCTTGCAAAGTCCAGCATTAGTTGATCCAAAAATGATGTCATCAACATAGATTTGAATGATCAGAATGTCTTTCTTCATGGTTTTCTTGAATAATGTATTGTCAACTTGACCTTTAACAAAACCATTGTCAACCAAGAAGTTGCTCAGTCTCTCATACCAAGCTCTGGGAGCTTGTTTGAGTCCATAGAGTGACTTCTTTAGTCTAAACACATGATCTGGATTAGAAATATCTTCAAATCCCGGAGGTTGTTTGACATATACTTCTTCAGAGATTACACCATTTAGAAATGCACTCTTAACATCCATATGATAAAGTGTAATGTTGTTGTTGACAGCATAAGAAGTAAGCAATCTTATAGCTTCCAATCTTGCAACTGGAGCATAAGTCTCTGTATAATCAATGCCTTCTTGTTGACTGTATCCTTGTGCAACAAGTCTTGCTTTGTTTCTTGTAACTTCTCCTTGTTCATTCAGCTTGTTTCTGTATACCCACTTTGTTCCAATAATGTTCTTGCCTTTTGGTTTGGTTACCAGATCCCATACATCATTCCTTTGAAATTGATTCAGTTCTTCTTCCATAGCAACTATCCAAGCATCATCAGATAATGCTTCATCAATGGTTTTAGGTTCAATCAAGGAAACTAGACCAAATAAGGATTCTTCATCCCTAAAGCTTGATCTTGTTTTCCTAGGACTGTTCTTATTACCCATGATGAGCTCTTCAGGATGTGATGACTTCTAGTTCATGATCTTCTGTTGGTGCTGTTTGATGATCATCAGATTCTGGAACTTGATTGTCCTCTGGTGCTTCCAGAAGTTGAGGAGTGGGAATAGGTTCACAATCTTCATCTTCTGAGTCTTGAGAATCTGAAATTTCTATAGAGGGCTCTGATTTTTCATGATCAAGCACTTTATCATCAAACCTTACATGCATAGATTCTTCAACTGATTGAGTTTCAGAATTATACACTCTGTATGACTTGGAGCGCTCAGAATATCCAATAAAGATACCCTTACTAGCCTTAGAGTCAAATTTCTTTAGATAGACTTTAGTATTCAGAATGTAACAAGTACAACCAAATTGGTGAAAATAAGAAATGTTAGGTTTCCTTCCTCTAAAAAGTTCATATGTTGTTTTATTCAGAATAGGTCTAATATAGATTCTGTTCTGAATATAACAAGCAGTGTTTATTGCTTCTGCCCAAAAGGATTTTGCCAAAGAGTGTTCATGCATCATGGTTCTAGCCATCTCTTGCAAAGATCTGTTCTTTCTTTCTACAACTCCATTTTGCTGTGGAGTCCTAGGAGAAGAGAACTCATGGAAAATTCCATGTTCTTCACAAAAGGATTCAAAGGGCTCATTCTAAAATTCTCCACCATGATCACTCCTTACCTTTAAGATCCTCAAATCCTTTTCATTTTGAATCTGGGCACAGAAGACACTAAACTCTTCATATGTATCATTCTTAGATTTCAGAAATCTTACCCATGTCCATCTACTATAATCATCAACAATGACTAGTCCATACTTCTTTCCATTGAGTGAAGCAGTGCTAACTGGTCCAAACAGATCAATGTGCAGAAGTTCTAAAGGTCTAGATGTAGAGACAATGTTCTTAGGTTTAAATGAGCTTTTGACAAATTTCCCTTTTTTGACAAGAGTCACAAAGAGAATCTGAGTGATAAGTCAATTTAGGAAGGCCTCTTACAAGATTGTGTTTGCTAAGCTTAGAAATTAATCTCCAGTTAGCATGACCCAATCTCTTATGCCAAACCCATTTCTCATCACTTAGAGTCAACAAACAAAGCACATTCTGATCCTCAAGATCAGATAAATCAACTTTATAAACATTGTCCTTTCTACAACCTTTAAATAAAACAGACTTATCAGAGTTGTTAATTACAGTACATGAATTCTTATTAAACACAACATCATAATTACTGTTACATAATTGACTTATGCTAAGTAAATTATGTTGTAGTCCATCAACCAACCAAACATCAGAAATAGAAAGTGAAGAATTACCTACTTTACCTATACCAATGATTTTGCCTTTCTGGTTCCCACCAAATCCTACAGTTCCTCCCTCTCTCAGAGTCAGGGTAAGGAACAAATGCTTGTCTCCTATCATGTGTCGTGAACATCCACTGTCCAGATACCAAGAGCTTTGCCTTTTTCTTGGGGTGCATACCTGCAGTAAACATTATCTCAGACTTTGGTACCCATATTCTGATGGGTCCTCTAAAGTTAGTTCTTTTATCCTTCTTCTGTCTCTTGTAGTTTCCAGAGGGTCCATAGTGAGGTGCGCCTTTAAAAACAGGTTTAGGCTTAGCCTTTCCTTTGGACCATGACCCAGAGTGTGTCAGCAAACCAGCTTTCAAGTTTGTACAGCCTGATCCCATGCCCCGAGTACTCATAGGCTTGAAGATCTTCTGTACTCCTTTATAAGACTTGGATGCTGAAGCAATGGGAGCAGAGGTTTTCAAAGACTCCACGCTTACTTGAGCATCTGACACTTTTGGATTTTCTATACTACTACTAGGAACAAAATTTGAATAAAGATCAGAAGATGTTCTGCTAATACACACATACTGTTTTGAGTTTCCTTTGACAGTACTCCCCAAACCCTGTCCAGTGTATTTGCCAGCACCATAAATCATAGAGGCTAACTTATGCTTGTCAATATTGTGATGAACAAACTCTTGAAGAGCAATCTCATGCTTATCATAGGGTTTGTTACATGTTCTGCAACCATTTTCAAGAACTTGAATAGTCTTTAAGGACTTCTTATAGTCTTCTTGAATATGATTGACTTTATCATTGAGCATATTAAACTTTTGCTTAAAAAGCTCTAGCTCATTTGATTTTTCCATGTATTTCATCACAGTATCTTTCAAAGCCTTAGAGAGTTGAGTGTCAGAGAGTTTAGAAATAACCTGTTCAATATCTTCTGAATCTGACTCAACATCACTTTCAACATCTGACTCTGCTGTGGCCATGAGTGCCAAGTTAGCTTCTGCATCTTCAGCTTCATCATCAGATAACTTGTCAAGATCTTCCCATGTAGCTAGAAGACTCTTCTTAGCCTTGTTCTTGAAAGTGCTCTTTCTTCCTTTTCCCTTGGTGCTCAAGTTAGGACAATCAGCAATGAAGTGTCCAGGCTTGTTGCAGTTAAAACAATTCTTAGAATCATCCTTCTTATCTTTATTACCAGAACTTTTGTAACCAGAACCTTTGGATCCAGAACTTCTACCAGAATATCTTGGCTTTCTTCTTGCCCACTTCTGGAACCTCTTGGTCAGAAGTGCAAATACATCATCATTTGATCCTTCTTCTTGATCATCTGCAGAAGATTCTTCTGTCTCAGATTCAACAACCTTAGCCTTGAGAGCCTTAGAAGGTCCAAAAGTAGCTGGCAGAGCTAAGGACTTCATTCTCTTCTGAGGTTCATCAGAGGATAGCTCAATCTCATGACTCATGAGTGAACTAATCAAACCCTCTAGACTTAGGGTGTCCAAATCCTTTGCCTCCTGAATAGCAGTGACCTTAGGTCTCCACTTAGCAGGTAAGCTTCTAAGAATCTTCTTCACATGATCAGAAGTAGTATAACTTTTCTTCAGAACTTGAAGACCTGCAACCAGAACTTTGAATCTAGAAAACATAGATTCAATGTTCTCATCTTCCTTCATTCTAAAAAGTTCATACTGTTGGATCAAAAGTGTTGCTTTTGCCTCCTGTACCTGTTTGTTTCCATCATAAGATGAGCATAAAGAATCATAGATACTCTTAGCAGTAGATTTATCTGTGATCTTAAGGTACTCTTCATGAGATATGCAGTTTATCAAGATATCCTTGACTTTGTGGTGCTTCTTGTACGCTTTCTTGTCCTTGTCAGTGAAAGCTTGCCTTGTATCATAATCCAATCTTCCTCTTTCATCCAAACCTTGAAACGTAGTTCCTCTTTCAACTAAGTCCCAAAGGTCATCATCAATACCAACTAGATGACTGTAGATTCTATCTTTCCACCAGGAGAAGGTAGAACCATCACCATTGAACTTGGGAGCTTTGCTGTTGTTTTTCTCCTCAGCCTCATAGTTGTAATGAATCTCAGTTTTCTTGCTATTGTTACCAGGTTCACCCATAGTGTTTTGTCACAACAAATGACTGTCTCACTGCAAACTGATATAACAGAACCGGGCTCTAGATGCCAATTGAAGGTGTGAAAAACACAAGAAGAGGGGGGGTTGAATTGTGTTTTGGTTAGTTTTAAAACTTCTAAGTTTTTCAACTTAACAGATTTCGCAGCGGGCCAAAACTTAAACACAATCAACTTCTGGTAAGGTGAACAAAAACAGAGTATGAATGAATGAAAACAGAGAGAAGAGAGAAGAGATGACGCAAGAGATTTTATACTGGTTCCTCTCACAAACCGAGAGTAGTCCAGTCCCCTTGCACTTCCAAGGGATTTCACTATAATCACACAAGATTACAATTGTTCAAGCTCACAGCAAGAGACTTCCAATGCTCAAGTAACTCCTTACAAAAGACTTCCAATGCTCAAGTAACTCCTTACAAGAGACTTCCAATGCTTAAGCTCACAAGCAAGAGACTTCTAATCACAAAACAAAATACAATGTTTTGAACAACTGATAAACAATATCAGAGTTCAGAGAACAAAGAAATACAACTTAAAATAAAAAAGACTGTTCTTAGAATCCTTGAAAAGAAAACTAAGGTTCAACTACTGACAGGCCAGAAGTTGAAGACTAATGTCTTGAATTTGAATATCAACTCAAGTTGTATCTAAGTTAAAATTGCTCTTTGAAATTTAGCAGAATAACAGCTCTTTGTTCGTTGTAAGTGTGTTGTCACGTCTTCAAATTCTTCCTCCTTTTATAGGCGTTGTTGGAGCGTCTTGAATTTGAGCGGACATTGATGAAAACAGCTAGGTAGTACTGTACCATTGTTTTCATTTGAAATGTGCTTATTCAAATCAAGTAAAGATCAAATTCTGATCCTTGATTTCGAATATTCGCCCAAATCAGGAAAACAAAGATAGTACAATAGTACAAACGTCATTGTCATGAGGATAACGGTCTGAATGAAGTTCTTCTGCTCCTTCAGATCTTTTTCCATATAGATGATAGTCGTTAAGAGAATGGAATGTTCTTTGACGTCTTCTGCTGTTTCATCATCATCAGAATTTGCAGATAATAAATGATCTTCTGATGACTTCATCTTCTGGTTGACTTTGACTTACAACTTCTGATGGCTTCAACTTCTGTGTTGGCTTCAGAACTTGCATTTTCCCAACTTCTGGGGATACTTGAAACGTAGTAACCCGAACTTCAATCTTCTAGTGAATAATAAAATTTTTGACTTGTATATCTGCACACTAGAGTAAATTATCAGTATTCCCTATTGTATATTAATACTATTGTTATCATCAAAACTACTTAGGTTATGTCAGAACCAACTTTGTTCCAACAAAGCCCTATTCAATGTGTACCAAAGAAAGGAGGCATGACTGTGGTTGTCAATGAGAAGAATGAATTGATTCCAACAAGGTCTGTGACTGGATGGAGAATCTGCATGGACTATAGGAAGTTGAACAAAGCCACAAGGAAAGATAATTTTCCCTTGCCTTTCATAGATCAAATGCTAGATAGATTGGCTGGTAAAGATTTCTACTGTTTTCTATATGGTTATTCTGGTTACAACCAAATAGCCATAGCTCCTGAAGATCAAGAGAAAACTACTTTTACTTGTCCCTATGATACTTTTGCTTTTAGGAGAATGCCATTTGAACTTTGTAACTACATTTCAAAGGTGTATGATGGCACTGTTCTCAGATTTAATTGAATCAGCGATGAAAGTTTTCATGGATGATTTTTCTGTCTTTGGAGAATCATTTCATGATTGCCTCTCAAATTTGGAACTAGTGTTAATCAGATGTGAAGGGAGCAACTTGGTTCTCAACTGGGAGAAATGCCAGTTCATGGCCAGAGAAGGTATTGTGTTAGGGCACAAAATTTCAAAGAAGGGATTAGAAGTGGATCAAGCCAAGATAGAAGTTATTGAGAAGTTACCTCCCCCTGCAAATGTAAAAGGAATTAGAAGTTTTTTGGGTCATGCTGGTTTCTATAGAAGGTTTATCAAAGATTTTTCTAAGATTACAAAGCCTTTATGCCAACTGTTGCAGCATGATGTTCCATTTGATTTCAATGAAAACTGTATGAAAGCTTTTAATACTCTGAAGACAGCTTTAGTCATGGTACCAGTTATCATTTCACTTGACTGGACCAAGCCATTCGAACTTATGTGTGATGCTAGTGACTATGCTGTTGGAGCTGTGCTGGGGCAGAGGCAAGACAAGACTTTTCATTCCATCTACTATGCAAGTAGAACACTTAGGGTCTGTTTGGCTAGCCAAAAAAGCTAGCTTATAGCTTATGTCTTATAGCTTATAAGTTAAAAGACCTGTTTGGTAACAGACTTTTCTGTATGAGCTTATAGCTTATTTTACTGACTTATAACTTATTTTCCAGATGCTATTTCAAGTAGCTTATGAGCTTATAGCTTATTATTTTTCTTCCATTTTTACCTCTTATTATTTTAACTAATGTTCGCTCTTACCCTTTTTTTTATTTCACTTTAAAATAAACCATACCTTTTTTTTGGCTACATGATAAACCATAGTTTTTTTAATAAATATAAACTATACTTTTTTTTAATAAACCATGCATGATTATTCATTATTACCTTATGACAATTTTTACGTGAATATAAACCTTATGTATGCACTACAAAAAAAAAATGTTATGTATGCTACTCACTATAAAAGATAACGTTGATTTATATAAAATAAAAAAATAACGTTGTTCAGTTTTATAAAATAGCCTAATAATTATTGTTTTTGACCAAAATATAGTAATAAACCATACTTTTTTAATCTTGTCAAAAAAAAAAAAACCATAGTTTTTTAATAAAAAAGTCAATAAGAAAACCCATAATTTTTTGAAAATAAAATTTCAACCAATAACAATTAGTTTAGTAATATAAAAAATAAATATTATATTAGTACATTTAATTTTTAAATTTCAAGTATATTAAATATTAATTTGACATAAATTTTATTTTGAATTAATAATACCCTTTTATGTCATTTTACATTTATCAGCTAGTTGAACCGCTAATTTTACCAACCACTTCAATTAACTTATCAGCCATCAGCTATAAGCTATCAGCCATCAGCTAGCTTATCAGCCAACCGCTAATTTTGCCAAACAGAGCCTTAATGAAGCTCAACTCAACTACACAACAACTGAAAAGGAATTGCTAGCTGTGGTATTTGCCTTTGATAAGTTTAGATCCTATTTGGTTGGTACCAAGGTGGTAGTCTACACTGATCATTCAGCCATCAACTACCTCATTGCAAAGAAGGATGCCAAGCCAAGGTTAATCATATGGGTTTTGCTTTTACAAGAGTTTGATTTGGAAATCAGAGATAAGAAGGGAATAGAAAACCAAGTGGCAGATCATCTGTCTGGACTCTCAGATGAAGTGTAGAATCAAGAAAGGTATGTAATTAAGGAAGAATTCCCAGATGAGCAATTACTTGCGATAACTGGAGATATGACTCCTTGGTATGCTGACATTGTCAATTATTTAGTTAGTAAAGTAGTTCCCCCAGAACTTAATTCCCAACAAAGAAAAAGATTTTTCCATCAAGCTAGGGATTATTTCTAGGATGAACCTTTTCTTTATAAAAAATGTGCTGACCAAATATTGAGAAAATGTGTGGCAGGCCAAGAGGCAAGTCTAGTGTTTACACAAACAAAATGATATCCATTCATTAAAATCGAGATAATACATCAAATACAACCACATATTCAACTTCGCTAAAAACGTAAAGGATGAATCTGCGAACAAACTCACAGCACCCGAGTTAATAGCATACAACGGCAAAATGCCTACTAAAAATAATATTATAAAATTAAAATCACCGGAATATTCATGCTTCTGGATCTGCAACGTTGATGACCAAATCATTGATTGAATCAGTAATTGGCTCAAGATAATCTTTCGAGAAGAATCAAATGAACACCGCAACAATACGGGAAATCAAATAACGCCGCACAAGACGACGACTCACACAACGCCGCACTTAGATGGCGACATTACACAAAAAACACAAAAGAAAAACTTAATCTATGTGAAAATCACTTATTTATATTAAAAGAATAGAACAAAATGGTGTAGAGGGGGTGATTCTAGGCCAAAAATGACCCAAAATCACCCCTCTATGATGATCAAAGAGACTTTGGAGACAAAAGAAAATTTTCTAAAAAACTACGGCCGACAGAGCCAAATTGTGTTCACATAATAAGCTATCATATTTGGTGCACACAGAATAACAAATATGATAACTATCATATCATATTTTTTATACATACCTCATAATTATATGATAAGATATATATATATATATATATATATATATATATCATAATTAAATGACAAAATTAACTTTGTAAAACCATTAATTTTTTTTCAAAGTTATTTTGTAATACTTTAAATTTTATAAATATGTTTTTTAAATAAATATTCATTAAATTTATATAATTTTAAATAAAAATCGTGAGCAAATAAACAAGTTAAATTTTGGTATAAGAATCATGATCAAATAATAACTCAATTATATGTAATATTTGATAAATAACTAAATAAATAAATTACATCTTATTTGTGGAGAAAGCCCAACAATATTATAGATTAACGCACCTAGCCCTTTCAAACATTATCAGGCCAAATCAGATCCTGATGAATCTGGATGGTGGAAAGCTTCCAACAAAATAGCACCACAGAGATTAACAACCAAAATTGAATTTAAAGACAAGGCCAAAAAAAAATCAACCGAGCACCAAAATCCTAACATCAAATCATGAGAACATGTTTGTCTCTCTCGGCCTCTGAATCTCACCCACTGATTGCTTTTGAAACCAAACTACCGACCACCATTGTTGTTCTATCAATAGTGTGATTGATTCTTATTCTTCCGGAAAGCACCAACCGACTTCAATTTGTGGGACTGTATCACCGACTGATTGCAACTCTCGAGACAATCTTGAACTGCACAATCTACAGTTTCTTTGTTGAAACACACAAATCAATTGTTTCTGTCGAACAACAGAATTTTGTCCGTGACCATGTATGGAGCAACAAGCAGAAACCATCGACGTCTTCTAGAGACAACCCCATAAGGGGTGTAAGGATTGTGGCATCGCGACTCTAGAGGAATCGATTGCACCACCGCAAGACTAGGGCTACATTGCAACCGACAAGTTTGGATTGAGAGGAGGGTGAGATCAGTGGAGAGACGAAAGTTGTGAGGCTATGTAAAAACCCTAGTCATTTGGCAAACAAAAGTTGTTAACAAAATTTTCTATAAGTAAGAAAGCATTCATGATAATAGTCATTGAGAGCCGTTTGATATGCAAAATATGATATAAAATATGATAATGACAGGATATAATATAAGCAGAATAACAATTATCCTATATTCTATTTAGTGCACACAGAATAATAAATATGATAACTATCATATCATATTTTTTATACATACCTCATAATTATATGATAAGATATATATCATAATTAAATGACAAAATTAACCTTGTAAAACCATTATTTTTTTCAAAGTTATTTTGTAATACTTTAAATTTTATAAATATGTTTTTTAAATAAATACTCGTTAATTTTACATAATTTTAAATAAAAATCGTGAGAAAATAAACAAGTTAAATTTTTGTATAAGAATCATGATCAAATAATAACTCAATTATATGTAATATTTGATAAATAACTAAATAAATAAATTACATCTTATTCGTGGAGAAAGCCCAACAATATTATATTTTGAGAAGATTTTGTTGATGTTTCTACTATTCCAGACCAAATTATGTATATTGCTTGGTTTTGGTTTATAGGTCGGGAAGGGCGATTCATGTCACCTTCCCCGAATGGTGTAATAATCCCTTGAAGTGTTTCCATGACTCAAGGGTGTTTTTTTCCTGGTTTGTAAGGGTTTAGTACCTCTTGTACTTCTTATTAAAGAAAAACGTGACAAATGACTAATAAACAACAATTACATGGAGGATGCGGCTGTTTTGTTTGATAAAGAATTGAGACCGGCGGTTGAAAACATTGTGGTTGGGGGAGGTCCTTTTTTTGGAGACCTACAATGGAGGCTGGCTTCTTTACCTATTAAGTTTGGAGGGCTAGGTTTGTACTCGGCAGTAGAGGCCACCTCATATGCATTTGTGGCTTCCAGGTTTCAAATACAGACATTACTTAGTCCGAGATGTGCTTTTTGATATTTCTAGGCGTGCGGAAATCTCTGTGAAGAAAGAAGCACCAGTGAACTTCTTGACAGACCCACAAGAAGGGAGATCGACACTTCGGCCTGCGGATGTTTTGGTGTATGGATGGATAGGAGGGAAACATGCTTGTGTAGATTTGACTGGATTTTCTCCATTTGTCGGACTAGGGGTTGAAGATTTTACAGTAGGACGAGCAGCCCTCAGAGCTACTTCAAGCAAAATGGTCAAACATAAAAAAGTGTGTTCTGACAATCAACATGCATTTTATACCGTTTGCTTTTGACACATTTGACTTTCTAGCACCAGATGCAGTAGATCTTCAAAAAAGAATTCAAAGGGTATGCATAGTAATGTGGTGTCGCCTAGGTCTCGGAATGTAGTTTTTTTTAGATTGGGTTTTGCTATACAGAAAGGTTCAGCGGCGCAGCTTGTTACCCGTTTACCTTTTATTCAGCTTGTTGCCTGATAATTTTTATGGAAAGATTTCTTTTATATGCTTTTTTTTTTTTTTTAGAGATGTGGTTTTTAATACTATTTTTATGGGAAGATTTATTTTATGCTTATCTTTCTTTTTTATTTTTTTTATTAGTTCAGAGTTAAAATTACACTTAAGGGCTCAAAACTCGAAACACCGTTAAAAGTGATAAGGACAAATTTGCATTTTTAATAGTAGTTTCTTTTAATATATTGTAAGTAGACAATAGTAGTTTTTTTTAGTATATTGTAAGTAGATAATTATTGGTGATAAATATTTATCCAATTTTTTAATGCATGAGTGACAAATATTTGTCAATGATTTTTTATTTTATCGATAAGAGCTAATTGTCTTGTTTAAAAAACTATAATTTAATTTTTATGCTTATCTTCAAAAGTGTTTTCTATTGTTATTTTTATGAGTATATTTGTTTTATTCTCTTTTTAATTTTTTTATGAGTAGATTTGCTTTATGCTTATCTTTGGATTTTTTTTGTTATTTTTGTTTTGTTTCTTTTTTTAATTAGTATATTTGTTTTATGTTTATCTTCTTTTTTTTTTGTTATTTTTGTTTTGTACATATCTTTTTCTCAATTTAGAGTTAAAATGACATTTAAAGGCATAAACAGTGAAATATTATTAAACATACTAAAGACAATATAGATTTTTTAGTAGTAATTTCTTTTAATATATTGTAAATACTATTTTTATGGGAAGATTTATTTTATGCTTATCTTTCTTTCTTATTTTTTTTATTAGTTCAGAGTTAAAATTACACTTAAGGGCTCAAAACTCGAAACACCGTTAAAAGTGATAAGGACAAATTTGCATTTTTAATAGTAGTTTCTTTTAATATATTGTAAGTAGACAATAGTAGTTTTTTTTAGTATATTGTAAGTAGATAATTATTGGTGATAAATATTTATCCAATTTTTTAATGCATGAGTGACAAATATTTGTCAATGATTTTTTATTTTATCGATAAGAGCTAATTGTCTTGTTTAAAAAACTATAATTTAATTTTTATGCTTATCTTCAAAAGTGTTTTCTATTGTTATTTTTATGAGTATATTTGTTTTATTCGCTTTTTAATTTTTTTATGAGTAGATTTGCTTTATGCTTATCTTTGGATTTTTTTTGTTATTTTTGTTTTGTTTCTTTTTTTAATTAGTATATTTGTTTTATGTTTATCTTCTTTTTTTTTGTTATTTTTGTTTTGTACATATCTTTTTCTCAATTTAGAGTTAAAATGACATTTAAAGGCATAAACAGTGAAATATTATTAAACATACTAAAGACAATATAGATTTTTTAGTAGTAATTTCTTTTAATATATTGTAAATACTATTTTTATGGGAAGATTTATTTTATGCTTATCTTTCTTTCTTATTTTTTTTATTAGTTCAGAGTTAAAATTACACTTAAGGGCTCAAAACTCGAAACACCGTTAAAAGTGATAAGGACAAATTTGCATTTTTAATAGTAGTTTCTTTTAATATATTGTAAGTAGACAATAGTAGTTTTTTTTAGTATATTGTAAGTAGATAATTATTGGTGATAAATATTTATCCAATTTTTTAATGCATGAGTGACAAATATTTGTCAATGATTTTTTATTTTATCGATAAGAGTTAATTGTCTTGTTTAAAAAACTATAATTTAATTTTTATGCTTATCTTCAAAAGTGTTTTCTATTGTTATTTTTATGAGTATATTTGTTTTATTCTCTTTTTAATTTTTTTATGAGTAGATTTGCTTTATGCTTATCTTTGGATTTTTTTTGTTATTTTTGTTTTGTTTCTTTTTTTAATTAGTATATTTGTTTTATGTTTATCTTCTTTTTTTTTTTTGTTATTTTTGTTTTGTACATATCTTTTTCTCAATTTAGAGTTAAAATGACATTTAAAGGCATAAACAGTGAAATATTATTAAACATACTAAAGACAATATAGATTTTTTAGTAGTAATTTCTTTTAATATATTGTAAATACTATTTTTATTGGAAGATTTATTTTATGCTTATCTTTCTTTCTTATTTTTTTTATTAGTTCAGAGTTAAAATTACACTTAAGGGCTCAAAACTCGAAACACCGTTAAAAGTGATAAGGACAAATTTGCATTTTTAATAGTAGTTTCTTTTAATATATTGTAAGTAGACAATAGTAGTTTTTTTTAGTATATTGTAAGTAGATAATTATTGGTGATAAATATTTATCCAATTTTTTAATGCATGAGTGACAAATATTTGTCAATGATTTTTTATTTTATCGATAAGAGCTAATTGTCTTGTTTAAAAAACTATAATTTAATTTTTATGCTTATCTTCAAAAGTGTTTTCTATTGTTATTTTTATGAGTATATTTGTTTTATTCGCTTTTTAATTTTTTTATGAGTAGATTTGCTTTATGCTTATCTTTGGATTTTTTTTGTTATTTTTGTTTTGTTTCTTTTTTTAATTAGTATATTTGTTTTATGTTTATCTTCTTTTTTTTTGTTATTTTTGTTTTGTACATATCTTTTTCTCAATTTAGAGTTAAAATGACATTTAAAGGCATAAACAGTGAAATATTATTAAACATACTAAAGACAATATAGATTTTTTAGTAGTAATTTCTTTTAATATATTGTAAATACTATTTTTATGGGAAGATTTATTTTATGCTTATCTTTCTTTCTTATTTTTTTTATTAGTTCAGAGTTAAAATTACACTTAAGGGCTCAAAACTCGAAACACCGTTAAAAGTGATAAGGACAAATTTGCATTTTTAATAGTAGTTTCTTTTAATATATTGTAAGTAGACAATAGTAGTTTTTTTTAGTATATTGTAAGTAGATAATTATTGGTGATAAATATTTATCCAATTTTTTAATGCATGAGTGACAAATATTTGTCAATGATTTTTTATTTTATCGATAAGAGTTAATTGTCTTGTTTAAAAAACTATAATTTAATTTTTATGCTTATCTTCAAAAGTGTTTTCTATTGTTATTTTTATGAGTATATTTGTTTTATTCTCTTTTTAATTTTTTTATGAGTAGATTTGCTTTATGCTTATCTTTGGATTTTTTTTGTTATTTTTGTTTTGTTTCTTTTTTTAATTAGTATATTTGTTTTATGTTTATCTTCTTTTTTTTTTTTGTTATTTTTGTTTTGTACATATCTTTTTCTCAATTTAGAGTTAAAATGACATTTAAAGGCATAAACAGTGAAATATTATTAAACATACTAAAGACAATATAGATTTTTTAGTAGTAATTTCTTTTAATATATTGTAAATACTATTTTTATTGGAAGATTTATTTTATGCTTATCTTTCTTTCTTATTTTTTTTATTAGTTCAGAGTTAAAATTACACTTAAGGGCTCAAAATTCGAAACACCGTTAAAAGTGATACGGACAAATTTGCATTTTTAATAGTAGTTTCTTTTAATATATTGTAAGTAGACAATAGTAGTTTTTTTTAGTATATTGTAAGTAGATAATTATTGGTGATAAATATTTATCCAATTTTTTAATGCATGAGTGACAAATATTTGTCAATGATTTTTTATTTTATCGATAAGAGCTAATTTTCTTGTTTAAAAAACTATAATTTAATTTTTATGCTTATCTTCAAAAGTGTTTTCTATTGTTATTTTTATGAGTATATTTGTTTTATTCTCTTTTTAATTTTTTTATGAGTAGATTTGCTTTATGCTTATCTTTGGATTTTTTTTGTTATTTTTGTTTTGTTTCTTTTTTTAATTAGTATATTTGTTTTATGTTTATCTTCTTTTTTTTTTTGTTATTTTTGTTTTGTGCATATCTTTTTCTCAATTTAGAGTTAAAATGACATTTAAAGGCATAAACAGTGAAATATTATTAAACATACTAAAGACAATATAGATTTTTTAGTAGTAATTTCTTTTAATATATTGTAAATACTATTTTTATGGGAAGATTTATTTTATGCTTATCTTTCTTTCTTATTTTTTTTATTAGTTCAGAGTTAAAATTACACTTAAGGGCTCAAAACTCGAAACACCGTTAAAAGTGATAAGGACAAATTTGCATTTTTAATAGTAGTTTCTTTTAATATATTGTAAGTAGACAATAGTAGTTTTTTTTAGTATATTGTAAGTAGATAATTATTGGTGATAAATATTTATCCAATTTTTTAATGCATGAGTGACAAATATTTGTCAATGATTTTTTATTTTATCGATAAGAGCTAATTGTCTTGTTTAAAAAACTATAATTTAATTTTTATGTTTATCTTCAAAAGTGTTTTCTATTGTTATTTTTATGAGTATATTTGTTTTATTCTCTTTTTAATTTTTTTATGAGTAGATTTGCTTTATGCTTATCTTTGGATTTTTTTTGTTATTTTTGTTTTCATTGGATTTTTTTTGTTATTTTTGTTTTGTATTTTTTTTTTAATTAGTATATTTGTTTTATGTTTATCTTCTTTTTTTTTGTTATTTTTGATTTGTACATATCTTTTTCTCAATTTAGAGTTAAAATGACATTTAAGGGCATAAACGGTGAAATATTATTAAACATACTAAGGACAATATAGATTTTTTAGTAGTAGTTTCTTTTAATATATTGTAAAATCATAAAGTATTTTCATAAGATTAAAAATAAGACAAATTCAAACGGGCCCAATATATTAAAGGTATTACTATTAAAAATCTTAATTTGTCCTCATCAATTCTTAAAAATATTTCAAATCTTCTATTTGGTAGAAAAATAAGTTATATTTTTCAATTTACTATTTTTCTATAAAATCGGTAAATTGTACTCTATATTTATTATAAAAAAAATCCGCTCTATTTTTGTTTACTCTTATATAAAAAATACAGGAGAAGTGTATTATTGATGAATATATATTATAATAATTAAGGGGTAAATATATATTGTAATAACGCACGGGACAATTGTTTTAATAAAAAAATTTATCATACACGGGACAATCGTTTTAATAAAAAAAATGAATTGAATAATATATAATAATAATACACGGAACAATTATTGATGAATATATGTCATAATAACACACGGGACAATTGTTTTAATAAAAAAATTTAATCATACATGAGACAATTGGTTTAATAAAAAAAAGAAATTGAATAATAAATATTTCTTATTATTAATTATAATTCATTACACAAAAATATATACACGTGACAATTATTTTAATAAAAAAGACTTAATTTAATAAGTTTTACAAAAATATCAAAGAATAACTTCATTTATTATTTTTATTTTTTGGCTTAATTGCACTTTTGGTCCCCCTATTTTGCTAAATCTGCAATTTTGGTCCCCCTATTTTAAAATCAAACATTCTAGTCCCCCTATTTTGATTTTTGTTGCACTTTTGGTCCCCCATCCCATTTTTTGACCAAGCGGCAACCAAAACGCTTACGTGGCAATACATGTGGCAAATAAAAGTGCCACATCAACAAATATTTTAATTATAATATTAATTTTTTAATGTTCAATACGAAAGATACTAATTTTTTTTAAAACATTGATTTTTTTTTTAAAAATCTGGAAAACCAAACAATATAATTTTTTAAAAAATCTGAAATATTAATTTATTTTTTTAGAAAAAAACTGAAAAAACCAAAATTATTAATTTTAAAAACATTGAAAGAAAAGTTAATTTAAAAAAAAACCGAAATATTAATTTTTTAAAAAAATATCTGAAATTTTATTTTATTTTATTTTTAAAAAATTTATAGATTTATTTTAAAAAATTAATATATCAGATGTTTTTAAAAAAAAAAATTAGTTTTATCAGTTTTTTTTTAAATAAATTTTTTTTTTAGTTTTTTTTTAATATAATATTTCAAATATTATAAATTTTATAAAAATCAGAAATATTAGTTTTTAAAAAACTGAAATTATTATTTTCTTTTTAAAACCTGAAAATAAAATATTATTTGAAAAAAACTGAAATATTAAATAACTTTTTAGATATTTTATTAAAAATTAATATTTTTTGTTTTGTCATATTTTTTTGGTTTTTTTTCAGAATTTTTAAAAATAAATTAATATTTCAGATTTTTTTAAAAAATTTTATTTTTTGGTTATTCAGATTTTTTTTAAAAAAACATTTCAATTTTTTTAAAAAATTAATATTTTTCATATTGGAAATTAAAAACTTAAAATTAAAATATTTGCTGACATGACATTTTTATTTGCCACATGGATTGCCACATAAGCGTTTTGATTGCCACTTGGTTAAAAAATAGGGTGGGGGACTAAAAGTGCAACAAAAATCAAAATAGAGGGACTGAAATGTTTGATTTTAAAATAGGGGGACCAAAATCGCAGATTTGATAAAATAGGGGGACCAAAAGTGCAATTAAGCCTTATTTTTTTGGTACACGACGTCACTTATATTTTAACAATATTTTATAAATAAAAGTCAATATTTTATTTTAAAAGTAAAATCAAAACACCAAAAGTAAAGAATAACTACTTTTTTTTTAAACTAATAACTTCTAAGATTTAAGAAAATTAGATCAAACAATATCTAAGATGTAATATATTTCAGAATTAAAAAAAAAAAAAACATCAAAAATAGAATAATTTTAAAATATGTTATGAGAAAATGAAGAGCAGCATTATTATTTTAAAATATAAAATTAATTAAACACCATAAATAAATAAATAAATAAAAAACACCAAAAGGAAGGGTAATTTAACCTATATTTTATTTTGAGATCCCGTAAAGTATAAAGAGTAGGGTTACCAGAAGAATCAAGAAAAAACGGTTTCAGAGAAGAAACAGCAACAACGGAGACGATGAATCAACTGCCGTATCTTCCTAATGAACTGATCATTCAAATCCTTCCGTGGTTACCAGTTAAATCTCTTATTCGATTCAAATGTGTTTGTAAGTTTTGGTTTTCTATTATATCTTCCGATACTCATTTTGCAAATTCACAATTTCAACTTACCGTTGCAACACACACTCATAGAGCTTTGTTAATATCAAGTGTATCACCTCATGAAACTCTATCCGTAGATTTAGAAGCATCTCTTGACGATGATAGCTCCCTTGTTTCACTCAACCCTAATTTTATTCCATCCGATCCTTTTCCTTATTTTGAAATTAAAGGTTCATGTAGAGGATTTATACTTTTTCTCTATTGTTATTCAAGCTTCTATTTATGGAATCCATCCACCGGAGTTCACAAACAAATACCTATGCCTCCTCTTTGTTTCAGTTTAGTTAGTTTAAAAGCACAATATTATGGTTTTGGGTATGATCAGTCAACAGATGATTACTTGATTGTTTCAATCTCATCTGATATAGACTCATCATATTTGGAGTTTTTCTCATTGAGAGCTAATACGTGGAAACTAATTGATGAGAATGAGGTTACTCACTTTCACTATTTGCATGCCACTAGAGATTATTGCATTGCAGGGTCACTCTTTAATGGGGCTATTCATTGGTTTGCTTATCGTCCTGATTTAGAAAAAGCGGTTATTGTTGCCGTTGATTTAATGGAAAGGAAACTTTTAGATATGCATTTGCCAGATCAGTTTGACCATAAACTTAGCAATTGTGGTTTGTGGGTATTTCGAGAATTGCTTAGTCTATGGGTTAGGGATTATGATAATGATACAATTGAAATATGGGTGATGAAAGAATACAAAGTGCATTCATCTTGGACAAAGACTCTTGTGTTTCCTACTGATGTCCTTCCTGATGAGTACTTTTACCCTTTAACATCTACAAAAAGCGGTGATATTGTTGCAACAAAAGGTCTTACTGGATTTGTGAAGTATAATGGTGAAGGACACTTGTTAGGGCATCGCTCCTACTTTCGGCCGATTTTTTGGGTTTTTGGCCGATTTTTTGTTTTTCGGCTGATTTTAGGTTTTTTAGCCGATTTTTTGGGTTTTCAACCGATTTTTTGTATTTTCGGCCGATTTATGATTTTTTGGGTTTTTTTAGGTTTTTCGGCCGGTTTTTTTGATTTTCGGTGTTTTTTTGGTTTTATGTTATTAATAAAAATAATCTATTTAATTAATAAATATGTTATTAAAAAATAAAAGTAATTTAATAGATGGATTGGATGGATATCCATCCATTTAAAATACCATAATGGATGGATTTGATTGGATTTTATCTCCAATGGATGGATTGGATTGGATATTTTGAATGAGTTTTCATGGGTTGTTAATGGATTAATGGATTTTTTTTATCCATCCATTAGCAATCCGATCCAAATCCATCCAATCCATCCATTTTGACACCCCTAAGAATTTATATAAAAATTTGTGGAGGGAAATTGAGAGGGAAGAAATTAGGTTAATGAAAACCTAATCGTAATAAACTTATAATATAAGAGATTAGAGAAAAGGATTATTATTATATATATCTATTTACAATATATTAAAAGAAACTACTACTAAAAAATCTATTTTGTCCTTAGTACGTTTAATAATATTTCACCGTTTATGCCCTTAAATGTCGTTTTAACTCTAAATTGAGAAAAAGATGTGTACAAAACAAAAATAACAAAAAAGAAGAAGATAAACATAAAACAAATATACACATAAAAAAAGATACAAAACAAAAATAACAAAAAAAATCCAAAGATAAGCATAAAACAAATCTACTCAAAAAAAAAATTAAAAAGAGAATAAAACAAATATCTATACTATTATTATTTGTCTTCCTCAAAGTAAAAAGTACACTTGGCGTCCTCACGTTACTTCTGAAGGATCAAATTTATATGTGGCATTATTTTAATAATGTGGCGTCTATGTGGCGCCTACGTGTCTTTTCTTTACGACCTAAAGGGACACGGTTCAATTCCCACTGACAACAAAATATTAATTTTATGATTTTTTTTGTCTTTCTTATTTTGCCTTGCTTTTTATTTTTTTTTACCGATTATTGAATCTATTGTGAAACAAAAAAATAATATAGATATTAAGATTGGGATGAATTCTATAGGATAAGTATCAAAAAAAGAATCTATTGTCAAACAAAAAAATTGAATTGCCTTGATTTTTTTTTTACCAATTATTAAATGTATTTCCCAAAAAAATAATAACAAACCTTACAAAATAAAAAACAAACAAAAATTAATTAAAAGATAATATATATATATATATATTAAATTACATTACCCTCTCTTGAGAGGTGCTTAATTACATTAATCTCACCTCTTATGTTAAATATATATATTTTCCTCCCCTCTTATACAAAATATATTAGAGAAAATTATTCTCCTCTCCCTCGATAGAAATTTGAATTTCATCTCTTTTCCCCTAATATTAAAACATACATTTTCCTCTTTTAATCAAACTTCATTTTAATTTTTACACGAGTTTTATTAATTCTTTAAGCAATTAGAAATAAATTTCTTCTGTTAGTTCATATATCTTTGAATATTTTAATGGAACATTTTATAAAAATAATTAAGATGTGAGACCTAAAATTATCATGTTGCTTAGTATATTACACGGGTTTGATTTAATTCTTTATACTATAAGAAATTACTCTCTCCTATTAGATCAAATATCTCTCGAAATTTTAACCGAATATTTTACGCTTATAATTAAGACGCGAGACATAAGATTATAGTCTCAATTGTCTTTACTTTTTACGTACGTTTGATTTAATTCTTCACACCGTAATAGATTACCTTTCTGTTAGACTAAATCCTTTTTGATATTTTAATTGAAAATTTTGTAAAAAAAATTAAGATGTAAAGTTTAAGGTTATAGTTTCAATTGTTTTTCTTTTTTACACGGGCTTGATTTTGTTTTCACACCGCAAGAAATTACTCTCTTCTATTTGATCAAATTCATCTTAAAATTTTAATTGAACTTTTTACAAGATATTTTAATTGAACTATTCGATCAAGAAATGCCTAAGAATATTGTCTCAAATGTTTTACTTTTGACGGCTATATTTATTTCTTTACGCCATAAGAGATTATCATATTTCGTTAGAACAAATTTCTCTGGATATTTTAATTGAAATTTTACCAAAATAATTAATAATTGAGACCTTAGGTTATGATATCAATTGTTTTACTTTTTACTCGGGCTTCATTTAGTTTTTCAAGTCGCGAGAGCGATTACCCTCTTTCATTGAATCATATCTCTTTGAATAATTTACTTGAACATTTTATATATATATAAATAAGTTATAAGGCCTAAGGTTATGGTCGAATTGTTATATGAAATTCATTTTAATATCTTAATAAAAAATTTACAAAAATAATTAAAATGTGAGACCTAGAGTTATGGTCTCAATTGTTTTACTTTTTACACATGTTTGATTAGTTCTTCATAATGTAAGAGATTACCATCTTCCGTTAGAACAAATTTCTCTGGATATTTTTATTGAAGTTTGTACAAAAATAATTAATAATTGAGACCTTATGTTATGATATCAATTGCTTTACTTTTTACTCGGACTTCATTTAGTTCTTCGAGTCGTAAGAGCGATTACCCTCTTCCATTGGATCATATCTCTTTGAATAATTTACTTGAACATTTTATATAAATAAATAAGTTATGAAGCCTAAGGTTATGGTCCAGTTGTTTTACTTACTACACAAGATTAATTAGTTCTTTACACCGTAATAAAATACTCTTTTCTGTTAGAGCAAATCTCTCTTGAAATTTTAATTGAACTTTTTACAACTATTATAAAAAAGCGAGACCTAAGATTATAGTGTCAATTGATTTACTTTTTACACAAGCTTGAATAATTTCTTCACACCTATAAGAGATTATCCTCTTATGTTATAGGAAATTCATTTTGATATCTTAATAAAAAAATTACAAAAATAATTAAAATGTGAGATTTAGGGTTATGATCTCAATTGTTTTACTTTTTACACATGTTTGGTTTAGTTCTTCACAATATAAGAGATTATCATCTTCCGTCAGAACAAATTTCTCTGGATATTTTAATTGAAGTTTTTACAAAAATAATTAATAATTGAGACCTTAGGTTGTGATATCAATTGCTTTACTTTTTACTCGGACTTCATTTAGTTCTTCAAGTCGTAAGAGCGATTACCCTCTTCCATTGGATCATATCTCTTTGAATAATTTACTTGAACATTTTATATAAATAAATAAGTTATGAGGCCTAAGGTTATGGCCCAGTTGTTTTACTTATTACACAAGATTAATTAGTTCTTTACACCGTAATAAAATACTCTTTTTTGTTAGAGCAAATCTCTCTTGAAATTTTAATTGAACTTTTTACAACTATTATGAAAAAGCGAGACCTGAGATTATAGTGTCAATTGATTTACTTTTTACACAAGCTTGAATAATTTCTTCACACCTATAAGAGATTATCCTCTTATGCTATATGAAATTCATTTTGATATCTTAATAAAAAAATTTACAAAAATAATTAAAATGTGAGATCTAGGGTTATGATCTCAATTGTTTTACTTTTTACACATGTTTGGTTTAGTTCTTCACAATATAAGAGATTATCATCTTCCTTTAGAACAAATTTCTCTGGATATTTTAATTGAAGTTTTTACAAAAATAATTAATAATTGAGACATTAGGTTGTGATATCAATTGCTTTACTTTTTACTCGGACTTCATTTAGTTCTTCAAGTCGTAAGAGCGATTACCCTCTTCCATTGGATCATATCTCTTTGAATATTTACTTGAACATTTTATATAAATAAATAAGTTATGAGGCCTAAGGTTTTAGTCCAGTTGTTTTACTTATTACACGTGATTGATTAGTTCTTCACACCGTAATAAATTATGCTTTTCTGTGGAACAAATCTCTCTTGAAATTTTAATTGAATTTTTTACAAGTATTATAAAAAAAAGCGAGACGTTATATTATAGTGTCAATTGATTTACTTTTTACACGGGCTTGAATAAGTTCTTCACACCTGTAAGGGATTATTCTCTTATGTTATATGGAATTCATTTTGATATCTTAATAAAAAAATTTACAAAAATAATTAAAATGTGAGACCTAGGGTTATGGTCTCAATTGTTTTACGTCTTACACATGTTTGATTTAGTTCTTCACACCTTAAAAAATTACTTCCTTCTATTACATCAAATCCCTCTTGAAATTTCACTTGAACGTTTAAAAAATAAAAATTTAAGAAGCGAGACCTAAGAATACAGTCTTAATTGCTTTACTTTTTACACGGTCTTTATTTATTTTTCACACCTTAAGAGATTACAATTTTCCGTTAAAATAAATTTTTCTTGATATTTTAATTGAAGTTTTAAAAAAATAATTAAGATGCGGGACCTAAGGTTATGATCTCAATTACTTTACTTTTAACATTGACATTATTTAGTTTTTCATACTATAAGAGATTACACTCTTCTGTTAGTTCATATCTCTCTTGAAAATTTAATTTAACATTTTACAAGAACAACTGAGATGTAAAAGATTACGAGCTTTACTTTTTACAGATGCTTAATTTATTTCTTCACACTGTAAGAAATTACTTTCTTCTGTTTGCTAAATGTAATCCCTATTAAAATTTTAATTGAACTCTTTACAGAAACAATTAAGAAGACCTAAGAGTATGGTCTCAATTGCTTTATTTTTATACACGGGCCTGATTTTAGTTCTTTATATCGTAAGAGATTAACCCTCATTTGTTAGATCAAACTTCTTTTAATATTTTAATTGAACATTTTATATAAATAACTAAGATTCGAGGTCTAAGGATATCGTCTCAATTAATTTTTTATGTGAGTTTAATTTAGTTCTTCACACTTTAAAAGATTACGCCACTTCCGTTTGACGGGATATCTCTTTGAATAATAAAGATTTTGGTTTCAATTATGTTTTACTTTTTACACCGGCTTGATTTAGTTCTTTCTGTTAGATCAAATACATTTAGAAACTTTTTTACCTAATAGTCAAAATACAAGGTTTAAGGTTAGATGCTCTTGAATGAATTTTTCATCCCATAAAATATTATTCTCTTCCATTAGAACAAAACCCTCTTGATAGATTAATTGAATTTTCTACCAAAACAAGAATAAAAGAAATATATGTGCATATTAAAATCATTAATTCTAACAAAAAATTTCCAAAATCAATATATTTTTATAAATGAAAGCTAACTCATATATAACGCGTGCAATTTTTCACTTCTAAAATATTAATTAGTTTCAAAATAGAATTATATATATATATATATATATATATATATATTTTAAAATCTATATAAAAGAATGAATTTCTAGCCCGTGCTTGGCACGGGTGTCCATACTAGTACTTATAAAAATAGCAATAGAAAACACTTCTGAAGATAAACATAAAAATTAAATAATAGTTTTTTAAACAAGACAATTAGCTTTTATCGATAAAATATAAAATCATTGACAAATATTTGTCACTCATGCATAAAAAAATTGGATAAATATTTATCACAAATAATTATCTACTTACAATATATTAAAAAAAACTACTATTATCTACTTACAATATATTAAAAGAAACTATAAAAACCGGACCGGCCGGTTCGATCGGTTTAACCGTGAACCGGACCGACATCCGGTCCAAAATAGTATGTTAACCGCTGTTACGAGTATAAATTATAATCTTAAAGTATTTTCATAAGCTTAAAAACAAGGCAAGTTCAAACGGGTCTAATATATTAAAAGTATTACCACTAAAAATCTTAATTTGTCCACATCAATTCTTAAAAATATTTCAAATTTTCTCTTTCGTAAAAAAATAAATTATATTTTCCAATTTACTATTTTTCTATATAATAGTTAAACTGTACTCTATATTTATTATGAAAAAATCAACTCTATATATTATTGATGAATACTTCTATATATTATATACTAATAATTACGGGGTAAATATATATTATAATAACACACGGGACAATTGTTTTAATAAAAAAATTTGATCATACACGGGACAATTGCTTTGATGAAAAAAAGGAATTTGTACCAAAAAAATAAAATGAAAAAATGAATTGAATAATATATTATTATAATAAAAATACACGGAACAATTGTTGATGAATATATATTATAATAATACACTGGATAATTGTTTTAATAAAAAAAGTAATCATACACGGGACAATTGATTTAATAAAAACAATAATTGAATAATAAATATTTGTTATTATTAATTATAATTTATTACACAAAAATCATACATGGGACAATTGCTTTAAATATTTTTTTTTTACTTAATTTAATAAATTTTACAAAAAATAACAAAATAACGTCATTTATTATTATTTTTTTTAATACACTACGTCATTTATATTTTAACAATATTTTATAAAAAAAAATCGATAGACCCGTGCGTCCCGTGCAAACGTATTCGCACGGGTCTCAAAACTAGTAAGTTTAAAAAGTATTGAAAAGTATATATGGTTGACTTGTTGATAATGTATAAAAATCAAAGTATAAGATGCTCTGAAAACACAAGTGTGACGACACTTGCTCATTAGTACACTTTTGGCATGTTTACTTGACATGTCTTAATATTTTATTTATTTTTAGTTTAAACTTTATTTTTTATTTACAATTAATTCAACCGAAAATAATATAAATTTAATATCATCTAATTTAGAGGGATCAATTTCACCATCCACTTATGGATGTTCCATTAAATACCAAAGTTTTTTTTACTCTTTATGGTTAGCCCACCAAAATTAATATTTTCTAGTATTGATGAATTTCCGCAGAAACTATGACAATTTGCAGAAATAGAAATAGAGGTAAAATAGAAATGAAGAAATAATTCCCGTTCAATCTTCATCTCATTGATATCCCTAATCTCCAATAAATATTACACTTGAGGGATTCCTTTTTCACAAATTGATGTTTTCGTTCCATCACTATGCCAGCTCCCAATCAGAAAAGTCTCACATAATAATAGCATAAGGAAAAACCACACACCACAAAATAGTATAGACAAAAATGTGGAAATAGTCTTTGCAAGTACTAATTGACTAAGAATTTTCCATGTCGGTCCTTTAAAGTTTTTTTTTTTAATAATTTGGACCCTTTTTGTTCTTCACTAAAATATATTATAAATTGGGGCATTGGCAATGTATATACACACAACACTTAATCAAATTACATTCAAATATTGATACATAACTTCTCATGACCTCAATGTCAATGATGAATCCATTTTGTTTGAAATTGATTCAAACCACATTTCTCGTGTGTTTGATGTTGCAGCCAAACCTTGTTTGTTCAAAAGAGGTTGTTAGGTGCATACAAAGTGAGAGGCAAGCACTCCTTCAATTCAAGGCTGGCCTTTCTAAAGACTATGGCATGTTGGCATCGTGGACGACGGCAGATTGTTGCCAATGGAAGGGAATTGGTTGCAGCAACCTCACTGGTCATGTACTTATGCTCGACCTTCATGGTAATTATGATGATGATGATGATGATGACCTTCATGATAGTTTTTATATTAACGGTGATATCCATGAGTCACTGATGGAGTTACAACAGTTAAAATATCTGAACCTCAGGGGAAATGATTTTAAAGGAAGTAATATCCCAAGTTTCTTAGGATCTTTAAGAAATTTAAGATATCTTGATCTTTCTAATTGTTATTTTGGGGGACAAATTCCTATTCAATTTGAGTCTCTTTCTAATTTAAAATACTTGAATCTTTCCAATAATAATCTTGATGGTTTGATTCCTCATCAACTTGGAGATCTCTCCAACTTGCAATTTCTTGATCTCAACAACAATAATTTGGTAGGAAGAATTCCATCTCATCTTGGAAATCTCTCCAACTTGCAATATCTTGATCTCAAGTACAATTCTTTTGAAAGAAGCATTCCATCTCAACTTGGAAAGCTTACGAACCTACAAGAGCTTTACCTTGGACAATATGATGACAGCGGCGCTCTGACAATTGGCAACGGGGATCACAATGGAGGTCAGTGGTTGTCCAATCTAACTTCTTTAACTCAGCTTCACATGTTATCTATATCTGATCTTGATAGATGTACCGGTCAGCTTCGCCTAGGCCCAATTACACTGCAAGCCCACTATCGCCAACAGCCCAATATAAATAAATCATGATGCGCGCCCGAACCGACTCAGTTCGCCCGCATCCAGCTCATTTGACCCGACCCAACTCGCCTAGGCCCAGTTTCGCCCATCCAGGCCCAATGTGCCACGAACTATCAATGAAACACGTGAAAAATAAGCTTATACCACGACCGGGGAAGCTTGGCGCCAACGCTTTCCCCCACTACGCTCCAAATTCGGACTCACCCCATAGTGAGACTTCATGGGATCGTGGGGAGTTATACACCCCCTCTGTGTGCCTATAAATACAACCCCCAAAAGAAAATCAAGGGGAGACCGAAAAATTAGCCTGAGTACAATCGATACTTTGCTCATTATCACTAAATATACACCCCCTAAGTTCCACACCGGAACAATAGATTTCATAGCTTGTTGCAAATGATTGATAAGTTACCAAAATTGAGAGAACTAAGTTTGAAAAATTGTAGACTTGTTGATCATTTTATCCATCCATTGAATGCTTCCAAATTAAAATTTTCTAATTCTCTTTCTATCCTTGATCTCTCTGACAACAACTTTGCATCATTCATGATATTCCAGTGGCTGTCAAACATAAGTTCCAATCTTGTTGAGCTTGACCTTAGTAATAATGATATGGTGGATCTCCCATCAAATCATTTTTCCACAAAGATGATTAATAGGCTTTCAAAATTGAGAGAACTAAGATTATCTAATAACAAGTTCACATCATTCATGATATTTCAATGGCTGTCAAACATAAGCTCCAATCTTGTTGAGCTTGACCTTTCTGACAACCTCTTAGAGACTTCTCCGGCACATGGCTATGGCATAACAATGAATTCTCTTGAGAGACTTGACCTATCATTTAATAGATTGAAATGTATTCACCTTACGTTCTTTAGTGCTGAATGACAACAATTTCACCGAAGACCTTCAATCAATTATTCATAATTTTTCGTCTAGTGGTTGTGTTAGAAACTCACTTCAAATGTTACAACTTAGATGGAATGAAATCACTGGAACTTTACCTGACCTTTCTATATTCACATCATTGAAAATATTGGATCTTTCTTATAATCAGTTGAGCGGAAAGATTCCTCCGGGTAGTAGCTTGCCATTTCAGATGGAATATTTATCCATTGCAT
Organism: Trifolium fragiferum; assembly: GCA_954870985.1. Taxonomy (NCBI): domain Eukaryota; kingdom Viridiplantae; phylum Streptophyta; class Magnoliopsida; order Fabales; family Fabaceae; genus Trifolium; species Trifolium fragiferum. The sequence goes on from OX940789.1 coordinate 21,173,956, forward strand.
CAAACCATTTAGGAGGAGGAATTCCAAAATCATTTTGGATGAATGCATGTAAGTTGAAATCATTGCACCTTTCCAACAACAGTTTTAATGGCGAGCTTCAAGTAATTATCCATCACTTATCAAGATGTGCTAGATACTCACTCCAAGAATTAGATCTAAGTTCTAACCAATTTAATGGCACACTATCTGATCTCTCAATATTCTCAGTTTTGGAAATATTTGATATTTCTAAAAATAGGCTAAATGGGAAGATATTTGAAGATATTCGATTTCCAACTAAACTGAGGACACTACGGATGGATTCGAACTCTCTAAATGGTGTGATCTCTGACTTCCAATTTTCTGGTATGTCAATGTTAAAAGATTTAGTCTTATTTGACAATTCACTAGCATTGAGATTTACTGAAAATTGGACCCCCACCTTTTCAACTGCGCAATATAAGATTGAGATCCTGCAAACTTGGTCCTACATTTCCTAAATGGATTCAGACACAAAAATACTTTGAGAAACTTGATATTTCTAATGCTGGAATTTCTGATAATGTTCCAGAGTGGTTTTGGGCTAAACTATCATCAAAAGAGTGCGACTCAATGAACATTTCATACAACAATCTCAAAGGATTCATTCCGAATCTTCAGGTAAAAAATCAGTGTTCTTTTTTATCTCTTTCATCAAATGAATTTGAAGGCCCCATTCCACCATTTCTAAGAGCTTCCATATCTACTGATCTGTCCAAAAATAAATTCTCTGATTCTTTACCATTCTTATGTGCAAATGGTATAGATACAATGTTAAGGCAGTTAGACCTTTCGAATAACCATTTATTTGGACAAATTTCAGATTGTTGGAGCAATTTTCAATTCCTAGCTTATTTAGATTTGAGCCACAACAATTTTTCAGGGAAGATTCCTACTTCAATGGGATCACTTGTAGAACTGCAAGCATTACTATTGAGAAACAATAGCTTAACAGAGGAGATCCCTTTCTCCTTAATGAATTGCACAAAGTTAGTAATGCTAGATTTGACAGAAAATAGATTAGAAGGACACATTCCTTATTGGATTGGAAGCGAATTAAAAGAGTTGCAAGTTTTAAGCTTACAAAGGAATCACTTCTTTGGAAGTTTACCATTTGAAATTTGTTATCTACAACACATTCAACTCTTTGATCTCTCATTGAACAATCTATCTGGACGAATTCCCAAATGCTTTAAAAATTTCACTTCAATGAATCAAAAATCTTTATCACAAGATTTTTCCATTCATCAGTATGTTATCGACAAGACTATTGGAGAATTTGTTGGATATTATTTGAATGCATTCTTGACATGGAAAGGTGTAGAACAAGTGTTCAATGATAAGGAATTGTTTCTTCTTAAAAGCATAGATCTCTCAAGCAATCACTTTTCAAAAGAGATTCCACTTGAAATAGCAAATTTGATTCAATTGGTCTCTTTGAATTTATCAAGAAACAACTTCACAGGGAAAATTCCTTCAAATATCGGAAAGCTAACATCACTCGACTTTCTTGATTTGTCACGAAATAAGTTGCTTGGTTCAATTCCTTCTAGTCTTTCTCAAATTGACCGGATTGGTGTGTTAGATTTGTCACATAATCAATTATCTGGAGAAATTCCAAGGAGTACACAACTACAAAGTTTTAGTGCCTCAAGTTACGAAGGTAATCTTGATCTTTGCGGGCCACCACTTGTAAAATTGTGTGTTGAAGGGGACTCGCCACATGAACCAAAAGTAAAAATTCAAGACGATGAAGATTTGCTTCTCAGTCGTGGATTTTACATAAGTCTGACATTTGGATTTATTATTGGCTTCTGGGGAGTATTCGGCTCAATCCTAATCAAGCGTTCTTGGCGACATGCTTATTTCAAGTTCATGAACAATTTAGTGGATAACGTTTACATGAAATGCAGATGGTGGCTCAAAGATTAACCGGTAATAAATACTTACATGTTTTTAACATCAAATAGTCATCATAAATATATTTTTATGCATAATTTCTATTAGAATTTTGTTCATTTTTAGTCTCTATAGTTACTTACATAATGTGTTTTTGTGCATTCAGATACAAATAACATTTTAAATTAATTATATGTAATAATGTGTTTTTGTACATTCATGACAGTGCAATATATATATATATATATATATATATATATATATATATATAATGTTCTGAAAATGTTTTAGCTAATAATGTGATTCATGTTTTAACTTTTAAAACTTTATATTTTCGACTTTATATCTAAAGTGGTTAACACTTAAACTACTAGGGTGGCAGCATATTGTGCAGCTTCTCTAAAGGATAGTGTAAAGTGTATTGTTGTGGCCGATCGCGCTTTGTGGAGGACTTGTGTTTTCGGCGTGAAGTTAGCTGCTTTCCGGGTTTCTTCCTCTTGTTGGTCTTCACCTCTGCTTCTCTTGGTTATGCCTCTTAATGGCTTTTCTCTATATCTTTTCCATTTGGCCTTTGTTTTGTTGTTTCGGTTGTTTTCGGTTGGTTTGTATTTTATTTGAGTGTCGGTTGGTTTCAGGTATTTTTAAATATCTATTTGCCATTTGGTTCCCGATATTTTTCAAAACACTCGCTTTGTCCTGATTACACAATCCGGACATACAGAAATTAAAGACCTCTTTTTGTAAATCCTGATTGTGTAATCCACACAAATTGAACATTTTGAGAAATGTTGGGGGCAAGGAGAAACTATCCTCTAGGAAATAGATTGGTGGGGCATCTCTGTTATGTTAGTCTCTTGTTGAATCAAGTTGCAACTTGTAATACCTTTTGTGTTTTCTATAATTTATTTATACAATAAACATTGGTGAAGTATTGTACGAGTACCAAATACATGTATCATTTTCTCATGGATTTTACTCCCAAGTTTTTTATTCTAACAAAAGCACTTAAAACTAATAATTTGAATTTTGTATCCAAAAAAAAAATAAAATTGAATTTTCAAAATTGCACCTTAATTTATTTATTACATTTTGGTAGATATTAGGAATACTTTTATAGTATTTTACTTTTGGGATTGGTTATTATGCATAAGCCATCCTTATGCACCATGCATAAGTTACTTAGCGCACTCCCCAAATTACTCGTGCACCCCTCAAATTATTCGTGCACCCCCCATATTTCTCGCGCACCCCCAAATTTCTCGCGCACCCCTCAAATGACTTGTGCCCCCAATTTTGATTTTATTTTTTTTGTCCCCCCACATTTCTAGCCTAAACCTTTTTGCTGTGGAAATGTTTTTAGAGATATGCAATCCAAAATCATTAAGTGCATACGATGATTTTGGAGTACAACCCTATAATTAGAATAGAAACCATAATTGTGATTTAATGGTTTCGATTGTCTTATATAAGAAACCAAAATTATTGTTAAATGGTTTTAAATAATGATTATAATTGTGGCAAAAAAATAAAAAATTATGATTATAATAAAAAACCATTGAACCATTTTGCTGTGGGAATGATTTCAGATGGTTGTAATAAAAACCCATTAGATCATTTAGATGCATAAAATGGTTTTTGAGTACAACCCTTTAAATTAGAATAGAAACAATAATTGTGATTTAATGGTTTAGGTTGTCTTATATGAGAAACCAAAATTATTGTTAAATGGTTTTAAATAATGATTATAATTGTATCCAAAAAAATAAAAAATAATGATTCTAATTATAGGTTGTGCTTCAAAATCATCTTATGCACTTAATGATTTTGGAGCGTATATATCTGAAACAATTCTCACGACAAAATGGTTTAGGCTAGAAATGTGGGGGGACAAAAAAAACATTGGGGGCACAAGAGAAATTTGGGGGGTGCACGAAAAATAATTTGGGGATGCGCGAGAAATTTGGGGGGTGTGTGAAAATTTTGGGGGTGCATGAGTAATTTGGGGGGTGCGAGAAATTTACGGGTGCATAAGTAATTTGAGGGGTGCACAAGTAATTTGGGGGGTGTGAGATGGGGTGTGAATGTGTGAGTTGAGATTGACTAGGATTATTACATGTGGATGCTCAATCTAATGAGTGTTATTGACTTATGTACCATGCATAAAGATTGTACTTATGTATAATAACTTTAGCCTTTACTTTTCTACATGAAAACCAACAGAAAAAGCAAAGGTCCAAGTGCTTACACGTAAATTATATGAGGCCTATGCGATTGCAAATTAAAGACACAAATTCTATACTTTCATATTGTTAAAGAAGACTCACATCGCATGCGAGAATGCCTTAACAAGTGTTTATAAGTAAGATGCAATCTTCACCTTGCAAGTCGGTTTTATAAGATTGAGTTAGGCCAAATACTCAATTCTAAGATGGCTCTGAAAAATATCGGGCCCACGATTTGGGAGAGTACCGGTACCGGGTACGTACCGGTACCGGATACTCTTATGGTACTCCTTGGGTACGCACCGATGGTGTATCTATTTTATTTTATTTTTTTTGCAACGGGTACACGTGTGGTACTCTTGTGGTATGCGCGTGGTACACAAATCCTAAAAAACTTAAATTTTTTTCCTTTTTCGTTTATTCGCTTTTTTTATTTATAGGAAGATTTATGTTTTTTATTTGTTTATCATATAAAAGTAGCAGCTCTACTAAAGCAATAACAAACTAATAACTGGATTTATTCACTCATCCATTGAAAATGAATAGGCTCAATCTAATTTTATTCAAACAAATCATCTGCTCTCGAGAGAGAGAGAAATAGTAATACTTATAATGAATGAACAACAAAAACATATGATATTGGTATATAAATGGTTTTCTTGAAGATGCAACTCTTTCTCAGGAATAACTTGAGTTAGACGCCATTTTTTTTAACGATGATAAAGAGGGAAACAATTTGACTTTTTTTAGCTAATTGTTTTTTAATTATTTGTTTTAACAATATAGTTCTATTGTGTCAAAAAAAAAACAATATAGTTTATTATTTTATTTATATAATTATATTAAATTAAATTATACAGACGTATCCGCACCTTAATTTTGTAAAATTGTCGTACCCTGTACCAGTACCGGTACCGTACCCGCACCTAGGCATCATAGTATCAGAGTCTATCAACGATTCGCTGGGCCATTTCGCGGGTTGCCCTCCCTACCAAGTTCAGCGCCAATCACCACGGAACCAACTAACGATTGGTAATGCGGCAGAGTTTATTTGCACATACATCACCTCCATTGTCGTCATCTTCGCCTCAAGTTCTGGCCTCCACCTCCATTGATTGAGCATTTCATCCATTGATCCACCATCAATGTAGACTGTAGTCATTTTAAAACTCGTAAAATTATAACTTGTTTGTGGCTCCGAAGAGTTCTAACCGAAAAGAAGTACTATTTTTTTTGGTAAGCAAAAAGAACTACTATAGAGTTAAGTCTGTGAAGTCCCGATACTCAAAAAATGGTGATGTATCGTGTCCGATACGTACTCGATACCAATACTCTTTCGATACGTCCCGATACTCGTATCGGTAAAGTATCGGTTAAATCATTATTTTTAAATAAAAAATAATATCCGATACTCTTCCGATACGTCTCGATACTCGTATCGGAAAAGTATCGGTTAAATTATTATTTTTAAATAAAAAAGTAATACCCAATATATGTCTGATACGTCCCAATACCCGATGCATGCTTTTTTGTATCTTTAACACTTCTTGTGGTTTTCCTTTGTCAATATAATTTTTTACTTTTCAAAAGAAAAACTATGGTGTCTACTATATAACATGTTGTTAAACATTTGAGCTTTTTTCAAAATTCTGATATAAAATTAGATATTTTCTGCTTTTAATTATTAATATTGTTGATTTTATTTATGTTTATATAATGTATATTTATATATTTAATTTTAAATTTAATTTTTAAATAACGTATCGCGGCAGTAGCATCGGATTGAAGATTTAAAAAAAAATTATGTATCGGCGTATCAGTGTCGTATCGTATTGTATCGGTATCGTGTCCCGTATCGGAGCTTCATATAGGAGTTAACTAAAAATTTGTCAAAATAAAAAACTAAAAATTACTATATATGAAACTTTTTCTTATTTTTAAATCAGAAATCTCATATCTTTTTATATTGATGATTTAAAAGTATATTAATAGTTAACAAAATTAATAATTTAAAAACGAAAACCATTATATTTGTCACTTTGATAGTTTAAGGTACAATTTGTCAATCATATTCTTACTTTGTCAATAATTTCACTTCATATTTTTCATAAAATTCAATGGAGAAAGAAGACTGTATGCGCTAAATGTATTTGGAAAGAGAAAGTAAATGATAGATTAAATGAGAGTAGAATTAAAAAATGAATACAACAATCCACTATCTTTATTGAAGAGCTTTATGCTAATTAATACGGCGTTTAAATAGAAATAAAGGGAGCACAAATTTATTAAATTTTATTCTTGAGTATAAAAATTCTTGAGAAAGGAAAACTTTTTCAAAAAAATTGTTGGAAAAACTTTCTCCCAAAATATAGAAATAAATTTAATAAAAATGAACGCTAAAAAAAACAGTTCTCAATTTTTTTTTTTAATAAATAAACTTAAAATGAACGCTAAAAAAAAGTCTAAATCATAATAAATTACTCACCAAATTCTCCTTTGTCAAAGAAAATTAAAAGAACAAACCCTAGAACGTTGCAGAACGTTCCAATCAACCATAAAATTCACAACTCAACAGCAAGGTATTCACTAATCCATATCTCAATTTCATTTCCTATTTGTGTTGTTCTCTCTTCAATGCTCACTATATAAATTACTCATTTGCTGCACAATTTCATTTTTATATATTTTTCCTGTATTAGTATCCTGCCTCAGACTTCAAAATATCTTCCCCTTTGTTACAATTAAACTAAACGTTGCTTTATAAGTATTATTCATTTGGTTTTTGGTGTATTATATTGCAGACCATAATTTTGGACCCCCCAAATTATTATTTCTAAATTTTATTTAAAACTAATTAACTTGCATAGTCGATCCTAACTTACCCTCATTGCTTAGATTTTGTCCTTAGTTCCTGATTTATTGGAAGTTGAGCTCCCTTCTCTGTGTAACTTGAAGTCAATAGAAATAAAATTGGAACCACTTGAAGTTCAGTTGGGATTACCTTTCATACTGAAAGAAGACATGTTAAAGAAAGCTGCTGCCAAGTCACGCAAAGAAGTTGCAAAGTTAAGAAAAGCATTTAAAGCAGGGTGGAAACTGCCTTCCATACCTGATGGAATGGTTGACTTCTTGCTTCAAAACTCGCCAACTGCAAAAGTTGACATTACATCAATTTATTAAACCTAATGTATGTTATTCTTTACAATTTATTATCGTTTTGCCATACAGTTTATTTGTGATTTTTTTTGTCAAATGACCCGACCTTGATGAGAAATTAAAAATAGGAAGCAAAGTAAACTTTAAGCTGGTAAGGAGGCCAATGTTTTAGTACCCTTTGATCTCATATTAGGAGTTGTTGAGCTACATGCTTTTTTTGTTTTGCAAGTCATTCTGATTCAATTTAAAAATATAAGTGTAATTTTGGAACTCTTGTTTTAGATGAGTGATGCTTTTGAAATATGTCTGCTTCCTAATTGTGTGATACTTTGCAAAACACATTATTAGTTTAAGGTTGATATTTGCTCTTCCAAACATGCATGGTAATCAATTAAGTTTTTTCAAAATCTAGAGGTATATGAATTGGTTTGCAAAACAGTGAAAACATAAAATCTGTTTTTTTTAGTAGTTGAGGACCAAGCCTATTAATCATTATATGGTTTGTAACTGGGGTTTGAAATTGAGGAAGGAGATTAAGATAGGCTGTAAAGGTTTTGGAGTGTAAAAATACCAAAATAAAAAATAAAGAAAACAGAATTAGATGACATCTTATTTCCAGTTAGCGCTTATAAAGTTTTACTTGTTTCGAACTAATAACTGACTTATGACATATGAGTGTTCATTCTTTTTAACGACCGGTTTTTGAATTTTAATGTTGATTACAATGAATTAGTTTGGGTCCACTTTATGTGTATTGGTTGCTTTTATCTCAGGAAAGCTTTTCATGTTGTTCTCTGAATATTCTCTAAACATGCAAGTATGCAATTATAATTCATATCTTTGAATATCCTTAAATCTAAATTATGAGGTTTTGGTTATGCATTAAACCAGTGGTTTGAGAATCCTTTGAGTTGTATGGGCCTATAGGGATCTGAGTGGCAACTGGAATGCATATTTTGATGTTGTACAGTGGCAAGGACAACTGCTGATGTCAGAAATTGTTTGTGTTTGGCTTTCTAGTGCAATTTTTTTCATCAATAGTGTTACTTTGCTATTGAAGTTGTTTGCTGTGCGGGAAATTCTATTTGTTGTATTAAGAAATTCCGCAGCAGTTAGTATTTTTTACCATTGTTCTGGCGCAACAGTTTATGTCTATTTTTCTGATTTTTTTCATTTCATTCTGCTGCGGCGATCAGTCCTATCCATCGCCAGAGCTGCTATGTTTTCTGTTTTGGAATGGGATCCATGAAACTGTGTATTTACTGTTCTGTGTTTTTTCTTCAGGTGCATTTTAAGTTGTGTCTTGTTCATCATCTTCTTCTGTTTGGGTGGTGTTATCCATAGTCGGCAGTGTTGTCCTTTTGTAATGGATGGGATCATGAAATGATGTTTTCCCGTTCTGTGTTTTAAACATGTGTTTCACGTTATTACGTTAAGCCTTGTGTTGGTTTTATTCAGCATAAAAGTGTCTTTGTATCTTGCTTTCCGTTCGGGTGTGGCGAGCCTTTTTAAGAAATGCAGGTCAGTTGTTGTGGCAGAATCCAAGTTGGTATTCTGCATAACTTTGCAGGTCAGAGTATATGCTATCTCGAGTATGAAATCTTGATTTTTAGATGAAGTGGCGTGGCTAGTAGTCTTTGTTTGAACTATGAAGCGGCGCATCGGGTGTGGCGAGCCTTTTTAAGAAATGCAGGTCAGTTGTTGTGGCAGAATCCAAGTTGGTATTCTGCATAACTTTGCAGGTCAGAGTATATGCTATCTCGAGCATGAAATCTTGATTTTTAGATGAAGTGGCGTGGATAGTAGTCTTTGTTTGAACTATGAAGTGGCGCATCGGGTGTGGCGAGCCTTTTTAAGAAATGCAGGTCAGTTGTTGTGGCAGAATCCAAGTTGGTATTCTGCATAACTTTGCAGGTCAGAGTATATGCTATCTCGAGCATGAAATCTTGATTTTTAGATGAAGTGGCGTGGCTAGTAGTCTTTGTTTGAACTTTGAAGTGGCGCATCGAGTGTTAGTTTGTATGCAGCTTTGTGTTGGAGATTTAAACTTAAGCCTCGTGTTGTTACCCTTGCCTTGACCAAGGCTTGTACTTATTTTCATTCTCGTAGGCCTTGTACTTGTAATTATCAATATATATGATACAATGTAAAGTGAGAAAATGAAGGATTGTAATTATAACTATCCATAATATCTTTAGAGCAGCTGGATCTAGGGGTGTTCGCGGTGCGGTTTGGTTCGGTTATGAGCGAAATAGTCATCCTATCCGCGAGATAAAAAAGCATGCGGTTCGGTTTGGTTCGGTTGGATTTTAAAAAGTCATCCAAACCAAACCAAACCAATGCGGTTCGGTTTGGTTCGGTGGCGGCGGTTTACGGCATAAGAAATTATTTTTTCGACACAATATTGTCAAGCCAATTCTTTTATCCTTTCCAACAATAGCAATCTTTTTATGCTATGTGTATTGTGCGATGGATGAAACTAGCAGAAAAAACTTCACAGGGTAATTAATAAATTATGATCAGAGAACCACTAACTGGCCTGTATATTCCCCTTGCTGACATGAGTTAATGCCATGATAGAAAGGCCATGGTCTGCATGCCCAAAAGCCTAATACATACTCAAGCAAAATACATTACAGTAGTGTTAATAAGAAACATACATTGTCTCATAATCCCTTAATTTGACACACAAGTCAAGAAACATACAAATCAAGCAAGCAGACATAACATTGTCTCCATCTAATAGTACAAAACAGTAACAAAACAAACATACATTGTCACCCTCTAAAATTTAAATTGACATTACAGTAATTGAAGAATGCATGTCCTTCAATCCGTCACCAACAGCAAGGTTCAGAATATGAGCACAGCACCTAACGTGCAAATGCTCACCTTTCAATGGATGTGAATTCCAATCCTCCATTCTATTTTTTAGGTATGAGATAGCAAGATCATTTGAACTAGCATTATCAACGGTGATGGTGAAAACCTTATCTATCATCCAACCCTCTAAACACTTCTCAATCTTTTTTCCAATTATCTCCCCCTTATGAGACGTGATTGGACAAAAATTAATAATTCTTTTATGCATGTTCCAATTTTCATCAATGAAATGTGCAGTAAGAACCATATAATTAATATTTTGCACAGATGTCCATGTATCAGTTGTTAGAGAGACACTTTGATTTGTTTTAGTAAACACGTTTCTTAGTTTATGTTTCTCACTAGTGTAAAGGTTCAAACAGTCCCTAGCAATTGCAATCCTTCCCGGAATCACGAATCTAGGTTGTGTAACACTCATAAAATAGCGAAATCCTTCATTTTCAACAAATGCAAAAGGCAACTCATCGACAACTAACATTCTAGCTAAAGCTTGTCTACACAAATCATTATCAAAATGGACAGCAGCAACTGCAGTACTACTAGCAGTACCACCAGTTCCTTTACAATTTTGAAGGGCAATAACGGTTTGGTTAGGATCAAGATTCTTGGGAAATTTTTTGCATTGTGTTTTTAAATGATTTATTAAATTGGAGGTCCCGTTTTTATGTGAATCAGCAGCATAAGATGTATTTTTACACTAGTTACACACAGCCTTACCATTTACTAAAGTAAAATGATCCCAAACCCAAGATTTAGGCCTACAAGGTTTTTTATTACCTCGCTCATCAGCATTTGGAACATCCTTTGTAGATGCTTCCTTGCCTTTCCTTTTCTTGTTGTTTTGAACATTGCCACCTTCATCAATAGTTTGAGGTGGTGGTTCTGTTGTAGGCATTAATGGTGGACTGTTTTCAGCCTGCAAATAAGATGAACAACAAATCATTTTCATACTAACCCTCAAAACATAAATAACCCACATCTAAATATAAATATTCATATTCGGTACCTGAGTTTCGGTCATGGAAATGGGAACATGAGAACCAGCAGCAGAACTCACCTCCTCAATAGTCATATCTAAAGTAACAACACACAAAACTTAAAATTAGAGAGAACATAGCAGTACTAGATAAGTGGAATTAATTATTGATCCAAAACATCAAGCAACCAATATGATACAGTACTAGTTAAGCACAAATACTAGTTATTAATAAAAAATTATAAATAATGCAATGCAAATAAGTAACAAAAGTGATAAATTAACACAAATACAATATGAATACATGTGATAAATTAACAAATAAGTTTCTTTTTTGAAAATGCTAATTTTATTGATAATATAAGTACCAAGAGTGAACCCATTATACCAAGAGCAAGAGCCAACAGTCAGCAAATGACAATAGGAGAAACAAATTGAAAAAATAAGAGTTATAGCTACTGTAATTTTCATGGACTACTACAAGTTGAAGTTATAGCTACTACAAAATGGAGTTATAACTAGTACAATTGCCAGGGACTTGAGTTGGGTGATTAGAGTGACTTTTGAATCAATGAATAGTTAGTTATAAACTTGAAGTAATTAACAAGAAGAAAATGTATAAATCATATATAGCTACTGCAATTTGTAGAAAAAATATGCATACATGATGAAATTGACATCATTAAGGTCTGCATTATGCCGTGCAAAATGATGCATACATTTCCTATGGCTTATATCAGTAAAGTAAACAAGATACATATAACTACAGCTACATATACCCACTATGTATGTATATATATATATATGGTAGAAAAAGATTGAGATGCGTTTAACAATATCAGAGTAAGAAGAACAAGATAAACAAAAATCAGATGAGATGAGAAGAAGAGGAGGAAATGGGTTCAACTTACCAGAGAAAGAAGATGAAGAGGAGAGAGGCGGCTGAGTTGAGAAATGAGAAGGAGTGTGGCGGCAGAGATGCAAACAATTTAGGGTTACAGAGATAGAGATGTGAGTGATGGTATCGTATGATGAATGAGTGAGGATGTAAGGAATGGGCTTCTCAACTTCTGGGCCAATTTTGAAATATAATGAATGGGCTCAGTTTTGGATTAATAATAGAAAATAGTGTTATATATATATATATATATATATATATATATATATATATATATATATATATGTATATTTGCGGTTCGGTTTGGTTTGGTTCGGTTTTGTGAAATGAAAACCGCGAACCGAACCGAACCGCGCGGTTAGGCAGAAAAATCATCCAAACTCATCCAAACCAAATGCGGTTTTTGCGGTTTTCGGTTTGGATTGGTTCGGTTTTGCGGTTTGCTTTTGGATTGGTTCGAATACGATCACCCCTAGCTGGATCCTTCAATATTATTGTTCATTTTTCTTTTGCAAAAAATAAAATAAAAAGTGAAACTTTATGTTTAAATTTTAATGGCAAACTTATTATAAGAGCTGTATTTAAAAATGGATAAGCTAAACATAAGCAAATTCATTTATAACCAAACTCAATTTTACAAAATAAAATATAATAAAATAATTTGTTATCACCACTGAGGACCCTTTTGGATTAGCTTATTTTTAAGCTTATGTAAAATAACTTTTGCAAATAAATAAGATTTTATGTTAATTTATAAATTTTTACTAACCAAAATTTTATTTATATAAGTTATTTTATCATAAAGTATATTGATAAACTTATAATAATACATTAAAATGTATTTATTTGTATAATATATACTGCATAAGTTCAAAACTAAGTTAGGCATTCAATCAAACAAACATTAATTTGTATATATTACATTTTTTATATTTTTTTTCTTCATATATTATTGTATTTAATAGTTTATATTCGTAAAAAAAAAGCTAAATTGGACAATTGGTCCTTAATTTATTTATTGGTTTCATATTAGTCTCTTAACTAATTAACGTTACAAATTGGTCCCTTAACTTTAGTTTTGTTTGTCATATTAGTCATTTTCGTTAGTTTTTATCAAAAAAATAGTAATTTTCTTTTCTATTATTCGTTATATGAACACATAATGATTTATTTAGGATTAATATTATGATTATAAGTTCATACATTTTTCTTAGACGGATGATAATATACTATCAACTTGTTAAAAAGAATCGGTATGTGTATGACTAACATAATTAAAGTTAAGGGATTAATTTGTGACATTAATTAGTTAAGAGACTATTTTGTAATTTTAATTAGTTAAGAGATCAATATGAAATCAATAAATAAATTAAAGGACTTATTGTCCAATTTAACCGAAAAAAAACTTAATAGTTTATATATATATATATACTCCTGGAGTCAACGGATCCTTCCTCATACTGAGGAGGAATCCGTTGACTTCAGGAGTAAGTCTCCATTGACTTACTCCGCTTAATAACTCGATATCGGTATAATATTTCTTCAATCCGACCGTTGAATTCAAAGATCTCATTGAGTAGATCAATTCCATAAATTTTTATAAAAATTCAAAATTGTGTGCTACTTTTTTTTACAACTTCAATTGAACGTACGACAAACTTTTAAAAAAAAACCGTTGAATTTCAATAATTTAAATACATAACTACATTTTTGTTTAGTAGTCCCCTCCTCAAATGAATTGCTTAGTAATTAACCGCTAATATGTTAGGAATCTCTATTCCATGAATAGTCGCGTTGTTATAATCTTTTTCAGGCTTTATGCCCTCTATGTAACAAAAAAATATCAGACACTAATTTGGATTTTATTTTTGTCATCACTAAATTAACCTTTAAAAAATTTGTGAGAAATTAAAATGAGTCTTCACTCTGAATCATTAATTAAAGGTCCGTTTGGATTAGCTTATTTTTGAACTTATGCAAACAGCTTATACAACTTTTATATATTATTATAAATTTGTCAAGGTAGTTTATGATAAAATAGCATATAAAAATACAATTTTCACTAATTTAAACTTATAAAATAGCATAAAACCTAATTTATATTGCATAAGCTGTTTGCATAAGCTCAAAAATAAGCTAATCCAAATGGGGTTGTTTGATTTTGGTTTATAATAACAAAATTAATTAAAAGAAAATCCTAGCCAGTGTCCTCGTGCAATAGTTAAAGAAACAAAAAGGTAATATAATCTTGAAGATAGTGCATTCAACCGGTATTCCATAGTTCGGCTGTGAGGTTAGGAAAGTTTGGCTAAGATAATGTCTTAAAAACTTGTAGAAATATATAAAAACTTATTCATTTGCATAAGCTGTTTTACATAACCTCAAAAATAAACTATTTCAAACGGACCATAGTTCGATAGAGCCGAATTGCTCCAGGTCATGTTCAAGGTAGTTTTCTTTTTTAAGTGATGGTGGTCATAATAGTGACTCCAGTAAGTGGTTGTTAAATTGGCCGTCAGATGTGAATGATGTGGTGGTTGTTGGTGGTAATTTTGAAAATTGGAGGTAGATACAGTTTAGTTTTGGTCTGAATGATGTCGGTGGTAGTCGTATCGATGATTAGAGTTGAATGGGGCGGTGGTCGGTGACATCAGAGTGGTGTAGTAAGAATGTTAGTCGGGATACAATTTTTAACTAGAGAAATATGATATATTAAATTTAAAGATTAACTTATCATATTTTATTGTCTCATCAAACATTGAATTGAGAAAAAATATGATAGAATTATCTTGTCAAACTGAAATGGTGACTTAAGTTTTGAGCTGGTTAATTGATGGTTTGATATTCCAAAAAACTTACCTTGACATAAGAAATATGATAAATTGACATGTCTATTGGTACAAACCGAACTTTGTAATTGAAGGTAGTGTTGGGGTTGTGTCTTAGTTAGCTTTTCTCTTAAAATAAATAAATATTGGATAGACTTCACATCTTTTCTAGAAGAAGTTTATATAGCTGAATAGTATCTTCAACAAAATACCTTTTGCCATTTCTTTGAATAAAACACAGATTAATGTCAAGAATGAAATAACTCCTAAGTGAGAATGACAGAATTGACAAAATTTTACAATTCATAAGGCTTTATAAATTTGTTAGATCAGATATGCATGAGAATTACAAAATTGGCAAAAGACATTGCAAACCTGGAGGTGAGTAAATTGAGTAAATGATTTCAAAAGCATAAAGATACTTTAAGCAATAAAAATTACAATTATAATTAATGGCTCACTTTTCTTGAGGGTCGGGTAACAAATACCAATAATAAAACTGTATCAGAAACAAAGAAAAACACAATCCTTGTCATTGGAAGAAAACCCTTTAACCAAAAAGAGTGCCATATCATGAGAAGAGAAAGACTTCATGATTTTCTTTTTTGTGCAAGTATTAGAAAAAACATAAAAGAATTTTGAAAAATATAAATCACAGCTGTAGTTTTAATTTCGGCCCCTCATTCCATCGGAAACAATAGCGTATCAAGAAAATATGAAAAAATGCAGGGTTCTCTTTAGTACGAGTGATATCAACAAAAAACACAAATTATCAAGATCAGAAAACAGAATTATATAAAAACCAAAGAAATAATCGATAAAAATATCTTGTAACATCTAAATGATTCATTTAGGCTCCCAAAAACAAAAAACAAACCTGTTCGTACAAAGACACGCACCAGCACCAATACAACGGGACTAGTAC
Organism: Trifolium fragiferum; assembly: GCA_954870985.1. Taxonomy (NCBI): domain Eukaryota; kingdom Viridiplantae; phylum Streptophyta; class Magnoliopsida; order Fabales; family Fabaceae; genus Trifolium; species Trifolium fragiferum. The sequence goes on from OX940789.1 coordinate 21,189,761, forward strand.
AAGGTTCTTACATAATTAAATAGCCAAGGCACATACTCTAAGCAGGTTGGTCCATCAGTATATTAGAATTTAGTTTTAAATCCAGAGACTATCAGATAAAATAATCACGATCTCAAAAAGACTTCATGTTATTTGATCAGTTACATCATGTCAAATCGTACAACACGATCCAAAAACAAAGGTTGACATAGAAGGCATTCAACAAACTGATATTTTCAGCCAGTTATCCGACATATAATATTCCAGGCATACTTTGAACTACAATCCAAACGAAAGATTGACACAGAAGGAATTGTAAATTGTAAGGTAATACTATTGATGAGCACTCTTCAAAGAACATCGTTATGTTGAGGTGAGGAGTATGGGGGCTGTGTTAACTCTGCTCAACTATATCCTCCGTTGATGATCTATCAAAAGCCCAACAACTAACAGTATCAATAAAACAATGGTCACAGCAAAATTTATCATTTCAAAAAATGAACAATAGGGTGCCTAAGTTATGATTGAAAGCCACAAAAATTGTTTCCTCTTTGCGGGTTTGAAGTTTCATTTGCTTCGTATTTTTAATTGATAGTCCTCTACTCCTCTTTAAGAATAAGTCACTGACTAAACAAATGTCATATCAACTAAAGTAAAGCACAAGATAAAGTATAAAGAATAACATACCACAGTTTTGAGGTCAATTTCAACCCACTGCAAAATTTGATATGATCTCCTGTAATCGGTGATGTCAACTTCTCTAGATGGTGAGTTTTGAAACAAGATGTCTACTATCCCCTCAGGTATGGTGAAAAACGGTATAGCTCTTGCTTTACGCATCTTGCAAGCTTCTTTACGTGACTTGTTCTTAAACATGGCAGATTCCGATATCTTATGTAATCGAAAAGGGAGTGGTTTCAGTTTTACTCTCAGTGTCTTCAAGTTACACAACAATGAAGGGAGTTTAACCTTGAATAAATCAGGAACTAAGGAGAGAATCTGAGCAATTAGGGAGAATTATGAATAGGTTGATGCATGCCAGTTGATTTTTGACAAAATTTTTAAATGAAATAAAAAAGCATCCTAATAACAAAGTAAACAAGAAACCTCGATATATGGCATGTTAAGGTACCTGAAGAGTACTTGCAGTGACTGTCAATGATTTTATCTTATCAAGTTCCTGCAGCCAGCTGAATAGAATCAAAGAAACCTCCTCAAATCTGGTAGATATGTCTGCATCAATCTTTACTTGTTTGACTGAAGAAAGACTGCTTCCACACAGTCTCTGATAAGGAATACCAGTTAAAGTAATGGTATAAAGACTCGGAGCAGCTAGCTCGATTTTGGTAAAGTCAGATGAATTATTAAACATAGTTAACTTGACAAGCGTTGCACTTGATATTTTTAGAATTGAGGCATCCATTACAGTGCAACTAGAAATGATCAAATTATTCAAGCTGTTAAATGATGAAAAGGGTTCAGCATGATCAGCATTGTCACTAGCACAAAAGGCGAAATTAGTTAGATCCAAGCAAGTCAATACTGGCAAATTAAGAGATTTCGGAAATAATGTTCTTTCCCAAAGACCTTTAGGGCAAACAGAAAGCTTAAGAGATGTAAGACCTTGACAAGAAGAAATATGAGGAAAAATGATACTACTATCACCTTTAACACGGATTCCTAATTGCCTAAGTTGGGTATTATGAGAACAAACATAGTTTAGAATCTCTTTGAGGGTCTTTTGAGGCTCAAAAGCGCCTATACGCTCAAAATCAAGAGTGTGCAGTCCAGTAGACGTATCACGAAGACTCAAAATCTTAGTAACAAACATGCTTAATTTCTTTGCGTTAGTAAATTCTGAGGAATGCAGTGTAAGGGAAGGAATATGTTTCCAAAGATTCTTCCATCTTGGGGACAAAACGCAAGTTTGAACGGCGTGTTTGGAATTCAAAAATGACAAAATGTGAAGAAGAACACAATCAGGTAAGTCACTCAACCTATCTTCATTCTCTTTATGGTTATCATGCCTCACTCTCTTGTTGTCGGGTGGAATCATTATCTCATGCGCCAAACTAGACCTAACAACTCAGATAACTATTAACTAGTACCGAAATCGTGAAAACCTTGATGCGACTGCGACCACAATTTAAATCCTTGATAACTAGTACCTACACAAGCATAAAAGGAAAAACAACATGGAATCATTTTCAGCAATATTATATAATGGATCACGAATTTGCGTAATAAAGAGAATCAAATCTACGGTGAGTTTTCAAATCTCGTGAAAGTCGTACTTGATTGCAATTGGGAAAATGGATAGTTACGGTGGAAAGTGGTGCTAGATTACATACCTTGAAATTGACGATTTACACATCCAAGTAAACACTCCGCTCTATCACGTACGGGATGGAGAGGAACGGCGAAGTAAGGTCTACAGATAGTGGTTCATAGAACCAGTTTTCTAGGGTTCCAACAAAATGCATTAGTTTAGACAATAAACTATTTGACCAACAAAAAAGAAGAATTACCAACAATTGATTGGTCCATTTGCTGCCACGTCATATCAAAATATGTCATCATTGTCATGTATGCAAAATTTTAAGTGTCGAGTCCGATTTCAGAAATTGGAAAAAATGAGAGGCCAAAATTGGGAAATTTAAAATGCGGGGACCAAAAATCCAGAAATTGACAAATAAGAGGATCAAAACTGTAATTAAGCCATATAATTAGTTCAGGTCACCAAAACCATATCAATTTGGTCCAGCTGTTTTGTAGTTTGGTTCAGATTTCTTTGGTGAATCAAACCCTGACCACTAATTTGAGAAGCGATTCTTATAAAATGTTTTGCACTAAGACTCTAGGAAGCATGCATATTTCAAAATAATAAAGCAACTAAAACAAAGGAAACTCAAAATGAATAAAAGGAACAATAGCATGCCTAAATCAGACTAGAACGACTTGTAAGCAAAGTAACATACATCCCTGCAACTCACAATATGTGAATAAAAGCAATTAAACCTTTGGCTTCTTTGCCGGTGTGAAGCTTACATTGCTTCCTAGTTTTAACCGATAATCTTTCTCTTCAAGGAAGAATCATCGACCAAGAAAATTACATGATCAACAATGAAGAATAATAATTAGTTAAGATAAACTTTTCAGCAAGAACTACCTACAATCTTTTTGTTTTGGAATAATTACCATGACTATAAATTTTTTAGATAACCGTAAGTAAGGAAGGCGTCCATCAACAGAAGGTTTCAGACTTTAATTCAAGTACGTGATCTATGATAACTTCTACCGACTGCGAGTTTTGAAACAAGAAGTCCACTATTCCATCAGGCATGCTTATAGATGATTGATATGAACCAATTTGGAATCTAAGGTAAAGAAGTAGTAAAATATAGAATAGATGTTGGAAGCAACATTGTTATATTGATTATCCTATAGAATCAAGATGATTCTATGGTAGAATTTCATCAGTCATTGATTTGATCGGTACTTTCAGCGACTTCACCATACACAAAGAATAAATCTTAAGCTCCATCGATAAATATGAAACAAGGGAGAGAACCTGAGCAATGAAAAGTGAGGATGAGTATTTTAGACAAAGATGTTTCCATTGGTATTTAAAGATTACTAAATGTGAATGAGAACATAATCAGGTAATTCCCAAAATCATGAAAATATTGACATATATCTAAATGGAATTTTTTAAGAGAAATTGTCTTTTATAAATAATCTCTTGTTCTCATTCTCATATTGATATATATCTAAATGGAATTTTATAAGTAGTTGCTGGAATGCAAAGTTATTGTGGATAATATCAATGCAAAACTTTCCATAACTTTATGGTTTGGTCTTATTATCGATTTAACAATACATAAACTGTATATTCTTGGCTCTTGAGTAATTAGATGCATTTTTGTTGTAATGCAAATGTCATTCAAATAGGAAATCAATCCACAAAATCAGTTCAGTTCATAACAAGGAATCAGTTGAGTTCGGTGAACAGGAAAACCTATTCTATTTAGTTCGGTTTTCTTTGGTGAATCAAACCATGACCACACTTAGTTTGACAGGCGATTATGACCGTCAATCTAAAAATATATATATTTCAAAATAATCAAGTAACATACTTAGACAATATTTGGCTTCTTTGCCGGTTTGAAACAAACAAGTCCACTATTCCATCAGACATACTTAGACAACAGTATTGAAATTCAAGTACCTAAACAAGCATAAAACAGAACAAGTAAGAGAGAAGTAAAAGGAAATGGAAATCACAAAGTGTGCCTATATTTGAACCATACATACCGCTGGGTCTGGTCTGGCGCAGGGGATTTGGATAAACGGCGGCAAAATCATCATGTTCTATTGCAATGCTCAAAACTGAAAAATACCTCACGCACGATTGCAAAAGCGAATGGATACGCAGCAATTCTCCAGGGTTCATATTTCACCGGTATCCTATTCACTGTAGCGTACAAGTGTTAATAATTGTAGATTTTGAGTTCCACTATCTATTCATTTTAGTTTCACTGGTCCTCATTAGTATTATATAAAAATAAAAAACTACTCCCTCCGGCCACATTTATAAGCAAATTTAACTTTTTTGGTACATTGAACAATGAATCCATGTGACCTATATTATAGACTACATACATCCATTTTTCAATGTACCTAAAAAATTAAATTTGCTTATAAATGTGACCGGAGGGAGTATCTTTTTTAGTCAATGATTCACGCGTTCATTGTTCATCTCTGTGTTTTGCGCAGAGCCAGAATTTGAGAAAATGACGAACCGAACGGAGCAGATGGAGAATATGATGAACCACACATTGTCATTGACAAACGTAACAGAGTCAATGATGAATTGAACAATCGCGGTCGCGCAGGGACTGGCGAAGTCGCGCTCGAGCAACGACCGTCTAGGATGACGAACGAAGAAGCTGCAACTCGCATAGGGAGAACATAAGTCGCAGGAGGGAGAAACAGCGAGAGTCAAAGTGAGGAGACGAAGAGGAAGCAAAAATTATCCCCGAATTCACCGATGCAGAAATTAACCCCTGTTGTTTGTTATATTAGAAAATAGTTTTCGAAATTAACCCCTGTTGTTTGTTATATTAGAAAATAGTTTTCGAAAATAAACCATTGAAGAAATTACTGGGATGAGTCGCGGGTCAATACGCTTTCTTTAAGACGTTTCGCGGCACTGCCCAAAATTGTGCAAGGCAGACTAACATCCCAGTTCTACTGATACCGATTACTACTGCACTGTAGATACTAGATATCGGGCAAGAAATACACCTTCTTGAATGGAACTGTGATACCACTCGAATTGATACTACGATATCAATCTATGAATCAGTGATACCAAGATACCACCCGTATTGATACTACAATATCAACCAACATTGACACTCAGGTCGTTCTAATATGGTACTAAGACCAATCTCATATGGTAACTAAGACCATTTTTAAATCAAAGGGATAATGATACTATGGTCATTCTTAATTTGAAGGAACTAGTGATACTTTTGATCACTCTTAAAACAAATTAATATCAATACTAATATCAGATAACACAAAACAAACAGCAATATTCTCTAAATAATTAGAAACCAAAACTAATATAAATCTACATAATTTGCATAACCAAATGAAGAAACCAATTAATGTGGTTCATTACTCCACTCAATCTCAATTTCAAACTATTACAGATACGCAAATTGATTCATAATCACTTACGGACCATAATGATAAAGAATTCAAAGATTTAACAAAAACCTATATCATTACTAGAAAAAGCCATGAACCGCACAGTTTAATTTTTCAGAAGCTGGAATTTGTGTGAGCTAAATTGAACAATTAACAAGCATAAGTATCATGAGTAAGGACTTAAGAAGTGAAAAGCACTTACAAATTACACCATCATAGATAAAGTAGAACTAGTGTGATGCTTGGCACTAATCATTTGCCCACCATTTCTCTCACAAAACCACATGACCATTTTCAAATAAAACAACATGCAGCATACCTTGATTACAAGAGCAAACCATAGCTGCTATGAAACCGAAAGCCATGTCAAAGTGCAACAACAAGAAAACCAGTGGACGAAGACAACGGTTCTCAACAACAAAGAGTAGTGATTGTCTTTTGGGCAATTCACAGTGGACAATTCACTACTAACTTATTTCCTAAAAAACAATTAGATCATGCTCATTCCATCAGAAACAATAGCGTATCAAGAAAATATGAATAAATGCAGGGCTCTCTTTAGTACGAGTGATATCAACAAAAAACACGAATTATCAAGATCAGAAAACAGAATTATATAAAAACCAAAGAAATCATCGATAAAAATATCTAGTAACAACTAAATGATTCATTTAGGCTCCCGAAAACAAAACAACACACCTGTTCATACAGAGACAAGGATCAATACAACAGGACTAGTACAGGATTCGTACATAATTATATGCCCAAGACAAACTCTAAGTAAGCAGGTTGCTCCATCAGTATATTGGAATTTAGCTTTAACACTCTTCAAAGCCCATCATCTTTATGGTGGGGAGTGGGAGTGAGTGTCGTGTTGACTCTTCTCAACTATATCTTCAAAGCCCAACAAGTAACAATATCAATACTCAAAGCAAAAACTATCAATTCAAAAAACTTTATACGAGTTGAAACAAAGGAAACATAAACAATAATTGAGTATAAAATACTGATTACTGAATATAATAAAATGTTTTTCAAAAAACACTCTAGGCAGTAGGCATATTTCAAAAGTATCACACAGCTAAAACAAAGTTAACTTTATTTTTTGATTTAAGTAAATGTGGGTTTGTAGTTTCATTTGTTTCCAATTTTAATGGATAGTCCTCTTCCAGAATAAGTCACTGACTAAACAAATAACGTATCGACTAAAGCAAATCACAAGATCATCAACTACAATGAATGGTGTACCTTAGTTTGGAGGTCCGTTTCAACCGACTGCAAAATTTCCTGTGGACTCCTGTAATCGATGATATCAACTTCTGAAGATGGTGAGTTTTGAAGCAAGAAGTCTATTATCCCCTCAGGTATGATTACAAATGGTTCATCTGCTTCTTTGAGACGTATCTTGAGAGCTTCTTTATGCGACAACATGTATTTAAATACATCTTCTTTCTCTATATAAGATGATAATCCAAACGGGCGTGGTTTCAGTTTTACTTTCAGTGACTTCAAGTTACGCAAGGAAGGGAGTTTAACCTTGAATAAATCAGGAACTAAGGAAAGAATCTACGCAAATAGGGACAATTAAGATTAGTTTGATGCAAGCCATTTGATTTTTGACAAATTTGGATTTTTTTTTAAAAAAGACAGTATCTTAAGAAGAAAGTAAACATGAAACCTCAAAACATGGCAAGTTCAGGTACCTGAAGAGTGCATGCAGTGACTGTCAATGATTTTATATTATCAAGGTCTTGCAGCCAGCTGAATAGAATCAAATAAGGCTCCCCAATTCTTGAAGATATGTCTGCATCAATATTTACTTGTTTAACTGAAGAGAGACTGCTTCCACACAGTCTCTGACTAGGAGTATCGTAAAAAGTAATGGTATGAAGATTTGGAGCGGATAACTCAATTTTGGTAAAGTCGGATGACCTATTATTACCCATGGTTAAATGTACAATGGTTGCACTTGATATGGTTAGGATTGATGCATCCCTTACACTACATTCAGATATTATCAAATTATTCAAGCTGTTAAAGGATGAAAAGGGTTCGGCGTGATCAGCATTGTCATTAGCGCAAAAGGCAAAATTACATAGATCCAAGCTAGTCAATGCTGGCAAATTCAGAGATTTGGGAAATAATGTTTTCTCAAAAGTATATAAACCTTTAGGATAAACACAAAGCTTAAGAGATGTAAGAGCCTGACAAGAAGAAATACGAGGAAAAATGATACTACTATCACCTTTAACACAGATTCCTAACTGCTTAAGTTGGGTATTATGGGAACAAGCATAGTTTACAATCTCTTTGAGGGTCTTTTGAGGCTCAAAACTGCCTATACGCTCAAAATCAAGAGTGTGCAATGCAGTTGAGGTATCACGAAGAGTCAAAATCTTAGTAACAAACATGCCTAATTTCTTTGCAGTAGTAAATTCCGAGGAATGCAATATAAGGGTAGAAATATGTTTCCAAAGATTCTTCCATCTTAGGGACAAAACACAAGTTTGAACGGCGTGTTTGGAATTCAAAAACGATAAAATGTGAAGAAGAACACAATCAGGTAAGTCGCTGAGTCTATCATCATTGTCATGCCTTGCTCTCTTGGTGTTGGGCGGAATCATTATGTCATGCGCTAAATTAAACATCATTACTACTGAGAAAAACAATAGCTAAACATTTTCAGCAAAGTCATGGTAGATTACAATTGGGAAAATGTAAAGTTGAGAAAATACCTTGAAATTAACGATTTGCACGTCCAAAGAGTGGAAAATAATGGTGGAGTAAGGTTTATAGAATTGGGGTCATATAACGTCAAGGGTTCTTATTTGTTTATTTTTGCTATGAGGGAAAATGTGTTAAGTTTGTGATGTGAACAAGTAATTAAATCACGAGTGAAGACTTATTTTTGTCTTATATAGAATTTTTTTTTTTTTTTTAGTATCAAAAAAAAAATAAGAATTTTTTTTTTATAGTAGTATATGACCGAAAATTCAGAATCTAACAAAAATCAAATTGTTAAACTTTCTTTTCTCCTTCTCCTCTAACCCTAACCGTTATCTATCTTTTCATCTTCTTAGTTTATCAAAGAGGGTTGATTTAAGGTCAATTTTGACCTCTCCAAATTATTTTTCTTTTTCGTTATAATAAATAAATGTGATTTTCACATGTTTATTTGTTTTGATTTCCCGTCTTCGTACGGTGTTTTTTGTTGTCCCGTCTTCGTACAGTGTATTTTGTTTTCTCGTGTTTGTGCGGTATTTAGTGTTTCAGGTTGAAGGATTATCTCTGATCTAGTGCGGATTCAATCAATGTCGACTTTGGTGTCATCAACACTATAAATCTGGAGGCATGAATACTCCGGACACTTCAATATAGTCATATTCGAAGGCTTATATAATTTGCCGTTTTATGCTATTAACACAGATATTGTGAGTTTGTTCGCAGATTTATTCCTTTTGTTTTTAGCGATTTTGAATTTATATTGAATTGATGTACTCCAACAATTTGAATGAATGAATATCGTTTGTTTTGAGCAAAAAAACAAAAATCAAATTGTTAATTTCGGAAGAAAAAAAAACAAATTATTGTAAAAAAAAAAAAAATCAAATTTAAACTAATCGTTAATATTTTTATATTGAGGATAAATTAGTCTATATTATGATGAAACTATTTTGTCTTTATTATTAAGATTTTAGACATTACTCCCTCCGTTTCTTTGGCCTAGTTTTTTTAAAAGTAGAAGTTATTTTAACCATAAAGCTAGAAGTAAGAGCTTTAAAATCAAAAATAAAATTGAAAATAAAGTTGTTTGGTAAATCTTATTTCTTTTAAAAGTTGTTTTTTTATAATTGTAAAATGGTTAAAGATGTTTGATAGTAAAATAAAGTTGTTTTTTTTATAACTAATTTGTTTAAAGATGGAGTAAAAAAAACTTATTTAAAGATGTTAGGCTTAATTGTATTTTTGGTCCCTCTATTTTGCCAAATCTGCGATTTTGGTCCCCTATTTTAAAATCAAACATTTTAGTCCCCGTATTTTGATTTTTGTTGCACTTTTGGTCCCCTATCCCATTTTTTGATCAAGTGGCAACCAAAACGCCTACACGGCAAATACATGTGGCAAATAAAAGTGCCACATCAACAAATATTTTAATTATATAATATTAACTTTTTAATGTTCAATATGAAAGATACTAATTTATAAAAAAATCTGGAAAACGAAAAAAATATAAATTTTTTAAAATCTGAAATATTAATTTATTTTTAGAAAAAAACTGAAAAAACAAAAATAATTAATTTCAAAAAAGTTGAAAAAACAAAAAATATTGATTTTTTTTAAAAAAACCGAAATATTAATTTATTAAAAAAATATCTGAAAATTTATTTTATATTTTAATTTTTTTTAAAAAAATTAAATATTATTTTTTAAAAATTAATATTTCAGATGTTTTTAAAAACAAATTAGTTTTTTCAGTTTTTTAAAAAACATAAATGTTTTTCAATTTTCAGATTTTTTTAATATAATATTTCAAATATTATTTTTTATAATCAGTAATATTAGTTTCTTAAAAAACTGAAATTGTTATTTTCTTTATAAAACTGAAAATAAAATATTATTTGAAATAAAACTGAAATATTAAATAATTTTTCAGGTATTTTTTAAAAAATTAAGATTTCAGATTTTTTTTTAAAAAATAAAATATTTTTTGTTTTTTTAAATTTTTTTGGTTTTTTTCAGTTTATTTTAAAATAAATTAATATTTCAGATTTTTTTAAAAAATTATATTTTTTGATTATTCAGATTTTTTTTAAAAAAAATAATGTTTTTCATATTGGAAATTAAATATATAAAATTAAAATATTTGGTGACGTGGAATTTTTATTTGCCACATGTATTGCCACGGAAGTGTTTTGGTTGCCACTTGGTTAAAAAATAGGGTGGGGGACCAAAAGTGCAACAAAAATCAAAATAGGGGGACTGAAATGTTTGGTTTTAAAATAAAGGGACCAAAATCGCACTTTTGGCAAAATAGGGGGATCAAAAGTGCAATTAAGCCAAGATAGTAATTAGATAAATAATAGAAAAATTGTTGCAAAATAACTATTGTGCTTCAACTAAATATATGCGTAAAATAATAACACTTGAATGGAAGGTAAATGGGCAACAAACTGCGCCGCTAACTCTTTTTTAATGGCAAAACCAATCCTCTTAACTATTATCATCTTATTTTGAAACTGGTTTATTAGTTTTATAGAAGTTACTTTTTTTACTAGAGCTTTTAAAAAAGTATTGTTTGGCTTAGCTTCTTACTCCTAAGACTCCGTTTGGATTGATGGAATGGAGCGGAATAGAGTGGAGTGGAATGAGATGGAGCGGAATGGAATAAATATCCCGTTCCATTGTTTAGATATTTTAAAAAGAAGATGAACAAAATTGATGGTAAGTGGTGGTATTATATTAATTTCATTCCGCCCCGTTTCATTCCATTATTATTTTTTAAATCCAAACAATGGAATATTATTATATTTCTTTCTGTTCCACTCTATTCCATTATATTTCATCAATCCAAACGGAGCCTAAGAGAAAAGAAGAGGAAAAAAAGTTAAGCTAAACGGTACCTAAGTGTACTTTTGGAATAGTTACACCAAATTTAAAAAAAGTATATTTTTGTACTTTATCTTCCTGTATTATCTCATCTTTATTCACCAATAAATTTGTTGTTATACAAAAAAAAAAAAAAAAAAAAAAATATATTATCTTTCTCTCGTAACAAATTATGGTTAGTTATTACTATATATCTTTCTCTTGTAATAAACAATTGTCAATTTTCTAAATATTGTATTTATCTATTTAATTATTTTAAGTAAATATAACAACTATTCCAACTTCACATTAATCATAAACTAAGGAAAACATTAACTTTCCTCCAACCAGTGTTTTAAAAGTCGGATCGGTCATCAAACCGGTGAGGGTACCGGGTCACTGGTTCATTGGTCAAACCATCAAGTCACTGGTCGAACCGCATAACTAAATCGGATAAAACCGGATAACTCGGTTGAATAAACCGGTCTCTATAACAAAACTATATAAGTATTAAACCGGGTTGAACTAGATAACTTGAGTCACACAAAAAAATCATGACACATAAAAAGTGTGAAGAATTCAAAATATATAATTTTACAAGTTCTTTCTTTAAGTTCAAATTATAAACATAGTCGTCACAAACACAACAAAATAATAGAAAATACAAATCCAAATAAGTTTTGAACAAAGTCTAATTACAACAAAGTTTATTTCTATTTTCTAATTTAAAAAAAAAAATCAAAACGACATCGTTTTTGATTTGTAAAAATAAAACAACTATAAAATCGGATCACTTATCGAACCACATTACTGCACTAAATTAAAATTGGACAGCTCAGTTGTATAACTTGGTCTCTATAAAATTTTGTATTTATATTGAACTGCTCTCTAAAGAATTCATAACACGTATAAAATGAAGAAAAAAATACCAAATAAATTAATATAAGTTGTAAATAATTAAATTATAATAATATAAACATATATGAATTATTCTCCAGTAACCGACATTGTATTATTATAAGATTAAGTCGTAAAAAAGATGTTAAATAACACCTTATGTATTTGCTTTTTAAATATAATTAATGTGAAGTAAAAATTGTCACAATTCAATGCATGGCTTAATGGCCATGACTAATGCCTAGATTGCCTATGATTGACAAGGACGTGTGTTCAAGTCATGCTGGGCTACTTTTTCATATTATATTTATAAAACAGAACAGTAAGCATTTAAACCGCGCGGTTCAAAAAACCGCCGGTTTTCACCGGCTAAACCGGCCGGTTCGGTCCGGTTTTTAAAACACTGCCTCCAACTCCTTTAAGCAAAATTAAGGTTTCAACTATGACTTCAACCAATGTTATATTCACACACATAGATTTGAATGTTGAGATTACTCATTGACCAGATTAAATATTGATGTTGAAACATCATTAACAAACCAATTTATAGCTGATTTAGAGGAGTCAGTTGAAGATAACTTAGAAGAGGAGAAAGAAGAGAGTAACAATACAAGCCAAAGACTTCCACTGTTCAAGTAAATCCTTTACAAGAGACGACTTCCTATGCTCAAGCACAAAAGCAAGAGACTTCTTACAACTTACAAAAATAACAAAGTGTATGAACACTTATACAAATATCAATGTTCAAAGAAAGTAAATACAACTCTTAAAACAAGACTATAACTTAAAATCCTAACAAAAGAATACTAAGGCTCAACTACTGTGATGATCAGAAGTTGAAGCAGAATGTCTTGGATTTTCAAATGAGTTCAAGTTGTATTCAAGTTGTTTTTGTGCTTTGATGATTTTTTGACAGAGTAACAGTTTTTGTTTTTGTTTTTGTTTTTGTGCTTTCCAACCGAGAAGATAAATAACCAAACACCTTCCTGTAGCAGCCTGCAGGGTCAACCGGGATTACCAAAACAGATAATACTAGGATAAAAATCTCCATGTCCCAACTGTCATACTTCAAGATAAAATACCAAGGCTTCAACTGATGGTATAGAATAACGGAAACTTCTGACTTTAACTCGGCCAATTCCACGAAAGTAATTTCGCTTCTTCCACGGTCTTTGAAACTGATATGCTTTTGTTTTGAATTTTTTTGCGTTTCTAACTTTCCAAATAGTCCAAAGACATCAGCAACGTAGATGGTACAGCATCTAGGACTAGGACTGTTGGGTATAGGAACACAAACTAGGATTTCAAGATGTGTTGACCGTTGATCGAAATTATGGAACTTTTCATAGCCCCATTGATAGTGAGCTCTGTTACGGACTTGATACTAAATGTTTGGTGCTAATTAAAACAAATTAAGAGATGCATGTAGTTGTTCATAATCACAACTTGAAGTATCATAATGTGCAACATCAAGAATATGTATTTCCAATGCCCTTTGTATAATATTGTGCTGAGTAGTCTTTAACTATTCGATTTAATCAACCTTTTGCACTGTTTTATCAACTTGAAGTAAGATACTGTTTTTATTCTGTTGATTCTACTAGTACTACTTGAACAATGATGCAATTGAAATTCTTGGACTTATTATCCATGAAAAAGAATTAATAGAACACCATATGACTAAGGAGAAACTCTATGCTTAGCAACAATATTTAACCAATAACAATGAAAAATTATACCGTCAAAATTATTCTTAAAAAAGTTTAACTATGCATGATGATTTTACATGCATAAGATCCCCAATGTTTACTACAAGAGCTCCATGGATAGGAGTTACATCAATCCATTTATATCTCATAGTTAATTTTGGTTCAGGACATGGAGGGTAACGATGAAATTTAATCCCTAAACTATACAAAATTAATTAGATCACAAATAGGGCTCCGAGCCAACTCGTAAATAGTTCTAAGCTCGATTCAATAAGTGACTCGTGAATCAAATGAGCCGAACTTGAATTAAAAATTAAGTTCGTTAAATAAATTAGCTGAACATAAACTATATATAGTTTGACTCGTTTTGATACAAAGAGAGTGTTATTATTATTTAAAAATTATTATTTTATTTTTAATTTAATATCAAATTATTTTATTATTTAAATTTTAAAATAAATTTTATAGAATAAATCAATAGTATAATTTTTTTTATCTTATCATGCTGGCAACCCGACGTAAATTCAGAATAAATTTGAAAATTAACTTATCATTTAATATATATATATATATATATATATATATATATATATATATATATATATATATATATATATATATATATATTCTGTTGTCTCACTAAACAATTAATTAAGATAAGATGTGATGTATTTATTTATCATTTCATATGTTTTATCCTCCGCATCAACTAGACCTTGAAAGTAATTCGGTATCATATTGATATCTGAATGTATCGATATTGTAAATATATTATTAGTATCTCATTTAATACCTTCGCCGTACTAAATTATAAATCATTTTGTGAAAAAAAAAAAAATCGTTTTACATTCTCAATAAAACATTTATTGTTATTTTTACTATTATATCCTTACCTATTTATTATTTTTTTTTAAGTTTTCTATTTATCTTTTAATGAATGACAATTTTGTAAACTAATTTATAATTTCTCTTTTCCATATAACATTAATTATATTTTTTAAAATTTTTGTAATATGGTCAACACTAGGGGTGTAAGCGGATCAGAAAAATCCAATTGAACCAATGATTCAAACCAATCCAAACCGAAAAAAACCAATTTTTATGGTTCGGATCAAAAAACCAAGGTGTATTCTTGAGACTTTTTATCCATTCAAACTTGTTCAATTGCATCAAATACAACCGCAATATTTTTTCTTCAAAACAAAAACATCTCTTTTGTTACTATAAAAACATAATTTTTATTGCCAATGTTTGAAGTGAACTTCATTTCAAACCGAAATGGTTTGTTCTAGTTAGCAACATCATAAATCTGAGCCAGTAATTTCTTCGGTAGTCATGGCAGAAATGAAACGTCTTAAAATTGTGGTTTTCGGTTTTAAAATACCGTTCAAAAATAATTTATAGCCACCGAAGAGATTACTGGGTTGAGTCACGGACTAGGTCGCTCTCTTTAAGACGTTTCGCGGCACTGTCCAAAATTGTGCATAGAAGTCTATCAACCACGAAGTCCCCAGGATAAAATAGCTCAGTTTCACTGATACCGATAACTACTGTACTATAGATATCGGGCAAGAATTACACCCTCACTATGGTACTAAAACCATTGCGCTATTGTTTTAGTCCATTCGAAAATGGTGCTATGACCACTCTAATAAGGTACTTTGATCAATCAAATATGGAACTAAGACCACTCTTAAAACAAAGAGATTATGGTTGTAAGACCATTCTTAATTTGAAGGAACTAATGATACTTTAATCACTCTAAAAACATGTTAACACTAATACAAGTACTAATACTGTCGCTTAATATTACGAACTAACAACATGCTTTGTAATTGATACAAATCATTTGTTCATGATTTTCTTAAACAGAACCAAAACAATATTTATCTATCCATTCATTATTTATTATCCATAGATGAATTAATCAAGGAATTATGAAATGATTTTGTCCATAAATAGATGCACAAAATGACTTACGGTACTTCACTTTAATTTCTAGTTGAAATACCATTATATATATATGAATTGATTATGTTATGACTAAGAGATTTTGTACACACAAATCATGAAAATATAAGGCAGCCACTTTACTAATCAAAAAACAATACTTAACTAACTATAAAAAGAAATATTTAATGGTCTAGTGGTGCATTCATGATTTGTTATGCAGCAAATATACACACTGACTACACACTGACATACGTGTGTCAATACTGAGCATTGCTATTTAGTAAGAATTATTTTAGATAAGAAATGCAAGAATAACACATGGCATTATATTATAGAATGATGTAATTTTAATCTTCTCTTTTAGTGGAAATCATGGGGGTAGTTAATGTAAACAATGGTGGAGATTTATTCTTGCAATTCTTTTTATAAATTTTCTTACTAAATAACATTTTCAGTCAATATTTAGGTTTCTTTTTCTTTTCACAAAACCATTTAAACATTTTCAATTAATGTAAAATATAGCATACCTGAAGTGGTAGTTGCATGAACATTAATCTGCATTGTTTCAATGCTTTCACCTTCTACTTGTTGAAGAAAATCAAGATTATTTTTCTCTTTTATAAGCTCTCATTTTTTTTCTCTTAAAATTGAACCACGATCGGTAAAAACAAAATATAAAGAGAGAACTAATCCCCCAATACTTCCTAATTCCTTTCCTAAATAATAGGAACTAAGGTTGTCACAATCGAGATTTTACCTTAACTCTTTTTGCCTAGGTAAAATCGAAACGTAGAATCGAAACGTAAAATCGTCGATTTTACCTCATATTAAAATAATATTAAATTTTATATACATGACATATATATATACTTATATAATATTATAATGCAACAATAACTTAAAATTTCAACTTAATTTAAAGTTAAATATACTAAATTACCATAATAAAATGTAATATTCATAAATTTGGATCAAACTACACTAATTACCCATCAAATCATCAAAGTAACATAAAAAAAATGGTCAAAAAAAAAAAATAAAGGTAAAATTGTCTCAAAGAGTTAAAACCAACGATTTTACCAAGATTTTACACGATTTCAGAGATTTTACCACGATTTAAATCGTTTAAAATTGTTCCAGATCACGATTTTACCAGAAAACGATTCTACTAGCGATTTAACTCGAAATCACTACCTAAAAACGTAAAATCTATAGTTTTTACGTTTTAAATCGCGATTTTAACAACCTTAATAGGAACAGTTAATTTGAGCAAACGTGTGTGATTGTATTCAGTGTTGACAAAGGTTATGTGAAAGCCTTTAATATGAAGAAGTTTTGCAAATTTCAACATTGGATTGATATGGCCTTGTGCTGGAAATGGAATCAACACAGCATGAGGCTTTTTATCAGCAAAATAACTCATCTTAATTTGATGAAAATTTAAGTGTGTATGATAACTATTTTATTATACATGTGTTTGAAAAACAAGGGATATAACCTTAATTGACAGAGCCTTAATCATTGCCTTCCAAGTAACTTGACTGTTACACATAGCTGGATCCCCTTGAATGGTGTATTTCTCCCCATCTACTTCACACTTCAAGCACATGTTTCCAAAATAAGCTTCTATGTTTCCCAAACTAGCCAACCAATCCATTCCCAATACCATTTCTGAACCACATAGCTCCATTAGGAAGAAAAAAAATTGTTTGAAATCTTACCCCGTGAATCTGGAATTGCAGCCCTTCAAAACCCTTCTTATGCCTCTCCTCCAATTCTGCAGCCGTTACAGAATCAATCTCCATTACGGCTCCCCCCTTATCATTGTCTCTTTTGACTCCACCAAAATCACCAGGGTCTCTGAACTTAGATAGTCTACTTTTGTCCTTCCCTTCTCTTTTTACTTTTCCTCCAATTCCACGTTTCAGCTAGGCTTCATTCTTTTCCTCTAGCAACAAAGCACGATCCATAATCTCAGCTAAGTCTTGACAATCATAAAGCTTCAACTCAGCTTGGATCTCAATATTCCATAAATGACCCTTTTTGCTTCAGATTCAATAACGGACCCAGTGGATCGTGAAGAATTCCTGGCTGAATCTTCCTATCGCAGCAACTTTAAACTCATCACAATTCCTTGATGCAGTTTGTTTTTCCCACCACACATACCAATTCAAGGCCTTATCCTCCAACGCTATCACTGCTGCATCTAACTTCTCATGAACACGCACCTCAATCAATCGAAAATATCTTTCGATTCTCACCAACCATCCATACACATCGTCGCCTTTGAAAACTGATATCTCTAGCTTCCTCCGATTCCCATGAAATCTGGGTATGTAACCACCGTGTTGCTTCGGTCTCTCTCACGAGTCACGCGGTCTCCTTCCCACCAGTTCTCTGGCGAGGTCGTGTCTGTTGTTCGATCAATAATTGTCGAATCTGATCTATCGTATCTACTCGATTTTCCATTATGAATCGCGTAGTTACCATCGACAAGCGCGATTGCAACCAAGGCTCTCGATATCAAATTGATAGGATTCAATTTAGTAATCTAACCAAAATCAGTAATGAAACCGTAGAAAATAGGGAAAACGTACAACTATATATATTATTTCTGAAAGTGCAAATAGAATTCAAATGGGATCTAATTGTGAAGTACACGTAAGAGAAATAAAAAAAGGCTGAAAGCATAAACTGAGTAATTCGAGCTACTCAGGGTCTCCAACATGCATAGAAGCATCTAAAATTCAGGCATTATTAATACTCCCTCAGGTCCTTAATATAAGATAAACTTTACTTTTTAGATTCAAGGAGAATCTAATGTATCTAGTGTATAATGTGGACTAGATACATTAAATTCTCAAGAACCGAAGGAAGTAGTGCTCTGACAACTCTATTTTCTCTCTCTGCAATCTATCCCTCACACGCCTTATTCACTGCAACAGAATATTCATACAGAATGTTCATACAGACATAATAATAGAAGTTATTATAATATTTGATTTGATATTTTTTTTCCTTGCTTCCTAATAAAGACCCTACCAAAACTATCAGAATCCTCATAATTATAGTTCAAACTCTAGAATAGTTAATGTTTTGAACACACATCAGATTCTTGTTTTTTCTTTTAATCAATGAGGCCTATAATTCAAGAGGAGATAGATAAACACACAACTACATTTTCTAAAGTAGAGGACTATAATTAATCTAATATTGTTTAAGCAAGACATCTTTAATTACTTTGTCCAAGTTCATGTATGAACAACCACCTGGGCTAGTGTTTTTTTCAGCCTTCTTTTTTAACTCCATGGCTGTTTTTCTCATCTTCTTTCCCTTATCACCCACCATCAATTCATTAATCAACTTCTCCAATTCTTCTCTCTTTACAATAGTATCGATTTCGATTCCAATCTTCAATTCATTGCAGATATATCTACAATTTGTTGGTTGATCAAAAAAGAAAGGCCAACACAACATTGGAACTCCAGCACAAATACTTTCAATGGTTGAGTTCCATCCACAACGAGTCAAGAATCCACCAATTGAAGGGTGGTTCAGTACTTGCTCTTGCGGACACCAACTTGTAATTAGGCCTCTATCTGAAATTTCATTCTCAAACTCAGATGACAAAATAAAAGGACCTACCAATAACAAGGTCAGGCCTAATGATCCACAAAAAGGGTTTCTTGCTATTGGCCAAACCCCAAGCAAACTCTAGTAGGTTCTTCTGAGTCATAACTGTAATGCTGCCAAAATTCACGTAAACAACTGACTGAGTTTCCTTGGATTCCAGCCATTCGAGACACTTGGTATCTTCTTTCCAGAGATTGGAATCTAAAGAAGCCAAATTATTTTGTGGACTTTGGTTCAAGAAAGAAGATAAAGGTCCAATGGTATATACAAAATGGAACATAGAATTGAGCTCATTTATTACATCACTCTCAAGTTCATTATAAGTGTTAAAAACAATAGCAGAGGCTTTGTGGAACCTATCTGCTGCCTCAATAGAAAATTCTAACATGGAATCATTAGGATTTGTTGTCCTTATGAAGTCAGGAAGGTCCTTCAACCGAAAGTCTTTCATACCTGGAATACAGTCTACTTTGTTGTCTAAATATCCATTTGTCAGATAACTCTCATCTACATGTAACAACTATAGAAGTCAATAACTTGAATATATAATATGATATGGAGCAAGAATGATAACAAATTATTGTTACCTTTGAGTGGTATTAGACCTTTTTCTAATAGCGTACGAAAGTGCAAAGTAGACAAGAAGCTACCAGCATTAACAGGTGAAAAGAGAAGAATCGGGAGTGCAAGTTCTTCAGCAACTTGTGAGGTAAATGCCATGAAACAATCAGCAACTAAGCATGTAACTGGTGGGATATGACCATAAATGGCAGAATCTTTAAGTCTAGAAAGAAGTTGACAAAAGGGTTGATAGAAGTTCTTTCTGATTGATTGACAAAGAGATGGTATGTCTTGACTAACATCGCCATTACCTTCCATTGGAGTTAAACCATCTGGAATAGTCTCAAAGATAAAATCAGTAAAACCATCTAAGGCTTTTTGACCCCTTGATTTAAGCAAACGTTTGTGATTATATTCAGTGTTAACAAAAGTGATGTGAAAGCCTCTAAGGTGAAGAAGCTTTGCTAGTTTGAATAATGGATTGATATGGCCTTGTACTGGATATGGAATCAACACTGCATGTGGCTTTTTCTCAGCAATGTAACTCATCTTTGTTTAAATTACTTGAAATGTGTAAGATAACTAAATTGTTGTGTATGTGCTTGAAATAAAATGTATAGAAGCCTTTGCTTTTATAGAGACGCATTCATATATAGGGCCCATTTGAATTAACTTATATTTGTGGTTATGCAAACAGTTTATGCAATTTTTATGTATTATTATAAGTTTGCCGTAGTTTATAATAAAATAGCTTATAAAAAAACAATTTTCACTAGTTTGAACTTATAAAATAGCATAAAACCTAATTTATATTGCATAAGGTTTTTGCATAAGCTCAAAAATAAACAAATCCAAACAGAGCCGTAGTACTAACATGTTAGTTTGTCCGCTTTAAATTTTTAATAAAAAGAACATATAAGTATAGATATCTAAAAATTCAATTATTTGATTAGATAAAAAAATTTAAAATTATAAAATTATATAAATATAAATATAAATTTCAGTTATTTAAATAAATCGTTCTTAGAATTGGGAGTTGGACCTAACTCATCTTACAAAATGGACTTGAAAGATAAGAATTGCCTAACTTTATAAACATACATTCAACCATCTTACAACCAATTTGAAACTTTCTTTAACAATCATAAAAATTCTATAAATAAAAATAAATCATAAAATAACTAAAAAATGTTGGACCACCAACATTAGTTAATTAGTATCAGTTTAAGTCGTTATTCAAACCAGAATTGAGTTCGTTAAACATGTCAATGTTTGGTGGGAAAAAACAAAAACTAAGGTGTAAATAAATTAAAGAAGAGTGAGAATAGAAGAAAAAATGAAAATTGGGTGAATTTTTACGATGTTAGTTTGTATAGATAGAAAAGATAGGAAGGAATTTAATCCTCTCTTTACTAAGTATTTTTTGTTTTTGTTAAACCGATATTTATTCGCAATTATGTTGACTAATCTCTCGAAGTCGGAGTGATCCACGATCCACACAAAATACATTAATCTATCATCCTTCCAACTAATAAATATTCATCCAACATAAGAAATTCGTTAATTAATCATTACTTAGTGTTTATTTATTTTTGTTAAGATTTTTTAAAATTAAACCTGTGGATGTTCTGGTGTATGGTTGGATAGGTGGGAAACATGCTTGTGTAGATTTGACTGGAGTTTCCCCACTTGTCGGACTAGGGGTTGGAGATTTTACAGTGAGCAGCCCTCAAAGCTGCTTCAAGCAAAATGGTCAAACATGAGAAAACGTGCTTTGACAATCAACATGTTTTTATACCGTTTGCTTTTGATACTTTTGGTTTTCTAGCACCAGATGCAGTAGATCTTCTAAAAAGAATCCAAAGGGTCATGCATAGTAATGTTGTGTCGCCTAAGTCTCAAAATGTAGTTTTTCAGAGATTGGGTTTTGCTATACAGAAAGGTTTAGCGGCGCAGCTTGTTTCCCGTTTACCTTTTATTCAAGTGTAATTATCTTATATATATATATATATATATATATATATATATATATATACACAGTAATATTGAAACATAAATAATTTATTGTCAAATAGTTAAAAGACTTGTGCATCTATCATTTAGTTGGATAAAAAATTAGAGGAAAAAAATTAATATAATTTTTAATTTTTTGAAGAAGCTAAATTAGCCCACTTAAATTGGCACGAGTGAGAATTAAATCTGAGACCTCAAAAGGAGCACATTCCCAAATCTCAAACCAATACTACCGAACCAACCCAAGTGGGTTATATAATTTTCAATTATATCTTTGAAAAGAAAAAGAAGTGTTAAAATTCCTCGCTTTCAATGTGCTTGCTTAGCCACTCATCCTCGCCTAGCGAATATTGTTAGTAGGAGTAGCTTAGTTAATATAGATAGAAAACTTATAATTTGTATTTCTTGTATTGATTTGTGTTGATCACAGTATACAAATATATACATCATTGTATGACACATACGCTCCTATAATAATGATAGACATAATGGCTATACACTAATTCTAGTAACAAAATATTCCAAACAATAATGGATAGATAAATGCTATTCATATACATGATGTGCTATCATGATATATCCAATAATCAAGGAATCATTATCCCCCTTCAAACTGGTGGCGAGATGATCACACCAAGTTTGTCTCTAAGTTGGCTAAAACGTGTGTGACTAAGTGGCTTGGTGAGACAATCTGCAATTTGATCCGTTGTAGGGACATAAGCCACAACAACCTCATTTTGTAGTACTTGATCTCTAATATAATGAACATCAATTTCAATATGCTTAGAACGAGCATGCAGTACTGGATTAGAAGCCAGTGCCTTGGCACTCAGGTTATCACATCATAGTATGGGTTTCCTTGGCAATGGGAGTTTGAGTTCAGTAAGTAGTGAACGAATCCATGCTATCTCAGCAGCAAGGTCAGCAAGAGCTCTGTACTCTGACTCTGTACTTGATACTACCTTTTGTTTTCTTGAGGACCAGCAGATGAGTGTTTCACCTAGGAACACACATTGACCAGCCATGGATTTCCTGTCATCAACACTAGTGGCCCAGTCTGCATCAGAAAAACCTGTTATATCCAAGTCAGTGGATGGTTTGATGTGCAAGCAATAATTGATGGTGCCTTGGAGATACCTCAAGATTCTTTTTATGCCTTGCCAATGATCAATTGTGGGTGAACTCATGTATTGACTGAGTTTATTCACAGAAAATGCTATGTCAGGTCTTGTGTGAGTTAAATATTGTAGTCCTCCTATGGCTTGTCTGAACACAGTTGGATCTGTCAATTTCTCCCCCTCAACGGTGAATTGCCTACCTGTTATCATCGGTGTTGGACATGGTGAGGCATTCTCCATCTTGAATTTCTTCAGCAAATCACCGATGTATTTAGATTGTTTGAGGTACATTCCACTGGCATCTCTTTGTACTTCTATGCCCAAAAAGTAGTGTAAATGACCCAAATCTTTGAGAGAGAAGGCATCATTAAGTTGTTTGACGAAAGCTTGAAGGAACTTGATGTTGCTGCCAGTGACTATGATGTCATCCACATATATAAGGAGAAATGTGATATGATCTTTACCTTTCAAGAAGAAAAGAGAAGAGTCGCTCTTCGTGTTTTGAAAACCCCAGTTCAGCAATGCATTTTTGAGACTATCAAACCAAGCTCTTGGTGCTTGCTTTAGTCCATAAATTGCTTTAGATAATTTGCATATGTGATTAGGCTTGGTAGGATCAAAAAATCCTTCTAGTTGATGCATGAATATTGTTTCTCTAAGGTGTCCATTTAAGAATGCATTGTTGATGTCTAGTTGCCTAACTTCCCAATTGAGGTGCACTGCAATGGAAAGAATAATCCTGACTGTGCTAGCTTTGATTACAGGACTAAAAGTTTCTTTATAGTCAATTCCAGCTGTTTGTTGAAACCCCTTTGCAACTAGTCTGGCTTTCTTCCTTTCTATGGAACCATCTGGCTTGTATTTAGTCTTGAAGACCCATTTTGAATCAACAATGTTTTCTTGATCTTGGTAGGGCACTAGTATCCATGTTTTGTTGAACATGAGGGCTTGGAACTCCTTTTGCATTGCTTCTTTCCATAAGGGTCTTGTAAGAGCTTCCTTTGCATTTGCAGGTTCCACTGTTTCTTTGTAAGTCTCAGTGAGTCCAATGTAAGGTAGCTTTGGCTTGTGAATGCCTGGCTTACTTCTTGTTTGTATTGCATTACCTGTATTTGGGTTCAGACTTGATTCACCCACACTTTGCTGTTGAGATATGTCTGGTGTCTCTTCCTGAGTGGTGTCATGTTCTGATGAACCATTTTCTGTTTGTTCAGTGTCACTGTTAACATCTTAAGAATCTTCTGTGTTTGTTTCAGCTGAATTTTCTGCTTCAGTGATTGGTATGCTTGCATCATTGATGAAATTACCTGCAGTGCACAAAGGAAAAGAAGCAGATGGATTGTTAATTGTTGTTTTTAGAGGACTTCTTGTATTGAGAAACCCATCATGGAATGGAAAGTGGTCTTCATTAAAGATGACATGTCTTGATATGTAGATCCTTCCATGAGAGTTTAGACATTTGTACCCTTTGTGGGAGTTGCTGTATCCCAAGAACACACACCTGGTTGTATGGAATTGTAACTTGTGTTGGTTATATGGTTTGAGGCAAGGGTAGCATGCACAACCAAAAGGTTTTAGGAGCTTATAGTCAGGTTCTTTGCGAAGCATGAGTGAATATGGGCTCTCATTTTGAATAACTTGAGATGGCAATATGTTTATGAGGTATACTGCAGTAGAGAAGGCTTCCCACCAATAATTTAAGGGCATTTTAGCTTGTGCAAGCAAGGTTAAACCGAACTCTGTTATATGTCTGTGTTTCCTCTCAGCTCTTCCATTTTGTTGAGAGGTATATGGACATGACATTCTGAATTGTATGCCAGCTTCTATTGCAAGTTTTTGCACAGGTTTGTATTCACCACCACCATCACATTGAATTACTTTTATTCTTTTATTGAATTGATTTTCAGTTAAGTTTTTAAATTGAATGAAAGCTTGCACAGTCTCAGACTTTTGTTTCAAGGGATAAATCCACGTGAACCTACTAAAATCATCAACAAAATGCACATAATATTTAAAACCAGAGGATGTCATTATTGGTGCAGGACCCCATACATCAGTGTGGACCAACTCAAGTGGTTCCTGAACATGAGATGAGGAAGACTTAAAAGGTAAAAGATGCATTTTGCCATATTGGCATGCCTCACAAAAACTAAAATCATCCCTAGGTGGTACTTTGACATTACAACTTTACAAAACTTTGTCTAAGACTTTATTATTAGGGTGACCAAGTCTCCTATGCCAGCTCTCCTTGATAGATACATAAGCACTTGGGTTCCTTTTTGTTCCTGAGAGCTGATACAATCCATCCTTAAGTAGCCCTTTTAGTATTACCTTCCCTGTCACCTTGTCCTTCACAAAACAACAATTTTTATCAAACTCAACAAATATGTTATTGTCAGCAGCCAGTTTAGAGACACTTAACAAATTTTTGGTAATGTTAGGCACATATAGGATATCATGTAAATTGAGTGACTTAAGTTTTGAAGAGCTGGTGGCCACAATTGTCAATTTCTCACCATTACCAACAACTAGTGAATTCTTACCATGATGCTCAGTCAAGTCTTGAAATTTGTCAGTTTGATGTGTCACATGATTGCTTGCACCGCTATCAAAGTACCAGTCATAGTCTTCAACTGAGTTCCGAGAGGCTAGGAAGGCATTGTGAGATCCTTCTTTGTCATGATCTGCTGAATGATTGGATCTTGAGTAGTTTTTGTCGAATCTATGAAAGCAGTCTATTGCAATGTGATTACTCATACCACAGACTTGGCATGGGTTCTTGGATGACTTACCTCTTCCTCTGCCTCCTCTCCAACCTCTGAAGTTAGAGCCTCTCGAATTGTTGTTAGAATTGAACCTTTTTCCTCGATGGTCAGATCTGTTTGCAACATTTGCTGTTGCATTGAGGGTCAAGTTGGTGAGGTTATTCAATTGCTCAATTCTACTTTCAAAAGTTAGTAATTGAGCTTGTAAATCCACCCAATTGAGTGTAGTTTGATCGGACAATTTGACAACTACAAGATAATATTCAGAATCCAAACCATTTAGAGTTTGAATGATCAGATCTGAAGTTAAGATTGGATTGCCAGCAAGTTTGAGTTTGTCAGCAAGGTTCTTCATTTTTATTAGATAGTCTTCCATTTTCATTTCCCCTTTTCTGATGCTGTGAAATTCAGACTTGAGATAGATGATTTGAGACCTTGTGTGTGCTCCAACAAGACTTTGAGCCTCATCCCAAAGTTGTTTGGAGGTCTCACAATGCAACACTTGTGTTGCAACTTCAGTAGCCATCGAGTTGAGCATCCATCCAAGGAGGCGCTGATCATTGGCTTGCCATTCTTCATAGGCAGAATTGTTGTTCTTGCTTGAGTCAGAAGAGGTAATGAATTCTCCAGGGCATGTTTTTGTTCCCAACATATATCCATATTTGTTTTGATGGATCTAGAGCTTTTCAGCTTAATAGCTCTGATGCCAAGATAGAAAACTTATAATTTGTATTTTTTGTATTGATTTGTGTTGATCGCAGTATACAAATATATACATCATTGTATGACACATACGCTCCTATAATAATGATAGACATAATGGCTATACACTAATTCTAGTAACAAAATATTCCAAACAATAATGGATAGATAAATGCTATTCATATACATGATGTGCTGTCATGATATGATCCAATAATCAAGGAATCATTATCTCTAATTAATATGAACCTTAGCTTCACTATAAGTAGGGTGTCTGTGGAGGCATTCTTAGATGCTTAGATGCTCTAGATCTATGGGAAACTGTGGAGGATGATTACGATATTTCTTCATTACTAGACGATCCCATAGTAGCACAGATGAAAATTCATAAAGAAAGGAAAACCAAGAGGGCAAAAGCAAAGACTTGTTTGTTTGCAAGTGTCTCACAAACCGTCTTTATTAAAATCATGACTCTCAAGACACCAAAAGAAATTTGGGATTACCTAAAAGAAGAATATAAAGGAGATGAAAGGATTCGAAGCATGCAAGTTATGAATTTATTGAGAGAATTCGAGTTACAAAAAATGAAGGAGGATGAAGCAATCAAGACATACACCGATAAATTATTGGGTATTGCTAATAAGGTGCGATTACTAGGCACTCAATTTTTTGATTCCAGAATTGTGGAAAAAATCCTTGTAACAGTACCTGAAAGATATGAAGCTTCTATAGCCGCCTTGGAGAACACAAAAGAGTTGAGTAAAATCACTCTGCAATAAGTGTTACATTCATTGCAGGCACAAGAACAAAGAATTTCAAATTTCAATATCAGATAAATAGGAAAATAAGTTACATGTGGGTTTTTCAACACATGCTCTTAAATATTAAATAACCTATTTATTTATTTTTAATTATACACACTAGTATGTTATATACATATTAGTATGTTTTACTACCCGATGTGGAACTCATAATTTTAATTTCAATTCACACACTATAGTGTTCAATGTTCCAACATATACTTATCGCTTATCAAAAAAATACTTAGAGATGGAAACTAGAGTTAAAAGAAGAGAAAATAGCTACATCAACCAAACAATAACAGTGTTGCCAAACTTTCAAAATAGCATAAACGATGAAATTTAATCCCTAAACTATAAAAAATTAATTAGATCACAAATAGGCCCCAAGCCAACTCGTAAATAGTTCTAAGCTGGATTCAATAAGTGACTCGTAAATCAAATGAGCCGAACATGAATTAAAAATTAAGTTCGTTAAATAAATTAGCTAAACATAAACTATATATAGTTTGACTCGTTTTGATACAAAGAGAGTGTTATTATTATTTAAAAATTATTATTTTTTAATTTAATTTAATATCAAATTATTTTATTATTTATATTTTAAAATAAATTTTATAGAATAAATCAATAGTATAATTTTTTTATCTTATCATGCTGGCAACCCGACGTAAATTCAGAATAAATTTGAAAATTAACTTATCATTTAATATATATATATATATATATATATATATATATATATATATATTATTTGTTTTTTCTATTTCCTAGCGTTGGTAAGCCCGGATAGTTGTGTTGGTAAGCCCGTTAAAATCCCAGGTGAGGAGTTGAGTGGTGTTCCCGCAACCTTTTGAGTCCGTTGGTGTTCCCGTTAAGAAAAGAAACTAAAAATATAGAAAACAAGAAGTATGTCTAGAATACTTAGAACCTTAAGTGAACTTGGATCTTCTAGGAGAGATCGTGCCATAGTTACTTCTGGAATTTCACCCCAAGAATTAGAAATTAGAAGTGACCAAGATAGATATCAAAACCATGAATTAGAAATAGCTGAAATTGAAAACAAATTACAAAATTGGAAATTACCTGAAATTAGTTACAGAGAAATTTATAAATCAAGTATGTTTGATAACTTTAGAGCACATAGTATTACTCAAACTATAGAATCATCAAAATCTATAACTCATCAAAGAGAAACTATTAATTTATTAAATGAAAAATTAATAGAAGAACATATAAAACATGGCTTTCGTTATATTCATTTAGGATTAATTCAAGTAGCAGTAAAACTTCTACATAAACTAGGATTAAATACTCCAATATTACTAGTATTAAGAGATAGTAGGATTAAAACCTTTCCTGAATCTATAATAGCTATTTTAGAATCTAATCTAAATGATGGACCAGTTTATTTTAACTGTTATCCAAATTATTCTATGAATTTAACAGACAGTTTCACACCTACATCATTAGTAATTAATATTCAATGCATAGACGACTTATTTAATGAAGGAGTTGCTAATATAGATGTTTGTCATAGAATTAAATATAAAGTTTCGAATATTAATTATAATTTTAAAGCACTTAGAAGTTCTCCAAAGAACGAAACCATTATTGTTGAAGCTAATTTAAAACGATCAAATATTACAACGCCTAAAAGACTAAAAGCCTCTGACTTACAACAAAAATTACCAGAAGAATGGATATTACAAGATATAATGCCTCCTCCAAAAATAGAGTCTAGACAACCTAGACAATTTTTATTAGAAAGTGACGGAAGCATTAGAATCAGAATGAATAGAAGTCAATCCATGAGGATTGAAGAACCAATGAGTAGTAGAGCCAGTACAAGCTCTAGACGATCTATAGATTCTACCATTAATATTAATTTAGCAGGAGTTGATTTTACTCCCAATATTCCCCAACCTATCTATGAGACAGAAGGAAGAAATGAATCCCCTCCTATGTCTCCTACTGCCTCACAAATTCTTAATGTCATAGAATTAGAAGAAGAATTTGAAATAGATAAAGCTTGGATTAGAAAAGACTTTGAAGCAGATTATAATAAAGAGAAAAGAAATTGGTATTTTAGTACTTTTGAAAAGATACAAACTGATTATTATCTTAAAAAATTTTATGACTATATTAGAAACAAAAGAATTAATGTCTATTTCTTCACTTGGTTTGAAGAATATTGCATAGAACAAAAAATAATTAACCCTTTTATACAGACGAATTATTTAAATGTTAACACTAAAACTACTAAAAAATGGACAACTTTAACCAATAAAACTATTGAGTCTGTTCATCCTCCGTTAGAAGCCATTAAGATAGACAGACATAATGTATCATTAGAAGCTTATCCGTTTAAATCACCGGAAAATGCTGATATAGGAAAAGTTCAGTCTCAGCTGAATTTTTCAAATACCATATTAAGCACCATAGCTGATCAACTAGATAGAGTAGAGACTCAAATATCTCAGGCTCCTCCTACCCATAATAAAATAGAATCCTACAAGGATTTTCCTTTAGATCCACAAAGACCTATATACAAATTAATTAATGTTCCTGAGAAGGATCTCAGTGAAGTCAAATTAGGACCTAGAAAAGATGAATTAGTGGATAATCTAATGAAGAAATTATCTGATCTTTCTATTAATGGGAAAGCAAAAGCCCAAGTAAATGTATTAGAAAAGAGTGAAGATAATTCTGAGATAAATAGAATTAGAAAACACATGGGTTATCAAGGAAGAACTAGAAACTATTATCCTAGACCTAGTTTTCCGGATCTTCAATTTGAAGAATCTAGGGATATGGTGGCCAGTTCTTACACTGGTAATTCAATTATAGAATGGAATATAGATGGACATAGTGAACAAAATATATTAAATACCATTCAAGAAATGACCATGGCAGCTACAGCTTTTAAAACCATGGGAGAAAATACTGATAAAAAGGCTGCTATAATAATAATTACTGGTTTTACTGGACAATTAAAAGGATGGTGGGATAATATAATTAGTCCTGAAGAAAAACATGCTATCTTAGAAGCTAAAAAATTAGATCCAACCACAGGCGTCTTAGGAGATGAAGATGCTGTAAATACTTTATTATATACAATTACTAAACACTTTGTAGGAGATCCAACTCAAATACAGGATAGGGCTGCAGATCAATTAGCAAATCTTTACTGTCCTACGATGAGCGATTATCGTTGGTATAAAGATATGTTTCTATCAAAATTATGTAATAGACCTGATGGTGGAGCTGATTATTGGAAAGAACGGTTTATAGCAGGATTACCTAGACTATTAGCAGAGAAGGTTAGGATGGCCATTAAAGCTAAAAGTAATGGAGTAATTCCTTACTCTATATTAACTTTTGGTCAAATATCTAGCCAAATTATAGAAACGGGAATAGGAATTTGTACAGATTTTAAAATACAAAATAAAATTAAATCTGAGGTAACTCAAAGTAAGAGAGAATTAGGATCATTTTGTGAACAATTTGGAATAGAACCAATTAAAGCCCCTAGTAAAAAGATTAAAAAGAATTATACAAAACCTACTAGTAGTTATAAACCTTATAAAAAACGAAAAAATCATTACAGAAAAAATAAAGAATTCCCTGAAGACAAAAATTATAAAAAATCTAAAGGTAAGAAGAAAAAATTTCAGAATGATAAATCTGATATTAAATGTTTTAAGTGTGGCCGTTTCGGTCATTATGCAAAAACTTGCCGTGTTAAACAAAAAATTAACGAAATTCGTAATTTAGACATCAGTGATCAATTAAAATAAGATCTTATTAATACATTAAAAAATATTATGTTAAATGATACTTCATCCATTAGTTCTGAAGAATCTTCTTACGAAGAAGATGATCTTAATCAAATATTAACTAGTTCCGAATCAGAAAATAGTTCTGAAGAAGATTGTTGTTTAGGAGCTGAATTATGCACTTGCGATAAATGTATTAAAGGAATAAATGTAATCACTAGTGATCAAGCCACTACCTTAATTAATATATTAAAAGATATGCCTGAATCTTCACAAAAGGAAGAATTCATGTTACAGATTAAAAACATGATAGAGCGTGAAGAAAAGAACAGAAATACTGTCCAAAAAATAGAATTTAAAGAAATCATGAATAGATTTAAACCTATTATTACTCCCCCAGTAACTGTTAAAGATCTACAGAATGAAATTTCGCTTATGAAACAAGAAATAGATTTATTAAAAGTAAAAGATTTAGAATTAGAATTTAAATATTTAGAATTAAAAGGAAAACAAATTATAACTAGTAAAGCATATAGTGAAGAAGGAACATCAAATATTAAGCATAATATAGATGATCCTCCATATATTGCTACTCTAAATAGAATGATTACACATAAATGGCTTTGTCCAATTACATTACTTGTTAAAGATCAACGATTTGATCTTGTAGCATTAATAGATTCTGGTGCTGACATGAACTGTATTCAAGAAGGATTAATACCTACAAAATTTTATGAAAAAACTTTACAAGGATTAAGTGGTGCAGGAGGCCACAAATTACAAGTTCAATATAAATTAACAGATGCTAAGATCTGTAAAGATCATGTTTGTTATAAAACACATTTTTTACTAGTAAACAATATACATCAACATATTATCTTAGGAACGCCTTTTCTTTCATTATTATATCCTTTTACTGTTTCTCATGAGGCTATAACTTCAAACGCCCTGGGAAGAGAAGTTATATTTAGATTTTTTGAAGCACCTAGAACTAAAGATTTAAATATGGTTCAAGACCTTTCTACATCTACAATTAATTTAATTTCTCAAAAGAAGAAACATATTAATATGTTAAATAAAGAGATTCAATATAAAAGGATAGAAAGCCAATTAGAATCTAAAAATATAAAAGATAAAATTATTCTGTTAACGCAACGGTTTGAAAAAGAAATATGTTCGGAACATCCCAATGCCTTTTGGGATAGGAAAAAACATATTGTATCATTACCATATGAAGCTAATTTTAATGAAAGGTCTATACCTACAAAGGCAAGACCAATTCAAATGAATCAACAATATTTAGAATATTGTAAAAAAGAAATTAAAGATTATTTAGATAAAAAATTAATCAGACCAAGTAAATCTCCCTGGAGTTGTACAGGATTTTATGTTAATAATCCAGGAGAATTAGAAAGAGGTGCTCCCAGATTAGTTATCAATTATAAACCTTTAAATAAAGTCCTTCAATGGATTAGATATCCTATCCCTAATAAGAAAGATTTAATAGGACGATTATCTAATTCAATTATATTCTCTAAATTTGATCTAAAATCAGGATATTATCAAATTCAATTAGAAGAAAAAGATAAATATAAAACTGCTTTTGTAGTGCCTTTTGGACACTATGAATGGAATGTAATGCCCCTAGGATTAAAAAATGCTCCTAGTGAATTCCAGCACATTATGAATGATATATTAAATGATTACCAAGAATTTTCTATTGTTTATTTAGATGACATATTAGTATTTTCTAAATCCCTAAATGAACATTTTGATCATTTAGAAAAATTCTTTGAAATCATTAAAAATAATGGATTAGTCTTATCAGCCAGAAAAATGAAATTATTCCAAGTTAATGTAAGATTTTTAGGATTTAATATATATCAAGGAACCATTACTCCCATTAGCAGAGCTATAGAATTTGGAGATAAATTCCCTGATGAATTAAAAGATAAAAATCAATTACAAAGATTCTTAGGATGTGTAAATTATGTAGCAGACTTTATTCCGAACATTAGAATCATTTGTTTACCCTTGTTTAAAAGACTTAAGAAGAATCCTCCCCCATGGGATGAAACCATGAGTCAAAGCATTAGACAAATTAAGCAACTAATTAAAAGACTACCTTGCTTAGGAATCCCAGATCCCCAAGCTTTTCTTATAGTAGAAACTGATTCCTCTGATATAGGATTTGGAGGAATATTAAAACAAAGACTACCAGAGTCATCTGTAGAACAAGTTGTTAGATATTATTCTGGAACCTGGAATCCGGCACAACTAAATTACAGTACTATTAAAAAAGAAGTTTTGGCTATTGTTTTGTGTATTACTAAATTTCAAGATGATTTATTTTCCAAGAAATTTCTTTTAAGATCTGATTGCAAAGCTGCAAAAGAAGTTTTACAAAAAGATGTTAAAAATTTAGTTTCAAAGCATATTTTTGCCAGATGGCAAGCTTTATTATCATGTTTTGATTTTGATATAGAACATATCAAAGGAGAAAAGAATTCATTACCAGATTTTCTTACTAGAGAATTTTTACAGGGAAAATGAGTAAAAAAGACAGTTATGGCCCTCCTCTTGAGGAGTCCAAAAAGATCATTACAGCCAAGCAGGTATTACAGAACCCCTCTACCTCTACTTCATTATCAACTCAAAACAAATTTACCCCATTAACTCCTTTGGCCTTACCAGCCTTTTATCCCTCTTCATCACCTAGAGGTATCAGGCCATCATTAAATTCAAAATTAGTTTCGCCATTAACTTTTGCTTTACATACTCCATCCTCGTTAAATACTCCCTCAAAAGTCCCAGATAAACTTCCCTTTTACACCCCTCCAGATTCATTATCATGCCCTTTTATTGAAAAAGATTACAAAAAGATCCTTTTCCTCTTAGAACCAGAATTTAATTCGGAAGGATCATTATTACAAATTACTTCTAAATTCTTCCCTCCAGGTTTTCATTATCTTCCCTCAAATCCTGAAAAAACCAGATTATTTTATGAGTTTATCTTAGTGGATACTGAATCCATTGATATAACTCACACTTTTGATAAAAATGATAAAAATAAAATTATCTTTTCAAAATTCAAAATTTTAAAAATATTATCTCCTTCTGATTGGAAAGCTCATCCTTCTCATACCAGAAGTTTTTCTAGGCGTTTCTCGCCTCAGCATTATTCCTACTATGATTACATGGAAGCATGGTCTAACATGCTGTATTACCAGCCTTTTGACCATTCTTGGTTCATTTGGTTCCGAAAAGATTTCTCTTTAAAATTTCCATTATGGTTTGTTAAATGGTTCCATGAATGGGGACCAGAAACTAACACCTACCCAGATTATGCAGCTAAAGCCTTTGAGGTTTTTAGCGAAAAAATTAAAATATCAGATCATTTAAAAATATTAGCTTTTTATGCTACTTTTGGGATATCATGGATTACTTCTTGGACCTTTAAAAAAGAATTATCAGTTCCAAATAGCCAGGTCTTTTGGATTGTCAGATGCATTAGGGTTAAGTGGTGGAACAAATTTAACCCAGAATTAATTAGTCCTCAAGTATTACAAGTTTGGTTTTCTAAACATCCACAATGGCTCATTAAAACTTTGGACATAAATAAAGAAAGCGAATTCTTAGCCGAGAAATCTAAATTTTTGGCTGAATTATCATCCTCTTCCAACAAAAAAGAATTACTAAGAAAGCTTCAGGCAGCCATCTCAGAATCAGATGTTAACAATGACGATGACTCTGTAGGCTCTTCTCAGAGTCTAACTCAAAATAATGAAGATGACTGTTATGGACTATTAGACCTTCAAGATTAATCAATCAGGTGAAGCAGCATTATTGGAATTATGGTCGACAAATTAAAGAATCTGCTTTTCTCAGGATAAGATTCGTGGCCGACAGCATTATTGTGCTCTTGTCAAAATTAGAATCTTGGCAGACAGCATTATTTTGCCTTTAATAAAGTTTTTGTTTGTATTAGGACATTATTGTTATGTAATTATTTCATTTAACTGACAGCTGTCAGAACATTAACACATTAGTATCATCCTTCCCTTCTATAAAAGGATGTGTAGTTTCATTATGAGATCATCGAAAAATTCTCTAAGAAAATCATTCTGAAGAATTCTCGAGATCTTTGTAAGTATTCTCAATATCAATAAAATGTTTTCGCAATACAATCTTTTCTTTCATATATTAACTTTTCAAGTCATATTTCTATTAACCACTAAATTAGATTTATTTCTTGATGATCTTCCATTATTCTCTCATAATTATATATATATATATTGTTGTCTCACTAAACAATTAATTAAGATAAGATGTGATGTATTTATTTATAACTAGTGTTCAGACCCGTGCCAAGCACGGGTAAAAATGCGTTTGTAGAATTTTGTTTTATAAATTTATTGACTTGTAAAAAATATAATTTACTTTAGACTGAAAATTTAACTTTTCATATTGCTTATGAAAAATTATCTATATAAAAAATAAATTTGTAGATTTATTGAATTAGAAAATTTTTATTTTAATATAATTTACTTTAGTGTGCAAACTTAAATTTTTTTATTGGTTATGAATAATGACACTTTGTGATAAAAACTAATCAATATTGATCGAAAAATTGAAAATTATAAATACTATATCAAAGAGTTATTTTAGAGATTTGTTATTTTTAATACCGTAGGTGATACCCCTTGTGTCCAAAATAAAATAAAATCATATTCCCAACAATTTTCTATCTAGCAAATTTTACAATTATATACCTAGATGCTTGACATGTGTCCAAAAATAATCAATGGATGAAAATTGATATTATGTTATTGGAGCAGAACTGTTGGTCTATCTCTCCAACAGTTGAAAAGAGAACCAAATATAGGTGACTGGGCAGCTTGCAAATTCCTCTTCCATTAAATCCAACAACAGTTGAAAAGATTAAAGCACCCTTATGCGAGCAGAACCACTCCCGCTTCCACGCTGTCGCAATAACCTCTCAAATCCAATAACCTCTCTTGTCTTCCTCGTTTCACAATTTCGGATATCATCATCATCAAATGACGATTAACCCTTCCTTGTCAATCGTTGTGTTGTCGGAACCTAACGAAACAAAAATCATTAAAACAAAAACGATCCTCTTTCTACGGAGAATTAACATTATGGTCAATATAGTAGGAATGATACATTAATTGCCTACAGTCTATTTTTAGATGTTTAAGGTATTTTAAAGTTGAACTTTTTGATACAATTCATACAAAATTAAAGCTTTTTTTTTTAACTTGATATAGTTCTGAATTG
The DNA here is from genome assembly GCA_954870985.1 of Trifolium fragiferum. Taxonomy (NCBI): domain Eukaryota; kingdom Viridiplantae; phylum Streptophyta; class Magnoliopsida; order Fabales; family Fabaceae; genus Trifolium; species Trifolium fragiferum. The sequence continues at coordinate 21,226,275 of OX940789.1, forward strand.
AAAAAACCCTACAATTAAGCTATACACATACACATAAGTGGTTATTGGTAATTATAAGTACTATATTTTAATTTTTGATATTATTGGTATTGAAATATTTGTAATCTGATTATGATTCATTGTGACAGATGCAGCGATGGCAGGTTCAAAAAAGCGTAAGGTTTGATAGAAACAAAAGAAAAAGGATGTCGAGAAGGCACCAAATGGATCAAGGCGAGCATCAGTTAGAAGATTGAAAGATAAAAAATTCACAAATAGTGTGCAATATAGAGGTTCTAGGAGCTAATATATTTACGGAAGATTCACATATGATCTTAGCTATAAGGTATGCCTTAGAAAACGAAGGTATACCTTTTTTTGTAGATCAAATATTTTATCACAAATAAGCATCAGATATGCCTTATTTGGGTAGGAATAATAGGACTTTCATATCACTTTGATACCTCTTTATGAAAGATAAAAAAGGTATAATAATATCACAATAAACGGTGTAGCATTACCATCTAAATAAAAAACATTAATATCTCAAAGAAAATAGGAATTTAAATCATATTCAAAAACCACAACAATATCCGTACTTGAAAATAATACCAATGTCAAATGGAAATAAAAAAACCATACTTGAAAAATAATTGTTCCACGCATAAAATTAAACTTGCAACAAACTAATCAAAATAAACCACTGCAAAAATCACTCCTTCTCAATTTTAACTTTCTTTAAAGTGGGGGTGACATCCCCACCACTTGATTCACCAAATGAGAACTCCCTCTTCGAACTACCAACACCATCAGCAATGTCATCAACATCAATAATTTCCTTCTGAACAGTGACTGCCTCATCACTGAATTTGGTGAGCAAATCCTGAACATATTTGTGCGAATGTTAGGTATAATGAAATATTAGCGAAAAAAACATTGCTTCATAATGTACGAATGTTTTAAAAAATATAGTGTTATACTTGAACAACATTAGCTGCAGATGCATCACCATCCTTCAATACTTCGACACGATTACCAATAGAAACTTCCTGATCATCATCAATAGACTGCAACATGACGATTAAAAAAAAGTTTAATTTTATTTAGAAAACCTGCAAACATCATCCTAAATATATTTAATAATTATAAATATACTTAAAAATAAATATTATTACCTCAACGATCGAATATTTTGTTTTGAAAGCAGCAATTAAATCGACATCGTCAGTCAACTTTTTAACTTTATAGGTTTTATCAAATCTGGTTTCCTCTTTAATATTGTTCTCAACTTTAAAGAGATAACTTCTCTCTAGCATGTCCAATAACTATTTTGGCGGACCATTAGAGTGAGGTCCCTAAAATTAAAGTGAAATATAATGATTAGAATTTATTAGTTTATAAAATAAAATTACATAGTTTTAGCATTTATAGAAAAAAATTGTCTTTGATGAAATACCAGTGAGTCGATCATGTCGGAGCATGATTTCTTGAAGAGTTCAACAGTGTTGCGGTAACTATATTAATTTGACTGACGAGATTTATGTAATAAATCAACAAAATCATTGAGGAATAGTGCAAAAAAAAAAAATCAACAAAATCATTTTGTATTTAATATATTAATTGCCAAAACAATATGGGAGAAGAATGACTTAGAGGCTGCCATGTGTACACTTACTTTGAAAAAAGGTTCACATTATATATATATATATATATATATATATATATATATATATATACACTACAATTTATTTAATATAGAATTAGAATATTTTGCGCATCAAAGAATCCTATATACAGAAGCATTACCATATTTAAATACAAAAACTATCATTATATTAAAGAACTACAATTAAAGAATAAAAATTTCAACACTAATATCGTGAAGCTATTCCATATGCAGATATGTTTGTAAATATGGAAATTAGAATGTGATGTTCGTGGTCCTTTTATTTTTCATGAGTCTTGTCCGACTGCTTTTAGTTTCCTATTTTCAAATGACATTGTAGAGGTGTTACTCCTTTTTAATTGCTTTATAGTTCTTATTCTTTTGGGTTTTTAGGTCTTATTTAGTGGAAAATTCACCAATGATTTAAAAGAAATTTGACATTACTTAAAAGTAGTTGTTGTTTTCACATGATAAAAAGTAAATTATTACCATCAATAAATCCTCCAAAAAAAATTGTCCTTTTTAAAAATTTTAAATCGTTGCTTTATATTAATAACCAAGTTGAACAACAACAAAAAAAAAAGTTTAAATCATAGACAGAATGTAAATTATTTTATTTTACAATGATAAATCATAAATCATGAAAATACGATAAATGGAATTATGTCTTACAAATAATTTTCTTCAAAGAAAGAATTGAAAAAGTAATTATATTTGAAATGCAAATAAATAAAAACTACACTGAACATTCATTCAATTTCGTGATCATCAACTCACTTTTTGCAACTTCTCATTTGAACGTCCAAAAACCCACTTGGATCAACTGAAAAAGAAAATTAAATCATTATATATAGAAAACAAATTAAGAACAATAAAAAACAACAATAATAAACTACACTGAACATTCATTCAACTTCGTGATCACCAACTCACTTTTTGCAATTTCTCATTTAAATGCCCAAAAACTCACTCGGATCAACTGAAAAAGAAAATTAAATCATTATATAGAAAACAAATTAAGAACAATAAAAAACTACACTAAACATTCATTCAATTTCATGATCACCGACCCACTTTTTGCAACTTCTCATTTGAACGCCCAAAAACCCACTTGGATCAACTGAAAAAGAAAATTAAATCATTATATCATTATATAGAAAACAAATTAAGAACAATAAAAAACAACAATAAAATAAACTAACGTAGGAAGAGAGAAAGTTGGGAGATCTGTATTGGAGGAATTGTTTATGAGAAGTGCTATAGAGCACGACTCATTTACCCACGATATATAAATCAACGGCTGCCTACAAATACATGGGGGGAGAGAGAATAAAAGCGGTGCTATATGTGTTTCATCAAATGGATATAAACTATTCGTCCATCTTCGTGCTTGTTGGTTGTCGTACCAACAAGTGTTTTCCATTGTTTATTTATAGTGAAATGTGAAATATACAGCATTAATTAACATTCTCAATTGTTTAGTCAAACGGAAATAATTGCATTTTAAATAATTGCTTGCTATATGTAGCACTACAATAAATTAATATGAATAGGTCAACATATTGGAATGTATGAAATTAAATTATCTTTATTGTTGATCCTTTATTGTGAGATTTATTTTTTGAAGCAAAAACATTCAATGGCAAATCAATATGAGAGGAGAGCGTTTGTGGGAATGCCACGTGTACAATTGCATTTGAAAAAAGGCTCTCATTTTATATATAGAGAGATTTCATATGTTTTATCCTCCGCATCAACTAGACCTTGAAAGTAATTCGGTATCATATTGATATCTGAATGTATCGATATTGTAAATATATTATTAGTATCTCATTTAATACCTTCGCCGTACTAAATTATAAATCATTTTGTGAAAAAAAAAATCGTTTTACATTCTCAATAAAACATTTATTGTTATTTTTACTATTATATCCTTACCTATTTATTATCTTTTTTTTAAGTCTTCAATTTATCTTTTAATGAATGACAATTTTGTAAACTAATTTATAATTTCTCTTTTCCATATAACCTTAATTATATTTTTTTAAAATTTTTGTAATATGGTCAAAACTATGGATGTAAGCGGATCATAAAAATTCAATTGAACCGATGATTCAAACCAATTCAAACCAAAAAAAACCAATTTTTATGGTTCGGATCAAAAACCGAACAAAACCAATTGAAAACCGAAGTGGTTTGGTTCGGTTCTCGCGCGGTTTCAGTTTTCAAATCCCAGAGCCGGTCCTGACTATTTGGAGGTCCGGTTCAAATATTAAAAATGGACCCTTAATAAAAATTAAAAAAATTATCCTCTATTTAAATCATTATTTTTTTTATTTGATTGAGATTTTTTTCACCAAACATATGATATTTTATGAATATTGTAATATTTAACCATTATTATAGGACCTCAAAATTAATCTATCGAATACATCTAATATTTTATAAAAACTAACAATATATAACTATCATTATAGGACCTCAAAATTTTGAGTTGAGGCCTCCAAAATTTTGAGGCCTAGTGCCGTCGCTCACCCTGCACCCCCCATAGGGCCGGGCCTGTCAAATCCAATGGGCAAACCGAACCAGACCAATATATAGTATATATGTTAAATTATTTTTTTAGGATATCCAAAAATACAATTGATCCAACTACTAAAGTGTTGTTTTGATTTTTTTTTTTTTTTTCACGATTTAAATGAGAATAGACTTAAAGTTTTATTTTTATTGCAGTTTATTATTTGAAGAACTTATGAACTTAATTTAATTATGGTTGTATTTTGTATTTGATGAACTTATGAACTTAATTTCAGTATAGTTGTATTATGTATTTGATGAACTTAAGCGAAAGGAATAGTATTTTGTATTTGTTTTCAATATGGTTATATTATGTATATGTATTTGATGAACTTATGAGAAAAAAATTATATTTTGTATTTGATGAACTTATGAGAAAAATTATATCCAAAAAATAAAATAATAGCATGAAATACATCGAAATAAAATCAATTAAAGTATCTGAACTAAACCAAGTGATTTGACTTCATTTTTAAAAACATTAAAAATTAAATCAATTGAAAATTCATTAATTCAAACACTGAATTCACTTAAATCCAAATCGGTCTAGTTATATCCCTAGTCAAAACGGTTGTTTTTTTTATAGAAATTTTAGATTAAATTGACTAATGAATGAAAAAGACAATTACAAATTAATTTAACCACCCACAAGGCTCGAGGGATTAGTCTCTGCAGTTGCGCGCAGAGGATACCCGGTTTACACAAAAAAAAAAATTAATTTAACCAAATGGGAAAATAAATTTGTAAAAATGTGTGGGGCCACGATGGAATTGGAAATGAGAATAACATGATGTATCTATCTATCTTCCTCATGAATTAAGTAACAGCCATATTTTGTGACTTTCCCATTTTTATTCTCAAAAACTGTCAACAAAGGAGAAAGCAGACGATGGAATTGGAGACGAAGAATCACATGCTGATGCCGTTTCTTCCACATGAATTAATCATCCAAATCCTCCTAAGATTACCGGTGAAGTCTCTTCTCCGATTCAAATGCGTTAGTAAGTCTTGGTTTTCTATTATCTCTTCCGATACTCATTTTGCAAATTCACAATTTCAACTTACCGTTGCAACACACACTCATAGAGCTCTGTTTATAGCAACTCCTCAAATTCAATCTATTGATTTAGAAACATCACTTGACGATGATAGTTTCGATTTAATTGGTTTTGGGTATGATCAGTCAACAGATGATTACTTGATTGTTTTAATGTCATCTAGTACAAAATCATCATACTGGCAGTTTTTCTCATTGAGAGCTAATACATGGAAACAAATTGATGAGGGTACTCACTTTCACTATTTGAATAACCTCGAAGATTATCCAAAAGTAGGGTTGTTCTTTAACGGGGCTATTCATTGGTTTGTGTATCATCTTCATTTACAAAAGGATGTTATTCTTGCCATTGATTTAATGGAAAGGAAACACTTACATATGGATTTGCCAGATGAGGTTGACTACGAACTTGACTGTTCTGGTTTGTGGGTATTTCAAGAATTTTTTAGTCTATGGACTTATGAAGATAATGAGACAGTTGAAATATGGGTGATGAAAGAATACAAAGTGCATTCGACTTGGACAAAGACTCATGTTCTTCATACTGATGCCGTTCCCACTACGGACTTTTTGCCTTTATGCTCTACGAAAAACGGTGATATTGTTGGAACAGATGAACATACTGGATTGGTGAAGTATAATGATGAAAGACAATTGTTAGGGCATCGCTCCTACTATAACAATGCACGTGGATTCCAAGTGGCCATTTATACAGAGTCTTTGCTTTCACTCCCTGGAGACAATGTACAAGCTTAAGAAGATGGCACAAACAAAAAGAAGACTGAGGTAGTGAAATATACTCCTTCATCTTTTTCTTGATATTGATAATTATACTGTATTATGTACTCTTGGGTGGCTTCATTTGCAGGGTAATATGTGTGTGACTGCAATTATAACATGAGCTGCTTCAATATGTCATTAAATTTTTATTGCTTAAATATTTGTATTATGCTTATTTGAAATATTGATAGCTTTCTGTAATTGGATTGAGTTCTGATGTATGTTGTGGTGGTTAGTACATGAAATTGTTTTATATGGTAAATAAGTCTCACAAGTTTATGACCATTGATCAAGAACGAAATCACAATTATACAACTTTGACTCAAAGCAATTCATTATAAATTTGATCCTAGCCACATATGTAATTGAAGGAAAAAGAAGGTTATGTTCTCTTATTTCGGTGAACTAACTTTGGCTGTTGCAATTTCTCTATTTCAAACCAGAGAAAAGAAACAAATTACTTTGGCTGTTCTAATCACGAAGAATTAAATGAAAATTTTAATACTTTAGAAAGGTCATTAAAAACATCATTCACTTAAATAGTACTGCAATTACCTGTTAGAGTTTTTAAAGAAAGGGGTTAAGTTAAGAAAAAGGAAATGCAGTTTGCAAGAGGTGATAATAAGCTTCATAGGAGGGTGGTGTATCTTCTTTTGAAGGGCAAATTTCTTTGGCATCCCAATGACTAGCATGCGGTTTATACCTTTGTTGTATTAAAAGTAGTTTCTTTTCCCTGTATATTAAAATCCAACTGCGTCAAATTTTGTGTACCTAGTTTGGTTTAAATTATATTTCACAAACCAAATGCTTTTATAGATGTCCAAACAGAGAACATGTTTGACTTTGGCTTGACCTATTTTTATTAGGGATGAGATGAGATGATGAAAGGAAAGCAGAAATTGTCATGTGTTAAACAATAATGTGTGCAGAAATAGGAGTTGTGACTCATGGGCATGCATAAATAGAAGCATGGTGTAGAAAAACAATGAAGAAAATAGGAGGAACAAATGAAGAAGTTTGTGATAGAGCTCATAGGGGAACACAAACTGCAATGTAGATGGTATCACGCAACAACTAGGACTAGGAATGTTGGGTCTAGGAACACAAACTAGGATTTCAAGATGTGTCGACCGTCGATTGAAATTATGGAACTTTTCATAGCCCCATTGATAGTGAGCTTTGGTTTGGTGCTAAAACAAATTAAGAGATTAGCTGTCTACTTGATATTATATATATGGACTTGAATTAGTGCATATCTCAACATCAAGAATGCATGTAGTTCCAATGCCCTCTGTATAATGATATATACATAGTTTTTTTAAAGTTCAGATAATCAACTTTAATTTGTATAATAGGTGTTCCCACAACTTGAAGTATGTTAAAGCTGAAGTTCCAATGCCCTTTGCATAAAAAGACATTCGTGTTCAATTATTGATTAATCATCTGTTCTAAACAATGATTCAATTGAAATTCTTGGACCTATTATCCACGAAGAAGAATTAATAGAACACTATGAATAACGAGAAACTATATGCTTAATTAGCAACAATATTTAAGCAATGACAATGGAAAACCATACTTTCAAGTGTCAAAATTATTCTTAAAAAAGTTTACTACAAGAGCTCCATGGATAGGAATTAAATCAATCCATTTATATCTCATAGTTAATTTTGGCTCAGGACATGGAGAGTAATAGTGACATAGAACAATAACTCACTATATCTCTGCAGATATATTAGAATTGCATCAAGAATACACATGTTAAAATGTGGAGGAACAACAAAACGAGATAATAGTTATATCTCTACGGATTGAATCGAATCAAGTGATTAATGATCTCCACTAAAGAGTAAAATGTTTGAACGAACAATTCAATTTCAATTTTTGGATGGAACAATTTTTGGGTTGAACACCATATTACTAGAGCTCTTTCTCTTAAAAATCGGAGGGTTATCACTTATCATAAAAAAACTTAAGAGTTAAAAGAAGAGGAAATAGCTACATCAACCAAATAGTAACAGTGTTGCCAAACTTTCAAAATAGCATAAACCATGAAATTTAATTCCTAAACTATAAAAAATAATTAGATCACAAATAGGGCCCCGAGCCAACTTGTGAATAGTTCTAAGCTCGATTCAATAATTGACTCGTGAATTTTTTATTTGTAAACCAAATGAGCTGAACATAAACTATATATAGTTTGACTCGTTTTGATACAAGGGGAGTATTAATTATTATTTAATTTTTTTTTAATTTAATATCAAATTATTTTATTATTTATATTTTATTAATTTCAATTTTAATTTTAAAATAAATTTTATAGAATAAATCAATAGTATATATATTTTTATCTTATCATGCTGGCAACCCGACGTAAATTCAGAATAAATTTGAATATTAACTTATCATATATATATTCTGTTGTTTCACTTAAGGGTGTATATGGATTGGGCAAATCTGGTTGACCCGATCAAACCCCCCAATTCAACCCAAAAAAGTGGGTCGGATCGGACAATTGGGTGGATGTGAGTTTTGAAGGTTGAAAAACACACAAGAAGGGGGGGGTTGAATTGTGTTAAGACTTTTTCTAAGTTAAAGCAAATTGCAGCGGATAAGGTATAACACACACAATATATGAGGATAGGGATAGAGAGATGCTCAGAATTTTTATACTGGTTCCTCCCACTAACAGGAGTAGTCCAGTCCTCTTGTCTTTCACAAGAAATTTCACTATAATCACTCAGATTACAAATGCTCAAGCACTAAGCAAGAGACTTCAAACTGCTCAAGCACAAAGCAAGAGACTTCTAACTGCTCAAGCACAAAGCAAGAGACTTCCAATGCTCAAGCACAAAGCAAGAGACTTCCAATGCTCAAGCACAAAGCAAGAGACTTCCAATGCTCAAGCACAAAGCAAGAGACTTCCAATGCTCAAGCACAAAGCAAGAGACTTCAAATGCTCAAGCACAAAGCAAGAGACTTCTAATGCTCAAGCACAAAGCAAGAGACTTCCAATGCTCAAGCACAAAGCAAGAGACTTCCAATGCTCAAGCACAAAGCAAGAGACTTCAAACTGGTTTTAATGTTAATAAAGATAAGAGATTAACACTTGATATACAATCAGAGGTGTTTACAAAATACAACGCAGTTACAAGACTAACTTAGAAAATTATCACAAAGTTTCTAAGTGTTTGATAGCTTCAGAATTTGACAGAGTTTCAGCACGTTCAGAAGCTTAAGTCTTGATTCATTTCTTCACAAATCTTCTTCCTTTTATAGATGATAAAATGAACGTTGAAGATTATAGCCGTTTGAAGAATTGAGACGCTCCTTTGTATAGATCAGTGAGCTTATTAGCTGTTCTGATTTGCAGTAGCTTAGGAGCTTAACGTTTACTACAAAATGAGAGATTCCTTTTGGCTTTTGATATTTGAACCTTGGTGAAAGCCAAATAAGGAAATAATCGTTTCTGAAGCCTGACTTGAAAAGGACCTTTCCATGGTCAAACCTTTTCATTCTTGGTTTCTGCGTTTGGACTTAGTCAGGCACAGTCTTCAATAAAATTGTACTCTCAAATGTAGCTTGACACTTATCTCTGACGAGCCTTCAGATTTTGATAGGCTCAGAATTACTTGTTTCAGATCTGGTGAGCTCAGATGTTCTTCAGATTTTGATAGGCTCAGAATTACTTGTTTCAGATCTGGTGAGCTCAGATGTTCTTCAGATTTTGATAGGCTCAGAATTACTTGTTTCAGATCTGGTGAGCTCAGAAGTAATTCCTTCAGAAATTCTAAGGTTCTTTAGTACGCAAATTTTAACTTTTAATCCTGCACACTGAATTAAATTATTAGTACTCCAATTTAACCTTAAATACATTGTTATCATCAAAATCAATTAAGGAGATACAAAATCATAATTTTGTTCCAACAAGTTTCAAAAATGAAAAACCCATAAAAAAAATCGGGTTTCGGGCAAAACCGGACCCAATCCAAGAAATCCACTAACCCAATAATGTTATGCTTTTTAAAATAATTTTTATAAAAATACTAAAGATTTGCCGTTTGATAGTTACATATTTTTCATAGTAAAAATAGATTATGCCATGTTTTAAGAAAATAACAAGATTAAGTAATTTTTATACAACAAATACGACGGTTAAGGGTTTACCCGATCAAAATGGATGGTTAGTTATTTCTATAGTAGAAATAAGTTATACTATTTTTAAGAAAATACAATTGTTGAGTTATTTTTATGAAAAAAATATGATGATTTGCATTTAGTTATTTAATTTTAAAAAACAAAAAAAATAATTTTGGTAACCCACAATCCAACCTAACCCGAAAATTAGTGGGTTTACCCAACCGCCCCAATGTTGTAACGGGTGGTTATTTTGTCGAATCGAATTCGGAGTATCATATGTTGTTCGGGTTTTTATTTTGACCAAATCCAACTCAATTCGGTCCACGTACACCCCTAGTTTCACTAAAGAATAAATTAAGATAAGATGTGATGCATTTATTTATCATTTCATATGTTTTATCCTGCGCATCAACTAGAACTTGAAAATAATTCACTGTCATATTGATATCTAAATGTATCAATATTGTAAATACATTATTAGTATCTCATTTAATACCCTCTCCGTACCAAATTATAAATCGTTTTATGAAAAAAAATCGCTTTACATTCTCAATAAAATATTTATTGTTATTTTTACTATTATATCCTTACCTATTTATTATTTTTTTTTCAATTATTCAATTTATCTTTTTAATAATATTAATGAATGACAATTTTGTAAACTAGTTTATAATTTCTCTTTTCCATATAAAATTAATTATATTTTTTTTTTAATTTTTGTAATATGATCAAAACAATTTATATTATAATACAGAGTGATAATTTTTTAAATTAATTTTTTTTAACGGAAATTTTTAGATTAAATTGACTAATGAATAAAAAAGGCAATTAAAAATTAATGGCTTAAATATGCTTTTGGTCCCTGCAATTATGCCTTGTTTTGAAAAGAGTCCTGTAAAAAAAAAATTTTGATTTTAGTCCCTGCAATATCTCAAAACTTTCAAAATAGCCCCTGACTGAATTTCTTCATAATATTGCAGGGACTAAAATCAAATTTTTATTTTTTTACAGGGACTAAAATCAAATTTTTATTTTTTTAAAGGGGCTATTTTTAAAACAAGATATAATTGCAGGGACCAAAAACATATTTAAAAATTGGCCACCTTAGTTCTAAATCCAGCCAGGGGCTATTTTGAAAGTTTTGAGATATTGCAGGGATTAAAATATATATTTTTTTTTACAGGGACTATTTTCAAAACAAAACATAATTGCAGGGACCAAAAATTAATTTAACCATGGGAAAACAAATTTTAAGATGCGAAATGATTAAAAAATACATATAGACCTTTTCACAGAACATATAATAAACCTTTTCAAAAGACTTTCCCATATATACTTTCCCAAACTGGCAACGAAGGAGAAAGCAGACGATGGAGTTGGAGACGAAGAATCGCATGCTGATGCCATTTCTTCCACATGAATTGATCATCCAAATCCTTCTAAGATTACCGGTGAAGTCTCTTATACGCTTCAAATGCGTTTGTAAGTTTTGGTTTTCTCTTATCTCTGATTATCATTTTACAAATTCACAATTTCAACTTAACGCTGCAACACACATTCATAGAGCTTTGGTAATATCAAACGTATCACCTCATGAAACTCTATCCATAGATTTAGAAGCATCTCTTGACGATGATAGCTCCCTTGTTTCACTCAACCCTAATTTTATTCCATCCGAACCTTTTCCTTATTTTGAAATTAAAGGTTCATGTAGAGGATTTATACTTTTGCTATCTCATCCAAGCTTATATTTATGGAATCCAACCACCGGACTTTACAAACAAATACCTTTCTCTCCTCTTAGTTTCATTTTACAAGGAGAAGCAGATTATTTCTATGGTTTTGGGTATGATCACTCAACTGATGATTACTTTGTGGTTTCAATGTCATCTCATACACACTCATCATACTTGGAGTTTTTCTCGTTGAGAGCTAATACTTGGAAACAAATTGACGAGGGTACTCACTTTCACTATCTGAATGCCATCGAAGATTATCCCAAAGCAGGGTTGTTCTTTAATGGGGCTATTCATTGGTTGGTGTATTGTCTTGATTTTAAAAAGGATATTATTCTTGCCATTGATTTAATGGAAAGGAAACTCTTAAGTATGCCTTTGCCAGATGAGGTTGACGATGAACTTGACTATAGTGGTTTGTGGGTATTTCAAGAATTTCTTAGTCTATGGTCTAGGAATTATGATAATGATACAGTTGAAATATGGGTGATGAAAGAATATAAAGTGCATTCGTCTTGGACAAAGACTCATGTTCTTCCTATTGATGCTATTCCCGCTAAGAACTTTTCCCCTTTACGCTCTACAAAAAGCGGTGATATTGTTGGAACAGATGATCATACTGGATTGGTGAAGTATAATGATGAAAGACAATTGTTAGGGCATCGTTCCTACCGTAACAATCCATGTGGATTCCAAGTGGCCGTTTATACAGAGTCTTTGCTTTCTATCCCCGGAGACAATGTACAAGCTTAAGAAGATGGCATAAACAAGAAGACTGAGGTAGTGAAATATTGTCCTTCATCTTTTTTCTAATATTTATAATTATATTGTATTATCTACTCTTGCATGGCTGTGCATTTGTAGGGTAATGTGTTTGACTGCAATTGTAACATGAGTTGATCCAATATTTTATGAAATGTTTATAGCCTAACTATTTGTATTACGCTTATTTGACACATTGACAGCTTTGTGTAATTGGATTGAGTTCTGATGTATTTTGTGGTGGTCAGTACTTGAAATTGTTTTATATTGTAAATTAGTCTCACGAGTTTATGCATGTTGGATTCAAAGCGTTTCATTAAAAAATTTATCCTAGCCACCTATGTAATTCAAGGAAAATGAATGTCATGTTCTCTTTTTTCGGTGAACCAACTTTTTCTGTTGCAATTTGTCTCTTTTGAACCAGGAAAAAAACACCGATTTCAGATTAATGTTTTACACATGAACAATTAAATGAAATTTTAGTACTGCAATTACAACTTAGTGTCTTCAAAGAAAGGGGTTTAAATTAAGAAAAAGGAAATGCAGTTTGCAGGAGGTGATAATAAGCTTCCTAGGGTGTTAATTGTTAAACTGTTAGCCAGCTTTAGGCATAAGGCAATGAAGTTTTTTAGGCATAAGACGATTTCTTTGGCATCCCAATGACTAGCATACCTTTTTTGCCTGTGTCCTGTCAAAAATAGTTTCTTTTCCCTGCCATAATAGTCAATCCCTGACAAAGTAACCAATTAATTAGAATTGGAATAAAAGTCATAAGGAAGAGCCGGAAATTAAATTAGACGTTGAGTAAGAAATTGAAGTAGGCGGTGAAGCAAGTGATGTGGTTCATTATAGAAGTGTGTTAGACACAAGTAGGGATAGGAGTTGTGACTCATAAATAAGCATGCTGAAATAGAAGCATAGAGTAGAAAAACAATTAAGAAAAAAGGAGGAACAAATGAAGTTTATGATATATATATATATCATAGAGTTGCGACTGATATGGTGGGCAATATCTCCTAATAGCAGAAGAAGAAAAGAAGTGGTTAATGCAGATGTTTACAACAATTGCAGTGGAGTTTATTCTGGTTCAGGACATGGAGGGTATTAGTGACATAGAACAATAAACCCTTCAACAAAACCTATTTCCTTAAGGTGACAGTGGTTTAGGCCCAAACTATGTCTGCAGTTCATGAATTAAACGGAGTTCTTTTCGTTGCAGTTCAGTTCAATATTTGGTGTTTTAAATGATCTGAAGCTGGAGAAACAATTTATAACTTATTTTGCCAATTGATACAAATATATTATCAAAGTAACCTATAATTTGAGGCAGCATATACAAACAAAAATTCACCTGCATACTACAGGTAAATCATCTGGTTTGGGAGTATTAGAAGCAAGGTGACATTCAAAAGTATCCTTCCAATATGGTGCTGGGGAACTATACAAATCAAAATTACTATTATAAATAAAAGGCCTTGTTTGATCTCTAGTATACATCTCTTTTTTCACTTCAGTATCTTGTTCAAAGAATCTAAGGACACCCTCTTTCATATCCTCAAGAAGATTCAAAGGAATACCATGATTAACCACTTGAAAGAAACCCCATGTCTCAGAAGCTTACCTTGCATTTGGATCTTTACTAATATTTGTAAAGTCTACAACAGGAATAGTGTGTTGTGTGTTGGTTGAATTTGTGGCCTTTGAAAACTTATGAGGTTTTGATTATGAAATAAGGTTGGGATTTTGAGAATACTTTTATCAACAAGGCCTTTAACACCAGGTTTTGTTTCATCAAAAGCTTTGAGTTCTTGTAGCCTATTATCAGAACTGAATTTGAACTTGGCTTCAATTTCATCTGTAGTATTAGACCTCATGTTGGTTTCTTGTGTATACAACTCTATTTTCAACAGTTTTTTCATGTAGCAATTTGCAAGAAGTTTGCAGTTCCATTGCTGTTGTAAACAGATTTTTGTGTTTACTATTTAATGCTTGTTCTATAAGTTTCCAGCTATATGCGTGTTGATTTGGTGAATCCAATTGCGCAAAGTCATTTTTTTACTATTGATTCCCGAAATTGGTGAATTTGCCTTCTCTTATTCAATTGGGACTGGTTCCATCAAGAGTTTATAGTAGTATGTTGCAAACAGTATGTAAGTGTGTGCTACTTATTGATGAATTGATTTGATACTTCTTACATGTTTACAACAGTTGAGCATAGTTACTACTAATGGTGTTGTAATGAAGAATGATTGAATTTCCCTCCAAGTGTTTTAAATATTTTTATTTTAATTGAGAATTTAAATGTACTCGTCTTTAACTTTCTATTTCAGCTCCATTACATTTTTTTTGTTGAAATTCATTCTTCCCAATCTCCTTACATACTGTCCACTCCTTCTTGTCTGATAAGAGAAATAACACTGTTTTTTATGACATTGAATAATTTAACTTGATCTTTATCATTTTGGTTAACATTGAAAGCTCTCCCCTCAGTTTGTTGTGTTGGTGTATGAGAGAGTGAGTAATCTTCTCCATTAATGTTTGACCCTCACCATGCCTAATTATAGATATATGTAAGTTTTGATCATATTAAGTTTACATATAAAATGATAGTTAAAGTTTCAATCATGGTGGTTATGCCAAATGTGGTAATGATAGTCACCAAATCAAATAGCTTTGATCTGCTTTTTCAAAAATAAAAAACAGTAGTTTTGTTATGTTATTTTTAGGCCATTGCTCTCTTGCATCTCAACCAGAAAGGATTAGTCAGGTTATCTTCTACTTTGATTTTGAAGAATGTTTCAATACTTAGTTAAGGGAAGTGACAAATTAAGTCAAGGGTATGGAGATCATTGGCCTGATACCTTCTCTCTAACTTGCATGCTATTTCTATGACTTTTTCCTTTTTCTTTTCATTGTTGTCACAGTTTTAAGTAGCTCTTTTTTTTGTGTTAATTAATGAGATCTACTTTTCGCACTTCCTAGATTTTCTCAAGCACCCCCTGAAATTATCAAAGTACCCCCTCGCTGGCCAAGATGCGAGCATATTTCGCTTTTTAGAAGGCGAGTGTATCACTTATATACACATTCGCATTATAGAAAGCGAAATATCACTTATATGTTCGCTGTCTAGAAAGCGAACGGTCGTCCTATATAAGCAAAATTTGATTATTCTTTCTCCTCCCCCCCATTTAACAGTTACGAAAAAAAGAAAGAAAAAAAAATCGCTCCAAACCTTCATCACTTCAAAAGTTTGTCAAAATCGAAGTTTTATTGTTCTATTGGGGTCGAAATCATCATACAAGTGAATATAAACTCTAGGGTTTTTTACAGGAACGACAGATTCTCAATCGTATGGGTGAAGAGAGCCGGCAACTAGGTGGCGCACGCTCTTGCGCTGTGGGATATCCTTGAGCCTGATAAGGAATGCTCTAACAATTTCCCTCTGTGTATCTTAACCCATATCCATAAAGATATGGCTTTTGTATCTTAATTTTTGTTCAATAGTATTTGGTTTTTTTTTTTTTTAAAAAAAAACTAGGTAAACTTGCATTTCCATTAATTTTGCGTTTTTCTATTTTATTTTATCTTTGCAATAGGGGAAGCTCGCTTTCTAGTCAGCGAACAACCTACTGTGACATTGGCTGAATGAATTGTTTGTTTTTTCATTCTTGTTAAGGTATGGAAGCTATATTGAAGGGGTGGTTAGGGCTGAAAATGAGTCGAGCTGATTCGAACTTGTCTGAGCTCGACTCGGCTCGATAACAATTGGTTAAGCTCGAAACTCAGCTCAAGTTCGATACGAACTTTTTTCAGTTTGAGTTCGGCTCATTTAAAGTTCACGAATAGTTCGGTTCGACTCTTTAAGTTCAACTCGTTAAGTCATCACATAATTTTAAAGTCAATTTTTTTTGTCAAAATTTCAAAATTTGATCTTTAACCTTTTAAACTATTTTTTTTTTAAAAAAATAATATTAAATTAAACCCGTACAAAATTCAAATAGGCATAAATAAATACAAGTAACAAAGTTACAAAGCAAAAACCAACAAAATTCTACAATTATTCTCAAAATATTCTTCATCAATATGTACGGTTAAAAAGATTTGGATATTATATACCTCTATTTTTATAGATCTATTTTTGAAGCAGCCAACATCCATAACTTAAAAGACCAAAATAAATCCAAAAAAAACTTATGGAACTAATTTATATATACCTAATTTTTTTTTTGGTACAATATAATTTTTTTTTATAGAGGTATAATATAATATTTTAAAATTAAAATGAAATAATAAAAAACTTAAAAATCAAAATAAAATCTAAAATTAACTTAAAAAATCAAATTTAACCTATATTTGTAACAAAAAAAAAAGAAAAAACCTATATTTTATTTTGAGATACTATTATATATATATATATATATATACCAATGTAAAAACTGAAGAGTAGGGTTACTTGAAGAAAATTAACAACGGTTTGCAGTTGAGAAATATCCATGGAGACCAAGAACCAATTGCCGTATCTTCCTCATGAATTGATCATCCAAATCCTTCTGAGATTACCGGTGAAATCTCTTATATGCTTCAAATGCGTTTGTAAGTCTTGGTTTTCTCTTTTCTCAAATCCCCAATTTACAAATTCACAATTTCAACTTACCACTGCAACACACATTCATAGAGCTTTGTTCATGTCAACCGAATCACCTCGTGAAACTCGATCTATAAATTTAGAAACATCACTTTACAACGATATCGTCTCCGTTGTTTCACTCAACCCTAATTTTATGCCCCCTGAACTTTATCCTTGTATTGAAATTAAAGGTTCATGTAGAGGCTTTCTACTTTTGCACTGTGTTTCAAGTTACTATGTTTTTTCAAGTTTCTATTTATGGAATCCATCCACTGGACTTTACAAACAAATACCTTTCTCTCCTCCTAGCCGTATGAAATCAGACTATTTCTATGGTTTTGGGTATGATCACTCAACAAATGATTACTTTGTGGTTTCAATGTCATCTGATAAAAACTCATCATATTGGGAGTTTTTCTCATTGAGAGCTAATACTTGGAAACAAATTGATGACGCTACTCACATTCGCTATTCGAATACCACCGAAGATGATCGCAAAGCAGGGTCACTGTTTAATGGTGTTATTCATTGGTTTGCATATCGTCATGATTTAGAAAAGGATATTATTGTTGCCTTTGATTTAATGGAAAGGAAACCTTTAGATATGCATTTGCCAGATCAGTTTGAGTGTGAACTTGTCTATTGTGGTTTATGGGTATTTCAAGAATTTCTTAGTTTATGGTCTATGAATTATGATAATCATACAATTGAAATATGGGTGATGAAAGAATACAAAGTTCATTCATCTTGGACAAAGACTCATGTTCTTCCTACTGATGCCATTCCCACTAAGAAGTTTTACCCTTTACGCTGTACAAAAATTGGTGATATTGTTGGAACAGATGAAGATACTGGAATAGTGAAGTATAATGATGAAAGACAATTGTTAGGGCATCGCTCCTACAGTAACAATCCATGTGGATTTCTAGTGGCCGTTTATACAGAGTCTTTGCTTTCACTCCCCGGAGACAATGTACAAGCTTAAGAAGATGGAACAAACAAGAAGAAGACCGAGGTAGTGCAATATTCTCCTTCATCGTTTTTCTGATATTTATAATTATATTGTATTATCTACTATTGGGTGGCTGTGCATTTGTTGGGTAATGTGTTTGACTGCAATTGTAACACGAGTTGATCTAATATGTTATAAAAAATTTATTGCCTAACTATTTGTATTATGCTTATTTGAAATATTTACACCCTTGTTTGTGTAATTCCATCGAGTTCTAATGTATGATGTGTTCACTACTTGAAATTGTTTTATATGGTAAATTAGTCTCGCTGCTTATTGCATGTTGATCGAAATCACAATTACACAAGTTGGACTAAAAGCGATTCATTAAAAATTTGATCCTAGCCACATATGTAATTCAAGAAAAAGAAGGTTATGTTCTCTTATTTTGATGAACTAACTTTTTCTGTTGCAATTTCTCTGTTTCAAACCAGGAAAAAATACACTGATTTCAAAGTAATGTTTTACAGATGAACAGTTAAATGAAATTTTAATACTTTAGGAAGATCATAAAAAACATCAAAACTAAATCACCTCGTTAACTTAAATAGTACTGCAATTACAACTTAGAGTTTTCAGAGAAAGGGGTATAAGTTAAGAAAAAGGAAATGCAGTTTGCAAGAGGTGATAATAAGCTTCCTAGGCGGGTGTTAATTGATAAACTGTTAGCCAGCTATAGGCATAAGGCAATGAAGCTTTTTACTCATAAGGCAATTTCTTTGGCATCCCAATGACTATATAATACTGTTTTTGCCTTTGTTGTATCAAGAGTAGTTTCTTTTCCCTACCATAATAGTCAATCCCTGACAAAGTAAGCTACTAATTAGAATTGGAATAAAAGCCACAAGGAAGAGCCGGAAATTAAATTAGACATTGAATAAGAAATTGAAGTAGGCGGTGAAGCAAGTGATGTGGTTTATTATAGCAGTGTGTTAGACACGTGCAGCAATAGGAGTTGTGACTCACAAATAAGCATGCTGAAATAGAAGCATGTAGTAGAAAAAAAATTGAGGGTAATAGTGACATAGAACAATAAACCCTTCAGCACAACCTATTTCCTTACTTTGCTTATAATTTCTTGCGTTGCATTTGGATCTTTACTAATATTTTTAAAGTCTATAACAGGAATAGTGTATTGTGTGTTGGTTGAATTTGTGGCCTTTGAAAACTTATGAGGTGGATGACGAAATAAGGTTGGAATTTTGAGAATACCTTTATCAACAAGGCCTTTAACACCAGCTTTGGTTTCGTCAAAAGCTTTGAGTTCTTGTAGCCTATTATCAGAACTGAATTTGAACTTGGCTTCAGTTTCATCTGTAGTATTAGATCCCATTTTGCTTTCTTGTGTTTACAACATGAGATGAACATGATACACACAATTAACTCTTATGCCCAAACAAAATGTAACAATATGAACCAAACTGTGACCAACTTATTTCAGAGGGCATTTTTGTTATTTCATGAATATTTCATCAATGTTTAACCTCAGTTCAAGTTGTTACATGGTTAGAAACTATGGTCATGTGACCACATGCTTGGGACTCCTCCATGTTAAATCCCTGCATGCAGTTGAGCATAGTTACTACTAATGGTGTTGTAATGAAGAGTGATTGAATTTTCCCTCCAAGTGTTTTAAATATTTTAATTGAGAATTTAAATGTACTCGTCTTTAACTTTCCATTTCAGCTCTATTCTATGTTCATTACAATTTTTTGTTGAAATTCATTCTTCCCAATCTCCTTGTCTGATATTGTGCCTCGGAATGCACAATATCATTACTTTCTTCTTCCTCCACTTCTTGTGTCCATCTTACTTCACAAATCACCAATGCCTAGCAGTAATTTTCTTTGTGTTAGGCACTGCAATACTTCTATCTACTTTAAGGTACTAATTATAGATATATGTAAGTTTTGATCATATTAAGTTTACATATAGAATGATGGTTAAAGTTCCTTTTTTTTTTTTTTTTTTTTTTTTTTTTTTTTTTTTTTCATGCCTTTTGTTAGAATGTAAGAAGAAATGAGAGTGGAATTAAACATTGCATCCAATCTAATTGCAAACAGTAGTTCTTCTACTATATATACAAGGAAGCTAAGATCTATCAATCACTATACACATGCATTACACAATATAACCAACACTAGTTAGTTAGAAATGGAGGGAAAATCTGTTATGGACAGTAGCTTGGTCAACAAGTCAACACTTGATCTCTTCCTTCTCATGACTTGCATCATAAGAAACCTCATCGCTTAACACCTTTCAATCATGGTGTTTATGCCAAATGTGGTAATGATAGTCACCAAATCTATATATAAACATTTTCAGTCCTTAAATAGCTTTGATCTGCTTTTTCAAAAATAAAATAAAAAACAGTAGTTTTGTTATGTTATTTTTAATCATTTTCCTTTATGTCAAGTTAAATAGCTTAGTTCAAACTGCTATAATAACATTTCTTTATATAAAGGGGTTCAATTTGAAGATTATATATGTGTATCATGTGGAGAGTTTCTAATCTAAATTACTTTCAATTTGAAGGTTGGATATGGCATGAGTACTTGGGAGAAGAAGAACAACTGGAATTTCCACATTACTTTGTTTCTCCAATTTCCAATTAGTTCCTTCAAGAATCCTTCTTGTTTGCTTAACATTCAATACCCGTATGTTTTGAGTTTGGGAGGAATTCAAACTAAATTATTATCATGTGTCACGTTCGTCTTCGACAATCATATTATGCATTATGATACATGCATAACAGAACGACGCCGAAGATGACATCGGAGATGTGATAGAACTGTGGCGGAGATGAATGTATTTGGATCTATCATCCCTTTCTCCATTTTATAGATCTATTTTTTCTATTTTTGAAACATTTGTAAATTTATTATGAGAAATGTTTGTTTATGTGGAATTGGGATTTTTATGATTTTGTATTATCTTCATACGTGAATTTCAGATTTTTCAGTGTTGTTGGTTTGATCTATTTTTTTCTTCTTCCTTATCTATGAC
The DNA here is from genome assembly GCA_954870985.1 of Trifolium fragiferum. NCBI lineage: Eukaryota > Viridiplantae > Streptophyta > Magnoliopsida > Fabales > Fabaceae > Trifolium > Trifolium fragiferum. The sequence goes on from OX940789.1 coordinate 21,247,617, forward strand.
TTTTGGTTGAGATTTTAGCAAATTTTATTAATATTTTAAGGCAAAGGTTATTATGCATAAGGGGGATGTTTATGCATGGTGCATAAGCTCAGAATTACTCGCGCGTCCCCTAGAAGTTTCTCGCGCGCGCCCCCCCGCCCCCCCAAAGGCTCGCTATCCCCACCCCCTTTCTGCTGATGCACACGTTCTGTTTTTATTTTTAGCCTACTGGGCCTGAAAGTACAGTTCATTTTTTTTTTTTGTTGGTTTTGTTTTTTACCCAGTTTTACACCCTCAGATTTTATTCTTTTTCTCCCCTAGATTTGTTACAAAATCATTGGTTATTTATGCAATGTTATTTTGAAAATCATTATGAATAAAATATGGTTTTAGTTATAATATTTATTTTAAATTAAATATAAATATTTTATTTGAAACCATAAGAGAGCTACTTTGGTTTTCAGATACAACACTAGTGACACCATTAAGTTATACTTATGGTTTCGGTTAAAATATTTATTTTAAATTAAATATGGATATTTTATTAGAAACCATAAGAGGGCTATTTTGGTTTCAGATACAAAACTAATGAAACCATTAAGTCACACTTATGGTTTCAGTTATAATATTTATTTTAAATTAAATATAAATGTTTTATTTGAAACCATAAGAGAACTACTTTGGTTTTCAGATACAACACTAGTGACACCATTAAGTTATACTTATGGTTTCGGTTAAAATCATTTTAAATTAAAATGATTTTGACATAATTAAGTACATTAAATAGTTTTGGAGTACAGATCTCTGAAACCATTCCACAGCACAAATGGTTTTGGAGTACACATCTTTGAAACCATTCTACAGCAGAAATGGTTTTGGCATGATTTAAGTTTAAAACTAACTACTAAAATAATTAACCATACATAATACTCTGAAATTTATCCCTAATCAATAAAATAAAATTCAATCAATCAAAATTAAAAGCGTGATAAAAAAAATCTGAGGGGTGCGCTAGAAATCTAAAAAAAAAAAAAAAAAACCTGAGGGGGCGCGCGTAGCAATTGGGGGGGGGGGGGGGGGGGAGGGCGTAGCAATTGGGGGGTGCGCGTAGCAATATGGGGGGCGCGCGTAGCAATTATGCACCATAACCAGACCCATATTTTAATGATAAGCAACGGTGTAACAACTGACACACAAAAATAAGCAACGAGAACACCAACTCATTGTGCTTCAATGCTGGAAATTTTGAGAAAGAGAACTTAAACCTTCACCTAAAAGAGTAAGCCCTAAATACCCAAATCACTTCTACAATTTCACTCTTTCTTCATCACACCGACCAAACCTCATCCCCGAATCACCTCCTACTTATGGAACTAATTATATAAATTTTTTTTGGTACAATATATTTTTTTTATATAGGTATATTATAATATTTTTAACTTAAAATGAAATATTAAAAAACTTCAAAATCAAAATACAATCTAAAATTAACTTAAAACATCAAAGTTAACCTATATTTGTAACAAAAAAGAAAAGAAAAGAAAAAAACCTATATTTTATTTTGAGATAGTACTAAATATACCTCTGTAAAGAGTAGGGTTACTTGAAGCATACAAAAATGAAGCAACCAATCAAGAAGCATTTCTGGTAAATTACCTAAAGAATAGACCACAATGAATATACTTTTATAATGAAGTATTTAATGAATCTTTGTCTTGATGTTTAGGATTACAGCCTGTATTAAAACTACCATCTCCCCATTAAGAGATATGTATTATAAAATCCAAACCTTTGTAAGTAGGCACATAAAAAGCAACAAAAATGCATTTTTTTTTTTATGGTCTTTTGTGTGACTAGAACTTTATCAATCTGGTGAATATGTTTTTGGTATTCCATAAGTTCCTTCCACGAGGTAATTCTATTTGAGGCGTGTCAGATACTAAATATGGGTTCTTTCAGCGGAAATTCAAACTTTAGTTCGCCATGTGAAAATCTAGCTTCTTCTAGATCCAACTGCTGTTGGTATTTGACCGCCGTTTTACCAAAAAACTTGGATGACTAGCTAGGACTTGAATGAAGTCCAATTATGCACAAAGAATTATTGAACTTGGAAATGAGTATTTTGACGGTCACACTGTACGGCAGCAGTGGAACGAGCACACTGTAAATGATTGTGACAACTAGGATTCAATAAAACTGTCAAGTAAGCAGCATTTCTTGTTTTAGAGAGAAAATTACATATTAGATATGCCATCCTGCTGATATGACAGAAAGTGATATAAGACTGATATTGAACGTTGGAAATTATTTTCCTTCATAACAGAAATTCGTTCCTTTATGTAGAATAAGACCTATAACAATCATATTGAACATGGAAATTGTTATTATTTTCCAAATTATTTATCATGCTTAATATATAAACCAGCTCAATCCATATTATCCAACTCAAAGCTTGAAATGTTGAAGAGCTGAGGTGCCATCAAGCCCTTTTGCATAGAAGTATGTCATATAATCACCAAAAGTTGTTTCCTTGTATCTTGGAGGGTTGTCTTCTGATAATAATTCTCTTATAGGTCCATAAAGCTTTTCTTGTGCTCTAAGATCTGTCCTTAAAAAACATGCAACAGATATTCTTGGAGCAATGCTATTTGCAAGTACTCTATGTTGAACACTCTGGAATCTGTCATTTGTTATAAGCTGCAGTTCATTAAAAATTATATTTAGTTGCATTCATGTGACGATAATTTCAAATACATTAAGAACTTGTGAATTGTTAAATTTGTACATGGCTTTTCAAATAACAGGGTTGCAATATTATAGCAAACTAGAAATTGTTTATGCATTGTTCAATAATATGAATATGATACTAATCACCACAATTTAAAGATGCAAGGGCAATGGTAAATATTCAGCGCCAAAATACCTTGGAGACAGGCAATTATAATTATTGTTAGAGCGCCGGATCCGGTTTTAAATAAAATAGATAAATTGGCACGAAATTCAGTCAATTGTACTTTGATCACCGATAGTAGAGTGCCTAATATAGTTTTTTTATTGTGCAATTCTTAAGGATATGAAGTACGATACAAAGTTTAACTACTACGTTCCAAAGTATAAATTTTTCCCCTTGCACCTTCCAACCTCCTAGTCAAAACTGAACATTCGAATAGGCCAAGCCCAAAGGGCAGACGCTCTCGCTTCAATCTGCTACGCTCGTTGTACTCACAGCTCTACGCTTGAGAAGCTATCCACATATCGGTGAATATGAGTAATACTCAACAATAACATTATGTTGTTTAAACCACATCACAGAGATAATGGTAGGAGAAAAAAACTAAAAAGCTATTTGCAAGAAATACACACACATAAGCAAAATAGTAATAGAGAACTTGCCTTCAAAAGTTCACCAAAATTAACAACAAAAGCCCCAGGTATTGGCGGTACATCAATCCACTTGTCCTTGTGAAGAATTTGAAGGCCGCCAATATAATCTTGAAGAAGCACTGTGAGAAAACCACTATCACAGTGTTGTGTGGTTCCCATAGTTAATTCTGGTTCAGGACAAATAGGATAGTAATGACCAAGTAAAGTCATCCCCTTACAACAATCCATGTCTTTTAAATGGTTTGGATTCAATCCAAGAGCTTCTGATAGTAATTCATAGAGTGTAATTCCAAGTTTCATTACATGTGCTGCATATTCTAGAATAATATCTCTACAATGAGATGAAATCACCAAGCAATAAATTAAGTTTTGTATGGTAGAAATATGCTTTACTTAATTCTTAGAATCTTCGTTGAGCCTAACTCAACCTAGCAAAACTAGTTTGTAAATTGAAAATTGTTCTCACTTATAAACTTATATGAGACTAATATGAGACTCTTAACATTAACGGCCTAGCCTTTTATAATTATGCTGGTAAGTCACACATCTGGTATACGGTTTTAAATACACGTAGGCAATTGAATATAACTACATGTATTGGCGACAGACACTGACATGTTTTAAATACTAAGTGTTCTGCTACACAACTGGATATATGACTTTTCGTAGTTTAGTTTGGTTCAGGAATGAAAATCAAACTGAACTTGTATACAGTTTGGTACACCGAACATGTGCATAGCTAGAATTATCTTTACAGAAAACTGAACTATACTTTTTCGAACTGAACTGAACAATACTAAATTTCTTTTATTAAAGGAATTAAGACTATTAAAAAAATCAAATAAAATATTATGATAACCAAACAAAAAATCACCTGCATACTACCGGCAAATCTTCTGGTTTGGGAGCATTAGGAGCAAGGTTACATTTAAAAGTATCCCTCCAATAAGGTGCTGGTGAACTATACAAATCAAAATTACTATTATAAACAAAAGGCCTTGTTTGATCTCTAGTATACATCTCTTTTTTCACTTCAGTATCTTGTTCAAAGAATCTAAGGACTCCCTCTTTCATATCTTCAAGAACATTCAAAGGAATACCATGATTAACCACTTGAAAGAAACCCCATGTCTCAGAAGCTTCCCTTACTTTGTTTATAATTTCTTGCCTTGCATTTGGATCTTTACCAATATTTGTAAAGTCTATAATAGGAATAGTATAGTTTGTGTTGATTGAATTTGTGGCCTTTGAAACCTTATCAGGTGGATGATGAAATAAGGTTGGGATTTTGAGAATACCTTTATCAACAAGGCCCTTAACACCAGCTTTGGTTTCATCAAATGCTTTGAGTTCTTGTAGCCTTTTATCATCTGTAGTAGTAGTAGATCCCATGTTTGCAGTGGACTTGAGAGTGAAAATTCTTAATTTGTCTATGTTGAGAAGTTTTGGTTATATTGTACTACTATGCCACTGTCCCTAAATGCATGGTCCCCTCAGTAAATGATATACAGTACATTTTTATGTGATCATATATGATCTAATAATATCGTATGGTGGATCTAGAAGTAACATTGAGCTAGAGGTACCCCAGTCAATAAATGATATACAGTACATTTTTGTTGTGAATCAGTCCAATGAATCTTTATTCAGCAAACTAAATAGTCCAATAAATGTTTACAAAAGATACAAAGAGTGACAAAAAAATTGCTTCCCAGTAGACATTACTAGATTTAACTTCCCAATCTAACTCCATAAGTTTGCGAATTCTATGCCCAATTATGCTTACGGTCACATTCCTCCACTCCCATTTTGAATACTAGCAATTACAGCAGTGGCGGAGTCCACGCACGCCTCAATACAAGTAAAGCCTCGAGCTCTAGCTAGCAAGTTTTAAATCCTTCTAGTATACCCCCCACAGTTCAACAACAAAAATGTTACTAGAACACCCTATGTATTTAGAGAAATCTCTTCTAGACATAGATAATCGCGCACCATCATCTTTGCCCCCCTCCACTAATCTGGTGACCTAACTGCTGCAGGGTTATAAGCTTCCTTATGCCTCCAAGTCCATAAATAATGACACACATTAGACCATAAATAATGACACAAATGCATTGCTTGCTTCTTCTTGTTGGCAAGTATCTTCCCAATCCCATGTTGCATCATCCAAACAAAAGTCCGTACTCTCTCCGGCACTTCAATCCTCCCATGTCGCATCATCGAAAAATTTCCAGAGGAAAGAGTCATTAGTTTTAACCACAATCTTGTCATTTTCCATGTTATTCGTTACCTGTCCGAAGTTCCCAGCCATGTTTCATGAGACATGCCTTATTCATAATATGCAGATTTCATATCAGAAAGAGAGTTCAGTTTCTTAGATGATCGTCAGAGGCGACGTGTGGGTTTAATTGGCGGAGGAGGTTGTTTGTTTGGGAAAAGGTGCTTGCTGGATAATCTGTTGTCAGTAATTAATAATGTTTCTTTCTCGGAAGAAGTGGACAGATGGGAGTCAAGTCGACATATAAGCCGTTAGCTAGCATAACATATGTGGACCCTGTCTTTTCTTTGGAGACAGAAAATTTCTTTCTCTCTAAAGTGAAGACCTTTGCATGGCAGCTGCTTCACAACAGGCTGCCAACCCAGAGTATTCTGCAGAGTCGAGGAGTAATTCTTCCAAGTTCCAAGTGATAATCTTGGCCTTGTGCTTTGTCTTTCTTTGGTGGAAAACTCAGTTCACTTATTCCTTCATTGTGATTTCGCTTCCAAGGTCTGGTATGCGGTCTTCCATTGGTGTTGGTGGTGTTTATATTACCTCCGGATTTATTTTACTTCGTTAATTTATTTTGTGGTTTCGGTAAAGGAAAAAAAAGTGAGTAAAGGGCTGCTGTTTATTTGGAATGCGGTTATATGGATGCTGTGGCGGCAAAGAAATCAAGGAATCTTCGATGGTAGAATTGGTTACCCCTCCGAACTTTTGGATGAAATTATGAAGCTGTCATATAAGTGGTATTTAAGCGACCTGAATACGGTTCATTGCCTTTTCTATGAATGGTCGATGGAATTGTTAACTTGTTTATCGCGTTGACTGGTTTCCGTTTGACTGCGTTTTTTTGCTGCTGCAACTGCTATGTTTTCGCTGCATCGAAGTTTCTTCTATTGTTGTGTCTTTGTGTGGTTTGGCTCTTTGCTTTTTTGAGTGTATCCTCTTTGGCTCTTTGCTTGTTTGGGAGAGTCTGAATATAGTGAGTTCGGAATTTAAGAGACAGGAAAAAGTTCTTCATGCAAGTATAATTTTTATATGAGGCCATGTAGTGGTTACATCAATAGTTAAACTTCAAAATTGCATAAACAGTCAATATAGTCTTATAAATATCACTCTCTTTCAAATTCAATTCCTAAAGTATATGAAATCTGTCATTTTTTATGCCAGTACTCTATATATGTTCAACACTCTTGAATCTGTCATTTGTTATAAGCTGCAGTTCATTAAAAATTATAATTAGCTGCATTCATGCGACGATTGTTTCACATGCATTAAGAACTTTCGAAGTATATTAAATTTGTACATGGCTTTTCACTTCATTGGGTTGCAATATTATAGCAAAATAGTAATGTAGAACTTGCCTGCATAAGTTCACCAATATAATCATGAAGAAACACTGTAAGAAAACATCATCCCCTTACAATTCATGTCTTTTAAATGGTTTGGATTTAAGCCAAAAGCTTCTGATATTAAATCAAAGAGCTTAATTCCAAGTTTCATTACATGTGCTCCATATTCTAGAATTATATCCCTACAAGAAGATGAAATCACCAAGCAATTTATTAAGTTCCCTATGGTTGAAATATATATTATGTTTAATTTAAATCATATAATTTGGATCGGACCTAGTTCAACTCTACGAAACTAGCTTGTAAGATGAGAGTTGTTCTCACGTATAAACTTATTTGGATTAAGACCTTTAATCTGTAACAGATTTGTTACCTATTTCCTGTTACATACTCAGTCTATGATGAGACTCTTAACAGTAATCGCCTAGCTTTTTATAACTAATTGGTTAATTTCACTTAATATCTTTGATGAAAGATTGTTCATGTTCATTAGTGGCGAGTTTGGAAACTATGAAATAAATATTGGAAAGAACATTGCCACGTATGGACATAGTGATAAGTATGCTACTGTCCTTAATTGTATGGTCCCCTCAATAACAAAGGCTGAATCATTTTTATGTGAGATTGAGCTAGACGTATGGTGGACCCAGAAGCAACCAAGACTAAACAACAATAATTTCACAATCAAACAAAGAAGCAAAATAAAGAGTATAGAGGAATCAATACTCCAAGATTGGTTATTAGATCGGCCCAAATTGACGGAAGAGAGCAGCTCTCCGATCCACTATCTACGAAGAGTTACAAGAAAATAACTTTAAGAGTTATACGAAAGTTAAACATTTTAGTCCCTCTATTTGATTCTTTTTTATCAAAGTAAATATTCAAAGGCGGCGGAGGAATATTGAAAATATAAAATAGCAAGTTAAACATTAGATATAAATTAACAGGGTGAGATCCACAATGATTTCATCACTGTGATGCATAACATTAACACTAAGACATTTCATTTATTGTTTTAGAGAGAGAAATTACACATTAGATATGATTGTGATGCATAACATTACACATTTCATAGAGCTTTATGCTCTTCATTTTACATATTACAGCAATCTACTTAGAGAAACATACATACATAACATTTCATAGAGGAGAGGAATGTACTTTGTTACACGACATATCATAGCACAAACTTCAAGTCCAATAATAACATCTACAACCATATTGGACTGTCATTATTTTCCAAACTATTTAGTTTATTCGTTTCTTATACTAAATAAACCAGCTCAATCCACATTATTGAACTCAAAGCTTGAAATGCTCAAGAGCAGATATGCCATCAAGCCCTTTTGCATAGACGTGAGCTAAAAAATCAGAAAAAGTGGTTTCTCTGTATCTCGGAGGATTGTCTTCTGATAATAATTCTTTAATAGGTCCATACAACTGTTCTTGTGCCCTTAAAAAGCACGCAACAGATATTCTAGGACCAATGGTATTGGACAATACTCTATGTTCAACACTCTTGAACCTGTCATTTGTTACAAGCTGCAGTTAACAAAAATTATAATTAGCTATACAATCATGTTAAGATCTTTTCACATACAATAAGAAGTTAATTGTGCAATACTAAATTAGTACATAAATATATGAGCCATACTCAACAATAATAACCTTGTTGAGTATGAAATAAACATCCATAAGCAAAATAGAAAGAACTCAATTGTTGCAGGAGATATACATAAGCAAAATATAGTAATAAAGAACTTGCCTGCAGAACATCACCAATATTAACAACAATAGCCCCGGGTATTGATGGTACATCAATCCACTTGTCCTGATGAAGAATTTGAAGACCACCAATATGATCTTGTAAAAGCAATGTGATAAAACTACTATCGGAGTGTTTGGTGAGTCCCATAGTTAATTCTGGTTCAGGACAAGCATGATAGTAGTTCCCAAGTAACATCATCCCCTTACAACAATCCATGTCTTTTAAATGGTTTGGATTCAATCCAAGAGCTTCTGATAGTAATTCATAGAGTGTCATTCCAAGTTTCACTGCATGTTCTCCATATTCTAGAAGTATATCCCTACAAGAAGATGAAGTCACCAAGCAATTATGTTACCTATATATGGTAAAATTGCTATGTTTAATTTAATCTCCAAGCCTTTTATAATTACTAAATCAGGTTCATAATATAAAAGAAAATTTACTTTTTACATATATTGAATAACTAATGTATCTGGAATAAAAGTGACATCATTGATACATGTCCACAGGGGTGGTCAAAGGGAGAAAAAATAAATATATAAGCTCAAATCTCATACTCTTATTTATTTTATTCATATACAATAATACAATATTGATCAAAGTGGCCTAAAATTTGAGGAAGCATACATAAACAAGAACTCACCTGCATACAGCTGGCAAATCTTCTGGTTTGGGAGTATTAGGAGCATAAAGAATTGCAAAAGTATCTCTCCAACTAAGTGCTGGTGAATTATACAAATCAATATTACTATTATAAATGAATGGCCCAGGTTTACCTCTAGTATACATCTCTTTCTTCACTTCAGTATCCTGTTCAAAGAATCTAAGGGCTCCCTCTTTCATTTCTTCAAGAACATTCAAAGGAATAGCATGATTAACCACTTGAAAGAAACCCCATGTCTCAGAAGCTTCCCTTACTTTGCTTATAATTTCTTGCCTTGCATTTGGATCTTTACCAATATTTGTAAAGTCTATAACAGGAATAGTATGGTTTGTGTTGGTTGAATTTGTGGCATTTGAAAACTTATCTGGTGGATGATGAAATATGGGTGGGATTTTGAGAATACCTTTATCAACAAGGCCCTTAACACCAGCTTTTGTTTCATCAAATTCTTTGCGTTCTTGAAGCCTAGTGGTAGTAATAGACCCCATGTTAGTTTCTTGTGTTTGCAGTGTAAATTCTTTGCTGAAGTTGAGAAGAGTTAGCTGTTTATATTATACTACAAACATATTTTACACTCAAAATTGTAAAAGAAGTTAATATGTCATTTTCTATCCTAAATTGTAACAATAGTCTTGTAATTTTATTTGATCCACATATGCCACACTCAAAATTTAGCTTGTATAGCATGGTCTCTTACTTATGGCATGGACGCAATGTACTCTAATTTAGATCCATATTTATGTGGTTAACAATTTTAATATCCGTACTCTATCTGTATCTAAGCGTCTATACGCGTATTAAGCTAATGGAAGTGTATATAGTTGAAAACAGAAAAGATAATTTGGTGAGATTAGAATTGAAGGCTACATAACATAACCATACCTAAAGATAATTTTGCATATGGTGAGAGACAAATTCATGTATGTATGTATGTAGCAATGAAATTGAAAGACAGAAACAAACACAAGTTATTTTAGTTATTCAAGCAAATTATGTGGATGCTAACTAAAATTAACATGTATAGAATGTGCAATGCTTTAAGACACTTATTGTGTTACTGCTCTAAAAAGGAGATAGCAAAGTACCACTTTATAAGTATGTATAGATGTTTTCATGTGAGATGCTTGAATCAAAAGTAGACAAGTTAGGCATTTGAGCATGGAAGGAAACAAAGTTTTAGGTATATGTTAACACAAAATCAGATATGTGTCTATTCCAAAGTTACATTTTTTAAATATATAGCTAAAAGGTGTCTTTTCCAACATTTTAATTTTTTTTGCCTAAAGAATGAACTTTGCTAGCTATATATTTTGCTGAGATGCTGTCATTAAGCTGTTTATAGCAGAAGCTATTTTCATTCTTACACATGCTTGATTGTACTATACTTCTAATTTTCATATAGAACAATTTAAATTGTATGTGTTCCATTTGATCAAATTGTGACAAATAGCAAAAGGAATCTTTTTCTATGTCATGCACATTCTAATGTTTAAATTATGTGTTCCATCGATCAATTTTCTTTGGTTGCTTAATAACATGGATACATAAAGTAATTTTATTTTTCAAACTATATATAACGCATATATTAAAACCTTTTATTCAATGGATCAGAGACATCTTTGATGCATGTGTCACATGAGTTGTGACATAGGGCCTCATAAAAATAAGGGTCTAAAAAAAATATAGGGTAGTAGTATTAGTAAATGAGGCGTATAAAACAAGGGATTTTGAGGTTTCAAATGAGAAATTGTGAAGTTCAAATATTTGAAATTCTTTTTATTCTAAAATGAGGGATTTATTAATCACAAAAAAGTTCTATAAGATATTGTTCTATTAGAATAATTTTTTAGACGGTTTATAATTTATTGTTATAGCATTGTTTTATCAAATGAAGAGGCGAAATTGTCATGTTTGTCAAACTTTTTTATATTAATGAAAAAAATTATTATATTTTAATGTTATTTATGCTATTTGTATTTTAAAACAATGACAATTCTTTTAATTTTTTTTGCATTTTTTCTTTTATTTGATCCTAATTTTTAATAATCCTACCTAGCTTTCTTAATTTGTCTATGTTGATAAGTTTTTCTTATATTGTACTACTATGCCACTGTCCCTAAATGCATGGTCCCCTCAATAAATGATATATAACACATTTTTATGTGAATTTGAGTTAGAGGTATGGTGGACCCAGAAGCAACTTTGCCTGACATTGAGATAGAGGTACCCCGGTCAATAAATGATATATAGCACATTTTTGTTGTGAATCCGAACGGTGGTGAAGCCAGAAATTTTACAGAGCTTGAGTAAAAAATTTTAGTCTAACAAAAAATATCAGTTTTGCCCTAAGTTAATCCATCTCAGCAGAGGGGGTTCCCAACGCACATAGATAACTGCACACCATCATCTTCGCCCACCTCCACTAATCTGGTGGCCTAACAGCTGCAGGGTTATGAGCTTCCTTATTCCTCCAAGTCCATAGATAATGACACACATTAGACCATAAAACATTCCAACTTATCCTGTTTTCTATCTTCTCATTACAATTCAAATTATAACCAATCCATTGTGTTTCTGCAACCTAAAGAAGTTGTTACTAATCTGTTGTGGCACTAAATGAATCCACACAACACAACCATATCAATGTGGCAATCTCTTAAGACATGAATAACGGTTTCTTGTTGCAAATTGCACCTGTTACAATAAGGTTCACACAAATAAAATTCAAAAAAAGGTTCAAAAAAAAAAAATAAGGTTCACACAAATGCATTGCATGCAATCTTGTTGGCAATGTGGAATTGTTAACTTGTTTATTGCATTGACTGGTTTCCGTCTGCCTGCGTTTTTTTGCTGCTGCTGCTGTGTTCTTGCTGCATCAAAGTTTCTGCTATTGTTGTCCCTTGTGCATACACCATTAGCTTATGCATAATGGGAATCAATGAAAAATATAATTATTTCCTCTTTTAACTCTAGTTTTCCTCTGTAAGTTTTGTTGCTCCCTATGAAGCATCGACACAAAGACGGACACGACACCGACTTTGATAATTATTTAAGAAAATTACATAGTTCGATGTAATCATAAGTGTCTATATTTTGCTTGTGTCGAATACCGATGCGTGTCCAACACCAAGACACACACACACCTAATTCAAGAAGTGTCTGTGTCACCATTACCCTTCATAACCACACTTTTGCAATCAGAAGTCCTAGGACTAAACCACTGCTACCTTACCGATTCTACGTACATTGCTTGATTTATTGTCAGAAGCCCTAGGACTAAACCATGGCTAGCTTAAGGAAAGAGGTTATGCTGAAGGGTTTATTGTTCTATGCATGTCACTATTACCCTTCATGTCCTCAACTAGAACTAACTATGGAAAATAGCAATCACACAGACAATGGCTTCATAACCATACTTATGCACGATCAAATAGACACTTATGTTTTTATTATTGAGATGTGTTAGTCCTAGGTATCATGTGATACCATCAACTTCACCGGTGTCCGAACATGCTGTCCTTGAAGCAATGGCAGATCCAGAACCTTCGGTAACTGGGTGCAAACTACTCAATTAAAACTATATACACTCAATTAAAAATCCTACTTCACCAAAACACACATCTATAATGAACCTCATCACTTGTTTCACCACCTACTTCTCTCTTTTTTTTTTTTATAAGCACCTACCTACTTCACCCTCTAACTCAATGTCTACATCACTTTCATGATCACCCCAATCTAATTTAATTTCCAGCTCTTCCTTGTGACTTTCATCTCAAATGCTTTAAAATCTTTTCCCACCTGTCTGTGTAGATAATTTCTGTTTTCCTTTCAAGATCTCATCCCTAATAAAAACAGGCCATTGGTACTCTTTTTTGACATCAAAGCATTGGGTTTTATGAAATAGAATTTCAACCAAACTATGTCAATTTGCATCCGTCAAAGCGGATCCCCGCGGGGATTGCCCCGTTCGGAGATCCGAAAACGGAGATTTTTTCCCCGTGGGGACGGGGATGGAGGCAAAACTTCCCCCGGAGGCAGTTCGGGGCGGGGATCGGGGATTAAACATCCGTCCCCGCGGATTCCCCGAATCCGTCTATATATACTTTTTTTTTTTGGAAGCACCGTCTATATATACTTAAATATATATTTGTACTACTATTATTATTCTAGGTTTATTTATATTTGACAATTCTAGGTTTCTATTTTGCTATGAATTATGATATATTTTGGTTATGAATTTTTGTATGATTATGCATATGTTGTTATGCATTGTTTTTTGGTTATGAAATGCATTATGTGTTGTTTTGATCATTAAAAAAGAAAGATGCGAAATATTTATTTATTTATTAATAAAAAAGAAAAAAATAACGTCATAATTTTGTCAGTAAAATATATAAATTTTCTAATAATCGATCTACGTGGATCCCCGCGGGTACCATGGGGATCCGTGGGGATGGGGATGGAGGCAAAAATTCCCCCGTGGGGATGGGGATGGAGGCAAAAATTCCCTCGCGGATATTTCGGGGTGGGGAACGGGGATGCTTCCTCCGCACATTCACCGCCCCGTTGACATCCCTACAAACTAGGTACACATAATTTGAACCAGTTGGATTTGAACATGCAGGGAAAATAAACCACTTTTGATACAACAAAGGCAGAAACAGTATGCAAAGAAATTTCCACTTCAAAAGAGGACTTACAATCAATCTAATCAAACTCTAATAAAAAGCTTCTTTGCCTTATGCCTATGGTTAACAGTTTAACGTACCCTCCTAGGAAACTTATCACCTTGTAAACTGCATTTTGTTTTTCTTATACCCCTTTCTTTGAGTTGTAATTGTAGTACTATTTAGGCTCATGAGGTGATTTAGCTTTGATGTTTCTTGATCAACATACATAAACTTGTAGACTAATTTTTCATATAAAACATTTTCAAGTAGTGACCACAACAGACATCAAACCTCAATGAAATTACACAAACAAGGCAGTCAACATTCCAAATAAGCATAAAACAAATATTTAAGCAATAAAGATTTCATGACATATTGGATCAGCACATGTGACAATTGCAGCGATACACAATACCCTACAATTGAAGCCACCAAAGAGTACATAATACAATATAATTATAAATATCAAGAAACATATGAAGAATATTTTAGAACCTCGTTCTTCTTCTTGTTTGTGCAATCTTCTTAAGCTTGTACATTGATCTCGGGGAGTGAAAGCAAAGACTCTGAATACATGACCACACGGCATCCATGTGGATGGTTAGAGTAGGAGCGATGCCCTAACAACTGTCCTACATCATTATACTTCGCCAATCTAAAATGACCATTTGTTCCAACAATATCACCAATTTTTGTACAACTCAAAGGGGAAAAGTATTTAGCAGGAAGGGCATCAATAGAAAGAACATGAGTCTTTGTCCAAGACGAATGCACTCTGTATTCTTTCATCACCCATATTTCAACTGTATTGTTTTCATAATTCAAAGCCCATAGACTGAGATATTCTCGAAATTCCCACAAACCACTATAGAAGTCAATTTCAAGGTCAAACTGATCTGGCAAATGTATAACTAAAAGTTTCTTTTCCATTAAATCAAAGGTAACAATAACATCCTCTAGTAAATCACGGCGATATGCAAGCCAATGAATAACCCCATTAAAGAGTGACCTAGGTTTGCCAATATAAGCTGGGATGGCATTCAAATAGTGAAAGTTAGTACCCTCATCAATTTGTTTCCAAGTATTAGCTCTCAATGAAAATAACTCCAAGTATGATGAATTTGTATGAGATGACATTAAAACCATCAAGTAATCATCTGTTGACTGGTCATACCCAAAACCATAGAAATATTCTGTATCTAAGTTCAAACCAAGAGGAGACAAAGGTATGTTTTTGTGAAATCCAGTGGATGGGTTCCATATATAGAAGGTTGGATGACAGAGCAAAAGTATAAAGCCTCTACATGAACCTTTAATTTCAATAAAAGGATAAGGTTCGGAGGGTATAAAATTGATAGGGTTGAGTGAAACAGAAGCAGTATCATCATCAAGAGATGCTTCTAAATCTACAGAACGGGTTTCATGAGTTGAAGTTGATATGAACAAAACTCTATGACCGTGTGTTGCAGCGTTAAGTTCAAATTGTGAATTAGCAAAATGGGTATCAGAAGAGATAAGAGAAAACCAAGACTTACAAACACATTTGAAGCGTATAAGAGACTTCACCGGTAACCTAAGGAGGATTCGGGTGATCAAATCATGAGGAAGATACGGTAATTGATTCTTCGTCTCCATGAATGTTTGTCCTCTGCAACACTTGTTTGCTTTGAGTAACCCTACTCTTTACAGTATCTCCAAATTAAATATAGGTTAAACAATCATTTGTTTTAAGTGTTTTTTTTTTTTTTCCTTTTCTTTTTTACTTGTAATCTATGAAGCCCGGGGATATTCTAAAAATGGTGAAATAACTCAATATTGATATTCGTTCGATACGTTCCGATACTCGTATCGGAAAATTATCGGTTAAATCTTTATTTTTAAATAAAAAATAACATCTGATACGCGTTTGTTACGTCCCGATACTCGTATCGGAAAAGTATCGGTTAAATCTTTATTTTGATCCTTGTATTGTATGTTGAGCCTCAAACTTTTTTTTCCTTGTACAAGCTTATTGGCTTGTTTGTACTTCTTGTAGAATGAACTATAGACGTTAATAATAATAATAATAATAATAATAATAATAATAATAATAATTTTTTGTCTTTCAAAAAAACTTATCATTATTAATATTATTGATTTTAGTCATGTTTATATATTGTGTATTTATATATTTAATTTTAAATTTTAAATAACGTATCGCGGCAGTATCAGATAGAGATTTTTAAAAAAATTTCCTGTATCAGCGTATCGGTGTCGTATCAGTATCATGTCGCGTATTGATGCTTTATAGCTTGTAACCATAGTGTCACCACTTTTTTCTTTCTTACTTCATTTATGGTATTCTCGAAGTACTCTTTAAACATTCAATTTAAAGTATTTTTTTATTTAAAAAATTAAGCACTACTATAATTTTTAAGGTGTTGATTTTACGCACTCTCATATAAAGTTCTATAAAAAAAACTTACTTTTTTCCATCATATATATATAAGAAAAAAATTGACTTTTTAAATTTATTATAGAATCAGTGTATGTAGAGAATAATATAGTCTAAATACATCAAGTTTATAATCAATTTAAAAAGTGTTTCTTATATATAGGATTGGAGAGAGTACTATTTAAGGTTTTAACATTTATTTTAAGTATAGACAAAAGTTCAATTTTCAGATTCATTGAATAAATGATTTATTGTCCAAATACATCGATTATGTAATAGATCTAAGAAGTTGACTTTTATACAACAAAGTGTAATTTATTCAAAAAAATACAACAAAGTGTAATTTCTTGGATCCTAAATTAGTTCCATGTGGAATTTCTTCCAACTAATTCGATGTGGAATTTCTGGGAATAAAACCCACTTTGAGACAAGAAAGTGTAGAATTAATTTTGTTTGTCCTAAATTATCCATCCATATTCTCTTTTATCTACATTTATAAATTTATAGGACGAAGAGTTTTCTTTATTTGTAAAATTAGACAGGAATGGAGCAAGGTATTAATTACTTCAGAAGTTCCCATTCAAAATGAAAATAACTTATGATGTAAATGTATCTAATTATAAAATTTAATTTCATTACAGCTTATAACAAATGACAAATTTCAAGAGTGTTGAACATAGAGTACTGGCAAATGACATTGGTCCAAGAATATCAGTTCCATGCTTTTTCAATGCAGGTCTGAGAGCACAAGAAAAGCTTTATGGACCTATAAAAGAATTATCAGAAGAGAACCCTCCTAAATACAGAGAAACCCAATTATAAATATGATGATTGTAGATCTTATTTATTCTTGGATTTTAAATTTCTTTTTCTATGATTTTCTCTTGAAAATAATACATTGCCAAGTATGTTAATTGTGAGACTAAGAATTTTTCTCAAAAAATAAAAATAAAAATTGTGAGACTAAGAAAGACTAGATAGATTACTTGCATTGCAAGTTAGTTATCAAACTAAATGTTAGTTACTAACTGTTTGGTAGAATTAGTTTGATCCAATGCAATCAATTTTTATTCTAGCTTTCATTACTTGCAATGCAAGTTCTCTTTCACCTTTCATGGAGTTTACTCTTATCCTTTCACAAAGTACGTACATACCTACTCCTAGTTCTTTCTTATAACTTTCATCGCAATTCCACTGATTTTCTTGTTCATATTTCAAATCCCTGAACACAACATTTGCATATGAGCTTCCTTATTCCTCCAAGTCCATTAGACCCTAAAACATTCCGACTTTTCCGATCATCTATCTTCACATTACAATTCAAATTATAATCAATCCATTGTGTTTCTGCAACCTAAAGAAGTTGTTACTAATCTGTTGTGGCACTAAACGAATCCACACAACAGAACACAACCATATCAATGTGGCAATCTCTTAACACATGAATAATGGTTTCTTCTTTCAAATTGCACCTGTTACAATATGGTTCACACAAATGCATTGCATGCTTCATCTTGTTGGCAAGTATCTTCTATGTCGCATCATCCAAACAAAAGTCCGGACTCTCTCCGACCCTTCAATCCTCCCATGTCGCATCATCCAAAAATTTCCAGAGGAAAGAGTCATTAGTTTTAACCACAATCTCATTGTTTTCCATATTATCCCTTTCGTATTTATCATGCAAAACTCTACACCACAAAGCCTCGTTACCTGTCCAAAGTTCCCAGCCAAGTTTCATGAGACATGTCTTTCTTTGGTGGAAAACTCAGTTCACTTATTCCTTCATTGTGATTTCGCTTCCAAGGTCTGATATGCGGTCTTCCATTGGTGTTTGTGGTGTTGATATTACCTCCGGATTTATTCTACTTCATTAATTACTTTTGTGGTTTCGGTAAAGGAAATAAGGTGAGTAAAGGGCTGCTGTTGAGTTGGAATGCAGTTATATGGATTTTGTGGCGCCAAAGAAATCAAGGAATCTTCGATGGTAGAATTGGTTATCCCTCCGAACTTTTGGATGAAATTATGATGCTGTCATGGAAGTGGTATTTAAGCAACCTGAATACGGTTCATTGCCTTTTGTATGAATGGCCGATGGGATTGTTAACTTAAGTTATAATGATGAAAGCAGTAATGAAAACAAACCTGCAAACTTCTGGAAAATCTTTTAGTTTTGGTGGATTTAGTGCCTTAAATCAAACCTTCACAACGAGGCCAAAATGGACACAGATTTCAAGATGCAACTGAGATGCCAAAGGATTCCAACTGAGATTTTGAGATGCACTTTCAAGTTTCAAGTAGCAGCGTGCAGCTTCAACCGGGATTACTAAAACAAACAAACTCGATGTCCAAACACCAATGCTTCGACTGATTGCATCCAGGCATATATATAATTAGATCTACCATCCAATTCAATGAAAGGAATTTTGCTTCTTCCAAATACTCCAACGAAAAGTGAACCAAATACTTCTGAGACCTGATTCAGTACTAATTTTCGGCCACCAATAAATGTCCGACCAAACTTTGTATGCAAAAGCACACTCGACAAAGAGATGAGCCTATGATTCAACCTTAACACAACCCCCTTCACAATTTATAACAGCACTACTTAGTATTTCCCTCTTACTTAGCTTTTCCTTAGACGACACTTGATCTTGAAATAATTGCCACGCAAGCACCGGAAATTTATGTCACATCTTTTTATATGGCTCTTGATTCCCCGAATTGCTGGCTTCTGTTAACAGATTGTAAACCGATTTAACAGAACAGCAATGCAATAGATGACACTATCTCTTCCCGAAATACAACAGACTCGATTTCTCCAATTAAATGTCGAAGCATCTCTGATTCCCATTCAGACAGTTCTTTTCTCACAATTTCATCTCTCAAAATAGGATCATCGTGGATACCTGTTAAGTACATCGTTATTAGATCGCTGACAATAGAACATATGTGGAACTTTTGTTACTCCATTTTCTATAAGTCCTTCAACACCAACTTCGGAATCATCAAATTATTTAACTTCACTTTTTCTGTCATAATTTAAAGCAGTTCCTAGGTGATCAAAAAGAGACAATATTGAATTGAAAGGGAAACTTAATGTCAAAATCTTTTTTCCATAAGAGCTGAATAACCTTTTTCTATAGATGGATGTATAACATATAAGATAAACAAATTATGGTGACAACTTGTATTTAATAAAGCAACAACAATTAATAGACATTATTCACACAATTGTTTATTTTTTTTTTTCAATAGGTTCCCTTCATGAGTTAATTCTATTTTTATTTTCAGAAGGAATTCAAACTTTAGTTCACCATGTAAAAATCTAGGATCTTCTTCTAGATCCAACTGAATGACTACATACGACAAAGTGGCCACCGATCAGTGTAAATAATTGTGACAACTAGGATTCAATAAAATTGTCATGTAAGCATCATTTCTTGTTTTAGAGAGAAAATTACACATTAGATATGCCATCCTGCTGAAAGGAAATCCATACATAGATAATTTTCATATGACAAACACTGCTATGCCTTTTGGAAATTCCATTATGCAGAAATTGCCAATACTTAGAAAAACATAAATCTACTTGGTGCAGCTTCACCTACCATGATAATGTACTTAGCAAGATATTTGTGAAGCATAAGTAGAACACACATTTCAACTCCAAGAATAAGACCTATAACAATCATATTGAACATAGAAAATGTTAATATTTTCCAAAGTATCATGCTTAATATATAAACCAGATGAATCCACATTATCCAACTCAAAGCTTGAAATGTTGAAGAGCAGAGGTGCCATCAAGACCTTTTGCATCAAAGTAGGCTACATAATCATCAAAAGTGGTTTCCCTATATCTTGGAGGGTTATCTTCTGATAATAATTCCTTTATAGGTCCATAGAGCTTTTCCTGTGCTCTAAGACCTGTCCTGAAAAAACATGCAATAGATATTCTTGGACCAATGCTATTTGCCAGTACTCTATGTTCAACACTCTTGAATCTGTCATTTGTTATGAGCTGCAGTTCATTAAAAATTATAATTAGCTGCATTCATTTGATGATCGTTACACATACATTAAGAACTTTTGAAGTATATTAAATTAGGCATTGTTTTAATATAATTGATTTCACTTCAATACATAAACAATTTAAAGATGCTAATCAAGATAGGTACCGAAAATAAACATCCATGATTACGGGTATAGGAGTTTATTTTAATAAAACATTATATGGTTTGATGCACATCACAGATATGGCAACAAATAAAAAATCAAACGCTATTGCAGTAAATATACATAAGCAAAATAGTAATAGAGAACTTGCCTGCAGAACTTCACCATAATTAACAACAAGTGCCCCAGGTATTGGTGGAACATCAATCCACTTGTCCTTGTGAAGAATTTGAAGGCCACCAATATAATCTTGAAGAAGCACTGTGAGAAAACTACTATCACAGTGTTGTGTGGTTCCCATAGTTAATTCTGGTTCAGGACAAGCAGGATAGTAATGGCCAAGTAACATCATCCCCTTACAACAATCCATGTCTTTTAAATGGTTTGGATTCAATCCAAGAGCTTCTGATATTAATTCAAAGAGTGTAATTCCAAGTTTCATTACATATGCTCCATATTCGAGAAGTATATCCCTACAAGAAGATAAAATCACCAAGCAATTTATTAAGTTCTCTATGGTAGAAATATTATGTTTAACTTAATCATATAATTTAGTTTTGTCCTAACGAAACCCTACAAAACAACCTTGTAAGATGAGAGTTGTTCTCACTATACCTTTACTCGTCTATGATATTTTATAACTAATTGGTTTTGTTGTAATTGCCTTAAAATCATGAGTTACAAAGAATCAGAAGAAGAGCACGCTGTCAACGGCGCTAGGCGCAAGACAGGCCACGCCAGGCGCAGGCGGAGCACAAGCCCCAGAACTTCAACGCTGCCGTTGGCGCAAGGCGCAGCTCATGAACGCTAGGTGTGCGATTCAACAGGTCCTGGCCTTGTTTCCTGGAGACTGCGCGCGACGCAGGAAGGAAGGTGCGAGAAGCCTATATATAGGCGTTGATATTGGTTGCTTGATATATTTGCTCCACCCATCAAATTTTTGTTGGTGTGATTTTAATCGAATTCACAATAGGTTTGTTTCACTTATCATCTTTGATGAGCGATTGTTCTTGTTCATTAGTGGTGAGTTTGGAGACTATGAAATAAATACCGGAAACAACATTGCGACGTATAGACATAATGTAGTGATAACTGTGTATGTGACAGACACATGTGGTATACAATTTTAAATACATGTCGGTGATTGAATGTAAATATATGTGTTGGTTACAAAATTCCAAATTAAATAAACACTTATGATTAAAGAACTAAAAGAATTTGATTCTTTTGGTTAACTAAAAGAACTAAAAGTTTAATCCATAATAAACTCTTAAGATAATGAACAAATTTGAGCTTCATTTGAGTTCAAAAGGTTCATAATAGAGAACATTCATTGAACGTACGTGAAGAACAAGAATTGGAAACATGTTTGTGATGTAATGAATCCAGATTCTTGAATCAAACAATTTTAAAGGGAAATATTGGTTTTGAGGTCTTGATGAATCTCGTTCATGGGAAGCTTCTAACAAAACAGCGCAGAACAACCTAAACTGGTTTTAGGTAGTAGGCAAAGCCGCCTACCTAAACAGCCCCTCCGGCGGCGGCATCAGAACAATAAACCACGAAGCAGCATATACAAACAAAAACTCACCTGCATACTACTGGCAAATCTTCTGGTTTGGGAGCATTTGGAGCAAGGTGACATTCAAAAGTATCCTTCCAATATGGTGCTGGGGAACTATACAAATCAAAATTACTATTATAAATAAAAGGCCTTGTTTGATCTCTAGTATACATCTCTTTTTTCACTTCAGTATCTTGTTCAAAGAATCTAAGGACACCCTCTTTCATATCCTCAAGAAGATTCAAAGGAATACCATGATTAACCACTTGAAAGAAACCCCATGTCTCAGAAGCATCCCTTACTTTGCATATAATTTCTTGTCTTGTATTTGTATCTTTACCAATATTTGTAAAGTCTATAACAGGAATAGTGTATTGTGTGTTGGTTGAATTTGTGGCCTTTGAAAACTTATGAGGTGGATGATGAAATAAGGTTGGGATTTTGAGAATACCTTGATCAACAAAGCCCTTAACACCAACTTTTGTTTCATCAAAAGCTTTGAGTTCTTGTAGCCTATTATTAGAATTGAATTTGAACTTGGATTCAATTTCATCTGTTGTAGTAGACCCCATGTTTGTTTCTTGTGTTTGCGTGGTGATGTTTTGTTTATATTATACAACTAGCTACCTCAATAATTGGTTGTATCGCAATGGCTAACAATGATCTTGCTGCTTCAATAATTTTTTAACTTCAAAATGATTACGTGACATAATTTAATTTAAATGACATGTGACGATGTAGAATCATTTAGGTGATTTAATTATTTGTATTTCATTAATTAAATAATAAAAATGATTTTTTTTAAGTTGAGACTATATTATTTTAGGGGGTTTTCTTGTAATTTAGTGTTGATCATTAAAATATCATCAAAATTTATTGTACATCAAAATTGAATAATTTTAAAACAGGGAACGAATGTGGTGAATCAGGTAAAATAATGGAGCAATATTTGTCCTACATTTTCTTTATGTATCAGTAACAAATAATTGTCCTAACTTGTTCAAAGAGCACTAACTTGACGATTTGTAATTTGTCAAAAAAAAAAATGACAAATTATAAGGATAAAAATTAAAATTCACATAAATTACAGTGATCAAAATTAAAATTTGTCAAAATTATTAGGACCTGATTTAAAATCCAGAAATATGAAAAATTCATTCTCTAATTTTTCATATTCTACCATGCCACCACCAACATTAAATAACTATTTTCACTTTCTTCAACCTAAAAACTCCATAAAGTCTTCAACACAAAAAATCTTTTCTTCAAAAGACAATTTTTGAAAAGAAAAAAAGAACTATTTAATCATTTTTGAAAAATCTTACAATCTTTTCAACAATATTTGCTTTGCGATAAATTTGAATTATTTCTCCCATTTTTATCATAAAAATCAATGTTATGTCGTGGGATAAAGTAAGAAATTAGGATACTATAATATAATCATTGTGTTTATAATGAATGGTGAGAACCGACAAAAGGAAACCTTTTTGTTTTTTTAACACAATATGTGAAAGAAACTAGACAAAATTTAAAAATTAAGGTACCGTTTGACCTAGCTTATTTGAAACTTTTTACTCAATAAAATGAGAAGTTGAGCCAAACAGATACTCAATAAATTCTTGATAGATAAAAACTTTTGAAACTAAAACAACAACAATTATCACACTACTTTAGATTTTTTTAAAAAACTCTTATTTATACTTTCAGATAGCTTCTAAAATTTAAAAAAGCTAGATCAAACAATATCTAAGATGTAATATGTTTCAGAATTGAAAAAACATCAAAAGTAGAGTAATATAGGATTTGGATTCTCTACATTCAAAATCTCTACATTCATCTAAATTCACTTGCATTTAGTGTAAAAATGTTAGGTGAAAGAATGAAGAGAGATAATATAATAGATTGTAATGACAAAATTATCCTTCAAAATGAACTAAATGTAGGTAAATCTAGAGAATTTAAATATAGAGAATCCAAATCCGAGTAATATATACCAATATATAAAGAGAATATCCCTTTTGATGTAACTTTTCTTATTGTCACTTTTGTCCTTCGTTCTATTCAAATATTTGTATATATATTTATTTTTTTGAAAAGAAATCTTGGTATATGTTGAAAAATACTTTCACACAAAAGTTTGTTTTCAGTTTTATTTAGTAAATAAAAAAAATCTTTTTTTTTCTTAATAACTAACCAACACAAAAAAGAAGATTAAATAGTTATCATCATCATCATCATCATCATCAATATATAATCATCCATACTAATATATATATATATATATATATATATATACTTCTATATAATATATCTTACTAATACTAATACTTACTAATCTATAAATTACTTTACTAATCTATAAAGAGAATAATACCTCTTTTGGTATAGACTTTTTTTATTGTCACTTTACCCTTCACTTTATTCAAATAATATCTGTGTTTGTTGAAAATAACTTCCAAACATAAGTTGATTTTCAATTTTCTTTTCTTTCTTAATAACTAATTACAATCAAAAAGATGTCTAGTACTTATCAATTAACAAACATATTTTTGATAAGAAACAAACATATTCTTATAAAAAAAATTAGCAAACATAACAAAAATATTCCTAAAAAAAATTAACAAACATATTTTTGATAATAAACAAGCATATTCTTATAAAAAAATAATTAACGTAGTTATCAATTAATAAACATATTCTTATAAAAAAGGTTAACAAACATAATTTTATTGAAACTGAATAATTGCATTGCATCTATATTTAGGTAAGATAAAAGCTTTCTTTTCAATGAGGAAATATAAAACTTACATAATTCATATTGCTATCATTTATCTTTTTTTCCAAGGTAAAATTTTACCTATGTTATAGACCAATACACGTAAATTACAATTTTTATTTTGAAGAAAATTTAAAATACTCAACTTAATTTAAATAAAAATCAAATTTATTAAAAACTAATAAAATATGTTATGAGAAAATGAAGAGCAGCGTTATTTTAAAGGAGAAAACTTAGGTGCAGTACCATATATGTTTTTGGTGTTGTTCACCTATTATAATATGATACGTGGATAATTAAAATAAGAAAACAATTTTTAATTTAAAAACAATACACATGTGTTATATTATATTGTTATACAACACTAAAAGTAGGGGTTCATGGATACGGGTCAATCCGCGAACCTGCCAACCCAACCCATTGTTTATCCGAACCCGTTCACTTACGGGTAGAACCCGGCCCAACCCGCCAAAACTATAAATAATCGGAACTAGGCCTCAATTTCATCTGATGTTGTAGATCCCATGTTTGTTTCTTGTGTTTGCAGTGGACTTGAGAGTGAAAATTCTTCAATTGTTTATGTTGAGAAGTTTTGCATGCCACTGTCCTTAAATGCATGGTCCCCTCGATAAATGATATATAACAAGAGTGCATCATTTTTATGTGTGATTGAGCTAGAAACAACTTTGTGTGGCATAGAGCTAGAGGTACCCCAGTCAATGAATGATACTCTCTCTCCGTTACTTTTTACTTGATTTTTTAGAATAATAACACCAAATTAAAGAACCGTATATTTACATTTTATCTTCCTATTATACTCTCGTTTTAATCCACCAATAAATTCCTATTTTTTTCACACACTTTCGCTTTCCAATAAATTTAATATATTATGTTAAACAAAAACAAAATTTAATATGTTATGTTCCAAAAAAAAAAGATTTTGTTTTTAAAATATATAGCATTAATTGGTTTTATTGAAAAAGATAAGAGCAAACGACAAAGGTTATAATTGACAAATCATATCCGTAAAATATCAAAAGGACAATTAAATAGAAACGCTAAATCTAACCCTAAAAGACAAGTAAAATGGAACGGAGGGAGTATATAGCAAGGTTGAATCATTTTTGTTGTGAATCCGAACTTTTTTTTTTTTTTTACAATGAATCCGAACTTTTATTCAGCAAACCAACAAGAACAAATTGTGTAGCAAATAATAATAACAACCAACAACTATACAGTCCAAGCAACCAACAAACAATTGTGTAAAGTATAATCACAATCAAACATAGAAACAAGATTCGTTACCAGCTCAGCTGAAATTGATCGCTGAGAGCAGCTCTCCGAACTACTCTCAGTTAAGTGAACTAAACTGTAGTTCGAACTGTACTGAACCATATTTTAAACTGAACCATTTAATACAGTTTTAAACTGAACCACTTTTTAAAAACAGTTACAATTCAGTTTATAACAGGTTCAAAATCAGTTTGAATTTATGAACTGAATTTTATTAAAAAAAATAATATTAATTATTTTTTATGTTTTATCATTATTTTCACTTTTAATAATAAAAAATAAATTTATTTTTATTTATTAACAGAAAAATTGATTTTTACCATTATTTTCACTGATTTTTATTAAAAATATATTTATTTTTATTTATTCCAGTAGAAAATTGACAGTGTCACATATTTCAATCCATAATTTTGACGATTAATATCTTTAATTGTATGATAGTAAAAATTATAAAAAGTTGATATTTTAAAATACTCTTCCAGACGATTCTAAAAACATATTATAATAAGAAAATGAAGATTCTGATCTAATCTAACATCATATTAAATGTTAATTGTTTATTTTTATTTATTAGTAAAAAATTGATTGTTTCGCATATTTCAATGCATAATTTTGACAATTAATATCTTTAATTGTATGATAGTAAAAATTATAAAAAATTGATATTTTAAAATAATCTTCGAGACGATTCAAACAGCATATTATAATAAGAAAATGAAGATTCTGATATAATCCAACAACATATTATATGCTAATGTTTATTTTTATTCCAATAGAAAATTGACTGTTTCACATATTTCAATCCATAATTTTGACGATTAATATCTTTAATTGTATGATAGTAAAAATTATAAAAAGTTGATATTTTAAAATACTTTTCGAGACGATTCTAAAAACATATTATAATAAGAAAATGAAGATTCTGATCTAATCTAACATCATATTATATGTTAATTGTTTATTTTTATTTATTAGTAGAAAATTGATTGTTTCACATATTTCAATATATAATTTTGACAATTAATATCTTTAATTGTATGATAGTAAAAATTATAAAAAGTTGATATTTTAAAATAATCTTCGAGACGATTCTAAAAACATATTATAATATAAGAAAATGAAGATTCTGATCTAATTCAATAGGATATTATATGTTAATGTTTATTTTTATTTATTTGGAGAAAATTGATTGTTTCACACATTTCAATGCATAATTTTGACGATTAATATATTTAATTGTATGATAGTAAAAATTATAAAAAGTTAATATTTTAAAATACTTTTCGAGACGATTCTGAAAACATATTATAACAAGAAAATGAAGATTCTAATCTAATCCAACAACATATTATATGCTAATGTTTATTTTTATTTATTAATAGAAAATTGACCGTTTTACACATTTCAATGTATAATTTTGACAATTAATATCTTTAATTGTATGATAGTAAAAATTATAAAAAATTGATATTTTAAAATACTTTTCGTGACGATTCTAAAAACATATTATAATAAGGAAATGAAGATTCTGGTCTAATCCAACAGCATATTATATGCTAATTTTTTTTTTATTTATTAGTAGAAAAATTGACTATTTCACATATTTTAATGCATAACTTTGACGATTAATATCTATAATTGTATGATAATAAAAATTATGAAAAATGATATTTTGAAAATACTCTTCTAGATGATTCCAAAAACATATTATAATAAGAAAATGAAAATTCTGATGTAATTCAAATATTATAAAAATTTATTCGGATTAATAGTAGGAATTTGGAATTTTATAAGATTGTGATTCATTTTTTAAAATAAAAAAAAAAACTGCAAAATGGTTTAAAATCCAATTCCTATTTAAAAAAGACCAAAAACTGGTTTTTTAAAACACACAGAAAAATAAATAAACCGGTTCTATTATAAAACCGGTTAGAAACTAGTTATCTGAAACTAAACTGGTTTAAATATATAAACTGGTTCAAAACCAGTTATGAACCAAACTGAAACCGCTTTGAGAAATAAACTGGTTTTTACTAAAATGGTTTTTATGAACTAAACCATTAATATGGTTCAGTTCAGTGTAGTTCATGAACCATGAACACCCCTAAATACCCCCTAATAATATTTTAAAGAGTCATTTTAGACGCTCTACTTGATTCTTATCCATCAAATGTAAATGTTCAAATGCAGTGGAGGAATATTGAAAATCTAAAATGGACAATAATTTAACAGGGTGAGATCCACAATAGTTTCATCACTGTGATGCATAACATTAGCAGTAAGACATTTCATTTCTTGTTTTAATGTGAAAATTACACATTAGATTTTATTTTATTTTTGACAAAAAAATTACACATTAGATATGAATCACATCTAATGATAGTGATGCATAACCTTAAACATAAATCTTTTTTTCTTTATTACAAGAGAAACATAAATCTACATTATAATGTTTTAAAACCAAAACAAACATACTTAGCAATATATTTGTTACAGGACATATCATAGCACAAACTTCAAGTCCAAGGATAACATCTACAGGCTCCAGCTACCATACGTGAGCTCCTAAGATCTCGTACGGTAGGCAATGAAAAAAAACCGGATCTTTTAAGGAATATACTTTTAACATATATATTTGAAAATTTAATTAATACTAATGACAGTTTCACTACATCAGAGTCAAAATTGAAATTTGATATCAATTAAAATATTTTTTTACAAATCAATTAAAATACTTATATATTACCAAGCACGGACTCTGACACGGATACCGCGACACAATACGATACACACATTTTGACACAGTTAATTTAAAATATATACGACATTGACAATGTTATATATTTATAAAAAAATATAAATTGAGAATTAAAATATGAAAATATATACATATATATCTAAGTTGAACAAATTTTTCATTAAAAAAAGTTTTAAAAGAATATATGATAGTACATTTGACATTTATTCATTCATCTACTATCGAAAAACTAAAAATAATGTAATCAAAATATAATATCTTTAATTTCGCATTGATCAACATCATTGTTTCGACACATCTTTAATCGTTGTATATATGTCTAAGAAAAGTAGAAGCAAATAAAAATAATAATTTTTTAGTTACCCGACACGTTTGTACGGGTATCTTATATGTGTCGGACACCGATCTAAGGAGTGTCGAAATAAAAGAAAAAATTATTTTTGTGGATACATTTCCGACACATGTTGGATACCGTGACATGCATAATCATAGAGGTGTCAGTACTTCGTAACTTGTATATGTCATTCTTGAATTGTCACTCGTTCTCCTTGCAATATTAAATTTTCTTCACTATTAATCTATAATATTTGTCCATAAATCCGAACTCAACTAATAAAAATTGCCAAAACTGTTTGGTCGGACGTCGTGATCTGGGTTCGAACTCGAAATCTCACAATTATGTGAATTTAATTTCAATGGATTACCACTTCCTCTAAGACTCGAAAATAATAATAATAATAATAATAATAATAATAATCTCTAATATTTCATTCAGACAATGGTGGAACCAGAAATATAGTTTGGAGGGAGGGGGGTTCGATTTTTTAAAATATATAAATTAAATATAAAAATTATACTGCATATAAAAATATAAATTGTAAAAAGAAAAAAAAAAAACTATTTGGCAATTAACTTTTAAACTTGGAGGTTATAAACTCATATTAAGAAAAGAAAAAACATAAGCTCTGTTTTGTAAAAATAGCGAATAACTGAGAGTTTATAGCTTATAACTGATAAGCTAATTGAAATGTTTGGTAAAATTAGCGATTCAATTAGTTGATAAATATAAAATGACATAAAAAGACATTTTTAACTAAAATTTGATTTTCCCGTCAAAAAAACTAAAACTTGATTTTATCCTTTATAATTTATTTTAATTTCAAATAAAATGGTTATAATATATTGAAATACAAAACATCATCAAATGTATATATGTAGTGTTATTTTATTTGAGAGATATTATTTTATTTATTTTCGAATCAAGGTGTCGTTTCCAATCCGCCTTGGTCGACGTTTCCACTCCACTTTGCAACGTACTTTTCTTAAATATTAATCTGATATAATTTTTATTATAAATTGAGAATTTCTTTTTATTTTACGTATGCAATTTCAAATTGCTAAAACATGAAGTCAATTTTATGTCTAATAGGGTTGGAAATGGGTCGATTCGAATCGAATCTGTCTGAATTCGACTCGATAAGAATTGGTTCGGCTCGAGTTCGACATGAACTATTTTTTCAGCTCAAGTTCGGCTAGTTTAGAGTTCACGACCAGCTCGGTTCAACTCATTAGGTTCAATTCGTTTACAACTCGAAACTCAAGAGTTCGACATAATTTTTTTTATTTACTTTATTTTTATATACACTTTGATGCAAAAACTATTTATTTTTCAAATTCATAAAAACACACCATTGTACATGTCGTTGTCTATCAATTTAAATGTTAGTCATTTTTATCATAGTATTGTTAAGTGTTTGTCTTAGTTTCTTTAAAGTATTATATATATATATATTATCAATTATCTAAATGTATAAAATAATTATATATCTATAAAAAAATCAATTACATAAATATAAATGTGTTCTGGTAAAAATGTATGGGGTGTGTCCAAGTTTATTAATGATAATAATAGTACCAGGTTACAAAATTACCAGCCCTTTGCTATGAGTTTTTTCCTCCTATATATAGAGGAAGATTACATCATGAAAAATAAATGAACCACCCCACTCCTCTCTATCATGGAGGTCGTGGGTGGTTTCCGTCGTATCTCCTGTTTTTGTAGGGTGGTGGCTGGCGGTTATCTTTTCTCCACCGTGTTCAGGTGGTGGTTGTGGGTGATTATCTTTGCTTCTTAGCTGAGTTGGCCACGTCAGAGGGCGTCGCCCCTAGCTTGTACAACGCCAAAGCTTTGTCTTTCCCGCCAAGGTATTTATTCGAATTGCTTGGATCATTTGTTGGGCCGCTTCGTTATTGGGCCTATAGATTTTCGCCCAGTCCAAAATGTATATATATATATATATATATATATATATATTTAAAATACTTTTGAAGTGTTATATATGTAATTGAGTGAGCTCGTGAACCAAACGATCCGAGCTACATATAATTCAAGTTCAGCTCATTTAATTAACGAACTTAATATTAAGTTCAAGTTTGGCTAATTAGGTTCACGAATCAATTCTCGAATCGAGTCTTGAACTTTATTCGAGTTGGTTCGGTTTATTGCCACCCCTATGTCTAATAATATATATGTACATTTTAACGTGAAAGATGCATTATATTAAAATATTATATTATATAAAAATTAATTTAATATTAATATATATATATATATATATAAGTTATATTAATGAATTAAAATTATTATATCTTAAATATAAATTTTATTATTAATTAAAAATGTCATTTTGTGTCGGTTTACATTTATCAACTAGTTGAACCACTAATTTTACCAAATACTTCAATTAGCTTATCTGTTATAAGGTATAAGTTATCCGCTATTTTTACCATACAGAGTTTATGTTTTTTCTTTTCTTAATATGATTTATAACCTACAAGTTTAAAAATAGAAATTGTCAAATAATATTTTTTTCCGAGTTCAAATCAAGATCACGACGTCCGACCCAACAATTTCAATAATTTTTACCTGTTGAGTTAGGATTTACGGGACACATTAATTGATATCAAATTCCAATTTATTTATTATTATTATTTTTTTCGATACAAATTCCAATTTAACCCTGATGTAATAAAACTATATCAATAATAATTAAAATTTCAAATAAATGTGTTAAAAGCATATTCTTTAAAAGATCCGGTTTCTTTTCGTTGCCTACCGTAGGAGACCTTAGCAACTCATGTATGGTAGCTGGAGCCACATCTACAATCATATTGAACTGATTATTTTCTAAAATATTTAGTTTATTCGTTTACGATACTAAATAAACCAGCTCAATCCACATTATCGAACTCAAAGCTTGAAATATTCAAGTGCGGATACGCCATCAAGCCCCTTTGCATAGAAGTGAGCTAGATAATCAGAAAAAGTTGTTTCTCTGTATCTGGGAGGATTGTCTTCTGATAATAATTCTTTTATAGGTCCATACAACTTTTCTTGTCCCCTAAAAAAGCATGAAACAGATATTCTGGGACCAATGGTATTGGACAATACTCTATGTTCAACACTCTTGAACCTGTCATTTGTTACTAGCTGCGGTTCAATGAAATTCAAGTTAAGCTCATTTCACATACAATAAGAACTTAATTATGCAATACTAAATTAGTACATAAATATATGAGTCATAACGGTTGGGAAAAAAGAACTCAATTGTTGTTGTGGGAAATATACATAAGCAAAATAGTAATAACGAACTTGCCTGCAGAACATCACCAATATTAACAACAATAGCCCCGTGTATTGGACGTACATCAATCCACTGGTCCTGATGAAGAATTTGAAGACCACCAATATGATCTTGTAAAAGCAATGTGATAACACTACTATCAGAGTGTTTGGTGAGTCCCATAGTTAATTCTGGTTCAGGACAAGCAGGATAGTAGTTGCCAAGTAACATAATCTTCTTGGAACAATCCATGTCATTTAAATGGTTTGGATTCAATCCAAGAGCTTCTGATAGTAATTCAAAGATTGTCATTCCAAGTTTCACAATATGTTCCCCATATTCTAGAAGTATATCCCTACAAGAAGATAAAGTCACCAAGAAATTAAGTTCCCTATTGTAACAATACTATGTTTAACTTAACCTCCAAGCCTTGTATAATTACTACCTCTGATCCTTAATATAAGAGAAACATTATTATTTAGATACATTGAATAAATAATGTATCAGATATGTATAGGTCAGATACACTAGTTATTCAATGCATCTAAAAAGTAAATTTTCTATTATATTAAGGACCGGAGGGAGTTGTTGTTTAATTTCACTTAACGTTTCTGATTGATAATTGCAAGTTCCGGTTCATCAGACACGGTAATAAAGCATTGTCACAGGCATGACAGTAACACGTAGATGCGGTAATAATTTAAGAAAATGTGTTGGAGTTAGACACCGACATGTATTGGAGATTTAATATGCCTTTAATCCTAATTAGTGTTGGTGATACATAGCTAGAGATTTATGACTGGTTCGGTTGAAGAAGGAAAATCAAACATAGTTGTTATTGGTTTGTCCTGAATCAAAGTAACTGATATAAGAAACTGAATTGTACCTTTTTAAAGCGAACTGATTTTTTGTGAATCAAACTGCATGAAATTGTTATTATTAACTACCATTATTATTGATAAACCAAACAATTTAACAGTGACTATGTAAAAACCGAAAAACCAAACTGAATTGTACCGACAACAACCAAATTGTGACGGATAGTTCACATAATGAACTGAGTACTTTTGGGATTCTTAACACAATTCATAGCCTATTTTTCTAATTTCTAATTAACTATTTGTGTTAACCCTCGGTTCATAGGGGAAGCGGCCCTAGTAATTTGGGGTTCAGCAGCGAGATAAGTAAAGCCTGGCTAAGAAATTGTTCCACCATGAAATTGAACTCGGGTTTCTCCCGAACGATATTTTTAATTATACTATTTTAATAATTGATACATGTACATATATTCAATATTGAAAACAGTGGCCTAAAATTTGAGGAAGCATACATAGACAAGAACTCACCTGCATACAACTGGCAAATCTTCTGGTTTGGGAGTATTAGGAGCAAAGTGAAATGCAAAAGTATCCCTCCAACTAAGTGCTGGTGAATTATACAAATCAAAATTACTATTATAAATGAATGGCCCAGTTCTATCTCTAGTATAAATCTCTTTCTTCACTTCAGTATCTTGTTCAAAGAATCTAAGTCCCCCATCTTTCATATCCTCAAGAACATTCAAAGGAATAGCATGATTAACCACTTGAAAGAAACCCCATGTCTCAGAAGCTTCCCTTACTTTGCTTATAATATCTTGCCTTGTATCTGCAAAGTCTATAACAGGTATAGTATGTTGTGTGTTGGTTGAATTTTTGGAGTTTGATAAGTTTTGAGGTGGATGATGGAATAAGGTTGGGATTTTGATGATACCTTGATCAACAAGACCTTTAACACCAGCTTTTGTTTCATCAAATTCTTTGCGTTCTTGAAGCCTAGTAATAGTAATAGATTCCATGTTAGTTTCTTGTGTTTGCAGTGGACTTGAGAGTGAAAATTCTTTCTTCAAGTTAGTTGTTTATATTATCTAAA
This sequence comes from Trifolium fragiferum, assembly GCA_954870985.1. NCBI lineage: Eukaryota > Viridiplantae > Streptophyta > Magnoliopsida > Fabales > Fabaceae > Trifolium > Trifolium fragiferum. Next base: position 21,282,232 of record OX940789.1, read on the forward strand.
TGCATGGTGATGGTCCCTTAAAAATAATTGATCCACATATTTCAGACTCAAAATTGTAACAATAGTCAATATGTCATTTTCTACCCTAAATTTAGTCTAAAGCTAATTAATATTTTAAGGCAGAAATCCTCTTAGATAAGGTTTCTTCCTCAGTTTTCTTTTTTAATTTTAGACCATTTAAAAAAGAGAAAAAAAAAATTAAGTTTCTACAATTCCCAAAATGTTCATAAAATTATCTTCATGTAGCACATAACATGGTCTTGGTGGCTTAACATGACACACGTATGTATTGCAGAATGCAGAGTATAGCATGATCTATTATTTATAGCCGCTACTTTCCCTTCAAATAAATGATTTTCTTTACTTTAAATAAAAAGGATATATTTGGTGAACCATCATTAATAATAGGCTAAATTGCACTTTTGGTCCCCTAAGTTTTCTAATTGTGCGATTTTGATCCTCAAGTTTTAAACGAGCGATTTTAACCCCCTAAGTTTTACAATTGTGCGATTTTGGTCCCTCAAGTTTCAAACGAGCGATTTTAACCCTTTAAATTTCACAATTGCTCGATTTTGTCCCCCAAAGTTTACCCACTTGTGCATTTGCTAGTCCCTTTTTAATTTTTTTATTAAAAGTTACTTATGTGGCATTTTAAAATTAAATATACATTTTTTTATTTTTTTTAAACAAATTACAAATTGTTTTTTTAAAAAAACAACTTATAAAATATTTTTTATTATATGCAATTATGTGATTTATTTATAAAATAATTTTGTTATAACAAAAAAGTAATATATTTTTTTATGAACTATTTTTCAAAAAATTAGTAAACAATTTTTTTTAAAAAAAAGTAAAAACTTATTAAACTTTTTATTAAAAAATGATTTTTACTGTAATACACATTTTTATAAATACAAATATTACTATTTATAACATTTTTTTAATTTTAAAACATATTTTTAATTTTAAAAACATATTTTATTTATTTTTTTTAAAAAATATTTTATTTTTAAATGCCACATAAACAACTTTTTAGTCAAAAAAATCAAACAGAGACTAGCAAATGCAAAAGAGAGTAAATTTGGGGGGCCAAAATCGAGCAATTGTGAAACTTAGGGGGTTAAAATCGCTCGTTTGAAACTTGGGGACCAAAATTGCACAATTGTGAAACTTACAGTGTTAAAATCGCTCGTTTGAAACGTGGGGACCAAAATCGCACAATTAGGAAACTTGGAGGACCAAAACTGCAATTTAACCTTAATAATATAATGAGTAATGATGGGTAGTGTTATACGAAGAAAATTACTTTTGTCATCTTATGGTTTTTGGGGTGTACCCTACAAAATGAGTGTTAAAGTACAAAAGTAAGTATGTTTTTATATCGTCTCCACAGGGATTGGTGCGATATCAGTGCTTTTCAACAATTAATATAATTTTAAGTAAAGGGTTTTCAATGTTGTTTTTTAACGAAAACTTGCGGAAATATAATGGAAACTTGTGGTAAAGATGGTTAAGTTGACAGAGAGATTTAATTGTTGGGATTAGACTCAATTAACTCATTCATACATATCCCCTTATCAGTTACACATATTCAAGCTACTCATCAATATCATCACGTATTTACTCATCAAACGTTTCCGTCCCCAGATAACATCGAGAAATCTATTATATCTATCAAACCCCGATCCCTCGAGTGATTAATCGATATAAAAGCATTAAGTTCCAATACTTTGAGTGAATATTAAATCTAAGTCTATTCCTAGATCTTAGCTTTTAATAGATGTCATCCTAGATCAATGATTCAAAACATATATTCCTATACTATTTCAAATCACAAGATAAAAACAATAACACAAGGATAACACCAATATTGATTTATAACTAGAATATATATAACACCATGATCAATAAAAACACATACTAATAAAGTAATTTACATCTAACCCCAACAATTGACAAATTAGTTACCCATAGTTATGATAACTTTTACAAAGATGAGAAGAAAAGAGATGAACAAACATTACAAGTTGATTCCTCAAACAATTGTTGTGTATCAACCTTCAAATCTCCTTCAAAATTGGTCTCCTATGTTTCTCTCTGCGTTTGGATGTGTTTGGGAGTGAATGGAAGTCAATGCCTCCTTTTTTAGCAACTGATGACCTATTTATACTAAACCAGAAATTAACAGTTCGCTTAGCGAAATATGGCTCGCTCAGCTAAATGGCCTTTCTTCACAAATGGGTTTGCTTCTAACCGCCTAAAATTCGCTTAGCTAAAGATAGCGAGCAAAGGCGAATTCATTCGCTTGCTCTCGCTTCTTTACTGATTTGCTACTGACTTGCTTCGCTTTCTCTCGCTTTTACTCGCTCAGTCACAATGACAGCATTTTCTGCACTTTCTGATTTATGTTGCAATATTTGCCAAAATCTCTGTCTTTTCATTCCAGAATCCATTTAATCCAAATTTACCTACATAAAGTGTTGGAATTAGGTAGAAATAACATAAAAGATAATTTCTTAATTAAAAACTAATATTTGCTAATAGTTGGGTTTTTTATATGGAATTACTTTTAAAGCAAGTCAAAAAGTGCATAAAATATGTAAATAAAATTACCACTTTTTGGCACTTATCAATGAGCAAAATATTTATGCCCATTATTTATGTCATGAAGGATACAAATGATGATTTTTCCCGCCCATAAGAAATGACCCCCCGTTGCATAGTCTGCAGTTTAAGTCACGGCAATATCTATATATAGTCAAAAAATCTTCGGTTGCAAACATTTCTTCTTCTTCACCACCTTCATACAAACCCTCCAAAAAAAACTCATTTGCACGAAAATCATGTTTCCAACTCATGATTTCATTAGATTCACGTCAGATGAACAATGCACTCGTTCGTCCGTGCCTTAAAGTACAAATGGTGTTCTGTGACCTAAGTCACATATTCTCCTGTTTCTGAAACCGAAAACTGACAAAAGATTTTTGGATAAACTGTTTTAGTTATGGATCAAGCAACCACTTCAATGACTATCGTGAATCCTATTTTTGTGGAACCCTCTGTTGATTTTCGTCTACAATTCACGACGGATACGAAGTTTCCCACATTATATAAAATGAAAGAATGGCTTTGGGGCAACATGAAGAAGTTAGGTTTTGTGGTGGTGGTTGCAAAGTCGGACAACGAGGGTAACAATAGAAAACCTTATGTTGTGATAGGTTATCAAAGAAGTGGCGCTCATAAAGCATACGTCAACAAGAAACAAGAAGCGTCGACAACGTTAAAATGCAATTGTTTGTTTAAGGTTAGAAGTTATTGTTTGAGATATCGTCAGTGGAGTGTGATAGACATCGACGGGACACACAACCACAAAATGGCAAGTAGGCTAGATGGTCACAAATATGCCGAGCGGCTTATGCTGGAAGAGGCGGTATTGGTGCGTGAGATGGCGAAAAACAACGTACAACCTAGGCATATTTTGTCAACAATTAGGAACAAAAATCCAAGCAGCGCTACGACTGCGAAGCATATATGCAATGCACGCCAAATGTTGAGAAAGGAGGACCGAGGGGGAAACAACAGAGATGCAACAACTTTTCAAGTGTTTGAGTGATAGGAACTACACTTATAGCACTAGATTGCTCTCTGACAACCAAACTGTAAGTGATATTTTTTTCTCCCATCCCGATTCGATTAAGTTGTTTAACCTTTTCGCCAAAAATTGGCATTGCACCAGTCAAATGTTGGGGAACATATTTATCGAGATACACAGGCAGTTTGAGAAGAGAAAAATTGATACAAAAAAACAACTCAAAAGACACCCCTTGTTTTTGTTTTCTCATGTACAAAGAAAAATTTACCATGAAGGAGTGAAACGACTTGTGAAAGAGGTTGCTCGAGTGCGAGACATGGGTGAAGACAAGTCAAAGTGTGGATGTATGAATAGAACGGCCTTGGGGTTTCCGTGCACGTGTGAACTTTCAAAGACTGTTAGATCCGGAGCACCCATTTCTCTTGATTTGATTCGCATCCATTGGAAGCGACTGAGTTTGGATGAAGCGGATTTAGTGCATGAAAGTCGTCCTACTTTATCACTTGAACCCGAGTGGGCAAGTTATAAAGGTATAAAATATGTTCATTTTTATGACATGAAAAGTTTTGTAATAAAATTAAAAGTTATCTGACAATATACTATTTTGGATATCCAAAACAGACAAGGTTTACGGATGCTGACTACAGTATTCCATTGCAAATGAAAGAGAAATTTAGGGAATTTGCATATCCAGAAACGACGTCGATCCCACCACCTCCACGCGAGGTTAAGACTAAGGGTGCTAATAAGTGGACACGTTTGAGTCAAAAGAATTGATCTACTCAACGTTCTCCCTCTTATTTTGAGCATATGAATTACAGGCACCCCGATAGACCTCCTTCATCATCTCAAAAGAGCGCGAAGAAACAAAATCAATCCCCTGCACCTGCTCCACTGAGACGTAAATGGCCTGCCGAAGTCCATCAGTTGCCTAAGTTTATACACGAGTATTTTGAAGACTTCATAGACGTTAAAGGCGACGGGCACTGCGGATTTCCTGCCTTATCTTTCCTACTTGGAAGATCCGCCGATGAACGCAACATGAACGTACTTACATTATTGAGATGAATAAAAATCAGACCCACTATACAAAGTTGTACGGTGGTAAAGATAGGCTTGACTTCATTATGAACGCACTTACACCAACTGCAACCGACACTGCAACCAAGGAGAAGTGGATGACAGTACCATACATGGGATTTTTATTGGCTCAAAAGTACAAGCATGCGGTCGTAGTTATTGCCAGCATCGAAGGGTACTCTGAAACATTTTTTCCGTTAGAAGGTGCGCCGAGTACAAACGAGAGATTAATATGTATAACATGGGTGAACGGTAACCATTTCATGGCCATCCATTTTAAACCAGGTTGTCCGATACCTCCTACGAGTATGATAGGGGTGGACAAACAGTTGAGGAGAATGAGTCAAAGTGGACAAACATATTCATTCATAGGATATCTGCCTATAGCGAACTCAAGTGTGTTCATGGATGCCATATAGTTGAGGATCATGACACACGTCCGAATATAGTTCTTGTACTGGATCTTGATACCGAAGATAGCATCGCTCCTGTTAATCTCAGTGAAGATTAAAATAATCGTTATGCCTAACCAATTTTTGTGACATTTGATTTTTTTATAATTCGGTTAGATATCTTGTAGTTTTGTTATATATTATGTAATTTGGTTAGAACCCAAGATTTGTAATTGACATGTCATATTATCATTATATATATATATATTTCCGAGCTATTTTTGCGTGTTAGTTATGTTTCCGAGCTGTTTTGGTAAAAAAAAAATTAGGTACAATTGCGGATTTTCCAAATTATGGACTGTTCTGTGTTTACATCTTTCTGGTTTCTGTTCTGGTGTAGTCCGCAACTTATGGCATGGATACCTCTTTTAGGATTACAGGTTGTCTGTAACTTATGTCACGAAACATCCTACCATTCATAGGGTGTTCCGCGCCTTAAGTCGCGGATTATACCAGTACAAAATGCAGAGAAATGGACCAAAGGAAGCGAATTATACCAGTATAAAAAAAAAAATGCCAAACACATGTCAAAAGTATGCATTAAAATTTATTTGTTAGACACAAAAATTACATATATTGTTCGGTCTGTGGTCTTTATCACTTAAATAAAAATTACATAAAAAATAATAATAATAACAACATCCCTAATACAATTCATAACGACCTCTAATAAGTTGAGGACGCCACTTTCGATTTCCATTTAAACCCATCTGGCCTTTTACAACAGCGGCAGCTAATCCCTTCCACTTCAGACGGCAGGGACATTTCGATTAGTCATAGCGTACCTAAATTTGGACACAAAAGTTTTGTGTTGATTAGTTATAACGATACCAAAATCCTCATCATTATATGCCTAACCAACGAGGTACTTTGCAACCGTTTACACACAAAATAACAAAATCTAAACAACCTAACATCACCGAAATAAAGGGAGAAGAAGAAAAGAAGAGAATAAACAGATTTTATGAATGTGTACATATAACTAATAAGTAATATTCGAAGTGCAAAAACAAACAAACATACATGATCTGCAAACAAAATAAATAGAAAAGGTTGAGAAGCAACACACCAAATTTTTCTTCTGCAGTGTGAGAAGGAGATTAACTAATAAGTAATATTATAAGTGTTTCCATCTTGAAATGGATAAAGTTGGTATATAGTGGAAGAGGAAATACTGTATTAATGCAAGGAATAAAAATAACTAACTCTCACAAAGAGAGAGAGCAATACATGTGCAATGAAAGAGAGTTTTGAGGGAGAAGGAATAACTTCACTCAAATTACACATAAAATGGAAATAACAACTGTACTATTAGTTATAGCTAATCATTTGGCATATTCCTCCCACATGTTGTGCGTTTTCCTTGCTCTTTGGCTACGTCTTGGTCCTATGTGCTCTTGATTTCCACTAACGATTTCCTCCTCATGCATATTTGGTGGGTCCTCAAGGAATTTTACTGACTCATTGCCTTCTAGAATGTTGGTAGCATTAGGCCTCATTACAATACCTTGTCCTCAAGGTTGAGATTGGGAAACTTGCTCTTCAATTCATCCAAGTCTTCCCAAGAAACTTCAGTAGCAGCATTCCTATCCCATTGTACCTGCAGCTGGTGTACTCTCTGTGTGCCTCTCATGATAATCCTAGCTTGCAGTACTGTCATTGGCTGAATGATAGGGCCAGTCTCAGACATAGTCAATGGTAGAGGTAGGTACTATTCCTGTGATGTTCCATGGAAGGGCTTCAGTTGTGACACATGGAATACAGGATGTATTTTGGCATTATCGGGTAACTTCAGCTTATAAGCTACCTTTGCCACACAAGCAATAATCTCAAAGGGTCCAAAGTATCTCATTCCTAACTTTTGATTTGTTCTTAATGCCACTGAATGTTGTCTATAGGGTTGAAGCTTCACCAATACTAAATCTCCAACTTGGAAATTAACATCTCTTCTGTGCTTATCAGCTTGTTTCCTCATATACTGTTGTGCCCTGTCTAAATTTGCCTTTAACTGATGTAAGATTTTGTCCCTTTCCATCAACTCTTCTCTGAGTGCTGAAGGGTCAGTTCCCTGAGGTTCATACTTAGTCAAATAAGGTGGGTCTCTGCCATACAATGCCTTAAAGGGAGTCATGCCAATACTGGTTTGAAAAGCTGTATTGTACCAGTATTCAGCCCATGATAGAACCTTGAACCAAGACTTAGGATTGTGAAATGTTGAACATCTAAGAAACAACTCCAATGTTTTGTTAAGCACTTCTGTCTGCCCATCAGATTGTGGATGATAAGCAGATGACATTGCCAAACTGGTACCCTGCAGCTTAAACAAATGTTGCCAGAATGTGCTTGTGAAAACCTTATCCCTATCAGAGACAATGGATTTAGGCATGCCATGTAGCTTCGCAATATTATGCATAAATGCTTCAACTACTGATTTACTTGTGTAGTCTGTCTTCATAGGGATGAAATGTGTAGATTTTGTTAATCTATCAACCACTACCATTATAGTAGTATAGCTATAAGAGAGAGGAAGGCCAGTAATAAAATCCATAGCTATATCTTCCCATACTTGTGAGGGTATAGGAAGTGGTTGTAATAATCCTGCAGGTGAAGTGTTAGTGGTTTTTGCTTGTTGACACACCACACACTTCTGCACATACTCAGTGATATCCTTCTTCATGTCAGGCCAATAAAACTGAGATTTGATCCTTGCTATAGTTCTGGTAATGCCAGCATGCCCTCCTATTGGTGATGTGTGAAATTCAAACAATAACTTGTGGAGCAAGTCACTGGCCTTAGGAATCACCAATCTTTGCTTCCAATACAAAAGACCATCCCTTGTAGAATACTGTATTGGAGCCTTTCCTGCGGTACATTTCATCATTATTTCCCTCATTTGACTGTCCTCTTGCAGGGCTACTCTGACTTGATCAATGAATTGCCATTTTGGTTCAAACCAAGATAGTGTCATGACTCTGGACAAAGCATCAGCTGCCATATTGTCTTTGCCAGGTTTGTACTCAATAGTGAAGTCATAGCCTAGAAACTTGTGGAGCCACTCCTGCTGCTCTGGTGTTTGTAAGGATTGCTCCATCAGACTCCTTAAACTCTTTTGATCAGTTCTGATGATAAATTTGTGACCAAGCATATAATGTCTGAACTTTGCTATTGCCTCAGCAATTGCTAGCATTTCTCTAAAGTAAGCAGATTTCTTTTGATTTCTAGGCACAAGTTTCTTAGAGAAATAAGCAATGGGATGTCTCTGTTGATGGAGTACTGCACCAAACCCTATACCTGAAGCATCTGTTTCCAAGATAAATGGCAATTTGAAATTAGGTAATTCAAAACAGGAGCTGTTGTTATAGCAGTTTTAAGTTGTTGGAATGCCAGTGCTGCTTGCTCATTCCACTGATAAGCTTCTTTCTTCAACAAGTCAGTCAATGGTGAAGCTATTCTAGCATAAGATTTTATGAATCTTCTGTAGTAGCCAGTAAGACCCAGAAATCCCCTCAGCTGCTTCACATTGGTTGGGATAGGCCAGTCCACCACAGCCTGAACTTTATCTTTATCCATGGATACACCTTGCCCTGTGACTATATGACCTAAATACTCTATCTCTGAAACCCCAAAACTGCATTTAGAAAGTATCGCATAAAGTGTATTGTCCTGTAAAATTGCCAATACAACATCCAGATGCTTCAAATGTTCATGCCAAGTACTGCTATAGATTAAAATATCATCAAAGAACACTAAGACATATTTTCTTAATGCATGTTGAAATATGTGATTCATGAGGCTTTGAAAAGTAGCAGGGGCATTTGTCAGGCCAAATGGCATTACCAACCATTCATAGTGTCCCTGATGTGTCCTGAAAGTTGTCTTGTGTCTGTCCTCAGGTTGTAACAATATCTGATGATACCCTGATCTGAGGTCCAGTTTAGAGAAATATTTGGCACCATGCAGTTCATCTAACAATTCATCTACTGTGGGTATAGGAAAACAATCCTTCACAGTGATAACATTTAATGCTCTATAATCAGTGCAAAACCTCTAAGTACCATCCTTCTTTTTCACCAAAATTATTGGTGAAGAAAAGGGGCTAGTGCTGTTCTGAATAATACCCTGCTGTAACATCTCTTGGATCATGACTTCAATTTGTTGTTTTTGGCTATGAGGGTATCTATAAGGCTTGACCTTCACTGGGGCACTACCTTCCAACAATGGAATAGAGTGATTATGAGATCTAGTAGGAGGTAATGTAGTAGGAGCTTGGAATAGATTTTTGTATGTGTGCAGCAACATAGCTATCTCAGGCTCAGTGTTAGTAGGCAAATCTTTAAAGATGTCTTGCTCATCTGTAGGCTTGATACATTGGACTGTAAAGCACTCAGCTATAGAATCAGTTGTAGCCAATCTTTTGAAATGGTGTAATTGAGCTTGTGAAGGTCTAAGCATAGGCTCTCCAGATAACGTCACAAATTGTCCATTCAGAAAAAATTTCAATGTTAAAGAGGCATAATCAGCAACATGTGGGCCTAATGTTGCTAACCATGAAGCTCCCAATATCACATCAGCTCCAGCTATAGGTAACAAGAATACAGGGACCTCAATCTTGTGACCTTGAATCTGCAGGGGTAATTTCTGTATCATTCCTTCAGCACTCATGACTTCTCCATTTCCTACCAACACATTAAACTGTGGTCCTGGTTCAATTGGCAACCTGAGAAATTTTGCAATTCTAGGTTGCATAAAGTTGTCTGAGCTTCCTCCATCAATTAAGATTTGTACTCCAATATGCTCAATGGAGCCAGCAAATCTAATCACACCAATGCTACTAGTGCCCTTCAAAGCATTCAAGGACATGTGATGTTCAAGTAAGTTGGTGGTTTGGCTATTTGTAGTTAATTGTTCTGGCTGAGTCAATGTGTCAAGCACCTGATCTTCATCAGTATCATCATAATGAAGGAGCATAAGTTGCCTGTTTGGACACTTGTGTGTAAATGAGAATTTCTCGTCACACCAATAACACAAGCCTTTCTCACGTCTCAATTGCATTTCTGCAGGGGAGATGTGTTTGATGTTTGGATTCTTTTGATATTGACTCATAGGACGAGTTGGGGGTGTATTGAGGATGGGGGCTGTATTTCTAGTTGTGGTGTCAACTTTGTTGTAATTTGGTTTGTTGGTGGAGTGGATATTTGAGTGATTTTTTTGTGGTTTTATGTTGGCTAAATATTTTTCCTCATAGACTTTGGCTAGAGACATGGCTTTTACCAAGGAAATGGGTGTGTGAAGGACAACATCACGACGGATATCATCAGTTAATCCGCTAACAAAACAATCAATCAATGCATCGTTGCTAATGCCATACACACGATTAGCAAGCGACGTAAACTGTAAATAATACTCGACCACGGTTCCAGTTTGTGACAATTTAAACAGAGTAGCTCTAGGACAATCATACACAGAGGGTCCAAAATCAAGTTCCATGGCGCGCGTCAACTCGATCCATGAAGTAAAAGGATGAGTACACTGCAGCATTTGAAACCATGGTACCACATCTTTGTCCAGATGCACCGATGTAATCGTTAAACGATCTAAATCTGGTGTATCGTAATACTCAAAAAATTGCTCAACACGGAAGATCCATTCATGCACGTTCGTGCCATCAAAACGTGGAAATTCGAGTTTGACATTTCTCACCTGAAATGGAGGTTTGCTACCTGATGTTTGTCCATGGGTGTGCTTCGGAGAGGATTGTGCTATAAGGATGTCAAGCGCAGTGTGGATCTTATCAAACTTGGACTCGCTATTAACTTCAAGTTGCTCCATCCGTTCAAGGATCTCAGCTTGGAATAGTTGAATTTCGTCATTGATGCGCTTGGTTTCTGCAGATGCTTTGTTCTCGTCGAAGCTGGCCATGGTGTGATGAAAGCACCAATGAAATGGATATAGTTGGTATATAGTGAAAGAGGAAATACTGTATTAATGCAAGGAATGAAAATAACTAACTCTCACAAGAGAGAGAGAGAGAGAGAGAGAGAGAGAGAGAGAGAGAGAGAGAGAGAGAGCAATACATGTGCAATGAAAGAGAGTTTTGAGGGAGAAGGAATAACTTCACTCAAATTACACATAAAATGGAAATAACAACTGTACTGTTAGTTATAGCTAATCATTTGGCATATTCCTCCCACATGTTGTGCGTTTTCCTTGCTCTTTGGCTACGTCTTGGTCCCATGTGCTCTTGATTTCCACTAACGGTTTCCTCCTCATGCATATTTGGTGGGTCCTCAAGGAATTTTACTGACTCATTGCCTTCTAGAATGTTGGCAGCATTGGGCCTCATTACACATCTATAGAAGAAAACGCCCAAAAAACTAAATTTCCACTGCCAATTCTTCTATTTGTCGAGCCAGGACACAAAAACAAAGACGCATGAGATGTAGACTTGTTAGAATCCAAATGGCAAGCGACACTGTTAAGATTTTGAATATCAGAACATGGCCTGAGAATCACAAATCAAGTATCTTAATTAGCAAATAAATACTATATTAAAATCCATGTGATTTGGCCTATATTGCTCGATATGATAAAATCCACACAGCACACAATTCGCAATTAGCAGACTCGGAAAATAAATACGGTTTAGAGAAAGTGTTAAACATACGAAATGGAGGCGAATGAGCTTACGGTGAAAATCTTGGAGAGTTGAGATTTCGTGACACTGCTGCGTTCATAATTTCTTTCTTTCCAGATCGAAGAGAGAAAGCTGAATGGGAATTTCCACGCAAGTAAATGAAATGAAATATTAAGGCGGCTTCTAAAGAGGTGTTGTCGACAAATTTTGAAATCACGGTGGTGGACCTGGTGGTGTCATCGTTGTCGTCCTGTATTCCGCAGGAATGAAGAGGTAGAGGTACAACTTGTGGTTCTAGCAAGAGTTGTTTGAAACAAGTGGAAGAGGTCAAGGTTCAAGTGGGACTTGGACTTGACCGGTGATCTTGAATAGTAGTTCAAGATGGAGGGAGCAGTACGGTGGTTGATTGGATCACCATTGTTTTGAAGGCAAGGTGGAGAATTGTTGGAAGTTGTCTTGAAAACTCAGAAACGCAGAAAACGAGTTTGAAGCTGGTGGTGGCGCCGCGCACCAAGAGAGCACTGGTTAAGCCTATAGGCTCTGCCAGCTGCGCGTCAAAGCAGCGCGGGAAAGCGGGGTCGCGAATCCTATAAATATAGGTTGCGTGTTCTGATTTTTTCTAAGGGAATTTTAGGATTTTTGCCGTCAATAAAGGCTAGGGTTTTAGAGAGATTATTCTTGGTATAATCCTAGGGGTTTGGGCAAATTGTTCTTGATTCACCTTGGGTAGCTAGGTCAATTGAGTTTCTTGTTCACGGGAAGAGATTCGGGATAAGGGTAGAATTAGGATTAATTCTTGTAACCATGTTTGGAATTTCTTGTGTAAGTTTCTCATTGATCATAGTAGAACCTAAAGGGCTGCTCCCTCCCCCAGATTAGGTTCATTAACACCGAACTGGGTAAACAAATCATAGTGTGTTCTTTATCGTTCTTTATTTGTTCTTGAATATTGCATCATCAACTCTATCAACATATTTGGTTACTTGGTTCAATTTGCTCCACACATCAATGTTATTGGTGTGAAATCATAAATTTATAAAAGTTATGGGTCAAAAAATTAATTTAACCTAAAAAAATATTAACTTTCATTTGATAGGCATAACAAATGGTGGTAAAGAGCTCTAAAAAAATTGTGGTAAACAATGATATTTCATAAAGTTCATTGGAATAAACCCATAATTTTCAGTCGAAAATCAAATCAAACTAAAGGGAACCAAGCAAATGAGTGATGGAAAAAACAAAACAATCCTTTGGGTAGTTTAATCGGAGCCATAAGTGTATAAAATTGTTATTCTGTTATGAAATTGATCTAAAGCATTGCAAGATATTGTAAAGTATATACAATAATAGAGAGAAAGGAATAAAGAGAGAATATAAGAGTATATTATATTACTTCACAAGCAATATAGGTCCTATTTATAAAACACAAATTGGCAAATGAATGACCAAATTACAATCCACTCACTAGTGGAAGTTACAAGTATGTGGAAGGTTAAGGGGTGGACATCCACTAATTGATATATTCATAACATATTCAATATCAAATTGAGCCGTCTGATTTTAAATCGGCGGTTGAGATTGTTATTCAATATAAAATTAAACTTTATAATCTGTACCGTCTGATTTGAAATTGATAGTTGAAATTAAAAACACGTCAAACTGTATACAATCTCTACGGTAGGGAATCATGATCCCTCAATGTAGTATTCCAATCACAGTGTGCAATCAGTGTATAAAAGAGAACATACATACGCTAATATGAAAAATGTTAAGGACGAAGTCAAAAGTGGAAACTTCGTATCCATAACAATTCAGCTCCCTATTTAGTTCATACTTTGATTTAGTTTTTTTTTTCCTTTAAAAGATGGCTCGTGTTCTTATATAGTAATTTTTATTATTCTATGCAAGTCATAAAAAATGGTTAACTAAAATATGGCTCGTGCATTTGGGACAATGCATTTATAGGGACAACTGGAGTACTGAGCACTGGGACCATGCATTTATAGTATAATATAAACAACTCTTCTCAACATGAACAAATTATGAATTTTCAATCTTAAAATCCACTGCAAATACAATAAAAAAATCATGGGGTCTAACACTAGAGATGAAATTGAAGCCAACTTCAAATTCAATTCTGATAATAGGCTACAAGAACTCAAAGCATTTGATGAAACCAAAGCTGGTGTTAAGGGCCTTGTTGATCAAGGTATTCTCAAAATCCCAACCTTATTTCATAATCCACCTCATAAGTTTTCAAAGGCCACATATTCAACCAACACACAGCATATTATTCCTGTTATAGACTTTACAAATATTGGTAAAGATCTGAATGCAAGGCAAGAAATTATAAGCAAAGTAAGGGATGCTTCTGAGACATGGGGTTTCTTTCAAGTGGTTAATCATGCTATTCCTTTGAATCTTCTTGAGGATATGAAAGATGCTGTAGTTAGATTTCATGAACAAGATATTGAAGTGAAAAAAGAGATGTATACTAGAGATCAAACAAGGCCTTTTAGTTATAATAGTAATTTTGATTTGTATAGTTCACCAGTACTTAGTTGGAGGGATACTTTTAAATGTCTCCTTGCTCCTAATGCTCCCAAACCAGAAGATTTGCCAGTAGTATGCAGGTGATTTTTTTTAACAGTCTTAATAGGAGTTAATGAAAGAAATTTAGTACAATTCAGTTCGTTAAAGTATAGTTTTGTTTTCTGTAATGATAATTCTAGTTCGGACATAGAATTGGTGCACCAAACCTTGTACCAGTTCGGTTTGATTTTGCTTTCTGGCCCGAAGTATGAACATGAACAATTGTTAATCAAAGATGTTGCATAAAAAAGTATTGCCAGAGACAATACATGGTGTAATGCATATAAGATTAGTGAAGGTTTGAACATAAGTTTATAATTAAGAACAACTCTTACCTTACAAGCTAGTTTCGTAGAGTTAAGTTAAACATAATATTTCAATCATAGAGAACTTAATTAATTGCTTGGTGATTTCGTTTTCTTGTAGGGATATAATTCTAGAATATGGAGCACATGTAATGAAACTTGGAATTACACTCTATGAATTACTATCAGAAGCTCTTGGATTGAATCCAAACCATTTGAAAGACATGGATTGTTGTACGGGGATGATGTTACTTGGCCATTACTATCCTGCTTGTCCTGAACCAGAATTAACTATGGGAACCACACAACACTCTGATAGTAGTTTTCTCACAGTGCTTCTCCAAGATTATATCGGTGGCCTTCAAATTCTTCACAAGGACAAGTGGATTGATGTACCACCAATACCTGGAGCTTTTGTTGTTAATTTTGGTGAAGCTTTACAGGCAAGTTATCTGTTACTATTTTGCTTATGTATTTTCCTGAGTTTATTTTACTATCATTATCTCACCGATTAGTGGATAGCCGCTCAAGCGTAGAGCTAAAAGTACAACGAGCATAGCAGATCAAAGCGAGATATAGCGAGAATATCTGCCCTTTGGGCTTGGCCTATTGATATGTTGGGTTTTGACTAGGAGGTTGGAAGGGGAAAAATATATCCTCCAAACTGTGGATTGATGTACCACCAAAATAAACAATTCCTAATTTGCTATAATATTGCAACCCTGTGAACCGATCATAACATGAATGCAGCTAATTATAATTTTCAATGAATTGCAGCTGATAACAAATGACATCTGTCGCGTGTTTTTTCAGGACAGGTCTTAGAGCAGATGAAAAGCTCTATGGACCTATAAAAGAATTATTATCAGAAGATAACCCTCCAAGATACAGAGAAACCACTTTTGATGATTATGTAGCCTACTATAATGGAAAAGGACTTGATGGCATCTCTGCTCTTCAACATTTCAAGCTTTGAGTTGGATAATGTGGATTGAGCTGGTTTAATTAGCATGATAAATGAATAAACTAAATAAGTTGGAAAATAATACCAATTTCCATGTTCAATATCAGGTGAAGGTGCAAAAAGTAATTTCCAAAATGCACATCAGTGTTTACATGTTCATTTCTTGTATATCTAAAATAAAGAGCATAAAGCACTATGTAAACTTTCTCTGTAATCATATATAATAGAAGAAATGAAATGCTGCACTAGACAGTTTTATTGAATCCACTGCTGCTGTAAAAGTACTCATTTCTAAGTGCATGTGAGAATGTGACATCTTTCAAGTTATAAATCATAGAATTATAATTCTTTGTGCATAGTTGGACCAGAACTTTTACTAATTTTTTAATGATAGCAAAATCCTTGTCAAATACCAACTGAGGTTGGGTCTAAAAGAAGAGGTTACATTTCCACAATGTTAAGAACCAAAGTTCGAATTCCCGCTGGAAGAGGTACCCACGTTTAATATTTAACATGCCTCAAATAGAATTACCTCGTCAAGGGAACCTATGGAAACCAAAAATTACATACACTAATTTTCACTAAGTTTCCCCTTAAAATTCAATATCTACTGCCTGATCACCTATGCAGGAAGGAAGTGCTACTTCAAATTATGACAGAAAAAGTGAAGCTAAGGAATTTGATGATTCAAAAGCTGGTGTTGAAGGACTTATAGAAAATGGAGTAACAAAAGTTCCATATATGTTCTATTGTCAATAATCTTAATATTAATATATCAATGATGGTTCAGTCAATGAATCAAATTGAAAGGTTAGTATCAATGAATCTAATATCAACAATGGTTCAAATAGTGACCAAAACATACATCAAAACTCAATGAAATTACACAAACAAGGCAGTCAACATTTCAAATAAGCATAAATCAAATTGTTAAGCAACAAAAAAATCATGACATATTGGATCAGCTCATGCGACATACTGGCCTGAAAAAGCATGCAATAGATATAATTCTTGGGTCATTTACTTTTGATGTTTGTTGTTTCTATTTTCACTGATATATCATTGTAGAGACTCAATTGGTTTTTTTATGGCACCAAATCCACGAAAAGTTTGAAGGGTTGTTTTGTTTTTAATCCTACTGATTTTACTATTATCATTGTATTGTAGTTAAATAATAATTTGCTAATGATATAGGGGATCTTTGAGGTTAAGAGAACGAGGGTTAGAATGAACTATCGGATATAACAATCACAGACAATGATTTCATAAACATAATAATCAAATCAACTTGCAACTAATCATCCATATAATGAAAATTCCACTGCAATTGTTGCAAACATCTGCATATATCCATTCCCCGATGAAATTTTTGCTGATATATGACAGCAAAGATATAAGCATTGATCACTACTACAAGATGAGAAAAATGAAAACAACCTTGCTTTGATCTTCACACATTGCCTACCGTGTCAGTCGCAACTCATGATTCCTCTACGAGTCACAACTCTGCAGTGTCTAACACTCTTACGTAATGAACTTCATCACTTGTTTCATTGGCTACTTCACTCACTAATTTAATTTCCAGCTCTTCCTTGTGACTTTCATATCAATTCCACCAAGTTGCTTGTTCATATTTCACATCCCAATATTTGTATGCATATAATTAAAGCTTTGATTTTGTCAATCAAATAGTTATGCCTCTGTCCTTTTCATGAACACAATAAAATATTTCCCACCTGCCTGTATAGATAATTTCTGCTTTCCTTTCATGATCTCATCAAAGCATTGTGGATTATGAAATGTAAATTTCAACCATACTAGGTACATAGAATTTGAACCAGTTGGATTTGATACAACAAAGACAAAAACAGTATGCTAGTCATTGGAATGCCTAAGAAATTTACATTTCAAAAGAAGATATACCTAAGGCTATTACTTTAACAATTTACCATATCAAACAATTTCAAGCAGTGACCACAACATACATTAGAACTCAATCAAATTACACAAAGTTGACATAATATTTCAAATAAACATAATACAAATAGTTGAGCAATAAAACTTTCATGACATTGGAGCCGCTCATGTTACTGTTGCAGTCAAACACATATTACCCTACAATATAATTATAAATATCAAGAAAAAATGGAGAATATTTCACAACCATGTTCTTCTTCTTGTTTGTGCCATCTTCTTAAGCTTGTAGATTGTCCCCAGGGAGTGAAAGCAAAGACTCTGTATACATGACCACACGGGTTATATATTGTTGGTTAAAGTACGAGTGATGCCCTAATAACTGTCCTTCATCATTATACTTCACAAACCTTTTACTATCTGTTACAACAATATCATTGCATTTTGTAGAGATTAGAGGGGAAAAGCATCCATTGCAAATGGCACTAGTACGAAGAACATGAGTCTTTGTCCAAGACGTATGCACTTTGTATTCTTTCATCACCCATATTTCAAGTGTATCATTATCATAATCCCTAGCCCATAGACTAAGAAATTCTCGAAATACACACAAACTACGATTGCGAAGTGCATGGTCAAACTGATCTGGCAAAGGCATCTCTACAAGTTTCCTTTCCATTAAATCAAATACAACAATAACATCCTTTAATAAATCACAACGATAAACAAACCAATGAAGAGCCCCATTAAAGAGTGACCCTGCTATGTCATAATCTTGGGTGGCTTTCGAATAGTGAACGTGAGTACCCTCATCAATTTGTTTCCACTTATTAGCTCTCAACGAGAAAAACTGCCAGTATGATGAGTTTGTATGAGATGACATTGAAACCACCAAGTAATCATCAGTTGAGTGATCATACCCAAAACCATAGAAAAATTCTTCAACTATATCTAAATTGAAACTACGAGGTATATTTTTGTGAACTCCAGTGGTTGGATTCCATAGATAGAGGCTTGAAATATAGTGCAAGAGTATAAAGCCTCTACATGAACCTTTAATTTCAATACGATTCCCGTCGTAGGAAGGCAAAAAATTAGGGGGGTTGCGTGAAGCAGAAACGCTATAATCGTCAAGTGATAGTTCTAAATCTATAGATCGAGTTTCATGAGGTGCTACACATGCTATTAACAAAGCTCTATGAGTGTGTGTTGCAGCAGTAACTTCAAATTGTGAATTTGCAAAATGGGTATCAGAGATAATAGAAAACCAAGACATACAAACACATTTGAATCGAATAAGAGACTTCACCGGTAACCTCAAGAGGATTTGAATGATCAATTCATTAGGAAGATATGGCACTGTGTTCTTCATCGTCTCCATGGCTGCAACCGATGAAGAAACCCTACTCTACTCTGTTCTCTTCACTCCTTTACAAGGTGTTTCATGTTCTGGGGTTTATATATAAAGTATCTCAATACCGTAAAAAAAAAAATATAAAGTACTTTAAAATAGGATTAATAGATCTTTACGGATAAAGACGTCTACTTTGCATGTAAAAATCTATTAACCCTTAAAAATATTAAAATAAAATTACACTTTTGTTTAAGTTTTAGATTTTATTTTACTATATTAATTCCTTTTTTTTTTTTTGTATCATTTTAGTTTTTTATATAAATATTATACATTTTTATTTTTAAAACTTTTTCTTTGAATTATGAATATTGCAGATTTTCATTTTTTTTTTTTTCATGTTGTCCGTTGGCTATTGCCTAGAAATTTACTTTTTAAGGTGAATAGTGGGAGCACCTTGGTCGAACTCCGATTGATGTATATTACGTATAATGTCTCTGCCAAATAAATTATTGCTTATTGGGGCA
This sequence comes from Trifolium fragiferum, assembly GCA_954870985.1. Classification (NCBI taxonomy): domain Eukaryota; kingdom Viridiplantae; phylum Streptophyta; class Magnoliopsida; order Fabales; family Fabaceae; genus Trifolium; species Trifolium fragiferum. The sequence goes on from OX940789.1 coordinate 21,301,643, forward strand.
TGTTTTCACACTTTTAAGTTATAATATTTAGATAAGTTATCCATAAAAAAAATATTTAGATAATTTAGTCATCACTAGATATCAAAATATTTTAATATTTGTGATTTAAGGAAAAAAAAAAAAACTTGAGCAATCAAATTATCTAATATTTGAAGAAAATTTTATATGAAGTTGAACTTAACACATACTTACACTCATAGAATCAACCAATAAAAAAAGTTTAAATAGTTAACTAATTAATAAAATAGTAAAAATGCTTTAACATCATCGATAAAAAAAAGGTAAATAGTCATCTATTTCTACAAAATAGGCAAGTTTCTAATTTTATTTCATTTTAAAACAATCGCAATATAGAGATTGTCTCGTTTATCCCCTAAATAGATTTGCAGGGTGAGCAATCAACGCATTCTTGAATGTAGAATGCAGGTTCCATTCACACAAAAAAACGCCCCAAAACATTATTTTCATCACATGGATTTGCAGAGTAAGCAATCAAACACATTCTTGGAATCTTGAGTTGAAGACTTTGCATACAAAACAGCAAATGAATTGACTGTCTCCTTGGTATTCATCAGTATTTTTGCTTTTGGATTTTTTCTCTATCTTTAAATTAATTGCAAGACCGTATGTTTAACTCTCTTGTTTCAAACAGTGATGTCTAAAGATAGCAGCCAACATTTGATCTCAAAAACTTTAGAAAATGGAGCTGAACACTTTATGGTAAAGCCCTTTTGTGCTGAAGATTTCAAAAGCATTTGGTAGTATGTTATACAAGCAAAACAACATAAACTATGTTGTAAGAGAAACAATACTGACAGAGAACATTCTTGAGTATAAGCCATTACTATTGCTGACAAAAATACAATTGTATAAATCAACATTATGCGTGGTCCATTGGTTAGTAACAAAGCTGACTAAGGAGAAAGCAGAAGACAAAAGATATATTGGATCAATCTAATCAAACTCTAATCAACATTATGCATATGGCTAACTGTTTAACATGCATAAACTTGTAAGACTAATATACCATAGTTAGGAAATTTATGATCCAGTAAATGAGAACAATGAAAGATGATGAACTCATCACACTGGTTATGTCCAATTAGGAAAATTAAGCATTTCTAGTTTTCTGTAGGCATAACCAGCCCATAAAAAAAAGTATTGGGAACACAGTGCCTCTGCTAAGGACTCAGAGTCATGCTTTTGCATTGCCAGTAAAGTCAGTACATGTCTGGCAGCTGCAATTCGAAAAGCGGCAGATGCCACATCCAAAACAAACACAAGAAGTGCAACCTTTACAAGTTGGAGATCGACCACATCCTTTGTAAATTCGTTATCCTGAAAAGCATGATATTACTAATAGGGTTCATAAAATTTATAACACAGCAATATAGAAAGACAATAGAATTACCAAAAAAAAAATATAGAAAGACAATAGAGCCAACAGAAATTGTGAATGATATCCATAATCTATTAAACTAATAGCCATATACATTTTGTCAAAAAATAAATAAATAAAAAATTGGCATATACGCATTTTGAAAACAAGCTGATCCTGTCAATGTGAAACCAGAACAACTAAAGGATTGAAATAAGGGTCATGCTAAACAGTGCACCGGGTGCACTAGTTAAGCATACCCAAAAAGAAAATAAAGAGACAAAGTTAATGCTATAGAGATAACTTTTTCCATCATTAACACATTAAATGCACAAGTTCCAAGAAAAAGTTTCTATATTAATATGTTTAACCAATGCACCAGGTGCATTGTTTAGCATTTTCCTTGAAATAATAATAATAATTGATAATGTTGGATATTAAAAACTCTCTGTGTTTTCATCCAACAGCTTAAGTTCTAGAAATAAGTTGGTTTATGAAACAAGAGTAGAAGAACAAATGGATCTATAATTGATGTATTAAGTATAAAACCATTCAAGCGCTTTGAGCAAGATTGGCAGTTTCATTGAGACAAACAAAAAGTTCTTGTTAAGGAATAGACATCCCAATTGAGGCATAAAAAGGAGGAATAATTCTTTTTAAAACTGATATATACTCATTCTAGAGGGCATAATTTCGTAGCTTTTAAGAAAACTATATTCCTTCGGCTAAATGGAATTGAAAACAAATACAAACCCAATATAAATATCACATTAAAACTGATATAAAGGACAAGCAGAAGAGGCAGTTCAGATATTAATATGTTATAAGCTTTTTATTTGCCAATACAATAAATTATAACCTTAGTAGTAATAACATAGATTCTTTTTTATTATAACAATTTAATCAAACTAATATATTCACAAAAACTAGCCTCTTTTTAGCTTAATAAAAGACAGCAAGATACAAGACGAGAAGACAGGAACGTCAGGTAAATTCAAGTATGTTTGCGCTGGTGGTACATGATGGAATGAAGTGGAATGGAAAGGAAGATATTGGTTAAATTTTAAAAAATGGATGTTATCTCATTTCATTCCACTTCATTCTAGATCATAACTTTATCTAATTACACAAACAAAGCTGTCAACATTTCAAATATCCATAGTTAGGCAGTAAAAATTTCATGACATATTGGATTAGCTCATGTGACATACTAGCTCATGTTACAATTGCAATCAAACACATATTACCCTATGAATGCATCTACCCAAGAGTACATAATACAATATAATTAGAAATATCAAGAAAAAGATGAAGGACAATATTTCACTACCTCAGTCTTGTTCTTGTTTGTGCCATCTTCTTAAGCTTGTACATTGTCTCCAGGGAGTGAAAGCAAAGTCTCTGTATACATGACCACATCGGATCCACATAAATCGTTGCAGTAGGCGCGATGCCCTAACAACTGTCCGTCATCACTATACTTCATCAATGTAGCTTCATCATCTATTCCAACAATATCACCTCTTTTTGTAGAACGGAAAGGGAAAAAGTACAGAGTGTGGTTGGTATCATGAGGAAGAACATGGGTCATTGTCCAAGACGAATGCACTTTGTATTTTTTCATCACCCATATTTTAACCGTATCCTTAATATAATCCATAGCCCATATACTAAGAAATTCTCGAAATACCCACAAACCACAATAGTCAAGTTCACACGTAAACTGATCTGGCAAATGCATATCTAAAAGTTTCTTTTCCATTAAATCAAAGGCAACGATAACATTCTTTTGTAAATCAATACAATGAGCACACCAATGAATAGCCCCATTAAAGAACAACCCTGCTCTGGGACCATCTTCAATGATCATGGTATTCGTATAGTGAATGTAAGTACCCAACTCAATTTGTTTCCAAGTATTAGCTCTTATTGAAAAAAACTCCAAGTGTTGTGAGTTTGTATCATATGACATTGAAACTACCAAGTAATCATCTTTTGACTGATCATACCCAAAACCATAGAAATATTTTGCATCTAAATTCAAACCGAGAGGAGACAAAGGTATACTTTTGTGAATTCCAGTGGATGGATTCCATATATAGAAGTTCGAGGAACAACGCAAAAGTATAAAGCCTCTACATGAACCTTTAATTTCAATATAAGGATGAGATTTGGAGGGAATGAAATTAGGGTTGAGTAAAACAAGGGAGCTATCATCATCAAAAGATGCTTCTAAATCTATAGATAGAGTTCTAGGAGGTGATGCGATTAATTTGAACAAAGCTCTATGAATGTGTGTTGCAGTGGTAAGTTGAAATTGTGAATTTGTAAATTGAGGATCTGAGAAAAGAGAAAACCAAGACTTACAAACGCATTTGAAGCGTATAAGAGACTTCACCGGTAATCTCAGAAGGATTTGGACGATCAATTCATGAGGAAGATGCGGCAAATGATTCTTCTTCTTCGTCATGTGGCTTTCTCCTCTGCGACTATCGCGTCCAGTGGAACAACGCAAATGATTTGAACTTCTGCTGCAAACGGATAAACAAGTAAAGTATATGAAAAAAGTCTGATTTATTTATTTATATTTGTTTGGGTATAGAGGTCACTAATTTTTTAGACTTAATATTTTTTTAATGATTTTTTTCAAAAAAATCTAGAATATTTTAACAATCACTTACATAAAAAATTAATTTTTTTTAACAAAACATGAATTAAATATGAAGTTTTAAACACCAAAAATATTAAAAATTATATTTAATTTATGGTTTGTTAAAAAATTGAAAAATAAATTTGGGAGAGATTCTTATAATATTTTAAACATTCATAAATAAAATTCATTCAAAAATATAAAATCTACACATAAGTTGATTCAAAAGTAGGGACTAAAAGTGTTAATTGAAAACTTTTGAGGGACTAAAAGTATAATTTTTTTTTAGAGGGATTAAAAACAAAACTTGAAATATTTATAGGGATTAAAAACAATACGATTTCCCTACATCACAGTATAGAGGACTTATTGGTAAACTACTCTACCTCACAAACACCAAACCTGACATTGCCTATGCCACTCAACAATTAAGTCAATTTCTGCATAAACCCACAAACATTCATTATCATGCTGCCTGCAAAGTCATCATCAGATACTTAAAGAATAGTCCTAGCAAAGGCTTATTCTTCCCAAGGCAATGTGACATTCAAATACTAGGATTTTCTGATGCAGATTGGGTAGGCTGCATAGAAACTAGAAGGTCTAATTCAGGATATTGCTTCTTTCTAGGCAATTCACTTATATCTTGGAAGGCTAATAAGCAAATCACTGTCTCCAGATCTTCCTCTGAGGCCGAGTACAGAGCTCTTTCCACTGCTACTTGAGAATTGATCTGGCTGTTGTTCCTGCTGAAAGATTTAAAGATCACTTGCAGCAAACCACCATTTCTATACTGTGATAGCCAGAGTGCTATGCATATAGCATCCAATCCAGTTTTCCATGAGAGAACTAAACATTTGGAAATTGATTGCCACTTGGTTAGGGAAAAGGTTCAACAAGGCTTACTGAGATTGCTTTCTATATCCACAGAAGACCAATTGGCTGACTGCTTGACTAAAGCTTTACTAGGTCCTAAATTCAATAGCTTCATACACAAGTTAGGCCTGAAGGATATCTACATGCCTAGACTTGAGGGAGGGTGTTAGAATACAGCTTTGTAATTTGTTCATATAGCTTAGCTTAGCAATACCTTCACACACAAGTAACTGCATGTTTAATAGTTAGAGGATGTAACTAACTTTATATGAGATGTAATCACCTATGACAGCAAGTTACATCCACACAATATTTCTCTCTTTACTCATTTCCTTTAATGAAGTTAGATTCTTAACACTTAACTTAATCGTTAATACTGTTTATCAAAACAAAGTTAGTTGAAAATATTAGTAAAAATTTGTTTTTCTATCAACAAAATAAATAATATTTTTAAGGGGATCCTGAAATGGACGGTTTATGATTTATAGTTGCTTAATTGTACTCTTAGCTAGATCCATTTAAACTCTTAATTATTTTCCAATAATAATATAAATAGATTTCATTTCTCCCTATTTCACTGTTCTATTAATTCAGTTACTAGATTACCATATATCAGAATATTCCCAACTGACTAATGTAGTTCGCCTTATTTAGGAAGGTCTCATACTTCGCTTTGTTTGTTCTACGAATGGAGTTCGGAACCGGTGTTGTGTCTCTCAAAGGGATAGTACGCACGCCTGGTTTTTTTTTTGCTGTTCTGTTGCTAATTTTGTTATCTTCCTTTGTTTGTTCTGGCCTTTGTGGTCTGTTTCTGACCTTGGCCTTTCTTTGTACTGCTTTGGGTTTCTTTTGCTAAGAAAGAACTTTATAAATGAAATTTTGCTGTTATAAAAAAAGAATATTCCCAACTGACTATGAAATGAATTCTCTATTATAGAAATGATGCAAAATAATTAAACTGTGGTGTCTGTTGGTGTACAAGGTGATGAATCAATGGAATAGTAAGAAGAGGACAAAGACAGCAGCCACAAAATATGAAAGGGAGAATTAATTGCATTGATAAAAGAGTAGCTATTTATACAAAGAGTAAAGTTTGCCACATAGGCCCTAAAAAATGAAAAGACTTAACATAGTAAATACTAAAATACCCTTAAATATAAATTACTTCTAACACCATCCCTTAATTTATATTTAGACAAAACTGACAACACCAATTCCATCCCTCAAACAAAGAAATTGATCAGTTTTGATAGCCTTTGTCAACACATCTGCCAGCTGCTTCTGAGTGCTACAGTGCACAACTTCAAGCACTCCATTCTGAACCTGATTCCTCAGAAAGTGATACTTGGTCTCAATATGCTTGCTTCTTCCATGCAGCACTGGATTCTTGGCAAGATTGATTGCAGACTTGTTATCAATCATCAGCTTCAGAGGCTTGTTTACCTTGATCTTCAGATCCTGCAGTAAGTTCAGAAGCCACACAGCTTGGCATGCAGTCACAGCACCTGCAATATATTCAGCTTCACAGGTTGATAGAGCAACAACAGGTTGCTTCTTGGAACACCACGAAATAGGACCTCCCAGAAATTTAAATAAATATCCAGAAGTGCTTCTTCTATCAACTCTGTCTCCACACCAATCAGAATCTGAGTAACTCAGAAGTTCTGATTCAGTCCTTCCTTCAGAGGGAAATAGCACTCCATGCTTCAGAGTCCCTTTGATATACCTCAAAATCCTGACAGCAGCTTGGTAATGGGACCATTTTGGTTTACTCATAAATCTGCTAACCATTCCAACTGCAAAACAAATATCAGGTCTGGTATTACACAAATACCTCAGAGAACCAACCAACTGTTTGAAGGTTGTAGCATCCACATCCTCTCCATCAGAATCGGAATCCAACTTTTGATTCGTATCAGAGGGTGTGATAGCAACTTTGCAATTCTCCAGCTTAAATCTCTTCAGAAGCTCAAGTTCATACTTCAACTGATGCAAAATGATTCCTTTCTCAGAATATAGAAATTCCATCCCTAGAAAGTAACTCATTTTTCCAAGGTCTGTCATCTCAAACTCATTCATCAGAACCTTCTTGAACTTAGCTATCTCTTGTTCAGAACTTCCTGTCAGCAATATATCATCAACATACAAACATACCAGAATCATATTGCCTTCTGAAGTGTGCTGAACATAAACACCATACTCCAACTCACATTTCTGAAACCCTTGTTTCTTGAAAAATGAATCAATCCTCATATTCCAGGCTCTGGGCGCTTGTTTCAATCCATAGAGGGCTTTATGCAATCTATACACCATCCCTTCCTGATTCTTTTTCTCAAAACCAGGAGGTTGTGACACATATACCTCTTCTTGTAATGGACCGTTCAGAAATGCAGATTTCACATCTAAATGCATCAGAGGCCAATTCCTGTTAGCAGCTATTGCAATTACCAGTCTAATTGTTTCGTGTCTTGCTACAGGTGCAAACACTTCAGAATAATCTAGTCCAGGTTTCTGCAGAAATCCTCTTGCTACTAACCTCGCTTTGTGTTTGCCAATTGATCCATCTGGCTTTAGTTTCTGCTTGAAAACCCATCTGACGCTGATGGCTTTCTTGCCTTTTGGAAGTTCTGAAAGCTTCCAAGTCTTGTTCCTCTTTATAGCATCAAGTTCTTCTTTCATGGCCTGCAACCAGACTTGTTGCTTAAGAGCATCTTCTGTACTCACAGGTTCAGAATCTACTAACATTGCACACTGAATAATTTCTCCCTCAGAGTCTACTTCAGTGTCTTGCAACATTTCAAATCCTGCAAATCTTCTTGGGATGCTTCTGAGTCTCCGTAGCCTCTGAACTTGTTCAGAAGCACCTTCAGAAATTCTTTCTTCAGAATTTTGGCCTTCAGAATTCTCTTCAGAATTTTGGCCTTCAGAATTCTCTTCAGAATTCTGACCTTCAGAATTAGCTTCAGAATTCTGACCTTCAGAATTAGCTTCAGAATTCTGACCTTCAGAATTGGGTTCAGAATTCTGACCTTCAGAATTGGGTTCAGAATTCTGACCTTCAGAACTGGCGTCAGAATTCTGACCTTCAGAACTGGCTTCAGAATTCTGACCTTCAGAACTGGCTTCAGAATTCTGACCTTCAGAATCGTCTTCAGAGTCAGAGTCAGATTCAGAATCACCATCAGACTCAGAGTCACCATCAGAGTCATCTCCATCTTCTGAATCATCTTCAGAGCCTTCAGATTCTGACTCACCTTCAGAGCCATCCTCTGAGATTCTCACATCAGAATTTGATTGGGACTTGTTCCAATCCCAAATTTCAGATTCCTTCACAATGACGTCTCTGCTGAATTCAATTTTATTAGTCTCTGGACAATAAAGCTTGTACGCACCTGTACTGTGGTACCCCACCAGTAACATTACTTTGCTTCTATCATCCAACTTCTGTCTTCTGGCTTCTGGAACATGTTTATAGCATACAGATCCAAACACCTTCAGATGACTAACACTTTGCTTATCTCCAGTCCACTTCTGAATAGGAACTATTTCCTTCAGCTTCTTTGTTGGACATCTGTTGAGCACATATGTTGCAGTGGCAACAGCTTCTCCCCATAAATGATGAGGAAGCTTCTTCTCTTTCAGCATGCTTCTCACCATATCAAGCAAAGTACGATTTCTTCTCTCAGCAAGACCATTGTGTTGAGGAGTATAAGGAGCTGTAACCTCATGCTCAATTCCATTCTCCTCACAGAAAGTTTTAAACTCATTAGAATTAAACTCACCACCACCATCAGTTCTGAGAATCTTCAGCTTCTGACCACTCTGTTTCTCAGCCTTCACCTTGAACTTCTGAAACGCAGCAAACACTTCATGCTTGAACTTGATGAGTGTTACCCATGTCATCCTTGTGAATTCATCAACAAAAGATACAAAATACTTGTTTCCTCCAAGTGAAGGTACTGGAAATGGTCCACACACATCAGAATGTACTACTCCCAAGGCATGTTTTGCTCTTGGAGCTACTTCTGATGCAAACGGCAGTCTTGGTTGCTTCCCTTTCATGCACACCTCGCATGATTTTTCAGGCTTCTTGATTATAGGAATTCCATGTACCAGATTCTTTGACTTCAGATGCCCCAAGCTTCTGAAATTCAGATGACCAAATCTTCTGTGCCACAGCTCACTATCCTTCTCAACACTTGTTGCACTAAGACATTCAGAGTCTGCAGTTCTAACATTCACCTTGAATGTTCTGTTCCTTCCCTGTTCTGACTCCATAATCAGCTTCTGATTACCGTCATATAGCTTCAGAAGATTGTCTTCAATAGTAACTGAAAAACCTTTCTCAATCAATTGACCCACACTCATCAGATTGCTTTTCATGCCTGGTACATACCACACGTTCTGAATCAATGCTGCTTTCCCATTGTTCAAAATGACTTTGACATTTCCCATACCTTCAGCGTTGAGGTATTTATCATCAGCACATCTGATCTTTGTACTCTTTCTAGAGTCAAAATCAACCAACCACTTCTTGTTTCCAGTAAGATGGTTTGAACACCCTGTATCCATATACCACCACTCTGAATTCACATCATCAGATTCAGAAGCCATTAGTAAAACAAATTCACTATCAGAGTCATCAGAACTTCTGGCTATATTTGCTTCTTCTGACTTTCTTTCTTTGTTTGACTTGCACTCAGATGCAAAATGGCCAAACTTCTGACAAGAGTAACACCGTACCTTTGTCTTGTCTTTTCCTTTCTGAGCATACTTCTGCTTTCCAGAAGTTGAGGTTTTTGGATTCTGAGCTCCTTCAGATCTATTCTTGGCTTCTGACCAAGACTTCTTCTGAAGCTTCTTCTCAGAAGCTGCTTTCAGAGCCTGCTGCTCTACTTCTCTTTCAGAGTTTCTCTCAGTTAGACGCAACTCTTGTGCTTCTAGACTGCTCTGTAACTCTTCTATTCTCATGGTTTCCAAATCTTTGGAATGTTCAATAGATACAACAATGTAATCAAACTGAGGGGTAAGGGATCTCAATACTTTCTCAATGATTACTTGTTCTGAAAGAGTTTCTCCACAAGCTTTCATCTCATTAGTAATCAGAATTAGTCTGGAGATGTACTCACAAACCTTCTCATTGTTCTTCATGTTGAGATTCTCATACTGTTTTCTGAGGGTTTGAAGCTTTACCTTCTTTACTGACGCATCACCACCGTAACACCTTGTCAGAAGATCCCAAGCCTCCTTCGCCGTCACTGAATCAGCAATCTTCTCAAACACACTCTCATTCACACACTGATGAATGTAGAACAACGCCTTCTGATCCTTCTTTCTTGTAGCTTTCTGCGCCTCTTTCTGCTCCTCTGTTGCATCTGCTGCAACAGGAACGTATCCTTCAGTGACAAGCTCAAGCACACCTTGAGCACCGAACAATACAAGCATTTGTTTCATCCAACGATTCCAGTTTTTGCCATCAAACACTGGAAGCTTGGTACTCATGCCACCGTTTCCGTTCATCTTAAACCTTGTACAGTACACTCAAATCTCACTAACACTCGTGTTTCCCAATCCCACAAAATCAGAAAAAGTGATTCTGTTCAGATTTTTGTTCAAGATTCAACACAAATCAAGAACCAAAAATCAAACACACACAACTCACGTTTCACTCGTGTTTCCCGTGGATTCGAACCAGGCTCTAGATACCAATTTGTTGGTGTACAAGGTGATGAATCAATGGAATAGTAAGAAGATGACAAAGACAGCAGCCACAAAATATGAAAGGGAGAATTAATTGCATTGATAAAAGAGTAGCTATTTATACAAAGAGTAAAGTTTGCCACATAGGCCCTAAAAAATGAAAAGACTTAACATAGTAAATACTAAAATACCCTTAAATATAAATTACTTCTAACAGTGTCTCAACTTTCAACTTGTATTTAATTCCACAACAGCTGAATTAGCTGTGAACTATGCTGATTATTTTTTATATACCTGGCTGCTTAACATATGAAAATTAAACTATGGTGTGTCAACTTGTACTTAATCCTACAAGAACTGAATTAGCTGTGGACTATGGCTATTATTTATAGGATCATGCTAAATAGTGCCTCCGAGTCACTTGTTAAGCATATCAAAAATAGAAATAAAAAATAAAATTAATATTAATAAAATAATTTTTTACATTCCCGATATATTTAATGCACAAATTACAAAACAAAATTTTTATATTTAACTAATGTTCCGGGAGAAATCTGACACGGATAAAGTGTTAAGTGCATTTTACCTTGAACTTAATCTTAAAACTATCATGAAGGTTGTTAAAGGGATCACAATCTATGTGAAAACTAATCAACTTTTTTTTCGAAAATGTTTAGGTAGACGATCATTTAACTTCCATGAACTAAAGTTTTTTTTTTTGGTGCATTTAAAAAAATTGTCCCAAAATTTGTTGTACAAATTAATAACAGTACTATTGTTGAAATCCAATTGGGATATGTCAAATAGAATTATTAAGATTAGCGAGAGAGTTGCTTGTGTGAAAGCTTAGTTTTTAAGAAATTAAGTGAGTAGTAAGACTATCTCCAATGGTAGTATCTATTTCAATAAAAAATATTATCTATTAGGTATTATCATTGAAGGTAAACATATTTGAGTATTTAATAGGTACCGATTTTTATTTAAAAATCAAAGTAATGAACCTAAAGAATTATAGAAACATGATACTGAATCCATTAATTCGGCCCATTATGCATAAAGAATTATAGAAACATGATACTTAGCCCATTAATTCGACCCATTGGACATAACATGGTCTTTTGTTTACATGTATAGCACAATCTATTTAAACACTTTATTAGTGATTATATTCAAATTACTTTTGAAATGATATTAATTAAAAAATTATTCCACAATATTATAATTCATTTATTATGCTTAATAAACCAGCTCAATCCCCATCAGCCAACTCAAAGCTTGAAATGTTGAAGAGCAGAGATGCCATTAAGCCCTTTTGCATTGAAGTAGGTTACAAAATCAACAATAGTTGTTTCTTTGTATCTAGGAGGGTTGTCTTCTGATAATAATTTTTTTATAGGTCCATAGAGCCTTTCCTGTGATCCTGAAATGGAAGAATTTCAGGGGAGCAATTGGGAACAATGGTAGTCAGACTTAGGAACTTGTAGGACTACTGGTAATAGTAGGATTCAAGTTCTTCAAGAGTACGGAAGGCATACCGGGGGTTGACGAAGGTATGGTAATGCTTGTAAGGTTATCCTAAAATCTAAGGTTAGTTGGAGGCAAGCAATTCTTCAAGAGGATGAAAAGGTACATTTCGAGGGTTGAAGAGTGTATATATGGTGTAGCTTATAGAGTTGTCCTAAAACCAAAGGATAGTTGGATGAAAGAGGAAGATTCAAACCGAGAAGCTTGTGAGTCCAGCAATGATTGTTGGAAGCAAGTGAAGGTTGGTATCAAGGTCAAGGTTCAAGTGAGACTTTGATTTGATTTGATGTGTTGAAAAGAAATGCAAGGCTGGAGAGAACAGCAAGATGGTTCAGCCAAGTGATTGATGGTTAAGTTGGCATCATCACTGATTTGAAATCAATGTGAATTGTGAGAGTTGATGACTTGAATATCAGAAAACAAAGATTATATTTGTTTTTAAACTAGATATGTTTAAAAACAAAGAAAAGTTATATATGTTTTAAATTGTATATATTTGAAAACAAAGTCATGCCCTGTTTGGGAAAATTGTTAGACATGGAAGTTAACTTTCAATTAACTACCAAACAGAAGAAAAAAAATTGGATGTTTGTATACGGACCATGCTCATAACTTTCTTCTAACTATCCCAATTGAGGGGTTAGGTCAATATATGTTCTCGGTAGAGAATCTCATTGTCATCAAATATCGTCTGATGATTCCTATATTTTCTGTTGATGAGGTATGTCATGTTTATTGTAAGACTAATTCTTGTAATAGATTTTGAAATCTCTTTCTAACCAAACTCATTGATATAGGGGAACAAAGAACTACTCTCTCCCAAACTCATTGTATGACTTGTTATTATTATGGTGTGATTTGTAAACCCATTCACAACAGGATATATATGACCGGGAGAAAACAAAAAAAAAAAAAAGATTGAAAACATGTGCTATATGACCGGGAGAAAAATTAGACAACTATAAGAGAAAAATTAGAAAACAAACTGAATATGAAGCAATATTACATAATGGATTTTTTAAAGTTGAAAAATAAATTGAGGAAATAATGTGAATTATAGTCCATTAAATTATAATTAGTCCAAGTTTCAATGAACTATATTTATGTATTAAAACTTCTGATAAGTCTGTTAACATCTCCATTAAAAGTTGTTTCAAAGAAGAGAAATCTACTAGGGCATCTAATCTAATAATGGATAAAGCGTTAAGTGCATTTTACCTTGAACTTAATCTTAAAATTATCATGAAGGTTGATAAAGGGATCACAATCTATGTGAAAACTAATCAATTTTTTTTAAAAAAAAATGTTTAGGTACACGATCATTTAACTTCCATGAACTAAAGTTTTTTTTTTGTGCATTTAAAAAAATTGTCCAAAAAGTTGTCACAAAATTTATTGTACAAATAACACTACTTTTGTTAAAATCCAATTGGGCTATATATGTAAAATAGAATTATTTAGATCGGTGAGAGAATTGCTTGTGTAGTTTTTAAGAAATTAAGTGAGTAGTAACACCATCTTCAATGGTGCTACTTATTTTTTTAAGTACCATACCGGTACATAATAATAAGTACTTCAATTGAAGCAAAATAGAAATCGGTATTTAATAGGTACCGCTTCTTAAATAAATAAGTATTGATACCTATTTTATTTTTATGACATCCTCTTTTAATGATTTAGAGTTATTGGTGAAATGTGTTATTAGTGGGATCCATTTTTTTTTTTTTTAAGAAATGTTGAATTGAAGGGAATAATTGTTTATTAGATACTATTATGAAAAAACTATAAATGACGATGTGTATACGTGAGAACCGTATAAGTACTCAAAAGTGAGTAACTCCAGATGCTCTAAAACCATCTCCAATAATAATACTATTTTAATAAAAAATGATACTTAATCGATACTACCATTGAAGCAAAACATACTTAAATATCTAATTTGTATTGATTCTTATTTAAGAATCAAAGTAATAAACATAAAGAATTATAGAAACATGATACTTAACCCATTAATTAGGCCGATTAGGTATAACATAGTTTTTTTTTACATGTATAGCGCAATCTATTTAAACACTTTTGAAATGATATTAAAAAATGATATTAACAAATTATTCCACAATATTACAATTCCACAATATTACATTTTTGAAATGATTTTATTCAAATAACTTTTGAAATGATTTTAAAAATTATTCCACAATGTTACAATTCATTTATTATGCTTAATAAACCAGCTCAATCCACATCAGCCAACTCAAAGCTTGAAATGTTGAAGAGGAGAGATGCCATTAAGCCCTTTTGCATTGAAGTAAGTTACAAAATCAACAATAGTTGTTTCCTTGTATTTAGGAGGGTTGTCTTCTGATAATAATTCTTTTATAGGTCCATAGAGCCTTTCCTGTGATTTAGGAGGATTGCCTACCGATAATAATTCTTCTATAGATCCATAGAGCTTTTCCTTTGAACTAATGTGTGGCCTAAAAAAGCATGCAACAGATACTCTAGGAGCAATGTTATTTGCCAGCACTCTATGTTCAGCACTCTTGAATCTGTCATTTGTTATTAGCTGCAGTTCATTAAAAATTATAATTAGCTAGAGTCATATTAAGTTCATAAGTAGTTCCCGTAAGCATAGCTCGTTGGCAGGGCCGTTCCAAGCAATTTGGAGGCCCGGCTTTAATTTTTGAAATATACTCTTAATAAATAATAAATAAAAAATTACTATTTATTTAAATTATAAATTCCAAAATATCACTAGTTATAAATAAAATTATATAAATTGGTGTCATTTTTTTTTTGAATATATGAATATACAAGATTATATTTATATAAGTTTCAATTTATAACATATACTGTATATTTATATTATAATGTTTCATTAATATACTTTAAAAAAAAATGTCTCATGTCAGGATGTTTCATTATGATAATCAAAGGTGAAAAACGCTTAAATAAAAAAAGTGGCTTGCACAGGATTTGATCCTGTAACCCATCAAATTCAATTTAAAAGCAAGGAACCGCTAGGCCACAGGAAATATATGATCTGTGTTTACATATTTAAATATATATTAGATATTTCGTTAAAAATTTGGCCCCAAAAATTTTACTTTTGGGCCCTAAAAAATTGGAGGCCCAGCTCTATTGAGCTGTTTGCACATGGCTTGGGCCGGCCCTGCTTGTTGGTAGAGTTATCAAGTTGAGGTTCAAAGTCTACACACTCCACTTACTCACATTAATGATAAAATTTTAGCTATTAGGCTACTTGACAAGAAAATGTAGACAGATGATCCAGTATAGACTAAATCCCTAAATATTGCATAATATGAAAACTATTAATAGTAGTTTGTGCAGTGAAATAGGCATAAGTGGTAATAGAAAACTACCTGCAAAACATCACCAATATTAATAACAAGAGCCCCAGGTATTGATGGTATATCAATCCACTTGTCCTGATGATGGATTTGGAGGCCACCTATATGGTCTTGGAGAAGCACAGTGAGAATATTAGGATCACAATGTCCAGCAGCTCCCATAGTTAATTCTGGTTCAGGACAAGTTGGATAATAATGGCAAAGTAACATATTCCCCGTATAACAATCCATGTCCTTTAAATGGTTTGGATTCAATCCAAGAGCTTCTGATAGTAATTCAAGGAGATCCATTCCAAGTTTCATTACCTGTGCTCCATATTCCAGAATTATATCCCTACAAAAAGAAGCAGTCACCAAAAAGCAATAAATTATGTTCCCTATGGTATAAAGTAATGTTATGTTTAATTTAACATCATTCTTTTATAAAAAATGGTTTAATGTTGTTGTGAATGACTGGAAAATAAATAACAGAGATATGTAAACATATCGAGGCTATCAATACATGAGAAATGAAGTCAAACAAAAAACAAAGATTACATATTTTTTAAACTGGGTATGTTTAAAAATAAAGATTATATTTCTTTTTAAACTGTATATATTTGAAAATAAAGCGAAATTCTGTTTGTTTTTAAATTGGATATATATTTAAAAACAACGCGAGATTCTATTTTTTTAAAACAGGATATATTTAAAAACAAAGTGAGATTATGTTTTACTTTAAAACAGGTTTGTTCTTATTTTTAAGGCTTGATATTTTTCTATTAACAGAGGTAGTTGTATGGAGAGCTGCTCTCTCCCTCAGAGTAGGTCATTGTTGGACCGAATTGGATAAACAAACATTGTGTTCTTTATTTTCTCCATTAACGTTTTTATCGCTTGATATTATTATTGTTATCCACTTGTTAAAATTAATCCGCTTGACTTGGTTGCAGTTCTTTTGCTCCTCACATCAAGTATTATTGTGTGATTTTTAGACTAATTCACAATAGTTGATGCCCACCATGGGAAAATCGGAACAATATTTCGAAGTGAGCACGATGGGTACAAAGTGGGAGATCGAGGGAATTTTCGGAGACAATTTTCAATTGTGGAAATTGAAAATGGAAGCAATTTTAATGTTCGAGATGATGGATAAAACATGAAGTGTAGTCATCCAATGCCCCAGAGACAAAAAGTTAATGGAGATCACGAAGAAGGTTATCCTGGAGAGGCGGTTTTAATAATACTCAACATCAACTTAGAGAGGCAGTGGTAATAATACTTGACATCAGCCTGGAGAGGCAGTGCTAAGAATATTCGAGTTACGTCTGAAACAACAACTTTATTATCTATCTGGATTGTAGAGTCAAGTCCATAGTGAATCAGGTATGATAATGCAAAGGTGCTAGTGGTGTCAAGTTGGGAACCAGAGGAGATTTGGGTCGTGGACTTTGGATGTTCCCATCAAATATGTTTTTGAAGAAAGAATACTTTGAGACTTAGCTAGTTGAAGGTGTAGTTGTTCACCTTGGAGACGAGAAAGCTTGTAAGGATAAGGTATGGATTCAATTCGTTTTACGATGTTTGACAATTGCAAGTTCTTTTTACATGATGTGATGTTTCTGAACTTGGACGAAATTTGGTGTCTATAAGTGTGTTTGATGATCTAAGTTATGAAACTAGAATTGAGCATGAGATTATAGAAATTTTTTGCTTGATGCAAAGATAGTAGGTAAGGGGGACAAGGAGTGTGGATTATACTTGTTAGTTCGTTCTACTATTATTGGTTATGCATCTATTGCTAGTGGTGTGTCTCATGATGTGATTGATTTATGGGATTTTGGTTTGACACGTGTTAGTAACATGAGTTTAGTTGGACTAGTGAAACAAGATTTACTATAGGTGATGAAACTAAACTGGAATTGTTGGAAACTAATGACTTGAAGGTTGTTTCGGAGCAATTTAAAGTTTTTCAGGTTACAAGGTGGAGAGCATAATGGAGATACCGGTTTTGAGACTATAAAGACCTTGTGTGTTATGTTCAAATTGAGACTGAAGATGTACAAAACTAGAAAAATTAGAAAACAAACTGAACGTGAAGCAATATTACTCGGTCATATTAACAGATCGTTCCTAAAATATTGGAAACATGATAAAATAGAGCTCTCACAAACAATCATTTTTTTGGAAACATGTAGGGCCTATTTGTTTCATACTTAAAAAAATTTAGATTTGTTTTTGTATGTTTGAAAATAGATTTTCTAAAATCATTATTTAAAATATTACAGGTTTTTCTATATATTTTTTTTTTCTAAATTAAAATATTAATTTTGACATCATATAAGAATACATTATTAAAGATCAAAACATAGTCAAAATCGTAATTTTTATAAAAACTTATATTTCAAAAATAATTTTTATGAAAATCTATTTGAAATAGCTTCAAATTTAAGCAATTTTTCGAAATTTTCATATTCAAATATTTTTTTTAATAGAATGATGAAATGCCTAAAATAACATTTTAAGAATAACTATTAAAACTAAATTTTCATTTAAAACTTTAGTAAAAAGTTTCTTTGTAAATTTATTTTCCTCAAAATTATAATATACTCTAAGAATCTATTTTATAAAAAGTTATAACAAACGAGCCCGTACTCTCAGTCATGAGAATAATCGATTTTTTTAAGCTGTATATACAAACAAGAACTCTCACCTGCATACTATTGGAAAATCTTCTGGTTTGGTATCATTAGAAGCCATGTTCCATGCAAAAGTATCTCCCCAATTGAGTGGTGCTGGACTATAAAGATCAAAATTACTAGAAAAAACCACTGGCCTTGTTAGATCTCTAGTATACATCTCTTTCTTCACTTCAGTATCTTGTTCATGAAATCTAACTATACCATCTTTCATATCTTCAAGAACATTCACAGGAATTTCATGATTGACCACTTGAAAGAAACCCCATGTCTCACATGCTTCTTTTATTCTTGTTATAATTTCTTGCCTTGCATTTGGATCTTTACCAATATTTTTAAAGTCTATAACAGGAATTGTTTGTTGTGTGTTGGTTGAATTTGTTTCATTTGAAAATTGATGAGGTGGATTATGAAATAAGGTTGGGATTTTGAGTATACCTTGATCAACAAGGCCTTTAACACCAGCTTTTGTTTCATCAAATGCTTTGAGTTCTTGTAGCCTTATTTCATCAGCAATAGTAGACTCCATGTTAATTAGTGTGTTTGATTTCTTGAGAGAAAATTCTATGTCCAAGTTGAGAAGAATTGTTTATATTTATACTAAAACTATCATGCATGGTCTCATGAAAAATATTGATTCACCAATTTCTCCATTAAAAATTGTAACAATTGGTCATTTTTTACTCCTAAATTTAGGAAATTGCAAAAACGTCCTTGAAGAAAGGTATTTCAAACCATCCTTCTAGTAATAGAGATTATAACATGACACATAGCAAAAGACTTTTCTGCTTGAAATAATTTTAGAGATAAATTACTATTCTTAAGTACCGTTTTGTATTAAGTAATCACTTATAAACCATTTGAAAATGGATAATTCTAATATGAAGTTTTCAAAAATGTTTAAAGGTGAAGCTCTATTATTTTTAGTAAAAAACATAATTTAAAATTAGAAAAAAAATCGATATTTTACTTAAATTTACTAAAAATGACAAGGTCCTTTTTTTTTACCAGGCCCATATTAACGTCCTCTTGAAAAAAAAAATTTATTCAAATTGGATGCGAGTGTGTAAAATTATTACTACAATTTACCCCTGGTCATTTTTGTTTGATAAAAATGGATTTTTACATTGTCTTTGAAATTTTGATAATAACAAAGTATTAAAAGAACAAATTAGTTTTGGAAAGAAGCTAAAGCGTTTGATCAAATACATGACGACAGATTATAGTTTCGAGTACTAGCATATGAACCAAGTCAGAAGCAAGAAGTCAGACCATGACTTTGGGCTTTAGAATCTGAGTGAAGGACAGAAGTTAGAAAACTAGATTCTGATCAAGGTTTAGAATCTGAAGTGAAGCTTCTGAAGAACTTAGACTCTAAAGGACACACCAACATCTGAAGAGTGTGATCTATCGCTTTCAAACTTAGAGTCAACTTTGTCTTCTTATCATCACGTGTAGATACAAACAAAATATTCAAAGATAAATGGAATGAACGGTAAATTTATTTTGTAGCAAAGTACTTCAACGACATTATCTATATCTTGGAATGGATCAATGTCTTTGGATCAAAGCTTCTCAACGACTCTATTTGTACAAGAACATCATTCAACATATCTTTTATCCTTTCCAATTTAAGGATTTAAAGACTTGAGGAAACGTTAACGTCTCTTTGAATATTCAAGCAAAAACTCTATCAAATTTAGAGCACAAATTTAACTTAGAGTTTCTTAACAAAGTGTATATCTTAGAAAGTCTTCTCTCTCTCTCTCTCTCTCTCTCTCTCTCTCTCTCTCTCTCTCTCTCTCTCTCTCTCTCTCTCTCTCTCTCTCTCTCTCTCTCTCTCTCTCTCTCTCTCTCTCTCTCTCTCTCTCTCTCTCTCTCTCTCTCTCTCTCTCTCTCTCTCTCTCTCTCTCTCTCTCTCTCTTGTGCACTTAATTTTTTATTCGCTACTCTTTATCTTGTTAGTCTTTATTCTTATTCCAGAGTCTAACTTATCCTTTCACACATATTTTAAGAATAAGGCAACACAATTGAACTTTTTTTTTTTTTTTTCACCTTCAATTTTCATCCTCAACTTTTCGTTTTTCTTCTCTGTGTTTTTCTAATCTCAACAAAGTGAAAGAGGAATCAAACAAGATGTTTCAAAGTTGATCAACGGTTACGTGAGCATCAACCGCAGTGAAAAGTATGAGGTTTTTTTTTCTTTTTTTGTTGGGTATCTTTCCATGTGCGATATCAAATTTTGAAGAATAATAATTGCATAAATTCATGAAGAATATTGTTCAAAATACTAAAATAACAACAAAAATTGACACAATAGGATTATAAGAAATTTACAAAGTAAATGGTATGGCTCCATTGTCTTAATTCTCACAAGAACTTTTAAAGAATTTGCAGAGCATATATCATAAGATTTTATAAGTGCCTATTGATATTTTTCATGCATATCAAAAGTTGATAGGATAATTAATAATGTGTATTTTTTGTGTTAGTATAATTATTAAATTTTCCTTTGTAAAAATGTGTATTTGTATATAGTTGACTTTATATATATATATATATATATATATATATATATATATATATATATATATATATATATATATTTCAATGTAAAGTAGTAGTATTCAATAAAGTTATGCTTGGAAAAAATAATAAAAGTATCTTAAAATATGTAAAGAGACTTATATTTAGGAAGGAAAAAAAATCTTTCAAAAGATGTTTATAATTAACGATGGAATAACTATTAATAAACTAAGAAAATGTTAAAATCGTACGCACAGTGCACTAATTAAACACATATATAAAGAAATTTTGTCTTGAAATTCGTGTATTCAATCCATTAATGATGTAAAAAGTTATTTTTATCAATATTAAATTTATATTTTTTTATAAATTTTTAAAATGCTTAACAAGTGCACCAAATGCACTATTTAGCATGACTCAATAATTTAATAAGCTAATATATACAATGTCTCTCCAATTATAAATTCACCTATTTCATCAGCAATTAGACTCCATGTTAGTTAGTGTGTTTGATTTCTCGAGAGAAAATTCTTTGTCCAAGTTGAGAAGAATTATTTATATTTATATTAAGACTATCATGCATGGTCTCATGAAAAATATTGATTCACCAATTTCTCCATTAAATATTGTAACAATTGGTCAGTTTTTACTCCTAAATTTAGGAAATTGAAAAAACGTCCTTGAAGAAGGTACTTCAAAATCATTCTAGTAATAGAGATTATAACATGACACATAGCAAAGACTTTTCTGCTTGAAATAATTTTAGAGATAATTACTATTTTTAAGTACCATTTTATATTAAGTAATCACTTATAAACCATTTGAAAATGGATGAATCTAATACGAATTTTTCAAAAATATTTAAAGGTGAAGCTCTATTATTTATACTAAAAATAATAATTTAAAATTAGAAGAAAAAAATTGATATTTTATTTAAATTTACTAAAAATGACAAGGTCCTTTTTTTTACCAGCCCATAATTAACGTCCTCTTGAAAAAAAAAAGTTAAATTTATTCAAATTGGATGCGAGTATGTAAAATTGTAAAAACTGCTACAATTTACCCCTGGTCATTTTTGTTTGAACAAAATGGATTTATACATCTTTGAAATTTTGATAATAACTAAGTATTAAAAGAACAACTTAGACTTGGAAAGAAGCTAAAGCATTTGATCACAGATTATAGTTTGGAGTACTAGCAATAAATCAGTCTTGGTCAGTCTGTACTCTTGTTTCAGAGTCTGACTTATCCTTTCACGGCTCCGTCCACCGTGAGAGGCCTTACATGACCAGTTTTTTTTTTTTTTCTTTTTTTTCCAACTTGTTTTTAACCTTAGATTAAAAAGTGGTGCATGATATTATGGTGCACTATCAGCATTGTATTATTTTTAATTTCTTTTATTTTTTTTATCCCTATAAAATAGAGACGTTTTCAGTTTAGTCCTTACTTAATTTCAATAATATTTTTAGTCGTATAAATTTTTTCTTAATACGTTGTTTAAACTCTGTTATAATAAAATTTATTTAATTAATCTTAAACTCTTAAATTTTTTTAATGATTTTTTACACGCATGTTTATTATCACTTTATAAAATGCTCATTAACCAAAACTTATAATTTTTTAATGTGAGATGAGTTAAATATCAATTTTACGCATGCATATTATGCATCATACCCTACACGAGTATAATTTTTTTACTTTATGTTTTATGGTTTATATTAAATGGAGTACATCATATTATAGTGCACTGTCAGTATTAAATATCAGTTATAAATGTCTATGAGATTCTTATACGACTTAATTACTTTTATCCCAATTAAATATCAATTATAAACGTCTATCAGATTCTTAGACGACTGAATAACTATTCTCGAACTTACATATCTCGCACATTAATATCTCTCACTTAAATATCGGTTATAAACGTCTATCAGATTTTTATACGACTCAATCACTCTTATGCCACTGAAATATCAATTATAAACGTCTATGAGATTCTTATACGACTGAATCACTATTCTCGAACTTGCATATCCCGCACATTAATATTTCCCACTTAAATATCGGTTATAAACGTCTATGAGATTTTTGTACGACTCTATCACTCTTATGCCATTTAAATATCAATTATAAACGTCTATAAGATTCTTATACGACTAAATCACTATTCTCGAACTTGCATATTAATATCTTTCACTTAAATGTCGATTATAAACGTTTATGAGATTATTAGACGACTGAATCACTCTTTTTGCACTTAAATATCTCGCATATTAATATCTCCCACTTAAATATCAGTTATAAACATCTATGAGATTCTTATACGACTCGATCACTCTTATTCCACTTAAATATCAATAAACGTCTATGAGATTTTTAGACTACTGAATCAATATTCTCGAACTTGCATATCTCGCATATTAGTATCTTCCACATTAATATCTCCCACTTAAATATCAATTATAAAAATCTATTAAATTCTTAAACGATTGAATCACTATTCCCAAACTTACGTATCTCGCTCATTAATATCTTACACTTAAATATCGATTATAAACGTTTATGAGATTCTTAGACGACTGAATCACTATTTCGCACTTAAATATCTCGCATACTAATATCTCCCACTTAAATATCAGTTATAAACATCTATGATATTCTTATACGACTGAATCACTCTTATTCCACTTAAGTATCAATTATAAACATTTATGAGATTCTTAGACAACTGAATCAATATTTTTGAACTAGTTGATCAGTTCCTGAATGTACAACTCGCTGTCATAATAGTCCCTGACTCGCATGAAAATACAAAATAGTCTTCAACTCTTTGATCTGTTAGTCATATTAGTCCTTAATGTTTCTGTCGATTCTTTGGTGGATACGGTGAAACTTTCATCGTGGAAGTGGTATCCGGCTAAAAACTTTGGTATCGCTTGCTCCTTCTATGAGTGGGAGGTGCAACATATTTTGTGTTGGAACCGATAGCAGTAGGTGATCTGCTGGTTGTGGGTCCCGTTGTTTCTTGGTGGTGATCGGCCTGTTCTTTGTCGGTCCTCTCTTCATCTTTATTTTTTCCATTTGTCAGGCGTCTTGGTTTAGGTGGTTGTAGTTTTGGAAGTGTATTTATTTTATTTTGTTGTTTATCTTATTTGTACTGCTTAATTTTTTGTAATCTAATATATTTATCTTTGCCATTTAAAATAAAATAAAAAGCTGACGTGTCCATGTTTTTTTTTATTTCTAAAAATATTAGAAAAAATCATATTCATCTTCATATTTTGTTCATCAATTTTTATCATCTTCATAAACATATTCTTGAAGCTTCATCAAAACCCAGAAAATTAAAAATATCCTCCACCTCTCTCTCTCTCTCTCTCATCTCCACACAACAGTCCAACAAATTCATTCTTCATCGCTGCCCAGGCTCTCCATTCAACCACTGCTGCTGGTGAGATCTGACAACCCTCCATCCTAACAGCAAGGTCTTTCCACTCAAAATCACAATCATCAATAATGAATCAAATTGTCCATAGATCTATCAATTCAAACATAAGTATAACCAAATTGTCCATGCTCCAACAATTTCTCAAGAGAAAATCTCTTATCAAAATCTTTCTCATAACCAAAATCCCTTCTTTATTCCAAACTGAACAAACTTATTTTTAGCATTGATTGATGAGTTTCTTTTATGCTTCTTCTAAGCCTCTACATCGAAATTAAAGGTCGGTACTTGACGTTTCTTCGTCGTCGCCACTATCGATGTTTTTGTCACCGGAGTGTTTTCTGTCTTCGTTGTTGATGTTGAATTTCATTTACGATTTTCATTGTTTGTTGTGTTCCTAGAATATGAAAAACTATATATAGAAACGATTTTCATTTACAGGTTTCATTGTTTGTTTGTTGATGTTGAATTTCATTGTTTGTTTTGTGTTAACAATCTTTGTAGAAGAAAAACATATATCTATGATGTTTCTGTTGATGATGACGATGGACCAAAAACAAGGGAAACTTTTTCATATGGATATGAAAGTAAAGTTGTTATTCATTGAGAAATTAAAGATGGTTGAAACTTAAAAGTGTGTGTGAGTTTTGTAGAGAGAGAAATAAATGGGGCAGGCATGATAAATCGAAGAAGGAGTTGATGGTCAAAAAGACTTTGAGAGAGAATTTTTTACTTTCTGGAATTTTTATGAACATTCATGATGAAGATTGCTGAATAAAATTATGCAGATGATGAATATGAATTTTTTCAAGTTTTTTTAATAAAAAGAATTAAAAATTTGACACGTCAGCCTCCTTATTTAGAGTTAACGGTATAATTTAATGTCAGAGACTAATATGACTAACGGATTGAAGAATCGGGAACTATTTTGTATTTTTTATGCGAGTCAGGAACTAATATGACAGCAAGATACACATTTGGAGACTCATAAATGTTTATATTCGATATTTAAGTGGCATATATTAATATGCAAGATATTTAAGTGCGAAAATAGTGATTCAGTCGTCTAAGAATCTCATAGACGTTTATAATTGATATTTAAGTGGAAGATATTAATATGCGAGATATGCAAGTTCGATAATAGTGATTCAGTCGTATAAGAATTTCATAAACATTTATAATTGATATTTAAGTGGCATAAAAGTGATCGAATAGTATAAAAATCTCATAGACGTTTATAACCGATATTTAAGTGGGAGATATTAATGTGCGAGATATGTAAGTTTTAGAGAATAGTTATTCAGTCGTCTAAGAATCTCATAGACGTTTATAATTGATATTTAAGTGGGATAAAAGTGATTAAGTCGCATAAGAATCTCATAGACGTTTATAACTGATATTTAATACTGACAGTGCACTATAATATGATGTACTCCGTTTAATATAAACCATAAAACATAAAGTAAAAAAATTATACTCGCGTACGGTATGATGCATAATATGCATGCGTAAAATTGATATTTAACTCATCTCACATTAAAAAGTTATAAGTTTTGGTTAATGAGCATTTTAAAAAGTGATAAACACATGTGTAAAAAGTCATTAAAAAAATTTAAGAGTTTAAGATTAATCAAATAAATTTTATTATAACAGAGTTTAAACAACGTATTAAGAAAAAATTTGTACGACTAAAAATACTATTGAAATTAAGTAAGGACTAAATCGAAAAGGTCTTTATTTTGTAGGAATAAAAAAAATAAAAGAAATTCAAAATAATACAATGCTGATAGTGCACCATAATATCATGCACCACTTTTTAATCTAAGGTTAAAAACAAGTTGCAAAAAAATAAAAAAAAATGGTCATGCACCGTGAGAGACCTATTAAGGCCTCTCACGGTAGACGGACATATTTTAAGAATAAGGCAACACAATTTAACTCCTTTTTTTTCACCTTTAATTTTCATCCTGCACTTTCCGTTTCTCTTCTCTGTGTTTTTCTAATCTCAACAAAGTGAAAGAGGAAGCAAACAATAAGTTTCAATTTTTGATCGACGGTTACGTGAGCATCAACCACGGTGAAAAATATGAGGTTTTATTTTTTCTTTTTTGTTGGGTATCTTTCCATGTGAGATATCACATTGCGAAGAATAATAATTGCATAAATTCATGAAGAATATTCTTCAAAATACTAAAATAACAATAAAAATTGACACAATAGGATTATAAGAAATTTACAAAGTAAATCGTATGGTTCAATTGTCTTAATTCTCACAAGAACTTTTAAAGAATTTGCAGAGCATATATCATAAGATTTTATAAGTTCTTGTTCTGGACTGGACTTGTTAAGTCCACGCCCCTTAAAATTAACGGCGCTGCCCTTCAGAAGGGCACCCTTCCCCGTCGGCCAAGGAACAGAATCTCTCATTCTGTAACGGCCGACCACCGAAATGATGAGCATTAACTGCTCATCATGGCTCCTCAGCCAAATTCCGGCAGCCACTTAATGGGCATTAAATGCCCATTAAGGGCCTTAGCCTAGCGTTGGGGGCTATATAAACTCGTCATTCTGAAGGAGTCAGGTATGCAATTCTACCCTCTGAAAACCAAAGCTTTACGCAAATACTTACTTGAGCGTCGGAGTGTATACAGATACACAACCCCCTTTCGCTTCAACAAGGGGCTTGCTCGTGCAGACTGCTACCGGCGACACCTTCTGGTCAGGATAGATCAATGGCGCCGTCTGTGGGAACCTAAGTTTTCCCCATCTTTCTTCCAAGATCAAAACTAAGAAAACTATCAAGAACATAGCAATGGCCGGTAACAGTCAATCTGACAACTCCGCAAATCATCTCCATAGCGACCAAGCTGACAACAATGGAACGAACGACATCGTCGTGTCGCAAATGGAGACGGACCCCACCTACGACCCAATGAACGAGTCTGATCCTCTGGAAAACATCATGACTGCACTGCTGACTGCCGTCAACAATCAGGGGCACGCCATCAGGGAGCAGAATCGTCGCCTCGAAGCTGTGGAAGAGTCGCGCATCACAAGAGCGGCCACAAGTAGCCATAGGTGTCGGGAGTCCTCTCGTTATTCCCCGCGAAGAAGAGAGAACTCGAGGTCAAGGTCTCCAAGGACATACGAAACCCGCTGTCGTATAAGTCCTGCAACGAGAGTAGCTGGGGCCAGGAGGACCCCACCAGGGCATTCAACTGGGCGCAACTATCATTCGCCTCCTCGTCATCGTCATCGATCTCCGCGAAGTGACGAGGAGAGGCATGTGGGGCCTCTTTTTGACAGGATTATGAGGGTACCATTGCCCGTGGGATTGAAAAAACCACCAGTGATGGACACCTATGATGGAACCACCGATCCCGACGATCATATAAAGAATATCGAAGCTGTCCTCAACTACAGAGGAGTTCGAGGATCGATAAAATGCAAGCTATTTTCCACCACATTGAGGAAAGGAGCTATGACATGGTACAAGAATTTGCCACCAGGATCCATTGACTCATGGGGTGAGCTGTGCAGACTTTTTACTGTGCACTTCACTGCCTCAAGAAAGCATCCGAAGACTGAGGCTACCCTCGAAGCGATCATCCAAAAAGATAACGAATCGCTGAGAGAGTATATTGAAAGATTCAACAAGGCTGCCATCGAGGTATGGACCGATGACAGAATGAAATTATATTTGCTAGAGCGAGGACTGCGCCCGTCCAGTGACTTCGCCAAAGCAATAGGAATTGAAGAAGTGAGAACTTTGGACGTTTTCCTCGAAAAAGCACAAAAGTACATTGCTTACGAGGAAAAGCAAGTGGCTGCTGATGCGAGGAAACCCAAGCGTCAGGAAGAGACAGGTCCCTCTCGAGGAGGGAATGAAAGAGGAAAAGAAAGGGTGAGAGAGGAAAAACCTCCCCGAAGTAAGTTTATGGACTACACCCCCTTGAACGCTCCCCGCGAGCGAATTTTGACAGAAGTATCTTTGGCCGACTTCAAGAAAAACGGAGTCCGCTTCCCAAAGCAACTACCCGTAAAGCTAGGAATGGACAGATCCAAATACTGTCGTCACCATAAGAGCTACGGGCACGTAACCGAGGATTGTGTCCACCTGAAAGACGCAATCGAGATCATGCTGCAAAAAGGACTCCTCCAGAAATTCAGGAAAGGGGAACATGGGCGAGAAAAAGAGCCCGATGCTGGACAACCATCTAGGGAAGCATAGCAACCGTCAGGTGGTGACAACAGCAGCATGCAAATCGCCTACTCTATTTCAAGACCTGAAGATTTCATTCTCCCTGAGAAAGGGAAAGACGAGGATTTACTTGACCATTTAGCTGCTCATATGGGATCACTAGTAATCTCAGGAGGAGGGTTTGGAACCTCTACACTAGGATCTCTAAAGAGGATGTTTGAAGAGTTAGAAAGTGTTTGCTCGCTGGAACCTGTCGTCGTGACAGAAGTCAAGGAGGGATCTATTCCCTTAGCTTTTTACAAGGAGGAAGTCCCCGGAGGCTCCCCTAATCACCAAATCCCGCTGCTGGTAAAGGCCAGGATGGCCAACTTTGATGTCAGGAGAATTTTAGTCGACCAAGGGAGCTCGTGTGATGTGATGTACGCTGGTTTGTTCAAGACTCTTCAATTGACTGAGAAGAACTTGTCCCCGTATGTTGGTGCTGACCTCCAGGGATTTAACGGAGCGACCACAAAACCATGGGGATATGTGGACCTGATTGTGACCTTCGGAGAAGGAGAGGCTACAAAATCCATCAACGTCCAATTCTTGGTCGTGGATTGCCCATCTCTTTACAATTGTATCATGGGAAGGCCTGCCCTGGCGAACCTATTCGCCGTGTCCTCGACCATCCATCTGACGATGAAATATTACACCATGAATGGAAAAATTGCTACACTCAACGGGGACATTGCTGCAGCAAGGAAGTATTTTGAAGCTGCTGCGAAGAATATGAGTTCTCTACTCACTCTGAAGAAGAAAAATGATCACAAAATGCCCGTTGTGAATGCTCTGGAGGCGAACAACGTAGTGGACCTTGATGCACGCATCAACGAAAAAGAGCTGAAGGACGAGGAGGACCCCATTGCGAAAAATGTGCATCGCCCTATTCCTGATGGCGAGTTCGAAATCATCCCCCTGAACGACGATCACTCCCGAGGAATCAAGATCGGAGCTGACATGCCCGAACTGGTGAAGAAACAGCTGGAAGCCTGCTTGAAAGAATATGCTGAACTGTTCGCTTGGAATGCTGTAGAGATGCCCGGAATCGACCTAGAGGTCGCTTGTCATCAATTGACCATAGATCCTAGGGCTAGAGCTGTAGTTCAGCGCCGTAGGAAGCAGTCTCCCGAAAAAGCGGAGGTTGCTGTAAAAGAGGCAAATTTTATTTCTGAAGCCAAATACACTACATGGCTGTCTAATGTTGTATTGGTTAAAAAATCTAATGGAAAATGGAGAATGTGCGTTGACTACACCGATCTCAACAAGGCTTGCCCTAAAGATTCTTACCCTTTACCTAGCATAGATAAACTAGTAGATAATTCCTCAGGATTTAAATTACTATCGTTTATGGACGCTTATTCTGGGTATAATCAAATAAAAATGGCTGAAATCGATAAAAAGAAAACAACATTTATGACTGAATCAGGCAATTATTACTATAACGTAATGCCTTTTGGCTTAAAAGACGCCGGTGCCATTTACCAAAGGATGATGAACAAAGTATTCAGAAATGAAATAGGAGATATGCTCGAAGTGTACGTGGACGATATGATCGTTAAATCCGAGCAGGAAATCGATCATGTATCCCATTTGAGAAAAGTGTTCGAGAGAGCAAAAAAGTACAACATGAGATTCAATCTGGAAAAATGCACCTTTGGGGTAAAAGCGGGCAAGTTCCTCGGTTTCTATTTAACAGAAAGAGGAATTGAAGCTAACCCTGAGAAATGCAAGGCTTTCTTTGAATTCCCTACTCCAAATTTGAAAAAGTCAATACAATCTCTCAACGGAATGTTGACTGCTCTAGCACGTTTCGTCGCAAAATCCGCTCAACACGCGTTGCCTCTTTTCAAATTACTTAGAAAAGAATCCGCTTTTGAATGGACGGAAGAATGCGAAAACGCTCTTTAACACTTGAAACGAGCACTATCCCAACCTCCGGTCTTAACACGTCCACTCATGGGCGAAATTTTATTCCTATATCTGGCTGTGGCTCACGAGGCCATAACGCAGTCTTAATACGAGAAACCGAGCAAGGACAAAAACCAGTATACTTCATCAGCAAAGCTTTGCAAGGACCATAACTTCGATACTTACAGATTGAAAAGACCGCGTTGGTAGTAGTCGTCGCTGCGAGGAAGTTAAGACACTATTTCTTAGCACACTCGATCACAGTACGAACCGACCAACCAATCAAACAGCTACTCGCAAGGCCTGATATGGCCGGGAGAATGCTGAAATGGTCGCTAGAATTATCTGAGTTCGACATAACCTATGAAAGTAGGAAAGCTTTGAAAGCCCAAGTGCTACCGGACTTCGTCGTTGAAATGACTTTGCCAGCGACCTCGAGTAAAAACAAATGGACCATATACGTCGATGGATCCTCCAACTCCAAAGGGAGCGGAGCGGGGATAATCTTAGAAAACGACGAGGGAGTCCTCATTGAGGTGTCGTTGGAACTTTCTTTCCAAACGACCAACAATCAAGCCGAGTACGAAGCCTTCCTAGCAGGATTGCGATTAGCCGAGGACATGAATGCCGATGAAATTAAAATCTTCACAGATTCTCAACTAGTCGCATCCCAAGTAAATGGGGAGTATCAAGCTAATGACGAGCGTCTAGCAGAATACTTAACCCTTATACAAGAAAAGTTAGCTAAATTCAAAGAGGCAAACGTACAGCACATTCCTCGTGAGCATAACTCTAGAGCGGATGTCCTCTCAAAATTAGCGAGCACCAAAAAGAAGAAAGGGATGAATCAATCACTTATCCAGGAAATGTTGCAAAAATCAAGCATTGAAAAAACTCTTGAAGTAAATCTCATATGCATAATCAATGCTAACAGTTGGATAAACCATGTGAGGGAATTCCTCGCCTCAGGAGCAGTACCTGACGACCCCAAAGAGGCAGTGAAGGTTAGAAGAAGAGCGTGCTCATATGTCTTGATTGACGGTCATCTCTTCAGGAGAGGATTTACGATCCCCCTGCTAAAATGCGTCGAGGAAGAAAAAGTGGAATCCATCCTACAGGAGATACATGAAGGAATCAATGGACAACACATTGGTGGACGCTCACTAGCACGAAAGGCATTGCGAGCAGGTTATTATTGGCCAACTATGCAAATGGATGCAAAAGAACACGTTAAAAAATGTGACAAGTGCCAAAGACACGGGGACATGCACTTAGCTCCACCTAACGAACTAAAGTCTCTGTCATCCCCGTGGCCGTTCGCGTGGTGGGGATTGGACATCCTAGGACCCTTTCCACGAGCAGTAGGGCAAAACAGGTATCTAATCGTTGGGGTGGATTACTTCACGAAATGGATAGAAGCCGAACCCCTCGCCAAAATCACAGCCCACAACATTCTTCGCTTCTTCAAAAGAAACATCCTCGCTCGATTTGGAATTCCACAATCTGTCGTGACCGACAATGGAACACAGTTTACAGATAAAAAGTTTCAAGAGTTTCTCATCAACCTAAAAGTGACCCAACACTTTACGTCCGTCGAGCATCTCCAAACAAACGGCCAAGCTGAAGCGGCCAACAGAGTAATTTTGCGAGGCCTAAAACGAAGGTTAGGCGAGGCAAAAGGCAAATGGGTCGAGGAACTGTACAGCGTGTTATGGTCCTACAGAACCACCCCACACTCGACTACGGGAGAAACGCCATTCCGTTTAACCTACGGAACTGAGGCTCTTATCCCCGTGGAAATAAGGGAACCAACTCGACGAACGGAAAACCCCCCAGATGAGGAGACAAATAACGAGTTACTCAGGGAAGAACTCGACTTGGTCGAGGAGCTGCGACAAGGAGCAGCCCTCCAAGAAGCCACATTAAAACAAAAAATTGTTGATCGCCACGACAGAAAGGTCATCAAAAGAGAATTCGAAGTGGGCAGTTTAGTCCTACGATGAAACCAAAAAGACTCTCGAGAAGGCAAGCTCGCCGCTAATTGGGAAGGACCCTACAGAATCCGAGCAAGAACGGATAACGGGGCTTATTTCCTGGAAAATTTGTACGGCGAAGAGATTCCTAGAACATGGAACGCAGAAAAATTGAAACAATATTCTAGTTAGCAGGGTCTCGTGAAGTCGACGACTTGCTAGCGGGCAATAACCAACTTTAACGACAAGAGGTTAAGCCTTTACAACAGAGGATTGCTTAGGTACGGACATGAATCTAAAAGAAGAAAAAAGCCAAGTTTCCTGTCGAAGCTTGGCTTGACGAGGAACTACTCTATACGAGCCCCATCGTCGTTAGTACACGTCAGGCATGGATGCCCAGCTCGCGATGGGACACTCTAGCCGCGATGATACAATCCCCGTCGATTTTATCACCGCTAGTCGTTTGGAATCCACTCCAAATACTCGAGCACGTTCCCCAAACGACTCAAGCAAGGCGTTCGTAGATACATGCTATCTCGTGCAACAGCCGTCTAAACATTCAAATAATCCTAAGTATGGATATCACGAGTATGTATTCAATTATCGTGCACTATAGAAAAACGCGTGCATGCATAGAAAAGGAAATACGAGCATAAAGAACAAGCAAAATTTAAGCTGAAACATAAAATACATTAAAGGAAAATTTTACTTGGTTACAATAAAGGGAAGCCACGAGGACTGCCCAACAAAACAAATTTCACAAAAAGGGCTAACAAACGCCCAAGTGCCAAAAGAGGCGAGCATAACGCCGGCACAAACTTTATCAAGCTTCATCTTCAGGAGTAGGAGGAGGAGAGGCAATGACACTACCGATGACTTGTTTGTATTCATCCAAGCCGTCAGTCACGAGCTCGATCCCCGGGTTCAGAACCTTGAGTTGAGCAACAACGTTGACAAAGCTACTATGCCCAAGTCGTCTGTGCGCTTCTTGTACTTATCCCTCTCATCCAAGTACTTGCATTCACGTCTATTTAGGAAGTTGTTGGAACAAAATTATGATTTTGTATCTCCTTAATTGATTTTGATGATAACAATGTATTTAAGGTTAAATTGGAGTACTAATAATTTAATTTAGTGTGCAGGATTAAAAGTTAAAATTTGCGTACTAAAGAACCTTAGAATTTCTGAAGGAATTACTTCTGAGCTCACCAGATCTGAAGCAAGTAATTCTGAGCCTATGAAACTCTGAAGTTATTATCTGAACCTTAGAATTTCTGAAGGAATTACTTCTGAGCTCACCAGATTTGAAGCAAGTAATTCTGAGCCTGTGAAACTCTGAAGTTATTATCTGAACCTTAGAATTTCTGAAGGAATTACTTCTGAGCTCACCAGATCTGAAGCAAGTAATTCTGAGCCTATGAAACTCTGAAGTTATTATCTGAACCTTAGAATTTCTGAAGGAATTACTTCTGAGCTTACCAGATCTGAAGCAAGTAATTCTGAGCCTGTCAAGCTCTGAAGCTATTATCTGAAGGCTCGTCAGAGATAAGTGTTAAGCTACACTTGAGAGTACAATTCTATTGAAGACTGTGCCTGACTAAGTCCAAACGCAGAAACCAAGAATGAAAAGGTTTGACCATGGAAAGGTCCTTTTCAAGTCAGGCTTCAGAAACGATTATTTCCTTATTTGGCTTTCACCAAGGTTCAAATATCAAAAGCCAAAAGGAATCTCTCATTTTGTAGTAAACGTTAAGCTCCTAAGCTACTGCAAATCAGAACAGCTAATAAGCTCACTGATCTATACAAAGGAGCGTCTCAATTCTTCAAACGGCGATAATCTTCAACGTTCATTTTATCATCTATAAAAGGAAGAAGATTTGTGAAGAAATGGTAATCAAGACTTAAGCTTCTGAACGTGCTGAAACTCTGTCAAATTCTGAAGCTATCAAACACTTAGAAACTTTGTGATAATTTTCTAAGTTAGTCTTGTAACTGCGTTGTATTTTGTAAACACCTCTAATTGTATATCAAGTGTTAATCTGTTATCTTTATTAACATTAAAACCAGTTTGAAGTCTCTTGCTTTGTGCTTGAGCATTGAAGTCTCTTGCTTTGTGCTTGAGCATTGGAAGTCTCTTGCTTTGTGCTTGAGCATTGGAAGTCTCTTGCTTTGTGCTTGAGCATTGGAAGTCTCTTGCTTTGTGCTTGAGCATTGGAAGTCTCTTGCTTTGTGCTTGAGCATTGGAAGTCTCTTGCTTTGTGCTTGAGCAGTTGGAAGTCTCTTGCTTTGTGCTTGAGCATTGGAAGTCTCTTGCTTTGTGCTTGAGCAGTTAGAAGTCTCTTGCTTTGTGCTTGAGCAGTTTGAAGTCTCTTGCTTAGTGCTTGAGCATTTGTAATCTGAGTGATTATAGTGAAATCTCTTGTGAAAGACAAGAGGACTGGACTACTCCTGTTAGTGGGAGGAACCAGTATAAAAATTCTGAGCATCTCTCTATCCCTATCCTCATATATTGTGTGTGTTATACCTTATCCGCTGCAATTTGTTTTAACTTAGAAAAAGTCTTAACACAATTCAACCCCCCCCCTTCTTGTGTGTTTTTCAACCTTCAATTGGCATCAGAGCTCCGGTCTGTTGCTCTTCACTTAACAGTGAAACAGTAAAAGATCTAGGGGTACTTAGTTGAAAAACATGTCTGGTGTTACCTCTCCTTCTGCTTCCTCTGGACCTGATCACTCTGCTGTTCCACCTCCTCACAACTATGATAGGGAAAGGAACAGTGTTAATCACAGAGACAAACCACCTTACTTCAATAGTGATCCTACTACTTTTCCTTTCTGGAAAACCAAGATGTATAGTTACATCATTGGGACCGATGATGAGTTATGGGATATCATTGAAGATGGTATACATTTTGAACACATGGATGATGAAGGTGTTGTAAGAAATACCTACAGAAAGTTCTTTGATGCTGAAAAGAAGAAACAGTATAAGAAGCATCATACTGTTAAGAATATGCTTATTGGTGCAATATCTCATGCTGAGTATTTAAAAATATCCAACAAGTCATGTGCCAAAACTATCTGGGACTCTCTATGTTCCACCTATGAAGGAAATAAGCAAGTCAAAGAAGCTAAGGCAAACTTATTAGTTCATCAATATGAGCTGTTCAGAATGAAGGAAGATGAAGATATTGAAACCATGTATTCAAGGTTTCAAACCCTTGTCTCTGGTCTTCAAGTTCTGAAGAAAAGCTACACTGCATCTGATCACGTGAAGAAAATTCTGAGGAGCTTACCTTCCAAATGGAGACCAAAAGTTACAGCTTTTCAGGAATCCAAGGATTTGGACAATGTGACTCTTGAAGATTTAATAAGCTCACTCAGAAGTCATGAGCTAGAACTTATGTCAGATGAACCTGTCAAGAAGATGAAGTCCTTGGCTCTAAGCTCTGTTCAGACTTCCTCAAAAGCTGCAAAGATCAAAGTGTCTGAACAAGAGGAAGAAACTTCTGATGATATGATGGATGAAAATTCTGAGAATGAAGAAATGACACTAATGGTTAGAAGGTTTTAGAAATGGAACAAGAAATACAAAAGGTTTCCAAACAAAGGAAACAACTCAAGAAGTTCCTTTTCAAAGGACAAAAAGGAAGAACTGAACAACTGCTATAACTGCAAGAAATCTGGACACTTCATTGCGGACTGTCCAGAAATGTCATCCAAGGACAAAGGAAAGAATAAGAGCTTTGGGAAAGAAAAGTACAAAGAAAAGGTAAGGAAGAGTTTGTTAGCCACTTGGGAGACCATTGAGAATGACTCTGAAGGAGAAGATGATGAAGAAGGCAATCTGGCTTTAATGGCAAGAACTTCTGAAGGTAACAACTCTGATAGAGATTCTGAAGATGACTCAGATGATGAAAATGAGGTATACTCTAACATGACTAAATCTGAATTAATTGATTCTCTTAAGATTGCTGTGAAACATTACTCTCGTATGGTAAGTCAACACAAAATTCTGAAGAATGTTCATGAATCATTGAAAAAGGATGCCAAGATTCTTTATGATGAAAATGAATCGTTAAACATTCGTATTTGTCATGTTGAATCTAACTATGTCTTGGCAGACAAGCTCAATGATGATCATGAAGATGCTCTTCACGAATTTATTCGTTGTACCTTCAATAGGAGTAAAATGGCTTCCATGATTTATCATATGACTCGTAACTATGGTGAAGGCATTGGTTATTCTCGGTTTAAGAACTGGGATAAACCTCTGAAATCATATAGTGAGGATGATACTCCACCTGAATTATTCTCTACCTTTGTTAAAAGTGGTACACTTGATCTGAAGGCATCCAACTCTGAAGGAGGTTCTGAACCTGAACCCAAAGACTCAGAAGTTCCAAGTTCTTCTGAACCTAAAATTTCTGAGTCCAAAAGTTCTCAAGTTAAGGCTCAGAAGTCATCTGAACCTCTGAGAAATCAAGGTAAAGTTACTTCAGATCCTTGCTTGACCTTTGGAACTGTGATATACTCCAGATCAAAATCCAAGAATCAAATTAAGCCTAAACATTCTTGTCAAAGCTTAATTAATTCTAGATCTTGTGTTGATCATAGAAAACAAAGAAGGAATACTATTCAGAAGACTAACTCTAAAGGACCCATCAGAATATGGGTACCAAAATCTAAAATAATGTTTGCTTCAGATGCTCATGCAAGGAAAGGTAAAACAGCAGCCCTGGTACCTGGACAGTGGTTGCTCACGACATATGACGGGAGAAAAGCATATGTTCCAAACCCTAACTCTGAAAGAGGGAGGCTCTGTGGGATTTGGAGGAAAACAAAAAGGGAAGATCATTGGTACAGGTACAGTTGGTAATTCTTCTCTTTCCATTAAAGATGTTTGGTTAGTTGATGGACTTAAACACAATCTATTGAGCATTAGTCAATTTTGTGACAATGGGTGTGTTGTTACATTTAATAAGGAATCATGTACTGTATCAAAAGACTCTGACAAATCTGTAGTATTCAAGGGAATGAGAGTTGGCAATGTTTATAAAGTAAACTTTTCTGATTTGGTTGACCAAAAGATTATGTGTCTTTTGTCTCTGAGTGATGAGAAATGGCTATGGCACAAGCGTCTTGGTCATGCTAACTGGAGGTTGATCTCTAAGCTTAGCAAACAAAAGCTTGTTAGTGGTTTGCCTGACATTGATTATCACTCAGATGCACTTTGTGGCTCATGTCAAAAAGGAAAATTTGCTAAGACTTCATTCAAGTCTAAAAACATTGTCTCTACTTCCAGACCCTTAGAATTGCTTCACATTGATCTGTTTGGTCCTGTTTCGACAGCCTCTATCAATGGTAAGAAATATGGATTAGTTATTGTTGATGATTTCAGTAGATGGACTTGGGTGAAATTCCTTCGTTCTAAGAGTGAAGCATTTGTGGTGTTCAGTGACTTCTGCACGCAAATACAAAGTGAAAAGGATCTTCGGATTCTGAAGGTTAGAAGCGACCATGGGGGAGAGTTCGAAAATGATTCTTTCGAATCTTTCTGCTCAGAGCATGGAGTAATCCATGAATTCTCTTCTCCTAGAACACCACAGCAGAATGGTGTTGTAGAAAGAAAGAATAGATCTTTGCAAGAAATGGCTCGTACCATGAT
This sequence comes from Trifolium fragiferum, assembly GCA_954870985.1. Classification (NCBI taxonomy): domain Eukaryota; kingdom Viridiplantae; phylum Streptophyta; class Magnoliopsida; order Fabales; family Fabaceae; genus Trifolium; species Trifolium fragiferum. The sequence continues at coordinate 21,339,582 of OX940789.1, forward strand.
GATTGAGTCTAACCTAGCTAAGTTCTTGTGGGCAGAAGCCGTGAGTACTGCTTGCTATGTTCAGAATAGAATCTACATCAGACCTATTCTGAACAAAACTGCTTATGAAGTGTTCAAAGGAAGAAAACCCAATATTTCTTATTTTCATCAGTTTGGATGTACATGTTATATTCTAGACAACAAGGTCTATCGAAAGAAATTTGATGCTAGAGCTTATAAGGGTACCTTTATAGGTTACTCTGAACGCTCAAAAGCATACAGATTGTATAATTCTGAAACTCACACAGTTGAAGAATCTATACATGTTAGATTTGATGATAAAGAGCCTGACAATAATATGTCAGAGCAAGCTGAGAATTTTGCAGAATTTCAAGTATCCTCAAATTCTGAATGTGAAGATCTCTCCATTGTTGTATATCCATCTGAGACTCAGAATGAAGACGTTTCTGAAGGTCTTGAATCTGAAGACCCTTCAGAACCTGAACCCTCTCAGATACCTGCTCCACCTAAAAGTAAATTCAAGTATAGATCATCTCATCCTGAAGAGCTAATTGTTGGTAACAAGGATAGCCCAAGAAAGACCAGATCTGCTTTCAAAGAGGATGAATCCCTAGTTGGGTTAATTTCATTAATTGAACCCACAAACATAGAAGAAGCACTCTCAGATGATGGGTGGATTGTTGCAATGCAAGAAGAACTCAATCAATTTGAAAGAAATGATGTTTGGGATCTGGTACCAAAACCCAAACACAAGAACATTATTGGAACAAAATGGGTATTCAGAAACAAGTCAAATGAAAAGGGAGAAGTTGTTAGAAACAAAGCTAGACTGGTTGCACAAGGTTATAGTCAGCAAGAAGGCATAGATTTCACTGAAACCTTTGCACCAGTAGCAAGACTTGAAGCAATAAGACTTCTCTTGTCCTATGCAGTTAATCATGACATCACTCTATTTCAAATGGATGTAAAAAGTGCATTTCTGAATGGAGTAATTTCTGAAGAGGTCTATGTCAAACAACCTCCTGGCTTTGAAGATATAAAGTGTCCTGATCATGTTTACAAATTGAAGAAATCTCTGTATGGTTTGAAACAAGCTCCAAGAGCTTGGTATGAGAGGTTAAGTATATTTCTTCTAGAAAACGGTTTTGAAAAAGGACATGTTGATAACACTCTTTTTAGAAAAACCTTAAAAACTGATATCTTAATTGTTCAAATTTATGTTGATGATATTATCTTTGGTTCAACTAATGCTTCTCTTTGCAAGAGTTTCTCTAAGCTTATGCAGGATGAATTTGAAATAAGTATGATGGGAGAACTAACATTCTTTTTGGGAATTCAAATTAATCAAAGAAAAGAAGGAGTATATGTGCATCAAACCAAATACACAAAGGATTTACTGAAGAAATTTGGTCTTGAAGATTGTAAACCAATGTCAACTCCTATGCATCCCTCTAGCAGTCTTCTGAAGGAAGAATCTGAAGGCAAAGTAGATCAGAAATTATATAGAGGTATGATTGGTTCCCTCCTTTATCTCACTGCATATAGACCAGATATCTTGTTCAGTGTATGCTTGTGTGCTAGATTTCAATCAGATCCTAGAGAGTCTCATTTAACTGCTGTTAAGAGAATCTTTAGATATTTGAAAGGAACCACTAATCTTGGATTACTTTATAAGAAATCCTTAGATTATCAGCTTATTGGATTCTGTGATGCTGACTATGCTGGTGATAAAATTGAACGGAAGTCCACTAGTGGAAACTGTCAATTTCTAGGTGAAAACCTTATATCATGGGCTAGTAAGAGACAAGCAACTATTGCTCTATCTACAGCAGAAGCAGAGTACATCTCAGCTGCTAAGTGTTGCACTCAATTGCTCTGGATGAAACATCAGCTGGAGGATTATCAGATAAGGATAAGTAGTATACCACTTCTCTGTGATAATACTGCTGCCATCTGTTTGTCTAAGAATCCTATTTTGCATTCACGAGCTAAACACATTGAGATCAAGCATCACTTCATTAGAGATTATGTTCAGAAGGGAGTAATTGAGATTCAATTCATTGATACTGAGCATCAATGGGCTGATATCTTTACCAAACCTCTTGCTATTGATCGTTTCAATTTTATCAAGAAAAATCTGAACATGGTTTTTAATTCTGAATGATGTTTCTGAATGCTGTTAACTCTGAATGAATAAATTAGTTCTGAAGGGCCTCAGAAGTTTGGATGGCTCAGAAACTATTACATAGGTTCTGAAGCACTCTCTCATCTGAAGCAATCAGAATTATTTATTATTAAATATGATCTCTTGTGACTCAGATACCTACTCTAAGTGTTAGTTGACTGCTCAGTTTCTCTAACTGACAGCTGGCTTCTGAAAACACTACTTATCTGTGTAACTTTCCATCATGTCTAGTAACCGCTGGGTAATGGAGGAGAGCTAATGATGATTTTATTAAAAGTAACTGCCACGCCCCCATTACGTCACTATCTTGTTTCCCCAATATTTTGAAACTTCCACTATAACCATTTCTGACACCCCTAAATCCCCTCAGAAATCTCCTATTAAAGATTCTGAGTCTACCCCAATAGCAATGGACGTAGACCAATCTGAACCCTCAAATGTTCAAAATTCTGAAGTCCCTGCTGAATCCCAAACTGAACCCCTTCAGACTTCATCTCCTAAGCCAACCACTTCTGAACCAAACCCCTCATCCATTCAAACCACTCCACCTTTTCCTGGAACTGATTCAGATCTTGAAGAAACTCGTCTTCATTCTGAAACAATTCCCTGTTTCACCATGGTACTTAACAATTCCCTTTTACCGTTGAATGCATTTACTGCTGGTGGTTGTTTGCTGTGTGCATCTACTACCCTGTAACGTGTGCTTTGACTGACCCGTTTTTGATAATGACAAAGGGGGAGAAAATATTATTCATTTCCTATGGCAGTGAAATTATTTCTGAAGCTCTAAAGATCACATTTTCTGAACTCTACTCTTGTTAAGATATATTAAAGTCTTTTAAACTTTTAATGAGGGGGAGTAATAAATTTTGTCCAACATAAATTCATATAATATAAGATATGCTTGCAAACCATATCTTATATTTGTCAATCTGAAGAAATAGAGCTTGCAAACCTCTAATTTTGAAGGTAGAATATATGAAATTATATTTGACATTAAATATTACTCTTAGACTGTTTTATATTTATCATTGATAAACTTTTGAAGCTTATCAGACTCAGGGGGAGCTTGCAAACCTCAGAACCTGAAGTCAAGATGTTAAATAAAAACAACAACAATTGATTTTAAATACATATAGTTGTCATCATCAAAAAGGGGGAGATTGTTGGAACAAAATTATGATTTTGTATCTCCTTAATTGATTTTGATGATAACAATGTATTTAAGGTTAAATTGGAGTACTAATAATTTAATTCAGTGTGCAGGATTAAAAGTTAAAATTTGCGTACTAAAGAACCTTAGAATTTCTGAAGGAATTACTTCTGAGCTCACCAGATCTGAAGCAAGTAATTCTGAGCCTATGAAACTCTGAAGTTATTATCTGAACCTTAGAATTTCTGAAGGAATTACTTCTGAGCTCACCAGATCTGAAGCAAGTAATTCTGAGCCTGTGAAACTCTGAAGTTATTATCTGAACCTTAGAATTTCTGAAGGAATTACTTCTGAGCTCACCAGATCTGAAGCAAGTAATTCTGAGCCTATGAAACTCTGAAGTTATTATCTGAACCTTAGAATTTCTGAAGGAATTACTTCTGAGCTTACCAGATCTGAAGCAAGTAATTCTGAGCCTGTCAAGCTCTGAAGCTATTATCTGAAGGCTCGTCAGAGATAAGTGTTAAGCTACACTTGAGAGTACAATTCTATTGAAGACTGTGCCTGACTAAGTCCAAACGCAGAAACCAAGAATGAAAAGGTTTGACCATGGAAAGGTCATTTTCAAGTCAGGCTTCAGAAACGATTATTTCCTTATTTGGCTTTCACCAAGGTTCAAATATCAAAAGCCAAAAGGAATCTCTCATTTTGTAGTAAACGTTAAGCTCCTAAGCTACTGCAAATCAGAACAGCTAATAAGCTCACTGATCTATACAAAGGAGCGTCTCAATTCTTCAAACGGCGATAATCTTCAACGTTCATTTTATCATCTATAAAAGGAAGAAGATTTGTGAAGAAATGGTAATCAAGACTTAAGCTTCTGAACGTGCTGAAACTCTGTCAAATTCTGAAGCTATCAAACACTTAGAAACTTTGTGATAATTTTCTAAGTTAGTCTTGTAACTGCGTTGTATTTTGTAAACACCTCTGATTGTATATCAAGTGTTAATCTGTTATCTTTATTAACATTAAAACCAGTTTGAAGTCTCTTGCTTTGTGCTTGAGCATTGAAGTCTCTTGCTTTGTGCTTGAGCATTGGAAGTCTCTTGCTTTGTGCTTGAGCATTGGAAGTCTCTTGCTTTGTGCTTGAGCATTGGAAGTCTCTTGCTTTGTGCTTGAGCATTGGAAGTCTCTTGCTTTGTGCTTGAGCAGTTGGAAGTCTCTTGCTTTGTGCTTGAGCATTGGAAGTCTCTTGCTTTGTGCTTGAGCAGTTAGAAGTCTCTTGCTTTGTGCTTGAGCAGTTTGAAGTCTCTTGCTTAGTGCTTGAGCATTTGTAATCTGAGTGATTATAGTGAAATCTCTTGTGAAAGACAAGAGGACTGGACTACTCCTGTTAGTGGGAGGAACCAGTATAAAAATTCTGAGCATCTCTCTATCCCTATCCTCATATATTGTGTGTGTTATACCTTATCCGCTGCAATTTGTTTTAACTTAGAAAAAGTCTTAACACAATTCAACCCCCCCCCTTCTTGTGTGTTTTTCAACCTTCAGAAGTTGGCAATCTCGATGAGCTTGAACGCAGAGACCATTGCATTGGCCAACTCTGTCTTCAAAGCCAAGGGCCCCATATTATGAAGAATGGCATGTTCAGCTTCATCTATCTCGACCTCCGTGTCCTGGTCGAGCATATTTCCATGGGCAAAGACAGGAGGCAGGACAAAGCGACCAGCAGGAACCCCTGGGGTCAAGACATGAGGACCACGGCGAACAAAACCTCCTTCCCCGCCAGTGGTAGCCCTGTGCACCTTAGAAGGACGGGGATCTATAGTGGTCGCCTCAGCAGGACGTTTTTCCCCAACAGGAGGAGAAACAGCAGCGTCTACATTCTCATCACTCTTGCGGGCATTTTTGTTCTTGGCAGCGCGACGAAGCTTTTCTGTGGCACTCACCATGTTTCCTGCAAAGAAAAGGAACAAATGACCATTAGTACAAGCCAAAAGAAAACGACAATAAGTAAATCACATAAACGAAAATCTAAGTCATAAAAATAAAGGAGCATACTATGTGCCTCTTCAGCCTCAGCGCGAGTCGCGCAAGCAAGGATTTTCTTGACATTAATATAACGGGGAACAGTAACAGGTTTCCCATTATCGTCAATCACAGGGACCCCTTCCTTGTCTGTCACAATTTTCCCCTTAAAACTCTTAACGAAATTCTGGAGCTTCAGAAAATCATTCCACTCATCCTCTCTCAAATCCTTCTTCGGAGTGGTAAACTTCTTCGCGGGCACCAGGTAATGACCTACCTCCCACCGAAAGTGAAATCTTCCATAATCGGTCATAAGGGGCTGCCCATTAGCACCGAGCAAGACGTTTCTATTTTCGTCTCTGTCAGGTCCGGGGATTAGAATGTCCGCCCATCCCTTATAGTTCTAGGGACGGACAATAAAATATTCATCTTTAAAAGAGTGCAAAGACTCCCCGAACATGTAAAACAAGCGCCGATTTTGCTTGAAGGACACCCAGCTAAATCTGTTCGGGTCTCCCTTTGGCTTCGAACGCTGGAGATGAAAAATATAGAAGAAGAGAGGAAGGGTAGGAACGATCTCCAAGAAACTGCTAACTATCTCAAAGGCCCTCAGGAAAGCCAAAGAGTTTGGATGCAGTTGAGAGGGAGCGACCATTACGTGGTGAAACACGGCCACTTCGAAGTCAGTGAAAGGCAACCTATACCCAATATGCTGAAACGCAATCTGGTACCTAGAAAAGCTCGCGAATCCAAAGTCTTGAAAAATGCGACGACGCTTCGCGGGGATAACCACTTCCCAATCGTCCCCAAGAGGATCCTCAATGATATTAAAAATCCTGGGGATCTCCTCGCCATCCGGATGCCCGAAAAACCGCGAGCGCGTCAACCGAGGTTCATCTGCAACCCAGTCAAGAGGATATGTGTCTAGCGTGATTAAAGGACCCTCGTCCGCATGATCCAAAGGTTGAGGCATATCTTGCCCATCGGGATTCTCTGCGAGCAGAGGTTCTCCTTCCTCGTTGAAGTTAGTATTTGACGACGAGGGATCATCCGCCATTTAAACCTGAAAGACGAGGAAGAGAAAAAGTGAATTCGACATCTTTGAAATATCAAATCCACCCCTCCACCGCCGTTCAAGTGAAAGGGCGTGGACATGCGCTGAAGGGAAATCCTTAACGTTGCTCACACGACGAGGGTAAAAGTCTAAATGCTCGCGAAGATATGGATAACGAGGATGTTACTAATACTTAACATGTTACTACTCAAAACTAATATCTAACAAGCATTCTCTCTCCTATGATTTGGGAAACGAAAAGGCGCGAAAATCCAACAGTTGGGAAACGTCCTCGTGAACAGCGACTACTCTACCAGGCAATCAAACGTTTTTGCGTAACCCTCACACGTGTCACTTGGAAACCAAGCGGCTTGTCTTTTCAAATGACATCCAGTGAACGCTAAAATCTCGCGGAACCCTAGAAAATTTCCACAAAAATCTCGTCGCGATTAATGGCGTAATCATCGAGAAAATATCAACGGATAATGGCCAATTAAATTCTTCGCAATAAATAGTGAGATTTTCAAACAAGCCAATTAATTAGAGTTATCCTCGAAGTCAAGCGACGAAAGTTTTCCTCGAGAACAAAGAAACGATTAACGTTTCCTCGTACTAAACAAACGCAAAGAAACCCCCATTATCCTCGCAGAAGAATACATCATAAGCTCCTCTATATGAACACACGAATCCATGATCCTCGCGTATGATCATGCTCGATGAAAACAAAGGTCGCGACCAAAGTTGATTCTCGTTGTTCGTATGCGCAAACAAAGGCCTATGGCTAAAGTCAAAGTCGCTATGCTCGTAAACGAGCATAACGACTTGGGGGGCTTCTGTTCTGGACTTGTTAAGTCCACACCCCTTAAAACCAAAGGCGCTGCCCTTCAGAAGGGCACCCTTCCCCGCCGGCCAAGGAACAAAATCTCTCATTCTGTAACGGCCGACCACCGGAATGATGAGCATTAGCTGCTCATCATGGCTCCTCAGCCAAATTTCGGCAGCCACTTAATGGGCATTAACTGCCCATTAAGGGCCTTAGCCCAGCGCTGGGGGCTATATAAACTCCTCATTCTGAAGGAGTCAGGTATGCAATTCTACCCTCTGAAAACCAAAGCTTTACACAAATACTGACTTGAGCATCGGAGTGTATACATGTACACAACCCCCTCTTGCTTCAACAAGGGGCTTGCTCGTGCAGACTGCTACCGACAACACCTTCTGGTCAGGTTATATCAGTTCTTATTGATATTTTTCATGCATATCAAAAGTTAATAGGATAATTAATAATGTGTATTTTTTGTGTATTATAATTATTAAATTTTCCTTTGTGAAAATGTGTATCTGTATATAGTTGACTTATATATATATATATATATATATATATATATATATATATATATATATATAACAAGCGTCAGGATCAAATGACACTAAGTAGTTTGACACCAAATGTTACACCGCTCAATAACGCTTTAACCAAAATCCACCGTTGGATTGGAAGATTATATCATATAGATCATTCATGTTAAATTTTATAAAAATCTAAAATCATTTGATATGTTATTGAGACTCGTCAAGATTAACGGTATTCAATAAAAACGCATAAACCGTTAATCTTGAATGATTTATATGATATAATCTTTCAATCCAACGGTGAATTTTGTAAAATTCGAATTCATTAAAGCGTTATTGAGCGGTGTAACATTTGGTGTCAAACTAGTTGGTGTCATTTGATCCTGACCCATATATCAATGTAAAGTAGTAGTATTAAATAGAGTTATATGCTTGGAAAAATAATAAAAGTATCTTAAAATTTGTAAAGAGACTTAATTATATCTGGGAAGAAAAAATCTTTCAAAAGATGTTTATAAAATGGAATAACTATTAATAAACTAGGAAAATGTTAAAATAGTATATACGGTGCACTAATTAAACACATATTTGAGGAAAATTTGTCTTAAAATTTATGCATTTAATATATTAAAAATGTAAAAAGTTGTTTTTATCAACATTAACTTTATATTTTATTTATACTTTTTATATGCTTAACAAGTGCACCGAATGCACCGTTTATCATGACGCAATAAAGTAATAAACTAATATATATACAATGTCTCTCAATTATAAATTCACCTATTTTAGTTTCAACTCTATATGCCATTATATTCAACTCTACATGTCACCTTATTAAGTCGTAGTAATAATGGCGTGTGTAAGTTGGCAAGTAATTTGAATAATCGAATTGTTTTTATTTTATAAGAGTAGGCCTTTGAAAATGATTCCCATGATATAGAAAGTTGTATATATTTGTTGATTATATTTGCGTTGAAACATAATAATCATGCAAGTGTGCAGCGAGAGAGAAGAGTATATAACTTTAAGCGAAAAGTATGAGTTGAATTGTTTTTATAAGAGTTCGCGTGTGTGAGATATATATATAGAAAGTTATATATATATATATATATATTTTATTTTTTTTGGTTTTTAAAGTTGTACTCCCTCTAGTCTTATATATAAGAAACAATTAACTTTTTAGATAGATTGTAAAATTTATGTATCTAGATCTAGATACATAAATTTTACAATGTATCTAAAAAGTTAATTGTTTCTTATATATAAGATCGGAGGGAGTATATATTTCTTGATCATGTTTGTTGATTATATTTGCGTTGAAAATTTCATAATAATCATGTTTGTTGATTATGAGCCAAAAGTATGAGTTGAATAGTTTCCATGAGATTTACACGTCTCTATCATTTGTGCAATTATGTCTAGCTATTCGATTAGTTAATTAGCCTCGTTCGATCATTTATACATGTTTAATTAACATGAGATTCCTTTTGTACCTTGACTAATGCTAGCTAACAGATTAGATTGAGGTAAACTCCCATATGAATGAGTCAATGTCGAATTCCATTTCATCCTTAATATAAAAATAAGTTTAATTAATTTTTAAATATATTGAAATATTTATGTATTTTGATTATATCATAGATTAAATATATAGGGTTATGATCAAATGATATCAATGTGTCAAACTTAGTATCATGACACCTCCGATAATTCTTTACCGGATAATTATGTTACAAAATTCATCGTTGGATTCAAAGCTATTATTGTATAGATCATGTCTATAAAATTTAACATTAATCGGAAATCATTTGATATGTCAATGAGATGCATAAAAATTAACGTCTTACAAAATTTCGTCAAAACCGTTAATTTTGATCCTTCTCTGTAACCCATCAAATGATTTTCGATTGATGTTAAATTTTATAGACATGATCTATATAATAATAGCTTTGAATCTAGCGATGAATTTTGTAATACGATAATCCGATAAATAATTATCGGAGGTGTCATGATACTAAGTTTGACACCTTAGTGTCATTTTATTCTAACCCAAATATATAAATACAAATATTTTAAGGGTTTTGTTTATGAGCGTCTCAGAAATATTTTTATAAATTTTTTATGAAAAGATATGACATCAATGCATTTTTCTGACAATTAATGTATTAAAAATTGAAATATTTAACATTTTTAATAAATATTTTTTTAAATATGATATTTAAAGAATGACCCGGAAACACTCATTAACATTTTTTATATTTCAATGTAGTTAAAAAGTATAATTTTATAATTTTCCTATATCAAGGGCTGTAGGGAGTAATAAAATAGTAGCCAAATTCATACATTAATGTGTGATGTCTTGTTCAAGGCAAACATGTACGGTGGATACTTGATTGGGCACAAATCAAAATAATTTTCATTTAGGTTTGCATAAAAATTAATAATTTTCATTTGTTTCTGCGGACTAGCAAATACAGTAATATCAGGCTATATCACCTGATGACTTCACGTCATTACTATGTTCTAACCACATTTTACGGTATGTTTAGGTAGTATTTTATATGTTATTATATAAAAAATAAAGAGAAAAAGAATCGTTACAAGATTGCTTGAAGCACAAGAAAAAGAAAAAAGTTGAATAAAATCAGCACAATTTGCATCATGACATATGCTCGGTATTTTGACCATATCTAGAGTTTCGTAACTCGGAATGAGACGGGGTTTGCGGCAAATGAAAGCTAAGATCAAGAACTACAACTTTCATGAAGGAAAAAAAAATCCAATTGCCTCTGTCTGTGGCGCCAGGCGCGGCGTGCAGCGCGGGCTCGTAAACCTAGGCTTATAAATTTAGATTTTCTCTCATTCTAAAACAGTTCGTGACGGCAAGAAAAAAGGAAACTTTTGAGAGCAAGTCCAGAGCCAAGAGTTCCTTATTTTGTAATGAATTCTTCTACTCTATTTTATGTTTATGCTTTAATTATGCGTAACTAAACGCTTTGAAACATTTATGAGATGCATATGCAAGTAAAATTCTAATTGCTTCTAACCTTGGTACAGGTGCAAAAGTTTTATCATAGTCTATACCTTCTTGTTGATTGTAGCCTTGTGCAACAAGTCTTGCCTTGTTTCTTATCACCTTACCATCTTCATCAAGTTTATTTCTAAAAACCCATCTGGTACCAATAATGGAATGATCTTGTGGATATGGCACCAGTTTCCAGACTTCATTTTTCTCAAATTGTAACAATTCTTCTTTCATGGCATAAATCCATGATTCATCTATGATTGCTTCATCAATTGTCTTTGGTTCAATTTGAGAAATCATTGCTAGATTATTTTCTGTAGCTTGAAAGGATCTTCTTGTTCTTACACCATCTGTGGTATCTCCTATAATTTGTTCTTGAGGATGATATCCTACTGTCCTCCAGATTTTAGGAGGTTCTTGAGAAGGAGTTGAGATATCTTCAGTTTGATCTTTTACAGGAGGTTGTTCTTCTTCTTCATCAATTATAGTTTGACTAGGCAGATCCTCAAATTCATCAAATTTAACATGCATACTTTCTTCTAAAGATTTTGATGTTAAATTGTAAACTCTATATGCTTTAGAGGTTAGAGAATATCCTAAGAATATACTCTTATCTGATCTAGCATCAAATTTTCCTAAATTTTCTTTGGTGTTCAAAATGTAGCAGTAACATCCAAAAATATGAAAATAAGATATGTTTGGTTTTTTTATCATTAAGTAGTTCATAAGGAGTTTTATTCAAAAAATTTCTTATAGTGCATCTATTTAAAATGTAGCATGCAGTATTGATTGCCTCAGCCCAAAAATATTTTTCAACATTTGATTCATCAATCATTGTTCTGGCCATTTCCTGTAGGGTTCTATTTTTCCTCTCAACAACTCCATTTTGTTGAGGAGTTCTTGGACAAGAGAAATTATGAGAAATGCCACTTTCATTAAAGAAGGATTCAAATTGATAATTTTCAAATTCCCCACCGTGATCACTTCTCACAGAGATGATGTTTGTTTCTTTTTCATTTTGAATCCTCTTACAGAAAGTTTTAAATGATTCAAAAGATTCATCTTTGTGTTTTAGAAAAAGAACCCAGGTGAATCTTGAGTAATCATCTACAATGACAAAACCATAATTTTTCCCTCCTAGACTAGTAGTTTTGACAGGTCCAAATAGATCAATGTGAAATAGTTCAAGAGGTTTCTTTGTTGAGATAAAATCTTTAGGTTTAAAACTACTTTTTGTTGGAACAAAATTATGATTTTGTATCTCCTTAATTGATTTTGATGATAACAAAGTATTTAAAGTTAAATTGGAGTACTAATAATTTAATTTAGTGTGCAGGATTAAAAGTTAAAATTTGCGTACAAAAGCACATTAGAATTTCTGATGGAATTACTTCTGAGCAAACAACATCTGAGCTCACCAGATCTGAAACAAGTAATTCTGAGCCTATCAAAATCTGAAGAACATCTGAGCTCACCAGATCTGAAGCAAGTAATTCTGAGCCTATGAAACTCTGAAGTTATTATCTGAACCTTAGAATTTCTGAAGGAATTACTTCTGAGCTTACCAGATCTGAAGCAAGTAATTCTGAGCCTGTCAAGCTCTGAAGCTATTATCTGAAGGCTCATCAGAGATAAATGTCAAGCTACATTTGAGAGTACAATTTTATTGAAGACTGTGCCTGACTAAGTCCAAACGCAGAAACCAAGAATGAAAAGGTTTGACCATGGAAAGGTCCTTTTCAAGTCAGGCTTCAGAAACGATTATTTCCTTATTTGGCTTTCACCAAGGTTCAAATATCAAAAGCCAAAAGGAATCTCTCATTTTGTAGTAAACGTTAAGCTCCTAAGCTACTGCAAATCAGAACAGCTAATAAGCTCACTGATCTATACAAAGGAGCGTCTCAATTCTTCAAACGGCTATAATCTTCAACGTTCATTTTATCATCTATAAAAGGAAGAAGATTTGTGAAGAAATTGCAATCAAGACTGAAGCTTCTGAACGTGCTGAAACTCTGTCAAATTCTGAAGCTATCAAACACTTAGAAACTTTGTGATAATTTTCTAAGTTAGTCTTGTAACTGCGTTGTATTTTGTAAACACCTCTGATTGTATATCAAGTGTTAATCTGTTATCTTTATTAACATTAAAACCAGTTGGAAGTCTCTTGCTTTGTGCTTGAGCATTGGAAGTCTCTTGCTTTGTGCTTGAGCATTGGAAGTCTCTTGCTTTGTGCTTGAGCATTGGAAGTCTCTTGCTTAGTGCTTGAGCATTTGTAATCTGAGTGATTATAGTGAAATCTCTTGTGAAGGACAAGAGGACTGGACTACTCCTGTTAGTGGGAGGAACCAGTATAAAAATTCTGAGCATCTCTCTCTATCCCTATCCTCATATATTGTGTGTGTTATACCTTATCCGCTGCAATTTGTTTTAACTTAGAAAAAGTCTTAACACAATTCAACCCCCCCCTTCTTGTGTGTTTTTCAACCTTCAATTGGCATCAGAGCTCCGGTCTGTTGCTCTTCACTTAACAGTGAAACAGTAAAAGATCTAGGGGTACTTAGTTGAAAAACATGTCTGGTGTTACCTCTCCTTCTGCTTCCTCTGGACCTGATCACTCTGCTGTTCCACCTCCTCACAACTATGATAGGGAAAGGAACAGTGATAATCACAGAGACAAACCACCTTACTTCAACAGTGATCCTACTACTTTTCCTTTCTGGAAAACCAAGATGTATAGTTACATCATTGGGACCGATGATGAGTTATGGGATATCATTGAAGATGGTATACATTTTGAACACATGGATGATGAAGGTGTTGTAAGAAATACCTACAGAAAGTTCTTTGATGCTGAAAAGAAGAAACAGTATAAGAAGCATCATACTGTTAAGAATATGCTCATTGGTGCAATATCTCATGCTGAGTATTTAAAAATATCCAACAAGTCATGTGCCAAAACTATCTGGGATTCTCTATGTTCCACCTATGAAGGAAAAAAGCAAGTCAAAGAAGCTAAGGCAAACTTATTAGTTCATCAATATGAGTTGTTCAGAATGAAGGAAGATGAAGATATTGAAACCATGTATTCAAGGTTTCAAACCCTTGTCTCTGGTCTTCAAGTTCTGAAGAAAAGCTACACTTCCTCTGATCATGTCAAGAAAATTCTGAGGAGTCTACCTTCCAAGTGGAGACCAAAAGTTACAGCTTTTCAGGAATCCAAGGATCTGGACAATGTGTCTCTTGAAGATTTAATAAGCTCACTCAGAAGTCATGAGCTAGAGCTTATGTCAGATGAACCTGTCAAGAAGATGAAGTCCTTGGCTCTAAGCTCTGTTCAAACTTCTTCAACAGCTGCAAAGATCAAAGTTTCTGAACAAGAGGAAGAAACTTCTGATGATATGTTGGATGAAAATTCTGAGAATGAAGAAATGGCTCTAATGGTTAGAAGATTTCAGAAATGGAACAAGAAGTACAAAAGGTTTCCAAACAAAGGAAACAACTCAAAAGAAAAGTACAAGGAAAAGGTAAGGAAGAGTTTGTTAGCCACTTGGGAAACCATTGAGAATGACTCTGAAGGAGAAGATGATGAAGAAGGCAATCTGGCTTTAATGGCAAGAACTTCTGAAGGTAACAACTCTGATAGAGATTCTGAAGATGACTCAGATGATGAAAATGAGGTATACTCTAACATGACTAAATCTGAATTAATTGATTCTCTTAAGATTGCTGTGAAACATTACTCTCGTATGGTAAGTCAACACAAAATTCTGAAGAATGTTCATGAATCATTGAAAAAGGATGCCAAGATTCTTTATGATGAAAATGAATCGTTAAACATTCGTATTTGTCATGTTGAATCTAACTATGTCTTGGCAGACAAGCTCAATGATGATCATGAAGATGCTCTTCACGAATTTATTCGTTGTACCTTCAATAGGAGTAAAATGGCTTCCATGATTTATCATATGACTCGTAACTATGGTGAAGGCATTGGTTATTCTCGGTTTAAGAACTGGGATAAACCTCTGAAATCATATAGTGAGGATGATACTCCACCTGAATTATTCTCTACCTTTGTTAAAAGTGGTACACTTGATCTGAAGGCATCCAACTCTGAAGGAGGTTCTGAACCTGAACCCAAAGACTCAGAAGTTCCAAGTTCTTCTGAACCTAAAATTTCTGAGTCCAAAAGTTCTCAAGTTAAGGCTCAGAAGTCATCTGAACCTCTGAGAAATCAAGGTAAAGTTACTTCAGATCCTTGCTTGACCTTTGGAACTGTGATATACTCCAGATCAAAATCCAAGAATCAAATTAAGCCTAAACATTCTTGTCAAAGCTTAATTAATTCTAGATCTTGTGTTGATCATAGAAAACAAAGAAGGAATACTATTCAGAAGACTAACTCTAAAGGACCCATCAGAATATGGGTACCAAAATCTAAAATAATGTTTGCTTCAGATGCTCATGCAAGGAAAGGTAAAACAGCAGCCCTGGTACCTGGACAGTGGTTGCTCACGACATATGACGGGAGAAAAGCATATGTTCCAAACCCTAACTCTGAAAGAGGGAGGCTCTGTGGGATTTGGAGGAAAACAAAAAGGGAAGATCATTGGTACAGGTACAGTTGGTAATTCTTCTCTTTCCATTAAAGATGTTTGGTTAGTTGATGGACTTAAACACAATCTATTGAGCATTAGTCAATTTTGTGACAATGGGTGTGTTGTTACATTTAATAAGGAATCATGTACTGTATCAAAAGACTCTGACAAATCTGTAGTATTCAAGGGGATGAGAGTTGGCAATGTTTATAAAGTAAACTTTTCTGATTTGGTTGACCAAAAGATTATATGTCTTTTGTCTCTGAGTGATGAGAAATGGCTATGGCACAAGCGTCTTGGTCATGCTAACTGGAGGTTGATCTCTAAGCTTAGCAAACAAAAGCTTGTTAGTGGTTTGCCTGACATTGATTATCACTCAGATGCACTTTGTGGCTCATGTCAAAAAGGAAAATTTGCTAAGACTTCATTCAAGTCTAAAAACATTGTCTCTACTTCCAGACCCTTAGAATTGCTTCACATTGATCTGTTTGGTCCTGTTTCGACAGCCTCTATCAATGGTAAGAAATATGGATTAGTTATTGTTGATGATTTCAGTAGATGGACTTGGGTGAAATTCCTTCGTTCTAAGAGTGAAGCATTTGTGGTGTTCAGTGACTTCTGCACGCAAATACAAAGTGAAAAGGATCTTCGGATTCTGAAGGTTAGAAGCGACCATGGGGGAGAGTTCGAAAATGATTCTTTCGAATCTTTCTGCTCAGAGCATGGAGTAATCCATGAATTCTCTTCTCCTAGAACACCACAGCAGAATGGTGTTGTAGAAAGAAAGAATAGATCTTTGCAAGAAATGGCTCGTACCATGATGCTTGAGTCTAACCTAGCTAAGTATTTGTGGGCAGAAGCAGTGAGTACTGCTTGCTATGTTCAGAATAGAATCTACATCAGACCTATTCTGAACAAAACTGCTTATGAACTATTCAAAGGAAGAAAACCAAATATTTCTTATTTTCATCAGTTTGGATGTACTTGTTATATTCTAGACAACAAGGTCTATCGAAAGAAATTTGATGCTAGAGCTTATAAGGGTATCTTTATAGGCTACTCTGAACGCTCAAAAGCATACAGATTGTATAATTCTGAAACTCACACAGTTGAAGAATCTATACATGTTAGATTTGATGATAAAGAGCCTGACGATAAAATGTCAGAGCAAGCTGAGACTTTTGCAGAATTTCAAGTTTCCTCAAATTCTGAGTGTGAAGATCTCTCCATTGCTGTATATCCATCTGAGACTCAAAATGAAGATATCTCTGAAGGTCTTGAATCTGAAGACCCTTCAGAACCTGAACCCTCTCAGATACCTGCTCCACCTAAAAGTAAATTCAAGTATAGATCATCTCATCCTGAAGAGCTAATTGTTGGTAACAAGGATAGCCCAAGAAAGACCAGATCTGCTTTCAAAGAGGATGAATCCCTAGTTGGGTTAATTTCATTAATTGAACCCACAAACATAGAAGAAGCACTCTCAGATGATGGGTGGATTGTAGCAATGCAAGAAGAACTCAATCAATTTGAAAGAAATGACGTTTGGGATCTGGTACCAAAACCCAAACACAAGAACATTATTGGAACAAAATGGGTATTCAGAAACAAGTCAAATGAAAAGGGAGAAGTTGTTAGAAACAAAGCTAGACTGGTTGCACAAGGTTATAGTCAGCAAGAAGGCATAGATTTCACTGAAACCTTTGCACCAGTAGCAAGACTTGAAGCAATAAGACTTCTCTTGTCCTATGCAGTTAATCATGACATCACTCTATTTCAAATGGATGTAAAAAGTGCATTTCTGAATGGAGTAATTTCTGAAGAGGTCTATGTCAAACAACCTCCTGGCTTTGAAGATATAAAGTGTCCTGATCATGTTTACAAATTGAAGAAATCTCTGTATGGTTTGAAACAAGCTCCAAGAGCTTGGTATGAGAGGTTAAGTATATTTCTTCTAGAAAACGGTTTTGAAAAAGGACATGTTGATAACACCCTTTTTAGAAAAACCTTAAAAACTGATATCTTAATTGTTCAGATTTATGTTGATGATATTATCTTTGGTTCAACTAATGCTTCTCTTTGCAAGAGTTTCTCTAAGCTTATGCAGGATGAATTTGAAATGAGTATGATGGGAGAACTAACATTCTTTTTGGGAATTCAAATCAATCAAAGAAAAGAAGGAGTATATGTGCATCAAACCAAATACACAAAGGATTTACTGAAGAAATTTGGTCTTGAAGATTGTAAACCAATGTCAACTCCTATGCATCCCTCTAGCAGTCTTCTGAAGGAAGAATCTGAAGGCAAAGTAGATCAGAAATTATATAGAGGTATGATTGGTTCCCTCCTTTATCTCACTGCATCTAGACCAGATATCTTGTTCAGTGTATGCTTGTGTGCTAGATTTCAATCAGATCCTAGAGAGTCTCATCTAACTGCTGTTAAGAGAATCTTTAGATATCTGAAAGGAACCACTAATCTTGGATTACTTTATAAGAAATCCTTAGATTATCAGCTTATTGGATTCTGTGATGCTGACTATGCTGGTGATAAAATTGAACGGAAGTCCACTAGTGGAAACTGTCAATTTCTAGGTGAAAACCTTATATCATGGGCTAGTAAGAGACAAGCAACTATTGCTCTATCTACAGCAGAAGCAGAGTACATCTCAGCTGCTAAGTGTTGCACGCAATTGCTCTGGATGAAACATCAGTTGGAGGACTATCAGATAAGGATAAGTAGTATACCACTTCTCTATGATAATACTGCTGCTATCTGTTTGTCTAAGAATCCTATTTTGCATTCACGAGCTAAACACATTGAGATCAAGCATCACTTCATTAGAGATTATGTTCAGAAGGGAGTAATTGAGATTCAATTCATTGATACTGAGCATCAATGGGCTGATATCTTTACCAAACCTCTTGCTATTGATCGTTTCAATTTTATCAAGAAAAATCTGAACATGGTTTTTAATTCTGAATGATGTTTCTGAATGCTGTTAACTCTGAATGAATAAATTAGTTCTGAAGGGCCTCAGAAGTTTGGATGGCTCAGAAACTATTACATAGGTTCTGAAGCACTCTCTCATCTGAAGCAATCAGAATTATTTATTATTAAATATGATCTCTTGTGACTCAGATACCTACTCTAAGTGTTAGTTGACTGCTCAGTTTCTCTAACTGACAGCTGGCTTCTGAAAACACTACTTATCTGTGTAACTTTCCATCATGTCTAGTAACCGCTGGGTAATGGAGGAGAGCTAATGATGATTTTATTAAAAGTAACTGCCAAGCCCCCATTACGTCACTATCTTGTTTCCCCAATATTTTGAAACTTCCACTATAACCATTTCTGACACCCCTAAATCCCCTCAGAAATCTCCTATTAAAGATTCTGAGTCTACCCCAATAGCAATGGACGTAGACCAATCTGAACCCTCAAATGTTCAAAATTCTGAAGTCCCTGCTGAATCCCAAACTGAACCCCTTCAGACTTCATCTCCTAAGCCAACCACTTCTGAACCAAACCCCTCATCCATTCAAACCACTCCACCTTTTCCTGGAACTGATTCAGATCTTGAAGAAACTCGTCTTCATTCTGAAACAATTCCCTGTTTCACCATGGTACTTAACAATTCCCTTTTACCGTTGAATGCATTTACTGCTGGTGGTTGTTTGCTGTGTGCATTTACTACCCTGTAACTTGTGCTTTGACTGGCCCGTTTTTGATAATGACAAAGGGGGAGAAAATATTACTTCATTTCCTATGGCAGTGAAATTATTTCTGAAGCTCTAAAGATCACATTTTCTGAACTCTACTCTTGTTAAGTTATATTAAAGTCTTTTAAACTTTTAATGAGGGGGAGTAATAAATTTTGTCCAACATAAATTCATATAATATAAGATACGCTTGCAAACCATATCTTATATTTGTCAATCTGAAGAAATGGAGCTTGCAAACCTCTAATTCTGAAGGTAGAATATATGAAATTATATTTGACATTAAATATTACTCTTAGACTGTTTTATATTTATCATTGATAAACTTCTGAAGCTTATCAGACTCAGGGGGAGCTTGCAAACCTCAGAACCTGAAGTCAAGATGTTAAATAAAAACAACAACAATTGATTTTAAATACATATAGTTGTCATCATCAAAAAGGGGAAGATTGTTGGAACAAAATTATGATTTTGTATCTCCTTAATTGATTTTGATGATAACAAAGTATTTAAAGTTAAATTGGAGTACTAATAATTTAATTTAGTGTGCAGGATTAAAAGTTAAAATTTGCGTACAAAAGCACATTAGAATTTCTGATGGAATTACTTCTGAGCAAACAACATCTGAGCTCACCAGATCTGAAACAAGTAATTCTGAGCCTATCAAAATCTGAAGAACATCTGAGCTCACCAGATCTGAAGCAAGTAATTCTGAGCCTATGAAACTCTGAAGTTATTATCTGAACCTTAGAATTTCTGAAGGAATTACTTCTGAGCTCACCAGATCTGAAGCAAGTAATTCTGAGCCTATGAAACTCTGAAGTTATTATCTGAACCTTAGAATTTCTGAAGGAATTACTTCTGAGCTTACCAGATCTGAAGCAAGTAATTCTGAGCCTGTCAAGCTCTGAAGCTATTATCTGAAGGCTCATCAGAGATAAATGTCAAGCTACATTTGAGAGTACAATTTTATTGAAGACTGTGCCTGACTAAGTCCAAACGCAGAAACCAAGAATGAAAAGGTTTGACCATGGAAAGGTCCTTTTCAAGTCAGGCTTCAGAAACGATTATTTCCTTATTTGGCTTTCACCAAGGTTCAAATATCAAAAGCCAAAAGGAATCTCTCATTTTGTAGTAAACGTTAAGCTCCTAAGCTACTGCAAATCAGAACAGCTAATAAGCTCACTGATCTATACAAAGGAGCGTCTCAATTCTTCAAACAGCTATAATCTTCAACGTTCATTTTATCATCTATAAAAGGAAGAAGATTTGTGAAGAAATTGCAATCAAGACTGAAGCTTCTGAACGTGCTGAAACTCTGTCAAATTCTGAAGCTATCAAACACTTAGAAACTTTGTGATAATTTTCTAAGTTAGTCTTGTAACTGCGTTGTATTTTGTAAACACCTCTGATTGTATATCAAGTGTTAATCTGTTATCTTTATTAACATTAAAACCAGTTGGAAGTCTCTTGCTTTGTGCTTGAGCATTGGAAGTCTCTTGCTTTGTGCTTGAGCATTGGAAGTCTCTTGCTTTGTGCTTGAGCATTGGAAGTCTCTTGCTTTGTGCTTGAGCAGTTTGAAGTCTCTTGCTTAGTGCTTGAGCATTTGTAATCTGAGTGATTATAGTGAAATCTCTTGTGAAGGACAAGAGGACTGGACTACTCCTGTTAGTGGGAGGAACCAGTATAAAAATTCTGAGCATCTCTCTCTATCCCTATCCTCATATATTGTGTGTGTTATACCTTATCCGCTGCAATTTGTTTTAACTTAGAAAAAGTCTTAACACAATTCAACCCCCCCCCCCTTCTTGTGTGTTTTTCAACCTTCACTTTTGGTCTGTTTACTCTTGGTACAACTTTCACATAATTTATCTTTGTCAAAACTTATCTTTGGTAATCTTCTAACTAGATCAAGCTGAGAAAGTTTTGCCATTGTTCTCATGCTTATATGTCCTGCTCTTTTGTGCCAAATCCATTTGTCTTTTTCAAGAGACACAAAGCATGATTCAGCAGGCAGTTCATCTAAGTATAGAACATACACATTTTTCTTTCTTGATCCATAAAAGAGTATTTTACCAGAAGATGTTTGTTTTATTTCACAGGTTTGAGTTTTGAAAATAATTTCAAGACCATTGTCACAAAGTTGACTAATGCTGATCAAGTTATGTTCAAGACCTTCAACATAATGAACATTTTCAATTTTAGCTGAGTTATTCTTACCAATAATTCCTTTACCTTTGATGCTAGCTTTTTCATTGTTTCCAAAAGTGACTGATCCTCCTTCTTTCTTTTCAAAGGAGAGAAAGCTATGTCTGTCTCCAGTCATATGCCTTGAGCAACCACTGTCCAAGTACCAAGGCTTTCTCTTGATTGTTAGAAGACATTTCTGCATTTAAGGTTAGTAAGTTTTTTGGTACCCATACTGACTTGGGTCCTTGAGAGTTAGTGTTTCTAGACATTTGTCTATTTATGTTCCTTGGGAGACCGTTCAGAGAATGGTCTCTTCTGTGATTAAGTTTTTTTCTTTTGAAACAAAAATATTTAACATGACCATGCTTATGACAGAAGGAGCAAAACAATTTCTTAGTTTGTTTTTCTTTAATAGGCAACAAGTTTTCAAATAACTTTTGTTTTTGATGAGTTTTGAAACCTATACCAGATTTGTCAAAAATTCCCTTTTGTGAGCCCATAATGTTTTCAAATGTTTTAGTAGAGGTTACAAATTTGTTTAGATCTTTTTCTAATATGATCACATTTTGTTTTAGACTTGTATTTTCTTTTTGTAGACTATTATCTAAAATTTTCTCAGATCTTTCAGATTGTAAAAGTTTTTGTTTTAAAGTTTCAATTTCCTTTTTATATAGATCTCTCTCTTGAGTTATTTTAGTGATCTCATTTTTAAGCTTACTGTTTTCTTCAGTGGTAACTTGACAATCATATAAGAGATTATCAAAAAGATGTTCAGTTTTTATACAAGAAGAACAGGGTTCTAGTGTTACCTCTTCTTTATCTGATTTTGACATCAGACAAACATTTGCTTCTTCTTCTTATGCTTCTGATGAGTCTTCTAGATCATCCCATGTTGCCATCATTGACTTCTTGAAAGGTGGTTTGTTTTGTTTTAGCTTTGGGCAGTCATTCTTGAAGTGTCCAAGTTGATTGCAACCATAACATCTTATCTGGCTCATATCAACTTCAGATTTTGAGGTATTCCTTCTTGCTGGGAATGATCTTTTGAATTGATTTCTTCTCATCATCAGTTGTTGTATTCTTCTTGTTAGAAAGGCTAGTTCTTCTTCATTATCATCTTGAAGCATATCATCATCTTGAATTTCTTCTTTCTTTGATTGCTCTTTAACTTGAGATTCAAGAGTAATCATTTTCTTCTTTTGAGGTCTTTCTTCCTGTAGTATGGCTTCATGAGCCTTAAGAGATCCAATGAAATCTTCTAATTTCATTTCAGCAAGATTTTAGGATTCTGTGATAGCAGTAACAATATGTCTCCAATGTTTTGGAAGACATCTCAGTATTTTTCTAATTCTCTCATGTGAATTGTATTTCTTTCCAAGAGAGTTTAGTTCATTTATAATGATTGTGAATCTTCCATACATTTGATCCATAGTTTCATCTTCCTGCATTTCAAACAGTTCAAATCTTCTTATGCCAATATCTATTCTTGTTTCTTTTATACGACTGGTTCCTTCATGATGAGTTTGAAGAGTGTTCTACATCTCTTGAGCAGTTTTGCATTCCATAATCCTGTCATATTCTTCCCTGCACAAAGCACATTTAATAAATAATTTAGCTTTAGTATTTAGAAGTACCCTATCAACTTCAACAGTGAGCCATTCAGCTTGAGGCTTTGGAATGTTTGTGTCTTTGATGCATGGCACATATTCTCTATCTTCTATGACAGACCACATGTGATTGTCTTGAGATCTTAAGAACAATTCCATTTTGTCTTTTCAGTAATAATAGTCATCTCCTTCAAAAAGAGGTGGCCTATTTGAGGATCCTCCTTCAGAAATGGATTTTGCAGCTTTTGCCATTCCTTCCTGAATCTTTTCCTCTAGCACTTGTTAGATGCTCAACCTTGAGAGGCAGAGCTCTGATGCCAATTGAAGTAACAATATTTGTCACAAGAAAGGGGGGGGGGGGGGGGGGGGGGGGGGGGTTTGAATTGTGACCTTTTAAAATTTTGCTGCAACACTAATAGATGTTAGATAAAATGGTTAATAAAATAGTTAGGAGACCACTGAGAGAACGTTCTCTTAGTACGTTAAGTTGTGAGTGGAGTGTGTGATTTGTGTTTGATTAAAATAAAAACAAATGAAAGAGAGAATCATACACCAAGGATTTTATCCTGGTTCACCCTCAAATGACAAGGGCTAGTTCAGTCCCCACTTGCGTGAGATTATCCAATAATAATCTAGACCAAGATTACAATCAAACTTCAAACCCTTAACCCAATCCAAGGTTAAGAAACCAATCAGTAAACACCTACTGATTTTAATCTTCACTACTCAATCAGTTCTTCCTAATTGACTTGAGTTTACAACTTACAAAAGATGTGTATATGAAATGGATCTTTCAAGCTTATACCAACCTAAACTAGTTAGTATAGCTAAATAAATTTACACTCAAAATACTCAAAAGATATTTAGATCCTATGTTCTATTTGAGCTTTGAAGTATGAGTGAAAAGAAGAGCTTAGATTGCTTTATGATTGCAAGTGATAAGATATTGAATGCTTGTAAAAACTCTTGCTCTTCAATGTTGCCTTCACATGCTATTTATTGGCAAAGAAGTCCCTCGGATATTTGAACTTCAAATATGACAGTTGAGAGTGCCAAGATAGCCGTTGTGAGTGAGGCAAAAAGTCCAGTAAGATTTTGTACTTTCAAGTAGTT
Source organism: Trifolium fragiferum (assembly GCA_954870985.1). NCBI lineage: Eukaryota > Viridiplantae > Streptophyta > Magnoliopsida > Fabales > Fabaceae > Trifolium > Trifolium fragiferum. Next base: position 21,363,610 of record OX940789.1, read on the forward strand.
CTGGAGACCATTCTTCTGATGGTCTCTATAAGGTACAACTGAGAGGATGTCAGATTTATCCGTTCTTGACAACTGTAATGGGTTGTATTTGATCATATATCCGTTGATAAGTAATAGCCCACATGTGGAAATAGATAGCTACTAGTTTGGATAAGAATGAAGCTTGTATGAACAAAATCTGGGAGACCATTCTCCTGGATGTTGGAGACCATAGGTATTTCATGAGAGAGTAGCGCCCATTTGTTTAAACAAGTTGCTGCAAGCTGTGTGACAGTTGTAACACAGCAAAAACCTAGTAGAGAGGTAACTATTCATGTGTCCTTGCAAGGACGTGTGAATAGTGGCTTGATGGTACTTGTTTCTTCTTATATTGCCAAGTGTTTGTACTATGATATGATTCAAATATTCTTCTCAAACTGGTACAGCATGTTGTCTATCTCTTATTGGTCTAGATTAAATCTTCAATGATGCTTTTGGGGAACATAAACCCTTTTCAATTATTTGAGACATTGATGTTCTTAACTTTACTCCATGAAGAAGGTTCATTACTCAAAAAATGATTCCTTGCCTTAAATGACTTATTCCAAACTGTTGTGATACTTTAAATAACTCATGAAAAGTTCTTTGTTGTCTTGTATGACGTTGACTTAAATAAGTGCTTATTCAATGCAGCGTATCTTCAGGAGACCGTTCTGAGATCATTCTCCAGGACAGAATTTGAGATTCTTTTTAACTTGTGAATATAAGATAGTGATTTTCATTCCTTATATCTGTCTTATATAAAATCACTCAAAAGCACTTGTTAGATCACAAGATGATCAAAATCTAATTAAAATTTAATTAAGATTGTTTGTCATCTTTAAAACATCAAAATAGATTTTGTCTCAACACAATTAACTTTCACTTTAGACATATCGGTTTGTTAGTTGAGAATTCAAATATTAGAGGGCAAAAACCTCGATTGATTATAGGTCATCCTAAGACATTAGGGATTGATAATCAATTGAGAGGATTATGTACCAAGACATTGGAAATAGTTATTTAATTTAATCGAATCGTGAAACTAAGTTTGTAATTTGTTAGCATGCATGGAATACCAAGACAATAGTAGTTGGGTGAACCGAAAAGATCCAATCGCTTTCTCTCTTGACTTAAGAACCCTAATAATTTGCCGTTATTTTCCAAGAAACCATAATTCCAAAAGAATCCCCCCTTTTAATTTAATTGCAATTTTTACTTGCGTATGATCCCGATTACCGTGATTGATCCACTACAATATCTGTGGAACGATAATTTTATACTTACTTTCACACTTCGTCAAATGGCGCCGTTGCCGGGGATTGTTGATTGAATCAACAAGGCAATCGGAACATACGTATAGCTATTTTATTTTTATTTAGTATTTTTATTTTTTAGTCATATCCTATAAAAATCCAAAAAAAGATTTTATTTTATTTTTTTTAAAATTTTGATTGTTAGAATTTATTTAGGATCTTTATTTATTTTATTTTATTTTTGTTAGATTTTGTTAAATTTAATTAGATTTTACTTTTTTAGTTAGTAGTAGTAGTTGCTATATAAAAGAAAAAAAATTCTGATTAATGTCGTTTTCATTATGCCTTACTACTATAAAATTTCTCTAAGTTTTGTAGCAATGAATTCGAAATGGGCTGATAATGTATTGCTTGATTGCGAAGGAATTGGTATAATTTGCTATGAAATATTTCTACTATCTCATGCGCAAGAAAGTGTGAATAGAAGACTAACGTATTTGAAAAATAGATGTGGATTTTGTGGAGCGAATTATAACAATGACTTTTGTGAGCAAGTTTATTTAAAGGAAGAAGAGCGTGAAGTGATCAACATCGATTACAACTTTCAACTCAATAATATTTTGGATGAATTATTGAGGTCAAATCAAGTTGTTTTCGATGGATTTGAAGTTGAATGTAGTAATCTTGTTGAAAAGGCAAATTTGTGTGAAAAGATGGTTGAGAGTAAGATGGAACATTGTGCTATTGTGATAGAAGAACAAGATTTGAAAAACAAGATTAATGGCATAAGAAGAGTGAACCATTTTGATATCTATGTGACATTTGAGTCTCAACCAATGGAGCTTAAAGAGAGAAACCATTTGCCAAAGAAGCATCAATCTTCTCCAAAGTGGGAGAGCCCGTATTATAAAGCTTTAGTGATTGGAGCATGGGAGCACTTGATTCTCTATGCGAAATTTATGGATTTCTTACCAAACAAGCGGAAGAAGAATGATGATATATTTTTTCTGACATATATGCCACCCTAACAGGGGGTCATTGTTCGTCAAGCTATTGACGTTAAACAAGCGCATGGCCTATCTGGTCATGGACCGTCAAGCTATTGACGTTAAAAGAGTGCTTCTTGGGAGGCAACCCAATGTTTTTATTAAGTAATTTCTAGTTTTTGATAGGCCTTGCTTTGTGTTTGTAGGTTAAGCTAATGAGTAAAGTTGAGTCACGGGACGATTGGTAATGCTTGATTCCTTGAACTTGAATTTAATTTTGTCTTTTATGAATGCTTGGGTCTGTTTGAAAACTTGTGCACTATTTAAATTTGTTTGTTCTGAAATATGTGAAGTCTGTTGAGTTAGCATCTAGGATACATGAATATGTGATTTTCTTGTTGATTACCTTGTATGCTTGAATGCTATTAGAAAAGCTGAGGAAATTTTTCAAACATTGACCACTCGATGATCCGGCCAAGCCGTGAGGATTCGAGCCTACACAATTAAATTTTTTTTCTTGTTATGAGAGATTCCACAGCTTAGCTAATTCTCTAGAACTTGCTTATGTTCTCTTGATTGATTGATTGCTATGATTTACACACCGAGGCGAGTTGTTTTTACCTTGAGCCTTTTGAATCCATCCTTTGTAATGTTATATCCGTCGTTAGCCCCTTTGAGCCGAAAGAAAAAATGTTATTGTTTATCTCACCAAAAAATTTCACAAAATGAAACAAAAAAAAAAGATGATTTTCTTGGAGTTCAAACACATGACTAATATTTGAGCACATTGCTCATTATAAGTTTGGGGTTGTTTTTGAAATTAGCAACTGAATAAGTTTGGGGTGGGGTACTAGAGAACTAAAAAAGAAAAAAAATATAGACGCTTATCAGATAAAAAAAAAAAAAAAGAGGTGACTCATAAACCTCTAAAAAAAAGTGTGATTAAAAACAAAATTCAAGAAAAACAAAGAAGCGTTTTGAAAACAATAATAATAAGTTCTGTAGTATGAATTGTTAAAGTATAGGGGGAAAAAGAAAGAATTGTTCCAAAACAAAAAGGTGATCTTAGAAACTCCAAGTTTTTCTGCTTATCATCCAAAAACATCCGCCCCTTAACCTTAGCCCCATTATAACACAAAAGTCCTCTAAAGGTGTGAAATTGTATGTGTGTCGATTGACGTTAGAATGTTTGCAAGCCTATGGTTGAATAGCTATGACTACGTTGATGGAGTGAAATTTAACCTTATCAAACAGAAGAGAGTGTGAGGGAGTGATATGATTATAATTTGGTCAATATTTGTAAAAAGTTCTCTGTTTTTCGATAGCATTTTTGTGTGCAAGTATAGTCATTATAGGAATGATCATAGGAATGTTGACTGTGATGTTTACTTGACTGACTTTGCTGATTTGGAATGAAACTGTTGAGATAGTGTCAGGTTTTTCGATTGATACAGGAATTCCTTGAGGACAAGGAAAAGTTCAAGTTTGGGGTTGTGATGACTTCATGTAATTACTATGTTCTAACCACATTTCACGGTATGTTTAGGTAGTATTTTATATGTTATTATATAAGAAATAAAGAGAAAAAGAATCGTTACAAGATTGCTTGAAGCAAAAGAAAAAGAAAAAAGTTGAATAAAATCAGCACAATTTGCATCATGACATATACTCGGTATTTTGACCATATCTAGAGTTTCGTAACTCGGAATGAGACGGGGTTTGCGGAAAATGAAAGCTAAGATCAAGAGCTACAACTTTCATGAAGGAAAAAAAATCCATTTGCTTCTGTCTGTGGCGCCAGGAGCGGCGTGCAGCGCGGGCTCGTAAACCTAGGCTTATAAATTTAGATTTTCTCTCATTCTAAAACAGTTCGTGACGGCAAGAAAAAGGAAACTTTTGAGAGCAAGTCCATAAGAGTTCCTTATTTTGTAATGAATTCTTCTACTCTATCTTATGTTTATTCTTTAATTATGCGTAACTAAACGCTTTGATTGGATCATAGGGGATCCTAATTGCTATTGTTTTGAACCATGTATTTCATATGATGTGTTAATTAATTTACGAAGTTAGTTTCAATCAATTATCTCTTATTCTTAATGCTTTATACAACGTCGCGAATTGTATGATGATTATAATTGTTTGTTTACTAAGACATTAGAAGCGAATCAATTGACCTAGGGATAATTGTTCAATTAACTTTCACTTTAGACATATCGGTTTGTTAATTGAGAATTCAAAGATTAGAGGGCAAAAACCTCGATTGATTATAGGTCATCCTAAGACATTAGGGATTGATAATCAATTGAGAGGATTATGTACCAAGACATTGGACATAGTTATTTAATTTAATCGAATCGTGGAACTAAGTTTGTAATTTGTTAGCATGCATGGAATACCAAGACAGTAGTAGTTGGGTGAATCGAAAAGATCCAATCGCTTTCTCTCTTGACTTAAGAACTCTAATAATTTGCCGTTATTTTCCAAGAAACCATAATTCCAAAAGAATCCCCCCTTTTAATTTAAATGCAATTTTTATTTGCATATGATCCCGATTACCGTGATTGATCAACTACAATCTCTGTGGAACCATAATTTTATACTTACTTTCACACTTCGTCACCATCCTTTTACAATTGTTGTTTGATCAGACATTTTTTTTTTAAGTAATTATTTGACCAGACTTTAAAAAGTATTGTATGTTATTTTAGTGTTATGAAGAAAATTTTTTATAAATTTATAATTTATGCATTCAATGAAAATAAATTGATGGCCCTTAATATTTTAATGTTATTTTAGTGTTATGAATGAATTTCTGCAAATTTTATTCTTCAAAATAGGGATAAAAAAAATAATAAAATTGCTTACTCAACTTACTAATACATGTGGCAGGTTTTTATTTTTTTGGTTTTGTTTGTTTGACATTTTGTGTTTTGTAGAGAAACCGTGGCAGTATATACGGGAGTTGATGGGTGGGGGTGGCTGTGTTAGTTTGTTGTAAGGAGTATAAGTTAGGGTGTTCGCGGTGCGGTTTGTTTCGGTTTTGTTTTGAGGATAAAATTCATTTTAACTGCGAGATAAAATTGTATGCGGTTCGGTTTGATTCGGATAATTTTTAAAAAGTCATCTAAATCAGTAGCGGAGCAATCCAAAACTATTAGGGGGGGGGGGGGGCTATAGTTATAAATCGAATGCCGAAAAATACTTTAAGAAAATCATATTAAGAGTGTGTTTAATTTGGATTTTATTTGAATCTTTTAAACAAAAATTAAAATTTTTTAATAAATAATTGATCAAACATGAATTTTTATACACTAAAACTCTATTTCAAATAAAAAATTTAGTACTTTTTTCTCAAAAAAATATATTTGAATATTTTGACAAAATAAATTATACATTTTAAAATAGCTATAAATTATTAACAATAAAACATTAGAAGAAATGCTTCAAAAAGTAAATTAGAAATGATATTTGAATGATTAATAATAAATAATGTTTTTTAGAACAAATTTAAAGGAGCTTTATAACTCTCTAAGTTAGAAATGTCAACTTCCAAATAGAGGAAGATTGAAACCCCCGCAAACTAGAAAGCATTAAAAAACTGGAAAGTATAAAAGAAATCTGGGTCCAAATAGAGGGGGTTTAAAACCCTCGCAAAATAGAAAATAGTGAAACTACGCAAACTAGTTAGCGGGGGTTCAAAACCACCGCTAAATAAAATACATATGAAAAAGAAATTAAAAATTTTAGGGTGGTTATATACCTCTTCTGTATGCCTATAAATACAACCCCCAAAAACACATTATGGAGACACCAAAAAAAAAATTAGACTTAACGCAATTACTGTATCATTCATCATCACTGAATATACACCCCCTACGTTCCACACCGGAACATTTGGCGCCCACCGTGGGGCTCTGGTAAAACATTTCTCAGACCTCAGACAAGAAACAAGTCATAACCATGGCTTAACAACAAAACAACCAGCATAACACAAACTTACAGACCGAAGTTCGCCGTATACAAGCGAAGATGGCAACTTTGGAAAAAGAAAAGCAGAAGAGTTGGCCAGGCTCGCCAAAAAAGATGAGATTGAAGAATCTCAACCCCTGGCCAAAAACCTTTGGGATGCCCAAGTCCCAGCCAACTTCAAAATCTCCCAACTACCAAGTTTTGACGGTAAGACAGATCCTTTAGAGCACCTCATGGCAGTTGGCACCCAAACCGCAATCATTGGCGCTGAAGAGCACCTTAAGTGCAAACTGCTTTCTAGCACATTCAAGGATGCCACCCTCATATGGTATATGAATTTACCAAAACACTCTATCATTGGTTTCACTGATTTTCACAAAAAGTTTATAAACCAATTCTCGGGGAGCAAACACGTATAAGTAACCGCCACGAACATGTTCAGTCTCAGACAAGGAAGCTCGGAAACACTTAGAGAATACCTCGCCAGATTCAGTGAGGCTACTATCAAAGTCTCCAATCCAAACCAGGAAATGTTCGTGGCATCCTTTCGTAACGGCCTCAGAGCAAGACACTTCAACGAATCTCTGGCGCAAAGACCAGCTGAGACCATGCAAGAAGTTATGAAAAGGGCGGAATGCTATATCAAAGCAGAGGAAAGCAACACAGAGAAAAGATTAATAGATTACAAGGAACGAGGACCAGACACAAGGAGATACAAAGGATCAGATCACTATCAACGCCAATGGTCAGCAAAAGACAACAGGTACCAAGGAGGCCATAACAGGTCACATTATTAACCAGGAAGAAGGCCTTTCCCAGCTTATGACGAGTACGCACGCATGAACAGGGCAAGAGTACACGTGTTGGACGAAATCCTACATGCGGGTTTGGTCAAACGCCCACCAACCAAAGAAAACGACTTCATGATGGGAAGGAATAAAGATGAATGGTGCCACTACCACAGATGCAAGGGGCACGACACATAAAGATGTTATCGCCTGAGAGATTTGATAGAGGAACTAATCAGGAGCGGCCACCTAAAGAAGTTTGTGGAAAGAGCCACAAGAGACAACTCAAGGAAGAAGACGCCTCCAGGATCACCAGATCGCCGGCGTCAGGAAGAACCAAGAGGAGAGCAGACAAGAATAGCAGTCAACACCATCGCAGGAGGATTTGCAAGGGGCGGGGACTCTAATGCTGCGAGAAAACGCTACATGAGAAAATCAGAAATAGGAATAGAATCAGTAAGTCACGTATCTTTCCCACCAGCCCCTGACTTATCATTCTCGCCAAAAGACGCTACAGGAATCGTGCCACACGATGATGATCCACTGGTGATACAAGTACAAATTTTGAACTGCAATGTAAAAAGAGTATTGATAGACTCAGGAAGCTCAGCAGACATCATGTTCTGGGACGCGTTCAAAGCAATGTAGCTAGCAAGCGAACTGCTCCAACCCTACCAAGGAACTCTGGTAGGATTTGTAGGAGAACAGGCAGAAGTAATGGGCCACATCACGCTGTTAACAACCTTTGGAGACAAGCAAAATTCCAAAACTACTAAGGTGAGATACCTAGTAGTAAGAACAATTTCCGCATCCTATAACATCATCATAGAGAGACCCGCATTTAACACCCTAGGGGCGGCCATGTCAACATTATACTTGGACATGAAGTACCCCCTAGAAAACGGTGGAGTAGGAATCATAAGGGGCGATCAAATATTAGCTCGCCAGTGCTATGAATCCAGCCTGAAAGTAAAAAAGAAAGAAGTGGCGAAGGAAGTAAAGTACATCGCCAACATGAATGAAGTAGCAGACCTCGACCCAAGAGAAGATTTCCAAGATAGAAGAGTCAGCCCAATTGAAGAACTGGAAGAGATTCAGATAGCACTAGTACAAATATGACTTATTAATAAGCCTTTTACTTCAGTGGAAAAGATACCAGATGCAAAAAATAATATGAAGTACGTTTTACATCTGATTTCAATATTACCAGAAGTAAAAAATACATAGATATAACATTTTATATCTGAGCATTATAACCCCAGAAGCAAAATAAAACGTGGTGACAATCATGTAATTACTATGAAAATTGTCTAAATGGATTTTAATTCTGACCATGTTATCCCAGAGGTAAAAATTCTTAAATTTTGTTTATTTCCTTTCATATAGCCTCATATACGCGCAACACATATCCTCTTCCTCTCTCTTAGAACTGAAACCCTAACCAGAGAATCAACTGCTCTTCCTCTCAATCCAACGAAATCGCTCTTCTAGAATCAATCGTTCTTCCTCTCTCTCAAAGAATCGCAAAAGGTATGGTCACTGTTACGAATTTCTCTTGCTTTCACTGAATCCCTCTTGCTTTCTCACTCGACTACTCTCTCACACTCTCACTCGATTTCTCTCACTGAATTGCTCCAATTGGGAAGAATCAAGGCTCAGTCAAACGAATTGAAGGAAAAATCAAGGCTCACGGAACTCTAACTGAACTCACTGTTACGAATTGAAGCTCACTGTTATTACATTCCTCTTGATTCGGGTTACTCTTTTCCTTCATTGCAATTTAATTCAATAATTTTTCTTGGAATTTGATTGTATGTATGTTTTATGGAAACTGGGTGGAATTTGAGCATTGGAGCTATTTCTGTTAGAATTGTTTTTGAGCCTTATGTAATTGGTATTTGAGGGTAAAGTGAATGAATTAATACAATGATATTTGAGTACTCTAGTTTAAAGGTTTTCTGATGACTTGGTCTTGCTATCTGTCTAGATTGGTTTATTTGAACTTATTAACTAGTAGCATATGAATAAGGGTGTGATTGTTTAGGAGAAATTATGAATATAGAATAACTTTATTTTATCTTTTGTTATAGAAATAACTTATACATAAGCAAGCACTTATATGATAAGAGTTTATGTTACAAGCACTTAATTTAGTATATTGTTGTGCTCTGAAATTTAGTAGGTTAAATTACCACTGTTTGCTTACATTCAATTTCAAAATTTGATTGATATATTTGGTCAAACATAGCCACATAGTAAATAACAAATCTTTTTTGGAGAAGAGTAAAAACAAATCTAATAGAAGGGTTAATTTTAATTTCCTCTTCAAGCTTATCTGTGTGAAGTTTCAGCTGTAGGACAAGTTAGAAAAAGAACTTACAAGAAGTACTCTTTGAATCAAAACACTTTAGGAAATTTCATTTGCATATGTAAGTTCCAAGAGTTGCATATTAATGTTTGCTGCCACACGGTTTTCTAATTGTTATATCTTGTTTTATTTTCCAATCGATTGTGTTTTGTGTAGTCTCTTCATTTAAGGATATTCCTTTCTGATTTTGTTTTGTTGGATTGGATGGCTGTAATTCAGATGAGTGGCGAGGCAAATTCTATTGATGATTCAAATTGTAGTACTGGTTAATTCACTGCATATCTTGAGCTTGTATTAGATGCAAATGCAAGTTCGGACGACTCATTGTCAGATAAAGAAGTTGAAAGCAAAGATCAGTCAGAGTTTCAGGTACTCTCCATCACCTATTTATTATTATGTGTTTACAACATTATTTAAGCTGCTGCCTAGTGTGATTTTACTAATTTATTGAAATTTAGGTATGACTTATTCATGAGTTTATGATTTGTTAGAGGACTAAACATTGTTTTGATATGTTACCATGGTGCTTATATAAATAGATTTATCTGAAAATTTGGTTTGGATAGAGAGTGCAATGGCATTTGATATGTATCCTCACTGGTTTGTGGAATTGGAATTATAAGAACAACATTGTTGTATGGTATTATCTAGTCTTTGAATTTTTTTTCTTGTTTCATGTTTTCTGATCAAATTTCCCTCCACTACACTACAAAGCACCAATGAAACTGAGGGGTCTACTTTAGAAGGAAGCATGGAAAAAATATTAGGTAATTTTAACCATTTTAGTTGTTTCTTTCATTTTATCTGCTAGGAACATGATTCAATCCCGTCATTCTGTCTTAAAGATGTTGCAACTCTCTCTTTGTCAATTTGTCCCCTTGTCTTGTTAATTGTGGTAGATGTATGTGCGCATCCTGGCTCAATGGAAGGCATGTGTTTACGTTGTGGGAAAAATTTGGCTGGGGAATTTGGTGTGACAGTTGGCTACATGCAAAAGGTATATACTGTGTTTCTAATGATTATTTAATTGGAATGTAAATCCTTAAGGTCAATGGAAGGCAATGCTAGTTTCTGACTTGTTTTTGCTGCATTATTTAATTGGAATGTAAATCCTTAAGGTCACTTTGAAGCTTATGGAGTTTTCCCTTTTGGTGCAAAATCTTGAAAAAGAGAGGTAAATCATTTACGTGTTTGTAAACTTAGCTTATGTATATACAACATACATTTTATATTTAATTGGTAAATTAAAAGAATGTTGTAGTTGGAATCCTTCAATACTTAAATGAAACATCATTTTACAAAAGGACTCGATAATCATGGTTGGGTAGTTTCCAAGTCTTACAAAAGGATTCGATAATCATAGTTTCCAAGTCCTTCAATTCTTTATAATTGAATATTATTCCCTATGGTTTTGATAATATGTTTGGGACTCCTTTTCTCGAAAAGAAAAGCTTGGTAATTAAATTCTGATTTGGTTTACTAATGATTGTTTAGCCTAGGGAACTTGGAGATTTTTTCCTTACTTTCCTTTTTGACTAAATGTTTTAATGCAAAGCTTCCATGACAGTTTCATTATTTACAGGGTTTCAATTGTTTCACGTAAGATCTTAATGTAAATGTGGAATGGAAAAAATAAAGAAAAACACCATTTCCATAACATGACAATGAAGTATAAGTCTTCAGATTGAATTATCCCCTTTCCTTGTATGCATTAGTTAGTCTTCAACTATATTTATATATTGAAAATTAATAGGCTTGCATGAAGTGCTTAATCTCTCTGCTAATATTTTGGATATTGCAGGATATTCTTGTGATGCCTAAAATTGAGCCAAGTGAAAATGCACCATCAGCCACAGTGGAAACCAAAGGAACAACAGAGAGTGATAGAGCTGGTGGAAAGGTTCCAACTTTGTTTGTTTCGGTAGCTATTGTGCTCTTACTTTTAGGATACTAGTGAATATTTTATACTTTGATGTTTAGGTACTAAAATGTGTAAGTATATACAAATGGCGTGTTCAATTAGAACTTGCAGGGCAATCTTTACTTTGATTTGTTAATAAAAGTTTGTTCTTAAATCATTTATTGATTAGATAATGTTGGATGTTGAGTTATCATGTTCTTGATTTTAAATTTTGGATGATGTTTGTTGTGAAGTGATGTTTATATATGCAAGTTATGTTTTGGATTTTGGTTTGTGAGTTAGAAAAAAAAATGCAGGATTTTTAAAACAAAAATGCAGGATTTTTTTTTTTTTTAAAAAGTGAAGATTTCACATATGTGGAAAGTAAGGCCAGATGTTAAAAGTCCAATTTAATTTTAATAAAAAATAATTGGAAAAATGGTTTTCACATTTTACATCTGGCCTTCGCCAGAAGTAAAAAGTGCCTAACTTACTATATCATGTAAGTTTGCATCCCACTCTTGCCAGATGTAAAATGTGTGTTTCACCAGATGTAAAATGTACTTTTTGTAGTAGTGTAGGAAAAGAGGAGCATCAGACAACAAAGCTGGGAATAACCATGGAAAAGGAGGAGAAAGAAAGGGTCATCACCATACTGAAAAAAGAACGTAGACTTGTTTGCGTGGCAACCATCGGACATGCCAGGAATTGATGAAAGCATAATCACGCACAAACTAGCAATAACGCCTAACTTCAAACTAGTGTCCCAGAAAAAGAGAAAACTTGGTGAGGAAAGAAGAAACGCAGTAGATGAGGAAGTGGCGAAGCTCAGAAAGGCGCAGTTCATCGAAGAAATCAAATACCCAGAGTAGCTCGCCAACGTAGTCTTGGTGAAAATGAATAACAGCAGGTGGAGAATGTGCATAGGTTTCACTGATTTAAACAAGGCGTGCCCAAAAGATCCATACCCACTCCCTAGCATCGACAGACTCATAGACGGCGCGTCCAATTGCAAGATGCTTAGCTTCATGGATGCCTATTCTGGGTACAATCAAATCAAAATGAGCGAGGCGGACGCACCACACATAGCTTTCATGACAAACACCTGCAACTATGTTGAAGTAAAAAAGTATGTATAGTTTTTATATCGTTTCCTCAGGGATTGTTCCAAATCAGACACGAACAATTAGAATCATACGTATGTAAATTAAATTAAATAAAACAAGGGGGAGATTTCTTGATTCAGATTTCTTAACATAAACTCAAAAAAGTAAATAAGGTTGTAAGATTCAACGACGGAAGGCGATTGGATCGTTTCGATTCATCTAATTGCTTTTATCTCGGTAGTTCATGCCTATCAACAAATTACGACTTTAATTCCACGATTCGATTAAAAATAATAATTATGTCCAATGTCTTGGCATATAATCTTCTCAATTGATTAACGATCCCTAATGTCTTAGGATGATCTATAATCAATTGAGGTTTTTGCCCTTTAATCTCAGAATTCTCAATTAATAAACCTATATTTCTAAAGCGAAACTTTTTAATTCAATTATTGTAATTAAATACATTTTTATTTATGAAATAAACAATACGTTACACATCTTTAACAAATTGATCCACTAATAATAAACTCATAAATAATAACAACAATAAATGAGTTATAATTATAATAAAAAATGTATAATTATAATTCTTATACAACTTTAAAAAAATCAAATATAGTTTTATAAACAATTGATTGATTGGTTAATTAAAATATATAAATTAAATGAATAATGCACAAAAAAAAAAATAATGCCCAATTAAGTGTTATGTTTTTATACACATACTAATTTATCATGATTTTCATACTATTATGCTATTTCATTCCTTCATTAATTAGTATACTTTTGGTTGCTCAATATTATTACTTTGCTTTCATTAATCAGGATAACTTAGGTTTTGTTAACAATATAATATATATATATATATATATATATATATATATATATATATATATATATATTTATATGTTTCATAAATTGTTATGCACTGTAAATTCAATATATAATTACGTTTAAATATATATATATATATATATATATATATATATATTTTGTAAGAAGCATCCAATATTTAAACTTACTTATTGAAGCAAAATAAAATCATATTATAGTTATGGTTAAAATAATAAGTTTTGTGCTATTATTTGTCTAATTAATACTTATCAATAATATGTAGGCCCATACAATTTGTTATCAAACAAAATATATTTTTCATCAAACAGTAAGCCCATTAATTTAACCCGACCCATTAATATTTTAATCCTAAACCCATGTATATTGAAGAACAAAATACCCAGTTCATTATAATATTTGGTCTTCCAACTTTCTCTTCTTCATACGCGTGACCAAACAAAGACAACCTTTTTGTGCTTCCTTCCTTATCCGACCAAACCGGGACTACCGTCTACATCCATGGCTTCTTCTTCTAGAATCAGATATTTTTAAAAATTAGTTTTACTACTCATTTATATGTATTGAAATAGTCAAACTATAATGAATTCAAACCCTGTTAGATCTACACATTAATTTTCACTTTTGAGTGATAACATGTTGTTTTCAATAATTGATGATTGTAATCCAACTTAACCTTTCTTTGGTTTATATGCTATTAATTACTATATACTTAGTCTGTTTGTTGAATATGATTTTATTCATGCTTATTAAATTATATTTGAGTTAGGGTTTCAATTTGAACTAAAATTTAGTAAAGTCAAATGCCCACTGTAAAATATGATTTTCATGTACATTTGTTTTTTTATCTCCATTATAATATAACATAAACATGGTATTCATACAAATAATTTTTTGCACACAAAGAACTCCTATTTGGATGGACCTCAGCATGCGGCTCTTATAGTATGAAATCCTATAAAAAAAAAAAAAGTGTTGTCATAGTAATTATATTACTTATGTTGTTATATTATATGGTGGAAGAATGAGATTTGACATATTTCATCTTAAATTAATTACTCTTCATTACAATATTCTATCAACTGTTAATTTGTTTTTTAATTTTTATACAAGGAGAAATGCTGGAGATTCATCGTTATCGCCCAAAAAATCAAAGAAATTGAAACAAGTTGGTCCATCTTCCAAAATCAAGTGGAGATCGTTTGATACTATTATATACCCTGACAAGGTATCTTTGTGCTATAGAACATTGAAAGTATATTATATAATCTTAAAATTAATCAATTTCAAGGCAACATGCTTAATTTAATCAGTTATTATATTATTCAAAGCAGGAGGCAATTGAATTATGTCCTGTTTGGTTTAACCATTGGTCAGCTGACCTTAACTTGCTACAAACTGGATGAATTATTAATGATCATACCAATCAAAGGAAAAAGATTATGTTTAACAAGATCAATCAACAATGGTCTATCAATTCGGGAATTATGGTTGCAAAGAAAAACCTTTTTACTCATCCTACAAATGTTGTATTGTATTTTGAAGGGAATGGTAACAATTTTTCAAGTTTCCAATTAAGAAAACAATCAAAGTAGATACTGATTCAGATGAAGATATTGAGTCTGAGATTGATGATGAAGTAGCAGTCGCTGAAGAAAATGGTCGTTTTGTTCCTTTCTGTAAGTTTAAGCTGAATATGACTCAATCTCTGATCAACAAAAATCAAGCTTTTGTAAGTTTTTACTATTCCCTATTTAATTTGTTATTATTCATTTAGTCATGAAGAAGTAATTACAGTGCATAATATTTTGTACAATATAACATTTCCCAACCAAAACTTCAAAGTACGCTTTTAAGAAGGATCAGAAGTAGATTAATGTAAGGGATGTTAAATCAGGGAGAGTTTTTTATTGTGAGATCAAAATTGCAAGTCGAAATGAGCATGAGAAATACATTGGCAAATATTGGAAAAAATACATGGTTGCAAAACAGTTGAAGGTAGGTGATGTACTTGAGTGCACAATTGAAGATCCACCTAAATACATGAATGTCAAAGTCCTCCGTAATATGTCGATTGGGAGTTTGAAAGCAGAGAACTGATAATATGATTGAAGGAAGCCAAGTTTAAATATGTTTGTTAATCATTAATTATGTATGAAACTATGTGTTTTATGTTTATTTTTGGTAGATGTTAATCTCTTTGGCTGTTATGTTATGAACTTGGTTGTAAGCAGGTTAAGCTGCTTTTAAACTGTTATATTGTTAAGTTGTAACATGTGATATAAGTACATTTTCGATATTTGATTTGATAAAGACTTATTATAACCATATTTGTTCAACAATTAGTTTCATAAGTGGAGTGTACAACAATGTGGATTATTCTAATGGTTGTAGCTTAAAACAAAACAAACATATCAGGTTAGTGTTGTATATATATATTTAATTATGTTAATTTTTATGTTGGTTATAATCTTTCATTTTGTCAACAATATTGATAATTTATATATGATAATAAATGATTAAGTTTTTATAATTAAATTATTTCATTTCATTTTCAAGTATTTATTGGTTGAAGAATTATCAAGATGTTTTGATTTGTTATTTTATATTATATAAACATATTATTATATAATTATTCAATAAGCAGTATCATTTGGTTATATAATTATCTTTAATTAAAATGCTATAATCTATAATTAAAGTTTTGTTAATAATAGCTTGCTTGATGAACAATATATACAAAAAAAAACATGTGCGTTGCACGAGTCTAATACTAGCAAGCCAACATATGGGAAATCTGTTTCCTTGCCCACCCCGACTTGCTGCGCCATATGAAGTGCGTCATCCAATGAATATTGGTAACTAGCATTCCTAATTCCTTCTGTACCCCGCTTAACCTTGAGCCAATACTTGAGATGAAGATCATTATTGAAGAATGCCGGGAGAGAATTCACAACACTCTGCACCGAAAGTTTCCATTCAAATGTCACAATGTGCATTAGACGTTTCGCGTTGCCCTCGATCATATGTTTGAACACAAACGCCCAACAGTTTGCTAAACACAAAATAGATTCAATATCAACAAAATAGAAATCTGCCAGCAAAATAGATTTAATTCGCAGCAAGCTAAACACCCAAAACACATATTTTTAGCAAGTTAAACATTTAACATATATATGCCATTAGATTCAATATCAACAAAATAGAAATCTGCCAAAAAATAAAAATCAATTTTAGCTAAATAAAAATCCAACATTTTACACGAATTTAAGAAATGAAACGTATGACAACTAAGCTGGTTTTCTACGAGGATGGGAAAACCTCCTTCCTCGAGTACGTGATAAATCGAAATCCATCTGAGACACTCGGATGCTGTAACTTCGGGTTGAACCTCAGCTCTAACACCAGCTGAAATATGCAATGCAAGTCCGCGCACCATCTCGACATACACAACCTCCTCGTCTGTATAAGAAGCCCTAATCTGAGGAGGCATCTCTTACGGTGGGGGATAAAGTCGCAGTCTATGATGTTCTCTTAGCAGCTCCAGTTGAGCGAGTCTCTCCCTCTCCCTTCTTTGGGAGACTACGAGCCTAATACCTCGGGGTGGGGGCTAAGCCATTGCTAGAGAAGATAGACTTTGCCTTTGTTTGGTTTGGCGTTGGACAACACTAAACGCTCGTTTCCTGACTCCAAACGCGATTTCGTCAATTTATGGGTTGTTTGGCTAAAAGCAAACGTGAATCTCTGCGACGTGATTTTCTACTAATATGTTGTTCATCTTCCTCTATTAACTAATATGTTGTTCTGTTCGTTGAAGTTTTCCAGTGGTGTTGTTGTTCTGAAGTTCTGGGATACATCGACTAGTTTGTTTATTCGAAAGGTTAAAGAAGAAGAAAACCATTGGGTTGTAATACTTTGACCCGACCCATTTTTCATGTTACCCTTTTTTTTCAGCTGTTACCCTTGTTTTGTTACAAAAGACTTTTTTTTTTCCATGTATTTTTTCCCTGTTTAATTTATTTTTAAAAAAGTTGATGGAAACAATGTTTATTTTTTTTGTTAGGGAAACAATGTTTATCTTTATCATGAATTAAGTTTTTTTAAAGGAAACAATGTTTGAAACAATGTTTATCTTTTTTTTTTGTTAGGGAAACAATGTTTGATAATTTTTGTAAAGGGTTTTGAATTGATCAGAATATAATTTTCTATAAAATAATATAAAAATTTATTGGTAAAACAAATAAAATAAAGATAATTTTTTGATAATTTTTCATTTAAGTTTAAATAAAAATTGTGTCGAAAAAGTTTTATATAAATTAAATCCATATTCATTTTGGTAATTACACATACAAAATCAATTTTAGTTCAAATTATCCAAACAATATAAATATAAATAAAATTAGAATCACTTTTAGTTAATGTATACAAACATAAATCAATTTATGCTCAACTCACTTCTGCTAGAATCAATTCTTTTCACCGCCGAACCAAACACACACTCAAATGTGCGTTTTCCTGAAGGTACAAATTGAAGCTTCTGCGGCAACTCAACGTGATTCTTGAATTTCACTTTTTATGACAGAAAATATTTCCCTAATTACCCATGGCTTCTATGTTTCTACAATTGCAAACCAATTTTCTTCATGTTGAAAATCTGCTTCTCTTTTATGTAAAAGTTGCGGCAACTCTCAGATCTGCTTCTCCTTGCTGCAAATTTGGGTGTGTGCTACGGTAGCATTCCAAGGTTAGGGATGACCGAAAGATAGATGGGCTCTCATTTTGCGAGTAAAAAAGAAAAGAGTAATGGGCTCCAAAGTCCAAATGTTCATTGTATATTTTTTGTGTCTTTGCAATATCAGGAAAAAGTGAAACAATAATACAATTTCTTTCCAAAAAATTCTTTTGGATAATAATTGGGTAGCTTGTTAAAAAAGAAATCTTTTGATATTCGTTGTAATTTATAGATTAGTAAAAAAAATAAAAAAATCCTAACACAAACAAAACAAAATTTAATAAGAATTCTCTATCAAAAAAAAAAAAAATTAATAAGAATTATTAAAATATGTAACTAAGTAATTTTAGTAATTGTTTTATGTTTTATGAAAAAACACATTAAAACCCAATTTGGTAATTATGCATCAAAAAGCAATTTTGATTCAATTTATCCAAACAAATCAAATATTAAGAATCACTTTTGCATTAATGTATCCAAACATAAATCAATTCCGCTCAATAGCCAAAGAATATTCTTGTCCCATAAACCCTGGACATGTCTCAACAACAGGATTTTGTATGAAAATAAAAAAGCAGCTATGTCCAAGAGTTAGCGTGATTCAATATTTTCATTTCCCACATTTTTTTACTAACTCCACCTCGATAGACAGAGTGGATATATTTTTATTATCTTAAATAATTGAAGCGTTAAACTTAATTGATAAATAGTTCTCAAATTCAAGACTTATCAATCAATTATACTAATAAGATAAGATAAGATGCCCTTGCATTGCACGGAAGAATATATGTAATAAATATACAATCATTAAATAGATGGAGGATTGAATGTGCAACACAAGGGCATCTTGCTAGTATGCCCTCAAAGTGGAGTATTTTATGTTTGAGTCAGATATTACAAGTTAAACATGTGTAATAATTATTTATTTTTTTGATAAGTATGTAATAAATTATTAAATATGATTGTAAATTGTGATAAAATAGTAAGTCGGTCCACCTTAAATTGAATGGTCACAAGTATAGAGCTACTAATTATTCTCTATTTTAGTAAGTATGAGTATAACATTTAAAACTTTTAAGTATGATAATAAAAGTCTCTATATCTAATGTAGTGCCTTTAGATGAACAAATAGCATTTCTCTTGCACACCATAATCAAAAGGTACAACAGCTCGAGCGATAATAAACTTGTAGCATTGAGGTCATCTTACTAATTCTAAACTCCTAAATCTGAAAAGTATACTTCCTCCAAACTATGTTTCAAAGGATGATATTGTTGTTTTCTTGTTGTTCCCTGTTAATAGTATGCTCCTATACAGTCCAACTGGTAAATGGGACAAATGTGAAGGAGCAACAATAATCATATATCCCCGCTACTGTAGAAGATCAAATGCCATGAACTCATCATTTCCATCACAAATGTGATTTCTCTCAATTTAATCACAAAACTCACATTTCTTTGTCAACAGGCAGACACCAAAGATATTGAAAGTATTTCTACCCAAAGAAAAATGTGTTCAAATCTTCAAGGTGAAGTTAAAGTCACATAACTGTTGAGATAAATTATTTTTGAAATCTCATATTATTGTTCTAAAGTGGTACTCTAGAATAGAACTACCTACTCCACTATTTTTCTACTTAGTATACAAGATTCTGAAAAGAAAGCAGATCATTCTCAAGATAAGCCCATTAGCTGCTGCTCCCCAATTCAATTATATACATGCATATAATACATATTGCGTTCATGTTTCCATGCATATACAACTCAAGAACCGTGTCTGTCGGTGACAAAGAATTGGGCACCCAATAAATTTTATCGTTCACACTTCAATCGAGTTGAGTTGGACCTTGTATAATACCGAGGTGGAAGTTATTGTTCAACTAGTCTACATTCCTACCATCGCATGCCATAGCCTTGAGGGAGAGTAATAGTAAGAACGATCATCCGATCCCAGGATCAGATGCATCAGGGTCCAATTCCATGCGGGTAACTACAGTTCCTTCATCCCACACCTCCCTGAATCTGCAAACACATTGCAGAGACAAATCTTAATTCAGGAACACCACCTAATCACGGAGAATAATTATTGTACGTTAAAACATGTTAGTGATCATCTGATGGAATGTTGAAAAGGAACTGTGAAAAAATCCACACTTGTCTTGTACATCTTACCAAACCTGAATGCAAAGACATCACACTTCTCTCGTATTAAATGTGCATCTATTTGTCACCCCCCCGAAAGTATTATGGAGGGAGTTGTTGGAACAAAATTATGATTTTGTATCTCCTTAATTGATTTTGATGATAACAATGTATTTAAAGTTAAATTGGAGTACTAATAATTTAATTCAGTGTGCAGGATTAAAAGTTAAAATTTGCGTACTAAAGAACCTTAGAATTTCTGAAGGAATTACTTCTGAGCTCACCAGATCTGAAGCAAGTAATTCTGAGCCTATGAAACTCTGAAGTTATTATCTGAACCTTAGAATTTCTGAAGGAATTACTTCTGAGCTCACCAGATCTGAAGCAAGTAATTCTGAGCCTATGAAACTCTGAAGTTATTATCTGAACCTTAGAATTTCTGAAGGAATTACTTCTGAGCTCACCAGATCTGAAGCAAGTAATTCTGAGCCTATGAAACTCTGAAGTTATTATCTGAACCTTAGAATTTCTGAAGGAATTACTTCTGAGCTTACCAGATCTGAAGCAAGTAATTCTGAGCCTGTCAAGCTCTGAAGCTATTATCTGAAGGCTCGTCAGAGATAAGTGTTAAGCTACATTTGAGAGTACAATTTTATTGAAGACTGTGCCTGACTAAGTCCAAACGCAGAAACCAAGAATGAAAAGGTTTGACCATGGAAAGGTCCCTTTCAAGTCAGGCTTCAGAAACGATTATTTCCATATTTGGCTTTCACCAAGGTTCAAATATCAAAAGCCAAAAGGAATCTCTCATTTTGTAGTAAACGTTAAGCTCCTAAGCTACTGCAAATCAGAACAGCTAATAAGCTCACTGATCTATACAAAGGAGCGTCTCAATTCTTCAAACGGCTATAATCTTCAACGTTCATTTTATCATCTATAAAAGGAAGAAGATTTGTGAAGAAATGAAATCAAGACTTAAGCTTCTGAACGTGCTGAAACTCTGTCAAATTCTGAAGCTATCAAACACTTAGAAACTTTGTGATAATTTTATAAGTTAGTCTTGTAACTGCGTTGTATTTTGTAAACACCTCTGATTGTATATCAAGTGTTAATCTGTTATCTTTATTAACATTAAAACCAGTTGGAAGTCTCTTGCTTTGTGCTTGAGCATTGGAAGTCTCTTGCTTTGTGCTTGAGCATTGGAAGTCTCTTGCTTTGTGCTTGAGCATTGGAAGTCTCTTGCTTTGTGCTTGAGCATTGGAAGTCTCTTGCTTTGTGCTTGAGCAGTTTGAAGTCTCTTGCTTAGTGCTTGAGCATTTGTAATCTGAGTGATTATAGTGAAATCTCTTGTGAAAGACAAGAGGACTGGACTACTCCTGTTAGTGGGAGGAACCAGTATAAAAATTCTGAGCATCTCTCTATCCCTATCCTCATATATTGTGTGTGTTATACCTTATCCGCTGCAATTTGTTTTAACTTAGAAAAAGTCTTAACACAATTCAACCCCCCCCTTCTTGTGTGTTTTTCAACCTTCAGGAGTATGTTCCATAGTACTCCACAAGGTATTAACTGATAAGTAAATGCTCTAATTGATCAAGATATCGTTCGTAATGGAACAGTTCGTGTTGGAAAGAAACCAGTCCTCTTATTCCAATTTTATCCTAATAATTATACATGCATCGGTATTGAAAGAGAAACAAAAAAAAACTTAAGTCAAGTGGAAGTTCTAATAACGAACCTTGTACCATCAACACTAACATGAAGAAACTCCCCATTTTGCCAACCATCTTTGAAGTGACCAAAGAAGATATCACCAAAAGTTTGTAAACATCTGTCGCCAGATTGAAAATAAAGCCAACCCTACACAATCAAGACTAAACAACTGAGAAGAACTAATCCATCAAGATGAAAACTAGCTCAACTTCCCTCCATTTAGGAAGCTCTAGGACCATTCTTTTTTGGCACGAAATTAACATATAATCCTCAAAGAAAAACTTAGCCTAAAATCATAAGGCATTTCCCCTTATTTTCTAAATTTTGCTGAACATCAACATTTTTTCCTTAATTAGGTCTATAATGCATTAGATAAAGAACCAAATTATCTTATCTTAACCTTGTCGATTAAATGTGGCAATCAATTAAGTTGAAGGAAAAGTATAACAGAGTATAGCCTCGAACCTTCCCATGCATCATGTCATCCCTCCATGAACCCTGATAGCGCTCAGCATTATTGAAGTAGAAAAAACCTAAACCTGATCTTTTTCCATACCGCCACATGCCATCATATGCACATCCATCAGGTAAAGTCAAACATCCCTGCAAACTTTGATATACTAATATGACATATTACAAAAGGTCACAATCCATAGAAGTGGGTGTTACCAATACAGGACCTCGGAAGAGGAAAGGGGGGATTATCAAAATATTTAGAAGAACACAGAACAACTTTCCTTTAGGTAGTCCCCCTTGGATGTGGCCCCTGTATGATCCTCTGTTATATCTAATTTTCACAATACGAGTCAACTGTTTTTGTGAATGGCATTCTGCTTCCTGAAATAAGTTGATAGTTACCACATATAATCATTTACGTTATACTTACATAGTGAGCATTGTTGGTGTACAAGGTGATGAATCAATGGAATAGTAAGAAGAGGACAAAGACAGCAGCCACACAATATGAAAGGGAGAATTAAATTGTATTGATAAAAGAGTAGCTATTTATACAAAGAGTAAAGTTTGCCACATAGGC
Organism: Trifolium fragiferum; assembly: GCA_954870985.1. Taxonomy (NCBI): domain Eukaryota; kingdom Viridiplantae; phylum Streptophyta; class Magnoliopsida; order Fabales; family Fabaceae; genus Trifolium; species Trifolium fragiferum. The sequence continues at coordinate 21,386,478 of OX940789.1, forward strand.
CCTAAAAATGAAAAGACTTAACATAGTAAATACTAAAATACCCTTAAATATAAATTACTTCTAACACCATCCCTTAATTTATATTTAGACAAAACTGACAACACCAATTCCATCCCTCAAACGAAGAAATTGATCAGTTTTGATAGCCTTTGTCAACACATCTGCCAGCTGCTTCTGAGTGCTACAGTGCACAACTTCAAGCACTCCATTCTGAACCTGATTCCTCAGAAAGTGATACTTGGTCTCAATATGCTTGCTTCTTCCATGCAGCACTGGATTCTTGGCAAGATTGATTGCAGACTTGTTATCAATCATCAGCTTCAGAGGCTTGTTTACCTTGATCTTCAGATCCTGCAGCAAGTTCAGAAGCCACACAGCTTGGCATGCAGTCACAGCGCCTGCAATATATTCAGCTTCACAGGTTGATAGAGCAACAACAGGTTGCTTCTTGGAACACCACGAAATAGGACCTCCCAGAAATTTAAATAAATATCCAGAAGTGCTTCTTCTATCAACTCTGTCTCCACACCAATCAGAATCTGAGTAACTCAGAAGTTCTGATTCAATCCTTCCTTCAGAGGGAAATAGCACTCCATGCTTCAGAGTTCCCTTGATATACCTCAGAATCCTGACAGCAGCTTGGTAATGGGACCATTTTGGTTTACTCATAAATCTGCTAACCATTCCAACTGCAAAACAAATATCAGGTCTGGTATTACACAAATACCTCAGAGAACCAACCAACTGTTTGAAGGTTGTAGCATCCACATCCTCTCCATCAGAATCGGAATCCAACTTTTGATTCGTATCAGAGGGTGTGATAGCAACTTTGCAATTCTCCAGCTTAAATCTCTTCAGAAGCTCAAGTTCATACTTCAACTGATGCAAAATGATTCCTTTCTCAGAATATAGAAATTCCATCCCTAGAAAGTAACTCATTTTTCCAAGGTCTGTCATCTCAAACTCATTCATCAGAACCTTCTTGAACTTAGCTATCTCTTGTTCAGAACTTCCTGTCAGCAATATATCATCAACATACAAACATACCAGAATCATATTGCCTTCTGAAGTGTGCTGAACATAAACACCATACTCCAACTCACATTTCTGAAACCCTTGTTTCTTGAAAAATGAATCAATCCTCATATTCCAGGCTCTGGGCGCTTGCTTCAATCCATAGAGGGCTTTATGCAATCTATACACCATCCCTTCCTGATTCTTTTTCTCAAAACCAGGAGGTTGTGACACATATACCTCTTCTTGTAATGGACCGTTCAGAAATGCAGATTTCACATCTAAATGCATCAGAGGCCAATTCCTGTTAGCAGCTATTGCAATTACCAGTCTAATTGTTTCGTGCCTTGCTACAGGTGCAAACACTTCAGAATAATCTAGTCCAGGTTTCTGTAGAAATCCTCTTGCTACTAACCTCGCTTTGTGTTTGCCAATTGATCCATCTGGCTTTAGTTTCTGCTTGAAAACCCATCTGAGGCTGATGGCTTTCTTGCCTTTTGGAAGTTCTGAAAGCTTCCAAGTCTTGTTCCTCTTTATAGCATCAAGTTCTTCTTTCATGGCCTGCAACCAGACTTGTTGCTTAAGAGCATCTTCTGTGCTCACAGGTTCAGAATCTACTAACATTGCACACTGAATAATTTCTCCCTCAGAGTCTACTTCAGTGTCTTGCAACATTTCAAATCCTGCAAATCTTCTTGGGATGCTTCTGATTCTCCGTAGCCTCTGAACTTGTTCAGAAGCACCTTCAGAAATTCTTTCTTCAGAATTTTGGCCTTCAGAATTCTCTTCAGAATTTTGGCCTTCAGAATTCTCTTCAGAATTTTGACCTTCAGAATTAGCTTCAGAATTCTGACCTTCAGAATTAGCTTCAGAATTCTGACCTTCAGAATTAGCTTCAGAATTCTGACCTTCAGAATTAGCTTCAGAATTCTGACCTTCAGAATTGGGTTCAGAATTCTGACCTTCAGAACTGGCTTCAGAATTCTGACCTTCAGAATTGCCTTCAGAATTCTGACCTTCAGAACTGGGTTCAGAATTCTGACCTTCAGAATTGCCTTCAGAATCAGAGTCAGATTCAGAATCACCATCAGACTCAGAGTCACCATCAGAGTCATCTCCATCTTCTGAATCATCTTCAGAGCCTTCAGATTCTGACTCACCTTCAGAACCATCCTCTGAGATTCTCACATCAGAATTTGATTGAGACTTGTTCCAATCCCAAATTTCAGATTCCTTCACAATGACGTCTCTACTGAATTCAATTTTATTAGTCTCTGGACAATAAAGCTTGTACGCACCTGTACTGTGGTATCCCACCAGTAACATTACTTTGCTTCTATCATCCAGCTTCTGTCTTCTGGCTTCTGGAACATGTTTATAGCATACAGATCCAAACACCTTCAGATGACTAACACTTTGCTTATCTCCAGTCCACTTCTGAATAGGAACTATTTCCTTCAGCTTCTTCGTTGGACATCTGTTGAGCACATATGTTGCAGTGGCAACAGCTTCTCCCCATAAGTGATGAGGAAGCTTCTTCTCTTTCAGCATGCTTCTCACCATATCAAGCAAAGTACGATTTCTTCTCTCAGCAAGACCATTGTGTTGAGGAGTATATGGAGCTGTAACCTCATGCTCAATTCCATTCTCCTCACAGAAAGTTTTAAACTCATTAGAATTAAACTCACCACCACCATCAGTTCTGAGAATCTTCAGCTTCTGACCACTCTGTTTCTCAGCCTTCACCTTGAACTTCTGAAACGCAGCAAACACTTCATGCTTGAACTTGATGAGTGTTACCCATGTCATCCTTGTGAATTCATCAACAAAAGATACAAAATACTTGTTTCCTCCAAGTGAAGGTACTGGAAATGGTCCACACACATCAGAATGTACTACTCCCAAGGCATGTTTTGCTCTTGGAGCTACTTCTGATGCAAACGGCAGTCTTGGTTGCTTCCCTTTCATGCACACCTTGCATGATTTTTCAGGCTTCTTGATTATAGGAATTCCATGTACCAGATTCTTTGACTTCAGATGCCCCAAGCTTCTGAAATTCAGATGACCAAATCTTCTGTGCCACAGCTCACTATCCTTCTCAACACTTGTTGCACTAAGACATTCAGAGTCTGCAGTTCTAACATTCACCTTGAATGTTCTGTTCCTTCCCTGTTCTGACTCCATAATCAGTTTCTGATTACCGTCATACAGCTTCAGAAGATTGTCTTCAATAGTAACTGAAAAACCTTTCTCAATCAATTGACCCACACTCATCAGATTGCTTTTCATGCCTGGTACATACCACACGTTCTGAATCAATGCTGCTTTCCCATTGTTCAGAAAAACTTTGACATTTCCCATACCTTCAGCGTTGAGGTATTTATCATCAGCACATCTGATCTTTGTACTCTTTCTAGAGTCAAAATCAACCAACCACTTCTTGTTTCCAGTAAGATGGTTTGAACACCCTGTATCCATATACCACCACTCTGAATTCATATCATCAGATTCAGAAGCCATTAGTAAAACAAATTCACTATCAGAGTCATCAGAACTTCTGGCTATATTTGCTTCTTCTGACTTTCTTTCTTTGTTTGACTTGCACTCAGATGCAAAATGGCCAAACTTCTGACAAGAGTAACACCGTACCTTTGTCTTGTCTTTTCCTTTCTGAACATACTTCTGCTTTCCAGAAGTTGAGGCTTTTGAATTCTGAGCTCCTTCAGATCTAATCTTGGCTTCTGACCAAGACTTCTTCTGAAGCTTCTTCTCAGAAGCTGCTTTCAGAGCCTGCTGCTCTACTTCTCTTTCAGAGTTTCTCTCAGTTAGACGCAACTCTTGTGCTTCTAGACTGCTCTGTAACTCTTCTATTCTCATGGTTTCCAAATCTTTGGAATGTTCAATAGATACAACAATGTAATCAAACTGAGGGGTAAGGGATCTCAATACCTTCTCAATGATTACTTGTTCTGAAAGAGTTTCTCCACAAGCTTTCATCTCATTAGTAATCAGAATTAGTCTGGAGATGTACTCACAAACCTTCTCATTGTTCTTCATGTTGAGATTCTCATACTGTTTTCTGAGGGTTTGAAGCTTTACCTTCTTTACTGACGCATCACCACCGTAACACCTTGTCAGAAGATCCCAAGCCTCCTTCGCCGTCACTGAATCAGCAATCTTCTCAAACACACTCTCACTCACACACTGATGAATGTAGAACAACGCCTTCTGATCCTTCTTTCTTGTAGCTTTCTGCGCCTCTTTCTGCTCCTCTGTTGCATCTGCTGCAGCAGGAACGTATCCTTCAGTGACAAGCTCAAGCACACCTTGAGCACCGAACAATACAAGCATTTGTTTCATCCAACGATTCCAGTTTTTGCCATCAAACACTGGAAGCTTGGTACTCATGCCACCGTTTCCGTTCATCTTAAACCTTGTACAGTACACTCAAATCTCACTAACACTCGTGTTTCCCAATCCCACAAAATCAGAAAAAGTGATTCTGGATTTTTGTTCAAGATTCAACACAAATCAAGAACCAAAAATCAAACACACACAACTCACGTTTCACTCGTGTTTCCCGTGGATTCGAACCGGAGCTCTAGATACCAATTTGTTGGTGTACAAGGTGATGAATCAATGGAATAGTAAGAAGAGGACAAAGACAGCAGCCACACAATATGAAAGGGAGAATTAAATTGTATTGATAAAAGAGTAGCTATTTATACAAAGAGTAAAGTTTGCCACATAGGCCCTAAAAATGAAAAGACTTAACATAGTAAATACTAAAATACCCTTAAATATAAATTACTTCTAACAAGCATGAGGCAACTTTCATACTAATGAAAGTTGTAGAAGAAATATCCGTCCAGCAAGAACTCCTGGCCTCCTAAAAGGAGTATCGGAAATCTTGTCTCCAAAAAGGACACCATTCTTACCCAAGTCAGCAACAGCTCCTAAAGTAGCCTTAGATACTCTATCCCTCAACATATTTACAGTAGCAAGAGATTGTTCATTTTTAGTATTACTCATCCTTGGGTCAGGACTGTTGTTTCGTACTTGGGGAATTAGGATAGTCTTTCAACTGTCTTGACTGTTTTACACCAATCGGTAGATTAAATACATTGACAGTGGTACCAACAGATCCGATTTCCATATACTTAGGGTGCGTTTGTTTAAGCTTTAAAAAAAATAGATTTTTCTTTGTATTTTTGAAAATAAATTTTATAAAATTGTTTTTCAAAATATTATAAGTTTTTTTATATTCATTTTTTCTAAATTTAAACACTAATTTTGACATTATATAACATAAATGTATTTTATTGAAGATCAAAACATAGTCAAAATCTCAATTTTTACAAAAAGTTATATTTCAAAAATGATTTTTATGAAAATCTATTTGAAATAGCTTCAAAAAAAGTGATTTTTTTGAAATTTTGATATCAAAAATTTTTTTCAATAAAATGATGAAATACCTAAAATGACATTTTGAGAATAACCATTCAAACAAAATTTTCATTTAAAGCTTTTATAAAAAATTTCTTTGTAAAAATTTTTTACACAAAATTATATTACACTATAAAAATCTATTTTGAAAAAATCTATAACAAAGGCACACTTAGTACCATCTCTCACATGTTCAGTAACTTCACCGCTAGCCAAGATTCTGTCTTGGAAGCAGCTCTCTAGTCAAAGAAGGTATCCCTAGGTAAGGCAGGACAACAAGAAAATTAGTGTCTTGTTTTAAGATAAGGTGTCAATTCATCGTAAAGTTATATCGAAGGTCAATGTAAACAAGCTAACTAATGATATCATAAGAATGTTAAGAAAGTTACCCTCTTGGTTCTGCATACTAGTCGACGAATAAGAGCTAGCCTCGGTTTGGTCAGAATCACACCCATCATCTCTGATTACATATATTCACAATTAGTCATATGAACAAATACAAAAGATATGATACTGATGCGATCTACAGATTAATACCTGACAGGAGAGATATTGTCATCACCAATGCTCAAGTGTGGTATCATGTCTGCGTAGGTCTCTATATTCTCTCAAATACTGTTTCCCAATGAAGCGTCCTCGGTCTGATCAGAGTTGACTTTTTTAATCTCACTTGAAAAGCTCTCCCAGGTATCTCTAATTTGTTCTTTCTGCTTATTCATGGCACGCAACACGAAAGGAAAACGTTGTACAAGCCTTGATAATATGCTCGTTTTCTGAGATGTGTTCATTTCACTATAACTGTAATATAAAGCAAATGACTTAATGACCCAAAGATTATCCACAAAGAGAAGGTAAGTTAATTGTAATGCTACAAAAAGGAATTAAAAATACTCGAAAGTTGGTAAGCAACATGATAATATCTTCATTTCCGATCCATCGCCAATAACTAGAGTCTTTAGTCCAGTCAGTCAAGAGTCTACTTGCAATGGTCCAGTTTCATAATTTACATGAGTTCAGTTGTAGTGATCATAATCAAACCCATTCCTTTTTATGCCATGTATCATATCTATTCACTCAAATCGTATTCTACTGTTCAACGAAGTTACTTCTGAGTGTCTCACTGATATTAAAAGGAGTTCGTTTCAATTTAATTGACGTTTTCGTTTTCCGTGTCAAATCATTGACCATGAATTACTACTAGTATTTATTCCATATTTTAATAAATATAAAAATTATATAATTGCATTCAATAAAGAAAATACTTTCGTAGTATTATTTTATAGTAACTTTTCATAACACAAAGGTTCACCTCGGAAAGCGAGAAAGTCAATTAAATGGAAAAAATTGGGGGGTTAGGGGGGGGAGTATGATGCGGCCACCTACCTGAATGCCATTACTGTTGTGACAACTAATTTGGGTTCCATTTGGGGATCAGGCATTAGACTCAAAACTAATTTCCCTTTGAAGTCTGGAGTCAGGTGAAAAGCCTGAACAATTTCTTCCATATCACAGCAAAATAACATCTGGGTTTGAGTGAATGCATCCAATTAAAACATCTGAAGCCTGAATTGAGAGAAAAGGAAAGACTCCCTCAGTGTCAGAGAATGAAGAATACATCCACAAGCAATTCTGCTGATATTATAAATTCTGAAAATGGTCATACTTCAGGATCTTATAATGAAATTAATGGAGAGTTCTGAGAGCTCTTATCTTTTTTTTTTTTTTTTTTTTTTTTTGGTTTTCACCACCAGTTGAATCTGGTTCGGGAGTCAGTTCTGGTATCAAGTGGTTGCGGGGGATCGAACCGTAGTCCTCCCTACCAAGTTCAGCGCCAATCACCACTGAACCAACTAACGATTGGTTGAGAGCTCTTATCTATAGTCCTACATCTATAGCTCAGTATATCCATTGAAGCAGAATTCTGGGAATATGGTCAAACTTAAAGCTCAAACATCTAACATGCAGGAGTGAAATAAAATTGCTACAAGTTCTGAACATTTATTAATAAATAACGACTAACATGACAATAAAACAACTTAGAGATCTACGTGAACATTATCGCCAAGGAAAGGGCAGCCTCGTATTGCTTGCAAAAAATTGAGGTCTTCATGTTGTAACTTGATCCAAACCCAATTTTGCAAGTTATATTAGCATCTTGCAAGTGAAGGTGGAAAATATGACATATTTTATGGCATGGTCACTTTGATTGGTTCAAAGAATACACAAGTTCTCCAGACATTACTAGATAAAACAAAGAACATTATTAATAAAAAGTCATACACCATGTATAATCAATAAAGATGAGGCATTCCCTACCCTGAATATGCTAAACAAAAAATAGATTAGTGAAGGAGCAAAGGCCATTGCCTGCAGGTAACAATACATTTTGATTTAATAAGGTTACATGTATCAAGTATTTCCATTCAGTTCTGTCAAGATAGTATTTTCCTCAAGAAAATAGGCTTACAGCTATTGAGCGAGCAGGAAAGTGGTTTATGTAGGGTCCTCTATCCGGTATCTCCTTTAAAGGAAGAACAGTGATCTACAGTCTTGTCTTCTAGATCAACAAGTATAAATATTGTTTTTCTTATATTCTGCCGCTATTGTTCACCATTAGTTGTTTCAAGAGATTTCAAATGATAAATCGTAATGGTACATGATTCAAATAAAAAATAGAATGTTGGCTTACTTTTACAAACTCTGAGACTTTGAGGTCTTTTGTATGATCATTAGATATAACAAGGAGTCCTGAATGACTATCCTGAAGCAACAAAACAAAAAAATGAGACAAGCTTAAGACGATAAAGCCATGTGAACAATAGAAAAACACCAAAGTTTATTCTTCACTTACAGATATGATCGATGAAACAGCATTTATTGCCATTAGAATTGCTTTGTTTCAATATTTTAGAGCTTCATCCAAAGTAACCAGATCTTTCTCCAGCAGTGCATCGGTATCAATAACGGCATGCAATGAAACACATCATAGTATACTATTACATTATGTAGAAGAAACTGCTAGTAATGTCTAGGTTGAACGAGTAAAGGAAAAGATACAAATGTAATGAGGTGCCAGATACCTTGTTAGTTATCATCAAAATTGTAATGTCAAAGATTTACAATTAAAGTATGGGTATGGGCACTGGAGTACGAAATTGGTATAATAATTTTCTGTCTATATGTGCCTTCATCATCTTTCATAGTGTAGCTTCACCACACGGATATTAAGAAAAAATAATCAACCCTTAATTGTTCAATTAAAAATTGAAACTATGGATGCTGGTCATCAGGACATCATATACCACCACCTTTGGTGTTTAGAAGAGGTTAACACATTCAAAATGACTTTACCATCTCCAGTATGAGGTTCTAATAAGAACCCATGGGGGTTCTATTGTTCAAAATGTATTTCACAACAAAAAATAAGATAGGTAGTATAAAACTAAAATCTTATGTCTTGTTGTTCTGTTCTTTTTCAATTTACTGATAAAAAATAACAAATTCAGCACATCACTTAGGGCTCTTCTGGGAAACAACATTTTTAAGGGCTTGAATAATTTATTTCATTATTGCTGATTTTAGTTACAGACAACATGCAACATCACCAGATTAGCATATAGCACCCTCCATAAGCATACAGAGGATTCAAATTTTGGAAATAAGAAAGTAGCTGAGGGTAATTGGCTTGGGTTCTCCCAAAGGAGCTTCTAAGCTACATCTTACTAGAAAACCTTAAATATGAATCTCTTCACCAGCAAGCCGAATAAGTAAGAAAAACTCAATTTAATATCTGGCATCAGAAACTCACCAATACAGAAGCTAGAAAGTTTTTTGAGATCTAAAATCAAATTCTTCACCTGCAGACAAGATAAACATCAACAATTCATTAATAATCCCATACAATGCTATTTTGTGACCTACTACTAGACGTTACTTATTTTTTCTTCAATAGTACTTAGTCAAGATGCAATTTAATACAGTTCAGGATGAGCCAACACTTTTGTTTAGGCAATACGTCAGTTGATATCATTATCAAAGGAAGGTACCTCATCTTGACGTTTTCTTCCTTCAAAGCTAAAAGGCTTCAGTATGATACTGACAACCAGCCACTTCCTGCTTTTATAGTGCCATGAATGTCAGGCACTGAAATATGATCATAACTGTATCCCATGCTAGCCACCTAGACAAAGTGAGAATCACATAAAAATAGATATAAAAACAAACCAACGATAACGAAACACTTTTAATTACCAAACTTGCAATTATCTCACATTTCATTCATGATTTCGTTCAAAACCAAAGTCTTTTTATACTAATCTTTGAGGGTTTCATATTATGTCTTGAAAGAAAAGTTAACCCTTATGTAACACATTCTATTTATTTGGTCACAAGACAGACATGAAAAATAATTTTGAATAGTATATCAGTAACACTTCACCTATCAGAGTCAAAATGTCCTCATACATGAATCTTTTAACTAGCATTGGAAGCGTGAGAAAATGAGATCCCAAAGACTCTGAAGAGTGAGATAAAGAATGTACAAACGAGAATAACTCCTTTTGAAGCCAGCTGCTAGGATGAAGGCACTTCCGCGTCTATCTCTTGTACAGCTGGTAGCAAAAAGATCATAGTGAGGGCTCAAACATGCATTGGCCAGTAAATAATCCATAGTTGGAATACTATTCCATACAACAGACATTCAATTATAATCTACTGATTCAGGTAAACAAGTGCAGATGCATTGTAATTTAATCTGAGATTCATCGAAAGGCAGTTCCAAGCACCCCTTAACTTTTAAGCAGCCAACTACTTACAAAATCTGTTAATATATCTTTTAGTTATTAACGAAGAACAGGGTTATGGAGATTTTTTCTCAGGGTTATGATAGTTTCTCTAGCAGCTAACACTAGGGTTTAAAACTGTCTTCTTGCAAACTTCTGTGTTTGAGTAACAGTATAAATCCAATCCATGAAAGTTCAACAAAGTGTGTAAGATGTAGAAAAAATCTGTAACAAAGTTGAAGATAGCTATTTCCTACAAAGCTTCTACGATCTAAAACAATACCGTGGACAGCACTACTCCATTCACAATATCTCCATTCATGAGTTGTTTAACATCTGTCATCCAAAAGTTCACAAATCTGATTTCCATCCCCATAATTATTTATGAGAGTATTAAACAAGCTTTACATATAAATTTGGTTTGATATAAACTAGCATAATATGCCTAATGTTGCTCACTCCCATTTATAGAATGAGACAAATATCTCATGGCAAAGTAAGGCCAGCTGACATATAAAAGTTTTGACAGCAAAGGGTTTACCTTCTAACGGATATCTCAATTACAATTGGACCCCTGATGAATCTTTCACTGCAATATTCCTGCAGATATTATAATATATTTTAACTAGCATAACATATATAAAATGTGTACATCACAAAATCAAAACATTTCTATAGCAAGAGCACGTATTAAACTCAGAAGTAACAAACAGGATGTCCATATTGCATAACTAACATAGCATCCCACATAAGGATCTCACAGATTCTCAATACCATTAAGCAATTCCATGTTTCGCTACCAAAATGAGGTGCATAAAATAATTATATAGCAAAGAGACTTGTTTCTCGAGGCAGCTACTTATGATTTTCCATAAACCTAGGTTGTAAGTTAAGATGTAACTAGGGATATCACCAAATTACTAGAAATCCATAATCAAGTATAGTTCAAGACGATAGTAAGCAATTCACTTAAAATGGAATCAATATATGGCAGTCCATGTTACAGCCGCCATAATTATGTTTGCAGGGTCTAGAGGCATCATCAATAGATACGACTACAAGACCATGTAGCATACACAACAAAGCTGTGAAATGAGGAAAGTTAGTAGAAGTCGTATATAAACTCAACAAAGATTCACAGTACATTCAGTAATGGCTAACACTACAGTGCACTGCCTCACTGCAAAACATTTGCAAATAACTAGTCTAAGCTAAGTCGTTGACAAGACTACTTTCACTCAGCTTGATTACTAATTCGAAGCTAAGTTGGGGAATTTCAAACCCCAGTCTCCAGTAATTATTTAAATTAAAAGTATAGGAGAATCGGCATTAACAAAATTGTTTTGTAACACAATAACGGATAAAATCATCTATTTAGTGGCTACATCAAACGGGCGGATATGCGCGTGGCGGCAACCAGCCTTTCGAACACTATTGAGCTCGGTCTTGGAAATCTGGCGCACGCGATCTAGTAACCGAGAATAAACATTGGCTTTGAAAGTGTCCAACTTCACAGAATTCTGAGTAGCTTGAAAGATGATATGGTAATTGTGTCCCGCAACCGTCTGAAAACCTGCCTTAACAAAATTAGTGAATGTATAGTTGGTACCCTGCAAAAATGAAATGCAAACCCACACGTCACTTTACTTTATCAATGTGTTACTTTTTTATGCAAACTGGCAAGGGAATTCAGGTCTACCTCTATTTTATTATACTCCTCGAGTCCAATTTTGACACCGTACTGTAACCTACCACCCACAAAAGGAGATTTGATTTCCTGATTCGTAAGGCGCGCATAGTCACCCGGTATACTACAGCTGCGGGATGCCTTTCTAGTGGTAACCACTTTGTGCATCTTCTGCGGGTCAGGTAGTGTGGGACGACAAGCAAAGATACATCCAAGTTTGATGAGGTCGTCAATAGGATTCTCAAAAGGATTCGCAGGGAGAGGTTCAAGAGGATCTGGAGGGGGACGTTGAACCTCTAGGGTACTCTCGATAGGCTTGTCTAGATGGACGCAACCAAATTGATCGGCATCTTTGTGGCCACAGTTGGCATCTACCCATTTACTCCTTTTCTTTCTCCTAGCTAATAGAGCCTTATAGGCACTTTTACTCTCTGATAGAAACAAAAGATGTGGTTTTAGAAAATCAGTTGATAAGCATTTGTACTTATTATTGCAGACATGATGACCACTTTAAAAACATGATCAAACATAAATATAAAAGAATATGACAATTTAACAATATGATATACATACAATAATAGTATGGGCAGCCTGTACAACATGACGTTTATTAATTCTAAATTCAACAGCGGTAGTTTTGAGGGATGATTACAGACAAAATAATAATCTAGATCTATATGAAATCGCAGTAATAAAGAAAAAGGTAAAACACATAAATATAGAAGAAGAATGATTCTCACCAGCGGTAGTTTTGTAAACTTCAAGTGGTGGAATTCGGGCTGCGCTAGGGGATCCGGCGGCGCTAGGGGGAAGGACGCTGGATTCTGCGGCGCCAGGGGGGTCGGGGGAGGTAGAAACGACGCGGGCTCTGCCGGCGGGAGGGGGGGCGATAGGAAGTTTGATGGCTTTACCACGATCTAGGTTATCCATTGTCGGTTTCAGAGACGTGTTGTTGTTGGTTAAATCAGTGCCAATCATGGCTATTGTTTGAAGTTAAGGGATTTAAATTGATATGGAAGGTTTAGTTACAAAGAATATATTGAATAGTTAGTGAGAAATATCAAGAGAGGTTGAGATAAAAGAAATATAAAACACTTGATCTTGGTTGTCTATAGTTATACACCAAAGGATGAAAGATACATTGGTAGAAGTAGAACATCAAACAAAAGTTACAAAATAACATAACATTCATCAAAACAATATAAGAAATAATCCAAAGAAAGCTTCATATTCATAGATAGAAACTAAAGCATATTAGCGGCATGCAAATCATGGATTTCGCGGAACGCCATACATATACTAATAAAAAAAAGTTAAAGCAAAAGCAATAAAATTTAGGCTTAAATATGCTTTTGGTCCCTGTAATTATGACTTGTTTTGAAAAAAGTCCCTGTAAAAAAAAATTAATTTTAGTCCCTGCAATATCTCTAAACTTTCAAAATAGCCCCTGACTGGATTTAGTGCTGACGTGGCCAATTTTTAAATATATTTTTGGTCACTGCAATTATGTCTTGTTTTGAAAATAGTCCCTGTAAAAAAATTAACAATTGATTTTAGTCCCTGTAAAAAATAAAAATTTGATTTTAATCCCTACAATATTATGAAGAAATCCAGTCATGGGCTATTTTAAAAGTTTTGAGATATTGCAGGAACTAAAATCAAATATTTTTTTACAAGGGTTCTTTTCAAAACAAGGCATAATTGCAGGGAGCAAAAGCATATTTAAACCTAAAATTTATGTTAAAATGTGTGTTGCACGGATTGCCACAAACTTTTATCGGCGATAAAATTATCATCTCTTTATGAATTATAAATTTGTAATAGTAATAATGTGTAATAGTGATTTTAAAACTTTTATTTGCGAGAAAAAAATAGTCATCTGCCCGTGGATTAAAATTTTATTAATTATAACTTATAATAATTATTTTAGAGTTTTACCAAAGATAAAAAATGTCATCTCTCCATGAATTAAAATTTTATATCTATAATAGTTTGTAATAGTGATTTTAAATTTTTTTATCAGCAATAAAGTTGTCATCTCCCCATGAATTTTTTAAAAAATTTAGTAATAACTTTATTAGAGAAAAATATTATCAACTCCCCATGAATTATAATTTTTTGTCGATAATAACTTGTAATAGTGTATATTAATGTTCACTGCTAGATATAGCCCCTGCTTTTTAAGTTTGATGTATATTAAATAAGGATCATGTTAACCTCTGTTCTAATAGCACATGATAAGCTACCTAAAAATAGAAATGTAGTATTTAATGATACAAAAAATTTAATGCTTAGATAATTGAATAATATACATACTTATAAATGTTTTTCATATTTATCTTCTTAACATGTGTCTTAAGAGCACATGTTAACATTCTCCGTTAAATAAAACACGATTATAAACTACACATTAAATTAGCATTGACTATTCTTGAATTACATGTCTTCGCTAATAATTAGAATATGCGCTCTCATATTTAAGTATACATCTCAAATAATAGTTACAAAATTATTGTGAGGGGACATATTCCAAACAAAACTATATGCACATTTATATTATATAGGGAAAATTATACTTACCTCCCTTGAGGTCATCCAAAATAACATTAACATCCCCTCTAGTTTTCAATTAGACACTAACCTCCCTTAAATTTTTTTAAAGCAACAAATACCTCCCTTTTATTTAACACTGTTAGTTCACTGTTAACTAATAACTTCACATTTGTTTTTCTTTGTGTATAGCTGGAATTAACTACTCAAATTTTGCTTAAAAAAAAAACTTCTAAACTTTCACAGATCATTTTTCTCTCAAATGCAATTGTATTGTATCGGTACGAATTTTCTTCCTTAGAAACACTATGGATAGAAGAGAGTAGTTGTTCCTAATTTGAATGTCCTTACTTGCTTCAATTAGAAATTTCTTCCAAAAAAACATTATGGATCAAAGCAACTGGATGTTCCAATTTGATAGAAGAGTAATTCAATTTTTCTGGGCTTTCTCTCCCCTCCCACTTCTCCTTTTTCTCAATTTTCAATTGATTTTTACTTTCAGCATGTGTCTTAATTTTAAAGCAATAATCAACATGGGAAATCATGGGTTTAATTTTAAAGAAATAGAAACGATGCAAGGTGAGAATTTAATGGAAATCATGGGAAGATGGCCAATGACACGGTTTCATTTTTCCTTCGTCGTATACCCCCTTTGTAAAATGAAGCATCATCATCCTTTTACTTTATTGACTAAATGATTTCTTCCAATTTAGTGTTATTGAATCTGTGATTGATGTTTATCTCTGCTTCCGATTGATGTTTATCTCACAAAAATAAAAAAATCCAATTTAAAGAGGTTGAGCGAGAGGGGAGAAGTTTATTAACAGAGTTAAAGGGAGGGGAGGTTAGTGTCTAGTTGAAAACAAGAGGGGATGTAAGTGTTATTTAACAAGACCTCAAGGGAGGTGGGTGTAATTTGCCCTATTATATAGAGATGAATTGAATATATATATATATACATGTCAGAGATAAGATAAATTCCAGCCTTTGTGCAAACTAATTTCCACGCCACATGGAGAAACATGCATAACAGAACAACTAATCAACCACATACTATTGATTACTATCAATAAAAAAAAAGAGTGTACAATATTGTTTGTAAGATGATTAACCTCCACTACAGTATTTAACTACAGAAAAAGAGTTATATAATTAATACTCCCTCCATCCCTTTATATTAGCCCCTCTGACTAATTTTATGGATATTAAGAAATATTGGTAGTGTAATTAATTTGTGTATTTTATATATGAAGATTACTAGATTACCCTTTTTATATTTTAAAAGTAAATTGTTAGCATTATGATTTGATTGAGTGTGCAAGTGGTTAACGTGAGAATTTTGGTTGTTAAGGCTAAGCAACACGCACGCTACTATCATTCTTTGATTTCTTTCATTGAACATTAGCCTTTCATTCTTACATACAAATAATCAATGGATAAACAACACATACTTTTTAGGGGTATATTTGGAAATATAATAAATGTGTTTGGATAGGTGCTTATATTTAGGAACATGACTTTTTTTGTAAAGGTGCTTATAATTAGGGACGGATGGAGTACTTTTGAACCCATACTATTACTTGCTCCATGACTTAAAGACCCTTGCATACCACTACTTGCTCTAAACATGATCATAATCCAATACCTGCTCCAATAGAGTTACATAACTTGCTTCTTGGATATTTTAGAAATTCAATTTATCATATCACTACTTGCTTATATTTCTAATACCATTGGTCCTATCTTAAACAAAGTTAAATTTGAATGAAAAAATAAATTATGCTTAGGAAAAGCAGGGCAAAGTTATATTAGAAAGCACCATTGAAGATTATTTGTTAGGTTGATATCTTAATATACTTGAACATTTTACCTGCTCCATATATGGTCATAATCCAACATTTTTAATACCATTAGGCCAACTACAGACAAAGTTATATATTTGGTTCAAAAAAAATAATGTGTTTAGAAAAGCAGGGTAAATAATACATCCAATCAGAAAAATATTATTGCAAATTAGATATTAATGATGTCCACCACCATGTATAGCAGACATGCTTTTAACCACTAAACATGCCATCACAAAGATCTTAAAAGAGTTCAAAAAAATTTACAGAAGAGAGAAAGATGAGACTGGAACCAAAATTGAAATAAGGTTTTATGCACCTCTATATAGTAGAATCCATAACTAATTACATCTTTCCCCAATTGTTGTCTCTGCATAATTTCCTTGCAATAAACATTTGTGCTTGCCACAATATATGAATGAAACCAGCCATCATCAAAATACATCTCCCTAGACCTTCTTGCAACATGAACCTCAAATACATCTCCCTAGACCTTCATGCAACATGAACCTCAAATTCATAATGGCTAGGGTCCCGGAGTATTACGTGTGAATCAATCCTATCATCGAACTCTCGAACAAAACACCGAGGGAGTCTTCCTACTGGCTGCATTTCACAACACAAAATTAGACAGCACCCCAAAAGCCAATAAAAAAACACACTCTCACAATGAGACCAGAATGCATAAGATGAGTCTATGCACAACATGATCTTATATAGCTATGCAACATTATATACATGACTAAACATGAAAGAGATCCAACAAATAGTGGTACAATGCCCTAACCAAGATCTGACTCTATCAACAAAATTGTGTAAAAAAAGTGAGAATAAGTTTCTCTTTGGATTAAGTTTCCAACCAAGAAATTTTATTTACATTAACTCTAAGCCACAAAAAATGTATACACATCAAATAACCCTAGTCCTGTCCTATCAAGGGAATGTTTTTAATTTTAGAGGATCACCAATACATGCAATCAATTACATTAAAGCCTGATAAACTATTTTAAAAAAAGAAAAACACAAAAACATGAACAACCAATGACAGATCACAATAAAAAATATTTTTCTAAAACCATAATGCCAAAGCCATAAAGTTCTCCACATTGTGGCCATATTATAAATTTCTTCTAAAACCATAAAGCCAAAGACTACAACCATCAGTAAGCTCACAACTATCAGTAAGCTCTCACAACTGAAATGATACCAACATTCACCAAAACCTATCAAAGACAAAAGTTTAAAATCCAATAATTTGACAATACTTACACACTGAGCATCAAACTCCATTTGATATGTCTGTAGAGTAGCAAGAAGATCATCCAAGTAGCTATTCTTCTCCTGGTCAACTTCCTTCGTAGATTGAGTACCAGCAAAGCACATGTGATGCAACAAGAAAATATTGCTGGAAGCCATGAGAGTGAAAGAGAAGACGATCGGTAAAGGATGGAAACAGAAAGGTCCAAGTGAAGTGATGTCAAATGCAATAATCATTATATGATATAACAAAAATATTGATGACATTGGAAAGCTGAAGAGTTAGGTAACAAAAGATTTCACACAGTAAGATGTATCAATGAGTTTAATCTTTTAGGAAGAAAGTATCAGTTATAGATACTTACACTATTAACGTCAAACTCTAAATGGTAAGCTTGCAGATCCGCAAGCCCCGACATGATAGATGTGTTGCATTTGAAATCCACAATCATTGAAACTGATACAAAGAAAGTAATATAGACATAAGAGGATAAAATTAAAATTATATACAGAGAAAGAGATTGAGTTAGAGGAAAAACAACAACTATATGCATTGAATCTATCCCAACAAACTCTCCTTTGTTATTTGAATCACCACCATCAATAGATCGAGGGTTGACACAGCAAGCAGATCTGAAAGAAATTTCTTACTATTGAATTGACATCAAAATGCACATATTTACCTTTTCTCTCCGCATCAGATATTTCTTGGCTGTTCTAGTATCTTTGATGCTCCTCCAGAATCATTTTGTGATGCGTAAACATGGAGCACATACACAATAAAAATCAGCAAGGATGGAGTTTGTTTGAAGGTGTTCTATTTAACCATTCTCAACAAATCATCTTTTACCTATAACAATAAAAAGGGGGAGAGAAAATGATTATTCCAATCAGGGACAGGATTCAGAGACATAAAAAGAGTGGAAACATATATTCTGCTATGAACCATGAAGGGAAAAAATCAATATACTCTGTAAAATATTTCAATAAGGAAGTTTCTGCCACTTGACATATGATATAGAAAGAGCCAGTTGAGTTCAGCTTCCTCATTAAAGAAAACTTTTACTTTGAGAAAAAAAAAAAAAAATCACTTGTAATTTTCTTAAGATCTTTGTTTTACCTTTTAAAAAACAGCGACTATGTCAAAGCTCCAAAAGTATAATGAGTAGGCTCACATCAAGTTTCATCGAGTAGCTCAACAAAGAAAAGCATTATGCATCACCCCACATCATATCATGAAGAGAAAGCAAAGAACATCACTCTTATTAATATGTACAACTTAACTTACTTGAAGCCAACAACTTGATTTGATCAACCAATTTATAATTAAATGGATTCATAGATTAAGACATTTTTGCAAGTGGAAAGTGTGACAAATGCTTTAAATAACAAACTTGTAGAAGCTAAACCAAGAGAAGTAGAATATTTTAATTCATTACCAATTCATCACTGTGGTCATGTAAGTTTAAGGCTTTGCAATGAAAATGGGAAGCTTCACCTAGTAATGAAAGATTAACATAAAAGAGGAATAACAAATGATGCACACAAACCTTCTCTGATTGCTGCAAACAACATAAGTAAGCATTCATTTAACATTCAAATAAAGAAGCTAAACAGGAGGCCGCATCAACCACAACGGATCGAAATTTAGAAGCCATGAAGCTAATAATAATAATAATATATATTTCAAGAAAAGATGAAACAATTACCGTCAAGTGGATTAGTGAAGGCCAAACCCTGAGAAATCAAAGTTAACGTCAAGTGCTTTCTCGGTTCCCAATTACAAAGAAAAATGAAATCTTCGAATGGAAATTGGAATAGAAACCAAAATGAAAAGCAGGAGGGAAAAAACACTTGTTTGTTAACTATGGTTAGGGTTTTGTTTTGTGTTGTGTTGTGAGGAGAGATGACAAGATAGCCGTTTGGAATGTATTGTTTGTTTGTATAATTTGGGTTCAGTATAATTTGGACCAACGAATGAATTTGTCCATCTTGGACCAATTGGGTTGTTTGCCATAGATTTAATATAAATATATTCGAACGGCTGAGATGAAACCATGGATACCTTTTACAAGTTTTGGACAAGTACATAGATGCACCAAAAATGGCCACACCGAATCGTTGTCTTTTTTGTCTGTTGTAACCTGTATGTGGACAGGAATTTTGACCAGATTTTTAGTTTTATTGTTTTATGGTTGGGGCATATACTAGTAAATTAAAGAATAGTAGTTAGATAAATAAATTTGAATTATCCTAAATCTTAAGTGGAAAGGATTAAGGAATTTTAGTTAGATAAATAAAATTTGAATTATCGTAAATGCGAATTAGGAGGCGTAAGTAAAATGGATTAAAGAATCTTAAGAATATTAGTTACATAAATAAAAGTTGAATTATCGTAAATGCGAATTAGGTGACTTAATTGGAAATGATTAAGGAATCTTAAGAATACTAGTGAGATAAATAAAATTGTAATTATCGTAAATGCGGATTAGATGACTTAAGTGGAAAAGATTAGGGAATCTTAACAATACTAGTAAGATAAATAAAAGTTGAATTATCGTAAATGCATATTAGGTGACTTGAGTGGAAAAGATTAGGGAATCTTAACAATACTAGCTAGTGAGATAAATAAAAGTTAAATTATCGTAAATGCGAATTAGGAGACGTAAGTAAAATGGATTAAGGAATCTTAAGAATATTAGTTAGATAAATAAAAGTTTAATTATCGTAAATGCGAATTGGGTGACTTAAGTGGAAAGGATTAAGGAATCTTAAGAATACTAACGAGATAAATAAAAGTTTAAGTATCGTAAATGCGGATTAGGTGACTTAAGTGGAAAGGATTAAGGAATCTTAAGAATACTAGTGAGATAAATAAAATTGTAATTATCGTAAATGTGGATTAGTTGACATAAGTGGAATGAATTAAGGAATCTTAAAAATACTAGTGAGATAAATAAAAGTTGAATTAGTGTAAATGCGGATTAGGTGACTTAAGTGGAAAGGATTAAGGAATCTTAAGAATACTAATGAGATAAATAAAAGTTTAATTATTGTAAATGCGGATTAGGTGACTTAAGTCGAAAGGATTAAGGAATCTTATCAATACTAGTGAGATAAATAAAAGTTGAATTATCGTAAATGCGGATTAGGTGACTTACGTGGAAAGGATTAAGAAATCTTAAGAATACTAGTGAGATAAATAAAAGTTGAATTATCGCAAATGCGAATTAGGTGACTTAAGTGGAAAGGTTTAAGGAATCTTAACAATAGTGAGATAAATAAAAGTTGAATTATCGTAAATGTCAATTAGGTGACTTAAGTGGAAAGGATTAAGGAAGTTGGCTCCGCTACAATAACATGAATTGCCGATGTCGTTTAGTTTCAGATATCTTGGTTTCTCAGAGTCTTCAAAACCCAGGCAGGTTGTATTATTGATGCAAGGATCGAAAATGCAAATGGGTGGGTTGGTGTGAACCAGTAGAAGATGATATTGAAGGCAAAAGCAGAGTAGTCACTAATGATCCTTCTGGAGATGCAAGAATGGATAATTTCGAGGACGAATTCAAGAAGCTGGACGATTTAATTGACGGGTTGAAAGAAGGAATGCATGAGGGGTTTGCTACTGTGAATTTTGAACTTGAGAATGCTATCATTGCTACCAACAAAGATGTGGATGAGAAGTTGTCTCTTTTGAAGTTAGATTTCGATGAACAACTTGTAGCAGTGAAGACAGGATTGAATCAAATGAAGAAAACAAATGGGAATTTGAAGTATGGAATTATTGGATTTTTGTTTATCATGGTTTTAGTGTTCATTAGCAACCACATATGAAGTCAAGGTGTTGAAGAAGAATATTGAAAAACATGGAACCCAGATGCTGGCATGATTAATGAAGAAGTTGAATTAGTTGTTTAATTTAGTATTATTATTAATTATTATAGGATTAGTTGTTTTTTCATGTTTAATTGAAAAAATTTAGTATTATTAAGTAAGATTAGTTTTAGATTATGTTTAATTTCAAAGGTTCTTGTATTTGTGTTTAACTGTGCAATGATACATAGGTAGCATAGGTAACAGATCCAGAGTTGGCGTGTGTGGGTGTGATTGCACTGTGCAGTAAGTGGCTGCACGCCACACCACCAACAGCTGTTATTTTGTCTTGGTGTCAAGGATAAGTCCCTTTCATTGTACTACTTTATTTGTTATTTTGTGATGGTTTAACACATCTGTCCAGAAGTCATGTGATAATTTATTATGTGGTAAAGAAAGAAGCATGGGTAAAAAAAAGTACTAGAATTTAATAATTATAAAAAAATAATAAAAACATGGACGTAATTAATTATAGAAACATCAAACATATAATTAAATGTTGGTGGGTAAGTTTAGTCCCCTTATGAATTCATTAAATACCTACAACCACACTTATTAATGTGAGTTTTGCATTATAAATAGAAGCTTCATGTCTGTATGAATTGTATATGCTAATTGTGAGCTCTCAAGAACCATTTCCATGGAGAAAAAAAGCTATGTTGTTTACAATGGCCGTAAAACTGGTATATACACTAGTTGGATAGATTGTTATGCATAAGCAAATAATTACAAAGATTGTGTTGTGAGATTGTACGATACAGTTAGGGATGATAATAATGCATGGAATGCGTATTCTTCAAACTGCAGAACATCGTTACAAACCAAGAGAAACATAAAAGCTCAAATTCATAATGGACAAGGATATCATAGTAGCATACTTAGTAATATTTTGGAGGAAAAAGGTTAGTATGTTTAAGGTTCCATTTACCATGTGTTATTGTATTTTTTTATTTCATTGAACTGAATATATATTTTATGATTTAACTAATAATATTATATGTATGTATTTGATTTGTATTTTTTTTTAATAGACCGTGAACAAATAATTCCAGAACAAGAAACAAATGTGATAATGAAAAAAGATCTTCAAGAATGGCTTCAATCCGCGTGTTTCAGATATCATATTGAACAACCAAGATATTTTCTACATGATCACAAGGATAATGTTGATGGAAAAAGATACTATAGATACCGAGGATCGTTGACGACACCAGCGATTGGTAAACCGAAAGTTTGTCTTGGTGATTTTGCAAGAACTCATGAGAAAGCACGCGACAAGGTTGCGGTAATGTTGATGCGAAGATTATTGTCATCAACTAACCACAAACTTATTGATTATAACCACCATAATGTTATTTTGTTAGAAGAACAACTCGAGAAAATGTCGGACGAAAATTATGAATTGCAATTGGAAAATGCAACGTTGGTCGAGGAAATTAAGTACTTGAATTCTATCAAATGTAACAATACTAAAAACGTTAATTAAAATTTTATGCTTGTTCATGAAGTGTTTATTACTGCTTTAATTGTTTTATTTATAAATTAAATGTTTTATATATTTTGAAGTAATGCTTTGTAAATAATCAGACTTCAAAAAACATGATTAGCAAACTAGTTTTACCAACAAAAGGAACTAATCGAAAAAAATATACCCAAAAAAGCTGTAATGGAACAAAGGGATTTATCAATTAGTGAAATAGATGCCTCTTCATCCTTAGTCTTTTCAAAAGTTAACTGACATGTTGACTGCCTTTTGTAACTTAGACACTAGACAATTGGGTGAAAAGAATAAAGTTAAAAATCAAAGGTAAAAAACTGGATTATTTTTTTAATATACAAATTCACCAAAGTAGCAAACTGCACTACCTACTTATGGTGCCATTAATGCTCCTTTGTTTAAGATGAGTAACGGAAATTTGATTTAAATTATTAAATAAAATAAATAACTCAACATTGCAACATGTTGACATCTCAGACCAAATAAAATTTTGAGAGGGAAATTGCAACACTAAATAATAGTTTAATATAAAAAGGTTGAAATCTAGAATAAAAAACGTTAAACTTTCTTCTAAGAGTTTACAAACCAAACCACTAAGATATGGAGAAGAACAACAACCTTGAAGAGCAACACACCATGAGATTAATGGACAACAACAACATCCATGAAGAGTTTGACATTGTGAATCCAAACGTACTTATAGAGAATAACATCAACCAACAAAGTGATTTTGTGAATGAAAGAGAACAACATGAACATCTTGCTGGTGATGTTGATGAACATGTCGACCTTGCTCGTTCTATTGTAGAGCTGAAGGTTTTGGTTAACAAAGCCGTAACAGAAATAGTGGTATGTAACTGCACTTCCTTGTTTCCTTATTTTGTTCACGACATATTAATAACGCATTCATACTAAACTACCACATGTTGCTTTCATGCAGGATCTGAAACAATGGGTTGTGGCTCAATATTCTACTCACTTTGAAGAACTCCAAACCATTATTGCTGTGAAGAAATCAGTTGCTGAAATCTCTGTATGGTGTAGTTTGGTTTTCTATTCATTTAATGTTCATGCACGTTTTCTACTTATTTACTGAGATGGTTTTTGTTTGTTTGTTTTTTAGGCATTGAAAGCTTTTGTTACAGTCCATTGCTCCGCTCGTTTTGACGAACTCCAAGCCATTGTGAAGTCACAAGAGACGTCACTAGATGTTATGAAGGAATCACTTAAGATGATTGACGTCAATATGCATAGCAAACCTTCGAATGACAGCACCAAACCAACAAATGATAGCCCCAAACCAACATATGAAAACCCTACTGAACAAAGGAATGAAGAAGATTCTAATCATGTTATCACTATTGAAGATGAACAAGATCCAACACAATCTAAGGGAAAATGCAAGGCCGGTGAAACTGACTATGATTCTGAGTTGGACAAAGACAAAGAGGCTGCTAACACTGATATTGTATTTTCTGATGGTGACTATGAATATCATCGTGATGATGTCAACAAGAGGATTTGCCAGACAATCAACAACCTAAAGATGCAAATCAACCAAACTGCTCCAAAACCCATTCTCCCTGATGCTTGGACAAGTAAACAAAACTTGGGAAAATCATTAGATTATTCAAATCCCATGCGCTTTTCCAATATTAACTCTAGAAGGAATACAAAAAGTAGGACAATAGAGGATGATTTTGATGTGTTGGAAGGTATTAGTAAGAAGCTATTTGCAACTCCACCAACAAGTGTTCAAGGGAAAAGGGGTTCTAGTTCAAACAAAGGAAAAAAGGCAATAACTGGGAGTGCATCAGTTGGTTCTAAGCGATTAAAGAGTGTGCTTCCTAAGGTAAGGAAAATATAGTAGTATTCTAGTTTGCATTTTACAAAATATTTATAGTTGTTTTATATGGATTCTAATAGTAGTCATAGATAGTTGTTGGGCCTTTGGACTTAAGAAAAGTATAGTAATAATTTAGATTTTTTCCTAATAGTGATTGACCCGTTTAAATAGTTGTTATTTAATAGTTTCATATGATTTTTTTTGTTCCTTATGGTTTAGGGTATTAAATGGAACTTTCCCATTACTTCGGACATGAAGCTTGATTTTCCAGAGCTCCAAGCCATAACTTATGTTTATCACCCGGATAAAGATAAATCATATATTTTTTTTATTTTGTATATAGTCAAAGTTTAAATATCCACAAGTCTAACTTATCTTAATTTTGTTACATATTTAAATTTTGATGTTTCATGTAACAGCAAGAGGTTGGTTAGTTCAAGAGGGATAGAAGCTTATAGAGCAAATTTTGATACTTTAACTCCTGGACATATGATTAACCACAAGGTGTATCAACTATTAGATATTTTTTTTCTAACTTCATATGTGTTACTCGTGAATCCAATAAGTCTAACTATTATTATTCTTAAATTGCAGATAGTGACATTAGTTTGCTTGAGAGCAAGTTGGGTGCAACATAATTACAATAGGGGATCAGTGTGGTTTTTACCACCGGCATTTGCGGATGATGTATTTTTGGGAAAAACTATTGAAGAATTGGTTGTTACTTATTGCAAGGACTGGATGCCTTCATATCCGAGGCTTAAATACATATGTTGATTAACACTTTTTTTTTAAGTATATTTTGGTATCGAATATTTATTTAAGTAAGAATTTATTTTGTAGATATATGTTCCAATCAACACTTCATCCGACCATTGGTTTTTGATGGTGATCTCTTTGCAACTTCAAACTATTTATCATCTGGATAGCTTTTGTGGCATTGGTGATGTGAAGCAAAGAAGAGCAACAATCTCTATAATTGTTAGCCCTTTATCTAAGACCTCATTTTTTTTGTCAGTAGTTATATTTGTCAATTATAATTAATTAACATTGTCAATGTTTAATTAAAATTGTAGTCTCGCACCTTGCAACACATGGTGTCACATGGTTTGTATGGAACAACTTTTCTCGGCCATTCAATCGAGTTTAATGAATGGCCTATTGAGGAAGCACACGGCATACCAAATTGTGGCCATAGGTATGAACCTTTTATAATTTTAAATGAAACAAAGCATATGATTAGTAAACGAAATAATATGAGTTTTATTTTTTATTTTTTATGAAGCAGCAACGCTGCAATTTGAATTATTGAATGGATCGATATGGACCAATGTTTCACCCCGAATATTCAGGGAGAGGTAAATATTGTAGCTTCCTATAACTTATTGTTTCTTTCATGTCATTTTAAAAGTATCAAAATCTAATTTAATCTAATACTTAATTATTAATATTGCAGCTTAAGGAAAACATGATACGTGTGAAGACTGCTGCTGCTTTGGTGCTGGGGTTATACAATGAAATGTGGGCATTAATTGAAGAAGAGGCAAAAAATTTATGGGCACTTATTAGCAACTAATTTGGTGTTGGATATCATGCTGGGTTTAATGAAGATGATGCAGCCACTCTTGGCTTTTTGTTCCTGCTCATCAAATTATTTTGATATCTAGTGTTGTTAATTTTAATTTCTTGTAGTGTTTAATCAACTATGGATACTGATCTGATCTGGCATGTTTTGAAACTATTTAAGATGCCAAGACAATGATTGTTAAGTTTATTAGGTATTTCTTTTTGTAATCCAAACTTATGGACCATGGACAACATATGTTACGTCCATATTGAATGACTACTTATCCTAATTTATAAGTCTTTACAATGAATGACTACTTATCCTAATTTTCTACATTTATAACTGATATGAATCCGCAAAACGCACGATCTGCACACCGACCGTGCACTTTTAAGCTTCCAAGGCATAAAAAGCTCTTGATTTGAATAAAAAATGCACGGTCGTGCTTTTTCTTCAGCTTCTTAAATTTCTTCTTGCTTTTGATCTTCCCTTGCCAAATGTTCTCTTATCCTCATTATGCAGTAACATAGCTCTAAACTAGGACCAAAACTAACGAAACTTTATTGAATTTAAAAGCAAAAAATGACATAAACTACGACTTATCAATAACATTTTGGGTAACAATGAAACCAGTTCATAAGTCAATTTATATACATTGGAACTGTCATGCTTCAACTCAATTTATATAGCTTAATAACCAGAGGATGACATAAATCATAAAATATGTCTCACACATAAATAAACCAATTCATAGGTCTTGCACATTACACAAACAGACCAATTCATAATAGTTACATGTCTCACACATAAATAGAATAATTCGTAACTCTCACATAAATAGACGACACACAAGTCTTACACATGACATAAACATACAAATTCATCAGTCTTACACAATACTACATAGCTCTAAAAATAAATAAACATAGCATTTCAACACAAATTGGAACTTAGTCAGCACATCACATCAGTAAGTGCATCTGAAAATTAAACTTAAACACCTTTATATCTCTAAGCCAACTCCAACTCAACTCTCCAGGTCCAATATCAACCCTCATATCAAGCTCCAAGTAAATTAAACATTCTGCATAACATATTCGATTTATAATTAATAACATTACAAATATTGAATAATACTACTATAACAAGTGTAAATATTGACTTACCATGTCAACCGTGCCGATGTTCCCATAGTCTTCAAGTTCTTCAAGTGCAGCTGCATATTCATTGCCACCTTCAGTTTCTGTATCAATCTGTTGGCTCAAGACAGGGCAGGAAGTGCGATTGTGTCCTTCAATTCCGCATAAACCACAACTCTGTGGCTTCTTTCCTTGGCTAAGGTTCCTGTTCCTTCCTTGGCTAAGGTTCCTTCGTTGCGAGTTTGCCACTGTTGAAGTACCACAACCTTTTGTTCTAACGCGAGATGGATTTAGAATTGTTTCTTCAAAAAAAGTTCTATTGTATACATAGCTAGATGCCTCATCACTACATTCATTTTCTAATTACTTTGTCTGAGCATCAATTAAATCTAAAGTACTACGCATCAATTGTGGCTTCTCACATTTTACAACTGCTACAACCATTCTTTTGCATTTTTCAACCACAGTGGTATATTGACTTACGGATGCAGACTCAATGGGTAGGTTCTTTATAGGAGTATAAGAAGCAATTCCATCTATTGCATTTTTTGTCCATCTCTTAATCACAAGACAATCGGGCAACGTAACAACATTCAAGTAGACCAAAACAGCCACTACATGCTCACAAACAATACCTAAAGACTCTAACCTCTCACACGAGCATTTGAATTGTAAACTACTCGGACAAAATGACACTTGCCATTCAACATTTTGTTTCGGATACCTCTTGACAGTAAAGAAATAATAGGAAACACCTTGTCTACTATCAAAGACAATGCAAGTGCATGCTCTAAGGAGGACCGGTTGAAACAACAAAAATACTTCTCTACTATACAATTCAGCAGCAGCTCTCTCAAGTACAGGCAGTGGAGTTTCCAAAACAGCATCACCATGAACAGAACCAAAATCGGCTTCTAATTCAGTATATCTCATGTAATTCAAGCATCTAAAAAATTGGTGTAAAAACTCCAACAAATTATTTTGGTAGTTAACATACCTGCCAAATTGTGCATGTAAGCCTTCACATCGAGAAGTTGTTCTAAATCCAGCAAAAAATTTACCCCTTATGTGGGCAGTGGCCCACATGTGCCGCTTTCCATACATTTCTTTGAGCCATTTTTGGTCTTCTAGTCCAAAATCAGATAACATTTTTTCCCACTTTATAACTCCCCTACATCATAGTCACCCAACATGCATTGCTTGAATTTCCTCACAACCTGTTTCTTACCAATATTAGTGCAAACATTACGAATGAGATGCCATGCACAAAGCCTATGATGACATTCAAGAAAAACCTTTCTAATCGCGTTCCTCATTGCCAAATCACCATCCGTAATAACTGACGTGGGACTTTTACCTCCCATTGCTTCCAAAAATTGTTCCAAAAGCCACACATATGTATCTTCGGTTTCATCACATACAATTGCACCGCAAAAAACTATACTCTGGTTATGGTGGTTAACACCGGAAAATACGACCAACAGACACATATAGGTGGCATCAAAAGCCACAACATCCCCAAAAACCGTATAATCCCTCCGAGCCACTCCATCACACCAAAACAAGTGTGTCAACCTTCCATTATTATTATCAACTTTGTGTTTCCAAAACATTGATTCATCACTTACCCTCATGCTTTCTAGATACTCGCATGCAACTTTCGCGTCTGTTGACAAAGTTAACCGTTGCCTTTCCTGTTCATTGTACATGTCTCGCCTACGAAAACCAACTTTTTCGTAACCACCTGCTTCATTTGCAAATAATCCATATATATGGCTTGTCTTCGTACCAGCTTCTCTCATGTTGGTCATTCCAAATGTCATAATTACTCATATTTCTATGTGCTGGTAGCAACACAGTAAACTTTTCATCCAACAACGAGTGGTTGTGTGCGTTGTAGAGCAATTTCAAGTACCAACGTCCACTGTTTGCTTCAATATGAACGCGACATTTTGCTTCACAACCGCATCTAATGCATGGTTTAGGTACTCTCTTTCGGCTACTTGGAGTGTTTTTCTCATCTCTAACCCCTTGTCTGTAGCAGGCAAATGTCTGTTGAGTAATTTCACCTTTTTTGTTCCTCATAACTTTACTTTTCCTTGCAGCAAAACCATGAAAACTTGCATACCAATTGTAGAATGTATAAGCCACCCCGAGATCCAAGAAATGGTATCTCATTAAATCTTCTTCACTTAGTTGTTTAAAATCGATCTTCGAGATGTCTTCCAAACAATTCACGGCATTAATTTCACTAAAATGACAACCCCCTACACCTTCTGTCCTACTACATTCTGCATCATCTACATTGTCATCACCACCTTCATGCACTTCTTCATCAGACAACACTAAATTTTCCATTCCCTATATACATATAACATATTTAATTATATTGTTCACTACACTTACTTAACTTAATTCAGTTAATTAAGTAAATTTAAGCTGACAAAAATAAAAATTACTACCATTTGCGTTTAAGATATACCTCAGATGTTTCATCTTCACCATTCACAAAATTTGAACAAACCTCCACCATTTTCAGCTTCAGAGACTACCAATTTCTAATTTACAAATTTCTTCAATTATCTGCATAATTAATTAACATAATTAAAACAAAAAATTTCTGCAACATGTTATAATTCTACTTTAGATACTACCAATATCTAATTTACAAATTTCTTTAATTGTCTGCATAATTAATTAACATAATTAAACCAAAATTTTCTGCAAAAGGTAATAATTGTAGATCCAATTTTATTGTAAGCGTACCTTTAGTATTTGAGAAGAACATATCCACGAAATCGGAGACAAGATATGTGTGACCCTTTGAAATCGACCACACCCATGGCAACGCACGAACTTAACGAATTAGATGAAGGAGATTTGAATCACACTCTGAGTTTGTTTGCTGATGGTGTTTTAAGTAAAATGGTTTTTTTTTACGATAAGCAAAATGGTTTGTTCCTTTAACATATTTTTTTTTTACAAAAATAAATGCAAAATGGTATAGTTGTGGACAGCTGTAGACTGTTTTTAAAAATAATTATTAAATGGGTATAAGGATTGGTGTGGGCGTGTATATTGCAGATGGGAATCTTTTTATCGGATCTACTTGATATAGGCAGTCAATTCTATGGGTCCAAGATGGACAAATACATCTTTTTGACCAGCCTAAACGCATCCAAGGAGTATAGGCAACTATATTTCAGATTGAGGGTTTTTTTTATGTTTAATAAAACTTGGATGATTAAAAAAATATAAAAGTGCTTAATGAGCTTCATCAAAAGACCGATTGCTCTGAAGAATTTAAATTCGACTTTTGAATTTGAATTCTAAATTCTTTTGTTAAGTAGTTTAGTAGTAAAAAATTTCACCTTAAAAATAAAAGTAAATTACACTCCCCTTCCTTGATAAATGATTAAATTACACTAAATTTGCCTCTTATGTTAAAATCTACACTCTTCTCTCCTCTTATATTAAAGAAAATTACACTCATCTATCTTGTAAGAAACTTGAATTTCATTACTTTTTTTTTGACGGATGAATTTCATTACCTCACGTCCTCACCCCTTAATATTAAAACCTACATTCTCTCTTTTAATAAAATTTTATTTTAATAAAATCATTCTCCTATTGCAAATATTTTTATTATTTTATACGCACGTCATTAACATATAATGTTAAATATTTTTATAAATTATGAAACTATAAAAAATAAAATATAAATTTTAGATAAATTAGTAAACTCGATTAAAAAACTATTATATATTTAATATATATTCTAAAATATTAAAATTCTCAAAGAAAGATAAATTAAAGTTAATTGTTATCATAAAAATATTTATTTACGTTAAAATAGACTAAAGTGTATATTTTAACTTAAGAGGGGAGGGCAGTGTATTTCAAGCTTCTTTTAAGGAAGGGATATAGGGGTGTGATTGGACCGATTTGGATCAATTTTAGTTTTTTAATGTGGGCTGACCTTTAAAAATAATATTAACTTAACAATATATATTTACTGGTTCGATTCAATTTTCTTCGGTTTTTGAAAATTAAATTCAAAAATCAAATCAAACCACATCGGTTTTCAATAGGGGTGCAATTTACCCTAAAAATAAATGAGTGAATGGTCCAATTTCAAATCTCAACTCTTATATATATATATATATATATATATATATATATATATATATATATAATGCAATATTCCTATAAACTAAAGAGCAGTGATCCGTTGACTCTAGGCCCATTAGTATTTAGTATTCCTTCAAGTGGCCTTAGGCCCATTAGTATTTAGTGGTTTTAGGCCCATTAGTATTTTGGATCCAGTATTATCAAACAAACCCTAACTATATAAGTGTATGTGCTGCCTCCTTAGAGGATATGAATGAAGTTATTTTATTTTTCTCAGTTTTAAATTCCTGCCTTTTTAGTCTTCTAGTATAACTTTAATTTGTGATACAGTAGCAAGAACCCAGCCATCATTGGTGCTTTCATCACTTGAACCATGCCTAGATCTACCAATCCAACCAACAAAGAGCTTGATGATTCCATTCAAGCAGCCACACAACACTTTGAGGAGGCAATTAACGACAACAACACCAGCTTAACTACAGGTTTGGGTGAAGTAAACTCAGCAATCACTGTCACCAACAACCGTTTGACTGCTGAGTTGAGGATTCTTAACACTAAACTTGACAATCAGCAACAACTACTAGACAGCAGGGAAGAAAGATTTCATAGAGAGTTAGCTGCTAGTAATGAGTCTCTCAAACTATTCATTACAGAGGCACTCAAAGCTCAAGGTGTTACCATTGCTCCTGCAACTACAACAACTACAACCATGGCAGCCACCAACAACACCGCCACCAACACCACAACAACAGTCATTGCCGCTGCCACCAGCAGTGCAACAACTACATCAAGTAACCCACCTTCCCCAATTTCACCACCTGGTTATGAAATTATTTTCCTTCAAAACTCAACACCCATTCAAACACTTATTCACACCACCATCTTACCACTCACTATACCCATCAGCCACAATATACCAATTTTTCCCACCACACCCATTACTGTTTCATTACAGCCCCCTTACCACAAGGTACTTTTACACCATCAATCATAAATACATCTGTTTACCCACATCAACCACCACCTCCGTTTCCACCACCACCATATTCTGTTGGCAGCTGACTACGTTCTGGCAAGTGGACCAGTTTGTCGTCGAGCAATAATTCACACTCTAGGTGTCTAGAATGAGTTTGTATCCACAGGGATCGTGTCAAACCTTCGCTAGTGCTATTCTAGTTCGTGTGTTTTTGCATTCGCTTTGGTTTTTAGGAAAAAGGTTTTAGTTTATAAAAAAATAGCGATATGCGTTGCAATAAAATAAAGGTTTTGATTCAGAAATATATAGTGTAGTTCTTCTGAGATTGGCTGCATCATAAGGCTAAAACAACTTGGTCAGAGTGACTTAACTGAAGCACCAATGCTGAAGTAATTAAGTCTAAACCACTTGTGCATATTGAAGATGTGCAGATGCAACATGTTGAACAAGATGTCCTAGACATCTTGTCACTGGGTTCAGAGCATGCATAGGCAGCATGTCGAACAAGATGTCCCAAGACATGTGGGTAGGACATCTTGACCCAGTTCAGCTTAAAAGATAATGCTTATCCATTAAGCGCGCGTGTTTGTTTTAATTTGAATAAAACGCGAATCTTTTAGTAACAAGCTGAGATTAGGATTAATGATAAAGTTTGTTATTAATCCTATGTGTTAGATACGATTGGATTCGTATTTAATTAGTGGATAGAGATTAAATCTTTATCTTTGTGGAGTTTGTTTTGAAACAAGTTTGTTTTAAAACTAATTCTTATTTGAGTGCATCTGAAAGACTGAAGATTATCTGAAGAATTGCACGCCTATATAAAGGACTCAACATAGAGCTTAAAACTCAACCCACAATAACTGAAGATTGTGAGTCCAAAGTTTTGTACCCACTGTGCAAAACACTTAGTAGCTCTTAGTATTGTTCTTGATACTTTGAAGCTTTGAGTCGTTTAATGTTGTCATTCAACTTTGTCTTTTAAACTGTGAAATTTTAAAGTTGTTTCGTCTCTTGGGATTAGTGATTAGAGGGAGTTGGGTAGGTTCTCATATTCAGGGGGAGTTAGCCCTTGAGTAGAATATTACTAGGATTAAGAAAAGGCGTACATGCCAAAAGGTGTTTGGTAGTGTTGTAAGACTAAGTATTGATTCAGAGTAGTAGTGTTCACTTCCTGGATTAGTATCCTCCAGAGTAGGGCTGATTAGCGCCGAACTGGGTTAACAAATCACTGGTGTTATTTATTGCTTTTATTTACTTCAGTACTGCAATAAATCGTAATCCTCATAACCAGTTGTCGAACCAGTTGTCTAGGACATCTGGACTACTGACACATTGTCCTAGACATTGTGTAAGACATCTGTCCTGCCAGAGAACAGAATTTCAATTGGCATCAGAGCAGGCACCCTAACCTGCTGGGGAGCTCCAGGGAGACAAAATCTTGTTCAAGATGGACAGGAATGGAGGATCAATAAACAGACCACCAGTTCTGGATGGATCAAACTATGACTATTGGAAAGCAAGAATGATTGCCTTCATCAAGGCCATGGATCAAAAGGCATGGAGGGCAATTATCACAGGTTGGAATCACCCAATAGTCTCTGCAGAAGATGGTTCTTCAATACAAAAAGGTGAAGGAGATTGGACCCCAGAAGAGGAGACTGATTCCAATAGCAATTCCAAGGCACTCAATGCTATCTTCAATGGTGTTGATGAAAACATATTCAAACTGATCAACACATGTACAGAAGCCAAGCAAGCCTGGGAGATTCTACAAACAGCACATGAGGGAACTTTCAAGGTTAGAATGTCAAAGCTGCAACTCCTCACTTCCAAATTCGAAAATCTAAAGATGGAGGATGATGAAACAATATCAGAATTCAACACTAGAGTTCGAGACATAGCAAACTCGTGCTTTGCTCTAGAAGAGAAGATACCTGAGGAGAAACTAGCCAGAAAAATTCTTAGATCACTTCCTAAGAGATTTTCTATGAAGGTAACTGCTATTGAAGAATCACAAGACTTGAGCACGATGAAGGTTGATGAACTCATTGGCTCATTACAAACCTTTGAGATGACCTTTGAAGATAGACCTGAAAAGAATATGAAGAATTTGGCATTCAAATCTGAAGAAAGCCAAAGTGAAGATTGTCTATCAGAAGCAGTAGCCCTATTGACCAAGAAGTTCAACAATTATGTGAACAGAGTCCGAGCTACATGGAGGACAAATGTCCCAGACAAGATGTCAAACAACAAGACCCAAGGCATCTCAAAAGAAGAGACAAACTCTAAAGAAGAAACATAAATAAGGTGCTACGAATGTGAAGGCTTTGTGCATATCAGAATACAGTGTCCCAACTTTCTTAGAAAACAGAAGAAGGGGATGGCTGCAATTCTCTCTGACTCTGAGGATGAAAGTGAAGATGAAGACATAAACAATGCATTCTCGGGGATATGCGAAACAAGCAGCAATGATTGCTTCAAAAGCTTCACAAACACTGAAGGCAGTAATAACAATGAAGAACCTCTCCACCCTTCAAGATACACTGCTAAAATATTAGAGCAAGATGAAATCATTGAAAAACTTATCAGGGAGCATAAGGAACGAGCAGCTCTAAGGAAAGTATGCAATTCCTTAAAGTCTAAACTCGTAAGTATGACTGAAACTTTGAGGCGTCTAGAATATGATTCCGACTCAGAAGATGAGCTCCCTGAAACTGAGAAAATAGCTGAAGACATAATCGGATTAGGATTCGACATCCCTTTAGAAAGGCTGAATCTGCTCCAGAAAAGGTAACTCCTCCTCTACAGAAACCTAAGGACCAGATGTCAAGCCAAATGTCTTAACATCCTGATCAACACAACGACAGGGTCATAGACAACATATCTCAGCACTATGTTCATACCAAGAAGGAGATGTCACACCAAATGTCTCAACATCCTGCTCCACATTCTGACAGGATCATAGACCACACATCTCAGCATTTTGTTCAGACCAAGAAAGAGATGTCAAGCCAAATGTCTCAACATCCTGTTCACCATATAAACAGGATCATAGACCACAC
Source organism: Trifolium fragiferum (assembly GCA_954870985.1). Taxonomy (NCBI): domain Eukaryota; kingdom Viridiplantae; phylum Streptophyta; class Magnoliopsida; order Fabales; family Fabaceae; genus Trifolium; species Trifolium fragiferum. The sequence goes on from OX940789.1 coordinate 21,422,152, forward strand.
ATCTCAGTACTATGCTCAGACCATGAAGGAGATGTCAAGTCAAAAGTCTCAACATCTTGTTAAGCATAAAAACAGGATCATAGACTACAAGTCTCAACAGTCTGCCCAAACAAAAGGGAAGATGTCAAGCCACGTGTCTCAACATCCTGTTCAACACAAGAAGAATGGGAACATAGGTCAGCTTCACAAGCAGCAGAAGAAGCACATACCAAGACCACATCTTAAAAAGCTATACTCCCAAAATAGAAGAGCTTTCAATAGATATGATCACTGTGGTAGGTCTGGACATGTTATGAAATAATGCTTCAAAATTCATGGCTATCCTCAAAGATCAAGATCACCAAGGAAGGATGAAAAGAAGATTCTTGCTCAACAAGTAAAGTGCCAGGAGAATCAAGTAAAGAAAGTGTGGAGGCCTAAAGAAGATTCAACACTAAAGGCTCTGACTTGTATCAGGCTATCCTCATATGAAGACTGGTACTTTGACAGTGGATGCTCCAAACACATGACTGGAGATAGGAAATACCTTAAGGAATTAAGACCTTACTCCAAAGGAAGTGTTACTTTTGGTGATGGTGCTAAAGGTAGAATCAAATGTATAGGCAAGCTAAGAGATCCCAGCTCACCATACCTAGATAAGGTTCTACTAGTTGAAGGACTCACTACAAACTTGATAAGCATTAGCCAACTATGTGAACAAGGACTAGATGTGTACTTCAACAACTCTGAGTGCATTATTGCTAATAATCAGAAGGTAATGATGAAAGCTGTCAAGGCAAAGGACAAATGCTATAAGTGGACTCCTCCCAACAATAGCCCAAAAATAGCTTGCTTGACAGTCAAGGAAGAGAATGACCAGATGTTCTACCAGATGTCCCAACATCTGTACACTCGTCAGGAAGTTGAAACACTTCAACCTGAACGTGGGAAAGGAACTCTAGAGTTCCATACGTCCAAAAGCGTGTAGAACATTAAGTGACGGGGTGGCGTGCAGAAAATTATAACGTTAATCATCATTACTTCTGCACAATAAACAAGGTAACATACTACCTAGTTCCGTCTATAAAAAGCCACCTAAATCATCACTTGTGCTATCACACACGCTTCAACATTTGGTACGACACCCTTCCAAAAATCTCTCAAAAGAAATTCTCCTCAACAAAACTCTGAACAACATGAGTCAAGAAATCACAATGAGCACCAACAGCCAAGAAATCAACAAAGGCGAAGGACCTAGTGATCCAGCTAGGGTTTCAGACTCAACCATCAATCAACAAGAGGTTGATCTTCACAAGTTGGTCATTCCCAGAGGAAGAAGAACTACAACAAGGAAGAGGAGAAGCAGCGCATTGATCAGGCCTTTCACTAATCTTACACATAGTGAGGAACCCAAAGAAGGATCTTCGCTAGAAGCTCAATCATCGCCAAAAGGGGCTGAAGAGAAAAATACTGAAGAAACCGTGAAGGACTCCACTCAGAAAACAAATATTGAGCTGCAATCAACAGAAGCTGAGAAGAATGATGGAAAAGATGTCACGACATCTGACCTCAACAATGTCGAGACAAATGTCTCAACACCAAGAGGCACCACATCTGAGGAACATCCAATGGAAGAAGATCCAAAGGATTCACAGGAGAAGCTCGCCTCAAAAGATGAAGAAGAAGGTTCACAATCTCTTGAAGTCATAGAGATTGATGAAGAGACGGAGAGCGAAGAGATAACTCCAAGAAGAACTCAATCTGTAGCTGATAGAGTGAAACGGAATAGGGGATGTAAGGTGGAGATTCCCCAGTCCTACTTAGAAGAGAAGTCTCAGAAGAGGAAGAGGAAGCCAAAATCCTCAAGTGAATTTGAACTTGATGTCGAAGACGATGTCCCAGACATCATGTCGAAGAAAAAGAAAGCTGCATCCTCAACTTCCTTCCACACTGAAGAGAATGAACAAAGGTGGAGGATAGTAAGCCAAAGGAGGATTGCTACTGAAAGGGAGTTAAGCACTGAAGCACTCTCTTACAAGGAGATCATTACACTCCTTGAAGAAGCCAAACTCATGAAGACTGTGCTAGGAGTTGGCAAGTGCTATGAAAGGCTGGTTAGAGAGTTCGTGGTCAACTTATCAGAAAAGTATATTGAAGAGGAAAGTGATGGCTATCACAAGGTGAATATGAGAGGAAAAATCATTGACTTCTCTCCAACTGTGATTAATGAGTTCTTGGGAAGAAGCATAGAAGCTGAGAGCAACAAAGTCCTGACACTTGACAAAGTTGCTGAGGAAATCACTTCTGGCCAAGTTGAGCAATGGCCCAAGAAAGGACTACTTCCAACGTCCAAGCTGACTGTCAACTACGCAATGCTCAACAGGATTGGCACAGCAAATTGGGTCCCAACCAATCACAGCTCAGGTATTACCCCAAGTCTGGCAAAACTCATATACCTCATAGGAAAAGGGAAGAAGGTAGATTTTGGAAAACATGTCTTTGAACAAACTATGAAGCATGCGGAAACCAATACAACAAAGCTACCAATAGCCTTCCCTCGCCTGATTACTGGGATTATTCTTAGTCAACACCCAATAATCTTACTTCCTGAGGAATATGAAAGCAAAAGACCCCCACCAATATCATTCAACCGCAAGTTGTTTGCTGAACCACATGTCCCAGACATCACATTCAAGGACAAAGAAGCAGTTGAGACCTCTGCTCCACTAGATAGAAGCTCACAAAACAAGGTGCTGATGGAGCTTGTTCAAGTATCTTAGGAGCTAGAGGAAACTATAAAATCAAGTACTATAAGAAAAAACTGTATAGATCACTTGATTAAACAACTAACGAAGAAACTTGCTGAGAATGAAAGGGATGCTCAAGCTGAGGGTGAGCAAGAAGAAGAAGAAGGTTGAAGAACAGCAACTGGGTAATTTAGGAAAATAAGTACTTTTGTATTTTTCCTTTTTAGTTCTGTTCTACTTCCTGTAAGTATTGTGGTCTACCAAATGTCCTAGACATTGGAGACTTTGACATCCGGCACTTAAAAAATTAATAGTGCACTTTTGTATGCTTTATTTATATCAATGAATATTTTCCTTACCTTTGTCAAATTATGGTAAAAATGGGGAGTAATAATTGATGATAAGATAAGCTATTTGGCAAGTAGAATCACTCTCTTGCTTTACGGATGAATAATAGCAAGCTTTAAAAAAAAATTAAAAACTAAAAAACTATGCTAAAACAAGTGTGCCCAGAGCAAAATTTAAATGCTCAATATGAACCTCTAAGAAGTCTAGTGAGTCTTGATCACTCTGATTAAGTTCTTTCCGCTGCAACTCAAGACTTTGGTTCACTAAGTCACCAGGTATCTCATCCCTGGACTTAGAAAATTCACTGTAATGAATCATATGAAGACAAGACTAAAACTGTCTCATATTAGAAAAGGTTCATCACACATTCAAGATTGAAGAAGTCCTGAATATTGAAGACACACAAGATTCTGAAGGTCAAAGACATTGAAGACCTGAAGATTTCAGAATTGAAGATTGCATCAACAGAGATCAATTTGAAGATTGAAGAATTTGACGATTGAAGACTGAAGAGTGCACATTCAACAAAGTGGTTAGTGGTTGTTTTAGCCATAATTTGCCAAAGGGGGAGATTGTAGTTCTTCTGAGATTGGCTGCATCATAAGGCTAAAACAACTTGGTCAGAGTGACTTAACTGAAGCACCAATGCTGAAGTAATTAAGTCTAAACCACTTGTGCATATTGAAGATGTGCAGATGCAACATGTTGAACAAGATGTCCTAGACATCTTGTCACTGGGTTCAGAGCATGCATAGGCAGCATGTCGAACAAGATGTCCCAAGACATGTGGGTAGGACATCTTGACCCTGTAACACCCCAAAATTCTTTTTAATTATTTTAATTTATATTCTATTTATTTTATTATTTGACGAGTATTTTTCACTGGTTATCAACAAACTACTTGGTGGATTTAAGTATATACGTATATTGATAATTATTCAATGCTATTTCATATTCTTTTATATAGTAGTGACCAAATATATTTTTTTAGATGTTAAATTAATATTTTATTGAAATATTTTATTAATGGTATTGAAATATTTTGGTCTAAAGAAGTTGACATGATTATTAGCATTTAAGATCAGAATCATTGTTGAGATTAGTTTGGAAGATTATGCTAGAAAAATAAGGATACAAATTACTTTTGGAGATTTGTTTGAGAAATATATTATTATTAATTACTTATTTATTCTTGGTACAAATCATGGAGTATTTAATTTAGTGATAGGAGTTTGTAACGCCCCAAAAATAAAAATTAGAATTTATTTTATTTAATTATCTAGTTATTGTGGTATTGGTCGATGATGTTTATTTAATCATTTTTGTGGCGAATAATTAAATAATTGATCAATAAAATAAAGAGGTGTTATGCGAATAGAGGGGTGTAGATGGGAAAATGGTAGAGATGAGAATAATGGAGAATAAATATGATTTTAATATATTTGATTCATCATTAATCCCTCACTTTATTCCAATTAAATTACTTTAAAAATGGCACTTGTTGACCAGATTTATTACTTGGCATATTTCATTCATTCTTATTGATTCACATTTATTTTATCCTTGAATGCAAATGAATCACTATATTAACTAGCTAACAAGTCAAATGGCATCTCAATTAGTAGAATATCACCGTTACTATTTTTATAATTATTTGATGTTATGCAAATTGATTAGGAGATCATATCAGTTTAATGGCTTGTCTTAGAAGGGAAATTATGATTGATCATTGGTGCAAAAATATCTATTATAGTACTCTTTTGCAAAAATTTGCTAGACATTAATTACATATAAATCTCTTTTATTTTAGTTGACCAAGTCATGTTGATATATTCCCTTATTTTCACGTTAAAAATACTCCCTCCTAACTATCATGTTCACTTCCAACACAAATATGTCATCCATCATATATAACTCATAGGTAATGAACTCTCCTCTATAAACTAATGGTCAAAAATCTTCCGTGTCGATTATCTCAAATTTTGCACCAAGTCTCACTCTAGGTCTTTTGTGCTTGCTAAAAGCTTTGTGTCATTAAAGGTTTTATGTTACGGAAGTAAAGTGGCCAAGGTAAGGGCTTTTTCCCTAAACACTCATATTACATAGGGATTTTGTTGTGAGATGGTAGTAGATCCTTTGTCTGTCGAAAGAAACTAATAAAAAGTGTTTTAGAAATTACTTAAAAAAAAAGTATATATATATATATATATATATATATATATATATATATATATATATATATATATATATTGTAGCAAACATTCTTTATTTGGGTTATTATCTATGCTTTTAATTTGTTAAACTTATATACTACCTGTTTCAGTTCTATAGAATTGTTTAACTTATATGCATTTAATTGAATTGTGAATTTGATTTAGTAATTTTTTTTGAATTGAGAATTTCGATTTGGAGAATTATGAACTTTGAGAATTTCGATTTGAGATTCATTGTTGTCGCGTTGATTTTGATATGGAATTTTGAGGTGTTTGAGTATGCTTCCATTTTGTTATCGCGTTGATTTTGTTTGATAGTTCGATATTTTTTTTTAATGATATAATATGACCATGCATTCATTCATGTGTCAAGTCCCCGCCGTTGATATGGAATTCTGAAACGTGTTGAGTAGGGTTCCATGGAAGACCGAAGGATATGAGTAGGCTTCCAATTTGTTGTCGTGTAGAGGAGTGTTTTTCAGGAACATAATTCTGACCTCCGACCTTGGTACCACATGCATTTAGAGAGTCTATGATTGCATCTCATTCATTTTATATGTGTTGTTAAAATATGAATATATGTTTGTTATCCTTGAGTTGCTGTTTTGGTGCATTGCTTTGATGATATTTATGATGTGCTTAATTGTCTATGTGATGATTGTTTCTTGATATGATATATTATGAGTTCATCACTTCTTTTTTTGGGAAATAAATAATTATATATATTTTTTTCAAAATTTTTTTATCTGTGAAGTGTTTGTTATTATTTTATGGCATTATTCTTATGGTTAGTATGATTCAATTTGGATAAGGAAATTGACCCTTACAATTAACATTTTAGGTACTCAAGGAGATAGCCATGATTGATGTTTTTGCTTGATGTGTGCGCGGGGATACACAAGTGTGGGTTTTTATTATTTGAAATCTAGAGAATACTTCATTTTTCTCTTCTAATGTAAAGTTATGAATTGTAATTTTGATTAGTTATTAATCTTTGAAAACAAAAACAAAAAAAAAAAATAGTCACTCATTTTAAAGAATTAAAGTCTTTTTTTTAGTTATTTAATTGTTAAAAATCTGGGCTGTTACAGACCCAATTCAGCTTAAAAGATAATGCTTATCCATTAAGCGGGCGTGTTTGTTTTAATTTGAATAAAACGCGAATCTTTTAGTAACAAGCTGAGATTAGGATTAATGATAAAGTTTGTTATTAATCCTATGTGTTAGATACAATTGGATTCATATTTAATTAGTGGATAGAGATTTAATCTTTATCTTTGTGGAGTTTGTTTTGAAACAAGTTTGTTTTAAAACTAATTCTTATTTGAGTGCATCTGAAAGACTGAAGATTATCTGAAGAATTGCACGCCTATATAAGGGACTCAACATAGAGCTTAAAACTCAACCCACAATAACTGAAGATTGTGAGTCCAAAGTTTTGTACCCACTGTGCAAAACACTTAGTAGCTCTTAGTATTGTTCTTGATACTTTGAAGCTTTGAGTCGTTGAATGTTGTCATTCAACTTTGTCTTTTAAACTGTGAAAGTTTAAAGTTGTTTCGTCACTTGGGATTAGTGATTAGAGGGAGTTGGGTAGGTTCTCATATTCAGGGGGAGTTAGCCCTTGAGTAGAAGATTTCTAGGATTAAGAAAAGGCGTACATGCCAAAAGGTGTTTGGTAGTGTTGTAAGACTAAGTAATAATTCGGAGTAGTAGTGTTCACTTCCTGGATTGGTATCCTCCAGAGTAGGGCTGTTTAGCGCCGAACTGGGTTAACAAATCACTGGTGTTTATTTATTGCTTTTGTTTACTTCAGTATTGCAATAATGTGTGATCCTCATAACCAGTTGTCGAACCAGTTGTCTAGGACATCTGGACTACTGACACAGTGTCCTAGACATTGTGTAAGACATCTGTCCTGTTAGAGAACAGAATTTCACCTGAGTTGGAGTCGATGGTGTAGCTTCTTCATTCTTCCATTCGAGCTTGTAGAATTCGTCCATGTTCGTCTTGGAAGTTGGAATGGTGATTACCTGTTCTCCACTCCTTAGAGTCATCTCAGCAAGATCCATGTCAATAATGGTCCTGCTAGTGGCTAGGAATGGCCTTCCTAGAATGATGGGATGTTCTTCATCTTCTCCAGTGTCTAGGATCATGAAGTCTACTGGAAAAATCAGGTCTTGGACTTTCACCAAGACATCTTCTACTGTACATGCTGATCGAATGGTTGATTGGTTAGCTAATATGAGTTCTTTAGTTGTACCTGCAGTTGGTAATTTGATCTTGAATTTGTCTGCCAAAGATAATAGTATGACATTCACACTTGAGCCCACATCACACAATGCATTGACTCCTTCTTCCCCAATCTGACAGACCATGGTGACGCTTCCAGGATCTTTCTTTTTGGGTGGCAGGCGAGATCTTTTTGCTAGGTTTTCAAATTCTTCGAGCTCATCCGCGAATGCGTCATAAGCTTCCTATAATGTCATTCCTAGCGCATTGATCTTCTTTGTGATATCCTTCATCTCTTCTTCTCCGCGCTCGCGTTTGTCTTTCGATCTTTCAACGCTTTGCACTCCTCTTTCGAGTTGTCCACCGCGTTCCCTGCAATCGTTGCTTCATACTCTTCTCGATCACAGTCATCACATACTAGACCAGTATAGTCTTCCACGAAAACGGTTCCAGATTTGTATAACCATTCTCGAATGACATTCTGCTGGAATTCAAATTTTCGGCGTAATTTTGCCAAAAATGGTGGCCTCCTTTTATAGAACTTGGATATGCTCTTAGGTGCCAGCCTGTTCCATCTTTTCATCCATTTGTCGTACTCTTCCCACTTTTTACTGGGTGGTAGATCAAGAAAGTTTATGGTGTCTTTGCAGGTATGAATTTTCGTGGTCTCATTGGGTGATGCTTCCAAGATTTCAGTAAAGTTATCCCCTTGAGATTCACATTTTGGCCCGTCTAGATCGTGAAGATAAATTCCTTCGAAACTTTTTGAGCTGCTTGGTGATGCCCACTCGAGCCCCTACATAGCACTCTTCTAATGTGATCCGTTGTTCGTCTTCCATGGCTTGGTGGTAGGCTATCCTGTCATCAAGCACAACAAATGAATACCATCAGTAGCACTGGAAGAGATATTTTAAAATATTTTTGGTTTTATTTCATGTGTCTTTGTCACCGTGAAAATTCACAAGTAAGTGAGGTGAATCACTAGGATCGCTTAAATACCTTGACTTTGCCTTAGCCAGAATTTTACAGATCTAAATTCACAATCATTAACAAAGTTTTTTGATTTTTTAATTTTTTTGTATTTTTAAATATTTTTGACAAACTAGAATAATTCTAACAAAGTTTTGTGAACACAATCCCCGGCAGCGACGCCAAAAGCTTGACTACGTTCTGGCAAGTGGACCAGTTTGTCATCGAGTAATAATTCACACTCTAGGTGTCTAGAATGAGTTCGTATCCACAAGGATCATGTCAAAGCTTCGCTAGTGCTATTCTAGTTGGTGTGTTTTTGCATTCGCTTTGTTGTTAGGAAAAAAGTTTTAGTTTATAAAAAAATAGCGATATGCGTTGCAATAAAATAAAGGTTTTGATTCAGAAATATAGAGGATAGGTATGGTGGTTGAACTTACTCCCTCCTTCATACTTGGCATAATCGGTATATAACATAGTCATTCGTACTATTATCGGGCGTCGATTCTATCCTTGTTTTAGTAGCACCTTACTGCTACCCTATGTAGGCAAAGTCCCCCTACTTTTGCAACTAAGGCACCTACGAGAGCCTAACCTCGCTTTGTCACATACCCTAATTACTAGATAGAGTTATTTACATGCATGCATTATGACCATCGACCATCCAATACCCCTAGATCTTAGTTACGGTTATTCAGTTTCTAATTGTTATGTTACAACTAGTTCCTGATTCTTCCTCTAATTATTAAGTCATAACTAGTTCAAGATTGTTTTGCCGTTTCTTTAATCTAGTGTTATTCATTACTAGTTCCGAACAAATAATAGTGAGAACCCTAATATGCTACTATTAAAGTAAACCCTAATTATTTATTCTAAGGCGTTGCCGTTTATCCGGTCAGATTCCGACTAACGATATTAAAGCAAGAAAACAAATAACAAATAATAATTTATAAATGCGATTTATTATAACTTTGACTCAATTACATGACCCAAGTATTCATCGGGGAGTTCATCTTCTCCACCACAACCTAAGGAATTATTACAAAAGACTACATAATTAAATTACAAGAATCTAACTATAAAAAGCCTAAAGAATCATACCTTGCTGAGTTAGTTTTCCCGTAAGGGGAGAAAACTATGCCGTTAGAGCTCCTCCGAACTTCTCTCCAAAAGGAATAGAAAGTTCTTCTATTTTTGAATGAAAAAAAATGTATTATGGAGGCTCTATTTATACTTTTCGTATTGGGCCTCATCAAGCCATCGTGACACGCTAGGTCCATCGTGTCAGGGTGAGAAGATTCAGTTCAAAATTATAACTGATCCTGTGCATTTCATCAGCGTGGTCACCAAGCAAAGCCATCATACTGCGTTGAGCGTCATCGTGGTACGATGCTAAGATTTTCTTCAAAAATATAATTGATTCTGTCTTAGCGAGCAAGTATCTTCCATCGTGTCACGTTGAGTGCCATCGTGACACGATGGGCTGTTTTTCTTCATTTTTGTGATTTTTCTTGTCTTCTGCGTATCTTCACCTTGTCTTGAAGCTTTTTCTCGATTCTTCAGGTTTTTGTTGATATTTGGGCCTGTCTTAGTCATTTTACTACTAATAATACTACCTAAAATACTACAGAAATTCCTGTCATCATTAGCACTCATCCCATGTTTTTTCCATCTCCCTCTCCCTATTCCACACCCCCACAAACACTACCATCATACCCCAACTTTATGCAGAATACTTATTTTGCAAACCCACCAACCAACTCAAACCCTCATTTTTGAAACCCTAAGATTGAAATGGGAACCTTTGATGGAATTAATGCTTTGGATTGGCGTTTTCAAGCAGAACAATTTTTCATGTTTTATAATGTTGCCCTAGAAAATCGTCTACCAATGGTTGCTTTTTATATGAAAGGGGAAGCCCTTAGCTGGTATAAGTGGATGTTTCAAAGCCAACAATTAACTGATTGGGTGTCATTTTCAAGAGATCTAGAATTACGATTTGGTTCGTCCACTTATGAAAATCACCAAGCCCAATTATTTAAGTTGAAACAAACAGGTACAGTATCTGAATATCTAAATTACGAAAAAAACATTACAGGGGGTAATCTAAAAAATAATAATTACAAGGGGAAAAACAAAACTCCCCTATTTTTCAGGGACGTAAATCCAGGTTTATTTAACATGTTGTGTGTATAGTTTTTCATACTTACAGTGAACATATCAAAATTTCATTAACACCATCGTATTCGCCTCCAAATTCTGAATCTAACAGTGTAAAACCAGCCGCCTAAAACCTCCGAACACACGACTTCTTCATTGGCGCGTGAAAACATCTCTCATCGTCGTTGCTAGCGCATGTTGTACAGCGCCGCTCTACTGACCTCAGTTGTTGACGGTTTCGGTGTCAGATTAAAAAACTCCAAAATAACAAATTCTATTATGCAAGTGAACTAAATATATACATGTAGTAAAAATATCGAATGCACAAGGATATTGAGATCAATCTAAACCAAAACAATTAAAAAATTTCTTAGACGAGAATTAAAGGTTTGTTGCGTTTGCATAGCAATGGTTTTTGACAAGAAATTAAATTTGGTTTTAACGGTGATAAAAAGGGCGGTTACGTGTCATAAATTTGATCGTCTAGTTTATGCTACTTGGTAACTCGGTCTATTTCAATTAATGATTCGATTAGTGTCAATATTAACAAAGTGGTTATGACCACGGTATTGGCTCATAACCCTCTCCTTTAATTATAAACTCTGATGTCTTAGATGAATTTATAGTTAAAGCAGGTTTTAAAAAGCGTTAATCTCTAGATCACACTTAACAAAGCAATTGTTAATTGAACAATTAGCCTAGATCTAAAATCACAACTACTTCCATAGAGAAATGATTGCAAATTTGATAAGGATATGAAAAGCATTAAGAACAAGAGCTAATTGAATAATATTAACTTCAAAATTTTATTTTTTTATCACACTTCGTAATTATTTAAAATAATACTCAAAATTACATGGTTCAAGTAGGACAGAATTAAACTACTCTAGAGACCTAATCTAGATGGATCTAGCTACTCATAGTTACAAAAATATTAAAGAAGAGTTGAGATAAATATATAAACAAGGTTAATTGTGCACTCAAATCTTGTTTCCAATATTGGAATTACAATCCTAAGCCTTTAAATCTGGTGCAAATCTCCATTTTTCTTCCAAAAATCCAAACTTTTTTTCCAAGCTAAGCTCATCTTCTATAGTTTAGGAAATGGGTTACAAACAGCTCAAAGAAGCAGATATTTGCGCCCCAAGCTCTGCCTTTTCGCTTCCGGTGCGCACACGAAAGCTAACTTGTCAGTACCTGATTGGTTCACACGCGCCCCAGGTGCTAGCCCTGCGCCCTAGGCGAAACTTCCAGCAATGATCTAGGATATCAGGTCGAGCATGTGCCTTAGGCGCTCACTATTGCGCCTGAGGCAAAAACAGCGGCAACAAAACTAGACTAAATGATTTTCATTTGCCCTAGGCGCTCCATGTTGCGCCTCAGGCGCATTTTATAGGTTCTTCAAACACAGATTTTTCCTTGTTTCTTCTGCTACAAGTAATCTCAACAACCTATACAATTTCTTAGTAAATTATACTAAAAACATGACAATTCCTACTAAACTTAATTAAATTGAACAAGGAATGACTGTAATGATCAGGAGTCATCATTAGAGAAGTGAAGTTGCATGCTAAAAGTATTTGTGTTGAAATGTGCCTTGAAATTGAAGTGAGAATTTGTGATGGAGCTACTGCCTCCTGCACGAGGCACAGAAGGAGATGCGTGAGGCGCAGCACGGCACAAGTCTTGGGAATCGTCTTTGCCTCCTGCGCGATGCGTAACACGCAGCTGGTTGATATGGTTTTGTGCAGATTTGGTGAAAAATTTTGTTTCGAAAGATATCTGACTTGGATTTGGATTTATTTTATAACAGAAGAAACAAGGAAAAATCTGTATAGGTTGCTCTCAAATTGAGTCTCTTGGCCACGAGAAGGGATTCGGGTGTTGGATAAAATTAGGGGATAATTCTTGTAACTCAATTGGAATTTCTTTGTAAAGAACTTATTTGATTCTAGTAGAACGAAAAGCTGCTCTCTCCCCCCATAGTAGGTTGTTTTGACAGAACTGGGTAAACAAATCTATCGTGTTCTTTATCGTTGTTTATTTATTTTGAATTATTACATCATCATCTCTATTCTCTTATTATTTGGTTGCTTGCTTAATCTTACCCCACAGTCCACACATAAAAGTTTTCATTGGCGTGATTTCTCTCGAATTCACAACAATTGGAAATGATCATCGCAATAGTTGAGGTCAGATTTGGTTTGTTATTGCTGAATCTAAGAGAATTTATGCAACACCAAATTATATTGAAAATAGAGATAAATGCAGCTACAATAACAATGTGACATTGAGGACTTCAGCTCTTCTTGGCAATGCTTAACACGTTGAAGTTGTAGCTGAGATCAATGCTATACTTTGATGACAGATGAAAACCAGTTCCAAATGGTAATAGCAATATTTTAAAATTTGTGTTTGCTTTGCTTCGAACGAATTATAACTCAACTCATGTGTGGTATGATTTATTATTTATCTTTTTCGTTAAGTATGATTTATTATTTTGAGACTGCTGAAAAATTATAAGGATAAAAATATAAATTATTTATAAAATCTCTCCCCTCCACTTGTGAACCAAACACATATATTTAATTAAAAACTCTCACCTCCCTTCCACTCCCCTGTGTTGAACCAAACATGTATGAATTAAAATTCATTCCCTCCCCTCCCCCTTCCCCTCCATAAAAATCCCTCCCCTCTCCTCCATTGAACCAAACATACCCTAAGCGCTACCAACCCAGTTGTAAATTCGAAACCTTTTCAACCCATGATTAAACCATAACATCTCTCATTCCTTGCTTACTTCTCTAAATAATTATATTCTTAAACTGAACATTCAGACATCGTCCAAGAATTTCTTTTAGCATGAGTCATTTCTCTGAAATGAATTATATTATTCAGAAAATCTTGATTCGTTATCCTTGGATATTACGGCAAACAAGATCTGTTATGACGAGAGGAACTCTAATCAAAGAGGAAGCCAAGTAGTCAAATGGATGAGTAAAATTTACCCAACAATCTGGACTATGAAACTTCTCTTGTCAGATATTCTTGATCTTTGTCTAATGAATGTGGATTCGTATTGCATTCATTTCATTAAAACGAAATCATGGCTCTTGTCAACTGGAGCTGGAAATTGATTTGTAAGGCATTATAGATGAAACTTGTGCTTCAAGATTTGAAGATAATGTGCGAATCCCTGTGGAATTTTTTTGTGACAATAAATCGGCCATCGCCGGTATTGCCCATAATCTCGTTCAGCATGACATGACAAAATATGTCGAGATAGACTGACATTTTGTTGGTTTTGATTTTTGGAAAATACCTGAAAAGGAAAATCACCGAAGAATTTACCGGGTTGAGTCACGACCAGGTCGCTCTCTTTAAGACGTTTCACGGCTCTACCCAAAGTTTGTGCAAGGTAGACTATAAGCCGTGCGCCTCCAGGATAAAACAGCTCAGTTCACTATGCGATTATCAACTGCACTGTTAATAATCGTTCGAGAAGTAACACCTTCTATACGGTAACGAGTTACCGGTCAAATATGGTACGTATAACACTCAAAACCGAAGGGACAGAAAGATTAGATGAAGAGAATAAGGAACTCGTAAACAAGGGAGAAAGAAGAAAAAGATTCGATCTTAGAGGAATTCTTTTTCGGTGTTGTTTTTGAACTGAGTGGAGTCCTCTATTTATATAGAGATTTTGTAACTGTTTTAGCAAAAATTGCTACATCAATTACTCTACTGGATAAGATCAAAAAGAAACTTATCCAATAATCCGTTCAACAACATTTGTGGATGAGATCAAAAGAAACAAATCCACAATAACAAACTAATGAGAGAAAGATAGGAAATTCAGTTGGATTCTCAATCTTATCACAATAACCATAAGCTAAAATTATGGAAGTGATATTCATGAATAAAAATAATAATTATTATTATTTTCATCATTATCATGTATTTAAAATTAAATATCACTATTTAAACACTACTAATGTGTGTGTTCTATTTTTATGTGGGACCCCCACACTCTATTTTTTCAATTCACACAATATTAGATCAAAGTTTAATTACTTAGTGTTTAATCTTCCAACCTTCCAATTTCTTTCTATCTTCACATCAATGTTCCAACACATTTCATCAAAGAGAAGTTGGATATCAAATTGATAAAATAAAAAAAATCAAAAAATCAAAAAATCTGCAACTTATGTTCCTCTTGGGCATCAACTAGCGGATATATTAATTCACAAAGACTTACCAACCGAAAAATTCAGCTAACTTACTTGCAAGCTGAGAATGATAGATATCATTTCACCAGTTAAGGGGGAGCTAGTGTTGGAAATATTGTATAATAATTATTATAGATTTTATTTAGTTTTACTTAACCCATTAATTAGGTCCATTAGGTATCACAAACCTTTATTAGTGATTTTATTCAAATTTTACTTTTGAAATGATATTCAGAAATTATTCCATAATTCTACAATTCATTTAGTATACTCCATATTCTAAGTTATTATTCACCTCATATTGAACATGGAAATTGTTATTATTTTCCAACTTATATTTAGCTTATTCATTCATCAAAGCTTGAAATGTTGAAGAGCAGTGGTGCCATCAAGCCCTTTTGCATTGAAGTAGGTTACAAAATCAACAAAAGTTGTTTCCCTGTATTTAGGAGGGTTGTCTTCTGATAATAATTCTTTTATAGGTCCATAGAGCTTTTCCTTTGATTTAATGTCTGGCCTAAAAAAGCATGCAACAGATACTCTGGGAGCAATGTTATTTGCCAGCACTCTATGTTCAGCACTCTTGAATCTGTCATTTGTTACTAGCTGCAGTTCATTAAAAATTATAATTAGCTAGAGTCATATTAAGTTCATAAGCATAGCTCGTTGGTAGAGTTATCAAGTTGAGGTTCAAAGTCTATACACTCCACTTGCTCACATTAATGATGAAATTCTAGCTATTAGGCTACTTGATAAAAAAACATAAGTAGATAGTCGAGTGTAGAAGAGCTGAGCGAGTATTTATTCACAACTTTTTACTCTACAAGACTAGATCCCTAAATATTGCATAATATGAAAACTATTCTAACAAATAGTAGTTTGTGCAGTGAAATAGGCATAAGTAGTAATAGAAAACTACCTGCAAAACATCACCAATATTAATAACAAGAGCCCCAGGTATTGATGGTATATCAATCCACTTGTCCTGATGATGGATTTGGAGGCCACCAATATGGTCTTGGAGAAGCACAGTGAGAATATTAGGATCACAATGTCCAGCAGCTCCCATAGTTAATTCTGGTTCAGGACAAGTTGGATAATAATGGCAAAGTAACATATTCCCCTTATAACAATCCATGTCCTTTAAATGGTTTGGATCCAATCCAAGAGCTTCTGATAGTAATTCAAGGAGTTCCATTCCAAGTTTCATTACATGTGCTCCATATTCTAGAATTATATCCCTACAAGAAATTAATTGGATCAAATCACTAAGCAATTAATTAAGTTCCCTATGGTATAAACTATAAAGTAATTTATTGTACCTTTTGGAGTCGAACGGTACGAAATTATTCTATTTAAGAAACCAATAACCGTACTGAATATAATGAATGTTTTAATAAATTGATAATTGATTTGAATTGTTTAACTGAATCAAATTGCACCAAAAAGAAGCAGATTGTAACAAATTTAACTGAGTTCTTTCCGGTGCAATTTGGTTCGATTTTTTTGTTTTTTAACCAAAGTGGCCTCAAATTTGAAGCACTATATATACACAAACAAGAACTCTCACCTGCATACGACAGGAAAATCTTCTGGTTTTGTAGTATTAGAAGCCATGTTCCATGCAAAAGTATCCCCCCAATTGAGTGGTGCTGGACTATAAAGATCAAAATTACTAACATAATTCACTGGCCTTGTTAGATCTCTAGAATACATCTCTTCCTTCACTTCAGTATCTTGTTCATGAAATCTAACTATACCATCTTTCATATCTTCAAGAACATTCAAAGGAATTCCATGATTGACCACTTGAAAGAAACCCCATGTCTCACATGCTTCTTTTATTCTTGTTATAATTTCTTGCCTTTCATTTGGATCTTTACCAATATTTTTAAAGTCTATAACAGAAATTGTTTGTTGTGTGTTGGTTGAATTTGTGTCATTTGAAAATTGATGAGGTGGATTATGAAATAAGGTTGGGATTTTGAGTATACCTTGATCAACAAGGCCTTTAACACCAGCTTTTGTTTCATCAAATGCTTTGAGTTCTTGTAGCCTTATTTCATCGGCAGTTGTAGACTCCATGTTAGTGTTTTTGTTTTCTGTGGTCTGAGTAGAGAAAATTATTTGTCCAAGTTGAGAAGAATTGTTTATATTTATACTATGATCACACTATCATGCATGGTCTTATAAAAAATATTGAATCGCCAATTTCTCCTTTCAAATTTGTAACAATTGGTCATTTTTTACTCCTAAATTTAGGAAATTGCACAAATGTCCTTAAAGAATCTTCAAAACTATCCTTCTATAGTAAGTAGGGGTGTTCGCGGTCCGTTTTGAGCATAAAAATCATTTTAACCGCGAGCGAAAATTGCATGTAGTTCGGTTTGATTCGGTTAGTTTTTAAAAAGTCATCCGAACCGAACCAATGCGGTTAGGGTTAGTTCGGTTTTCGCAGTTTATCACCATATAAAAAATATAACAGTATTACCAACATGTTACAAACTAAACATTAGAAACTTTAATTTATTTTATTGTTTACATGATATAATATGTATATACATAAATTGTATACACATAAAACTTATTTTTAATACTAATAGTATAGTTCTGAATCGTGTGAAATTATGTGTTTTGACAACCTACTGTTTTATGGACCCAATTTGGGTTTGCCTTGCTAATTTGACTAGGTAATAAGTTGATTTCTACTAGTTGAAATAATCAAGTTATCTTTTGCGGTTTGGTTTGGTTTTCTAAAATAAAAACCGCAAACCAAACTAAACCATGCGGTTTAAAAAAAAAATGATCCATACAATTTTCACTAAATGCAATTTTTTACGATTTTCGATTTAAATTTATTCGATTTACAATTTTATTTTTAAATTGATTCGGATACGATCACGCCACCTTCAAAACATCCTTCTAGTAACTTTTACTATTAGAAATATGGGAAAGTCTAATATGGACCACTTGTTCAAGTGGTCCATGGTGGACTAATGCTATAACGAATACGAATTTTATAAAATCCACCGTTTGATTGAAAGTTTATATCATATAGATCATCCATAAAAAAAATTAGAAAAATTTAAAATCATTTGATATGTTTTTGGAACTCATTAAGATTTACCGTATTTAATAAACCGTTAATCTTTGATAGGTCTCAAAAACATATCAAATGATTTTGGATTTCTCTAAATTTTTGTATGAATGATCTATATAATATAAACTTTCAATCCAACGGTTGATTTTGTAAAATTTATTTTCGTTATAATACTTTTGATGTACTTGACCATGGTGGACCACTTGGATCACTTGTCGTCCATAGCATTGGCCTAGAAATATATATAACATGACACGTTAACTTACGTACCTGACATTGTATTGATGTTATATGGTAAAGACTTCTCTGCCCAAAATACCAAGTTAAATTACTATTTTTAAATAGAATGTCACGTACCATTTAATTTTAACTCAAAAGCTACCCTTAAAAAAGAACGTAGAAAGTATCATTCAATATTAAGTAATCACTTATAAACCATTTGAAAATGGATCAATTTAATTTATTAAAATAAATTTTATAATAATAAAAAAGGAAAAATAAAAAAGGAAACAAAAACAGGTATCAAAGAAAAAAAATAAGGTATCAATGAAAAAAAATTTATTCTACGATATTTTTAATATTTATCAATAATTTACTCCTATATTTTTTATATAAAAGTAAACAAAAACAGAAATAGAGTAGAGTTGAGTAATTTTTTTTGGGGATAATTTTCTACTTTACTGTAATATCAACCTTAAAAATCAATCGGTCAGCATATTAACAAGTAGTTAAAATAAAAACAATACCATTGCTAAAATTGAAGAAAATTCAATAAGGATAAAATTTTTTCTTGTTTAGTGAAATAAAAAGAATAAAATTCAGTTCCCGTTAAATTATCTTGACAAAATTATAGGGAGTACTAGTAATAAGTTTGACAGATGGTATGGACTGATTTAAATTACGAAATTGATTAATTCATTCATATAATTATGGTGAAGTTTTTGTTAATGTGTAGATGGACCCATTTTTTACTATTACTTGCCCCCTAAATCATGATTAATAGAGTGGACCATGAAGTATTAAAACAATATAGGGCTTACCAAAACCAGATTGTTACGGTTTTCGGAGGTTCTTTTCGTGTTTAGAAAACTATTGAAATGTATTAAAACAATATTAGGGCTAATAATCAAAACTAGGTTATAACTTTGACCCCAAAAAAATAAATTAGGCTGTTACTTTGAGAGGTTTTTGGAGGTTCTTGTGTTTAGAAACTATTGAAATGTTTTAAAACAATATAGGGTTAACGAAAACTAGGTTGTTACTTTGAGAGGTTTTTGGAGGTTCTTTCCGTGTTTAGAAAATAATTGAAATGTATTAAAATAATATAGGCCTAACCAAAATTAGGTTGTTACTTTGAGGGGTTTTCGGAGGTTCTTTCAGTGTTTAGAAAACTGTTGAAATGGAAAAAGTCGGCGTGACACATTATATATAGGAAGTGTGTTCGCATCGAACTAATAAAAGGGTATGTTCGCTCGCTAGGGTGTGAACATGGTTTTTTCAATTTTTCATCAAGGCAAAAAATAATTGACACTCGCTACAACTTACGGTGCGAACCAAATTTGCACCCTACATAGCAAGAATATATTTTAGTTATTTTATGGGGCGTATGAGAAATGGTGAGGGAGCAGAGGAAAGAACTCATTGATTAATTCAGTCATATACTTATGGTGGAGTTTTTGTTAACGTGTAGATGGACCCCCTAAATCATGATTAATAGAAGATAATTATTTTTGTCATTTTATGGGTTACTCGCGCGCCCTACGAAATTATCATTTTACTCTTTCGTTACTTAAGTAGCGGACATTATAAAAGAGAAATTTTAAAAAATGTCGTGCACTACTTAAATAGCGGACGTTATAAAAATAAAATTTGATAAAATGTTTTAGAGAAGTGTTCATGACTTAAGTAACGGACAAGAGTATTTTTGTAATTTCATAGAGCGCACCCTAAAAATGGTAGGATAGGATGGTAGAAGTAATTGTCTTAAATGAACCATGATTTATTAAAACCATATAGGGCAAACCAAAAGTAGGTTGTGACTTTGAGCATTGAGGCATCCATAAATGTGTTACCCAACCTCTTTTCAGCCACTGATTTTGCATTTCAAAGAACCGATAGTAAACATTTAATTACATTATGGAAAACGTAATCAAGTGTTATATTAGGCCTTAATTATAAGTAAATATTCACTTTTAATCAAATAACTAATATATTCGGCCTTCTTCAGAAAAAAAAAAAAAAAAAAACTAATATTATTCAGCCTTTTATTTTATTTTTGGTACATTTATTTGGCCTTTTATTAACTCGTATTAAAAGTTCTATTGTCATGCCTAATCAAAATAACAATATTAATATAAATATGTGATCCATTGAGTTTTTAATCGAATTTACCATTCTTGCTAAAATTAAATAAGTTGTTTAAAAATTGACTTGGTTGGTTCTATGAAGTCTACTACACAGCCTAAATTTCTACGATGCATCCCAATTGGTAAGAATACAACCAACAATCAGAATAATGACATTTTAATTTTATCTACTACTCTATTACAATTTACAATGCTCAAAAACTCCTATTGAGATAATTGTATTTTTCTCCTGTCCAGGTTTACCAAACAACATCTAAGTCTTCATACGCCTTTTACTTAAAGGGATATGTTCATGAATGATACAAAAAGTATTGCACACATCATCACTATGATAAACTCGTTAGGACTATTCAAAAAGTTTTTAAGAAATTGAGATGAATTGCAAACTAAATCGAACTTAACCTAAAAAGCACTAAACTGTTTAAAAAAACCACATAACAAATTGTTTCATTGCTTCAATTCAAAACATGAATCTACTAAGAAAATATTCTAAGAAACCAAGATCAGGCTACAAAAATGTGAGTATTTTCAGAATACTCGGCCTAAATATTGAAGCATTTGTTTAAGCTTATAAATGATTTTAACAAAATTTTCTAAAAAATCTAAAACAAACATTATTAGTCGTTATTTGTTTGAGATCTTATCCACTTTATTCAACCTCTTTCAAATTTAGTTTTTTGTTGGTGAAAAATAAAAGGCAAAGGAAGTGTTAGTGCCCCTGATCAAGGCATAAACTTCATCTGTGGTGGTACGATGCAACTTCAAAACCGAATGCATATTCTCAAATTAAAAACAGATTGAATGAACATTACCATGATACCATTAATACCCAATTTTAAGCATAAACTCATTTTAAAAAAAAAAAAGCATAAACTCAACCAAACAGGTCTATCCAGGTAAATAATCTTCATCTATATATTACTCATCAGTTTTATAATTCTAGTTAGTTAACACTTTTCATCAAAGGATGCTATTTGGAGGTAGTGGTAGTTATTCATCAAACCCAGTTAGATTTGACCATTTACCACACCAACATCTTATAAAAGCAAAAGAAAATTAATGAAAAAGATAATTAAAAAACAAAATTTGCATAATAAGAATGACCAGCAGGATTGCAAATCCTACAACCATGTCCAAAAATACATCGACTCAAAGACATTATCCAAAGTACAGCACAACTCAGTGATAAACTCGGAAACAAAACTCGAGGTACTGAACTTTAAAAACTAAGGTGATGATTTAAATGATGACGGGAACATTAGCTAAGTTCATAATAAAAAGAAAATAGTTTTAAATCTAAAGCTTATCTTCAAACTCAGAGAGTGGAGTCATCTGCTCCTTCAAACCCTTCCTCTTGCGAATATCGGTAACAAGTGTTGCAGCTTGTGAGCCAGCTTCCAATGGGTCTGATGACATCATGTCCCAATGATCAAACACACACTGAGGGAAAGCCTGTCCTGATGTTGCAGCCCTCAATTGACTAGAGAATCCAAAGGACTCAATGACAGGAAGGTATGCTTTGATGTTGTAGAGTGGAGTACCAGGCCTCTGCATTTCTTCAAAGACATGTCCACGTTTCTGATTAAGAACACTGTAGATACCACCAAGAGCTTGCTCAGGAGCTTGAATTTCCACCATGTAAACAGGCTCAAGAAGCCTGGGTTTGGCTGTCAGCTGTGAGGCGTAGAAGACTCTCCTGGCAGTAGGAATGATCTGACCACCACCTCTGTGGATAGCATCTGTGTGGAGGACGACATCACATACTTCAAAGCATATGCCTCTCATGTTCTCTTCAGACAAAGCACCTTCTTTTGATGCCCACTGGAATCCAGCAACAACAGAATCCTTGATTTCATTCAAGTATTGGACTCCCTTACACATATCAACCACCATGTTGGGTCCGGTGGTCTCAGGTCCAAAACACCAGATTTTCTTGGCAAGATCCTTATCCCAACCATACTGTTCTGACAGGATTTTGGAACGGTTCTTAGGGTCATCCCTTGGTCCAATTGTGCCTTCATCAATGGCCTCTGCAAGCCTATCTTCTAAAGGTCTTGCTTCCATGTACAACCTGTTGTGCTTGTTTGGTGATTTACTCATGACTGTGCGGCATGACCTCTCAAGAACAGTCTCTCTGAATGACACAACAGGGTCAGATTTAATAATTTCAGCTCCACCCATGAAATCATCCTGCAAATCCTTCAAACAGATCTCAAGATGAAGCTCTCCTGCACCAGCAACAATGTGTTCTCCAGACTCCTCAATAGTACAAACAACCATAGGATCTGACTTAGCAAGACGTTTGAGACCTTCAACAAGCTTAGGAAGATCTGAAGCAACCTTGCACTGAACAGCAACACGCACGACAGGTGAGACAGAAAACTTCATAGCACGAATAGGGTGTGCATCGACTTCCTTCTCATTTGTCAATGTAGCATTCTTGGTGATAAATTGATCCAAACCAACCATAGCAACTGTGTTACCACAAGGAACATCCTCAACAGTCTCTTGTCTCTTTCCCATCCAAATAACAGTTCTCTGAACACTTTTCACATACAAATCTTTCTTCTCACCAGGGACAAAATTTGGTCCCATAATTCTGACCTTCAAACCAGTTGAAACTTTACCAGCAAATACACGTCCAAAAGCAAAAAACCTTCCTTTATCATTAGCAGGAATCATCTTTGACACATAAAGCATCAGAGGTCCTTCGGGATCACAGTTTCTGATAGCATTAGCATATTGATCATCAAGGGGACCCTCATACAAATTCTCAACACGATACCTCTGAGCTGTAGATGGAGAGGGAAGATGAAAGATCATCATTTCAAGTAGTGCACTGCTTGCTGGGAGCCAAGTCTGCATGACACGTTTCATCAAAGGCTTACCCATCAAGTCCTTCTCCTCTGACTTAAGGTTGCACCCTAGCTTTGTCAGCATAGGCCACAACTTATCTTTCTGATCATTCATACAAGTGTTAATAACCTGCTTGATAGGCTCATAACAGAACTGCACAAACCCACGCTTGCAAGTAGGTGAACCGGTATTCTTTGTGGTCCATTTCTTAGTGGCAGGGTCGAAGAAATTTTCACCCCAGAGCCTCTCCATCATCTTTGACTCGTCAACACCAAATTTGGAGGCATACATCTTTGCAAAGTTGGTCAGAGTAAAAGCCCAACCATGCAGACCAGCAGAGAAAGCAACAGTTCCTTTCTCGGGATACACTTGAACATCACCAAGCAACGGATCTTCATATGTAGCCATGATCACATTAGCATTCTCAATAACTCTCTGGAATGTCTGATAAGCTTCCTCTCCATCAACCTGGAGCTCAAGGAAGCATCTGTCCATCTTATTAACAGTAAGAACAGGCCTGATCCTTTCTCCAAGGGCCTGTCGCAGCACAGTTTCGGTTTGAACACAAACACCCTCAACACAATCCACCACCACTAGTGCTCCATCAGTAATACGAAGAGCAGCAGTAACCTCAGATGAGAAGTCGACGTGCCCAGGAGAATCAATGAGATTAATGAGATACTCATTTCCATTGCGCTCCCCCTTGTAACTCTTGAGAGATTCATCAGACATCTCATAGTATAGTGAGATACCGGTAGACTTGATAGTGATACCACGCTCAGCTTCATCAGCCCGAGTATCTGTCATCCGAACATCTCCAGCAACCTCCTGCGCTATAATTCCAGCAGCAGCAACAAGGGAATCTGTCAAAGTTGATTTTCCTGCAAATGGAATAAACAGAGAACAAATTATTATTCAGATTACATATTAGTTCTTATAAGATGACAAAATATTACAGCAACACCGAAAAATAACTAAGCAGTAGTATAAGTAATAAGAATAGATTTTCTCTATCAAGTTTTTAAAAAAAAAAAATAACATTTTCTTGTCAAGCAAAAACCAAATTTAAATTATATCTTTTTTGAAGATAGGATAAGTGGAAACATCACAACAATCAAGAAAGTGCATCACAGAGAAATTAACAGTAAAAAAAAAATAATCTGCCAAACAGTGGTACAAATAATAAGAATGGTTTTTCTCAATCAAGTTTTCTTTGAAAAATTTAACATTTTCTTGTCAAGCAAAAATCAAATTTAAATTTTATCTTTATCTTGAAGGTAGGATAAGTGAAACATCACAATAATCAGCAAAGTGCATCATAGAGAAATTAATCAGCAAAGCAATCTGCCAATCAATACCGTGATCAACATGAGCGATGACAGACATATTACGAATGTTGTGCTTGTAGTCCATTATACGACGTAACTCATCAGCTGTGAACTTCACCTGCAAATACAGATAAAAATCACAATTCAGATTATTAACATTCATTCAAAATAAACAAAGAAAAATTCATCGAGCACTGTTCATGAAATTACCATTTTGGCTAGTCTTTGTAGTCCACAAAGAAGGAGGCGAGTCTGTTAGAACTGAAATATCAAAATATTCAATTTAGTTAAATAGAAAAATATCACAAGAAAATAAAATGCATGAGTTATGGTGATTACTCCATCAAAACTCAAAAATTAAGAAATAAAAACAAATAAACTAAACACTTCAATTATTAAAATGATGAAGGTCACTAAATTTACAGGCCAACAATACCCCAATCGAACAAAACAGATAATTTGTTCAGCATCTTTAAGAACATTTGCTACAGCTATATATTAATTCAGATTACCAAAGGATGTAACAATAACACACTCATCTAAATGTGTATTTACAAAAATCCCTAAAACAAGCTATATTATTATCACTTCAAAACAGTGTCATTCGACCATTTAACGATAGAACACAAAATCATAAAAATATCTCAAATATCGTATTTATTTGCAAAAAAGATCGGTTCAATACGATTACAAATTTACAAATAGCATACCGATAATAACATAAAACAACTAGTCGTAAAAATATTCAAACAAAGAACTAACAGAACAATACTGAATAATTTCCAGAGGAAAAAAAATCAACAAAAGTATATAAATCAAAAAGTATATAAATCAAAAACCATAAAATTTCACACATTATGACATCAAATGCATGCATGTACAAATAACGTAAAAATTAACAGATTTATATCAATTTACAGCAAAACAAAACGAAAAAAAAGAGAGAGAATCTAAACACATACAAAAGTTCAGAATTTGAAATCAGATTGTTCGAATATTCATAAAATTTAGATCTAAAGCAAATGTAACAGAATCACAGATACGAGTTGATTGATCTAATCTAATATTCAGAAAAATGAGTATGAAATTTACCGATGAGAACGAAGAGAGAACGGCCGTCGAGGGAGAAGAGTTTCACTTCAGAGCCGCAAGAAACAAAAACCCTAAAGTGAATTATGAAACCAAAGTAGCATATGTTTACGCCTATATATACGTGTTATAATCAGGTTTGATGATTTTTCGTATAAATATTGAGAAAAATATTTTTTTTTTTTTTTTTTTTTTTTTGGTCAGGATTGAGAAAAATATTTTACTATGATGTTTATAATTTTATTTAAGAATTTAATTTATCCTAGTATGTTAGTCCGTGCACGTTATTCTCTTTTTTAATATTATTTATATATTTATTTTAATATATTATTTGAATAATTTAGTTAAAAATAGTAAGATAAAATTGATATAAATTTTGTATGATATATGTTTAATAATGCTATAGCATAAAGCGAGATGAAGAATATTATTTCGCTTCTCGTTATACATTATTAAGAGATGGATTTTTTCTTTCATCTTCATCTTCAGGACTATACAGTGACCCTTTAAATATAAAATAATTAAAAACTTTATTCCCAAATGAAAATTTAATTAATCTAGGTGCATTTTTAATAGTGGGATCGAAAGTGTTACACATTTCTTATTCTACACCCGTGAGAGATTCTATCTCTCTCTCACTATTTCTACATTTCTCCCACAGGATCATTTTCATTTTTAATAATATTGATTTGTTTATGTTATTTATTTTCTTTTGAAGGTTGTCTATGTCATTTTTCATTTTATATTATTTTGAATGTTGCTTATATTTTTCTTTCAATTATTTATGAAATTGGTTTTATTTAATTTACTTAGTATGAAAATGCGATATATGTTTAAGGATGTTACATGGACATAGTAGGATGAGAAGTATTCTCTCATTCCCCGTTCAACAACACTATGAGATTCTTTCTCCCTCTCTCTCTCACGTCTCTATAAGGACTCCATCAACAAAAAATTATTGTAAATTTTATAATATTTTTAAAATGAATATTAACATACTTTGACCGTGTTTCTATAGTCAAACTATATTTTTGTCATTGTACCACAAATAATCAATTTTCATGTGTGAGCGTCAAATGGATAAATCTATGTATAAATCTTCACTCACATTGATAAATTAGCATCTAGAAAAAGATTTGAACGAATGTTTATGGAAAGCTTAAAATCAAAATTATAAATAAAAATCCCATTGATTATAAAAAATTAAAATTATATTAATTTATTTTAGGTTTCAATTCCCATAGATTTTTTCAGTTGGATGTAATATAGTGAAAGTGCGATGTAAACATAATATGGAAAAACTCCCGTGGTCGGAATTCAAATTTTAATTAGTCAATATATATTTGTAATAGTGTAGTGAGAAGTGTTTTATGTTTCCTATTATATACAATTGAAAGATTCTCTCTCTAGTCTCAGTTACACGATTTTATAGGGGTTCCATCAACAAAAAATAGTTGGTAATTTTATATTATTTTTATAATGAATATGAATTAAAATTATGTGCTCATTTATCACTGTCAGTGTGTATTTTTAATAGTTGGTGGAAAGTGTTTCCGATTTTTCATTTTATACCACCGAGAAATCCTCCCCCTCTGATCTCTCTCAAAACTCTATAGGGGTTCTATCAATACAAAAGTTGTAATTCTATATTTTTTTAATGGATATCAATAAAATTCTCGTGCTCAGTTCTCACTATCATCTACATACAGTTTTCATCATGGGGATAATATTTCATCGTGCTAGATAAAATTTTGAATAAGTAATCCCAATGACAAAATATGAAATTATGGATAACTTCCAGATTCAAAATTCAAATTTTAATTCGTCAATGTATATTTTGAATAGTGATGGTTAGAATGCTCCCCGTTTTTCATTCTACACCGTCGAAACTCTCTCTAATTCTATCTGTCTTCCGTGACCATTACATGAGTCTATAGTGACTCCATGAACAAAAAATAATTGTTAATTCTTTATTATTTTTAAAAAAATCAACATATAAATATTACATGTAATTGAATGATTGAATAATTGATACATGTCAAATCAAGTTTTAGCTGAAGTGTTCACATAGTTTTTATATATAAAATATATAATTATTAATTATGGATTAAATAAGTTTGTCGTCATTAAAAATATAATATATGTTAGTAATTAAAATATAATATTTTAATTTCTACAAAAAAAATATAATATTAGAAAATAATAAAAATATAAAGATATGTATAATATTAGAGTTTCTAAAATTAAAACGTACCAGTCCCACAAAAAGAAAGAGTTTCTAAAAAAAATATAACATCAGAGATTCTAAAAAAAAAGTATTATGGAGTAGATTTTTTACAAAAAAATATACTCGCATAATATTAAAGTTTTTACAATAAAAAAATATTAGAGAATCTCTAATTGAGTGAGAAAAAAAAAAACAAATACAAACTCGATAAAAAAAAAAAAGATAAATAAGAAGAAAAAAAACTCTAGTTTAGTTGTATATATCCAACAATTTTGTTTTATAATAATGGGCTAGAGAGATATATCCGATTAATTTAATAGTAGATATCCAAAAATTTGTTTTCTTAAAAAATCTCTATCTCTTCTCTATAATATACATAGCGAGATTCCCACGGAGTTCCCTCGTGAATGCTTTTTGTTGAGATTTATATAATCATATCCTATTGCTTTAGAACATTTGTCAGGTTGATCAACTTCTACACTTTCCTCAGCCATGATATCCCCAGCATTCAACATTCTTACTTGTTTATTCATATTTTCAAACTGTGAGTTTAGTATGATTACCTCATCAGTGAGATGATGAATATCAGCAAGATGTTCACTTCTTTCTGCCTTCAGCTGATTGATAAGGTGTCTTTGCTGTTGTAGTACATTAACCATGTCATCATAGTCTTGACAAAGCTCATGGTAAGCGTCAGCTAGTTCATCTAAGGTGAGTACCCCTTCAAAGCTAGTGTCAACCATACACCTTACAGTGAATGCTGTATCCTTCTTTCCATCACCCTCATTGTCCGAGTTTTCATCATCTGACCAAGTAGCCACCATGCTCTTCTTCTGCTTTTTCAAGAAATTTGGGCATTCAGTTTTGTAGTGACCAAACCCATTGCACTCATAGCATTGCACACTTCTAGTCTGATTTGAATTTTCTTCATCTTTGCGCCTCTGAGAGTTGGTTTGCTTCCCAGTGTCGTCTGAGATGTGTGGCACATCTGTCCTGGGTCTTCCATCTCTTCTTCTCATCATCCTCTTGAACTGCTTCCCTACTAGAGCCGGGGCTTCAGACACACTTTCATCCATGTCTTGTTCACTGGGATCATCAGAGTCCTTAGAGACAAATGCTAGACTTTTGTTCTTCTTTTCAGTCTTTTCATTTGCCCCAAGCTCGAATGTTTGTAGTGAACCTACTAACTCATCAAGCCTTAGAGTGGATATATTGTGCATCTCCTCAATAGCAGTCACCTTCATATCAAATTTCTTAGGCAGAGACCTAAGCATTTTTCTTACAAGCTTTTCTTCACTGATCTTCTCTCCAAGAGCCTCAAAGGAGTTGGCATAGTCAAGTATGTTCATGTGAAAGTCATGAACGTTTTCATCTTCCATCATCTGCAGATTCTCAAATTTTGTGGTTAATAATTGCAGCCTAGACATCTTGACCTTAGAAGTACCTTCATGTGTGGTTTTCAGGATTTCCCAATCTTCCTTAGCTTCAGTGCATTGCTTGATAAGCCTGAACATGTTTTTGTCAACACCATTGAATAGGGCGTTGAGAGCTTTGTTGTTCCCTACGGACAGATCATCCTCTTCCTTTGACCACTCACCTTCAGGTTTTGGCTCAGTTGTCACCTTCTCATCCTTGTCAATTACCATAGGCTGTTTCCAACCTGTCACAACCGCCTTCCAAGTCTTCCCGTCAAGAGATTTCAAGAAAGCACACATCCTTGCTTTCCAGTAATCATAGTTTGTACCATCCAACAGAGGTGGCCTGTTAACAAGTCCTCCTTCCTTGTCCATGCTTGCCAGAACGTGTCCCTTGGATCTCACCCAAGTACAGGCAGGGTGCCTACTCTGATGCCAATTGAAATTCCGGCACTATTAGCAGACAGATGTGCTAGCACCTGTCGCAACTAAACTGGACTGGGAGACAGATGTTACCACGTTTGTTTCCACAAAGTAACCTGAACAGATAATTATGCAATAAATAAAGATAGGAAAATAAATTGCACGTGGAACTTGTTAACCCAGTTCGGACGCAACTGCTCCTAATCTGGGGGATACCAATCCAGGACGAATCCACTATCAACAGTATTGATTCGGAGTCTAAACACCTGTTAACCCTCCTCACTCAATCACTATCTGTGAAGACTCTACCTAGGCCTAACCTAGATATGACCAGCCCAGGTCAATTCCTTAACAGTGATGCTACACCACACCACTAGACACCTACCGGGGTATAAAAAACAATTCAACGACGGTTGGTTGGAGACACACTCCCTAAAACCTAAACACTTTTGCCTAAAGGCTTTAAGTGCTAGACACACTAACTCTTTGCTTCAAAGCTTCAGAGAAAGTGGCATTACAAATCAATAAACACAGTCCTAAGCATGCATATACGGAATGCACGAAAGGCTCACAAAGAGACTCGATTTGACACTCTAAAACCCTAAAAACCAAATTATGGCTTGACTCTCTTGAGAGAACTAAGTCTTGGTCTTCATGTATTTATAGCCCTGAGTTGATGGGCTACAAGGATTTATTTTTCTTCAGAATATTTGAAAGCGCGTGTCTTGATCTCCTTCAAAAATAACCTTGAACTAAAAAGATTTGATTTTAAAATATATTCATCACATATTTTCAAAATAAATCTTTCAAAATAAATCTTTCAAAATATTTCTTCAGCAAATAAGCGAGTTTCCTTTGCCTTGGCGCGAAAGTAAACCTGCAACAAAGAATATTAGGGTTCAAGTAAAAACGGCGCGCTCTGAAATGCGTCCTAGGGTTTCAAACCCAGCTGGCCACAGCTGGCAGTGTTGTGAGACAGATGTTAGCACATTTGTCTGAACCTGTAGACTAGCATCTTGTTTTTGCAAAATGAAGCCAACATCTAAAAACCCAACAATCTCCCCCTTTGGCAAATTTTGGCTAAAACAACCTTAGCACGTTCTGGAGAGGTCTTCAGCAAATTCCTTCAAAAGATATGATGCAGAAGGAACTACACATTTTGCAACATGTTACCCTAGGTAACTGACAAGTCATCAGAGGCAGCGGTTAGATGCTGCTAGCCTCAAGGTCAACACTTAGAGGAGTTAGACTCCTATAGTGGACTCAAATATGGAACACTAAGTTCCTTACACAGTGAAATACCACAGAGACGTGGCTCAGGAAAAATAAATCCCTGATATCCTGAGAACCTAAAATTCCCAGTAAAATATGCAAGTGCAGAGAGCACAAGCACAAGCATTGCCAATGTGCAGAGAGCACAAGGCACCATCCGATGTGACAACATCTGTCACCACACCTGGTATTCAGACTTAAAGACTATTTCAGCCTCCAAGAGAAATACAAGCTCATTTTAATATGAGCACACAGCAAGACGCCAGATAAAAATCCAGCGATAATAATACTCCCACTGGAGTTATGCATACCTGAGAAACTAGGTTTCCCAGAAATGGGGTTGTACTGCAGAGAACCTGTATAGAGAGTATAGTAATGACTCCCCCTTAACACCTGCATTACGTTGTTGTTACTCCCCCAAAAACTTGTGTATTCACATGTTGGCACATGTGACACACCTGTACCTGCCAGAACCAAATACTACTCCCCCTTTTTAGCCAATAAATTTGACAATTAAACTGGAGTAGAACAACAATACTGTGCAACTTGTAAGATCATGAGTTGTTGCACATTACACACGCTGTACACCTACAGCTCTTCAAATAGGCAGATGCCTAACTTACTCCTCAACTCCTCAAAGCGGTTTGCATCAAGGGCTTTGGTGAAGATATCTGCAATCTGCTTTTCAGTGCTCACATGCTCAAGAGTGACTACCTTGTCTTCTACAAGGTCTCTGATGAAGTGGTGCCTGATATCAATATGCTTTGTCCTGCTGTGTTGAATAGGATTCTTTGAGATATTGATTGCACTTAAGTTGTCACAGTATAATGTTAGCACATCTTGCTCCACATTGTACTCCTTCAGCATCTGCTTCATCCATAACAGTTGAGAACAACTACTTCCAGCAGCAATATACTCTGCTTCAGCTGTGGACAGGGCCACACTATTCTGCTTCTTGCTGAACCATGAGATCAAATTGTTACCCAAGAAGAAACATGCACCTGAGGTGCTCTTCCTATCATCAGCACTACCTGCCCAGTCAGCATCACAGTAGCCAAGTAGTCTACAGCTTTCACCATGAGAGTACAACAAGCCATAGTCACTGGTACCATTCACATACTTGAGAATTCTCTTGACTTGTGTGAGATGACTCACTTTTGGTGCAACCTGGTATCTAGCACATACTCCTACAGCAAATGTTATATCTGGCCAACTGGCTGTGAGATACAACAAGCTTCCAATCATGCTCCTGTAGAGGCTTTGGTCCACATCAACACCTTTCTCATCTTTGGTCAGTTTGAGATGAGTAGCAGCCGGTGTCCTTTTGTGGGGAGAACTATCAATTCCAAACTTCTTGACAATATTCTTTGCATACTTGCTCTGTGAAATAAAAATTGTATCACTCATTTGTTTCACCTGTAAGCCAAGAAAGAATGTGAGTTCACCAACTAAGCTCATTTCAAATTCTGACTGCATCTGGTGAACGAAATGTTGCACCATCTGGTCAGACATCCCTCCAAACACTATGTCATCTACATAGATTTGGGCAATCAGCAGCCTTCCTTTCTCTTCCCTGACAAACAGGGTCTTGTCATTACCACCCTTTCTGTATCATTGGTCCACTAGAAAGATAGTGAGCCTTTCATACCAAGCTCTGGGAGCTTGTTTAAGCCCATATAAGGCTTTCTTCAACTTGTACACATGATCAGGATAACTAGGATCCACGAATCCCTTGGGTTGCTCTACATAGACCTCTTCATTTAAGTACCCATTTAGGAAGGCACTCTTCACATCCATCTGGAATAGCTTAAATTTTAGTATACAAGCCACTCCAAGAAGTAGTCTAACCGACTCCAATCTAGCCACTGGAGCAAAAGTCTCATCAAAATCTACCCCTTCAATCTGAGTGTATCCTTGAGCTACGAGCCTTGCCTTGTTTTTGATTACAGTGCCTTGCTCATCAGTCTTGTTCTTGTACACCCATTTAGTACCAATAATATTCACTCCTCTTGGTCTAGGCACCAAGTCCCACACTTCATTCCTTTTGAATTGATTCAACTCATCTTGCATGGCTTCAATCCAGTATTCATCAATTAAGGCTTCCTTCACATTTTTGGGCTCAATCTTTGACACAAAACAAGCATTAGCTATCATATCCAGAGACCTTCTAGTAGTGATACCTGAATTAGGATCACCAATTATTTGCTCAATTGGATGATTCTTTTGCACTCTGATGGAAGGACCTTTGGTTGCAGGGGTACTGGGTGGAGCTGGAGCATCATGAACTGGACTGGCTGGAGCTGTGGGTTCAGCCAATTCATTCTGAGTGTTGACTTCATGAGTATCTTCTTCAACCTCTGTCTCTTCGTAAGGGACAAATGTGTCAACATCTGATACCACAGTTGGATCACTAACCAATCCTGAGTCATCAACAACTACATTTGAGGATTCCATTACACCTTGAGTCCTGTTGTTGTAAACCCTGTAAGCCTGACTGTTGGTTGAGTAACCTAGGAATATTCCTTCATCACTCTTTGGATCCAGCTTTCTTCTTTGCTCCCTATCCGCTAAGATGTAGCACTTACTTCCAAAGATGTGGAAGTGCTTCACTGTTGGCTTTCTCCCTTTCCATAATTCATATAGAGTAGTTGTAGTGCCTGCTCTTAGGGTAACACGGTTGTGTATGTAACAAGCAGTGTCCATGGCCTCAGCCCAGAATCAATATGCAAGTTTCTTTGCATGTAACATTACTCTAGCACATTCTTGGATGGTACGATTCTTCCTTTCTACTACCCCATTTTGTTGAGGGGTGATAGGTGAAGAGAACTCATGTTTGATACCCTGGTTAGCACAGAAATCCAAGAATTTTGAATTTTCAAACTCCTTACCATGATCACTTCGGATTCTTTTTATGAGAAGATCCTTCTCCCTTTGCAGTTGAATGCATAGGTCTTCAAAAACAGAGTAAGTGTGTGCCTTTTCTCTGATAAAGTTTATCCAAGTGTACCTTGAAAAGTCATCAACTACAACGAAAGCATACCGCTTTCCTCCAAGGCTTTCTACCTGCATTGGACCCATCAAGTCCATGTGAAGTAGTTCCAGAATCCTATGGGTAGTCAGATGTGGCGACATCTTGTGTGAGACTTTTGTTTGTTTGCCTATCTGACATTCTCCACATATTGTTCCTTCCACAATGTCAAGCTTTGGTAGCCCTCTTATAGCATCAACAGAGACAGCTTTCTTCATACTTCGGAGATTCAGGTGACCTAACCTTTGGTGCCACAACTTTGCTTCATCTTCCTTGGCAACCATACATGTTGCAACATCTGTCTTCTGGTTGGGTACCCATAGATAGCAATTGTCTTTAGATCGTATTCCCTTCATCAGAATGACACCTTTAGCATTAGTGACTACACACTCTGGTTGTGAGAAGTTGACCTTCAGACCTTGGTCACATAACTGACTTATGCTGATGAGATTAGCAGTCAGTCCCTTTACAAACAGTACATCTCCAAGCTCAGGCAGCCTGTCATTTACCATTTTTCCTACACCCATGATTTGTCCTTTGGCTCCATCTCCAAATACTACATGACCTGTGGGATGAGATTTCAGATCAACCAGATAGTCTTTGATACCTGTCATGTGTCTTGAACAACCACTGTCAAAGTACCATTCTTCCTTGGATGATGCTCTCAATGAGGTATGAGCAATCAGTCCAATTCTTTCAATCTTCTGTTTCCACACCTTTCTGGTCTTTGTAGTCTTCTTCATAGGTTCCTGTGATTCTGACACTTGTGGGGTCCCATACAGTTTGTAACAAAAAGGCGTTATGTGCCCTTTTTCTCCGCAATGATGACATGCCCATTCTTTTGGCCCCTTACTCTGACTGGACGATGGTAATGGTCTGGGATGTTGCACCATGTGTCTGACCTTCCTGTGTTTCACAGTTCTTTTTATAGGATTGTATCTATCACCATATGGTGAATGCTTTTTGTTGAGATTTATATAATCATATCCTATTGCTTTAGAACATTTGTCAGGTTGATCAACTTCTACACTTTCCTCGGCCATGATATCCCCAGCATTCAACATTCTTACTTGTTTATTCATATTTTCAAACTGTGAGTTTAGTATGATTACCTCATCAGTGAGATGATGAATATCAGCAAGATGTTCACTTCTTTCTGCCTTCAGCTGATTGATAAGGTGTCTTTGCTGTTGTAGTACCTTAACCCTGTCATCATAGTCTTGACAAAGCTCATGGTAAGCGTCAGCTAGTTCATCTAAGGTGAGTACCCCTTCAAAGCTAGTGTCAACCATACACCTTACAGTGAATGCTGTATCCTTCTTTCCATCACCCTCATTGTCCGAGTTTTCATCATCTGACCAAGTAGCCACCATGCTCTTCTTCTGCTTTTTCAAGAAATTTGGGCATTCAGTTTTGTAGTGACCAAACCCATTGCACTCATAGCATTGCACACTTCTAGTCTGATTTGAATTTTCTTCATCTTTGCGCCTCTGAGAGTTGGTTTGCTTCCCAGTGTCGTCTGAGATGTGTGGCACATCTGTCCTGGGTCTTCCATCTCTTCTTCTCATCATCCTCTTGAACTGCTTCCCTACTAGAGCCAGGGCTTCAGACACACTTTCATCCATGTCTTGTTCACTGGGATCATCAGAGTCCTTAGAGACAAATGCTAGACTTTTGTTCTTCTTTTCAGTCTTTTCATTTGCCCCAAGCTCGAATGTTTGTAGTGAACCTACTAACTCATCAAGCCTTAGAGTGGATATATTGTGCATCTCCTCAATAGCAGTCACCTTCATATCAAATTTCTTAGGCAGAGACCTAAGCATTTTTCTTACAAGCTTTTCTTCACTGATCTTCTCTCCAAGAGCCTCAAAAGAGTTGGCATAGTCAAGTATGTTCATGTGAAAGTCATGAACGTTTTCATCTTCCATCATCTGCAGATTCTCAAATTTTGTGGTTAATAATTGCAGCCTAGACATCTTGACCTTAGAAGTACCTTCATGTGTGGTTTTCAGGATTTCCCAAGCTTCATTAGCTTCAGTGCATTGCTTGATAAGCCTGAACATGTTTTTGTCAACACCATTGAATAGGGCGTTGAGAGCTTTGTTGTTCCCTACGGACAGATCATCCTCTTCCTTTGACCACTCACCTTCAGGTTTTGGCTCAGTTGTCACCTTCTCATCCTTGTCAATTACCATAGGCTGTTTCCAACCTGTCACAACCGCCTTCCAAGTCTTCCCGTCAAGAGATTTCAAGAAAGCACACATCCTTGCTTTCCAGTATTCATAGTTTGTACCATCCAACAGGGGTGGCCTGTTAACAAGTCCTCCTTCCTTGTCCATGCTTGCCAGAACGTGTCCCTTGGATCTCACCCAAGTACAGGCAGGGTGCCTACTCTGATGCCAATTGAAATTCCGGCACTATTAGCAGACAGATGTGATAGCAGATGTGCTAGCACCTGTCGCAACTAAACTGGACTGGGAGACAGATGTTACCACGTTTGTCTCCACAAAGTAACCTGAACAGATAATTATGCAATAAATAAAGACAGGAAAATAAATTGCACGTGGAACTTGTTAACCCAGTTCGGACGCAACTGCTCCTAATCTGGGGGATACCAATCCAAGACGAATCCACTATCAACAGTATTGATTCGGAGTCTAAACACCTGTTAACCCTCCTCACTCAATCACTATCTGTGAAGACTCTACCTAGGCCTAACCTAGATATGACCAGCCCAGGTCAATTCCTTGACAGTGATGCTACACCACACCACTAGACACCTACCGGGGTATAAAAAACAATTCAACGACGGTTGGTTGGAGACACACTCCCTAAAACCTAAACACTTTTGCCTAAAGGCTTTAAGTGCTAGACACACTAACTCTTTGCTTCAAAGCTTCAGAGAAAGTGGCATTACAACTCAATAAACACAGTCCTAAGCATGCATATACGGAATGCACGAAAGGCTCACAAAGAGACTCGATTTGACACTCTAAAACCCTAAAAACCAAATTATGGCTTGACTCTCTTGAGAGAACTAAGTCTTGGTCTTCATGTATTTATAGCCCTGAGTTGATGGGCTACAAGGATTTATTTTTCTTCAGAATATTTGAAAGCGCGTGTCTTGATCTCCTTCAAAAATAACCTTGAACTAAAAAGATTTGATTTTAAAATATATTCATCACATATTTTCAAAATAAATCTTTCAAAATATTTCTTCAGCAAATAAGCGAGTTTCCTTTGCCTTGGCGCGAAAGTAAACCTGCAACAAAGAATATTAGGGTTCAAGTAAAAACGGCGTGCTCTGAAACGCGTCCTAGGGTTTCAAACCCAGTTGGCCACAACTGGCAGTGTTGTGAGACAGATGTTAGCACATCTGTCTGAACCTGTAGAAAGGGTAATTTTATATGAGAGTGAGAGGAAGACATCTCAACCATTTGATTAAATTGAAGGGCCTAGATTAAAAGTGAACCGCATACTCCTTTTTTAAATCAATTCACACAAACCGACTCGTTTACCTTCATTACGCATCATCGCTGCCTCTCAAATAAGCAAACTCTAAACAATTGTTTTTTGATTTAATTTATAACTTTTAAAATATAAATTTAAAGGTTTGGGCTATTTAATTATCATGATAAATCTTGCCGACAACAATTGATTTGTATGTTGACACTTAAACATGACTAGCAATTTACCACTATTAGATTTGAATTTGAAGCATATAACAGCGAGATCTAAAAAACGATGTCGGTAATTCCTGTGTTGATTTGTTCTCTTTTTCTATTGGAGAAAAACACCATTAGTTGATTGCAATCTTAAACAATTTCGTACGCAATTAAAGAAAATCTAAAAGGAAAACACTTTGATAGAGGTGTCTGGGCTTTATGCGATTGAGAGAGGAGAGGATTGTCAGTATTGAGAAAAACAAAACGCAAGGGATGAAGAGAGTTAATATGCCGAAAATCTGGTGCATTTAGAAACAAAGAGGATCACATAAAATATTTTAATCTAGGCCCTTCAATTTAATCAAATGGTTGAGATGTCTTCCTCTCACTCTCATATAAAAT
Source organism: Trifolium fragiferum (assembly GCA_954870985.1). Taxonomy (NCBI): domain Eukaryota; kingdom Viridiplantae; phylum Streptophyta; class Magnoliopsida; order Fabales; family Fabaceae; genus Trifolium; species Trifolium fragiferum. The sequence goes on from OX940789.1 coordinate 21,460,200, forward strand.
TACCCTTTCTCACTTGATACATCCCCTATATATATATATATATATATATATATATATATTAGGGAGGTTGTGTTTGGGTCTGTATCTAGTTTGTGCCTATATATATATTAAGGCTATTGGTTTTAAATGTGAGGCATGGATCATTATATTTCAAGAGATTTTATTCTTCAGGCGGCGTGAGGGTTGGTAGTGGGTGTAAGGAAAACATTATAAATTTATTATAATAATATATATAGCAATGAAGTCCTAGCTCAACTAATAAAAATTTGTCGAAATTGTAAGATAGACGTCATGATCGGGGTTCGAACCCCGACTCTCTCACTTGTGTGTGAATTTCTTATATTTACTTTGTCAATTCTTAAATGTACCACAAAAAATATGTAGCAATGAGAACATGTATGTGGCAAGGAAATTTATCGGGAATTGTTGACTGAAATAAAAAGGAAGCAGGAACAGTAAAAAAAATAAAATGTTAATTGTTGTACATGGAAATTGATGAGTGGTTTTTACTTCTTTTTTCTTAAGTCACTTATTTTATATTTTCTTCATTATAAAAAAGACATTTTTTATTTTTAAAACTTTATCAAAATTACGTTTGGCCCTACTTCTACTTAAAAAAAGTAGCAAAATAGGAAATAAGTGAGTAAACACTACCTTATAGCAACTTAAAATATAACTTTTAGATAATGAAATTTTTGCCTTTTGAAGTGCAATGTCATCATTGTTTGACATCAAATAATAATTCTCGATGTTAACCAATATAAATACAATAGTGATAAATACAACAAATGAAGTTTTAACAGGAATCACCCATAAACATAATATTTGTGATTATAACTGATCCAAAACCACCGATATCATCCCTGAACCGACCCAGAACCCAATCGGAACACTCACTATTCAGAACAATCCAACCGATACAGATACCCAGGGAGAAAAGAAGAGGAGAAGGGAAGAGGAATCATTTGACACCCCGGAGAAATTGAAGGAAACTGAGCATTTTTTAACGGCAGGTCCTGGCAGCCAGGCCTGTCGGGACCAATGAAGTTTCTAAGTTGGAATTGCCGGGGACTGAGCACACCGAGTGCAATTCCAAACCTTCGTACTCTTGCTCAAGGGCATCAACCTGATATTTTATTTTTGTCAGAAACTTTATCTAAAAGTTCGGCGATGGAACGTATTCGTGTTAGTCTGAAGTATAATTCTTGTTTGTCTGTTGATGTTGAAAGTCGTAGTGGGGGTCTTTCAGTCATGTGGAGAGATACAATTAGTTGCAGAGTTTTAAACTATTCAAGAAATTTTATTAATCTGATCGTGAAGGAGAAGGATGAGGAGGAATGGAGATTAACTTGTTATTATGGGTATCCAGAAAGAGGGCGAAGAAGACAGGCTTGGGACCTCTTACGAGAACTGCGGGATATGTCAGACCTACCTTGGTGTATTATTGGTGATTTCAACGACCTATTAGCTCAAGAAGATAAGCGGGGGATTCATCCTCATCCAAACTGGCTGTGTTCTGGTTTCCGGAATGCTGTTTGTGATTGTGACCTTACAGATATCTCATTGGAGGGGTACCCCTATACATGGATTAAGAGGAGAGGATCACCAGAGGTTATCGAAGAAAGACTTGATAGGGCCATGGCAAATCCCCTTTGGCTTATGCTCTATCCCAATGTCAAGTTGATGAACCTTCTTACTTCCCATTCTGACCATAGTCCTATCTTGCTTCAAAATTCACCGATCACGAGGAGTGGAGGAGGAAGACATTGATGAAGTAGTGGAGGAGGGATGGGGCCGTGAGAGAGGAATAGACATAATGGGTAGAAAATTGAGATGTGCGGAGAAACTTAGTCGGTGGGGAAGAAGAAAGAGAATGAGGTTCAAACAAGAGGTGATGGAGTGTAGTGAGGAGATGGAGAGGCTACGGGGTTGTCTTGATGTGTTGAACTCGGGGCGATTCAAAGAAGTACAAGAGAAGCATGCTAGATTGTTGGTTCAAGAAGAAGCATATTGGAGACAAAGAGCAAAGACACATTGGTTACAAGAGGGTGACCTTAACACAAAGTTTTTTCATATGACAGCCTCATCAAGACACCGCAAGAAGAAGATAGACAAGCTTGTGAATGAAGAGAACATTACTATCACATCTCAACCTGAAATTTGTGAAGTTGCTTTGAACTATTTTAATCACCTTTTTAAAGCAAATTCGACAATGCATGAACCGATCCTTTCCTTGATTTCTCCTAAGATAACTCAAGAAGACAATGTGAAGTTGATGATGCCCATTACGAAAGAAGAGTTAAAGAAAGCTTTATTTGAGATGCACCCAGATAAGGCACCGGGTCCTGATGGATTCAACCCCGCTTTTTACCAACATTTTTGGGACCGATGTGGGGAGGATATTTTCGTGGCAGCTCAAGAATGGTTAGAAAGAGGTTACTTCCCATCCTCTTTGAATGAAACAAACATTTGCTTGATTCCAAAGTGTGAGAACCTGATTTCTATGAAAGACATGAGGCCGATTTCCCTTTGCAATGTCCTTTACAAAATGGTCTCGAAGTTATTGGCCAATAGATTGAAGAATTATCTTGACAAGTGTGTATCGGAGGAACAATTAGCCTTTATTGAAGGGAGGTCAATTCTTGATAATGCCCTCATTACCATAGAGGCCATTCATGCACTAAAGAGAAGAACAAGGGGTATGAAAGGTGAAATTGCTCTCAAAATCGATATTAGCAAGGCTTATGATAAGATTGATTGGGGTTTCATGCGTGGTATGCTTGAAAGGTTAGGTTTTTCCGACAAGTGGATTCATTGGATGATGCTATGCGTTAGTTCTGTTAACTACTCTGTTTTGGTGAACTTTGAGAAAGTTGGTCCCATTTGTCCGGGTAGAGGGTTAAGGCAGGGAGACCCACTCTCTCCTTATCTCTTTATTCTGGTTACTGAAGGTTTGACGGCCTTAATAAAAAAATCTCTAACCAGTGGTGACTTGCATGGAGTACAAATATGTAGAGGGGCACCTGTGGTGTCTCACCTCCTTTTTGCTGATGATTGCTTCTTGTTTTGCAGGTCCTCAATAGCGGAAACTAATCATCTCATGCAAATTCTTAAAAAATATGAACAAGCAACATGCCAAGAGGTTAACTTGTCTAAATCAGAGGTGTTTTTTAGCAGGAATTTGAGCATAGCAGCCCAGGAAGATCTTTCCAATATTATGGGAGTCAGACATGTCCTTGGAACTAGCAACTACCTTGGACTTCCATCTATGATAGGCAGGAAGAAGAAGAATGTGTTTGCTTACATAAAAGACCGAATTTGGAAGCGGATAAATTCTTGGAGAGGAAGAGCTTTGTCAAGAGCGGGTAAAGAGGTTATGATTAAGTCTGTATTACAAGCTATACCTACTTATGTCATGAGTGTATATCTTCTCCTAGATTCAACCATAAAGGACATTGAGAGAATGTTGAACTCGTTTTGGTGGGGCGGTGGATCCAATAATAAGGGTATCCGATGGATGGCTTGGGACTGTTTGACACATCTGAAAGTGCAAGGTGGATTGGGATTCCGTGACTTACATGCTTTCAATTTGGCCATGATTGCTAAGCAAGGGTGGAATATTATGACAAATCCTCACACCTTAGTGTCAAAACTTTACAAAGCAAGGTACTTTCCAAATTCATCTCTTTTTGATTCTAAAATTGGCCACAATCCGAGTTATGCTTGGAGAGGTATTTGGAAAGCTAGGCATATCCTTATGAATGGTTGTAGGTGGAGGATTGGAAATGGAGCTAGTATAAATGTTATGAGTGATCCATGGTTGAGAGGAGATGAAGGCGCATGGCTCCCTTCGCCGCAAGACCAAGGTGTGCATAATTTAAATGTTATTGATCTTATGATGCCTCATATGAAAGTTTGGGATAAAGGAAAGATTGAGTCTTTATTTCCTATGCATGTTGCTAATCGTATTCTTGACATTCCTCTATTTGATATGCTTGGTGAAGATAAACTTGTTTGGGTTGGTAACACACATGGCCAATATAGTGTCAAGAGTGGTTATATGTCATTGTTGAATGTTACAAGAAAGATGAATGAAGTGTCCCAACAAGAAGATTGGCATAGTCTTTGGTCAATTCGTGCTCCTCCAAAGGCTAAGCATCTCTTATGGAGAATTAGTAAGAGATGTTTACCTACTCGTTTGCGGCTTCAAGAAAAATATGTACCTTGCCCATTGTCTTGTCCCCTTTGTAACTATAATTATGAAGATGATTGGCATGTATTTTTTAGTTGTGATGTTAGTATTGAAGCACAAATTGCAGTGGGTTTGGAGCATATATTACAACCTCAAATTCAACATGCTAGTAATGTTCAAGAATTGATTCACTCGGTTTGCAAGAATGAGGATACGAATACGGCGGGAATTTTTGCTATGCTTATGTGGGTTTTGTGGCACAATAGAAACAATAAAGTTTGGAATGATGTGAATGAACCGGGTAGAAATTTGGGATTGAAAGCTCGCCATCTATGGGATGAATGGAACTCGGTCCAACTTATGCAACAAAGTAGGCGCACACATGAACAACAACAACAACATGACTTATGTTGGCAAAAGCCACCTCTTGGTTGGTACAAGTGCAATGTTGATGCTGGCTTTCATAAAGAGTTCAATAAGACTAGCATGGGATGGTGCTTGCGAGACCATTTGGATAGATTTGTCTTGGCCGAAACTACATGGTGGGAAGGGAATTGCTCCATTGTGGAAGGGGAGTCCATTGCCTTATTAGAAGCTTTGCAAGTATTGGAAAATAGAGGCTTTTCTCATGTTATGTTTGAGACGGATTCTAAAAGCGTGGTTGATGCAATTCCTCACCTTCATGGTCGTAGTTCCGAGTTTAGTTTTATTATTTGCCATATTAATAATATTTTATCTTGTAATCCAAACTTTAAGGTCAAGTTTATTAAGCGGCAAGCGAATATGGTAGCTCACTCACTTGCTAGGGCGGCCATTTCTTGGACTAGTCGCTGTACCTTTGAGACTTTACCTCTTTGTATTACCACTTTGTTGAATAATGAAATGATATAAGTTGTTGTTTGTCAAAAAAAAAAACTGATTCATCATGCTACGATGGTAAGATTCCGTTTAAAATTATAAATGATCATGTGCATTTTATTAGCTTGGTTGCCAAAGTTATCCCATCATACTGCGATATAGGTCATCGTGCTACGATGATGAGATCTTTTTCAAAAATATAATTTTTGATGTCTTAGCCAACAAGCAGCTCTCATCGTGGTATGTTGGGAGCCATCGTGACACGATGAGGCACAAATCTTCACTTTTTTGGCTTTTTCTTGTCTTTTGTGTATCTTCGCTTTGTCTTGATGTTTTTCCTTGATTGTTTTGGTTATTCTTTGAAATTCCGGCACTATCAGCAGACAGATGTGATAGCAGATGTGCTAGCACCTGTCGCAACTAAACTGGACTGGGAGACAGATGTTACCACGTTTGTCTCCACAAGGTAACCTGAACAGATAAATATGCAATAAATAAATGCAGGAAAATAAATTGCACGTGGAACTTGTTAACCCAGTTCGGACGCAACTGCTCCTAATCTGGGGGATACCAATCCAGGAATAAATCCACTATAATAGTATTGATTCAGAGTCTAACTACCCGTTAACCCTCCTCACTCAATCACTATCTGTGCAAACTCTACCTAGGCCTAACCTAGATATGACCAGCCCAGGTCACTTCCTTAACAACGATGCTACACCACACCGTTAGACACCTACTGGGGTATAAGACACACTTCAATGACACTTTGATGGAGACACACTCCTAGATACTCTATGCACTTTTTCCTAAAGGCTTCAAGTGCTCAATCAAACCAAACTCCTTGCTTCAAAGCTTCAGAGAAGGTAACATACAACTCAATAAAACCTAGTCCTTAACATGCATCAATGTGATGCAAGAAAGGCTCACAAAGTGAATACCTAAACACTTAAAAACTACGGCTAGACTCCCACCTAAACTAGGTTTTGTCTTCACGTATTTATAGCCCTGAGTTGATGGGCTTCTTGAATCATTAGGTCTTCAACAAAACTTCAGCTCCAAGACAAATATATTTTTTACAAATATATTTGCACCAAATATTCCTTTCATAAATATATATATTTTTAATAATAATATTCTTGAAGCACAAAGATATATTTGAAATATATCTTTATATTTTCTCCAGCAATCTTACAGCTGGAGTAAGCGAAAGATTTCGCACAAAAAATATTTCTTGAACCAAAAGATTTGTTTTTAAAATATATTGTCATATATTTTAAAATTAAATCTTTCTATTAATTCTTCAGCAAGCTGGCTGATTTCGTGCAAGCTAAACCTGAAACAAAAGAAATATTAGGGTTCAAAGAAACGGCGCGCTTATGTGGCGCGTATTAAGGTTCTAAATCCAGCTGGCGACAGCTGGCAGTGTTGCTAGACAGATGTTACCACATCTCTCTCAACCTTTAGACTAGCATCTTGTTTTTGCAAAATGAAGCCAACATCCAAAAACCCAACATTCTTGATATTTGGGTCTGCCTTGGTCAAATTATTACTAAATAAACTACCTAAAATACTATAGAAATTTCTGTCATCACAACCCCAAACTTAAATTGTTGCTTGTCCTCAAGTAACATGTTGTCAGACAAGATCGTTAGCGAGTTAAGTGTTGAGACCTTTTAGGGTGTTGGCTTCATTTGGTAAAATAAGCCTGATTCCATGATGTGGAGCATGATGTGTGGCACATCAGGGTTCACATCTGGACGCCCTACTGGACGCGCTTTCATTTATTTAAACGCGATCTTTTGAAAAAGATTTGTTTTTCAAATTAAATCGTGCCAGCTTTCGCGCCAAGGAACAAGATAATCTTTCATGGTTCTGTTTTATTTTATTGGCCGACTTTGATCAAAAAGATTTGAAACAAACAATTAAAAGATTATGATCAAATAAATCTCAAAGAGAATTAACAAAGGCCAGCTGTTATTATTGAAGATCCAAGCCCATGAAACTTGTTCTATATAAAGGAAGACTGAAGACATAAAGGAACACGAAGCCAAGAGTTGAAGATATCGAGTCTTAGGTCTTAGTCTGTTCTTTGTTCTTTGTGAGCCTTCACTTGGATCATAGTTTTGATGCAAGTAAGGACTGAGTTTATAGAGTTGTAATCTCTAGTTGTCTTTCTCCAAAGCTTTGAAGCAAGGAGTTAGATTGTGCAACACTCTAAGCCTTTAGGTACGAGTGCTTCGCTTGTCTAGGAGTGTGTCTCCAACTGAGTTTGTTATTAAATCCTTACTGGGTAAGGTTGAGGGGGAGTGAGCAGAGGTTCTCATATCTAGGAGTTCCTAGGTAGAATTAGCACGGGTAGTGATTAAGTGAGAAGTTGTAAACGGGGGAGTTTAGCTTTGAATTGATACTACCATAGTGGATTCATCCCTGGATTGGTATCCTCCAGAATAGGGCTTGTTATAAGTGCCGAACTGGGTTAACAAACTCACGTGTTCTTTTGTTTTCTGCACTTTATATTGTTTACTTGTTCATCAAGGTCAGTTGTCCACGATGTTGACACATTAGGCTACACATCGTACGATTCCTAAAGTGTACACATCGTGCTACACATCTGACACTTGCCACCAGAATTTCAATTGGCATCAGAGCAGGCACCCTGCCTGTTTGAGGGTGAGCTCCAGGGAAGTTACTTTCTGGAAACATGGACAAGGATGGAACAACGGTCAACAAACCACCCCTCCTGGATGGAACCAACTATGACTACTGGAAGCCAAGGATGATTGCCTTCCTAAAGTCACTTGACAGCAGAACTTGGAAAGCTGTGCTCAAAGGCTGGGAGCATCCCAAAATCTTGGATGCTAATGGTGTTGACACTGGTGTACTCAAGCCAGAGGAAGATTGGTCAGCTGCAGAAGACACTGCATCGCTTGGAAACTCCAAAGCTTTGAATGCTTTATTCAATGGAGTGGACAAGAACATGTTCAGATTAATCAAGCAGTGTACTGTTGCAAAGAATGCCTGGGAGATACTCAGAACCACTCATGAAGGCAATGCCAAGGTAAAAAGCTCAAGAATCCAACTTCTCAACACTAAGTTTGAAAACCTCAGAATGAAAGAAGAAGAATCAATTCATGAATTTCACATGAATTTGCTTGAGGTGGACAATTCCTTTGAGGCTCTAGGTGAGAAATTGTCTGAAGAAAAGCTTGTGAGAAAGATGCTTAGATCCCTACCCAAGAGATTTAACATGAAAATCACAGCTATTGAAGAAGCTCAAGACATCCCAAGTATGAAACTTGAAGAACTTGTGAGCTCTCTTCAAACTTTTGAGATGAACTTAGGTGAGCAAACTGAGAAGAAAGGAAAAGGTATAGCTTTTGCATCTTGTGCTGGTGAAGAAGAAGAAGCTGATGAATCAGATGACGATCTCTCAAATGACTTAGCCATGTTGGGAAGACAATTCAACAAGCTTCAAAGGAGGGTGGACAGAAGACCAAGGAGGAATGTGAGGAACATCCAGACTGACATCAGTAAACTAGGTAACACTTCAACAAAAACCAAAACTGATGATAAGTCAACTCAGAACAAGGGTGTTCAATGTCATGAATGTGAAGGCTTTGGTCATATAAGATCAGAATGTGGCACATATCTGAAGAAGCAGAAGAAAGGCCTAACTGTTTCATGGTCTGATGAAGACTCTGACACTGACTCAGAGAATGTTGCTGCTAATCATGTTAGTGCCATAACTAGGGTGGATAATACTGATGTTGAATCTGATGATGAAGAACTCACCTTTGATGAACTAGCCTCAGTCCATAAAAAGCTATTTATCAAGAGTGAGGAACTGTACAAGGTCAATGAAGAGCAGAAGGAAATCATCAGTCAACTGGAGACAGAGAAGGGTCAACTACAGAGTCAAGTTGCTAGTCTTGAAAGTGAAGTTGAGTTACTGTCAACCAACTTGAAAAATATGACCAAGTCTGTAAAGATGCTCAACCCTGGAACCAACATGCTTGATGAAATTTTGAAAGTAGGAAAGCATGCTGGTGACTCATCTGGTGTAGGATTTAAGAACAAACATCACAGCAAGAAGACAAATACTAAGTTTGTTCCTGCTCAGAAGAAACCTGACCCTAGCAGAATGTGGACACACCACACTCCACATCAGAGACCTGCTGGCAAAGAGAAGTTTAATGCTTGGAGATGCCACTACTGTGGGAAGAATGGTCACATCAAGCCCTTCTGTTACAAACTCTATGGGTATCCCAAGAAAAAGCCTCAGGTGCAAGCCAAAACAGCAAGGGTCACTCCTAAGAAGATGTGGAAGCCTAAAGTCTCTGAAACTGCACATATTGCTCACACTTCTCTTAGAGCATCTTCTAGTAATGATTGGTATTTTGATAGTGGTTGTTCTAGGCATATGACTGGTGTTGAGAAATTTCTCACTAATATCAAGCCTCATACAACAAGCTTTGTAACCTTTGGTGATGGAGCAAAAGGTGAAATCAAGGGCAGTGGTAAACTCAGCAGCAAAAGCTTACCTAACCTAGAGGATGTGCTACTTGTTAAAGGCTTGAAGGCTAATCTTATCAGCATAAGCCAATTGTGTGATCAAGGTCTCAAAGTCAACTTCACAAAGAATGAATGTCTTATTACTTCTGACAAAGGAGAATTGCTGATGAGAGGATCTAGGTCAAGAGACAACTGCTATCTATGGATTCCTGATGAAACAGCTCACTCCACTACATGTTTGATAAGTCAGGAGGAAGAAGTAAAGCTTTGGCACCAAAGACTTGGCCATTTGAATCTGAAGGGAATGAAGAAGATTGTGTCCAAGGAAGCTATTAGAGGTCTACCAAAGCTTAAGATTGTTGAAGGCAACATATGTGGTGAATGTCAAGTTGGAAAGCAGGTTCAGATGTCACACCCAATGTTACAACATCAGGTGACATCCAGAGTTCTTGAACTGCTACATATGGACTTGATGGGACCAATGCAGGTAGAGAGTATTGGTGGCAAAAGATATGCTTTTGTGGTTGTAGATGATTTCTCAAGGTTCACTTGGGTTAGCTTCATCAGAGAGAAGTCTGACACTTTTGATGCATTCAAAGAATTATGCCTTAGACTACAAAGAGAGAAGGATAGTGGCATTGTTAGAATCAGAAGTGATCATGGGAAAGAGTTTGAAAATTCAAGATTCTCTGAGTTTTGTGCTGATGAAGGAATTGGGCATGAGTTCTCCTCACCAATCACACCCCAACAAAATGGTGTAGTTGAGAGGAAGAACAGAACCTTGCAAGAGGCTGCAAGAGTTATGCTACATGCCAAGAAGCTACCTTACTACTTTTGGGCAGAGGCCATGAGTACTGCATGCTATATACACAACAGGGTAACTCTGAGAAAAGGTACCTCAATCACACTGTATGAGATATGGAAAGGAAGAAAACCAACTGTCAAACACTTCCATGTCTTTGGTAGCAAGTGCTATATCTTAGCTGACAGAGAGCAAAGGAGGAAGATGGATCCCAAGAGTGATGAAGGAATCTTTCTAGGCTATTCCATAACCAGCAGAGCCTATAGAGTCTTCAACAACAGAACAAGAACTATGATGGAATCCATCAATGTTGTCATAGATGACTGTTCAGATAATGAACCTGATGTTGATCCTGATGTGGACACATCTCACCCCCTGCCTGAAGACTCTGAAGTTATAGAGATTCCTGAGAAGACTGATCAGCAAGAAGATGTGACTCCAGTGAACAAGGGTCCCTCTGTTAGAGTTCAAAAGAATCATCCAAAAGAACTCATAATAGGGAATCCTGAGTCAGGGGTTATGACAAGGTCAAGAGAGGTCGTATCCAATGCTTGTTTTGTGTCAAAGGTAGAACCAAAGAATGTGAAAGAAGCCTTGACAGATGAGTTTTGGATTGAGGCTATGCAAGAGGAGCTGAACCAGTTCAAGAGGAATGAAGTGTGGGATTTAGTTCCTAGACCTGAAGGAGTCAACATCATTGGTACTAAATGGGTTTATAGGAATAAATCTGATGAAAGTGGTGTTGTGACTAGAAACAAGGCTAGGCTTGTGGCTCAAGGTTACTCTCAGATTGAAGGAGTAGACTTTGATGAAACATTTGCTCCTGTGGCACGTCTTGAGTCCATAAGGTTACTTCTGGGAGTAGCATGTATCTTGAAATTCAAGCTATTCCAGATGGATGTGAAGAGTGCTTTCCTCAATGGCTACTTGAATGAGGAAGTTTATGTGGAGCAGCCCAAGGGATTTGTTGATCCAAATTATCCAGATCATGTCTACAGATTGAAGAAGGCATTATATGGATTAAAGCAAGCTCCTAGGGCATGGTATGAGAGGCTAACCAAATTTCTTGTGCAGCAAGGTTATAGAAAAGGAGAAACAGACAAAACCTTGTTTGTCAGAGAAGAAAAGGGCAAGTTCATGATTGCACAAATCTATGTAGATGACATTGTGTTTGGAGGAATGTCTGATCCAATGGTCAAGATGTTTGTGAATCAGATGCAGTCTGAATTTGAGATGAGCCTTGTAGGTGAACTTACCTACTTTCTTGGTCTGCAAGTCAAACAGATGGAAGATACAATTTTCATCTCCCAAAGCAAGTATGCCAAGAACATTGTGAAGAAATTTGGAATGGAGAATGCAAATCACAAAAGAACTCCTGCAGCAACCCATCTCAAACTTTCTAAAGATGAGCATGGTGTCAGTGTTGATCAAAGTCTATACAGAAGCATGATTGGCAGTCTACTTTATCTCACTGCAAGTAGACCTGATATTAGCTTTGCTGTTGGTGTGTGTGCAAGGTACCAAGCTGAGCCCAAGATGAGTCATCTGAATCAAGTCAAAAGGATTCTTAAGTATGTCAGTGGTACAAGTGATTATGGAATTCTCTACTCTCATGGTGAAGACACAAGATTGTTGGGTTATTGTGATGCTGACTGGGCAGGTAGTGCTGATGACAGGAAAAGCACTTCTGGTGGATGTTTCTTTTTGGGAAGCAACCTTATATCATGGTTCAGCAAGAAACAAAATTGTGTTTCTCTTTCTACAGCTGAGGCTGAGTATATTGCAGCAGGAAGTAGTTGTTCTCAGCTACTTTGGATGAAGCAGATGTTGGGTGAGTACAATGTGCAGCAAGATGTGCTCACATTATACTGTGACAATCTAAGTGCTATAAATATTTCCAAAAATCCTATCCAACATAGTAGGACAAAGCACATTGATATACGTCACCATTTCATTAGAGATCTTGTTGAAGACAATATTGTGACTCTAGAGCATGTTGCCACAGAAAATCAACTGGCAGATATTTTCACTAAGGCTTTAGATGCAAATAGGTTTGAGGTGTTAAGGGGCAAACTAGGTATTTGCCTCTTTGAGGATCAATAGCCATAATTGCTATTTAGACGTGCAACGGTTACCTGTTTTTTTCCCTCCATCCATAGTTGCACGCAATCCAAAGGCAATATTTCCAACGGCTATTTCACGATCAAAACTTCAAGAAATCCGTTTATTCAAGATTTTCTCTTATTGCCTACCACATTGATCACTACATTCATCTCTCTAACACTCAAACGACCAAGAACTTGTCTTGATCTCTCTCAAAACCTCTGTTCATCTCTCTGCAATTTTCTTTGAAATCTTCATACTTCATCATCATCATCATGTCTACTGCAACCAAAACATCTCCTTCCACAAAAACAAACACTCCTCCATCATCACCAAAACCAAAGTCCCAAGAAGGGATTTAGTAAAGCTGTGGTTCCACCTGCAAAGAAGAAGACTCAGAAAAGAAAAGAGCCACCTACAAGTGACTCAGAGTACGATGTGAAGCAGGATGTAGCTCACATCAGTGAGTCTGAGGAAGAATCTGCTAAGGAACGCAATGTGGAGCTTGATGTGATTCACATTGAGTCTGCTGTGAAGAAGAGCTATGGGAAGAAGAAAATTCCTCAGGGAATTCCTGACATCCCAGTTGATTTGATTTCCTTCCACAACCCTGCACATGCTGGTAAATGGAAGTACATTGCTCATAGAAGGTTAGCTCTGGAGAGGGAGCTCAGTGCTGAAGCCTTGCAGTGCAAGGAAGTTATGAGGTTGATCAAGCGTGCTGGCTTGATGAAGACTGTTACTGGACTAGGTGACTGCTATGAGAAGGTAGTCAAAGAGTTTTTGGTAAACATCCCTGCTGGTTGTGACAATCCTTTGGACAAGGAATACCAAACTGTTTTTGTGAGAGGTAAAGAAATTCACTTCTCTCCCACTGTTATCAACAAGTATCTGGGCAGAAGTGAGGAGCCCTTTGCTGAGATGGAGGCAAATGACAACTACATAATCAAGGCCATCACAGCTGGAAAGGTCAAGACTTGGCCTAAGAAGGGAAAATTGCAAGCAAGCAAGCTCACTCCAATCTACAACATCCTGAACAGGATTGCTGCTGCTAACTGGGTGCCTACCACACACAACTGTGATGTGGCTACAGGTTTGGCTAGGTTCATCTATACTGTAGGTAACAAAATTAACTTTGATTTTGGTACTTATATTTTTGATCAGACTATCAAACATGCCAAAACCCTAGCTGTCAAACTACCCATTGCCTTTCCTTCCCTACTGTGTGGAATCATATTGAGCCAGAGACCTGATGTTCTGGGCAAGGATGATTTGTCTTGCAGAAGAGAGTCTGCTATTTCTTTTAGTCTCAAGCAGTCTGATGTGACTCCTGATGTGGGCACATCCAGCTCAAACAATGCTATGTCTAGGACAGACATGATTGCTGCTTTAAAGGAGACTTGCAAGGCTCTGGATGAGAAGAAGGCCAAGCTGGAGGCAGTCATTGCTGGACTGGAGCTTGAGGATGAGCAAACAATGGCTGAGGATGAGGAATTGGAGGAGGAGGAGCCCAATGACTCTGAAGCTGAGGAAACTGATGGGAGCCAGGATATTTGAATTATTGTAATTCATTAATATTTCCCTGTACTCAGTATTTCCTTGTTTTTGCTTGGGCTATGCCCTGAATTTCTGATGCACCTTTGCGTGCCTGTTCTGTACTTGCTGCACTATTAACGGCCTGAGTGCCTCTTTCTGTTCATGCACCATCATCTCTACATCTCATGCTATCTGCATTCTATGGTGTGTTACTTACTCTCAGTATGTTTGTCATAATTTATGGCTAAAAAGGGGGAGTAAAAATTAAAATGAACAACTTTGAAGTCTTAACTGCAGCAAATTGTGATGTGTTATTAGAGAGAATAGAACGAGAGAATTGAGACGAGAATTAAGAAAAAGATTCTATTCATCCACATGGGGCAACTTCTGAACTTCTGAACTTCTGAAGCACTACAACTTCTGAAGCTCTGCTCAGCTTCTGAAGCACTACAACTTCTGAGGCTCTGCTCAGCTTCTGAAGCACTACAACTTCTGAAGCTCTGCTCAGCTTCTGAAGCACTACAACTTCTGAAGCTCTGCTCAGCTTCTGAAGCTCTATAACTTCTGAAGCTCTGCTCAGCTTCTGAAGCTCTGCTCAGCTTCTGAAGCTTCTCCAACTTCTGAAGTTCTGATGTGTGGCACATCTGACTACACATCTGGTATACATGCTTATTTTTCTTCAAATATTTTATCAACAAATTTTTGAAGAATTAGTTTTCTAAAGCATGTTCTTCTGAAGACCTTTTCTGTACATTTTCAACTGGGTGATGCATTCTTAAGAAGTCCAATTGAAGATGTTATCTAATTTCTACATGGTGATGCATTCTTAAGAAGCCTGTAGAAGTTATTTTGTGTGATGTTTGACACATCTGTGAGTTTTAACTTGGTCATGCATTCTTAAGAAGCCAAGTTTAAAACTTCTCTATTTCTCTCTAGGTCATGCATTCTGAAGAAGCCTATAGGGGATATGAGATTTAGGGGGAGTACATGGAAAGTGCTCTAGTTCAAAGGGGAGTAGACTATTACTGGGTTTGCTACCCTCCCTTATGTGTGCATGGAATCTCATGCTTGTATGTGTCTGAGAATTTACTTTTCTCAGTCTTTGGAAATTTACTTTCCTATCTTGTGAGAGTTTATTTCTCTCTTTATTTGCGAGGCTCTAATCCGCTGCTGCATGCCTCTGATGTGCCTACACATCTCTCCAAGTTTAGTTGGGTGACTCAAAGATTATTTTAGCCCAAAATTTGCCAAAGGGGGAGATTGTTGAGACCTTTTAGGGTGTTGGCTTCATTTGGTAAAATAAGCCTGATTCCATGATGTGGAGCATGATGTGTGGCACATCAGGGTTCACATCTGGACGCCCTACTGGACGCGCTTTCATTTATTTAAACGCGATCTTTTGAAAAAGATTTGTTTTTCAAATTAAATCGTGCCAGCTTTCGCGCCAAGGAACAAGATAATCTTTCATGGTTCTGTTTTATTTTATTGGCCGACTTTGATCAAAAAGATTTGAAACAAACAATTAAAAGATTATGATCAAATAAATCTCAAAGAGAATTAACAAAGGCCAGCTGTTATTATTGAAGATCCAAGCCCATGAAACTTGTTCTATATAAAGGAAGACTGAAGACATAAAGGAACACGAAGCCAAGAGTTGAAGATATCGAGTCTTAGGTCTTAGTCTGTTCTTTGTTCTTTGTGAGCCTTCACTTGGATCATAGTTTTGATGCAAGTAAGGACTGAGTTTATAGAGTTGTAATCTCTAGTTGTCTTTCTCCAAAGCTTTGAAGCAAGGAGTTAGATTGTGCAACACTCTAAGCCTTTAGGTACGAGTGCTTCGCTTGTCTAGGAGTGTGTCTCCAACTGAGTTTGTTATTAAATCCTTACTGGGTAAGGTTGAGGGGGAGTGAGCAGAGGTTCTCATATCTAGGAGTTCCTAGGTAGAATTAGCACGGGTAGTGATTAAGTGAGAAGTTGTAAACGGGGGAGTTTAGCTTTGAATTGATACTACCATAGTGGATTCATCCCTGGATTGGTATCCTCCAGAATAGGGCTTGTTATAAGTGCCGAACTGGGTTAACAAACTCACGTGTTCTTTTGTTTTCTGCACTTTATATTGTTTACTTGTTCATCAAGGTCAGTTGTCCACGATGTTGACACATTAGGCTACACATCGTACGATTCCTAAAGTGTACACATCGTGCTACACATCTGACACTTGCCACCAGAATTTCATTAAGAGATAAGTAAATATGATAGAAATTTCACAACCTTGCATGTATTCAGCAATGGTACCGCTGATTCTTACTGTAGCGTTCAAGCTCAGTCCTGCTTGGTTCAGGAAACATTGATAGTAGCGAGTCGGAAAAGTGTCTGCAAGAGTCTGTGTTCAACCTTTTCTCTCTCTCTCTCTCTCTCTCTCTCTCTCTCTCTCTCTCACACACACACACACATTTTTCGCTCGAAATTGAAAGGGTTACTCTCAATCATCGTACAAGAATTCTAAGCAACTAGTCAAAATTCAATAAACATGCATTATTGGAGGTCTTTAAGGGTTATAACGTGGCTAGGGTCAAGGTAGAATATTTTTGGGATAAGTAGGCTAAATTTGGAGTTAAGTACTACTTTGTTTCATTTTTGTGTACGCAACCTTATTCCATAGGGTACCTTTTTGTTTTTGGTATCAAAGAATGAGAACCGGAGAGACGTTTGTGGTTCTTTTCTAACACTATTTTTTGCCTTTTTGCCTCTTTTTTTTTTTTTTTGAAGAGCTATATATTTTTTTAGGGATTTTTTTTATGTTTTCCCGTCTCTTTTTCTATATTTTTATTTTTTGTAGAGTGATAGTTCTCTGTATACCCACCTCAAACTTGAAATGTTGCTAGTTCCATGAGCAACCCCAAACTTAGATTGTTGCCAAGATCATAGAACTATTACCTAACTCCAAAGAGGGTAATTTATTTGTTTTTCTATAGGCTTGTAACATGGTTTGTCACAGAAAGAAAAGAGATATTATTTTTTTACGGCTCAAAATTGACTAGCAAATGATATAATAATAGGGTGGCTTGAAAAAGCTCTGAGTTATAACAAACAATTGCCTCAATGCATATATTATTAAATCAACCAGTTAGCAGAGAATTGAAGCAAGTTCTAAAAAATAAACAGGAGTACGATACTCTCATAGTAGATCGAAAGAAAGTGGTAATACTTTTTGGAAATATTTGGCTCAAATTCTCACTTGGCTTAGGTATCTGAAGGTATGAACATTTATCTGCAGACACCGCTTCATCACTCGTCTCATTGTCTCCCGAACTTCCGCACTTCGGAGCAATCACCTATAACACTTGTGTGAAGGCGTGAAATTCGGATCATCAAAATTCATAACTTACTTCGCTGCAATCTTACCTATAACATGGTCGCCAGCTTTTAATAGCATTTTTTCTTAAAAGTGATATTAAATGGACTCCGTGCCATCTTTTAATAGCACTTGTAAAAAAGCGCTATTAAATATGTGCTATTAAAGCTTATTTCTGTGGTAGTGACAATTTCTCATGCACAAGATAATAAATAGCAACAATTATTTAATTTTTTTGTAAGTTTGACAGGGGCTGTTAACAGATGAATATGACATGCTATAATTATGAGTATGTTTTATTGAATTGAAAATACAGAATTGAAAATCTGAATTGAAAATACTGAATTAAAAATACTGAATTAAAATATTTAACCTTGGGTTGCCTCCCAAGCAGCGTTTGTTTAGCGCCTCATTAGCTTGACGCATTTCCTCCATTACAGAGATAGATTCGCATGTCTCTACCTTCTTTATGAGCTTCCGCCTTAGCTCCTCCTTTCTTTTTGGTGCTCTTCTCATACTTCTCTTGATTCTGTTGTTCTTTGAAGTTGGCAAAACAGAGTCTCCCATCATCGTCTGAAGATGTTGTTTTGATGATGGACTTCCCTTTGCCTTTTGGTGGAGTTTCCTTATTTTCTTCATTCGGTATACTAACCCAGCGGCTCACGTCTACCTTCTTGAACTGTATCTTCCTTTCTTCATCAGCAGGCTTCTTCAGAGGTGGCGTGTTAACCGCAAACTTAGATCTTCTGGCGACCTTTCGGTTTCTTCCCCATGCTTTGACCCATGGTGCTTGGATATCCACTTCAATAGTCAGCCTCTTCATTTTGTCAGTTAGCCCCTCTGGTACCTCATCTTCCTTAACTGCTTCTACCAGATTAAGGAAACGGCAAAACAATCTTGAACTAGTTATGACTTAATAATTAGAGGAAGAATCAGGAACTAGTTGTATAACAATTAGAACTGAATAACCGTAACTAAGATCTAGGGGTATTGGATGGTCGATGGTCATAATGCATGTTTGTAAATAACTCTACCTAGTAATTTAGGGTATGTGACAAAGCGAGGTTAGACTCTCGTAGGTACCTTAGTTGCAAAAGTAGTGGGACTTTGCCTACATAGGGTAGCAGTAAGGTGCTACTAAAACAAGGATAGAATCGACGCCCGATAATAGTACGAATGACTATGTTATACACCGATTATGCCAAGTATGAGGGAGGGAGTAAGTTCAACCGCCATACCTATACTCTATGTTTCTGAATCAAATCTTTTATTTGTCTTTGCAACGCATATCGCTCTTTTTATAAAATTAACATTTTCCCAAAAACCAAAGCGAATGCAAAAACCACGAACTAGGATGACACTAGCGAAGGTTTGACACGATCCATGTGGATACAAACTCATTCTAGACATTTAGAGTGTGAATTATTGCTCGACGACAAACTGATCCACTTGTCAGAACGTTGTCAGTAGTGCCTAATGACTAGCAATTATAAATGTTGGGATTTGTCGGTTTTTGAATTCTTTAAGTGTTTGGATTTGATCATCAGAGACTTTATACTAAGTCTTTGATTTGTAGTAGTCCCATTTGCATTGAAACTTTAATTTTAAATGCAATTTATAATTCAAAGATTTCCATGAAACTATATCATCACTCTAATTACCAATGATCATGATTAATTTATGTTTGGCCGACTAGTTTCTGAATCATATCGAAGGAAAAGATCTCCCCAAATGCTAGGAAGAAAATTCACCAAGGTCGTGTAAAGTTAGCTACTGCCTGTGTGGTATTTGCAAAGAGACATGCATGGTTTTAGAGATAAAAGGTGAGATGAGATATGTAGCTAAAATACTAGAGATAAAAAATTCTCAAGGGCTTTGTTATATATAAGGAGGTTAGTCTTATAAGTTAATGATAATGGCTAATATTTGTAGGGAGGATTTTTGGTTGGTATGGTTTATAAATAGGGTTCCATTACTGGTGATTAAATTCTGTGTGGAGGAGCAGCAATGACACGTGTGGGAAGTATTTAAAGGTTTTTTATTTGGAGGTGTATGTAGATAGCAATTGATAAAGCATTTAAACGTGGAAAATGAAGGAGTTTGCATTTGTTTGATCTTAGGAAATCAAGAGTTGAGCATGGACAAGCCGTTCAAAAAAGAAAAGTTGAACATGGGCATGATCCGAAAAGTGCTTATTGTTGCGTCACGCGGAGTTCTAAAAAAATTATGAAACAAAAAAATTAAAAATTTTAAAATATTTTAATTTTACGAATTCACTCATTAAAGTTAAATTCTAAACATAGTCATGTGACATGCAACTTAGTCTAATAGTGAGGAGCTTGTATTATACTTTTCACTTATGTATGTTGACATTATAGCAAGAGTCCTATTTATAGGACATAATAAGGAAGTAGATGGACAAAGGAAATTAATGACCACTTTCACTAGTGGGAGTTATAGGGAAGATGGAAGACCAAGGATGGACATCCACATGATAGGCCTCGTTAAAATCTTACTAGAAAAAAAACCCAATGGGAAAAAATTCTAGTGAAGGAAAAAGAGTACATCATCCTTTTGCATAATATATTTATTTCTCCCCCTCAACCATATAACCATCTTTAGGACGATGAAGACCAATCTTTTGTATCAGTTGTTCAAAAGTTTCAATTGAGAGCGACTTTATGAAAATGTTCTAGATTATCACGGGAACGAATTTGTTGAATGCTTATATCATCATTCTTCTGTGCTTGATAAAGTCTCATTATAGAATGAGAAAAACAATAATTTTATTGTATGTGTAAACTCACAATCCTCAAAGAAAAGCATTCTTTGCTTCATTGATTACGTGGTTTCTCTAAAAATGTATGCTTGACTTTGTTATCATATCTGCATTTAAAAATATGGACAAAAACATAATACTATGATACATATAATTCACTTCAGGTGAACATGTCTCATCAAAATAAATTGTAGACATTTACCATCCATTTTTTTTGTGAACATATCAAACTCTATAAGTATGCTTTATATCAATATAATTCTCTTCAACGTAAAAATCATATATATCTAACTAAATTCACATCTTCAGGTGTGCGGACTAGTCCAAACAGTTCAGTTATATGAATATAGTTTGATTTCACTGGAATTGTCTATTTTCATCTGCATATATTTTCTTTATCTATAATCGTTAATAGATTTTGATTCATGATCCTCGTTATCATGAACCCAACCACCTCCAATTGGTAACCCTCTCTCTTCGTAACCTTTACTCCAGCTTCTCTCTAACCCTAAACAGCGCCGTCGATCTACTTCTCCCCCAAAATCCAAACCTCGCCGGCGAGATGTAGACGCTGGTGGTGGTGGTGCGACGAGCCTGGAGGCTCCGTATCACCAGGCCCTGTTCGTTTTGGTGTGTATCCTGTCTCATCTCCGAGATCCAGTCCCTCGCGTTTTTCTCCCTTGGATTCTTCGCCGTTTCTCTCTCTGCTTTCGCCGGCTTTAGCTGCAGACGGTGCTGTGGTGGTGGTGGTTTTCACCCTTGGTGATGGTGGGGGTGCGTGGGTCGTTTTCTTCCTCGCCGGCTTGTTTTCTGTTGGACGGTCGTTTGTGTGGGGTGCGCCGCCCTGCTCTTTGGAGGTGGTGCCCTGTTTCGGGTGCTGCTGCCTTGGTGCTACTCTGCTGCTGCATGTTGTTAGGTGTTGGTTTTGCTTCTCGCCGGAGCTCCCTCTTCTCCGGTGGGGGGCTCGTTTTGGGTGCCTTTGTAGGCTTTGGTGTTGGTTTTGGTGGGGTTTTACCGATTCAGGGGGTTGGGGGTTGTTACTTCGCCGGTGTTCCTTTTCCGGTGATGGGTATCGGTTTTGGTTTTTGTTTGAGCTGATTGGGTTTTGGAACAGGCGGTGGCTTCGTAGTGTTGGCGTTTGGTGAGAGGTGGCAGTAAAGGGGGCAGTGTAGTAGCCGAGGTGACTTGGTGTAGTGCTGGGATTGGTGGAGGAGGAGAGGAGGGGCTGTCGGATCTTTGGCGTGGATGGGTGGGGCTGTGTGCAGAGATGGAGTGGCAGGAGACGAGGTGGACTGGTGGACGAAGGTTGATGGCGGTCCTTTTTGGGTCGTAGTTTTGGTGTTGGTGTTGGTGCTGTTGGTTACGTTGGGGGTTGTTTGGACGTGTCGGGCAGTGGTGGTGGCTGGCTGGGTTTTTTTCCCTGGTTTTGGTTTTTGTCCTGGCATGTAGACTCTCCGTGTTGACGGACGATGTTGCTTTATCGTACCTCCAGGACGTTTCGGTGTTGGAATGGTGTTGGACGGTTAAGGCCGAGTGTGACTGGATTCTATTGGATGCAAGAGTCTCTGACCATTATCAAATCTGGTGAGATTTGCATGACTATTTGAGTCGCTGAGGGGTGTTTCAAGTCTGTTGAGACTTGCAGGTCTCTGGTATCCGGTCGATCCATTCTGCATCAGGTGTTGACTGTTGATTCTCTGATTATTGGGGTCTCTGATTACTGGCGTAGTGGATGGCTATATTTTTTAACTTCGCCGCTTCGTCTTTTTCTTTTGGCAGAATTTCATGCTGCAGGTATTGCAAGATAGGATGACGCCAATCATTACTTTCTACCATCATCATTGTTTCCGTTGTGTCTGTGCTTGGTGTTGCTATCGTTTCTTGAATGACGATTCTATTATGGCCTGGCTTTTTTGTGCTTGCTAACTTTGACAGTAAGTCTGCTCTGAAGTTCTATTCTCTTGGCACATATACCAGTTCAAAATTCTCAAATTGTGCCGCCATTCTCTTGACCTTGTCTAGGTATTTTGTGAGCTGAGGATCTTTTGTCTGGTACTCTCCTTAAACTTGATTCGTGACTAGCCGAGAGTCGATTTTTATCTGTAGGTTGGTTACCTCCATCTCCTTTGCCAATTTCATCCCTGCAATTAACGCCTCGTATTCTGCCTGATTGTTGCTCGCCCTGAATGTGAAGCGTATAGATTGCTCGACTAGAACTCCATCTGGTCCCTCAAGGACAACTCAGCTCCGCTTCCTCTTAAGTTGGAGGCGCCATCCACTGATAGGATCCATGGTTTCCTGGTTGTTTCGCCAGGAGGCGAAGTCATTTCTAAAACGAAATCAGCTGGCGCTTGGGATTTGATGTTTCCCTTGGTGAGAAAGTCATATCGTACTCTGAAAGCTCTATTGACCATGCCACCATCCTTCCTGCTAGGTCCGGCTTCTTTAGCACTATTTTGGTGGGGTGGTCTGTTTTGACTATGATCTTGTGGCCTTGAAAATACTGCCTCAGTCTTCTGGCTGTGACCACTCCTGTTAAACACAATTTTTGAGCTCTTTTTTATTTTTACCATTACAAAAAATATTATTTCATATCCACAATCAAGATCTACGTATTCATGGCAGACTTCAATCGAATAATAGAATTTTTACTCTTAGGGTTCTGCTGACAAAATACACTAGTTTTTCTTCGCCTTCTATCTCCTGGACCAACGCTGAGCTCATTGCATTGTCTGATACTGCAAGATACAGGTAAAGAGGTTACTCTGGGCGGGGTCTTGTTAGTATGGGAGGAGATGATAGGAAGTCTTTTAGTTTCTGAAAGGCCTCCTCGCATTGTTCTGTCTAGGTGAATCTTTCTCCTTTTTTGAGAGTGGAGAAAAAGTGACATGCTCGTTCTCCAGCACATGAAAGGAAACGGGATAGCGCCACTATTATTCCCGTTAGTTGTTGGACTTCTTTGACGGATGTGGGGCTGCGCATGTTGATGATGGCTTGACACTTTTCTGGATTAGCTTCTATGCCCCTGTTGGTGAGCAGGAAACCTAAGAATTTTCCTGCCTGTACGCCGAATGAACATTTCGACGGATTCAACCTCATGTTGTACTTTCTTATAGATGCCAGAATGTCTTCAAGGTCTTTGAGGTGATCGCCATCTTCTTCTGTTTTGACCACCATGTCGTCTATGTAGAGTTCTAAATTGCGACCAATCTGTTGGGCAGACACTCTGTCCATTAGGCGTTGGTAAGTGGCTACTGCGTTCTTTAGCCCAAACGGCATCACTTTATAGTAGTAGTTGCAGGTGTTTGTCATGAAGGCGGTGTGTGGCGCGTCTGTTGCGCTCATCTTGATTTGATTATACCCGGAGTAGACGTCCATAAAGCTAAGCATTTTACAATCGGACGCCCCATCTATGATTCTGTCAATGCTAGGAAGTGGGTATGGGTCTTTTGGGCATGTCTTGTTTAAATCGATAAAAGTCCACACACATTCTCCACTTGCCGTTGTGTTTCTTCACTAATACCACGTTGGCGAGCCATTCTGGATATTTGATTTTTTCAATGAACAATGCCTTTCTGAGCTTTGCTACCTCTTCGTCAACTGCATTCCTCCTTTCTTCGCCGAGTTTTCTCTTCTTCTAGGATACTGGTTTGAAATTCGGTGCTATTGACAGCTTGTGTGTGATTATGCTTTCGTCTATTCCTGGCATATCTGACGGCTGCCATGCGAACAGGTCCACATTCTTCCTTAGTATGGCTATGACCTTCTCTTTTTCTTCTTTCTGCATGGTTGTTCCCAGCTTTGTGGTATGGTGTTCTTCTTCTCCTATCTGAACTTCCTCTAGATCTTCAATTTGGCTTACTCTTCTATCTTGAAATTCCTCCCTTGGGTCGAGGTCAGCTACTTCGTTCATGTTGGCAATGTATTTCACCTATTTTGCCAATTCTTTCTTTCTTACCTTGAGGCTAGACTCATAACACTGACGGGCTAATATTTGGTCGCCCTTGATGATTCCGACTCCGCCGTTATCCATGGGGTATTTCATTGCCAGGTAGAGCATTGACATGGCGGCGCCTAAGGTGTTGAATGCGGGACTTCCTATGATGATGTTGTAAGATGCGGACACGGTCCTTACTACTAGGTATCTTACCTTTATGGTTTTAGAATTTTGCTTGTCTCCAAATGTTGTCAACAAGGTGATGTGTGTAACACCCCAATATTTTATATATACATTTTATTGATTTATTATTTGATAAATAAATTCAATTTTAATATTAATTATTTTATATTATATATTTTATTATTTGATGAGATAATGATCATTTTAATTATTTAACTACTTTATAATTTTGAAACTTAATTGGCACTAATTTTAAGATGGCTACAAATCAATTTTGATTAAGTCAAAATAGGAAACATTGTCAATGTATTATTATCCACGTGAAAGAAAAAAAAAATTAAATAAGATGAAACACATACACAATGTAACCGATTTCCCATAATTGTGCCTCTTAATGGCCCATTTGACTAGCTTTCAACACTCATCAATTACAATAAAAACGGTAACGCTTCGTTTGGAAAATGCACGATCTTGTACTTCATATAGTTTGCTTCATGTTCTTGTATTTAAAAAGATAATGTTAACCAATTTTCATTTTATTCTCATATGACCAAACAATTTTCCCTTTCAACTTAACTTACGATTTTACTCGTCGGTAGTTATTCAATAAGAGAACCACGATTTCCTTTATGCTAATCACACATCCATCATTCTTAATGCTTTAATATTTCCGAAATACACTCTCGTAATCATATTGCTCAAGTGACTCCTATGGTTTTAATATGTGCGAGCAATCAGTAGAATTTCAAGAACTTTTGTGCTAGAATGAAAAGCATTCAAGGTAAGGGCAGTCTCCTCCATACAAGTTGCTATGCATGAATTTAGTTGTACTGAAATATTGTACAATGATAATTATGTGTGTGTTTTCTTAATAATTGTGAGTATATGATCTTTGTAATATCACCGAGTTTTTAAGAGAAAAACTTTATTATATTATTGAGACATGCATCATATAGAATGTGTATTATGTTTGCCTTTGTGGCAGGTACCTTGTGATAGGTTGGTGTTTTAAGAAAATGAATCTTGACATGCATCATATTGCATTGCCTTTGTGGCAGGTGCCTTGTGGCAAGTTCGATATTTTTGCCTTTGTGGTAGGTTTTATTTGAGCCTTTGTGGCTGGTGCCTTTGTGGCAGGTTTCTCATTGGTATGAGATTTATTATCCGGATCATTTAGAATAAGAGCATCCATTTTATTTCTTTAATTAAAGAAAAGAGATATAGTTTGTGTGTGCTTTGATTAATACTATATTTTATACGGCTAAATTATGTTTGGTTTTCTTGATATGGGCGATGGGAAAGATTACTGACCCTTACCACTACAGGTACAACGCTTGGAGATGTTTGATATTGCTGTAAGGTCGTTGCATTCGCGGGAAAACAAAAGAGGGTTTTTAATTAAGTATAAATTAAATATTTTGAAGTTGATGACTATACTATATTTGGATTTAATTAATTTAATCCAATATTTTTGTATGTAACTAGTAATATTTTTGAATTGCTTTATAATAATATGTATAAACGTAATTGATTTCAAATTTTTGAACTTTACGTTTTTAACTTTCTTGCTACAATTCCTTGTTTAAAAGAATATATTAATAATTTAACAAACTTATTTGGATTAAAAATCTGGGATGTTACAATGTGACCCATTACTTCTGCTTGCTCTCCTACAAAACCTACTAAGGTTCCTTGGTCGGGCTGGAGCAAGTCACTTACCAGCTGCATCGCTTTAAATGCGTCCCAAAACATGATGTCTGTTGAGCTTCCTGAGTCTATCAACACTATTTTGACATCACAATTCAAGATTCGTACCTGTATTACTAATGGAACGTCGTCATGTGGCACAATCCCTGTGGCATCCTTTGGCGAGAACGATAGGTGAGGGGCTGATGGGAAAGATACGTGTCCTACCGACTCTATTCCTCTTTCTGACTTTCTAACATAGCATTTTCTGCCAGAGTTGGAGTTTCCGCCTCCTGCAAATCCTCATGCGATGGTATTTATCGCCATCCTTGTCTGTCCTTCTTTTGGTTCTTCTTGCCACCTGTGGTCTGGTGATCCTGGTGGCGTTTTTCTCCTTGAATCGCTTCTTGTAGATCTATCCACAAATTTCTTCAGGTGTCCGCTCCTGACCAGCTCTTCTATCAAATCCCTTAGGCGAAAACATCTCTCTGTGTCATGCCTCTTGCACCTATGGTAGTGACACCATTCGTCTTTGTTCTTTCCCATCATGAAGTCGTTATCTTTGGCTGGTGTGCGCTTGGCCAGGTTGGTATGTTGGATTTCGTCTAGGATATGTACTCTTGCCCTGTTAAGGCGCGCATATTCGTCGAACGCCGGGGTGTACCTTCTCGTCGATGGGTGATATGGCATGTCCTGTTGGTATGGCCTGCCATTTCCTCCCTAGTCCATATAGTCTCTTGATGGCCATCTTGGCTGCTGGTGGTTCGGCCCTTTGTAGCGCCTTGGATCTGGTCCCCGTTCTTTGTTATCTCTGGATCTTTTTTCCGCATTACTTTCCTTGCCCTTTATGTAACATTCCGCCCTTTTCATTACTTCTTACATGGTTTTGGCTGGTTTCTGCGTTAGAGATTCGTTAAAATGTCCAGCTCTGAGGCCGCTGTGAAAGGCTGCTACGAACATTTCCTGGTTTGGATTGGAGACCTTGATGGTGGCTTCATTGAATCGGGCAAGGTATTCTCTGAGTGTTTCTGAGCCGCCATGCCTGAGGCTAAACATGTTTGTGGCGGTTACTTGGATGTGTTTGCTCCCCGAAAATTGGTGTATGAATTTTTTGTGAAAGTCAGTGAATCTCGTGATGGAGTTTTTTGGCAAATTCATATACCATATGAGGGCGACGTCTTTGAAAGTGCTGGACAGCAGTTTGCACTTGAGGCGTTTTTCAGCGCTGATGATTGCAGTTTGAGTCCCAACCGCCATAAGGCGTTCTAATGGGTCCGTCTTTCCATCGAAACTTGGCAGTTGGGGGATTTTGAAGTTGGCTGGGACCTGAGCATCCCATTGTTTTTGGGCCAGGGGTTGAGATTCTTCAATTTCGTCTTCTTTGGCGAGCCTAGCCAACTCTTCTGCTTTTTACTTTTCTAAAGCTGCCATCTTTGCTTGCAGACGACGAACTTTGGTTTGCAAGTTTTGGTTGTGTTGGTTGTTTTGTTTAGTAGCCATGGTTATGGCTTGTTTCTTGTTTAAGGTCTGGGAAATGTTTTACCAGAACCCCACGATGGGCGCTAATTGTTCCGGTGTTGAATGTAGGGGGTATATATTCAGTAATGGTGAATAATATGGAAAATGTACTTAGGTTAATTTTCAGTGTCTCTATAATATGCTTTTGGGGGTTGTATTTATAGGCATATAGAGGAGGCGTATAACTCCCCACGATCCCATGATTTCCTTCATGGGGTGAGTCAGAGTTTGGCGCGTAATGGGGGGAAACGTTGAAGCTAAGCTATTTCAGATCGTGGTCTGTACATGTGTTTCACGTGTTAATTTCGAAGAGTGGTGCGCTATTGGGCCTGGATAGGCGAAATGGGGCTCGAGCGAGCTGAATCGGGTCAGGCGAACCGCATAGTATGAGCATTGGTCCTTTATGTTTATTTTAGGTTTCAAATTGGTCCCTTATGTTTTAAAAGTTTCAAGTTGGTCCCTTATGTTTATTTTAGGTTTCAAGTTGATCATTCATGTTTTAGAAGTTTCAAGTTGGTCCCTCAAGTTTTTAAAAGTTTCAAGTTGGTCCCTTATGATGAAATCCACGGGAAACCAAAATATATATTGGAATATTTTTTTTAATTTCAATTTTAAACTTTCCATAAACCTTCGTACAACCTTTTTAAGGATATTAATTTATCAATGTGAGTACACGGAGGAATTGATTGAAGATGTACTTGAATCCCAAAGAACATGGTTTGACTTTCACGTAAGTCAAAAACTCTATAGAAAGTGGAGTAGAGAAGATCGTGAGGTACCGTGTCGGGCTGCACACTATATAAGAGAAGAAACCCGAATTGTTACACATGTTATATTTTAATTTTATGAAAAGCCATGCTCCCAAAAAATCTCCAATGACATGAAAAACCACAACATATTTTCATTTGAAAATAAAATCAATAGTCAAAATAGATTTATATATATTTATTTGAAATATAAAAGTATTTAAAATTATTTTATATTTATAGAGTTCCTATATAGTATTAAGAATGAAGACGGGAGAAAGAATCTAATAATAGTGTAGAACGGAAAAAAATAAATACTCTTTATCACGTTCTACCATGTAACATTCTAAAATATGTATCATGCAAAAATTATCTTCAATTCATCGTAGAATTTAAGAACAAATTTCTCAAATATTATTTTAAAATAAATATTTTAATAATATTAAAAAAGAAAATAATTCCGTGAATTTCACGGGCTAACATACTAGTATTTTATAAGATAGATTTTTTTTTAAAAAAAATATACTTATTTTTCCATTAATTTGGAAAGATTTTAAGTTCAAATTAGATTATATATTATTTGTTTGTTTCAATTCTTCTATGAGAAGGGATATATTGACTCCAAGAGTAAGTAATTAGAATTTTTTTTGAAACGGCAAGAGTAAGTAATTAGAATTACTCAAAATCTTAACTTTTAATCTTAATATCAATTGATGGTTATCATTGTTTCATGATAATTATTATAGTAAGACTCATTTCTTTTATGCATAGGATTCCAAACATTATTGCTCCATAACATACTTTAAATAGACTCAATTTAATTATAGAAACTTTTTTTTTTTATCATAAACAGATTTTTTTTGTTGAACAACAAACATATATTTTTTTAACAACAACCCTATATATTAAAAAATAAAAACACAATTTAAAAACATATATACTCCTATACATAATCGTAAAAAAATAAATCTATATATACTACAAACCTTATACATCATATATAAATAATAATATTTTCTTCATGATTTTTGTTAATAAAAAAATATATTTTCTTAAAATATAAATAATTATTACTCATTGATATATAGCATAAATAAATAAATAAATTATAATATAAGTTTTAATAACAAGTTGATAAATAAATAAACAAAATCAACTTGTTATTCATAGAGATGATATTTTCAATATATCCCTACTTAGGGACCCATGTCATTCCTGAATAGAATTATTTTGTTAATAAAAGGTAACCATGAAATATTTTGGTCCTTAATTAATTTTTTTTTTGATAAGCAAAATGTATTATAAGGGAGTACAAGGGGTACTCAAACCCTTACAAAAGATAGCAACAACTAGATGCTATTAATACATCCCAAAGGGTCAGTACACCAATTCTGAAATGAAACATTAGAATTACAACCATAGCGATTCGAGAACCATAACCAAGATACCATTTTGATGTCAGACACAAGTGCTCTCGCATCCGGGATAACTCCTTTGAAGATTATTTCATTCATATGCTTCCATATACTCCAAGTGGTTGCCAACCAAATCAATCGATTAACTCGCCCTCCTCCTTTATTGGAACATACCAAGTCTCCAAACAGTAAAAAATGGTTCCAACCCTCTACACCTATTGTCAATCTTTTTCCCATCCAATTGAAAATCATAACCCATATATCGTTACTGAATTGGCAAGAGAAGAAGAGATGGCCTATGTCCTCAATATTTAGGAAACAAAACACACAAGGCAAGTCATGAGGATTGAGTAAAATACCTCTATGGTTAAGGGCTGATCGCGTAGGGAGTCTATTTAATAACAATCGCCATTCGAAAATGTGAACTTTCGACGGTACGTGAATCCTCCATAATTTTTTTATGGCAGCCAACACATTGGTATCTAACTCAACATTCGAACGCGAACCAATCAATAAGGAATAACATGACCGTACTGTAAATAAACCCATAGAGCCAGACTTCCAACGCCATTTATCATTACTGTTCGGACATAAAGAAAAACCATGCAATAGGTCTTTAAGAGCTTCCAATTGGTGCATCTCGGCTGGGAACAGTGACCGAGACCATTGCCAAGTCCAATCTATATCGGTGCCATTGCTATGTAATCGCTCTGAAATTACAACTTCTTTACAAACCTCTAAAGCAAACAAATTTGGATATAAAGCACTAAACGGTTGATCTCCAAACCATTTGAAATTCCAAAAACCAATATTTTTTCCATCACCCACACAACTTGCTATATTTGAAGAAAACCAATTTTCATCCGTGCCCCTATCTAAACCGCTGATGTCTCTCCACCATAGCGATATTTTTGCTGATCTTGTCCGCATACTACCAATCAACAAAATAGATGGTAAGTGTCCGTACCTGAAATTTAGCAACTCAGTCCAAACCGCATCAGATTCTGATAAAATTCGCCACTTCCATTTGCATAGTAGTGCCTTGTTAAACTTCTCCAAATTCTTGACTCCTAAGCCACCTTGTTCTTTAGGCAAACATATTTGTTCCCATTTAACCCAACAAAGCCTCTTATCAACAAGGTTTCCTCCCCACAAAAAATTACGTTGTATCCGAATTAATTGTTTTATTACGCACTGAGGCGCCTTGAAGAAGGAAAAGAAATAAAGCGGCAAACTTGCTAAAACTGAATTAATAAGAGTAAGTCTACCTCCGTAAGATAAATGTCGACTACTCCATGAATTCAGCCGCTTTGACATTGCCTCCATAACCGGTTTCCAAGTCGTACTTCTTCTCGGGTTGGCACCGACCGGGATACCCAGGAATTTGAAGGGAATCACATCTGAGAGACACGATAAGAAAGATGAGCTTGCTTCCAGGAATCTTTGCTCGACATTCAGGCCATAGAGTTTACTCTTCACAAAATTGATTTTAAGACCCGACACCAATTCAAAACCTCTTAACAGAGATTTAATTGTCCAGATATTTTCCCAACTACCTTGGCCTAGAAAAATAGTGTCATCTGCGAATTGTAAGATTTGGAACTGAATATTTTGATTAACCTGGTAACCCCTGAATTTACCAATAGAGACAGCTCTCTTCATCATTCCTGCCAAACCTTCAGCCACAATTAAATATAAAAAAGGTGAGAGAGGATCACCTTGCCGTAAACCTCGACTTACTTTAAAGTCATTTGTAGGGCTGCCATTGACCAATATAGACATAGAGCTTTCGAAAATGCAAGCTCTCATCCACTTTAACCAACCATCAGCGAATCCCATCTTACACATCATACATTCCATAAAGTGCCAACTAACCGTGTCGTATGCTCGTTCAAAATCAACTTTAAAAAGAAGACATTCATCTTTTCTTCTAATGGCTAAATAGATAATCTCATTGAGAACCACCACCCCATCTAATATTTGGCGTTGAGGAAGAAAAGCCGATTGACATTTAGAGATAAGCTTCCCCAATACGATTTTCAAACGATTAGCCAATAACTTGGAAAGGATTTTGTAAAGACTCCCGATCAAGCATATAGGACGATAATCAAATAAATCTTGAGGATGATCTTTCTTCGAGATAAGAGTCAAAAACGAGGCAGTCATAGCGTTTGGGAGAAAAGTGTTTCCGTGGAATTCAAACAAAAAATCCATAACATCTTGCTTCACTATAGGCCAACAAGCTTTGAAAAAATTGAGGTTGAAACCGTCAGGACCGGGGCTCTTATTTCCATCACAACTGGAAACAACATCTTTAACTTCTTCTTCATCAAAAGGAGCAAGTAAGAACTCATTATCTTCGGCGGTCAAAGTATTAAAATCCACACCTTGAAGGAAAGGTCGAGAGTGCCATTCTTCCGTAAAGTGTTTGGAAAAATGATCGTGAACTTCATTTTTGATAGCCTCCACCCCCTTCAATCCATTCATCTCCCTTCTTTAACATCACTATATTATTTCTGCGACGGCGACCTTTAATGCTAGCATGGAAAAAACAAGAGTTTGAATCCCCCTCTTGAATCCATTTCGTTCTCGATTTCTGATGAAGAAGGCTCTCTTTGGATTGGATTTGCTCCCAAAATTGCTTGACTTTCTCCTTAGAATTAATGGTAGTTGGATCACTACCCCCGTTTGCAATCTGATCCTCTATCTCATTTAGTTCCTTTACCGTCTTTTCTATATTAAGATCAATCACACCAAACACATCCCGATTCCAAACCCTCAACGCTTCTTTGAGCCTTTTTAATTTTTCTTTGATAACAAAGGCTTTCTTACCATGAAACTCTGAACTTTCCCAATTATCTTTCACAAAGGAGAAAAACTCCGGATGATTTAACCAACAATTATTAAACTTAAAAGGTTTCGGACCCCAATTAAGCTTAGAACAAAGTAACCAAATGGGGCAATGATCGGATATGTCCCGGTCACCAATCCATTGGTTAGATATGCTTCCCTTCGAGATAAAACCATCGGATAAAAGAAAGCGGTCCAACAGACTCATAGCTGTACCTTCAGAATTGAACCAAGTAAATATTCCGGTGATGCTATGGAAGTTGTTGATATTCCGGTGTTGGTCCTTAATTAATTGATAGAATGAAATAAAAGGAAGGTATAAATTTAGGCAAAAAGAAAATCATAAATGTTGTGAGGAATAATTAGAGAAGATGAGGTCCATGATTATTAATGAGAATTAATTTTAATCCATTAAATTTAAACAAAATCAAAAGTGAGAATGAGGAGTAACTCTAAAGACTAAAGAATTACTCTTGGAGTCAATATATCCCTCCTCTTCTTCTATTTTGGTTTAAATAACAGTTTGACATGTGCTGCCTGTTATGTTTTCGATTCGGTTGACATATGTATTACGCTACCATCACTTTATTTATATGGTAATATTCATCTGTGTAGCAAACTTGAAAATTAGTATTAAGAAATCAAATCCGAATTTCAATTAAAATCTATTATCGATTTATCGTCGTGGAATCAAACAAAAAACAACAGACCCCAAAATTATTGTTTTGATAAAATAAGCTTCTAAATTATATACACTTCCACGTACAAAAGATTTTCAACGCATCCCATATTAGATTCACACATGTATAAATCAAACATAGACATTATATTTAGTTTTCCACGGGTTAAAATTACAAAGTGTGCAAAAGAATATCTTCTCTATAAAAAAATCAAAGACTTATATTTTAAAGTTTTATTAAAATATCTTTCATTGAGGTCAATTTGATCCATAGTTTTATATGGCATAGCTTTAATAAAATTTTAGAATGTTCGTATGGAAATTATATTATCCTTCGATATAAAACTTTCACTAAATTAACGCATCTCACATAACAAAATTCATACATAAAAGTGTTAAGAAGTAATGTTGAAATCATATAACTATCACATGTACAAATAAAGTACTTCGAGTTTCAACTCCTTCATGTCACTACCACGACATATTTTTAAGTAGACACAATAATCATATACATCAAAAAATTATAGGTCGCAATTATATTATTATCATTTTAAATATAAATTACGGTTACAAATTCAACGTAAAATTCAAGACTTACGAGGTTTAAAGTTTAGAAAATATGTACCTTATCATTGTAGATGATTTTAAGAAAAGAATAACGTAAAACTTATGAGGTTTAAAGTTTAGAAAATATGTACCTTATTTTAAGGAAAGAATAACGTAAAACTTTTAAAGATATTTAATATGCTCCAGTTCTTCGAGTTGTGCTGTTAGAGCTTCGTGTTGATAACGTGTTAGAAATAAACTTTCAAGGACTAAAGCATAGAGATAGAGAGAATGAGAACTTTGTATTATACTCTTCACTTATGTATGTTTACATTATAGCAAGAGTCCTATTTATAGGACATAATAAGATAGTAGATGGACAAAGGAAATTAAGACCACTTTCACTAGTGGGAGTTATAGGGAAGATGGAAGACCAAGGATGGACATCTAGTAAGTCACGACTAACTTCAATTATTCATAACAAAGTTGATATAGTACAAAAATATATGTATGTATTATATATAATACAAAGCAAAAATAAACACAAGTGACTACTGTAGCATAGTGATAATTTGTTTTGTTGTGAATTCGACGATAAACTCACACCAATAAAAGAACTTGATGTGTGGAGCAATTGAATCAAGCAACCAAATCAAAGAATATATAGAGACGATGAAAATAATAATCTGTAAGCAAGTAGACAAATCAAAAGCAAGAGAAAGACACAATCTTTGTTTACCCGGTTCGAAATTACCTACTCTGGGGAGAGAGCAGCCCCTCCGTTCTACTAGAATCAATGAGTATCACTTTATAAGAAATTCCCACAATTAGGTACAAGGAATTAGCAACCCTAATTCTACCCAAATCCCGAATCTCTTCCCTTGATCAAGAGACTCACTTGACTTAGTCTATCCAAGGAGAAACAACAACCTTTTTTCCCTCGACGACAAACCCTTGTTCCCTCAACTCAATTTTCTATGAATAAAGTAATCCCTATTTATAGAAAAATACATGCCAAAAAACTAGTACAAATCTATTTTAAAATAAAAAAATCCAAGTCATAATGTCCTCCAAGAAAATATATTTTTCTAAAAAATCTCAAAGTCTTCAAGCGTCCACGCGCCGCCACGCCCGAGCCACTGGCAGAGCCAAACCACACTTTCCATCCATATTTTTGATTAATTAAATTGTTGATTAAGTTGTGTTGATGCAATAGATTTATTTCCAACTCATCTATATATGTAGTTAACATTTTTTAGAAAAAATATACAGAAAGGACCATACTAACTGCAAATATATCAATAAAGACCAAAATGAAACGTTTTTTTTCTTTAAATGACCAAAATAAAACAAAAAATATCTTTAAAAAATTTGCAAAACTAATTAAACTTTTTTTATTATGAGTTTAATTGATATGCACTGACGATGTAAAATAATTTTACACGATCATCCAATAAGAAACTATCAATTTTCCATGTCATATGAAAAAAGTGTGGTGATGTAACGGAATACATGATTGTCATTGATTGACAGTGTAAAATTCGGTGCATACAAATTAAATCATTTTATTATATAGACTAATCTATCAAAATTGACACTAGTAATGAGAATTAAGGACTCAAACCAAATGGCCAATTCAAATGGATTCATTGTAATTAATCTGAAACTTCTTCTTGAAGTTTTCAAAGATGGTGTATTTCACCATTGGAGATGAAGAAGAAATGAGAGAAAAGTGAGAAAGAATCAATATGATTTCATAGATTGTGAAATGAATTAGTTACAATGAACCATTTATAGGTAGTTCAACATCTAACTAACTTCTAACTAATTCTAGGCTAGGCTAAGCTACATAGTATGTATGCTAACTAATCATGCAACCTCATTAAAGAAAGCTTGCATGAGAAGAAACTAGGAAGCTTGCGTGAGAAGCAAGCTGTGAGAAGTTACACTGTAATACCCTCCCTCAAGCTAAACATGGTAAATATTCAACATGTTGAGCTTGGAAATAAATGATTGAAAGTTCTTAGGTGGTAAAGGCTTGGTGAAGAAGTCTGCAAGTTGTGACTTAGTGTTCACAGGCATCAATTTGAACACTCCTTGTAGAAGCTTCTCCCTAACAAAATGGCAATCGATCTCAAGATGTTTAGTCCTCTCATGAAAAACAGGGTTAGCAGCTATATGAAGGGCACTTTGATTGTCACAGTAAAGCACAGGAGGCTTGATACAAGGCGCGCCTAGGTCCTGAAGCAAGTATACCAACCACTGCAGTTCACAAGAAGCAAAAGATAGAGCCCGATACTCAGCTTCAGAAGAGCTTCTAGATACAGTATGTTGCTTCTTAGCACGCCAAGAGATAAGGGAAGAGCCAAGAAAGAAGCAATAGCCAGAAATGGATCTTCTAGTGTCAACACACCCTGCCCAGTCTGCATCTGTAAAACCTGATAAGTGAATAGGAGCATCTCTGCTAAAAAACAAGCCTCTGCCAGGTGAGCCCTTCAAGTATCTAACAACTCTACATGCAGTATCATAATGTGTGTGAGTGGGACAAGTAAGGAACTGACGGAGTTGTTGAGTCACAAAGGCAATATCTGGCCTGGTAGTAGTAAGATAAAGCAATTTTCCAACTAGTCTCCTATAACTGGCTATATCTTCAAAAGGCTTAGCTTTGTCCTGATGTAACTTGACTGAGGGGTCAAGTGGTGTCTTGGCAGGCTTGGCGCCAAGTAAGCCTGTATCCTGAAGGAGATCAAGGCAATACTTCCTCTGACAAATGCTAATGCCAAGCTTAGACTGAGCTACCTCAATCCCTAAGAAGTATTTCAACTGGCCAAGGTCCTTGATTTTGAATTGTGTATCCAACAGCTGCTTAATTCTAGTGATTTCAAGAAGACAATCCCCAGCTAGAATAATATCATCCACATAGACAAGGAGAGCAGTGAAATGTGAATCTTTAGTCAAGGTAAATAGAGAGTGATCAGAGGAGGCTTGTTTATATCCCTGAGCAAGTAACACACCAGTCAACTTTTCATACCACTTCCTACTTGCTTGTTTCAATCCATATAAGGATTTGAGAAGCTTACAAACTTGATTAGGCTTAGAAGTGTGTATACCAGGAGGAAGGCTCATATAAACATCTTCATGCAAGTCACCATGAAGAAAAGCATTATTTACATCAAGTTGATGTAAATTCCAATGCTTGATTGATGCCAAAGCAAGCAAACACCTCACAGTAGTGATTTTTGCCACAGGAGAAAAAGTTTCAAAAAAATCAATCCCTTCAACTTGTGTATAACCTTTGGCAACTAATCTTGCTTTATACCTCTCTATGGAGCCATCAGCTTTGTGCTTAACCTTGTAAACCCATCTACTACCAATAGGTTTGATATTAGGAGGCTTATCAACTAAAATCCAAGTGTTATTCTGCTGGAGAGCCTCTAACTCTGCATTCATTGCCTGAACCCAACATTCCTGAGTACTAGCCTGACTGTAGCTAGTAGGCTCAACATCATTGTTAACAGACAAGGCAAATTTGCTATGTGGAGCAGAAAGGTTAGCACAAGAGTGAAAATGAGAGATAGGATAAAGTATACCTGAAGATGATGACTTGGTAGAACTCATAGAAAGATTGCATATGTAATCAGAGAGGTGATGTGGTTGAGATTTCAATCTGGTAGAGTGTCTAAGAGGTATAACATTAGTATCAGGAGAAGGAAGGTTAGTAGGGTTAGGAGAATCCACTGGGACAATGGTCTCAGAAGAAGAAGTTGGGTTAGGAGAAGGAAAACCTGTGTCAATAGGAGGAGGTGAGGTATCAGTATCAAGTAAAGTGGAGTCAAGGTCACTAGATACCAAATGGTCAGAAACAGGCTTGGGAATAGGATGAGTAGAATGATAAGACCATGGAGATTTAGAGCTAGAATAGGGAAAAACATGTTCATGGTGAGTAACATGTCTGGAAATAAAAAATGGATCTAGTTGTGAGATCAAGCAAAACTGCACCTTTCACACCTTGCTTGTGACCCAAGTAAACAGACTTTCTAGCTCTACTATCAAATTTTGATCTATGGCTCTGAAGTGTGGAAGCATAACACAAAGATCCAAACACCTTGATATCATTTAAATCAGGATCTTTGTTAAATCTAATGTAGTAAGGAGATTGATTATGTAAAAGAGGGCTAGGAATTCGATTAATGATGTATGTAGCTTGCAAAACTGCATAAGACCAAAACTGTCTAGGCAATTTTGACTGAAAAAGTAAAGTTCTTCCCACATTTAAAATGTGTTGGTGCTTTCTTTCAACACGACCATTTTGTTGTGGGGTCTCAACACAACTAGTTTGGTGTTCAATGCCTTTAGAAGCATAAAAGGAAGGCATTAAAAATTCTGGCCCATTGTCAGTTCTAACAACTTTAACATGACAGTCAAATTGGTTTTCAATCATGGTTAAGAAATTTTGAACAAGGTTTGAAACTTCAGATTTAGATTTGCACAAAATAATCCAAGTAAATCTACTGTGATCATCTACAGCAGTCACAAAATATTTATGGCCATGAATAGAAGGGATAGAAACAGGACCCCATATATCAAAGTGAAACAATTCATAACATTTTGAAGCTCTACTAGAACTTAAAGAAAATTTAGATTTCTTGTGTCTGGCATAATGACACACATCACATACAGAATCATTATCAATATCTACATAAGGAAATTGTTTATGTAACTGAGAAAGCCTATTATTTGACAAATGGCCTAGTCTAAAGTGCCAAAGAGCTGCTTTGGGAATGATAGTGGAAGCAGTCTGAGAAGAAGCAATAATAGGTGAGGTAGATAAGTTGGTGAAGTAATACAATCCTTCTTGGAGCTTAGCCAAACCAATCATCCTCAAGGTCTCCTTTACCTGTATCAAACATTTATCACTATCAAAGGTTACAATTAAACCAACATCAAGGCATAGTTTTGGAACAGAGATAAGGTTCAAATTAAATTCAGGCACATAAAGAACTTAAATGAGCTTAAAATCTGAAGCAAAGGTAACTGTGCCAGCATACTTAGCTATGGAAGCATTGCCATTAGGTAACTTAATATGAATGGGAGAAATGGAATGATAAGAACTGAAACACTTCAAATTAGAGCAAATATGATCACTTGCACCTGAATCAACAATCCATTGATTTGGATTACTATCAACTAGGCAAGCAAGTTTTGAGATACCTGAGACAACATGACCACTTGCAATGTTGACCTGAGGAGAAGGAGTAGTTTGTGAATTTGAAGCTTGGAGTAGATTAACTAGCTGACTATATTGTTCCTTAGTGAAAGTGAAAGAATCATTCCCATTTCCTTTGATACTTCTATTGTCATCCACATCTTCCCTCTCCTCCATGGATTCAAGAGAAGTGTGATTAGCTGAAGAACCTCTTCCATAGTTGGGAGGAAAACCATGCTTCCTATAACAATTGTCAACAACATGATTCTTCATACCACAATAAGAGCATTCTCTGTTCTTTGCACCAAAGCTATTTGATCTATTGCCCTGAGAAAAGCTTGCAGAGCCAGAACCACGACCCCTTCCTTGAGGCCTTCTAGAATCATGTGCATTAACTAACACCTTGGATTCATCAGAATGAGTGGAATTGTACTGCCTCTCATGTTGAAAAACCATAGAAAAAATCTTATTGAGAGCAGGCAAAGGGTTCATAAGCAAAATTTGAGCACGCACAGGATCAAACGATTCATTCAAACCGGTCAAAAAACGAATTGAATGAGTGATATCATGTTGATGTTTAGCATTCCTAATACCAGATTCACAGATACAACGCATAGGACAAGAGCAAACAGGCGCAGGAAGATAAGATTCAAGTTCTTCCCATAGAATTTTCAAAGCAGTGAAAAATTCAGATGCAGATCGTGATTCTTGCTTCAAGCCAAAAATCTCACATTGAAGCTCAGAAATACGTATGTAATCTCCTTGAGAAAAACGTTCACGAAGCTCATTCCAAACATCAACAGCATTATCAAGAAACACAATACTTTGTGCAATGGAATCATCAACAGAATTCATAATCCAAGAATGAACTAACATATTACAACGATTCCAAGCCTTAAAATTGGGATCAAAATCAGTAGGAACTGCAATGGTACCATCAACAAAATCAAGCTTGTTCTTACCTCCAAGAGCACGTTTCATAGATCGCGCCCAAGCTGCATAGTTGGAATGGTTAAGAACAGGCTTCACTGCAATCGAATTTGGACCATCCGAAGCATGAACATAGTAAACATCACCAGGATTTTGAGAAGGATCGGTAACACCAGTAGAAGTGTTACCACGAGCCATAGATGAAGAAGACGATGCGCAGCAGAGCTCAGAAGAGCTCTGATACCATCTTGAAGTTTTCAAAGATGGTGTATTTCACCATTGGAGATGAAGAAGAAATGAGAGAAAAGTGAGAAAGAATCAATATGATTTCATAGATTGTGAAATGAATTAGTTACAATAAATCATTTATAGGTAGTTCAACATCTAACTAACTTCTAACTAATTCTAGGCTAGGCTAAGCTACATAGTATGTATGCTAACTAATCATGCAACCTCATTAAAGAAAGCTTGCATGAGAAGAAACTAGGAAGCTTGCGTGAGAAGCAAGCTGTGAGAAGTTACACTGTAATACTTCTCACACTTACACGTGTATCTAATTTATTTTTCACACTTACACGTGTACTACACTTTATTACATGTAAAAAAAAAAGAAAAAAACACACTCAACATTGAGAAGAAAATGGATTCCGTGCGTTTCGTTTTGTGCCGCGCTATATATAAGATGGTTCTAAATTTTCCCTCCAATTAACCAATTTCATTCCATTTTCAATTTCAACTTTCACCATGGGAGACACAGAACCATTGCTGATTTCTTCTGCACCAATTTCTTCTGCACCGATTTCTTCTCCAGCAGACAAATTGACATATCTCATCCTCATCACAATCCAGCATGTTGCGATTCTAGGAACGTTTGTCACAGTTGTAAGAGTGAAAGCTTATAAGGAGTTTGTGGAGTATCCTCATGCTAGAGAAATGTTGTATGGCTTGATTTGTTGGTGTACAAGGTGATGAATCAATGGAATAGTAAGGAGAGAATAAAGACAGCAGCCACAAAATATGAAAGGGAGAATTAATTGTATTGATAAAAGAGTAGCTATTTATACAAAGAGTAAAGTTTGCCACATAGGCCCTAAAAATGAAAAGACTTAACATAGTAAATACTAAAATACCCTTAAATATAAATTACTTCTAACACCATCCCTTAATTTATATTTAGACAAAACTGACAACACCAATTCCATCCCTCAAACGAAGAAATTGATCAGTTTTGATAGCCTTTGTCAACACATCTGCCAGCTGCTTCTGAGTGCTACAGTGCACAACTTCAAGCACTCCATTCTGAACCTGATTCCTCAGAAAGTGATACTTGGTCTCAATATGCTTGCTTCTTCCATGCAGCACTGGATTCTTGGCAAGATTGATTGCAGACTTGTTATCAATCATCAGCTTCAGAGGCTTGTTTACCTTGATCTTCAGATCCTGCAGCAAGTTCAGAAGCCACACAGCTTGGCATGCAGTCACAGCGCCTGCAATATATTCAGCTTCACAGGTTGATAGAGCAACAACAGGTTGCTTCTTGGAACACCACGAAATAGGACCTCCCAGAAATTTAAATAAATATCCAGAAGTGCTTCTTCTATCAACTCTGTCTCCACACCAATCAGAATCTGAGTAACTCAGAAGTTCTGATTCAGTCCTTCCTTCAGAGGGAAATAGCACTCCATGCTTCAGAGTCCCCTTGATATACCTCAGAATCCTGACAGCAGCTTGGTAATGGGACCATTTTGGTTTACTCATAAATCTGCTAACCATTCCAACTGCAAAACAAATATCAGGTCTGGTATTACACAAATACCTCAGAGAACCAACCAACTGTTTGAAGGTTGTAGCATCCACATCCTCTCCATCAGAATCGGAATCCAACTTTTGATTCGTATCAGAGGGTGTGATAGCAACTTTGCAATTCTCCAGCTTAAATCTCTTCAGAAGCTCAAGTTCATACTTCAACTGATGCAAAATGATTCCTTTCTCAGAATATAGAAATTCCATCCCTAGAAAGTAACTCATTTTTCCAAGGTCTGTCATCTCAAACTCATTCATCAGAACCTTCTTGAACTTAGCTATCTCTTGTTCAGAACTTCCTGTCAGCAATATATCATCAACATACAAACATACCAGAATCATATTGCCTTCTGAAGTGTGCTGAACATAAACACCATACTCCAACTCACATTTCTGAAACCCTTGTTTCTTGAAAAATGAATCAATCCTCATATTCCAGGCTCTGGGCGCTTGCTTCAATCCATAGAGGGCTTTATGCAATCTATACACCATCCCTTCCTGATTCTTTTTCTCAAAACCAGGAGGTTGTGACACATATACCTCTTCTTGTAATGGACCGTTCAGAAATGCAGATTTCACATCTAAATGCATCAGAGGCCAATTCCTGTTAGCAGCTATTGCAATTACCAGTCTAATTGTTTCGTGCCTTGCTACAGGTGCAAACACTTCAGAATAATCTAGTCCAGGTTTCTGCAGAAAACCTCTTGCTACTAACCTCGCTTTGTGTTTACCAATTGATCCATCTGGCTTTAGTTTCTGCTTGAAAACCCATCTGACGCTGATGGCTTTCTTGCCTTTTGGAAGTTCTGAAAGCTTCCAAGTCTTGTTCCTCTTTATAGCATCAAGTTCTTCTTTCATGGCCTGCAACCAGACTTGTTGCTTAAGAGCATCTTCTGTGCTCACAGGTTCAGAATCTACTAACATTGCACACTGAATAATTTCTCCCTCAGAGTCTACTTCAGTGTCTTGCAACATTTCAAATCCTGCAAATCTTCTTGGGATGCTTCTGATTCTCCGTAGCCTCTGAACTTGTTCAGAAGCACCTTCAGAAATTCTTTCTTCAGAATTTTGGCCTTCAGAATTCTCTTCAGAATTTTGGCCTTCAGAATTCTCTTCAGAATTTTGGCCTTCAGAATTCTCTTCAGAATTCTGGCCTTCAGAATTCTGGCCTTCAGAATTCTCTTCAGAATTCTGGCCTTCAGAATTAGCTTCAGAATT
This sequence comes from Trifolium fragiferum, assembly GCA_954870985.1. Classification (NCBI taxonomy): domain Eukaryota; kingdom Viridiplantae; phylum Streptophyta; class Magnoliopsida; order Fabales; family Fabaceae; genus Trifolium; species Trifolium fragiferum. The sequence goes on from OX940789.1 coordinate 21,503,057, forward strand.
CTGACCTTCAGAATTAGCTTCAGAATTCTGACCTTCAGAATTAGCTTCAGAATTCTGACCTTCAGAATTGGGTTCAGAATTCTGACCTTCAGAACTGGCTTCAGAATTCTGACCTTCAGAATTGCCTTCAGAGTTCTGACCTTCAGAATTGCCTTCAGAGTTCTGACCTTCAGAATTGCCTTCAGAATCACAGTCAGATTCAGAATCACCATCAGACTCAGAGTCACCATCAGAGTCATCTCCATCTTCTGAATCATCTTCAGAGCCTTCAGATTCTGACTCACCTTCAGAACCATCCTCTGAGATTCTCACATCAGAATTTGATTGAGACTTGTTCCAATCCCAAATTTCAGATTCCTTCACAATGACGTCTCTACTGAATTCAATTTTATTAGTCTCTGGACAATAAAGCTTGTACGCACCTGTACTGTGGTACCCCACCAGTAACATTACTTTGCTTCTATCATCCAGCTTCTGTCTTCTGGCTTCTGGAACATGTTTATAGCATACAGATCCAAACACCTTCAGATGACTAACACTTTGCTTATCTCCAGTCCACTTCTGAATAGGAACTATTTCCTTCAGCTTCTTCGTTGGACATCTGTTGAGCACATATGTTGCAGTGGCAACAGCTTCTCCCCATAAGTGATGAGGAAGCTTCTTCTCTTTCAGCATGCTTCTCACCATATCAAGCAAAGTACGATTTCTTCTCTCAGCAAGACCATTGTGTTGAGGAGTATATGGAGCTGTAACCTCATGCTCAATTCCATTCTCCTCACAGAAAGTTTTAAACTCATTAGAATTAAACTCACCACCACCATCAGTTCTGAGAATCTTCAGCTTCTGACCACTCTGTTTCTCAGCCTTCACCTTGAACTTCTGAAACGCAGCAAACACTTCATGCTTGAACTTGATGAGTGTTACCCATGTCATCCTTGTGAATTCATCAACAAAAGATACAAAATACTTGTTTCCTCCATGTGAAGGTACTGGAAATGGTCCACACACATCAGAATGTACTACTCCCAAGGCATGTTTTGCTCTTGGAGCTACTTCTGATGCAAACGGCAGTCTTGGTTGCTTCCCTTTCATGCACACCTTGCATGATTTTTCAGGCTTCTTGATTATAGGAATTCCATGTACCAGATTCTTTGACTTCAGATGCCCCAAGCTTCTGAAATTCAGATGACCAAATCTTCTGTGCCACAGCTCACTATCCTTCTCAACACTTGTTGCACTAAGACATTCAGAGTCTGCAGTTCTAACATTCACCTTGAATGTTCTGTTCCTTCCCTGTTCTGACTCCATAATCAGTTTCTGATTACCGTCATACAGCTTCAGAAGATTGTCTTCAATAGTAACTGAAAAACCTTTCTCAATCAATTGACCCACACTCATCAGATTGCTTTTCATGCCTGGTACATACCACACGTTCTGAATCAATGCTGCTTTCCCATTGTTCAGAAAAACTTTGACATTTCCCATACCTTCAGCGTTGAGGTATTTATCATCAGCACATCTGATCTTTGTACTCTTTCTAGAGTCAAAATCAACCAACCACTTCTTGTTTCCAGTAAGATGGTTTGAACACCCTGTATCCATATACCACCACTCTGAATTCATATCATCAGATTCAGAAGCCATTAGTAAAACAAATTCACTATCAGAGTCATCAGAACTTCTGGCTATATTTGCTTCTTCTGACTTTCTTTCTTTGTTTGACTTGCACTCAGATGCAAAATGGCCAAACTTCTGACAAGAGTAACACCGTACCTTTGTCTTGTCTTTTCCTTTCTGAACATACTTCTGCTTTCCAGAAGTTGAGGTTTTTGGATTCTGAGCTCCTTCAGATCTATTCTTGGCTTCTGACCAAGACTTCTTCTGAAGCTTCTTCTCAGAAGCTGCTTTCAGAGCCTGCTGCTCTACTTCTCTTTCAGAGTTTCTCTCAGTTAGACGCAACTCTTGTGCTTCTAGACTGCTCTGTAACTCTTCTATTCTCATGGTTTCCAAATCTTTGGAATGTTCAATAGATACAACAATGTAATCAAACTGAGGGGTAAGGGATCTCAATACCTTCTCAATGATTACTTGTTCTGAAAGAGTTTCTCCACAAGCTTTCATCTCATTAGTAATCAGAATTAGTCTGGAGATGTACTCACAAACCTTCTCATTGTTCTTCATGTTGAGATTCTCATACTGTTTTCTGAGGGTTTGAAGCTTTACCTTCTTTACTGACGCATCACCACCGTAACACCTTGTCAGAAGATCCCAAGCCTCCTTCGCCGTCACTGAATCAGCAATCTTCTCAAACACACTCTCATTCACACACTGATGAATGTAGAACAACGCCTTCTGATCCTTCTTTCTTGTAGCTTTCTGCGCCTCTTTCTGCTCCTCTGTTGCATCTGCTGCAGCAGGAACGTATCCTTCAGTGACAAGCTCAAGCACACCTTGAGCACCGAACAATACAAGCATTTGTTTCATCCAACGATTCCAGTTTTTGCCATCAAACACTGGAAGCTTGGTACTCATGCCACCGTTTCCGTTCATCTTAAACCTTGTACAGTACACTCAAATCTCACTAACACTCGTGTTTCCCAATCCCACAAAATCAGAAAAAAGTGATTCTGGATTTTTGTTCAAGATTCAACACAAATCAAGAACCAAAAATCAAACACACACAACTCACGTTTCACTCGTGTTTCCCGTGGATTCGAACCGGAGCTCTAGATACCAATTTGTTGGTGTACAAGGTGATGAATCAATGGAATAGTAAGGAGAGAATAAAGACAGCAGCCACAAAATATGAAAGGGAGAATTAATTGTATTGATAAAAGAGTAGCTATTTATACAAAGAGTAAAGTTTGCCACATAGGCCCTAAAAATGAAAAGACTTAACATAGTAAATACTAAAATACCCTTAAATATAAATTACTTCTAACATGATTCACGTGCTTGAGATTTGCACAGTAGTTGCATTTCTTCGGTTTCTAACCTTTGCAAGAAGTCATGCTCATGCTGTTGAGTTCATCTTCATTGTTTCAATCAATCTGATCTGTTCAACAATGATGATAGACATCATAGACTCTCTGATGTGGATTGGTAACCTTATTTTATGGTTCATTGCTTTACTAATCAGCACCGTCTGTCTTGGTAAACAAATTGGGAAGGAATTCAAACAATACTGGTATACTGCGGACAGAGATGCGGTTTCCTGCTGCTTATGTTGTTGCTGTGCTGGGGACGGCGACGGTAACGGCAACGGAAACGGCAACAGAAACGCCAACGGAAACGCCAACGGTAAGAAAGAAGATGTTTCCGGTGCTTCTCATGACTCCGCTGGATCTGACGGCAACGGAAACGCCAACGGTAAGAAAGAAGATGAAGAAGATGTTTCCGGTGCTTCTCACGACTCCGCCGGTGATGGATCCAGTAGCGTAGTAAGGATTCCTAAGAAGAAAAGTGATGTTCCAGAAATAGAAGAAGATGTTTCCGGTGCTTCTCACGACTCCGCTGGATCTGACGGCAACGGAAACGCCAACGGAAACGTCAACGGTAAGAAAGAAGATGTTCCCGAAGTGAGACTAACGATTCCGATACCAGAAATTGAAGAAGAAGTCGTTTCGCCGACTCGACAGAGTTAATGCTACTCAGCAGATTGGCGGTGTCAATATTATCCTAGGTATGATGTCAATAATTTTGAATTAGGTTTTGAATTAGGATTCTCGTTTTGAATTTGATTTGTGTTGTTACTATAATCTGTGTTTAATATTCTGTTACAAACTAACAGAAGCAAGGTTAAAACAATTAGGATTCTCGTTTTGAATTTGATTTGTGTTGTTACTATAATCTGTGTTTAATATTCCGTTACAAACTAACAGAAGCAAGGTTAAAACAATTAGGATTCTCGTTTTGAATTTGATTTGTGTTGTTACTATAATCTGTGTTTAATATTCCGTTACAAACTAACAGAAGCAAGGTTAAAACAATTGGAAATCAGATAAATTACACGTGAATCGGTCAACTTTATTTCGGACAATACATAGGAACTTCTGAATTCTGATTTTAATTACTAATTGTATGTATTCTATGAAGCTACTTTTACTCATGATTATTTCAAAGATGGTTTGTTTCAAGATGTTAATATCACAAATGAAACAATTGAGGTTTTTGGCGAGGTTTTTGACGGTTTGTTTGCTTCTGAATCGGATGGAAGTGTTGCAGCAATTGGTTAATCAGGTTAAGGTGTTCGTTGATCAGTATCAGAGAGTGTTTGTGGATAATGATTTTAGGGAATGGAAGGTTGTTGGTTTGGAAACTGGGAGGTTTTTGAAAGCTAATACTAGATTTTTAGGAACTCAGAGTTCTTGAATATATAGCTTATATTTGCTGAATTATCCTATTTGTTGTGTATCATTTAGTTGTTGTGATTTATAGACTTTCATTATTATTGTTTTTAAATGTGAGGTGATGATTGCTGAGCAGGTTTTTTACTACCAGTTACTTACAAGATATTGCTGATCCTACATTACCGGGCAAACCCATGGAAGTTGAAGCTCTAACTACACAAGTTGCTGAAGTTGATGCGGTAAGGAACACTTTACTGAATTACGGCTGTTTAGTTGCTGAATTTGCCTAATTGAAGGAATTTACTGAATTACGGTTGTTTACGTGTTTGTGTCAATGTCATATTCAATATTTGTGTCTGCAGTGTTTGTGTCCATATTCTAGGATGTGTCGATGTCATATTCAATATTTGTGTCTTGTCAGTGTTTGTGTCCATATTTTAGGATGTATGAAGATTGACCAAGTTGGGTGTATATACTCCTACTTTTGGGATCAGTCCTTCTTAAAATAGTTTTGTAATTGATGATGATACTGATCATATCTTAATACTTGCGGCGATATTGTGACTGAATACTCAAAAGTAGTAATGACACTTAGTTCTTATTTGTATGAGTTATTGTCCGAAGGTCTCGGCCTTAATCGTTTTCCATTTATGTCACTGTTGTCCACCATGCAGCCAGAGTTAACCATAGGCAATGGCAAGCACACAGATGCTAGCTTTATTACAATACTTTTGCAAGATCATATTGGTGGCTTACAAGTTCTTCATGACAATCAATGGATTGATGTATCTCCCATTCATGAAGCTCTTGTAGTGAACATTGGTGATCTTCTACAGGTGAGTTCATCATACATCAACTTAGCATATAATTTTCTCTAGACAATCACAAAGGACAGCTTTATATAGTTAGAACTTAGATATGGTGAATTGTAGAGGCTACACAAGTGTTGAGCACAAAGTTTTAGCAAACCATGTAGGCCTATGAATTTCAATTGCATCTGTTTTTAGAACACATGATCATTCACCTGACGATATGGAAAAAGTGATTGGTCCAATCAAAGAACTGTTATCTAAAGTGACTGGAAAAAAGTGATTTTGGTATAACCTGTTAATTTACTCTCAAACCTTAGGCACTACTCCAACAATATAATTATTACTCTATTAATTTGTATTATCATTGTTAAAATACAGAGTTGGAGCCTCAAAATTACAACAGAGGTTGCAACAGAAACAATTGGGAAAAATATATATTTTCTCTTTTTTTTTTTGGCTTATAGGAAATACAAGATTAGTTTTACTCACTGTGATCTCATTTCATACACAAGATTATTCATAAATACAACTTTTCAATAGGTGTCAACAAATTCCATAACAAGGAAATTGATGGGAACTTCCAAACATGTTAATTGTTTTAAGCAAATCACCAACATAGAAACATATTCTTTATTTTCACATACACTCCAAATTGAGAAGGTAACTTACATTTAAAGCTATGGTAATATAGAGTTTTATAAATGTTACTTTATATTTGTGCTTATTTTCCTTCTCTTACTCGTCTTTCTCGATGCTTATTGGATCTACGAGAAGTGCGACAACATAATCTTTTAACAGTTCCCCATTTGTGTATTTATCCTCATAATTTTCATAGGTGAACTCAGTTACTCGTGCCACGTTAAGAATACAATCAAGCACAGGCCTTGGGATTCTGTCTAAGTTGAGGCACTCTTCATTTATATCCATCCAATAATCTTCAATGTCCTTGTTAATAAGTTTATAGGCCTCTTCTTGTGACATGTTATATTGCTTCATGCAACATTCAACTGCTGAAGCAACATGCACTCTTTGCTGCTCAAACTGTACATATAAATTTAAAAGTTAGTGAAATTAATTAAGCCTGATAAAACTATAATAATTTATGTTATAAAAAACACGAAAGATTTCAAAATAACAAAGAAACTTTCTACCTTATGTGATGATAAGTCATCCGTGAGTCTGCCGATAGCCGATACTGCATTGATGATTATCGGGTCACTGAAAATCCAATCAAGCAACTCTTTGTTTGAAAATTCTCCAAGTCCATTAAAGGATATTATTGAAAGTGGGATTGTAGAAGATATAAGTCCATTAGCCTTGTGTAAGACCCGTAATTCCACAGTACCTTTTGTGTGGGAGAAATAAGTAACGGCTAAGCACTTTAGGGTTTTTGTTAAGTATTTTTGTGAGTATCGTCGTAATAACAAGTTAGAATCTGGTTTCAGAATATTTTTGGGAGCTTAGAATAAAAATTTCAGTCGGAGAATCAAGTTTAGCGATAATTTTTTAGAATTGGTTTACGACGAACTTTTGTTTCGTAGGTTTTCTATTTTCGCAATTTTAGTCGGTACGCGAGACATGACTCGGTTAAGCGCGAGCGTGGGGACTGAGCGAGCTAGTGGGCTAAGACATAAAAATATCTAGATATTTTATGATTTGTGAGAGAAGCAATGGAGGGCTAGGATTGAATCTTAGAACTTTTTTACTATTTGATCTAGTGGTCATGAGCTAACAAGACTTAATACACTAGGAGGACTTGAAAAATTAAAATGGAACTCATTCACTTTTCTCTCTTGGCCGTGAACTCCAATACCCCTTTCCCTTCATCACAACAATCCTCATTCCTTCACCATTTCACTCCATTTCAAGTTTGTTGAATCATAGGAATTGCAAGTAGTTTCATCACCAAGGTAACTAACCTTCTTTCCTTCCCTTAACTGGCCAAACTCTTAGAGTTTGATTAATTTTTGGATTATGTTCATGAGGTGATTTTGTTAGAAATTACTCATGATTGTTTCTTTTTGCTTAGAAGTTGTTCATGAGGGTTTAACTAGTGTATTTAGGCTTAGTTATTTTGATTTCCATGATTGGATGAGAATTTCATGAAAATCTTAGTTGGAGTTTGAAGAAAAAATTTCAATTGATCAAAAACATGGAAACTTGTTTGAGGTTTGTGTTAATCAAGTTGTTTTTAGACTTTTTAGAAGAATGGATATATGAGGAATGGTTTAGTTTTCAAAGACAAAAAAAAATATATATATATTTTTGTGTATGAGATTTGAGAAAACTCTTAGAATTTTTTTGGTGTTTCTAAAATATTTCGATTGATCAATTCAATGATTTTGGGGACAAAAGTATTGATTCTATGATTTTGAAATGAAAAATGTTGAGAGCTAGCTTGTTTTTCTTGTTTGGCCGTGGCACATAGTGTGTGTGTGACCATTTGGCTTTCAAATTTTTAAGACAATGATCATAGGTTTAAATGAATGATCATGGTTTTGAAAAGAATGGTTTAAGTGATTTTTGTTTGAAGATAAAAGCTAGTAACTTGTGATGTTTTGAAGAGTCTTTTTATGCTTGTTTTGAAATGGTTTTGGTGTAAGAGCTTGATCACTTTTGCGTTGTTTTTGAGAAGTTAGTAATGGTTTAAGTATTTTAACTATACTTGGTTTTTAGAAAATAATATTTTTGTGTGATTTCAAAATCTGGTCGAAATCTTTAAGGACATTTAGGTCATTTTAAAATTGTTTTTGTGACCTAGAACCTTGACCATTTGATCCGTCTTTTCGAGACGAAGATTTTGGCGTATGGCTCGTCTCGATTGGATAAAGGATGAGCGAGTTATGGCCATTTTATTTGAGAAGAAAAACTTGTAACTTGTGATGCAAGTAAACTTTTATTTTTGTGAAATTTTTTGAAGAACTCATGGGTTGTTTTCAAATGGTTTTATTATGTGTAATTGATTGCCTTGGAGTTAGGAATCAAAGGGTTTCATAAATTGTTTTGAAACGAAAATATTTTCGCGTAGCGAGAAATAGTGCATTAAACTTCATGAATTTTTGATCAATATAGGGAGGTCTCGTAATCACTATCCGAGAGTGGTAAAAAGTACCTTAGGCCCCTCTAGATTTTTGAGTTTTAGTTTCGTTTCGATAGAATACAGTGGGAGTATTTTATTGACATTACGCTGCTTAAATTTTAGGTAGCGTGAAGTGTAGAATTGAGCGAGAAATTGTTGTGGAAGCTTGCCGAGGTAAGGGCACTTTCTAACGATTTCATATACCTCGAAATATCGAGTGCTTTTATGCATGTGTAATTGTTGCTTGAATATGTGTATTTGCTTGATGTGATGCAATATGAATTATGAGCATGGTTGTTTTGTGATGTATTCTCGTGACGAGAACTTGTTTGAGAACATGCTATATTCTACACATGTTTGAGTGGTTGTTGTGAATTTCATATGATTGAATAATATGAAATGTTGATGCATGTACTTGATTGAATATCTTGTTGTACATGTTGTTTATTTGTCTTACATATGATTTTGCGAAATATATGTATTGGCATGTGGTTGAGAATTACATATGCTTGAGTGGTATGTAATTGTTGCATTAGCATATATGGGGAATCGTATGCTCATGCATTCATAGTACGTGGTTGCGTGAGTGGACCACGGGGGTGAGGTTGCGTGAGTGGACCCACCTCAATCCTGCGGGATTTTATTGAGTCCAATACGTGGTTGCGTGAGTGGACCACGAGGTGTGATTGCGTGAGTGGATCCACCTTAATCCTTCGGGATTTTATTGATTCGCCCTGCGGGGTATAGTAGGGGATGGACCTACGACTCTCTGCGGAGAGGTTAAATTCCGGAATTCACGCATGTGAAACAGTCCCGGGTAGGGTGATCACAATCATGTAGAGTCTGCATTGATAGGCTAATTGTGCATTTGAATATTGTTGTGTGTGATTGATAGACGATTTGTGCACTTAAATTCGATGATGTGTGATTCATATGATAAATGAGTATATGCTGCCATGTATTGTATATCTTGTGCTGCGTATTTTTGGTTATATGTTATTTTTAGATCGTGACCCTCTACGAGCATTTTTAGGAATTTATTTGTACCGCGTGGAGAAGCGGCAAGGCTTGAAGCTGTTTATGGGTCTTCGTCACCCAGTCATCTTCCGTTAGAGTTTAAAGATCAGCTTAGGGGTAGTAGTTTAAGAGTCTTGTTTACTCTTCTTTATGCTTCCCTGCATTTGTATTCCAAATTTGTAGTTTGATGTTTTATTTGGAATAAATGATGTCGTTATGTTTGTTTAGACATAGCGTATGGTTTATATTCTTAAACTTGATTTGTGAAAACGATTTATAAAAGAGGCATTGCATTCCGATCGTTATTTTGAAAATGGTTTACTCTGATTTAATTTAAGTTCGATCGTGAATGTTTTATTTCAAAGTCCTTGTTGTTTTAAAAAAAAAAAAAAAAAAATGCCTATTTTTGGGCTTCGAAAATCGGGGTGTTACACCTTGTATTCATCATATGTTGGTATAAATCCTTCATTGCACCATTTTGTTTCAACCAAGTAAGATCTTGCCAATTTATAAAACTGTAAGTTTATCAAAATATTGATCATCAATCAAGTACTTAATGATAAAAATCAGCATTTATCAGTTTTGAAAAATATATATAGGAATTGGAAGCATACAGCTTGTTTAATATATTGAAGCACCAAATTTGATTTTCCGGTCTCTACCAACATTATCTCAATTTCATCCCACAGTTCCACAACTGTCTTAAATACCACTTTCATGCATTCTGGGAGGGATTGAATGAGACTAAAATCCCACCTGAATAAATAATTGAAAGACATAAGCTTAAGTGTTTAATTTTCTCATTGTGGTAAGATAATATAAAATGTGTGTTTATCAATCCTTTTGGATTCAAATCAACCTTTGGATTGCCTGTGTGAAGAGTTCAAGTTCTTCAACTGTGCCATAGGCATCATAAGTATCATCTAGAAGAGAAATACATGCTACTAACTTCCCCACCATCTTTCTTGAAAAGCTATATTTAGGTTCATAAGACATGGCTAAAGGCCAAAAGTAAGCCTCGACCACTCTATCTCTTGCGTAAGGGACCTTTTTCGCAAACTCTGATTTTTTCCACCACCTGTATTATAAATTTATAAATACAACAAATATCATACTGATTATAAGTTGATCGGCCATTGTTTAGTAAGAATTTAATGAGCTATATGTCAAACTTTTAAATTGCATTTACAGTTGTAATTAACGTCATCAACTATATATACAAAATATGAATATAGTCATAGGAGAAACAAAAATCAAGTATAAATTACTAGATATATTTATGAGGGAAGGGTCGATTATGATTCACCTTTTTATTCGAAAAAAGGAGTACATTTTGCAATACTTACTTGGTGATACTGGCAAGTTCTCTTTGATGCATTTTCTGTAGCATGTTGAAATCAAACTTTGCAAAGTTTAGAAGAACTTTATTATGGGAAGGATCTTTTTCATAGGAAGAAATGTAACACCTTGTCTCCAACCTAGGAACTCCCTTGTGTAGAGGATTCCTTAAGCATTGACTTATTTGTGCATAAAGAAAAGGACTTAATTGGTTGTTAGTTTTGGAATTAAGTTGAGCCTGTGTGAAATTAAGTGCTTCGTCTAATGTATCTTCTCCGCGAATCTTTAAATGTGCGGCTTCATACAAGCTCCACATTCCTTGAACATCTTTGGAAACCTTTTCATTGAAGGTCCCTCTATTGTTCTTGAATTTTTTAAATATATCTATCAAAACTCAAAATTCAAAGACATGATATGAGCTATATCTAATCATATGTACGAGATTTTTCCCAATTATTAAGTAAATATGGAAATTAAAGTTTTACTTCTACATACCTGATGAAATGTGATGTCCTTTTTGCCTAAGCAAACGAAATGCTAATGCAAGAAAGTTGAAATTCTGGTGGCAAGTGTCAGATGTGTAGCACGATGTGTACACTTTAGGAATCGTACGATGTGTAACCTAATGTGTCAACATCGTGAACAACTGAACTTGATGAACAAGTAAACAATATAAAGTACAGGAAACAAAAGAACACGTGAGTTTGTTAACCCAGTTCGGCACTTATAACAAGCCCTATTCTGGAGGATACCAATCCAGGGATGAATCCACTATGGTAGTATCAATTCAAAGCTAAACTCCCCCGTTTACAACTTCTCACTTAATCACTACCCGTGCTAATTCTACCTAGGAACTCCTAGATATGAGAACCTCTGCTCACTCCCCCTCAACCTTACCCAGTAAGGATTTAATAACAAACTCAGTTGGAGACACACTCCTAGACAAGCGAAGCACTCGTACCTAAAGGCTTAGAGTGTTGCACAATCTAACTCCTTGCTTCAAAGCTTTGGAGAAAGACAACTAGAGATTACAACTCTATAAACTCAGTCCTTACTTGCATCAAAACTATGATCCAAGTGAAGGCTCACAAAGAACAAAGAACAACTAAAGAACTAAAACTCTAAGACTCAATTTGTAGACTTAGCTTCTTGATTTCAGTTGATGAATAATTGGTCTTCAGTCTTCCTTTATATAGAACAAGCTTCATGGGCTTTGACGAGTTGGCCTTGATAAATTTTGCCTTGAGATTTATTTGATCATAATCTTTTAATTGTTTGTTTCAAATCTTTTTGATCAAAGTCGGCCAATAAAATAAAACAGAACCATGAAAGATTATCTTGTTCCTTGGCGCGAAAGCTGGCACGATTTAATTTGAAAAACAAATCTTTTTCAAAAGATCGCGTTTAAATAAATGAAAGCGCGTCCAGTAGGGCGTCCAGATGTGAACCCTGATGTGCCACACATCATGCTCCACATCATGGAATCAGGCTTATTTTACCAAATGAAGCCAACACCCTAAAAGGTCTCAACAATCTCCCCCTTTGGCAAATTTTGGGCTAAAATAATCTTTGAGTCACCCAACTAAACTTGGAGAGATGTGTAGGCACATCAGAGGCATGCAGCAGCGGATTAGAGCCTCGCAAATAAAGAGAGAAATAAACTCTCACAAGATAGGAAAATAAATTCCCAAAGACTGAGAAAAATAAATTCTCAGACACATACAAGCATGAGATTCCATGCACACATAAGGGAGGGTAGCAAACCCAGTAATAGTCTACTCCCCTTTGAACTAGAGCACTTTCCATGTACTCCCCCTAAATCTCATATTCCCTATAGGCTTCTTCAGAATGCATGACCTAGAGAGATATAGAGAAGTTTTAAACTTGGCTTCTTAAGAATGCATGACCAAGTTAAAACTCACAGATGTGTCAAATATCACACAAAATAACTTCTACAGGCTTCTTAAGAATGCATCACCATGTAGAAATTAGATAACATCTTCAATTGGACTTCTTAAGAATGCATCACCCAGTTGAAAATGTACAGAAAAGGTCTTCAGAAGAACATGCTTTAGAAAACTAATTCTTCAAAAATTTGTTGATAAAATATTTGAAGAAAAATAAGCATGTATACCAGATGTGTAGTCAGATGTGCCACACATCAGAACTTCAGAAGTTGGAGAAGCTTCAGAAGCTGAGCAGAGCTTCAGAAGTTATAGAGCTTCAGAAGCTGAGCAGAGCTTCAGAAGTTGTAGTGCTTCAGAAGCTGAGCAGAGCTTCAGAAGTTGTAGTGCTTCAGAAGCTGAGCAGAGCTTCAGAAGTTGTAGTGCTTCAGAAGCTGAGCAGAGCCTCAGAAGTTGCAGTGCTTCAGAAGTTGAGAAAGTTTCAGAAGTTCAGAAGTTCAGAAGTTCAGAAGTTGCCCCATGTGGATGAATAGAATTTAACTCTTTTTCTTAATTCTCGTCTCAATTCTCTCGTTCTATTCTCTCTAATTTCTCCCAAAATTATCACATTGTCCCAACACATCACAATTTGCTGCAGTTAAGACTTCAAAGTTTTTCATTTTAATTTTTACTCCCCCTTTTTAGCCAAAAATTATGACAAACATACTGAGAGTAAGTAACACACCATAGAATGCAGATAGCATGAGATGTAGAGATGATATTAATAGTGCAGCAGGTACAGAACAGGCACGCAAAGGTGCATCAGAAATCCAGGGCATAGCCCACAAAATACAAGCAAAAACAAGGAAATACTGAGTACAGGGAAATATTAATGAATTACAATAATTCAAATATCCTGGCTCCCATCAGTTTCCTCAGCTTCAGAGTCATTGGGCTCCTCCTCCTCCAATTCCTCATCCTCAGCCATTGTTTGCTCATCCTCAAGCTCCAGTCCAGCAATGACTGCCTCCAGCTTGGCCTTCTTCTCATCCAGAGCCTTGCAAGTCTCCTTTAAAGCAGCAATCATGTCTGTCCTAGACATAGCATTGTTTGAGCTGGATGTGCCCACATCAGGAGTCACATCAGACTGCTTGAGACTAAAAGAAATAGCAGACTCTCTTCTGCAAGACAAATCATCCTTGCCCAGAACATCAGGTCTCTGGCTCAATATGATTCCACACAGTAGGGAAGGAAAGGCAATGGGTAGTTTGACAGCTAGGGTTTTGGCATGTTTGATAGTCTGATCAAAAATATAAGTACCAAAATCGAAGTTAATTTTGTTACCCACAGTATAGATGAACCTAGCCAAACCTGTAGCCACATCACAGTTGTGTGTGGTAGGCACCCAGTTAGCAGCAGCAATCCTGTTCAGGATGTTGTAGATTGGAGTGAGCTTGCTTGCTTGCAATTTTCCCTTCTTAGGCCAAGTCTTGACCTTTCCAGCTGTGATGGCCTTGATTATGTAGTTGTCATTTGCCTCCATCTCAGCAAAGGGCTCCTCACTTCTGCCCAGATACTTGTTGATAACAGTGGGAGAGAAGTGAATTTCTTTACCTCTCACAAAAACAGTTTGGTATTCCTTGTCCAAAGGATTGTCACAACCAGCAGGGATGTTTACCAAAAACTCTTTGACTACCTTCTCATAGCAGTCACCCAGTCCAGTAACAGTCTTCATCAAGCCAGCACGCTTGATCAACCTCATAACTTCCTTGCACTGCAAGGCTTCAGCACTGAGCTCCCTCTCCAGAGCTAACCTTCTATGAGCAATGTACTTCCATTTTCCAGCATGTGCAGGGTTGTGGAAGGAAATCAAATCAACTGGGATGTCAGGAATTCCCTGAGGAATTTTCTTCTTCCCATAGCTCTTCTTCACAGCAGACTCAATGTGAATCACATCAAGCTCCATATTGCGTTCCTCAGCAGATTCTTCCTCAGACTCACTGATGTGAGCTACATCCTGCTCCACATCGTACTCTGAGTCACTTGTAGGTGGCTCTTTTCTTTTCTGAGTCTTCTTCTTTGCAGGTGGAACCACAGCTTTACTAAATCCCTTCTTGGGACCATACATGACTTGCCTCTTAACAGGCTTCTTCTTCTCCTTAGTAGCAGCAGGAGAAATCTCAACAACAGCAGGACCTTTACCACTTCTAGTCCTTCTTGCAATACTCTCCTCAGTAAGCTTCTTCAAGGGGATGTCAGAATTGTAGCCTTCTACATCCACAACAACTTTGTCAGACTGGATATTATCTTCAGGTTCCTCAACCTCAGCAGGTTGATCTTCTTCAACAAATACCTGATCAGGAGAATCAGGAATGACAGCAGGTTTTTCAACAGCAGCAGTCTCTTCTTCAGCAGGAGACTCTTCTTCACCTTGTGGCAATGATGTGCCAACATCTGCCGCAACATTAGGTTCTTGCAGGGCCTGGAGCACAGAATCAATGATCTTCTGAGTCAAGGGGTGTCTTTGACCCTCAGAAATCTTCACAGCAGCCTTCTCAGGGTTAGGGTTTGAAGAACCTACACCCATAGATGCTTCAGCATTTGCATCACCAGATTTTGCAGGAAGAGGTTCAACATGCAGACTTTCCATGGTGTGAACCCTCTTTGGTGAGCCAATCTTTGGCTTCTTGCTTTTCTTCTTCTTCTTTTTGGATTTTTCTGTGTAAGGAGAAGGAACAACATCTTCCTCTGCGGCAATGGGGGTTGATTCCCTTCTTGATCGTTTAGACTTCTTCTTCTTTGATCCAGATGGCTTGATCATTGAGACAGGAGTGGCATCGACGATCATGTCACCTTGAATATCTTCTTGATGTGGGGAAATAGGTTTTGGTGATGATGGAGGAGTGTTTGTTTTTGTGGAAGGAGATGTTTTGGTTGCAGTAGACATGATGATGATGATGATTTTGTATGAAGATTTCAAAGAAAATTGCAGAAAGATGAACAAAGGGTTTGAGAGAGATCAAGAAAATTTTTGGTCGTTTGAGTGGTTGAGAAACGAATGTGGTGATCAATGTGGTAGGCAATAAGAAAAATCTTGAGTAAACGGATTTCTTGGAGTTTTGAACGCGAAATAGCCGTTGGAAATATTGCCTTTGGATTGCGTGCAACTATGGATGGAGGGAAAAAACAGGTAACCGTTGCACGTCTAAATAGCAATTATGGCTATTGATCCTCAAAGAGGCAAATACTTAGTTTGCCCCTTAACACCTCAAACCTATTTGCATCTAAAGCCTTAGTGAAAATATCTGTCAGTTGATTTTCTGTGGCAACATGCTCTAGAGTCACAATATTGTCTTCAACAAGATCTCTAATGAAATGGTGACGTATATCAATGTGCTTTGTCCTACTATGTTGGATAGGATTTTTGGAAATATTTATAGCACTTAGATTGTCACAGTATAATGTGAGCACATCTTGCTGCACATTGTACTCACCCAACATCTGCTTCATCCAAAGTAGCTGAGAGCAACTACTTCCTGCTGCAATATACTCAGCCTCAGCTGTAGAAAGAGAAACACAATTTTGTTTCTTGCTGAACCATGATATAAGGTTGCTTCCCAAAAAGAAACATCCACCAGAAGTGCTTTTCCTATCATCTGCACTTCCTGCCCAGTCAGCATCACAATAACCTAACAATCTTGTGTCTTCACCATGAGAGTAGAGAATTCCATAATCACTTGTACCACTGACATACTTGAGAATCCTTTTAACTTGATTTAGATGACTCATCTTAGGCTCAGCTTGGTACCTTGCACACACACCAACAGCAAAGCTAATATCAGGTCTACTTGCAGTGAGATAAAGTAGACTGCCAATCATGCTTCTGTATAGACTTTGATCAACACTGACACCATGCTCATCTTTAGAAAGTTTGAGATGGGTTGCTGCAGGAGTTCTTTTGTGATTTGCATTCTCCATTCCAAATTTCTTCACAATGTTCTTGGCATACTTGCTTTGAGAGATGAAAATTGTATCTTCCATCTGTTTGACTTGCAGACCAAGAAAGTAGGTAAGTTCACCTACAAGGCTCATCTCAAATTCAGACTGCATCTGATTCACAAACATCTTGACCATTGGATCAGACATTCCTCCAAACACAATGTCATCTACATAGATTTGTGCAATCATGAACTTGCCCTTTTCTTCTCTGACAAACAAGGTTTTGTCTGTTTCTCCTTTTCTATAACCTTGCTGCACAAGAATTTTGGTTAGCCTCTCATACCATGCCCTAGGAGCTTGCTTTAATCCATATAATGCCTTCTTCAATCTGTAGACATGATCTGGATAATTTGGATCGACAAATCCCTTGGGCTGCTCCACATAAACTTCCTCATTCAAGTAGCCATTGAGGAAAGCACTCTTCACATCCATCTGGAATAGCTTGAATTTCAAGATACATGCTACTCCCAGAAGTAACCTTATGGACTCAAGACGTGCCACAGGAGCAAATGTTTCATCAAAGTCTACTCCTTCAATCTGAGAGTAACCTTGAGCCACAAGCCTAGCCTTGTTTCTAGTCACAACACCACTTTCATCAGATTTATTCCTATAAACCCATTTAGTACCAATGATGTTGACTCCTTCAGGTCTAGGAACTAAATCCCACACTTCATTCCTCTTGAACTGGTTCAGCTCCTCTTGCATAGCTTCAATCCAAAACTCATCTGTCAAGGCTTCTTTCACATTCTTTGGTTCTACCTTTGACACAAAACAAGCATTGGATACAACCTCTCTTGACCTTGTCATAACCCCTGACTCAGGATTCCCTATTATGAGTTCTTTTGGATGATTCTTTTGAACTCTAACAGAGGGACCCTTGTTCACTGGAGTCACATCTTCTTGCTGATCAGTCTTCTCAGGAATCTCTATAACTTCAGAGTCTTCAGGCAGGGGGTGAGATGTGTCCACATCAGGATCAACATCTGGTTCATTATCTGAACAGTCATCTATGACAACATTGATGGATTCCATCATAGTTCTTGTTCTGTTGTTGAAGACTCTATAGGCTCTGCTGGTTATGGAATAGCCTAGAAAGATTCCTTCATCACTCTTGGGATCCATCTTCCTCCTTTGCTCTCTGTCAGCTAAGATATAGCACTTGCTACCAAAGACATGGAAGT
This sequence comes from Trifolium fragiferum, assembly GCA_954870985.1. Taxonomy (NCBI): domain Eukaryota; kingdom Viridiplantae; phylum Streptophyta; class Magnoliopsida; order Fabales; family Fabaceae; genus Trifolium; species Trifolium fragiferum. The sequence goes on from OX940789.1 coordinate 21,520,715, forward strand.
GTTTGACAGTTGGTTTTCTTCCTTTCCATATCTCATACAGTGTGGTTGAGGTACCTTTTCTCAGAGTTACCCTGTTGTGTATATAGCATGCAGTACTCATGGCCTCTGCCCAAAAGTAGTAAGGTAGCTTCTTGGCATGTAGCATAACTCTTGCAGCCTCTTGCAAGGTTCTGTTCTTCCTCTCAACTACACCATTTTGTTGGGGTGTGATTGGTGAGGAGAACTCATGCCCAATTCCTTCATCAGCACAAAACTCAGAGAATCTTGAATTTTCAAACTCTTTCCCATGATCACTTCTGATTCTAACAATGCCACTATCCTTCTCTCTTTGTAGTCTAAGGCATAATTCTTTGAATGCATCAAAAGTGTCAGACTTCTCTCTGATGAAGCTAACCCAAGTGAACCTTGAGAAATCATCTACAACCACAAAAGCATATCTTTTGCCACCAATACTCTCTACCTGCATTGGTCCCATCAAGTCCATATGTAGCAGTTCAAGAACTCTGGATGTCACCTGATGTTGTAACATTGGGTGTGACATCTGAACCTGCTTTCCAACTTGACATTCACCACATATGTTGCCTTCAACAATCTTAAGCTTTGGTAGACCTCTAATAGCTTCCTTGGACACAATCTTCTTCATTCCCTTCAGATTCAAATGGCCAAGTCTTTGGTGCCAAAGCTTTACTTCTTCTTCCTGACTTATCAAACATGTAGTGGAGTGAGCTATTTCATCAGGAATCCATAGATAGTAGTTGTCCCTTGACCTAGATCCTCTCATCAACAATTCTCCTTTGTTAGAAGTGATAAGACACTCATTCTTTGTGAAGTTGACCTTAAGACCTTGATCACATAGTTGGCTTATGCTGATAAGATTAGCCTTCAAACCTTTGACAAGTAGCACATCATCTAGGTCAGGTAAGCCTTTGCTGCAGAGTTTACCACTGCCCTTGATTTCACCTTTTGCTCCATCTCCAAAGGTTACAAAGCTTGTTGTATGAGGCTTGATATTAGTGAGAAATTTCTCAACACCAGTCATATGCCTAGAACAGCCACTATCAAAATACCAATCATTACTAGAAGATGCTCTAAGAGAAGTGTGAGCAATATGTGCAGTTTCAGAAACTTTAGGCTTCCACATCTTCTTAGGAGTGACCCTTGCTGTTTTGGCTTGCACCTGAGGCTTTTTCTTGGGATACCCATAGAGTTTGTAACAGAAGGGCTTGATGTGACCATTCTTCCCACAGTAGTGGCATCTCCAAGCATTAAACTTCTCTTTGCCAGCAGGTCTCTGATGTGGAGTGTGATGTGTCCACATTCTGCTAGGGTCAGGTTTCTTCTGAGCAGGAACAAACTTAGTATTTGTCTTCTTGCTGTGATGTTTGTTCTTAAATCCTACACCAGATGAGTCACCAGCATGCTTTCCTACTTTCAAAATTTCATCAAGCATGTTGGTTCCAAGATTGAGCATCTTTACAGACTTGGTCATATTTTTCAAGTTGGTTGACAGTAACTTGACTTCACTTTCAAGACTAGCAACTTGACTCTGTAGTTGACCCTTCTCTGTCTCCAGTTGACTGATGATTTCCTTCTGCTCTTCATTGACCTTGTACAGTTCCTCACTCTTGATAAATAGCTTTTTATGGACTGAGGCTAGTTCATCAAAGGTGAGTTCTTCATCATCAGATTCATCATCAGTATTATCCACCCCAGTCATGGCACTAACATGATTAGCAGCAACATTCTCTGAGTCAGTGTCAGAGTCTTCATCAGACCATGATACAGTTAGGCCTTTCTTCTGCTTCTTCAGATATGTGCCACATTCTGATCTTATATGACCAAAGCCTTCACATTCATGACATTGAACACCCTTGTTCTGAGTTGACTTATCATCAGTTTTGGTTTTTGTTGAAGTGTTACCTAGTTTACTGATGTCAGTCTGGATGTTCCTCACATTCCTCCTTGGTCTTCTGTCCACCCTCCTTTGAAGCTTGTTGAATTGTCTTCCCAACATGGCTAAGTCATTTGAGAGGTCATCATCTGATTCAACAGCTTCTTCCTCTTCACCAGCACAAGATACAAAAGCTATGCCTTTTCCTTTCTTCTCAGTTTGCTCACCTAAGTTCATCTCAAAAGTTTGAAGAGAGCTCACAAGTTCTTCAAGTTTCATACTTGGGATATCTTGAGCTTCTTCAATGGCTGTGATTTTCATGTTAAATCTCTTAGGTAAGGACCTAAGCATCTTTCTCACCAGCTTTTCTTCAGACAATTTTTCACCTAGAGCCTCAAAGGAATTGTCTACCTCAAGCAAATTCATGTGAAATTCATGAATTGATTCTTCTTCTTTCATTCTGAGGTTTTCAAACTTAGTGTTGAGAAGTTGGATTCTTGAGCTTTTTACCTTGGCATTGCCTTCATGAGTGGTTCTGAGTACCTCCCAAGCATTCTTTGCAACAGTACACTGCTTGATCAATCTGAACATATTTTTGTCCACTCCATTGAATAAAGCATTCAAAGCTTTGGAGTTTCCAAGTGATGCAGTGTCTTCTGCAGCTGACCAATCTTCCTCTGGCTTGAGTACACCAGTGTCAACACCATTAGCATCCAAGATTTTGGGATGCTCCCAGCCTTTGAGCACAGCTTTCCAAGTTCTGCTGTCAAGTGACTTTAGGAAGGCAATCATCCTTGGCTTCCAGTAGTCATAGTTGGTTCCATCCAGGAGGGGTGGTTTGTTGACCGTTGTTCCATCCTTGTCCATGTTTCCAGAAAGTAACTTCCCTGGAGCTCACCCTCAAACAGGCAGGGTGCCTGCTCTGATGCCAATTGAAATTCTGGTGGCAAGTGTCAGATGTGTAGCACGATGTGTACACTTTAGGAATCGTACGATGTGTAACCTAATGTGTCAACATCGTGAACAACTGAACTTGATGAACAAGTAAACAATATAAAGTACAGGAAACAAAAGAACACGTGAGTTTGTTAACCCAGTTCGGCACTTATAACAAGCCCTATTCTGGAGGATACCAATCCAGGGATGAATCCACTATGGTAGTATCAATTCAAAGCTAAACTCCCCCGTTTACAACTTCTCACTTAATCACTACCCGTGCTAATTCTACCTAGGAACTCCTAGATATGAGAACCTCTGCTCACTCCCCCTCAACCTTACCCAGTAAGGATTTAATAACAAACTCAGTTGGAGACACACTCCTAGACAAGCGAAGCACTCGTACCTAAAGGCTTAGAGTGTTGCACAATCTAACTCCTTGCTTCAAAGCTTTGGAGAAAGACAACTAGAGATTACAACTCTATAAACTCAGTCCTTACTTGCATCAAAACTATGATCCAAGTGAAGGCTCACAAAGAACAAAGAACAACTAAAGAACTAAAACTCTAAGACTCAATTTGTAGACTTAGCTTCTTGATTTCAGTTGATGAATAATTGGTCTTCAGTCTTCCTTTATATAGAACAAGCTTCATGGGCTTTGACGAGTTGGCCTTGATAAATTTTGCCTTGAGATTTATTTGATCATAATCTTTTAATTGTTTGTTTCAAATCTTTTTGATCAAAGTCGGCCAATAAAATAAAACAGAACCATGAAAGATTATCTTGTTCCTTGGCGCGAAAGCTGGCACGATTTAATTTGAAAAACAAATCTTTTTCAAAAGATCGCGTTTAAATAAATGAAAGCGCGTCCAGTAGGGCGTCCAGATGTGAACCCTGATGTGCCACACATCATGCTCCACATCATGGAATCAGGCTTATTTTACCAAATGAAGCCAACACCCTAAAAGGTCTCAACAAAAGTGAAGGCCGCATTCTTTTGCAGTTATTTCCTTATTGTTGGTGAAAGTATTGTGGTGTTCTAATGTTTCTTCAATTTCACGTTCGAAATGATAAGATATTCCCAAACGTTGCAACGAGTCGATGAAGTTTAATTTTTGCGCAATGTCCTTCCCGGAAGATAGAAAAATCTTCCTCACTTCCTCTTTTTGCATTTGTACTTGTTTCTTCATATTGTCATTGATTTCCTGCAATTAGTAGTCACAAGTAGTGAAATGTTTATACATCATATAGATTTCTAAATAACTGTCAAGATAAAAGCTTGTGACGGAGAAAACTTGTTTATACCGCAATTAGTAGTCACAAGTTGTGATACTAACAATAAAAAGCTTTTTTTGTGACGGAGATTGAAAAGGGAATGTGAAAGGTTTCTATTGTGTCGTTTCAGGTTTCAAAGACACAATCGAAACTTGTTTAAAGATTTTATTGAAAAGATGCAAAAGTTGTGACACTGTTCTTAGATAAAACTTTAAGTAAAATGATATATGATTGTTTTTAATTTATATGTGTGTCTCTAAACAATTTATTTATAGTTTATAATTGTACCAGTGATTCTGAATCATATTGAAGGAAAAGATCTCCCCAAATGCTAGGAGGAAAATTCACACAAGGTCGTGCTACTACTGCCTGTGTGATATTACTAGCAAGAGACATGACTGATGATTCTAGAGATAAAAGAGGGCCTGGTGACTTATAAATAGGGTGCCGAAAAGCATTTCAAACGTGTGTGAAGTATTTTATTTGGATATGTTAGGTAGCAATTCAAAAAGCATTTAAAACGTGGAAAATGAAGGAGTTTGCATTTGAGCATGGGCAAGCCGTTCAAAAGACAAGTTGAGCATGGGCAAGTCAATCAAAAATAAAGTTGATCATGGGCGTGGGCATGGGCAAGCCAATCAATTACAACTTTCAATTTTGCCATTACGTATGTTTACCTTCAATCAACTAGCAATGGCTTTGGTTTTGGCTTTGTGTTTCATGTGATGTGGTTCTTTGTTTTTCCTGCTATAGTAGCATGTGTTTGTAATTTTCTTATCTTCCTCTGCATTGTTTATGCATAAGCTGGAGTTATATATAAATTAACGATGTTCAATAAAAAGATATGGTCAATATACTAATTTTATCAGTAACTAAAAATGTTAGCTTTTTCCTAAAGATGTTAGTTGATAAAATAAATGCACTTAAAATAAGTTATTTGAGTTTAAGTAAATTAATAAAAATGATTTAGTTTTAGTTTCGTTTTTTTTTTCAGATTGTGGTATATATATATATATATATATATATATATATATATATATATATATATATATATATATATAGTTTATTTATTTTATTTTTTTGACAAGATATTTAGTTTTATATTTATATTGGATTAGTTAATTATTTTTTTTTTGGAGTTAATGAGTTATTTATTAGTTTTATAAAATTGTTTCTAGGTTCTTAAATATGTGTACATCGGCTGAAAAGTCGACATTTGTTGAGGGGAGATCAATCCTTGATTGAGGCGTGATATCATGTTAGTTAGGATTTTTTGAATGGATTGTTGAAACGGATGTATTTTGGTGAACAAGAGCAACATTTTTGACTTGGTTGATGATATACCCCATTTTTCGACCCACTTTTTTCTTTTTTCCAGTGTTTTATCTAATATACTTTTTTATTTTTCATTTTTACCATTTTTTTAGAAATACAAAAAAGATTTCTTCATTTGTAAGAAATATTTAAATTTAACCTTTTTCATTTTTTATCTTTGTCTAAGAGCTTTTTTCTTTTTCTCTCATGATTCTTTTTTTTATATAAATATCAAAAAACATTTTAGTTTTTTTCTTTTATTCATATTATTTTGTATATATATTATTTGAATTAGATTTCTTCACGAACAAGTAACCTTTTTTCTTTCAAATTTTTCACATTTCACCCAAACCAATTTCAATACCTCATAAAACCCCAAAAATTACTTAATTACCCCTAGCCTCAAATATTTCTTTTTCACACATTTTTATTTATTTACCAATTTTTATTTTATCATTTTTCTTCCCATTTTTACCACAAACAAAAATCACAAAAAATTACTAATCAATTCCTATCATGAATAAGACTAGAATGTTATTTTTTTTTTCTTTTGCCACTCATCACATCACAAAATATCTCATAAACAAAAATTCCAAACTACCATTTCTTGCCCTCCAGTTCAACCCACATTTTAACCTAGTTTCTCATTATAAATAGGACTATTATTTGATGAGAGAGAGGGGGACGAAAATCAGAGAACATCACACCAAAAACAACCCAAAATTTCTCTTCATTTTTTCACACTTTCTTAAATTTTCATTTTCCTCATAAACGCCCACAAAACTCCCATTTCTCTTCACAAATCACTTCTAAACACTTACAGTAACCATTTCCCAATCATAAACAACAATCTCAACGTATTAACTTTGAACCATAAACCACAAAAAAAAAGCTCAAAAAGGTATAGATCCTTTAGAACGATTTGAAGCTTCACTGTTGAATATTGCCTTGAAAACGCGAAGTAGAAGTTTCTGTTGAGTTCGCGGGATGCGAACAGAACAACAGAAGTTTCTGGTAAGTTCGCGGGATGCGAAATTTAGCGAGCCTATTTATAAGGAATGCATTTTTCAGATGCAAAAAGAGTTTTTTAGGGTTTCTGGAGCCAACACAAAGACTAGGGTTAATAGAGAAACATCTTGGGAAGACTCTAGGGTTGGGGAAACATTCTATCACCTTGGGAAACACTTCGATTGAATCTCTTGGTCACGGAGGAGAGATTCGGGACTAGTGTAGAATTAGGAAAACACTAATTCTTGTAACTCTATTGGAGAATCTCATTGTAATCAAGGTTTCTATTGATAAGTGGAACGGGGAAGGCTGCCCTTCTCCAGAGTAGGTTCATTAACACCGAACTGGGTCAACAAATTCTATTGTGTCCTTTACTTTTCGCTGTTTATTTTTATTATATTGCTTGGTTCTTACTGTTTTGGTTGCTTAATTTATTTGCTCCACACATCAAAGTTTATTGGTGTGAGTTAATCGAATTCACAACAATTAGCGCCCACCGTGGGGCAAAAGATCAAACGAATTAAGTACCATAGGTTCTAAGTGGGAAATCGAGAAGTTCATCGGGAGTAACGACTTTGGGTTGTGGAAGGTGAAGATGAAGGCGATATTAATCCAACAGAAGTGTGTTGAGGCGCTAAAGAGTAAGACACTGATGCCGACAAATCCCTCTGATGCGGAGAAAACCGAGATGGATGAGAAAGCACTTAGTGCTATTATTTTGTGCCTCGGTGACAAGGTGCTGAGAGAGGTTGCCAAGGAGAAGACTGTTGTGGAGATGTGGACCAAACTTGAATCATTGTATATGACCAAGTCCTGGCACATAAACGGCTATTGAAGCAACAACTGTACTTCTTTCGTATGGTTGAGAACAAGTCTGCGGTAGAGCAACTTACAGAGTTCAACAAGATTGTTGATGATTTGGCGAACGTGAATTTGGAAGACGGGGACAAGGCCTTTAATTTGCTGTGTGCTTTTCCCAAATCAAATATATTGATCGTATGGTGGGTGGCTCTGGCTGTAAGTGGTGGGTGGTTGTGCGATTCATCTTTAACGGAGCTTGAAACAACCGTTAATATGGAAGTAACAAGGATTTAGTCTGACATGGATTTTTAATACAATTGTCTTGTTATTAGAGGACAACAGGAAGAACAATATATAGGGAACTGTTTCTAAGTTTTGTCCTTTTTTTTATTCTGTTTAGTTATTAAGAAAGAAAAGACGAAAGGGTTTATTCATTTTATATATTGGTATAGATAAAAATATGTTTTATTAAAATTTGTTTTATAAAAATATGTTTGTTTGTTATCAAAAATATGTTTGTTATTTTTTTATAAGAATATGTTTGTTAATTATTTTTTTTATAAGAATATGTATGTTAATTAATAATCACTAATTTTCTTTTTTGATTGTGCTTAGGTATTAAGAAAGAAAAGGAAATTGAAAACCAACTTATGTGTGCATTTGTACGAGTCTATTGACTTTTATTCAGGCCCGGCCCAGGCCCGGCCAACTGCTTGTGCAAGCAGTTCTATATAACATGGCCACATATTTTCATGGGCCTCACTTTTTCTACATTGGCAATAACCTTTTTTTTTTTTTACGCACATTGGCAATAACCTTGAATAGTATATTAGTTGGATTCCAAAATGACACTATTCATTTCATTTCTATTTAATCTCTCTCACACTATCGTAATCTTAAATATTATATTACGTTGGCATAAACTAATACTCATTTTTTTAGGTCAAATGTATATATAGGTCCTTTAAGTTTTTTTGATATCAATTAGGTCCTTTGAGTTTATATTTTATGACTTTTTCTTTGTATTATTACTCAATAACATCTCTCTTAAGTTGGCAGGACCACAAACAAGTTGATTTACAACTTGCGGTAGGTGTTATTGATTAATAAAACAAATAAAAAGTCATAAAATATGAAATCAAAGAATCTATTTGATAAAAAAAAAACCTTAAAGGACCATGTGATACAAACTCAAAACTTAAAGGACCTATATGGGCGGGTTGAGTTATTATGCATAAGGAATATCCTTATGTATGGTGCATAAATAAATCTCCACCATTCATGTTTTAGTACATTTGATTGATTAAAAAATCTAATTGATCAAAAAAGCATTGGATGGTGGAGATTTGTTTATGCACCATGCATAAGGATATTCCTTATGCATAATAACTCTTACCTACATGGGCATTTGACCTTTTTATTTATTTAAATGAGTATTAGTTTTTAATTTTTTATTAAGTTATCTATTTTATTTATAAAATATTGTTAAAATATAGGTGACATAGTGTACCAAAAAAATAATAAGTGACCCTATTTTGCTATTTTTTTGTAAAACTTATTAAAGTAAGTAAAAAAAATTCTTAAAACAATTGTTTCGTGTATGATTTTTGTGTAATAAATTATAATTAATAATAACAAATATTTATTATTCAATTCTTTTTTTTATTAAATCAATTGTTTAGTGTATGATTAAATTTTTTATTAAAACAATTGTCTTGTGTATTATTATAAGAATTGATGAGGACAAATTAAGATTTTTAATAGTAATACATTTAATATATTGAGCCCGTTTGAACTTGACTTATTTTTAAGCTTATGAAAATATTTTATGATTATAATTTATAAATAAATATTTAGGTTATTTCATAAGTTTTTTACGTGTTTTAATTCATAAAATTTCATTAACAAAAATTATATTTTTATAAATTGTTTTCATAAACAACCTTAAAAAACTTATAATAATACATAAAAAACATATACAATGATTTCCATAAAAAAAATACAAATATTTGAATAAAATGAAGGACAAAAGTGACAATAAAAAATATTGCATCGAAAAATGGTTATTCTCTTTATATATTGGTATAGAATTCGATGCTTTAACCACTTATGTAAAAATCCTTCCATGTCATCTTGCATATCGGGTATTTCGTCCACTGATATGAAATTTTTTGCTTTGCGGTTTTGATTCTCCATTTTTTACCATTTTGCATAAAGGAATAGAGGGAGAGAGAGGTGAAACAGAGAGAGTGAGAGAGATGAAATGAAAGGTTAGAAAAAGATTAAAAAAAGAAAAGAAAAAGACCAAGCAAAAGATTAGCATTTACATGAGTCAGTTAACCATTACTTTTAAAATGAAAAAGTTGGAGTTTTTTGGTCATGTGAAAATGTGCAACATGCTAAAATACTCATTCATAAATTAAATACAAAAATTATGAGTCGTAAAAAGTATAAAGGTTCTATTTGACAGTACTCCTATTAAATTATAATAGTAAAATAAACAAGTGTACTCGTTGCTTGTTATGTATGAACAGACCAATAAGACGAGAACTTTTTCCACTCTGATGTATCTTTTTCACCCCTTAAAGGCAAAAAAAATTCGGTAAACACGACCCAATTTTTTTTCTAGTGCAAATTTGAGTAAAATGTACACTAAAAAAAGTTCGGATTACATTTACCGAACTTCGTGGTGAAAAAGAGTTTTGGGGGATGGGAAAAGTTCTCGCACTAGTACAAAAAAGCCTTCTTAGGTCGGTTAAAATTGACTTCTTAGGTCGGTTCCAATCCCGTCTTAATTTTTCCCGACATAACAAGTTTTGACTTGTTAAGTCGGGTTTGGACATGACTTAACAAACTACTTATTAGGTCGGTTAACCTGCATACGTCTTAAGAAGCTAAGGTTTTAGAAGCGTTGGTGGCACGTGTGCAACTGACTTAAGAAGATTGTATCTTAAGTCGGCTATATTTAACCGACCTAAGAAGTTGGTCTTATTTTATCTCTTTTTCTGCACAGCTTTTTTTATTGTATTTTAATAATAGCACATTTTTTCCTGCACCTATTCGCTAAATATACCGCAACATCATACTATGTTCCATATCTCACCCAAATTTCAAAATAAAACAATAGAAGTAAAAATAATGTTATGTTAAATTAAAGCATAGCATTGTGATCAAAATAGATAAACAACCACTACAATACATGGTAATCAGTTATACTAAGATAAACATCAATCTTATCAAAGAGCATAAACAGTGCATGCATTAAAAATAAGACTAATTTTGTACCCTTGAATAGCCATTTGGCATATCTTGAATGACATAACCAGAAGACCTTCTGCAGTATTTGGGATAAGAATTGTGAAAATTTTGTCTGAAACTGTCAATAGGAAAATCTACAATGGCACATGTTCCTTCCTCGGCATTTTGCTTACAATACTGAAGAAAATGAGTCTCTCTAGTTGTGACACCAGTGGTGAAAGAACTTGGAATTTCTGCATGCATCTGTTTTTTAAAAAATATGCAAGTATTAGAGTTCATTCAATATTCACATACATAGTGATTTTTTCAAAACCAAAATAATATGAAAAAAAATCACAAAGTCAAGGAGAAGGATATGAAACACTAACACAAACACGAACATCAGACACAAAATAGACATTGACATGTAAACACTAATAATCACATGTCAGACACTTAATCTGAAGAGTCGGCATTATAGCAAGTACCAAATAAAAGAAAAAAGCGGTTAATATCAAAAGAAACAAGCTTATGAGAACAACAATTTCTCGAATAATAAGCAAAACTCTAAACTGCATGACCAGAAGCACGATAAGCTATAATTTGAACAGTTCTTGCTCTAGCAACAATTGTTGGAAACAATTCCATCCAATTTTCCTAAAATTCGCAAAATTCATAAGAAAAAATGGAAAATCATAAGAGAAGGAAATAAAAAATGCTTAAAAATTCAATAAAAAGGAAGAAAAAAAATTACAGCATCAACAAGAGTTAACACCATTTTTTCAATTGGTCTCTTCAAGAATCAATTTCAACAGTGGAAGTTGCTTTGGTTGAAAAGGGTTGTCCTACTCACTCACCTTTGTGCTTCTATTGTCAATCTCACCAAAGAGTCATTAAAGTGGTAAACTAAGCATGTATGAATAAATTCAAGTTATAATTTTAGCTTAATAAAGGAACCCCAACACAACAATTGATAGTACTATATCATGAAAAATAAGCATCTTACTTATTCTAGCTCTTGGAATAAACAAAACATCAACAAAAGTGATTCATATTTAAGATCATAACTAGCAATTCAGATCAAGATCATCCAGCAAGCAACTTTGAGAAAATATTAACTATTAATCAGTTATAGGCATGAGTTGAACTAAAGACTCTACTAGATAGATGTTCCCTTCCAATAACTTACTTTGACCAATTTGGTTATCTGCACCTGCTCCAAAAATCTCGAAAATTTCGTCTGGTGTCTTGCCTTTTATCATGCCATCTATTTTACTCCACGTCAGCTTCATCAGACTATCAACTTTTATGTAGCATGCTCATCAAAATAATTGTTAGCTAATTTTACCATGCTCATCAAAATTAAGAACTTCCCTGTCATTCTCACTGTTACGAATCCAAAGCAGTTCATTCATTTGACACACCTTAACAAGTTCAGACATGGAAGAAGCTGCAAGTTCCATTGCAAGTGATTTCTCATCTTCCAATAATAAGAGACCACCCTCTTGAAAATGTGAAGGTTCAGGAGGTAACATAGGGACAGGAATTTTTGTGCATGGCGTGATGATTTGATCAGAAAATTAAGTGTCTTGTTGGGTTGGGTATATGTTCATGTCTAAATCCAATGATGGTTGCATACGAGATTGAGGTGGTGCCATTATTTAGATTTCGAGACCAGTGTATCTTGATGTCATACAACACACAGGTTCTAGCTGCAAAATAATCACTTTCTAAGAATCAATTCATTGTTGATTAACTAAAAAATGTTGAAATAACTACAATTTTGAAACGGAAATAACAACGATACTGTACCTTTTCTACTCTTGTGGACAGAGTACCACTTGTACTTTTGCCGTAAAAAAACCCATACTTCACTGATTGAGAACCCAGATATTTCACTGATTTAATGCATGTATACATTCTCAATAGCTCAAAAAAAATTTATATTACAAAACCAACTACCAAATGTCACAAAATCAAAACATAAACCACAACAAAACAAAATCCAAACAGCCAAGGATGCAAAAAAGAAACAATAAGAAGAAGCAAGCTTGTTGAATTTTGAGGAGATTTGAATTTGAACCATGTCACTCTTTTTAATTTCAGTTAGTGATTAATTAATTAATTAATTAATTTGAAGCACTATTCTCCACAAGTACAACGATATTGAACTGAATTATCTCAAAAGGATGCTTCCTAGAAACTGCCAAGTTAGTAGGGCCTCCAAGAATAGGCATATAAATAAGCTGCTCAGATCAGTTTTTTCAACATATACCAATCAATTAGAAGCTGCTCATATCACATTAATCACAAATACTACTAAGAAATTATCAATGGCAAATGTTTATCCTAATCAAGAACCCACAACATCCTCTCAGTCTCACAATCAGTATTATCTTAGCACCAAAAGAGAAACATATACCTTATGGATGAAATCACTTGTTCTCCACTCTATTGGTTGCACTGTCTATGATTCAAATGGTAAAATTGTTTATAGAGTTGCTAACTATGACAGGTCTGAATTTGATTTCTGTAATTATAAATCAACTTGTCCCTTTTAACTCGAATGAAAAATTCCACTTATGTAATCTAATTTTTTATTCAATTAAAACTATCAGCCCCACACAAAGCATCACAGTATATTGAGTCAATTAAAACTTCATTCAAATAATGTAGTCTAATATTTGATTCTATTCAAGTAAACCAAATACACATAAATAGCAACAAATACAGAAATTGAAATATCACAACAAAATAAATAAATTAAAAGTTAGGGTTTACAAATTACATACATATGAAGTTAGGGTTCCTGGTGACGAAGGATTTCTAGGTTTGTGGTGAAGAGAAGGATTCGACGGGTTTCCCAGTTAAGGATTGGAGGAAATTTCTGTGAATGATTCAAAGGATTTCTGGGCGCAGAGATATAAGAGTTCGTAGTGAGTTTTCTGTGAAGGGTTCGAAGGGTTTCTGAATGGGTTAGGCGTTCGATGAATGGATACGAAGGATGAGAAGGTTAGGCGTTTGTAGAACTTCTCTACTTCTTCTGATGGGTTAGACATTTGCATAGAAAGAATAAGAGAATTGCATAAGAAGATAAGAGAAGAATTGTTTTTGTAAAGGTCTTTGCTTTTTAATTATTTATTTTATTTTTGACAAAATTAATTTGTTAGTTGTTCTCAAGATAATGGGTTCGAATCTCTCCTGATACACGCTAGTAATTAATTGTAAAAGGTAAGTAAAACTTCTTATGGTGGGCGACTTTTGACTTAACAAGTTAGACTTCTTAAGTCAGTTAGATAATACAGGCGACTTAAGAAATTGAATATGAATTATAACTTTTTTATTTATTAGTTTTTAAGTCGGTTATATAAGAAACCGATCTAAATATATTGCAAATATTTACAAAATTGCCACCGGATTACTTGTTAAAACAGGTGGCAATACCATTTGATTTTGATGACACCAATCAATTCATCCAAAATAAAATGAACAAAAATAAAGCTCCAGTGTTCCAATAGTCAAGCTATTCAATTTCAAATCATTTCATAATGTAGCAATTAGTGCCCCACAAATCACAGTTTTTTACATAATCAAACTATAGTGTTACCTTCTAATGTTACCTCTAGGCTCTTGCTGCGATTATTTCCTTATTGGAGTCACAATGTGTAAGAAAAACTCAGAATCTGACATGTTCAGTTTTGGATATAGTAAGCATGAGGCTTATTTCTAGATGAAGAGTTAGAAGGAGAATAGGAAGTTGAAAAGAGATGGTGGAAGATTCAACTCATGTGTGAAGACTGGCAAAAAAATTAGAAGGCCAAGACTGATTGCAGTAGGGATGGGTGCTGCTGAAAATGAATTGAGATTTGGAAGGAATCTAATCTAGCAGCAAGGGAGACAATGCATGTATGCTTAAAGAATTATTTAACGAAGTTGTGGCGACAGAATACATGAAAGTAGTATGAAACAAGAATATATATGGAAATTTATACTCATTAAATTAAACATAACATAATATTTGCCTATATAGACGTGTCGATCCGACTCAGGCAAGACACTTGTAACCTTTATGATTGGAAGAATATCCCAAGAACACAAACACAATCCTGAGACCTAAATTCCATTTTATGAAATGTAAGATGTAAACAATGGAAAACAAGCACGTTCAAAAAAATATACAAACACTTAGCTAACCAAGCAGTCATTTGAAGAGCAGTGCACTGGGAATACCATTGGGGATATCAATGCAGCAAACTGAAGAGTGACTTACAGTATCAAGATTCCTTTTCTTCCATCCCCATTGGGGTGAAAAACTCAGCTAACTTGGTTGCATTCATGATGACATGAAGATAAATTGAAGGTTTAAATTAAAACTATGTCCAAAGCTAACTCATTAGACATAACATAATTGCCTCCATCGGAGGCAAGACACTTGTAACCTTTACGATTACGAGAATATCGCAAGAACACAAACAATCCTTGGATCTAAATTCAGATTTTAAATTACACAGGTTTGTTACTAGTGAATATTAAAAGTAAGTTGATGAAATCTTGTTTAAATCTAAGGCATATTAAGGCATGACAAAGCAACAAACTCCCCATAAATCTTTCTTAACTCTTCATCAATAAGTAAATTAATACTATAAGGAATATAACATCTAATCATCTGAGCGCATGGTTTATCATATAAATACTTGATTAAACACACAGTTTAAAGAGTTTTCTGCTTAAAATGACAGAATACCGGATAAAATATGACCATCCAAATGACTTAAACATAACCACAACACAAAAACAATGACGCGGTTGTTAAAAAAAACGACATATCCTTGCACATAAACTTAAGTAATTAGTACCAATTCAAAAGTTTCTACCTCTGACTTCGTCGAGTTATCCATTTATGAGAGAGATAGACACAAATAGAAGGGTAGTGAGACTCAATAACGGGGTCCACTTATAAAAGTGGATACCATTAATCTTCATTTGGGTTTATCTTTCTTTTAAATGGATAACAAATGAAAGATATAAAATGTAGCAAACTCAAACTCGACTTCTTTAAGGGCCTATCTTTCAAAGAAGCGTTAGACAACAAATCAGCCTGAGCAGCTCTTGTTCCTGCCCATATCCATGCACATAAACTCAAGTAATTAGTATCAATTCAAAACTATTAACAAGACTAGAAACAAATGACCATGATTTTTTAATATTATAATTATCATGTATGTATGATGAAGTTTTGCTACTAACCTATATACTGGTTGAGGCTGTTGGTCAAAACAGATGTTGAGGTCAACGAAGCTTGTAGAATGCTGAGACCCTGCAACCACATGAAATCAAATATGGTGAGTTGTTATATATATTGTGAATCTAATATAAGAAATGAAAGAGTTTTACCTCATTCTTGCCAATATTAATGAGCATTTCCTCCACGTCATTAAAGGGGACCTTCATTCTTTGCAGATATGAAATACCATCAATGGATGACATTGGAGCGACAACCAAGTCATCTGTCACCATAAACTTTATTGGTCCATAAGCATAACCTCCAGAAATAGGGGATTTTGGATCAACAAAGTTATATGATTTATTGATTTCCTTATAATCGCAAGTACGTATTGGTAATATCTGGTTCCTGAGTTCCAATTGACTGGAAACAGGGGGATTAATTAGGAAGTGTTTGAAATTTGGTGACCTCAAACCTTTCCTTGAACTCAATTCAGCCAAGCTCTTGTATAAATTATGAATGGAGCATAAGAAAGAGGGTCCTTGGAGCATACGCAACACTCCACCCAAGGGAAAGGTGAGGAAACTTAAAATAAAATCGGCAAAATGTTTGTCAGCTTCAACAAACAAAATCTGTTTATTTGATTTTCTTCTCACAACTTTAACAACCATTTTATCAGATTTTTCGCCAGTAGTCCAAACACTAAATCGGTTTCTTGGGTTTCTTGGGTATAAATTACCAACAAATTGTTGTTTTTTAAACATAATAAAGTCTGACAGAGGAGTTTTTGAGAACAAAGACAGTTTCAGAAGATCAAATACCTATTCAAAAAAGAGATAGAAGAATGAATTAGTGAGTGAGTGAGTGAAAACAGAAAAATAGATTAGGCAACAAACAAACATAGAAAACAAACAAACATGCCTCTTTCTTGCTGATATTAACGGTTTGTTTATCAATTGAATCAAAGTCATTGATTCCATGCTTCTGAAGAAGATTTAAACTTGTTCCAATAAGATTAGGCATCACAAAAAGATCATCAGAAACTATAAAAGTCAAACTGTTGTCAAGCAATTGAAATTTTTCATGGAACATGTGTTTTTGTCGGTTCAATGGCTTTCCACATTTACATTTTTGATTCGGGAAGTAACTCAGACATTTTTTATTCCTGAAGAAACTCAAAGAGCAATGCTGATTCTCACAAAGGAAGTAGAACTTCAATGGTTCAGTATCGTCAATGTTGAGTTTTAAAATATGCCAAAATCTCATAAAATTTCTTGGCATGAGTAGCATCTCCTTGCATGTCTTTGACCACAGATATTGTTCATCAAGATTTGAGACACTTTGATAGAGTGAACTAATGCTGCCAAATTTCACTGCTTCAATATTAGACTCCTTAGACACAAGTCTTGCAATAGTACCCAATGGGAGTAATAAGAAACTGAAAAGAACATCAACAAAATCCTTCCCTGCCTCAGCATAAACAACTTTGTTTTTTCCCTTTTCCACCAAAACGCTAATAGATACTTGTTCCTCACCCATCTCACTGAGAAATCAGGGTTTCTGCAATTAAGAAATCACAAGCCGCAGGGTTATATCTATTTTACTGAATCGTAGAAACAAACAGGGTTTCTATTTTGCGGTGCGTTGCGTTGCGGCTCTGTTAATAATATATATATATATACTACATACTGTAATAATTTTCTTCAAGTATAGCTAGGGTTGGGCCGGTTTTTGCCAAACCCATTATTCCACCAATCAAATTTAATTGGTTAGCGTTAAATTAGAGAGAAAATTGCTATTTAGGCCCCCACCATTATTCTCAGCCCCATCGTGACAAAAATATCCTTACAAAGAGTTTTGTAACCTAAAATATGAAATAACCCAATTTTGTATTCTAGGATACGAAACGATGTTTACGCGTAAAAAACACAAATTTGTATCCTAGGATATGAAATTTGCATTTTTCTTAAGACCAGCTTAAGGTTTCAGCCCGTAGAATACGAAATACACATTTTTTTAAAACACTTCTGTTTCATATACTAAGATACGAAAACGCTTAGTTTCGTATCCTAGGATATGAATATTATTAATTTCGTATTATAGGATACAAAGTCGGCCTATATATCTATCTTTTGCCCTAGTATTTTTTTCATAACCCCTTCAACATTCAACCCTCAAAATACGATCTTACATGACTTTTTAACATTTGAAAGGCTTTAAATCAAGTTTCTTCACTCATTGTCGTGATAGGGATTAAAAAATTGTTACTTGGTGATTCG
This sequence comes from Trifolium fragiferum, assembly GCA_954870985.1. Classification (NCBI taxonomy): domain Eukaryota; kingdom Viridiplantae; phylum Streptophyta; class Magnoliopsida; order Fabales; family Fabaceae; genus Trifolium; species Trifolium fragiferum. The sequence goes on from OX940789.1 coordinate 21,538,680, forward strand.
TTTTGTTGGATACAAAATCTTTTTTTTTTCGTGACTTTGATTGGAGAATGGAGAAGACAAATAGATTAAAGTGAAGATTGAATGGAGAAGAAGATTGGGAAAATCGAAACCCTAAAATCGCCACACTTCTTCTATTTTAATTTGTTCGCGTTCTTGCTTTCTGAGAATATGAAACTCGCGTGTTGCTTGGTTTTCTCACGCCCCCTTTTTTTTAACGTGTTTTCAGATCGTATAATATGAAATTAGGCGTTTTCGGACTGTAAAATATGAAATTAGGTGTTTTTGGTTTTACGAATTCAATTGATTTAGATCCTACAAAACGAAAATAGCGGTTTTTTTTGTAAATCATGCACTAACTCAAGCTTCTATAGACATAAATCATTATTTCATATTCTACGATACGAAAAATATATAATTTCGTATCCAAGAATACATTATATCCTGGGTCCAAAATTGGGGACATTTTAGAATTTATGGGGGTTTGAGAGCAAGTAGGGGGCCTAAAGAGCACTTTTTCAGTTAAATCACATTTTATTTTGTTAAACTTTTAAAATTTGGATTAAACTTTATTATTAAAAATTTGAATATTTTAATTTACATAAAAAATTTAAGTATAGAATATCAAAACTTAAGATTTTAATACACTATTAAAATTAACGAGTCGAGCTAATCTCTTCACGAACTTTAAACAAACCCAACTCAAGCTGAAAAAAGAATTCATTTTGAGACGAAAGGAGTATACACTACTGTGTATAACGGCATGGGAAAATTTTCTTTAACTAAAATTAAAAATTTTATGTAAAGTTTTGGAAATATATTACTCCCTCCGTTTCTAAACATGTCTTTTTTGACTTGGGACACACAAATTAAAAAATAATTAATAATTTTATAATAGTTAAAATTTTAGGACAAAAATAAAAAGTTAAGTGAAAAAAAAATTAGGAACATGGGAAGTATATATATATATATATATAGAGAGAGAGAGAGAGAGAGGACATATACTATGAGAATGCTATATTTATATGAAAATGTGAGAATGAATCTCAACCATTAAAATAAAATAAATGGCTTAGATTAAAACGTCATGTGTGTTCCTCCTCTACCAAATGTTTTTTGTTTTCCTCTCTCTCTTCATCTTTGACCGTTCCTCAATCCTCTCTACCAATCTACCAAATATATCTCCTTTTCGCTATTCAAAAAAATAAAAAATGTATATATATATATATCCTTTTCGTCTCTCCCTTTATCTTTAGATGAAAAAGATATGGACAACAAATATAGAATACTAAAAATCAAAGAAAATTTTTTACTGGGTCAAAAAGATCAAACCGTTTATACCGAACTGGAACCGACCCAACCCGCAAACCGACAAAACGATCTTAAATTTGGTTTGATTTGGGCCTGTCTATTGAACCCATCGGTCCGACCGGTTCAAGGGTTTGAGCCCGAACCCGAACCGATGCCCAGTCCTGTACATCTTATCTTAATCTTATCTTAATTATAATAAAAGTAAGGTTTGCCTTCTCTTAAAACTCTAATTAGTAATCTTAATCTTATCTTATCTTATCTTATCTTAATAAAAGTAAGGTTTACCCTCTCTTAAAACCCTAATTAGTAATTATTTAACCCTAATTTTTTCCTCCTAATTCCTCTCGTAATTACCACCCAAACTACCACCTCATTTATTGTGTATCCAAATTTAAATTTCAAATACAACATTGGAAAAATGAAAAAAAAAATGCATTGAGATTATGTTTGCATTGAGAGTATATAATTTTTATTTATCTAAAAATTATTAGGTTTTTTTTTATCTTTTACTATCTTTTTCTCTTTCTCTCCATTTTGATATTTCTTTACCATCTCTTTCTTTGCGTTATTTTTTTTCTTTCTTCTCTCCATTCTTTTTTCTTTTTCAACCTCATTTTTCTTTCTCATCATTCTTTATTCATTCTTTCCTATATGTGTTTGTAGTTTATTCATTCTTTTCTATATGTGTATGTAATTTCTAAATAAAATATTTAAATAATATATTAATATTTAGTAAATTTGTAAAAATCAATGAGACGAATTTCTAACCCGTGCCAAAATCTTATCTTAATTAATATGAAAGTTATGTTTAGCACCTACTAAAACCCTAATTAAGCTCTAAACTAACCCTAATTTTTTCCTCCTAAACCACTATTAATTAATGCTCCCATCTAATTTCTCTTACCTAAATTTGAATTTTGAAATAGTCATTTGCTATGTATTAAAAATAACACACTTCTCTCACCTAAATTTGAATTTTGAATTAGTCATTTGCTATGTATTGAAAATAACGTATGTATACAATTAAAATAGAAAAAGATTGATTGATATAAAAATTATAACTTTTAAAATACTTTTTATAAAATTAAATATGCCACCTTGAACATTAATTAGCATGATTTATCATCTTCTCAATCTTTTGAAATCACTATCCTTTGACTCAATTATTCAAGATTGGTCTAACTGATGTAGAAATCTAACATGAAATTTTTAGTGAGTACAAAATTGATAAGAATAAATTAAATATATTTATCTTGCTGAATGTATGAATTTATTTTTATCATTACTATTGAATGTGTAAATTGAACCTGAGTCAAAGAGATGCGAAGTCTCCATCCTAACCACTTAAACTAACCAAACATTCATATTAAATTTATTAAATTATATTGAATTTTTTTTAGGTATATTTTTGACCAAAAATTTTAAAACCTAAAACATTTGCTTCGGTTGTTTGGCTTTTAGCCAATTTTGCAATTAATTTTGTTGTACCATTTCTGAATCAAATTATTTTGATCATATATGATTTCAGTTTTATGATATCCTCTATTTTTATTAATTTATTAGTATTGTTTAGTTTTATTTGTACTCTCTTTTTTAAATTATATTTATGTTTAAATTTCATTTTTTTATTTATAATTTTAATTATAAAAATTTAAATCGGGTCAAATTCTAGTTCCACAAAATATTGTGTCACATAAATCAATTCTTTATCTTCAGTAAATTTTAGCATCAACTCCAAGACTCATTCCCAGCAGAGATAAAATCAACTGAGATAAAATCAAACTTTAAAGCAATGAGGAGAGAATTAGAGTCATTCCCAGCAGAGTACTCTCATCCAAAGGTAATCTCATTCTTTTACTTTGGTTTTATACGTTGGAAAAATGGTTGATCGAAGTGATTTTTTGTATTATCTTGCTGTTGTTGTACCTCATGGTACAATGCATATTTTCTGTTTGACAAAATGCTTCAACCAAACTTTATGTAAAGGACACTGAAATGAAGCAAGATAGGTTTTAATGAATGAGATTGATAGGCACTTTCATAATTATTTCAAAAGTTTGCTTGGCCCGTTGCCACTGCATTTTACTCGTTTATACTCATTTCGCCCATTCTACCGATGTTGAAGCATAATTGTATTATGCAAAACCTTTAGGTGTTTCATGCTCAAAATTGTATGGCACTCTTTGTTATGACACTCAACTAACTTCAATTTTTTGAGGGATTTCATCTTGTTACCATCATATTCAGCAATATCAATTGGGTGAACTTTCTCATACTAATAATATTGCTGTACTTGTTTGAACATGATATAGAGTAGAGAACTTCACAATCCTTGTGATTTTATTTGCTTCTTTAACCTGGTAAGTGGTGATAAGATTGTTATGTACCTATGCTCGTTAATAACATGTGGATTTTGTGAAACGAGCTTCATAATTGCTTCTTAGTTCTTCAGAATATACTGCATAATATTTTTTTACCAAGAAATGGTTGTTTGCTTTCAGGGTCTCTTCAATAAGAACCATTTGAACACAACTGTCGCAATGTACATTTTTTAACACATTTGCAACGGTATATACGGTTCATACAACCGTCACAGTGTTTTGTTTCTAAGATCGGGAAGAATTTCATGTTAGCGCTCTTCTGAAAATAGATCCCTTTATTACAAAAAAAAAATAAGAAATTGAATTCCCAAAAAAAACTTTGATACACTCAAACAAAACGAAGAAGGCAACACACAAACCTTCTCTTTCTTTCTCTTGTTGAACATAGTCCGTTATTTTCATCTCAGGTTCGTGTTCGCTCTCTGAGCAAGTTGTCCTTTAATAAAACAACTATCAGTTCATTGTATCGTAGCTTTGTTTTGGGTCTGTTTTTGTTGGTTGTGAAGATTAGTAGAATGACATGTTAGGTTGAGAATTGAAATTTAAGGTTTTGTATGTTTTTTTATGTTTTGTTTTAAGAATTGATTATTGGTTTTGTTTTGTTCTGTTTTGTGAGTTTGGATGAGTAGATCTGCTTCATAAATTTAGCTACTTGCCTTGCGATCTTAATTTCATCGATCATACTAGTGACATTGGATGGAAAGAGTAAGTTTTTCTATCATTTGTTATTGATTCTTGTTGTTTTATTTCGGGAATGGAGATTGATTATTTGATGTGAGTTCGTTTATTAGCTACCAGCGTGCGAGACTGATAATTGTTGATCCGGGGTTGCACATAAATAAGAAGCAATATGTGTTTTGGGTTACACAGAGAAGTAGACCAACTGATTTCAAGCTTTTCATAGGTGAAGATTCTTTTTCTTGTCTACTGCGTTTTTTTCCCTTTTTTATTTTTTGGTTTCCCAATTTTTGTTGTTTTATGTGGATATATATATATATATATATATATATATATATATATATATATATATATATATATATATATATATATATATAAAATGTTTGCATAGTGGTTTTGTACTTTTTTCAACATGGCCAGCTCTTTGGTGTTAATTTTGGTTTAGCTTCTATCTTATGGAGCTTTTCAGTTGAATTAAGTTTACGGTTCATCGCTTGTTGAAAAGTCTCTATAAGCTTACTTGGTGTTCATAAAGAAGTTAAATGAGAGAGCTTATAAGAAAATTGAGATAAAAAACTAATGTCAACTTATATAAGAAGCTATTGTTCAATAAACTCAGAAGTTTTAGTAAGATTTTTTCAGTATTTCATTGGCTTTTGCATCAGAATGTTTTGAATAGGTTGTGAGACAATTAAAGTGATGGGGCTTAAGAAACCTTTTGTGGATTCATTTCATGGTGTCATGAGTGTCATCAGCTTAGTTTTTGGCAGGGCAATTGTAGTGTTGAAGGTTTTTTTTTTTTAAAGGCTGCAGTGTTGAAGGTTAAGTGACCTTTCATGCTTTTATCTCTTGGCTGCATCTGTTCCCTGGTTGATGGTTAAGTAACCTCAAGAATAGTTGGCTTTAGAGATTTGTTACAATATTGGGAAGTCATGGTGTACTTTGAAGCAAAATTGTATGGATAGAATTAAAGGATTTCAACTTTTGTAAGAAGGAAGTGTTCATTTTTATGCTAGAGTTAATACATTCAATGGTGGATGCATTCTTTGTTAACTTAAATTTTCTTCCCAAATAGTAAATGTTACTAGTAACTAAAACTTAAATACAAGAAACTTGACTAAAATGAGACTAGAAGCTGTTTCAGAGCAGAATGTGCCTCCCTTTTCTTAGTCTGAAATATTGAGTATCCCCCAAGTTTCTTAATAGTTTTTTTTTTTTTTTAATTTTTTTTTTCCTGTTATAAGACACTACTTGCAGTTACAAAAATATTTGTTTTTTTGAAAATCCTTGGGGTTGACCATGATTTGGTTTGAAATTAAGATACTTATAACATTGTAATTTACTGAGTTCTATTTTTGTGAGTTAGAAATTTTATCCTTTGTTTGCATAAGATATCATATTACCATAGTATTCTACTACATGTTTGATTCGGATAAGGATTTATTTTTTTGGTAGCGACTTGATATAGTGCTAAAAATGCCGCAATCTGTTGACATGTTATTTTGCAACTTAAGTGAAATGTTATTTTGGATAACAACTTTTTTTTAAACCGTTCAAAGGGTCACATAAGAAATACCACCATTTACACAATAACATATCAATTGATCACAACTTGATTGATTCTCACTCAGCTTATTGCTTCTCAGCTTTTTGTTTAATGATCAATGACCCCTAATTGACTAATAAGTTACGTATTTTGTTTAATGTTCCTTTCACATTTGGCTTTAGCCATTTAGAAAAACAAGATATTATTTTTGAACTAGATTGTAAAAAAATGGTGAATGGCATTCACTTTGATACGTCAAATAGATTAGAATATGACTCTATTATAAATTGTTATGGAGCTATTTTTAAAAGTCACAACAATTTTTAGCTTGTGTTTGCTAGGAGATTTACTAACGATAGTGTTCATAGTTTAGCAAAAACGCTCATCTCTTATCCGCGATGTGAAGGATTTAATAGAACAACTGCAAGTACAAGTAGAATACATGAGGCTAATAGAGTTCTGCAAAGAATCTGCAGTATCGAAGATGTTTCAGGTAATAATAAATTGTTGAACTAGTTGCCTTCCGCATCATATGTCTCTGAACTTGGTCGCTTATGCCTGGTACCTTTCCTAATTCTCCGGGGAAGACGCTAAAAAGTTAATGAAAAACTATAAGTAGAAGCATCAGAATCAATAAGTTATTAAAAACTGGTAGGTTTGCTTGGTTTTCATATTTGGTAACTACTTGAGTCATTTGTTTGTTCTATCATGTGGTTATTGTGGTTATGTGTGTTTATCACTAAGGAATTAGTGGATGCTGGCACGAAAACTATTTGGTAACTAATTGAGTAATCTTTTGAGACGATATGTGCTTTTTTTCATCCTTAGCTTACTAAGTGCTAGGACTATATAAGTGACGGTGTTTGCATATAGATCTTTTTAACAATGTAGACAGTAATTACATTTACGAGTCTGGCATATTCGATACAAATAGAGTATCAATTATAGACTTTTAACATCTATAGTATCCTACTTGGTTATGAGCTTATACTGATTATGTGTACCAACTTTTGAATGTTTTATTGTTATGCAGTTTCAGTACTTTTCCTTGAAAGATGCATATATTCTGCATGAGGTTGCAACTCATAGACAAGTCTAGCTAAATCAATTCAGGTGGTAGAGAAAATGAAGAATATGCCCACCATTTTAGTGTTCTCATCTCAAATTGTTCGGAAGATATTCATAGCCTCTATCAAAGTTAGTATTTTAATCATGCTTACTAACATTATTATCATTTGATCATGTATCTGTTAGATAATCAAATAAAGCTTGTCAACATCATAGTATTTATGAGTTATTCTATTGAATCTATTCTTTGTGTTTGGTGTATTAAGAGCATAATTAGTTTAAGTATCAAGTAGCAATTAAAGAATATAGTTCTTTTGATGTGTTTTCATTTTGATATTGACAAATGAAGTGTCACAGAAAATGTAACAAACAAAAATTCTCGTTCAAATTGATTCTAGTGGAACAAACTATAGACAAACTTATTTTATCTCCAGACCAAACACCGAATTTCCAAGGACCCTTTTCTTTGGGGACCGGAGAGTTCAAAATATCCTTACGATTTATTCCATCCATACAAACAACTTACAAATTTACCCAATTTTCACTCTCTCTTTATTCACACTTATTTACACCTTTTTGTTTTTTTCCTACCAATTAATTTTCTAGTCTATAAAAGGGTACCTTAATAATAATAATAATAAGAATAATAATAATAATAATTAATGCTGATGAATACGGTTTGAAGCTGATCTGATTAATGCTTGTGGTGGTTTACTGGTGAGGTCATAAACTAATAGCATGAGTTGCCATATTTAATCTGTTTGTGTTTCTTTGCGTTTTAAAATTGAATTTCTTCTTTTACATATCATTTCTATATCTATCTTTAGCTATAATAAAAATACAATTATGTTATGGTGCATTATTTTTTCATTTGTAGAGTACCACATCGTTTTTCATCAAGACTTAAAGTAGTTTATAAATGTCTACACTCCTTAAACCATCGAGATGACTTTACAAATAAACAAAACTATGAGAGCTTTACACAAAAAATAATTAATTTTGTATTCTGCAATATTGCGTGCAGGGAAAATCCGATTTACACCAAAAAAATAACCAAAATAATTATATAATTTAGCCCGTGCTCTCTCGTATAAAGCACATGCTTCTCTACATTATATCTCACACAATTATAATCCAAACAGAAGTTTATCAAAGATGGAAAGCTTTGCAAACAGAAAACCACATGCTGTATTGATTGCATTTCCAGCACAAGGCCATATCAATCCAGTTTTCAAACTATCAAAACTACTTTACCTTAAAGGTTTTTACATAACCTTTGTAAACACTGAATACAATCACAAACGCTTGCTCAAATCAAGAGGTCTCAATGCCCTTGATGGTTTCACTGACTTTAAATTTGAGACTATTCCAGATGGTTTAATTCCGGTGGAAGGCGACGATGGTGATGTTATGCAACACGTACCTTCTCTTTGTCAATCCATAAGAGAGAATTTCCTTCAACCCTTTTGTGAACTTCTTGGTAGACTTAATCACTCTGATAATGTTCCACCAGTTACTTGCTTAGTTTCTGATTGTTGTATGAGTTTTACTATTCAAGCTGCTGAAAAATTTGCACTGCCAAATCTTCTGTTTTTTCCAGCCAGTGCACGTTCTTTATTGAATATTCTTCACTTTCGTTCCTTTGTTGAAAAAGGCATCATACCACTCAAAGGTACAATATGTTAAGTTTTTTTGCTTCAACCCTTTTTTTTTTCCTTCAATAAATAACTTATGTTCAATTTATTCATACCTTATATGTTTATGTTTCTGGCGAATACAGAATATGTATGTATGAGTATGTCCATCAAGTTAATAACTTTGGTACTTTTGATATGCAGACGAGCGTTATATGTCAAATGAATATTTGGAAACTAAAGTAGACTGGATTCCAGGTTTGAAAATTTTTCGCTTCAAGGACATTGTTGACTTTATCGGGACAACAGATCCAAAAGATATTATGCTTGAATTCTTCATTGAAATAGCAGATAGACTTCATAGATACTCTACTATTATTGTTTTGAATACTTTCAATGAACTTGAGAGTGATGTAATAAATGTTCTCTCCTCTATGTTTCCTTATCTTTACCCCATTGGCCCTTTACCTTCATTATTAAACCAAACTCCACATAATCATCAGTTGGAGTCTTTAGGTTCCAACCTTTGGATAGAAGATACCAAGTGTCTTGAATGGCTTGAATTCAAGGAACCCGAGTCTGTTATTTACGTGAATTTTGGAAGCACTACGGTTATGACACCAGAGCAACTATTAGAGTTTGCTTGGGGTTTGGCCAACAGCAAAAAATCTTTTTTGTGGATTATTAGGCCTGATCTTGTCATAGGTGGCTCAGTAGTTTTGTCGTCTGAGTTTGTGAATGAAATTTCAGATAGAGGCCTAATAGTCAGTTGGTGTCCACAAGACAAAGTATTGAACCACCCTTCAGTTGGTGGATTCTTGACTCATTGTGGTTGGAACTCAATCACTGAAAGCATATGTGCTGGAGTGCCAATGTTGTGTTGGCCATTTTTTGCTGATCAACCAACAAACTGTAAAGTTATTTGTAACGAATGGGAGATTGGAATCGAAATAGATGCGAATGCGAAGAGAGAGGAGGTGAAGAAAGTGATCAATGAATTAATGGTCGGAGAGAAAGGAAATAAGATGAGGCAAAAGGTTATTGAGTTGAAGAAGAAGGCAGAGGGGAACACTAGTCATGGAGGTTGTTCATATATGAACTTGAACAAAGTGATTAAGGAAGTGTTGCTTAAATAAAATTAGATAAAATGATATTTTTTTTCTGCAATGCAACATTTTTCTACTTCATTGATCTTCCTCTATACTATGTTGTTTTTTTTTTTTTTTTGATAACCACCTCTATACTATGTATTTCATTACCGCAAAAATTATGCATAATTAAGAAGTAGTACTTGTTTCTAAAAGTGTACCGTATAAGCTATTACTATTCATTGATGCGGTGTATTTTTCTACTATCTACCGTTTCAAGATTCAATATGGGATATTAACTCCTGAGACCTACCTTAAACAGCCAGCCATAGTGGTGCAGCTTTATGGCCGCATCTACAATTTTTTCATGTGTAACTATCTTATGTATAATGTTAATTTTCAGATATGGCTAGAAATTCTTCATATAATTCAAGTTTGGAATAATGCTTCTTTCTTAGTTAAACAATTTCATGTATATAGTCTGTAGTGCACAGAAAGAACCATTCTGCCATTTGTAATAGGCCAGTTGGTTTGATACTGATACATTAAAGATTGGTTGAATTGCATTTGATTCAACTAACTTTTATTTGAAATTATTGGGGCTAAAATTGCACAATTAATAAATTTGGAGAGCTAAAATAACATTTTGGCCATTTGTCAGTAATAATCATAATTTATTATTAAAATATACATTGAAAAAAATTTAATAAAACAAATTTATCCATATATATATATATATATATATATATATATATATATATATATATATATATATATATATAATCAATGGACATAAATTTTCAGAAATAGCTTTTTTTTTATTTCATAAAAAAATTAAAAGAATGTGTTCTCATCGATAATAAATGTGTTCACAATTTTTTATTTTTTTTATATTCTTGACTTTCTTCGAAAGCATATTCAAAATTAAATTGAAATAATAAAAAATAAATTAAAATTTCGAAGACAATTAAAATAACAATAACAATATTACTCGGTCAACAAAATCAATATAAAATATTGAATAAAATACCAATTTGAAAATATGGATTTACAAGATTGTTATCCTGAATTTTTGACAGGATATATTTAATGCAAGAATGTTGCATTGACAATGTATTTATTAGAAAGACATGTGAAGTATGTACCAAAAAAAAAAAAAAGAAAGACATGTGAAGTGTGTCTTCAGATGGAGTATTCACAATTCTAAATGAAAACTATTCACAAGTCAAATATTTCCATGAGAATGTTTACTGGAGAATATTCGAGAAGACAAGAAAGAATATCTCATCTGTCCAATCCGATGTTTGTTATCTTTGTCTTTCAGATGATTCGACACCTTGCTATACATGTCGAAGCAATCATTTGACTTATGGAAAAGACGCTATGCTTTCCCTGTGTACTTCGACATCTTTTTGGACTTAGGATTTGTTGCGAAACATTTCACAGGGATTTCAGTTTCGACAGGATCAATACATTGAGCAAAGTTTGGAAGATCAAATTCAAATTAGAAAGGACATGTAGCAAGACACATGTCGAAGCCTTAGTTTAGAAAGTTATTAGCAGTTATTTTATAACTTAGATAACTTAGACTATATATATTAAGTCATTGTACGAAAAAAGTGATCACAAATCACATACAAAAAAATTCTTTCTAAATACTTAAAGTACCCATGCTATCGAGAGAAACAACTGCAAAATGTCAAATATATGATTCTGTGTATCAACTCTTATAATAATTTACAATTTAACAACAATTCAATTATTGTTTAATCTTCCTTTTAAAGTTCATGCACTTTACGTTTCGTTAGAGTTTACTTTCAAACTTTTAACTAGTTTTTTGCAAATTTACTTTGAAAGTCTTTTACATTTACTTCACCATTTAAGGCAAATCTTCGATTTCTTTTAAGCATTTCAATTTCACTGCATTTAATATTTGTTAATGCAATAAATCCACAAGGAATAATGAACATCAAAACTTTTCTGAAAAACAATGCACAATATGTCCCAAGATTTCATCAAGTGATCCTTCAAGTAATAAAATCTAAACTAGCGCTTGTTTTGTTTATCAAATTTCAAGGTAAACAAACACGTTTGGATTTTAATATTTAGACAATATTTTAAAACATAACCGTTGTACACGATTCAACATTGACATAATTCTTTTAAAATTCAGTATCCGGTTAAAAGATCAGCTAATTTGAGAGGACGAATTCCACTATCCAGTTGGAGAGGTCTTGTTTAAAGTAAGAATATTTTTTTTAGGCTTAATTAGTCTGCAGGTCCCTTAAAGATATTTTTGGTTTCACTTTGATTGCTTAAAAAAAAAAACGTTTCACTTTGGTCTGTTATTGATATGTTTGTCAGTCAATATGGTCATTTCCATCCATATTTTTGATTAATTAAATTGTTGATTAAGTTGTGTTAATGCAATAGATTTATTTCCAACTCATCTATATATTAGAGGTAGTTAACATTGTTTAGAAAAAATATACAGAAAGGACCATACTAACTGCAAATATATCAATAAAGACCAAAATGAAACGGTTTTTTCTTTAAATGACCAAAATAAAACAAAAAATATCTTTAAAAAATTTGCAAAACTAATTAAACTTTTTTTATTGTGAGTTTAATTGATATGCACTGACGATGTAAAATAATTTTACACGATTATCCAATAAGAAACTACCAATTTTCCATATCGGAATACTTAGTTGACAGTGTAAAATTATTTTACACTCTCGGTGCATACAAATTAAATCATTTTATTATATAGACTAATCTATCAAAATTGACACTAGTAATGAGAATTAAGGACTCAAACCAAATGGCCAATTCAAATGGATTCAATGTAATTAATCTGCACACTTACACGTGTATCTAATTTATTTTTCACACTTACACGTGTACTACACTTTATTACATGTAAAAAAAAAAAGAAAAAAACACACTCAACATTGAGAAGAAAATGGATTCCGTGCGTTTCGTTTTGTGCCGCGCTATATATAAGATGGTTCTAAATTTTCCCTCCAATTAACCAATTTCATTCCATTTTCAATTTCAACTTTCACCTGCAATGGGAGACACAAACGAACCATTGCTGATTTCTTCTGCACCGATTTCTTCTCCAGCAGACAAATTGACATATCTCATCATCATCACAATCCAGCATGTTGCGATTCTAGGAACGTTTGTCACAGTTGTAAGAGTGAAAGCTTATAAGGAGTTTGTGGAGTATCCTCATGCTAGAGAAATGTTGTATGGCTTGATTCACGTGCTTGAGATTTGCACAGTAGTTGCATTTCTTCGGTTTCTAACCTTTGCAAGAAGTCATGCTCATGCTGTTGAGTTCATCTTCATTGTTTCAATCAATCTGATCTGTTCAACAATGATGATAGACATCATAGACTCTCTGACGTGGATTGGTAACCTTATTTTATGGTTCATTGCTTTACTAATCAGCACCGTCTGTCTTGGTAAACAAATTGGGAAGGAATTCAAACAATACTGGTATACTGCGGACAGAGATGCGGTTTCCTGCTGCTTATGTTGTTGCTGTGCTGGGGACGGCGACGGTAACGGCAACGGCAACAGAAACGCCAACGCCAACGGAAACGCCAACGGTAAGAAAGAAGATGTTTCCGGTGCTTCTCACGACTCCGCTGGATCTGACGGTAACGGAAATGTCAACGGTAAGAAAGAAGATGTTCCCGAAGTGAGACTAACGATTCCGATACCAGAAATTGAAGAAGAAGTCGTTTCGCCGACTCGACAGAGTTAATGCTACTCAGCAGATTGGCGGTGTCAATATTATCCTAGGTATGATGTCAATAATTTTGAATTAGGTTTTGAATTAGGATTCTCGTTTTGAATTTGATTTGTGTTGTTACTATAATCTGTGTTTAATATTCCGTTACAAACTAACAGAAGCAAGGTTAAAACAATTAGGATTCTCGTTTTGAATTTGATTTGTGTTGTTACTATAATCTGTGTTTAATATTCCGTTACAAACTAACAGAAGCAAGGTTAAAACAATTAGGATTCTCGTTTTGAATTTGATTTGTGTTGTTACTATAATCTGTGTTTAATATTCCGTTACAAACTAACAGAAGCAAGGTTAAAACAATTAGGATTCTCGTTTTGAATTTGATTTGTGTTGTTACTATAATCTGTGTTTAATATTCCGTTACAAACTAACAGAAGCAAGGTTAAAACAATTAGGATTCTCGTTTTGAATTTGATTTGTGTTGTTACTATAATCTGTGTTTAATATTCCGTTACAAACTAACAGAAGCAAGGTTAAAACAATTAGGATTCTCGTTTTGAATTTGATTTGTGTTGTTACTATAATCTGTGTTTAATATTCCGTTACAAACTAACAGAAGCAAGGTTAAAACAATTAGGATTCTCGTTTTGAATTTGATTTGTGTTGTTACTATAATCTGTGTTTAATATTCCGTTACAAACTAACAGAAGCAAGGTTAAAACAATTAGGATTCTCGTTTTGAATTTGATTTGTGTTGTTACTATAATCTGTGTTTAATATTCCGTTACAAACTAACAGAAGCAAGGTTAAAACAATTAGGATTCTCGTTTTGAATTTGATTTGTGTTGTTACTATAATCTGTGTTTAATATTCCGTTACAAACTAACAGAAGCAAGGTTAAAACAATTGGAAATCAGATAAATTACACGTGAATCGGTCAACTTTATTTCGGACAATACATAGGAACTTCTGAATTCTGATTTTAATTACTAATTGTATGTATTCTATGAAGCTACTTTTACTCATGATTATTTCAAAGATGGTTTGTTTCAAGATGTTAATATCACAAATGAAACAATTGAGGTTTTTGGCGAGGTTTTTGACGGTTTGTTTGCTTCTGAATCGGATGGAAGTGTTGCAGCAATTGGTTAATCAGGTTAAGGTGTTCGTTGATCAGTATCAGAGAGTGTTTGTGGATAATGATTTTAGGGAATGGAAGGTTGTTGGTTTGGAAACTGGGAGGTTTTTGAAAGCTAATACTAGATTTTTAGGAACTCAGAGTTCTTGAATATATAGCTTATATATGCTGAATTATCCTATTTGTTGTGTATCATTTAGTTGTTGTGATTTATAGACTTTCATTATTATTGTTTTTAAATGTGAGGTGATGATTGCTGAGCAGGTTTTTTACTACCAGTTACTTACAAGATATTGCTGATCCTACATTACCGGGCAAACCCATGGAAGTTGAAGCTCTAACTACACAAGTTGCTGAAGTTGATGCGGTAAGGAACACTTTACTGAATTACGGCTGTTTAGTTGCTGAATTTGCCTAATTGAAGGAACAATTTACTGAATTACGGTTGTTTACGTGTTTGTGTCAATGTCATATTCAATATTTGTGTCTGCAGTGTTTGTGTCCATATTCTAGGATGTGTCGATGTCATATTCAATATTTGTGTCTTGTCAGTGTTTGTGTCCATATTTTAGGATGTATGAAGATTGACCGAGTTGGGTGTATATACTCCTACTTTTAGGATCAGTCCTTAAAATAGTTTTGTAATTGATGATGATACTGATCATTTCTTAATACTTGCACCGGTATTGTGACTGAATACTCAAATATATAATTTTCAGTTTTGAAATATATATATATATATATATATATATAGGAATTGGAAGCATACAGCTTGTTTAATATATTGAAGCACCAAATTTGATTTTCCATTCTCTACCAACATTATCTCAATTTCATCCCACAGTTCCACAACTGTCTTAAATACCATTTTCATGCATTCTGGAAGTAATATGAGACTAAAATCCCACCTGAATAAATAATTGAAAGATATAAGCTTAAGTGTTTAATTTTCTCATTGTGGTAAGATAATATAAAATGTGTGTTTATCAATCCTTTTGGATTCAAATCAACCTTTGGATTGCCTGTGTGAAGAGTTCAAGTTCTTCAACTGTGCCATAGGCATCATAAGTATCATCTAGAAGAGAAATACATGCTACTAACTTCCCCACCATCTTTCTTGAAAAGCTATATTTAGGTTCATAAGACATGGCTAAAGGCCAAAAGTAAGCCTCGACCACTCTATCTCTTGCGTAAGGGACCTTTTTCGCAAACTCTGATTTTTTCCACCGCCTGTATTATAAATTTATAAATACAACCAATATCATACTGATTATAAGTTGATCGGCCATTGTTTAGTAAGAATTTAATGAGCTATATGTCAAGCTTTTAAATTGTATTTACAGTTATAATTAATGTCATCAACTATATATACAAAATATGAATATAGTCATAAGAGAAACAAAAATCAAGTGTAAATTACTAGATATATTTATGAGGGAAGGGTCGATTATGATTCACCTTTTTATTCGAAAAAAGGAGTACATTTTGCAATACTTACTTGGTGATACTGGCAAGTTCTTTTTGATGCATTTTCTGTAGCTTGTTGAAATCAAACTTTGCAAAGTTTAGAAGAACTTTATTATGGGAAGGATCTTTTTCATAGGAAGAAATGTAACACCTTGTCTCCAACCTAGGAACTCCCTTGTGTAGAGGATTCCTCAAGCATTGAATTATTTGTGCATAAAGAAAAGGACTTAAGTTGAGCTTGTGTGAAATTAAGTGCTTCGTCTAATATATCTTCTCCGCGAATCTTCAAATGTGCGGCTTCATACAAGCTCCACATTCCTTGAACATCTTTGGAAACCTTTTCATTGAAGTTCCCTCTATTGTTCTTGAATTTTTTAAATATATCTATCAAAACTCAAAATTCAAAGACATGATATGAGCTATATCTTATCATATGTACGAGATTTTTCCCAATTATTAAGTAAATATGGAAATTAAAGTTCTACTTCTACTTACCTGATGAAATCTGATGTCCTTTTTGCCTAAGCAAACGAAATGCTAATGCAAGAAAGTGAAGGCCACATTCGTTTGCAGTTATTTCCTTATTGTTGGTGAAAGTATTGTGGTGTTCTAATGTTTCATCAATTTCACGTTCGAAATGATAAGATATTCCCAAACGTTGCAACGAGTCGATGAAGTTTAATTTTTGCGCATTGTCCTTCCCGGAAGATATAAAAATCTTCCTCACTTCCTCTTTTTGCATTTGTACTTGTTTCTTCATATTGTCATTGATTTCCTGCAATTAGTAGTCACAAGTAGTGAAATATTTATACAGCATATAGATTTCTAAATAACTGTAAAGATAAAAGCTTGTGATGGAGAAAACTTGTTTATACTGCAATTAGTAGTCACAACTCACAAGTACTAGTGATACTAACAATAAAAAAACTTTTTTTGTGACAGAGAAAAGGGAATGTGAAAGGTTTCTATTGTATCGTTTCAGGTTTCAAAGGCACAACAATTCAAAGACACAATCGAAACTTGTTTAAAGATTTTATTGAAAAAGATGCAAAAGTTGTGACACTGTTTTTAGATAAAACTTTAGTAAAATGATATATGATTGTTTTTAATTTATATGTGTGTCTCTAAACAATTTATAGTTTATAAATTGTACCAGTGATTCTGAATCATATTGAAGGAAAAGATCATTGACTCGTGCTACAGAAGAAACATGATTTGTGCTCTTACAAAGACTCATTGACTCGTTTGACTTACGCTGAAATTTATTTAGGTGTCACGGAAGAAAAGTGTAGTAATAAGAAAACAAAATGATACAATCAAATAAATAAATTATATCTGCAACATTAGCAATTAGCAAAAACAATAATCAGATTAACTTAACCTATTCATAATGAAAAGTCATTCTTATTAAAAAGCAGTCTGTATAGTCACCATAGCCCATTGTGACGATTATATTACAACAAGGCATGCTATAGGCCTTCTTTAAAGGGAATCACACTTTATTTAGAGAAAACCGATTTTAATATCATATTTGAAATCACATAACACCTAAACCATAATCCTAAAATTTTAGCAATTTTTAAAACAAAAAGAAGAAATCAATGGACTGTGAGCTTGTGGCACTTATTTAAATTAATGTAAAAATTCAATTGTGGCATTACATCATCAAGGCATGATCCATGGAATCGATAACATTTTTGAAATAAACACCATGTTCTTTTTCATTTTTCATCCGCTTTAAAACAAAGGGTCATACATATGCCATTCTGATAAATCTCATATAGAATACAAAGAAATTTATAATGAATTAATTTAAGTGGTAAGAATTTTGGACCCCTTAAATGGTTAGATATACAATTCCTAACTATTATATTTTTTAAAAAATAAATTAAAATTACAAAACTGTGCTACGCCACTAAACCAAAACAAGCATAAATCACTATGTTTGGTCTAATAATAGCGAGGAGTTTGAATAGTATGCTAGAGATTTTAGTTTGAATTCATTGTAAACAGGAAAACTAAAATGAGCATTTCCCCATTAACAATTAAAGCGATTCCTTATAAACCATAAAAAAATTAGGGAGTTTCCTTGTTCTCACCGTTTGAATTAGAAAGAGTATCCAATAAATTAGGATAGAGAATACAATACAATTTAGTCCCTAAACTATCACTCTCTCACAAATTTAGTCCATAAACTATTAAAATTATCTAAAAGGTCCCTATACTATTTTTCATCCATCAATTTAGTCTAAAGTTAACTTTTATGTTAACTATTCAAGAAAATCCTAAAATATTATTGCGTGTTTCCCTCTTCCATATGCTTCGATAGAAACTTCCAAATTCTCACTGCCAACTACCGTGTTCGCCGTCACCACCAACTGTGACGTTCTTTTTCACTGCTAAAAAACGTTCTTTTTTTTTCTTCTCATTTTATATATTTGTAAGGGTTTGTGATTTTGTTTTTATCCCTTCTAAATTTATACGGTGAAATTTATAAAGGTTGGCGGCAAGCACAAACCCTTAAAAATTTATAAAATGAGAACAATAAAAAAACTATTTTAGTGGCAACGGCGAACGCGGTGGTTGGTGGTAAGAATTTGGAAGTTCCTGTCGAAGCATATGAAAGAGGGAAACATGTAATAATATTATAGGGTTTTATTGAATAATTAACAGAAAAATTAACTTTGGACTGAATTGATGGATGAAAAATAATTTAGTGACCTTTTAGATGTTTTTAATAGTTTAGAGACTAAGTTGGTGAGAAAATAATAATTTAGAGATTAAATTGACCGTTTACTCCTACAACAAGCTATCATATTTTTTTAATGAACGAAATGACAAATCATTAAAAATTCACATATATAAAATAAATGAATTAAGATTCAAAACCCATTATAACGTCGGCACAAGCAATTTTTCAGTAGATAAATAATATAAAGCTTCAAAAAATAAAATAATAAAGGGCTTATTAAAAAAAAATCTCAAGGAAAAACACGAAATCCCACCATTGTTTATGGTTATTTATTTATTTATTCCTCTCTTTCCTTGTCAATAGCCTTCTCTCTATCTCTTTCATACGTGAGAGTGTATTATTACATTTACACACACAAATAAACCACTCATTTCTTAATTTCCAAAAAACGGATTTGAATCATCTCCTTTTTTTTCTCTCTAATTTTCTCTCTAATTTTATGTGTTTATTTCTCTCATCATTTC
Organism: Trifolium fragiferum; assembly: GCA_954870985.1. Lineage (NCBI taxonomy): Eukaryota > Viridiplantae > Streptophyta > Magnoliopsida > Fabales > Fabaceae > Trifolium > Trifolium fragiferum. The sequence continues at coordinate 21,557,967 of OX940789.1, forward strand.
TTCTTTCTCATCATCATTTATTTATTTTTAATTTTTAATTTTTCTCTTTTCACACTCACAAAATAATAAATTAGAGAGAAAATTAAAGAGAAATCATAGGAGAGGATCCAAATAAAAAAACAATATCATGAAATTTTACGCGCTCAAGCTCTAACAAGTTGTGAAACAGACTTAAGCCATCTCTATAGTCACCATATCCCCTTGTGATGATTAACTTGTCATCATATCATATTGATATTAGTATACAAGACATGATATAGACCCTTTCAAGGGAATGACAATCCACTTAGAGAAAACCTATTTTTAATATTATAATTAACAATCATATTTGAAATGACATAACCACCTAAACCATAATTCTAAAATTTGAGCTATTTTTTTAAACAAAAAAATAATAAAATCAATGGACAATGAGCTTGTGGCACTTATTTAAATTAATGTAAAACTAAAATTCAATTGTGGCATTACATCATCAAGGCATGATCCATGGAATCATCACATTTGAAATAAAACTAAAATAACCAAACAACGGGCAACATTGTTATAGATGGGTTTGTGTTTGCTCCATTTCCTACTCATCCATTTGTTGTCCATTTATGAGAGAGATAGACACAAATGAATATTAGTGGGACCCATTAAAAGTGGACCCCACCAATTAGTGGATCCCACTAATATTCATTTGTGTCTATCTCTCTCATAAATGGACAACAAATGGATGAGTAGTAAATGGAGCAAACCCAAACTCCTTATAGATGATACAAAACCATGTTCTTTTTCTTTTTTCTTTTTTCATCTCCTTTCTATCAAAGACAAAATTAAAAACAAATTACAAAGGGTCATACATATGCCATACCGATAAATCTCATATAGAATCAAAAGAAATTTACAATGAATCAATGTGATAAGAATTTTGAACACCTCAACAAATTGTAAGATATACAATTCCTAACTATAATAATCTAAAAAAAGAATTAAAAACTCTGATACTCCGCTAAATCAAAACAAGCATAGGCTACTAAGTTTGGTTTAGTGACAGAGATTTAAATAATATGTTAGATGTTCTAATTTCGATTTTAAACAAAAAATCAAAACCAGCATTTCACCATTAACAATTAGAGAGATTCCTGGTAGACCTTAAAATAATAATTAAGGGAGCGTTTTCCTTGTTCTCACCGTTTGAATGAGAGAGTATCGATAAATTAAGACGAAGAGTATATAATATAGTAGGCAGGGACGGATCCAAACACAACATTTTAGTGTGGCCAAAAAGTTAAAGAAACAACGAACTAAATTATATTGAAAATAAAATATAATATTGTTAAATGTAATACATTTACAATGCAAACCGTCTACCATCCATTTTTTGAAAATAAGCTAAAATAACATCATTGTCAATTGTTCCAAAAACATCTCTTTCTATATAACATACAAGACGGTCATTTAACCATTGATCATCCATTTTGTTACATAACTGACTCTTCACTAAATTCATAGCTGAAAAAACACGTTACACGCTTGCAGTAGCTACCGGCAAGACTAAAGCTAACTTCAAAAGCTTATAAACTATATCAAATGTGTTGCGCTTTTTTGTTTCCACAAGTTTTACACAAAAATCTTGAAGTCCTTTTATTTTTGGGAAAATCACCATTTTGGTCTCTGAAAGTGTATATCGCTGTCATATTGGTCCTTGAATGTATCGAAATTGCAAATAGGCCCCTAGTATATCATTTTATAGTAATTTTTTGGACTAAATTGACCAACAAGAAACACATTCGAGGACTAAATTGACTACTTAAAACATATTCGAGAACCAAAATGACTAATAAAAAAGACATTTGTGGATCTGTTTGCAATTTTAATACATTCAGAGACTAATGTGACAGCGAGTTACACATTCAATGACTAAAATAACTATTTACCCTTTATTTTTTTAGTATATAAAATATATATATTTTTTATATACATAAAAAAAAAGAAAATTCTCAAAAATCTGGTGTGGCCAAGGCCACACCATGCCTCTACTTGTGTCCGTCCCTGATAGTAGGTTGTCATGTAATTTTTTTTTTGAATATATAGACAAAATGATAAATCATTAAATCTTATACATACAAATTGATGGAATTGAAATTCAAACCCTATCATAACATCCGACACTATCAATTTTAAAATTTCTAGAGTTATGTCATTTTTTCTAGTAGATCAAAAATAAAAGACTTATCAAACAAAAATAAAAACTCATCGAAAAGGAGGAAATCCACATCACCATTATTTATTTATTAATTTTTTGTGACAAAATCACCGTTATTTATTTATTCATCGCTTTCCTTGTCAAAAGCCTCGTGAGAGTGTATTACTGGTGCTAGGGGTAAGCGGATTAGAAAAATCCAATTGAACCGATGATCCAATCCAAACCGAAAAAACCGACTTTTTTGGTTCGGATTAAAAACCGAACCGAACCAATTGAAAACCGATGTGATTTGGTTCGGTTCTCGGTTCCGTTTTCAAATCCATTGGATTGAACCGAACCAAACCGATACCTATAATAGAATCAATTTTAACCTATATGTGATTAAAATAGCAACCAAACATGCTTCGATTTAGTTTTGGTTTTCAAATAATCGTTATATAAACATAGTGGGAACAACAAATATTGATATTTAAAAAGAGAACACAGTTTTTGCTTGTTTATGTAGATTTCTTGATCTGACATGTCCTAAATTTAACCTTATAACTATGCGAATTTAAGTTTTTATCTTTTTAACTATATGAATATAAGTTTTTGTAAATATAAGTTTTTGAAAATTTTATGAGTTTCGAACATGAACTGCGGTTCCTTTTTTATTTTGTACGATGATATTTGATTACGTATCGTCGAAAAAATAATAGTAAGAAAAATATTACAAAAAAATGCATTAAAAAACCGATTAAAGTATCCGAACCAAACCGATTAGTTTGGTTCGGTTTCATTTTTTAAAATAGGACAAACCGATCCAAACTGAATCAATTAAATATATATTGGTTCGAACTTTGGATTCATCAAAAACCGATCGAAACCGGTAATCGGTTTGGTTCGGTTTCATTTTTTAAAAATAGGACAAACCGATCCAAACCGAATCAATTAAATATATATTAGTTCGAATTTTGGATTCATAAAAAACCGATCGAAACCGGTCCAATTACACCTGGTGCCATAAATTGAATTAAACTAATCATAATCAACGACGTATATATATTAGGCTATCAATGTGAATACTTAAGTATCCAACTAGCCTTTCCCTATTGTACAACACACACGGTGAACAACAATGGCAGTACTTCATGGCAGTTGGGTTAAGGTCTGTTCTCTCTCCCTTTTTTGTTATTAAGTAATTACAATTCTAGCCCTTTGAATTTTATCTCTTTCACAGTCACTGTTGAATTTCACTTCACTGTTTAGCTTCTTGAATCATATGATTTCTTCTGCATATACAAATTTGGGGGTTTTAGTTTAGGGGTTCTTTCGTGATTTTGTGTGTGATGCTGATAGTGATAGATTACTGAGGTTTTCAATAGCATAACAATTTCAGGTCAAAATCAACTTCCCAAGTCTCAATTTTAACTATGACTAAAACAATTGGTTCAACCGTTTGATCAAACTATGTATTACTAGTCGTAGCTTAATTGGTAGCTATCAAGAGACGTTGTTGAAAGGGCCGTGATTCCCATTTCTCCCCACTTATACTGTGTGAGTGAAATTGAAGAGTTAAAATAATTTTTTTTTTTAAATTTTTTTGCTATGCATAGAGAGCCTTTTAAAGTGAAGAAGTATCATACAATATTGTTTATGGTGCATTGATAATTGAAAATTATTCGAAACTGTAACGATGACTGATGTTGTCATTTGTATTACTTGTCCAATATTGCGACCCAATTGATGTAATTTTGCCAAATTATTTTCTATTAAAAAAAAACTATTTATAATTGTTTTTCTTAATATTGTTAAATTAGCACCAATCAGTAAGGACATTGAGGGAGGACTATGACCTTTACTTAAAAGGTGACAATGTCAATTGTTGTTGAAGTTATAAACATTTTCAAACAACAATTATCAGTAGACCACATGAGATACTTCCTCACTCTAACAATCTCTTGCTGTCTTGCATATTATTTTGATATATGATTCAACCTCTTGCATATTAGTACACGCTTCCTTCAGTTCAAATATATACATGTTTTTGCTTATACTAGAGATAGGATTTCTCATGGATCATTTGATTAGGGAAATCACATGAAATTAACTTCTAGATTTTTTAGGTAACTAGGTTGCCATAAAAGAAATTGTTATAGTTTGGGTACCGGTCCGCCGTGTAGCTAGAGAAACTAATCTCTCAAACATTTATTACTCAAATTTAATTATCGAGTCCTTTGGTTAAGTTATAAAAAATCTGTGTTATCCTTTTTCTTTGGGGTCAATAATCTGTGTTATCTTCTATGAATTTTTTTGAATGTTAGAATTTTGATAAACTGGATAATATTATAAAATGTTTTCTTAGCCCATATATATAATATTTATGACTCTGAACATCAGGATAGTTATTTTTATGCTAAAGATTAATGAAATTCCCATAGAATTGTTAAAAGAAACATTCAGATTTTTTTAATTCTTGTGTCAGCTTGATCAAAGAGGAACCGCACAAGGAGCGAGAAGTTCACATGCTATTGCTGTAGTAGGACAAAAGGTCTATGCATTTGGTGGTGAGTTTGTGCCACGTGTCCCCGTTGATAACAAGTTACATGTGTACAACCTAGATACCTTGACATGGTCAGTAGCCAATGTATCTGGCGACACCCCACCACCACGTGTCGGTGTCACAATGGCTGCAGTTGGAGAAACCATCTATGTATTTGGTGGAAGAGATGTTGAACACACAGAGCTCAATGAACTCTATTCTTTCGATACTAAGACCAACAATTGGGCCTTGATTTCAAGTGGAGATATTGGGCCTCCTCACCGGAGCTACCACTCCATCACAGCTGATGATCGACGCGTGTATGTTTTTGGTGGTTGTGGGAACGCAGGTAGGCTCAATGACTTATGGGCCTTTGATACTGTTGATGGGAAGTGGGTGGAATTTCCATCTCCAGGGGAAAATTGCAAGGGAAGAGGTGGTCCGGGCCTAACAGTGGCCAAAGGAAAAATATGGGTTGTGTATGGTTTTGCTGGAATGGAAGTGGATGACGTGCATTGCTTTGATCTGACCCAAAAAACATGGGCCCAAGTAGAAACAAGTGGTCAGAAGCCAACAGCCCGTAGCGTGTTTTCCACTTTCAGGAGCGGAAAAGACATAATTGTATATGGTGGGGAGATAGACCCCAGTGACCAAGGTCACATGGGCGCTGGACAATTTTCAGGTGAGGTTTATGCATTAGACACTGAGACACTATTATGGACAAGGTTGGATGATAAGGTGGAATCTGGTGGCCATCCAGGGCCACGTGGGTGGTGCGCGTTTGCTGGTGCTTGCCGAGGTGGCCAAGAGGGATTATTGGTCTATGGTGGCAACTCTCCTAGTAATGACAGGCTTGATGACATTTTCTTCCTTGCTCTTGCTCAAAATTAGTGTAACTGCATATGTTACAGGGTAACTGCATAATGTGTGATGAGACGGCTGTATGACATGTGAACCAAGGTGTGTTTATGTTTGTGAATGTAGATGTGTGCTGGAATAAAACGGCAGCAAGTGTGTGAATGGATGATTTAGGCTTAGTTATTTATGTCTTTTGTTGAATTAAATGAGACTTTTTTAATTTCATGTTTGGTGGCAAACTTCTTGAATAGTATCATGAAAAAGTTTTTTGAAGTGAATATCTCATCCCTGTATTTTTTTTGTTCAGAAATAAAAAAAATGCTTAATACTGATGATTAATACAGTAAAATTTAAAATACATGTTGAAATCTTCATGATCCTTTCCTAGTCTCCATCTAGCACACTAAGGATTTTGCAAGTGCTAATAAACAAATGACAATTTGGTTTGATTAAAAAATGACATAGGTTAGTGTAGCTAATAAGGACAAACAAGAAATGCTTCATATCTAGTTGCTTTATTAAATCCAAGTTATGCAGTTGACCTTTTATGCAGAGCATCCTAGGAAACAATGATACATCTTCTTTCCATCAACTCCTCTTCAACCCCTTCATTTTGATCCCATCAAACTTAACAATGGCTACACTCACAAGTGATTTAGCAGAAAATGCTTCAACTTATGACAGAAAAAGTAAATTGAAGGAATTTGATGAGTCAAAGGTTGGTGACTTGGTGTCCAAGGACTTATAGAAAATGGAGTAACAAAAGTTCCACAAATGTTCTATTGTGGAGATTCTAATCTAAATGATGTCTCAATTAGTGAATCAAATTCAAAGCTTAGTATCCCCACAATTGACTTAACAGGAATCCATGATGATCCTGTTCTGAGAGATGAAGTTGTGAGAAAAGTTCAAAATGCTTGTGAGGAATGGGGATTCTTTCAAGTAATAAATCATGGAATTCGAAATCATGTTTTGGATGAGATGATCAAAGGAATTTGCAGGTTTCACCAACAAGATGCAAAGGTGAGGAAAGAGTACTACACCCGTGATTTCACCAAAAAAGTCGTTTATCTTTCAAATTTTACTCTTTTTCAAGACCCATCTGCTGATTGGAGGGATACACTTGGATTTTTTTGGGCACCTCATCTTCCCAAAGCTGAAGAACTACCAATAGTTTGCAGGTTTGTCATAATGTCACTTTATAAGTAAATGATCGATCTGTTCTAAGAAAAATATGAACTAAATGACACGCGGCAGAGTTTCACACATTCGTTTCTCGCTATTGTTTCTCACATCCATACAGTTACATTTTGTATGGTATCCTTACGATTTCAAACATAGATAAACTTACATCTTCACTCTTACTTCATCCCTAAGTAAATGAAAATTATGTAGCACTGATATTCAGATTGTTCAACACTTTTCTGATTGTTTGACATGTGTAGAGTTCGGCAAAACACTGAAACTTGTTATTACATATAATCACTTTTTCACCCTCAAAGTGTATTGTATGCCTGTGTCGATGTAATATTCAATGTTCATGTCTGTCATTGCTTCATAACAAACATTAGATGTTTATGTCCATCTAATATTTTAAAATGTGTCTCATAACTCATTAGTTTCGAATCATAAGAAATCTTTGCTATAACTTTACTTATAGTAGTTTTGTAATTGATGATGATATTGATCATATTATAATACTTGCAGCGATATTGTGACTGAATACTCAAAAGAAGTAACGACATTTAGTTCTTATTTGTATGAGTTATTGTCAGAAGCTCTTGGCCTTAATCGTTTTCACCTTAAAGAAATGAGCGGTACTGAAAGTTTTTTCCATGTGTGTCACTATTATCCACCATGCCCTGAGCCAGAGTTAACCATAGGCACTACCAAGCACTCAGATGCTAGCTTTATTACAATACTTTTGCAAGATCATATTGGTGGCTTACAAGTTCTTCATGACAACCAATGGTTTGATGTACCTCCCATTCATGGAGCTCTTGTAGTGAACATTGGCGATCTTCTACAGGTGAGTTCATCATACATCAAATTATCATATAATTTTATATAGACAAGCACAAATGACAACATTATATAGTTTTTTTTTTTTTTTTGACAAATCAACATTATATAGTTAGATATGGTGAATTGTAGAGTAATGAGATTTTTTGTGTTTTGTGTGTGCTAAAATGATAAAAAAGTAATACAGTCAAATAAAAATTTAATATTACCTATGATCAAATTTAATTTTTCTTTCTACAGCTTGTGAGTAATGACAAGTTTAAAAGTGTTGAGCACAGAGTTTTAGCAAACCATGTAGGCCCAAGAATTTCAATTGCATCTGTTTTTAGAACACATGATCATTCACCCGAGGATATGGAAAAAGTGATTGGTCCAATCAAAGAACTGTTATCTAAAGAAAGTCCACCAATATACAAAGATACTTCTTTCAAAGAGTTCTTGACACATCGTTTTACAAATGAAATTGGAGCTTCTGCACTATCACCCTATAAGTTGTGACTTATGAACAAATTTCATGTAATCTTTAGATTTATATTCTTGTATTTAAGATTGTTACACACAGAAGCAACTTGGTGTTTATTTTCGGTAAAACTATTGTTAAGCACTTAAGCTCTTGATGGTCTCTATCAATAATTTTTTCCCTCTTTGTAGATGAAGTAGTGACAAACACCACTTAAAAATCGCACACAACTGTGAGGTCCCGAGTTCGAACATGAGTGAAGATGTTCAACCTAACAAAGTCAACATTGTCAGTTGAACCTAGGCTTTACAAATGTTATAATTGAATATCATCCTCGTAAGTATCATCTGTGAACTACCCTGAGATTTGGTTCATCGATCATGATGTTGTTAATCCTTGATCATCTTTTCCTTTTGAGTATGCAACAGGACATCCCCAAATGATATGTGATCTCTAAAGTCATCAATCATCATGCCATTGTTTTGGCACCTTACGATTTGCCCTGTCAGTATCTATTTCAATTATTGACAACCTTTCAAAAAATTTGTTGATTCCTCAACAAATTTAATGACATTAGTCACCATAATATGAGCCATATCTGATACCTCTAGCAAGTTGACTTGTAGTTTATTGATTCAAGCAAGAACCACAATTTCTCTAGTCTTTAATACATCATAGTTTTTATTAAAGTGACCCAAATAATCATTTTACAATAGTCTTCAAGGAGATTTGAACTCCATTTTTTGCGGTTACAAGGAATGTAATTTTAGAGGAAACATGAACTTTACCAAGATATGTAGCAATAGAACCATCTATCTTCTTTGATGTAATGATATTCATCAATCTGTTACGAACTCCATAGATACATGGAATTATACCTTAACTTGATTCCAAACCAACTGACGTGACACGGCGGCAGGATCAAAATTGAAACCTAATGGCATATCTACAAGACTACAACCATGAATCCGAGGTGAGCAGACAATCTAAACATTGACTAGTGCAGCGATTGGATGTGCTATCACATGTAGTGGAAGTAGCGGTGAGTGAGGGTGACACACCAGAAAGAAGTCGTGCTCAAGTGGAAGCAGCAGTGAGTGAGGGTGACACACCATAGAAAGAAGTCGTGAGTGAGAGCGCATTGGAACAGGCGTTGTCGGTTGTGTCGAATGAGCACGGTGTAGGATTGTCTCCCAATAGGCTCTTCCTACGGATATTGATTGCCTGCAGTTGCAAAACAACACCATCCAATAAATCGAACCGATATCAATTAATCGAACCGATATCAATTTATGTCGGTTAATTTAACTTCTTAAAAAAAATTTACAAATGAAAAATATGCTAGAATAAGTTATTCCTTTATATACATATTTAAATATGAACATGAACAAATTATAGGTCACAATTACACATTCATGAATGTGAAGAGTGATGACAAAGAATACCATCCAATAAATAAATAAAACAAAGAACGATATAAAATCTGCCCATATCATAGATGCTATCAACCACCTTTGACTACTTCTCATCTGTTGGTTTCTCCACTTGCATGACTATTAATCCAGCTTATCTATTGAAAAAAAAAAAATATCCAGCTTATCTCATGCCCATGTATGTATGTATGTCTTTAATTAAATATTTGTGTAGTGAAAAGTCTTAGACTCTTGAATATTATTTTGAAGAGAGCAAATACTAAGAATGTCATGACAAAAATGGAAAAAACTTCAAGTATAAAACAATGGTTTTCATTTTCATTTCAATTGTGCCCACTTACGATGGCTTAAGAATTTGTGTTGATTAATAAAATTGGTTTAGAGACTTAAAATTAAATTTGAAATCTTCATAGCGATTAAGATATATTTAAATCACCAATTGTTAGTTGGTCCAATGGTAATTATCGCCGGATTTGATAAGGAGGACCATTATTTGATCCTTCGCAACTACGATCAGGATGAGACTAAAAACCAGATTAAGCCGTCCAGTGAATCAGATACCAATGATGAAAAAAAAACATTTAATTCAATAGTTTTATCCGGGTTAAAAAAGTATATAGTTTATTCAATGATGTAGCTATTAGCTAATGACAAACAAAAAATGATTCGTATCTACTAGTTGCTTAATTAAATCCAAGTTATGACAATAAACTTAGTTGACCTTTTATGCAGAGCAAATTAGGAAACAATGATATCTGTTTTTTCCATCAACTTCTCTTCCACCTCTTCATTTTAAATCCATCAAACTTTCTTTCATTTCAAAATTAATGCACACATAATAACCTCAAAATATTCTATGTGATGGCCACATTCACAAGTGATTTAGTAGGAAATTCTTCAATATATGACAGAAAAAGTGAACTAAAAGAATTTGATGAGTCAAAGGTTGGTGTCCAAGGACTAATAGAAAATGGAGTAACAAAAGTTCCACAAATGTTCTATTGTGGAAAGTCTAATCTCAATGATGTCTCAATCATTGAATCAAATTCAAAGCTAAGTATCCCTATAATTGACTTAACAGGGATCCATGATGATCCTGTTTTGAGAGATGAAGCTGTGAAAAAAGTTCTAAATGCATGTGAGAAGTGGGGATTCTTTCAAGTTATAAATCATGGAATTCTAATACATGTTTTGGATGAAATGATCAAAGGAATTTGTAGATTTCATCAACAAGATGCTAAGGTTAGGAAAGAATATTACACAAGAGATCTCACCAAAAAAGTTGCGTATCTTTCGAATTTTAGTCTTTACCAAGACCTATCTGCTGAGTGGAGGGACACACTTGCATTTTTCTGGGCACCTAATCCTCCCAAAGCTGATGAATTGCCACCAGTTTGCAGGTTTGTGATAATACAACTTTAAAACCACCAATTTAATAGATAGATAAGTATTTATTTGTTTTAACCCTTCGAATCTTAGAGAAAAAAGATTGAGTAATTTGGAATTCGATCAGAAGGTACATAAAGGGTGCGTTTGTTTTAGCTTTAAAAAAAATAGATTTTTCTTTGTATTTTTGAAAATAGATTTTATAAAATCGTTTTTCAAAATATTATAAGTTTTTTTATATTCATTTTTTCTAAATTTAAACACCAATTTTGACATTATATAACATAAACGTACATTATTGAAGATCAAAACATACTCAAAATCTCAATTTTTACAAAAAGTTGTATTTCAAAAATGATTTTTATGAAAATCTATTTGAAATAGCTTCAAAAAAAGTGATTTTTTTGAAATTTTGATATCTAAAAAAAATTTCAACAAAATGTTGAAATACCTAAAATGACATTCTAAGAATAACTATTCAAACCAAATTTTCATTTAAAGCTTTTATAAAAAGTTTCTTTGTAAAATTTTTTTACACAATTTTTTTTTACACTATAAGAATCTATTTTGAAAAAATCTATAACAAACGCACCCAAAGTTTGATCAATGATTGTTTTAATTGGATTCAAACTCGTGCACTCTCGATTGATTAGACCTTCCCTAAAACTAGTAGATATAATTATGTTTTCCCTCTTAAGTCGTCGGACCTGGATTTTCGGCTCTAAACACTTGACTCAGTTTCCTGTTGTAGTAAATTTTAGTCGTTTATTCGAGATCTAACAACTCAGATTACAAACACGCACAATAATACAATCTTGACAACAAATTTTAGAAATGACGGTACATATCTATTAGTTTGAAATGGAGTCATTGAGGATCGAACATAAAACCTCATGCATTCTACCTAAATCCCCCACCACCATAGAATAAACCTAATGACTTTTATGTATATTCAATTAAAGTATAATTTAATTTTTTTATTATAATTTGTTTCAATGAAAAAAAATCCAATTTTTCAAATTCAATAATTTTGTTGTTTTCACATTTATTTTGTATATATTTTTTTATTTTCTATTTTTCAAAAATATTTATTTTAACTTGGCATAAATATATCAACTTTTATTTCTACCTTTTTTTATAATGTTATTTAATTTAATTTTATCATAATTTATTTCAATAAATTTATATTACTTTTTAATATCTTTTGAATTTTCAATATTTTTTATCCATTATTTCAAATAGCACTGTGGCTAGAAATTCCACCTTTAAGGTGGATAAGTTGGAAGACCGGGGTTCGAACCCCGACCCCCTGCATATATAATGCAATATTCTGCCAACCGAGTTAACCTCACGAGACTTATTCATTAGTTTTTTTATAGCATAAATATCTAAACAAACTATATGTATTATATCATATTCTTTTTTTGATTTTTTGTGATATTTTATATTTAAAACCAAACTGTTAAAGTTGTTTAAATTATTTGTTACTTCTTTATCTTTTAACATTATATTTCAAAAGAAAAAAAAAAGAACTAAAGTATACTGACATAAAAAAAAAAACTCAAGTATTGCTCAAGTTAGATATCAAACTATGTTTTTTTGACACAAGCTAGATATCAAACTCGAATACTCTTGATTGGAAATTTAATTTTGAACTTAATCTTAAATTAAGAATTTTACTTTTAATTTAGAAATTTAAATGTTGCATAATTTAATTAAATTAAACTAATGAAGAAAACACAAATAATATGCCATATAATTTTTATTTTTATTGAATATTAGATAAATAACACACAATTTGTTTTCTCCCATTTTTGTCTTTTAAGTATGAGTCTTGAAGTCATATAACCAAAAACAACACAACTAAATACATATGTATGACACTGCCAACCAATTATGAAGTTTAAATTAAAAAATTAAAACTTTAATATATTATTAAATCATACACAATTCATTCATTTTCATCTCATATATTAAATATGACTGTTAAAGTCATGCATATCAATCACAAAAAACACTCATGACCATTTATTACATGTATCACACCATAAATATATTAAAATTCATTTTTCCCTTAATTTTTCATCTAATATTACGTGTATCATTATTTCTTTTATCTCTTGTTTATTTTCATATATTTCTTTTATCTTTTTTTCATCTTTTTTGCATACATTAATAAATATAAAAGATGTAAACCAAAAAAAAAAAAAATATAAAAGATAATTATGAAAATTTACGAAGTACATTGCTACTATAAAAACAAAAATATATATCCTCTAACTATTTACAATACTATTAAAATAAATTTATGTTCACTCAATATTTAAATAAATAAATAATAATTTTTTATAAATCTAACCCGGACAACGTGAAAAATATTTATGAAATTTAATTTTACCCTTTACCAATTCAAAATATCTAAAATTTAATTGATGTATAATATATTTATAACCAAATGAAAAAAAAGCTTTTTTTTAGCCAAAAAAATTTAAAATCTAAAATCCTTGCTTTAGTTGCTTGGCCCTTATGCCGTCGCTAATCACATTTAAAAACAATAACAATGGAAGTATCTGGATAAAGAATTCAATGAAACTTGAGTCTTTAATGTATAAGTGGTTATGTATAAACTATTTTATTTATACAATAAAAGAGGAAATCCGTTGCCGTTAGATCCATCACTAGTCCTATCAGAAACATCGTTTTCTTTGATGTTGGAGTTACCGTGATCACTGACTATTACCAGATCACAACAACAAAATCCGGATCTAATCCTGTCACAACAAGTCATCTGAGAAACATCATGTCTGTCGTTGTCTTCCAATTCCGGAGCACAACAAGGAAAAGATTTCTTCCAACATTCCTTACCGAAATAGATTAGACTGATTATAGCAGCGATTGACCATAGGACAAGGTTTCTGATCCACAATTTGGAGTTCATGATGCGTATCATCGTTGAACAAGTGAAACGAGTCAATGAGTATGAGTACACGTTTCTTATTACTAATTTTTAGAGTTTATGATGTATATCATCATAGTTGAACATGCGAGGTTTATGAAAACGGTGAAGATGAATTCTGCGGCATGAGCTTGTGTTCGTGCGAAGCTAAGAAAACGAAGAAAAACAACGATGCTGCAAACCTCAAGCACATAGATCAGCCCGTACAATAGTCCTCTAGCATTCTTATAATTGACAAATTCCTGATATGCTTTGACTCTTTCGATGAAGAGGAATGTTCCTAAAATGGCAATATGTTGAATTGTGATGACGATAAGATAAGCCGATTTCTCTGCTGGATGTGGTGCAGAAACCAACAATCGTTCTTCGTCTCCCATTGCAATTGTTTGAAAGTTGAAATTGAATGAAATGAATGGTTAATTGGAGGGAAAAAATAATTAAAAACCATCTCTTTTATAGCGCGGTACAATAGGAATTTGACGAAACGCACAAAACAATTTATGGAATCGATTTTCTTTATCAATTAATTATGTATGTTGAGTGTTACTTTTTATTTTATTTTTTGGGTACATGTAGGTATTGATAAAGTCATAACTCCAATTAGTTATATACTAGTGTTATGTTGATGATTGATAAGTTAAATATTTCTCAAGTTGATAAAAAGTGTAGGTACACGTGTAAGTGTGAGAACAAAATAGGTACATGTGTAAGTGGGAGAAGCTTCAAATTGATAAAGAATTAATCTCATTGAACCCTCTTGAGTTGGCCATTTAGTTTGAGTTGTTAGAGTTTGCTTTTTTAAAGATCAAGTTTGATTTTTATTAGTGTTAATTTTGGTGGATTAGTCTATATAAAAAATATTCCGACTTTAAACAAGGTTTCCGCAAGTGAATGGTAGAATTGGTCCTTTCAAATTAACTGATCTTTACAACAGTTCAAATGAAAAATATTCAGATGGAGAGTATTCACAAATCCAAATAAAAAATATTCACAAGTCAAATATTTCCATGAGAATGTTCATTGGAGAATATTCAAAGTCCAAAGTTGAGAAGGCAAGAGAGAAGATCTTATCTGTTTAATACGATATTTGTTATATGTGTTTCTCTTTGTCTTTTGATGATTTCAACACCTTACTATCACGGACGGATTTAAGTATATCACATTGGGGGCACCTGGCCCCACTTTATCTAATCATTTATTTAGTAAATACTTAATAATTTTACTTGTGTACCCACTAAAGATTAAGTAATGCCCCCACTTAGGGGGTGTTAGAATATGAGTATGCTTTAAAAGCTTGAGACCATGATGTGTGACATTAGATTATCAAAGAGTGTATTGACATAAATACTTTAAAATATAATGATATTAGAATATTATCATAAAATATGATAATTTTAGAAGGTGAAAAAGATGTTAATTTTTAAGGATTGGTGGTAGTCTAGTAGTCTATAGTACTGAAGTACCATGGTTGCCTTGTAGCATTTTTGCATCGGGAGGTCGGGGTTTTTGAAGCAAGCAGCTGAAGAATATTGGCTTGCATATTAGTAATATATCAATGTAGTTTTGCAATCTTCAATTATTTTTTTAATATATACCCATATATCAAAGGGAAACCAAGTTTAAGATAGTCACTTTTTTCTTAGTTTATCTTTTATTTAAATTATTTTATTTAACATTTTGTTACTTCTGTGTGAAATTCAATGACAATTTTTTACGGTACATTGATGCAATTTTTACGATATATAATTTTTGCCCCCATTAACTAAAATTTCTAGATCCGTCCCTGCTTACTATACATGTCGAAGCAATCATTTGACTTGCGGAAAAGGGACTATGCTTTCCCTGTGTACTTCGACATCTTTGTGGATCTTAAAAGAGTAAAATCTAATGACTCAAACCAAATGGTCAACTCAAGTGGGTTCATTGAGATTAATTCTTTATCAATTTGATGATTCTCACACTTACACACGTACCTACACTTTTTATCAATTTGAGAATATTTAACTTATCAATCAATATAACATTATTATATAACTAACTAGTCGCCGGCCCGTGCGATGCACGGATTCGGCGGAACGACATATGTATGTCAATTATGGTTGTTGCTTTAGATTAGCGGTATGGTATAAGGTAATTATAGAAATGTTTGATGTGAGTTCAAAGACTAAATCATACAAAGGGATTAACCAAATTAAATCAATGAATACAATCTCTATCCAACTAACGCTAGCCCGTGGTGTTGCAAGACTTTTGTGAAACGCCATAACAAAGCGAATCAAGTGAAGCATCACACCAAATTTTATAGTGGACCTTTCAAGATCCGTGTCATGTATAAAATTTAATTTTTGCCTAAGAGTATACTTAATATAATTATTGATAATGGGATAATACAATACAAAAGTGAACCACTCTATTGTTGGATGGTTCAGTCACATCGAATTTCATAGTTGAGTCTTCAAAGACCTGTGACATGTATAAAATTTAATTTTACCCTTTTTGTGTGCAATTAATATGGTTCTAAAGGACAACTATCAATTGATTAAAAAGAAAACTTCATTAAGACTTCAAACAAAATAGTTGACATCAAGGATCAAATCAAGTAAAGATAACTACATAAATACAGAAAAATAATATTTGATAATGTCAATTATTTGAATGCTCGATTAGGATGAAGTGATTTAGTTGTAAGCATTAAATAATTTAGAGATAGCACTAAGTTACGATTACAAAGTCTAAATTCTGCGCCACAAAGTAGTGTTGGCGCATACAGAAAAATAATATTTGATAATGCCAATTATTTGAATGCTCGATTAGGATGAAGTGATTTAGTTGCAAGCATTAAATAATTTAGAGATAGCACTAAATTACGATTACAAAGTATAAATTCATAGAAAAGAAAAATATATAGCATAAAAAGGATACATGCTTATAGCTTTAATCGTGCGTTGCACATGTTTTGTGGAACGCCATAATAAAACGAATCAAGTGAAGCATCACACCGAATTTTACAATGGAGCCTTCAAGACCCGTGATATGTATACAATTTAATTTTGACGTAACAACACACTTAATTTAATTATCTCATGTTTAGGTGTGTGTATCTCAAATAATATAAACTAAGTTGGTCAAATTTTCTCATGAGTAACACGTTAAGATGATGAAATTAAAAATCATTCATATAATCATTGATAATAGGATCAAGAAGTACATTGCATATTATTGCTGGATAGCTCAGTCACATCAAATTTTATGGTGGAACCTTCAAAGACCCGTGACATGTATAAAAATTTAATTTTTACCTTTTTTTGCTGCTCAATTAATATGATTATAAAGAAATGCGTTAAGATAATGAAATTAAAAATCATTCATATTGTCATTGATAATAGGATCAAGAAGTACATTGCATACGATTGTTGGATAGCTCAGTCATATCAAATTTTATAGTGGAACCTTTAAAGACCCGTGATATGTATAAAAATTTAAATTTTACCCTTTTTTCTTGCGCAATTAATATGTTTCTAAATGACAAACATCAATGAATTAAAAAGAAAACTTCATTAAGACAACAATCAAAATAGTTGAAACTAATCATGTGCCATAAAGTAGTGTTGCCGCATATAGAAAAATAATATCGGATAATGTCAATGCTTGGATGAAACAATGAACAAATAATTTTGATCGAGAAAGAGGCAAAGTAGATGAACCAACCCCCACAATCAAAACCACTCTTATGCAATAAATGTCTCTTGGGAGGATTAGAGATAGGATACTTGACATAGTGCGCAAATTTTTTAAAACTTTATGTAAGTAGAGCGCAGAAATTACAAACCTATTTATATGTAGCGCGTAAAAGTTAGTTAAATTCGAAACATTAACATTTAATTAAGAGTTCAATCACCCGTTATAAATATTTATTTAGAAGAGCCATTAGATGTTATAGAAAGGTTTACGATACATCTTTATAGATTAAAATAAGACATTCTTAGTTCAAGAGAAGTAGTAGTGTTTTGTTAAACACGCTACAAATCCCTACGGAGACCCATCAATTTTTATTAAGTTAGTACACTTGTACACCATAAAATTGACCATGTTATAGTGGTAATTGAACACTCTTAACTTAATAGATTCTTTCAAGTTGCGAGGTAGAAGAGATTTAGGGTGGTTAAAAGTCTATCATATTAGTGCTATATGTTAACTTTTGTTGTAAAAATGCAAATTGTTGGTCATTATTTTCATTCATCCAAGTTAACAATTTTTTTTTTTCCACATTGTGTTGCTTTCAAGCAAGAAAGTTCCACCGAGATTAAATTGCAATGTAGAGGTCATCTCTGCCTCAAACAACTCAATTATTGTTGCTTCTTTTACTGCAAAACAGTTGTCATGTTCATCTCTCTTTGGATTGTTATTGATGTGAACATAAATCGGTCATTAGCAAATAATAGGCAAAAACATATCAATATAAAAGATTTTATCCAATCATTCAATACTCAACATAAAGTCTAAAGTGACATTTGAAATATTATCTCTAGCAAAACAACCATACGGACTTAACCAAACATCAATCATAAAATTCCATTTAATGGGAACTGTAAAAAACAAATAGGATTTTAATTTTTTTGTTAAGGGTAAAACTGTAATTTTAAAAAATATTGGGACAAAACTATAATTTTCAAAAAAAAAAATAGAAGCAAATTTGAAATTTTTAAAAAAATTAGGATTCAAAATGCAATTTATAAAAGTAAAGAGGTCAAAACGGAAATAATAAAAGTGTGGGGTGTAAATGTAAATATATAAAGTACTGGGGCAAAACTGTAATTTTATAGTATGTTGCTGATGTGGCTGGAGTGACGTGGCGGATGATGTGGATGTTGAGGTGTAAATAATGACGTGGCGATATGGTACACGTGGCCGACAATGAATGGATGACATGAGTTAGATGATGTCATGATGACATCATCGATAACATAAGGTAGTAGGGTTTTGGAAGGGGTATTAGGGTTTACCCCATCCAACCTTTTTTATATTGTAAGATTGGAATTATGACTTTATCAATACATATATGTACCCAGAAAATAAAAAGTAACACTCAACATACGCATTTAATTGACGAAGAAAATCAATTCCATAAGTTGTTTTGTGCATTTCTTCAAATTTCGTTTCGTCAAATTCCTATTGTACAGCGCTATATAAGAGATGACTTTTGATTTTTTTTCCCTCCAATTAACTATTCATTTCATTCAATTTCAACTTTCAAACGATTGCAATGGGAGACAGAAACACTGAAGAACCATTGCTGGTTTCTGCACCACATCCAGCAGAGAAATCGGCTTATCTTATCGTCATCACAATTCAACATATTGACATTTTAGGAACATTCCTCTTCATCGAAAGAGTAAAAGCATATCAGGAATTTGTCAATTATAAGAATGCTAGAGGATTGTTGTACGGGCTGATCTATGTGCTTGAGGTTTGCAGCATCGTTGCTTTTCTTCGTTTCCTTAGCTTCGCACGAACACAAGCTCATGCCGCAGAATTCATCTTCACCGTTTTCATAAACCTCGCCTGTTCAACTATGATGATATACATCATAAACTCTAGAAGGTAGTGATAAGAAAAGTATACTCATACTCGACAGAGCCAGATTTTGAGTGCCCTGTGCAAGTTATAGTTTTGGTTTTTCATTTTTTGTAAGTCACATCAAAATATATAATGTGAAAGAAAAGTAAAAATTATATCTTCAATTGTTATAATTCTTCTGATAACTTTTAATTTTTTAAATAGATTTTACTATCCAAATCATAAGAGTTTAAGTCTAGTTTAAAATTTAGTTTTAATATTTAATTTGTTCATTTTATAACTCGAACAGACGAATGCACGCACATGCGAGTGCACGCACGCACATACATTTGCACTAAGTAAAAAAAACTGTTGCCCCTAAAATTTTGGTGCCCTGTACAGTCGCTCCTCTCGAACATCCTCCGGATACTCGGTGAAGATGAACTCCAGAGCATGAGCATCTACTCTTGCAAAGGTTAGCAAGCGTAGAAAAGTAAGAGCGCTAGAATCTTCAACAACATATATCAATCCATCCTCTAGCCAATACGATAATCCACAAATTCCTTGTAATTTTCACTCTTTCCACCGTGAGAAAGGTTCCTAGAATGACAATGTGTTGAATAGTGATGATGGCAACAATAGATTAATTTCCAATACTATAACTTTTAATTTTTTAAATAGATTAATTTTCCTATCAAAATCACAATAGTCTAAGTTTATTTTGAAATTTAATCATAATAATTATTTAATTAATAATTTTAACACACGCATATACAATACAACACACTAAATAAAAAAAAATTGGTATCCAAATATTTTGATGCCATGTGTAGTCGCTCCTTTTGAACACACTCTGAAACCCTCTGATTGTAACTAAGAGGAACACTAGAATGTGTGCTAGTACAACTTTACTACAGTGTAGCTGCACTGCATCTTGCACCTTAGCTATAAGTAGCTAAATTGTACTCTTTTACAAAGTTAAGTGAATAATAATGGTTTCAGTCACATTTTTCTTCTCTCATTTCCTATACTTTAATAAGTACATTGAATGCTTTGGTTGTTAATATCCTTATTTAACTTTTTGGTTCCTTATATATAGTCGGAGATCCTCTATACTTGAAATTATGTCTTTGATGAATTCCTAATGATAACAATTACTTGTAGTGATATTGTGAATGAATACACAAAAGAAGTAACGGCACTCGTCTCTTCTTTGTTTGAGTTATTGTCAGAGGCTCTTGGTCTTAATCGTTTTCACCTCAAAGAAATGGGTGCTGCTGAAAGTTTTTTTCATTTATGTCACTATTACCCACCATGTCCAGAGCCAGAGTTGACCATAGGCACTACCAAGCACTCAGATGCTAGCTTTATTACACTACTCTTGCAAGATCAAATTGGTGGCTTACAAGTTCTTCATGATAATCAATGGATTGATGTACCTCCCATTCATGGAGCTCTTGTAGTGAACATTGGAGATCTTTTACAAGTGAGTTCAGTATGCATATAATTAGAATATTGGGTTAATAGACTGTTACCCCCTGCTAATTGAGTGTGTTTTGCGCTATCCTTGTTAATTTTTTTTTTTTAAGATTCTCCTCTTACAAAGTAAATTTTTTTAAGTGTCCCTTGGATGCACTTTTTAAATCGATTATTTTGTTTAACCGATTTAAAAAGTGTAATTTCCTTGCTTACAAAGCAGGACAAGGGGGAAACAAAAAAATTTACTTTGCAAGAGAGAATCTTCAAGAAATTTTTAGCAGCACGCAAAACACGTTCACTTAGCAGGGGTAGCAACCTATTAATTAACTCTAGAATATTCATTTTGCTTAGTAGATTTTATTTAGATACCGATATTTTTTATTTGTTTTGTTTGTTTGTTTTGGGTGTGTTAGTTACTTAGTTTTGAAACTTAAACCGGTAATTTTTATTCAAAGTTATTAATGATAATTTTAAGTGTTGTAGAAAACTTAAATCAGTAATATTTATCAAATGTTACTAATTACTAATAGTATTCTGGTATGATATTAAAATCTTGTATAAATTAAAATATTGATTTCAAGTGGTTAATAAACTAGGACGAATTGTTCGAGAAAATCTGAGTTTGATTTCTAGTGATAATAAATCTTGACTCGATTTTACTTACCTTGCAGCTGAACTCTAAGTTATCATTCATCACATGATTAATACAAAAATAAAAACTTTTTACATAGGCTTTACATAACTGTTGTGAATTCGGACTGAACCACACTAATAATCTTTAGTGTGTGAAGCAAATTGAATTGAGCAATCAAACAAATAAGAATAGCAATAGTAATCACAAACAATAACAACGGCGAAAAGTAAAAGACACGTTCGTTTGTTTACCCGGTTCGGTGTTATTGAACCTACGTCAGGGGGAGAGGGCAGCTCTCCTTTCTTCCTTATCAATCAAATATCTCGGTTACAATGAAATCCCAACAACAAGGGTTACAAGAGATAGTCTTCAAACCTATTCTACCCAAGTCCCGAATTTCTTCCCGTGACCAAGAAATTCAATTACAAAGTATTCCAAGGTGTTGAAACAATTCCCAATCCCTAGAATTATTGCTAAGAGAAATTCTCTATAAACCCTAGTCTTTTGATTGGCTACAAACCCTAAAAAACCACTTAAAAAAGTCAAAAAACGCACAACCAATATATAGGCTCGCGCAGCCACGCCTGGGCGCAGCCTCCCACGCCTAGGCGTAAACAGGCAGAACTGATCCCAGCATTGCACGCCTGGGCGCAGCACCTCACGCCCTGTCGCAGAATCTCACGCCTGGGCGTAAATTGGCAGAAGCTCCCAAAAAACATGATTTTCTGATTTTCACGATTTCAAGGCAATATTCAACAATTCTCCACCTTGCCTTTAAATCGATGGTGATGCCAACTTCCCATCAACCACCATGCTGCCCTCTCCAACCTTCGTCTACTCTTCAACGAAGTTAATCAAGTCCAAGCAATGCTTGAACTTAGCTCTTGGTAACGATTTGGTGAACATGTCTGCTGGATTCTCCTCTGATGCAACTTTCTCCACCATGATTTCCTTTGTCTCAATCATGTCTCTAACAAAGTGCAACCGGATGTCGATGTGCTTTGTCCTTTCATGATACACCTGTTGATTTGCCAAATGAATGGCGCTCTGACTGTCACAATGTATCTTCACACACCCTTGACCAATCCCCATTTCTCCAATCATACCTTTCAGCCATATGACTTCCTTGACCCCTTCAACAAGGGCTATGTACTCCGCTTGAGTCGTCGACAAGGCTACAACTGATTGTTGATTTGCCTTCCATGTTACTGCTGTACCAAACAATGTAAACACAAAACCAGACAGAGACTTTCTGGTGTCTACATTACCTGCATAGTCCGCATCCACATAACCCTCCAAAGCATCATTACCTGGATCTGTCCTAGTATACTTGAGACCACCTTTCAAGGTTCCATTCAAATACCTCAACACCCACTTCAAAGCTTGCCAATGAACCGGACCGGGATTTGCCATAAACCAACTTACCACACTGATTGCATATGATAAATCAGGTCTACTACAAACCATGTCATACATGATGCTTCCAACCCCACTTGCATAGGGAGTACTTTCCATCATCCTCTTCTCATCCTCGGATTGAGGACACTGCTTGACTGACAACTTCGAATGGTGACCAAGTGGGGTATTCACTATCTTAGAATCTTTCATTCTAAACCCCTCCACCACTTTCTTCAAATAATCATGCTGAGATAAGAACAACACACCTTTACTCCGATCCCTCACAATATCCATACCAAGTATCTTCTTCGCATTACCAAGATCCTTCATCTCAAATTCACCATTAAGTTTCACCTTGAGCTGTTGAATCTCATGCTTGTCAGAACTTGCAATAAGAATATCATCTACATATAGAAGGAGGTAGAGAATGACTTTCTCATTCCTCTTCATCACGTACACACAACTGTCATAGTTGCTTATCACAAAACCAGTCTTCAATAAGAATTCATCAAACCGACGATACCACTGCCTTGGACTCTGCTTCAACCCATACAAAGATTTCTTCAACAAACAAACTATAGAGTTGTCTTCCACAAAACCTTCAGGTTGTTGCATGTAGATTGTCTCTTCTAATTCACCATGCAAGAAAGCGGTCTTCACATCCATCTGTTCTAACTCAAGATCATACATGTTCACAATTTCCATAAGTACCCTTATAGAACAATGCTTCACCACAGGTGAGAATATTTCATTATAGTCAATTCCTTCCACCTGTGTAAAACCCTTGGTTACAAGTCTTGCTTTATACATTGGTGCTTCGACCCCTGGTATACCTTCTTTTCTCTTGAACACCCACTTGTTACCAACTACCCTTTTGTTCTTAGGTAGTGGAACAAGCTCCCAAGTCTGGTTCTTCTCCAATGAAAGCATTTCCTCTTCCATTGCCTTCAGCCAGTCTTTACTATCTATGCTTTCTGATGCTTCCCTGAAGTTCTTTGGTTCTGAGTTTTGCACCTCTTCAGCTGCATTCAAAGCATAACAAATAAGGTCAGCATAACCGTATCTATTAGGCGGAGTAATAACTCTCCTCTCCCTATCTCTTGCTAGCTGATAGTCCGGAGCAGTTATTGTTTGGCTTCCACTCTCCACAGGTACTTGAGTCTCATATTCCTCTTCTTCTCTCTCATCAGTGGAAGGCTCCACCTCAAACTGAATTCTCTCTATCCCCGTTTCTGGTCTAGTCTACAGGTCTTTGCGCTTCATCCCCATACGGGTCTCATCAAAAGTAACATCCTTGCTATAATAAATTTAGATCCTCCAGGTTCCATCTTCCACAGCTTGTAACCTTTCACACCTTCAGGATAACCAATGAACACACAATTTATAGCTCTAGCATCAAGTTTATCTTGTCTGACATGTGCATACGCTATAGCTCCAAAGACTTTCAAGTTGGAGTAGTCTGCCGGCCTGCCACTCCAAACCTCCATAGGTGTCTTCAGATCAATACTTGTTGATGGACATCTGATGATCAAATATGCTGCAGTACTAACAGCTTCTCCCCAGAAACTTTTCGGTAGTCCAGCTCCCAACAACATACACCTCACCCGTTCCAACAAGGTCCTGTTTATTCTTTCAGCAAGACCATTCTGCTGCGGTGTGTATGCAACAGTTCTATGCCTCTTTATACCTTTATTCCTGCAAAACTCATTAAACTGCTCTGAAACAAACTCCAGGCCATTGTCAGTTCTCAAAACTTTCAGTTTAGTTCCAGTTTGATTTTCTATTAGAGTATGCCAATCCTTAAACTTTTCAAAAGTGTCACTCTTATTTTTAATAATGTGAATCCATACCCTTCTAGAATAATCATCAATAATGCTAAGAAAATATGAACCTCCCCCATGAGTGGAAACAGACGCTGGACCCCAAAGGTCCGAGTGAACATACTTAAATGGTCTACTAGATTTATGCACTCCCACCCCAAACTTCACCTTGTGTTGTTTTCCTAGTGTGCAGTTATCACAAAAAATCTAGTTTGTTCAATTTCTCTTTTCCTAGCAAGCCCCTCTTTAACTAATTCAACTAAACCTCTTTCACTGACATGCCCTAACCTCACATGCCATAGTTTAGTTATGTCCTAAGTTTTTACACTAACAACTAATGCATTAGAAATAACAGTGGAACCATCTAAAATATAAAGACCATTAATTTTAGACCCTTTAGCTATTACTAATGCACCAAGAGAAATTCTCATCACTCCACGTTCAATTCTAGTGCAATACTCTAGACCATCAAACATGCTTATGGAAATTAAATTTCTCTTAAGTTCAGGGATATACCTCATATTCTTCAAAAGAAAGTCACGGTCATCAAACATTTTCAGTCGGATAGAAGCCAAACCTTGAATCTTGCACGCCTTATTGTTACCAAGACGCACAACTCCACATTCTTTCAATTCCAAGGTTTCAAAGTACTCCTTTCTCGGACAGATGTGATATGACCATCCTGATTCCATGACCCAGCTTTTCTCAGGTTCCCAATTAGTCACAGTTAGTGCTCCTGCACTCTCATAACCTTCCTCTTCACTAACAGCTATCTGAGCAGACGAACTACCACCATTACCGCCACCGCCCCCTCTCTGAGGACAGTCCTTCTTGAAGTGACCTGGTGTGTGGCAATGATAACACTTGAATTTTGTTGTGTCACCATTACCTCTAGGCCTAGACTTAGACATATGCTTCTTCCCCTTTCCTTTACCGTGATTCTCACTCCTGCCCCGTGAGATATTCAATCCTTCTCCACTATCATCAACCTTCAAGTCTCTAAACCTTGTCAGTTCCTTGGTTCTCAGAGCCGATTGGACTTCTTCCAAGGTGATAGTGCCCTCTTTGCCATAAAGCAAAGCATCCTTGAGATTCTCTAGTGACTTTGGAAACGCACACAACAAATGGAAAGTCTTATCCTCATCTTTAAGAACTACATCGATGTTCGCCAAATCGTCGACAATTTTGCCGAACTCCGCCAATTGCTCCACCATTGGCTTGTTATCAACCATACGGAAAAAGTACAGTTGTTGTTTCAGTAGTTGCTTATGTGCCAGGGACATGGTCATATACAATGAGTCAAATTTGGTCCACATCTCAACCGCATTCTTCTCCTTGGCAACCTCCTTTAGCACCTTGTCACCGAGGCACAAAATAATAGCACTATGTGCTTTCTCATCCATCTCGGTCTTCTCCGCATCAGAGAAAGTTGCCGACATCGGTGTCGCACCCTTTAACGCCTCTACACATTTTTGTTGAGTTAGTATTGCCCTCATCTTTACCTTCCACAAACCGAAGTCGTTACTCCCGGTAAATTTCTTGATGTCCCACTTAGAACCCATGATACTCAATTCGTCTGATCCTTTGCCCCACGGTGGGCGCCAATTGTTGTGAATTCGGACTGAACCACACCAATAACCTTTAGTGTGTGAAGCAAATTGAATTGAGCAATCAAACAAACAAGAATAGCAATAGTAATCACAAACAATAACAACGGTGAAAAGCAAAAGACACGTTCGTTTGTTTACCCGGTTCGGTGTTAATGAACCTACGTCCGGGGGAGAGGGCAACTCTCCTTTCTTCCTTATCAATCAAATATCTCGGTTACAATGAAATCCCAACAACAAGGGTTACAAGAGATAGTCTTCAAACCTATTCTACCCAAGTCCCGAATTTCTTCCCGTGACCAAGAAATTCAATTACAAAGTATTCCAAGGTGTTGAAACAATTCCCAATCCCTAGAATTATTGCCAAGAGAAATTCTCTATAAACCCTAGTCTTTTGATTGGCTACAAACCCTAAAAAACCACTTAAAAAAGTCAGAAAACGCACAACCAATATATAGGCTCGCGCACCCACGCCTGGGCGCAGCCTCCCATGCCTGGGCGTAAACAGGCAGAACTGATCACATCATTGCACGCTTGGGCGCAGCACCTCACGCCCTGGCGCAGAATCTCACGCCTGAACGTAAATTGACAGAAGCTCCCAAAAAACATGATTTTCTGATTTTCACGATTTCAAAGCAATATTCAACAATAACATTTGTTGAAATGTTACTAAAATGAGATAATGACATTGTGAAAAATGTTACTATATCTCAATTTTGTTGTACTGTTACAAGGTTATCATCTCTCTTCTTTAAGTATAATGTCAAAAAATGCAGCACAAAGATCCTATAATTAAATATCAAAAAATTGAATATTGCCTAACTATGATCAATTTTAATTTTTTCTTCTACAGCTAGTGAGTAATGACAAGTTCACAAGTGTTCAACACAGAGTTTTAGCAAAACATGTAGGTCCAAGAATTTCAGTTGCATCCATTTTTAGAACAAATAATCATTCACTTGGTGCTATGGAAAATGTGATTGGTCCAATCAAGGAATTGTTATCAAAAGAAAGTCCACCAATATACAGAAATACTTCTTTTAAAGAGTATATGACACATCGTTTAGCAAATGGCCTTGGAATTTCTTCACTATCACCCTTCAAGTTGTGATTTATGAACAAATTGTATGCAATCTTGGGATTCATATTCTTGGATCTAAGCTCTTTTTGTAAGTTCTTCTCTGAATTCCTTAATAATATAACTTAGAAACTATGTAATTTTGAACCTTTTGAGCTTTGTTTGATTTTCCATGTGTAATAAGTGCATAAGCCATGTTTGGAATACTATATTATCTTACTAAAACAACATTTAATTTGATAAAGTATGGTCAACTTTTATAACAAAAAAAAATATTGGTTACGAGATAAGATTCATTTTGATGATGGATGAGAGCTGCAAACATGGTGGAGAAAAGGAATTTGTAAAATTATCAGTTATTTAACGCTCAAGTTAATAACAACTTAATATGAGTGTACTTAGAGGGTGAGTGCATAGACACATATATAGGCGTGGGAATGCATGCGAATGTGCATAACAACCTTGTTAGCTCCTTTACGTGAGTGGAATTGAGAATAATATATCACAAGGCGTCATTGAGAATAACACGCACGGGTGGCCAATCAAATATTGACCACTTAGCAGTCCTTTGATTGAAGCAAGAGACCTATTCTGCTATTTAAGTAACGGGTGATATTAACAAAAAATTTTAAAAATTTCACATTTGTATAACGTTTACTATTTAAATAACGAAAGATATAAATGCTACACAAAGTCTTAGCACAACATGTAGGCCCAAAAATTTCAATTGCATCTGTTTTGGTTTTTTTTTTTGAAGTCATCTGTTTTCGTTTTTAGAACACATGAAACTAAAAGGGTATGCCAAATGTAATGAGTGAAATCAATGAATTGTTATATATAAAGAAAATCAATATATAGAAATGTTTCTTTCAAAGAGTTCTTGCACATCGTTTTACAAACGGCATTGGATTTTCTGCACTATCACACAAGTTGTGAGTTATGAACAAATTTCATACCTTGTCAAGAAAAAAAAATTGCATACAATCTTTGCCTGTTTGTTTTTTCATATTCATGGATATTTCAATGTTGTATTTAAGAAAATTGATTTTGTCATCTAAATTAAAAAAAAAAAGTTAGTAATGTAGTTTGGATTGAATCAAAAATAAATTGATGGATTCAATCAAAAAAGGATTAGATGTTCACTTTGGTAAATCTATTTGTGTCCATTTGAATTGACTTATTTTTATGTTTATGTAAATAAATATGTTTTTATGTTTTATTCATTTTCTTGTTAAAGTAATTTATGAAAAAATAATTATGATGATATAATTTTTGTTAGTGAAAACTTATTAATTAACATAATTTATTTACATAAACTAATTTTTTATAAATTAAAAAATAAATCAATTCAAATGGATGGCCGTGTATGATAGCATTTCTCATAATCTTTATTGTAGATTACAAACTTTTTTAGAAGTTAATCAACGTAAGACTCAAATTCTTCCCTTAAAATTTCTATTTTGTCTTTGAATATAAATTTCGAAACGCGTTTTCCGAAGTTTTTGTAGTTTAAATTCATCAAAACTTTGGGAAATGCGTTATGAAGTTCGTATTTAAGACAAAAGAAAATTCAAAAAACGTATTCTAAAATTTTTATTCAAAGACAAAAAATAAAATTTCAACAGAAGGGGGGAAAGAGTTTGGGGGTGGGGGGAGAGGGAGAAACTTTGATAGCATAATGAGAGGCCCAAAGCCGAAGCAACCATGAAGAGAGGCCAATCCAAAAACTAACCTATTACTATTAGTAGCATTTGTTTTAAGTTTAGTGAATTTATTTCTGGAAGAAGTTTTATTTATAATTTAAAAAAAAAATATTTGATTAACATTTATAATAAGGTTTTTAATAGGTAGTTGCACATGAATTTACTTTTATTTTTTTGAGAACTTTTATTCCCATCATTTTCTTTTTTAACTCCAGTTCTTACATATAAAATACGATATTTCTATCAATTGAGTTAACCTTATGGACATTCTTTTTTGAATTTTTTTTTCAAATAGTTTAGTGATTAGAAATCCAACCTTGTCCTATAAGTCATAGCTCAATTGGCAAAATTTGTCTAAATTGCAAGGCATGGACGTCATAACCAGGGTTCGAACCCTGACTCTCTCACTTGTGTGAGAATTTCTTATATTCACTTTGCCAATTCTTCTATGTACAAAAATAAAATAAAAAAATCCAACCTTTAAGATGGATAAGTGGGATCACCGATAACGATGTTTGAGATCTCCTGTATATATAATGCAATGTCCTACCAATTGAGTTAAGCTCATGAGACATTATTTTTTCTTTATATCCACAACATAATGATAATTATTAAAATGAAATTTACATGATAAATAAATAAAAGTTCTAAATTAGAGCTTGCAATATCACTAATATCTTGACCAAATAATGAATCTCTATTATATACATAGCGAGATTTTCACGGAGCTTTCTCGTGCATTCTTAAGAAAAATTGCTTATGTGGCATTCAATAATAATTCAATAAGAGTTTTTACTTAGGTGGCATTCAATTAGAGTGTTTTTTTTTTGTATCTTCTCAAACCTATTATTTCTTTTAAAAAAATAAAATTACTGGATATATACAATTAAATTAATTAATCGGATATATATAAGATAATATAAAGTTGCACAACTAAAATTCCTAAGATTCAAATTTACATTGACGAATTGAAATTTGAATTTCGAATGTGGAAGTTATCCATAAATTCATATTTTGTCATTGGGATTACTTATTCAAAATTCTATTTAGCTCGATGAAACATATGATCCCCATGATGAAAATTGTATGTAGATGATAGTGAGAACTGAGCACGAGAGTTTTATTGATATCCATTAAAAACAAAATAGCATTAACAATTTTTTATCGATAGAACCCCTATAGAGTTTTGTAACGGAGGCGGGAGAGAGAGAGATAGAGAAATAGAGAAATAGAGAGAGAGAGAGAGAGAGAGAGAGAGAGAGAGAGAGAGAGAGAGAGAGAGAGAGAGAGAGAGAGAGAGAGAGAGAGAGAGAGAGAGAGAGAGAGAGAGAGAGAGAGAGAGAAGCGGGGGTGGATTTCTCGGTGGTATAAAATGAAAAATCGGAAGCACTTTCCGCCCAACTATTAAAAATACACACTGACTAATTAAAATTTAAATTCTAATTGTAGGGCTTATCCATATTTTGATATTTTATTACGGAGATCCTTTATTCAAAATTTTATTTAGCACGATGAAAATTTGTTCACCATGAAGAAAAATGTATGTAGCAGATAGTGATAAATGAGCACAAAATTTTTATTCATATTCATTATAAAAACAATATAGAATTACCAACTTTTTTTTGTTGTTGATGGAACCCCTATAAAATCGTGTAACTGAGACGAGAGAGAGAGAGAGAGAGAGAGAGAGAGAGAGAGAGAGAGAGAGAGAGAGAGAGAGAGAGAGAGAGAAAATCTCTCAATGATAATAATGGGAAACAAAAAACATTTCTCACCACACTATTAAAAATATATATTGACTAATTAAAATTTGAATTCCGACTACATGAGTTTTTCCATATTATGTGTACATCGCACTTTCACTATAATTTTAATTTTTTATAATCAATGAGTTTTTTATTTATAATTTCGATTTTAAGTTTTCCATAAACATTCGTTCAAATCTTTGTGGATGCTAATTTATCAATGTGAGTGAAGATTCATACATAAATTTTTCCATTTGATGCTCAAACATGAAAATTGATTATTTGTAGTAAAATGACAAAAAATAGTTTGGGCATAGGAACACGGTCAAAATATGTTAATATTCATTTGAAAAATATTATAAAATTTACAATTATTTTTTTGTTGATGGAGTCCCTATAGAGACATGAGAGAGAGGGAGGGAGAGAGAATCTCATAGTGTTGCTGAACGGGGAATGAGTGAGTACTTCTCATCCTACTATGTCCTTGTAACATCCTTAAACACATATCGCATTTTCATACTCAAGTAAATTAAATAAAATCAATTTCATAAATAATTGAAAGAAAAATATATACAACATTCAAAATAATATAAAATGAAAAATGACATAGACAACCTTCAAAAGAAAATGAAGAATATAAGCAAATCAATATTATTAAAAATGAAAATGATCTTGTGGGAGAAATATAGAAATAGTGAGAGAGAGAGAGAGAGAGAGAGAGAGAGAGAGAGAGAGAGACACGGAGAGAGAGATAGAATCTCTCACGGATGTAGAATGAGAAACGCGTAACACTTTCGATCTCACTATTAAAAATGCACATAGATTAATTAAATTTTCATTTTAAAATGAACTTTATAATTATTTTATATTTAAAGAGTCACTATGAAAGAAAGAATCTATCTCTTAATAGTGTATAACGGGAAGCGAAGTGATATTCTTCATCTCGCTTTATCCTATAACATTGTTAAATATATATCATGCAAAATCTATATCAATTTTATCTTACCATTTTTAACTAAATTGTTCAAATAATATATATTAAAATAAGGATTTAATTCGTATGCACTGACAATGTAAAATAATTTTACACTGTCAACCAATGACAACCATGTATTCTGCCACGTCACCCCACTTTCTTCATAAGACATGGAAGATGGGTGGTTTCTTATTGGACGATCGTGTAAAATTATTTTACACCGTCGGTACATATCAATTAAACTCTTAAAATAAACACATAAATAATATTAAAAAAAAGAATAATCCCGTGCACGGTACGGGCTAACATACTAGTATTTATTATTTGAGTTAATACTTACCAATTCAAATTGAGTTTATTTTTTTTTGTCAACCAAATTGAGCCATTTTATATATCTACTTATTCGAGACTCTAACATAAACAATTTTTTCGTTTAAATTTGACTCAAACTTATGCAAACATTGAAAACTCAAAATATGTATTTTTTAATTTTTTTTTATTTTCCTTTCCTGCACTTTATGGAGTATATTCTTCCAGAAGATTGACGTTAATCCTTTCATTTGATATATCCATATGGAATACTTTTCTAGAAAAATATCGTAGGCATTAAACAAGTGGGCCTTTTTATTTATATTTTTCCTATAAACTTTCATTTGTTTTTTATAGGATAATTAATTTTTTATAGAAAGAGAATTTAAGAGATACCCTGACCCAAAACATATTTCTCAACATAAAATTATTTTTAGAGACTTTGAGGCGGCCACATATGATTATACTTTGTGGTTCTGGACTTTTCTATACCCAGAGATTTTCTAAATGAATTGAATATCCAACGACTACTAATTATATTGGTTGAATAGTTGAATTCAAATAGGAATTATAATTTAGCATTTATTGAAGATCACAAATATAATCCTCTCTGTGAACATAGCTATCATCAGTTAATAAGAATGTTGGAATCAAAATTAAAATATCATTTATTTATATATAAAAGTGAAATTTATCCATTAAATTATTTGACAACAAAAATAAAATAAAATACCATAAACACAATGACGTGGCAAGATATTACCATATGATTTGAGCTTGAGCTTCCTTGTATATATTTTAGGCTAAATAAATAGTTAAAAATTTAGCAAATAAAGTGGTAGTATAGTAAAAATTACGAAGGAAATGATTCTTGTGCAGTCGCTATAATGTAGTCAATGCATTACATCCATCTGATTAAAATTTAACAGTTCAGATTTAAAAACAGTTTTAATATTTTAAAATCTAAAAATTCTGATATTTAAATATAAACCGTTTAATCTCAATTAAACGAACTTTATTTCACTGACTGCACTCAATCCATATCCTATTATTATGAATTGTTGAAAATATAGTTGTGTCTACTGTCTAATATATAGACTCAGTTTGAAGCAAGGTTTTCAGAACCGGACCGATCATCGAACCGGTAAGCTTATCGGTTCAAAGTTCAAGTGGTCGGACCGGGGTCGGACCGGGTCAGACCGTTTTTAATTAAATATATATTTTAATTAATATATAAATAAAAATAAATAAATAATGACTCAATATTCTCTATTTTTTTTTTTTTGGTTTTAATATTCTCTATTTTTACACATGAAAAAGATGAAATGTCATAAAGTCAATATAAAATTAATATTTTAGTACATTAGACATAAAATTTCTAATTTAAACCAAATTATAAATTACATAATAACTAACATCGTTTGTAACTTGTTTCTTTTTTTAATATTTCTTTTACAAATAAAACCAACTAACATCGTTTGGTGTTTTTCTTATATATATATATATATATGTATATAAACAAAACGGCGTTGTTTTGACCTTTTTTTTTAAAATAAAATAAAAAAAACGAAACCATCAACCCGCTTGGACCGGCCGGTTCACCGGTTTTTTCCGGTTCAGGACCGGTCCGACCGGTTTTTTCCGATTTGTCTGCGGGCCGGTTTTTAGGCCTAACCGGACCGGATATATGACCGGTTCACGGTCTGATCGGTCTAACCGGCCGATTCGGTTTTGACAACCTTGGTTTGAAGGCACACTTTACTCTTTTTAATAAATTTTTATAAAATACTATATCTATTTTCAATTTTTTTATTATTACATTAAGATTTTATTTTTGAACTGTTTTTAAAAAGTTCATATTAAACAAACTTAAAAATATATACAATTTGGTTTTGGATCATCTAAAAAAGTTTGTTTATTTTAATCTTTGCAAACATACGCTTTTAGTCATTGTTATTTTGTTTATTCTCTATGAATTAATTTGTTCTTGCTGGAAGAATTGGTTATTGTAATGTGCCAGTCATATTTTAGTCATTATTTTGTACATTATTGTAATATGACTATTTCGAATTGGTTATTTTGTAATGTGCCTATATATGTGTATGCATACTGATTTTGCGGAATTCAAACCACTCGAAAATAGGAGTGTATATAAGTTGAACAAATCCAATCGATTCAGTCAAACCTACCCAATTCAACCCAAAAATGCAGGCTGGATTGGGTTATTTGATGGGTATAAATTTCAAAATGAAAAATTCATAAAAAAAATCGAATTTTGGGCAAAATAAATTTCGGAAAGATAACAACTACTAACTGCCACTCATAAACACCCAGCCTTAAGTGTTTAACCCTAAACGTTTCATTATAAGAGGGATATAAAAAGTAATTAAATGTAGAAGTGTTAAGGATAAAGCAAGCAATTACTCCTGAAGATACAAATTGATACTACAAGATTTGTTTGACCTTATAGAATCAATCCTCTTTATTTGTAATTATTGTTTTGACATTGTATTCATGTAATTATTGATAGCATAATTGTAGGAACAAATTGTTCCACCTCTGTGTATATTTAAACAAGTTATGTCAATGAATAAAATAACAATTTTACGATACAATACAACATTCTTGTTTCTTCTTGTATGTATCGATCCATTCCCCTTCTTATATGGTATCAGTTTTTCTCTGGTTAATCTCCCTCAGTTTGTGCTTATCATCCTGTTTCAATCCTTCTTCATCGCCTCACTCACTCACTCACATCATCATGTCTGATGTTCCACCACCCACCATCCCAATCCCTTCACAAAACCCGCCGATCCATGATCAATCCACCACCACCTCCAACACCGACCCATGCGTCATCCATCATTCCGACAACCCTGCCACTGTCCTTGTTACTCCTCTGCTCACGGTCGACAACTATGGTTCATGGAGCCGAGCCATAACTATGGCACTTCGTGCCAAAAACAAATTCGGGTTTGTCGATGGAACCCTAACCTGTCCCAAGGAGGTCGATGATAGCTCTAAGTGGCGCCGCTGCAACGATATGGTTGCAAGCTGGATTCTCAACTCGGTTTCAACCGAGATTCGCCCTAGCATTCTCTATGCTGAAACGGCGGCACAAATCTGGACCGATCTCAAGGATCGTTTCTCTCAGTCCAACGCTCCGAAAATCTATCAATTGAAACAATCTATCTCTGCCCTAAAACAAGAGGGCATGTCTGTATCTCTGTATTTCACTCAGTTGAAATCTCTCTGGGATGAACTCCATTCCATCGCACCTGTCAATCCGTGCATCTGCGGTAATGCCAAGAGTATTATTAAACAACAAAATCAGGACCGGGCCATGGAATTTCTTCAGGGCGTCCATGACCGATTCTCGGCCGTCCGTAGCCAAATTCTCCTCATGGATCGCTTTCCTTCAATTCAGCGTATTTATAACAACATCCGCCAGGAAGAGAAACAACAAGAGATTAATTTTCGACCCCTCCCTGCTGAGGAATCAGCAGCGCTTCAAGCTTCTAAAGTGCAGTATCGCACTCCAGGCAAACGGCAGCGTCCGTACTGTGAGAATTGCAATAAGTATGGTCACACTATTGCTACTTGCTATCAGATTCATGGCTTTCCAACTAAGCCACCAAAGAAATCTGAACCATCCTCATCTACTTCCGCTACTCAACTCTCAAGCGCACAATATCAAAAACTCCTATCTCTCTTAGCCAAAGAGGACACTATGGGACCATCTGTGCATTTAGCAGGTACCGCTTTTACTTGTGTTCCTTTTTCTTGGATTATTGATTCTGGCGCTTCAAATCACATATGCACATCTCTTTCTTATTTTTCTTCATATTCCCCTGTTCATAAAAATATATTTGTTCAATTACCAGACGGCTCTCACGCGTCCGTGAAACACATCGACAATATTCATTGCTCGCCGTCACTTACACTCACGAATGTTTATCACGTTCCATCTTTCAAATATAATCTATTATCTCTTTCACAATTAACAAAATCAATACATTGTGATATTATTTTCTCAACCTCTGGTTGCATATTTCAGGACTGAGCAACGAAGAAGACGATTGGTCGGGGTAGTGCTCGGAATGGACTCTTCTACTTGAATGAAGAACCACCATTAAATAAAGATGACAAGGATCACTATTGCCTTGACCATCCATCAAGTTCTTTTTTTAGTTCTAAGCAATGTAATAAGGCTGACCTATGGCATTTACGCCTCGGTCACCCATCTATTTCCCGCTTTCAATTTATTGTTAAGAACTCTCCAAATATTAATGCGAATAAAGATTTTGTTTGTGACGTTTGTCCGTGTGCAAAACAATCACGTATACCTTTTTCTTCAAGAACATCATATTCATCTCATTGTTTTGAGTTAATTCATGTCGATATTTGGGGTCCATTCTCTACCCCATCACACAATGGATCACGATATTTTTTAACAATTGTCGACGATTATTCACGATGTACTTGGTTATATCTCATGCAACATAAATCTGAAACATTTACTACGCTAATTCATTTTTTTAATCAAATCAATCGCCAATTCAACACTAAAATTAATAAAATTAATTCCGGCGATGGGGGCATCTTTCTTCCCCAACTTCAAGCTATTCGTTCCGACAATGGTTCGGAGTTTTTGTCCAAACAAATCCAAACATGGTTTCATGATCATGGCATTATTCATCAACGCAGCTGCATTGCAACCCCTCAACAAAATGGCGTTGTGGAGCGCAAGCATCGCCATCTTCTCGAAGTCGCAAGAGCATTACGTTTCCAAGCGAAATTACCCCTTTCCTTTTGGGGTGAATGCGTGCTCACTGCCGCTTATCTCATAAACAATCTTCCTACTCCCATCCTGAAATATAAATTTCCTCATCAAATTTTACTCGGTTCTCCTCCTTCATACTCATCACTTCGTGTGTTTGGATGTCTCTGTTTTGCCAAAAATATGAACATTCAACACAAATTCGATGAACGAGCCAAACCTGGTATTTTTGTTGGTTACCCTTTTAATCAAAAAGGATACCGCATCTACGATATGCACACTCGCAAAATATATGTCTCTCGCGATGTTCAATTTTTTGAAACCGTGTTTCCATATCACGATATTCAAACTCCTTCCTTCGCTAACGACATAAGCATCAACACTCAAATCCTTGATTGTGAATTTGATGATTCCTCTTCCAACTTACCACCTGCATCAAGTTTCTCTCCCGGCATTAGTCATCATGATGACACAATTGTGCCTATTCCCGCTCCTCAGGATGATAACTCATCGGATATTCCATCCATTCCTGTAGAAACTCCCCAACAACATTCACCTACAGCGATCAATCCTCCCGAACGTCGTTACCCTCAACGTCTTCATACCCCTTCCGTTCGCCTCACGGACCACATATGTGACATTAACAATGTCACATCACAGAGTGCCTTCCCATTAAAGAATTATTTCTCTTTATCCAATTTGAGCACTCCTCATCGAGCTCTTCTTGTTAATATCCTTGAGAATAATGAACCAACATCTTATTCTCAAGCTATCAAATCAGCTGAATGGCATGACGCTATGGCTAAAGAAATCCACGCCCTTGAATCCAACAACACTTGGGTGTTATCTCCTCTCCCGAATGGCAAAACCGCCATAGGTTGTAAGTGGGTATACAAAATTAAATATCACTCTAATGGTACCGTTGAGCGATATAAGGCTCGTTTAGTCGCCAAAGGCTACAATCAAGTACATGGTATTGACTACCATGAAACATTCGCACCGGTTGCCAAACTTGTCACGGTTCGACTCCTTCTCTCCATTGCTGCCATTAAAAACTGGCCGTTACATCAACTTGATGTTAACAATGCTTTCCTCCAAGGAGACCTTAATGAGGAAGTTTACATGAAATTACCACCCGACTTCTCTCATAAAGGGAAACCATGTGTTTGCAAATTAAACAAATCCATCTATGGTCTCAAACAAGCATCCCGTCAATGGTTCTCAAAATTCTCCACCACCCTCATTCAAAAGGGTTTTCATCAATCCATCTCTGATTATAGTCTATTCACTTTCAAAAGTAATCACACGACTACATTTGTACTCGTTTATGTAGATGACATCATCATCACTGGAAATAACGAAGACGCTATCTCCAACATCAAGAAATTTCTCGCCCAGGCCTTTTCCATCAAAGACCTTGGAAATCTTTCATACTTCTTAGGCATCGAAGTATCCCGTTCTAAAAAGGGAA
Source organism: Trifolium fragiferum (assembly GCA_954870985.1). Lineage (NCBI taxonomy): Eukaryota > Viridiplantae > Streptophyta > Magnoliopsida > Fabales > Fabaceae > Trifolium > Trifolium fragiferum. The sequence continues at coordinate 21,596,347 of OX940789.1, forward strand.
TATTCTTATGTCAAAGGAAATATACACTTGACATTTTATCCGACTCTGGTATGACTGGTTGCCGACCATCAGATTTTCCTATGGAGCAACACCTCCGTCTACGGCCCAATGAAGGAAGCCCTCTTCCTGATCCGACCATCTATCGCGCCTCATTGGTCGTCTATTATATTTAACAGTGACACGACCCGACATTCAATACGCTGTTAATACTCTCAGTCAATTCATGCAATCTCCATGCACAACTCATCTCGATGCGGCCAACCGCGTTCTCCGCTACCTTAAAGGGAGTGTCGGTAAATGCTTATTCCTTTCGGCTTCTAGCTCCCTTCACTTAGTTGGATATGCCGACTCTGATTGGGCTGGTTGTCCTAGTACTCGACGTTCCACCATTGGATATTTTACCATGTTGGGTTCCAATCCTATATCATGGAAAACCAAGAAGCAACCAACAATTTCTCGTTCCTCTGCTGAAGCAGAATATCGTTCCCTTGCAACTCTATCTTCAGAGTTACAATGGTTAAAATATCTTCTCTCGGATCTCGGCATTGATCATCCTCTACCTATCACTGTTCATTGTGATAGTCAAGCTGCTATTCACATTGCCGAAAACCCCGTCTTTCATGAACGCACAAAACACATTGAAATTGATTGTCACTTTGTTCGTGAAAAAATTAAATCAGGCCTTATTCGTCCTTCTTATCTCCGCTCTTTTGACCAACTAGCTGACATCTTCACTAAATCGCTTGGAGGCGATACTTATAGACGACTGCTTAGCAAGTTGGGTGTTCTTGAGATTTCAATTCCACCTCCAACTTGAGGGGGGGTGTTAAGGATAAAGCAAGCAATTACTCCTGAAGATACAAATTGATACTACAAGATTTGTTTGACCTTATAGAATCAATCCTCTTTATTTGTAATTATTGTTTTGACTTTGTATTCATGTAATTATTGATAGCATAATTGTAGGAACAAATTATTCCACCTCTGTGTATATTTAAACAAGTTATGTCAATGAATAAAATAACAATTTTACGATACAATGCAGCATTCTTGTTTCTTCTTGTATGTATCGATCCATTCCCCTTCTGATAAGAAGTAAAGGGTTCATGAAATTGAGATTATTTGTCAATTATTTGAACAAAGCTAGTTTGTGTTCACCAAGTTGATTAGAGCTTGATGCAAACTATTAGAAAAATCAAACCAAACACTTTAATTTAAGTTGGATCCTACGGCGGATTAGATTGATCCATACTTGCAAACACGTGTTTTTTGTCAAATAAATTGAATTATTTCTTGCTTTTTAAAAAACTATAAACTAACATGTCAAGTATTCTTATGCAAGTTTTTAAGGGTTTTATTGGGGTGGGTGGGGTGTCGGGTTCGGATAGGTATATGATTTTAGTGTGGTATGTTGTGGTGTGAACTATTCGGAATGTTATCATCTTTATCGGTGGGTCGTCAACAATTGATAATCTGGTGGATTGCATGAAACTCTCCTTTTATAAATGGTTTATAGATAAAAACTCTGGAAGTCCCCGCTCCTTCTACGAGTGGGTGGTGCAACCTCTCTTATGCTGATTCTGTAAGGTGAAGTGAGGATGTGGTGCCTGAAATTTTCAAATTCTGGTTGAATGGTATCTATTAGGGTGCTCGCTCATAGCTGATTTCTCCTCTTTTTCTTTTTTTAGTGGTTGCACCGGATGATTGCAGTGGTGATTAGTTTTTTGGAATTTCTTTTTTATTGCTTTTATTTTATACCTTCTTATTTTTTTTTTTGAGTAATTCTCATATTCCTGATTTGTACTTTGACATTATTCAATTATCTTGAGTAATATATAACTTGCTTTATAGATGATTCATTCTTAAATCATATATACGATGAAAAATTAATATTTTTATTGTTATTGTCGAGGATTAGCTCCACCATGTGTATGATCATCCAAGCCACAAACTCCCATCAAGTCAATAAGTATCATATTGAGCATTGCTATATGGAACGACAGCTCTCCGCACGACAGATGCACGACCACATTAAAACACTCTAAATTTCCTTTTTAATTTTTTTTAAGTGCAACCAAAAAAGAATGACCAAAATATTGTTAAAAAAAAAAAAGAAACTTCTCCTCTTCACAACGATTTGATGAAGCAGGGGCCTCACAGTCACAATCACTGGGTATATCAATCATGTGTGTTGTTGTTGTTATGAATATTGGAGAGGAAGAAATGTTTTGATCGAAAGTTGCAGTAGAAGAGAAAGGTGTTGTTCCAAAGTAGCAGTAGAAGAGAAAAGTTTTGTTTAGGAAGAGATTACTTGTTGTTGTTATGAATATTGAAGCGGTGGTGGAGCCGGTGGGTGTATTTCAAGATTTGGTCTTTATTACTATGAAGTAAGCGGTGACTATTGAATATTGAAACCGGTTCGTGAGTCGTCGTCGAAATGTTTGTCGTACCATTAGGCATTGCTCAAAAGTTACATATGTTACAAACAATATCAATAATCAACAAAATATATATAGCCCTAAAATACAAGCACATCAATGTATTCTAAATTTGGTCTCTACTTCTCTACCCTTTCATAATTTGAGGGTATTTATCCTTCATCGAATGAGAACAAACCAAAGTATAAAACTATGACATGGCAATTGCTATTTACTACAAACTACGACATGGCAATTGCTATTTACTACAAACTTGGTGAATCAACAGCAAACTTCACAACTGATCCAAGCTCATCCCAATTATCAAATGATAATAACTCATTAGCAGCTTGGTTAATCCAAAAATTTGAGTATTGTGTTACATTATTTTGTTGAGGTTGATGTGCCACGTCTAAAGAGCTCAACTGATCTACATGAAACTGATTCCTTTGATCACTTATTGCATAGTTATTAATTGGTTTGTCCTCATTGTGGTGATGTTGCTCATGGCTTGCACCAAAATTTATATATGTGTGTTGATTTATGTTGAAATCCATATTGCTGCTGTCAATTCTACATCTCTTTTCTTGAATGGTTTGACGCTTAGTAGCAAATGATTTCACCTCTGCCATTAGTGGTTTTCTTTGTGATACATTTCTTTTGAAAATTCTACACAATGTCCAAATTTCCTGCATGTCATAAAGAAAAATCATTAGGACATTTAAATGAAAATCATATATATATATATTTTCTTTCACATTTTTTTTATGTAAAATAGAAAACTTGATTGCTATGATCATAAGTAGGTTTTGATTTCTACTAACATTTTACTTATTCAAAATAAATGTTTGAATATTTTTCAGCAATGTATTTTAATCGCTCCTAAAATTTAGGATCTGTAATTTTAGGTCATATCTCATCAAATATGAGACACTGAATACAAGACCATCCCGCGTCCAAATATCTAGAGTGTAACCTTCGCGCAACTGAATAACATGTGGGATCTGGTTCACTCTATTTAAATTTGCCCGGTAGAATCTCAATTCAATAAAATTAACGTGTAAGATGAGAAATAATTTTCACACGTTAAACACTCTATTAAGCCAGATCTCAAAAATAAAAATGCTAAACAATACTCATTAGTAGCTAATTTTTATTTCTGGTCAATTAATGTGTGTGTATATATATATATATATATATATATATATATATATATATATATATATATATTAATGGAAAATAACGTATATGTTCGAAGGAAAAGTGAAAAATGTGACTAGATAAGAAGGATGTGAAAAAATTGTAAAAATTAAGCAAATTACTTACAGCTTCATGAGCATTATCAAGATGAATTGTCTTAGCATATGGAAGATTTGTGTTGGCATCAATAATTTTAGATGGGAAACGAAATTCATGCATCATCCAATCAGTTTTAGTGCCTTTGCCAGCACTACCACGATAGTAAACAAGTGTTTTTTTGAGTCCAACACAATTATTAATTCCTTCTCCTCCATTTGAGTAAATTGGTTTGTCTATTCCTGTTGCTTTCCAAAATCCAGAGCCAGTTACTCTATTTGGCCTTATGCTGTTCTTATATTTTCTCCCTCTTTTGCAAAAAAAATAAGCTTCCTTCTCTGCTCCTGGTACACTTGATTCTACATAATGTATATATGAAATTATAAGTGAAGAACATAAATAAAGAAAAAAAAGATATAGTGTTGCACTATGTTGTATAGTAGTGTAATTGATGCAGGAAATTTTGCATAGAGTTGTTGGAATATAATTAATTCCAACAAGAGTTTTATATATTTTTATTTTATAAATAGTAGAGTATATAGTATTATATACATGAGTTTAATTTGTGTAACTTTCTTAAATTATAAATATGCACAAAATCCTCTAGCTCATGATGAGTGGCTTTTAAGATGCATAATGAGCATATGATGCTCTTGTTGTGATTTCATATATTTAGTGACAAAATTAGAAACAAAATTCATATTTCTATATATTCTTATAAATTTTATCATTAATTTAATTTATTTTTCTTCTGTTAATCATGTCACAATATAAATACTTGATTTTATAAAAAAAAAATTGAACTCCAGATTATAAGCCTCCCCTTTCTCCAAAAATTTGAAGGTTAGAGAAAAACAACTTTGACCTATATAAGGATTATATCAAACCATGTGTTAATGCTTTAAAAAATTATCACCATTCTTCTTCATTTTTTCCTTTAGCTTGTGTAATTAATTAGTTGGAATTGGAAATCCTACTTCTTATTATTTTTTTCAATAGGGATTTCATCTTCTATGAAATTAATTAATCTCCAAGACATATGTAAATTTAAGAAAAAAAGAAGAATCAATAAAAAAAAGAAGGTATAAACTAGAGTGAAGACATACTTGGAAGATCCCAAGGATCATATTTGTAGATATCAATTTGTTTGATGAGATCAATAGCAATAGGTTTCTTATCAAGTTTCCTTCGAAGATAAAAAGTAACAAGTTCTTCATCAGTTGGATGGAATCTAAATCCAGGAAGTGGAACATCATCATCATCGACAACATATTCACTATGATCTATGTTGAAATCTTCGTTAACACCCATGATTGATAATATATTCTCTCACTCTATGTATGTGAGTATTTATGCTTTTGGTTTTTGGTTTTTCTCTATTTGTAGCTATTGTCTAATAAATAACTAAAGATATAGTATATAAAAGGAGAATGAATTAATAATCACAAAAAAAGTCGTGGAAGAATTTCAATGAAACGGAGAACCTTCTATTGGTGAAGAGAGTCATATGTATGATAAGTAATTTTCATGTTGGTCAAGTCATGTGGTTTGACTTAAGGCATTTATGATTTATGTTGGATGGCTGGACTCGCTCTATCATAATACTCGTACTCCTAATTTTTGTAAATAAATAAATAAAAAGAAAAGTATATCTTACCTATTTAGGAAGGAATTAAATACATATACACAATAATAAGTGATTGAATAGACTTAAAAATTGAACTATTTGTCAAAAAAATAAAATAAATAAAGTTTGAACTATTCCGTTTGAAAATATGTATATGGTTTGCTTTGGAAGCTACTCCTATTATGTTCAAATTAGGGATGTCAACGGGGCTGAGATTGATCGGAAGATATTTTACCTTTTTTTGTCCAACAACTCAAAATATTCTTCATCCCCGTTCCCATTTCCCACTTCGGTAGGTATTATTCATCCATCCCCATCCTCATCCCCGCGAATCCCTACGATTTTCGCGGATATCCATCAACTTTAAAAAGTATTAATTTTTTATTATTTTTAATCAAACTAGTTGTTAAAAAAGATTCAAGTTTAATTATAAAAAAAATAAAATTATTATTGTGAGTCTTCTGACAATTATAAATATCATATATAAACAAATGTATACACATATTGTGTGAAAATATAATTAAAAATAATTTATAAAGCATTTAACTATAAATTTATAAATGTTATTTTAATAGTTTTCGAGGACGGAGGATAAAATACCGTCCCCATTCCCAAACCTCTTTCGGAGCACCACCTTGTTTTCCAGTTTCTCCGGTGACACACTTTGTGGGAAGTGTTTCCGATGTGGATCTGGATGTTATTGGATGGGTTTGAGCTACTCTGACGCTGTAGCCTATAGGGTGAAGTTTTTGTTGTTGCTCCTGCCAAGGAGTTTCCAGATCTATATATTTCACATTTTTGGGTGTTTGATCTAGAGGTGTTTCATTGGTGTGTGATTCTCTTCTTGATGGAGGAGTTTTAGCTGGAGGTGGTTGGTTGGTTTTGGGGTGAAGGAGGTGTTAGTTTCTACGGCGAGAGTTTTCGCGGTGGTTCATTGCTCCGATGACGATTTTGGTGTGGTTTCGGTGCACCGGTGACGGTTGTTTTTGGTGGTGGCTTCGTTGTTTCGGCGACTATTGATAATGGTGGTGGTTCAAAGCTCCGGCAACTGTCTCGGTTGATTTGGTGTTGTTTTCATGGGTTCAGGCTCGTGTTTTGTTACTATTGGTTACAGATCTGGCAGCATATTGGTGTTTGGATCCGATTCTGTGTTAACAGTGGTGGTGGTTAGTTATTCCGGTGATGGTTTTGGTGGTGCAACTGGCGAGCGGAGCTGCTGAGTTTGGTGTTTGGCTTAGATTTAGGATAGTAGTTGTGGCTGCTACTATGTTTCATTTGTTTCTCCAGTGGTCGCTGTGTCAGTGGGTGAGGTGCTTTTGGCGGCCTCCTTTGCCTTGGTGTCCATGTGGTGGACGTATTCCGTTTTCTTCTCAATGAAACCGTGACTTTAGCCCTTTACGCCGCGACTTTTGTGCTAGTTTTGGGTTTGTTTCGTCCAGTGAGGTGCTTGGCTTCGGAGTTGCCGTTTTGGTTCTTCTTGTTATGGAGTTAGAGTAGGATGGGCGTAAGAGATGGGATTTGGTGCATTTGTTTTTGCTTTGGCTTTTGAGAGCGATTTTTGTTATTGTTCTAGGTGTTGTTTTAGTTGAAATTGTATGGATGGTTTTAGGGGTTTTGTTATTGGTGTAATGATGTCTTTGAAATTCTTCCTTGCGTGAATGGATGTTGTATGACCTGACTTATCGGACTATGCTCGTCTTGAGCGTAGTTACGTTATTAATAAAATTTAGGCGTTAAAAAAAAACAGTTGGCTTGGAGGATGAATAGATAACAAAAGTTTTTCAATATATATTCAGATGATAGAGTTTGACTTTGACTTTATGATCATCTTGTCTAGAGGGTCATAGGAGATGCGTCCAGAGCTTTAATTATCATGTTTAGAAGATCGATCAGGTTGAGTTTCTGAACATATTAATCTTTTAACAAAGAAAATTGAAGATGAGTCGATGGAGCTCAAACAATGCATACAAATGTATTTACATTTACCTTCCTTCAAAGGCACTAGCGGGACTCGAACCCGGGACCTCCCGAATTCAAGAACTACGTACCACTAGACCAAACCTTTGGAGTTAAGGATAAACATGTTATAGTATCAAACAAGGTTGTTAAAATCGCGATTAAAAATATAAAAACCATAGATTTTATGTTTCTAGGTAGCAATTTCAAGTTAAATCGCTGGTAGAATCGTTTTCACGTTTTCTGGTAAAATCGTGATCTGAAACAATTTAAAACAATTTAAATCGTAGTAATATATCTAAAATCGTGTAAAATCGATTGTTTTAACTCTTTGAGACGATTTTATCTTATTTTAAAAAATAATTGACAATTTTTTAAAAAAGTTTAGTTTTTTGGATGTTACTTTGATGATTTTAGCTTTAAAATTAAGCTGAAATTTTAAATTATTGATTCATTACAACATTATATAAGAAATTATGAGGCAAAATCGACAATTTTACGTTTCGATTTTACCTAGATAAAAAGAGACAGTAAAATTTCGATTATGACATCCTTGGTATCAAATTGTTCTTAAATTTGTTATCTTCAAAACTCAAAAATAGAGATTACTACAGTAAAATCTCTATAAATTAATAGAGTCAGGACCAGAGAAATTTATTAATTTAAAGAGTTATTAATTTATCGATAAATTAATAATTATTAATTTAAAGAGTTTTTAATGACTTGTAAATCAATAATGACTTTAGTAATATGCATTGGAAATCAATAATGACTTTTGATGTAAACAAGAGGAACAAATGTGTTCAATGTATTCTTAAGCAAGTTTGCCATATATAAATTACATGAATGTGATAGAGTATTAACATCATATCTCACAAGATGGCTTGAACTTTAAAGGAAAAGAAACAACTATTGAATCATATTTTAATAGAGTTCCAAATGGACTTGAATTTTAAAGGAAAACAGACAACTATTGAATCATATTTTAATAGAGTGTAATATATTTTTTTCAGTTTCTATGAATTATTAATTTATGATTTTCTTGGGACCGAAAATTACAAAGGGATCTCCCGAAAAATTATTATCTTATTATTTTATCGAATTTTTCAATTTTTTACACTGGCCCAAGTCGGGACCGGACAACTTTATTATTTTAGAGAGTTTATTAATTTACCGAGTATTAATTTAAAGAGATTTTACTGTATTTGTCTTTAGATTTTTTTGGTTCAACACTTGGGTTCTTGCCTTCTAGCCGAAATTTTTTAATATAAAAAGATGAAATACCGAACTTAACCACATATTTATAGAACTCATACACCTTAAGACTAAAACATCTTACTATTTGAATCAATTTATTGTTAGTATAGTATTATCCTTTTTTGTTTTTTTTTTTTGACATAAGTATAGTATTATCCTCTTAAAAGCAACATGTTTGTCTCATATCTAAAATTATAAACTCTATTTGAACCACCACCTGTTTCTCTACATTTTGATGAAACATTTTGGATTCCAAGAGTAATCTCATATGTGAAACCATAACTGTCATCAAAGGATTACTTGCGGGGGCGTCTCCAACATTTTAGAGGCTCTGTGAAATTATTAATACTAGGCCTTCAGAGGCATGATAGGATTATTAAAAATATGATCTAATAAAAGAAAAAACGCAAGAAAAAATTATTCATAATAGAACAATATCTTTTAGAACCTTTTGTAACTAATAAATCTTTCATTTTAAAATAAAGAGAATTTTCAAATATTTGGACTTCATAATCCCTCATTTTATACGCTTTATTTACAATACTACTTCACTATATATTTTTTTGAGACCCTCAATTTTACGAGGCCCTATGCGATAGCTCATGTGACACATGTATCGAAGACGCCTCTGATTACTTGTACACAAAGAACGTTTGCAAGCAAATTAAGATCATATCACGCCAACCAACTATAGTACAAGGATACTCCTCAGATTCTCTAATAAAATTGGTAACAACAAAAAGGAGGATCTACTATAGTAGGATGAATCTATAATATAAACCTATAAAAAATAGTCCTAAAGATTTCCATTTTTATTAAAAAATAAATTTTATATAATAAGTATATACTTTTAAAATAAAGAGGGCTGAAACCCAAATTTTATGATTTTTTTTTTTTTTTTGTCTTAAAATTTTATCATTTATTAAATATATCAAGAATAGTAAGGTTTCCCTTTGAATGGGGTTGATATTAAACGGCCTCATCATAATGTTATAGATTATAGATAACACATGTCTATTAACACATTTATTCAACCCAATGAAGTCATAATATTGAAATAAAATTTGAAATTTATGTGTTAATTAAACTGACTCGTTTAATCCCAAAAGAATGAGTAACAAAATTTGAAAAATTTGAAAACAGCAAAAAATTTATTTATAAACTAGTTGGAATACCCAATCTTTTATGAATTTAATTTTATATTTTTATCCAATCTTTTATCCATGTTTTGTCTAGCTTTAAAATTAAACAGAGTACAGTAAAAATGATCATTTTTTGTGTTTTTTTTGTATGCAAAGTTAACAGTCTTTTAATATATCTTATTTATAAAAAATAAATAAATGTTAGAGGCGGCTTTTCAATGAATATACATCACATGATTTTGATATTTATAAACCCACAGCCTTAGGAATGAAATATTTTTCGCCTCGACTTTGAAATGGTCTAGATTTAGAAGAAGTTGTTGATGTTGACATTATTGCGTGACATATATATTGAAAAATGCCTCTAGAATATTCATCAATATAGTGCATGCTTTTTATCTTAATTATGAGACATGATATGATACCGAATGAATAAAATAAATTACGAGTGTCTTCATAACATAATAACCTGCAAAGATATACTTTCATCAAATATAGAAAAGAGCAAATTTAAGCTTGCAAAATGATACCCTTATGTTGCTATGTCAACAAGCATAAACAAGTCAGGTCAAATTCCTGTCCCTTTGAAGTCAGATAATCTAGTCCGAAACTCCGGCTAGATATAAAGGAGGTTTATGCATTTATAAAGGAAGTTTAATTGGTATATATATATATATATATATATATATATATATATATATATATATATATATATATATATATATATATATCTCTAAATGGTCATCCAATAAATTGTATTGTCTAAATGGATTGTATGTTGAGTGCTTTTAATATATGGACCCGTTTCTAAAAAGGGTTCAAAGGATGACCATTTATATTAATAGGTAGGGTAGAGTACGAAATCATGATCCCATTTAAAATTGATATAATCGATAATATGTTGAAGGATGTGGTCGGTTGCAAGTTGGTGGTGAGTTGACATTTAAACAAATCGAAAATATATATATACGGTCAAAATTAGGTTAAAACAAATTGTTATGATTTCTATCGATTTTGTAACTTTTGATCTAAAGTCAACCAAAACCAATCGCGTTGAAACCCATTAATAGGTCTTCTTAATGGTTAATTTGTGATAGAAGTGAAGGGATATGTCTCAACCATATGTAACCGGCCTCTACATAGTATGCACTTATGCAACATTATGTTGGAAAAAGATCATTTATTTCGAAACAGTGTATATATCATATCATATTAATTTAATTTTTTAATATTATTATTTAAAATAGGGTCTGCTAAACGATGCTTCTGAAAAACTTGTTAAACATATAAAAAAAATAAATCAAAACTGTAATTAATATTAAAAGAATTTAATTTTTACATTTTTGAGGTTTTATTTTTTGACAAAACATTTTTAAAGTATTGAATATACAAAATAAAATTTTCCTTTAAAATATTATTATAAATGGAGGTTAACTCTATTTATAAAAAATTGAGTCATATTCTACAAAGACCCCACACTGCGTATTTTAATAGTTTTTTTTGTTGTTATTTTGATAGCTTTTTGATAAAAAGTATTTTTTTTTTGTTTCTAGGTCCTTTATTATTATTTTAATTCATTGTAATTTATAAAACTGATCACTCTTCTTGTATGAAAAACAAACTGAACACTCATCGAATTCTATAGGAGTATACTCTGTTCAAGTTTTGCAACTTTGACAATTTACATTTGAAAAAGTAAACTCGTCATGGGTCTATCCAAATATTAGAGATTTGACTCGAGAAGCTGACAAAATAAAGTTATTAGAGTAGGTGATAAATTGAAGATGAATAGGTCAGAGTTCTTAGTTGAATTAGATGATTGAAAAGAATCATTTAATTCGTGATGGACTAACCTTGTGCGGGATTATGTTGCGATTATGATTTTTATTATAAGAGTATCTATAATAATGATACAATTTTTTTTTATTTTTTTTTATCTTAGAAGAAGCGGTAATCCACTGAAATTAAACTCACACACAATTGTGAGGTCCTCGGTTCGAATCCGGATCTTGACGTCCGACCTAGCAATTTCTGCATTTGTTAGTTGAGCTAAGACTTCTAAACAATAATGATACAATTTTAAGTATCAACATACAGGTTGTTTTTACAATAATGATATTATTTTGGGCGTTATACATTATTAATAAGTGGCCTTTTTTTACTGTCAAAAAAAAATAAAAATAAGTGGCCTTTTTTCTAATTTTTTTTAACTCTGTCTAAATAAAAATAAGAATTTATTAATTTTAATATATATATATATCCGTTGATTTTAGGAGTAAGTATCCATTGACTTACTCCGTTTAATAATTCGATATCGATATTATATTTTTTCAATCCAACCGTTGAATTCAAACATCTCATTGAGTAAATCAACTCCATAAATTTTTATAAAAATTCAAAACTAGAAGATTTTATTTTCTAACCCTACATTTATCTTTTTACCCCAACATATTTAAAAATATTCCCATTTTATCCTTATCTTATTCTAATAAATTTTATTATTTTTTATATTATCATTTGATAAACTGTTTGGAAAATTATATATATCTGAAATACTGTATTGTTAAATTTTTTTTTTTTCCGGTATGTTTATTTCACCGGACACTTTTAAAAAAGTTTTTGGTTTGTATTATCTGCAGAATCAATTATAAATGTTCCGGTATGTTGAAAATTCCATAATGCAGGGGTATGTTATCAAAACACTTTCATGTTGAAAATCTCATAGTGCAAGGATGAAACAGGTCAAATTGGTCTTTGCCTTCAACAAATTGATTATTTGTATTGAATTCAATATTTCAATACAGGACTTATCTTTCCCAGAAATCCAAAAACTCATAAAACGAGACAACAAATATATAAACAATAGTTGTTTTCATTTTGTATTCTTGCACCGCACCGTCAATTGTTTGTTTCTAAGCACAGACCATGATTATTCATATTTGTTGTACCCATGTTCATGACAGTGGCTGTTCACAACTACTGATTCTTTCAACTTTGAATTTCATGTCATATGTGCCATCAGTATAAGACAAATTTGCTGGTAATAACACAAGTCTTCCAAATGTTGGTGTACAAGGTGAGAATAAAGACAGCAGCCACAAAATATTGAAAGGAAGAATTAATTGCATTGATAAAAGAGTAGCTATTTATACAAAGAGTAAAGTTTGCCACATAGGCCCTAAAAATGAAAAGACTTAACAGACAAGTTCAAAAGTACTTAACATAAAAATACTAAAATACCCTTAAATATAAATTACTTCTAACACCATCCCTTAATTTATATTTAGACAAAACTGACAACACCAATTCCATCCCTCAAACGAAGAAATTGATCAGTTTTGATAGCTTTTGTCAACACATCTGCCAGCTGCTTCTGAGTGCTACAGTGCACAACTTCAAGCACTCCATTCTGAACCTGATTCCTCAGAAAGTGATACTTGGTCTCAATATGCTTGCTTCTTCCATGTAGCACTGGATTCTTGGCAAGATTGATTGCAGACTTGTTATCAATCATCAGCTTCAGAGGCTTGTTTACCTTGATCTTCAGATCCTGCAGTAAGTTCAGAAGCCACACAGCTTGGCATGCAGTCACAGCGCCTGCAATATATTCAGCTTCACAGGTTGATAGAGCAACAACAGGTTGCTTCTTGGAACACCACGAAATAGGACCTCCTAGAAATTTAAATAAATATCCAGAAGTGCTTCTTCTATCAACTCTGTCTCCACACCAATCAGAATCTGAATAGCTCAGAAGTTCTGATTCAGTCCTTCCTTCAGAGGGAAATAGCACTCCATGCTTCAGAGTCCCCTTGATATACCTCAGAATCCTGACAGCAGCTTGGTAATGGGACCATTTTGGTTTACTCATAAATCTGCTAACCATTCCAACTGCAAAACAAATATCAGGTCTGGTATTACACAAATACCTCAGAGAACCAACCAACTGTTTGAAGGTTGTAGCATCCACATCCTCTCCATCAGAATCAGAATCCAACTTTTGATTCGTATCAGAGGGTGTGATAGCAACTTTGCAATTTTCCAGCTTAAATCTCTTCAGAAGCTCAAGTTCATACTTCAACTGATGCAAAATGATTCCTTTCTCAGAATATAGAAATTCCATCCCTAGAAAGTAACTCATTTTTCCAAGGTCTGTCATCTCAAACTCATTCATCATAACCTTCTTGAACTTAGCTATCTCTTGTTCAGAACTTCCTGTCAGCAATATATCATCAACATACAAACATACCAGAATCATATTGCCTTCTGAAGTGTGCTGAACATAAACACCATACTCCAACTCACATTTCTGAAACCCTTGCTTCTTGAAAAATGAATCAATCTTCATATTCCAGGCTCTGGGCGCTTGTTTCAATCCATAGAGGGCTTTATGCAATCTATACACCATCCCTTCCTGATTCTTTTTCTCAAAACCAGGAGGTTGTGACACATATACTTCTTCTTGTAATGGACCGTTCAGAAATGCAGATTTCACATCTAAATGCATCAGAGGCCAATTCCTGTTAGCAGCTATTGCAATTACCAGTCTAATTGTTTCGTGTCTTGCTACAGGTGCAAACACTTCAGAATAATCTAGTCCAGGTTTCTGCAGAAATCCTCTTGCTACTAACCTCGCTTTGTGTTTGCCAATTGAGCCATCTGGCTTTAGTTTCTGCTTGAAAACCCATCTGACGCTGATGGCTTTCTTGCCTTTTGGAAGTTCTGTAAGCTTCCAAGTCTTGTTCCTCTTTATAGCATCAAGTTCTTCTTTCATGGCCTGCAACCAGACTTGTTGCTTAAGAGCATCTTCTGTGCTCACAGGTTCAGAATCTACTAACATTGCACACTGAATAATTTCTCCCTCAGAGTCTACTTCAGTGTCTTGCAACATTTCAAATCCTGCAAATCTTCTTGGGATGCTTCTGATTCTCTGTAGCCTCTGAACACCTTCAGAAATTCTTTCTTCAGAATTTTGACCTTCAAAAATTCTTTCTTCAGAATTTTGGCCTTCAGAAATTCTTTCTTCAGAATTCTGACCTTCAGAATTGGCTTCAGAATTCTGACCTTCAGAATTGGCTTCAGAATTCTGACCTTCAGAATTGGCTTCAGAATTCTGACCTTCAGAATTGGCTTCAGAATTCTGACCTTCAGAATTGGCTTCAGAATTCTGACCTTCAGAATTGGCTTCAGAATTCTGACCTTCAGAATTGGCTTCAGAATTCTGACCTTCAGAATTGCCTTCAGAATCAGATTCAGAATCACCATCAGACTCAGAGTCACCATCAGAGTCATCTCCATCTTCTGAATCATCTTCAGAGCCTTCAGATTCTGACTCACCTTCAGAGCCATCCTCTGAGATTCTCACATCAGAATTTGATTGAGACTTGTTCCAATCCCAAATTTCAGATTCCTTCACAATGACGTCTCTGCTGAATTCAATTTTATTAGTCTCTGGACAATAAAACTTGTACGCACCTGTACTGTGGTACCCCACCAGTAACATTACTTTGCTTCTATCATCCAGCTTCTGTCTTCTGGCTTCTGGAACATGTTTATAGCATACAGATCCAAACACCTTCAGATGACTAACACTTTGCTTCTCTCCAGTCCACTTCTGAATAGGAACTATTTCCTTCAGCTTCTTCGTTGGACATCTGTTGAGCACATATGTTGCAGTGGCAACAGCTTCTCCCCATAAGTGATGAGGAAGCTTCTTCTCTTTCAGCATGCTTCTCACCATATCAAGCAAAGTACGATTTCTTCTCTCAGCAAGACCATTGTGTTGAGGAGTATAAGGAGCTGTAACCTCATGCTCAATTCCATTCTCCTCACAGAAAGTTTTAAACTCATTAGAATTAAACTCACCACCACCATCAGTTCTGAGAATCTTCAGCTTCTGACCACTCTGTTTCTCAGCCTTCACCTTGAACTTCTGAAACTCAGCAAACACTTCATGCTTGAACTTGATGAGTGTTACCCATGTCATCCTTGTGAATTCATCAACAAAAGATACAAAATACTTGTTTCCTCCAAGTGAAGGTACTGGAAATGGTCCACACACATCAGAATGTACTACTCCCAAGGCATGTTTTGCTCTTGGAGCTACTTCTGATGCAAACGGCAGTCTTGGTTGCTTCCCTTTCATGCACACCTTGCATGATTTTTCAGGCTTCTTGATTATAGGAATTCCATGTACCAGATTCTTTGACTTCAGATGCCCCAAGCTTCTGAAATTCAGATGACCAAATCTTCTGTGCCACAACTCACTATCCTTCTCAACACTTGTTGCACTAAGACATTCAGAATCTGCAGTTCTAACATTCACCTTGAATGTTCTGTTCCTTCCCTGTTCTGACTCCATAATCAGCTTCTGATTACCGTCATATAGCTTCAGAAGATTGTCTTTCATAGTAACTGAAAAACCTTTCTCAATCAATTGACCCACACTCATCAGATTGCTTTTCATGCCTGGTACATACCACACGTTCTGAATCAATGCTGCTTTCCCATTGTTCAAAATGACTTTGACATTTCCCATACCTTCAGCGTTGAGGTATTTATCATCAGCACATCTGATCTTTGTACTCTTTCTAGAGTCAAAATCAACCAACCACTTCTTGTTTCCAGTAAGATGGTTTGAACACCCTGTATCCATATACCACCACTCTGAATTCACATCATCAGATTCAGAAGCCATTAGTAAAACAAATTCACTATCAGAGTCATCAGAACTTCTGGCTATATTTGCTTCTTCTGACTTTCTTTCTTTGTTTGACTTGCACTCAGATGCAAAATGGCCAAACTTCTGACAAGAGTAACACCGTACTTTTGTCTTGTCTTTTCCCTTCTGAGCATACTTCTGCTTTCCAGAAGTTGAGGTTTTTGGCTTCTGAGCTCCATCAGATCTATTCTTGGCTTCTGACCAAGGCTTCTTCTGAACCTTCTTCTCAGAGGCTGCTTTCAGAGCCTGCTGCTCTACTTCTCTTTCAGAGTTTCTCTCAGTTAGACGCAACTCTTGTGCTTCTAGACTGCTCTGTAACTCTTCTATTCTCATGGTTTCCAAATCTTTGGAATGTTCAATAGATACAACAATATAATCAAACTGAGGGGTAAGGGATCTCAATACCTTCTCAATGATTACTTGTTCTGAAAGAGTTTCTCCACAAGCTTTCATCTCATTAGTAATCAGAATTAGTCTGGAGATGTACTCACAAACCTTCTCATTGTTCTTCATGTTGAGATTCTCATACTGTTTTCTGAGGGTTTGAAGCTTTACCTTCTTTACTGACGCATCACCACCGTAACACCTTGTCAGAAGATCCCAAGCCTCCTTCGCCGTCACTGAATCAGCAATCTTCTCAAACACACTCTCATTCACACACTGATGAATGTAGAACAACGCCTTCTGATCCTTCTTTCTTGTAGCTTTCTGCGCCTCTTTCTGCTCCTCTGTTGCATCTGCTGCAACAGGAACGTATCCTTCAGTGACAAGCTCAAGCACACCTTGAGCACCGAACAATACAAGCATTTGTTTCATCCAACGATTCCAGTTTTTGCCATCAAACACTGGAAGCTTGGTACTCATGCCACCGTTTCCGTTCATCTTAAACCTTGTACAGTACACTCAAATCTCACTAACACTCGTGTTTCCCAATCCCACAAAATCAGAAAAAGTGATTCTGTTCAGATTTTTGTTCAAGATTCAACACAAATCAAGAACCAAAAATCAAACACACACAACTCACGTTTCACTCGTGTTTCCCGTGGATTCGAACCGGAGCTCTAGATACCAATTTGTTGGTGTACAAGGTGATGAATCAATGAAATAGTAAGGAGAGAATAAAGACAGCAGCCACAAAATATTGAAAGGAAGAATTAATTGCATTGATAAAAGAGTAGCTATTTATACAAAGAGTAAAGTTTGCCACATAGGCCCTAAAAATGAAAAGACTTAACAGACAAGTTCAAAAGTACTTAACATAAAAATACTAAAATACCCTTAAATATAAATTACTTCTAACACCAAATACCTGTGAATCCAGATTCGCTTCAGCACCATAGCCAACACATACCGGAATGGAGCAGGATTAGTGAACCGGTACCAAAAAAAAATATATACCGGAATAGTTAAGTTGAAGTATTCCGGTAGGCAAATTAAATAAAAATCATACCGGAACACTTTCTTAAAGTGTGCCGGTTTGAATATTTATACCGACAAACTTATATCGAACCTTTCCGATAACAATTTCAAATCAGCACACTTTAAAAAAGTGTTCCGGTAGGTATTTCGAAAGTTACTCTCTCTTTTTCACCTTACTCACACCGGCACACTTTAAATAGTATATAAAAGGATTTTTTTTTCCTTTTCAGTTTTACCTTATATACGAGGGCATATTTGTCTATTCAATTATAATTGTTGGGGTAAAGAGATAAATGTAGGGGTAGACAAAATAATTTTCTCAAAACTGTTTGATACTATTTTTTATAACTTCAATTGAACTTACAACAAACATTTAAAAAAATCGTTGAATTTCAATAGTCCGAATACAATACTACATTATTTGAATTTTTATAAAAAAGTTGTGAAGTTGATCTACTCAATGAGATCTTTGAATTCAACGATTTGATCGAAGAAATAAAATTTTGATATCGAGTTATTAAGCGGAGTAAGTCAATGGAGACTTACTCCTGAAGTCAACGGATTCCTCCTCATATATATATATATATATATATATATATATATATATATATATATATATATATATAGAGGACATATCTTATGAGAATGACATCTTTATGTGAGAACGGTGAGAACACTTGGTAACCATTTGATCAAAAATAAATGGTGTAGATTAAAAATCCTATTTTAAACATTAACGTGTCTTCCCACACTTAATCTAATGTGCTCTTTTCATATTCTCTTTTCTCTAATTCACCATAATCTGCAAACTTGATCATCAAGAGTCCGCAACAATCTTTTCACATTTGGTCAAAATTGATTCCCAAGAGTTCACATCAATTTTCTTTCACCAAATTAATTTATTTTTGTCATTTTGTATTGAATTGATGGTGAGAATGACTACCCCCTTTCTCTACTAGAAGCTCTGTAACATGATGAAAATGAAAATGAAAGCTGTTCATCTTCTTCAATCTCCACCACCATTAGAATCTGTAAAGTAGTTGTCTTTTTCTTAAATTCTTTCTTCACATCTAAACGAAATGATAAAAATCCTAAACACCGCCTTCACGTCGTTCATCCAACAACCCGTACCGGAAAATCGCCGTGCAATCGAAAGTATTCCAATCGGCAACAACACAAACGCCATCGGCAATAACATGAAAATAGACTTGTTTGTTTTCCCCTCTCAGGCAACAACAAAAACGTAACACTATGGCCAGTGTAGAATTCTACCATTCATATTATTTATGTGTTTTTTTAACGAAATTTGTCAATAATTAACACAGAGATCTTAAGAAAGAATAAAATTATTAAAATAGAAGGTGGATCTGAAGGATTGAGAAGGAACAAATGATTGAAATAGAAACACATTAAAAAGAGATCTTTGAGAGAGAAATCGAAAGAGGAACAAAGAGATAGGCTGGAAGTGAAATGGTTGCCGTTGGGAGAGATGGCCGTTGAGAGTGAAATGGTTGCCGGAAATGAAACGGTTGCCGTCGAAAGAGGAAGAAAGAGATGGGCATCCCGTAGCTGGAATATGAAAAGCTGTTTGTGTTTTTGCTGAGAAGAAAGGAAGAAAGAATGTTTTGATCACATACACATCACTCATTTTATTGTATTTAAATCTCAACCTTTCATTTAAATCTGATGGTTATTATTCATTCTCACCATTCTCATATATTTTTGTCATTCTCATGTGATACATACTCTCTATATATATATATAAAATGAGAAATAAAAAACAATAAATAAAAAATGGTGAAAAATATATAATTAAAAATATAATAATTAATTTTGATTATTTTCTTATTTGAAGTACTCCCAAATGTGTATCACAAGATCTGGTTGAAATTGTTGGTGATTTGTCATTTCACAAAGGATAATGCTACATTATAAGAAATGATAAAAGTTTTCACACTTTATTCAACTTGTATTGCGATACATATATACATGAGGCAGTGAATGCATATGCCTTCATCTATGCCTAAATATACTCTACTCTAATACTCTAATTCTAATGCTCTCCATGATCTCTTATGAATGTGCTAGAATTAAGCTAATACATGACAACTATTTTACTAGAGTTGACAGTAAACCAAATACAACTAAGTGTTTGCTAATACCCTCCCTCAAGTTGGTGCATCGAGGTCACGAATGCCCAACTTGCAGAGGAAGTAATCGAACTGCGATTTGCCTAATGCCTTGGTAAATATATCTGCAAGCTGTGTGTGCGTAGAAACAAAACCTGTTTTAATTGTCCCTTTTAGCAGCTCATCGCGAACAACATGACAATCCACATCGATATGTTTTGTTCCTTTGTGAAAAACGAGATTCTTAGCAATGTGCAAAGCAGACTGGCTGTATAGCTACCTTGTCATTCCCCAAGACTATCAAGTCGTCAACATAAACAAGAACCACAAGGCGGACTGTGTGATGCTGCAACGTGAACAAGGAGTAGTCAAAATAGGACTGTTGAAAACCATAGTTCTTCAAGGCAGTGGAGAGTTTGGAAAACCAACACCTAAGGGCTTGCTTCAATCCATAAAGTGATTTTCTAAGCTTGTACACCATATTTGGTTTTTCAATTTGAAAACCAAGAGGTAGTTTCATAAAGACTTCTTCATGTAACTTGCCATGCAAAAAAGCATTGTGGACATCCATTTGGTGTATCTCCCATTCTTTGGTTGCTGCAACGGCTAAGACTACACGCACAATCACCATCTTTGCCACTGGTGCGAATGTCTAGGTGTGGTCAATGCCCTCGACTTGATGGTTACCAAATACAGCTAATCGTGCCTTAAATCTCTCTATAGTACTGTCTGAGTGATACTTAATCTTATAAACCCACTTACATTCAAGAGGCTTCTTTCCATGAGGTAAGTTTATAATATCCCAGTACCATTGTTCTCAAGAGCTTGAATTTCATTATTCATGGCCTCTCTCCAGCTAGAGTCCTTGACTGCCTCGTGAAAATATATTGGCTCTTGTTCAGTGGAAATAGCTGCAAGAAAAGCACGATGTTTCACAGAAAAATTATCATAGTTTACAAAATGCGATAAGGGGTAAGGAGCACCAGAAGTGTGAGTTGGAACCGGTGGACTACTAGACGGGCTCAATCTGTATATCGTGTTGGTGACATGATCTCGCAGGCGCACTAAAGGTGTCTTTATCCGGTTTCCTCGACCAGACAAAGCATCACTAGGTTGTTGAACTAACAACCCCATTATCACTTTGTGCCAAAAATTTAACATTTCCTTGTTGGTTATCATCATGTGTGTTTCTCCTATCATTGTGTTTGAGCTCATAATCATGAACATAATTATTTATGCCTTCATCAATATCTTCAACTATAGATTCTTGACAAATGGATACTTTAGGATCCTTAATTTGTAAACCATTGTCATGAGCAAAAGGAAATTCTGTTTCAAAAACCTCTACATCACGGGAAACAAGAAATTCTTTTGTTTCAATGTCATACACTTTCCATCCCTTCTTGCCATAGGGATATCCCACAAAAACGTATTTACGACTTTGACTAGAGAATTTGTCTCCTTTTTGTCTCTGATTATGTGCATAACAATGTGAACCAAATACTCTCAAATGATCATAAGACAGTGTTTGACCATGTAATACTTCATATGGAGTTTTTCCATTCAAAACTGAAGAGGGAGTACGATTAATCAAATAACAAGCTGCCAATACACACTCACCCCGAAACTCAATAGGGAGTTTACCTTGAAATCAAAGTGCTCGAGCCACATTTAAAATGTGTTTGTGCTTTCTTTCGACTCGTCCATTTTGTTGTGGTGTATTTATGCAAGAAGTTTGAAAAATGATGCCTTGTTCAAGGAAATATCGCTTTAAAGTTTAAACAAGAAAATTCAGTTCCATTATCACTTCGAACAATTTTAACAAGCTTATTGTATTGCCTTTTCACTAAAGTAAAGAAATGTAATAATGTAGATGTCACTTCTTACTTATTTTCTAGTAAATAAACCCACACAACTCTTGAACAGTCATCCACTATAGTAAAACAATAGTACACACCACAAGAAGATTTCTATATGGTCCCCATAGGTCACAATGAATGAGTTCAAATACATCGGATGCTTTTTGATCACTTAAAGGAAATACTTCTCTAGTTTATTTTGCTCGTTGACAAACATCACAAGCTTTAGCTTCTACTTTATTATTTTTATTACTGCTAACACTAGGAATTAACTTGGTAATTTGCATAGATGGATGTCCCATGCGCTTATGCCACAGTTCAATCTGGTTTACTCCATCAGTCTGATATGCCTTCACACTTGGTATTCCACGATTCAGATAGAGCCCATTCCTTCGTTCACCCGCTCGAATCACCATCTTCGAAATGTGGTCCTATATCACACATGTATCATTAGTGAAATGCACTATACAATCTAATTCATCAATTAATTGTGACACATAAACTAGGTTGCAGTTTAAACTAGGATCTGCATAAAGAACATTGCTGAGTTTTAAACCACCATCAAGCTTTATTGACTCTTCTTTAGTGGAAACAGTGCGTTGTCCATCAGGCAATCCAATCGGACATCCATCCACTTCATGGATAATTGACACAGGCCTGTGTCAATTATCCATGAGTTGATAGTGTCTTTACCAACCATCTTCTCACTTGATCCATTCTTTGAGTTGTTCAACATTTCTAGTAGTGCTTGCCATTGTTCATTGGCCAGTTCCGTCAACCCAGTTTTCTCTACCTCTACAACACTCCCTGTTGCAGCACTAGCACCTCAATAGCTTGTACAACATTGGCACACATTACTACACCTTGTTCACGGGATGCGCTCTTTCCAGTTCGTTGATGTCCTCTTCCACGTCCCCTTATCTTTCCTTCGCCCCTTGGACGATCACCCCACCATTCAGGTAGCCGATGCGCTGAAAACATATTGCTTCTTCGTGTAGGTTGCAATAAGAACAAACTAATTCTTTGTTCATATCATTGTTCCTCTTCTTTCTGATGTTTGTTTGAACCGAAAGCCCCATGACTTCTTTTCTCTTTGGACCTAGCAATAGTTTTCATCATTTCGTCTTGTATTAAGGTCGAATAAACCCTATTAAGTGAGGGCAAATGATCAGCGACAAGAAGATTTGAGCGAACTGTTCCATAGATCTCGTCATTGAGACCCATCAGAAATTGATGAACTCTTTCTTCTTCACGGTGTTTTTCAAGCTTTGATGCAATACCACATTTGCATCCGCCGCAAGTACGTATCGGAACTTGTTCATAGTTCGCAAGTTCATCCCATAAAGATTTCAATTTCCCCTAATAAGCCACCATATATGCTTGAATTCTGCAATGTTTGACTTCAGTTGTTGAATTCTTGGCCCATTGATAATTGGAAAACTTTCTTTGATGTCTTCCCACAAGTCTTTACCATTCTCCATATATGATATTGTTGAACGCAGACTAGGTTCAACTGTATTCAAGATCCATGATACTATCATGGATTGGACTGTCCACCAATCCTCTAACTCAGAAGATTCGTCATCAGGCTGCTTTATCTTTCCCACTTACGGCGTGCTCTAAGTGAAGTTCGGATCACTCGTGCCCACTCATCGTAGTTCTTGCCACGAAGTTGCAGTTGCGTTATCAAGTTTCCAGGACTATCATTTGAGTTCAGGTCATAAGGAAACATATTCCTCTTGACTCTTATCAACATGTGAAGAATTTTATGTCGGCAGTTCTTGATCATTCCCAGCCATTTCACTTGGTAGGTATCCCCTAGATCTAGGATTCTTTTGTGGTGTAAAGCGTACCATATAAGAAATGGTAAAAGTTTTCACACTTTATTCAACTTGTATTGCAATACATATATACATGAGGCACTGAATGCATATCCCTTCACCTATGCCTAAATATACTCTACTATAATTACAGGAAAACTAATGGGAGAATTCTAACATGCAGTCATTAAAATGATTTCACCAAAAAAGTCAAGATCTAGTGTGGCAAAGGCACAAAAATTTCTATGTGCAAATCTCAAATCTAATGGCCAGAAACCAAGTAGCCCATTAGCACAAATTTGGTAGCTAATCCGTAGCAATTAAGATTAGTCCAATGAATAATATGATAGTAAAACGATACGGGAATGAATTCCTAAGAAGCCCATGTGGA
This sequence comes from Trifolium fragiferum, assembly GCA_954870985.1. NCBI lineage: Eukaryota > Viridiplantae > Streptophyta > Magnoliopsida > Fabales > Fabaceae > Trifolium > Trifolium fragiferum. Next base: position 21,620,378 of record OX940789.1, read on the forward strand.
AGATTAATTTATCCAATAATCAGCTTTAAACCTAACATAGCTGATCTTGCTCTATACAAAATCCAAATTAGATGGTTTAAGAGACTACACTATTGGTTTAGAAACTCAGGAAACCTCTATTTAGCTAAAGAATATAAGAAACTAGCTGAAATTCTTCAAAAAAGACTTCAGAATATTGCAAGATGACTGAAGAAAGTCTAACAAGTAAATTACAGAAAGTTTTAGATAACTTCTCTGATTTACAAGATAGGATAGAAAAACAAACATCCTATTTAGAAACCTTACAGTCTGAAGAAGAAAGATATAAACCATATGAAACATGGAAATTTCATAATGGAATAAACTTTGATTGCTATGAAGAAGATGAAACTCATAGATTTCCTCACCTTTTTCATACAACAAATCCACAGCTAAATAATATATCTTGTATGATAGCATACATGATAAAACTCTTAGAAGACAAAAACCTTCAATTCTCTCAAGGGGGGGAAGAGAAAGGAAAGGAACTAGAAATAGAAAATATTCCTAGGCTTCTAGAAAACCTTGAAGAAACTTCTGTTTCTACACAATTAAAAATTAAACCACCATCTAAATTCTTTTAGGAATGGACGATACAGAAGAAGCCCTTAATAGGCAATTAGAAAATTTAGAAAGACTTATGGTCTCTTTAGATATATCAGGAAAAAGTCAAGTAGTTGACGAAGAACCAAAAGAGAAAAACCAAATCATTTATGATTTTAGCTCTGAAGAAGAAGTAGAGGAAGAAAATGAAAATCCTCACTTCGTAAAATTCGAATCAGCAGAAACATCTGGTACGAAAAGAACTGCAGAATTCGAAAGAGAATTTACCAAACAAAAATTCCAAAAGATACCCCATTATTATGTACCTACACAAAACCCATTTCAAGGGCAAGGAATTTTAGACATAGACTGTAGTTTCGATACAGCCAAAGATCTAAGAGATTGGTATAATACAAATAGTGTATTAGTCCAGTTAAATGAAGACCTTAAAAATCTAGGACCAATTGAGATTTTCAATTTCCTACAATATAAAACTAGAGGAAATGCTTACAAATACATTTCTACCTTATCACCAGAAGTTATGGGAACAATACCCCTAACAGGAGCTTTAGTAGTAGACTGGATTCATATGTTACTCGTAACAGAATTTAAAGGATGGAAGGATTCCATTCAATCTAAGATAGCATTTTCCGACCAAAATCTTTGGAAGATAACTAACTTAAAAATCTGCAACATGTGCTATGTAGATAATTTCATTTGTGAATTTCAGGACTATTATTACAACGTAGATAATAGTACTAGAATTTCCAGAAACTTGATAGAACTATTCTATGACAAGTTACCAGAAAGAGTATCAGCTCAAGTTAAAACATTCTTTACTTCAGCATTAGCAGAAGGAAAAGTGGATGATACTCTAGGAGGAAGGATAACCACCCTAAAAATTTGGCTCCAAGAAATGTGTAGTAAAAAAATAGCCAAAAGAGAAGCTCAAGTATCCCTCTGTTGTAATAAACTACAAGACAAAGTAGGAAACTATGGTTGCAACTCTAGAAAGAAACCCAGAAAAACAAGGTTACAAAAACCCTATAAGAAAAAGAAATTTAAGAAAGTTCCTTTTAGAAAATTCAATAAGGGAAACAAAAAATTTTTTAGGAAAAAACAACCTTACCCTAGGAAGAAAATATGCCCACAAGGCAAAAAATCATGTACATGTTGGTTATGTCATGAAGAAGGTCACTATGCAAATGAGTGCCCTAAAAAGGAAAATCCTAAGAAAAATGTCCTACATGTAATATATGCAATGGGATATGAACCTATAGAATCAGATATAGAATCCAATGAAGACATTTATGAATACTGCACAGAGACAGATTCAGATGTCGAAGAAGATACTTGGTAAAGGAAATCCAAGTGCTACATTTATCAAAATAGTGCTAAAAAATAGAAACCTTTTAGCCTATGTAGATACAGGTGCAACTCTTTGTTTTGAGAAAAAATCTATCTCTAGAAATTGGGAAAGATTAACCAAGCCAAAAGAAATAATAGTTGCAGATAAATCAAAGCATCAGATATGGTTTAATCTTAGAGATGTATCTATAGAAATTGAAGGATATAAGTTTTTTATTCCAACAATCTACCTCCATGATTCGGGATTAGACCTAATCATAGGAAATAACTTTTTAAAGTTATACGAACCATTTACTCAAAGAAAGGATACTATATCACTTCAATGGAAGGATTTGGGAAATCCAAAAAATAGAAAAATAGTAACCACCAAAATAGTTACTAGAAATGAAATCTTAAACCTTATTAAAGGAAACCTTAGGGAATTAAGAACTATATGGGAAGAAAGAAGTTTCCATATTAATATAGAAGAAAGATTAGACGAAGTCTGTTCAGATAACCCTCTAGACAGCCTTAAAAACACTAATCATGAACTTATAGTCATTAAGTTAAAAAATCCTAATGACGAGATAAATGTTCCAAATAGAATTCCATATTCTATTAGGGATGATGAAGAATTTCAACAAGAATGTAAAGATTTACTTGATAAAGACCTTATTAGACCTTCATCAAGTCCACATTCTGCACAAGCTTTTTATGTCGAAAACCATAACGAAATAAAAAGAGGTAAGAGAAGAATGGTACTTAATTATAAGAAACTTAATCTGGCAACAGTCGGAGATTCTTATAAATTACCTAGAAAAGATTTTATTTTAGAAAAAATAAAAGGATGTAATTGGTTTTCTTCCTTGGATGCAAAGTCTGGTTATTATCAACTAAGACTAGCAGAAGAAACAAAACCATTAACAGCTTTTTCATGTCCACCTCAAAAACATTACGAATGGAATGTTTTGCCTTTTGGACTAAAACAAGCACCATCAATATATCAAAGATTTATGGACAAATCTCTCGCAGGTTTGGATCATATATGTTTAGCATATATAGATGACATACTCATTTTTACAAAAGGAGATGAAAAACAACATCTTCGAGATTTAGAAATTGTTCTTTTAAGAATTAAAGAAAAGGGTATTATAATTTCAAAAAAGAAATCGAAGATTTTACAAAAAGAAATAGAATACCTTGGTTTAATTTTAAAAGAAAATGGGGAACTAAGTTTAGCACCTCATACCCAAGAAAAAATACAAGCTTTTCCAAATGAGCTTTCTGAAAGAAAACAAATCCAAAGATTTCTTGGATGTTTAAATTATATTGCTAATGAAGGTTTTTTAAAAGACTTAGCAAAGGAAAGGAAGCATTTGCAAAAGAAAATTTCAGAAAAGGTTCCTTGGTCCTGGACTAAAGTTGATTCTGATAATGTTAAAACCATTAAAGAAAAAAATTCAAATTTTGCCCAAACTTTACAATCCAACAATAAAAGATTTTTTGATTGTAGAAACGGATGCATCACAAACAACCTGGGCAGGTTGTATGAGAGTCTTACCAGATGGTAAAGCAAAACTTTCTCTTAATGAGAAAGGATGTAAAATTGAAGAGTCTAAGGACCTTCAATCAAAAAGCATTGATTATAGTGCTTCTAAAATCCTGATAAAGGATACTGAAAATTTATAGTTATGTAAATATATTTCTGGTACATTTACAGATACAGAATCTAGATATCATATTCAAGAACTAGAAACTCTGGCATGTGTAAAAGTATTAAAAAAATGGAAAATTGACTTACTACCGTCAAGATTCCTTCTTCGAACAGACTCTAAATATCTTACAGGATTTTGGAGATATAAAATTAGTGCTGACCATAAACAAGGCAGACTAATAAGATGGCAAATGGAATTACAACAATACGAGCCATATCTTCAATATATAAAATCTGAACAAAACAGTTTTGTAGATACACTGACGAGAGAATGGAGCAAGCCATAAAGCTACTTCAGAACAACATCAAGCAAAAGGACGAGCAACTTGTCGCCCTAGAAATCAAAAGAGCAAAAATCTCTGCCGAGAGGGGGTAGATGATTACAACACTCAAAGGTTTACAAAAAATGACAATAGAAGACCCAAATGAAATTCTATAGAACGAAGAAAATTGGGACTTACTAGGACAACCTTCTGGAAAGTATGACAACTATGTAAAGTATACTGCCCCAGAAAGTTCAAAAATTCCTACTGAAACAATAACTCCCAGTGGTTGGAATATAGAACAAGAAGCAGAATCCTCAGACAGCAAAAAGTCTTGGGCTGACCAAGTCGAAGAAGAAGAGGAGACCAGAAAAAATGGTTCATTAACGACCATTCAAACAAGCGATCCAGTAGACAATGAGATGGGAAAGTTTGAAGCTTATGTCATTTTTGATGGTCCAATGAAAGGGATCTATAAAAAATGGGCAATAGCTAAGCAGCACATCTTAGGCAAGAATGTGCGTCATAAAGGATACAAAACCATGAAGGAAGCTGAACAAGCGCTTTATGGAGCATACAAGGAGGTTACAACAGCAAAAAACCTTCAAAAATCTCCAACCATGGAGTCAAAAAGGAAGCTGTCAATTGACAAAATTCGCCAGCTCGAAAATCAAAAGAATTTCCAAGTAACCGATCCAACTTACATGGGATTCAGCCTTAGGTGGAAATGGTTAAACCATTATGTAGAAGAATTCACCACTGAATGCTTCTACCCGGCCAACAAATTTAGCTGTCCCAAGACAGTTACATTACCAGGGATAGATAGTACTACATGTCTATCTTTCTTTCAAAATGGTTTAATCCACACCATATATTTGGAAGAGCAACCAAAGAAAACTTTTGGGGAGCTCAAGTTTCTTCCAAAAAATTTACAAAATTTGGCAGAAAAATTCAATAATTTATATGCCAAAGGAAAAGAGATCTTCCTAGAGGTCGATTCAACATATCCTTGGTATGATGAAAATACCTTGGAGCTGGTCACAAAACCAATATACTTAATCAAGATTGGGATATCCAACAAAGAATATCCGGTCATGAATAAAGAAAGTACAGAATGGCATCCAGCTATGTACGTCAATCAGATGAAGAATTTTCGTCGAAAAGTTTCAAGATTGTCATCCCAGACAAACTACAGAACAATCTACGAAGACTCATCAATGATCGTGTATAGCGATTCCAGAAAACCAGCAAAAGAAAAAGATATCAAGACAATCAAAGAACTTGAAGAAAGAATTGACCAACTGAAGGATGGTCATGAAAAATTACCAAGGGTAATTCAAGAAGAATGCTGCAGATATTTTCTACAGTATTACAAAAATCATAACTGTAAAAATTTTCAAAAATCGTCGGCACAAGAGGACAAGGAGACTAACAGCACGGATCAACTGGCCACAATGTAGGACAAAATTGTGCAATGGTACCTTATCACATCTGAGTCAGATGGGGACCACTTTGTCGATTCTTCTTAGTGCGTTTTTCTTTTTTTTAGTGCGCATCACTTTTTCTAAGTGCATGTCACTGTTGTGTGAGTGCGTGTCACTTTTCTGAGTGCATGTACAATATCATGGAAAGGGACGTTTACCTAATGTGAGCCCTTCTCCACTATAAATAAGAGCATTCAGCTCAATGTAAATTACAGTTGAATGAAATTTGAAACTATTAACTAGTTTTCTGAAGAATTATTTCTTCTGTCCTTAGAATTATTTCTAAGAAGTAGCTCTTGAGGTAATACTCTAGAGGAGCTAGATCCTTGAGGTAATACTCTGGAGGGATCAACCATATAAAACAATATAATCAAACAAATTATATCCCAAAACAACACAAACATCTTCGGATCAAAGAATTCAACAAAACCAGAAACAAAGAAAATCATATCAGGTATGATTGTTATTGTTACATCACTTATTTATTATACAATGTTATTTGCATGATAAATGGAAAGTTCAAATTTTAGAACTCAAAGATTATTTTCAAATTTTTTTGAAATCGAATACACAGAACCCAGTTCTGATCACACATACTTAGAATTAGTCTTGATGGAAGACTATGATAAAAAGGTAACTTATTTACTAGAAAAAATTTCTGAACCAAATTTGGCTAAGATAATTTTAGACAAATTTAAATTTAATCATTATCAAGAAAAGGTTTTTCTCGAAAAACTTCAAGAAACTATCGAAGGAGACTTCGAAGAACATGAATTAAAATGTTTAGTTCATGAGTTAAACAATTTTACAAAAATCTCTAAAAACATAGAATGTTTTCAAGGACAGTTCTATGGAGACTTCGCAAGTGTACATTATAGACTAAAAAACTCTCGATTTTATAGTCTAATAAAAACATTAAACACTCTGCCCGATAATATTAGTGAAAATTCAGAAGAATTTTGAAAATTATGTCTGAAATCTCACTTTTTGAAGAAACATCTAGTTATTTTGCTGATATCATACAAGATATTTTGAAATTAAAAGAACTTTTTCTTAGGAAAAATATTTTGAAATTTGGAATAATGGTAGGAGAAGAAGCAATTCCAATCGATTCTACTTTTGGAAATATATTCATATCCACCATAGATAGAACACAAATTCAAAAAAGAATTTCAAGTCTTTCTGAAAAAGAAAGAAATAAAATTGGTTATATTCACATATCAACCATTCAAGTTTTAATCAAAAGTACTTTCATGAAAGGTATTGATACACCTTTAAATATAATTCTAAGAGACTCTAGAATTACAAATGATAGACAATCTATAATTGCACAAGGAAGATGCAATTTAAAATTTGGAAAAATTAAGTTTGACATAAACTTACAAATAGGATTATCCCTAAAGGATAAAGATCTGGACAGATCCATAATCTTTAATTATAAATTAGAAGATTCAAAATTTATGAAAAAAGGAAATCATCCTTTTACAATATGCTATAGAATTAATTATGCTTTAAGTAATTCTCATCATAGCATAGAATTTACAGGAAAATATGTAATTCATATTGATGAATTATTCACCCCTATAGTGACGTTAGAGTCACCTATATTTAAACCCTTGGCAAGGAAGAGTTGTTCATTAATAGAAGATGACAAAAATCTGTTTGAAGAAACAGACGAAAAACCATTAATTAGAAGCCAAAGCCTTAGGGTAGCACCCCCAAAAAGAGATTTTGAAATCTCAGAACTAAAAGAATTAAATAAGCTACAGAGCTCAGTAGCAGAGTTGTCCTTACAACTCGAAAAATTAGATAAAAGAATCTAATTAAACTTCCGCAACCTGTTACATTTACTACCTGCGCTAGTAATGAACTTAGCTGAAGAAAGAAAAAATCTAAAAGTCTATAGGAAAAGAATTCAAAAGTTAGAATTCGAATATAGATGTTTAGAAAACCTGCTATATATGGATATACCTTAAGTTAATCCAAGAATAAAGGCAAGACTCATAGAAAGAAAAGATCTATTGTCTAATTACAGACTTTTAGTACAATACACGAAGAATGAACTCCAACGTTCATCCTACAGCTAACGCGCGAAAACTCTGCCCCGAAAACTCTGGTATCAGAGCAAAAAATCTCGATCCTAGGATAGAGAAAACTACACCTTTAGATCTCTGAGGATACACAGTAACACAATTATGGAACTACACTATATAATTATGATTTGGTGGAACCAAATAAAGACTTTACTCCTATTGGTCTATTCAAATGACTTTTCTAATATTATCAAAATGCCAACTGCACCATAAAAGTACCCAAACTAATGCTCTTAATTATCTCTTATGAATGTGCTAGAATTAAGCTAATTACATGACAGCTATTTCACTAGAGTTGACAATAAACCAAATACAACTAAGTGTTTGCTAATATACATACAACGAAAATAATTATCTCGAATCCTTCACGAACACATTTAATTGGTAATAGCTCCACTATGTATGTACAGAGTTGTTTTGCCTATTCCTTTTTGTTTTGTCTTTTATTTTTTTTATATATTTCCTTTTTAAAATAAATATTATAAAAATATAAAGGTAAAGTATGTTTTCGATCCTATTTTTATGGCAAATTTTGGTTTTCGTCTCTATAAAATAAAATCACTTATTTTTATCTCTACAAAATTTTTCCTTTGTTTTTGGCCCTTAGTGGCTAATTTTTGTTTATTTTAATGTCAATATTATGATTTTTTTTTGTTCAAAATGTGCCTATATTATGTCTCTATATCATGCTAAATCTATATAAGCTCATTTAATATTTAAATTTATTTAAAAAAAAATGTCAAAATTTTACTCACTAAAGACTAAAAACAAAAGAAATTTATTTGCAGGGATGAAAACAGGTGATTTTATTTTATAGGAATGAATATCAAAATTCACTATACAAATAAAGACTAAAAATATAAATTACCTAAAATATAGTATAATATTGTATTTTAGCTATAAATATCAATAGCTAGCCAAAGTCTAATCTAAAGTATGAAAGTATTCATATTTTATTATTTATTTAATATGTTAATAACAGTGTCCAATTGTTCCGTCCAAAAAATATACAACCCGCTTGCTTGTGCCAATTGGTAACAATTCGCTATAATCAATTCGCTGCATATATATAGCAGCACCCTTTCACGAGTATGTGCTCTTATTTGCATTGCAAAATTGGATAGATAACCATTCACCACTTAATCTTTTGAGACTATTTTTTGGTGCTGATGTATAAATAAATAAAAGGAAGTTTTTGAAGTTGTTAGCGGCTAGTAGCAAATTGGTTTTTCAATAAGTTTGAAGATTATTTTTATATATTTTGTATTTCTTTTGAGATTGGCTGCATCATAAGGTTAAAACAACTTCGTCAAAATGACTTGGCTAAAGCATCAATGCTAAAACAAAGCTTTGTACCCACTGTGCAAAACATTAGTAGTTTCTAAGTATTAATCTCTAATATTTAGTTGCCTGAAGTTGTTTAATATTGTTGTTCAACGAATTTCTTAAACCATGAAGTTTAGTTCGGTCACTTGAGATTAGTGATCAGAGGGAGGTGAATAGATTCTCATATTCAGTGGGAGTGAGCCCTTGGGTAGATGATTACCAGGATTAAGAAAAGGCATACATGCCAATAGGTTTTGGTGTACGTTGTAAGACTAAGTACTAATTCGGAGTAATAGTTTTCATTTTCTGGATTGGTATCCCCCAGAGTAGGTATGGTTTGCATCGAACTAGGTTAACAAATATTGGTGTTGTTTACTCGCTTTACTTACTTCAGTATTTATCATTATTGATGCTAGTAAACCAAATATCGAACCAGTTGTCTAAGACATCTGGATTGTTGCACAAGTTGTCTTAGACATTGTGTACGACATCTGTCCTGCCAGAGAACATAATTTCAATTGGCATCAGAGCGGGCACGCTAACCTGCTGGGTGAGCTCCAGGGAGACTAATTTTGTTCAAGATGGACAAGAATAGAGGATCAATAAATAGATCACTAGTTTTGGATGGATCTAATTATGATTATTGGAAAGCAAGAATGATTGTCTTTCTCAAATCCATGGATCCAAAAGCAAGGAGGGAAATTATCACTGGGTGGAATCATCCAATAATCATAGCAGCAGATGACTCTACAAGCCTAAAAGGAGCAGGAGAATGGACAATAGAAGAAGAAACTGAGTCTAGTGGCAACTCTAAAGCACTCAATGTCATATTCAATGGTGTTGATGAAAACATGTTCAAGTTAATCAACAAATGTACTGAAGCCAAATAAGCCTAGGAAATTCTCCAAACTGCACATAAAGGAACTTCTAAGGTTCGTATGTCAAAGCTACAACTTCTCACCACAAGATTTGAGAACTTAAGGATGGAGGATGAAGAAACTATATCTGACTTCAACACTAGAGTACGAGATATAGCAAATTCATCCTTTGCCCTAGGTGAGAAGATACCTGAAGAGAAGGTAGCCTAAGAGATTTAACATGAAGGTGACTGCTATTGAGGAATCTCAAGACTTGAGCACGACAAAATTTGATGAACTTATTGGCTTATTACAAACATTTGAGATGTCTTTGGATGATAGACCTTGTTAGACTACTTGGCTAACCACTTAGAAGGGGAGGGGGGGGGGGGGGGGGGGGGGGGGGGGGGGGGGGGTTGAATAAGTGGCCCTTTTAAACAATGTTGATTTTAAAAATTTAGTTCAAAAGGTATGCGCGGAAGCACCACCGGATCGGTAGTCTCTTTGCACCCGATTGATCACTGAAAAAGGTAGTATAGCCTTGAACGTGCGATGATAATGAATAAGAAACGATCGTGTGCAAAAAATTCAAATTAAACGATCCAATAACACAATCCCATCAAGTTACTAGAATTTAAAGCTAATCCAATCACAATCAAGATATATGTCAATTGAATTTTGGTGCACACTTACGAACACGAAAATTCAATTGAATCGGAAAATTAAAGCGATTGCGTAAAGTAAAAGATTAAGGAAGAAAGACACAAACGATTGATTAGGGAATTCCCAACGGCTTTCGTGTCGTCCTCGTGGTCGGCCGGGTACGTCTCCCCCCAAATAACGGGTTATTTGAGCGTTTATTGATTAAAAACGATTGAACTATAATGCACAATTTACAAAGACTCCAATAACCCTATATCAAATCTAATGTAAACTATGCGTAATAACCTCAACAAGTAATGAAGCTTCTCCCTCTGATTCCAACGATCCTAACCATGCGCAAATCCTCGCACCGATCGTCCAGCTGAGTACCTCGCTTCTTCGTTGTTGATCCTTCAAGATATCGCACAATCTTGAATCCTCAAGAAAACCCAAACCTTCTTCACAAACCAACTCGATCACGACTCTGATTCACCGCAAGCCGTACCGAACGTTATCGATCAAATGTACAACCTCTATCCGAATGATCCCATACTCACTCTTCAATGAATTGCAATTGGATGGAAGATGATGATCTTGTGAAGAATGACCCTTTGATCCAAATTATTCACCAAATTTGATATCCAAAGAGTTTATCAAAGCTATTTCACTTTCTCACCGGTTTTCTCTCTTTTACAACAACAAAGCACATTGCTATTTATAGAGAAAATAGAATTGAGCAAATTTAGGCAAAACAGAACAGACATGTATCGATACAAACCCTTTGACCAGTGTTCAAATTTGAAATATTTGACCTATGTATCGATACAAACACATATGTGTATCGATACATATATCAGTTTCTTGAAAAACTGACTGATATGTATCGAAGCATGCAAGCATGATTCGATACAACTTGCGTTCTCTAGTCTTTTGAGAGAGTTAGGTGTGTATCGATACATGCAAGCATGATTCGATACACAAGTGACTCTCTGCCTCTGAGAGACCAGTTTTGTATCGATACAAATGATGAATGTATCGATACAAAATGCACAAAATCAGTCTGAAGTAATTTCAGGACATTTGTATCGATACAAATGATTATGTATCGATACAAAACACCTAAAAATCAATTTTTCAAAGTTTAAAAATAGTTTTTCGCTGTCAAGTCATTTGTAATGTTGCCAAAATATGTTCTACTCTATTTTCATGTGTTTTGACAATTATTAAAACGTGAGGGTGAACTGGTGCACTTACATTTTCCCCCTTTTTGATAATTGTCAAAACTTTGCATAAGCTAACTAGCCTATACTTAATATGCAAAAAAATAGCAATATTTATACAGACGCAATTTACACCAAGGCTAACCATAAGCACGCTCCCCCTGAGTTGATGCCATAATGCGTTTGATATTGTTGATAAAATTCAAGACTTCTTTAGCTATTCATCCTTAGCTTGTGCAATCCAAATCTCTCCCCCTTTGACAATATCAAAAAGAAGAAGAGAACTCATTAGAAGTATCAAGTTCAAAAAGTTTCAACCATAGTCATATCGTGCACTTACATTTGTCGAAATGCACTATATGATGAAATTTCCTAATCAAAATAATTACATACAAAGATATGCCAAAATATATCAATGACGAATACCAAATATCATGACAAATATGGAATGTAGAACAACAAACCAAAACCAACGCATGAATATCGTAACACATCGACATTTTAATAAGGTAACATATCCAAATATGGGACGAAATAAACAAAGCAATGCAACAAATGCATAAACATAACATGATTATCCATACAAATAAAATTATCCAAAATAACAAGTTATACAAAACCAAAATGAATGTTGTCCAAACATGACAACATTAAAATTATCCGTACAACCATATTGAATAAACGAAGTCATAAGCAATAACACAATAAGATTGTTCATGCGGTTAAAAGAAATAAAATGCAACAAAAACAAATTATGCATCATCATCATCATTCATCCATGTTGTCTGGGTTAGGAGGAGGGTTAGGTTGATAGTAGGCTTGCATCTGAGCTTGCATCTCATCAAAGCGAGTAGTCACATAGGTTCGGAGCTCATTGGTGTTGGTGTACAACTCTTCAATTCTAGTATTTTGAGTTTGGTAGTTCTGAGTGTACTCATTGTAGAAGGTGGTTTGTTGCATGCTCATATTCCTTAGCATGTCCATCATTTCATTCCAGTTTCCACCTTGTTCACCTTGACCTTCACCTTGCCTAGCATTTCTTCTTTGTCTCCTAACTCTTGGAGCAGCAGCTTGATCTTCATTTTCTTCCTCTTGACCATTGTAGACATAGACATTGTCATCATTCAAAGTCCAGTTCATCTTTGCCATTTGAGTATCACTAAACTTTTGTAACTTTCCAAGGGTAGTATACTCAATGGGAAGGTCTTGTCCAACCTTGAACTTTCTCAAAATGCTAGCTATCAAACTACACTATCCAAAGCTTTGATCACGGCTAGAGTTCCTCAAGTCAAACATTCTACTCACAATATAAAGTGGCCAATCAACTTTTCCGTCTTCCATTAGCAAAAACATGAGATCAATGTCTTTTCTATCCATTCTAGAACTTGCACTCTTAGGACGCAAGGTGTGACTTACAATCCAATAAATCACTCTAGCGTTCACAGTTAATTTTCCAGTTCCCATAGTTTCCGGAACATTTCCATTTCTAGTAATGGAGCAAATAAAAACATCAGAATCATAATCAACCTGGCTAGCTTCAGTATAGGCCAAAAGTTCTTCTCCGGTTATCCTATTACCGGTACTCATTCCAAACAAGTCAAACCACATATTTGCACTAAACTTATAAACCTTACGTCCCCAACGAAGTTCAAACTCAGCACCATTTCTCTCCTGCAACCCAGCATAAAATATCCTAACCAAAGTATCATTATATTTGGTTTTCAAGCCACAAAAAGTATCAAGTTGTTCGTTTTCAAGAATTTGTGCAATATCATTGAGACACAAACTTCTAAGTGTTTCAACATTAACAGATTTCTGAGGCAGAACGCTCCTAGTTCTACAATATTGCGTATAAGTAGTAACGCAATCCTTGTGAACGAATTCGTCTTCCCTAAGTCCAAAATTTGTAACAACATTGCTACTACTTTCTACTTCCTTTCCTTTTCTAGACTTAGCTTTTGGTGCCATTTCTAGGAGAATGAGAAAGAGAACGAATTACCTTGAGTTTTGATGAAGAACTTGAAAAATTTCACAAACCCAAATTGAAGAAACCCTTGTCTTGAATGTGGAGATTATGAAGCTTGAACCACGAAATTGATGAAGGAATGTGAATGGGTATTGGATTTGAAGTAGTTTAGGGTCAAGTTTTGTGAGTTTTGGTTGAGTTTTGAGGGAGATTGAGAATTTGGGAATGAGGGTTTTTGCTTTGGAGCACGCGGACAGAAGAAGAGAGTATGATGTTTGATGAATGAATGAATGACAACTGATGTAAATAACTGTTTTCGCGCCTATGTATCGATACAAACTCGTATTTGTATCGATACAAGTCAGTGTTCTGCAGCATGTATCGAAGCATGCGTGCATGTATCGATACATGAGACAGTGTCTGTCCCAAACTGAAGAGCTATGTATCGATACAACCATTATATGTATCGATACATATCAGTTCATTTTGAAAATCTGCAGAATAACTAACATGTATCTATACAATCTTCATTTGTATCGATCCAAAATGCATTATTTTCAATTTTTCTCACAACACATGAACTTATAAGTTTGAAAAGTAATTTTTATGACTTCCAAATAACATGTATGTATGAAACACATATAATCAACAAGGTACATACTTATGCATGTGAGCAAAAACAATACCAAAGCACATTATAACATGATAACACATGTTAAACCATATATGCATGATAAAACATTCACATAAATGAATCAAAGTACCAAAATTAATCATATGAAGATATATGTGTATGTATGCACACAAAGTCACATATAAGAACAAAACAAGCATATACAAACCAAGTATGAACTTAATATGGCATTTGTAATGATCTTTGTGAAATCTCCATTTTAAACGTATGAGTCTTAAAAACTTATAAATATTTTTGAGCAAAATTCTTGGAAATGGAGGATTAGACAACTATCAATGCAAATATCATATTAAGGTGAAAGTTATATGTATATGAAACCAATGTACAAATGCTAAGTAAAAAGTATAAAGGTAAAAGTAGAGAATAGAATCTTCCCTTAAGTGTTAAGTGGAGGAAGTGATCAATTTCCACAACTTTGTAAGTGTTGAGTTGAAGCTTTTCTCATCATTTTCCTTGTTCATAAGTCTTGAACTCCATTGTTGTCGGTGTCTTTCGTCAATGGTTCAAGACGTTTTCCTACATACTTAGACATTTGAAATAGGTCCCCAACTCATGTTGGGTCCTAGTTGGTTAGTAGCAACATTATTGCTTGACTTAGGTAACCATTGTATTTTGCCTTTAGGTACCAAGGTTTTTCGAGCATGGCATTTTGCAATAGTATGACCCTTGTCACAACAATAATGACAAACGATATGAGGATTACTTTTCTTAGGATCCTTTTCAACAAATTTATACTTTTTATTTCTAGGTTTTAACGATTTGTTGAATTTAGATGGATCAACCGCAAAAGTAATCTCCGGCTTGGATGGTTCTTTTAGCTTATCTTGTAACTTTCGCAAGTCTCTATATAAGTAAAAGCATCCATCACATCCGGTTCTATCGTTACCGTAACTATCAAAAGTCACAAGAGGTTTTTGAATCATAGACTCTTTGAGGGTTTTCAACTCAAGCTCCGTTTCCGAAACTTTTGCCTCAAGGTATTTATTGACTTGCATTAAAGCTTTTAGTCGTTGAAAAGCCTCTTGAGTTTCTTTGTGTAACTTTTCAAAAGCGACTTGCAACTCATGATATTCTAAAAGCGTATATGAGCTAGAGGGATTTTGGTTTACCTTTTTAGGAGCAAGTTTCTTATGATCATAGGATGTCAAGCACACATTTGCCAATTCATCTTCACTACTTGAGCTAGAGCTTGATGATGAAGAAGAAGATGAGCTTCCGCTCTCCCATGCAACATAAGCTTTCTTTCCCTTGTCATTGCTTCCCTTTTTGAATGACGGTGACTCCTTCTCTTTTCTCTTGAGCTTAGGGCAATCCGGCTTGAAATGACCAACTTGGCCACATTCATAGCATGCCCCTTTCTTGGAGTATCTACCACTATCACTCTTTCGGCGGTAACCACTATCTTTCTGAAACTTCTTAAGATTGTCATCGGAGTGCCTTATCCCATTCTTTTTCACATATCTATTATAGCGTCGAACGAAGAGCCCCATTTCCTCATCATCGGAATCGTCTTCGCTTGAGCTACTTTCCACTTGCTCAACCTTTTTGGACTTAGATGTGGAGGCCTTTAG
The DNA here is from genome assembly GCA_954870985.1 of Trifolium fragiferum. Classification (NCBI taxonomy): domain Eukaryota; kingdom Viridiplantae; phylum Streptophyta; class Magnoliopsida; order Fabales; family Fabaceae; genus Trifolium; species Trifolium fragiferum. Next base: position 21,636,116 of record OX940789.1, read on the forward strand.
AGCAATGGACCTCTTATCCTTTTCTTTTTCCTTTTCGTTGTGTTTCTCCTTTTTCCCACCTTTCTCATGTTTTTCCAACAAATTAAGCACTTGTTCATGTTCCGTTAGCTTACCGAATAAGGTTGTGAGACTCAAAGTTGTATGATCATTCGCTTCTTTGATTGCGGTGACCTTTGGTTGCCATGACCTATTAAGACATCTCAAAATCTTATTAGTAGCATCTTGATTAGTGATTGGTTTACCTAGACCATGTAACTTGTTGGTAATTTTTACAAACCTTTGTTGCATATCTGCAATGGTTTCACCATCTTGCATATAATCAAACTGGTCTCCATTGAATATAGGTGCCCGATTATAAGCCCCTTTAGGTGTAAAAGCCATGTTTTCTAATAATTGGCACAATCCACCGAATTTTGTGTACAAAATCGAACTGGGATTGTGATACCACTTGTTAGACTACTTGGCTAACCACTTAGAAGGGGGGGGGAGGGGGGGGGGGGGGGGGGGGGGGTTGAATAAGTGGCCCTTTTAAACAATGTTGATTTTAAAAATTTAGTTCAAAAGGTATGCGTGAAAGCACCACCGGATCGGTAGTCTCTTTGCACCCGATTGATCAATGAAAAAGGTAGTATAGCCTTGAACGTGCGATGATAATGAATAAGAAATGATCGTGTACAAAATATTCAAATTAAACGATCCAATAACACAATCCCATCAAGTTACTAGAATTTAAATCTAATCCAATCACAATCAAGATATATGTCAATTGAATTTTGGTGCACACTTACGAACACGAAAATTCAATTGAATCGGAAAATTAAAGCGATTGCGTAAAGTAAAAGATTACGGAAGAAAGACACAAACGATTGATTAGGGAATTCCCAACGGCTTTCGTGTCGTCCTCGCGGTCGGCCGGGTATGTCTCCCCCCAAATAACCAAACGGGTTATTTAAGAGTTTATTGATTAAAAACGATTGAACTATAGTGCACAATTTACAAAGACTCCAATAACCCTATATCGAATCTAATGTAAACTATGCGTAATAACCTCAACAAGTAATGAAGCTTCTCCCTCTGATTCCAACGATCCTAACCATGCGCAAATCCTCGCACCGGTCGTCCAGCTGAGTACCTCGCTTCTTCGTTGTTGATCCTTCAAGATATCGCACAATCTTGAATCCTCAAGAAAAACCAAACCTTCTTCACAAACCAACTCGATCATGACTCTGATTCACCGCACGCCGTACCGAACGTTATCGATCAAATGTAAAACCTCTATCCGAATGATCCCATACTCACTCTTCAATGAATTGCAATTTGATGGAAGATGATGATCTTGTGAAGAATGACCCTTTGATCCAAATTATTCACCGAATTTGATATCCAAAGAGTTTATCAAAGCTATTTCACTTTCTCACCGGTTTTCTCTCTTTTACAACAACAAAGCACATTGCTATTTATAGAGAAAATAGAATTGAGCAAATTTAGGCAAAACAGAACAGACATGTATCGATACAAACCCTTTGACCAGTGTTCAAATTTGAAATATTTGACCTATGTATCGATACAAACACATATGTGTATCGATACATATATCAGTTTCTTGAAAAACTGACTGATATGTATCGAAGCATGCAAGCATGATTCGATACAACTTGCGTTCTCTAGTCTTTTGAGAGAGTTAGGTGTGTATCGATACATGCAAGCATGATTCGATACACAAGTGACTCTCTGCCTCTGAGAGACCAGTTTTGTATCGATACAAATGATGAATGTATCGATACAAAATGCACAAAATCAGTCTGAAGTAATTTCAGGACATTTGTATCGATACAAATGATTATGTATCGATACAAAACACCTAAAAATCAATTTTTCAAAGTTTAAAAATAGTTTTTCGCTGTCAAGTCATTTGTAATGTTGCCAAAATATGTTCTACTCTATTTTCATGTGTTTTGACAATTATTAAAACATGAGGGTGAACTGGTGCACTTACAGACATGAGGGTGAGAATAAACATAAACTTCAATAGGCTTTATATAATGCTTAAGTTTCATGCAAGAGAAATACAAACAAAGACAAAGCTTTTCAATTGGACAATATCTAGTTTCAGCATCATTATTAACTCTACTTAAATAATAAATAGCTTTCTCAACTCCATTTTCATCCTCTTGAGCAAGCATGCTACCAATGGTTGAATCTGACGCTGATATATACAACTTCATAAACTTGTTTCTAATGGGAGGCATTAGAGTTGGAGGATTCGAAAGATAAGCTTTGATGTAATCAAATGCCTTCTGCTGATCCTCGTTCCACTGGAAAATATCATCCTTTTTCAATCGAAGCAAAGGAGAAAATGGCTTCGCTTTGGCACTAAAATTCAAAATGAATCTCCTTAAAAAGTTTATTTTTCCCAGTAAAGATTGAAGTTGTTTCTTTGAAGTTGGAGGTTGAGTCTCCGTAATAGCTTTGGTCTTGTTTTGGTTTATTTCAATGCCTTTCTTATGAAGCACGAACCCAAGAAAATCACTTGCACGTACACAGAAAACACATTTTAGTGGATTCATTTTCAATCCACATTTCCTCATTCTCACAAAAGATGTTCTTAAATGATACAAATGATCATCACAAGTTGAGGACTTAACAACAATGTCATCAATGTATACTTGCATAAAGTTTTCAATAAAATCATAAAATATTAGGTTCATAACCCTTTGATAAGTGGCACCAGCATTCTTTAGACCAAAGGGTATTACTGCCCATTCATAAGTGCCTAGAGCACCTGGGCATCGAAACGGCGTTTTAGGGATATCACCCTCAACAATGAATATTTGGTTATATCCTGAATAACCATCTAACATGCTTAAATATTCAAAACCTGCTGTTGAGTCTACTAGCATTTCTGCGACAGGCACAAGATATTCACCCTTTGGAGTTGCAGAATTTAAATCCCTAAAGTCTATACAAACTCTAAGAGTACCATTTTTCTTAATTACTGGCACAATATTTACTAACCATTCTACATAGCTAGCTGTTCGAATAAAATTGCACTTCAGCAGCCTTTCGATTTCACTTTTGATCTTGGTCATAACTTCAGGAGCGAACCTTCTTGGCAATTGTTTCACTGGCTTTTTGTTTGGTCGAAGAGGCAAACAATGCTCTACCAAACTTCTACTGAGACTTGGCATCTCATTGTAGTCCCAAGAAAAAAATCCTTGAATTCCTTAAGCAATTCAATGACTTTGCTCCTTAAGACAGGATCAATATTGGCACTGATAAAAGTTGGCCTTTTGATAGAACCATCTCCAATATCAATTTCTTGTGAAGAATCTTGAGTCTGCATCTTTTGAGTCGAATTAAGTGGATCTTTTTCAAAACCCAAAGGCTCATCATCATAGATGTAGTCTAACTTATGCATCTCTGGCATTTTAGTGGCATGATTTACATTATTGGCTTCAATAGCCATGTTTTTATCTTCAACATACTTCGATTCATTGGCCTCTTGAGCCATATTTGAATTTACAGCCTCTAAGGCCGCATATATTTTGTTTTCGGCTATATATGCCGTAATTTTAGCCCAAGGATTAGGCTTATGCATCATAGTACTCATCTTCATCTTCCCACTCATCATTCCAATTTGGTCAACCGATAAGGGGAATAACTCCTTCTTTAGAGGAAGGTGGGTCAAAATCTTCCCTTTCCCACCTAAATCCTAAGGTAGGATGTAGAGACACTGAGTGGTAAACAGTATCAGACACTGCTTTGTCAAAAGCAACATTCTGATCACCACATGGGGCAATCATGGCTAAGTTTTTGTCGACGGTTTGTTTTGTGATGTGGTTGATTTCAGACAAATATTAGCTTTGGTTTGCTTCTATGTTTTCAACCATCCCATCTTCGCGCCATATAGTGAGTCTTTGGTGCAGAGTCGAAGGAACTGCCCCCACACAATGTATCCATTCCCTTCCAAGAAGTAGATTATAATTGGCCTTTGATGGCACAACAATAAAAAGAGTTGGCCTCACAGAACTTCCAATGGCCACATCCACTTGAATGGCTCATCTGGAATAACCACTTTTGCCTTTATAGTTCGAAGGAACTATGTTGTGGGCATGAAGATCAGTGTCATACTTCCCAATCTTTTCAAGCATTGAATGAGGTATCAAATTCACAACAGCCCCACCATCTATAAGGATTTTATTGACACAAACATTATTAACCTTAGCTTTGACAAACAAAGGTTTCAGATGGTTCTTCATGCCTTCATCTGGCTTTTCAAAGACAACTTGCTGTTCTTCGATACAACTATTGTTCATTACATAGTGTACCGGTCAAATTCGCCTAGGCCCAATTACACTTTTAGCCCATTGTCATTACCAGCCCAATGATTATGTTGTGCGGTTCGCCCGAACCGATTCAGCTCGCCCGAGCCCAATTTCGCCTATCCAGGCCCAATAGCATGCCTCTCCTCTTAATTAGCACGTGAAATACATGTATAGACCACGATCTGAAATATCTTGGCCTCAACGTTTGCCCGCATTACGCGCTAAACTCGGACTCACCCCATGAAGGAAAACGTGGGATCATGGGGAGTTATATACCTACTCTATATGCCTATAAATACAACCCCCAAAAGCAAATTATGGACACACCAAAAATTAGCCTAACTACAATCGCTACTTTACTCATTATCACAAAATATATCCCCCCTAAGTTCCACACCGGAACAATTGGCGCCCACCGTGGGGCTCTGGTAAAACATTTCCCAGACCTCAAACAAGAAACAAGCCATAACCATGGCTGCTGAACAAAACAACCAACATAACTAGAACTTGCAAACCGAAGTTCGTCGTCTGCAAGCAAAGATGGCAGCTTTGGAAAAGGAAAAAGCAGAAGAGTTGGCCAGGCTCGCCAAAGTAGATGAGATTGAAGAATCTCAACCCCTGGCCCAAAACTTATGGGATGCTCAGGTCCCAACCAACTTCAAAATCCCCCAACTGCCAAGTTTTGATGGAAAGACGGACCCATTAGAACAGCTTATGGCAGTTGGAACTCAAACTGCAATCATCGGCGCTGAAGAACACCTCAAGTGAAAACTGCTGTCCAGCACTTTAAAAGACACCGCCCTTAGATGATATATGAATTTGTCAAAAAACTCCATCACGAATCTTACTGACTTTCACAAAAAGTTCATACACCAATTTTCGGGGAGCAAACACATCCAAGTGACCACCACAAACATGTTTAGCCTCAGGCAGGGAGGCTCAGAAACACTCAGAGAATACCTTGCCCGATTCAGTGAAGCTACCATCAAGGTCTCCAATCCAAACCAGGAAATGTTCGTAGCGGCCTTTCACAACGGCCTCAGAGCTGGACACTTTAACGAATCCCTGGAGCAGAAACCAGCCGAAACCATGCAAGAAGTAATGAAAAGGGTGGAATATTACATAAAGGGCGAAGAGAGTAACACGAAAAAAAGATCCAGAGACAACAAAGAACGGGGACCAGACCCAAGGCGCTACAAAGGGCCGAACTACCAGCAGCCAAGATGGCCATCAAGAGACTATAGGCACTAGGGAGGCCATGAAAGGCCATACCAACAGGACAGGCTGTATCACCCATCGGCGAGAAGGTACACCCCGACATTCGACAAATATGCGCGCCTTAACAGGGCAAAGGTACATATTCTAGACGAAATCCTACATGCCAACCTGGCCAAGCGCCCACCAGCCAGAGATAACGACTTCATGATGGGAAAGAAGAAAGACAACTGGTGTCACTACCACAAGTGCAAGGGGCATGATACATAGAAATGTTTTCGCCTAAGGGATTTGATAGAAGAACTGGCCAGGAGCGGACACCTGAAGAAATTTGTAGATAGAGCTACAGGAAGCGATTCAAGGAGAAAAATGCCACTATGATCGCCAGACCACAGACAGCGAGAAGAACCAAAGGAGGAACAGACAAGGATAGCGGTGAATACCATCGCAGGAGGATTTGCAGGAGGCGGAATCTCCAACTCTACCAGAAAGCGCTATGTTAGAATGTCAGAAAGAGGAATAGAGTCAGTGGGACACGTATCTTTCACACCAGCCCCTGACCTATCGTTCTCGCCAAAGGATGCCACAGGGATTGTGCCACATGACGACGATCCGTTAGTAATACAAGTACAGATCCTGAATTGTGACGTCAAAAGAGTATTGATAGACCCAGGAAGCTCAACAGACATCATGTTTTGGGATGCATTTAAAGCGATGCAGCTAGCAAGTGACTTGCTCCAGCCCTACCAAGGAACTCTAGTAGGTTTTGTAGGAGAGCAAGCAGAAGTAATGGGTCACATCACCTTGCTAACAACATTTGGAGACAAGGAAAATTCTAAAACCATAAAGGTAAGGTACCTAGTAGTAAGGACCGTGTCCGCATCTTACAACATCATCATAGGAAGACCTGCATTCAACACCTTAGGCGCCGCCATGTCAACGCTCTACCTGGCTATGAAATACCCCCTAGATAACGGCGAAGTCAGAATCATCAGGGGCGACCAAATATTAGCCCGTCAGTGTTACGAGTCTAGCCTCAAGGTAAAAAAGAAAGAATTGGCAAAAGAGGTGAAATACATTGCCAACATGAACGAAGTAGCTGACCTCGACCCAAGGGAGGAATTCCAAGATAGAAGAGTAAGCCCAATTGAAGATCTAGAGGAAGTTCAGATAGGAGAAGAAGAACACCAGACCATAAAGCTGAGAACAACCATGCAGAAAGAAGAAAAAGAGAAGGTCATAGCCATACTAAGGAAGAACGTGGATCTATTCGCATGGTAGCCCTCAGATATGCCAGGAATAGACGAAAGCATAATCACACACAAGCTGGCAATAGCGCTAAACTTCAAACCAGTATCCTAGAAGAAGAGAAAACTCGGCGAAGAAAGGAGGAATGCAGTGGACGAAGAGGTAGCAAAGCTCAGAAAGGCACAATTCATCGAAGAAATCAAATATCCAGAATGGCTTGCCAACGTGGTATTAGTAAAGAAACACAACGGCAAGTGGAGAATGTGTGTGGACTTTACCGATTTAAACAAAGCGTGCCCAAAAGACCTATACCCCCTTCCTAGCATTGACAGACTCATAGATGGGGCGTCTGGTTGTAAAATGCTTAGCTTCATGGACGCCTACTCCGGGTATAATCAAATCAAGATGAGCACAGTAGATGCGCCACACACCACCTTCATGACAAACACTTGCAACTACTACTATAAAGTAATGCCGTTTAGGCTAAAGAACGCAGGAGTCACTTACCAACGCCTAATGGACAGAGTGTTCGCCCAACAGATTGGGCGCAATTTAGAAGTCTACATAGACGATATGGTAGTCAAAACAGAAGAAGATGGCGATCACCACAAAGACCTTGAAGACATTCTGGCATCCGTAAGAAAGTACAACATGAGGTTGAATCCGTCGAAATGTTCATTCGGCGTACAGGCAGGAAAATTCTTAGGTTTTCTACTCACCAACAGAGGGCATAGAAGCTAATCCAGAAAAGTGTCAAGCCATCATCAACACGCGCAGCCCCACGTCCGTCAAAGAAGTCCAACAACTAAAGGGAAGAATAGCGGCGCTATCCCGTTTCCTTTCATGCGCTGGAGAACGAGCATGTCACTTTTTCTCCACTCTCAAAAAAGGAGAAAGGTTCACCTGGACAGAACAATGCGAAGAGGCCTTTCAGAAACTAAAAGACTTCCTGTCATCTCCGCCCATACTAATAAGACCCCGCTGCAGTATCAGACAATGCAATGAGTTTAGCGTTGGTCCAGGAGATAGAGGGCGAAGAAAAACCATTGTATTTTGTCAGCGGAACCCTAAGAGGAGCGGAATTGCGCTACCAGAAGATTGAAAAACTCTGTTTAACAGTAGTGTTCACAGCCAGAAGACTGAGGCAGTATTTCCAAGGCCACAAGATCATAGTCAAAACAGACCACCCCATCAAAAAGGTGCTAAAGAAGCCAGATCTAGCAGGAAGGATGGTGGCATGGTCAATAGAGCTTTCAGAGTATGATCTGACTTTCTCACCAAGGGGAAACATCAAGTCCCAAGTGTTAGCTGATTTCGTTTTAGAAATGACCTCGCCTCCTGGTGAAACGACGAGGAAGCCGTGGATCCTATCAGTGGATGGCGCCTCCAACTTAAGAGGAAGCAGAGCTGGGGTTGTCCTCGAAGGACCAGATGGAGTTTTAATCGAGCAATCTATACGTTTCACATTCAGGGCGAGAAACAATCAGGCGGAATACGAGGCGTTAACCAGCCTACAGGTAAAAAGCGACTCTCAGCTAGTCACAAATCAAGTTTCAGGAGAATACCAAACAAAAGACCCCCAGCTCACAAAATACCTAGAAAAGGTCAAGAGAATGACGACACAATTTGAGAATTTTGAACTGATATACGTGCCAAGAGAACATAACTCCAGAGCAGACTTACTGTCAAAATTAGCAAGCACCAAAAGTCAGTCCATAATAGAACCGTCATTCAAAAAACGATAGCAACACCAAGCACAGACACAACGGAAACAATGATGATGGTAGAAAGTAATGATTGGCGTCATCCTATATTGCAATACTTGCAGCATGAAATTCTGCCAAAAGAAAGAGACGAAGCGGCGAAGTTAAAAAAGATAGCCATCCACTACGCCCTAATAGGCGAAAAGATGTACAAAAGAGGCTTTGCAGCACCCATGCTCCTGTGCGTAAGTGAGTTAGAATCTCAAAGGATACTAAAGGAAATCCACGACGGATCTTGTGGAAGTCACATAGGAGGGAGATCACTAGCAGGAAAGGTCATCAGGGCAGGATTCTTCTGGCCAACGATCTTGTCAGACAACAAAGGATACGTGAGAAGCTGCGACAAATGCCAGCGATACGCAAAACTACATCACGCCCCTCGAGAACCGCTAAAAACGTTAATGTCGCCATGGCCATTCTACAGGTGGGGAGTCGACATTTTAGGCCCATTCCCTGCATCCCAGGGCCAAGCAAAGTTCCTCCTAGTAGCAGTCGATTATTTCACCAAATGGATTGAAGCTGAGCCGGTCGCGACAATTTCAGCAGAAAAAGTGAAGCATTTCTATTTTAAAAGGATCATCTGCAGGTTTAGACAACCCAAATACATAGTCTCGGACAATGGCACTCAGTTTACGAGCGAAAAAGTGGTTCAGTTTTGCAAAGAAAAAGGAATTAGAAACACTTTTGTGTCGGTTGAACACCCTCAAGCTAATGGACAAGCAGAAGCGGCGAACAAAGTGATCTTAAAGGCAATCAAAAGGAAGTTGGAAGCAAAGGACAAGAATTGGACAGAACCTCTGGCGTCAATCTTATGGTCATACCACACAACACCACATTAAACAACAGGAGAAACCCCATTTCGGATGGTGTATGGAACGGATGCAATGATCCCTGTAGAGATAGATCCGCCCAGCTGGCGAAGAGAAACAGTAACAAGAGAGGAAAACAGCACAGCCTTGCAGGAAAACTTAGATCTCCTGGAGGAGGTAAGAGAAGCAGCACACTTCAGGGAGTTCGCTATAAAGCAAAGAGGATCAAGGAAGTACAATACAAAGGTAATGCCAAGAAATTTCAAGGAAGGCGACTTGGTCTTAAAAAGACCAATGGGAAAAGACAAGGGAGGAAAGCTAGCACCGAATTGGGAAGGATCATTCAGAATCAACGAAGCATTCGGAAATGTTGGGACGCTCTTTTCTCCTGCAAGGGCAGGAGTTTTTATCGAGGCCAATCATTTCAAAAACATCATGAGCAAATTTATTCTCGCATTTTTTATGCATTCTTTATTGATAACGCCCTCTATGTGCTAAAAAGATTGCAACAGGAAAAACCGCCCTTGGGGCGTGCAAAATTATTAAAGCCACCATGTAAGACTACGACGTTGGTGTGCAAATTTATATGGCATGGAAGGCCGCCATGTAAGACTACGACATTGGCGTGCAAAATTATTAAAGCCAACATGTAAGACTACGGCGTTGGTGTGCAAATTTATATGGCAGGGAAGGCCGCCATGTAAGACTACGGCATTGACGTGCAAAATTATTAAAGCCACCATGTAAGACTACAACGTTTGTGTGCAAATTTATATGGCATGGAAGCCCGCCATGCAAGACTATGGCATTGGCGTGCAAAATTATTAAAGCCACCATGTAAGACTACAACGTTGGTGTGCAAATTTATATGGCATGGAATGCCGCCATGTAAGACTACGACATTGGCGTGCAAAATTATTAAAGCCACCATGTAAGACTACGGCGTTGGTGTGAAAATTTATATCGCGTGGGATATTTGGCTTGGAGTATAAAACATATGGTAAGAAAATTTCAGGATTATCAAATATATAGTTTGGCGTATAAACTATATGATAAGAAAATTGCAGGAGTATCAAAATAAAAGAGCAGGTCAACATGTAGAAGATTGTAGAAAGAAAACAGGCGAAAAGCATGCAAAAACGCAGCCAAAGTTATCATTTCATTCAGAAATAGAAGAAACAAACAAATATAAAACCAAAAATTACAACAGAAGAAAAAGAGTGATCAAATCCTACAACTACAAAGGAGCCATCCTCGCCGCCAAGAGAGAGAAACCTGAGGACAGGATTCCCAGTCCCTCAGTTGCCGAAAGAGCCGTCTTCCCCGCCAAGAGAAAGAAATCTGAAGACAGGATTCACGATCCCTCAGTTGCCCAAGGGCTCATCCCCTTAAGGTAAAAACCTCATGATGCCTTCATCCTCAACTCTGATGAAACTTTCTTGGACTCCACAGTGAGATAAGATTTTTCTCCCTATGAAGAGGAAAGCGCACCAGGATAAGATTCTTGAGGATCGTAAGTCCTCAAAAACTCAGCGTAATCCTCATCCGTCTTATCAGAATCATAAGAATCAAGCTAAAGAGAAGCTCCTGGCAACTCAACTTTCTCAGACTCATTGGCACGCTTACGCTTGGAAGATGAAACTTCTACTTTCCTTTTTCCTTTATGAGATTTTGGTTTAGTAGCAGTATCCTTACTTTTAGGTTTTCTCTCCATAACAAAAGGAAAAACAACAGAATAGACAGGAAATTGAAATTAGGAAACAATAAAGATAATGAAGAGAGGTACAAGTGGTAAGAGGAATGCTATAAATGGGTGTTTATAGAAAAACTTAGTCAAACCCGCAATAAAGCCATGGTTGAACAGTTACACAAACCTAGAATTATTATTCTGAAAACTGACAAAATTTATTGTGAGCGCGCGTTTTAAAGAAACGAATCTTGACTCGCAAATACCAAGCCAATCAGAGCAACCCAAAAGAAAAACAAATTACTTTCCCAGAGAAATAAACGCTAAAACCCTCAGTCATAGGAAGAACTAGTAGAATAATTAAACCACCAAAATATTAAAACAACAGAAGGACGAAAAACATAAAATGCCATAGTATTATAGCCCAAAGGGGCGCTTAACAGATCCCAAGTTTAGTACATCCTCGCCCTGAGGGCGGACAAAATACAACAAGTTAAAAAAAGAAAAACATTAAAAAGTCTTAACAAATTCAACCAAAGCGAGACACAACCTTCCCGTCCTCCACCTTCTTCATGAAATCCACCTCTTTTAATTTAGCAGGATCAAGATTAGGAAGCATCACCTCGATCTGCTCGATGGCGACGGCAAAGCCATCAACATAGTTCTGCGCCATCGCAGTCTTCAGCCCAACAATCCCCGCCTCCATTTCAACCTTCTCCTCTTCCCAACCTGCCTGCAGCTGATCACGGATAGATAGGTCATTTCATGCCTTAACCAAAGTAACTATGGCGGCTTTGCGCCCCACCGAGAGGTTACGGTTATCCTTAGATAGCAGCCTGTTCTCCTCCTTCAAACTCCGCATTTGCTTTTCATATCCAGCCTTCATCTTCTTCAGGGCCTCAAATTTACCCTGGTTACCCTCCTCCACAGCAGCATCCAACTTGGCGCCATCTTCCTTCTCTTGGCGCCTGTAAACCAGCTCATTGAGGGCGATGCACCTCAAGCCATTCCCCACAGCCACCTTCCTCACCTCCTATAGCGGCATAGTATCGAACCTTTTTGTATCACCTTTTAAATGTTGAGCCACAAAGGAGATAGGATCAAAGTCCAAACCCCAAGCAGGGGCAGAATCCGAAGGTGCGCCCTCACTCTTATCAGCACCAACCGTCGGCGCCACTTCCTTGGAAGGAGACACCACCCCACCAGATGAGCTGCCCCCACGGGCAAGCAGAGTCCTGGTCCCTTTAGACGGAATCTGAACCGAAATAACTACGCCCTCCTCAGAAGCATCCTTAGTAGCGTCCTCGCCAACCTTGGCAGCGTTGTGAGAATCACCTTCTTCATCGCCCCTCTTCCTTTTGGATCGAATTTTGATGGAAGTACCATCAGCGACTAAGAGCTGTGACATAGGATCCACAGTGTCATCTGGTTTCAACTTCTGATTCTTAGTCGCCAACAGATAAGCAGCGAATTCCTTGTCGTCAAATTTCTTCATCCTTTCTGAAACAGGAACAACGTACGTGTTAGTACCAAAAGTAAAAGAATAAAAAAGATACCAAAAGCTAGATACTTACTCATAAGGGCCAAGACCCCTGCCAAATTAGGCTCTAGACGGAGGAGATCCTTAGTCTCAAACTTCTCCCCAAGACCTTTGATGTAATAAAAATAAAAGAAGACGCCAGGACGAGGATCTATATCAAGGGCGTCACAGATAATTTCAAAACTCTTCACATAACCCCAACTGTTGGGATGTAATTGAATGGGAGGAACATCTATCAACTGTTGGGCGTCACTACTATCAGAATCGCTCAAAGCGAACCCTAGAAGTTCCGAAAAGTACCCTTCCTCGTTAAACGACCCATCTACCTTAGTAAAATGCGATCGAATTTGTCGCTCTAACTCAGAGTCGAAAGGGGCAAAATTAGAAGATCCCCTAATCTCATCATCTAAGTCGCGAAGGATAACCATTGAAGCAAAGATAAGGAAAACAGAGAGGAAGGAGAGGTATACCTTACGCACCTTAAAAATAGATGAGCAGCGACGAATTCGTGACTTTAAAAGCTTTAGCAACGAAGAAGTGTATTTTTGAGAAGTAAACGAAAAGGTATGGATAGCGTAAATGGGCAACGTAAAGAGTTGTTATATATATACAGAAAAATAAAGCCATTGCCCAATGGGTAAAAGCGAGAGAGTTGAAACGTTAGGAATTATCCAGCGGTTAATAGCGTGTAATTGTACACGCCAACAAACACGTGTCAGCAAAGAAGACCAAGAGTTAAAATGATAACGCCCAAAGTAAAGACACAACGCCAAAGACTTACAGCTAAATGAAACCTTTATTGTCGTTAAAAAGGGATGACGCCATAAAGGCGCCACCTGTACAAAAATGCAAAATACAAAGAATAATCATGGTATATAAGCCTCCCGTGCATCCGCCCACATGCCCTCAATGTTCTTTAAGCATTCCCTTGCAATATCTACATCATCATAGATTTTGGCCGCTACATCGCCATGAGCCTTTTGGCGATTTTTTAGTTCTATCAAAAGCTTGCGCTTCTCCAACAGCTTTGCTACATCATCACGAATGCCCTTTCGCAACCGGCGTTTCCTCTCAGACAATTGGGTTATCTCGGCTTGCAGCCTACAGATTTGTTGATCAATAGAATCTTCCTCATCAAAAGCAGCGGCGAGAGTGCCTTCATACATGCGCATACCTTCCTTCACCAACCAAGTCTCCTCAAACAACGCCGATGTAGACCTTTGGTTATCAAGGCGTGATGCCTCCACAGATTCAATAAAAGGAAAGTTCTTTATCATTTGATCTCTAACGTCCAGCAGGCGATCAAGGAACAGGTGTTGAGAGGTGGACAGGCGCCACAAATTAGAGGTGTTCGCGGTGCGGTTAGGTTCGGTTTTGAGCCAAAAAGTCATCCTAACCGCGAGATAAAATTGCATGCGGTTCGGTTTGGTTCGGTTGGTTTTTAAAAAGTCATCCAAACCAAACGAAACCAATGCGGTTAGGATCGGTTCGGTGGTTGCGGTTTATACAATAATTAAAATATACTGAAATTAAATTAAACTAAATACAAAAAATGACAGCGGTTTACATGCATGCTCTTACTTTTTTTGAAACAACAAAAATATTCATTAAAATCGGGGAACACCCAAACTCAAACCCAATCAACTCGGATTTTTCCCGTCAAAGCGGGTACGATTTGGACGGGTACCCACGAGTCTGAGTTTTATCGTCATGCCTACACATAAGGTAGTAAATAATTGAATAATGAAATTATCAAGATTTGTTGTCTTTGTTTCAATGATATATTTGTCTATTGTTTTTGGGCTATGTATATTGGCATATAATATAAACTTATTGTGGTTTTAGTGGTATTGGAATATAATATAAACTTAATGTGGTTTTAGCGGTTAACCGCGGTGTTTGCAGTTCGCGGTTTTACAGTTTGCAGTTGAATAAAAATATCATCCAAATACATCGAAACCAAATGCGGTTTTTGCGGTTTGGATTGGTTCGGTTTGCGGTTTTACTTTTGGATTGGTTCAGATACGATCACCCCTACCACGAATAGTCTCTGAGATCAGTAACCATGGAGGCGAAATCTTCGTAGCTATCCATCAGATCATCTGGATCCTGAAGAAGCACCGATTTCAGAGTGCTAATCAAAAGATCCACAGGGTTATTCATGTTGTAAATATATTTTAATTCAGAGCAATTTAAATGTATATATATAGTACGGCTAAAGCCCAGAAAGGGGAACGACCAAGCTCATCATGTAACGGATAGATATACGAACCAAAAAAAAAAGGAAAGAACGCAACAAGCTGAAAGCTTATCAGCGTTGCGCCTCTTTCGGCCTTGCGCTTGGGGTGCTGTGTACCGGTCAAATTTGCCTAGGCCCAAGTACACTTTTAGCCCATTGTCATTACCAGCCCAATGATTATGTTGTGCGGTTCGCCCGACCCGATTCAGCTCGCCCGAGCCCAATTTCGCCTATCAAGGCCCAATAGCACGCCTCTCCTCTTAATTAGCACGTGAAATACAAGTACAGACCACGATCTGAAATATCTTGTCCTCAACGTTTCCTCCCATTATGCGCCAAACTTGGACTCACCCCATGAAGGAAAACGTGGGATCATGGGGAGTTATATACCTCCTCTATATGCCTATAAATACAACCCCCAAAAGCAAATTATGGACACACCGATAATTAGCCTAAGTACAATCGCTACTTTACTCATTATCACAAAATATATCCCCCCTAAGTTCCACACCGGAACACATAGTAACATATTGACTTTAAATCAGTCAATTCAAATTCATAAAATTCCTCCTCTATAAGAGAAGGACCATTGATCATATTCTACTGGAAGAATAGATGCCACATTCACCAAGATATCAAAGTCTGGTTCTGAGTCCAGTAGGTCATCATCATCCATGTAATCCTCTTCAGCATTGGGATTTTCTTTGGATGCATCTTTGGTTTCGATTCTTTCAATCACAGGCCTTTTGGATGTTTCGACAGCCTTGGCCTCTTTGGTTTTGCCCCTAGCCTCTTTACCTTGGCTAGCAGCACCTTGCATTGTAGCTTTCTTTTCGCGCTGGTACCTGCGCCTTTGAGCTCGAGTCATAGGATTCTTACCCTTATAGTTGTTTCGGTACGTATACTTGTTCAAGTTAAGCAAGTCTTTAGAAAAGACTTGGCTTGAACCTCCTTTCTCCATCTTACGCTTATTAAAAGCAGCATGTTGGCCTGAAGACCATTGATTAATAGGAACCTTATTTGATGGTAGAAAAGTTTGCTTTCGACCTAGCCTCTGCTGAATCGAAGGAGTAGGCAAGATAACCTTTCCTTTTCCCTTGTCATTTTTGTTAACGACAAAAGGCATAAACTTTTGGATACCTGCAGTAGCCTCTTTGTCACATACAACACTGCACCTTGGGCACAACATGACTTCAGCATTGTTCAACTTACATCTGTAGAGAAAGTCCACCAGTTCTTCTTCCTCCTTAGGGTAAACCCCTTTTACCTTCACTTCGTATTCCTTTTCAGGAATAGCTTTCACTGGGGCTTCTTTGATAGTTTCTACTACCAAGCATTCACAACGCACTGGAATAGTTTCAAAGACTTCCACCACCAAACATTCAGATGGTTCTACATAGGAAGTATCAGCAACTTGGAGTGGATCTGAATCCACTTTTATTGGAGGCTTAGCCTTTTCATCAAACTTAAGCCTTCCTTCATTCAAAGCTTTTTGAACCAAGTCCCTAAAAAGAACACATTGAGAAGTTTTATGACCCAAATAATTATGAAATTTCCAATAACCTCTTTTCTTTCGTTGTTCTAGAGGTGGAACTTTTAAACCATTTTGAACAATTATTTGGCCATCAGTAACCAATAAATCGAAAATTTTACCACATTTAGTAATATCAAAGGTATAAGTTTTTGCAATGTACTTATCATTTTTGGGTTCATTTGGGTTTTTCCCATTCGAAGATTTTAACAACCTACAAGTATAGGGAGGCCCTGAATTTAATTCAGCCACGTCTATTTCCTTATGATCAACCTCCTCATAGTCAATCTCTAAATCATAATCCTATTCCCAGGTTTCAACATAAGCTATTTTTTTTTTATGAAACTTAGAAGTTTTGGCTTTCTCAGCTTTAAGTTTTTCAACTTGTCGAACTTTATCAGCCAATTGTGCCATATCCCTAAGGTATTGTGTATCCAATTTCTTTCGAATTGAATAGTCTAGGCCACCAGTAGCCATTTCGACTAGCTCATGTTCCAGAACTTGTGTAAATTACCTTGCTTTAAGAAGTCTAAACCTGTTCAAGTAATTATCTATGGACTCTTCATTTTTATGCTTAACACTAGCCAATTCCTTAAGACTAATTTTGGTTTGCCCCATGTAAATTTTGCTCATGGAACAATCTTTCAAGTTAAGCCCAATGATGGACTGAATGTGGGGAGAGGGTAGTAAACCAAGTAAAAGCGTTTTTGGTGAGAGAATTAGGGAAATATTTCATTCTTAGATTTTCATTATTGGCTAAATCTCTTGCTTCAGCCAAATATCTAGCAACATGTTCAACAGTTGATTCGCTTGTATCTCCTGCAAACTTAGTAAATTTTGGGATTTTCCAACCCCTTGGCAATTTTGTTTGCAAAACATAATCAGACAAAGGAGATACGAAGGTAGGCCAATGCAATCCCATATTAAGGCCATTTTGGACCATTATTGTTTCGACCATTTGAACTAGGTTATTCTGTTCCTCGAAAAGATGTTGTTGAACATTTCTAACAACCACATCTGCATTTTGGTCCCTATTAACAACGACCACTCCAGGATTTTGTTCAACAACTTCTTAAAGGTGTGGCACTACTGAAGCCACTATTGTTTGTTTTATGGGATTTACTTGAACCCCATAATTAGTAGTAGTTTGTGCAGGGGCTTGTATACGTAATACATACACATGTTGTTGAGTTGAAACCGATGGCGCACCAAACAAGCCTGCCGTTCAACTCATTTGAGCGCTTATCATTTGGTAACTGTCATTAGTGGTTTGAATCAAAGTATTCACCACAGTTCCCAATTAGCTGGTTAGCATATTTACCATTTCATGGTTACTCTCATCCATTTATTGTCTAATTGACATTACAGTATTAGTGGTTAAGGCCTGAGGAATAGGCCTACTTTGATTGCCCGTCACAAAAGGAGGAGGCGCAAAGCTTCCACTAGCCTCTTCTGTAATTGCAGGATGTGTGTGTAACCCTTGCATTACCGTTGTATGCATTTCCCATGGGGGATTTACAGGTGAAATTCTAAAAGAACTAAGTGAAGAAACATTAGTGTTAGTAGGCATCGAAGTCGTTACACCCAGAGGTGTAGTAACTGTCGAAGTAACCATTCCAAAAACAGTTACATTTTGTGAAGCCATGGTTGTAACTCCACTAGACCTAACATTTGCGTCACTTACTGACTACGTTTTGGCAAGTGGACCAGTTTGTCGTCGAGCACTAATTCACACTCTAGGTGTCTAGAATGAGTTCGTATCCACATGGATCATGTCAAACCTTCGCTAGTGCTATTCTAGCTCGTGAGTTTTTGCATTCGCTTTGGTTTTTAGGAAAAAGGTTTTTAATTTGTAAAAAGAAGCGATATGCGATGCAAGAAAAGTAAAAGTTTTGATTCAGAAACATAGAGGATAGGTATGGTGGTTGGACTTACTCCCTCCTTCATACTTGGCATAATCGGTGTATAACATAGTCATTCGTATTATTATCGGGCGTCGATTTTATCCTTGTTTTAGTAGCAGCTTACTGCTACACTATGTAGGCAAAGTCTCCCTATTTTTGCAACCAAGGCACCTACGAGAGTCTAACCTCGCTGTGTCACATACCCTAATTACTAGATAGATTTGTTTACATACATGCATTATGACCATCGACCATCTAATGCCCCTAGATCTTAGTTTCGGGCTGTTCAGCTTCTAATTGTTATGTCACAACTAGTTCTGATTCCTCCTCTAATTGTTAAGTCACAACTAGTTCAGGATGTTTTACCGTTTCTACACATCTAGTGTTATTTATTACTAGTTCCGGACAAATAATAGTGAGAACCCTAATATGCTTCTATTAAAGTAAACCCTAGTTATTTATTCTAAAGACGTTGCCGTCTATCTGGCCAGATTCCGAGCAAAGAAAACAAATAACAATAATAATTTATAAATTCCATTTATTATAACTTTGACTCAATTACATGACCCAAGTATTCATCGGGGAGTTCATCTTCTCCACCACAACCTAAGGAATTATTACAAAAGACTACATAATTAAATTACAAGAATTCAACTATAAAAGCCTAAAGAAATCATACCTTGCTGAGTTAGTTTTCCCGTAAGGGGAGAAAACTATGCCCTTAGAGCTCCTCCGAACTTATCTCCAAAAGGAATAGAAAGTTCTTCTATTTCTAAATGAAAAATAATGAATTATGGAGGCTCTATTTATACTTTTCGTAATGGGCCTCAGCAAGCCATCGTGACACGATAGGTACATCATGGCCCGATGGAAAGATTTAGTTTAAAACTATAACTAATTCTGTGCGTTTGATCAGCGTGGTCACCAAGTAATGTCATCGTACTGCGTTGTGCACCATCGTGATACGATGCTAAGATTTTCTTCAAAAATATAATTGATCTTTCTTGGCGAGGAAGCAGCTTCCATCATGTCACGTTGAGTGCCATCGTGACACGATGGGCTGTTTTTCTTTATTTTTGGGCTTTTTCTTATCTTTTGCGTGTCTTCGCTTTGTCTTGACGCTTTTTCTCGATTCTTCAGGTTTTTGTTGATATTTGGGCTTGTCTTGGTCAATTTACTACTAATAATACTACCTAAAATACTACAGAAATCCCTGTCATCACAACCCCAAACTTAAACTGTTGCTTGTCCTCAAGTAACATGCTGTCAGACAAGATCGTTAGCGAGTTAAGAAATAAATAAAGATGATAGGAATTTCACACCCTTATTTGTTCTGCAATGGTACCGCTGATTCTTACCGCAGCGTGCAATGCTCAGTCCTGGTTGGTTCAGGAGACGTTGAAAGTAGCGAGTTGGACAAGTGTCTGCTAGAGTCCATGTTCAACCTTTTCTATTTCTCACATTTTCGCTCTAATTGAAATGGTTACTCTCAATCGTCGCACAACCTGCCATTTTACCATAGGCTTGCAAGAATTCTAAGTAACCTGTCAAAATTTAATAAATATGCATTTTTGAAGGTCTTTAAGGGTTATAACGTGGCTAGGGTCAAGGTATGACATTTTTGGGATAAGTAGGCTAACATTGGAGTTAAGTTCTACTTTGTTTCCTGTACGCAACCTTATTCCATAGAACCTAAGGCTATTTTTGCCTTTTTGTATATGTTTCGGTTCTTTTTCTATCATTGTTTTTTTAAGAGACTATTTTTTTAGGGATTTTTAATGTTCTCCCGTCTCTTTTCTTTCATTTTTTTTTGAAGAGACTATTTTTTAGGGATTTTTCACGTCTCTTTTTTTTTTTTTTGGTAGTGATAGATCTCTGTATACCCACCCCAAACTTGAATTGTTGCTAGTTCCATGAGCAACCCCAAACTTCGATTGTTGCTATGATCAGAGAACTATTACCTAACTCCAAAAGAGGGTAATTCATTGTTTTTCTGGTCTATAGGCTTGTATCGTGGTTTGTCACCGAAAGAAAATGGTTATTATTTTTACGGCTCAAAGTGGTTAGCAAAGGATAATAATATTCATCAGGGTGGCTTGAAAGGCTCGGGGTTATAACAAAAAATTGCCTCAATGCATAATTTAATAAATCAACCAGTTACAGAGAATTGGAGAAAGTTCTGAAAAATAAACAAGTGCACGGTACTCTCATAGATAGAAAGAAATTGGTAATACCTGCTGGAAATATTTGGCTCAACTATGTGAACAAGGACTAAAAGTGCACTTCAACAATTCTGAGTGCACCATTGCCAATGATCAAGAGGTAGTGATGAAATGGATAAAGTCAAGAGATAAGTGATATACTTAGACACTTCCAAATAATGGTCCAGAAATAGCTTGCTTATCAGCAAGGAATGATTTGGCAAGATGTCCCACATGATATTCCAACATCTGTACAACGAACAAGAAGCTGAAGAGATTATGGTTGGAAGTGTTAAAGTGTCTTTGGGTATTCACAAGCCCAACAGCGTGTAAAAGGCACTATAGAGGTAACGTGCATATAAAATCTACATTAATCATCATTATATCTGCACAAAGAAAGAGATAGCCTTAAGTACTCAAATAATTAAAAGGCTATTGAACCTCATAGTGACACTACCAAACGCTTCAACATCTTCTCGAACATCTTCTCAAAAGTTCAAGAAATACATCCCTTCCAAATGATAAAACTAAAGTAAATAAAAGCGAGTAAACAACACCAATATTTGTTAACCTAGTTTGATGCAAATCACACCTACTCCGGTGGATACAAATCAAGGAAAAGAAAACTACAACTCCGAATTACTTAGTCTTACAACGCACACCAAAACCTATTGGCATGTATGCCTTTTCTTAATCCTAGTAATCTAACCAAGGGCTCACTCCCCCTGAATATGAGAACCTACACACCTCTCTCTCATCACTAATCCCAAATGACTGAACTAAACTTCACATTTTAAGAGATTCGTTGAACAACAATATTCAACAACGCCAGACAACTAAATATTAGAGATTAATATTTAGAAATTACTAATGCTTTGCACAGTGGGTACAAAGCTTTGGACTCACAATCTTCAGTTATTGTGGGTTGAGTTTCAAGCTTAGTGTTGAGACTTTTATATAGATGTGCAAGTCTTCAGATAATCCTCAATCTTTCAGATGCACAAAAATAGGAATTTAAGTTTTAAAACAAACTTGTTTTAAAACAAACTCCATAAGATAAAAGATTTGATTTTATACTTTATCCTCTAGTTAGTTACGAATCTGGTCGTATCTAACACATATGATTAATAACAAACTTTACTATTAATCCTAATCACAGTTCTTACTTGAAGATTTGCGTCTTGTGCATATTTGAAAGGATACGCGCGCTAATGGATAAGTATTATCTTCAAATCTGTAACTTGGTCAATATGTCCTACCCACATGTCTTAGGACATCTTGTTCATACATGTTGCTTCAACATGTTCTGAACCCAGTGACAAGATGTCTTACACATCTTGTTCAACATGTTGCATCTGCACATCTTCAATATGCACAAGTGATTTAGACTTATTTGCTTTAGCATTGATGTTTTAGCCAAGTCATTTTAACCAAATTGTTTTAGCCTTATGATGCAGGCAATTTCAGAAGAACTACAAAGTGAAAATGATTTATAATATTTTTAGAGTATAAAGCCTGAAATATGCATGCTAGCTAGTGATCTAAATAAATGTCACATAAGCATTGAGTGCACATGAGAGTGTCAAGTGCAGGCAATTTATTTGTTATATTCAAGGTAAATAAATTGATTTTAGAATATTTATATGCATGCAATGATTGTCAAGTGCTTTCTGAATTGTTGGGTGGCTTGTTATCTACTTTTATGAGGTTTTTACTATAAGATTTGGTGATTTTATTTTCCTTAAATATGATTTTGATCTCTGCAATTATGCCTAGTTTTAAAAAAAGCTCCTGTAAAAAAAAATGATTTTAGTCCCTGCAATATCAATTTTTTTTTACAATGGCTACAAGACATAATTTCAGTGATCAAAAGTATATTTAGCCTTTTATTTTGAATTAAATGTTCACCATTGATTAACTGAACTTTGTTCCCCCTCTTATATAGGGTCCAATGCCTTTTGTATGTTGGGAGATTAGCAACGTGATATGGAGTATGGAGGTTTAGTATTTGATGTAAATTTAGCCTAAGTTTAAAGATGTAAATTTCTTACATGAGTTTAAGATTTGATAAACTTATGTAAGGCCTACATATTATTAATGAATAAGTTTTTGTATTTGACAATAATTTTTTATTATAGAATTGCATTTTTGATTATTAAAATGGATCCAATTTAGTTAGTATTTTTAATTTGGATCTCAGAAAACTAATCTAGGTGACTATCCCTATCATTTGAATAATAAAAGTGATACTAATAATTTATATATTTTTTTTCGGATTTATCTAGGGATTTTTCCTACGGATTTATCTTGGATTTTTCCTACAGGTTTATCTTAGATTTTTAATTCCTATGAATTTATCTTAGGATTTTTCTGCGAATTTTACCTATGGTTTTACCTTAGGATACAATTATATATGAATGTATTAGCTAGGAACCAAGTATCCCCAGAAAATTTTGCAGAAAATTTTTAAGTCCAAATCTTCAGGAAATAGGCAAATTTCTAGTAGTAATTTATGCAAACAAACAAACTTTATTTATTACATTAATAACAGCAGTGGCGTGTGTGTTGATCTAGGATCATTAATATGAATTTAAAGGTCTTTTTGCCACTGTGACAAAAAGCCTTTATAAGAACCCAAACATTTGGGGCCTAAAGCCCTATCTTAATTCTCTATGATACTTTTACTGGAGATGCTCTAAGGTCATGTTAACCAGTGACCATAACATAAAGTATATTAATATAAAAAATTTATATAATAATATGAAATATTTAATGTTTTAAAATTAAATGTATAAATTTTAAAAATTCAAAAAAATAAATTTATTTGTCTTTATTAGTATATATGTGCCTTGTCATCATAATTCAATCGAATTATTTTCTGCTGTACAATCTACATTTAATTAACTATATTTTCCTTTGGAATTAACGTCATAATCAATCTTGAATGTTGTGCTACATTTAATTGGTCAAGTGCGTTGTTTAGAAAATTATAGTTTGTACTCCATCCGTCCCAAAATATAAATAAAAATGAGTCAAAAAAATTTGATGTATTTGATTCAAAATTTGGTCCAAATACATTCATTTTTGTTGAAATTTTTTGCTTATATTTTGGGACAGAGAGAGTATTATTTAAATGTATTATCTAGGAAATATAATTTTAGTAATTTAGCCTTGAATATTGTATTCCATTTAATAAGTTGAGCTGTAAATATTTTTTCTGCTGAAATGAATTATGTCATAATCAATCTTGAATAGTGTGCTACATTTTATTTGTTGAGTGCATTGTCTTGGGAATTGTAGCTTAAACTAAATGAGTACATTGTCTAGAAAATTATATAGTCATCGGTCTTTAATGTTTTGTTGCATTTAAATATTCTCTCTGACCGGTTCTTAATATAAAAGAAAGTTTGCTTTTTAGATGTATTTAGTCTATATTATATATTAGATAGATTAAAAAACTCAATGAATCTAAAAAATAAACTTTCTCTTATGTTAAGAACCAAAGATAGTAGTTAAATGTTAAAATATCTCTTCTTATTAACATAATTTCATCCTTTCCAATGCCCAATTCTTCATTTATACTAGCACAACTAAGTTTAACTAAAACAATTCTTATTCAATATAATTTATTAAATAACTATTTGTTTTGAGTAAATATATTGTAATTAAAATGATTTATCTATCTATCAACATTATGTAAAGGCTTAAATATGAAAATAGTCCCTGTAATTATGTCTTGTTTTAGTCCTTGTAAATAAAAAGTTTGATTTTATTCTCTCCAAAATCTCTAAACTTTTAAAAGATTCTCTGAGTTGGATTTTTTTATGACATGTTCCATTTTTTATGATTTGGTAGATATTGAGTATAATTTGTTGAGGACGTGGATTGATACATCAATTTTTTATTAAAAAATTATTTTTTTCATTTTTCAGAAAAAGAAAATAAAATTTAAGAAGATTTATAATTTAATATAAATTTACTAATTAAAACAAGGTATAATTGGGATCGTTTTCATATTTAAGCCTTATGTAAAACCAATTTTATTTTGTCTTTTATGTTTTAATCAATTATATTAATGGAGGAAATAACAAATTATAAGATTTATAATTTAATATAAATCTACTAATTAATTAATTAACAATATAGAAAACTTTTTTTTTAAACCGAAAGGTGATAGCAAAGAGCTAATCACCACAAAACATATATAAGAAGATAAGAGAAACTAGTACAAATGGCCAAATCAAAACTCCATTAGGAATAACAAACTCCAAAGCTAGGAATACCTCTTTTGTTACAATCAATAGCTTCAACTAAGTAATCAGGGCAAGAATTCCAAGAAGTAAACTTAGTACAATTCAAACCAAAGTTGGCAATAAGGTCTGCTACCATGTTGCCTTTTGTAAAAGTGTGTGTGATCAAGCAATTCATTTGACTCATCATAACAATGGCATTATTCCATCCGTTTCTTAAAGGCCAAGCAACTTGTTTTTTAGGATCTTTAAAGGCAGCAACAATTGAAGTAGAGTCAGATTCCAACCAGAAATTATACCAATGCTTCTCAAAAGCTAATCAATTGCTCTCAAAGCACCACACATAATTCAGCAAAGTAGGCAATTTCCATACCAAGAGCATGCTATGAATCACAGATTGAACCAATTGAACCCTACCTGCAATGGAAAGCAAAGAGGCTTTCCAAGCAAATAGTGTAAGACCTGTAATTCCACGATACATTTTATGTGAGGAAAATAAATATTGGCTGGGAATATTAGGGTTTTTGTTAAGTGATTTTGTGAGTATTGTCGCGATAATAGAATTTTGCTGAGTTGGAGCCTGTTTTGTGCTCGTGTGCTGGAAATGCACAGACTTTTGTTCCTTAGTCTTTATTTATCTATGAGAGCGTTCCTGTGTCTTCAGAATTTCAAAATTTGACTTTCTCCGTTTATTGGAAAAACGAGTAGAAAACTATACCCGCTGTTAGAAAATTTACGGTTTCTGTTTTCCGTCGAATTTTAATTAGAGACTTTATATATCGACGCGAGTTGGAATCTGGATTCAGAATATTTTTGAGAGCTTAGGATAAAAGTTTCAGTCGGAGAATCAAGGTTTAGCGATAATTTTTAGAAATGGTTTACGACGGACGTTTATTTCGTAAACTTTATATTTTTGCGATTTTCGTCCGTTAGCGAGGTACGACTCGTTTAAGAGCGAACGTGGAGACTGAGTGAGATGAGTTGGCAAGCTCATAAATATCTAGATATTTGTGAGAGCCACTTGGTGACCAAGACTTGATCCAAGGGCTAGGGTTTGGCCTTGAAACTTTATGCTTTTTGATCCAATGGTTGTGATGAAGCAAGACCTTAGCATAGTAAGGAGGTTTGATCATTGTTGACTTAGAAAAATCACACAAGACTCTCATTCTTCTTTCTCTCTTGCCGTGGCCATCCTTTCCCTTTCCTTCCTTGAGCAAAATTTCATTTCCTCACCAAATCACTTGATTAGGGGCTTGTTGGATCAAGGGAAAATTGCTAGGAATCATCTCCTAAGGTAACTAACCTCTTCCTTTCTCTTGTGTGGCTAAGATTCTTAGAGTTTCATGAACTTTAGAGGTTATGTTCTTGAGAGAAATTTGTGAGAAATTGTCCATAAATGATTCTTGTTGCTTAGAAGTTATTTATGAGTGATTATCTAACATGTTTAGGCTTAGTAGTGTTGCTTTCCATGGTTAGATAGATTCTCATGAGATTTTCTTGTTAGGGTTTCTAGAGAAAATTTCTATGCATCAAGAACATGAGTTTTTGTTTGGTGTTTGTGTTAATGATGTTGTTTTTGAGCTTGTTAGGAAAATGGATATATGAAAAATGGTTTAGTTTTGAAAGACATGAAAATTATTTTTCTCTATGTTCATGAGATTTGAGAAAAACTCTTAGGGTTTTTGAATTGTGTTTTGAAAATGTTTTGAGAGTTCAATTAAATGATTTTGGGGACTAGAGGATTAATCCTATGCTTTTGAAAAGAAATTTTTCGAACTAGCCATGTTGTTTTGGTTTTGGCCGTGGCACTTTAGGCATGTGACCATATTGGTTTTCAAATTTTTGAGTCCTAAATGAGAAGACAATGATCATGGGATGAAATGAATGATCATGGTGTTGGAAAGAATGGTTTAAGTGGCTTTATTTGGAATTAAAAGATAGTTACTTGTGATGCAAGTGAACTATTTATTTTGTAAAAGTTTTGAAGAGTTTTATACTTGTTTTATAATGGTTTTTGTATAAGAGCTTGATCACTTTTGAGTTGTTTTGAGAAATCAGTAATGATTCAAGTATTTAACTAGGCTTGGTTTTAGAAAATAATATTTTGGTGTGATTTCAAAATCTAGTCGAAATCTTTAAGGGCATTTAGGTCATTTTAAAATTGTTTTTGTGACCTAGAACCTTGACCATTTGATCCGTCTTTTCGAGATGAAGATTTTGGCATATGGCTCGTCTCGATTGGATAAAGAATGAGCGAGTTATGGCCATTTTATTTGAGAAGAAAAACTTGTAACTTGTGATGCAAGTAAACTTTTATTTTTGTGAAATTTTTTGAAGAGCTCATGGGTTGTTTTCAAATGGTTTTATTATGTGTAATTGATTGCCTTGGAGTTAGGAATCAAAGTGTTTCATAAATTGTTTTGAAACGAAAATATTTTCGCGTAGCGAGAAATAGTGTATTTAACTTCATGAATTTTTTATCAATATAGGGAGGTCTCGTAATCACTATCCGAGAGTGTTAGAAAGTACCTTAGACCCCTCTAGATTTTTGGGTTTTAGTTTCGTTTCGATAGAATACAGTGGGAGTATTTTATTGACATTACGCTGCTTAAATTTTAGGAAGCGCGATTTGTAGAGTTGAGCGAGAAATAGTTGTGGAAGCTTGCCGAGGTAAGGGCACCTTTATTTCTGTCTTACTTTTCGTTAATGGCATGTGTGTATGTTTGTTGTTGTGGTGTGTTTTGAATGCTTGGCATGTATGAATTATGTATTCTCGAGACGAGAAGTTGTTTAAAATACATGCGTATGTCTTACATATGATTTGCGAATATTTTTATTGGTATGTGGGGATGATTACATATGTGTATGTATATTGATTGTTGCATGAGCATGTATGGAACGTGTATGTCAGTGGAGACTACATGGGTGTTTGTCTGTGTGACTTCACCGGGGATTTGTCTGTGTGACTGCCCTATATATGCTGAAATATAAAATATGCTCATGCATTTCATAGTTGCGTGTACGGGTGTTAGAGTCTGTGTGGCTTCACCTAAGCACCGGGTGTTAGAGTCTGTGTGGCTTCACCTAATCCTGCGGGATTTTTATTGAGTTGGTGTTAGAGTCTGTGTGGCTTCACCTTGGTGTTATAGTCTGTGTGGCTTCACCTGCCCTGCGGGGTTTAGTAGGTGTGCGACAACCAGTGATTGGTGTCCACATGAAGCCTACGACTCTCTGCGGAGAGGTTAAATTCCGGAATTCATGCATGTGGCAGCCAGTGATTGATGCCACGCTCATTGTAGAGTCTGCATTGATAGGCTTTGTGTGCATTTGAATTATAATGTCTGTTGAGAAGGAAATGCTAAATGTCTATTTACTTTCCGTATTTGGTATGTGTATATTCGGTGTGTATTATATATATGTATATGTGTGGTGACCCTTGCCATAATACATGAACGGGCTCCTCCCACCCTAGACGATGGATTCCCGCCTGATACCGCGGGTCGTGAGGACGACGGTAGCTTCTTGAGCCCCCAGTGATTGAGTGGCGTGGTATATCTAGTTAGGTTTATGCCGGTGCGTTGTACACCGTGCTTTTTGGTTAGGGAGTTTTATTCTGACTCTTTTGGATAAACTGTATCTGAGTATTTATACTTTTGGTTTAGACGGTTGTCTTTTGGGATGTAAGTATTCAGGTACACACTTTGCTTCTCCGAGAAGCACTATGATGCATATAGTACTATTTCAGTCACCTTGTTGGTCGTACTATTATTGCTTTAGTCCTGTTGTATGAATAATGCCGACTCTTGTAAAATATTTTCCGCGCACTCTGTCTCGTGTTTTAAAAAAAAAAAAAAAAAAGTGCCTACCTTTGGGCCTTTGAAAAACGGGGTGTTACATTGTGGTATCAGAGCCCGGCTTTAGATCATCAAAGGGAAAGTGTGTCGTAGGGTTGTCAGTCCAAAGTCAGTCAGAATATAGCTAGAGTTGTGTTAGTTCTAGCGATCGGTTTTTGTTGTGTTGTGGGTTATGTGGTTATTTGTCTTGAGTCTAGCATGGGATATGCTCAGGCACTGAACTGTTTCTTACTGAAGTACTTTAGAGAGTGATGCTTCGGTAAGTAGAATAGTTGAAAATCCCGAGCATTGGTCGAATTTAGTCAACCAGTGTCTTTGAATTCCTTAGACGGAGTGGCACGAGGAGGATGAACTTGAGGCGAATAAGAACTACAAGGGATTCTTGGTATTAATATAATGAATTGGAAGTAGCATTGGTCGTTGTAACTCGGATGTGCTGAGTATGGACGAGTGGGCGTCGTACTGATAAGGGATTGGATTGAGATGACCTTTTGGAGAAGATATTGGATATTCGTCTGATAAGTTAGGGCAAGACTCGATGAATTCATTCAATTGTCAAGAGGATGCAGCCACTGTGGAATTGTGGACCAGGCAGAGATGTCAGTTGGATTTAATTACGATGATTGGATAATCAT
The DNA here is from genome assembly GCA_954870985.1 of Trifolium fragiferum. Taxonomy (NCBI): domain Eukaryota; kingdom Viridiplantae; phylum Streptophyta; class Magnoliopsida; order Fabales; family Fabaceae; genus Trifolium; species Trifolium fragiferum. The sequence continues at coordinate 21,665,317 of OX940789.1, forward strand.
TTGGGTGATTCGTATTGCAATTAAAGTGTGTTGTATGTGGAAGTATAAAGGGTAAGCAATTATCTAATGACAAAGTTTGGTGGAAACTAATAGAAATTGATTCATTGTAGTTGTTACAATAAGGATAGGCGTAACATAGAGGAAAATGGGCATTGAGAAAACGAATGGTTTCGGTCGTTGACAGTAGAAGCGGTTGAACGACGGTTGAGGTGAGAAATATCTTAAGATATGATTGGATGTAGGAATTTACTCTGAGGATAAGATGTTGGAACAATTAAGAATGGTCAGGGTGAGAAGCTCTTTTGAGTAAAAGAGAATTTAATGATAAGAGGAAGAAACTCAAGAGAGTTTAGAAATAGAATGAGAATACGACGTGGAATGGTTTAAGCCGACGATGGCAGTCAACGAGGAGAAATGTTTTATGCTAAGGCAGACAAGGATAAGCTAAGTATCAATTTGGGAAATATGTGGATGCATAAGAAATTGATTTTTGGAATGTGAGATTTGAATAAAGGGAGTCCAAAAGAAATAGATGTTATAGTTTGGCAAGTGCTGAGAAAAATGAGGAGCTTGGATCACCAACCGGATGTTGGGATGGTATTATTAAAATCGTGATTGGAACGAGATCCGAATGTGAACATACGATTAGGCGTATTTATCAAATTAAGAACTTATGGATGTTAGTGAAGTTGTGAAGTTCTTTTAACGAGATGGCAACTTCTTTCTGAGTGTAATGGATTGGGTGGTACTTGCCGTGGTAGCACTGTATTACTTGTTGGGCGATACTTAACAGATGTTTCAAGAGTGGAAGCATGAGGTTTTAAGTGTTGTGTTTTGAGTACTGGGTCTCATTGGGGAGATCGAGGTAGTAGGAATTGAGGAAATGTGTAGAAAACCTCGAAGGAATTAGTGGACCCTTGTGCCTCGGATAATCTTGAGCACAAGTGGAAGGGAGCATTATTCAAGTTAGGTAAAGAAGGTCTAAACCACCATCATGATTGTCGGCTATCTATTGACAAATTAAGGAACTGATCATCCTTAATCTCTTGTTAATAGTAGACGGAATCGTGTTGACTGGAATTGACTAGTTTTTGCTAGCTTTGGTAGTGCGCAGAAAGTTTTCGGTGTTTCGTTTTGGAGGGTAGCCATTCACCACTTCGTGTGGGCCTAGTTGAATTGCTTATGTCGTGGAGGCATAAGAGGTGACTTTGAAAATTTCGTGTGTCGACCTAAGATCTTTGAGGAACTAGAGGTTGTGAACCTTCGTAGTAAGGTTAGATTTTGAATGGTGAACTCGTTGTGTGATGTCTAGCCTTGTGTCTAGAGTTTTGAACTAGTGCGACTATGTAGAGGGTTGCGATTTGTGCACGGTTGTGTCGGTGTGTTGGTGATAGTATCTATGTGGCATCACCTGGTGTTAGCGTCTGTGTGGCTACACCTAATCTGATGGGGTTTTCTTGTGTCAGTGTTAGTACTAACTTGTTGAGTTGTTACTCTTGCCTTTAGTTTCGAGGACAAAACTTCTTTTTGGTGGGTAGTAATGTAAGACCTGTAATTCCACGATACATTTTATGTGAGGAAAATAAATATTGGCTGGGAATATTAGGGTTTTTGTTAAGTGATTTTGTGAGTATTGTCGCGATAATAGAATTTTGCTGAGTTGAAGCCTGTTTTGTGCTCGTGTGCTGGAAATGCACAGACTTTTGTTCCTTAGTCTTTATTTATCTATGAGAGCGTTCCTGTGTCTTCAGAATTTCAAAATTTGACTTTCTCCGTTTATTGGAAAAACGAGTAGAAAACCATACCCGCTGTTAGAAAATTTACGGTTTCTGTTTTCCGTCGAATTTTAATTAGAGACTTTATATATCGACGCGAGTTGGAATCTGGATTCAGAATATTTTTGAGAGCTTAGGATAAAAGTTTCAGTCGGAGAATCAAGGTTTAGCGATAATTTTTAGAAATGGTTTACGACGGACGTTTATTTCGTAAACTTTATATTTTTGCGATTTTCGTCCGTTAGCGAGGTACGACTCGTTTAAGAGTGAACGTGGAGACTGAGTGAGATGAGTTGGCAAGCTCATAAATATCTAGATATTTGTGAGAGCCACTTGGTGACCAAGACTTGATCCAAGGGCTAGGGTTTGGCCTTGAAACTTTATGCTTTTTGATCCAATGGTTGTGATGAAGCAAGACCTTAGCATAGTAAGGAGGTTTGATCATTGTTGACTTAGAAAAATCACACAAGACTCTCATTCTTCTTTCTCTCTTGCCGTGGCCATCCTTTCCCTTTCCTTCCTTGAGCAAAATTTCATTTCCTCACCAAATCACTTGATTAGGGGCTTGTTGGATCAAGAGAAAATTGCTAGGAATCATCTCCTAAGGTAACTAACCTCTTCCTTTCTCTTGTGTGGCTAAGATTCTTAGAGTTTCATGAACTTTAGAGGTTATGTTCTTGAGAGAAATTTGTGAGAAATTGTCCATAAATGATTCTTGTTGCTTAGAAGTTATTTATGAGTGATTATCTAACATGTTTAGGCTTAGTAGTGTTGCTTTCCATGGTTAGATAGATTCTCATGAGATTTTCTTGTTAGGGTTTCTAGAGAAAATTTCTATGCATCAAGAACATGAGTTTTTGTTTGGTGTTTGTGTTAATGATGTTGTTTTTGAGCTTCTTAGGAAAATGGATATATGAAAAATGGTTTAGTTTTGAAAGACATGAAAATTATTTTTCTCTATGTTCATGAGATTTGAGAAAAACTCTTAGGGTTTTTGAATTGTGTTTTGAAAATGTTTTGAGAGTTCAATTAAATGATTTTGGGGACTAGAGGATTAATCCTATGCTTTTGAAAAGAAATTTTTCGAACTAGCCATGTTGTTTTGGTTTTGGCCGTGGCACTTTAGGCATGTGACCATATTGGTTTTCAAATTTTTGAGTCCTAAATGAGAAGACAATGATCATGGGATGAAATGAATGATCATGGTGTTGGAAAGAATGGTTTAAGTGGCTTTATTTGGAATTAAAAGATAGTTACTTGTGATGCAAGTGAACTATTTATTTTGTAAAAGTTTTGAAGAGTTTTATACTTGTTTTATAATGGTTTTTGTATAAGAGCTTGATCACTTTTGAGTTGTTTTGAGAAATTAGTAATGATTCAAGTATTTAACTAGGCTTGGTTTTAGAAAATAATATTTTGGTGTGATTTCAAAATCTAGTCGAAATCTTTAAGGGCATTTAGGTCATTTTAAAATTGTTTTTGTGACCTAGAACCTTGACCATTTGATCCGTCTTTTCGAGATGAAGATTTTGGCATATGGCTCGTCTCGATTGGATAAAGAATGAGCGAGTTATGGCCATTTTATTTGAGAAGAAAAACTTGTAACTTGTGATGCAAGTAAACTTTTATTTTTGTGAAATTTTTTGAAGAGCTCATGGGTTGTTTTCAAATGGTTTTATTATGTGTAATTGATTGCCTTGGAGTTAGGAATCAAAGTGTTTCATAAATTGTTTTGAAACGAAAATATTTTCGCGTAGTGAGAAATAGTGTATTTAACTTCATGAATTTTTTATCAATATAGGGAGGTCTCGTAATCACTATCCGAGAGTGTTAGAAAGTACCTTAGACCCCTCTAGATTTTTGGGTTTTAGTTTCGTTTCGATAGAATACAGTGGGAGTATTTTATTGACATTACGCTGCTTAAATTTTAGGAAGCGCGATTTGTAGAGTTGAGCGAGAAATAGTTGTGGAAGCTTGCCGAGGTAAGGGCACCTTTATTTCTGTCTTACTTTTCGTTAATGGCATGTGTGTATGTTTGTTGTTGTGGTGTGTTTTGAATGCTTGGCATGTATGAATTATGTATTCTCGAGACGAGAAGTTGTTTAAAATACATGCGTATGTCTTACATATGATTTGCGAATATATGTATTGGTATGTGGGGATGATTACATATGTGTATGTATATTGATTGTTGCATGAGCATGTATGGAACGTGTATGTATGTGGAGACTACATGGGTGTTTTTCTGTGTGACTTCACCGGGGATTTGTCTGTGTGACTGCCCTATATATGTTGAAATATAAAATATGCTCATGCATTTCATAGTTGCGTGTACGGGTGTTAGAGTCTGTGTGGCTTCACCTAAGCACCGGGTGTTAGAGTCTGTGTGGCTTCACCTAATCCTGCGGGATTTTTATTGAGTTGGTGTTAGAGTCTGTGTGGCTTCACCTTGGTGTTATAGTCTGTGTGGCTTCACCTGCCCTGCGGGGTTTAGTAGGTGTGCGACAACCAGTGATTGGTGTCCACATGAAGCCTACGACTCTCTGCGGAGAGGTTAAATTCCGGAATTCATGCATGTGGCAGCCAGTGATTGGTGCCACGCTCATTGTAGAGTCTGCATTGATAGGCTTTGTGTGCATTTGAATTATAATGTCTGTTGAGAAGGAAATGCTAAATGTCTATTTACTTTCCGTATTTGGTATGTGTATATTCGGTGTGTATTATATATATGTATATGTGTGGTGACCCTTGCCATAATACATGAACGGGCTCCTCCCACCCTAGACGATGGATTCCCGCCTGATATCGTGGGTCGTGAGGACGACGGTAGCTTCTTGAGCCCCCAGTGATTGAGTGGCGTGGTATATCTAGTTAGGTTTATCCCGGTGCGTTGTACACCGTGCTTTTTGGTTAGGGAGTTTTATTCTGACTCTTTTGGATAAACTGTATCTGAGTATTTATACTTTTGGTTTAGACGGTTGTCTTTTGGGATGTAAGTATTCAGGTACACACTTTGCTTCTCCGAGAAGCACTATGATGCATATAGTACTATTTCAGTCACCTTGTTGGTCGTACTATTATTGCTTTAGTCCTGTTGTATGAATAATGCCGGCTCTTGTAAAATATTTTCCGCGCACTCTGTCTCGTGTTTTAAAAAAAAAAAAAAAAAGTGCCTACCTTTGGGCCTTTGAAAAACGGGGTGTTACAAATAGCTTTTGGTTAACCTTGTCTGATATAGGTTGAAGGTTGATTGCTTTTGGTCTGCCTTTGAAAATAGGAACACCTAAGTAATTGAAAGGCATATAACCTACTTTGAAGTGTAACACTTGAACAATGAGAGATAGCCTACCAGATGAAATAAAACTAGAGAATATTGTTGATTTAGAAAAATTGATCACTTGACCTGACTCCAAAGCATATTGCTCAAATAGACTTTTTAAAGGTTTAATACCAGAGAGAATGCCTTTTCAAAACACAAAGAGATCATCTGCATAGAAGGAGTGAGAAGGAAGCAAAATGTTTCTTGTGCCTTTGATTTGATTCAAACTGCCCTGAGCAACAAGATTTGATATAGATCTACTTAGAACATCTTCTGCTAGGCAAAAAAGAAGAGGAGAGAGGGGGTCACCTTGCCTAACGCCTCTAGTGCAAGTAAAATAGCCCTGTGATTTGCCATTTATAGAGATAGAAAGATGAGATGAGTTGAGAATTACATTGATCCAGTTACAGAAAACATCATTAAATCCAAAAGATTTCAATACCTTAAGAAGAAAATTCCAATCTAAAGTGTCAAAAGCCTCAGTCATATCAATCTTAAGGGCCAAGTAACCTCCAAAAGACTTAGAATCCAAAAGATTTGAAGCTTCTGAAGCAATGCACAAACAATCCTTGATGTTCCTTTCATGGATAAATCCCTTTTGTTGATCAGAGATAATAGAAGGCAAGATGGAAGTTAGTCTGTCAGCTATTATCTTTGAGATAATTTTGAACTTGAAGTTGGCCATAGCAATAGGTCTATATTGATCTATAGTAGAAGCAACATGAGTTTTTGGAATAAGAGCAATAATTTTTAAATTGTACCCAAGCATAATCCAGCTTGATGTAAAAAATTCTAGCACTGCATTAATGACATCTTTACTGACTATGTCCCAATAATGTTGATTAATGAAGGCACCAGAACCATCAGGGCCAGGTGCACTGTCACCATTTATATCAAACATTGCGTCCTTGATCTCAGCATGAGATGGAAGCATAGTTAAGATGTTGTTCACATCCTCAGAGATCAATTCAGGTAAAACTTCCTCAACAAGCAAAGAATCCTGCAAAACAAGGTTAGAATAAAACATTTTTTTTTTTTATAATAAGTAACAATATGATCAGCTATGTGGTTTTGGTCAATGAGCACATTTTTCCCATCTTGAAGAGAGGTAATAAATTTGGTAGAAGATTTTATCTTAGCTAATCTATGAAACTTCTTGGTATTCCTATCACCCTTTAATTGCCAGTTCAATTTTGCCTTTTCTTACCAAAAAACTCCTTGTTTGCAGAGAGCATCAGCTAATAACACTTCAAAAGGACCATTCAATTGAATTTGATCTAGAAGAACTTTTTAGATTTTGTTCAGCAGAGATAACTGAATCATTAACATTACCAAAGAAGTTTTTGTTCCATTCTTTTAACCTGATCTTTAGAAGCTTTAATTTCTTATTCAAAATAAGCATAAGGAATCCAACAATCTATGAATTCCAACAAGCTTGGATCACACCTTCTACAGTCAGAATGAAGAGACCAAATCCTTAAGTTAGAAGCAAAAGGATTAGAGGATAAAAGGAAATCAAAAATCAAGGGAAAGTGTTCAGATTTATGTTTGACATGGGCATAAACAGAAGACAAGTTGCAAAGAACCAACCAATCTTGATTACAAACTACTCTATCTAGTCTCTTCTCAGTATGCCCAATTCCACCTCTACCATTATTCCAAGTAAAAGCAGCACCTCTAGTGGGTAGATGGAAAAGATTGAAAGGGTTTGTCTAAGTTTGAAACTCTTCCATATGTAACCTACCTGGAGAGAGCCTACCTCAATGCTCATGTGCACCTAAAATAACATTTCAATCTTGTTAGACTACTTGGCTACCACTTAGAAGGGGGGTTGAATAAGTGGCCCTTTTAAACAATGTCGATTTAAAAAATTTAGTTTAAAAGGTACGCGCGGAAGCACCACCGGATCGGTAGTCTCTTTGCACCCGATTGATCACTGGAAAGGTAGTATAGCCTTGAACGAGATGATAAAGAACAAGAAACGATCGTGTGCAAAATATTCGAATTAAACCCAGTCCAAGCAAGTTACAAAAATATAGAGCCAACACAATCACAATGAAGATATATGTCAATTGAATTTTGGTGCACACGTACGAACACAAAAATTCAATTGAACCGAAAATTAAAACAATTGCGTAAAGTAAAAGATTAAGGAAGAGAGACACAAACAATTGATTAGGGAGTTCCCAACGGCTTTCGTGTCGTCCTCGTGACCGGTCGGCCGGGTACGTCTCCCCCCAAATAACCAAACGGGTTATTTGAGCGTTTATTGATTAAAAACGTTTGAACAGTTGTGCACAATTTACAAAGACTCCAATAACCCTATATCAAATCTAATGCAAACTATGCGTAAAAACCTCAACAAGTACTAAAGCTTCTCCCTCTGATTCCAACGATTCTACCCGTGCGCAATCCTCGCACCAATCGTCCAGCTGAGTACCTCGCTTCTACGTTGTTGATCCTTCAAGATATCGCACAATCTTGAATCCTTGAGAAAAACCCAAACCTTCTTCACAAATCAACTCGATCACGCCTCTGATTCACCGCAAGCCGTATCGAACGTTATCGACCAAATGTACAACCTTTATCCGAATGATCCCATACTCACTCTTCAATGAATTGCAATTTGATGGAAGATGATGATCTTGTGAAGAATCACTCTTTGATCCAAATTCTTTACCCAATTTGAATCCCAAAGAGTTTATCAAAGCTATTTCACTTTCTCACAGGTTTTTCTCTCTTTTACAATAACAAAGCACATTGCTATTTATAGAGAAAATAGGATTGAGCAAATTTAGCCAAAACTTAACAGACATGTATCGATACAACAGATGGTTTGTATCGATACAAACCCTTTGACCAGCGTACAAATTTGAAAAATTTGACCTATGTATCGATACAAACACGTATGTGTATCGATACATATATCAGTTTCTTGAAATCTTGACTGATATGTATCAAATCATGCAAGCATAATTCGATACATCATGAGTTCTCTGGTCTATTAAGAGATATAGGTGTCTATCGATACATGCAAGCATGATTCGATACACAAGTGACTCTCTGTCTCTGATAGACCAGTTTTGTATCGATACAAGTGTTGTATGTATCGATACAAACAGCACAAAATCAGTCTGAAGTAATTTCAGGACATTTGTATCGATACAAGTGATTATGTATCGATACAGAGTACCTAAAAATCAATTTTTCAAAGTTTAAAATTAGTTTTTCGCTGTCAAGTCATTTGTAATGTTGCCAAAATATGTTCTACTCTATTTTCATGTGTTTTGACAATTATTAAAACATGAGGATGAACTGGTGCACTTACAAATCTCTCAAAAAGCCCCAAGGTAACACATGCTGAATTTGAAGACTATTCAAGGAATCCCAAAGCTTTCTTCTATTAACATAATTAGTAGAGGCATAGATAGCAGAAAAGACTAAAAGATGATTATTTTCAGTTATAGTGAATGCAACAAATTGTTCATCCATGGATAACACAGAAGGATTGAGATGTAATTTACATAAGCACCAAATATTAGGTAACTGGTTTGGTCTAGAATTAACAGCAAAAAGTTTGAGGTTAAGATTAGGATCCCACCTTTTAGGAAAATCATCAAAATTCATCCATGGTTCAGACAACAATACAATGTCAGGTTTGTTAGTAGAAATTAAATTTTTCAAAGCTAATCTAGTTGAGGAGTTAGCAAAACCCCTTGTGTTACAATAGATGCACTTCATTTAAAAGGTTTAGGGACAACCTTTGATATGGTAGCATAAGATTCTTTACCTTGTTGGATTTTTTTCTTTTGAACTTTCTTTTGGTGCTTAGACAAAGAAACTTGAAAACCATCATCATGTTTCTCCACCTAATTCTCTGCAGCTTCTAAATTATACTGAACTTCATCATCCTCCTCAGCCATATTAGCCCAAAAATCTTTGAGAAAGTTCATATCGTTAATAACTCTAGGAGGATTTTGTCTAAAATCAGAAGTTGATGAACTAGCATTCCCCAATTGCAATTGATGACAAGAATTTCTGTAGTATTTTAAGTAGTATATCAGTAATAAAATGAATAAAGACAAGCCCAAATACGAAGCAAAACTTGAAGATTCGAAGCAAAGCACGTAAAGGAGCAAGAATACAAGAAAATACCAAGAAAGAAGCAAAAAGTGGATAAATGAGCGCGCCATCGGAACACGATGACTCCCATCGTGGTGCGATAGGAGTTACTTGGTGCATAAGGAGATTACTTGCAAAAATCTGTTTTATTTTTTAAACAAATCAGCGTATCGCAACACGATGGGACGATGAGGCCCGTTAGAAAAACTATATATAGAGCTCCTTTGCCTCATTATTTTTCATTCAGAAATTGAGAGCATTCTCTACTACACTAGAGTTGTTCTAGAGGAGCAAGGAGGGCAAAAGAGCTCTCTACGGGAAGAACTTTCCCCCTTCACGGGAAATGTAGCTTCCTCAGCAAGGTATCTTTCTTTAGGTATCATGATTTAATTCTTGTAATTTAATTATGTAATCTCTTGTATAGACCCTTTAGGTTGTGGTGGAGAAGATGAACTCCCTTATGAATATTTGGAGTCTGTGGTTGAGTCAAAGTTATAATAAATGGTATGTAGTACTATTTGTCTTATTTACTTTCTTGCTTTAAATACGTATTTCGTAATCTTGCCGGATAAGCGGAAGCGCTCTCAGAATAAGTGTTAGGTAAACTTAATACTTGTCCGAAACTAGTAGTAAATAAATCTAGGGGTATAGAGACGGTAACATCCGAAACTACCTTCAAACTTAGATGGTATAGGCGGAATCAGGAACTAGTTGTGAACTGAGAAATTAGAGGCTGAATAGTCTGATACTAGGCCCTAGAGGCAATTGTCGATGGGCATAATGCGTGTATGCGGATAACTCACATTGTAGTTAGGGTATGTGACAAGCGAGTTAGGCTCTCGTAGGTATCCTAGTTATAATTATAAGGAAACTTCATATATATATTAGGGTAATAGTAAGATATTGCCACATCAAGGATAGAATCGACGCCGCTTGTTAGATTAGATAACTATATTATACTCCGATCATGCCAAATAGTAGTAGGGGAGGGAGTCCAACCACCATAACTTTCTTCTATATTTCTATCTCAACTTTACTTTTCTGCAATGCATTTCGCAATTTTCAACTAAAACCTTTTTAAAACCAAAGTGAATGCAAAAACTACAAACTTAGGTAATGCTAGTCGCACATTGGCACGATCCCTGTGGATACGAACTCATTCTAGACACCTAGAATGTGAATTATTACTCGACGACAGACTGGTACACTTGCCAGACCGTAATCAATCACTAACAACTTTATCAACCTCCACATGGACTTCAACGTCCACATTGGCATTTAATTCATTTTCTAATTGTATATCCCGACTCTTGAAAACTTCTACAGGACTCAACTGCCTCATTGTGAACAGGGGACACTTGTTGAATATGGACAATATCAATGTTGGGCTCCTCATGTGTAACTTTTTCTTTCTCTTGAGATTTTCTTTGTGTAGGATCTTCACTCAAAACTTCAACAATGGGAGTTTCCTTGTCAACAATGGTGATTTCATTCTCCTTACTGTGCTATTTCTTGCCATGAAGGTGTGAAAAACACAAGAACGGGGGGTTGAATCCCCGTTCTTGTGTTTTGGTAGTTTTAGAAAATTCTTCCAAGTTAAAGACTTATCAGAATGTGCAGCGGATAAAATAACACAATCAACGCAAGATAAAGGTAAAGAGAGAGAGATAGACACAAAGATTTTTATACTGGCTTCCCTCACAATCCGAGAGTACTCTAGTCCCCTTGTACTTCCAAGGGAGTTCACAATAATCACAAAAGATTAAAAGTTGCTCAAGCACATCGTAAGAGACTTCCAATGCTCAAGTAAAGTTACAAGAGACTTCCTATGGTCAAGCACACAAGCAAGAGACTTCACAACACTTGCAAAGAAATAAGAAAATAAGTTTTGAACACTTGATACAAATATCAATGTTCTTCAGAAACAAATACAACTCCAAAACAAGAGTTATCTTAGAATCCTAATAAAATAATACTAAGGTTTAACTACTGTAATGATCAGAAGTTGAAGCTAAGGTCTTTAGTTTTTCAAACGAGTGCAAGTTGTATTTTCAAAGTGTTTTTGTGCTTGTATAAATTTGATAGAGTAACAATACTTTGTTGTTGTTAGTGTGCACAAAAACCTTCAATTCATCGTCCTATTTATAGGCAGTAGTGGAGTGTATGAATTGAGTACCGTTGCAGTGAAATAGTCAGCTGGAGATCGTATAATTTTCTTCACATGGGTTTTAAACCAAATCAGGTAAAGCTTATCATATCCCTTCCTTGCATACAAAGACTCGCCCATATCAGGTAATGAAATAGTACAATAGTACTAACATCGCTATCTGTGAGGATAAGGATGATTTACTATGATTATTCTCCAAACAATTTAAATTTGCCAGACTACTGATAATTTCCAATCATAAGGAGCAATGAATATTCTCTCTGACAAATACGGCTACAAACTGCACTTAAGATAATCTTGTGTATCTAACACAACTTCTGATGATTGAGCTTCTGATACGCTTGTGACATGTAGCTTATGATAGTTGTATCTTCTAGAGCTTTTCTTTAAAACTGCTAGAGTCATCGTCTGTATCTCTTTAGAATGCGTTTCAGAGCTTCTCAAATAATCATTTGTGCATATTAAATTTTAACATATATATATATATATATATATATATATATATATATATACATGCACACTTAGAGTGAAATATCAGTGTACCCTATTGTATATTAATACTATTGTTATCATCAAAACTCAATTAGGTTATGTCAAAACCACTTTTGTTCCAACATACGATCTCTAGCTTGAACATAATTCTTTTTTGGTTCCACAGGTGCTTTTTTCTTTGTAATAACCTCTTTTGTTGTCTTTGCTTCATCTTCATTGTTCCATCTCTTGCAACTGTCTATATGGTGCCCTATGATTTGGCATTCATTACAAAAATCTAGGACATTCTAATACTCAATCTCAGCAAAGAAGGCAAAACCTTTTCTTTCCACCAAAACCTTATATCTCAAAGGTTGACTGAGATCCAAATCAACAAGAACCCTAACAAACTGCCCAAAGGTTCTTTCATGCATAGGCTTAGCAGTGTTAGTTGTAACACCCTAATCGATAAACATCCTATAATTAACTTAAATTACGATCATGCATCAATCAAGGCGTTACATAATAACAATTTCGAATAATGAACATGCATACATTCATTTCAATAGCAACGGAAGCATTACTATCCATAAACATTACTCAGAGTAATTAAAACCTCAATATGGAAGTCATAAAATCATATTACAATTTAAACTAGGTCTTTCAACCACAAGGCCTATCCACATAATCCAAAACAAATCCAAATACTCAAGTTATAGAAAAATAAGATAAATAGCAAGGTCATGCAAAGTCTCAAACAAACGAACTAAGATACTAGTTCTAGCAAGGTTACAAGTATCAGAGCAAATCCTAGACTTCTAAGGTTTCTAGAATTTCCTACTCTTCATCCTTACCAAGCTAAGCTAGTAACACAAGCTAACTCCAAAGTCACGGAATCACTCCTCAAGTGAAGAATCTGGACCTAAACCATACACGTACACAAAATAGAGAGTTAGTTATAATTCAAGTCCATAATAATAAGTATAGCATATACTTACATCATGAATAATAATCATATCATAATTGACGCATAATCGTCTCATGGCATAAATACAATAATCATGGTAAAGGCAATATCATATTCATCATCAATTAACCAAGACATTAAATTGAGCTCGCATTATCCAATCATTCACAATCATAATGAAAGACATTGACAATTATCAATTAACAAGTAGAATCCAGATTTAGTCCTAATGCCACTAATGCCATCAATTAGTATGTATCAACCTAGACACATCTAATGCATGTGGTACCCGCATCAAGTTTAGAATACACATGTATCCTTCGCATCAAGTCAGTTTTAAGTCTTGGAGGACCATCGCTCGAGTCAATTTTAAGTCTTGGTGGACCATCGCTCGAGTTGACTCATGGATGCATGAATGCATACATACCAAACAATGATGATAACTCTATACATCTACATATGAATAATAGGACACTCATCCTAATATTCCCTCTCAAGTTCGCATCAAATCTCATCATCATATCATCATTAAGGTATACATTCAAGCCAAGCATAACGATACCTATCAACTAACTTAATTATAAGTCATCATCATCAATTTCAATCTATTACACATATATGAACATACCATTCTCATCTAAACTTAAGATTCAATTAATTCAACCTTATATCATGTCATAAGATCACAGTTCAATCATAGTATAAACATAACCTCTTTTATTCCACAAAAAAAATCACTTTTCTTACTGACCAAACTCGCCTGGGCGAGCTCATGGCGAGCTAAGTCAGAGAGCAGCAGTTCAACTCGCCCCCAACTCGCCACCACCTCGCCATGGCGAACTCAACTCGCCAACCTGCTCGCTACCACTCGCCATGGCGAGCTCATGGTTTCTGGGCAACGCCAAGAACTATGAATACTCGCCATAGCGAGTACTATACTCGCCCTAGCGAGCTAATGCAGAAAGGAAAACTCTGCTTTCGGGTATTAGTTCAAAATCATTAAAAATCCCATTTTTCAACATGTGAATCCCTAAAGCTATCAACTTTAAGCATATATATCATGTATAAGCCTAGAAGTTCAAACTTTAACATCATCCAACATCATCTCATGGTAAAAGTAAGGATTTTCTTTCATTTTATTCAAAACTCATAATCAAACATCAACAACAACAACAAATCATTCATAGAATATGAATTTGATCATGGGAATTTGAAATAGAAGCATATAGTAACATGTTAACATCAAACAACAACACATTAGACTATAAACACATTCCCTTGATTCCCATTCCCAACCAAAAGAGATGAGAGGGTTTGGGTATGGATAGTAGACTTCTCCCCCCTCTTTGTTCATCTCACAAGAATTAATAATCACTCTCTAACCTTGTTTGAAGCTTTAATCTTCTAGCTCTATACTTGAATCCCCTCTACTCTCTTCAAGCTTGAACTTCTCTCTCTCTACCTCCTTCCAAGCAAGAGTTGTTATGAGAGTTCTTACTCTCTACTCTAAGTTTCTATTCAAACCTAAATGGTTAATGACATAACTATCCCTCCTCATTTACCAAAATCCCACTATTACCTTAAATCTCACTACTCATAAATCCTTCCTTCCTTATCCCATACTCTTTCCTCTTTTAGCCAAATACTAGATTAATCACTAAAACACACTAAATTACTCCAAAAAGACTAATTAACATCTAATCAAATAAAGTAAGTCTAGTTAAATGAAAATAAATAAATAAATACGGGTGTTACAACTCTACCCGTCTTAAAAGAATTTTCGTCATCGAAAATTTACCTGAGAATAACTCGGGATAAGAATTCATCATCTTACTCTCTAGCTCCCAAGTAGCATTTTCCCCCGCGGGTCCTCCCCAAATGACCTTAACGGACGCTATCTCTTTGTTTCTCAACTTTTTCACTTCTCTACCTTCAATTCTCAAAGGTTTGGCTTCAACCGTCAAATTATCCCTTACTTGCATGTGAGTACATGCGATGGATCCGAAACATATTTCCTTAATTGCGATACATGGAAAACATCATGAAGATTTGATAACGATGGTGGCAAATCAACTTTATACGCCACATTTCCTACTCTCTTCAAAATTTGATAAGGTCCAATAAACTTCGATGTCAACTTCTTAGATTTCAAAGCACGACCAATACCGGTGGTTGATGTAACTCTCAAAAATACATGATCTCCCTCTTGAAATTCCACATCTTTCCTTTTCTTATCATGATAGCTCTTTTGTCTACTTTGAGTCACTTTCATCTTCTCTTGGATCATCTTAATATTTTCCGTAGTTTGTTGAACGATCTCCGGCCCTAACACGACACTTTCACCATCTTCATACCAACACAAAGGAGTACGGCATCTCCTCCCATACAATGCCTCGAAAGGTGCCATTCCGATACTAGAATGAAAACTATTGTTGTATGTAAACTCTATCAAAGGTAGATGGCTATCCCAACTCCCTCCATCTTCCAAAACACAAGCTCTCAGCAAATCCTCTAAAGATTGAATAGTCCTCTCCGATTGTCCATCCGTTTGACGGTGATAAGCCGAACTCATTCTCAACTTAGTCCCCAAAGCTTCTTGAAAACTTTCCCAAAATTTCGAAGTGAACCTTGGATCTCTATCCGATACAATGCTAGATGGAATACCATGTAGTCTCACCACTTGCTCAACATAGATCTCGGCTAACTTAGGTATCAAAGTTCCCGTCCTAAAAGCAATAAAATGTGCCGACTTCGTCAATCTATCAACAATTACCCAAATCGAATCATTTCCTTTCTTAGTCTTGGGTAGTACACCCACAAAATCCATTGCAATGCTATCCCATTTCTATTCGGGTATGAACATGGGTTGCAACAATCCGGATGGTTTTTGATGTTCAACTTTAGACTTTTGACAAACCAAACACGCATACACAAACTCCGCAACTTCCTTTTTCATACTTGGCCACCAAAATAACTTCTTAAGATCTTGATACATTTTACTAGCTCTGGGATGAATGCTCAAACTACTTCTATGACCTTCCTCTAAAATCTTCTTTTTCAACTCGGGTATGCTAGGAACACAAACTCTTCCTTGAAATCTTATGACTCCATTCTCATCAACTTTAAAATCAACCTATTTCCCTTCATTAATCAATGTAAGACGATTCACCAAACTCAAATCTCCCTTTTGACCATTCTTCACTTCATCAAGAAAATCATTGGTAAGCTTCAACATTCACAATTTCACACTATGCGGTGTTGTCTCACAAACCAAACTAAGATCTCTAAACTCTTCAATCAAATCCAACTCTCTTGCCATAAGTAAGGACACATGTAACGACTTCCTACTCAAAGCATCCGCAACAACATTGGCTTTTCCGGGATGGTAACTCAACTCAAAATCATAGTCCTTCAAAAATTCTAACCAACGTCTCTGCCTCATATTCAATTCTTTCTGATCAAACAAATATTTAAAACTCTTGTGATCACTAAAGATTTCAAATCTAGAACCAAATAAGTAATGCCTCCAAATCTTCAAAGTAAACACAACAGCCGCCAACTCAAGATCATGCGTTGGATAGTTCTTCTCATGCACTTTCAATTGCCTAGAAGCATAAGCAACCACTTGTCCATTTTGCATAAGAACACCACCTAATCCCATCAAAGATGCATCACAATACACAGAAAAAGGCTCATTCGGTGTCGGTAAAATCAAAACTGGTGCCGACGTCAACCTCTTCTTCAATTCATGGAAACTTCTTTCACAATGATCATCCCAAACAAAAGCTTGATCCTTTCTAGTCGATCGGGTTAACGGTAATGCCAACTTCGAAAAACCTTCGATGAACTTTCGATAATAACCGACCAAACCAAGAAAACTTCTTATCTCAAACACAGATTCTGGAGTTCCCCACTTCAATACCGCATCTACTTTAGAAGGATCTACCGCAATACCTCTACTAGATATCACATGACCTAGAAAACTCACTTCATTCAACCAAAACTCACACTTGGACAACATCGCATAAAGCTTCTTCTCTTGCAAGGTTCTTAACACAATCCTCAAATGATCCGCATGTTCTTCTTCGGTCTTCGAATACACTAGGATGTCGTCAATGAAAACTACCACGAATTTATCCAAATAAGAATGGAAAATCCGGTTCATGTACTCCATAAATACTCCAGGTGCATTGGTTACACCAAAAGGCATAATTGAATACTCATAATGACCATATCTTGTTCTAAACGCAGTCTTCGGAATATCCTTCGGTTTAACTCGAATCTGATGATATCCTGACCTCAAATCAATCTTACTAAACACACAAGCACCCACCAACTGATCCATCAAGTCATCTATCCTCGGCAACGGATACTTGTTCTTGATTGTAACTTGATTCAAACGACGGTAGTCTATGCACAACCTCATACTTCCGTCCTTCTTCTTTACCAAAAGCACAGGTGCTCCCCAAGGTGAAACACTCGGTCGAATAAACTTCTTCTCAAGCAGTTCCTCTAGTTGCTCCTTCAACTTACTTAACTCAGATGCTGACATCCGATACAGTGCCATAGATATTGGACTTGTACCAGGTACCAAGTCAATAGTAAACTCCACTTCTCTTTCTGGGGGTACATCAGACACATCCTCCTGAAACACATCTGGAAATTCTTGCACAACATGAAGTCCCTCAATTCCAACTTCATTCTCAAGCTTCAAAGATGCAAACATGACAAACAACTCACCATGATCGTTTAACGACTCTCTTACTTCCTTCCCACTCATCAAGTTTGAATCTTTATCTAACTTCGGGAATATCACCGTCTTCTCACAACAGTTAATGTGAACTCGATTAACAATTAACCAGTTCATACCAAAAATCACATCTATACCACTAAGTGGAATACATACAAGGTCCATACCAAAAGATCCACCAAAAATAGACACAAGGCAATTAAGACAAACAAGTTGAGTAGTCACAGAACCACTAGCAGGAGTTTCTATTTCCATACAACCAATCATTTCAAACACAGGAATATTAAGGCGTTTCATGCATTCAAAATATATAAAAGAATGTGTTGCTCCCATATCGACAATCGCAATTAAAGGGGTGTTATGGATGAAACACGTACCTCTAATAAGATTGTCTCCTTGATCCGCTTCATTCCCGCTTAAAGCACACACTTTGCTCATCACCTTCCTTGGCTTCTTGCATTCGGAACTCTTGTGACCCTCTTCCTTACAATTAAAGCAAATAACCTTCCCTTTGCAAGCATCAATCTTGTGACCAAAATCTCCACACTTAAAGCATCTATCTCCCTTTGGGCAATCATAGGAATAATGACCCAAATCACCACACTTATAGCACTTGACATTAGCAACCTTCTTCTTTCTTCCACTATCTTCAATCTTGCCCTTGTTCCTCTTGTCATAAGGTTTGCCACGATCTTGGCTCTTCCCTTTCCTATCACTCCACTACAAGAAAAACCTGTTTTCTTGACGAATTTTTAAATTTGATATAGAGGGCCTGGGCCGTCTATAATTTAGTGACGGCCTGGGCCGTCGCTAAACATGCCAAAGCCCTCAGAAAAATAAAAAAATAATATAATTTACATTCAAATTCGTCCAACATTTACCGACGGCTGTGTCCGTCAGTAAAAGTACCAATCCTGACGGCCTAAGTCGTCAAAAATTATTGACGGAGATACCGACGGCTTAGGCCGTCGCTAATTATTGACGAATTTTTTCTCCTCGTTTCTGCAGCAACGTTTTGATTATACTCCCCATATACTTCTTCCTTCCATTCATTTTCATTCATTTTCATTCATTCACACAATTCATTCTCTTTCAAAATTTCTCCAACATCTCTCTAAAAATTCTTCAACATCTTTCTATAAATCTTCATCATATATATATATATATCACATATATTTCTTCCTTCCATTCATTTTCATTCATTCACACAATTCATTCTCTTTCAAAATTTCTCCAACATCTCTCTAAAAATTCTTCAACATCTTTATATAAGATATATCCTATTTTATCTTCATTCTAAAATTTGTTCAACATTCTCACCAATCTAAAATTCTAAAATTTCTTCTCATTCTCACAAATCTTTACACACAAATCTCTTCTCATTCTAAAATTTGTTTTCTACTACTTATCAAGTTTCAAAATTTATTGTTTTATGTTTATATTTAAATTATATTACGAATTTATATTGTTTTCTACTACTTATCCATGATATTTCCACTATTTGTTACAAGAAAAAATGTTTGATTTTAATAAAAAAGTTTTTATGTTATTTAATTAAAATATTAGTAACTAAATCTCTTTGTATGTGATTAAATTAAAAGTGAATTCTTATTCTTGTATACTATCAATTAATAAATTTGTTAATAAACTAAATAAAGTTGTTAATTTTAAAGTTTGGTATTTATATAAATTCAAAACATAACATTTAATTTTTGTTAACTATTTTTTTTTTTTTAAATTAAACATTTAATTTTTTTTAAAAATTAAATATTTAATTATTTTTTTTTAAAATTTGCCCAGATTTAGGGACGGCCTAAGCCGTCGCAACCTGAAATTCCCATATTTGACCGTTGCCCATTAGTGACGGCCACAGGCCGTCGCAAATTCTGTCCTGTCCGTTACAGACGACCTGGGCCGTCTAGAAATTTAGCGGCGAGCGTTTTAGCGACGACCACAGTTTTTTCCAGGCCGTCAATAAATTAGCATTTAGCGACTGCTTTTAGCCGTTAGCGAGGGCTTTTGGCCGTCGCAAAATGGCTTTTTTCTTGTAGTGCTCATATCCTTGTAGTAGCTTGACTTCGCTTTCCCATCCAAGTCACATATGTTGCTCTTATTCACCAAGTTGGCAAAGTTCCTAATCTCCAAGATACCAACCAATTGCTTGAGATCGGGACGCAATCCACTTTCAAATTTCACACATTTGTCCGCTTCCGCTTCCACGGTATTGTAGTGTGTACAAAAACGGCACAAATCTTCGAACTTGGTTGCATACTCCGCAACGGTTAAGTTTCCTTGTTTGAGTTCCATGAATTCTACCACTTTTCGGTTCCTCATGTCCGTTGGAAAGTACTTAGTCAAAACTCTCTTTTGAAAATGTCCCAAGTAATGATAGCTCCACCTTGACCCAAGCTTTGGCTCACATTCTTCCACCAATAACCGGCGTCTTCATGCAACATGTAGCTCCCTAGAGTCACCTTTTGTGCTTCCGAACATCTCATAGCACCAAAAATCCTTTCCAAGCCTTCCAACCACTTTTGGGCTCCCTCTGGATCATGACCTCTCTTGAATGATTGAGGGTTATTCCTAAGGAATCTCTCCAATCTCAATTCATCTTCATTTCCCATGCGATTCTCATGTGCAGCTCTCTCGGCCACTCTAGCTGCCGCATCTTGTGTCAAAGCATTAGCCATCAAGGCTATTGCATCCGCCATTGCTCTTTGCGCCATCACCTAAACAATCAACCAAAAACCCAACCTCACATTAAACTTATGGATGCTAAAAGTGTTCTACTACACTCATGCACCTAAAGGTATAATAACCTAATTGATCCACATGGACCAACCAGGCTCTGATACCAAATTGTAACACCCTAATCGATAAACATCCTATAATTAACTTAAATTACGATCACGCATCAATCAAGGCGTTACATAATAACAATTTCGAATAATGAACATGCATACATTCATTTCAATAGCAACGGAAGCATTAGTATCCATAAACATTACTCATAGTAATTAAAACCTAAATATGGAAGTCATAAAATCATATTACAAGTTAAACTAGGTCCTTCAACCACAAGGCCTATCCACATAATCCAAAACAAATCCAAATACTCAAGTTATAGAAAAATAAGATAAATAGCAAGGTCATGCAAAGTCTCAAACAAACGAACTAAGATACTAGTTCTAGCAAGGTTACAAGTATCAGAGCAAATCCTAGACTTCTAAGGTTTCTAGAATTTCCTACTCTTCATCCTTACCAAGCTAAGCTAGTAACACAAGCTAACTCCAAAGTCACGGAATCACTCCTCAAGTGAAGAATCTGGACCTAAACCATACACATACACAAAATAGAGAGTTAGTTATAATTCAAGTCCATAATAATAAGTATAGCATATACTTACATCATGAATAATAATCATATCATAATTGACACATAATCGTCTCATGGCATAAATACAATAATCATGGTAAAGGCAATATCATATTCATCATCAATTAACCAAGACATTAAATTGAGCTCGCATTATCCAATCATTCACAATCATAATGAAAGACATTGACAATTATCAATTAACAAGTAGAATGCAGATTTAGTCCTAATGCCACTAATGCCATCAATTAGTATGTATCAACCTAGACACATCTAATGCATGTGGTACCCGCATCAAGTTTAGAATACACATGTATCCTTCGCATCAAGTCAGTTTTAAGTCTTGGAGGACCATCGCTCGAGTCAGTTTTAAGTCTTGGTGGACCATTGCTCGAGTTGACTCATGGATGCATGAATGCATACATACCAAACAATGATGATGACTCTATACATCTACATATGAATAATAGGACACCCATCCTAATATTCCCTCTCAAGTTCACATCAAATCTCATCATCATATCATCATTAAGGTATACATTCAAGCCAAGCATAACGATACCTATCAACTAACTTAATTATAAGTCATCATCATCAATTTCAATCTATTACACATATATGAACATACCATTCTCATCTAAACTCAAGATTCAATTAATTCAACCTTATATCATGTCATAAGATCATAGTTCAATCATAGTATAAACATAACCTCTTTTATTCCACAAAAAAAAAAAATCACTTTTCTTACTGACCAAACTCGCCTGGGCGAGCTCATGGCGAGCTCGTGGCGAGCTAAGTCAGAGAGGAGCAGTTCAGCTCGCCCCCAACTCGCCATGGCGAACTCAACTCGCCAACCTGCTCGCTACCACTCGCCATGGCGAGCTCATGGTTTCTGGCCAACGCCAAGAACTATGAATACTCGCCATAGCGAGTACTATACTCACCCTAGCGAGCTAATGCAGAAAGGAAAACTCTGCTTTCGGGTTTTAGATCAAAATCATTAAAAATCCCATTTTTCAACATGTGAA
This sequence comes from Trifolium fragiferum, assembly GCA_954870985.1. Lineage (NCBI taxonomy): Eukaryota > Viridiplantae > Streptophyta > Magnoliopsida > Fabales > Fabaceae > Trifolium > Trifolium fragiferum. The sequence goes on from OX940789.1 coordinate 21,687,294, forward strand.
TCCCTAAAGCTATCAACTTGAACCATATATATCATGTATAAGCCTAGAAGTACAAACTTTAACATCATCCAACATCATCTCATGGTAAAAGTAAGGATTTTCTTCCATTTTATTCAAAACTCATAATCAAACATCATCAACAACAACAAATCATTCATAGAATACGAATTTGATCATGGGAATTTGAAATAGAAGCATATAGTAACATGTTAACATCAAACAACAACACATTAGACTATAAACACATTCGCTTGATTCCCATTCCCAACCAAAAGAGCTGAGAGGGTTTGGGTATGGAGAGTAGACTTCTCCCCCCTCTTTGTTAATCTCACAAGAATTAATAACCACTCTCTAGCCATGTTTGAAGCTTTAATCTTCTAGCTCTACACTTGAATCCCCTCTACTCTCTTCAAGCTTGAACTTCTCTCTCTCTACCTCCTTCCAAGCAAGAGTTGTTATGAGAGTTCTTAGTCTCTACTCTAAGTTTCTATTCAAACCTAAATGGTTAATGACATAACTATCCCTCCTCATTTACTAAAATCCCACTATTACCTTAAATCTCACTACTCATAAATCCTTTCTTCCTTGTCCCCTACTTTTTCCTCTTTTAGCCAAATACTAGATTAATCACTAAAACACACTAAATTACTCCAAAAAGACTAATTAACATCTAATCAAATAAAGTAAGTCTTGTTAAATGAAAATAAATAAATACGGGTGTTACATTAGTATAATGGGTGTACCAAGGCAACTAACTATAGTGCAAAGAATATTCTTGTGCCAATACTCCTGAGACAAACCATAAAATCTCACCCAAACCTGGGTAGAAGTGTTGTGTTGCATTCTAGGGTTGAAATCTTTCGACCACGCAAATAGCTTCAACAAACCAGGGTTTAAATTCCATGAAGGAACATAATGAACCCTTCTAACATCTTCAAGGGTTGAAAAGGTGAATTCAAAGAAACGTTACCAAGGGCGATGACCCCCCCCCCCCCCATGTAAGATCCTTCCATGTAAATTATGTTTGCATGCATCCAACCCAACTTGATACAGGTTCTCTGTTATTTCAGTGGCTAAACGGTCGCCTTTAACCACAAGATGAGGTAGCTGCGATAAAGGAATCTCACATAGGTTCGTTAGGGCTTGAGCGAACGTTTTCTGGGGTTTGGTGTAGTTTCTGAGTTGTTTGTGGTTATGTTTTTTTTTGTTCTGAATCGTGATCTAGGCATTTACAAGGGATGTTAAACAAAGGCATGATGATCAGGGAAGAAAATTGTAGCGACGGAACAAGGCAGTGCAAGAAGGTAGGGGATGAATAGTGACTTACATATTATCCACTCTCTCTCTCTCTCTAGAAATATTTATCTCTCATAATATTCGAGAAAAAATATATGAAAAAACAACAATATAGAAAACTTGTAAATTGTTCTTATAAAAAAACAAATTATGGTTTAAGGCAAGAAAAAAAAAAGGTTTTTATTTCGATCTAGATGATTGGATTCTAAATCTAAAAGCATGTATAGAGCTAAGTAGCACATAATATTTTCTCTTTATGTTTGAACTCTATTGTGTAGCCACTTCTTATGCTTATTTCTTTTAATATATTATTTGCCTTCCTAAAAAAAAAAAACCACATAAATTGCCATATGTGATTTGCCTTCTCTTTATTTCTTTTAATCTATCAAATTATTTTGCGCTCTACAATCTCTCTCTCAATAAATTTTTTCAATTGGTAATGGACTTAGACCTCTTAAGCAAATTGTCAAGGACAATAAATTTTGCTACAACTTTTTTTATCAAAATAATTATCACATTTATACAATAATGGAAAAATATACATATATAATTTGCTTTTTTTTTAGGCTAATTATTTTTTGACAAAATAATAATGACATTTATTTCAATACTATCTATTATAATTTAAAAATCAGATTTAGAATTGGCCAAAACTTTATGTGCTATTCATTGATTTGGTAAATTGTTCAAGAATTATTCATCTCACTTTATTCTTTATCAATATATTAATACATGGTATTTTTTTTTTAGACTAACTTTTCACTTTTAAGATTTATTCAATAATTGATGTATCTAGTCAATATTATAAATTACATACATATGTTATTGAATAAATATAAAATGTAAAAAATTACTTAGATATGAAATTGGAAGGAGTATAAGTCAATTTTACGAATTAAATCATATAATTAAGACGACTTTACTTTAAACTTTTGATTTTGACGTTATTATTACTAATGTATAAGAAATTTTTGTATTCTCATATATAATAACAAATGGATTTTATTCAAAATAATATGTAAGCACTCCTTCAAATCCAGAATATAAGATAAAGTTGGTCAACAAAGTAAATGTATTTAGTCCAAATCTTTAACCAAATACATCAAGTTTCTTTAAATCATTTTTGCTTATATTTTAGGATGGTTTATATATTTATTGCAAACATATACTCATATAATTGTAATATAATTCATATGTGTATTATGCCACACTACTTATTATAAATACTACCTCACTACACAAGGTAGCAAAATTGAGCTCACCACCAACAAGAACAAAGAGTGAGATAACTCTCTTCTCACTTTTTTTCTTTTCCAACTCCAAATTCCCGGAGGTAAATTCCAAAATCTAAAATAAAACATTAACTTGTTGTGAGAATAATGTGCTTGATTTTTTTGGACTATAGTCCTTGCGTGTACTATTGTCCAAGTCCATGATGTTTTTATTCAATTTTAAATTTATTGTTTACCTTTTGTTCTTCTTGTATGTATGTGATTGATGAAACTCTAAACATTTTTTGAAGCTGGGAAAATCATATTCAAACATGGCTGCATCAGAAGCGTGTTCTGTTGTCGATGCAATCAATGCATTCCTCGAATACTTAGTTGATCCACTGCTGCAAGAAGAGCGTTATGTTTGTGATGATCCTCCATTGTCACTTCAGGAAAAAGTTGCAAAACAGGTTTTTTCAGTCACCTTAAAACTTTTGTTATGATCCTCCATTTTTTGAAACTGACTTTTTTTTTTTAAAATAAATTAGAATTCAAAGATTAATGAACATCTCACCGAAGTTTCATTTTTTTTTTTTTTTTTTAAGAAGTAAAATTAGTCCACTCAAATTGGTACTAGAGAGAATCGAATCTGAGAGCGAAGTTCCATTTGGTTTTAATAATTTACTCAAGTTCCTATTTGATTTTAACAAATAATGGAAGTTCCTATTAGATTAGATATGGCAATTCAAAGATTTTAGGGTCTGTTGAAACAATTTTGATTTTTAGTCTTTCTGAACCTGTTTTACTCTTTTAGGTTTAAAAACCGATAAACAGAAAATAATTTTTGAAAACACTTTTGTAAATTTGAATTACAAATCATGTTTTTTAGTTTTTTATTTTGAAAATCTATAAAACTGATTTTAATCGAAGTTGTATGTGATTTTAAAATTCAAGAACCTCAATATTTGATTACATTTTTATGGTGTAGGTGCATTCTGTTGTGTTACTGTACAACTATTACTACAGAAAACAGAATCCAGATCTAGAGTTTTTGAGATATAGGGAATTTTGCAAGATGATTGTGGATCTGAGACCAACTTTGCTACCATATATGAAATTTACGTCGAAGCCTTATTATGATGCTGAAGAACTTATTGATCTGGACGAGCAACTGTCATTAACAGAAAAAGAGATCATGAATTCCTATCATATATGTACAGATTTAGATGCATCAAAAACTGTTCCTGATACAAACAGATGGCCTATTTCAAAAGTTGCAATCCTTTTGGTTGATAGAAAGAAAGAAAATTGCTTCTTGTGTTTTAGTTCCATCACTGAAGGAGTATGGTCATTGATTGAAAAACAAGTTGATACTACTAATCAAGTTAAAAGCGGAATCTTATTTCAATCCGAAAAAAGAAGAGTTATTAAGAAGCGCTCTAAAGACGGATTAAACGAAGATCAAATTTTGCAAGTTGGATATTCTGCTGTTAAGGAAGTTGCAGGTAATGATCCTTCTTTTATAGCTATTTTTAATAACTATAATACTTTAGTTTTAATTTATTCATTCATAACTAGAATCAAATTTCAACATGAAAAATCATGTTACACTTTTTTTATTTAATGTTTTCTCTATATTTGCATGTTAATACTTTAGGACATGCTTTGTTCTTCCTTAATTTTTTTATAGTTGATTTTTTTTCTCTATTGAATTGTTCTTGTAGTATATTGCCTTTTAGGTTAATGTTTCGATCTTAATTTATGTTTTATGGAGCGTTTTTTAGGTCATAAAATTTGAATATAATTTTTGTATATCAATATATAATTCTTATTTCCTTTATGAGCAGGTTTAGATGCTATTGATACCATTCTCTTGGAAAGTTACAATGTCTATTCGCATAGCAAAGATAGGACAACTTCAAGATTATATATAATGAAGTGCTCAGAATTGATCAATGAGGGATTTTTTCAGCATCCAATCAAGGATTTAATGGAAAGGTTCGTTATAAACTTTGATTTTGATAGTCATTTTATATATTATTGTTAACAAAATTTCTGTATTTCTCTCTATAACATTTCATATCTTTTCTTTGGGTAGTGTACGAGGTCCTTTGCTTGAAAGAAGTTCTAATGGTTGGAAGGTAACCCCACAAGTCAAGTACTTCCACATGCTTCCTTATAGTGAAATAATCTCAAGGTTGGTATAATTCTCATTCCCTTTTTTGTGATACCAAATTTTGAATGATTTTATAATACTAATAATGAATTATGATCTCATAATTAGAAGTCTATTAAACATCACAAAGATTTTCTCAAAATATTCACATTTCGAATTTATGTTTTTGTTTGCACCTCCTTCCATAAAGATAACATTGATGGATATTTGCATAATATGTTCTTTGTAGAGAAATATTCTCAAATAGGGCACCTATGGCTTTGAAGGTGTATTCGAGGAGAAAATATAAGAAGAGAGAGGGAAATTATGGAGGAGATGTCGGGTCAAGTCACTCATATGGTGCTCCTAACACTTTCAAGGTGTATTCGAGGAGAAAATATAATAAGAGAGAGGGAAGTTATGGAGGAGATGTCGGGTCAAGTCACTCAAATGGTGCGTCGAAAGCTTTCAAGGTGTATTCGAGGAGAAATAAGAAGAAAGATAGGTGAGCTCGCAAATGAAGAGGGAAATGTATGAGTTTATTCCGCTTTTGTTAAGAGTCTTTTTTTATTTTCCTTATTGTTTTCTTTGTAATATGTATTGTGATAAACTCTGTTTATTTATTTATAATGAAGTCTAGGACATTGTTCCTTTAGACATAGTGTTTGAGTTATATTCTTAAACATTTCATTTAGAAAATAATTTATAAAATAGGCATTGCATTTTGATCGATATTTTAAAAAGTTTTAATATAATTAAATTTAAAGACGATTGCGGATATTTTTTATTTTAAAGTTTTTTTTTCTTTTAAAAAATTATCTATTTTTGAACTTTAAAAGTTGCGGGGTTACAAACTATTTAAGTGCATTGTCTAGGGAATTGTAGTAGTTGGTTTTGAATGTTGTGCTATATTTAATTAACTATTTTTTCCTCGGGAATTAATATCATAATCAATCTTGAATATTGTGCTACATATTGGTTGAGTGTATTGTCTAGAAAATTATAGTTTGAATTATTTGCGTGTATTGTGAAGGAAATTTTAGCAATTTAGCCTTGAATATAGTGTTCCATTTAATTAGTTGTGCTGTAAATAATTTTTCCTTTGAAATGATGTCATAATCAATCTTGAATGTTGTGCCACATTTTATTTGTTGAGTGCATTGTTTAGAAAATTGTAGCTTGAACTATGCGAGTAAAATGTTTAGGAAATTATAGTATTGTCTAGAAAATTGTAGCTTGAATAATATGTATTGGGATAAACTCTGTTTATTTATTTATAATGAAGTCTAGGACATTGTTCCTTTAGACATAGTGTTTGAGTTATATTCTTAAACATTTCATTTAGAAAATAATTTATAAAAGAGGCATTGCATTTTGATCGATATTTTAAAAAAGTTTTAATATAATTAAATTTAAAGACGATTGCGGATATTTTTTATTTTAAAGGTTTTTTTTTCAAAAAAAATTATCTATTTTTGAACTTTAAAAGTTGTGGGGTTACAAACTATTTACTCGCATTGTCTAGGGAATTGTAGTAATTGGTTTTGAATGTTGTGCTATATTTAATTAACTATTTTTTTCTCGGGAATTAATGTCATAATCAATCTTGAATATTGTGCTACATGTTGGTTGAGTGTTCTGTATTGTCTAGAAAATTATAGTTTGAATTATTTACGTGTATTGTGTAGGAAATTTTAGCAATTTAGCCTTGAATATAGTGTTCCATTTAATTAGTTGAGCTGTAAATAATTTTTCCTTTGAAATGATGTCATAAACAATCTTGAATGTTGTGCCACATTTTATTTGTTGAGTGCATTGCTATGAAGTCCGGATACGTGACACGATACCGATACGGGAAATTTTTTAAAATTTCCGATACGATACGGTCGCGATACGTTGTTAAAAAATAATTTTAAAATTAAATATACAAATACACAGTATATAAACATAATAAAAATCGAGAAAGATAATAAATTAACATTCAAATTACTCAAACTGAGCAAACAAGTGACAATTACATATCTCAAGTTAATTAAGTACTACCCAAAAAAGATAATTATTACTATCCAAAAAACAAAACATTTGGTACCATCCAAAAAACACATAGTTGTCAATCCATAAAGAATATCATACTTTAACATTCACTATTTAATAGGAAACACAAATTGTATCAGTCTCATCTCCTCCATTTCTATCATAAAAAATATTATTTTCCCGATACTTCTCTGATACGTGTATCGGAGAAGTATCCGACACGTATCGGTAATTACTTTATTTGAAAAATAATTTTAATTGTCTGAGTATCGGAGAGTATCGGTATCGGACACGTATCGGACACGATATTTCGCCATTTTTAAAGTATCGGGACTTCATAAGTGCATTGTCTAGAAAATTGTAGCTTGAACTATGCGAGTAAAATGTTTAGGAAATTATAGTAGTCAGTATTTAATGTTTTGTTGTATTTAAATAGTTGAACATTAAATATCTCTTTTTATTAAAATAATTTCATCCTTCCGAATGCTGAGTTCTTCAATTATACAAGCACAACCAACACTACAAAAAAACATTGATTTACTGACGGATTTAAATAACACTTATTGAGGGCTTAAGCCTTCAATAAATTACTGACGGTCTAAGTCCTCTGTAAGTGAAAAAAACCCTCACAAATATTAAAAACATAATTTTTTTTATAAAAATTATATAATTTACTGGCAGTTTGTAATACTGAAAAAGCTTTCTTCCATTTAATCACGGCCAAAGTCGCCAATAAAGTGTGAGCTATTATCAAATTTTTTATTATAGGAATTGAGAGTTAATAGAAAGAAAAAACAAAGAGGAGTTATACTGTCTAACATATACACAAACACGATTCATCTCTCATCTACTTGTACCAACCACCTCTCACTCTCACATTCTCTCTCTTCAATGTTACTCTCTGCAGTAGAAGAAGTGGAAAAAAGCAAGAGCAAAAATGGGTTTTTCTTTCTTGAACCAAACTTCTATCATTTCCATCATTAATTTCTTCTTGCCAGCTTGAGATGCGTCTTGCTTCTTCTTGCTTCTTGCTCTGTCTAACATAAAAATATGTTTTTCCCTCTTGCTTCTTCTTGCCATCGGCGATGTCCATGGTTTCGAAAGAGATGTACCGGTGATACCATGTGACGAGTTGATCTGGAAAGAAATTGTGGGTGGTAGATGTGATCTTGAGGAGTGAAAGAAGTTCAAGGTTGGTCCAGTTGGAATCGGTGAACGGAGATGGTGGAGTTTGGATCTGAAGGTTAGAATCAATGATGGTGGTGTTATTGGTTGGATCTGAAATTAGAATCAATGGTGGTGTTATTGTGATATGGTTAAATCAAAAGCTTCTCTCGGTCATCACTCTCCCAACAAACATAATAATAATAATAATAATAATAATAATAATAATAATAATAATAATAATAATAATAGACTGACAAAATTATTGGCATCAAAATAAAATAATAATAATAAAAATCAACTGACGGAATTACTAGCGGTTTGGGCTAGAAAAGAGCAGCTTTTTATTTTGTAGCAGAAACAGATATAGATGGTTCAGGCCCTCAATAATTTTTGGTCCTTTTGTTTTTGACGGTTTAGGCCGTCTAGAAATTTACCGACGAGTGATTTACCGACAAACTTTGGCCGTCAGTAAATATGCACTTTTTGACGGTTTTAAGCAGTTTGTGAGGGCTTTTGGCCATCAGTAAATGTTGTTTTTCTTGTAGTGCAAGTTAACTAAAACAATTCGTATTCAATATAATTTATTAAATAACTATTTTTTTGGGTAAATATATGGTAATTAAAATGATTTATTTATCTATCAACATTATATAAAATCAATTTTATTTATCTTTGATGTTTCAATCAATTATATTAATGGAGGAAATAGCAAATTATAAGATTTATAATTTAATATAAATCTATTAATTAATTAATAATATATAAAACTTGTAAATTGTTTCAATTAAAAACAAAAACTTATAAATTGTCATGTGTGACTTGTCATAATTCTATCAAATTATTTTGCGCTTTACAATCTCTCTCTCTCTCTCTCTCTCTCTCTCTCTCTCTCTCTCTCTCTCTCTCTCTCTCTCTCTCTCTCTCTCTCTCTCTCTCTCTCTCTCTCTCTCTCTCTCTCTCTCTCTCTCTCTCTCTCTCTCTCTCTCTCTCTCTCTCTCTCTCTCTCTCTCTCTCTCTCAATAATTTAATAAATATAGTGATTTCTTATAGTCTATGAGTAAAAGTTTTCATGTGTGACTTGTCATAATTCTATCAAATTATTTTGCGCTTTGCAATCTTTCTCTCAATAAATTAATAAATCTAATGATTTCTTATAGTTTTTATAAACATATTAGTACAATGTGATTTCTTATAGTTTTTGAGTAAAGTTTTCAAATCAAATGATATAAACAAAATAAACTTACTTAAACTTTTGATTTTGACAACCTTATTACTAATAGTGTTTAAACCTCATCTTCATCAACTTGTGGTGGTATCTTCAATAATCAACTATAATATTACATTGGTGGTTTTGAAGAAAATGTTAGTAAGGAATTTTGTTTCTTTGCAGAACTAGCTGGTTCTCTTAGATGTATTGAGATAGCTTTTCATAATCATCAAAATTTAGATAATCTTAGCTTGAAACATCCGTTTGATTTGTAAAACAACAAGTATTGGACAGAACAGTATATCACAGAACAAGACAGTACAAGACTGTACTGGAGAGAGATAGAGAGAGAATATTTTTTATATTAAAAAATAAAATGGATATTTTCGTATTTTTTATAGTTGTACTGTGGACAAAAAAACAAAAAATCTTATTTTTGTCCTGTCCCTTACTACCTATTTTGTCCTGTCCCATAACCAGTTTCTAAATCAAATAGGGTACAATAAAAGTTGTCTAGTCCAGTCCTCTATTTTTTAACAGATCAAACGCACAGGTTTCATTGAAATATCATTTATCATTCCTTGGACCTTGTGGAACAAGTTGTCTAACCGTCAATTGATGCTTGGAAATATGAACTTTTTGGTTATTAAAATTGTAAACATTCTTTAAATATAATTCACGATAAATCACTCATAGAGATTGTAACTCCCCGACTTTTAAGCTTATTAGTATTACTAGATTTTATTTTATTTTTGAACTGCAAATTTTATTAATAAGGCACCAATTGTTACAAGGAGTACAACAGGGCCATGTGAAACAATACAAGTCTACCAAGGCATAAAGCCAAAAAAAAAAAAACAAAAAAAAAACCAATGTCACAACTAGCAGTACCTAGACTAAGGACAAAGCCAAAACACAAGGTTAAAGAGGAAAACAATAACAAACACCAAAGCAGGGAAAAAACGAGGCAGAGGAAAAAGAACACAACCAAACAATCAGCAGCACCGAAAACATGAAGACAAATCGCTCCAGCAAGCAAAAAAAACAGGGGCAGTAGCAGACCTCTCGCGCGCCCCTCCTCCACTCAACACCAAGTCAGCAAGCCAATCACAACACCTCACCTTAACATGCAACTCCCGGATTCCATTCCCATTCGTAGAGTAAACAGGAACCTTTCGCCGTGCTATTCAAAAACCATTTCCATGAGAGTCGTTGAACTTGCTCCACCACAGTCATAACATCAACAACGATATTATTGAAAATTCGGTCGTTTCTAACTTTCCAAACTATCCAAATGTAAGCAAGCCAAACAATTGCCATACCTTTTCTTCTCTTTTTATTCCCACCAAATCCCACAAGAATTGCAAATGACATGCTCAAATTCGGTGGTAACACCGAAGACACCCCAAACCACCGCAAAATTCCAAACCATATTAACGCCGCAAAATTACAATGCAAAAATAAGTGTTTTACCGATTCCACTTCCATTGAGCAAGAAGGGCACCACGAGTCTTGATGCGTAATCACACGTCTTCGAAGGAGATTTTCTCTAGAGGGGATTCTATCGAGCAACATTTGCCAAGCCAAAGCACTAGCCTTCGATGGAACTCCACTTTTCCAAATAAATTTGTATACAAAAGCATCCAAAGGTGACATAGGTAAACGGCCTAACAAGGATTGATCAAGGAAAACATAAGCCGATTTTACCGAGAAACCTTCCTCTCCCCCCGGTCTCCAACATCATCTATCCTCCGAATCCACAATTACCACCGGGGCGATCACATCCAACAACTCACCAAGTAGCTCATCCTCCCAAACAAATAAATTACGGCACCACTCCAACCCCCATCTCCATTCACCATGAACCCGCCTTCCAACCTCACTAACCACCATATCGCGTTGAGTAGAAACACCAAACAACCTAGGAAATCTCATGGCTAAGCTTCGATCTCCAATCCACACATCTTGCCAAAACTTTGTATTATTACCATTCCCCAATTTCTTAAACACCGCCCTATTAAACCATCCATCACCATCATCCAAACAACATAAGTCACGCCACCACCTTGAAATTCTACTCCCAAAGTCTTCGGCCTTCATATTCGGATTATCCACCCCACCTCCCCCATATTTGGCAACAATAACCTTCTTCCACAACTCATCTCTCTCCGAGAGTAATTTCCACCTCCATTTTGACAATAGACTTTTATTCATAAGCCTAAGATCTTTAATGCCCAATCCTCCTTCCTTTTTTGGTTTACAAATATCTAACCACTTCACCCAACATATTCTACTCCGATTAGACAACCCACCCCATAGGAACTTTCTTTGGATCTTCACCACCTCTTTCCAAACCTTAACCGGCATTCTAAAAACGGAGAGGTAAAAAATAGGAAGAGAGTTCAATACCGCATTAATTAAAACTATCCGGCCACCAAGACTAACATACTTGTTTCCCCAAGAACCAAGTCTATTTTTAAACGTGTCCAACATTGGAGACCAAGTAGAGCCCAACCTCGGATTTGCACCCATCGGGAGGCCTAGGTAAATAAAGGGGAGTTGCCCAATTCGACAATTTAGAAAATCCGCCGCCATATCAACAAACTCATTCTCAACATTAATGCCAATTAAACAACTTTTCCAAAAATTAACCCGCAACCCGGACGCCATTTCAAACCCTCTAAGCACCGCTTTTAGAGCCCAAAGGTTGTCCACCGATGCTTCCCCTATACATAACGTGTCATCCGCGTATTGGAGCAATGACACCGGTAACCGATCTCTACCAACCAAGAAAGGCTTGAACCTCCCTCTCTCCACCGCCATTCTCATAAGAGCCGCTAACCCCTCCGCCACAACTAGAAAAAGAAAAGGGGCTAACGGGTCCCCTTGCTTGAGGCCTCTTTTTATGCAAATTTCCTCCGTTGGACTCCCATTTACCATGACCGACATATTACCGGAGCACACACAAGCCTTCATCCACGCTCTCCATTTTTCACCAAAACCAAGCCTAATCAACATGTAATCCAAAAAACTCCAATCAACCGAGTCATATGCCTTTTCAAAGTCCACTTTCAAAATCAAACACTTTTTACCCGACCGCTTTGCCTCATCAATTATTTCATTAACCACAACCACCCCATCAACAAGTTGTCTTCCCTTGATAAAAGCCGATTGAGTATTTGATATCAAATCTTTCATCACATTTGCCAAGCGAGCCGTTAACACTTTTGCCACCAACTTATACAAACAACCAAGTAAAGAAATAGGCCGGAAGTCACCAATTGCTTGTGGAGAAGCCACTTTCGGAATCAACGTAAGAAAATAAGAACACATACTTTTGGGTAAGGAAGCATTACCATGGAATTGATCAAACATGATCCTCACATCTACTTTCATCAAGTCCCAAAATTCCTTTAAAAACGCAAAATTAAAGCCATCCGGACCCGGGCTTTTTGAACCATCACAATTCTTTACTACTTCCGTAATTTCCTCCAAAGTGAAAATTTTTGTTAGTTCCTCCACCTTATCCGCCGAGAGTTGCGGAAAATTAATGCCATCAAGAGTAGGACGATGCCAACCAATATCATTAAAATGATCTTGGAAGTAGTTAACCATTTCACTTCTAATAAGAGTCGGACCTTCCACCCAACCTCTAGGTGTCTTCAACATCTTCACAATATTCCTTCTCTTTCTTGCCATGATGCAATTGTGGAAGAAGCGGGAGTTGGAATCCCCTTCTTTAAGCCATCGTGATCTAGATCGTTGGAAAATCAAAGAATCAATATTTTTAAGTAGACCCCATAATTCTTCAAACAAAGCTTTTCTTGCCACCACTTCACCGTCTTCCAATCCCACCATTTCACTTTTTGCATCCAAGGATGAGATTCCTTCTATAAGATTTTTTTTCCTAGTTTCCGCCACACCAAACGTCTTCACATTCCACTCTCTAATTACCCCTTTAAGAATTTTGAGTCTTTCTTTAAGGACAAAGCCCATCCACCCATCATTATTACAAGAGTTCCACGCCTCCTCCACCAACCCTTTGAATTCACGATTTTGTAACCAAAAGTTGTTAAAACGAAAAGGTTTAGGGCCCCAATCGTCAAAACTATACCGAAGTAAGAGAGGGCAATGATCGGCCACATCTCGCTCCAACACCCGCACCAAAGGATCTCCCCAACCATTAGACCACGAAGTGGAAATAAGTACCCTATCCAACCTACTCATTGACAAACCATTGGGGTGAAACCACGTGAATTTTCTACCAATTAAGGGTAGATCAATCAATTCCAAATCTCCTATGAACTCATCAAACTCATCCATCTCCGCACTCCTTCCCCCAAAAGGGGGTGGATTCACACTTTTCCTTTCGGTAATATCCCTAACCGAATTAAAGTCTCCTAGAACACACCAAAAATCCCCTCCAAACCCCCTCTTTGACATAATAACCTCACGCCATAATCTTCTCTTGTCACGTATATTACATTTTGCATAAACGTTAACAATATTACATCTCCTATTCTCTCCCACTAAGTCAATGCACACCCCAACAAAACCCTCGCCAATAAAAGTAAAAACAAGAGATGCTTTTACCTTATTCCAAATTGAGAGAATCCCTCCGCTATTGCCAATCGCCGGAAGGTAGCACCAATCACAATCACTACTTCCCCACAGCCCATAGACAAAAGCTTCACTAATTACCTCCAATTTTGTTTCTTGAATTGCAACAAAATCCACATTTTCCTTCTTGACCAATTCACGAATTTTCCTCCGCTTCACTCGACTCCCCAACCCTCGAATATTGAAAGAGCACATTATCATTGATAACCTTGATTATTCACCCATTCACTTTTGTTTTTCCTATCTCTCTTTTCATACAATAAATTTCTCTCCACATCCTCCTCCCCAACACCTTTGAAACTCATCCCCACCTCCTCTTGGATATCAATAATGTGGTAGGCATCGCCTCTATCCTTATCCACCATGCCACCATTGCAAGGATGATTAATTTGTAACGGAATTGGTTCACCCATCATCTCCTCCAACCCCGACCGACCGCTCCCACCTAACCGCCCCCGAACTTGAGAAACTGCAGGGGCCTGGGCTGCCACCTCTTCATTATGAAGAAACGGCAAAACTACCTCCAGACCAAAACCATCTACCTCGCCGTCAGATTGAACCCGGAACTGTGGTCCTTCTGAGTCAATAGGGTCTGACTCTCCAGAATTACTTCCTTGATGCTTTGACAACTCTGCCGTCCCCTTCTTCCTTTTATTGGGCTTCCTGCTACCTTTAGCAAGCTCTTGGAACCTAGAGAATTTAGTAGCAGGGAGGTTTTGACAATGCCTCTTTACTACTTTTTTCGTCCTTCCTTCTTTTGTTCTATCAGGGAAAAGAGCACGAAACACGTGGGGAGCTTGAGATTGATGTTTCGGGTCATCCAAATGGGTCATGGAGCAAGGCACCGCTCCAACCGAAACACCTGGGTCAGCTGAACTTCGGTCCAAATCCAGCACATTACCAACCTGAGGAGAAGACTCATATACCCCTCCATTTTTAAATGGGATATCGCCTGTTTTAGTCCTAAGGGAGCTGGGCTGAAAACAACTAGGTCCGACACAATTAGTAACCAAGCCCACATCATTAGGCAAGGCGCGTGACACACTCCCACCTTTTTCCACCTCACACACATGATCTCCCTTCAACCCCACATTCTCCAAACATCCTGCTGTCCCCTCTGAAACTGGCACAATAGCCAATTTTTGTTGTAACAACACATCACCTTTATCCCTTTTTCCTCCTTTGACGTTTACAGGCACAATCACCGAGGTTTTTCCCAAAAGGATGGGATCACCTCCTGACATAATCTTCCTTTGATCACTTTCATTCATAAAATTGTTGTCAACTCTATTGCCTACCTGACCCTCTATGCCAAGTAGCCCTTCTCTTCCTTCTGACCAGTCACTGTCACAGCTCCCCTCCTCTTCGCCTTCCACTACCGCCGCCATTGATCCACCGTCGCCGGAACCATTACACGACCGGTCTTCTTCAATCTGACCACCCCCTGAAACACCACTTCCGCTCACCAACGGAGCCCCGCCCACATCTTTGAGAACTCTGATTACAAACTTGGTTCCTAGAACCACCACAGTAATTTCAGAATCTATAAGCTTTGATGAATCAGTTGATATTTTGATTTTAGCAACATCTCCTCTAAGCATATTCTTCGTTACAGAGTCAGTCTCTATGAAAGTGCCAAATTTAAACCCCAGTGCTCTGAACAATGCATCACCCCATATATGTAGCGGCACACCGAAACACGACAACCACGTAACCCTATTGCTGACCGTCAGTTCTGGTTTCCATTCCTCAAACCGTTCAAACCAGGTACACCACCAGCCTACCGTATCAACAATTTCTTGGACCTCCCCTTCCACCGCGCTTGAGATAAGCATCTTCATATGGCCTAAAGGAATAACTGTGATGTTGTGATAGCCGTCTAGAATAAAATTTCTCTGAATGGTGAGGTGATCTCTTAGTTCAGAGAGAACCCCCACGAATGAGCCTTTGAGTTTAGACAGCACCTCTGCCTCAGCTTCCACTTCCCACACAACTTCCCCCCTGACCTTGCCGCCGTCGTCCACCACTTCAGACTCCTTCCCCTTCGTTGCAGCTCCCTGTCGACCACCCAACACATCCTTGAAAGATTTCCTAGCACCCAACTGTTCCGGAGGTTCTCTGATTGGTCTCGAAACATCTTCCACTTTCTCACCGTCTGCTTTGGGTCGATCACTCCTCACACTCCCTTTCTCAAAACGTGACAAGTTGACCCGTATTTTGAAAGAGCCCATCCATATGTTAGAGATCAAATTCAGTTGCTCCCTAGCATGCTTCACATCATGGTATTTGACGAACCCGAATCGCTTGCCCTGTTTATCCACCTTGTCTGGAATGTAGACCTCGCCAAGTCGTCCGAATCTAGCAAACTTGGGCCAAAGATCTGCTGCCGATACATCTTCCGGAAAGTTTGTGATGAAAAAGGATGTCGCCTCTTGATCAAGACGATGAACATAGCCCTTGTTTTTGAATCCATGTTTTCTCCCTCTTTTCTCCACCCATTCTCCCTCCTCTCTCATCTCACTACTATTTAGGGTTGTGATTATATAAAAAAAGAAAAGAGATTAATAAAATAGTTTATTAGTATTACTAGATTTATGTTGATTGCTATCATTGTTTAATTCAAAATTGCTTGTTAGTGTGTTAAGTGATTATTTGAATGTTGTAGAGTGTCTAAATAATTAGATTTCGGAGACGAGTAGCGGATTAGCAAATGGGAATTTATAAACCAAAAGTTGGAGGATTTTTAATGAATCAAATAAAAAGAGAAAAACTTAGCTTTTATAAAGAAATAAAGCGGGGAGTGTATTTTTAAGTAAATGATGACGAAGTGATACGAGTTAGTAAAATAATAGAGATATAGAAATTATGTAAAATGAGCCTAGTGATGTTAGTAAAAAGGAGGGGTGTGAAATGGAATTCTGTAGAAGTTAAGATAAAAGAGTAATATAGAATTTTCCTGGTGACTTATTAGAGAAGAAAAGAAACCTACTTTGTTTTTTTTAAAAGGCTAAGAATTGGAAAAATAATGATTGCCACTTTTTTACCTAAAACGGAAAGTTTAAAAAAAAGTTTGCTGAGAGAAAAGGAGATCATCAAAACTCATGATTTCTACAAACATGTAAGGGAGCTTCATACTCTTGAAATTCTGAATTAATAGGAATGTTGTGCCTTTCTTGCTGTATATTTTGATGCTGTTTCTACCTTTTGTTGCTCTTGAGTTATTTTTCTTATGTTTTTGCATGAATTTATTCCACAAAAAATTCTTGTTGATTGATGTCTTTCCGTTGTTGTATTTATTTTTGGTTGTGTTTGTTAATTCGTATTCTGAAATTTAAATCACGTAATCATGATAAAAGTTGGAGTTGTTACGAGTGTTTTGAAAATTCACATAATTGGGGTTTGGGTAGTTATGTCGAAATTCAAAGGGAGCAGTGTTAATGTGTTTTGAGAGTCTAAAACAATCCTAAAATGATTATATGGGTCATAAGATGATTAAAAACTGAAGTTTTAGAGTAACTAAGAATGAGTTTTTTGATGAATTTTCGAATGAAACTTTAGTTAATTGGAACGTCCAATCCAGTGGTTGAAACTTAAATCTAATGTTGGGAATCATTTCTAAATAAAATGGGGATCAAATGATATAAAAAAGTAGAGTTTCGTTGAGAAACAAGAGCGAACGAACAATGTCAAAAAATCGGGTCGGATGACCCGTTTTACAGCAAACGGGCGAAGGAGATGATGAACAATAGTTCATCTCTCGCACACTCTCATCCCTAGCGCATGGGGGCGCGTGAGAGGTCAAGAAAGGTCCATTTATTTCTATTTTTTTTTCAGAAAAATAGTTAATAATATTTTGGGACTACTTGGGAATTTTTCTGAGACCTAGAACTGTTTTTAGTTAATTAAATGAAGTAAATATCCTTTTAAAAATATTAGAAATTAATAAAACTTTTCCATAATTTTATTAGGGTATTTTGAATAATTTGGGCCGGTTGGGGATACTCCACTCTCTTTGGTTCGGTTTAAAGGATATTTTTCACAAATCTCGCTAGTTAAATTAAACTAAAAATCGGTTGCGTCAGGAACTGTTTTGGATATTATCTGGCCACTCAGCAAGACTAATTGGCCAAGTCAGTACCTCTGAGAGATAAAGTTGAGTCGTGTTGTTGTTGTAGTTGCTTATGGACGTTGTTTATTGATTTTGATTTAAGCTGTCGAATTGATGTTGTCGAGTTGTTGCTTGTTTGCATATTGATGTTGGTTGTGATATTGTCATCCATTCATACATGTGTCTAAACCATTGTTAAGCCGTTGAGGAGTGTTTTCAGGAAAATAATTCCGACCTCCTATCTTGATACCACATTCATCTAGAGAGTCTAGCTCATGCATTTGATTTTATTTATTCATTAAAGCGGTTTGTTTAATTCTCTTTATTTAATTGTTGATTGATGTTGACTGATGAATGCACGTGGCCATATGCTTAGATGGTCTTGTTGTTGTTTATGTTTCGGCTAGTTATTATGTTGTTTTTAATTCAGTTATTTTCTTGATATATTGTCGCTTACTTTTACGTTTCATTGTCCCCCTCTAGTTTGACTATATGACGTAAAACTTATAGACTTTGAGGTAGGTGATGCATCGTAGTAGCTGAGTTGCGAGGAGTCACTTGTTGTTGTTTTTCAATAAGAGTCGCTCTGCTAGGATGTTCAGGGGGATTCACTTTTACGAATTAAAATATATTTCTCAAAAAAATTGAACCATGTTATTTACAATTTGGGATTATCTTACTACCTTTATTAATTAATTTAATTTGAAGTTTAGAACTTATAAATGTTGTTGGCCTTTTGAATTTAATTTTTTCGCTGCAAATTTATTAGGAAATTGTATGATTTTCGAGTAGGTATAACACTCAATAATTATTTAAACTACATTTTTCTCAATTAAAATAAATGGAAAAATACGGGGTGTTACATAGATAATTTTTTTATTGCGAAGCTTTTTTTCCCGAGTTAACTCCAAAACTTTTTTCTCGAAAATTTTTTGTGGTTTTTTTCCTGATAAATTTTTGCAACAATTTTGTTAAAAGCTTTAGTATTTTTTTTTTTTTGTCAAAAATATCATAACTTTTTATTTTCTTGAAAAAAAAATTTGAAAAAAAATTTTCCAATTAAATTTTGAGATTTTTTTTCCTGTAAACTTTTCGAGAAAACTCTTAAAAAAGGTTACAAGAATTTTTTCCCAAAAACTTTTCGAAAAATATATCGAGAAAAATATGGTTCTTTTTTCCCAAAAAACATTTCATAACCTTTTTTTCTCCAAAAAAATTTGAATCTTTTTTCCGACAAAATTTCGAGAATTTGTTTACTGAAAAAAGTTCAAACTATTTCTTTTCCGAAAAAGAATTGGGAACTTACGGTTCATTTTAAACCTTGGAACCTATTTTTTATTGAGAGGTTTTGACATATTTGGAACATATATAAATGGAGTTGATTTATATTTATCATATTTGGAACCCTTCGGGCTTGTTTGGTTCACAGGATAAAACGTGATAGGATAACTATATCATATTCTGTTTTAATCCAGTATTTGATGAATTAGCAAAATATGATAAGTTAACCCTGTAACTTATCCTATTATGTCTTTCTAGTTAAAATTTTTATCCTGAATTTGAGCTAGGTTACCAGCAGGATATGATAAGAAAATAATTTTCTGATTTATTCGATAAAAAATATTTTAAAAATAAAAAATGAAAATTAATAAAATAGAAATAATAAAATAAAGTTATCGTAAATTAAAAATAAAATAATTAATTTTTAAATCTATGCACAATTTTCTCTCAATGGTAATATTGCAATTTATATAATTTTAAAAATCAAAATTCTACTAAAATTACAATATTTTAAAGTAAAATAATTATTAAAAATTGCAAAATAGGGATAATAATTTAAATTTTATAACAAATTAAATATAATTCTCTTGCAACGGTAGTTTTATTATTTACATATTAAATATATCATATATTTATTTAGCTTATCTAATATATATAATTAAGTTATTTATTTGATCATGTTCATATAAAAAATTTAACATGTTTATTTGCTCATTATTTTTATTTAAAATTATATGAAAATATTTGATTGTGTATTTAAATTTGTTTATTTATAAAATTCAAAGTATTTCAAAAATAATTCTTTTTAAAAATAAATATTTTACAATGTTAATTTTATCATTTAAATATGATATATATCTTATCATATTATTATGAGCGAGATATGTATTAAATATGATAGTTACCAAACACATTATATGATAACTGAGGATAACTTTTATCTTGCTTATATTCTATCATATCCTTATATTCTATTTATGTCTTATTCTGTCAATATTATATCATGCGCACCAAACAAACCCTACATATTATATTATTATTAAGGTTGATCGAGTACAAATGTATTTAGCTCCATAATTTCACAGCTCCCATGGCTGCTATACAACAAAATATCCCTTTTTATTATTTGTGTTTATACTAAAAGAAAATGGCCACTTTGATAAGGATATCGACTATTTCTTTTGTAACACAAAACGAAAATGATATGGACTTTTTTGCCACACATAGAGAAATTCAGTGCTAAAATTCTTTTGACAAAGAAAGCAAATTATTTGGGGTCTCTTTATTTTAATGGACCTCATTCTAAGTCTTTGGTCAAAATTAACTAAAATTATCAAGTAGAGCAAAACAAAACTAGTTTTGACTTATGAAATATTTAGAAGAGGGAGTTGGCAAGTTGCACCTGAAAGAAAATTTCAAGTCCTCTTTAACTTATCTGGCTTATCACTTTCTTCTTCTTATTTTTATTTTTTATTTTTATGGTACGCTATTGAATTTTTCTTTGTTACAGATAGTAAAGAATTTGAATTTTCTCAGCAAAGAAGAGAGTCAAAGAGGTGGTCGTCAAACAATGATAGTATTTTAGTAAAATTATAGGTTAACTTTTATCATTCAGTTTAGAATACCTAATCATTTATCAACTATTGGGAGTTGAATCTAGCGCACAAGATTAGACTCTTATAACATGGCAATTGACAAATTATTGTTGACAAGTAATAACTGAGAGAGGTATTATATTTCATTTTTACTTCGGATAGAGGAAGCTAAGGAAACCAACATAATAATAAACAAAATATCATTTTTACTTTTAAACACACCTAGCACAAGGAAAATAATAGACATATTGATTTGTTAATTTAAGTTTTAGCCAACGTAAAACTCCCTATTTTCCATTTTGATGCCATATTCAGGGTTTGCAAACCTAGAAATGTTAGTATAGTCTTGTAATTTTCTTTTTCTCTAGGGCTTTTCCCTTATTTTTTCTCCGAAGAAAAAATATATATAAAATCATTTATTAAAATAATGTAATCACACTTGTAGAAAAATGATTTTTAGAGAGGGATGATGAAATCCGCCACTAATGTGTCAAATTTCCGTCACAAACACATTTAGCAACGGGATTTAACGATGAATCAAAATCCATAAACAATTTCAACGTCGCAAATTTTAAGTGAGGAAATTTAGCGTCCATCACAAATTGCGACGGATTAAAGGCGTCGCAGAAGCAATATTTCCGTCAATAATGACTGGCCAAAAACACAACATTTATTCTTAGATTTCTGTCGCAAATAAATTAGGGATGGATTTCAGTTCCCTATCTAATTTGTGACAGATTTGAAATTATCTCACTAACGTTGATGCAATTCAAATTCCCTCACTAATTTGTGACAGTTTTTAAATTCCCTCACTAATTTGTTACAGTTTTCAAATTCCATCACTAATTTATGTAATTTTAATTTTCTAAAATCACTACTAAAAAACTGTAATTTAGTGACGGAAATTTGATAGGGAACCAAATCCCTCACTAATTGTGACGGAATTGTGAGGGAATATTGTAAATTTTATATAATTTAAATTGGCAAATATCAGTGATGGAATATGTGACAGATAAATCCGTCACAAATATCCATCACAAATTCCGTCACAAATTAGATGAGATTAAATATAGTGAGGAATTTTATGACAGAATTTATCTCTCTCTAATTATTCTGTCACAAATTCTGCCACAAACATTATAATTTTATTTTGTGAGGAAACATCCCTCACTGTCATTAATCTCATCAAATTTGTGACAAATATTTTGTGACGAATTTATTCATTCCATATTCAGTCACTGATGTTTGTTTACAATTTTTTCGTCACTAATTCGATCACAATTAGTGAGTGATTTGATTCCCTCTCTAGTTTCCATCACAAAATTTCATTTTTTAGTAGTGTCAATTTTGTTTAATGTAAAAATGTAATTTACTTTTTTATGACTTGATTTAATTTTACATTTCTTTAATGGTTAAGGGAACCGGATACTCATATTTTTTCAATGTAAACAATAAAAATTGAAATTTAGGCTTTAACAAAAATATGGGATGTGATTAGTGTAATTCTTCTGTTTTTCGTAAAAATCAGTATTCTCCTTTTCACATGAGATATATTTCACACATGAGGTTAATATCATTAGAAAATAGAAATTTGAGGGGGAAGAGAAACCATCTTATCATAGCCTATTATCCAAATCAATGGTTCAATATTCCTTTTCTCAAAGATTGAAGGAAGCCAACATAATTTAAATGGATATTTTTGTAGTAGTGATAAAATCTAGCACTTAAATCTTGACTTTTTGTTTTGAAAATTTCGTTTACTAATTTGCTTATAGAAAAAACATGGTTTTTTTAGGGGGTGGAAAAATCACAAAGATAGGAAAAAAGTACTTAACAAATCATAAATATAGAAAAAAGTACTTCAAATATTGTTCACGTACATTATTGTAGGATAAATCACCTAAATACCATACCTTGTCTTTTCTAGATGCTTTTCTCTATCTAATTTCTAATTCCAACTCACTTTACTAAAATAATTAATGACAAAAATTAGATGGAAAATGTTGTGAATTCGACAAGAATTCAAGAAACGTGGAATGATATAACAATGGAAAATCGTACCCAAAAAATAAATATAACAATGGAAACTAAAACTAATAAAGAGTCCAATCAACAATAACTTCAGTCAAGAAACCATTGTATCGTAGCCTATTATTCAAATGATTTATTTTTACCACCCTACTCTTTTTTTATCGCACGTCTTACAAATTTATCAAAACACTTTTATCTACTACTTAAGTAGTAGATGCTCCATATAAAAACTTTGTTAAATTTTATCTTTATAATATCTATGTTGCGAATTCGATTAACTCACACCAATAATCTTTAGTGTGTGGGGCAAATAAATTAAGCAACCAAAACAGTGAGAACCAAGCAATATAATCACGAACAGATAAACAGTGAAAAGTAAAGGACACAATGATATTTGTTGACTCAGTTCGGTGTTAATGAACTTAATCTGGGGGGAGGGCAGCCCTCTCCGTTTCACTCTTCAATAGAAACTTTGATTACAATGAGATTCTCCACAAGACTTACAAGAATTAGTATTTTCCTAATTCTACCCTGGTCCCGAATTTCTCCCCGTGACCAAGAGATTCAATTACAAAGTGTTTCCCAAGGTGATAGAATGTTTCCCCAAACCTAGAGTCTTCCCAAGATGTTTCTCTATTAACCATAGTCTTTGTGTTGGCTCCAGAAACCCTAAAATCACCTTATTCTACTCAGAAAACGCAAACAGCCAATATATAGGCGCAGGCCTGCGCCCCGCGCAGGGTAATTGCGCCCAGGCGCAGATTGGCAGTAGCTCAGCTCCCTTTTTATCAACAATTGCGCCCAGGCGCAATACCAGCACCTGTTTCCTGTTTTTTCCTGTTTCTGAGTTTTCAAAGGCAATATCCAACAATCTCCACCTTGCCTTCAAAACGATGGTGATGCCAACTTCCCATCAACCACCATGATTACACCACACCTTCTTTGAACCCCGAAGTGAACCGCTTCGTACTCTCAAAGAAACTCTTGTCTCCAACTGCTCTTGGAATTTTAGGACAATCCTACAAGCTTCACCACACACTCTTCAGCCCCCGGATTGTTCATGTCCGTCCTCCAGAAGAATTGTTCGCCTCTCAACTTAGCCTTGGAATTTTAGCTAAGTTCCACAAGCGGCAACATCTGACTTTCCTTGTACCCAACTACCTTTAATAGCCCTACAAGTTTCCAACTCTCAACACCGTTGCTTCCAATTGACTCCCTGAAGTTCTTCAACATGTTTTGCACCTCTTCAGCCACAATCGGAACATAACACACAAGGTCTCCATAGCCATAACACTTTGGTGTAACATTACCACTCTCTTTTCCCTATCTCTCATTAGATGGCCAAGAGCTATTGTTGATTGTTTGTCTTCCTCTAGTACCACTAGTAACAAACTCCACCTCAAACCAAGATTCCTCCACCAAAGATTCGAACCGGTATATCCACTATGTCTGCCACCTTGTAATGCAAAACTATTCAACTACTCTGAAACACACTTCAAGTCATTGTTAGTTTCCAACAATTCCTGTTTAGTTCTACCACCTAGTTAAACTTTATGTCACTAGTCCAACTAAACTCATGTCACTAACAAATTCCACCTGAAGCTTCACAACTAGACCACATCATGAGAATTTCCACTAGTAACAGAATGCATGACCACATTAAGGTTAGGAATATACCTCACATCATGTAAATGAACTTCACCATACCTTGAACTTTACAAGCTTTTCCGTCTCCAAGATGAACAGCTCCACCTTCTACTAGCTCTAGAGTCTCAAAGTATCTATTCTTTGTACATATGTAGTATGAGCATCAAAGTCTACGACTCAAAACTCCACCGATTCCCAACTTCCACTAGCATCTTCACATCCTCATAATATCGTTGTTGTTTCAATAGTAACATGAGTATTATTAGCACCGCCTCATAGCCTTCCTCATGAGCTTCATCACCAACGGCAATCTGAGCCGACGAACTACCACCGCCCCCTCTCCGAGGACAGTCCTTCTTGAAGTGACCCAGTTCATGACAATGGTAACATTTGAACTTGCCACCACCATCACCACTTGGCTTAGACTTAGACCAATTCTTCTTCCCTTTCCCTTTGCCTTTGTTCTCGCTTCTACCCCTCGCCACATTCAACCCCTCTCCACTATCATCAACCCTCAAGTCTCTCAGCTTAGTCAGTTCCTTGGTTCTCAAAGCCGATGAAACTTCATCCAAGGTGATAGTGCCTTCCTTACCATACAGTAACGCATCCTTGAGATTCTCAAGTGACTTGGGAAAAGCACACAACAAATGAAAGGCCTTGTCTTCGTCTTCCAAACTCACATCAACGTTCGCCAAATCATCAACAATCTTGTTGAACTCCGTAAGTTGCTCCACCACAGATTTGTTCTCAACCATACGAAAGAAGTACAGTTGTTGCTTCAGAAACTGTTTATGTGCCAGGGACTTGGTCATATACAATGATTCAAGTTTGGTCCACATCACCACAGTCGTCTTCTCCTTGGCAACCTCTCTCAAAACCTTATCACCGAGGCACAAAATAATAGCACTAAGTGCTTTCTCATCCATCTCAGTTTTCTCCGCATCCAAGATATTTGCCGGCATCAGTGTCTTACCCTTTAGCGCCTCAACACACTTCTGTTGGATTAATATCGCCTTCAACTTCACCTTCCACAGACCGAAGTCGTTACTCCCGGTGAATTTCTCAATCCCCCACTTAGAACCCATGGTACTCAATTCGTTTGATCCTTTGCCCCACGGTGGGCGCCAATTGTTGCGAATTCGATTAACTCACACCAATAACCTTTAGTGTGTGGGGCAAATAAATTAAGCAACCAAAACAGTGAGAACCAAGCAATATAATCACGAACAGATAAACATCGAAAAATAAAGGACACAATGATATTTGTTGACCCAGTTCGGTGTTAATGAACCTAATCTGGGGGGAGGGCAGCCCTCTCCGTTCCACTCTTCAATAGAAACCATGATTACAATGAGATTCTCCACAAGAGTTACAAGAATTAGTGTTTTCCTAATTCTACCCTAGTCCCGAATCTCTCCCCGTGACCAAGAGATTCAATTACAAAGTGTTTCCCAAGGTGATAGAATGTTTCCCCAACCCTAGAGTCTTCCCAAGATGTTTCTCTATTAACCCTAGTCTTTGTGTTGGCTCTAGAAACCCTAAAATCACCTTATTCTACTCAGAAAATGCAAACAGCCAATATATAGTCCTAGGCCTGCGCCCCGCGCGGGGTAATTCCGCCCAGGCGCAGATTGGCAGTAGTTTAGCTCCCTTTTTATCAACAATTGCGCACAGGCAGTAGCTTAGCACCTGTTTCCTATGTTTTCCTGTATCTGAGTTTTCGAAGGCAACTACGTAAGTAGTGCACAAGATTTACAAAAATTTCCCATTCTTCCAAAAATATTTCATTCTTCCAAAATTTGCTACAAAAATTTCTCATTTTTAAGTAGCTGAAGATAAAAATGAGAAAAACATAATGCTCACAAGAAACTAATAGAAGAAAATTAGTTTTCTAGGGCGCACCTTACGAAATTACCAATATCCTCTATTCGTGGCTTAAGCAACGGACACCGTCCGTGTCTTAAGTACTGGATATGTAAAAAATGTTTAATTTTTCCCACGCATCAAGATTAACACCCCAGAGACACCTTACTTGAAAAATATACATCAACAATTTGTGGCATAAGTCACAGATTATCGTAACGTATATAAACAAACCCATCTTCTTCCCCCTTATTCTATCAGTTTCAAACCCGAGACAAACACTCCATAACCGTTCAAAAACCCCAATTTCGCATTTCAACTTCAAATTCACTCGTTTTTTCGCCAATCAACTTGGAATCAAGACTCAAACTTAATGACATCAAGAAAACGACAAGGTTAGTTCATTTAATAGTTGAATTTGTTCAATTTTTTGGTTTTTTTTCTTGGCTGCTATAATCCGTGGCTTAGGGAATGGATTTAGGTTGCATGTTGTTACAGTTTGGATTAAATTAGATTTCATGAGGTTATTGTGGTTAATTTCTGGTCAATTAGTTGTCAAATTAGGATCATTTTAGGTTAGGGTTCGAATTTTTTGTTTTGTTTTCTGGAACTGTTATATTGGTCCCATAAGCCACAAATTGTTTTGAATTTTGGTTGTTTTTTTGTTCATGGTTTCAACAGAAAAAAATCAACAACCTCCTCCATCTGAACATGCACCTTCAACGCGTCCGAAGGGTCCGACCGCGTATATGTGATGGTCAAAATCACAGGTTGTGGAAGAGGTTGAGGGTCCTCCTAGGAAACAAAGGAAGTTGGCTCGGCAACATGCATCACAGGCTGAGGCTCGGGCTCGGGCTCTTGCAACACAAGTTGAGGCTTAGGTACAGGCACCACTTGCTGAGCTTGAGGCTGTTGTACCATCATCTGTTGTCCCTGAGCCTGAGGGTGGTAGTTCAGCTGAGCAGGATCTGCATTCGTATTCGGGTTCGAAAGATCCTGATACTGATACGGAGGACCTAGGTGACGCTGATTTTACTGAGGCGGATGAGGCTGCTGAGGGAGAAGAGCTTGAGGTCCCTGCTGTTAAAAACAAGAAGAAGAGGAAAGATTTGGAAGGAGTGTGTGTTTCCCGACGCACAACCGGAGGCTTATCCTGGAGGGCTGAAGGACAAGAATGTCCTGACCAAATACATAGGGCATATTGCTAGATATATGTTTATGCCGGCTAAGTTTTATAATTTTTTTACTTTTTCCTAATTCTCTTACGATTACCATTATATATGATTAATTTAATTTTATGTTGGTCATTTTATGATTAATTTAATTTTACTTTTCCTACGTAAGTTTTATATTTGATCGATTCTATGTTTATATCATTGTAATTGATTTAATTAAATTTTATTTGTATGTTTTTTTTTTTGCTTGATTGTATGTCCTGACCAAATACAGAGGGCATATTAATTTAATTTTAAGATGGCGACAAATGGATTGGCAGACCTCGCCAAGACCGACCACACTACGGTGGAACCACACTTTCTCAATTCCTTTGTAGATAGGTGGCACGAGGAGACCTCCAGCTTCCACATGCCTGTTGGGGAGGTGACAGTGACACTTGATGACGTGTCATGTTTGCTGCATCTCCCCAACAGGGGGAGACTGCCGGACCATGGGTCACACACTAGAGCTGATGGTGAGGCGTTGATGGTGGAGCTGCTTGCATCCTGTCAGGCGGAGGCATATGGAGAGTTGATTATCACCAAGGGGGCTCACGCCAGGCACACCTATTTGCGGGATCATTTCAAGGCCCTTCGGCCGAAGATTGCTGAATTCACTTAGGCGGGCAATACGACCGAGATTGTTAGTCACCAGGACTATTCCATCGTGACTTATCTTCTGCTGGTGGTCGGCTTCACTATTTTTGCCGACCTGAGCAAAAGTGTTGTGCACCTCGTCTACCTGAACTACTTTCGGGACTTGTAGCTTGTCCGTGACTATGCGTGGGGTCCAGCTGCGCTGACGTGCCTTTACAACGGCCTCTCTGCTTGCACCGCACCGGGTTTCATGACTTTTACGGGTTACAATGCTCTGCTTCAGGTAACCAATGCACTTTTATAAATTTTTAAATTTTCAATTATTTCTTATTTTACAACCCAAGATTTTATTTAATTGTTTTGTTATTACTTGCAGGCCTGGATCCATCACCACTTCTCCACTATGTGTGCACGCTAAGAACTACGAGGAAACCATGCCTGCTGCAAACAAATACACTCCAAGGCAGCGGCAAGGGAAGAGTTCTACTGGTGCAGAGAGTTTGTCGTTTGATTGGTTGTTGGGTTGCGACATTTTTTGGGGCCTATATGTTGAGCAAAAAGCTACACGACCGTTGGAGCAGGTTTGCTTTTTCTTTGGCTGACTCAGATGTGGACCCTCCATGGCCATGTACCTCCCTAAGCGGGTCCTTCGGTAGTTCGGTCAGACACAGACCATGCCGCGCCTGCCTTCGGAGTCTTGTGTTTCAATCACCGCTCCTAGTGCCGCCATAGCTGAAGCTTCGATTCAGTTTGCCACCTGGGAGAAGCGGATCTTGACGCCAGAACAGAGGGAATTATGTGCTATATATCCTTGTTATGCAACGCTTGGGTACACGCGGTGGTATTTTCGCATCTCCAATCCTTACATGAGGCCTCTGTCCAAGGGAGATTTATCGAGGCCATGTGAGTTGGAGGCCATTATGGAGGAGGAAGCTGAGGTTGGAGGACCGTTTATGTCACGTCTGCAGAGCAAATTGATGAGCATTTAGGGGATTGTAGAACATTTGTTGGCGAGCGGGGAGTTGGCGGCAGACTCTGTTGCTTATCAGGAGGTGAAACAAATTGCATCCAAGGCACAACATTATGGCTTGGGTTATAAGAGGGGGGGTGGTAGACGTTCGGCTTCGTAGTAACCTTTGTTTTATTTTTGGTTTATGTTATTTGTTGGATAATCCTTTTGTTGTTTGGATAATTTTATAATTTTAATGAAGTATTTTGGTAACTTATGGTTTATTAATTTTTAGTCTTTGTTATGTTTGGATAATTACGTGTATTTTTAATGAAGTTTTTGAGTTTTTTTTTTAAGTCTTGATTATGGTAACTTATGGTTTATTAATTTTTAAATCGTCTGCACCCTGTTTGGATGTTTACGCACATTAATATCAATAACATTGTTTGCGAAAAAAAAACAAGTCCAAAAGGACTGGTTCTGTCACGGGATTATGTGTCTGAGTTTTCTATAACAGAGCAGTTCGTGACTTAGGGCACGGACACCCTACGCTAGGTATCCGTCACTTAAAGCCCGGATTGAAACAAATTGCTTGTGGTGTTTTGCGACTTAGGCTACGGATGAATAAGTGACAGGAAGATTGAAAATGTCAGAATCATAAGAAATGCCAAAATATGGTATAACAATAAAAAAAATTATTAACACGTTAGACACAAAAATTACATCGATTTAAATATTACATACAAAATTTCGATTGCTAATTAAATAAAGTAAACTCCCTCCTCTTGTGAATTTTTGTCGTCGAATCATAAACTCCAAATTTAGCCGAAATTTCAAGCAACGACAAAAAGTTTGACGGGGTCTACATATTTTAGATTGGGTGCAACTGCATAAAACCTAGCGAGGACCATATTTCAATGAATCACCGATGAATCTTTCGATTAGTCATAGAGTACCCACTAATTATGACACAAAAGTCCCTCATCGATTCGCCTAGAGCACTAAAATATGACGAATAAATGCCCATTTAGACATCAAATGACTAAAATTAAACAAAATAACATTATGAAAAAAATAAATGAAGCAGATAGGTAGAGAAAGAGGTGTGAGATGAAAAATGTTGAAGGTGTGTATTTATAGGCAATTTGGCCGTCCATGTGGCCAATAGGCAATTTGGCCATCCATGTGGCCAATTAAAATTGACCACATGGCAAGCCTCTGACTAAAAAAGAGGTTACTGACCACCGACAAATCTTTGACTTAAGTCACGGATGGCCGGTAAAAATTATTTAAAAATTGCTCATTTTTACAACATCCGTAACTTAAGTAACATAAGAATATTTTGGTCAATTGGTAGGGCGTGCGAGCAACCCATAAATGGCAAAAGTAAATTTCCTAATAAAATGTCACAAATAAATCTAATTATCCAGATGTATGGTCCATTTCTTTTCTCAAAGATTGAAGGAAGCCCACATAATGGAAATGGATAATTTTATACTAGTGATAAAATCTAGCACTTCAATCTTGACTAGATCACACATATATATAGAAAAAATTACTTCTAATATTGTCCACATTATTGTTGAATAACTCATCTAAGTACTACCATGTCTCTTCTTGGTGCTTTCCTCCAATTTATAGAATTCTAAATTCCAATTCCAATTCACTCTACTAAAATTATTAATGACCCATGTGCAACATGGGTCATGGTATATAGGTCCTCAAAAATATATTAAAGGTAATAATATTAGTAAATTAGAGGGTATGGAACTTAATTGTATTGTAACACTGTAAGGCTCAAGCTCAGTTTTTCTAAAGCAAAAAAAAAAAAAAGGAATAGTAACAACTAACAACACTTTATCAAAAGAAGAAAGGATTAACTCCATTGAAATTGAAACAAAGGTAAAAATCAAAATTTTACAAGTTGGGGTTTTCAAAATTTGAAATTAAAAATCACAATTTGAAGATGAACTTGTGAAGAAGATAAGTTTGTTATTTATGGTTTTACTATTTCACTACTGTTGTGTTTTTTATAATTCTTCTATTTTAGGGTGTATAGTGTGTATAAATTGAAATAATAATATAGCAAAAAGGTGTGAGCTCTCTTTTGACAAGAAGAATATTGTTTCAGTTCTAGTCGTGTATTGTAAGCTCTCTGAATTTTTAAAACTGCTGTCGTGGGAATGAAGATTGGGAACTGTTTAGTGGGTTTTGTTTTATGTCTTGTCTTGGCACTAAAATGTTGGTGTTTCAAGTGTATTGGGATTCTTAGTAGTGTATGATATCTCAGGCCATTGTATTGTATCAGTAACATTGTTTTAAATTTTGTCCAACTGTATTGGGATTCTTTTGTTTATATAAAGTGGAGATTATTATTGTGTTGTTTCCAATTTTATTAAAAAACCCTTTATCCCTAGTTTAAATATGACAGACATTTGACATTGTTTCTTTGTCCTATTTAGTTTGATAATGTTTTAATCTGTTGTCCTATTTGATTTGTTTTAATTGCTAATTACCTTTGTTTTTTTATAGGTTTAATTTTAATGTTGTCTATCTGGTTCTACTTCAATGTTACGGAATTGATCAAGAACAGTGAGAATTTTCAAGTTAGAATTTTCAAGTTCTAATTTGTTTTCCCTTCAATGCTTCCTAAATTACCTTCTAAAGGGTCACTTCTGCATTTTGCACATAGCCTCCAAAAACTCGGATACATCCATGCGTATCTAGGAACAAGAAGCTCTCTAGTTCACTTTCAATGAAATTTTACAAGAAATCCACAAAAGTGTCGTAAAATAAAATTAAGTTCGAGATTTCTCAATGAACAAACTCTAATTTCAAGAATTGCCCTTCTTTGAACCCTCAATAATTTTCATTCGAGGACGCAATAGACAAATCACAAATTCTTTCCGAACATTTCTTACTACTTATGATGTTTAAAATGTGTTCCAAATCACTCACCAAGAAGCACTCGCTCACAAGGAAACTTTGATTTTTCAATTGTGTTTTTATAGAAAAAGCATGCTTGATTCTAATCAACCTTCTCGTCCATTAATTGTGATTCGAATTAACACAATATAATGTTGATTCCCTCGCTAACTTAGAACGATCCCTAATGGGGTTAGAAGGCAGTGAAGCCCCTCCTGCTTACGTGATACTCCCCTCATAAATAACTGAGAAACGACTGTGACGGCGAGATGTCAGATATCCAAACCACACGAGCAACAAAATAGTAACCCATACCTCAAGAGCAGCAAACTAGCGACAGACAGTGACGGGAGTTAGAGATCAGCGACGACAACTTCTGGGCAGGGGAACACCAGAGACGAGGGTCGACAATGGTGGGGAGAACAATCTGGTCGCACCACCCACTTCGTGAAGCTACATCGCGATGTGAAAAGCACGACAATTTTTCAGTAGAATGGAATGATTCGCGATGTGATACTTATCTCTTATTCTTATCTTGTTTCACATCGTATCCCATCAATATCTTATTTTGTCCACCAAATGAACTCTTAACCTATTACAATGTATCTTCACATGGCTTTACATAATTCGTGTATGATTCGATTCATGCCAATGTTGATTTGAATCAACTAATGTTGAAGTTGGAAAAATATTGATTTTAAAGCATAATGTCTGATAGGAAATAACAACACTAAAGAAGAAAGATAAGCTTAAAGTGCTAATGAGTTACTGACTGATGTAATTATAAACAAAAAACTTAGGCTTAATATATAGCCATAGTTTCCCTCTTGCTTCACCACTCTACGCAATGTGGGACTTCTCCAATAGCTATTTTTTAACCTCTTTATTTATTTAAGAAACTAGGCAATGTGGGACTTGACAATCAACTCCAACAATGTCCACACGGAAAAAAAAAAAAACTAAAATATCTCTCAAATTTCTTCACCCAAAACGTAGTACTCCCTCCATTCCTTTTTAACTGTCCATTTTGAATAGTAACACCAAGTTAAGAAAACGAATTTTTGCACCTTATCTTCTTATTATACTCTCATAGTAAATTTGAATATAATATAACAAGAAACAAACTTTTTAAAAAAAAAAAAAAAATCTTTGTTTTAAAAAAAATAAAACTTTATTTTTTCATATAAAGGACCGTCTTAAATATTCTTTTGGTCTCTGTAATTATGCCTTGTTTTGAAAAGAGCCTCTATAAAAGAAATTTGATTTTAGTCCCTGCAATATCTCAAAACATTTAAAATAGCCCCTGACTGGATTTAGAGCTGACGTGCCCAATTTTTAAATATGCTTTTGGTCCTTGCAATTATGCGTTGTTTTGAAAAGAGTTACTGTAAAAAAATAAAAAATTGATTTTAGTCCTTGCAATATCATCAAGAAATCCATTCAGGGGCTATTTTAAAAGTTTTGAGATATTGCAGGGACTAAAATCAATTTTTTTTATAGAGGTTCTTTTAAAAACAATACATAATTGTAGGGACCAAAAACATATTTAAGCCTAAAAAATTTATTCAAAAAGATAAGAGTAATTGACAAGGAAAATTATAATTTACCCTTTCATAATTTGAGGGTATTTAGGTACCCTTCAACCAATGAGAACAAGCCATTTGTATGTGATCCCCACAAGTTTGCTACAATTAGTTGTGGTGACTACATACAAACTACTTATGTGACAATCCATACCCTTAAAATATCAAACGAACAGTTAAATTGAAATGTTAAACCCGACAAAAATGAACAGTTAAATGAAAGCGGAGAGAATAACAAATTTAAAAAGAAATTTTATATTTTTGCTCTCTAAAATTCTCTCACTTATTTATTCTCTTTGTTATAATATTAAAATCTAAAGACAGTTGAGAGTAAAAATGAGTGATTCTTAATTTACTAAAAAAAAAAAAAAAGAGTGATTCTTCATTAAGATCGCTTAAAAAAGGGAAATGGTTACAATAAACTACGTATAGTACATAGTGCTAGGTTCCATGTTAACTAAGCTACTCCTATACACATACAATCATAACTAAGTTAGTTACAACTATTATTCAAAGAGGGAAAAACACTTATAATAACATATGAAGCACGAACGCTGACACAGACACCACGGCACGACACGACACGGACACTCCGACACTGCTAATGTAAAAAATATAGGACACCGACACCGCTACATATTTATAAAAAATATAAGTTTAGAATTAAAAATATATACATATGCATTTAAGTTGAACAAATTTTTTAATAAAAAAAGTTTTTAAAGAATATATGATAATATATTTGACATTTACTCATCCATCTACTATCGAAAAACTAAAAATAATGTAATTAAAATGTAATATATTTAATTCTTCATCGATCAATATTATTATTTTGACACATCTTTAATCGTTGTATATATGTCTGAGAAAAGTAGAAGCAAATAAAAAAATAAAATTTGGACACTTATCCCGACACGTATGTATGAGTGTCTTATAGGTGTCGGACACCGATTTAAGGAGTGTCGGAATAAAGGAAAAATTGTTTTTTTGGACACCTCTCCGACACCTTTGTAGGAGTGTTGGACGGATATTATGAGTATCGAACACCGACACATGTCGAACACCATGACACGTCTAATCATAGAAGTGTCGGCGCTTCGTAGATAATAACCATATTAGAAAGTTGTGCAGACAAGCACTTCGCTAGCAAGATTGGAGTGGCTAAGCAAAGACAGAATTATGCTACTTTGCTGAACAAGCAAAATGTTGCTAAGCGAGCATACTAAAAAACTTGGAATCCAAATTTACTGTTGTAAATAAAGTACGCAGTTACATGCTGTAATTCATCACACCTGATTTTACATCAAACAATTTATATTATATATGCATTGATTTAATTTTTCAATTCAATTTAAAATACAACTTTATTAAACAAAATGATTTTAACC
Organism: Trifolium fragiferum; assembly: GCA_954870985.1. NCBI lineage: Eukaryota > Viridiplantae > Streptophyta > Magnoliopsida > Fabales > Fabaceae > Trifolium > Trifolium fragiferum. The sequence continues at coordinate 21,722,168 of OX940789.1, forward strand.
ACTCATAAAAAATCGGACATCTCAAATTAGTTACAACACTTTGCCACCAACTCTCCTAGATTTGGACCATAAACACGTGGCAGACAAGAGATTGCGTGGTAATTTTGGAATGTGTGATTCTTTTGAATGTCCACATTTTGAATGCTGCTTTGTTTTGTTTCTGACTAATATTCTAAAATGAACAACTATTTCAGGCATACCTCTAAAAATAATTATTTGTTGTATTGATTTTTACCGAGATATAATATATATAGTAAAAACTCGTATTCATATCAATTATCAAAATAATATATATGTTTATTTCAGTCTTTATTTTAACTTTTTATCATTGATTTATACATATATCAAAATACAATCAACAAAAAGAACAAAATGTATTGACGCTAGCTATATATATCGTCTTTGTATTATAAAGTTTCAAATATTATTATGTTTTCATTTTGAGCTTAATTCAGTCTTAGAATACCAATTTAAAATTCTATCTTTAATCAATATGAGGCTTAATTTTTTATCAATACACCTTTTCAAGCCTAGTGGAAGATGTATGAATATAAATAGTAGGTGATACGAATTGATAGGTTTTGATACTATATTAAGTTAATTTATTTTATCGTGACAAATTTAACTTTATAATATTTCCTTATAAAATAATAGGCTTCACTATTTATAAACTGATTTAAGACACTTTCTTTAATTTTGCGAGGAAGTTGAGTTTTTACCCATAAATAATTTAAAGCAAAATAATATTCAAACCATACAATACATGTGAAAAGAAAACACTTGAAAAGTCTGTTGATCTCAACCATACATTAAGATTACAAACCCAACTTGAACTCAAGTGAATATTTTGCACCATATATAAAATCGTTACACTATAAAAGCATCTAACTCATGTTACAAAATTATCACAATCCATACAAAATTTGCACATTGTCATCATGGCTCAAATTTCCAACATTTCAAATTCATTATACAATTTCATTGTAAGAGATGGCAATGGAATCAAAGGCTTGGTAGATTCAGGTTTATTAGAAGTTCCAAAAATATACATACAACCCATAAATGAAAGAATCAATAAAAAAGATTCAAAACCATGTAACATGTCACCAATTGATTTATCAAAGCTCAATGGAACAGAACATGAAAAAGTGGTGAATGAGATTGTTAGAGCAGCTGAGACACTTGGATTTTTTCAAGTAGTAAATCATTGTGTTCCTTTGGAGTTAATGGAATCAGTGAAAGATTCAGCACACAAATTTTTCAACATGCCACCAGAGAAGAAAGTTGTTTATAGACAAAGTGTGAGTCCAAGTTTAAAGATGAGATATCAAACTAGCTTTGCTCCTGAGATAGAAAATGTTTTGGAATGGAAAGATTATATCAATATGGTATATAGTAATGATGAAGATGCTCTTCAATATTGGCCTACTCTGTGCAAGTAAGTCTATATCTAATCTAATTTCTCTAAATGAAACATGCTTCTTCTAATGTGTATGGATGGATAGGTGAGAAACATGTTTGTGTGTATTTGATTGGAGTTTTTCTCTTTGTGGGATTGGGGGTCGGGGATTTTAATGTGGAACGGGAAGGGACAGGTCTAAGTTTCTTCAAGAAAATGGTCAAATATGAGAAAATTTGTTCCGACAATCAATACGTTTTTATATCATTTGCATTCGATACTTTTGACTTTTTAACATCAAAATTGTAAATATTTTAAAAAAAATTTAAAAGGTCAAACATAGTAATGTTGTGTTGCCTAAGTAAAATCTAGAATTTTAAAATTAAATCAACCTTTTATAAAAACTCTTGTTAACCGCTTGATTTTTAGAATATGTGAATAATATTGATTTTAGTCGATAAAATATGACCTCAAATATTTCTTTGACCATTTTCATTCCATAATATTATTTATAAATGGATCAATGTAATATGAACCTTAAAAAATAGTTTAAAGATATGGACACTTACCATTTTTTCCTTTTGTCATTCTCTTTTTATTAGGTCAAGTACTCTAACAATTATAAATTCCATTTTTAAAATAAATAAGTGGAATGATCGAGGTTCGAACCCCAACCACTTGATTTAAGCTCACGGGACTCATTCTATTTTATCATTCTCTACCAGCCAATAAAATAACCATATTTTTAATAGCAAATTTTTTATTACGTCTCTTATTTTTATTGAGAAAAATAAACAACACCTTGGTATAAATTATGGGTGTAATGTAACAAAAAAAAATATAATGGGTGTAATAAACTAATAATTATTTTTTATTTATTTGCAGGGAAGTTGCACTTGAATATTTGAAGTTATCATCCAAAATAGTTAAAGACATCTTGAAAATATTAATTGGCAAGCTAGGAGTGGAATTAGATGATTCAAAAATTGAAGCTTTAATTGGTTTGAAGATGGTTAACATGAATTACTATCCAGCATGCCCAAATCCAGAACTTACTGTGGGTGTAGGGCGCCACTCAGATGCAGGGACTATCACAGTGTTGCTACAAGATGGAATTGGTGGCTTATATGTCAAAGCAGAGAATGATTTTGGAGAAGAAGAGTGGCTTGAAATTCCACCAATTCATGGAGCTTTAGTCATCAATGTTGGTGATGCTTTAGAGGTATGATATGTTGAAATCTAACATTAAATAAAATACTCAAACCGATGGTGAAAGCAAAAAAAATAAAAAATTTTGATATTGTTAAGTTAAACAGCTAGTTGAAATGAAGATATTTTATGACTTAAAATTAAGAATGAAGATATTTAATTTATGACCTAAAATTAAGTTTTTTATTTTGGTCAAGATTAAGATGTTTTTATTTCTATCTAAAAATACCAATTTGAAATTTAGCAAATATCCTTGACCTAAAAAACAAAAGAAATTTAGCAAATATCTATACAATTTTTAAGATCTATCCCTCAACTTTAAAAATATTCCAAATTTGACCAAAAGTTTTTAAATCTTCCTTTTGGACGGTAAGCCCGGCCATCCCGGGCTCGGCCGAAAGTTTTTGGTATTTTAGGGTTAATTAAGAGCAAAATTAATGTTTTTTAAAGGACTAATTTAAAACAAAACTAAGATATTCTATTTAAAACTGAGATTTTTTAGTGTAAAAATAAAATTTTGTCCAAACTTTGAAAATTTACTGGCCCGCCACTGTTTTTGAAACACTTTTCTTTTGATATTTACATTATTGAACCATAAATACTTTTGAAATTTATAAAACTGACTTAACTTTAAATAACCAGCTACTCTATCCAAATAAAACCCATATTTATAAAGGAGATATAATTGAAGCATTTGAATTAAATATATTTTTAAATTATCAAAAATTTCTAATTACTTCGTCTAAAGACATTGTAAAATTGTTGGTGTACAAGGTGATGAATCAATGAAATAGTAAGGAGAGAGAACAAAGACAGCAGCCACAAATATGAAAGGAAGAATTAATTGCATTGATAAAAGAGTAGCTATTTATACAAAGAGTAAAGTTTGCCACATAGGCCCTAAAATTGAAAAGACTTAACATAGTAAATACTAAAATACCCTTAAATATAAATTACTTCTAACACCATCCCTTAATTTATATTTAGACAAAACTGACAACACCAATTCCATCCCTCAAACGAAGAAATTGATCAGTTTTGATAGCCTTTGTCAACACATCTGCCAGCTGCTTCTGAGTGCTACAGTGCACAACTTCAAGCACTCCATTCTGAACCTGATTCCTCAGAAAGTGATACTTGGTCTCAATATGCTTGCTTCTTCCATGCAGCACTGGATTCTTGGCAAGATTGATTGCAGACTTGTTATCAATCATCAGCTTCAGAGGCTTGTTTACCTTGATCTTCAGATCCTGCAGTAAGTTCAGAAGCCACACAGCTTGGCATGCAGTCACAGCGCCTGCAATATATTCAGCTTCACAGGTTGATAGAGCAACAACAGGTTGCTTCTTGGAACACCGAGAAATAGGACCTCCTAGAAATTTAAATAAATATCCAGAAGTGCTTCTTCTATCAACTCTGTCTCCACACCAATCAGAATCTGAATAACTCAGAAGTTCTGATTCAGTCCTTCCTTCAGAGGGAAATAGCACTCCATGCTTCAGAGTCCCCTTGATATACCTCAGAATCCTGACAGCAGCTTGGTAATGGGACCATTTTGGTTTACTCATAAATCTGCTAACCATTCCAACTGCAAAACAAATATCAGGTCTGGTATTACACAAATACCTCAGAGAACCAACCAACTGTTTGAAGGTTGTAGCATCCACATCCTCTCCATCAGAATCGGAATCCAACTTTTGATTCGTATCAGAGGGTGTGATAGCAACTTTGCAATTCTCCAGCTTAAATCTCTTCAGAAGCTCAAGTTCATACTTCAACTGATGCAAAATGATTCCTTTCTCAGAATATAGAAATTCCATCCCTAGAAAGTAACTCATTTTTCCAAGGTCTGTCATCTCAAACTCATTCATCAGAACCTTCTTGAACTTAGCTATCTCTTGTTCAGAACTTCCTGTCAGCAATATATCATCAACATACAAACATACCAGAATCATATTGCCTTCTGAAGTGTGCTGAACATAAACACCATACTCCAACTCACATTTCTGAAACCCTTGCTTCTTGAAAAATGAATCAATCTTCATATTCCAGGCTCTGGGCGCTTGTTTCAATCCATAGAGGGCTTTATGCAATCTATACACCATCCCTTCCTGATTCTTTTTCTCAAAACCAGGAGGTTGTGACACATATACCTCTTCTTGTAATGGACCGTTCAGAAATGCAGATTTCACATCTAAATGCATCAGAGGCCAATTCCTGTTAGCAGCTATTGCAATTACCAGTCTAATTGTTTCGTGTCTTGCTACAGGTGCAAACACTTCAGAATAATCTAGTCCAGGTTTCTGCAGAAATCCTCTTGCTACTAACCTCGCTTTGTGTTTGCCAATTGAGCCATCTGGCTTTAGTTTCTGCTTGAAAACCCATCTGACGCTGATGGCTTTCTTGCCTTTTGGAAGTTCTGAAAGCTTCTAAGTCTTGTTCCTCTTTATAGCATCAAGTTCTTCTTTCATGGCCTGCAACCAGACTTGTTGCTTAAGAGCATCTTCTGTGCTCACAGGTTCAGAATCTACTAACATTGCACACTGAATAATTTCTCCCTCAGAGTCTACTTCAGTGTCTTGCAACATTTCAAATCCTGCAAATCTTCTTGGGATGTTTCTGATTCTCTGTAGCCTCTGAACTTGTTCAGAAGCATCTTCAGAAGTTTTTGACTCAGAGGCTTCACCTTCAGAAATTCTTTCTTCAGAATTTTGACCTTCAGAAATTCTTTCTTCAGAATTCTGACCTTCAGAATTGGCTTCAGAATTCTGACCTTCAGAATTCTGACCTTCAGAATTGGCTTCAGAATTCTGACCTTCAGAATTGCCTTCAGAATTCTGACCTTCAGAGTTGGCTTCAGAATTCTGACCTTCAGAGTTGGCTTCAGAATTCTGAGCTTCAGAGTTGGCTTCAGAATTCTGAGCTTCAGAGTTGGCTTCAGAATTCTGATCTTCAGAATTGCCTTCAGAGTCAGATTCAGAATCACCATCAGACTCAGAGTCACCATCAGAGTCATCTCCATCTTCTGAATCATCTTCAGAGCCTTCAGATTCTGACTCACCTTCAGAGCCATCCTCAGAGATTCTCACATCAGAATTTGATTGAGACTTGTTCCAATCCCAAATTTCAGATTCCTTCACAATGACGTCTCTGCTGAATTCAATTTTATTAGTCTCTGGACAATAAAGCTTGTACGCACCTGTACTGTGGTACCCCACCAGTAACATTACTTTGCTTCTATCATCCAGCTTCTGTCTTCTGGCTTCTGGAACATGTTTATAGCATACAGATCCAAACACCTTCAGATGACTAACACTTTGCTTCTCTCCAGTCCACTTTTGAATAGGAACTATTTCCTTCAGCTTCTTCGTTGGACATCTGTTGAGCACATATGTTGCAGTGGCAACAGCTTCTCCCCATAAGTGATGAGGAAGCTTCTTCTCTTTCAGCATGCTTCTCACCATATCAAGCAAAGTACGATTTCTTCTCTCAGCAAGACCATTGTGTTGAGGAGTATAAGGAGCTGTAACCTCATGCTCAATTCCATTCTCCTCACAGAAAGTTTTAAACTCATTAGAATTAAACTCACCACCACCATCAGTTCTGAGAATCTTCAGCTTCTGACCACTCTGTTTCTCAGCCTTCACCTTGAACTTCTGAAACTCAGCAAACACTTCATGCTTGAACTTGATGAGTGTTACCCATGTCATCCTTGTGAATTCATCAACAAAAGATACAAAATACTTGTTTCCTCCAAGTGAAGGTACTGGAAATGGTCCACACACATCAGAATGTACTACTCCCAAGGCATGTTTTGCTCTTGGAGCTACTTCTGATGCAAACGGCAGTCTTGGTTGCTTCCCTTTCATGCACACCTTGCATGATTTTTCAGGCTTCTTGATTATAGGAATTCCATGTACCAGATTCTTTGACTTCAGATGCCCCAAGCTTCTGAAATTCAGATGACCAAATCTTCTGTGCCACAACTCACTATCCTTCTCAACACTTGTTGCACTAAGACATTCAGAATCTGCAGTTCTAACATTCACCTTGAATGTTCTGTTCCTTCCCTGTTCTGACTCCATAATCAGCTTCTGATTACCGTCATATAGCTTCAGAAGATTGTCTTTCATAGTAACTGAAAAACCTTTCTCAATCAATTGACCCACACTCATCAGATTGCTTTTCATGCCTGGTACATACCACACGTTCTGAATCAATGCTGCTTTCCCATTGTTCAAAATGACTTTGACATTTCCCATACCTTCAGCGTTGAGGTATTTATCATCAGCACATCTGATCTTTGTACTCTTTCTAGAGTCAAAATCAACCAACCACTTCTTGTTTCCAGTAAGATGGTTTGAACACCCTGTATCCATATACCACCACTCTGAATTCACATCATCAGATTCAGAAGCCATTAGTAAAACAAATTCACTATCAGAGTCATCAGAACTTCTGGCTATATTTGCTTCTTGTGACCTTCTTTCTTTGTTTGACTTGCACTCAGATGCAAAATGGCCAAACTTCTGACAAGAGTAACACCGTACTTTTGTCTTGTCTTTTCCCTTCTGAGCATACTTCTGCTTTCCAGAAGTTGAGGTTTTTGGATTCTGAGCTCCATCAGATCTATTCTTGGCTTCTGACCAAGGCTTCTTCTGAACCTTCTTCTCAGAGGCTGCTTTCAGAGCCTGCTGCTCTACTTCTCTTTCAGAGTTTCTCTCAGTTAGACGCAACTCTTGTGCTTCTAGACTGCTCTGTAACTCTTCTATTCTCATGGTTTCCAAATCTTTGGAATGTTCAATAGATACAACAATGTAATCAAACTGAGGGGTAAGGGATCTCAATACCTTCTCAATGATTACTTGTTCTGAAAGAGTTTCTCCACAAGCTTTCATCTCATTAGTAATCAGAATGAGTCTGGAGATGTACTCACAAACCTTCTCATTGTTCTTCATGTTGAGATTCTCATACTGTTTTCTGAGGGTTTGAAGCTTTACCTTCTTTACTGACGCGTCACCACCGTAACACCTTGTCAGAAGATCCCAAGCCTCCTTCGCCGTCACTGAATCAGCAATCTTCTCAAACACACTCTCATTCACACACTGATGAATGTAGAACAACGCCTTCTGATCCTTCTTTCTTGTAGCTTTCTGCGCCTCTTTCTGCTCCTCTGTTGCATCTGCTGCAACAGGAACGTATCCTTCAGTGACAAGCTCAAGCACACCTTGAGCACCGAACAATACAAGCATTTGTTTCATCCAACGATTCCAGTTTTTGCCATCATACACTGGAAGCTTGGTACTCATGCCACCGTTTCCGTTCATCTTAAACCTTGTACAGTACACTCAAATCTCACTAACACTCGTGTTTCCCAATCCCACAAAATCAGAAAAAGTGATTCTGTTCAGATTTTTGTTCAAGATTCAACACAAATCAAGAACCAAAAATCAAACACACACAACTCACGTTTCACTCGTGTTTCCCGTGGATTCGAACCGGAGCTCTAGATACCAATTTGTTGGTGTACAAGGTGATGAATCAATGAAATAGTAAGGAGAGAGAACAAAGACAGCAGCCACAAATATGAAAGGAAGAATTAATTGCATTGATAAAAGAGTAGCTATTTATACAAAGAGTAAAGTTTGCCACATAGGCCCTAAAATTGAAAAGACTTAACATAGTAAATACTAAAATACCCTTAAATATAAATTACTTCTAACAAAAATCATCTCCGAATTAATTTCATTATTATTTTGAACGAAAAATGTCAGTACAATTTGTGTAAAAAAAAAATGTCAGTACAATATTATAAGATGAATTCTCAATAAAACCATGCATGCTGTTTGCATATAAAAGTAGAGCCAAGAATATGCTTTAATGTACTATGGTAATTGGTAACCATAACTACTAACCATTTTGCTATTTTAATTTAAGATCCTAAGCAATGGAAAATATAAGAGTTCAGAACACAGAGTAATGACAACATCCACCCAATCCAGAGTATCAATTCCATTGTTCACTCTACCAATAGTTACAGAGAGGATTGGCCCATTACAAGGATTGGTGAAGAAAGATGAATTGGCTGATTATAGGGAAGTCTTGTGGCAGGATTACATGGACAACTTCTATGGGACTGCTCATGAAGGAAAGAAAACACTTGAATTTGCAAAGATCAACTTTGCATAATATAATAGTATAAATATTGTGAACCAAGAAATTTATATATTCTTTCCCATTTCATATTACAAGAATAAAAACATTTGTTACTATATATATACATGGTTAAATTTTATTCTCATCTACCACTAAAGAATTATCAATATTTTCAAGGCCGGTCCCGATAATTTAATGGACGGCTTAAATATTAAAGGTGCACCTTTATCAAAAAATGTTTAATTTTTTTAATAAAAATAATCCAACTTCAATAATATAAGAAATAGTCATTATTATAACTAACATAAAAAAATAAAAAAAAAATCATATTCTAATCTATAACAACAGAATACTTTCTAGCTACATATTGTATACTCACTCTTCTAACATTTTGTGAAAAAAATTCATCAATCAAGTTTTTATATTATATATTCTTCAAGAGATCATTCATAATTGTTGTCAATGCGAAATTAGTAAGACTTGATTATTAATCGTGACCTTTTTGCTAAACAATTTAAAGATTATGCTAAATAATGTGTCTTATAAAAATCGTGAACAAATTAACACGACTTAACAAAGACATATATAAAAAAATATTTTTGTATAGAAAAAGAAATTGTACAAGATTATGTAAAAACGTTTGATGAGTTGAACAAAAATAAATAAGAGCTAAATAATGACGAAGATAACTAATCTTTTACTTCTTAAAAAAAAAAAAAAAAAAATCTTTTACTGGGCATGTCCTTTCTAAACGTTTGACATTGTATTGGGCTTGTTCTTTTAAACGTGGCTTCAAATACTTGAACCTTTCCTTATTTTTGTTTTTTTTTTAAGAGATATTGTGTAACAATGGGCTGGGTCTACTACAAAATAAAACAAATTTGAAAATTGCTTTTTAGGGCCCCATAATTACTCTCAGGCTCCCCATCGTGACAAAAATACTCTTCTAAAGGGTTTTGTAGGCTAGGATACAAAATAACCCAATTTTGTATCCTAGGATATGAAACAATGTTAAACACCCACACGAGTAGTTAGCTTGTCTTGTTGGGCGTAAAAAAACACACATTCGTATCCTACGATACGAAATTGGCATTTTTTGAAAATAAATTTAAGTTTTCAGCCCGTAGAATACGAAATTGGGTTATTTCGTATCCTAGGATATGAAAAATATTAATTTCATATTCTGGAATACGAAGTCGACTTATATATATATCTTTTGCCCTAGCGTTTTTTTCATAATCCCTTCACCTACCAAGTATATCACATAATTTAAATCCATAGATATATTCAGGTTTTACAAATAAAATATATATCTAGCATGGCATAGAATGGAAGGAACATATACCAGAATAACACTTCTATAGGTCTGACATAACATGTTCTTATGTGAGTCTTTCCATAATTCCATTAACATTTGAAAATTTAAGTTTAGTGCAGAGGGCCAAATTAAAAACAATCAAAACCCTAAACATTCAAAATATCAAAATCATAAACAAAATAAATTCCCTAAACACTAAATTGATGAAAATACAAACCCTAAACACATTAACAAACAAAAAGCATAAACAAAATCAAAGTTCAATTTCGTGATAGGGATTAAAGAAATCTTACTTGATGATTCGTTTTGTAGGATACAAAATGGTTTTTTTTTTTTTTTTTTCGTGACTTTGATTGGATAATGGAGAAGAAGATTTGACAAATCGTTTAAACTGGATATTGAATGGAGAAGAAGATTTGGCAAATCGAAACCCTAAAACCGCCCCTCTTCTTTAATTGTTCGCGTTGTTTTGTGAAAATATGAAACGCGTTGTTGCTTGGTTTTCTCACGCCCCCTTTTTTTTTAAACACGTTTTCAGATTGTAGAATATGAAATTAGGCATTTTCAGATCGTAGAATATGAAATTAGGCGTTTTCAGATTGTAAAATATGAAATTAGGCGTAAATCATTATTTCATATTCTACGATACGAAAAATATATGATTTCGTATCCTAGAATACATAATATCCTGAATCCAAAATTGGAGGCATTTTGGGATTTATGGGGGGTTTGGGAGCAAGTAGGGAGGCCTAAAAAGTAATTTTCAACAAATTTTGAGGCCCCTAGAAATTAGAGTCCAACTATGCAGAACTGACTGCACTGAGCCTGGGCCGGGCCTGAATATTGTGAGAGAATATTAAATGAGAATTTATTTTCGCACCCATGAGGTTCCTCAAGCACCACCTGAAATTACGTAAATACCCCAGTTTGTCAGCGAACGTTGTTCGTCCCGTAGACAACGAGTGTGTAAAATACGTGTACGTTTAGCAAGCCTGAAGACGCGCTCATCCCCCATGCAAATTTTGAAATTTTACACATCTGCTACGTGGGTAGCGAACTGTGTTCGCCATCTAGGCAGCGAACTGTTACCTTATATATATGCATGGACCTTCAGACACAAACAGTACACTCTTCATCAACTTTTTATTCCTCTTCCAACACCTACAAAAAACGGCGATTTGGGGCTATTTTGTGTTAAAAAGCGTCAATCCAAGCACCAAGGAGCTCCACCGACATTCAAACGAGTTGAATGAAAAGACAATGTCACTCTAAAACATTCTCATTTGGATTTCAAGAGCATTTCGTTTTCACCACGTCAAACACCTAGAACTGGTCGAGTTCGTTGCCTAGGCAGCAACCATGCATGGGGATGTTCGCTACCCAGGTAACGAAATATACTGGAACAAATTCTGTTTTGCATATTCTAGAAAATTTGTTTTAGGGATTTGTTTTAGGAAATTATTAGGAATTGTAGGACTTAAAATAACGTGTTATTTTACCCGAAGTATAGGAAATGTTATTGACGATTCAAGTGGAGCTAAAGATGATGAAAACTAAGACGGATAGACAGAAATAATACATTTTGTAGCCTCCGATTTAATTCTACCATCTACATGTCCGGTACCATGGTACAATCCCAATTGCAAGCTCGGTAGAACTCATTTGGATTAATCATATTGACACAAAAATACCCCGTGGACTAACATACACGTGGCCAATCACATTTGGACACGTGTCATCCATTTTTGAGTGCACTGGGGCTTGGATTTTTGACTGCCGACAAGTTCCCTATGTAGGCAGTGAACATTTTATCCAAATAGTTCGCAACGCAGGCAGAGAACGGTGTTTTTCCAAGTTTGTCAATTTTACACCCTTGGCGACAAAGTAGCGAGGAGGGTAAAAAAAAAAACTCGGTGGGCGAAAAAGAGAATTAGGCGGTGCGAAAAGTAAATCTCATATTAAATATCTAACTCGTCTTGAGGTAAATATAAAATAGTGTTGCAGGGAGTATTAAATTTGACCCTCATCTTAGCTTATTGTTGCGTATTTTATGAAAATAAATGTTTCGCTTAAGCAATGTGCAAGTATACACAGTCTTATCTGTAGCACAAGTAATAAGAAAAAGTATCGTTCCCACGGGGATGATGATAAGGAATTCTTGTTCCAAGACTAGTTCAATTCAGTTTTACACTTATGAGTGATTAAAGTAACAAAATAACAGTTTAGGGTTGCAAATAAATAGAAAAGACAAATGATTAAATAGTTGTTGAGAAACAGTTGTGAGAGTATGTTGAACTTATGATCCATTTAATATCCAGCTTAATATGTGAGTGATGAGATAAGTGCAGGCAAGACTCTTGCAAGCAACTATTGCCTTGTGGTGTATGTCTACAACGTTAGATTATGTAACGCGTGATAAGATGAATTCTATGTCTAGGTCAAACTTACTTCATTACAGTTCAGAAAACACGTGGTTGTATTCCTACTATGGCCCTAAAGCTTATGTCTAAGTCTTTAAGTAGAGAATATATGTCTATACCTCACTTAACCATATTAGTTCATTAAATCCATTCATCATTAGATGTTTCTTAATAATAAACTTGTATCCAAACCTAAGTTGATCAGTCCTAGATATGAATATATAGCAAAATAACAAATGAACTAAAAGAGCATACATACACACATCACATCACATAAACATATTAAACTTTCAATTAAACTTCACATAATTTCAACATTAAGAGTTTAGCTAATGATGAGCGTAGAAACCATAACAACTAGAGAAGTAAGATTACACATAAAAATGAATTCGTAAATATAAACCTAGAACTGAGATGGCATTAGAGATGATGTCTCAAGCTCCAAGTCCAGCAGCAGACTAGACTCCAATTGTCAGCAGTAGCGGCGCACCATAAACGTCTTAGGGTTCTTTTTTCTTCACAACGGCTGAGCTCTCTAACTTTAGGGTTTAAGGCACCTTTATACAGGACAATCTCTTGGATCATGGTCCTCCTTAATTCTGAGGATAAGACAACCTAAAGGAATAAAGCATATTCCCCCAATGATTAGTACAATGACAACACAATCTGCACATGGGAAATCTGCCAGCTGTCTTTCCTCGTGTTAGCGCTCATTCGTATTCTTCATCTGACGTGGCGGCTTTTGACTGCGTTGACTGGTCAGCCTCCTCTCATGGTTGTACAGAATGGTGGTCTTGACTCTGATTATCTGTTGCCTTGACTCTTGAACCTTTTCAATGGTCTAGTGGTTTGTCTTAACACCAAATAACTCTAGAGCTCTCTTTATATGAAGAGATTACATTCAAATCTTAAATACATACTAGACCCACAATTTGCATAAAATAAACCTAAACATTGAATACAAAACCATACTAGCAGGTAACAAATCAAGTACAAAGGCCTAATAATACTCACATAAAGTGAGTTATCACACCCCCAAACTTGAACTATTACCTGTCCTCAGGTAATGCGGTAGAAAGCAAAGACTTTGTTAAGCTACTCATCTTATTGACATAACAACGGGACATTAAGATCATAAGCTTCAAGCTTCAGATTGTATTTCAAAGATTGGCATAATTCTTGCAATTCAGAAATCAATAATAACCATGCGTGTGTGTGTGTGTACCGAATCCTACTGTCAACCAGAGTCATGACTAGACCCTTTTCCAAAACTACATAGGCAAGATGCCTGGTGCTTTTCCTTGTTCCAACAGCATGAACCTTAGGCTTTCTTTTCTTTGTGCCAACGACGTTGGACACCCCTTCATCAGCTTCTTTTTCTTCATTCCTCGGTGCTGAGACAGATGGCCAGGATCGGCACCCACAGGCTCATCAGCAGTTGCCTGTGGCACAACTTTTCTTCTTGTTGTGCGCTTTCTCTTTAGAATGGTCCCCAAAGTTTGGGACTTATCCATAGTTGTCTCCTTTTCCGTCGTCGCCAACTTGTCTCCACCAAGAGAACTAGCAATTTTAGGATTCCCTTGTTCCAGCTCAGGGACCTCCATTTCTTCATCTACCTGCTCAGCAGGCTTGTCAGTAGTTGTCGTAGCATCAGAATTTTGGCCTTGTCCTTCTGGTTCTTTTTCTTTCGAACCTTCTTCTTTCGGCATCTTCACCTCTTCAGACACGCCCTTCTCTTCATTAACCTTCAGACTAACACTCTCTTCATCATGAATTACTCTACTTTTAGGGCTCTCTTCCGCACTATTCTTAAACAGCACCTCTTGATTGGCCAGAGGCTTGTTAGAAGCTCTCTCTGGCTCAACCAGATGGTCTTCTTCAGGCAACCGCTTATTTGACTCAACTGCGTGCTCTTTGGGGGCTTTGCTTGAAGTGACAAGGTGTGTCTCTTCTTCTACAACTTTCTTCTTCTTTTCAGACTTTCTCTTCTTGTCAGACTTAGACTTCTTTTTCTTTCTTTTCTCACCCTTAACAGATGGCTCAGGCTTATCTGCACTTGGCTCTGGCTTTGTGTGGACTTCTTCTTTAGCAACAAAGGGTAAAATTTCTCTAGGGAACACAGGTAGTGGTCCAAAATGTTTCTCTGTAGGCAGGCAATACTCAAACTACAGCTTCATCCATTGGCTAAATTTGTCATTCCACGCATAGAAAGCTTGCATATACCCTTGCATCTTGGATAGCAGAGCCATGACATCTGGAGAGCTAGTGGCAGCATGAGCATCAGCAGCAGGCAACTGTAGCATTGGTTTTCGCCCAGTATTTACTTTGAGAAGCACATCAATGGCTCTCGTATCAAAACCACCAGTTTGCTTGAAAATCTCATCCTTGTCACAATGGGGTGCTAATTGTTTCTTACACAGCCCAGAAATCAAACAGGGGTAGTACAACATACCTTCCTTCTTCTGAGAACAGATAGTTTTATCCTTAGCTATTAGCTTTCCAACATTCACATACTGCAGGGCAGTAGTACAGTGCAGCAACACGGTCCTTGCATTTGTTGGGTAGGTTCTTTTGAAAGATAGCACTCCACTCAGCGGTTAGCATGATAGCTTCTTCATCTTTCAGCTTGACCTTACCCGCCACAAGATTTTTTACATACTTCTGGAATGGAGGAGATATCTGGATCTTGTCATTAAATGGCACATGGATCTCCATTTGTGTGATCAGTTGTCCCAACTTCTTGAGTTGCTCTTTTTGCTTCTCTTTCTTATTATCTTTGTTGGGATATGGTATGTAGGTTTCGGGGGGTGGTTTATCACTCCCGAACACTGTCTTTTGTTTTTCTGGAGCAGGTTTGGTGATTGTTGGCACATCGGTTGTGTCAATCTCCGCTTCATTTTACAAATCTACTATGTCTTGGCTGTCTGGTTCAATATCAGGAGGTTGAGTGTCAGGCATCTGAGAATCGGGCAACTGAGAGTCAGGTATTTCCTGGCTTACTTTTTCTGATGCCCTTTTACGTCTCTTTGTTGGTTCTACCGGCTCTAGTTGTCTGCTTCGTAAAGTTATTGCATGCAGTTCTCCAATGTCTTCCACTTTCTTAGCCCAAGTTTGCATTTGCACTACTAGCTTTTCATAGGATTCCTTTATCTGGTTTCCAAAATTTTGCATGAATTCCATGAGTGTCTTGTTCTCCTCCTGCAGCTTTTCTACTTCTGACTGTGAAGCTTCTAGTTCTCCCATTCGTCTTTGTCTTCTTCTTTGTTATACTCATTTCGACACATCGTCCACTAGTAGAAAAATCTTAAATGCCGACGGACAAAATCTGTCTCTAAAATGCAAATATTCCGTCACTAAGCAGGCTAGAGACAGATTTGATCTCGTCGGTAATTTCCTCGTCTCTAAACTATTAGAGACGGACAAAATCTATCTCTAAAATGAAAATATCTGTCTCTAAAATAAAAATATCTGTCTCTAACCGTTTTTTGTCTCTAATTCCATCTCTATTAGAGACGAAATATATTCTGTCTCTAAAATTCCGTCAGTATTTTAACTTTTTCTAGTAGTAATCTCAGTTAGTTGCTCTACCTCGGTTGGCGTTTTATCCTTGATCGATCCTCCCGTTGATACATCGAGTAGCATTCTCTGCTTAGTTTTCATACTGTTGACAAAGATATGCATTAGTTCTGCTGCACAGATAATATGATTTGGGCACCTTCTTTTATAAAGCTTGAATCTCTCCAAACTGTGATGCAATGATTCCTTCTTTTCTTGCTGGAATTCAGTGATTGCCCTTTTTCGTTCCTTATGTTGCTCCTCTGTGAAGAAGCAATCAAGGAACTTATCTTCTAGTTCCCTCCAAGTTCCAATTGTTTCAATTGCTAGACAGACTAGCCAATCTTTTGTAGTCTTCCCGAGTGAATGTTTGAACAAATGTAACTTTACTTGGTCTTCAGTGACTCCTTCTAGGATTGGTTGGGATTCACACACCTCATAAAATTGTTGGAGATGTTCCAAAGGGTCCTCATCTCTCTTCCCATTGAATGCGTTCTCCTTCAGCTCCCTTCGTACACTGGATTTGGGGTTTATTTGTGTAGGATTTGCTGGCACAAACCCTTGAATAATTCCTTCCCGGTTACTTGCCGGGAAGTACTCACACATTTTCATTTCTCCAGCCAATTCGTTTACAGAAGAATACCTTGGTAGAACTGTTTGGTCAGAGAAGTATAAATGTGTATTTTTGTTGTTTTTACAGTCGTTAACTATAGCGATTCCCAGGTAAGGGAAGCGGATCAAGAGTATTGCTTAAATATCAAGCCTTTCCTAGCCAGAATCTTTGTAGGGTACAACCATAGAAACAGGTTTTTATAATATTGAACAAAAAATAATAAAAAAGTAAAAATTCCTAAAACTAACTTAACAACTTCCTCTACACCGTCCCCGGCAACGACGCCAAAAGCTTGACTATAATCTGGCAAGTGTATCAGTCTGTCGTCTAGTAATAATCCACACCCTAGTTAAGATGGGTTCGTATCCACAGGGACAACGCCTAGGTTACTAAGCTTATCTTAGGATTTGTTGAGATTGCATCCGCTTTGATTTTAGGTTTGATTGATTTTAGAAAATAATTAGGAAAGTTGATTGTCTTTCAGATGAGAGAAGGTACGTTAAGTGTCTTGAATCCCTCCCTAAGTCCTGCTGGGTAACTGGTGCTGTATCGTTGTCTATTCTTTTTTATTATTGGTGAACTAATATAAGTAGTTATAACCGCGTACGATAATTTCCCTAATTATGAGTATAAAGAACCTTATTTAATAGACAGGAAACCCGTGTTAGACACGTTGTCATGTTCCTATGCTAGTGATTAGACTCTAAATATGTAGTCAGTTAAGCTTGGTTGCATTATTTCATTAACCCTTAAGCACTAGTGTGACTAAGCTATTTTCTAATTGATCAGGGTTAGCTGCCGGCTTTGAGGCACAATACTAGTTATCACTAACCCTAAGAGCATTTCCTAACTGTGGCCACCAATCAGGTTACATAATTAAAACATAGACAATAGAATAAATAAAACTGAATAAACAATTATATAAACTTTAAACCGAATTACATAATTCCAGCATTCCTAAGGGAGTTCATCTCCTCACCTAACCCAGAGGGGGGTTTAGCTACTAAAATGCATAATTAAATTACAAGAATAAAAGAATGCATAAAAGAAAACCTAACCTTAGAGCTCCTCCTCCTTTTCCTCTTGAGAGTAGTAGTTCTCTCTATTTATGAATGAATATAATGAGGAAAAGGGAGTTGTATTTATAGTTTTCGTAATGGGCTGCAGCAAGCTATCGTGCTGCGATGGGCCTATCGTGCTGAGATATGAAGATTCAGTTCACAATTATAACTGATCTTGTGCGTTTCATCAGCTTGTGCACCAAGTCAGGCCATCGTACCACAATACATGTCATCGTGGCACGATGAACATATTTTCTTCAAAAATATAACCTATGTTGTCTTGGCCAGCAAGTATCTCCCATCGTGCTACAACGGGAGCCATTGTGATACGATGCACACGCCCCTTTTATCCATTTTTTGGCTTCTTTTAGCTTTTTCTTGAATTTCTTGATTTCTTGAGTAAGTAACTTCATTTCTCTGAAAATTTGCCTTGTAATTGGTCTAAAGTGCTGTAAATTATTACTAAAATTATACTAAAAATATGGTACGAATTCCTGTCGTCAGCGAGCTACTAGGAATATTGAGGAATTGTAACTTAAACTAAAAGGAATGAAAGGGATGAATGAATGAGATGAATGAAAGAAGAGAGAAGAGAGAATGTGGGTATTATCTCAAAATTTTATTGAGTAGTAAACATAATGAGTTACACCTTTATTTATAGATTACTTGTGAACCAAGTAATCACACAAACCCAAAACTAACTAAGCTCTAACCATAGCGGTTAAGCCTCTAGCTATCAAAACAGTTATTCTAACTAACTAAACCACCCATTAATAATTATCTAACAACCTCTAATACTTATGGATTATTATTTCTACAGCACCTCCTTGCCAATTGTCACCGTTCTATTTATCCACAATAATAAAATCTTCAGGTTATTTTGTAAATACAAATCACAAGAGGTGTTTGAAATACACCATCATAAAACTAATAAAGGTAAAGAAAAATTGATTAGATTAGAAATGAATTGAGATTTGTAAGTTTTAAAATTTAAATTTTTAATGAGAAAATTTGAACAAATCAAACTAATATCATTTTTAATGCAATCGTACACATGATTGAAGATAACAATGAAATTTACCTTTAAATAAAACAATAAATTTAAGTTTTTTTTTTTGGTATTTAAAGAGGGCTAACGCCCAAAATTAAGTTTTCTTACTCTCTTTAATCTGTTGTTGTTAAGGAACACACTACAATTTCTAGCTATGATTGTTGTCTACTATAAACAGAGCAAAATATGGCTTGTTGTGAACCTTGTTCGAACCACTTGAATTGATTGAATAAAGAAATGTCAAACCATGAAGCCACCTTCATCTTAATTATGATAACACATTGAAAAATAAAGCAAAAATAAAATAGGAGACAAAAATTAATATGTAAGGTGGGGTAAAAGATCTTATCAACATGGATGTTTTTGTCCAACAAAATCTAAAGTCTCTTCTTTTGTAGGACCCACAAAAGATTTGGTGTCACACAACTTCCCTTTATATAACATCGCCATGCCCTTCCTATAGTCCACCTTTCTCCTCTCTAAACTTTTTTTTTCTCCTTTCAAACCCTATTATAATCAGCTATCCTATTTCACATTGGAACAAATAACTTGCAATTTTTCTTCACTTTTGTTTCCAAATATTAATTTAAGGAAATTTAAGCAATTCAAATCAAACATTGAGCTATAATCTTCTAGGAACATGAAAGATGGTGGGAGAAAACAAGGTGCAATGTCACCATGTGCTGCATGCAAACTTCTACGAAGGAGATGTGCTAAAAATTGTGTCTTTGCTCCATATTTTCCAGCTGATCAACCTCACAAGTTTGGTAGTGTCCACAAGGTTTTTGGAGCTAGCAATGTGAACAAAATGTTACAGGTTCAAATTAAATTCATGCACCTAATTATCTTTCCTATATGTCATCCTCACCATGATATATACCAATCGTTTTCATGAGAATTTTGTGGTAGAATATTTTATGACCAATTCAATATTTGTTATTTAATAAGTTGGATTTTATGCGTGCACTCAAATATAAAACTAATATATTTGATAACTATAGTGGAAAAAGTTAGAGGTCCTCGTAAGCATAATTCAGTTGACAGAAATATAGATATATATAATATGAAGGGACTAAACACTAGTAGTTCTACTTCACCTAAAGATAAAATTCTAGTTATCAAACTACTTGACTAAAAAAAATAGTGGAAAAAGTTAGAGTGAATAATAGGTGTTGAGTACCTACTTAAAATAACAAAATCATTTCAAAAAGTTGTTTTTTACTATTTTTCAAACTCTCATTTCATGCATTCACCATTTCTTCTCATACAACAAGTATTTTTTAAAATTTAAATATATCAAATAAGAATTAATTTTATATGATAGAATACAAAAAAAATAAAAGTATCTCATATGATTTAAGAAATTTTAGTTGGATTAAACTAGTAGTTAAATACCAAAAATTTACTTGACAAGTTTATAAACATTTCAAAATAAGTTTGGAAAGTTACTGACTAATACATGAAGAAATTTTATGATATGAGTGATGAATCAAATATATATAACAAGTTTGAGTTGTAAAATTTCTCTCGTGATTTGATTTAAATAATTAATTAGCTTAATAATCACCATTTCATCTGTTATAAGAAAAAAATAACAGCAAAATATTTATATATTAAAGAAAAATGAGTACGACGAGTGTTTTTGTTTGTGACAAAAATATATACAAAGAATATTTTTTTATAGACGAAATTACAAATAATTGAAAATTGATAAACATAAAGTGGAGGAGTGTTCGAGTCCCGATAATGGCCATCCCATCAGTTATAAGTTAGGATTTGTAAACTGCGTAAAATACTTTCCTAATAAAAAGAAATTACAAATAAAACAAAGTATAAAAGTTAGAGAGTTCAATATCCATAAAAATAATTTTTTTTTTTTTAAACGGTAAAATTTTATTAATCGACAAATTCATTAAACAAGAAATATAAGAAATTGTCGAATTATACAAAGAAAGATAAGATGATGAAAACACTTTAACCAATAAAAAAGTACATCAAATACAACATTTCAATCCACTCTTTATAATACACCAATTAAAATTCAACAATGACTTAATAACGTCCTACTCCAACTCTAACATGAAACCAAAATAATATTATTGTAGATCCAAGAGGTGTGACTGCACCCCTCACATAGGAGTGCCACACCACCATTGTTGAGCACAATATAAAATAACTAGAATGAATATATTATTAAAATATATTATTTATTTGATCAAAACTAAATCTAAGGATTTCCATACAATTATCCCATGCAATGACTGCATGAGTGCAGCATGCTTTGACTGCTTGGAATCCAGATCCATCAGAAATAACAACAGACTAAGTAAGAGAAAGAGGTACCACACTCGTCATACTCATATAAAAGTTTGTTGTGTGTCAATGACAACAACATGACAGGTTCAAATTCAATTCACGCATGCCCCTCTTTCCTATCTGGCTCATGTCCTCTCATGATATATATCATCCCAATTAGTTTTCATGATAATTTTGTGTAGAATATATTTTTATGACCAATTCAACATTAGTTATCAAACAAATTGAATTTTATACGTGCACATAAATATAAATCCAGTATAGGAGTATTTGATAATTATAGTAGTAATTTTTTTTCTTTTATAAGTTAGAGTGGACAATTAATAAACGCGAATGAATACAAGGTGTTGAGTAACTAATTACTTAATTATAGTAACTGTTTTTTTCTTTTTCTTCTTCATAAGAAATAAGAAAATAAGTTTAGAAACTTCTTGTTCAATATATAAAAGTGACACGATTCATAATTTCTCTTTCTTGTAATCTTAGATCATTGATACGTTGTTTCTTCTTGTTAGTCTCCTGGTCTCTCAAATAGGTACTACTCCTCTAAGATAAAAACAATACTATAGATAGAAAAATATTTTATATCCAACTACTCCCCTAATATCAAGTTTGAGTTTCTATATAGAGTTTTATTTAGCAACAACCTAATTATATATACAAAACATAATATATAAGGGTACTCCAACCTAATACGATTGCAAGTATTACAAAGATAATAACCCCTTTCATAGCACTCTAATAGCAATTGAGATCCTCTTCATTTTTTACTCTTTTAGTTTTGATTTTCTCTCTTTTTCTATAATTTTATAAATGAGTTAAAATTTTATTAGTTTACACATCTTAAAATATTAAAAAACTTTTGTAATAGAAAAAAATGAATATCATAAAAAATAGAGAGTATTCTTATTCGACTAGTAGATCAACACACCACCAAAAAAAAAGAGACTAGTAGATCAAACACACCATTTATAGAACAAACAAGATCTCCTATTTGACTTTACCAAGAATTGTTTAATTTGTTTAACTATAATATGTTTATACTTTATACCAACTAAAATACATTTAGTCCTCTCCATTTTAAAAAATCAAAAATCATTCCAAAGCTGTCAAATAGCCCAATTAACACAACAAAATGGCAAATACAAATCTTGCCCTTTCTAACTATTCGCAGGTCAAAAAAAAAAAAAAAAAAAAAACAATTCACTTAGGTGCCTGTGTCAAAAAAAAAAAAAAAAACTATTTGCTTAGGTGCCAAGAAAACAAACACACAAAATATTTTCGGTTCATCGGTGTAGATTGATCCGTGAATTCGTTGACCCAACACAATTTAGTCAATTAATTATCTGAATCTGTTCATTTGTAGGTAGAATTCAATCTAATCTGCTCTATATCCACATATTATTATTATTTTAAGAAAATTATTATTGTTATTATTATTTTTAAATAAAAAATCATAGTTGAATAGAATTGACAGGTCTCTTGTGTTATTCTTATCACTAGTTTTCCAAACTTTCTCAATTCCTTAATCATTTAAATCTCAATCCTTTAAACCCTTCAATGATTCATCTTCTTCTACCACAGCTGCCTTTAATCCATAAGTTCCAATTTCATGAATGATATGACTATAAATGAATTTAAGTAATAGAAATGTGTCACTAAATGTACTTTTTCTATAAAAAAAAAATACTTTTAATTTTATGAACAACTTACAAACTCAACGCAACCTATTAATAAAAAGGTTAATTCAGTTCGAATTTGGTAGTAAACATGAAGTTGATGATGAACCAAACCAATAAATATTAAATGAATTGGGTAAGGATTAGACCAAATCCAGTCTAAACTCAACCCATGTGCACCCTTAATAACAAGATGATCAAGTTTCGATACATGACTATCCCAACCAACACTTTATTATTATTCAAATAAAACTGACTCTTTAAGCAGAAAAGAAGTGATCGAGGAGCATATAAGCTGAGCTAACTGAAAATATACCTCGATTATATAGTTCATTATAATTCCAATCTAAAAATATATATATTTAGTTCATTATAGTAAATTCTTGTTGCATTTTTTGTGAAAAATATTGAAGCTTCTACCTAAGGCAGTTACTTGTGATACAAGCTATCAAGCTTAACCAATTAATTGAGTTTGTTATAGATTCAGTTAATGTTAGTTAGGCTTATAACTGATTGTAACCGCCTTTCTTGGTTAGTTTAGAGTATGAAACTAATTGTATATAAGTGTGATAGTTCACATTGTGTAATCCAAGTTTTGTGAGCAATAATGCAAAATTACTCTTTCTCTTTTTTCTCTTCTCTTTCTCTGCAATTTCATACAATGGTTCAAGCTTTGAGCTTCATCAATGGTGGCTCAACTTGATTTTTCACATGGTATCATCGACCTGTGATTAGACCCATCAATCTTCCGCTCCAATCTTTGCTCACAACTTCGTTTTTCTCAGTTTCTTCACATTCTTTCTGAATCTTCATCACTTCTTTGTTCTTTGATCTTTTTCTCATGGCTGATAACGAAAGCTCTGCTGGCAGCATCAATGGTGATCCACATCCTCATCATGTTCCTATCAACAAAGGGTATCAAAATGATATTCTCAGTCCCTATTTCATGCATCCAAATGAGAATCCCAGCAACATTCTTGCTACTCCTTTGTTATCGGGGCCAAACTATCATTCTTGGTCAAGATCTGTTACAGTTGCTCTCAGATCCAAACACAAGCTTCATTTCATCAATGGAGCCTTACCAAGACCCTCAGATGATGACAGAGACTCAATAGCTTGGGATAGATGTAATACAATGATTATCTCTTGGCTCAGCAACTCTGTGGAGCCTGAAATCTCACAGAGCATCTTGTGGATGGATACAGCTGCAGAAATTTGGAAGGAGCTCAAAGACAGATTTTATCAAGGTGATGTATTCAGAATCTCAGATTTACAAGAAGAAATTTACACCTTGAAGCAAGGTGATAGTACTGTATCTTCTTACTACACTAGAATGAAGAAACTTTGGCAAGAATTAGACAATTTTAGGCCTATCCCTCACAGTACTTGCACAGAAGAATGCAAAGCTATTGCAAAGATGTGTGAATATAGGGATAGTGACCAAGTCATAAGGTTTCTTAAAGGTCTTAATGATCAATACACTGCTGTTAGGTCACAAATCATGCTCATGGATCCATTACCAAATATTGGTAAAGTCTATTCTTTGCTTGTTCAGCAAGAAAGACAATCTTTGCTCAACATTGATGAATCAAAGATTCTAGCTGCTACCAATTATCCTTCCTCAGGAAGAGGTTCTTCATCTCAGAAAGGAAGGGGTGATAGAAGTGGTAGACCTGGTGCAGGCAGAGGCAAAGGTAAAGGAAATAGACTTTGCACTCATTGTGGAATGACCAACCACACTATAGATATATGCTTCAAGAAGCATGGCTATCCTCCACACATGCAGCAGGGTGGAAATGGAAGTGCCAACAACTGTCATAATGAAGATGATGAAGAGGATACCAAATCTGTAGCATATGCTGAAGATCATTGTGAATCAGATAAAAGCTTGGTTTTTACTGCAGATCAACACAAGGCTTTGTTAGCTCTTCTACAAAAATCTAGCAGTTCAACATCTCATAGCATTAACCATATCACTACTCAGCCTACCCCAAATACAGGTATTCTATGTGCTATCCCTAACTCAAATAATCCTCAACACACTTTCATTTTAGACACAGGAGCTACAGATCATATCTGTCACTCCATAACTCTTTTTCAGTGCATGAAGAGAATTAACCCTGTCAATATCAAATTACCTAATGGAACTTTAGTTTCCACAAACCTAGCTGGTACTGTCATGTTTGATCAAAACCTGTATATTACCAATGTTTTATACTTTCCCAATTTCTCTTTCAATCTTATATCTGTCCCTCAACTTACTAAAACTTTGAACTGTTTTCTAACTTTTGATGGAAATAAATGCTTGATACAGGATTCAACATCTCAGAGGAAGATTGGTATAGCTGAGATATTTCATGGATTGTATGTGCTTACTCAACCTGTAGTTAGCCCTTTAGCTCCTCCCTCTGAAAAATGTATAAACATCACCTATAAGACCATCAATAGTTTAGATAAGTGTGATAGGGATAATGATTGTAACTTGTGGCACATGAGATTTGGCCACCCTTCTTTTGAAAAATTACATGAAATAAATAAAGTCTTTCCTTTTGTTCAATTTCAAAAATCTTCTGTACCTTGTGATACATGCTTCTATGCTAAACAGAAAAGGTTACCTTTTCCCTTAAGCAACAGTGTATCTGTCAATAATTTTGATTTACTTCACATGGATATATGGGGTCCATTATCCATTCCTTCCATCTCAGGTTTCAAATATTTTTTGACCATAGTTGATGACAAGAGCAGATTCACATGGATTTACTTAATGAAAATGAAATCTGAGACTGGCCTCTTAATTCAAAACTTTGTTAACATGGTTTTTACTCAATTCAATGTGAAAGTTAAATGTATTAGAAGTGACAATGGCAATGAATTTAACCTTGTCAATTTTTATCATAAAAATGGTATTGAACATCAAAATTCCTGTGTTGCTACTCCACAACAAAATGGGATTGTGGAGAGAAAACATCAACACCTTTTGGCAGTGACTAGAGCTTTGATGTTTCAATCAAATTTGCCTAAAGTTTTCTGGGCACATGCCATTAGTCACTCTGTGCACATTATAAATAGATTGCCTACCCCTTACTTGTCTAACAAGTCACCTTTTCAAATCTTATACAATACTCTTCCTGATATCAGCAATCTTAAAGTTTTTGGTGCTTTGTGTTTTGCCACCACTTTGCCTTCTCACAGAAGAAAGCTTGATTCTAGATCAAGGAAGTGCATACACTTAGGTTTTAAGTCAGGTGTCAAAGGTTTTGTGCTGTTTGATTTAAAATCTAGAGAAATCTTCATCTCTAGAGATGTTATTTTCTTTGAAAATTTGTTCCCTTACCAAAATTCTAACAAAACCAGTGTTGAATCTCACACCAGTTACAATCACCATTCCTCTACCACTTATGATGACAGTTTTCTCAATTATCCAACTTCTGTCATCACCCCTGGCACAACTTCCACATTTCATCATCCAACAACTTCTGTACCTAACAATTCTACCACTCAATCCAAAAATGATTTTACCAATCATTCCAATACAACACCTTTACAAAATAATTCCAACCCAAATATGGAGCCTAACACCTATGATAATGAACCTATACCCAACACTCACAACCTACCTTCATTACCTGCCAATTCTAATTCTTCTAATTCTTCATCATCCATCATTCCATTAAGAAAGTCTAATAGACTAACCAAACCTCCCACACACCTTAAAGACTATCATTGCTACCTGTTAAGCAATACAATTCATAATTCAGATCATGCTATTTCCAATTCCTCCTCTGACTGTAAGTATCCTATCTCTTCTTTTATTTCTTATCAAAATATCTCTTCTGCACATAACCATTATATTTTCAATTTATCCAACATTACTGAGCCCACATGCTATGAGAATGCTGTCTGTGATGATAATTGGAAATTGGCTATCAAAACTGAGTTAGATGCTTTGGTAAGAAACAAGACTTGGACTCTGGTTCCTTTGCCTCCTCAGAAACATGCTATAGGTTGTAAATGGGTGTTCAAACTCAAATTACACTCTAATGGTTCTATAGAAAGATACAAAGCTAGATTGGTTGCAAAAGGCTATACTCAAACTGAAGGGATAGACTATATGGAGACTTTCAGTCCTGTTGTAAAGATGACAACCATTAGAGTTTTACTAGCTATTGCAGCTGTTCAACAATGGCCTTTATACCAGCTTGATGTTAATACTGCTTTTCTTCATGGGGATTTGAATGAAGAAGTTTACATGCAGCCTCCTCCTGGTCTGCACCTTTCTTCTTCCAACCTTGTGTGTAAGCTTCAGAGATCTTTGTATGGCCTCAAGCAGGCAAGCAGGCAATGGAATACTAAACTCACTGATACTCTTACATCATCTGGCTACATACAGTCAAAATCAGATTACTCACTCTTCACAAAACAAAGATCTTCAGGCTTCACAGTAATACTCGTGTATGTAGATGATCTTGTTTTAGGAGGGACTGACACTGATGAGATATCTCAAATCAAGGTTTTATTAGACACTAAGTTCAGCATTAAAGACTTAGGTGTTCTCAAATATTTCCTGGGTTTTGAGGTAGCTAGAACTAAAGCTGGCATTTCCTTATGTCAAAGGAAGTATACTTTGGACTTGATCACAGATGCAGGCTTACTTGGCTCAAAGCCTTGCTCTACACCAATGCAACCACAGCTGCAACTACATAAATCATCTGGTGAACTCATTTCTGATCCCACAGCCTATAGAAGACTTATTGGGAGATTACTCTATCTCACACACACCAGGCCAGACATTGCTTACACTGTAAGCAAGCTCAGTCAATTCTTAGATTCACCTACCACTGAACATATGCTGGCAGCTTTACATGTCCTGAGATATTTGAAGCAATGCCTAGGTCAAGGATTATTCTACAGTTCAGGCTCATCCCTTAGCTTGAAGGGTTTCTCTGACTCTGATTGGGGATCTTGCCCTGACACCAGAAAATCAACTACAGGCTTATGTTTTTTCCTTGGCAATTCTCTGGTAAGTTGGAAAAGTAAGAAACAAAATGTGGTTTCAAGGTCTTCTTCTGAGGCAGAATATAGAGCCTTGGCTCAGGCAACTTGTGAGGCTCAATGGTTAGCTTATCTGTTGAAGGATTTGAAGATACAGCATCCTTCACCTATCATCTTATATTGTGACAACAACTCTGCATTACACATAGCAGCCAACCCTGTATTTCATGAGAGAACCAAGCATATAGAGATTGACTGCCATGTTGTAAGGGATAAGTTACAAGCTGGCCTCATCCATCTCCTACCTGTTCCATCAAAAGAGCAAGTAGCAGATATCCTAACTAAGTCTTTGCATCCAGGACCTTTCAATGCCTTGCAGAGCAAGTTAGGGATGATAAACATCTTTTCCAACTTAAGAGGGGCTGTGAAAAATATTGAAGCTTCTACCTAAGGCAGTTACTTGTGATACAAGCTATCAAGCTTAACCAATTAATTGAGTTTGTTATAGATTCAGTTAATGTTAGTTAGGCTTATAACTGATTGTAACCGCCTTTCTTGGTTAGTTTAGAGTATGAAACTAATTGTATATAAGTGTGATAGTTCACATTGTGTAATCCAAGTTTTGTGAGCAATAATGCAAAATTACTCTTTCTCTTTTTTCTCTTCTCTTTCTCTGCAATTTCATACAATGGTTCAAGCTTTGAGCTTCATCAATGGTGGCTCAACTTGATTTTTCACATTTTTAAATTGAAATATTCAAGAAAAGCTAAAAGGAAAGATTTTATTTGATTTTCCCATATTAATTTCTGTTATAGTGGTTAATTAGTTACGGTTGATGAATATTGGTCCTACACATCTCACTTTTAATATGAACTCTTAATCATCTTTATTAAAGAAAAGTATTAACCAAGAACATAGATAGATGATTCCTTAGCACATAAAAGAACAAAGGGATCATATGCATATAAATTGCCTTTACTATACATGAAGTGAAACCACACTAAATTAATGTGAAGAGGATAAAGAAAAAAATTAAAAGATATATTGTTAGCTACATCATTACTGGTGGTTATATGTAACCAATTTGTTCAACATAATATTTCTCTTTATGACCACCGCATGCATGGCTTTACATCTTGGACTCCTTGTGTAATGATATCTATAGGTTGAAAAAAAATTGAGGAAATAAAGTGGGCTTTTAGATCATTAGATTATAAATATAAAGCAACATTTAAATTGAAAAGAAATGAAAAAAAGTTGATTGATGGTTGAGATGTAAAAATTAAAAAAAAAATTGAGAAAAAATAAATTGAGAGGATCCATTCTCATCTATAGGTATAAAATAAAGTTTTAGAATTTATATTTGCTTAGCTTTTTCTTTTGTCTTTAAAATCAGGGTTACATTGATTGAGACATCTTAGTAATATGTCCAAAAGTGATGTTGATTCCTAGATAACGATTTTTCATCTTGCAAAATACGGTAGAATAGAAAAAATTATCTTGTTTCTTTTTTTAAAAGATTATAATAGGCAACAAAATCATCTTGTAAGCATGATACACTGATGACGTATATATTTAGTCCTTACTTTCCTATTATTTTAGGTTTTCCTTTTTTAAAAAAAAAAATAGAAATAGTCTTTGGTCAACTCTATACAATAACTCCATCCTCCCCTTTACCAAAATAAAAAAAAAAAACCTCCATCCTCCCCTTTTCCAAAATATATAACCAACTGCAGCATTCACTTTATCATCTCATTTTGACTATGCATTAAAACTTTTTATACTTTCTATCCACAACTTCTTTAAAATCCCTAGAGATAGTCTATACATCTTATGTAACAAAAAAAAAAGTCTATACATCTTAAAAAAATCTTAAACAGTTTTCTATTGAGGTGAAGCTTCATACAACTCTACATTTAAAATACCGATAACAATATTTCAATGATGATCAAACATAAGTATTGTCAAAATGGCAGTTTGTCAAAACATAAGCATAATCAAAATCGCAGTTTTTGACATCATATAACATAAGTATACATTATTGAAGATCAAAACATAGTTAAAATTGTAATTTTTTCAAAAGCTTGTATTTCAAAAATGATTTTTATGAAAATCTATTTGAAATGGTTTTAAAATTAAGTGATTTTTTGAAATTTTGATATCCAAAAATGTTTCAATAAAATAATGAAATACTAAAATAACATTTTAAGAATAATTATTCAAATCAAATTTTCATCTGAAGTTTTTATGAAAAGTTTCTTTGTAATTTTTTTTACACAAAATTATAATATACTAAAAGAATCTATTTTATAAAAAGATATAATAAACATGCCCTATATAGTTTTATACCATAATAAATCGTAGTCGTTGATTTTATTAGATCGGACAGTTCATATTTAAAATCTCAATTTTACACTGTGAAAAGATGTTAATCATCTATTCAAAATCGGACGACCCGAATCAAGTACGTACAGTGTCTTGTTGTCACTGCGGCAAATCGGATTCCTCCAACTTTGATTGACTTTGTGAGTTTAAGGTTTTTTATCTACATAGAATCTGGTTCCCATAATTTGATATTTACTTATCGTTTTATGTGACACATTTTTTTAATATTCCTTTCCTCCAATGAATATTGCACCATGATGTAAGAAATTATGTAGTTATACCCTAATTTTGTGATGATAATTGGCTTAATATTATTAGTAGTTTTAATAGTTTGGTCAAATTGGCAGGAATTACCAGAGCATCAACGAAGTGATGCAGTTAGTTCAATGGTATATGAAGCAAATGCAAGAGTAAGGGACCCTGTTTATGGATGTGTAGGAGCCATAACTTCTCTACAGCAACAAGTTGATGTTCTTCAAACTCAATTAGCACAAGCACAAGCAGAGGTTGTGCACATGAAAATGCACCGATTCTCATCACCAAATCAGCACCAACCAACATATTTTCCTACTCCTGCTGCCTCCAATTCATCACCATCTTCACACATGAACATTGACCAATCCTTATGGTCATACTAGCTAGCTAGATCAATTATATCTTATTTTATCTTATCTTATCTTATATACCTAGTAGTGAAATATTACAATGTCTAGAGCGGGAAATATCACATGTGATCAGTGGTAGATTGACACTTATAAATTAACGACTCTGAGTTGCGGTCTCAATTGTGAGAAGAGTTAATATTATGAGTTTCTACTTATGAAGAGTATCGATATTTATGTTAGTCTACCGAAAATCATATGAGACTTTCACGTCTTAAAAGTCACTTGGGAATATGTTGTTAACCATATACTTATTTTCTTAGTATATATCTTGGACTTGCATGCTTAACTGTCAATCATATTAGTAATTTAATTTTATTACTTGAAGGACATCAATATATCTCTCTATATTATCTAGAGATATTGATGGTTAGTTAGTAAGCTATCTAGATATGTAAATGTTTAAATTTGTAATGATGATCAGAGTAATATAAACATATCGTTTATATTATAAATGTTTTATGTTTTTTTTTATCTAAAAAGAAGATTGTATTAACTTTTCTTCGTGCATGTGTCCATGATCCATAAGCTGGGATCAACAAAAACTGAAAGGGGGCTTCTTTTCTTTTTGAAAAGGCCAAGAGAAATATATTAATTAAGTGAGTACAGCAGATGCAACTTTCTCCCTATTATGCCAAAACAGAACGCATCCAAGACAGACTAATAGATAAATACTTCCTAACCAAAAGCCCAGGTTCAGAACCAAAATATGAAGAATATGCTCCTATATACCGAATCAGACCTTTAAACGAATAACAACACAGCGAATGCGAACCACTCAGGATCACTGCCCGTGTCACAAATAAGCCCCGGAAATTCAAAGAGAATGATAAAATGAACCTCAATTCAAGTTTTCTACACGTAGCCGTGCGGACACAGATTTTAGAGATACGGCCGAGTTGATGCTGAAACTCTGCGCACCAACACGGTAAGGCCTGATCATGCTCGCCTGTCAACAAGCAATTAGTCGCCACTATGAACCTGCACACAAACCAAATCTGCAGCACTATTATATCAATATCGCCCATCACCCGAAAGATTCTAAGCAGATTGTTGGCGATGTAATCCACTGTGAGATAGCCTAATTGAAGCTTCTTGATTTTACTCAGCCAATTACATGATAATAACTTGGGATTTTCTGCAATTACTGTAACTAAAGTGGTTTTATCTTGAAAAATCTTCATGTTCCAAGCTTTCCATATACACGCAAACCATATAGTTCGAAGACCATATTCTGTGCCTTTCTTCACTTGAATTATTTCGGTACATACGTTAAAATACTGCAATCGGTATGCATAACCGAATTCACCCCTAGCCACCTGTAAATTTGCATTTAGACAGACTTCATATGCATTATGACATTCAAAGAAGATATGAGATGTTGAAAAGGCAGCTTCTTATACTCTCTCCGTCCCAAAAAAATTGAGTCAGTTTGACTAAGTATACTATTCATATATCTTGTTTTGACCTTATTTTTCTACTAATAAATAAAAATAAATATTAACATATAAGATCTTGTTGGATTCATCTCAATCAGTATTTTCAAAATATCAAATTTTTATAATTTTTACTATTATACAATTAAAAATATTAATCGTCAAAATTATGAATCGACATGCGTGCAGAAGTCAACCAACTCAGCCTTTTTAGGACGGAGAAAGTAATAGTACACACAATAGTACCCTTCTCTAATGCTATTAAAAAAATTTGCCCTTCTTTGATGTGATTTGACCAACACATACATAATAGATACCCTCTACATATTCAGCAAAATTAGGAAACTTTATCCCCAGACCTGGTTTGACGTGATTCAATTTCAAACAAAATGCATATAAAATTGAATGAGAAAAGTTTTAGATTAAGTTACCTTTGCATTGATCTTCAGGTGATGTCTGTAGAATTTCTTAATGCTTTAATTGTGAGTTGAAAATATGATTTTCGTGAAAATGGTGGTTATTGGAAAGGGGTGTAGCCACCAAGAGATGAGATGGTGCAGCTGCACCCCCTGGAATTTACTAGTTAAACTTATATGTCTTATGTTGTTACTATTTTGTACCCCCTGAATTTAAAACTTTGCACCACAAAAAATTCTCTTACTTCAAGAGTTCAACGACAAGATTTTTATCATCTTTTCTCTTTGTTTAGTATGTAATCAATCAATATTTACTTCCTCCAGTATCATATATTACTTGGTTCAAAATTAGAATTTCAAAGTTACATGGATTTATGCGTTTTAGTAGTATTTGTAATTTTATTTACATATACAAAAAAAATAAATTACACCCCCTACTCAGGATTTTAGATCTGCCATTTGGAAGGGTTTGAAGTTGAGGTAAAATAAATTGGTGGAGAAGGAAAGTGTTTATACCCGAAGGTTATTTCCTATGTTTATAGATATCATTTGCTATTTAAATAGCGATATGTTCCAACTATACATCACAATTTCACTACATAAGTAGTGGATGCTAAAAAATTTCAAAAAAATTCAGGGGGTTTCTTCCTTTATGGGGAGCGTGAAATCTTAAAATCTTGTTGAATTGATTTTTTTTTTTTTTTCATTTGCTACTTATCTAGAAAATAAAGTTTGTCACCTAAATACTAGGAACATTTGAGAGAATAGGAGGAGAGAAAGAGAAAGAATGAGAAAATTTGTGAAGGAGAAAAATACTCCCATGGATCCAGTGTGTGCAAGCTCATGCTCTTACAATGCTCCTGCACATTCCTGGTTCTTTAATCTTTGATTAGATGGTTCTTATATCATCAGTCTGTGATTAAATCAGGGGCGTCCAATTATATCATACGGCCCTGATTCACCCTTTTGTTTTTTACTGTGAGACTAATTTTTCTTTGCAGGTTTGAGCTTGAGATTAGGCCTTGAATTTTGTCAATCCACCCTATAATTTGTTTTATTGCTTATTAGGACTTAGTTTATTTTTATTGCATTTTTTATTATTTTTGCATCATTATTTTATTTTATTATATCATTGAGAATTAGAATGTATTTAGGAATAAATAAAAAATTGCATTGCATGCATATTTATTTATCGCTTTATGTCAAAAAATGAAAATAGTAAAAAAAATAATAGCATAGTAAATAAATATGCTACTATTTTTTTAGTATTTTCATTTTTTGAGATAAAGCGATAAATAAATATGCATGCAATGCAATTTCTCATTTATATTTACATTATTCCTAAATAAATTCTAATTCTCAATGATATAATAAAATAGAATAATGATGCAAAAATAAAGAAAAATGCAATAAAAATAAACTAAACAATAAAACAAAAAAATTCAGGGCCTAAGCCCAAGCTCAAACCTGCAAAGAAAAATTAGTCTCACGGTTAAAAACAAAGGGGTAAATCAGGCCGTCTAATCTAATCGGACGCCACTGATTTAATCACAGGCTGATGGTAAAAGGACCCATCTGATCAAAGATCAGAGATCCAGGAATGCGCAGGAGCATTGTAAGAGCGTGAGCTTGCACACACAGGATCCAAAGGAGTATAAATACTCCCTCTTTCACAAATTTTCTCATTCTTCAAAATCACTTCTCTCTCTACTCCGCAATTCTTTCTCTCCTCCCACTCTCTCAAATGTTCATGATTTTTCAAGAACATTCAAATGTTCCTAGTTTTTTCCAGAAAACCGGTGAATTTTCCGGTGGTGGTACGGCAGCCGTCACGGCGGCGGCACCATCGGAAAACAAAAAAAAATTGTTTTTTAAAAAAACTTATTTTTTGCAAATAAAACACGAAAATCCCTAGATCTAAACTTTTATTTTCGGGAAACAAAAATGAAAAGAAACAAATTTTCTACCTTTCCCTTGAGTTTCAGTTTCGGTTGGAATCTGTTTGTTTCTGGGTTCGGTTTGGCTTCGAGTTTATGGGTGAGATTTCGAATTTGGCTTTTGTTTTGTGGTTGACAAAATGTCTCTTGGGAGGATTAGAGATAAGATACTTGACATAGTGCGCAAAATTTTTAAAACTTTATGTAAGTAGAGCGCAGAAATTATAAACCTATTTATATGTAGCGCGTAAAAGTTAGTTAAATTCGAAACATTAACATTTAATTAAGAGTTCAATCACCCGTTATAAATATTTATTTAGAAGAGCCATTAGATGTTATAGAAAGGTTTACGATACATCTTTATAGATTAAAATAAGACATTCTTAGGTCAAGAGAAGTAGTAGTATTTTGTTAAACACACTACAAAACCCTATGGAGACCCATCAATTTTTATTAAGTTAGTACACTTGTACACCATAAAATTGACCATGTTATAGTGGTAATTGAACACTCTTAACTTAATAGATTCTTTCAAGTTGCGAGGTAGAAGAGATTTAGGGTGGTTAAAAGTCTATCATATTAGTGCTATATGTTAACTTTTGTTGTAAAAATGCAAATTGTTGGTCATTATTTTCATTCATCCAAGTTAACAATTTTTTTTTTTTACACATTGTGTTGCTTTCAAGCAAGAAAGTTCCACCAAGATTAAATTGCAATGTAGAGGTCATCTCTGCCTCAAACAACTCAATTATTGTTGCTTCTTTTACTGCAAAACAGTTGCCATGTTCATCTCTCTTTGTGGAACTTAATAGATTCTTTCAAGTTGCGAGGTAGAAGAGATTTAGGGTGGTTAAAAGTCTATCATATTAGTGCTATATGTTAACTTTTGTTGTAAAAATGCAAATTGTTGGTCATTATTTTCATTCATCCAAGTTAACAATTTTTTTTTTTACACATTGTGTTGCTTTCAAGCAAGAAAGTTCCACCAAGATTAAATTGCAATGTAGAGGTCATCTCTGCCTCAAACAACTCAATTATTGTTGCTTCTTTTACTGCAAAACAGTTGCCATGTTCATCTCTCTTTGGATTGTTATTGATGTGAACATAAATCGGTCATTAGCAAATAATAGGCAAAAACATATCAATATAAAAGATTTTATCCAATCATTCAATACTCAACGTAAAGTCTAAAGTGACATTTGGAATATTATCTCTAGCAAAACAACCATACGAACTTAACCAAACATCAATCATAAAATTTCATTTAATGGGAAGTGTAAAAAACAAATAGGGTTTTAATTTTTTTGTTAAGCGTAAAACTGTAATTTTAAAAAATATTGGGACAAAACTATAATTTTAAAAAAAATAGAAGCAAATTTGAAATTTTTAAAAAAATTAGGATTCAAAATGCAATTTATAAAAGTAAAGAGGTCAAAACGGAAATAATAAAAGTGTGGGGTGTAAATGTAAATATATAAAGTACAGGGGTAAAACTGTAATTTTATAGTCTGTTGCTGATGTGGCTGGAGTGGCATGGCGGATGATGTGGATGTTGAGGTGTAAACGGTGACGTGGTTATATGGTACACGTGGCAGACAATGAATGGATGACATGGGTTAGATGATGTCATGATGACATCATCGATGACATAAGGTAGTAGGGTTTTGGAAGAGGCATTAGGTTTTACCCCATCCAACCTTTTTTATATTGTAAGATTTTCTCATTCTTCAAATTCTTTCTGTTTCTCTCCTCCCACTCTCTCAAATGTTCATGACTCTTCAAGAAAATTCAAATGTTCCTAGTTTTTTCCAGAAAACGAGTGAGTTTTCCGGTGGTGGTACGGCGGCCGTCACGGCGGCGCCACTACCGCAAAACAAAAAAAATATTTGCTTTTTAAAAAAACTTATTTTTGCAAATAACACACGAAAATCCCTAGATTTAAACTTTTATTTTCGGAAAACAAAATGAAAAGAAACAAATTTTCTACCTTTCCCTTGAGTTTCAGTTTCGGTTGGAATCTGTTTGTTTCTGGGTTCGGTTTGGCTTCGAGTTTATGGGTGAGATTTCGAATTTGGCTTTTGTTTTGTGGTTGACAAAATTTGGGTTTGAATCGGTTAATGGGTTTGTGGATTGGTGATGGATTTTGATTAGTTTTGAGATGGAGAGATTTTGTTCTATGATGTGGGAATCAATGGTTTTTTGTGGTCTTTGAGATGTTATAAGTTGGTGGTTTGATTTCAAATTTTGAAGTGGAGCAATTTGGTTGTTTATGTTTGCAGCCAAGGAAATGTTTGCTCTGTGAAACTTTGCTCCCCCTTGATGTGTTGATCCGTCCCCTTCTTATGTATTTTTTGCAAAAAGTCAATTGGGAAACAAATTGATGAGTCTTCAAAGCTATTTCCAATTTGGTTATTTTTCTGATTCTGTGTTTGACCGTATCATGGGCGTAATGGAGGAGCTGAGCGCCCACATACATCCCACTCATGTCATGTGTGTGGTATAAATAGGTTCCACATAATATTTTATATTATTTTATACTTTTCAACTATTTAAACCACCCAATTATATATCCTAAATATCCATACCACTCATTTAAAACTCTAACATAGGCCCACAAAATTCACTTTCTCAATTATTTGAATACAAAATTGTTTTTTAAAAAAAAAAAAAAGAAAAGCAATGAATTGCTAGTTTGCTACGTATCCATTCTTGACACCGCTTCCATTTATTACCACGCTGCTTTTCTATAAACATTCATGCCACTCTGACAGCATGGTAATACATGGCATATACCACTCATTTTTTTCAACCGATGTTTGTGCTCTAACTGTGATTGTGGCTGACCGGAGCGTGTAACTTGGATTGGACCAAATGACCTTTTTGTTGTTTTTTAATTAATGAAAAGGAAAAATAATAAAAATCAAGGTAATTAAAACCGGACCGAACATTGAACCGGTGTAGTTAGAGGTTCGAGGTTTAAAGGTTTGACCGGGGTTCAACCGGATTTAATTAAATAAGATTTTTTTATTATTTTATTATAATAATTCTAGTTAAAAGGAGGTAGTAAATGATTAAGCAAAATAAATATAGAATAAGACTTTCCTTCTTTTCCACAGACTGGACTAATATTGCTATGGGCTCTTTTAACAAGCCTAATTTATCAACCCACCAGTAAGGTCAATATTTATAAAGTAAACCCTAATTTACGTTATAGTTATAGCATCTTGAAAAAATTGTGAAGATACAACCAGGGGTGGCCGCCCTCATCATGCTCTCCATATATCTCTCTCTGATACTTCTATTCTTCTTCTTCTTCCACTTTTTATTTCTTTCATTTTACAAATTGATATCTTATAGTGTTAAAACAACAATACATCTTATAATTCCAAACACTTCAAAACTCATTTTTATCCGGTCTAATGTAATAGCGGTTTATAGGGTCGACCGAACCGGATGAAGGTCCGGTTCACGGTTAAACCGGCTGGTTCGGTCCGGTTTTAATTACCATGATAAAAACAAAATTTTTTTAAAAAAAAAACTAAGATGGGGGCAGGTGCCCCTCTTAGGGTCCGTTTGGCCTGGCTTACTTTTGAACTTATGCAAACAGTTTATGCAATTTTTATGTATAATTGTAAGTTTTTCAAAGTAGTTTATGATAAAATTGCTTATAAAAATTTAATTTTCACAGTTTGAACTTATAAAATTGTATAAAACTTAATTTATATTGCATAAGCCGTTTGCATAAGCTCTAAAATAAGATAGGCCAAACGGACACTAATTTAAATCAAATAAAAATTAATGATAAAATAAAAATAAAACAGACTTAATTAAAAAAAACCTAAATGAGGTATTTTAAAATATTTTTTGCCGAAATTTCGTCAGAAACGACGAAATATTTTGGTTTAAAATATGAGTAAAAAAAAAGATATTGTTCAAAAAATGGGATATGATACTTGTCCGCGGAGTAACTGACCTCTATTCCACGGACATAAGTCCTCTAATCCTCTTGTCTGAATGCTACAGCATTCGCATAGAACTCCCCCACCCAAGTAATATTGCACTCTCCCAACATATCGTTGAAGGGCATTCGACCATATCCATCACAAATATCCCGTGCTCGCGGGAGTGCATTAAAAGCAGAAAAATCAATACCATTTTCCTGTACCATCCCATTGTTCTTAATGACATCTAAATGCTTCCTAACATCACTACTGAGGAAGCATGGGTGCTCGGCAGATGATGAAGCACCGGTAACTCTTGATCGTTTGGGTGCCATGATGAAAAAAGTGAATAAAAGTTTGATTTTTTTGAAAAAGTTTGAATTTTTATTGGTTAGATTGGTTTGTACAAGGTTTTAGAAAGTGTAGAAGAAGAAAAAAAAATAGAGGTTTTTCAGACTTTATATGAGTTTTGGAAGTTTTTGAGGTCGAGGGTAAATTTCGACAGAGTAAATGCATGAAAATTGAATGTTAAAAGTGAAAAAATGCTCCCCTTTAAATAGTCCACGATGCACTCATCGTAGTACGATGGGATCCATCGTACTATGATGACTTAACGTTGTTTTTGAAAAGTTTATGTTGCCATCGTAGTACGATGTGATATATCGTACTATGATGGGTGCCCGTTTTAGTTTTTGAAAATTATGGTTAAAAGGGTTTTTTGTCATTTCGTTCCACAAAAATTATTTTTGGTCTTTTTTGAAAAATGATGGATATTTTGGTACTTTTATTTTTCCTAAAAATTAAATTTAAAATGGGGAAAATTAAATAAAGCGATAAATTATGCCTTGGGTTGCCTCCCAAGCAGCGCTTATTTAGCGTCTCATTAACTTGACGCATTTCCTCCATTACAGATGATAGGTTCGCATGTTTCCTTTATGTGCTTCACTGTTCCGGTTTGAAGCACTTGCCATCTTCTCTATCAATATTTCACAATCCAGATCGTACCAGGTTTCATTTTACCATTTCCTCGACTGCCCCTGTTGACGACTTATTTTCCGGTGCAGCTTCATTGAGAATGGTTCTTTCACCCCAAACTTGGTTATTGTTGCATACCTTAAGCTTTGTTCTTCTGGGGTGATTTAAGGAAAACCAGCCCTTCGGATTTTGGACAGTACATTCCTGATGGCTTTTCTTTTCTCACATCATCTTCATTGACGGTTCCTTTCATCTTGAAACAATTTCTGTTATACAGTCTTTTATTCTTGAACAGTCTCTATCTTCTTACTTTGGCCCAATGATCCTTTGACCATTGCCCTTTCTGTTGGGATTTTAAGAGGGCTTTTTCAAAATTTTAATCCTCTTAGCGAAACAATCCCGATGAACGGATATTTATTAAACCATTAATCACAAATCAAATAACACAAAACTATAAGTTTATGTGTTTACCTCTTGAAGTGCAGTACCTTTTAAGCAGAAACGATTTCTGATCACGAGCAAAGCAACATAGCGATGCCTTTACTCAGTCCACACGAGCAGCTCCTTCAATCACAGTGCTAGCTTGAACTTGAATGAAGGCTTTAGAGAGAGAGTGGAGATGTGGTTTTAGTTTAGAAAACTAGGATTCTAAATTAGGTTAAATTTTGTTCTCTACACAAGAGTTCTATTTATAAAGTCTCTTGTGTGATCAGCTAGTCATACTTGCTCGTCCTTATCCTAATTTTCATCCCACTAAAATGCGCATAATTATCCGTTATAATTATTCCGTAATTATCTAACTACTAATAAATAAATCATATTTATTTACTTCATAATTATCCAATATAATTATTTCGTAGTTATCTAATCAATATTAAGTCCCACTTATTATCTTGATAATAAATCTTATTTATTTATCTTGTAAATAAGTCTAACTTGTTTATTTCTCTCATATATCTGTTCTATGTGTGTGACCCTTGTAGGTTCTCGTAACATTGGTAATAACATTAAATCATGTATTTAATAGTATAAACAACGGTTAGCATCTAGCAATACGCCGTTGTCACCCAAGTGACGAGAATGTCATGTGATCTGACGAAACATTTCCGTGATCACGAACTTGTGCGTAATTATCCTTTTGCCCTTTATATCTATGTTGAACACAAGACATAGATTGTGTCACCCTTGTATTGTTCAATATCTTATTTCTTGATCCCAGAATATACTGAGCAACGAATAAGCTCAATATCACATATTGACTTAGCTCGGCGTGGCCACGCATTTTATTAGTCATATTCCATCAAAAGGCCTATAGATATTACTCCCGTTATACAAGAGGGGCAAATCCCATCTAGGTCACTTATGTCTCTCAGCATGATTCGTGAAGTACCTATTAACAAACTTTATAATTATCCTATTACAGATAACGTTTGAATAGCAATAAAGTACTCGATTCCACATCTAAGGAACATAGTTGATTCAGGTCTAAGGGTGATATACACCATCATCACTATGAGAATAACTTATGACACTTTTCATAACATACTATGTAGTATTCTCATCATCGTAGGTCAATCCAGTATAAATATTACTCTTAATATTTATAGTTATGTATAGACTTAATATCTCCATATTATTGACCCGTGAGATGAGGTCATCAGTCTCAATACATAATAGTCTCTACGCTTTAATATTATCCCAATTCATATTAAAACTTGACTATGGATACTTTAAGAATAGTGTCCTTATGTTTAATGGGGTCTCACGGTTAAGTCATACTTAATGCTCCATTAAATAGACTAACTATTCTAGGAACTATATTATTTTGGAAAATAGACATAATAAAGAAATGCATTATTATATATATTAAATATATAAATCATAATCATGATACAAAAGAAAATTCTATCAAAATAGATTGGCTTTTAGGGCTTATTTCAACACTTTCTTTACAACATTCTCTTTTACGCTTTTGGCTTGATCTCCCGTTACCTTCTTGAGAGTCCTTTTGCGAGAGTGCTGACTTTCGTTGGTTGTTGCCAGCCCTTTGGTTCTTAGTGTCTTTAGGTATCTGTCTTACATGCACTTAACAAATACCTTAGTAGGACTGAAAGATATAGTAAACTATTTTTGGTGGGACAGGTGCCCCTTTCAAAAAACCCCGCCAAATAACTACATTTCTTGTAATGACATATGGTTAAAATAAAAGACACTTTTATGAATGTACGAGTACCAGATATGTGTCTCTCTACATATTTATAATGTTCAAGACCACAATTATTTGTAAAATACAAAAAACAACGCATTGTGTGCCTTTGATCCGTTAAGTAAACACGAGATAGAATAGGACAAGATAAAACAACACAACATGGTAGAATAGCACAAAACAAACTTTTATGATATTGAAATTTTTTTTTTCTTACATGATGTTTAGTTAATAAAATAGTATTTTTGTATTTTAGACAACTTGTAATTGGGACAAAAAATTATGCTGTGTTTTATTGAGGGAGAAAAAGTTTGTCCAGTCCCTGAAACAATTTTACAATCAAACACAGTACATTAGAGGTGTCCTATCCAATTCCTTATTTTTTAACAGATCAAATTTTCTATATTAGTTTAAAAAAAATATAATAAATAGTTCAATTTATCAATTTTCTATATTGACGTTCCTAATTACTCTACTACTTATGATCATATCATATCAACCTTTTTCATAGGTTTAATTGCAGTTTTGGTTTCCATATTTTTACTATTTTGTAGTTTTTTGATTCCCCTATTTTTAAAATTCGACAGTTTTGGTCCCCCTATCATAATTTCTTACTATAAATTGGCAATTTGATATGTTTTAAAAGACATGACTTATGAACTGGCGATGAGAAAATACTAACATCGATGAAATTGTAACAAAAATTCTTCATAAAGTTAATTTAAAACACATTCTCTCACCATATTTTAGACAAAATATATACTAGGGAAACCAAAACTACAATTAAGCCTTTTTTATAAGTTGACATAAATGCAATTTTATGATTTTGTCCTTTTATTTATCCCTCCTTGCTCACAAATTTCACTCTCCTATTTTAAATTTTACTCTCTAAATTTTATTTAATTTTAAATTTTATATCCATAAATGATGTTGTGAAATT
This sequence comes from Trifolium fragiferum, assembly GCA_954870985.1. Lineage (NCBI taxonomy): Eukaryota > Viridiplantae > Streptophyta > Magnoliopsida > Fabales > Fabaceae > Trifolium > Trifolium fragiferum. The sequence continues at coordinate 21,764,835 of OX940789.1, forward strand.
GTCATATAGATTAAGAGGTACATATCAAATGTGTTATAGTTTTCTCAATTAGAGTTGCTATAGTGAAGTTTTCAATTTATGTAGCTTAGAAATCTCATCAAAACTTTGATCTTCTTATTTAGTTCCAAGTAAATTTCCTTCACATTATGAAGTGATTAATTTCAACAAATAATGATAAAAATTGCAAGTCATATATGCTAATGCTATAGTCAATTTACTTAAGGATAAGTTTTCATACTCGATCCTGATAGTGTGCTGTTAGAGTAAAACTTGAAATATTATACAAATTGTTTTTTATGAAGTAAACGGACATGGCTAGAAGGTGAATGTTTTGCAATCAACTATTCTTTTATGAAGTAAATGTGAAGAAGATTTACTTCTTATTAGGTTTTGATGATGATAAACTTACATCACAAAAAAAAAGTTTATGGGAGCTAATTAAAGCTAAAAATATAAAATGAAGACCAAGATTTAAACTTATTATTTAAATAAATTAATTGTATGTATGCTCTCGATCTTTAAATTATCACTTTTAATATATAACTTAGAATGCTCAACAATTATTTTATAAATTAATTACTAATAAATTTCTAAGTTAAATATAAAAGTTCTTATTAACTAAGCTTTTTAAAAATATAAAAAGTTGATTTTTAGGAAAAGTTGTATGCACTTTTTAAATAACATATTCAGTTCAACTGATTTTCAAATTTCTGGTGCTATTTAAAATTGAAATCGATTGACCGTTGCAATGTTGTTTGCCTACATAGGTTTTAATTGGCCATGTTTTGGACATAATGCATAATTGAATTTTTTCATGAACCATTGTGATTTTTAAAATGTAACTTTTTATTATGAGACTCCTTTGAAGAGTTGTCTTGCTTCAAGGACATTTCAGAAAACCTATCAATATATTTGTGATCATTACAATAAATATCAACTTTCATATTCACAAAAATTTCTAAGTAAAAATAGAATCATTTTTCTCTCATAAACTTCCAAACATATATCTTAAGAAACATTGATTATATTTTCATACCCATAAAAGATTATGAGCATTAAGATATGTACATTATTAATGTGATATTAATTTGACTAGTATCCAGACCCGTGCCAAGCACGAGTAAAAATGCATTTTTAGATTTATTGACTTATAAATAATATATTTTTATATATTTTACTTTAAACGGGAAATTTAAAATTTTAATTGCTATTGGAAGAGAATTAATAACATCTCCATAAATATTTATAATCTTATTTTATATAATTTAATAATTAAAATAGCATTATATGATAAAAACTAAATGTAAAATTTATGTGTAGTTTCATATATTTTCTTAGTGAAGATTCCAATAGTTCGTATTTTTATATCAAATTAAAATTTATCATAGTTGTTGTTTATATTATTCTTCACTAAAAGAATTATGAAGTGGATGGAAAATAATTTCTCTATAGGATATATATAAGAGACTTTGAGTTTTCGTAAAAAAGTTTTCAGATGAATATGAATTACAAAAAAAAAAATGTTAGTGTATCAATATATGAGTAGCAATATAGACTACAATATAAATAACAAAAAATTAATCGACTCCCGTATTAAAATTTAAGCAGAAATATAGGTTCCCGTTGAAATTAAAAAAATAGTCTCCTTATTAATACATGACTAAAAATATAAATTTCGTAGAAATTATAAAGTAAATATATTTTCATATTAATATATGAGAAAAACTATAGATGTAAGTAGAAATTAAAAAAAAAAAAAAAAAGTCATCAGATTTAATGTATATGTAGAAACATATGTTCTAGTAAAAATTACAATGAAAAATGTGACCATGTATTGATGTATAACTTGAAATATAAGCCACATAGAAAAAAAAATAGACTTTCGTATTAATATATGAGTAGAAATATAAAATACTGTATAAATTACAAAAATAAAATAGATCTCGTATTAATATATGAAAAAAATAATATAGGCTTATGTAGTACTTAAAAAAAAAAAAATTCTCGTACTAATATGAAAAAAAAAATAGATTTCATAAAAATTACAAACAAAATATAAAAAAATGGGGATTCATATTAACATAAGTTCTCGTAAAAATTACAATAAAAAAAGTCTTTTGGATTAATATGTGAGTAAAAATATATGTACCCATGGACATTTTTAATAAAAAATAGGCATCCGTGTTGATGTATGAGAAGAAATATAGATCTAGTAGAAATAAAAAAAAAGGTATTCGTATTAACATAAGTAGAAATATAAAATACAGTATAAATTAAGAAAATAAAAAGACCTCATATTAATGTATGAATAGAAATATAGATTCTCATTTAAATAAAAAATAATCATCGTATGAGTAAAATATAGATTTCGTAAAAACTACAACACACAATTTTTTTTTTGCAATATATGAGTACGAAATACGTTCCCACAAAAATGGCAATAAAAAATAGGCATCCGTATTAATTTATAAATATAAGCCAGAAAAAATAACAAAAAAAAAGCTTCGTATTAATATGAGTAGAAATACAGTGACTAAACTTAACAAATATTGGTTTTATGTGAGCATCACGTGAGTTATAATTTTCAAATTTTAGTTCAATGTGTAATATGATGATGTCTATAACTGATGGATCAAAAGCACATTATACATTTTTGTGTTATTTGTATTTTTTTTCTCATGATAGAGTACAATATTAAATTTCTAAATAAGTACAAAGTTTTTAAGTGAATCTACAATCAAGATATATAATTGATTATGAAATTTCAAATTAACACCCACATGCAAAAATAAAAAAATATGATAATATTCATCTCTCAAATAGATGAAAAAATATTTGTCACTCGCAAATAAAATCAATCATTGTGAAAAATACTTAAATTTGACAACAACTTTATGGACAAAAAGTTTGGAATAGAGAATCAACTATACTCATTGAAAAACTATAACATAGTCGGCAAAAATACATATAAATGCTTCAAAGCCCAAGAAACCACCAATTGTATGCAAATAAGTAATAAGAAGAGAATATGTGTGAGGAGCGGCAGCTGCCCTCCGCACCACCCTCGTCCAAATCGGCGACAGATTTTCGTGGTGGGTTTGTTGTTTCTTTTCAAATCTGCAAAGCCTGTGCTCAAATCTTCCATGTGCGGTTTTGGTTCAATCGTCACCAACTTTAAGTCATTGGATTTAATTGTATTATGGGTAAATTAGGAGTACACTTTGGAAACTAAATTACACATTAATACAATGGTAATTCAATTGTGATTTAGTTAAAATGCATAGAAGCAAAATTTCCCTCCATTTCTTTTCTCTCCAAATGACTCACCCTCTTTTCATCACAACTCAACACCTCACCACTTACCTATGACTCATTGTTCCACTTCCAATCTCATTAGCTAGCATGCAAACACAATGGTTATAAAGTAGTATTAGTGTCTTTTGTCTCATAACAACAAGTCCATAGATTAAGAGCACCAAAAACTCTTCCTTCTTCTTCTCTCTACACGAAAAAAAAAAACACACACAACAACTTATAATCTCAACTTCACAACCTTTAATCAACCACAAAATTAGTTGCAAGAACAAGAGCATCAGAACCATCATTTCTTTCCCATTCCAAAGCTCTAAAACTTAAAATGCCACAACAATTCCAAATTCACTTCTTTACTACCCAATGAGATTGCATGCAATGCCTAAGCTCAAAAACAGAACAACCACTGTGTTCTCAGTGCAAACTCCACTATACACAACCCTTATACTCAGCTAAGCCATTCATCAATCAACTTTCTCATCTTAGAAGCAAATAAGGAAGTTCATCATTTTGCCAAAATTCCAAATCTGTCCAGTTGAAATCGTGGGTTAGCTGAGGTTTGCTGTAGATGTTAGGAAGCTCAGAATCAAGAATAAAGCTCTATTAACAGGTGGGTTCTTTAGGCTAGTTTAGCTAGAATTCCCGAAATTATGAAATTGCATGTGAACTTAGGAATTTTAGGAATTAATTGTGCGAAGAGAATTAACTCCCAAATTCTCTTCCATTTTGTTAAATAATATATGTATTATATATCTGCACTTCCTCAGAGTTTGATTGTAGGTGATTCTTTGAAAATATTGAAAATTCGTAAAACAGAGGTCTTTCTGACTTAACTCGCCATAGCGAGCTGTTAGCGAGCACTCATGGCGAGCTCAAGGTTCTGGGCTGAAGAACTTCGCCATGGCGAGCTCTAGCTCGCCTAGCGAGTTGTTTAGGCCAGTACCTGTAAGTTCGCCGTGGCGAGCTTGTTGACTCGCCGTAGCGAGCTAACCCAGAGTTGCCTCACTTTTCCTATTTTAAAAATGGTTGTTCACTCGTTTTATATCATTATCTGAGGAAGATATATTGCAGATGTATAATGTATATAATATGGTACGGAAAGTCATGCACAATTTTGAAATTAGGGATAACTTAGAAATTAAGTTTGTATGTTCCCCGGGTTTTTGGGAAATTATGGTAGTATGTTAATCAATTTAGAATCAATCAATCATGTGCGGTTTAGTATGCTGCTTATGGGCTTCCAATGGAACAACCCATTAGGAAAAATGATTGTGAGCTTAATGCCGTGGTCGAATCGGTCAGCGGATATGGCGGACCTTCGAGACATGCTCACCTCGAAGTGTCTTAGCGGAATAAAATCAATAAGATATTTTGTGTGTTACACTTTAATCAATTATGTTCATGATATTATAATGTTAGCTATTATTATGGACTGATTAGGAGCCCCGGCTTTATAGCCTAGGAGGGTAGCAGAACTCACTGGGACGAAGTGACTGTCTCACCCCACTCCCTTTTTGATATAGGTAAGACAGGTTAATTTTTCGGAGCAGGGACCAGGATGGATCTGACGATTGGAGCTGTGCTTGGATTGTCAGCTTAGAAGACTTAGTCTTCTTCCTTGTTTTATTTAACTTGTTGATCTATTGTAGTTTCTCCTTCCGCTGTCTGTATCGAACATTCATTATTATCTTAGTGATAATATATTATTCAGCTTTATTTCTTTTAAATTAATGTACTCAGATTCCAGTTTTTAATGCTTCGACTAAATATTCTAGATATTTTTAGTTGGGGCGTTACAAATGGTATCAGAGCAGGTCGATCCAGTATCGGACCTTGCCATGAGTCATTTCAATCCTTTCCTTAGTAGTACGGACCCTTTAGAGTCTGGACTGTTTACGCTGAAACCATCGCGTGCTGAGTCTGATCAACTCAGTATTGTGCATGGTAGGCAGGGTATTACGGTTGAGAACCGAAGTGGACCACGGTGGTTAAGTAAGAAGATCGTAGTGGAGTTTCAGTTCAGAAGCAACCGTTGGCGAAAGTTCTCTCTAACCGGATGTTAGAGCTGGAGTAATTAGGACTGAAAGAGTAAGAACAGTCGATGGAAGTACTAGTCGCTCGAAGTAGAATCGTTGTAGAAACTCGTAGGTGTGTAGGTCATTTTAGGATCCAACTGACACCATGTGTCAAGTAAAATTCCCGGACTTGAGAGTAATCATGTCTTCCGGTGAACATGTTTACAAGAAACATGTGAGCCCAGTAAACTCAACCCTCAGAAGACCAAGATTCTTCCTGAATACCTAGTCTTGCCTTTCAGCCGCGAGATTTACCAGCGTTGTTAGATCCGTTCAACACCATGATTAGAGAAACCAAGCAGGAATATTTGACCATGATAACGTTTATCTTAGAATTTCCCAAATTGTTTAATCTATAGGAAGCCAACACTTAATGCCTCCCTAAGAATAATTTAGCTTTCCAACGTAGTGACTCGTATTCCTACCCTACTAATAGGAGCCAGGATCTGGTAAACATAACAAATAGGATTTTATTCATCGATACCAGTTTAGACCAGTTAATTTAGCAAACCTTTAGGATCAATATTGATTAGTACAATGATTGGGAATCATTTTACAACACCATTTAGATACCTAAGTTAATTCAAGAGACACCAACCTTGAGTAGTAGAAATCAGATTTGAACCGAGTTAGTTCTCTAGGTAGCAACCAATATTTACACTTTACCGCTAGAAGTGAACATTAACGGATAAACTAATTAGGAATTGTACATGATAGGTTGGATTACCTATGTAGCCTTATTAGGTATAGTTAATCACTTATAGTGAACCAGTAACTTAGTGCTCCAAGCTACCCAGCCAGGAATAAAGGAGTTAGTCAAATTAGACCACCTTTGATTTAACGGCCTCTTACTTTCCAGCCTGTTATATTAACACATAGGATGTTGATACATACCAAATAGGATAAGTCTCAGCCTAACACGTTACATGAGAAATCACAACGAACCATTTGGAACTTAACCACACCCGGAATGACAAGCAGAAATAATTCTCGACCATACTTAGTTACCAGGTAGCCGATTCAACACTAACACACATTTCTATCAGCCTAGTGTCGTGACTTAGGTAAAATACCTTGTGAGAGAACTAAGTTGAACCACGTGCTATAAATTCCCTTAGATGTCAGCCATTATCGTATCACCTAGTACATTATCAATAGGAACTCGTTGTTATAAGCAGTCAGTCTCTTGGAATCAACCTTAGTGTCGTAACCCCAGCATTCAAGCCTCAATAAGATTAGTAACTCAGAAGTTATCCTTGACACCTTCAGCCATCTAGATCACTCGTCTATTACCTATGATAGTTATCTCGTATCGAAAATAACTAAGTTGGATTTATTCCTTATCAGCCATTTGTCATTCTTGTTTATTCAACTTTCAAGTTAGGAATTCTTGGAGTCAGCCAGATTTCCATTAAGAGTGTCTATCAATACCCTGACTTGAGGCAAAACCAGTGGAGGTTAAAATTCTAATTTCATGACCCTTCTTTAGGGACTCCGTTAAGCTAAGTTCATCGAACCGAACTATATTGGATTGGGTATCCATTAGACCTTGGAAACATGGAACGGGTTCATTCCCTAACTTACTCGATTTTATCTCGGACAGACAATTCCTTCTCGTGCCCTATCATCTGTTAGTTGGAGTTATCACTCGGAGTAGTTGAAAGGTAAAACTTCCAAATCCTTCGACATCGGTCAGTTAAACTGACATTGCAAGACCATAATTGCAAGCAATCCTGTTCGATCCTTCCAACCTTTTAGTTACGTTGTTAGTAACTAAAATTCGTAGAATCTAGTTTTCTAGAGAGGACATGTGTAAATTCAGTTCCAGCTCTCACGCATCGTAACGATCTTTAATCAGTATCCTTAGTCAGTATCCGCCGAACTAGTCTGTTCTGTGTCAGTATCATTTAACCGTATAGGTTTTCGTACACCTGAACGACTCATCAGTAACTCAGTCGTGTTGTTACATCTTTCGGATATTTATCAGCCAACTCTCTAGTTAGGTTTCAGATTTTCCAGTTACGTGGAATAGGAGCTAGTAGGAGTATTAGTATCTAGACATTTCATCAAGCTATTTTCTGAATTCAAGTTTGAACCTTCTCATTCTCAGCCGACTATTTCAGTTTCTATGTACATGATTAACGACATATTCAGATCATCAGTAATCAAATCCCTCGCGTAGATTATAAGAATTCCCGTATTGCGAATCCAATTCATACGCTGACATATTGACGATGGTGAATGGAGGATTTAAAGCCATTGTCTGTGTCGAGTGTGAAAATCTTTCATACCCAATCAGCCTATCAGTGAATTATCTAGCCAACTAACTGTACCCTTGAAGGAAGATTCGAACCTCAGTTCTTGATATGTTAAATGTACTACTTGACTTTAGTGTTGTGCTAGGATGGATTGAAATGGTAGGTGGAGAATTCTGAAAGTACTATGGACTCGGTCGCAGAAGAGTCTAACTCATTGGCAAAAGAATCTATAGTGCCTAATCGTTCTTCGTTCGTTTTATATTTTGATTAATCCTAGAGTTTTATACGACACTATGGGACAGTGGTACGTGTGATGTGTCACGAGCTGCAGTGTTCAGAATTGAGAAAACCCTAAAGAGAAAGTTTTGGAATTTTTGACATCAACACTTAAATTTATTCCATTAAGCTATTCATATAGCAACAACCAGGCCAGATACCGACCTGTGGAAGTGTAGAGCGAGATAATCTTTAGAACGGTATTGCTAAGATATCGCGAACATATTGGACTGTAGTAGAGGATTGAGAAGTACCGTCACATACTTGCTTTCACCAAGTAAAACAAGTGCACTTTGAGAGGTCATCCAAGGAGAGACGTAGTAGTGTAAGAAGTTTATTTGGAAAAGAAGAGATAATGCATCATTACGTTAAGTGAATCTGGTGTAAGGTCGTGATGACGCAGAATAAAAAGGGGATGACCATAAGTAGTCGGATCGGAGTGCGCAGCGCAAGATCAGACGAAAATTTATTGGATGATCAAATTTGGACGAATAACTCCTTCAGAGAGGAAAGTTTTATTCCAAGGAATAAAAGTAATTAAGTGATTCTTGAGAATAACACCAAAGTTGGATCTACGAGGTGTTTTCGAACGAAGAGATTCTATCCGAAGTGTATAAGACCTTATCAGATCCTTCGACGCGTCGGTCCTGTAACCTATTAGTTAGCTCTATTTCTATCCATGTCAGGGTTGCACGACGTGTTTCATGTGTCTCAACTTCGGAAATTCATTCCCGATCCTTATCATTCTATAGAGATTAATTTCCGCCAGCCTTAACTTATCAGCCGAGTCCAGTTCGTATAGTCGATGATGAAGTTAAGATCCTTTGGAACAAGCTAATTCCAAATATTCCAGGTCGAATGAGCTCAGTCTCATGACGACTAACTCACTTAGGAACGGAAACCTGGTATGGGAAAAGTTATTCATATCTTTCCTAAAGTTAAATCTCTGAATTTCGAGGACGAAATTTCTTCAAGGGGGGTAGATTGTAACATCCCGCAATTTTATCCACCTAATTAATTTTAATTAGAGCCTTGTCTAATAAATTAAAATTAGTTAATGGTGATTAAATTAATTAAGTCATTGGATTTAATTGTATTATGGGTAAATTAGGAGTACACTTTGGAAACTAAATTACACATTAATACAATGGTAATTCAATTGTGATTTAGTTAAAATGCATAGAAGCAAAATTTCCCTCCATTTCTTTTCTCTCCAAATGACTCACCCTCTTTTCATCACAACTCAACACCTCACCACTTACCTATGACTCATTGTTCCACTTCCAATCTCATTAGCTAGCATGCAAACACAATGGTTATAAAGTAGTATTAGTGTCTTTTGTCTCATAACAACAAGTCCATAGATTAAGAGCACCAAAAACTCTTCCTTCTTCTTCTCTCTACACGAAAAAAAAAAACACACACAACAACTTATAATCTCAACTTCACAACCTTTAATCAACCACAAAATTAGTTGCAAGAACAAGAGCATCAGAACCATCATTTCTTTCCCATTCCAAAGCTCTAAAACTTAAAATGCCACAACAATTCCAAATTCACTTCTTTACTACCCAATGAGATTGCATGCAATGCCTAAGCTCAAAAACAGAACAACCACTGTGTTCTCAGTGCAAACTCCACTATACACAACCCTTATACTCAGCTAAGCCATTCATCAATCAACTTTCTCATCTTAGAAGCAAATAAGGAAGTTCATCATTTTGCCAAAATTCCAAATCTGTCCAGTTGAAATCGTGGGTTAGCTGAGGTTTGCTGTAGATGTTAGGAAGCTCAGAATCAAGAATAAAGCTCTATTAACAGGTGGGTTCTTTAGGCTAGTTTAGCTAGAATTCCCGAAATTATGAAATTGCATGTGAACTTAGGAATTTTAGGAATTAATTGTGCGAAGAGAATTAACTCCCAAATTCTCTTCCATTTTGTTAAATAATATATGTATTATATATCTGCACTTCCTCAGAGTTTGATTGTAGGTGATTCTTTGAAAATATTGAAAATTCGTAAAACAGAGGTCTTTCTGACTTAACTCGCCATAGCGAGCTGTTAGCGAGCACTCATGGCGAGCTCAAGGTTCTGGGCTGAAGAACTTCGCCATGGCGAGCTCTAGCTCGCCTAGCGAGTTGTTTAGGCCAGTACCTGTAAGTTCGCCGTGGCGAGCTTGTTGACTCGCCGTAGCGAGCTAACCCAGAGTTGCCTCACTTTTCCTATTTTAAAAATGGTTGTTCACTCGTTTTATATCATTATCTGAGGAAGATATATTGCAGATGTATAATGTATATAATATGGTACGGAAAGTCATGCACAATTTTGAAATTAGGGATAACTTAGAAATTAAGTTTGTATGTTCCCCGGGTTTTTGGGAAATTATGGTAGTATGTTAATCAATTTAGAATCAATCAATCATGTGCGGTTTAGTATGCTGCTTATGGGCTTCCAATGGAACAACCCATTAGGAAAAATGATTGTGAGCTTAATGCCGTGGTCGAATCGGTCAGCGGATATGGCGGACCTTCGAGACATGCTCACCTCGAAGTGTCTTAGCGGAATAAAATCAATAAGATATTTTGTGTGTTACACTTTAATCAATTATGTTCATGATATTATAATGTTAGCTATTATTATGGACTGATTAGGAGCCCCGGCTTTATAGCCTAGGAGGGTAGCAGAACTCACTGGGACGAAGTGACTGTCTCACCCCACTCCCTTTTTGATATAGGTAAGACAGGTTAATTTTTCGGAGCAGGGACCAGGATGGATCTGACGATTGGAGCTGTGCTTGGATTGTCAGCTTAGAAGACTTAGTCTTCTTCCTTGTTTTATTTAACTTGTTGATCTATTGTAGTTTCTCCTTCCGCTGTCTGTATCGAACATTCATTATTATCTTAGTGATAATATATTATTCAGCTTTATTTCTTTTAAATTAATGTACTCAGATTCCAGTTTTTAATGCTTCGACTAAATATTCTAGATATTTTTAGTTGGGGCGTTACACCCCAATTGGTTGTACTTTCTCTATTTTCTTTTTAATATATATAGGGTGTTGCAGCCGACGATCTGCACACCTTTTGTTTAATAAAAAAAATTGGAACTATCTTGGTCTGAATTCATTCCTTTCGTAGCCTTTCTACACATCTGAAAATAAAATATAAATGAAAAAGTAAGTCCCGTATAAATTACATGAAAATAACATTTTTAGAAGAATGAAAGTGTATATATAATATTTTGAAGAATAGAAATAGGATGAGACTTATTTATAGGCATAATAGTATCCAATAAACAACCGTTACGTACAACTCATTTTATTTTAATGGCAACTTTTGAACAAAAGAAAAATGAAAGCATTAATTTTGATTACTTTATAATCAAATATCAATTTTTTCAATGGGTATTTTACATATAAATGATAACACATATAGCTTAAATCATATCACCAACACCATCCTTCCACCATAATCCTTTCTATCGATAATTAAGGTTAAGTCTATTTTCTGTTTGATCTCCGTATAATGTTCTTTTGAATCTTTTTGCCTCCTTTAAAAAAAAAAAGAGTAAAACAAAATCAGTTGAGCATTTGACTAAAAAAATTCACAGGTAAAGAGATTAAAAATAAAATAGAGGAAAAACTTATTTACAATTGTTGTGTTTAATAATTATAATTTATAAGCTACAAAGCTACCCTGATATTTTACATCCTATCAAATGCTACCTTCCTTTCACCCATATGATTTTGCAACATCTCATATATGCTTGAAATCGATGAAATAAATACAGTGCTAGAGAAAGATGTTGTGTGGAATTGCAATCAATTGGTCACTGTTTATAATAATATGATGAATATGAAAATTGAAAATATCATTTAATAGTAATTATCTAATTGACAATATAAGGGATGTTGTTTTCATGTAATTAATGTATACGATTTACTTTACTCATATATATTAATACCATTTTCTTTAGGAAAATATTTGTGAGAATGCCACGTGTACACTTGTGTCGTGTGGCAAGACAAATACTACAATAGAGACTTCCACAAATAATTGGCCTATCTTTAGATTCCATTTTTAGATGACTGTTGTATTTTTTTCATGATAGTATCAAATTAGCATACTACCAAAAAAAATAATATCATTCTCTTCCTTTTTAAGTTTCCCTTATTCCTGTTTAAAAAAAAAAAATAAATTCCCTTATTCTTTATATTCTTTTGGTTTTGCTATTTTTTATATTTTTTATGTTCAATCTCCTTTAGGTGCTAAAGATTTTGAATATGTAAGATGAGAATCATTAATCAACTAATAATTTATAATTTATAAATTAACATCATATATTCACACACCACTAAAAATAAAAAGAAATCATGTACAAAGAGGGAGAAGAATAACCCAAAAAAAAAAAAACATTTAACCAAATATTTTAGCAAAATCGAAATTATAGCATTTGGGCATAATAAGGCACACATTTAAAAGCAAAATAATAAAGTCAAAGAAAACAACAAAAAACGAACTTAAAGTATTCATACAGTAGCGAAATGCTAAATGGTGCTGAGAAAATGGTTAAGGATACAAAAATAATAAAATAAATAGTACATTCAATATATTGAAGTGTTAAAAAAGAATTTATTTTTTTATTGAATTTTTTTGTAATGCATTGAACTTAAAAAATTAACCAAGCAACGCTGAAATTATTAATCGCATAAACATGATCCTCTTTGTATTGTATATCACAATTTTATATCAAAGTATGACTAACAATAGTGTGAATCTTAATTCGGAACCTGAAAAAACAATAGTCAAAAAAATATTTATAATTTGTCACAATTCATTACAAAATTACAAATAGAAAAAATAATTGTTAATCGCATAAACATGATCCTCTTTGTATTGTATTTCACAATTTTATATCAAATTATGACTAACAATAGTGTGAATCTTAATTCGGAACCTGAAAAAACAATAGTCAAAAAAAATATTCATAATTTGTCACAATTCATTACAAATAGAAAAAATAACTGCTTGACAAAAAAAAATAGAAATAAAAAAATTTTAACAAAAAAGAAAAATAGAAATTACATTATATCTCTTACCATTATATATTTCATATATTTCTTTAGAATGCATGATTTTAGATAAAGAATATTTTGAGGCTCCTGAAAAAAAAAAAAATCATATTTTGAGGCTATTTAAAAGTTCTAACAAATAATACAAAGTAAATAACTAAAGAGAAACAACAAAAGAGTAAGTTGAAAAATGTATGAGTGGTTGTGTTTACTCAAATTCAAATACTATATATATAGGGAAACACATGGGTATATAAGTAATTGTATTTTAATATACAATTAAACTCATTAATGAAAAATGTATTGATTCCTTTTTAATTAATGTAATGATTTTTTTAATACCAATTATAAAAAAATTGTGAATTAATATAATTTAATTTCGTGAATTATTTTTTTATTTAATAAATTTTTTTTTGCTTATTTTGTGTATCTTGTCAAAATAAAGAATAATATTTACTTTTTCTACCATTCAATTATACTCCAAATGTTATTTCTTAATTGTTTAGGTATAAAATTTCAAAAAATAAAAATAAAAATAGTGTTTACAGATTTTGCAAGGTGTTTATTTTTTTTGTTACTAAAAGAGAAGGAGACAACAATTTAATGTACGTATTCAAAACACAATAGAAAATTCCTTTTTCACAATTTATGGTCAACTTTGTCATATTTTGTAGATTAATGTTATAATTATGGAAAGAAACAATTTGTTATTTGAATTTATTGTGAAAACCATATGAGAAGAGAATTCATTTGGTTATGCCATATGTATAAGATCTTGAAAAAAAGTATCAAATTATATATATAGAAATATTTTTTTATTGTGGGACATTTTTTTTGCTTGAGACGGATTTATTACATGTCTTTAGAGCATAAACCAATTAAAGCTTATATTTTTTTATAACTTGATATGGTTCTGAATTGAAAAAACCCTCCAATTAAGCTATACACATACACATAAGTGGTTATCTCTATTTAATGGTCATACATAATTATAACTAGTGTCCAGACCCGGCCAAGCACGGGTAAAAATGCGTTTGTAGAATTTTGTTTTATAAATTTATTGACTTATAAAAAATATAATTTACTTTAGATTGAAAATTTAACTTTTGATATTGCTTATGAAAAATTATCTATATAAAAAATAAATTTGTAGATTTATTGACTTAGAAATTTTTTTTTTATATAATTTACTTTAGTCTGCAAACTTAAATATTTTTATTGCGTATAGATAATGATTTATATAACGAAACAAATATTTACGATCTTATATAATTTAAATAATTAAAATGACACTTTGTGATAAAAACTAATCAATATTCATAGAAAATCGAAAACTATAAATACTATATCGAAAAGTTATTTTAGGGATTTGTTATTTTTAATACGGTAGGTGATATCCCCTTGTGTCAAAAAAAAGAATATGATATCCCCTACAATTTTCTATCTAGCAAATTTTATAATTATATACCTAGATGCTTGACATGTGTCAAAAAAAAAATCAATGGATGGAACATTGATATTATGTTATTGGAATCAAATCCAATAACCTCTTGTCTTCCTGGTTTCACAATCAAATCCAATAATCTCTTTCTGCTTCGACACGTCAGCATTTTCCGGTAAAACATATTTATTCTCGTCAAGGAATTTCAACACAGATTCTCAGTCTTCATATTGCGACGGGTACCGATACTCCGGTGTGGGACGATAATTGACAAACACAACATCAACATTGATTTTCGGCGGAATCTACGACAAACAGCATCGTAAGCAACAGAATCAGGTGAGAGATAAGTAAATCCACCGTCGTGGAAGAAAAATATGACACGGAGAGAGGCGTTTTCGGATGAAACATTGATTTTTAATACTGTTATTGGAAAAATCAATTGGCTTCGCACTAAGGCAAGTAATATGATGGATGTGGGATTTCACTCAGAGAACTTGGGCATGTAGATAAAGTTGAGATGTTGAAGGGCATTGAAGAAATGAAGGATGGGCTTCGCACTATCCTGGTATGTTCTCTGTGTTGCATATATTTCTTCTATTGTATGTATTTCTTCACTACCGTCATCATTGTTAGATTAGAACCATTGAAAATCACATATAGGTCTCAAGCTTCTCATGAGTAATTTCTGGATACATTTTTACAACCTTGGTAGTTCTTTTGGAAATTTCACACACAATTCATGGTTTGAAAACACTTGAATCTATATCATATATAAAAAAGAAATTACCCAATAACATACTTTTGTGACAATATTATCATAAAATATTCTTAACTCAATTTATAATAATATGAAATGCAGTTTGTTGAATCTAAATGATATTATTAAGGTGATATGAAAGTACATATGATATATAGAAATCCAAAGAAACAACACATTCCTAATTAATTAAAGGTTTTGAAAAACCAAAAATCCTCCACACGGATTCACACGGAGATACATACCGACACTCATAATATTGTTTTATTTCATCCACTTCTTTTGATTTGCAACCTGCATTTGATAACTCGAGTGTTGCCCTATCAGGACCCTTGTTGAGATACTTGAAGAGATATTTTATTGAATTTGATTTGTTACAGTATTCAACATTGACATGTCCTGAATATCGAACCAAAATATATGGATTATACTGGACAACAAAACGGTTATCCAATTTTGCACCCTTCTTTTCAATTGTCACTCCAGTATTTCTATCGAGACCATTTGACCAAATAAGATATGTGCATGTGACAGATCTCTCTTTTGAAACTCAAATGTATACATTCCTATGATGAAATATCATATTTATATTTGATTTAAAGAAATATAAAATTAATTAATAAAAATTCAATACTATAATAATTTGTGCATACCTGCATCTGCAGGCCCAAAAAATTGTTCTTTCTTGAAGTCATCCATCAACCTATCCAAACCCGTGCCAAGTACGAATAAAAATGCATTTGTAGATTTATTTATTTATAAATGCATTTGTATATTTTACTTTAAACTGTAAAATTAAAATTTTAATTACTAATGGAAGATAGTTAATGACAACTACATAAATATTTGCAGTCTTCTATAGTTTAATAATTAAAATAACGCTGTGATAAAAATTAACTGTAAAATTTATGTATAGTGTCATAGATTTTCTTAAGAAGATTCCTATAGTTGGTATTATTTATCAAATTAAAAATGTATCATAGTTGTGTTTTCTATTATTCTCCACTAAAAGATTATAAAATTGATGGAAAATAATTTCTTTGTGCGATATATGGGAAAGACTTTGAGGTTGCGTAAAAAGACTTTGAGGTGGATATGCATTACAAAAAAATGTTTGTGTATGAATATGTGAGTAGAAATATAGGATACAATATAAATAATAAAAAAAATTGATTCTCGTATTGATACTTAACCACAAAGATAGGTTCTTGATGAAATTTTTAAAAATATCCTCCCTTATAATATATGACTAAAAATATAGATTCCATAAAAATTATAAAATAAATAGGTCTTCGTATTAATATATGAGTAAAAATTTAGATTTAAGTAGAAATTGTAAAAAAAATTCATTAACAATAATGCATAAGTATCTTCCTATAGAAATTACAATACAAAATAGGCCCCGATATTGATGTATGAGTTGAAATATAGGTTATGTAAAAACTTTAAAAAATTAGATTGTCGTATTAATATGTGAGTAGAAAAATAAACTACATAATAAATTACAAATATAAAGTAGATCCCGTATTAATTCATGAAAAGAAATATAAGTTTATGCATTGTTTTAGCAAATTAAAAATGTATAATAGTTTTTGTTTCTATTATTCTCCACTAAAAGAATCATAAAGTTTATGAAAAATAATTTCTCTATGAGATATATCGAAGATACATCGAGGTTTCGTAAAAAGACTTTGAGGTGGATATATGAGTAGAAATGTAGGCTACAACAAATTGTTTAAGCCGAAATACATGTTCATGTTGAAATTAAAAAAAATTAGTCTCCCTATTTATAAAATAATAGATTTCATAAAATTTATAAAATAATAGATATTCGTATTAATATATAAGTAATAATAGAAATCTAAGTCTAAATTAAAATCAACCTATGAAATAAAACAATGAAGATTGGCGAAAGTGAATGCGAAGAAACAAATGGAGAGCAAAGAGACATACCTATGAAATATGATGAAAATCAACCTAAAAAATATCTCCTAAATAATACTTACAACATTGTCAAAAAAAATAATAATACTTACAATAGGTCAATGATATAATTGTCTGAATTAGAATAAAATCATTTTATTGATTACGTATTAATTACATTCCAAAATAAAAGTTCTAAGAAGTCAACAAAGAGAAGAATTATGAATTCTTTCCAAATTTCAAATAAAACATTATATTTATATATAAAGATTACATTCAAAAGCTAGAGTAAAAAAAAGAGTAGTAAAAGATAAAGATAGGAAAAAATGAGACTCAAATGATCTTAACTTCTTTAACGATTCTTGTTATGTAACATTGACAACTTTGACATTGTAAAAAACACGCTTTAAAAATGTTCCTGAAATTGAAAAAAAATTACTTTTGCAATAACAAATAGAGAGCAAAACTACATCCCACAAAACTAAAACGCAAAAGCTAAAGTGAATATAAATAATTTCTTCAAAAGAAACACATATTACCAAAACGCAAGTCTCACATGGCACGCCATGAATAGATCAAAATCTGCAATTCCATGAGCAAACCATAATATATATGAAATTATTACTATCATAATATTACTATCATAATTATAATAAAAAAAAGAATGAAAAAATAAATTAAATCAAGTTGAGCGATAAAAAAAAGTTAGAGACTGAAATTGAGATTTTCGTTTACCTTTACTATGATTTTCATTTACATCCATCAATTGTATATATATATATTAGTTGTGATTTGAGTTGGGTGTGTAGCACAAGCTTGTAAATTTAATTTGATTTTCGAAATTTTCATAATCTTAGGGATTGGTTTGACCACAATAAATGTCACTTCCTTTAAAATTTAATATTTTCATTTAATTTATTTATTTGAAATTCAAAATTTATTGGGATTGAATTGTGAGGAGAATCATATTTGACCAACATTTTAAATGGTTTTTTTTTTTTTTTTCAAATTTGAAAATTCATTTAAGTCATTTATTGCTAAAACAATATGGGAGGAGAAGGAATGTGGAATTGCCATTAAAGGCAATAATAAAGCATAAACCTAAGAAATATTCTTTGATTTTTCGGATATTACTATTTTTTTTTTCGGACCCTGATCAGAGAATATTTGACCATTATTGCTCATCTTTGACCAAGCAATTGATTAGAGAATATCTTTTGTTAGTAATAAAAAAAAAATTATCTTTTGTTATAAATGACTTTTGTAACTATTATTTTGTTATAAATTTATTTATTTGATATTTTTTTCATTATGACAATTTAGAATGGTCAATTTTGTTACTAACGTTTTTTGAACATTAATTGTTTTTTAAAGCAATATAAACATATACGAAATTTATTTTTAATTTAAATTAATAAAATTTTCCTATTAAGCATGTTTCAACATCAATTAAAATTTTAGTTTTTTTTTTTTTTTTTAGAAAAACAATTTGTAAAGTTTGTACCAAAATATAATTTGAAGCTTATTGCTTAATTCATTAATTATGGCATGGGTCAAACATGAAAAATCTTGAGGAATCTTAACCGAAAAATCATATAGTGTTTTAATTCATTAATTATGGCATTATGTCATGAGTCAAACATAAAAACCTTGAGAAATAGTGCCAAAAAAAAAACCGAAAAATCATATAGTATTAAATTCATTAATGGCCAAAACAATATGGGAGAAGAATGACTTAGAGGCCGCCACGTGTACACTTGAACTTGAAAAAAGGTTCACATTTTATATATATAGAGATGCATTTGAGCAATGTAGTTTAAATTATATTTTTTTATAATTATTATAATTACTAAAAAATATACATTTGTTTTTTGCTTGAACCATTAAATATATTCTTTGATTTGGGAAATTTGTTTTTTCCAAGCAGGGATTTATAAACCATTAAATATATTCTTTGATTTTGAAATATTTGTTATTTCCAAGCATGGATTTATTACATTGAGGAATAGTGCCAAAAAAATCTACAAAATTATATAGTATTTAATTCATTAATTGCCAAAACAATATGGGAGAATAATGGCTTAGAGGCTGCCACGTGTACAATTAACTTTGAAAAAAAGTTCACATTTTATATATATAGAGATAACAACTATATGATTTTATTCTTCAATACTTGTTTGGTTTGTCACAAAAAGTGATGTGCTTTTTGATTTATGTGATTCAAAGTCTACCATAAGTTTGGTGCTTGTGAAATAAAAAAAGTGGTGTGCTTCTTTATTATGTTAAAGATTGTATAATAAATTTTGGTATAAGGCTTGTACAAATCTAACATAGTGGAAAATCCTTCAAAGTATGAAGGAGTTATATGTTTTTTTTGAACAAAAGAAGGGATTATATGTTAGAAGGAGAATCAGTATAAATATTTTGTGTCATTTTCTCTTTCTCTATCCTCTTTATTTTTTTGCGTAACATTCATATATTAATCATAGAATTTCTGAAAAAATAAAAAAAATTACAATATCTTTAAACTAATAAAAAAAAAAAATCCTAAAACTTAATTCCACCCCTCTTAAATTGTACTCGAAAATTACAGTAAATGAACATAGTAAATGAAACATATCGATATTTCTTGCTGAAAAACGAAAATCACTATTGATAAACATTAACCTGTCATTCGGGTGAATTCAATTCACATGATAAGTCATGATTGCAACATTATGTGCCTTAAAAAAATGATTGCAGCATTATGCTTTCCAAATTGCTTGCAAGGATGTTGTCCACATTTTAGGTTTGAGTAATTTTGAGAATATAAGATCAATGGGCCGGGCTTGTATGTGTGGCTTTGTTTTCTCCTTGTAACTTCTGTGGGCCATAATCAGAAGCATGATAAGACATGCACCTGTTCTTGATAATTTTGATCATTTCAGTGTGCCTGCTTGTGTCGATTCTCAACTCATATATACAAGAGGGGAGACAATTGAAAATTGTATCCAAATTCATCAACAGTTCAACATTTGATTCCACTTCACTATAATATTAATTTACCCCTCCCTTGGTTTGAAAGGACACAATGAGTATCCTTACATTAGGTCCCTAGCTACTTGTATGTCTTCAAGGACCTAATGTTGATTTTTTTTCCCCTTGATTTTGTTGTTTAAAGTTGTCGATGATGCACGTTTGTAATGGAATTGTTTTAAAGTATTTACAGGTTTCATTTATTTATTTTTGGTTAATAGGTATTTACTCGTTAAAAATTTGTGCGAATTTTGGTTTACCATAATATATATATTTTCAATTATCCCCTATAATGTGAATATTTTGTCGTTTATCCCCCTTATGGAATATGATGACTTAATTTCGTCATTTTGCCATCTATAATGTTAGAGATTTTTAGTCTACCCTCCCTTCATGCCATATCATCATTATGTGGAATATTCTTAAGTCAACATAATTTATGAGGAGGGTAAACGACATAATCTTCACACTACAGAAGAATAATCGAAAAAAACAATATTACAATTACAAAAAGATAAACCAAAACTCGACTCACTCACATTGAAGAGGGGTAAAGACTTATTACTATCCTTTTTTATTTATTTTGTAAACGTTTTAATTTAATTTTTACGATGACAAACTCCAACCACAAATCATAATATGAATATACCCACATACACAAACCAAATCTTTTGTATATCACTATGATGGAAAATCTATTGTAGACAATAATAATGCCAAAGAGTCAACTTAGATAGATATGAGAAAATTTTGTCATTGCGGCGTATTTGTGCTGTCTTACGATTGTAAGACTGCTTGCTTGTGAACCCGCATTTGCATGTATATTCACACTGTAAGGACTGACGAGAATTATTGTTTTAATTAAAAAAAAATATCAAACAATACATACATGATCAAATTATGGGTGCGTTTGCTATAGATTTTTTTAAAATAGATTCTTATAATGTAATATAATTTTGTGTAAAATTTTTTTACAAAGAAACTTTTTATAAAAGCTTTAAATGAAAATTTGGTTTGAATAGTTATTCTTAAAATATCATTTTAGGTATTTTATCATTTTATTGAAATTTTTTTTGGATATCAAAATTTCAAAAAAATCACTTTTATTGAAGTTATTTCAAATATATTTTCATAAAAATCATTTTTGAAATACAACTTTTTGTAAAAATTGAAATTTTGACTATGTTTTGATCTTCAATAATGTACGTTTATGTTATATAATGTCAAAATTAGTGTTTGAATTTAGAAAAAATGAATATAAAAAAATTTATAATATTTTGAAAAACAATTTTATAAAATCTATTTTCAAAAATACTAAGAAAAATCTATTTTTTTAAAGCTAAAACAAACGCAACCTATTTCCATTGATACCACATAAAATTGATCTAAGTTTAGATCACAATTAATCAATAATCTGGGACGGATTCAGACGTTGTAAATTGGTGTGGCCAAATATAAGAGAAACTATGAACTACATTATATTGAAAATAAAAAAAATTATATTCTCAATGCAAAATACATTTATAATGAAAATTAATGAATCTGATTTGTTTTTCGTCTTTCATTTTTAGTATATACAATATGGATTAAATATGTTATTGATCCCTATAAAATAATGATCTTTTAAATTTAGTCTTTACTTAATTTCTATTAAAGTTTTAGTCCCTAGAAAATTATCCCGCACTCAATTTTGGTCACTATTGTTAAGTCAACGTGTATTTTTGAATGATTTTTTTTTTTCATAGGTATGTTTAGAACATCATAAAAGTTCTTTGAAGAAAAAAAAAAACCTCAAAATTTGATTTTGAAATCATGATTTTTGTTTTTTTAACTTAAACTTTTTCCGATTAAAAAAATTCATATTTGAAATTTTGATCTCTGACAGGACATATGTCGTACACAATGTCTAAGACAACTTGTGCAACAATCCAGATGTCTTAGACAACTGGATCGACACTTGATTTACTAGGATCAATAACTAATACTGAAGTAAATAAAAGCGAATAAACAACACCAATCCATGAAAGGAAAACCACTACTCTGAATTAATATATAGTCTTACAGCGCACACCAAAACCTATTGGCATGCATGCCTTTTTTTAATCCTAGTGTTTTTCTACCCAATGGCTCACTCCTCCTGAATATGAGAACCTACTCACCTCCCTCTGATCACTAATCACAAGTGACCGAACTAAACTTCATAGTTTAAGAAATTCGTTGAACAACAACATTCAACAACAACAGGCAACCTGAAATTCTGGTGGCAACTGTCAGATGTGCAGCACAATGTGTACACCTTAGAAATAGTGTGATGTGTAGCCTAATGTGCCAACATCGTGGACATATTGAACTTGATGAACAAGAAACAATTAAAAGTTGCAAAAAACAATAAACAACACAAAGAGTTTGTTAACCCAGTTCGGCGCAAACAGCCCTACTCTGGAGGATACCAATCCAGAGATGAATCCACTATGGTAGTATCAATTCAAAGTTAAACTCCCCCGTTTACAACTTATCATTTAATCACTACCCGTGCTAATTCTACCTAGGAACTCCTACATATGAGAACCTTTGCTCACTCCCCCTCAACCTTACCCAGTAAGGATTTAATAACAAACTCAGTTTGGATACACACTCCTAGACAAAACTATGCACTCGTAACTAAAGGCTTTGAGTGTTGCACAATCTAACTCTTTGCTTCAAATCTTTGGAGAAGATTACTAGAGATTACAACTCTATTAAACTCAGTCCTTACTGGTATCAAAACAAGATTCAAGTGAAGGTTCACAAATAACAATGAACAACTAAAGAACTAAAACCCTAAGACTCGATTTGTAGCCTTAGCTTCTTGATTTCAGTTGATAAATAATGAGTCTTCAGTCTTCCTTTATATAGAACAAGTTCCATGGGCTTTCACGAGTTGGCCTTCATAAATTTCTTCTTGAGATAAATTTGATCCTTATCAAAATATATTTGTTTCAAATCTTTTTTATCAACGTCGGCCAATAAAATAAAACAGAACCATGAAAGATTATCTTGTTCCTTCGCACCCAAGCAGGCGTGAGTTTATTTTAAAAACAAATCTTTTCAAAAGATCACGCGTGGGAAAATAACAGAAAGCGCGTTTTGCTAGGGCGTTCAGCTGTGGATCCTGATGTGCACACATCATGCTCCACATCATGGACTTAGGCTTATTTTAGCAAATGAAGCCAACACCCTTAAAACCCAACAATCTCCCCCTTTGGCAAATTTTGGCTAAAATAATCTTTGAGTCAACCAATAAGACTTGGAAAGATGTGTAGGCACATCAGAGGCTTGCAGCAGCGGATAAGAGCCTCACAGATTAGGAGAGAATTAAACTCTCATACAATAGGAAAAATAAATTCTTAAAGACCGAGAAAAATAAATTCTCAGACACATACAAGCATGATTCTCATGCGCACATAAGGGAGGGTAGTAGATACGGCTATGCATAGATTCATGCAAACATGTAGTATTTTACTCCCCTTTACTCCCCCTGAAAATAGCATCTTCAATAGGCTTCTTAAGAATGCATCACCTTGTTGAAAAAGGCACAAAAGTTTTAAACATGGCTTCTTGAGAATACATGACCATGTAGAAAACTCACAGATGTTTTAAACATGGCTTCTTGAGAATACATGACCATGTAGAAAACGCACAGATGTATCAAACATCACACAAAATCACAGATGTGTCAAACATCACACAAATTAGTCTTCAGAAAAACATGCTTCAGAAAATAAAGTCTTCAAAGAAAATTTTATTGAGAAAAAATCTTGAAGTAAAATAAGCATGTATGACAGATGTGTAGCCAGATGTGCACACATCACAGTTGTTGCAGTTTTTTAAGTCTTCAAAGAAAAGTTTGCAAGTTTGCACTCATTTTTACTCCCCCTTTTTAGCTAGAATTTTGACAAATAAAGTCAAAACATAGAGAGTAAAAGTAACACACCAAGATCAATAGAGATATGCATACAGCAGAGAGATGCAGAGATTATGGTGCAAGAACAGTAGAGGCACTTAGGCCATTAATAGTGCAGCAGTTACAGAACAGGCACACATATGTGCATCAAAAATCCAGGGCACAGCCCACAAAATACAAGCAACAAAAGGAAAAACTGAATACAGGGAAATAATGAATTACAAAGATTCAAATATCCTGGCTACCTTCAATTTCCTCAGCCTTAGAGTCATTGGGCTCCTCCTCCTCCAAATCCTCTTCCTCAACCATTGTTTGCTCATCCTCAAGTCTCCTTCAGAGCAGCAATCATGTCTTTCCTAGACATTACACCAGATGAGTTAGATGTGCCCACATCAGGAGTCACATCAGACTGCTTAAGACTAAAAGAGATAGCAGTCTCTCTTCTACAAGCCAAATCATCTTTACCCTGAACATCAGGCCTTTGACTTAAAATAATTCCACACAACAGAGAGGGAAAAGCAATGGGCAACTTAACAGCTAGGGTTTTGGCATGCTTGACAGTCTGGTAAAAAATATAAGTACCAAAATCATAGTTAATTTTGCTACCTATAGTATAGATAAACCTAGCCAAATCTGTTGCCACATCACACTTGTCTGTGGTAGGTACCAAGTTAGCAGCAACAATCATGTTAAGGATGTTGTACATTGAAGTGAGCTTGCTAGCCTATAGCTTCCCTTTCTTAGGCCAAACCTTTACCTTGCCTCCAGTGATGGCTTTGCAGATGTAATTGTCATTGGCTTCCATATCAGCATAGGGTTCTTCACTTCTGCCTAGAAATTTTTTGATGATGGCAGCCTGGCAAGAGAGAATTCAATCTCTTTTCCCTTTACAAATACCTTCTGGTACTCATTGTCCAAAGGGTTGTCACAACCAGCAGGAATGTTTACCAAAAACTCCTTGACTACTTTCTCATAGCAGTCACTCAGCCCAGAGACAGTCTTCATCAAGCTAGCATGCTTGATAAGCTTCATAACCTCCTTGCATCGCAAGGCTTCTGTACTAAGCTCTTTCTCCAGAGCTAGTCTTCTATGAAGAACGTACTTCCATTTAGCAGCATTTGAAATATTGTGGAAAGAGATCAAATCAGTGGGGATATCAGGAATTCCTTGAGGAATTTTCTTCTTCCCATAGTTCTTCTTCATAGAGGTCTCAATGTGGACCACATCGAGCTCTATATCCTGCTCTTCATGAGCTTCTTCTTCAGACTCACTGATGTGAGGCACATCCTGCTCCACATCATACTCAAGGTCACTTGATGGTGGCTCTTTTCTCTTCAAAGTCTTCTTCTTACTTGGTGGAACCACAACTTTACAATAACCCTTCTTGGGTCCATACAGCACAGGCTTTGCAACCTTCTTATACTCCTTGCAACCACAAGAGAAACAACAACAGGACCTTTACCACTTCTAGTCCTCTTAGCAATGCTATCTTCAGAAATCTTCTTCAGTGGCATTGGAGTCTTCAACATTCTCAGAACCGTTGGCTTTTTCACTATTGTTAACTTGAGTGTCATCCTTAGGATCTTTATTCATAACAGGCTGGTTTTCTTCCACCACAACCTGTTCTGGTGTATCAGCAACAACAGGAGGTTCTTCAGTAGCTTAAGCATCTTCTACTCCCTGTGACAAAGATGTGCCAACATCTGTCACAACATCCGGTTCTTGAGCACAAAATCAATAACCTTCTGAGTCATAGGGTGTCTTGTGCCCTCAGAGGTTTCGTCAATAATAGCCTTGTCAGATTCAGGCTTTGATTTTTCTTGATCAACAGATGCTTCAGCAGTATTATCAAAATTAACAGGGGTTAGAGGATCAGTATGTAATGATATCCCTTGGATTGCATGCAATATTGAATGGAGGGAAAGATATGTATCTGTTGCACGCCGGAATAGCAGTAATTGCTATTGATCTTCAAATAAGCAAATACCAAGTTTACCCCTTAACAACTCAAACTTGTTTGCATCTAAAGCCTTTGTAAAAATATCTGCCAGTTGATTCTCAGTGGCAACATGCTCTAGAGCCACAACATTATCTTCCACAAGATCTCTGATAAAATGGTGACGTATATCAATGTGCTTTGTCCTATTATGTTGGATAGGATTTTTGGAAATATTTATAGCACTCAGATTGTCACAGTATAATGTGAGCACATCTTGCTGCACATTGTATTAACCCAACATCTGCTTGATCCATAGTAGCTGAGAGCAACTGCTTCCTACTGCAATGTACTAAGCTTCAGCTGTAGAAAGAGAAACACAATTTTGTTTCTTGCTAAACCATGATATAAGGTTGCTTCCCAAAAAAAAAAACATCCTCTAGAGGTGCTCTTCCTATCATCTGCACTGCCTGCCCAGTCAGCATCACAATAACCTAACAACCTTGTGTCTTCACCATGAGAATAGAGAATCCCATAATCACTTATCCCACTCACATACTTCATAATCCTTTTGACTTGATTCAGATGACTCATCTTGGGCTCAGCTTCGTATCTTACACAGACACCAACTGCAAAATTGATGTCAAGTCTACTTGCAGTGAGATAAAGTAGACTACCAATCATGCTTCTATAAAGACTATGATCAACACTGACACCATTCTCATCTTTAGAAAGTTTGAGATGTGTTGCTACAGGAGTTCTCTTATGACTTGCATTCTCCATTCAAAATTTCTTCACAATATTCTTGGCATATTTGCTTCGAGAGATGAAAATTGTGTCATCCATTTGTCTTACTTGCAGACCAAGAAAGTAGGTAAGTTCACCTACAAGGCTCATCTCAAATTCAGATTGCATCTGATTCACAAACATCTTAACTATAGAGTCAGATATTCCACCAAACACAATGTCATCTACATAGATTTGTGCTATCATGAGTTTGCCTTTTTCTTCACTCACAAACAAGGTTTTATCAGTTTCACCTTTTCTATAACCTTGTTGCACAAGAAATTTGATCAGTCTATCATACCATGCCCTAGGAGCTTGCTTCAATCCATACAATGCCTTCTGTAGACATGATCTGGGAAATTAGGATCAATGACTACGGTCTGGCAAGTGTAACAGTCTGTCGTCGAGTACTAATTCACACTCTAGGTGTCTAGAATGAGTTCGTATCCATAGGGATCGTGTCAAACCTGATCAGTGTTATTCTAGTTCGTGAGTTTTTGCATTTGCTTTGGGTTTTGGAAAAAAGGTTTTTAATTTAGAAAATTAGCGAGATGCGTTGCAGAAAATAAAAGTTTTGATTCAGAAACATAGAGGATATGTATGGTAGTTGAACTTACATACATGTATTATGACTATCAACCATCCAATACCCCTAGATCTTAGTTTCGGGCTGTTCAGCTTCTAATTGCTATGTCGCAAATAGTGCCTGATTCCTCCTCTAATTGCTAAGTCACAACTAGTTCAGGATGTTACCGTCTCTACTCACATAGTGTTATTTATTACTAGTTCCGAACAAATATTAGAATGAACCCTAATTTATTATTAAATTGAACCTTAATATTTATTCTAAAGGTGTTACCGTTTATCCGGCCAGATTCCGAGCAACGTTGTTAAAGCAAGAAAATAAATAACAATAATATACTGAATATCATTTATTATAACTTTGACTCAATTACATGACCCAAGTATTCATCGGGGAGTTCATCGTTGACTACGTTCTGGCAAATGGACCAGTTTGTCGTCAAGCAATAATTCACACTCTAGGTGTCTAGAATGAGTTCGTATCCACAGGGATCGTGTCAAACATGATCAATGCTATTCTAGTTCGTGAGTTTTTGCATTCGCTTTGGGTTTTGGAAAAAAGGTTTTTAATTTATAAATAAAAATAGCGAAATGCTTTGCAGAAAATAAAAGGTTTTGATTCAGAAACATAGAGGATAGGTAAGATACTTGAACTTACTCCCTCCTTCATACTTGGCATAATCGGTGTATAACATAGTTATTTGTATTATTATTTAGCGTCGATTCTATTCTTGTTTTAGTAGTACCTTACTACTACACTATGTAAGCAAAGTTTCCCTATGTTTGTAACTAAGGCACCTACAAGAGCCTAACCTCGCTGTGTCACATACCATAATAACTAGATAGAGTTGTTAACATCCATGCATTATCCCCATCGACCATCCAATGCCCCTAGATCTTAGTTTCAGACTGTTCAACTTCTAATTGCTATGTCGCAAATAGTGCCTGATTCCTCCTCTAATTGCTAAGTCACAACTAGTTCAGGACGTTTACCGTCTCTACTCATCTAGTGTTATTTATTACTAGTTCCGGACAAATATTAAAGTGAATCCTAATTTATTATTAAAGTGAACCCTAATATTTATTCTAAAGACATTACCGTTTATCCGGCCAGATTCCGAGCAACGTTGTTAAAGCGAGAAAATAAATAACAATAACATACTAAATATCATTTATTATAACTTTGACTCAATTACATCACCCAAGTATTCATCGAGGAGTTCATCTTCTCCACCACAACCTAATGCATCTATTACAAAAGACTAAACATAATTAAATTACCAGAATCTAATAAAAAAGCCTAAAGAAATCATACCTTGCCGAGTTAGTTTTCCCGTAAGGGGAGAAAACTATGCCCTTAGAGCTCCTCTGAACCTCTCTTTGAAAAGAAGATAAAGTTCTTCTATTTTTGTATGAAAAATAATGAGGAATTGAGGCTCTATTTACACTTTTCGTAATGGGCCTCTGCAAGCCATCGTGACACAATAGGTCCATCATGGCACGATGGAAAGATCCAGTTTAAAAATATAACTGATCCTGTGCATTTCATCAGTGTGGTCACCAAGTAATCTCATCGTATTGCGTTGTGCACCATCGTAACACGATGCTAAGATTTTCTTCAAAAATATAATTTCTGATGTCTTGGCGAACAAGCAGCTCTCATCGTGGCACGTTGGGAGCCATCGTGACACGATGAGCTGCTTTCTTCATTTTTTTTTGGCTTTTTCTAGTCTTTTGCATGTCTTCACTTTGTCTTGATGCTTTTTCTCGATTCTTCAGGTTTTTGTTGATATCTGGGCCTGTCTTGGTCAAATTATTACTAATATAACTGCCTAAAATACTGCATAAATTCTTGTCATCACAACCTCAAACATAAACTGTTGCTTGTCCTCAAGTAACATGCTGTCAGCCAAAATCGTTAGCGAGTTAAGAAATAAATAAAGATGATTGGAATTTCACACCCTTACTTGTTCAACAATGGTACCGGTGATTCTTACCGCAGCGTGCATGCTCAGTCCTGCTTGGTTCAGGAGACGTTGATAGTAGCGAGTCGGACAAGTGTCTGCAAGAGTCCTTGTTCAACCTTTTCTCTCTCTCACATTTTCGCTCGAAATTGAAAGGGTTACTCTCAATGATCGCACAACCTGCCATTTTACCATAGGCTTGCAAAAATTCTAAGCAACCTGTCAAAATTTAATAAACATCAATTTTTGGAGGTCTTTAAGGGTTATAATTTGGCTAGGGTTAAGATAGGACATTTTTGGGATAAGTAGGCTAAACTAGGAGTTAAGTACTACTTTGTTTCCTTTTTGTGTACGCATCCTTATTCCATAGGGTACCTTTTGATTTTTGGTATCAGAGATTTGAACCGGAGAGACGTTTGTGGTTCTTTTTCTATCACTATTTTTTGCCTTTTTGGCTTTTTTTTTTTAGGGAATTTTTTATGTTTTCCCGTCTCGTTTTTCAATTTTTTTTTTTTTTTTGTTGTGATAGTTCTCTGTATACTCACCCCAAACTTGAATTGTTGCTTCCATGAGCAACCCCAAATTTTTTTTGTTGCTATGATCAGAGAACTATTACGTAACTTCAAAAGAGGGCAATTTATTGTTTTTCTGGTCTATAAGCTTCTGGTCTATAATTTATTGTTTTTACGGCTCAAAATTGGCTAGCAAGGGATAATAATAATTAAGGGTGGCTTGAAAAGGCTCTGAGTTATAACAAACAATTGCCTCAATGCATATTTTATTAAATCAACCAGTTACAGAGAATTGGAACAAGTTCTGAAAAATAAACAGGAGTACGGTACTCTCATAGTGGATCGAAAGAAACTGGTAATACCTTTGGAAATATTTTGGCTCAAATTCTCACTTGGCTTAGGTATCTCAAGGCGTGAACACTTATCTGTAGACACCGCTTCATCACTCGTCTCATTGTCTCCCGAACTTCCGCACTTCGGAGCAATCACCTTTGGTATTTGTGTGAAGGCGTGAAATTCGGATCATCAAAATCCATGACTTACTTCACTGCAATCTTACCTATAACAGTTTCTCATGCACAAGATAATAAACATCAACAATTATTTAATTTTTTAATAAGTTTGACAGGGGCTGTTACCAGATGAATATGACATGCTGGAATTCTGAGTACATTTTATAGAATTGAAAATACAGAAGCAAATTACTGAATTGAAAATACTGAAACAAAATATTGAAATTAAAAACTTATCCTTGGGTTCGCATGACTTTTTCTTCTTTAGGAGCTTCCGTCTTAGCTCCTCCCTTCTTGGTGCTCTTCCCGTACTTCTCTGGGTCCTGTTGCTCTTTGAAGGTGGCAAAGCAGAGCCTCCCATCATCATCTGAAGCCACTGGTTTGACGATGGATTTGCCTTTGCCTTTTGGTGTACTTTCCTTCTCTTCTTCGTTTGGTATGCTGACCCAGCGGTTCTCTTCTACCTTCTGGAACCGTATCTTCCTTCCTGTAGCAGCTGGCTTCTTCAGAGGTGGCATGTTAACCCCAAACTTTGATCTTGTGGCCGCTTTTCGGTTTCTTCCCCACGCTTTGACCCATGGTGCTTGGATTTCTACCTCGATAATCAGCCTCTTCATTTTGTCATTTAGCCCCTTGGGTTCCTCCTCGGCCTTTGCTTCTACCTGTAACTGCGCCATTTCATCCCCCAACTCCTCTATCTCTATCTTTAATTTCACCTGAGCTGGAGTCGATGGTGTAGCTTCTTCGTTCTTCCATTCGAACTTGTAGCATTCATCCCTGTTCGTCTTAGGAAGTTGGAATGGTTATTACCTGTTCTCCACTCCTTAGTGTCATCTCAGCAAGATCCATGTCAATGATGACCCTGCTTGTTGCTAAGAATGGTCTTCCTAGGATGATAGGATGTTCTTCATCTTCTCCAATGTCTAGGATCATGAAGTCTATTGGAAAAACCAGGTCTTGGACTTTCACTAGGACATCTTCTACTGTACCTGCTGAGCGAATGGTTGATTGGTTAGCTAATATGAGCTCTTTAGCTGTACATGCTGAGCGAATGGTTGATTGGTTAGCTAATATGAGCTCTTTAGCTGTACATGCAGTTGGTAATCTGAGCTTGAATTTGTCTGCCAAAGATAATGGTATAACGTTCACACTTGAGCTCACATCACACAATGCGTTGTGTAACAGCCCAGCCCAGGATCTTTCTTCTTGGGTGGCAGCTTTGTTCCGTCTACTAGGCTTATTCTGTATTCCTCCAGCTCACCTATGAACTCGTCAAAGGCTTCTTCCATTGTCATTCCTGCTAGCTCGTGGAACCATTCTTCGAAAAGCCTAAAGAAATCATGCCTTGCTGAGTTAATTTTCCCGTAAGGGGAGAAAACTATGCCCTTAGAGCTCCTCCGAATCTCTCTTTGAAAAGAAGAGAAAGTTCTTCTATTTCTGAATGAAAAATAATGAGGAATTGAGGCTCTATTTATACTTTCGTAATGGGCCTCAGCAAGCCATCCTGACACGATAGGTCCATCGTGGCACGATGGAAAGATTCAGTTTAAATATATAACTGATCTTGTGCATTTCATCAGCGTGGTCACCAAGTAATCTCATCGTATTGCGTTGTGCACCATCGTAACACGATGCTAAGATTTTCTTCAAAAATATAATTTCTGATGTCTTGGCGAACAAGCAGCTCTCATCGTGGCACGTTGGGAGCCATCGTGACACGATGAGCTGATTTCTTCATTTTTTTTGGCTTTTTCTTGTCTTTTGCGTGTCTTCACTTTGTCTTGATGCTTTTTCTCGATTCTTCAGGTTTTTGTTGATATCTGGGTCTGTCTTGGTCAAATTACTACTAATATAACTACCTAAAATACTGTAGGAATTCCTGTCATCAATCGTCTCCACCACAACCTAAGGCATCTATTACAAAAGACTAAACATAATTAAATTACAAGAACTTAATAAGAAAAGCCTAAAGAAATCATGCCTTGCTGAGATAGTTTTCCCGTAAGGGTAGAAAACTATGCCCTTAAAGCTCATCTGAACCTCTCTTTGAAAAAAAGAGAATGTTCTTCTATTTCCGAATGAAAAATAATGAGGGATTTGAGCTCTATTTATACTTTTTGTAATGGGCCTCAGCAAGTCATCGTGACACGATAGGTCCATCGTGGCACGATGGAAAGATTCAGTTTAAAAATATAACTGATCCTGTGCATTTCATCAACGTGGTCACCAAGTAATCTCATCGTATTGCATTGTTCACCATCGTAACACGATGCTTAGATTTTCTTCAAAAATATAATTTATGATGTCTTGGCGAACAAGCAGCTCTCCTCGTGGCACGTTGGGAGCCATCGTGACACGATGAGCTGCTTTCTTCATTTTTTTGGCTTTTTCTTGTCTTTTGCGTGTATTTCCTTTGTCTTGATGCTTTTTCTCGATTCTTCAGGTTTTTGTTTATATTTGGTATGACTTGGTCAAATTACTACTAATATAACTACCTAAAATACTGCAGAAATTCCTGTCATCAATCAACAAATCCTTTAGGTTACTCTACATATACTTCTTCATTCAAGTATCCATTGAGAAAAGCACTCTTCACATCCATCTGAAACAATTTGAACTTCAAGATGCATGCCACTCCTAGAAGTAACCTTATGGATTCAAGACGTGCTATAGGAGCAAATGTTTCATCAAAGTCTACTCCATCAATCTGAGAGTAACCGTGAGCCACCAGCCTAGCCTTGTTCCCAGTGACAACACCAGTTTCATTAGATTTATTCCTATAAACCCATTTAGTGCCAATAATTTTGACTCCTTCAGGTCTTGGAACTAAATCCCACACTTCATTCCTCTTGAACTGATTTAACTCTTCTTGCATAGCTTCAATCCAAAACTCATCTGTCAAGGCTTCCTTCACATTCTTTGGTTCTACCTTTGACACAAAACAAGCATTAGATACAACCTCTCTTGACCTTGTCATAACACCTTAATACGAATTCCCTATTATGAGTTCTTTGGGATGATTCTTCTGAACTCTAACAGAGGGACCCTTATTCACCTGAGTCTTATTTTCTTGATGATCATTCTTCTCAGAAACTTCTATTACTTCAGAGTCTTCAGGTTGGGGGAGAGATGTGACCACATCAGGCTCTACATCAGGCACCTTGTCAGAACAGTCATCTATGACTACATTGATAGATTCCATAATAGTCTTTATTCTGTTGTTAAAGACTCTGTCGGATCTACTATTTATGGAGTATCCTAGAAATATCCCCTCATCACTCTTGGGATCCATCTTCCTCATTTGCTCTCTGTCAGCTAGTATATAACACTTGCTACCAAAGAATTGGAAGTATTTGACAGTTGGTTTTCTACCATTCCAGATCTCATACAATGTGGTTGATGTACCTTTTCTTGGAGTGACACGATTTTGTACATAACATGCAGTACTCATAGCCTCTGCCTAAAAGTAATAAGGCAGCTTCTTTGCATGTAACATAACTCTTGCAGCTTCTTGCAAAGTTCTGTTCTTTCTTTCAACTACACCATTTTGTTGGGGTGTAATTAGAGATGAGAACTCATGCCCAATGACTTCTTCAGAGCAAAACTCAGAAAATCTTGAATTTTGAAACTCTTTGCCATGATCACTCGTGATTCTGATAATAGCACTATCCCTCTCTCTTTGTAGTCTAATGCATAGATCCTTGAATACATCAAAAGTATCAGACTTCTCTCTGATGAAGCTAATCCAAGTATATCTTGAGAAATCATCTACAACTACAATTGCATATCTTTTATACCATCAATACTTTCCACTTGCATTGGTCCCATCAAATCCATATGCAGGAGCTCTAGTACTCTAGATGTCACCTGATGTTGCAACATTTGGTGTGACATCTAGACTCGCTTTCCAACCTGACATTCACCACAGATACTGCCTTCAATAATTTTGAGCTTTGCTAAACCTCTGATTGCTTCTTTTGATACAATCTTCTTCATCCCTTTCAGGTTTAGATGGCCAAGTCTTTGGTGTCAAAGCTTCACTTCTTCTTCCTGAGTAATAAGGCATGTGGTTGAATTTGTTGTTTCTTCAGGGACCCATAAGTAGCAGTTGTCTTTTGATCTAGATCCTTTCATCATCAGCTCTCCTTTGTTAGATGTAACTAGTTGGCTTATGCTGATTAGATTAGCCTTCAACCCTTTGACTAGCAATACATTATCTAGGTCAGGTAAACCTTTGCTGTTGAGCTTACCAATACCTGTGATTTCACCTTTTGCTCCATCACTAAAGGTTACATAACTAGTGGTGTAAGACTTGATATCTGTGAGAAATTTCTCAACACCTGTCATGTGCCTTGAACAACCACTATCCAAATACCAATCTTCACTAGAAGATGATTTAAGTGAACTGTGAGCTTTATGAGTGGTTTCTGAAACTTTTGGCTTCCACATCTTTTTAGGAATGACTCTTCCTGATTGAGCTTTAACCCGAGACTTCTTCTTGGGATACCCATAGAGTTTATAGCAGAAGGGCTTGATATGACCATTCTTCCCACAATAGTGACACCTTTAAGCACTGAACTTTCCTTTGTCAGCAGGTCTCTGATGTGACCATATTCTACTAGAGTCAGGTTCCTTCTGAGCAGGAACCAACTTTGTATTTGGATTTTTTCCTTGATGTTTGTTATTGTATCCTATACCAGATGATTCACCAGCATGCTTTCTAACTTTTAGAATCTCATTAAGCATGTCTGTTCCAGTGTTAAGCATCTTGACAGACTTGGTCATATTACCCAAGTTAGTTGATAGTAACTTGATTTCCCCTTCAAGACTAGTTACTTTGGCCTGTAGCTGCACCTTTTCTGCCTCAAGTTGACTGATAATCACCTTCTGCTCCTCGTTGGTTCTGCACACTTCCTCACTTTTGATACATAGTTTTTTATAAGCTGAGGCTAGTTCATCAAAAGTGAGTTCTTCATCATCTGAATCATTATCAGAAACACACACACACACACACCAGTCATGGCAGTAACATGATTTGCTGCTACATTTTCTAACTCATTGTCAGAGTCTTCATCAGACCATGATACAGTCAGGCCCTTTTTCTGCTTCTTCAGCTAACTGCCACATTCAGTTCTTATGTGACCATAACCTTCACATTCATGACATTGAATACCCTTGCTCTGAATTGGCTTGTCATCATTCTTGGTTTTTGTTGAAGTGTTTCTTTGTATACTGATGTCTGTCTAGATGTTCCTCACATTCCTCCTTGGTCTTCTATCCACCTTTCTCAGGAGCTTATTAAATTGTCTTCCTATCAGGATAATATCATTTGAGAGATCCTCATCTGATTCAATATCTTCCTCTTCTTGATTAGTATTGGATACAAAAGCTATTCATTTTCCCATCTTCTCAGACTGTTCACTTAAGTTCATCTCAAAAGTTTGGAGGGAGCCCACAAGTTCTTCAAGTTTCATACTTGCAATGTTCCGGGCTTCTTCAATAGCTGTGACTTTCATGTTAAATCTCTTAGGTAGAGATCTAAGCATCTTTATCACAAGCTTTTCTTCAGACAGATTTTCACCTAGAGCCTCAAAAGAGTTATCTATTTCAAGCAGGTGCATGTGAAAATCATAGATTGACTCATCCTCCTTCATTCTGAGAGTTTCAAACTTTATGGTGAGAAGTTGGAGTCTTGAGCTTTTTACCTTGGTAGTGCCTTCATGAGTTGTCCTGAGTATCTCCCAAGCATTCTTTGCAACTGTGCACTGTTTGATCAGCTTGAACATGTTCTTGTCCACTCCATTGAATATAGGCTAAACTACATATTTGGTCCCTTACGTTTATTTTAGGTTTCAATTTGGTCCCTTACGTTTAAAAAGTTTCAATTTGGTCCCTTACGTTATCAACGTTTGCATTAGTTGGCCCCTTCCGTCAGATTTCACTGTTCCACTGTTTCAATTGGACACGTGTCAACGTGTCCAGGTGTCCACGTGTCAATCCACGTGTGCAAACCGTCTACCACGTAAGCAAACCGTCTGCCACATGTGCAAAAACTGACGGAAGGGACCAAATTGAAACCTAAAATAAACGTAAGGGACCAAATTGAAACTTTTTAAACATAAGGGACCAAATTGAATCCTAAAATAAACGTAAGGGACCAAATGTGTAGTTTAGCCTTGAATATAATATTCAAAGCTTTGGAGTTTCCAAGCGCTGCAGTGTCTTCTGCAGTAGTCCATTCTTCTTCTGGCTTGAGTACATTAGTATCAACACCATTAGCATCTTGAACCTTAGGATGCTCCCATCCTTTGAGCACAGATTTCCAAGTTCTACTGTCAAGTGACTTTAGGAAGGCAATAATCCTTGACTTCTAGTAGTCATAATTAGTCTCATCCAGAAGAGGTGGTTTGTTAACCATTGTTCCCTCCTTGTCCATGTTTCCAGAAAGTATCTTCTCTGGAGCTCAACCTCAAACAGGCAGGGTGCCTGCTCTGATGCCAATTGAAATTCTTGTGGCAAGTGTCAGATGTGCAGCACAATGTGTACACCTTAGGAATAGTGTGATGTTTAGCCTAATGTGCCAACATCGTGGACATACTGAACTTGATGAACAAGAAACAATTAAAAGATGCAGAAAACAATAAACAACACAAAGAGTTTGTTAACCCGGTTCGGCCAAACAGCCCTACTCTGGAGGATACCAATCGAGGGATGAATCCACTATGGTAGTATCAATTCAAAGTTAAACTCTCCCGTTTACAACTTATCACTTAATCACTACCCGTGCTAATTATACCTAGGAACTCCTAGATATGAGAGCCTTTGCTCACTCCTCCTCAACCTTACCCAGTAAGGATTTAATAACAAACTCAGTTTGGAGACACACTACTAGAGATTACAACTCTATTAAACTCAGTCTTTACTTGTATCAAAATATGATTCAAGCGAAGGCTCACAAATAAAAATGAACAACTAAAGAACTAAAACCCTAATACTTGATTTGTAGACTTAGCTTCTTGATTTAAGTTGATAAATAATGAGTCTTCAGTCTTCCTTTATATAGAACAAGTTCCATGGGCTATCACGAGCTGACCTTCATAAATTTCTTCTTGAGATAAATTTAATCCTTATCAAAATATATTTGTTTCAAATCTTTTTGATCAAAGTCGGCCAATAAAATAAAACAGAACCATGAAAGATTATCTTGTTCCTTGGCGCGCAAGCAGGCGTGAGTTTATTTTAGAAACAAATCTTTTCAAAAGATCACGCGTGGGAAAATAACAGAAAGCTTGTTTTGCCAGGGCGTCCAACTGTGGATCCTGGTGTGCACCCATCATGCTCCACATTATGGAGTTAGGCTTATTTTAGTAAATGAAGCCAACACCCTAAAAACCCAACACAACCAAATACTAGAACCTAATATTTAAAAGCTACTAATGCTTTGCACAGTGGGCACAAAGCTTTGGACTCAAATCTTCGGTTATTGTGGGTTGATTTTTACGATTAGTGTTGAGTCCTTTATATAGGTGTGCAAGTCTTCAGATTACTCCATCTTTCAGATGCACAACAATAGGAATTTAAGTTTTAAAACAAACTTGTTTTAAAACAAACTCCACAAGATAAAAGATTTAATTTTAATCTTTTTCCAAACAATTAGTTACGAATCTGATCGTATCTAACACATAAGATTAATAACAAACTTTGTTATTAATCCTAATCACATATGATACTTGAAGATTCGCGCCTTATGCATATCTGAAAGGATACGCGCGCTAATGGATAAGTATGATCTTCTTAGCTGTTCCTGGGTCAAGATGTCTTACCCACATGTCTTAGGACATCTTGTTCCAACATGTTCTGAACCCACTGACAAGATGTCTTACACATCGTGTTCAACATGTTGCATCTGCACATCTTTATTATGCACAAGTGGTTTAGACTTTTTTGTTTTAGCATTGATGCTTTATCCAAGTCGTTTTAGCCAAGTTGTTTTAGCCTTATGATGCAGCCAATCTCATAAGAACTATAATATTTAATTCATATCATGTTATAAAATTCTAAACTTTTGTAAATAAACTATATATGCTATTTTAAACATGCCTATATATAAATAATTATTCATATTTTTAAAATTATATTCAAAAATTTAACAGTTTAATGATGATTAAACAAATTTAGTTTTTTTTTTTTTTTGGTGCTAAACAAATTTAGTTTTAGTAGGAACTAAAACTATGTGGAAGAAATATTTTATAGACTAAAAATATAATAAAATTAAGTAAGGACTAATCTTAAAAGGTCCACATTTCATATATAGGAACCAAACACACATATATATATATATATATATATATATATATATATATATATATATATATATATATATATATATAAAATTGGAAATTTTGAGCTAATAGTGAAACAATATTGTAGAGGGAATTCTTTTTCTCACATAGTTTCTCATATTTTTGGTTTGCTTGCTGAACTTATGACTTACAAACTTCAACACGTCTATTGTGACACCAATGAAGTTGCATATATTTTTACACTTGTCTTTCAAAACAAAAACATGTAAACTTGGACGATCGAGAAATATAAGAATTTCAATGCAAATATACAAATCATTGTCATATAAAAAATGGTTATTTTATTTAGCTTCATATTTCATACTATGTAGCATCATAGTTCAAACTAATAGTTCAAAAAGGAAAGAAAGAAAAAGCTTCATACTGATAGCAAAACATGAAAAGACAACACATGATCATCAATCTGAGGTAAATTGGTCAGAAAATTGACCAACAAAAGAAGGATTCTGAAGAGTTTTCTTAAATAAGTTCAGCAATTTTTTTTGCATGGTCTCTATAGCATCCAGTCGTTGCTGAAAATGTTTCAGGCAGCGATTTGTTCTTTTCTTATGATTGTTGATTTTCTTTATTAGTTCATCATATACTGCTCTTTCAGGATCTACAACATAATCTCGAGGATGACTATGATTGTCCTTACGTTGTGTATTCTTCAGAAGATTCTTTTGATCTTTTATAAAATTTTCATTAGCATATTCCCAATGCCCAACATCTGTTTTTCTAAATATCTGATTATAAAACACACATAAATATGAGTGTCCTAAGTTTCATATTTATGTGTGTTTTATAATCAGATATTTAGAAAAACAGATGTTGGGCATTGGGAATATGCTAATGAAAATTTTATAAAAGATCAAAAGAATCTTCTGAAGAATATACAACGTAAGGACAATCATAGTCATCCTCAAGATTATGTTGTAGATCCTGAAAGAGCAGTGTATGATGAACTAATAAAGAAAATCAACAATCATTAGAAAAGAACAAATCGTCACCTGGAACATCTTCAGCAACGATTGGATGCTATAGAGACCATGCAAAAAAATTTTTGCTGAACTTCTTTGAGAAAGCTCTTCAGAATCTTCTTTTGTTGGTCAAGTATCTAACAAACTTGCTTCGGGTTGATGATCATGTGTTGTCTTTTCATATATTGCTATCAGTATGAAGATTTTTCTTTCTTTCGTTTTTGAACTATCAGTTTGAACTATGATGCTAAATAGAACGAACTATGAAATTAAAAAAAATAACCATTTTTTTATGGCAATTATTTATTTATCTCTATTTGCATTGAAATTCTGATATTTCTCAATTGTCCAAGTTTAGATGTTTTTGTTTTGATAGATAACTGTAAAAATATATGCAACTTCATTGGTCTCACAATAGACGTGTTGAAGTTTATAAGTCATAAGTTAAGCAAGTAAGCCAAAAATATGAGAAATTATGCGAGAAAAATAATGCCCTCTACAATATTCTTTCACTACGAGAAATTTTGGTCTTGCATTGCAAAATAAGTTACTTTTCTAACTAAAGATACCTGAACAGTGAGACTAGCAAGATTAAAGCCCATGGGAGTAAAACCATATCTTCTCCAGACACTCAAGAAGGCAACATGAGTACGAATTGCAGGATTGATATCTCCAACTAAAACCTTGCAAAAATAATTTTTATAATTAACCTTAACAATGACATAATTATTTATACATATCAACTAAAAACAATAAATTATATTAAAAACAAGAAATTTAAAATTTGAAGGCCAGGCCAAAATGCCTGCAGACTGTTAAATAATGGCCATACAATAACGAGCAGAGTCCATATTAAATTCTAGATACCTAGAAGCATGAATCTAAGTCCAAGTTTCAAACTTGAAATACATTAAAAGGTTTCACAAGAGGAAAAATAATACTACTAGTTCATCATACTAAATTCCTGTCGTAGAGGCTTCATTATACTAAATTACAGCTACTCACCTTCAATAAATACTCATAATATATAGAACTCCCATTATGGCAGACATTAAAAGACGTAATTAGTCTAATTACTGAAAATCAAGTGCTCTTACTTTCACATAAAGCAGCTGACTTAACTTGATCAATCATCTGCCTTCCATTGTCAAATCTAATACATGCACTCCACAACATAACTAACATAAAAATAATGAAATAACATGTTCACTTCATAAACTGATAACAAGTAAGAAAATGACGACTCCTGCACATAGAATTTAAATTAAAAAGTTATATGACGATAAGAAGATGCAGAGAAGAGAAAAAAAAACTAGCATACATCTTCTCACATTCTTCATTTAACAACTTCCATCATCGGTCCATCCAACGTTTCACATACACTGAATAGAAGCATGTTCAAGTATTTCTTCTGTAAGGCATCATACACACTTGGAAATGATATATAAGAAAATGAACAAATTAAAACAGTCATTACAAACTTGTTTACTAGAAATTCAGCCAGACAATAGATCAAATGTGCCTTTCTCCATCTTTGTACAAAACACTTAGAGTGTAAATATCCTAAGTGTTTGAGCTCAGAAATTACTTTGTGTAATCTTCTTATTATAAGCATTAACTCAAACACAAAAGAATTGTAATCAACAATTGGTTGAATCCCTTGAGAGACTAAGGTTAGTCAGCTGTCTCAAGAAGGCATTAGCATGCACAAGGCAAACTCAATCGGGTGGAATGGACTAGAGTATCCCCGTTAACGGTGAACCAATATAAAAATCATTGTGTCATCTCTAATCCCATACTCTTTTATTTATTGTTGTCATCGTTTTGTTGTTTGTTAAAATTATAAAGTGTTATTCTTGTGTTTCATGAACCTTCATTAGTGTGCCTTAAGTGCTCTTTGTGATTGAGGATTCCAATAAAATTAATCCACCATTTTACTTGCCGAGTTTAGTTTGGCGAATGATTTCACTGGATTTTCACATTAAGGGACAAAAGGATACCTTGGACATGACTTCCAAATTCGTCATTAGCTAAACAAAAATAGTAGTTAATTAATGCCAGAATGAAAACTTCGGATAGAACAAACAAAGTTACCTCAACTAGTTTTAGCAGTTGACTAATTCATAAACACAACTGGTATTCGTTTTAGGCTAAGAGCTAGAACTCTTACCGTGGATGAAAACCTTCAAGTTCCTATGTTTGGTTTTGTCAATCTATATTCTAGAATAGCTTCTCAGCTTCTAACAATTAAGCTGCTTTAGAGACATAAATCAAGGTACACAAATTTAGCTAATGATCTGCTATTGCTAACACAAGGAATCTTCTCTATTCACTACTCATTAATGTCTAAATCTCTATTTTAATTATTGCTACATACACAAGAATAAGTTTATTGTTAATATATCCAAATCAAGTTAATTAAAAGTCTAAACCTAATTACCAACGTTTTTGGTTGATAATTGGTTTATTACATGATCATTTCCAAAATTACTTACAACCTAAAGCCATGATGACAGACGATTAATACAAGCATTCAATTTCAAATACCTAATTATTAAACTATAATGAAAAAATTGGACACAATAAATAAAATTTAACCAAATGAGAAACTGAAATTGAACCTGGATTTTGGAGCTCGATAGAAGGTTGAACGAGGCTGAAGAGCGAATATGAATATTTGAACAAGTCTCAATGAAGAACGAATTTGAAGCTTGATTGAAGATTGAATTTCAACGAGTATTCAATCTGAAGTTACAAAAGACTGTTTGTAACAATAAATAAATCAGTAAATTATAAATTTCAAAACCCTAATTATCAAAATTTTCAAATCATACTGAAATTTCAAATACCTAATTACAATGCGCTGGAGCTGAAGAGGAATCTCAATGAAGAAGAATTGATAAACGAATTTAAGGTTGACGACAGAGAAGAATGACTTTCACGTTGACGACCAAATATTCGCCGTTTGAACGAGTTTGAGGTTGAAGACGAAAACGGATCTGCACCGTTTGAAGGTGAATTGAGAAATGAAACAACGATTCTGCACCAATATAGAGATCTAGGGTTTCTGCGACTCTAGGGACAAATGGAAGATAAATAGGAATGTTTTTTTGCGCTCTTGAGAATACAAATATGCACACCTTTCGACTCCAGGGACAAAAGGAAGACAAATAGAAATCGATGATATCAGTTACTAATTCACCAAAGAAAAAAAAAATTAAATGTTCCTCTCATGATGTTAGAGTTTGACTATTGTTAGCTGTCATTTGTCTTTAAGCATTGAATATTGACTATTTATATGCATTTTAGTCCTTTCCTAGTTTGACTTACTATGCCTTTGATGCATTGAATAGCAATCATATTGGTTGTCAAGATTTTTTTTTAACAATTAATATTAGTAATATTATATCCTATGAGTGAGATCGAGTCATTGACCTCTAATCAATTCGTTAACCATCAATCTTGTTCTGGACCTTTAAGGCCCATGCCCTCGAAGATAAAGGCGTTGCCCTTCAGAAGGGCACCCTTCCCCGCCGGCCAAAGACAGAATCTTGCATTTTGTAACGGCCGACCACCGAAATGATGAGCATTAAATGCTCATCATGGCTCCTCAACCAAAATTCCGGCAGCCACTTAATGGGCATTTATCGCCCATTAAGGGCCTTAGCCCAACGCTGGGAGCTATATAAACTCCTCATTCTGAAGGAGTCAGGTATGCT
Organism: Trifolium fragiferum; assembly: GCA_954870985.1. Lineage (NCBI taxonomy): Eukaryota > Viridiplantae > Streptophyta > Magnoliopsida > Fabales > Fabaceae > Trifolium > Trifolium fragiferum. The sequence continues at coordinate 21,808,242 of OX940789.1, forward strand.
ATTTCTACATTTGAAAACCAATACTCTGCACATATACTGACTTGAGCGTCGGAGTGTATAAAGGTACACAACCCCCTTCCGCATCAATAAGGGGCTTGCTAGAGTTCAACTGCTACCGGCGACACCTTCTGGTCAGGTTAGATCAGTGGCGCCGTCTGTGGGAAACTAGTTTTTCCCCATTTTTCTTCTAACGAAAGATCAAAACTATCAAAGAACATAACAATTGCTGGTAACAGTCAATCTGACAACTCTGCTAACCACCTCCATAGCGACGGAGCTGACAACAACAACAACGGTGTGAATTGAGTCATCGTATCGCTAACGAAGACGGACCCCACCTACGACCCAATGAATGAATCTGATCCTTTGGTCGTCCCTGTTCCCCCTACTGGAGCAAGACTGGAGACCATCATGGCCGCACTGGTGACCGCCATCAACAATCAGGGGCAGGCCATCAGAGAACAAAATCGCAGGATTGAAGCTGTAGAGGAGTCGCGAATTACAAGAGCGGCCACAAGCAGCCATAGGCGTCGAGAATCCTCTCGTTCTTCCCGAGGACCAAGTCAAGGTCCCCGAGGACCTACGAAACCCGCAGCCGTGTAATTCCTACGAGGAGAGTAGCTGGGGCCCGGAGGACCCCACCAGCACATTCAACTGGGCGCAATTACCGCTCACCTCCCCGTCATCGCCATCGCTCCCCGCGAAGTGACGAGGAGAGACATATGGGACCTCTCTCCGAAAGAATAATGAGGAAACCATTGCCTGTGGGGTTTTACAAGCTAATGCTACAGTGGACCACCTTCACAAGTGGTCCACCGTGGACAAGTGATCTACCGAATACAAATTTTACAAAATTTATTGGTAGATTGAAAGTTTATATCATATAGAGCATCCATAAAAAAATTGAAAATCATTTGATATTTTATTGAGATTTATCAAGATTTACAGTATTTAATAAACTGTTAATCTTGATGGATCTCAATAACATATCAAATGATTTTCAATTTTTCTAAAATTTTCTATAGATGATTTATATGATATAAACTTTCAATCCAACGGTGGATTTTGTAAAATTCGTATTCGTTATAGGGTTTTTCATGAATGGTCCATGTTAGAATTTTCCATATTTTACATATCTAATTTTTTGTCGCGTAAAACATTTTTTGGACAAATTAAATTATATAGAAAAATATAAATAGTTTGGACAAAAAATATAAAAATAAATAGTACTCCAAATAATGGTCTAAGTAAAGCTGTCAAAACGGACGGCCCGGCCCTAAACGGGCCGATCCGGACGGGCTTTGGGCTTTATCGGACCGGGCTAAAAAAGTCCAGATGAAATATGAGTTCAAAATATAAGGCCCGAGCCCGGCCCGTAACGGGCCGGCGGACTTTCGGGCCGACCCGTTTTATTTTAAATTTTACATTTTTTTTAGCTATTAGTGCTCAATTAAAATAGATGTTACAAATATTATTTTTCTCTAATTCCATAAACTCAACATATTTAAGTTACAAAAAATAAACATAGAAAACTAAAGAAATAGAGTTACTTATATTTAAAATCACTTATAAATTCAATACAAGAGAACGTCAAAATATTAATTTACATACAAAAACAAATCAACAACATATTAGATTTAAATTGACATATTAGATTGCTTAAAAAAAACATATTAGATTGAATTGACCCAAATAAAAAAAAAACTAACACTTAAAATGTAACATAATAACTAATATATTTTATATATATATATATATATATATATTTTTTTTTTATAATTTATGTGGGATTTCGGGCTACCTGCGGTCCATTCGGACTAGCCCATATTTTAAGCGGATTTAAACGGGTCGGGCTAAAAAGTCCGGAAAAAAATCAGGCTCAAATTTTAAAGCCCATGCCCAAAAAAATTCAAACTTTTCGGATTGACCCATTCGAGCTAGCACATTTTGATGGCCGTAGGTCCAAGCAAAGCACACTAGAAAATGAGCTAGAGAAAACGAACACTGGACCATCACTATATCTAGAAGGGACAAGGATACTTGTAGGTAGAATCTGACAACGACTTTTGTAAAATAGCACTTTCAATCACATAAAGTGGGTCCTATAGGTTACTAATCAATATATTTTGACTATTAAGCTTTTTTTGGCTGTAAGAGCACACCACCATCTAGGGGTGTAATTGGACCGGTTTGGATCGGTTTTTTATGAATCCAAGGTCCGAACCAATGTGTACTCAATTGGTTCGGTTTGGATCGGTTTGTCCTGTTTTTTAAAAATGAAACCGAACCAAACTAATCGGTTTGGTTCGGTTTGGTTCGGATACTTTAATCGGTTTTATAATGCTTTTTTTTTTCAATATTTTTCCTACTATTTTTTTTTTCTACTATTATTTTTTCGACGATGCGTAATCAAATATCATCATACACAATAAAAAATGAATCGCAGTTCATAACAATAACATCATTTTTTTTACACTAACAATAACATCATATTGAAACTCAAAAAGTTTTTAAACATAGTACAAAATATAATTCAGAAACTTAATTCAAACTCATATATTTGAAACTCATAAAATTTTCAAAAACTTATATTCACATAATTAAAAAGATCCAAACTTAAGGTTGCTGCGTGTTTTTGAATTCAAAATCCTAACAAATATTAAGGTTGGGCCGGTTTAATGTTGACATGAGTTTATCACATATGGGCTAAAATTGATTCTATTATAGATATCGGTTTGGTTCGGTTCAATCCAATGGATTTGAAAACAGAACCGAGAACCGAACCAAACCACATCGGTTTTCAATTGGTTTGGTTCGGTTTTTGATCCGAACCAAAAAAGTCGGTTTTTTTTTCGGTTTGGATTGGATTGGATCATCGGTTTAATTGGATTTTTCTGATCCGCTTACACCCCTACCACCATCCACCATTAAGTTATTAAAATCAGAGAGCCAAAGGAAATACTATACTCTAGGTGATTTTTCAACCATTGTATGCTTAAACATCAATGCCGAAGGAACTTCTCTATACTACTCGTGGTAAGATGGCTTGTTGAATTCCAATACGAAAAGTATAAATAGAATTCATTTTCCTTATTATTTTTCAATCAAAAGAGGTTCAGAGGAGCTCTAAGGACATAGCTTTCTCTCCTTACGAGAAAATTATCTCAGCAAGGTATGTTTTTCTTTAGGCTTTGATGTTAGATTATTTCTTGTAATTTAATATGTAGTCTTTTGTAATAGATGCATTAGGTTGTGGTAGACAAGATGAACTCCCCTATGAATACTTGGGTCATGTGATTGAGTCAAAGTTATAATAAATCGTTATTCAGTATTTTGTTTGTTATTTATTTTCTCGCACTTTAACGACGTTTCCCGAAATCTGGCCGAATAAGCGGGACCGTCCATAGAATAAATATTAGGGTTAACTTTGATATTAATATTAGGGTTTACTTTAATGTTTGTCCGGAACTAGTAATAAATACGCATGATGAATAGAGACAGTAACATCCAGAACTAGTTCTGACATAACAATTAGAGGAGAAATCAGGCACTAGTTGTGACATAGCAATTAGAAGCTGAATAGCTCGAAACTAGGATCTAGAGGCATTGGATTAGGGGTGATCGTATCCAAACCAATCCAAAAGTAAAACCGCAAACCGAACCAATTCAAACCGAAAACCGCAAAAACCGCATTTGGTTCGGATGTATTTGGATGACTTTTTTATTGAACCACGAACAGCAAAACCGCGAACCGTAAAAACCGCAAACACCGCGGTTAACCGCTAAAACCGCGAACCGTAAAAACCGCAAACACCGCGGTTAACCGCCTTAAGTTTTTATTATATTCCAATACCACTAAAATCACATTAAGTTTCTATTATCTTCCAATATAACAATGGACAAATATATCATACAAACAAAGTTCACAACAAATCTTGATAATTTTAATTTCATTATTCAATTATTTACTACCTTATTAGTTGGCATGACAATAAACTCAGACATGTGGGTACTCGTACCCGCTTTGACGAGGAAAACCCAAGTTGATTGAGTGTAGGTTTGGGTGTTTCCCGATTTTAATGAATATTTTTGTTGTTCCAAAAAAAAAAACATGCATTTAAACCGCAACCACTCCTTGTGTTTAGTTTAATTTAATTTAATTTCAGTACATTTTAATTATGGTGTAAACCGTAATTACCGAACCGATCCTAACCGCATTGGTTTGGTTTGGTTTGGTTTGGTTTGGATGACTTTTTAAAAACCAACCGAACCAAACCGAACTGCATACAATTTTATCTCGCGGTTACGATGACTTTTAGGCTCAAAACCGAACCTAACCGCACCGTGAACACCCCTACATTGGATGGTTGATGGTCATAATACATGTTTTTTGAATAACTCTGTTTAGTAATTAGGGTATGTGACACAGCGATGTTAGGCTCTCGTAGGTACCTTTGTTATGAATGTAGGGAAACTTCACTTACATAAGGTAGTAGTAAGGTACTACCATAACAAGAATAAAATCAACGCCGAATAATAATCTGAATGACTATGTTATACACCGATCATGCCAAGTATGAAGAAGGGAGTAAGTTCAACCGCCATACCTATTCTCTATATTTTTTTAATCAAACCTTTACTTTTTCTGCACGCATATCGTTTATTTTTATAAAACTAAAAACATTTTTCCAAAACCCAAAGCGAATGCAAAAACCACGAACTTGAATAGCACTGACGATGTTTTGGCACGATCCCTGTGGATATGAACTCATTCTAATCAGTAGAGTGTGAATTATTACTAGACGACAGACTGGTACGCTTGTCAGACCGTAGTCAGCCGTCAAAAACAAAATTGCTACTTTTGTTTCATTCTTGGCTCAGTTTTTCTTTTCTTTTCCTAATTTTGCTCTCTCTCTCTCTCTCAAACCCAAAGCGAATGCAAAAACCACTAACTTGAATAGCACTGACAATGTTTTAGCACAATCCATGTGGATACGAACTCATTCTACTCAATAGAGTGTGAATTATTACTTGACGTCAGACCGTAGTCGGCCGTCAAAAACAAAATTGCTACTTTTGTTTCATTCTTGACTCAGTTTTTCTTTTCTTTTTTTCTAAATTTAGCTCTCTCTCTCTCTCTCTCTCTCTCTCTCTCTCTCTCTATATATATATATATATATATATATATATATAAAATACTCTTCTGCCACACTATAATTATCATTAAAAGCATGTTCTTATAAGTTGAGAAATCGATGGAAACTAAAGGAAATTGATGGAGATTTACAAGTTTCGTCGTTGAAATTGATGGAAATTGAAAGAAATCAACATGTTTTTTGCGAAAATAGATAGTGAAACTGAAGAAAATTTTAAGACGGAAGAGGGGATTGATGCGGCAAAAGAGGATATTTTCGACGAGGGAAGAGATTTCATAGATATTTTTGTGGGTGAAATATTGGAGAAATTAGAAAACGGAAAATTTGGGAAAATTGGGAGAGTTAATAATAATAAGAGTAAATAGGCTTATACCTCCCTGTAATATAGGCGTGTTTTGTTTTTTCCCCCTGTAAATTTTTTTTTTGTGACTCGCCCCCTGTAATGTTGAATTTTTTGGACTCGCCCCTTGAATGCACTTTTTAAATCGGTTATTTTGTTCAAATCGATTTAAAAAATGTTTTTAAAATCGGTTAATCTGTTCAACCGATTTAAAAAATGCAAATTCATTGCACCCAAAGGGGGAAACAAAAAAAATTCACTTTGCAAGGGGCAAATCACAACAAAAAAAATTACAGGGGGAAAAACAAAACTTGCCTATATTACAGGGGGTAAAGACCTATTTATCCTAATAATAATAAAGAGGGAGAGTAAAAATAAAGTGTGTCCTAACCTAAAAAAAAGGTGTGTCCGTTGATTCTTATAAGAAAATACCGTAAAAAAAAATAAATAAAGTGTGTCCGTTGATTCTTTTAAGAAAATACCGTACTATATTTTAGAGCATGGCAAATGGAGTTCTTTATCAATAATCCAATTAACCGTGGCTAATATAAACTGTGGAAAAATAACAATTTTTTTGTAGCGATTACATCAAAAAGTTTAATACCGTCTGGAATATTTCTCCATCTATATTTCTCGCAACATTGTCTCATCTTTTTATGGATTTAACAACCATGTATTCTGCCACGTCATCTCACTTTTCACTTTCTTGATATGACATAGAAGATTGGTGGTTTCTTATTAGATGATCGTGTAAAATTATTTTACACCGTCAGTGCATATCAATTAAACTCTCTTTTTATACCCTCATTACGTATATACATACTCACATATACTTGTGAAATATCTCATATGTTTTTGATAAAAAAAAATATTTTATTTTCTTTCATCCTTCGGTATTTTTTTGATAATTTTAGAATGGGTAATTAGGTCTTTACCCTGCAAAATAGGCGAGTTTTGCATTTGCCCTTTATAAAAAAAAAATTGTAGGAATATCCATTTATAATGTTCAAATTTTTTTTTGTAATGTATTTTACCTTCCTGTCGATTTTTTTTTTCTCCCAGCATAGGGGGGTAAAATACACTACCAAAAAAATTTTGAACATTGCAAGAAGATATTCCTACAAAAATATTTTGCAAAGGTAAAAACCTATTTACCCTTTTAGAATATTTTAACTTCATAATATGATTATTGTTTGTATTCATCTAGTTCTTACCTATGATGGAGTGGTCTCCTCCACCTTCATATAATTCTTGCATATAATTATTAAATCCTCAAAACTTAATGCATGTTATATTAATCACATCTTTATTTAACGAAAAAAATATGTTAAAAAGTCCTGATTGAATATTATGGCAATAAGATGGGAAGATAACTATGAAAATGACACCACTAACAAGGATATGAAGTTGATAGTTCATATAAAAGCAATGTATTGCCAAGAATGGAGAGCCTCGTCTAGAGGGAATGTAAAGAACTTGACATTTCAACAATGTAGGGGCCAGTCTCCAATAAATTGTTGAACAATAAGGGTCAATATGTATGTGACCGACCTAATCACATAATTAACATGCAAGATATGGAGAAGATCTAGCAATGGCAACAGTCATAATCCTAATCATGAAAGTGATAACAACCTTAATTTTTTTCCCTCTCTCTTATGTTACCTATTTTAATGTACGAACACAATTAAAGAATCTATAAATTATTAAAAAATTCAATGATATGGTCGTGAATCGCATCAAAATTAAGAAAGTAGCATAGCTTAAGATGCTTGCTTGGTCAGATAAGGATATGTGTTATTGGAATGGCACCATGCCCTTGAGGGAATTGGAATTTAATTCGACAATCATTAGGATATAACCTATATATGTATTCTCTTTAAAATATAATTTACTGCTAATATATAAAATAAATGAAATGTGGACAACACATATTTTCTTTAATAATCTATCACTATCGACTATCGAGAGTTCCACGTTGAACGAAATAAGATTGAATACGAGTTTATATGTAAAAGATAGCGACGATTATCTTGGTCATCAATTTTATACCTTTTAATTAATCTCATCGTTAACTCAAACTTTTAATATGATATCAAAATCTTTGAAAATTTGTTGATCCGTGAGTTAGGATCCTCTCCCTTTTTTTCCAAAATTTTCTCCATATTATCATAGTTTTTAAAAGTTTTAGAATGTATATTAAATAATTGGAGTTACTAAATATCAAAATCATTGTATTTTTTTTTTTTTTGGATACAAATTTATTTATATTCTCAAAACTTTAAAAATGGCAAAAATGGAGAGAGAGAGAGAAAGAGAGAGAGAGAGAGAGTAAAAAATGGAGAGTATAACTTGATTCTTGACCAGCTTGCAATCAAGTTACTGTTATCGACCCACTCGGTCACGCTCCAGATGTCTGTTTATACGTGTGAATAGTGTATATGTTATATAACAATGGATGAACTAAAAATTGATATCAAATTTATATGTAGATAGAGTTCTCACCTTACAAATTAATTTTATAGAACTATATTAAATCCAACCCATATTCTAAAAATCTCTCAACAATATTAACAAAAAATTAAAAGCTTAAAAGCTTCGCATCAATTTTTTAAAAAGAAACTAGGGCAGAACTCACTACCAAATGCAAGAAGGCAATATATTGTGGATTTTAACCGTGCCCAACATATAAATAATTCTTCACATCCTTTATCGTACGATCTACACTTATATGAGGCAAAACCTACCGATAATTAAAATACAGGAACATTAATTAATTCACTATAAGTCTATAAGATTTTAATTTACAAAATTTAAAATTTTTCTCTTCCAATTTTATGGAGATGGAGGAAATGCCGATAATCCAATAATTAATCCTTCATACACTATTTCTTAATTGAAAAAGTACTAGTGCATGCTTTCTTGGTAGCATTTGCAAGGAGCTAGGGAGGAATCAATTTGAAATACAAGTGCTAACGATTAGGCATGGTACACTTTTATACTTTAAGGCTTTAATCATAAAAATTGCTAAGAACATTTTTAGCTTATGTGCCTTTTAAAAGGGGAAGTATCGGTATTGCAAAAGGGTATCGTTTTTTGAAAGATAACAAATATCCCCAATAATGTATGGTTATTTTCTTTATAAAATATATCAATTAAAATTTATAATGATTGATTGAATTTATATATTATTTAGAAACCATTTTAAATATTAGAATTTAAATTCGATAACCAATAACTTATTAAGGGTCCGTTTAGATTAGCTTATTTTTGAACTTATGCGAATATTTTATGCAATTTTTATTTATTATTATAGTTTTGTCAATGTAGTTTATGATAAAATAGCTTATAAAAATACAATTTTTACTAGTTTGAACTTATAAAGTAGTATAAAACCTAATTTATGTTGCATAAACTGTTTGCATAAACTCAAAAATAAGCTAATCCAAACAGACCCAAAGTTGATTGATGTGAAATTTAGTCCACTAAATAAGGATTTTAGAGTTCGACCCAAATTTTTTAGGAATTTTATCTCATAAGAATAGGACTTAAATTTTATGCTTACGAAGTTTTTGAAAAAGCTTTTAAGAACCTAAAATACAATTCAACCATCTTTCTTGTGTTTTTCCACACCTGCAATTATCTATATAGCTTGTAAAAAATGACTTAATGTGACCATTCTTACCACAATAGTGGCATGTCTATGGAGCAAATCTAGCCCTGGTTGGAGTTTCTTGATAAGTAAGATGTTGGAGCATCAGTTTAAACTGTGTGGAGTCAAGTAAAAAATTATTTGAGTAAAATATTCATTTTAGATTTAATTTAAACCCTTGTCAAGTTGAATGGTAATTTCTTTTTTTATTGACGCAAAGTTGATCGATAGTTATAAATGTGCATTGTATACTTGGACGATTGAGAAATATCAAAATTTCAATGCAAATAGAGATAAACAAATCATTGTCATAAAAAAATGGTTATTTTATTTAACTTCATAGTTCATACTATTTAGCATCATAGTTTAAACTAATAGTTAAAAAGAAAGAAAGAAAAAGCTTCATACTGATGCAATACATGAAAAGACAACATACATGATCATCAACCTGAGGCTAATTTTTCAGAACGTTGACCAACAAAAGAAGGATTATGAACTCAAATAAGTTCAATAAACTTTTTTGCATGGTCTTTATAGCATCCAATCGTTGCTAAAAATGTTTCAACCAACGATTTGTTCTTTTCTGATGATTGTTGATTTTTTTTATTAGTTCATCATACACTGCTCTTTCATGATCTACAACATAATCTTGAGGATGATTATGATTGTCCTTACATTGTATATTCTTCAGAAGATACTTTTGATCTTTCATAAAATTTTCAATAGGATACTCCCAATGCCCAGTATCTATTTTTCTAAATCCCTGATAATAAAACACACATAAATATGAATCATAGCATATTAAAACTAACAGTTGTTTGTCTAAATGAATCACATCTTGCTCATAAACTATCACTCCATCAATTTCGTCCATAACACCCACAAAGACTATATTTTAAGCCCTATAGGGGATCTGTACTCGCTATAGGGCTCACTATTTAGTCTTTGTGGCTGCTATGGACGAAATTGATAGAGTTATATAGTTTATGAGCAAGATGTGATTCATTTAGACAAACAACCGTTAGTTTTAATTTGCTATGATTCATATTTATGTGTGTTTTATGATGAGGGATTTAGAAAAATAGATTCTAAGCATTGGGAGTATGCTAATGAAAATTTATTAAAAGATCAAAAGTATTTTCTAAAGAATATACAACGTAAGGACAATCATAATCATCCTCAAGATTATGTTGTAGATCCTAAAAGAGCAGTGTATGATGAACTAATAAAGCAAATCAACAATCATCTGAAAAGATCCAATCGTCGCCTGAAACATTTTCAGCATCGATTGGATGCTATCGAGTCCATGCAAAAAAATTTGCTGAACTTATTTGAGAAAACTCTTAAGAATCCTTCTTTTGTTGGTCAACCTTTTGACAAATTTGCCTCGGGTTTATGATCATGTGTTGTCTTTTCATGTATTGCTATCAGTATGAAGATTTTTCTTTCCTTATTTTTTAAACTATCAGTTTGAACTATGATGCTAAATAGTATGAACTATGAAGCTAAATAAAATAACCATTTTTTTATGACAATGATTTTTTTATCTCTATTTGCTGAAATTCTAATATTTCTCAATCGTTCATGTTTACATATTTTTGTTTTGATAGGTAAGTGTAGAAATATACGCAACTTTCATTGGTCTCACAATAGACATGTTGAAATTTGTAAGTCGTAAGTTCAGAAAGTCAACCAAAAATATGAGAAACTATGCGAGAAAAAGAAAGCCCTCTATAATATTCTTTTACTATGAGAAATTTTATTCTTGTATTAAAAAAGAAGTTCCTAACTAAATATACCTGAAAAGTGAGACTAACAAGACTAAAGCCCTCGGGAGTAAAACCATATCTTCTCCAGACACTCAAGAAGGTAGCATGAATACAAATTGCAGGATTGATATCTCTAGCTAAAACCTTGCAAATATACTTGTTATAATAAACCTTAGCTATGACATAATTATTTATACAGCTGGTCAACTAAAAACAATAAGTTATATTAAAAACAAGAAAATTAATATTTGAAGGCCAGGCCAAAATGCCTGCAAATGGTTAAATAATGGCCATACAATAGCAGCAGAGTCCATATTAACTTCGACATACCTAAAAGCATAAATCTAAGTCCAAGTTTCAAACTTGAAATGCATTAAAAAGTTGCAGAAGAAGAAAAGTAACACTACTAGGTCACCATACTTAATTCCTGCCATGTAGACTTCATTATACTCATAATATATAGAACTTTTCATTATGGCAGACATTAAAAGACGTAATTAGTCCAATTACTGAAAATCAAGTGCTCTTACTTTCACATAAAGTAGTGGAATTAACTTGATCAATCAACTGCCTTCCCTTCTCAAATCCCATACATTCTGATAAAATATGATAAATTATAGTAATAAGTATTCTAATTCGAGAATGAATGGGTCTCCTAAGAAAGAAATGAAGGCTGGAATTGAGTTAATTGTTCCACTTCGAGAAGGAACGGGTCTCCATAGAAATGGGAGATAAGACTAGAATTCTTTGATTAATTTTCTTTCTTTTTTTACACATACAATACAAATATATATAGACAAATAACATAAAACTACTAATAACTACTAATAACTTCTTAAAACTACTAATAACTACCTATATATCATTACATAATTAATAATTTATATTATATATTACAAATAATATGCATATATTAAATAATAATATTAGTTTATTAATATATGTATCATTACTCCATTCGTCCACGACAACCTTGTCCTCAAGGTTGAAATTAGAATGAATGAAACTTCCACCAGGATCATAGGGCATTGTGTCCCATAAATTTGATGTCACCGATTGCTGAAGCCATTGATCGAGTTTGCAAATCAATAGTAATTCAACAAAACAAGGAATGATAATTCTATGGCCTTGTTGTTGTTGAATTGTTCCCTCCACAATGATGTTTTTATCAGCAAATTGTTCTATTTCTAATGAAATATCGGCCAACAATACTTTGGAACATGGTTGCATTTTCACCGGAATTAGATTTTCCCTTGTCACCGGTGTTTCAGTTACCTTCAGGATCGAATTGACTTCGATTGATTTTGGTAGAACAATCAATTTGTCGATGTCTTCACTTGTCAAGTTTTGATCTTCAAACCCATCACCCACGTGGATTTCTTCTTCAATCTGAATATCATCAAAAGTTGAGTTGTGATGATCCTTCGTTATTACTGTTGAATCTGAAGGAAAATTGCGTTATTATAAGCAGCGGAATTCAAAAATTTTCCTTAGTTTGATCCTTACGAATGAACATGATATGTGTTTTAGGGTTTTTACCTCTCGAAGGGAAGAATCTTTGAATCACGATCTCTTGTAGGGAAGAACCTTTGAATCACGAACAAGATGATCACGAGCGTTGATGAAAATCACCGACGCCTCTAACTAGTCCACACGAACAGTCACCTTCAATAGAGTGCTAGCCTTTTATGTTTGAAGGCTATGCAAGAATATTGAGAGAGAGGATTATTTTAGTATTTTCAATTCTAAAATATTCTTGTGCTTTTTCTTGTGTGTTTTGAGCAATGACAAGAGGTCTCTATTTATAGATATCTCTTGTCTTGTGCATCAAGACAACTCATGTCTAGTGCACCAAGACTTCTCTTATTGGGCAAAGCCCAACAAGAAACAAAAGTTAGGGCGCGCGCCCCCCATGAATGGTAGTACTCATGTGCGCGCCCTCCCACCATAATCTATGGTGTTCTTGCTCGTTTAAATTACCGTGATACCCTTATCACATTGCACATACACCGTACCTTACGGTGTTCCTTTAATTATCTCAATATTAGACTGTCCTTATGTGTGTGACCCTTGGAGGTTTCCATAACGTTGGCAATTATATTAAATCCTTTATTTAATATAATAAACAATGAGCGGTATCTAGCAACACATCATTGCTACCCAACTTATGAGAAATTAACATATGATCAAAACATAACCTTTAGTGATAATATATGCGTGTATAATTACCCCTTTGCCATTTATGTTTAAATTGAACACAAAGCATACTTGGTGTCATCTTTGTCCAGTTCAATATTGGGCCCATGACATTTATCCTGTTATGCAGGATTGGCAAATTCCATCTAGGTCACTACTGTCCCTCAGCATGCTTTGTGAAGTACCCATCAACTGCCTTTATGGTTATCCTGTTACGGACAACGTTAGATTAGCAACAAAGTACTTGACTCCACATCTAGGGTACAAAGTGGTTTCAGGTCTAAGGGCGGTTTACACCATTATCACCATGAGAGTAACTTATGACACTTTGCATAACTTTGCATGTAGTACTCTCATAGCGGGTCAATCCGGTATAAATATTACTCCTAATATTTATTATACCTATGTCAAGACTTGATAACTCCTTATCCCATAATCCATGAGATGCGATCATCAGTCTATCTTCATAATAGTCTTTATGCTTTAAGGTTATCCCTTTTCACCTTAAAGCTTGACTATAGATACTTTAAGAATAGCGTCTTTATGTTTAATGTAATCTCATGATTAAGTCACACTTAATATTAAACGGACTTTCTATTCTAGGGACTTCATTATTTTGAACGTTACAAACATAATAAAGAAAGCGCCTTTGATTATTAATAAAAGAAACCATATATTATTAATAATTAATTTGATACAAGTACTAAAGTCATTGGCCTCTAGGGCTTACACCAACAATCTCCCACTAGCACTAGAGCCAATCTGGCATTACTTTAATACCCATAGACCTAGTATGCCCATCATGCTTCAACTGCGCAAGAGGCTTTGTTAGCGGGTCAGCAATATTGTCAAGTGTAGGTACTTTGTATATTTTCACATCTCCTCTATCTATTATCTCTCAAATAAGATGAAATCGCCTAAGTATGTGTTTGGATCGTTGGTGAGATCTAGGTTCCTTAGCTTGTGCAATTGCACCATTGTTGTCACAATACAGACTAATGGGATCAACAATGCTAGGGACTACCTCAAGTTCAGTTATGAACTTCTTAATCCAAACAGCTTCCTTTGCAGCACTTGAGGCAGCAATATACTCGGCTTCGGTTGTAAAATCAGCAACTACCTCTTGCTTTGAACTCTTCCAGCTTATAGCGCCACCATTTAGGCAAAACACAAAACCAGATTGCGATCTAAAATCATCCTTGTCGGTTTGGAAACTAGCATCGGTGTACCCTAATACCGCAAGCTCTTCCTCACCTCCATATACCAAGAATGTTTCCTTAGTTCTTCTCAAGTACTTAAGGATATTCTTGACAGCTATCCAATGAGCTTCACCGGGATCAGATTGGTACCTGCTCGTTGCGCTTAAAGCATACGAGACATCTGGTCGAGTACATAACATGGCATACATAATAGATCCGATTTCTGAGGCATACGGAATCTCATTCATGCGATCCCTTTCTCCTTTAGATGAAGGGGATTGCGTCTTCGAAAGACATATTCCATGTTGCATTGGTATGAATCCCTTCTTGGAATCATGCATGATGACACTCTATTATTTGTTAAGTTTTATAATGATTTTATAGTTTTTAATTAGTTTTTAAGAGTGTTACATGGTCAAAGAGAAGAATATTTGAAGAAATTGAAATATCAAAGAGTTTGAAGACAAAGTCAAGAGAAAAAAAAAAAAAAAGACTTAGAAAATTATTTGAAGCAAAATTTTCCTCTAGTCTCTGTATTTATCGCGCCACTGCAGTGTCTCAATCGCAGCATGATTTGGATTTATAAGCTGCACGTGACGTCATGTTAAAGAAAGTGACCACATCATTTGATTTTTGCCACCTGATCCTAGAAGCAACAAGCAACTAGAAGCCCGAGTGAATGTACGCTGGCCCACACGTTAAAATAGGAAATATTAGGTTTTAATATATAACAAAAATCACACAGCACAAGGCACACATCACGAGAAACGGAGGCAAGCAATTGAAACGGCAGAGCAATTCATCAATCAAGGTTTATAATGTTTATTTTCATGAACATGAGTAACTAAACTCATATGATTAGGAATTATAGATGAATCTCTTTGGAACTATCTGAATCATGTAATTACGTGTTCTAGTTTATTCAATAAAAGCTTATAATAATTCAGTTAATTTTGTGTTTATTGTTTTTCTTTATCTGGCCAATATTGAATTGAATTTAAGGGATAAATCACTACTAACCCTAGGTTTTATAACTGGATCTAAATTAACTGTTTTTCAATCGTAATTGCTTTAGGAATAAAGAATTAGTTGGTATGATTAAGAATTTAACGTTCATTCATGCTTTTGATAATATTAGTTTCACCTAAGGAATTAGGGTGTTGTATTAGATAAACGAGACTGATGAGCCAAGGAATTAGACTCGGTCTATTTTGTTAAATTATTGTAATTATAAGAGTTTTATTGTTGAGAGCTAGAACCTAGAGTACCAGATAGGAACAAAGAGAGGATTCGAAATAATTCCTGATCGCCTTTCTCTATTACAAAGTTTCCGTTTTATTTTCCTGCATTTTAAGAATTGTTACCATAAAATCTGAAAACTCCCCCCCTTTGCATTTACATCCTAAATACGATACAATTGTTTTGTCGAAATTGAAACAATCCCTGCGGATACGAACTTTATAAATTTATTACTTAACGATACGATTAATACACTTGCTAATTTTGTCATCAAGTTTTTGACGCCGTTGCCGGGGATTGTTGATTAATCTCAATGAGGCAATTTCGTTTTATTTAGGATTTTTAAATTTATTTACTTTTCGTTGATAAAAAAAAAAAACAAAACACAAAAGAATATTTATTTTGCATTTAGTTTTTATTATTACCTTTATTGTGCAGTGCTATCGAGGTATTTTCTGGTTGTTTATGCGAGGTAAATCAGTAGTACGAGAGCTGCTCTTCGATTCTGAAATTGAGAAGACCGCAAGGGCAAACAGAAAAGCCGTGAAATTAGCACGGTTAGCTGAAGCATCTACACAAGCTATTTCAGACACAGATTCTCAGTCTGAAGAAGAGGTAATTATGGCCGAAGATCCACCACCGCCACCTAGGCGCACCATGGGAGATTATTGTCGCAGAACCGATGCAGGACAAATTTCTATGGGATTCCAACCGGCGAATCCTGTAACTTTCGACATCAAGAACATAGTTCTCTCCGGTCTGAGGGATAAACAATTTGATGGGAATGCAATCAGAGATCTGTGGGCACATCTAGAGAAATTTTATGAGACATGTACTATGTGTCGTCCTGAAGGGTTCACTGATAGTCAGATTAAACTCAGACTATTTGGGTTTACTCTGATTGGTAGAGCTAAAGACTGGTTGCAGTGTATTCCGAGTGGTACCATCAACACTTGGAAAGAACTTGAAGATAAATTTTTGGAGCGTTTCTTTACTACCGATCAATTCTTGGCAAGAAGGGCTGACATTAATGGGTTCGAACAAGGAGAATCAGAATCCTTGTTTGAGGCCTATGAACGTTTCAAAATGTTATTGAGGAAGTGTTCGAATCACAGTTTTGACGATATGGAACAAATGCAGATATTCATCAGAGGCTTGAGAATGCAATCCATGATGTTGATAGATGCCTCAGCTGGAGGTACAATTAGAAACAAGAATGAGGATGAAGTCAGGCAACTAGTGGAAAACATGTGCATGAATGAATACCGTTCCAAGAGTGAAAGGGACCCTAAAAAGAAAGGTATGATTGAGGTTAGCACTCACACAGCTCTATTAGCTCAGATAGAATTGTTGAATAAACAGTTGGCTACAAAAAGCCTAGCAGAGGCAAATGTCAGCCAAGTCCAAGACGTCAGATGTGATTTTTGTCAAGGGCCGCATGCTAACGGAATGTGTTCAGCTGAATCATATTTTGAAGAAGCTAATTATGCTGGTGGTTTTCAAAAAAATAATCCATTTTCCGGCACGTACAACCCAGGTTGGAAAGACCACCCAAATCTAAGGTGGGGTAATCAAGGTAACTCTTCTCAAGGCAACTCTCAAAACCAACCATCTCCCTTAGAAGAAACTATGAACAAATTCATGCTGATGACACAAACCAATTTGGAAGGCATGAAAGCAAGTCAAGAACTCGCCCAAAAGAACAATGAAGCCTCTATAAAGAATTTGGAAACTCAAATTGGGCAATTGTCAAGGCAATTTGCAGCCACACAAAATGGGGGTTTTGCTGGAAATACAATAGATAATCCTAGGAATGAGAGTTGTAATGCAATTGAGGTAAGAAGTGGAGCAACACTAGATGAAGTAGAATCTAAGAGGGAGAAGAAAAAGAGAGAAGTGAGTGTAGAGAAAAAAGTTGAGAGTGAGGGAGAAGTAGAAAATGAGTGGTTAGATGAGGGTGAAGTTGAATATAAAGAGAGAGTAGAGGGAGAAAAAAGTGAGAATGGGAAGAAAGAAAACACTGAGGGAGAAGTCGAAAAGAAAGAAAAATTAATTGATACAGATTCGATTCTTAGAAAGTCCAAAGCCCAACTTCTTAATGAACACGGGAAGGAGCAGGTAATTCCTTCCTATGTGAAGCTTCCATACCCTCACATTAGGAAAAAGAAAGAAAGAGAAGAAGGGCAATTTAAAAGGTTTGTAGAGTTGCTTGGGAATATGCAAATTAATGTCCCCTTCAGTGAAGCTTTAGAACAGATGCCGGTATATGCCAAGTTTATGAAAGATCTCTTATCCGGGAAGAGAAAGCTGAAGGATGATGAGAATGTTGCCTTGTCTGAGGAGTGTAGTGCAATTGTGCAAAGGAAGCTGCCCCCAAAGCTGAAAGATCCTGGGAGTTTCACCATTCCGTGTTCAATTGGTAAGGTCACAGTTGAAAAAGCTCTTTGTGATTTAGGAGCTAGTATAAATTTGATGCCGCTGTCCATGGCAAAGAAGCTTGGTTGTGGGGAGCCTAAGCCAACAAAAATGACTTTGACATTGGCTGACCGCTCTATTACCTATCCTTACGGAGTTCTTGAAGATGTGCTGGTAAAAGTTAATGATTTATTTTTTCCAGCTGATTTTGTGATTCTTGATATGAATGAAGATTCAGAAATACCACTTCTCCTTGGAAGGCCTTTCTTAGCAACGGGTAGAGCACTTATTGATGTTGAGTTAGGTGAGTTAATGTTGAGATTTCAAGATGAACATGTAATTTTTAATGTATTTGAGTGCATGCGCCATCAGAATGAAAATCCTCAATGTTACCGAGTTGATATAATTGAAGAGGTGGTAGCAGAAACCGCTCAAGAGGAGGCACCAACTAGATCAACTGCTCCACTAAATTTTACTGACGGAGAAGACCAAAAGAAGGGAGAAAGCGTGAAACAAGTGAATGAACCCACAGAAACTCCAAAAACACCTATGAAAAAGAAAAGAAAAAAATGGAGGAATAAATGGGAAAGGTTTAAGAAGCTGGCACTTGAAAAATTGGTCCTTATTCGCAAGGAAGCTGATACTCGCATTAAGAAAGACAAGACCAAGGCTGAAACAACGATCAGATATCCACCCTGACGTGGGTGTTTGGTTCGTCAAGCTCGAGACGTTAAACACGCGTTTAATGGGAGGCAACCCATCAGAATTTTCAGTGTAGTAACATTTGAATTTGCATGATCTGAATCTCGTATGCTCACACAAATCAAAACTGATGTATGATTGCTCATGAAAGCACGAGGTTCAAGAGACAGAGAGACGAGTAGGAAAGATGGAGTTTTACATGATGAACCGGCTCAACCTTCAGATACCTCAGCTTGTGAGATTATTGAGCCAAATAAATTCCACGGTATACTGTTCTTTCATATCTTATGAGTGTATCCATGCTTTGTATATTTTCTAGAACTTGCGACTATTCTATACTGTTGATTGGTTTTACCTTTACACACATAGAGGCACATTTTTTTTGTACTCTGGGCCTTTTCAAGCTACCCTGTATATTATTTATCTTTGCTAAACCACTTTGAGCCTAAAAAAAAAATATACTCCCCTTTCTTTTGGTGACAAACCACAATATAAGCCACTTAGACCTGAAATTTTTTATCTGTTTACCCTCTATGGAGTTAGGTAGAAGCTTTAAATTTTCTTGTCTTGACAATGTATTAAGTTTGGGGTTGCTTTTGGAATTAGCAACACTTTAAGTTTGGGGTAGAGGTACTAGAGAACTTACAAAAAAAAAGAGAATAAATGAAACTCACAAAAAAAAAAAAATCATCATTGAGTTTATTCAAAAAAAAAATAAATAAATATATCACTCTTCATTAGTGATTTCTAAAAAAAAAAAAAACGAGTTCTCTAAGTGCTTAACTATCATGAATTTGAGCCCCGATAATGGTCAAATTTTCATTAAGAAATAGTAGTTGATACCCAAGCCTACTTTTCCAAATATATCCCACCGTTACCCAAGCCAAGCTACAACCTGTAAGACCTCAAAAATGTGTGTGATGTACTTACTTTGATTGACTGTTTAGAATTTTTTCAAGCTTATGGTAAAATTGCATTTGCATGTTGATGGAGTGAACACCCTGTCAAATTTTGAGAGAACTTGCGAGTGAGAGAAAAGGTTGAGCTAGAACATTTTGTGAAACGTACATTTGACTGAATCCGATTGAAGTCTTGAGAACCGGTGTGTTGATTGAACAAGGTTACTGAAGTTGAGACCGGAAGCTCCACATCCGGATGAAGAGAAAAGCTTATGAGATTTTTATCATGCAAATTAATTTGTTAATTCACTGACAGTTTTGTTTTGGCAGACATTGCTACTTGAGGACAAGCAACAGTTTAAGTTTGGGGTTGTGATGACACTCTATTATTTGTTAAGTTTTATAATGATTTTATAGTTTTTAATTAGTTTTTAAGAGTGTTAGATCGTCAAAGAGAAGAATATTTGAAGAAATTGAAATATCAAAGAGTTTGAAGACAAAGTCAAGAGAAAAAAAAAAGACTTAGAAAATTATTTGAAGCAAAATTTTCCTCTAGTCTCTGTATTTATCGCGCCACTGCAGTGTCTCAATCGCAGCATGATTTGGATTTATAAGCTGCACGTGACGTCATGTTAAAGAAAGTGACCACATCATTTGATTTTTGCCACCTGATCCTAGAAGCAACAAGCAACTAGAAGCCCGAGTGAATGTACGCTGGCCCACACGTTAAAATAGGAAATATTAGGTTTTAATATATAACAAAAATCACACAGCACAAGGCACACATCACGAGAAACGGAGGCAAGCAATTGAAACGGCAGAGCAATTCATCAATCAAGGTTTATAATGTTTATTTTCATGAACATGAGTAACTAAACTCATATGATTAGGAATTATAGATGAATCTCTTTGGAACTATCTGAATCATGTAATTACGTGTTCTAGTTTATTCAATAAAAGCTTATAATAATTCAGTTAATTTTGTGTTTATTGTTTTTCTTTATCTGGCCAATATTGAATTGAATTTAAGGGATAAATCACTACTAACCCTAGGTTTTATAACTGGATCTAAATTAACTGTTTTTCAATCGTAATTGCTTTAGGAATAAAGAATTAGTTGGTATGATTAAGAATTTAACGTTCATTCATGCTTTTGATAATATTAGTTTCACCTAAGGAATTAGGGTGCTGTATTAGATAAACGAGACTGATGAGCCAAGGAATTAGACTCGGTCTATTTTGTTAAATTATTGTAATTATAAGAGTTTTATTGTTGAGAGCTAGAACCTAGAGTACCAGATAGGAACAAAGAGAGGATTCGAAATAATTCCTGATCGCCTTTCTCTATTACAAAGTTTCCGTTTTATTTTCCTGCATTTTAAGAATTGTTACCATAAAATCTGAAAACTCCCCCCCTTTGCATTTACATCCTAAATACGATACAATTGTTTTGTCGAAATTGAAACAATCCCTGCGGATACGAACTTTATAAATTTATTACTTAACGATACGATTAATACACTTGCTAATTTTGTCATCAATGCATGCTAAAGCGTCTTAACACTTTATCTATATATGTACTCTGACTTAGGTCAAGCAGTTTTCGTGATCTATCTCTATAGATTCTTATTCCTAATATATAGGCTGCTTCACCAAGATATTTCATAGAAAAGCATTTCCCTAACCAAGCCTTTACTTGTTGTAAGGTAGGGACATCGTTTCCTATTAGTAATATGTCGTCTACATATAACACTAGGAAAACGATCATGCTCCCACTAACCTTCTTGTAGACACAAGGTTCATCTTCATTTTTAACGAATCCATATTTTGTTACAGTTTCATCAAAACGAAGATTCCAGCTTCTGGAAGCTTGCTTCAATCCATAGATTGATCGCTGTAACTTGCATATCTTATAAGCTTCATTTGGTATGTCAAATCCTTCAGGTTGTGTCATGTACACATCCTCAAGGAGATTTCCATTAAGGAAAGCAGTTTTGACATCCATTTGCCATATTTCATAATCGTGATATGCAGCGATAGCAAGTAAAATCCGAACAGATTTAAGCATTGCAACTGGTGAAAAGGTTTCATCATAGTCAACGCCATGAATTTGTTTATATCATTTAGCAACTAGTCTTGCTTTGTAGGTATGTACTTTACCATCCATGTCAGTCTTCTTTTTGAAGACCGACTTGCATCCTATAGGACGAACTCCTACGGGAGGCTCTACCAAGTTCCAAACTTGGTTTGTGTACATGGAATCCATTTCAGATTTCATGGCTTCTAGCCACTTCTCAGATTCAGGACCAGTTATGGCCTCTTGGTAGGTTACAGGCTCATCTTGATCCATGAGTAATACGTCACCTTGTTCAGTTATGAGATACCCATATCTTTCAGGTTCGTGACGTATCCTGGTTGTCCTACGCTGGACTTGTTCTACTTGAGCAGGTTGTTCTTCCACAACATCTTGTGGTTGCTGCTCATGTTCCTCCATGGTTTGCCCAATATTTGGTGGTTCTTGAGTTTCTTCAAGTTCCACATTTCTCTCACTAATTCCTTTGGAAATAAATTCCTTTTCCAAGAAGACTCCAGTTCGAGCGACAAACACTTTGCCCTCGGAAGGATTATAAAAGTAGTATCCCCTTGTTTCTTTAGGATATCCTACAAATAGGCATTTGTCAGATTTGGGTTCAAGTTTAGTTGTAATTTGTCGCTTTACATAGACTTCACAACCCCAAACCTTCATGAAAGACAGATGTGGTTTCTTTCCACTCCATATCTCATATGGTGTCTTTTCAACCTTTTTGGATGGAACGTGGTTAAGTGTATAAGCTGCTGTTAATAGGGCATGTCCCCAAAAAGAGTTTGGAAGATCCGCATGACTTATCATGGATCGCACCATGTCTAACAAGGTTCGATTTCTTCTCTCAGATACACCATTCCATTGTGGTGTTCCGGGAGGAGTTAGTTGTGATACTATACCACATTCTTTAAGATGGTCATTAAATTCTAGGCTTAAATATTCACCGCCTCAATCTGATCGAAGAGTTTTAATATTCTTACCTAATTGGTTTTGCACTTCATTCTTAAATTCTTTGAACTTTTCAAAGGATTCGGATTTGTGTTTCATTAGATACACATATCCATTTCTACTAAAATCATCGGTAAATGTTATGAAGTATGAAAAACCACCTCTAGCAGGTATGTTCAATGGTCCACACACATCAGTATGTATGAGTACCAAAAGATCATTAGCTCTTTCACCTTTTCCTGTGAATGGGGTTTTCGTCATCTTTCCAATCAAACAAGCTCTACATGTATCATATGATTCATAATCAAAAGAATCCAAAAGTCCATCTTTGTGGAGTTTGGAGATGCGTCTCTCATTTATATGGCCTAAACGACAATGCCAAAGGTAACTTGGATTCAACTCATTAGGTTTCATCCTTTTAGTATTAATGTTATAGACTGGTGTTTCAAGATCAAGGACGTATAGTCCATTATACATTTGAGCACTAGCATAGAATATATCATTTAAATAAATAGAGCAACAATTGTTCTTTATTATAAATGAAAAATCAAACTTGTCCAAACAAGAAACATAAATAATATTCTTGCTAATGGCAGGCACATAATAGCAGTTCTTTAACTGAATTATTAAACCACTAGGTAAAGCTAAATCATAAGTCCCTACAGCTAAAGCAGCAACTCTTGCTCCATTGCCAACTCGTAGGTCCACTTCACCTTTTGCCAATTCTCTACTCTCCTTTAGATCCTGCACATTGGTACAAATGTGAGAACCACATCCAGTATCTAATACCCATGATGTAGAAGTAGATAAATTAATTTCTATAACAAAAATACCTGAAGTTGTAGGAGATATTCCTTTCTTCTTATCTTCCAAGTACTTTGGGCAATTCCTCTTCCAATGTCCGGTCTTACCGCAATAGAAACAATTGCCTTCTTTTTCTATTCCTCCTTTAGGTTTTAAAGCAGGGGCAGTTTGTTTTGGTTTGGCAACTCCCTTGCCTTTCCACTTACCACCTTGCTTATTAGGCTTCTTGTGATGCTTATTTTCATTACTAACCATTAGAATTGATTTCCCTTTAGTTTTCAGATTTTGCTCGGCAGTTCTCAACATGCTTAGCAATTCAGGAAGAGTCTTATCCAAATCATTCATATTGAAGTTTAGGATAAACTGACTGAAACTATCCGGCAACGATTGCAGAATGAGATCAGTTGCAAGTTCTTTCTCAAGAGGGAATCCTAGCCTTTCAAGGTTTCCCACATACCCAATCATCTTGAGCACATGAGGACCTACCGGAGATCCCTCACTTAACTTGCATTGAAAATGGGATTTTGAAACTTCGAACCTCTCATGACGGGCTTGCTCCACATATAGAGTTTTCAAGTGTTCGATCATTTCAACAGCATTCATGTTTTCATGTTGCTTTTGTAGCTCAGAATTCATGGTAGCCAACATGAGGCAAGCAACCTCATTAGCATCTTCAACATGCTTCTTGTAAGCTTCCTTTTCAGCCCTAGGAGCATTATTAGCAGGCTCCTCCTAAGGAACAGGTTCCTCTAAGGCATACAGCTTATTATCATGCTTGAGGACAATCCTCAGATTACGGTGCCAATCAAGAAAATTTGAACCATTCAATTTCTCTTTGTCAAGGATTGATCGCAAAATGTTGTTTGATGTGTTTGATGACATGGTTATCTACATAAAGAAGTGAAAATATAAGTATCATTTTATTTAATTAGGTCTTTAATTAAATATGCTCCCACTATTTTATTCAAAACAAATTACCCTCATCATTTGATTCAGAAAACCCCGTTGGAAGATTTTCTAGTGGTTCAAGATCCATATTTCACTTTGTCTTAAGTCCGCGGTGGGCAGATTACACAATACTTAGTTATTTAGGTAGGAACTCCTTCCAATTGTATCTCATACAATTCTTGAATATATCAATTGGGTGAATAACTCCTTATTCTAATTCATCTTATGAATTATTCCCAACCATTGCTTCTTAAACTCATATAATCTCATTATATTTGTTAAGTTAAGTTTGACCCTTACTTTAGAAGTTAGATATTACAATTATCCCATCGCACCTTACCAATATAGAGTATGCACTTCGCGGTGGGCGAACCTACATAGTTCGATACTAGTCTTGATGAGTTCTAAAGCTTGGAAAGCATAAACTTAATATTCACATATTTTATTATTAAAGAGAATGCACTCCGCGGTGGGCGAACCTACATTTTCTTTATTAATCTCTTTATGTGTCTCTTGAGGGATATTTAATTGGTTTGATCTCACCGGCTTGTTTAACATATTAAACGCTCTCACATGCATCAACATACATACATACAATAATAATGATATGATTATGGCCTCCTAACGCAAGTGTTCCCTCAAGCCAATGAGAGAACCCTAAACTAGCCTAACGATGATCTACTTCTCCAAGCATCATCTTCACGGCTGTCCTCCCTTGTTTCTCTTGTAATTCTATTATAATGTTACATCAAAGAATACTCGTTTTACATACGAGGGAGTGAGATGAGAAAAGAAGTTACATCAAGAAATTCAGAGAGAGGCACGACACGCAGGCTGTATTTAAAATTCCAAATAAAAACAAAAAGTAAACTAAGGCCATAACCGATCATCACAAAATCATAACAATAAACACATATTTTATTATTATCAGTTTGAGTCGTGTAGATTAATTAAAATTAAAATTTTGGCGAACGATCAAAAATTTCTGCCTCCTGCGCATAGCGCAGCCATTCTGCGCATAGCGCAGCCTGTCCTGCGCGTAGCGCAGACATTCTGCTGTTAGCTGTCTGTCTCCTGCGCATAGCGCAGACATTCTGCGCATAGCGCAGACACGCAGTGTGTATTTCTCTGTTTCCTGCGCACAGCGCAGACGCGCATTTTGACCTTGAATTTTCAGGGTTTTGATAGCACAACCCTTGTGTTCTTGCAAACCCTAATGCAATAATTTCATGCCGTCAAAACTTATCATGACCGAAACTCAATATGATTGATTTACATGTCATTGCTTCACCATACTAACGTCGGATTCCAAAGCAATTGAACATGAATCATATCAACATCGAATAACTTCCATAATAAGTTTTAGTGGACGAAATTATGAACAACATATCACATATATTGTTTTGCATCATTATCACTTATATCACATATAAGTATTGATCATTCTTATTTGTGTAAACTTAGGATGATTAACATATCGCTTGCTTCACCATACAAAAGTCGGATTCCGAAGCCATTTCAATGTCGATCATCCAAATCATACACAAAAGGATGCCAAATTTTAATTACTCGATTTTAATCTTTATTAGGTGTTTTAATCAAATTAAAACAAAATACATGAAATAAACAAACATCAAATCATGGGTTCGTAAGTGGCTCTGATACCACTGAAGGAAAATTGCGTTATTATAAGCAGCGGAATTCAAAAATTTTCCTTAGTTTGATCCTTACGAATGAGCATGATATGTGTTTTAGGGTTTTTACCTCTCGAAGGGAAGAACCTTTGAATCACGATCTCTTGTAGGGAAGAACCTTTGAATCACGAACATGATGATCACGAGCGTTGATGAAGATCACCGACGCCTCTAACTAGTCCACACGAACAGTCACCTTCAATAGAGTGATAGCCCTTTATGTTTGAAGGCTATGCAAGAATATTGAGAGAGAGGATT
This sequence comes from Trifolium fragiferum, assembly GCA_954870985.1. Taxonomy (NCBI): domain Eukaryota; kingdom Viridiplantae; phylum Streptophyta; class Magnoliopsida; order Fabales; family Fabaceae; genus Trifolium; species Trifolium fragiferum. Next base: position 21,834,544 of record OX940789.1, read on the forward strand.
ATTTTAGTATTTTCAATTCTAAAATATTCTTGTGCTTTTTCTTGTGTGTTTTGAGCAATGACAAGAGGTCTCTATTTATAGATATCTCTTGTCTTGTGCATCAAGACAACTCATGTCTAGTGCACCAAGACTTCTCTTATTGGGCAAAGCCCAACAAGAAACAAAAGCTAGGGCGTGCACCCCCCATGAGTGGTAGTACTCATGTGCGCGCCCTCCCACCATAATCTATGATGTTCTTGCTCGTTTAAATTACCGTGATACCCTTATCACATTGCACATACACCGTACCTTACGGTGTTCCTTTAATTATCTCAATATTAGATTGTCCTTATGTGTGTGACCCTTGTAGGTTTCCATAACGTTGGCAATTATATTAAATCCTTTATTTAATATAATAAACAATGAGCGGTATCTAGTAACACATCATTGCTACCCAAGTTATGAGAAATTAACATGTGATCAAAACATAACCTTTAGTGATAATATATGCGTGTATAATTACCCCTTTGCCCTTTATGTCTATATTGAACACAAAGCATACTTGGTGTCATCTTTGTCCAGTTCAATATTGGGCCCATGACATTTATCCTGTTATGCAGGATTGGCAAATTCCATCTAGGTCACTACTGTCCCTCAGCATGCTTTGTGAAGTACCCATCAACTGCCTTTATGGTTATCCTGTTACGGACAATGTTAGATCAGTAACAAAGTACTTGACTCCACATCTAGGGTACAAAGTGGTTTCAGGTCTAAGGGCGGTTTACACCATTATCACCATGAGAGTAACTTATGACACTTTGCATAACTTTGCATGTAGTACTCTCATAGCGGGTCAATCCAGTATAAATATTACTCCTAATATTTATTATACCTAAGTCAAGACTTGATAACTCCTTATCCCATGATCCATGAGATGCGATCATCAGTCTATCTTCATAATAGTCTTTATGCTTTAAGGTTATCCCTTTTCACCTTAAAGCTTGACTATGGATACTTTAAGAATAGCGTCTTTATGTTTATTGTAATCTCATGATTAAGTCACACTTAATATTAAACGGACTTTCTATTCTAGGGACTTCATTATTTTGAACGTTACAAACATAATAAAGAAAGCGCCTTTGATTATTAATAAAAGAAACCATATATTATTAATAATTAATTTGATACAAGTACTAAAGTCATTGCCCTCTAGGGCTTACACCAACAATCTTCTTTATTCACTACTCATAAATGTCTAAATCTCTATTTTGATAATTGCTACATACACAAGAATTAGTTGATTGTTAATATATCCAAATCAAGTTAATTAAAAGTCTAAACCTAATTACCAACCTTTTTGGTTGGTAATTGGTTTATTTCATGATGATTTCCAAAAAAGCATAAGGCATGAAACATGATTACTTTCAACCTAAAGGCATGATGACAAACGATTCATACAACCATTCAATTTCAAATACCTAATTATTAAATTAAAATGAAAAAATTGGACACAATAAATAAAACTTAACCAAATGAGAAATTGAAATTGAACCTGGATTTTGAAGCTTGATAAAAGGTTGAGCGAGGCTGAAGAACGAATCCGAAGATGAATATTTGAACAAATCTCATTGAAGAACGAATTTGAAGCTTGATTGAAGATTGAATTTCAACGAGTATTCAATCTGAAGTTACAAAATACAGTTTGTAACAATAAATAAATCAGTAAATAAACTTCAAAAACCTAATTATCAAAATTTTCAAATCATACTGAAATTTCAAATACCTAATTACAATAAGCCGGAGAGGAATCTCAACGGAGAAGAATTGATAAACGAATTCGAGGTTGAAGATGGAGAAGAATGACTTTCACGTTGACGACCGAATTTGTGCCGTTTGAACGAGTTTGAGGTTGAAGACGGAAACAATTCTGCACCGTTTGAAGTTGAATTAAGAGATGGAACAACGATTCTGCACCGATTTAAAGACCTAGGGTTTTTGTGACTCTAGGGACAAAAAGAAGATAAATAGGAATCTCTATTTGCGCTCTTGAGAATACAAACACACACACCTTTCGACTTTTCTTCGTTCGGGAATCGCCATCAGAGATATAGAGAAAGCTATGATCGAGGATGAAGAGAACTACCATCCAATATGGAGAAAGATTGAAGACGGAGAGGAATCGATGATGGAGAAATATCAGTTACAGAGAGATATCGGTCATATGGAGAGATTGGTGGCGGAGAGAGAGAGAGAGAGAGAGAGAGAGAGAGAGAGAGAGAGAGAGAGAGAGAGAGAGAGAGAGAGAGAGAGAGAGAGAGAGAGAGAGAGAGAGAGAGAGAGAGAGAGAGCAAAATTAGAAAAAAAGAAAGAAAAAAAAACTCAGCAGAGAATGAAACAAAAGTACCATTTTTTTTTACGGCAAAGTTGCAAAAGGAGTGTGTACTATGTCACATTAGAATGAGCGTGTAACAAAAAAAATTGAGCAAGGAATCAAATTAAAAATAGGAGTGTGTAATATGCAAAAATTCAAATGTGTGGTAGTGTGTGGCCATGGCCACAGGCAGCCACAATATAGATCCGCCCTGCAAGTAATTAATTAAGATATATTGGGATAGAACTTTGTGATCAAAATAATTAACATGGTTGGAAAAAAAAAACTTCACTAAAAGGTAGTCTTTGATAAAGATTAATCTAAAACAATTGATAGATACTTTGTTACTAACAAACATGATTAAATTAAATTGTTTCTAATTCACCAAAGAAAAAAACTTTAAATGTTTCTCTCATGAGGTTAGAGTTTGACTATTGTTAGCTGTCATTTGTCTTTAAACATTAAATATTGAGCATTTATATGCATTTTAGTTCTTTTCTAGTTTGACTTGCTATTTGATACATTGAATATCAATCAAAAACTAGTTTCACATCTCTTTTACACACAAAATTTAATCATATTTGGTTGTCATGATTTTTTTTATTTTTTTTTTAACAATTAATATTTGTAATATTATATGATGTGAGTGAGATCGAGTCATTGACCTCTAATCAACTCTTTAACTGTCAATCTCATGCTAAGTCATTCTTATATTTCTTTGAGTGCGATGAATTTATTTATTTTTGTTATATTTTGGGTGTGATAGAGAAGAAGAGTAAAAAGGCCCAATTGTTGATTATGACCAGTTTAATCATTTGGGACGAAGCTCCAATGATTCATATATTTGATTTTGAGACATTCGAGAGAACTTTATAAGATATTATGAGTGATGTTGATGGTAAAAATGGTAATCTACTATTTGGTGAAAAAACTGTTGTTTTTGGTGGAGATTTCAGATAAATATTGCCAGTTGTTCCTAAGGATACTCGAGATGACATTGTTAATGCTACTATTAAATCATCACATTTGTGGCATGGGTATAAAGTGTTGTAGCTTTCCAGAAATATGAGGCTTCAATATTCATCTGATCAGGCAGAAAATGAAAATCTAGTTGCTTTTGCCAAATGGGTTCTTGATATAGGTGATGGCAAAATTGGAAAAATTGAAGATGGTGAATCAATAGTGGAAATTCCTCCGGACATATTGGTACAAAATGTAACCAATCCAATCGGTGATATTATAGAAACAATTTATCCTGATCTTTTTAAAAACATGTTGCCAGTTTCTTCGAAGATAGAGCTATTGTTGCCACAACTCTAGAAGTTGTTGAACAAATTAATGATTATGTATTATCATTAATCCCTGGAGATGCAAGGAAATATCTTAGCTGTGATTCTATAGCAAGGTCTGATCGAGACTCCAATGTGGATCGTTGTTGGATCACCATTGAATTTCTAAATGATATCAAATGCTCTGGATTACCTAGTATGTGTTTGGTTTGGCGATAACTAGAATTGATTTTGGTAGAATTGAGTTTGACAAAATTGATTTTGATTTATGTTTAGATACATTAATGTAAAAGTGATTCCCATCAATTTATAACGTTTGGATAGTTTGAATCAAAATTACTTTTGAAGGGTTTAATTACTAAAATGGGTTTTAAATTTGACTAATAATCAACAATAAAAAAAGAAACCACATTTAAAAAATTACTAACAAAAATCACTCATAGCCCGACTCATTAGTAAAAAATAAATAAAAAAATAACCATTCAATGGAATCATGTTCTCCGGAATTTTCCAAGATATACGTGTCCTTCTCTTCCATGGGTGTTCACCATTCTTTCTCTCCTAGTTTCTTTTTCACAAAATGTGCAAATCTAAGAAGAAAGTGTTCCAGAGAATGGTAAAAATTGAAGCTTGATGAAAAGAAAAATTGGAGTCTGAGTTGAAGCATGGGTAATTAATTAGGTAAAATATATTTGTCAATAAAAAGTCAATTTTTCAAATCGCTTTCAGTCAACGCAGAAGCTACGTTTTGTGGCTTCAAGTAGACTCACGTTTTGATGGTAGAAGCACGTTTCCAGATTTGCTTTTTGATTGTGCCCAAACATCACAAATGGTGATAGACTTGCATTTGTAAGTGAAAACGCGCGTTTGGAGAGCGGAAAAGCTTAACCAAACATACACCTAATCATAAACTTATTCTCAAAGTTGGTGTATATAAAAATATAATGATTGATTGAATTTAAATATTATTAAGAAATAATTTTAAATATTAATTAGAATCAAATTTCGATAACCAATAGCTTAATAAGTTGATTGGTGTGAAATTTAGTTCACTAAATAAGGATTTTAGAGTTTGACCCAAATTTTTGCGGAATTTTATCTCACAAGAATAGGATTTCAAAATTTTATATTTGTGTTTGTTCTTGCTAGTAATAGCTAAGTTCCTCTCTAGATTAGATTGTCGGTGTATACTTGAACTATGTAATTCTTGATCTTATTTATTCAATTGAGTTCTATGTTTATTCTAATATCCTAATTTTGTTTAATATGGTTTTTCATATTTTTGGTCATTTATAAATTAATTTAGGCAAAATTTACTACTCCAAAGAGGTATTGTGAATCGCAGCTAGGTTGTTCATTTTAAATGATTTCTTTAAAATTATGGAATAGTTAACATGTGATTAGAAAAAATTAGCAAAGTCATAGTCATTTTAAATCATGATCATTTACTTATGTATAAACTACTTATGTATATACAAAATTTGTTAAAGAAATCTCACATCGCTTGCAAGATGATCTGAGTATGTATTTATAAGTAAATGGTAATCCTCCCTTTACAAGTCGATTTTGTAGGGTTGAGTTAGATTAAAAACTCAATTTTAAGATGGTATCAGAGCCTATTCACGATCCGCTGGGCTATTTCGTCGGGTCGCCTGCAATCAGGTTTCTGATCGGACCCTCTACCATTTATATTCGCTCAACAAGCCCAGTAGTGCAGAGCGCGAGGGGGTTTGTTAAAGAAGTCCCGCATCGGTTGTCAGATGGTCTGAGTATGTGTTTATAAGCAAGTGGCAATCATTTCCTTACAAACCGGTTTGTAGGGTTGAGTTAGGTCCAAAACTCAATTCTAAAAAAAAATTATGAATTAAGTTTATCACAATCTATGTAAATACAAATAAGATTTATTTATGTAATTTAATGTGTAACTCGAAGTAGAGAATCCAATGGTCAAATTTCAACATTTTTAATAATATCTCTGATAATTATCGGCTGAACTACATTTTTTTTGACACAACTGAACTACACTTAATAAACAAATAAAAATATTTTATTACTTTGGTGATTTTTAGTTCACAATCTAAATCATCTATCACCTATCTAATGAAGACTACACGTTATGTATTTTCTTCAAATTGTTTTACTAATAATAATAATTGCTTAAATTGAATTTTGAATAAAATTTGAATTTGAGTTTCTTGTGTGAAGGGGAATGAATGAAAGAGAATTAGTGGCAAAGTTTGAAACTGAAACCAAAGATTTTGCTCAAACAGTTGCTTATATTTCTGTCACATTCAAAAATTGAATTGTTTATAGGAGAATCAAGCACAATTTCATTCACTTACTAAATTTTTCTTTTTCTTCTTTCCTTTTTAATTCTTTTTAAAGGCAACTACTAAATGTTACTCATCCGTAAAACAATATAAGTCACTTTAACACTTTTAAGCATATTAAAAAATATGATTAATGTTGTATGGAAAAAAGAAATTATGAGTTAGTTTACAAAATTATCATTCATTAATGGTATGAAAAAAATAAATTAAAGAATTGAAATAAGAAAAGGAAATAAATAGTTAAGGGTATAATAGGAAAAAAAATATTAATTGGTTCATTATCATTGGTAATGTAAAACGACTTATAATAATAGACTCTATGGAAGTTGTTCATGATATTACTCATAAAATGCCTTCTACAATGTGTGGAAGGACTCATATTAGACGAATATGTCAAGTGGTGGAGTATGATTGAAAAGTTGTGTTTAAACTTTAAACACTTCTACCGAGAGGTGAATCATTTGGCGGATGCTTTAGCTAAGCACAATTTTTTAGTGACCGAAAATGTTTGTTTGTTTTCAGTTTGTCCGAATTTCTGCAAGCACCTATTGGATGCTGATGAGAAAGAGATCACTATCCCTAGAAGTATTTTTATGTAGTCTTGTTTTCTTATAATTAAAAAAAAAAAGGACTTATAATTTAGTATCAATTTTTTCTTCAAAATAATTTATATTTTGATGCAGAGTAACCACAAATCTATCTCTCCAATAACATGGTAGAATATGAAAAGTTGAAATCAAGTAATCATCGCAATGAGTAGATTACATAAAATAAAATAGTGACAATTGACCCCAAACAGTTAGAGATCGATCGAGATTATGACATATAAAAGCTAGAGTTATCGGAATATTTCTGTCTCCTCAAACATAAGGTCCCTTAATGGAATACTCCTTATATTATATAAATTTATTTTAAATTTATTTTACCAGCTTATTGGAATATTATATTTATTTATGTCACACAGCTAGGCCCACATATATATTAAAATAATTCCTTAACAAAAGATGCCTATAAATTAACATCAAATTAACCTACAATGCCATGCAATTAGAGTTTACATCTACGTAATTAATTAAAATATTAAGGAAAAATTAATTAGCATAATAATACACTTAATTTGAAATAACAAACTAGCTAGTAAACTCGTTCTTCCTATTCACTTTGCACACTAGCTAGCTTAATTTAAACCTTGTGATAAACCAAGCCCACATTTCACAAGAGCTATAGTAATCATATGTAGAATTATATTGTTGATGTTAATTAAGTCATATATCATCTGGTGATGAATGAGATAAATACACCAAACTTGCCATAGCCTCTTGAAGCCAGTCCTCCTCCTCATTCTTTAACTGCAAAAATAATCATCAATTAAAAATAAATTCAGGATGTGTAACAATTTTATTTGCAATTAAACATTAAATGTAGATTTTTTGTAATTATTTACAAAAGTTAATTAAAGATAGAAATTACAAATAAAATACATCTAAATACTTTTAGTTTTTTTTTACTCTAATTTCTACAAGATTAAGTAAAGTATTTTCACTAGTTTATAAGATATTACAAAATTATTTAATTTTTATAAACTAATATAAAAAAATTGTATATAGCCAACAAATCACAATCTTTGGCAATAATTTCGATTAAAGTTACATAGTTTTTTCTATAAGAAAAGTAAATCGTTTTTATAATCGAACGGTTAAGTGAGTTAGGGTATATGAATTAAATCCTGAAAAGTGTAATTAGTTTTTTATTTATAATAAAAATGCTTAAAGGGTGTAATTAAATATTCTAATTACAATGACATTTCATTGTGATTAATTTAAAGAAGCTCATATAAATATAAAAAATATGAAATTAATGAAATTTACCTGGAATTGGAATGAATCAGAACCATAAAAGTCATCATTGATGTGATCATCATGATGATTCTCAAGCTTTTTTGTGGCCATGTGATCTTCTTCACATATCTCATTGTTTCTTGCAAACCTTCCTCTCACTCTCACTCTTCTATCAGCTAAAGTTTTTCGACATGCATACTGTAAAATCATGTGAAGATATATTATAAATTCCAAATTCTTGTTTATTGGTTAAAATTTTAAAAAAATGTAAAAAAGAGTCATGTGAGAAAATATATATAAACCTTGATGGTTTTGTTGAAATTTCTTTGGTTTCTTTTCTTCAAATATCGAAGAATTCTTTCTTTCCTTTCTTCTTCTGAGTACCTTCCTACCTTTATATTAGGTTCTTCAATTGTTGTTATTTGATTACCTTGTATCCCCTGCCATAAATATCAAATTAACATTTAATTAATAAACTTTACACATATACATGTTTAATATTATTATTACATATTTGCATGTGATTCTATGATGAATTAATTAACTTCTAAAATATTTTTTAAACATGCAGTATATTTTTTTTCATTATATGAGCTTGAAGATTTCATAAAACAAAATATGCTTAGTAATGCATTAGAAAACATAGAGTTTAATAAAAAGGTGTGTATAAGTATAACATTGAAATTTGTAACTAAATTTGAGGTTGCAATATAAACGATTTAGATGTCTACACAACAACATCGCTACCATTATTGCAGCTTCATCGTGGCGATAGAAAATAGTGTAAAAAAATAAAATTCTCTCTAATTTTTTCAACAAAAATTTGTGACGGAATTTGAGATGAGTTTCATGTTTTCCATCACAAATTTATGTTTTTTTGTATTTATATATAAAATTAGTTGAAATATCTTGCAAATGCGATTGCAACTGTAATTTAAAACTACGACAATAACGAATTAGTTAGTTCTATGATAAGGAAAATATATCATATCTTACCCAATTTTCTCTTGCAGCATTAGGATAAGGTGCAGGTGGTTTAATATCTTCAACAAAACCACAACATTGATCTTCTACAAACTCATGACCCATATGTGGCTGATTATTATATCTTCCATTAAAATTCTGAATCCCTCCACCATAAAATCCCATTTTACAATCCGACAACAAAGCCGGAACGGCGAAATCTTGTTGCTCGACAAAATTTGGATGAATCCAAGCACCAGAAGAAGACATAGTAGTATCACAATCAAGTGACACAATTTGATCAAATGCTCCATAATTATCAAAAACAGGCATTAAAGTTTCTTGACAACCCCACATCATAGTATTGTCCAAAATTGAGGTATTAATAATGTTATTATTATGTGAAGACAAACCTTGTTGTGTGATGAAATGATCAGAAGTGTAGTTTGAATAATAGTGATGAGGGATTGAAGAAGCCATGGAAGAAAGAGATAGGGGCGTAAATGGTAAAGGAAAATTGGTGTTGTGTTTTGGTTTTTTGGAGAATATGAATTTATATATATAGGATGTGTGTTGTGACAAGTTGTCAAGTGGACTTGACTATAATAAGGTAATTAAGCAGCTAAGAATTTGTTTTGGATAACAAAACTAAGTTAAGTGTTTTTTTTGTACTTAATTTCGTTTTTTTTCTTTTTCTCATTTACTGTTTCTTGTTTGGGAAGCTGTAACGCGTTAATTTTTGTTTGGATTGTGCATGTGTGTGCTCTCATAAATCTCTCATAGAACTTTTTTTCCTTTTCAAAACACCATGCTTTAGTGTTACCTTTTACATAGCTTTCTATATCTAGAAAAGGGTGAACTTTTTGTAAATAAAAAAAGGTGAATCATTGATACAAATTTTAATGTTTAGCTCTAGACAAAGGTGAATTTTTTATAGAAATTTTAAAGTTTAGCAACAAAATAAGAGAGATTATAATTATTATTTTTCGTAACAATTATTATTATTATTATTAATCTTATAAAATTTTAGTCGTATATTATTTAAAAATAAAATTATATACGTCAGGCATGTGCTAATTCATTAATATTTAAATTTTCAGACTTTCATCGATATTTGAACTTTAGAATTTTCTAATTACGTGTGATTTTGTTGTTTATCATTTTGACAAAAAATACTATTTATTTTGGCTTACTCATTTTTGAATGAGTATTTTGCTCTTTATTATGTTTTTGATTAAATATTTTTCATGGTTATACTATTAATATTTTTTCATAGTGCCATTTATTTTTTTTCATTATATAAAATTAATTTTTTTTCTCATATTTTGCCGCCAAAAAGCATTGTATGAATTTTTTTTTTTTTTTGACAATTTGTATGAATTGTTATTATTAGAACTTTATATTTTGAATGTATAAAAATAACTAATACTTCAATTAATTTTTAATTTTGTGGAAAAGTAAATTAGTGGTTAAAAATTTACCCCTTGAGACCAAAAGTATGTGGAAACTTTCCAGTTCGAACAATCGAACTCCAGCTCCTACACATATAATATAATATTCTATCAACTGAGTTGATTCACGAAGATATTTAATTAATTAAATTTCATAAAAAAAATACAATTCAAGTAATTAGTAAGAATAAAAAATCTCTCTCTAAAAACTTTTATGCTCTGCCTTCTCTCTAATCTCTTACACCCCGCCGCAGCTTTCCCTAAAATCCAAATTTGTCTCCCTCTCTCAAAATGCATCTGCCTTGGTTGTTGGTGTGTGGTGTTCTCCACTCCACACAACCACGTTCCATCAAGCTCCTTCATATTCTCAGTCCATCGTTGTGCATCTAGATAGTCGCATGTGCCTCTCCAGGTCGGCAAGATGTGGTTGTTGCGGATCTGGGCTCTAATGGTTTCGAGCCCCTTTATTTTCGGTTTTTGTTGGTTAGTTCGTTGGTGTGTCTTTGTCAGCGGAACGAGTGGTTTTCCGACGGGTGAGGTGGTTTCGGTGCGGATCCGGAGAATTGGCATGGTCTTCGTGTTGTGGTGGTGAGTTTTCGTTGGAGTGGTGGTGGTGGCCGGAGGTCTTCGACTGCGGTAGTGGTTTTGGAGGATTGGTGGCGGTGAGTTTTTATGTTGATTTTTTCTGGCGTGGTATTTTTTATGTTTTTTTTTCTTTTTTTGTACGTGTGTTGTTTCTCTCGGTGTGTACGCGCTCTGCTTGGTGGCTTGGTGGTGACGGCGGTTACGAAGGATTTGAGATGGGGCGGTGGTGACTGACGGGTCTGAGTTGGCGAGGTGGTGGTGGATGTGACGGAACTGAGTTGAGGGGGGTGGGTGGTGATGTGCAGACGTGGGGGTATTGGTTCTGGAGCCGATTGTGTAGTTGATGTCGTGTGGGATTGGCATATTGGTGTTTGGATCCGAGTCTGTGTTTTTAGTGGTGGTTAGTTATTCCAGCGATGGTTTTGGTGGTGCAGCTTGTGAGGTGGCATTTGGATCTGGCCCCGCCGGTGGAGCTGCTGAGTTTGGTCTTTGACTTGGTTTCAGGGTAGTAGTTGTGGTTGCTACTGCAACAGTGGGTATTGGTGAGGTGCTTCCGGCGGCCTCCTCTGCCTTGGCGTCCTTGCGGTGGGCGTATTCCTTTTTCTTCTCAATGGAACTGCGACTTTAACCCTTTACGCCGCGACTTTTGTGCTAGTTTTGGGTTTGTTCGTCCAGTGAGGTGCTTGGCTTCGGGGCTACCGTTTTGGTTCTTCTTGTTATGGGGTTGGAGTAGGATGGGTGTAGGAGATGGTATTTGCTACATTTGCTCTTGTTTTGGCTTCTGAAGGCTATTTTTGTTATTATTCTAGGTGTTGTTTTAGTTGAAATTGTATGGATGGTTTTAGGGGTTTTGTCATTGGTGTAATGGTGTCATTGAAATTTTTCCTTGCGTGAAGTGATTTTGTATGCCCTAATTTTACGGACTGTGCTCGTCTTGAGCTTAGTTACGTTATTAGTAAAATTTAGCCGTTCAAAAAAAAAAAGTATTTAGTAACAATAAATTAATAAAATTATACCGTTTGTTAAACCTTGCATTGTATTTTTTGTAAAAAAATATTTATTTAGCATCACTTAATTTCAAAAGGAGGTGGTATTTGTATTTTTTTTTTCTTTTCTCCTTTTAATAAATTTTGAGCTATAAATATAGGATGGGTTTGTTTAGGGATGCCTACATAGTTGGGATGTTTAACCAATTCTTGATACTTAGACGCTCTTGCCTTATCTAAAAAAACGAGGCAGTATTACAAGAAGAAATGGAAAAAATTACATTAATAACAAATACAATATTAATTGACAAATAAATATGTTAAAATTGGCATGACAGTGGGATGGGTCGGGGACGGATTTTGCCATTCCAAACCCATAAAGTTCGGGTATCTCCAAACTCGTCCTAATTCTTAACGGGGATGAAAATTAAAACCACAAACCCAAACCCAATCAGGTTCGGGTATCCCCGTGGATTTTTGGTATCCTCATTTCGCTCTATCTTCATATGAATTTGAGTTGTTGTCTTTTTTATTAAAAAAATAGGTGAAAGTAGAAAATTATTTTGTTTCAACAATATTTATATATAAAAAAATAAATACAAATAAATTTATTAAAAACTATTTTTGACAGGAAATTGCATCACAGCAAGGAGTACCAAACCTGATGCCTTGTTTGTAGATTGGATCAAATCTCCTTCTTTATGTTTAAACTGAGTTTGGACGGATTGAGTATCTTTTGTACTACTTTTTAATAATAATTCATTTTTGATTATAAAAAAAATGATTTATATTCAACTTAAATATATGAATGTAATAATTTAAAAAATAAATAAAATATAAATGCAATCTAGAGTTTGTTTAAGAATTTTTAATTTATAAATAATAAAATGTAATTCTATATAATCAGGGCGGGTTCGGAGACAGATTCGGGGTTGGTATCAATATTCTCATTACCCGCCCCAACCCCAACTTTTAAAATTGTGCAAAACTCAAACTCGAACCCAAACTCAGTAAACTCGAGTTTTTTTCTGTCAAAATCGGAGCAGAAAGATAACCACAAGTATGGGTTATTTTGTCATGCCTTAAAAAAGATAAATATAACTTTTTCCTGTAAAAATAATATATATTTGATTTTTGTAATTGTTCATTTAAAAGAAAGAAATCTAATAAAAAAAATCAAATATTCTAACCAATAGGCTGTTTAACAAAAAAAAAATCAAATATTTTGTTGGCAACTCGATGACAAGTTTTACGGTGGGCCTAAAATAATTTGCACAGTTTGAATACCTAGTGATAATTGAAATCACAGTTAATGAACTTGTCTAAGATGTATAATATTGCATATATTAAACCAACTAAAAATAATAATAGTAAATTACAGTATAAAAAAAGTAATAATTTTTTATTTATGAACAACAATTATTTATTAAAAAATTATACATTTGATATAAAATATACACAAGTTTTAATAGGTTAGAAAATAATTAAAAAAAAAATAAAAAATACTCGTTGTGGGTTGATCAAAATTCAAAGTGACAAATAATAGATGAGCCTTAAGCAAGTGTGTTGGGGAATCAAACTCTCAATCTTATGTATGATGAAAATCTGTTGGAGTTAATGAGAGATTCCATCTCTTATGGATAACATGTGTTCTCCTCAACAAACAAAAATCACTAGCAAATAATGTTTCGTATAGTAAAAAGAATAAACAACACTCCTTAGTGTTGGATACTTTTGTTCATGAAAAATCTTCACTTCACACATTTGTTAAAGTAGTTTCTTTTACATTTCACATGACCAAACATGTAAATAAAAGCATATATAAATGTGAAATATTATGATTCGTAAGCAACCCTACCTCTTTTTGTTTCCCTATTTACATATTCATCTTTTATCTCACACATCACACATGTAAGCAAAAGAATGATTTAACTCTTTGCATATGCGGAAACACGTACAATTCTACTAATAGATATTGAAGATGACCTTTGAAGTCAAAAGTGTGGGTTAAAAAGAAAATTCTTATTTCCGTGGGGTTATCTTAGCCAGCAGTTGTAACTATACTGTATAGTTTATACATAGGTCATCCTTTTTTTAAACGTTGAGGTATGTTTGGTGCGCATGATAAAAAATAAGATAAGATAATTATATTTTATTCAATTGAGTGTTTGATGAAGTCGCAGAATATGATAAGTTAATTCTAAAATTTATCTTATCATGTCTTTTTAGTAAAAAAATTTATCTTTTATTTGAACATAAGTTACCATCAAGATATGATAAAATTTAGACATTTATTCTATAATATATATTTTAAAATAAAAAATGAAAATTAATAAGATATAAATAATAAAAAATAATATATTTGATAGTAAATTATAAATAAAATAATTATACAATCTAAAAAATTATATACATGATTTTCTCACAAGGGTAATTTTGTAAATTATATAATCTAAAAAATTAAAATTATACTAAAATTACAATATTTTAAAGTAAAATAATTATTAACAATTGCAAAATAGGAATATTAATTTAAATTTTATAACAAATTAAATATTGTACCGGACAAAATTCAAGAGGCCCAATAACTTAATGATCCAGCAATTGGCCCAAACAATTCAAATAAACAACTTGGCGGGAAAGATAAGGCGAGGGCGAGACCAAGAGATTGAGGGCGACGCCCTCAGGTTATGACATCGTCGCCCAAAAACAGATAACCACCCATTACCACCATGTAAGCGCGGAGGAGAAGAAAAACCGCCCATAACCACCCTTAAGACACGGTGGACACGGCGAAAACCACCCACGACCTCCATTAGAGAGGAGTGGGGTGGTTTTAGATATTTTCCGATTATGTTCTTCCTCTATAAATAGAGGAGAAAAACTCATTGTAAAAGGTTCAACTTTTTTTTGGTAAATACAAGATCCTAGTATCATTATTTTGCATTAATATACTTGGACCACCCCCCTATTATTTTTACCATAACATTTTGGCGTCCACCGTGGGGCTGCGGTAAAACGATTCCCAGCCTACCACTAAAACCAGACGAAATCCGAAATCCTCCTCAAGAAAATGGCAGAAGGACAACCAGCAAATGACAACCAAAACAACCACCTAACCTTGACGGATGCAGTGGCAGAATTACGTCGCCTGCAAGCCAAGGTTCACGAAATTGATCAGGAAAAAGCAAACAAAGTGGATGAAACGGAGGAAACCAACATCACCAACTCCCAACCACTTGCACAAAACCTCTGGGATGCGAGGGTGCCAGACAATTTCAGAACACCCCACCTCCCAGACTTTGACGGAAAAACAGATCCAACAGAACACCTGATGGCGGTGGGAACTAAAACCGCCATCATCGGCGCAGCGGATCATTTGAAATGCAAACTTCTCTCAGGCACACTCAAAGATGCAGCCCTGAGATGGTATATGAATCTGCCCAAGAATTCCATTCAGAGTTGGGCAGACTTCCAGCAAAAGTTCACGCAACAATTCGCCGGCTCCAAGCACATAAAGGTGACGGCAACCAGTTTATTCTCCCTACGACAAAACTACAATGAATCTCTGAGGGAGTACTTGGCGAGATTCTGTGAATCCACAAGTAAAGTCAGCAACCCAAACCAGGAAATGTTTGTCTCCGCCTTCCATCACGGCCTTAAGGCGGGACATTTCAATGAATCCCTGGCGCAGAAACCAGCCACATCCATGCAGGAAGTAACAAGAAGAACGGAAGGATACATAAAGGGGTAAGAAAGTAACGCTGAAAAAAGAATGAGAGATGCCAAAGAAAGAGGCCCGGTTAATAAAGGTAACGACCAAGGCGAGTTTTATCATCATCATAGACGCCCGGTACCCAATCATCACGGAATTGAGCGTCATAGAAAACCATACCAACCCCAAAGACACTTTCAGGAGGATAGAAAGGAATACACACCACTAAACCGCACCCGGGTCTACATCATAGACGAAATCCTGCAAACAAGATTAGGACGGCTACCCCCACCAAGAAACAAGGAACACACCATGGGATTAAACCCCAACGCCTGGTGCGCTTACCATAGATGTAGAGGTCACGACACTGAAAAATGTTTCAGGTTAAGGGATTTAATCGAAGAATTAATAAAGAGAGGTCACCAGAGGAAGTTCATAGAGGACGCCGCAGCAGGGAAGGCAGTTGTCCCAAAGGTACAGCATAATCACCCAAAGGATCGCTCTGAAGGTGAAGATCCAGGAAAAGAAAAGAGGATCTCCGTCAACACCATTGCGGGCGGATTTGCAGGAGGTGGAGAATCATCAAATGCCAGAAAGCGTTATGTAAGGAGGATGGATCAGAACGAGAAATTCATAGGTCATACAAAAGTAACTCCCGTCCCTGATCTATCGTTCACTAAAGAAGACAAAAGAGAAGTCATGCCGCACGATGACGACCCCCTTGTGATACAAGTACAAATACTAAACTGTGACGTCAAAAGAGTGCTGATAGATTCGGGAAGTTCAGCGGACATAATGTACTGGGAAGCCTTCAAGGCAATGCAATTGTCAGACGAACACCTATTACCCTACAACGGCACGTTGGTAGGCTTCGCCGGCGAGCAAGTAGAAGTTATGAGCTATACTACCCTTTTGATTACGTTTGGAGAAGAAGAGAACGCCAAGACTATCAAAGTGAGATATTTGGTAGTCAAAACTCCATTCACTTCATACAATATTATCATTGGAAGGCCAGCCTTCAACACACTAGAGGCGCCACTGTCAACCCTCTATCTGTCCATCAAATATCCTTTGGACAACGGAAGGGTAGGAACCATTAAAGGAGACTATCAAGCAAAGGAGAAGCTTGGGTGGCTCACCTCACCGCCATATTGTGGTCGTATCATACAACTCCACAGTCGTCAACAGGAGAGGCACCCTTCACCATGGTCTATGGCGCGGACGCCATGATCCCTGCA
The DNA here is from genome assembly GCA_954870985.1 of Trifolium fragiferum. NCBI lineage: Eukaryota > Viridiplantae > Streptophyta > Magnoliopsida > Fabales > Fabaceae > Trifolium > Trifolium fragiferum. The sequence continues at coordinate 21,851,289 of OX940789.1, forward strand.
GAAATAAATCCCCCAAGTTGGCGACGTGAAACCTCAACAACTCAAGAGAACAACGAGGCATTGCAGGAGAACCTCGATTTAATACAAGAAGTAAGGGACAAAGCACATTTCAGAGAATTCGCCACGAAGCAAAGAGTAGGAAGAAAATACAATACAAGGGTAATCCCATGAAAATTCAAAGAAGGCGACCTAGTCCTGAAGAGACCAATGGGAAAGGATAAAGGTGGAAAATTGGCAGCAAATTGGGAAGGTCCGTTCAGAATCAATGAAGTCTTTGAAGGCGGGGCATACAGGTTGGAGACCATGGAGGGCGAAGTCCTACACAGGACGTGGAACATCTCAAATCTCAGATTTTACTACAGCTAGGCCAACAACGCCTAATAGGCGAGACGCATCCCAAGGAGCACCATCAAACCTCGCCTCGCCACCCCAAAGATATTTCTTGTTTTTACTTTCATTTCTTGTTTTTATTTTTAAAAGAAAATGCATGTGGATGTATTAATGATCTAAATGATGTTAAAGTAATGAGAAACTCTTTTCTCCGGCGAAAGCAGCAGTTTTTAACGAGACTCATCATTCAGAATGCAAAAAATCTTTCATTAATCAAAAGAGAACCATTGTTCCAATGTTTGCAGATGGTTTATCATTATCTCAAACTTATTCATGAAGGCAACGAGGGTGAAAGAGTGTTGAAACACCATGACGTTATCTGTAAATCTTACGAGTAGGATACGTCTAAAAAAGAAACGACGATACCCCTAAGCCTTAAGAGCTGGGTACGACGGAAATGCGTTGAAACACCAAGGTGTGAGCCCTAAATCTTACGAGTTGGACACGTCTAAAAAAGAAACGGCGATACCCCTAAGCCTTAAGAGCTGGGTACGACGGAAATGCGTTGAAACACCAAGGCGTGAGCCCTAAATCTTACGAGTTGGACACGTCTAAAAAAGAAACGGCGATACCCCTAAGCCTTAAGAGCTGGGTACGACGGAAATGCGTTGAAACACCAAGGCGTGAGCCCTAAATCTTACGAGTCGGACACGTCTAAAAAAGAAACGGCGATATCCCTAAGTCTTACGAGCTGGATACGACGGAAAAGCGTTGAAACACCATGGTATGGTCTGTAAATCTTACGAGTTGGACATGTCAAAAATAGAAACGGCGTTATCCCTAAATCTTACGAGTTGGATCCGACGGTAAAATAAAAGGCGCAAGACGCAGGCGAAGTTCAAAAAACCGCCAAAGAAAATCAAAGGTATAATGCATGACATTATTTAATTATTCTTTACAATATTATATAACACAACAATGCAGAAAAAGAAGCAATATTAGAAAAAGGTTTCTATCAACAAACATCCACTTTTCATTGATAACAGAGATTACAATGAAATCAAGATACAAATTCAAAGACAAAGGTAAAGAAAATTACAATGAAATCAAGATGCAAATTCAAAGAAAAGAAATCCTAAATCTAATAAAGGATCCAGCTTCTTCAAGGAAGAGAAGAAAAAACTGGAGGCAGTCTCAATAGTTCCTCAACTCCCCAAGATCTCAATCCCCCGCAAGAGGAAAAAATCGGGTGGAAGACTCCAATTTCTTCAATAGTAGAAGGAAAACCTGGAGGCGAAACCCCAACCCCTCGCCAAGAGGCTGCCATCAGGTGGAAGGAACAACTCATCACAGCAGAATTACCCTGGAGTTTTCCCTGAGGCCTTACGTGATATCCTCCGTGGTTTCTCCTTAGCTTCCACGGTGATCCGGGATCCTTCTTCTTTACCAGAAGATCCAACATCAGGGGAAGACTCCCGAGAAGCATAAGTCCTCAGGTATTCAATGAAATCTTCATCAGCAGAGCCGGAAGAATCTGACGAAATGGCAAGGTTTTCCATTTTGATATTAGAAGAGGGCTTATCTCGCCTAAATTTAGAAACAAAGATCTCTATCTTACGTTTCTTTTTCTGAAATTTTGATTTAGAGGCCACACTTTTCTTTTTGCGTTTATTTTTGTGATCCATGGAGGGATTAGTGAAAATAAGAATGAAGAAAAACGGAAAGAATCAGAGAAAATGAAAGAAAACGGGATAAGTGAGAATGGAAGTGAAGAAAAGTGAAGATGAATGAGGCTATTTATAAGGAAGATTTTGGGCGGTGCACAATAAATGCGGTCAAGCAGTTGCAACTTCCCACATTTGACTGCATGGAAAACAGCGCAAGACCTAAACAGTTACGCTGACTACATTGATATATGCGAGAAATCCTCGGGAAACCGTTCATAGACGACGCCGTAGCCTAACGACATCACGCCCAAAGTAATAGTCTCATACAAACAAGTATTGTAAAGTCTCATACAAACAAGTATTTTCAAGATGCGACAAAAGTAATAGAAGAAACGCAAGCAATTGAATAAAGAAACATTATAGTTATAACCACAGAGGGTAGGAAACATTGTCATTACGCCACAGCAAGGCATACAAAAAATTCATACAAAGAGCCACAACAGGGCGTACAAAAATTCGTTCAAGAGCCACAAAGGGCGTACAGGATTAAAAAAGTGAGAATACAAAAGATTGACAGACATCATGGAGTAGAATCCGAAGGAGGGACATAAGGAGCCAACTGGCCGTCCTTGATAACCATCAAAGCACTGGCCTCGCCCAGGCGTTCAGCATTAATATCTGGGAACAAGATCTTCACTTGTTCCACGGCGAAGTTGAAACCCTCATCAAACTGAGCTCCAATGCTTTCCTCCAGACTCATTTTCTCTTCAGACCAACTCGCCTTCTCTTTCTGCAAGACATCTCGGTCCTCGGACAGCCCCTTGATCTGGGCGTCCTTATCAGCAGATGCATCCTTCAGTGCCTTGACCTCGGCGGCGTGATCATCCTTCAGCTTCTTCAAAGCAGCCTCATGCTTCTCCTCCAAATCATCCAAGGCTTTGAATTATGCGTAGCGGAACTCATATTTATAGTTCGAGGATAGAGAACATGATCAGAAGTAGTGGGTAGTTACCACACCACGTCCGGCCATTATCAGCACTTCGCCTCTTTGAGCCTCGCGCTTGGGGGGCTGTGTACCGGACAAAATCCAAGAGGCCCAATAACTTAATGATCCAGCAATTGGCCCAAACAATTTAAATAAACAACTTGGCGGGAAAGATAAGGCGAGGGCGAGACCAAGAGATTGAGGGCGACGCCCTCAGGTTATGACCTCGTCGCCCAAAAACAGATAACCATCCACTACCACCATGTAAGCGCGGAGGAGAAGAAAAACCGCCCATAACCACCCTTAAGACACGGTGGACACGGCGAAAACCACCCACGACCTCCATTAGAGAGGAATGGGGTGGTTTTAGATATTTTCCGATTATGTTCTTCCTCTATAAATAGAGGAGAAAAACTCATTGTAAAGGGTTCAACTTTTTTTTGGTAAATACAAGATCCTAGTATCATTATTTTGCATTAATATACTTGGACCACCCCCCTATTATTTTTACCAGAACAAATATAATTCTCTTACGGTAGTTTTATTATTTACATATAAGATATATCATATATTTATTTAGCTTATGGAACATATTATTAAGTTATTTATTTGATCATGATGCATTGAAAAAAATTATTTATTTAGCTTATCTAACATATTATTAAGTTATTTATAAAATTCAAAGTATTACAAAATAATCTTTTAAGAAAATAATTATTTTAGAAGGTTAATTTTTTCATTTAAATATGATATATATCTTATCATATTATTATGAGCGAAATATATATTAAAAACATCAATTATAGTTATCATGTTTGTTATCATGTGTGCATCAAACACATGATATGATAATTGAGAATAACTATTATTCTACTTATATTCTATCATCCTGTGCATCAAACGGACCATAAAAGGCTCGCATTAGATTAGGTATGACAGGAGTTTTTAAATAATATATTCTCGCCTTAAAAGATGGTTTAATAAGATTGATAGAACTTATATGGTATTAATAGAGTTTATCCAAATTTCGTTGGGCTACCTTTTATCAGGTCAACGCTATTATACCACTCGAGTCACGTTTCAGATATTGAGTCTCTATCATTGTATAGCGTAAGAGGTGTGTACTAAAAGTCTCAAGGTAAGACCTAAGCATAATGATGGTGTAGGTGAAGTGGTCACGGCGGGTGTTGTTGGCGGTGATGCGGAATGATGGTGACGGCAAGGTTGTAGCGGTGGTGTAGGAGGTGGTGGTGTTTCATTTTTCTCTGTGTTGTGGGTTTTGGTGTCGTGCTGTGTTGGCGTGGTATTGTGGTAAGGTTCATGTGCAAAGGTGGGTGGCCGGAGGTGAGGTGGATTGGCTAGGGGTTGTTTGGGGCTGTTTTCTTGGCCTGAGTTTTTTGTCCTGACGCGCCCGAAAGGGTGAGGTATGTAGACACTCCGTGATGACGGATGTTGTTGCTTTATCGTACCTCCAGGACGTATTGGTGTGGGAGAGGTGTTGGATGGCTAATGCCGAGTGTGAGTGGATTCTCCCTGATATGAGAGTCTCTGATCAATTTCAAATCTGGTGAGATTTGCAAGACTCTTGGAGTCGCTAAGGGGTGTTCAAGTCTGTTGAGACTTGCAGGTCTCTGGTATCTGGGAGATTTCTTCTGCATTAGGTGTTGACTGTCGATTCTATGACTACCGGAGTCCCTCGACCTCTGACTTCTGGGGGCTTCTCTCTGGATCTGATGGGCCGAGTAATTTTAATTCGAGTTCGGAAGTTAGAGCCAAGTGGTGGCTCCTAGGGTTGGGTAGGGGTTTTCTCTGGGGGTTTAGCGAATCAATATTGGTGTATGGGTGGTTTGGGGTGTTTGATTGAGTGTCGGTAATTGTGTTATATCACGTTACCTTTTGTTTGTATGTTTCCACGACAAGTCCTTTCACTTCTTGTGGAGGAGTTGTCTTTTAAATAAAATTTAGCCGTTTCAAAAAAAAAAAGACCTAAGCATAAATTTACAAATGAGTGAAATTTTTATTTTACAAAGCTGATTTTATAAGTTTGAGTTGTTTCAACGATCATTCTAATACTAAACAATTCCTAATTAATAGTTTGTTTTTTTACATGCATTGGAAATTGTAATTGATAAGTTTTTTTTTATTTTGATGAAAAAAGCCATTGTAAGAATGACTAGAAATACATCTTTTTTCATTACTTCTTCTGGTTTTTATTATAAAAAATATATATATATTTTATACATTCATTGATATTTTATACATCCAATCTATAATATGAATTAAATATATCAAACATTCTATAACTCTAAAAATAATTTTTTTTCTTATTACAAGAGGGAGTAATATTGATGGCGATCATTGATGGAACCGAAAAAGAAAATATATGCGCAATTTTCAGAACAAAAAAGAAAGCCTATAAAACAATGGATCTGGATTCCCTGCAGTCAAATAGTGACTGCATGTAAATCTCAACCACCCATTTTATTTATGCTTTTTATTTATTTTGCAAACTTTAAATCTGAACCGTTAGATTAGCTGACTGCATGACTGCACAGCCAAAATGAATGCACCCAATCCATATCTTAAAACAATTGAGTAATAACGTGGGTAGTAATCAGCAACTTGTTCTTAATCAAGTATGGGCCAGAAAAAGCCCAAAGAGATATTCATTGAACATGGCCTTAATCAAATTTGAGTTTATGCTTTGACTCTAACATCTAACTCAGATGACATGATAAGTAATTAAGTGTACTTTAAATATACTAATTCTCTTATAAGAAAAAAAAAATTAGATTAGGAAGCACGTATATTATTTTTATATTATATAATATGGGTCATGTTGCCGATATTACTTATATATGCGTATAGAATAAAGTACGAATTTAATTTTTTTCAACAACTTATAGCCAACGAGAAGAGGAATTTAAGCTATTTTGGAGGAAAAAGCTGAAGTGATCTGAAAAAGTAAATTGTAGAGAGCTTCATGTACACACTATTCTCTTCCAAACTGATTTAATAAAGCTAATATACATGATACATCTATAAGTATATATACTACAAAAGATTTATCCTACTTATAGGCTACTTATAGGCTACGAATCTAACACATGTGATTGTTAGATTTTAAGTATACAAATCAAGTACAAAATATTTTTCTCTCAACTCAAAGTATACAATCTTAGGCTAATGCTACAACTGGTCCACCGTGGATAAGAGTTATATCGAATATGAATTTTACAAAATTTACTATTGGATTGAAAGTTTATATCGTATAGATCATCCATAAATTTTTTAAATTTTTTTGAAAATCATTTGATATGTTATTGAGACCCATCAAGATTTATGTTATTTAACAACCGTTAATCTTGATGTGTCTCAATAACATATCAAATGAATTTTAATTTTTCTAAATTTTTCTATAGATGATTTATATGATATAAACTTTCAATCCAACGATAGATTTTGTAAAATTCATATTCATTATAATGTTATTTGTGATTGATCCACCATGAACCACTTGATGAAGTGGTCCATATTAGAATTTACCTACAATCATATACCTGTATTAATAATACACTTATCATTTATATGGAAACAATAGTACATATTGACTTGAGGTTTATGAATTATGAACAAATATACCCTTAGCAAACAAATATTTTGTGGTCACGTTTATGTATCCCAAAGTGCCCCCATGATTGGATAGGCTCTTAATTTTGTACGACTTTGGGGACATATTCGTTTTGGACTTTTGGTTCTATACCCAATGAAAGCTTCTATAGTTTACCACAATTTCAAAATTATAACTGTTTTATAAATTATTTTAATTGTAAATAGAAGTGGGTATGCATGTACATGTTGTTTACATTTTATCAACTGTGTTTGTATAATTTAATTGATTCCATGGTTTGAGAATTCAAGTGTGAAGTGTCACATCGATTAAAAACCAGTTAAATAAATAATTTATATATAAAAGAAGTTCTTCACATACTTATTATCAAAAGATGGGTAGATATGTAAGCAAAAAGGTTGCATGTTGTAACTGCATTGACCATCCGATCGAAATGAATGATCAGAATCATTTTGGGCTATATGTATTATAATTGTTCGATGTGAAATTAATATATGGATTGGATTAATTACTGCGTATTACTGCGTTATTTTTAAACTGTAGTAAATCCCGGTCCGATATGTAATGTCAAAGTTTCAGATTGGTTTGATGGATGGAGATGTTTTGTGTCTTCGTTTCTAAACGATGTGACGTACACCTTAATCTTGTTTCGTATTCAAAGTGACTCTTCAATTTCTCTTCATGATTTCTTTGTTTATTTATGTCTGATTCACTTTTGCTTCATACACATCAATATCTCGTGATCTTTCTTTTGCTCTAATCATTTTTATGAACGAGTATAGTCGATTTGGTAATTGAATCAGTCTTTAGTCAAAGAAATGTTTGATTGATGAAATCTCCATCATGCAGTTTTTAGTGATTTTAAGAAATAAAACCGAACCAAACTAATTGATTTGGTTCGGTTCGAATGATCATTGATTTATTTAAAATATTATTTTTTTCAAACAATATATTCATCATTTTTTTCAATGTTTATCATGCTATCACATTTTCAAACTATAAAATTTTTTATACAAATTAGGTTTATGGGTATTGACCAACTTTATAAGTGATTTTGACACAACACTTTTACAAAAAACTTAAGGCATTGGATTTATAAATCTCTTATTTATAAAGTTTTCAACCTCAACTCTTCCAACCAATGTGAGACTTAACTCACACTTGATAAATCTCAATATATCAATCAAATTAGTCTCTCCATGTCCACAATCCATCACCGCTCATTTATTGTTCCTCTAATCGGACTTTGATACCATCTTAGAATTAGGATTTGGGTCTAACTCGACCTTACAAAACCAACTTGTAAGGTCATGATGCCTCTTTCATAAGAACTTATGTTCAGACCAACTCATATCAGATGTGAGACTTCTTACCATTTTAGAATTGGAAGTTAAGTCTAACTCAATCCTACAAAATCGGCTTGTAAGGTGAGGATTGTCTGTTATTTATAAACTCATGTTCAGGCCAACTCATATCCGATGCGAAACTTCTTAACACACCCCCTCACGCCAACATTATTGGACTTCAAACGTGGATATAAATTAAATGGCTCGGATACCATTTTAAAATTGGAAATGTGGCCTAACTTATCCATATAAAACCAGCTTGTATGGTAACGATTGTCTTTACTTATAAACTCATGCTCATATCATCTTATATCTGACATGAGACTTCTTAACATCTGTGATCTTGACAGCATTTTTGGAAGAGTAAATATATGTATCTATTTTTAATGGAGTAGATGTTGTGTTTGGTATATTTGATCATTTCGTATGACCAAATATTGATGAAAAGTAACTGCGGTGTCAATGTGTATAATATGTGTGAAAATTTGATTATGAAAATTAGGATTTGATGACGAAATTGTTGTAAAAATTATTAGAATTGAAATAAATGAGATAATTTGTTTTAATAGTTCAGAAAAATCTATTTTACAAGTTAGTACTCGACTTCGCACGTGAGAAATCGCTTAATACATGAAAGAGAACATAACACCATGTAAGCAAGATCACAATTCACGTATTCGATTTGGTCAAATAATGGATTATCTCAAAGGTTAAGGCTCTTTAAGACCTATATTAGTCTACTAGTTACTAATTCTAAGGTTGTCAAGGATATTTTACACACTTAGGGTTAACACAACAATAAAGTTCTAAAAACTCAAATAAATTGTGGGGCACTATACATACTTCAAAAACAATAAAGACCAAAAAATAAACATGAAAGGATCCTATAAGGCAGTGAGTCGTGTGTGACAACAAATGTTTATGCCTTCATTTCAACAATGTAGTATGTAGTAGCTTCTTAATATCAACATTCAACTTCAAAAACTAGCACAAAATCGTGAAGATTATGGATGGATACGGATAACAAAGAAGAATATCACAACAAAATAAGATAAAGATCTTCAATTCCTTAAAAATTAATATCAACTTATTAATGTTTCTTGCACAAAAAACTCAAATTGTAATTTTTTTTTTCAAAGTAATTACTTAATTAGTACATAAAATCACATGTAAGCGAGGCTTCCTTTACTTTTGCTATATAAATGCATATTACTTCATACATACATGGCTCTAACGTACGTGGAACTGACATATGACATATGTAACTAAACTCCTTAATTATGTCTATGTGAAAGATTTGTGGATAAATATGAGCAACGTGATATATTTCTACATTAGAGATGATCTCATCATAAAAAATAGTAAAATTCATTGAGCAATATCCTTAACATATATTGTGTATATTTACTTAATAGAAATGAATAAATTGGGAATGATTAAAATAAAGAACTAGAATGGCACTTTTAAAATACAAGGACCAAAATTTACCTTAAAAATATGCTAAGGGGTCAAAAGAGCATTGAAAACTTTAAATTATTATAATACATAAAATTATTGCGAATAACAAATTTGGCCAAATCATGCAGTTCCCACATTTTATATTATCTAAGATCCTTTTAAATTTAAATTGCGTAAAAAGATATCATTTTAAATTATACATAAATATGTGGATACTTCATTTATAATTTATTCATACACTTGAATATTTAATCATTCAACATTATTGTCCTTCTTGTGAGATTTTCCTCTATCCATCATGAAAAGCTGGAAATAAAACAAAAATAATAATGAAAGGATGATTCTTATTTAGTTGTCGATTAAGTGAGCTAAAGGGACTAACGCAACACATCAATATACACTAGAGACATTATTTAATAAGGATTGATGTTCAAACGGTACATTTTTATTTTTTACTATTATAAGTGCAAATAAAACTATTTAATTTAAGTAAATAGAGAAATAGTTTTACATTATAAAGTGATTGAACAATTATCTATTTCTTGCATTAAAAGAAGAAACAAAAAATGGCTAATGTTATCAAATTTGTTTATACTATGATCTTGTTAGTTTCTCTAATTCTTGGTGTAACCTATGGCGGTAAGACATTTTTCTCATACTCTTACAAATTTTCTCTTTAACTTATACACATTATTTCACCCATTTCCACTAACAGCATATTCTTGTATTTTTTTTTTTTCTTTGAATCATAGCTCCTTCTTGTACTCACGACTACGAGTGTCCATTTATTGATTGTCCCAATCATCATATGAAGTGCATTTGTAATACCTGTTATTGCGACTAACATTAAGGTGAAGTTTAAAAATAATTCTATGCCTAAAACTTTATTTGCACATCTTTAATATTATGTTGTTATTTATTTTACATATGATTTGTATCATATTTGATATAGCATATATCTATTTTCCTTACTTTTCAAATTTGTTGACAGGCACGGAAGCATATCGATTATATCGTGAATGTGTTGTTGTATATATAAATTTGTTCTCTTTTAAAAGATATGGAGAACGATTACTATCGTTATATAATTATAATTATGTACTGCAAATGTATAATTATATCTATTTTCTCGAATCTGTTATATCGAATTTCGCACAATACTGATTTTATGCATTTTTGGAGTTTTATTGGTGGTTGACACATACTTAGTTGACGTCCACTTCATCAAAATAGACGGAGTTAACAGATGAATGGAGTATTTGATTGAAGTTTTACAATTTCAGGAGGGTATTTGCCCATTTCCAAATTTCAATGGGGTATTTGATGAATTTTGTAATTTTAGGAGGGTATTTGGTATTTCACTCCAAAAGAAATTAATCAACAGAGATTCAATAGAATAGATAATACCTAGGTGAGCTTTGAAGAAGGAAAGAGCATATACTAGCAAAGATGTCAAGAAAGATTTGATAAGAACAAGGCAGCCACCAAGAGAGAAAACGACTCTTTCATCCAGACAATCTACTCATAATACGCGCCAACACTGGTTTCCAGAAATCCAGACGCCTCGGATCACCACCAATAGAGAGGCCCAGATAGAGAAATAGAATTTTCCCCACCTTACAATGCAAAGCAGAGGCGACCTCGTGTAGCCAAGAATCAGAAATATTAACCCTAACCAACATGCTCTTATGAAAATTCACTTTCAAGCCCCACATAAGCTCAAACAGCACAAGCACCACACGTCGAGCTCTTACGTTCGCCCAACTTTTGACCCCAGCAACAAAGTGTCATCGGCAAACTGCAAATGCGACACAGTAACCGCTTCATGCCCACCCACATTATCCATGTAAACCTATTCCCCTCATCTATATCCTTCACTATCATATTCAGGTCCTCAACAGCCAACAAAAAAAGAAAAGGAGACAGATGATCACCCTATCTTAGGCCCCTTTCTAGGGCAAAACTCATCAGTGGGGCTCCCGTTGAATAGCATCGAGGTTGTAGCTGTGCAGACACATTCCTTCATCCATTTCCTCCACAGAGACGGAAAGTTCATTTTCCCTAGAACCTCGTCCAAATAGCCATAGTCCACTAAATCATAGGCCTTTTCAAAGTCGACCTTGAATAACAACAACTCCTTCTTGGATTTACAAGCCTCATCCACCACCTCGTTTCCAATGAGAATACCATCGAGAATCTTGCTACCCTTCACAAAAGTCGTTTGCGACTCGGATATAACACTTCCCATGACCATCCTCAACCTGTTAGCCAAGACCTTTGCCAAAATCTTGTAAAGGCTTCCCATCAACGAGATGGGTCGAAAGTCATTCAGCCTTTGAGGGCGATCCACTTTTGGAATAAAAGCGATAAAAGTATAATTTAAACCTTTTGTTAATTTACCATTACGGTAAAACTCAGAAATGAACCTCATGATATCCCCCTTCAACTCCACCCATAGGTCCTTCAACTCCACCCATCCTCAACCTGTTAGCCAAGACCTTTGCCAAAATCTTGTAAAGGTTTCCCATCAACGAGATGGGTCGAAAGTCATTCAGCCTTTGAGGGCGATCCACTTTTGGAATAAAAGCGATAAAAGTATAATTTAAACCTTTTGTTAATTTACCATTACGGTAAAACTCAGAAATGAACCTCATGATATCCCCCTTCAACTCCACCCATAGGTCCTTCATGAAGCCAAAATTAATCTCATCGGGTCCCGGACTTTTAAAGCTGTCACAATTCCAAATTGAAGTCTTCACCTCCGCTTCTGATAAGGCTACCACGCTCAGCCACAGACAGCCGTTTAAACATAATATTTTCCACCCCGGGCCTTACAATATTGCTTGACTTTAAATGAGTCGCAAAATGCGTAAATATAGTATGCCGAATAGGATGAACCCCCCCTAAAGTGGCTCCTTCCACCTGGATTGACCAGATGGCATTCCCCCGTCGACGACTAGCTAGCATATAGTGAAAATACTTAGAATTTGCATCCCCTTCCTTAAGCCACTGCAATCGTAACTGTTGCCAACAAATAATGGCATGCAGTCGAAATTGTTGAAAGTGCCTTAAAATCTCGGTTACATGAAGTCAGGATTTCGGAGTCCAGAAGCTGTGGCCTGCGCGGGGCGCAGCCACTTGTGCACGGAGCGCAATTGCTTGCAAGATGGAGCTTCAGCTCCTGTCATCTGCGCGGGGCGCAGCATGACCTGCGCGGGGCGCAGCACGTGTGGTGGCCAAGTTTGTTTGTTCCCAGATTCTGTGGAGAAATTGTTTTGGAGAAAATCTGACTTAGATTGTGTTTGTTTTTTAAATAGGATATATTTAAAAACAATATGAGATTTAGTTTTATTTTAGAAGATTGTCTTTTAAAATACGTAGGCATATATTTTTCTATAAATAGGGATTGTCTTATTCATAGAAAAATCGAGCAAAGAGCGACAAGATGTAGAGAGTCGGGGTTTGCCACCACAAAAGGCTAGGGTTTTGAATCCTAGGGCAAACTATTCTTGGGAACATCTTGTGGGGCACATTGGGTAGTCTAGGTCAAATTGAGTCTCTTGGCCACGGGAAGAGATTCGGATTTTGGGTAGAATTAGGGTTGCTAATTCCTTGTACCCAATTGTGGAAAACTCTTGTAAAGTGGTGACTATTTGATCATAGTAGAACGGAAAGGCTGCTCCCTCCCCCAGATTAGGTTCATTAACACCGAACTGGGTAAACAAATGGATCGTGTGTTCTTTTCTTTCTTGCCGATTATTGTTTGAATTATTGCATCATCGTCTCTATCATGTCCTTATTATTTGGTTGCTTGTTACGCTTGCCCCACACATCAGTTTCTTATTGGTGTGAGTCAGTCCGAATTCTCAACAATTGGCGCCCACCGTGGGGCAAGGGATCAGTCGATTCAAGTACCATGGGTTTGAAGGAGGATATTGAGAGGTTCACCGAGAGTAACAACTACGTGTTGTGGAAGGTGAAGATGATGGCGGTGTTAATTCAGAACAAGGGTTGAGGCGTTGAAGGGAGAAGCACGATTGGAGAGGTCTTGCTTATCACAAGGGGATGGTTGGTGTACTTTGGTAGAATCTCAGTTTGAGGTGGAGTCTCCCAATAGTGGGAGGTATTCAACATTGACTCTCGAGTATCTAATCGGAGATAGGGAGGAGAGCGGTTGTGTTGAGCCAAAGGGGAACCATGGAGACCTTGTGGGAAACGTTTCAATTGTGGCTGAAGAAGTGCAAGACCTTGAGAGGATCTTCAGGGAGGCAATTGAAAGCAACCTTGATCAAACTGTGGAACTTGTAGGACTGTTGGAGGTAGTCGGGTGCAAGGGGAGTTTGATGTTGCAGCTTGTGGAACCACCTAAAATTCCAAGGTGGGTTCGGAGGCAAGCAATACTTCGAGAGGACGGAAGGCATTCCGGGGGTCGAAGGGTGGTGAGGCTTGTAGGGATGTCCTAAAAATCCGTGGATAGTCAGAGGCAAGCAATACTTCAGGAGGACGGAAAAGGTACAATCCGGGGGCTGAAGATGGTAAGGTGGAGCTTGTATGGTTGTCCAAAAATTCCAAGGACAATTGGAGGCAAGCGTTTCTTCGAGAGTACGGAGCGGTACACTCCGGGGGTCGAGGAGGGATGGTGAAGCTTGTTAGCTATCTAAAATCCGATGATAGTGGGGAGCAAGCGTTTCTTCAGGGGAGGTACGGACTTGACCAGTCCGGAGGCTGAAGAGGTTGCGGTGAGTCTTGTGGGGCTACCTAAAATTCCTATGGTAGTTGGAGACAAGACCTTCATGAGGGCGGATGGCATTCCGAGGAATGAAGAGGTAGAGGTACAGCTTGTGGTTCTAGCAAGAGTTGTTGGAAGCAAGTGGAAGAGGTCAAGGTTCAAGTGGGACTTGGACTTGACCGGTGATCTTGAACAGTAGTTCAAGATGGAGGGAGCAATGCCGTGGTTGAGTGGATCACCATCGATTTGAAGGCAAGGTGGAGAATTGTTGAAAGTGCTTTAAAATCTCGGTTACATGAAGTTAGGATTTCGGAGTCCAGAAGCTGTGGCCTGCGCGGGGCGCAATTGCTTACAAGATGGAGCTTCAGCTCCTGTCATCTGCGCGGGGCGCAGCACGTGTGGTGGCCAAGTTTGTTTGTTCCCAAATTCTGTGGAGAAATTATTTTGGAGAAAATCTGACTTAGATTGTGTTTGGTTTTTAAATAGGATATATTTAAAAACAATATGAGATTTGGTTTTATTTTAGAAGATTGTCTTTTAAAATAAGTAGGCATATATTTTTCTATAAATAGGGATTGTCTTATTCATAGAAAAATCGAGCAAAGAGCGACAAGATGTAGAGAGTCGGGGTTTGCCACCACAAAAAGGCTAGGGTTTTGAATCGTATGGCAAACTATTCTTGGGAACATCTTGTGGGGCACATTGGGTAGTCTAGGTCAAATTGAGTCTCTTGGCCACGGGAAGAGATTCGGGTTTTCGGTAGAATTAGGGTTGTTGATTCCTTGTACCCAATTGTGGAAAACTCTTGTAAAGTGGTGACTATTTGATCATAGTAGAACGGAAGGGCTGCTCCCTCCCCCAGATTAGGTTCATTAACACCGAACTGGGTAAACAAATGGATTGTGTGTTCTTTTCTTTCTTGCCGATTATTGTTTGAATTATTGCATCATCGTCTCTATCCTGTCCTTATTATTTGGTTGCTTGTTACGCTTGCCCCACACATCAGTTTCTTATTGGTGTGAGTCAGTCCGAATTCACAACAGAAACAACGAATGAAGTCTGATGTAACACCATGCGGATCCTCAATCTCTTCCTCTGATACGGTATCCCCTTCCTCCTTCAATTTGAGAGAAGGCAGTCGGCCTTTGAGAGAGTTGATTCTACCCGGTAAATTTTGGACGTGCGCCACATGCCACTCCTTCAGATTCCCTTTCATCGGCTTGAGTTTTTTCTTCAGAACAAACCCCACCCAACAACATGAATATCTCCTTCACAAAAAGGTTGTAGCCTGGAATATCACGCTAGCACTTTAGCATCCTCGGCGGACGAAGACACTAACTCTCCTCATCTGACACCAGAGCAAAGTGGTCTAATAGACCCCTCAACTAAGCCACCTTCCCACAGTTAGGCCACTTCAAACACCACTCTTCTGACAACAAGAACCTATCGAGGCGACTTGTCGAGTGGCCATCCCCTCGATACCAAGTAAACTTGCACCCACACAACGGAAGATCAACCAGGAAGTTATCATTTATGAATCGATTGGAAGCAATATGATCTTAAGGATGCCACCCCACCCAAGAGGAGCGCCTTTCATCAATGCTCCTAACAGCATTGAAATCTCCGCACACGCACACTCTCCGCCTTCCTAGCAACTGCAACCTTGCGGCCAACGAGTCCCACAGCCCTTGCTTCGCACCAGGTCACAAGGAGCATAAACATTCGAAACAAGAAATTCCTTGTTAGTCCTAAAAAACCGATGATGACACCACATAAATGATCCTGGCTAAGAGACGACCACACCTCCACCTCTACAGTATCCAAAATCGTAAGTAAGCCGCCCGAAGCCCCTATCGAGGGGCGATAAGAAAAACCAAAGGGGGAGTTGCCCCACACGGACGTACACAGAAAATCGAGACAAAATGGTAATTTTGTTTCCTGCAAACAGACTATATAATAGGTAAAACTTTAAAACTATTTATTTTGAATAGTAAGTAAGGGTTAAATGGTTTTTTTTAAAACTATTTGTTTTAATGTTATAGATATTATATACAAAATTTTATATAATTTATTATTCAAATAAATAGTAACTATTTTTTAAAAAATGTACTTATTTCTATTTATTTTTTAAAAATAAAACTTTGAAATTCAGCCCAAGAACCGACTAATTTGAAGGGATCTATCTCACTGCCCAATTTCGTTGGAGTTTATTTTACTTTGTATGGACTTGTCCATCAAAATTAACACTAGGAAGAATCGAAATTGAGAAGAACAAACTCCAACATTTCAAGTTAATAACACTATTAGGTCATCTCATGTTGATTTATTTTTATTTTTTTTGACACATAGTTATTTCTATTATGATCTTAATTTTAATATTCAAATTCGACATCTAAATTGTTTGAGAGACTGTGTTTAGAAATATTTACACATTTGAACAAAAAGATGCAATTAATTAATTTAAAAAAATTCTCACCCATACCTGCCACTGAACTCAAAGCCTACGGTTGCATATATTGAGATTACTTTAGATATAATTTAATATACACCTAACAAAGCTGTGAATACTTGATTCATGGCCCCCATTATCACAACCGCCAGCCAAATTGTTCTTGATAATATAAATTAGTATGCCGCTTAAAAACAAATTTGTCTTTGTGTTTGAGACCATACTACATCATTTATCCACATAAAATAGTTCACATATTCACCAACAGAAATATGAGCATATTATTGCTTATTACATATATTATAGTGCTCTCTAAAGAATAAAGAGTTAGAAAAATCCTTTTATTTTTCCATTACTTTCTATAACATTTGATAAAAGGGGTATCTGGTTCAAAATCATATTATATACATTTGCATAATCTTTTGTTATCTGCCAAGATTCCTGGTCTCCCACCTTACCAGTTTAGTATCAGCCGTCACAAAAGTGGGAGAACTATGCCAACTTGGCAAACAAGATATTTTTTTCCGAATAATTTAGTAGCTAGAAATTTTATCAATTATGGTAAATAAATATAGAATTTGAACACTAACTTTTATTTATATAATATAATATTTTTACTATTGTTTAAGTTCACTTAAACTTGGAAAATAGATTTTATTAGAGATAGAAAAAATAAATTATTGAGTTAAATTGAGTACCCAACAAAATCTCACATATAGTGTTTAAAAGAAATAGTGGAAAGTTATTACAAATAAAGAGTTAGTTAGACTTTTATTTTATTTTTTAAATTCAAATCTTTTAAGTGTATGGGAGATTTGGATAGTTGTATATTATATATTATGAAATTTTTTGCAATTTTTTTTATATTATAAAAATTAATTATGTGAGAGGATTTGCAGTTTTCTCCTATAAAATTGGCAGGTTGAGTAATAAATAAAATATTTTTTGAGAGTTTCTGAAATAAAATTATCAAATATGTCAAGAACGACGATAAATTTATAAGTTGTATTTTTGTTTCACTTTTTACTAATTCTTTTGTGGGTGTGTTTTTCACTTGTGTGGAAATTTTCTTTGTTGCTTCTCTGACAAATTCAACCTTTTTGTCATTAAAATAGTCGCTGCCAATCAAAAAAAATTTCAATCAATTTAATCGCTCAAATTCATAAAAATAGTAAATAGTCTTTGAGCTTGGTCAATTTAGTTCAATATTTAGATTTTAATATCATAGTTTAAAAATTATATGTTAATTGTGTTAATGCAATAAGTGTTGTGTTATATATAAGGGGAAGTACATGGAAATCATCACTTTGAGTTTTGAGCTTCCACATAAAAAGAATTTTATATTACATTTCCAATCAAAATATTAAAGCATATATATGGATCATCTCACTTATACATTATTTAACATTCAATTTTTTTATTTTATGTGTGGCATCTAACTATAACTTGACCTGCTAACAATTTCTCCTCGAAGTATGAGTTCATCCATTCATCTAGGTATATGTTTCCTTTAAGGCAAAAGTTTTTTCTTCCATATATATCCACTTGCACTGTCTGAAGTTACGTCAACGTGCCATATCGTTTGACCACTAATATTGTCAGAAAAACTTTCGACTCAAGAAATTGATCACTTTTAATAAACAATAGACTTTGATATAATTGTGAGGTCGCGAGGGGATTACGGAAAATCATCATTAAATTTGGATTTGGACAATCACATAAAGAGAATTTGACAACACATCGTTATCCAAATTTTTAAAGTATTCGATATGAATCATTTCACTTAATATTACTCAATATATAGTTACTTTTTCATTTAATATGAAGCTCTATAACTTACACTTAACACATCAACAAATAAGAGACCGTTTAAGTCGGATTTGAATCTTCTCCCGTGCCCGGTTCCACCATTCATTCTTTTTTTTTAATTAAAATTGCATGTGATAAATAATAAACAAATAATGGAGATTTTGCAGAATCAAAATATCACTGGAGATAATCTCCTTCCGTCTAAGTTAATATGTATGTCTTTCATTGATTTTGATTAAGATATTTAAGTTGAGAATCTATGTTGATTGATGTTTTTATTTGAATAACTAATTTTATTTTATTTTTTGACAATGAATGACTAATTATTATAGTTTCATCATAAAATTGAGATAAAAAAATATGATTTTTAGTAATAACTTTTTTTATTATAAATTGCTGGCAAAATTATCTTTGATTGTTTTGCCAAGGGATGGCAAAACGGGCCAAGCCCGTCGGATCGGCCCGTTTAACCGGCCATTTTTTGCGGGGTGGGTTGAGATTTTCAATCCGCAAAAAGAGCGGGGCTCGTCCCGCCTAACCCGCAAAAACACGGGACAACGACGGGGCGGGGCGGGTTGGCTCGTCGGGTCTAACCAATTTTTTATTTTTAAAAAAAACTTAACTCATTATTAATAAGTTCTCTTTTTTTGACCCATATTATAAAATAGAAACTCAACTCAATTAAACTAATAGGGTTAATATATATATTAATGATGAAGATGATGGAAAGGAAGCTTCACCGTCAACATGGAAAGGAAACTCAACTCAATTAACCTAATATGACGTTGTTAATTTGGATTGAAGATTAATTATTTTTTATTGCTTATTTTTGTTGGTGTGGATTTAAACATTTAATCCAAGTTTTGTTTGTGTTGATGGACTACTAAACCTTAGTATTTTTGTGGATTTAAATGGAATCCAAATTTTGTTTGTTTTGGATTTAAACTAAGCACTTCTTCAGGTTTTATTATAAAGACAGTTTGTTTGGTTTTATAATCATGGATGTTTTGAAGTTTGAATGATAATTTTATTTTTCTTATCGCCTTGTTAGTTTATATTTTGATTTCCTCGAGTGGTTTTTTATTTTACTTTTTTTTATAATTCTCTATGATATTTTTGGAAATTTATAAAAAAAATTAAAACTTTATTGACGGGGCGGTTTGAGTTTTTCAACCCACCATCACCAGTTAGCCCGCCCCGCTCCGCCCCTTTTTAGACGAGTTAATGACGGGGCGGGACGGGACGGGTTGGCCCAACAACTTGTAACAACTTTTAACAAAAACAGTTATCGCAAAAAATCATATTTTTTATAGTATATTGCTCCACTACTATTATAATTTTTGGTATCCAAATGTTGATTTACTTGAATATGTATAGCTTCTCCTTCAAATTTCATCTATCTCTGACTATTTGCCACAAAAAGCAAAATTTTAGATAGAATTGAAGATTATCTAATAATTCGTGATTGTAAGTAGTATCAGGTGCCTCTGCTTGTTCTTTTTCCATACCCATCATACAACTTAACCAGCCAGCTAAACATGAGACTCCACCTCCCACTTACAAAAAATGTTCCACGTTAGGTAACAAATATTGCTTTTATCTATCTACATATTCATATTAAAATATTTTAACATAACATGGCAAAATGACACTTAATTAGGAGGCAAAACATTGATTTGCTTAATCTATATCTATATATTTTTGTAATGGCAAATACTTTTGGTTAGTTCACGATGTAACAAAAGATGCATATGTCTTTATTTGCTCTTTTTTGACCGAATCATTTGACTTGACACTTTGATTTGATACCAAATTCCTTATGTTTCATTAAGCCCTCTTGATGGAGGATCTTTGATGAAAATTTATTTATGTTTTTACTTTTAAATTTTGAGATATTATGATACTACAAATTTTATGATTTTAAGTAAAACTAACTTTCATATATGCAACTAAAATTTATCCCAATATATATTTGCAACTACAATTTATCCCAATAAAATTGTGATTTTTAATTTTTAATGCAATATTAATTGTTCAATTTTTAATTGTATCGCCATTCTAAAAATATTTATCATACGTTTTATCTCACAACAAAACTCCGGATTACAATGACCTCTTTTCTCAGTAAATTGAAGGGTTAAGATAAATAAATAAATAAAAGGACAATTGGATAATATTGCCATTTTCTTTTATTGCTTGATATTTTCTTAGTGTAAAATATTGTTTCATTAACTATTGTTGGATGAAGGATCTATTTGTTTGAAATTAAAAAAAATGTAATTTTTTCATTTTTTGCTGCAGCCCAATGTAGAATTTTAGTGCCAACCCTCATCCGTTCAGATTCATTGTAGTCAATAATTGTTGAAGTCGTCATTATCGCCAAATTAAATCTTTAAAAATGTTGAGATTGTTTTACTTCGCAAATTAAATAAAAAAAATCATCGACCTAACTATAATCACTTCTTTCTATCATTAGTGTCTAATGAATCCTTAATAATTAGATGCTCTTAACTTATATAAAAATAATTTCTGTCTATATAATTACGGTAATATGTAACAATAGATTTACAAAGAATCAAACTCAATATCTCAAAATTTACCATACGTAATGCACTTTACAACTACTACTTGCATTTGATTATGATAGTAGTTTTGGTTTTTATGACTAAAACAAAGCTTTGAAAGCAAGCAATTGTATTTTGGAATCACTCAAGCTCAATAGTATAAAAGCTACAAGCTGAAATGTAACGTCTTGATATTACATTTAATCATTGAAATTGAAATAAAAAATGTACCAATGATTAACAATCTAACCTTCTTGTCAAAAAAAATATCTAACCTATAACCTAAATCTATGGTTAAGATGCGTGTAAGAGCCAAATTAAACCAAAACAATGTAAAAGGAATAAACCCAAATTCAAGAAACACAATAAAATTTCAACTGTACATTAGTCGACACATACCTCTATATACCTTTCAATCACATCTACTTTTATGAACCCAATTGGTTTTAAGGACCAAACATGCTCATGTTGTTGCATTGGTGGATGTTGCACGGAAGTGAATCTATGGCTGATTTTTTTGGCATAAGATCACTACGGGTATACCATTTTTCTGTTTAATTTCCAATTAATATTTATATTTTATTAATTCAAAAATTATATATATTATTCTTGTTCTATAGTACACTTTTTTTTTTTTTTTTTGTATATCTTTGGAACATAAGAGATCCATTGATCTTAGATTTGTCATGCTTTTTATGTACATGATCCATTTACTATTTGCAATCCAAGTTGGGTATTCAATCCTTTGTCTAAACGCTATCATTTACTTTTATTGTTCCAACAATCTTTTCATGATACTTAAATGATAGAAGAAAAAATAAAAAGCTTTTAGAAGAATCATATATAGTAGCATGTGGTAGTTTCTTCTTAGTTGGAGTGTTATGCAAGCTCTCATAAGAAACCCCAATCACACAAAGAAAGATATACTTTTCTTTTAAGTTCTTCTTGATGATTGTGCGATCACAGGTTGAAGTACTTCTTGTAAATAAATGTATAAAATCAGTGCGTAATGTTTTTATATTAGACCTAATTTAACCTTATAAAATTGCCTTATAAAGTGACTGATACCCTTCTTTATAAATTGTAGTCAGACATTATCTTTAATCTATGTGAGACTTGATTTTTTCAATAAAGCATGAGCAATTTAAGATAAATTGGACTATCTATAGGTTACAAGAGGAGTGAGCATAACTCTAGGTTACAATTATAACCCATCAAAATCCTATAACTACACATAATATTTATTTCCTAAATTCGACTTTACATATATATAATTTTTGTTATATTTTGTGTTGGGGTTTGTTGTAAATACAAGAAGAAAAATATGAAGAAGAACATGATAATGGTTGCACGTAAGTTTCAAAGCATGTGTATCGCACTAAGTTTTAACCCCCACCGGTTGAAGAAAATTGGATGCAAATGGATTAACCGGCGAATTCCCTTTAAAATACTTTGAAAATCTTGACATGGACTGGACACACATATCAAGCATATTGATCAGTGATAATTTACATGATAAAGCTCCTTCAATGACTCTCGTGCATTAAAAAAATAAAAAAATAATTTGGAAATATTTGAGGCAAAATTTGATTCATACAAAGTATTAAATTGATGTTTTTTTCCGTCGATAAGATGTCTCTATTTATAGTGAAACTTATATCAAATAATGAAGGACCCTTAAAAGGTTTTCAACCAGTCAAATTTCCAACAATACAATGATTCAATTGTTCACAAAAGTTCTCAAGACTAAACATACATTATTTCAAACAAATCATTTCAAATATATTTTGAAAATTCTCCAACAATTTTTTTATTGTTCTCTATGGATTATTTCATGAAAAATGTGATATTCTAATTCAATATGCTTCGTTTGTTTATGGTAAAGAGAGTTTGCAAAAGTTGTTTGATTGTCACAAAATATTAAAATAACCTATGAAGCACCGACACCTCTATGATTAGACGTGTCGCGGTGTCCGACACGTGTCAGTGTCCGACACTCGTATGACACCCGTACGACACTCCTACAAACGTGTCGGAAAGGTGTCCAAAAAAATAATTTTTTCTTTATTCCGACACTCCTTAAATCGGTGTCCGACACCTATAAGACACTCCTACAAACGTGTCAGCGGTAAGTGTCCAAATTTTATTTTTTTTATTTAGTTATATTTTTCTCAAACATATATACAACGATTAAAGATGTATCGAAATAATAATATTGATCAATGAGGGATTAAAGATATTGCATTTTGATTACATTATTTATAGTTTTCGATAGTAGTTGGATGAGTAAATGTCAAATGTACTATTATATATTCTTTGAAAACTTTTTTTATTGAAAAATTTGTTCAACTTAGATGCATATGTATGTATTGTTAATTATAAACTTATATTTTTTTATAAATATGTAGCGGTGTCGGTGTCGCATATTTTTTACATTAGCGGTGTCGGAGTGTCCGTGTCGTGTCGCGGTGTCCGTGTCAGAGTCCGTGCTTCATAATAACCTTTGTTGAAGCAAGATATTGTAATGTAAATTGTTGAGTAAATAAGCAAATTAGATCTTGAATTTGTACCCACATACATACATGTAAATTAAATTAACTTGAATATAATTCAAAATTTTATTTGACAATTAACTCGTTAGATATGCTTAGTGAATCAAATGAGATAAACGCAATCAAAAATTAAGTTCATTAATTAAAGGAGTCGAATTTGAACCATAAATGATTTAATTCATTTGATTCATGAACTGGCGCAATAATATATTTTGGAGTGTTGAAATAGAAGAATATTTTAACAAAAATTCTCAATTCTAGTAGAGAATTCAGTATAAAAAAATTTGCAGATTTTTTGTTAGTTTTACGCTCTATTACCCATACTAATTTTGGTGTGATTTTATATTTTTGTCTTCTTGTATTTGTAGTTGATTATACTATTTATAATTTTCTAGATTCATCTGCGTGTTTATGCTAGTTTTGTATATCTATAAGTTTACGCAAGTCCAATCTTTATATATGTTTCTATCCTTTAAGGCTTGAGCACCTTACGCTCGGAATTACCTTTATTTCAATTTTATCTTCGCCTTTTTTTTAAAAAAAAAAGTTCAAACATCTAAAAGATTTAATTTATTTTGAAGAAAAAAACACTTCAATTACAAATTCAAACAAACATACTAAACCTAACAAACTGAACCATTGAGTTAAAAAATAGTTTCTATCAAGCTCAGGTCGAATTTTGAGATGAACCGATTGTTGTTGAATCAAACTAAGGCGAGTTTGACCGACTTATTTCCAGCCATATGAAATCCATATAAATTTTAACCAATTCAATGTACGGTTAGTGCTCCTCAGTTTAATAAATACATATATACTAGACATTAGACAAGCACTTCAAACTCGTGAACATACGGAACACCAACAATCTCCCTTTTTTTAGTTGCGAATTATACTTCACAGGGGCAAGACCAAAACCATGGATCATATGGGAAAATGTACCCTCCATTACAAGTCTCACTCTGATATATATTATAACAATTAACTTGCATGATACAGTATTTCCCATATGCCCATAAATTGAGGAAAGACATTAGTCCTTCCATCCAAATTGAATTTGTTTTCAAGTCCTTTTTTTATAAGCTGTTTTAAGTCCTTAAAACACATAAAATTCCTCTATCAGAGAGATTCTTTGGCAGCTAAGTAGAGATCATGACCAGAAAATATTTCAGAATAAATAACCTAGTCATGTTCAAACATGGTTTTCCTGTGCATGCCTTTTGCTGTCCCTCTCAGTATGACCTAGCCTGCTGACCTTGCTCCGATCTTCAACATAATCAGAACGATTATTGTGGTGAGATCCAGGGCCATAATTATGTCTCTGCTTCCCCTCCACCAATCTATCAGGTGAGCTCCCTGCTTTCCTCTTGCGGTTGCTTGACTTGGGTGACGGAAGACCTACATTACTGTCGTCAAGAGCTGACACCTCACCTTCTTCCACAGCATGATCTTGGAGTGATGGCAGACCTTTTACCCCATGAGGTTGCTCATCTGCATGATCTTGATGTCTCCCATGAATGTTTTCATAATCTGATCTATCTGAGAGCTTAGACCAGCTTTGCCTTCTATCTTGCTTACTCTTCTCACTCTGAGGAGGAGCATATTCTATATCTTCCAGTTCCCTCTCGATGAGATCATCGTCATCCATGAAATCTGTTTTTTTGGTTATATGACCAGCTGCTTTCCTTCGTTTTTCTATTGCAGCTTTGTACTTGTCTGTATCAAAATTTGTAATGGCTTCTTGAGGGGCCCGGCTAAGTACACTACCATCCTTATGATCTGGGTTTCTACTGTGATGTTTATCTTTCAATTCAGAGTGTTCTTTAGTTTCAGTTCTAAGAGTATTGTTTTCATGCTCTTTTTCACCATTATCAGACCGAGATCTCACCACATCTTGCGCTTGCAGTGACTTTTCCACCTCAGAATGTTGATTAATTTTGACATTATCTTCCACCCTACGTTTCATTTCTTTGGCCCCAAAATCACTACTTCTTCCAGGATTAGAGATGGAGCGCCCAACCTGGTTAGCAATAGATGAATCAAGTGCGGTCTTAGAAGATGCAGGCTTTGATGTTTCAGGTCTCGAACTAGTGCCTCCAGTCTGGGAATTACTGTTTGCGGCAGCAGTTTCATCGTTACTATTTGGAGCTTTTACGGTGGTCCGATTGGAATTCCCACCAACTGTAGTTCCTTCAGCATCATTGGACTGCGGCATTCGATTTTGTTCATACAGCTCGAGCATTTGGTTACTCACTTCTGCAAAAAGTAGGTAAACATTGGTGGGAGTTGCATTGAAATTAGAAAGAAAAAAAAGTATAAATTACTGTTATACTCAATGTTGGCATGATTATACCAATCTACTTCAATAGTAGAATACTAAGATACCACCACACTCCAAATAGAGGGAAATATGCAACATGAGTTAGAAGATGGAAAAAGGGAAATGATGATGAGTTGGTACTTTTGTTTCTCATTTCTTTATACCACTAGTATCGGAAAAAAAAGACACCAACCCTCCAATTGGCGTGGGGTGACATCAAACTCTTGCCACCAGACCTTCTCCCCGTCTGACGGGAGCTTCACCTTTAGAAACTTGGCAGCAAGGAATATGGCTCCAGCTGCGATGTGATGGGGCTTAAATTGCAAGGAAAGAGATGTCCGAAGTCTGCGCATGTTACACCCTAATTTCAGGAAAGGAAATTCAAAGGCCATTGGCCATAACAAAAATGGTTTAATACGATTGATTCATACCCATCATTTACGAAATTCCAAGCAACTTGAGCAAGGGCATTTTGAGCAACTTTAAATTTCTTTATTGCCTCAACAAGAGGTTTATAAGGATGGTGCACATTAAGATCAAAACCAAGAGTTGCAAGAACAAGCCTCTCTGCGAGTAGAATTAATTCCTTCTGTTGCTCATACACGTCCTGTTTCATTTTTGCATGTAGAATATATTGGGTGAGAAAAATTTATATTACATGATGTAGGAAGAAAACTAAAACTTCAAAAGAAATTCACATTAAGATAAACAAACAACAAAAAAAAGTTATCAAAATCAATCCAGATACACTTCCTGGGCCATTTTTTCAAGTAAACAAAACAATTAATTGCATGCGTAAAATTTATATTACTTGAAAAAATTGAAAACTAAAAAAAAAAAAAAAATAAAGAGAAATCAACTTCAATCTAGATACAGCTTGCAAATAATTTTTTTGCCTGCACTATCCCCTCCTGGATGCAGGGACAAATACATTACATGACAGAAATGTAAATATTTCCACTATAATATATATGTTAGGTCTAAGTTGATTACTTCAAAAGTTATTTACCACAGCACCTAAATCAAATGACTGCATGGCAAACAGTATATCAACAGGTAGTTCGTGTTCATCACAGGGAGTAGAGATTGCTTGATAATAGAAAAAGAGATGTTAATAGCAGGGATTGGAACAATTAGAGAAATCAGTCAGTCAATATAAAAAGAGATGTCAAAATTTTGTCCAAAATTTGATTGCCAATTCAGTTTTGTCAATTCTCCCATTACCTCAACAGGGGCGGAATTCCTCGACCTCGCAAACACCCCAGGGCTATGGTGTAACTCCCACTTCACCGACCACAACATCAACAGTCCTTGAAACCAGGATCTGACCGGAGCTTTTCAACTCCAGCCTCTTGCTGGAAAGTTTGTTGCAAACCAAACAGGATGGAGGAACACTACTTGTGCTGCTGCTGGATTTGGTGTTGCAAAATCTGAAGGTGTGTAACTGTATGGGAATGGAGGAATGAAACTTGAGTGAACAAACTTTTGACCGTCAATAGAGATTCAAATTAGGATTAGATTAGGGTATGTAATTTTCGACTTCTGACTGCAAAGGAGTGTACTGCAATTTAGCATGAGTAATAGAACTGAGGGAACAGAGAGTAGCAAGAGACTGAAAACCAGACAAACAACTTTGAATATGGACCTCGACTTCAGCAGTCAGGTTTACTGAATCAGACACTCAACCACGAAAAAAATAAACGAAATGGACCGATTCATGGATATGGTTGTGCTTATGGCCTTGTAACTGGTTATTCTGTTTATCCCTAGGAACAGATAGTTAAGTTAGATAGGTAAGCTAAGTGAAAGAACAGTTAGATAAATGAGAGAAAACAGGAGGGAGAAAAGAGATTCAGAAAATTAGATAGCATCTGTGAGAAAGGGCAAACCCTTGGGTGAGAGAACTCCTGTCCTACATGTTCAGCTATGGAGTCAAGTATTGAAACATTAACAAATGGAATTTCTCAAGGTGTCCTGCGAACACACCATTCATCTCATCTGAAGTCTAGAAGAATGTGGTCGCAGTAGACAACATAAAAAAACATCTTGTGTGATTGACGCAGAAGGAGAGTGTAGGCTAAGAAACTTGGAAGAGATGGGGTTCCTCTGCTCATGCAAAATCATGTTGAATAACAGGAAGGAGGCAGTAGGAGCAGCACAAATGGCAACAAGGACTCAAGGAGTACCAATCATGGGAGAAGAAAGTGGAACTTTGAGTTTCAAAGGACAATATCCTCAAGGCTGGATTGCTAGTGCTGAAAACTTTTCAGGTGAAGACAATTAAACAAGCACAGAAAGTTCTTCTCATGGGAAACTCTCTAGAATGGTTAAGGACTAAGGATGCAAAAAATAAATCAAACAGTAAAGAAGCAACAATTAGTCAGACTATTGAAGTGGGCTGCTTGCATTAACTTGGGCTCTATCAAGAGTGACGGGTGAAACATGGGGAGATGACCAGCAGGAATCACCAATTTCCACATTGAAGTGAAAGTGGATTTTCAAGAAGGTGGCATTAGGATAGTTGGCAAGGGAACAATTAAAGAATTCAGTAAGTTAGTTGAAGGGGATACCAACTTGATAAATGGGGTAATGATAATGAGGATAGAAAATGGAGATTTAGAAAATAAAATAGTTTACGTGAAGAAGGGGGTATAATTCTCTCCGTGTATGTTCAGATTTTGAACCCGTCTACTCTAAAATGAAAGGGTGCAATTTTAGAGGGTAAAGGAAAGATTACAATGATAACCACTTATTGAAAAAAGACAACTCTAGAAATTGTAATTAATACAGGTAAATGATTAACAAATTATGAAGTAGTTTAAATCCAGACAATTGATTGCAAACGTTACAATTCTGCACTTTAACCTAACACCCCTCATTTGGAGGAGCCAAATCCTAATCCCATTCACTATTTGATAGATTCACCTATTTCTTTCTATCTTCCTATTCTCCAATTCTTAATCATGGGTTTGTAACATTGGAACATATTAAGTGGCATACCTTCTGTTTGATTCTCTGAACTGCTGTTGGATCCTTCTTATTTATAATCTCATATGAAACAAGGATTACATCTTTCAATGGGCGAGGAGTTTCTTCAACTTTGCCAGCAAGAAACATGCACACTGTTGCAACGGTCTGCAAAACATTGTAACTTATTAATTATCACCGTGTCTCTAAATTAATATTCCATCCTACATATTATTAAACCATGCATCCTGTGAAAACATAAAAACTAGTAATGACTACGCACTCAGACATATATCACAACCAGAAGTACATGTCCATGGACTCAAACAAATGCTGAAAAAAGTAGGAAATCCAAACAGATATAAGATAAAGATGAGAGTAGATCCATAAGTTTTCCAAATGAAGAAAAAGGAATACAACACAAACAAAAACAATAAATCAGCTGTAGAATTTGGTGTTCAAAACAATACAATAAAAGTATAAGACAAAATATTCTAAATAGCACAGCAAAAACTCAAACAACTGACAATAGATGAAGTGGGCTGATGACCGACATAGAACTATTCTACTACTGATATTTATGTTTAGCTAACAATAATCATATTATAAGGGAAGTCATTAAACTGAATTCATAATATTTATTTCTATCCTGATATGCTATGAGGGCATAACCTAATAAAACATATACACATCAATCTATTGGTTTAGCATGATAATAGTTTATAATCATCACCCCAAGACGCTCAAATATAAAATCAGGCATATATATTAATCTTTAAATGCCAGAGAATCAAATCCATAGTATCCGTGTAGTTTTGATACCTAAAACAGCTAACTAGTTGTCACAACACACTCTAATGACTGTTGCCTACAGATTAACCAAGATGATGGAAGTAGTACAAAAAAATTAAACAAAATATGATATTGCTATTTTATCAGTGGAATAATGATAGCTACAATAACCCAACTTGTGAAGCTCGCTCGCTGATCTCATGAGTTTGAGTTGTCACTGGAATTCTAAACTGATCAACTACCCCACGTTGGGATTTTATGTGCACAGGAGGATCAATAAACTGCACAATTTTTACAACTTCACTCAGATCCATAAGGTGGGGTAGGACAGTGATTAATTCACTAGGCATATGTTAAAAGTTAAAACTACCTAGTAAGTTGGATGACCGAAGAAAGAAAATATCACGATAATGTCTCTCAAGTCTAACAATGTAGTGTTAAGAATTTAATGTGGCAATTTAAAGAATTTGCAATACAATAAAGATCAAGTATAAATCCAACTCCAAACACCAGTATAAAACTGGCAGATTGCCATAACCTCTATATTGGCAACACAACTACCAATAGATAGGCCAACTCTTTCGCCGATTATTGTATAGCATACACCCTTTCATTTTACAGTCCCCTACCTCATACATGGTTCCTTCCGGATGGGACACTTTACTGGATATTTTTATTTTTCTGCGTATTTGTGACTTTAATTGGAAGAATTTTGCTTCTAACTTTGATTATGTGAAATTCTGTGAATCGCCAAATTTCACCTCTTTTTGATCTTTCATAAATGTGTGTGGTTGTGTGTTGGTGTCGTATATATTGGACATAATAGTGTCTATGTGCCTACATTGTCTCGGTTGTCCTTGTTTGTATTGTATCCATGGTTCAAACACTAAAAAATAGTGCACCAGTTTGTAAGTGCCAGACTTGGATATATAAGCACTACAATAAGTATAGCACAAAAAGTAAATAAACCAATCATCAACAATAAGCCATTTGTTTTATTTTTTACCAACTTGGGGATACAAATAACTGAAGAATACAATAATATCCACACTATCGTATTTTATTTTGACTAACCACAATATCCCACATAATTAAAAGATAGTGCACAAGTGTTGTCACAACAAAAACTAAAAATTAAAACATAATACCCAACAATCGACATTAATTATCCAGCCAAAAATGGATATGCATCAAATTTAATCACACTTCAATCAGATAACAATAACCACCATAAAATGTGAGTTATCGTAACAAAATACAGACTCACCCTCCTGTCATTCTTTGCATGGGACTGCCGAAGAAAGAATCTATGACAAAAGATTATTGCTGTTGCAATAGTTACTTGAGGTCTGCATCAGATTAAAATCAGTATCAACATCAGGATAAATGAAGGTAAGTAACATCATCACCATTTATTAGTGATTTAAATATGGAAAGAAACAAATTTTTCCATTATGAGCTCCAATAAATAAACAAATCAAATAGAAAAACAATCTTACTTTCTGTCCAAAGTTAAAAATGATAAACCAGGGTACATTAATACAAGTTGAACAAAGAGAAACCAAGGATACTTGCAATTATGCACATGTCTTAAAATGGAAGATAAAGTAAAATCAGCTTAATGCAGTTAAGATAGTTATCTAAGGCTACCAATAAAGACTCACACTTTAAGTCTCATGCCTAAATCTTGCAGAAATGTACAGTATGATTTGCGTAGGTAAGTTTCTTTCTTCAAATCTATGCCATCTGCTTGGGATGGTGAATTTTCTTCAATCTCCTTCCTAGAAAAATACCATCTTGATACATCCTCTGGCCTCTCTTCAGAGTATCTTTGAGAACCAACTGGATGTGCTCCTTGATTTGAGACATCACTAAGCAACAACCCAGCCATGAGTTGAGAGACAATTAAACTTAGCGTTGATGTATATGTATACAAATTTCACAATGTAATGGTCACAACTCTAATATCCAATTGTTCCCTGTCCAATAAATACACTAATGAGAAACAGATAATAAATACACTAATCACTAATGTGTGATATAAGTAACATAACGATTCTAATCCCCAATTATATTAGCAATGTCCTTTTGTTCTTCACTTTGATCTGATATAAATGATTGATCGTCCAGTAGGTATTTAGAAAAAGAAAACATCTTAATTAAGCAATTAACTGATAAACACTTATCATATAAAAACTTACAAAAAAGTTATTTCCACCATCCAAAAGCTTCAAAATTAAGCATCACATAACATCTGATACGGATTAAACCCAACTCCACCTCAAAACCATGGTTCAAAGGGGAGGAGTGTCAAATCTAATATAAACCCTCACACCGGGTTCATGAGTTCCGATGTGGGACTCCAAATTGGGTTTATGAAGCCCAACTTGCACATTGAAATCGGTAACAAATCCGCCCCCTGAACAACCGGTATCCCGGCGGTTTATTATTCCCCTTTTCTTTTATAGGGTTCATTCTTCACATTTGATCCCGGCGCCCAAGGATCAAACCTGCTATGATACCAATTGATACGGATTGAACCAAGTCCACCTCAAAACAATGGTTCAAAGGAGTGGATTGTCCAATCCTATATAAACCCTCACACCAGGTTCATGACTTCCTATGTGGGATTCCAAGTTGGATTCATGAAGCCCAACTTGCACAAGGAAATCAATAACACATCTGTATAAGCTCTTTTAATAAACTATCATGCAATTGCAATGTAGACATATCATAATCTATTTCCGTTAATTCTTCAAGTATCCAAACACTTGCGCAGGTGATTAAATAATAAGTCCAAATAAGCTCTTTTGAATGACCTCTAATGGCTATAATTAGTTACTTATCATATCAGTCAATCTCAGATTTAGAAAAATTATTCTCACTAAATATCATATATTCTCTTAACCTCTTGTAACACTATAATTCTTCATTCACTAATATATGAACATGCATGTATAAAACAACGAACATCAAATCAATACGAACATTCATCATCTTTAATAACCCATATCAAATGTCAATAGAAATATGCTTTAAATTATCAATAAAAAAATTAAAAAAATTAATTAAAAAAAAAAACTAACAAACATAATACCAGTTCATAGCAATTTGTAAAACTAACCAGAAATTAAAAATATTGAAACGTTAGAGCGAACACTAATTTATCATTGAAATTAAAAATTAAAACAAAACCAACTTAAGAAGATAAAAATTACATGAGCAAAAGGTGTTTAACCGTTACCTGAAGTTGAATTTCAGTGTAAGAGAAGAATTCGATGAGACCGACACGAATTTTCTCCGCCAGCAGTGGGAACACGAAACCAAAATCAGGGAACAAGCTGCGATGCAACAGAGTGTAGAGAGAAAGAGAGGCGTTGAGTCACGATGAATGAGTTTGGGTGAAGAAAGGAAGAAGAATTGGGATAATTTGTGGAATTAGGGTTTACAGTATAGTAATGAAGAGAGAAGAAACGGACTCGGCCGTATCACCGACCACATACATCCACCGATATTTTTTTCCTACTTTTTATTTTTTAAGTCTTTGGCTAGGGGTGGACACAAAACCCGCGACCCGATCTAATCCGAAAAAACCGATAAATAAAACCGAAAAATGGGCGGTTTGGATTGGGCTACGGGTTTGCGGGTTTGAAAATTCGGTTTGAACAGAGTTGACGTGGGCGGGTCCGGGTGGAGAGAACTGGACCGACGGAACCCGAAACCCGCCCGCATAGTAAAAAAATAAAAATTAGTCTACTACACTAATAATGTCGACGTTAGTGGAATGCATATATGTCATTTTTTTCTTTTAAAAAATGCACAAATATCTAATAATTATACTGGTATTATTCTTTTTCAAATATAAATAATCAATGCATTTCAATTTACAATATAATTTTTTACTATCACAATAAAATAGTACCTCTGCATATTCGAGAAACACAAACTCTCTCCTTTTTTTTTTTGACGGTAACTCTCTCCTTTTTTGAGAATACAAAAATTGCTTTTAATCTTTGTATTTCATCTAGTATTGTAATGAGACAACCAAGCACAATGAAAGTTATGAAACTGATTAAGTAGATGAATCATTTCTTCCTCCCCCGCTTTTCTCTTCTTCTTCATTATAATATTTTTTGTCTTTGTAAATATCAATTTTTTCTTCATGTTTTGTTATTCTTTATTTTATGTTTTATTTTTCTTTTGTTGGTTTGGTGATAATATATATCAGATATGCAAATGATGATATTGATATTTTAATTTTCGTGTTATGAATCTAAGTTTATTTTTTTTATCTTGCTCTATTTATTTGTAATTTTTTTTTATTGAAACCGAAATAATCCGCCCACGAACCCGCAAACCGCACAACCCTAACCCGTCCAAACCGAAGGACGAAAATGGACAAAGACGGGTCTCTACATATCACCCGCGGTTTAAGATGGATGAACATTTTGAGACCGAACCCGCCCATACCCGCCCGATGTCCACCCCTGTCTTTGGCCTTTGCTTTCCAATCGTAAAAAAAAACAAGTATTTACTTTCCAAAAAAAAAAAAGATTACTACTGTATTATTTATTTTTCAACTAGCGTCCCGTCTGTCCGCATTTTTTTGTTTTGTTATCATTTATATCCATTTGTGTGATTTGCATTTTTTTCTTGTGCTAATTATATAAATTGTAAATTGTGGTTTATCATAAATTTAATTTTTATTTAAACTAATCTTTATATTTTTAGTTTCCCTAAAAAAATATTATAATTTAGGTGCATTGGTTCACACCATAAATAAAGTAACACGCGTTTGAAAAAAGATAAATGGTAACAATCTAAAATTATATAAGTTTACTAATAGAAGTAAAACTCAAAAATACACTTAAGCATACTAATTTCCACAGGAAGCATATAGTTTAACAATCCTGTAATGAAGAAATGTATAAAGTTCACAACATAATGTGACAATCAATTCTTCCACCTTATTTCTAAACTTTGACAACTATCATTTTAAACCAACTCTTTAAATCAAAACATGTAAAAAATAAATTATTAGATCAAAATCAACACATATCAGGATTTTTTACACACACACACACACACTTTATAAGGTGTACTTGCATCCTCAAAAGCAAGATCAATAACCATGAATGAAACATAAGTTTGAATAGAACATATAGAAAAATTAAAAAAGACGAAAATGTGAGAATCGGTGTCCGATGACTTCTCTCTCTCTCTCTCTCTCTCTCTCTCTCTCTCTCTCTCTCTCTCTCTCTCTCTCTCTCTCTCTCTCTCTCTCTCTCTCTCTCTCTCTCTCTCTCTCTCTCTCTCTCTCTCTCTCTCTCTCTCTCTCTCTCTCTCTCTCTCTCTCTCTCTCTCTCTCTCTCTCTCTCTAAGAATGTATGTATACACATTTTTGCTTGCTTACATTTAATTTCATAACGAACAATCAAAGAAAGAAAAAAAGGTTGCTTGATGTGAAGCATTTATAGACTCGATCAACTTTTTTTTTAAAATTTAGACTGTGTAAAACAAATATGTAGATGGATAGTTGAGCAAAGTAATGGATAAGAGATTATTTAATTAATTAAAGATTAAATATATTTTTGATCGCCCTAAATATTTTAACTTTTGTTTTAAATTCTTCTAAAAAAATTCTTTTAAACTGTAGTCCTTTAAAAGGGTTGAGGATGCGTTAATCAATGGTTGTGCAAACTACAAAGTACATGCACAATAGTGTTATGACTTATGGTTTTTGTAAGGACATGAATGCCAGAAAAGAAATAAAAACCAAACACAATAAATAAAAGAACATGGTTTGAAAATGAGATAGAAGAACATGAAAGAGAAAAGAGAAAAATTAGACCAAGGAGTACTGCCCGTTGCTGTTACTATTATTTCAAATCCGCGGAAAATGTTTTAGAATTGAAATAAAAATAGAATAAAAGATCAAAGAATAAAAATGGTATCATAACTGACCTTTAAGTTGGCGGTTGAAAAAGTGCAGCCAGATATTTCCTTCTGTTTTGGTGTCCAGTTCTGTTCCGCGGCCTCCTCTGCCGTCCTCCATTTTTGTCCGGCACCCTAGATATCCCTCCTCTCTTAAAAATACGCCGTATTTTCGCTGTAATTGTGTAAACTCATCCTTTTTATTAACCATTGCAAGTTTTAGTAGATACATAAAATGAAAAGAAAAAAATGAAGAAATATATATTCCATTTGCTGTCACTATTGTCTTATGCATGTTTCAACAATTCATATTTTCGTTTCATTACTCTGCCTAAAACAATGCAGTAAAATAAATTGAAACCGAGAATTAAATAACAAATTATAAAGCATAAAGCAATTGAATAAAATAATTTTTTTTGAACTTGCAATTGTTAATAAATTATTTTGATACCAAATAAAAATATCTTCCTCTATAGTGAGTTCATTTTGTTGACTCCCCCTGAATCCACCCAAAAAAGATGATAATGGAGAAAATGATTAAAAATAAATATTGTAAAACAAATACGGTGAAACAAAAAAGTTCGAATATGATAAAAGAATGAAGTATGAGACCCTCAGTATGCTCTTTCTGCATTTCTCTCAGAATCAATCAGCGTTGTTGTGTCTTCTCGCATTTTATTGTTCCGATTGTAACCACCATCAAGCACGACTCTTTTCTAAACATGATTCCCTCTTATTCTTCCCTTTCACATATGTATTGTTTAATTTGGTAACTATTTTCCTTTATCCTCCCTTATCGTAACCATAAGCAAAACCACCATCAATTTATTGCATGCCAAACATTCAAATATTTATTTAAAATAGTAATCACAAAAAGGAGGTTTTTGTTTTGCAATTTTATGTGGGTTGGATTAACTGCCATTTTGAATAAGTTTCCTTAAAAAAAAAAAAAAAAATTCACCTTTTAGTGATTGTTGGTTACCAAACTGCACCTTTTGTTTTGTTTTTTATTTTTTTTTTTATTTTTATTTTTTAAAAAAACTGAAGTTTGTAAAGGGCAAAATTGGGATAATGAAAAATCCACCCCAAAAAAGTAAGTCTTCTTTATCTATAGTTATAGATGAATATCTCAACAAATATTTTTTATTTTAAGTAATTATTTAATTTTGTGTGTATATACATCTAAACAAATATTTGTTTTTTTTTGCTTTCGTCACCAGTTTAATCTGGTTCGGTAGTCAGTTCTGACATCAAATAGTTTCATTTCCCTCCCGATCATCGCAGTTGTCGGAATCAAACCGATATTCTCCATATCAATTTCAGCGTCAATCATCACTAAACCAACTAACGATTGGTAATATTTGTTTCTATTTTACAAATATATTTATTTTCATTTTAGGATATACACGGAGTATGAGATTTCACCATAAAATAATTTCAATTTCAATACTCTCTTTTGCTATAGAAATTGGTCAGTGCATTTTAAATAAAGCTGTAAAAATGGGTCGGGCTATCGGGCGGATCATTAGTTCTTTATTTTTATATGGGCCGGGCTTTTAAAAAATTTGATCGAACCTTATTGGGCTGGCCCCTCGGGTCTATCTTTTTAATTGGCCATCAAGGATTAGCCCCACGGGCTTTTGCTTAAATTGTTAAAAAAAATTAAAAATTCTAAAAATAG
The DNA here is from genome assembly GCA_954870985.1 of Trifolium fragiferum. Classification (NCBI taxonomy): domain Eukaryota; kingdom Viridiplantae; phylum Streptophyta; class Magnoliopsida; order Fabales; family Fabaceae; genus Trifolium; species Trifolium fragiferum. The sequence goes on from OX940789.1 coordinate 21,888,500, forward strand.
TTTTAGCTAAAAATAAGAAGTTTTAATTATCATAAAATCTTTAGATAAATAAGTAACAAAATATGAGATTTGTTAGTTAAGAGATAATTATTAAACCAAATTTGTTATGATTATCTTTATTTGAAAAAAACTAATAACAACTTATTCAATCATTATAAATAGAAAAATATAAGAAAAAAATTAATCAAATTATAATATGTGACGAAATAAAAGAAAAGAAACATAATATAACAATCTTCGAGCGTAGAGATAATATATTAATACTTTGTGGTTCGGTTCATTCATATAGGTATAATAGAATTTATTTTTTTTTAAAAAAACATTTGTCAAAAAAAAATATGAAAGTTTGTCGGGCCGGTCCATCGGACCATATAGCCCTTTGCTTATCGGCTTGGCGGGCTGGGCCATGAGGCTTAACGTACCGGCCCACTTAAGCCCCTTCATATGTCATGGCCCCCCAGGCCGAGTCAGGCCGGACCGGCCCCTTTGACAACTCTAATTTTAAGGCAGTCCTTTTTACCTCGCGTTACAACAATTCTATGGTTTACCTTATTATTTTTAATGTGTTTTTTAAAATTAGTTTAATTTTGCTTTTATTTTCGCTACTTATTTAATAAATCGTAATTTGACACATTTTGCTTTTTAAGTTAAGTGAACTCAAATTGCATAGTGTCATACGTGAATTCAGTTCAATTTGCAAACGCGTAAGAAGAAAAATAAAACGCACAATCTATTGAAAACGCAAAAAATTTCTTGAGCTACGAATATCTGATTGACGGCACGCGAATATGCGTTGGAAAGCAGAGAGAAAAAGCTACAAGTTTGATGTTGAGGCCAAAAGCTAATTCTGAGCGCAAAGAAGACAAATAATTATGTTTTTGTTCCAAACTTTATAATAATAACCTAGCGGGGGGTCAAACTTATGTTTTTCGGGGCCGGTTCTTGTTAGCCAATTTATTTCCTGTATTATTTAAGCAAAAACGCAGCCTAGGGTTTCATCATTCAGTATCCACGAAAATTATAAAGAAAACTAGAATTGTTGTTATTCCATGAAGAACTAAACCACTATGGTTAATCTGCTATAAGGGAATTCGTCAAGACCTTTGAGGTTATTATAATATAAGTTTTATTTCAATTCCTCTTCAATCCTGTTTCGTGTATATTGTTTTCTTAATTCAATTTTCATTAAATTGGGCTGATTAAATTCGATTGATGCATGGTCCAAACTATACTCGCATTTAACTTAGCTTTTTCGTTAATTCACATATCTTAAACGGTTTGCTTAATTCGGTATATAGAGGAACATAAATCATACAGTATCAATAGGGCTTGTTTAATCCTTGCTGCAATAGAGTATCATACAGTATCAATATTTAGTTCTTTATAACGAACCACCATTAAAGTAAAAACTACTCAAATCAACTATAAAATTTTTAAATCCTACAAATCACTTTTTTTTTTTTTTAACGGCTAAATTTTTATTAAATACGTGACTGAGCGCAAGACGAGCACAGTCCGTAAAATAAGACAATACAACATTCTTTCGAAAGAAAGAATTCCAACACCAATAGCATCTAAAACAACACCCTAAAACGCCCCAAAAGTCAAACTAAGACAATTACACCAAATATCATCCCCACATCCTACTTTAATTCAATCTGAAACAAAACGGCGGCCCTGAAGCTAAACAGATCCATTCACATTCGGGTATCAAACCACATCCGCTCAAAAAGAACCTCCATCCGACGGCGGCACGAGCCGCAGAAACAGCCAACAACCTCTAAGAACAAACAAACCCAAAGCCAACACAAAACAGCGACGTAAAGGGCTAAAATCGCAGCTGCGAAAAGCTTTGGAGAGAGGTATTGACGCTCCACGAAGATTCCATTGAGAAGGAAAATGGAGATACATCCAACACAAACAAACAGCTCAGGCGCATAACCCATCACAGATTCGACTCAGCCACCACCGTTCGAACTCAGATCCGACTGCCACCCACCACACCCATCTCGGAGCCGTCACAGCCACCACCACCCACCTCAGATCCGTGAAACATAAAACGGCGCCGACCCTAGAATCACCACTCTCAACCCATGTAAATGCAGTATGGAGTCTCCGCCACCACCACGAACAAGGGGAGTCGCAGTTTTACCGATACCAAACCCAAACTAATCTGGTGCCGCCAACCACCAAACCAATCGCAGCACCTTCCAAGCACAGAGCAGAAGAACACCAGAACACCACAACATAACCCATAACAAAACGATTAGAACAACGGCAGCAGGACAAGGTTTGAACCACTGACAACCTCCCAGACACACCACCTTAGACACAGATCCAAAACCAGAAAACAGAACAAAAACGGTGATAAGGAACCCACCACCGATACAGAGCAAAACCACCACCAAAGTAGACCAATCTTAAGAAGAACCTGATCTTCCTTAACTTCAGGGACAACAACACTTGTAGCGGACCCTCCACTGCGACCCCCTTCAAAACCACCACCACCACCACCGAATCCATCACCACACCTTGAGTTAAAACAGAGGCACCACCGAAAAGAACACCAACGCCACCATAACACACCCCTCATCACCACAATCGGAAGAAGAAACGAAAACGACCGAAATCGGAGAGGTAGAAAACCTGCGCCGATCTGGACACGTGGTGCGGAGGCTAGCCTCTTCCTCGTCGCACCACCACCATCGCTTGTCTACATCGTGGAAACGAGATTTGGATTTGAGAGGGAGGCGGTAGATCTAAGTTTATCCTACAAATCACTTTGAGCCCACAAAAAATAACTTAGTTTACCCATTTAGTTTACTCCCACTAAAGATGCTCTTAGGGAACTATGATATTATACTAATCGATGATAATCATCAAAATAATAGATTAATCCGTTAATCACAATTGTTTTTATCAACTATTTTATATATATATATATATATATTCTTTTGTTCTCTGAAACTGAAATTCACAACTTTTTATAGTTTTTCATGATTCTAAAATATGACTCTAGTATCAATTTTCTAAACTACAACTTTAACTCATTTTTAACCCGTGTGCGACGGAGGATCCAAAATCAATTTATAAAACAATCTTAAGGTAGGTAAGTACCAAGAAAAATGTCTCTGTTTGAAGGTAAAACATAAGCATAAAAAACATACCTATGTCACCTAAAGTATATGGTCCTTGATCAAATCATATAGTTCCGAACGTCAACGCCTTCACCTTTTGGTGTCAATGTCTTCATCCTCTTTCATTTTAAATCTTTCATATTGTTGTAACAGTTGATTGACTTGTTGATTTCCTAAATAAGTACGCCATTCGTCCCATATTATATTATGGCTCAAGTGATCTACCGAATATAAATTTTATAAAATTTTTTTGGTAGATTGAAAATTTATATCATATAGAGCATCCATAAAAAATTTTAGAAAAATTGAAAATCATTTGATATTTTATTGGGATTTATCAAGATTTACAGTATTTAATAAACCGTTAATCTTGATGGGTCTCAATAATATATCAAATGATTTTCAATTTTTTTAAAATTTTCTATAGATAATTTATATGATATAAACTTTAAATCCAACGGTGGGTTTTGTAAAATTCGTATTCGTTATATGATTTTTTATGAATGGTCCACCATGGACCACTTGAAGAAGTGGTCCATGTTAGAATTTTCCATTATATATAAGCTTAAATATCATTTCAATCTCTGTATGTTTATGATTTTTTGGTTTTAGTCCCTGTATCTTTTTTTGTTGCAAATAAGTTCCTGTATGTACGCGAATTTTTGGTTTTAGTTCCTAAAGTCAAAATTCGTAGGAAAATCTGCAGTTTTCGTGCAGATTTTCCTGCGGATTTTGACTTTAGGGACTAAAACCAAAAATTCGCGTACATACAGGGACTTATTTGCAACAAAAAAAGATACAGGGACTAAAACCAAAAATCCGCAAACATACAGAGACCAAAAGATCATTTAAGCCTTATATATAAATATTAATATTTTTTTCGCACTTATTAAAAAAGTAAAATATAATAATTTAAAGAATGATTTTTTGTATTTTTTTTAACAAGATTAATGGGAAGATGAATTTTTATTTATTGTTTATTTATTATGGGAAAAAGAAGAGAGAGAGAGAAAGAATCAATTAAATACAATTTGCATTAAATTTCATGAGAATAAATAAAAATAAATCTTAAAAATAATAAAAGTTAAATTTCTTAACTTATAATTTGAGACACAAAAAACTGATTTTTTTTTTTTCTCTTAGAGAGAGTACTTCATAGCAAATCTCTTGAAAAAGTTGAGTATCTACCGATATTTTCCTGAATGATTTTTGTGATCAAAGCTATAAGAAGCTAGGGAGTTTATTAGCTTAAAACAATAGGAAAAGGTAAATGGTCTGGGAACTGAATTTTGAAAAGGCCTGTATATGAATTTTGAGATTTCCTATCAGGTTTTCGCGCGCTTTACGTTTTTCTCATTTTATCCTTTCACTACCTAAATAGCTGACGTTATAAGAATAAGTTTGTTTTTAGAATTCCATCTATTATATAAGTAGCAACCATTATAAAAATAAAATCTGATAAGATATTTATGAGGTGTATTCGCTATCTAAATAATCGACAGAGCAGGAGACTATGCTTTATTGGTCTCACAATGATTCCAACATAGTACAAGTTGTGCCAAATGATCCAGAAACATTAGTTAGGATTTGATTCCTATGGGAACATTAAACCACCAAGAACCAATAACAATTTTTTTTAATCCCTATCCACCTTTTTCAAAAACCAAATTGTTTAGATCCTCTGTTCAAAAACTCCCTCCTTTAACATCATGCAAATTCCAGAAAAAACGATAAGAAATAAAAATGATAAAATCATTTGAATTATACCATGCTAATTAAGGTCATAATACAACCAGTTAAGATATACTCCGTATCATGCTGAACATAAGATTTTATCATAGTAATTATCACAATCATTTATATTATAACAATTATTTAAAAGATTTCAGGTCCTAATACTTTCAATTTGAAGAACATTGCAAACATGTGCTCCAAAATCCAACAATATTGTTCAGAAAGGTTAACTTATAGATGAGATGGGAAACTTTTGATCATTGGAACATAACAACTAGTTCCTAGTAAAAAGAAAAATTGCATATAAACCATTTAAACTAATCAAAGAACAATCATGTTTCTAATATTTACTTTGTATAAAGAGTTTTTGTTTTTACCTTTTCACTGTGTAATATAGAAAAGTAAAACATAGCTTCTAATTGTTTTTACCTTTTCTAATATTGTTTTTATTTTGTTTGGATCAATAAATGGACACCTTATTTGTTAAGTGTGTGTATATAGAAAAGCAAAACATAGCTTCTTCTAATTGTGCAAATGCCATGCAAAAAACTTCACATTGTTTATAAATACAACCAATTTAATTTGTAAGTACTATGAAAAATTAACATGAATAAAAGATATGTTCAATTACATTAGGAAAGTAAAAACAAAAGGCAATGCTAAAATCTCATTCAAAGAAACAAATTTTAATTACAACTTACAGAACCATAGAGATAGGGACTTGGGGGAACCAAAACATCAACAACTCCTTCTAACATTAGTAAAACCTCCTTCATGGTTGGTCTAAGAGAAGGATCTTCTTGAATACACCAAATAACAATCATTATTAACCTTTCCAAGCTCATCTTCTCATTTCCGACATCATTATCGTTTTCAAGAAGATTGTCAAGTCTTTTAGTCTTATAACAATCATAAGCCCAATCGGTTAAAATCCCTTTTTCTTCGGAAATAAATTCTTTCTCTACATTTTTCCTACAACAAATGATCTCGAGCAATAATACACCAAAACTGTAAGTATCAACTTTTGTAGTGATCGGTGCACTCCTAAACCAATCGGGTGCAACATACCCTTTGGTTCCTCTAATTCCAGTTTCAGTGTGACTTTGATTAATCAACAATAGCTTTGCTAATCCAAAATCTGAAATCCTAGCATTGTATTGATCATCTAGAAGTATATTTTGTGGCTTTATATCACAATGGATGATTTGGGTGCAACATCCTTCGTGCAAGTAAACAAGACCTCTAGCAATCCCGAGCGCAATGTTGACTCGTTCGTTCCAATTTGGTTTTAAAGGGGAGAAAAGAAAGTTTGCTAAAGTTCCATTACTCATTAACTCATATACCAAAATCCGATGTTGTCCCTCGTAGCAATATCCAAGAAGACGAACAAGATTCCTATGATGAGTTTGGCCTATCACACTCATTTCGGTCTGAAATTCCTTATCACTATCTTGAAGCAACTTATCTAGTTTCTTAACTGCTACATTGATCATCATCTCTATTGTTCCTTTGTAGACAATGCTACAAGACCCTCTTCCTAATTCTTCTCTAAAGTTGCTTGTTGCTTCAACAATTTCCTTGAAGGTAAAATTGCGCAGGTTATTGTCAACAACATTTTTGCTGGTTCTGCGATGTTTGATCTTCTTGCGGTTGTATGGAAACCCGAAAAACATCACTCCAATCAATGTCAAAATAACAAACACAGCGCTTCCCAAAAGAACTGAAATCACAATGATCAAAGTATCATGATCATTTTTCTCATTTGTCAAAGCAGACAAAGGATCATTTTTCATCAATTTCATGACAGAAATTCCTTTTACTACTTGATCACTTCTTCCATAAGATAGTGGGAGCTTCTTCTTCCAGCAAGAACTTTGATTGAAAGAAACCAAAACACATAAGCAATCTTTCAAACATGACTCCTTACATTCATCTAAACTAGATGGACTTATGATTTCATAATCAGACTTAGGCCAATCAGTATTTGGTAATTCCTTCATTGTATATAGATCATCTTGTGAACCCCAATTCCTGCCAGCTTGACAAATGACTTGAAAATTCGGTATGCAACCAGCATACAAGTTATTCGAATCAATTAGAGAATATCCATCGGGGCATGTACAATTTGGCCTTTGGTCATTTGTAAGTGTGCAAATGCTATTATACCCACACACCCCTTCACCATTTGTGAATGTAGAATACAAGCAAATGTTTTCTGGTAAAGTCTTTGCAACAACCCAACTTTGTCCTCTTTTTGGATCTTTAGGGTAAAATGCTATGGTGAAAACTCCATCATAATTTATTGTTGCTTTATAGTAGAAATCATTAGTTGAGAATGTCACATTTGGGCTGCTGATCGAAACGTTCTCCCCTCCTTTTCTCTCTATGTATAGGAAACCTGATTTGTCAAATATCAAACGCTGGCCGACATTTGATTGATTCTTATCAGCACTATTGGTTTCAGAACTATAGTAAGGATCATAACTATAGTTACTTGGCAAATTTATAAGGTTGAGCGCAAGATTTCCATCCCCTTGTAAGTGAAGTTTGAATCTTCCACGTGAGAAGTTGAATGCTCCTTGTCGCGAAGAAAGACTTCCATTTAATTCAATTACTTGATTAGGAAGTAATGTGTCAGTTGGATAACTGAAACTGTCCCAAATTGCCACAGAATTTTTATCTTGCAACTGAAAGTTTCCGGCATCATTCATTATGCCATTAGAAATTGTACCTGATGCGAAATATGATCTCCATAGCTCTGAACCTTGAGGGTTAGTGAGCACTAAACCACGAGAATCAGTTAATACTAATCTTGATCCCTTTGGAGCAGGGTTGTCTCCATTTGCATACCAAATGATGGCATCAGTTTGTATGTTGACATACCATATAGCTACTAAGAAAAGCTCATTTGGAAGTTGATAAAATCCAAATGCAAAATCTCCTGAAGGAGAGATCCATCGAGTTGGCCCGCTGCCTGCAATAAGTGATTCACCAACACTTACACTCCCACCTTGATTATCCAATGATTCTAAGCTGCATTCAATTGCAAAATTATATCAATTATTAACAAATTTAATATTAATAACCTTGTTAATTATTTTAATTTTTTCAACTAAGTCTTGTATTAATAACCTTCTTAACAATGATAGTATTTGGATTATGCCTAAATATAACAACACCAAGAAGAAATGATGCAGGTCTCTTCTAGCTTAAATATGCAGCAGTGTTAAAACTCTTAAGGGAAACTTTGTCATCCATTTGCGTCCCACAAGACTCGAGGGATTAGTCTCTGCAGTTGCGCGTAGAAGATACCCCGTTTACACCAAAAAAAAATGTGGTTTTCAAATAGTGAATAGAAAGAATTATATTGTAACAAGTAACATAGTAAAACTAGAAGTTGTTATATCGTCTATGAATCTGTAATAATTGAAATTTAACCCATAAATCAAATGACAAAATTAGAAAAGTGGTTGATTAAATAAAATTGACAAAAAAAAAAAGTGACTGTATAATCCTTTTAGAATGAATGAGGTCTCATCATAATGAATTGTGATTCAAGATAAGATTCAAGTAAGTACACAATATATCAATTGAATTTTATTTCAAATTGAGATAGGACCAGCATGTATATATATAGTAAGATATCTAACCTGGCATTTTTCGAGGCAGGACAAAAGACAACTTGGTAATCGGTAGCCGGACAAGTGAAAGTGCTGGTTGCATCGTCATATGCATAACTATAAGCTTGAGGGCAAGTTGTCTTGAATATCTGAGAATACACACTCGGCTCACAAGTTTTCGAACTTGAATAATTCCCAGCACAACAAAAGAATTGCAAGTTAAATGCAGCACAAGGAGCTTGACAGGCCACAACTGTCCCATTTTCCGTTACCTTCAACTCCGTTGGACACACTGCGTTCAAATCCATAGGGCAACCGGTACTGTTACACTTTTCAGAACCACTCAACGGAATCACATCCATTGGAACATTAAAGCCGTCTACCAAGCTGACATCGTAAAAATCTTGATTGTTGGCACTACTTAAACCGAATTCTGCCAGCGTCACAGGCGGTGATCCACTCCGGCCAGCACATTCTAACTTGCCGGATCCACAATCGCCTGTGACGCAAGAGAAGTTTCCAGTCTTGGAATCTGTTGTGCAGAGTGTCCGTCCCCAAAAACGGCCGGTCCATCTGGCAGGTACCGTGATTGTTGAATTCTGACCGGGTTTTAAAATGAATCCGGTGGTTGCAATTGTTGCACTTCCACTTGTAGTAGATGAAGCTGGCCACACCGTGTGATTACATTGGTTAACTATAGTAAATTTTGCTGATTTTACCACTGATAGGTGAAGTGTGAAGAAGAACAAAAGTGAAATTAGCTCAACCATATGGAAGTTAAAATTGAAATGAACAAAATAATAGTTAATTTGTAGTTGTACACAAGTTTTCTTCATATATACAATATTTTGTTGTTGAAATAGTCTTCATATAATCAGTCAACTTACGCGTTTGAATTATGACTTGTCCGCTTAAAACTTTTGTTGACTAGTTGGCCGCCACAATTATGTCTTGGAATAATGAAGTGTCTTTGCTTTAATTAGTGATTTGTTAGAGAAATTGTTAGAGAATTTGCTTTAATAACACACTTCTTTTTTCTTTCTTTGACAATGATAGGATCACAATTTGACCAATACTTGCAAAAATATACCCGTGCTACAAGTATAGACAACGAAATGAATAGTTTACGAATACCCGTGCTACAAGTATATACAACGAAATGAATAATTTACGATGAGTCTTGCTATCGAGTGTTCAAAATCGAAACATTCTTTTAGGATTTTAATTGAAGAAATTATTTATTTGAAAAGTTAAATATTTTAATTTTCAATACATTAGCTTTATACTTTTTTATAAAATATTTATTATTTAAAGTCCTTAAATAGAAATTTGAGCTACACATTAGCATGTGCTGATCACGGTGGAAACTTCCCAATATTTTCCACTATTAGAAACTCAATATCTCCTCCGGTGGTAACAAAATATACACGATAATTGAGTCGGTGGTGGAAAATATTGAGTGTCCCGTGGTGAAAACTATATATATTTATTTATGTGTATATATTTAAGGCTTCATTTGGTTGAAAAGAAAGAAAGAGGAAGGAAGGAAAATTATGCAATTCAATGCATGAACTTGGACTAACATTAGTCCAAGTTCATACATTGAATTGCGTAATTTTCCTTCATTCCTCTTTCTTTCCTTCCAACCAAACGGATCATAAAGGTTGTTAACTTTACGGTGGTGAAAATTCGAAAAGGAAAATATTGTGTATATTTTAGAAGATAAATGACTTAAATGGTTAAAAAAATAAAATAAAATTACTATAATCCAAATTCATTTATATTTCTTTGAGAACTAAATAAATGAATAGTAAGACTAAGTGGATAAAGTTAGAGTTAAAATTGATAGTAAGTTCTTAAAATATAGAAACCTAATAGAAAGACTAAATACAATGATTAATTTCATATATAATGAACCCTGAAATATTTTTATAATATTCATAAAATCATAAACCTATTTGAGATTATCCTACTAAATAAAAGATCAATTCGGTAGTTTACTAAAAAAAATTACTTCTATTCAGAAAAGAGATAAAGAAAAGTCGATAAAGCAAATTAAAATGGACTTCTCATCGTATTACAAAATTCAGGTTGGGGAATCAACTTGACAAAATCCCGTTCCACTTTTGGTCAAATTTATAATTATATGGATAAATAATTTAGAAAGTTGGGGTGTACCTCAAGGTAAACACTCTAATAATTTAGAATTCGATTATATAGTAATTTAAAAGTGGGTCATGCTAAACAGTGCACCTGGTACACTAGTTAAGCATACTCAAAAAGGAAATAAATAAACAAAATTAATGTTAAAGAGATAATTATTTGTATATTTAACACATTAAATGCACAAGTTCCAAAAAAAAGTTTCTATATTAATATGCTTAACCAATGCACCAGGTGCATTTTTTAGCATTTTCCTTTAAAAATACTAAATAAATACTAAATACTATAATATTTTTTAGAGTGATGACAAAGTCAGTTAAATAAAACAAGAAAACATTTGAAAAAATAACAACCGAGAACAATTCTTTATCCTTTGTGAAGAGAAAGGAGAATGAAAATTTCAAAAGGTTACCATTTTTTTATAAGCAAAAAAATATATTATAAGTAGTACATGGTATATTTACTCAGGGTCTGTTTGGCCTAATTTATTTTTGAGCTTATGCAAATAACCTATGCAGTATAAATTAGTTTTATACTATTTTATAAGTTTACACTAGTAAAAATTGAATTTTTATAAACTAATTTATTATAAACTACATTGACAAACTTATAATAATAATAATACATAAAAATTGTATAAGTTTTTTGCATAAGTTCAAAAATAAGTTAGGCCAAACGGGCCCTTATTATACACTGTAAAAATACTTACGGTAAAGAATTATTATGCTTATTAAAAGGTTAATTTAATGTTGGGTACGTGAAAACAATTTTGACTAATTGAAAAGCAAGTAATTCTTTGTTAGCACATAAAAATGGATGTTGAAATTGTACCAAAAAAAAGGATGTTGAAATATGAGTAACAAATAAAACTTGAATTTGAATGATGGTTTAATTATGTAAATGGTCCATATAAACAAGAGTTATTTGAATTTTAGTCTTTAGAAGAAATAAATATATTTTAGGAAACAGACTGAAGTATCATCTTTGCACCATTAATATCTTTATTTAATTTTTTGATTGACATGTAGAACATATTTGAAGAAGAACTAAATAAACAAAAACACTTGGTAAATGAAAATTTCAAGAAGGAAAAAAAATCACATCTAAAGGGCATCTAATTTCACTTTCAACCAAAAGAACCATAAAGGTAGGGACTTGGAGGAATAGCAACTTCAACAATCTCTTCTAGCATTAGCAAAACCCTTTTCATTGTTGGCCTAATAGATGGATCTTCTTGAGTGCACCAAATAGCAATCATGACAAATTTTTCAACTCTACTCATATCATCAATAGCCTCACATTCATTTTCTAGAAGAAGATCCAATTTTGTAGCCTTGTAGCAATCATAAGCCCAATCAGTTAAAATCCTCTTTTCTTCACTAACATTATCACCCTCAACATTTTTCCTGCAAAAAATAATCTCTAGTAACAACACACCAAAACTGTAAGCATCAACTTTAGCAGTGATCGGTGCACTCCTAAACCAATCCGGTGCAACATACCCTTTGGTTCCTCTAATTCCAGTTTTAGTGCAACTTTGATTAATCAATAATAGTTTCGCTAATCCAAAATCAGAAATTCTAGGATTGTAATCATCATCTAGAAGTATGTTTTGCGGCTTTATGTCGCAATGGATGATTTGGGTGCAACATTCTTCATGCAAGTAAACAAGACCTCGTGCAATCCCAATTGCGATCTGAACTCTTCGGCTCCAACTTGGTTTCAAAGGGGTGAAAAGGAAGCTTGCTAAAGTGCCATTACTCATGAACTCATACATCAATATCCTGTGTTGTTCCTCGCTACAATACCCATGAAGACGAACAAGGTTCCTATGATGAGTTTCGATTATCACATCCATTTCAGTCTGAAATTCCTTATCACTATCTTGAAACAACTTGTCCAATTTCTTAACAGCCACATTAGTATCCACATCTATTGTTCCTTTGTATACAATGCTACAAGATCCCCTTCCTAATTCTTCTCCAAAGTTGTTTGTTGCTTTTGTAATTTCCTTGTAGGTAAAAATTCTCAAATTTTTCTCAACAACAGTTATTTTGGTTGCACCACTTTTGATCTTCTTGTGTTTGGGCCAAAAACAAATTACACCAATCAATGCTAAAATCATAACAATGGAGATTCCCCAAAAAATTGATATCACAATGATCAAAGTATCATGATCTTTCTTCTTTTTATTGTTATCATCATGGTCGTTCTGAGTATAATTTTTTTTCATTTTCTTGATGAAAAATCCTTTTGCTGTTAGATCTTTTCTCCCATGTGAAAGTGGCAGCGTCTTCTTCCAACAAGAACTTTCATTGAAAAAAACCAACACACACAAGCAATCTTGCATACAATAATCCTTGCATTGTTGTAAACTACAAGGACTCAATGGTCCATAATCAAATTTTGGCCAAAAAGTGTTGGGCAATTCCATCATATCGCCGCTTGGACCATTATTTTGTGAAATTTGATTCATACCTCGACAATTAACATGGAAATCGGGTACGCAACCACCATACATGTTGTTTGAATCACTTAGAGAATATCCTTCTACACATGAACACTTTGGTCTTTGATCATCTCTAAGGCTGCAAATGCTATTTAACCCACAAATACCTTGATCATTGGTAGATGTTGAATTCAAACAAATGTTCTCAGGTATTGTCTTTGCAACAATCCAACTTCCATTTTTTAGATCTTTAGGGTAATATGAGAGGGTGAAAACTCCATCATAATTGATTGTTGCTTTATAGTAGAACTTATCCTTTGAAACTGTATCTGGAATTTTGAGGAGAGAAAACCTTGTCCCATCATCTTTCAATATATATAAGAAAAATCCAATACTATCAAATTTAAAGTTTTGGCCAAGATTTCGTGTTAGATTAGAATGATCAAATATGCCACTATTATAGTAAGCATCATTTTCAGCACTGCAAATTTTGTTTCTAGGAAAATTTATACGGTCAAGTAGCAAAATATCCCCATATTTTTGTAGGCAAAGTTCAAACCTTCCACGCGAAAAGTTGAATTCTCCTTTTCGAGAATAAAGATGTTTATTTAAATACAATGACTGGCCAGGAACTAATGTATCAGTAAAATGATCGAAACTTTGCCACAACACAACAAAATTTTGGTCTCGTAATTGAAAATTTCCATCATCCTTCATTAAACCCATTGAAATTCTACTAAAAGAAAACTCTGATGATCTCCATAGCTCTGCACCTTTAGGGCTGGTGAGCACCAACCCATGAGAATCATTTAATACCAATTTTGACCCCTTTGGAGCAAGGTTGTCTCCATTTGCATACCAAATGATGGAATCTTGATCATTTGGTATTTTGGCATACCATATAGCTAGTAAGAAAAGCTCGTTTGGAAGTTGGTAAAATCCAAATGCAAAATTTCCTGAAGGAGAGAGCCATTGATTTGTCCCATTGTTAGCGATGAGGGAGTCACCTACACTCACACTTTGATTTAAAGATCCCGTGCTACAGTTTAAAAGTTGTAAAATTAATTACCTAAAGATAATTCTTTTAGTTAAAAATAATTACCTAAAGAAAATTATCAAAATAAGTATCATTTTATATTTTATGTTACATTGATATTTAAAGGAGTATTTGTATTTGGCTAAATTGAGTTTTGGCCCTCAGGTTTTTTAATTGTGTGATTTTGGTTTCATAGGTTCAAACAAACGATTTTAATCCTAAGTTTCACAATTGCTCGATTTTAACCCCCAAGTTTATCTCATTTTGCATTTGATAGCCCCTTGTTGAATTTTTTGATTAAAAATTGCTTATGTGGCATTTTAAAATTAAATTTATTTTTTTTAATTTATTGTTTTTTATAACATTACAGATTTTTTTTTGAAAAATAACTTATAAAATATTTTTTATTATATGTAATTATGTAGTTTATTTATAAAATAATTTTGTTATAACAAAAAGGTAATATATTTTTTATGAACTATTTTACAAAAATAAATAAAAATTATTAAACCTTTTATTATAAAACAATTTTTAATACATTTTTATAAAAACAAGTATTACTATTTTATAACATTTTTTATTTATTTTAAAACATATTTTTAATTTCAAAAACATATTTTATTTATTTTTAAAATATTTTATTTTATTTTTAAATGTCACATAAGCAATTTTTATTCAAAAAAGTCAAAGACGGACTAGTAAATGCAAAAGAGAGTAAATTTAGGGGGCCAAAATCGAGGAATTGAAATTGAAGGGCTAAAATCGAGTAATTGTGAAACTTAAGGGGCTAAAATCGTTCGTTGGAAATTAGCGGAGCCAAAATCGCACAATTAAAAAACTTGAGGGGCCAAATATGCAATATAACCTTTATATTTATACGAGCACAATCTTAAATGTGAAATGTTTATGCACACAAATAAAATAAATAAAAAAATAATATAATTAAGGGCAAATAGTCATTTTAATTCTTGAATGTGTAACTCGCTGTCACATTAGTCCCTGTGTATTAAAATTGCAAACAGATCCACAAATGTCTTTTTTATTAGTCCTTTTGGTCATCGAATATGTTTTAAATAGTCAATTTAGTTCTCAAATATGTTTATTGTTGGTCAATTTAGTCCAAAAAATTATTATAAAATGAGATACTAGGGACCTATTTGCAATTTCGATACATTCAAGGACCAATATAATAGCGATTTACACTTTCAGGGATCAAAATGGTGATTTCCCCTATAATTAAATGATACCAGTAAATTATTTTATTTTATTCTTACTTTTTTCATTTAGGATTGTGTCCATATCAATATTACTTCAATAGATATTGGACCAGTTTGGATATTGCTTATTTTGGAGCTTATGAAAATAACATATGCAAAATAAACCAAAATGAAAAAAATCAAATTCAAATGGACCCAAAATCAATTGAAGCCAAATTCATAGATTAGATTGACTATTTAACAAGAAAAATTTTAAATAAGAAAAAGAATAATCATATGTGTCATCATTTAACACTTACATATCATAATCCCTTTTTCCATGTATAGTTAGTCAATTTTTGATTGGTCAAATCTCCTATTTTTACAATTCTTCTCTTTTCTTATACGCCCCAACCAACAACATACAATTGGACTTAGTTGGATTTTCTTTCTTCAAAAACATATCAAGCTACTGTATTTTTGTTTAGTCCTTTATTTGTTTTTATGATTTATTTGGTCAATGTTTTTATGATTGAAAAGAACAACAATTAGACTTGACCAAAAAAGAACAATTAGACTATCTAAATAATATAGAAGCTAAATTAGTCAAGTTAGTAAAAGATACTCACCAAACTCTAATTTAAACAAGGTGAAAAGCAAATTGATGTTTTTGTTCTAATTTTTAAATAAATACATTAACTTTTCCGACTTATTTTAATTTTTAATTAAAGTTAGATGAAAAGTTGCATGGTCTAACCTGAAAGCGGGGCAAAAGATAATCTTGTAAGATTGAGTTGGACAGTTAAATCCAATTGTCGGACACATGTTATTTTGATTCGTATGACATCCTGCACTACTGCAATTCATATGCTCACCAGAACGACTCACAGGAGTCACTACTAGGGGAATGTTGAAACCTTGTACCACATTAACATTATAATAAGTAAGGCCACCGTGACCTACATGGAATTCGGCTATTGTGGCAGGCAAAATGACTTGGGCTCCATCACATGACTTTGTCCCGGTACCACAATCCCCGGTTGAGCACGAGAAATTTTGTTGTCTGTCATTGCAGTGAGTTCGGCCCCATAATTTTCCATTCCATGTTAAGGGAGCTGTGATTGTGAGGGTACTACCAGTACCATTTTTAAAACCATATTCGATGGTTTTAATATTTATATCTCCACTAGTAGTAAATGAAGCTGGCCACACCATACCGTTGCATTCGTTAACTAAAGTGAATCTCCATTGATCTAAGTAAGACATGAAGAACGAAAATCAATAATTGCTTTTTATACAATAGTTAAATTATATCTTATTATTTTTTTTATACAAGAATTTGATTGGACATTTTAGACGAAATTTATTTAAAAATGTGGGTTTGAATTTTCTCCATTTCTTATCCTCTATTTATTCTCCATTAAAAAATGGGTCCCATTTAGAGATGTCAATATTATCTATTTGTCCATTATCCATTTAAAAATTTATCCATCCAATCCATCAATTAGTAAAAAAGTTGGTTAATGGATTGGATTTGATCCATCCATTTAATTAAATGGATGGATCCAATCCATCCACCTTAATTTTAAAATCCAATGGATAATTGATCATTATTAATTTTAAATCCAATTGATTGTTACTTTTTAAAAAATAATATTTTTTTTAAAAAAATAAATAATAATAATAACACTAAAATAAATAAAAAACAAACAATCGGCCGAAAACCGAAAACACAAAAAATCGGCCGAAAAACTGAAAATCAACCGAAAATCCAAAAATCGGCCGAAAAACCGAAAATCGGCCGAAAACACATAAATCGCCTAAAAACCCAAAAATCGGGCGAAAACCAAAACAATTGGCCGAAAACACAAAAAACGGTCGAAAAACCGAAAGTCGGCCGAAAACTCAAAAAATTGGCCGAAAACACAAAAATCGGCCGAAAAACCGAAAATCGACCGAAAACTCAAAAAATCGGTCGAAAACCCAAAAATCGGCCGAAAACTGAAAAAATCGGCCGAAAACCCAAAATACACCTGAAAACCAAAAAATCGACCGAAAAACCTAAAATCAATTTTTCGGCCGATTTTTTGTGTTTTTCGGTTTTCGACCGTTTTTAGGTTTTTCGGTCGAGTTTTTGTGTTTTCGGCCGTTTTTTGGGTTTTCGGACGATTTTTTATGTTTTTGGTTTTTCGTCCGATTTTTGGGTTTTCGGTCGATTTTTTGGTTTTTCGGCCGATATTTTGTAGTTTCGGCCGTTTTTTGGGTTTTCGGCCGATTTTTTGTGTTTTCGGCCGTTTTTAGGTTTTTCATCCGATTTATGGATTTTCGGGTGTATTTTGGGTTTTCGGCCGATTTTCGATTTTTCGGCCATTTTTTTGAGTATTCGGCCGATTTTAGGATTTTCTGGTGTTTTTTTTGGGTTTTCGGCCGATTTTTAAATAATATTTTATCTACATAATATTTAAATTGAAAAATAATATTATTTGGATATTTTAATTTTGTTGAATTAATAATTGAATTAATTTTATTGGATGGATTGGATATCCATCCATTAAAATGATGATAATGGATGGATTGGATGGATTTTATCTCTAATTGGATGGATTGGATTGAATTTTTTTTATCTCATTTTAATGGATTGCTAATGGATAAATGGATTACTTTCATCCATCCATTAACAATCCAATCCAAATCCATCAAATCCATCCATTTTGACACCCCTTCCCACTAATTTGTGGACCCCACTAATTTTCAATCTTTTTATCTCTCTTCAAATGGAGAATAAATAAAGGAATAACAAATGAAGAAAATCCAAACTCCTGATCGGTACGTAACTAAACTCGGAGATACCAAAATTTTCACCATAGAAAACATATGTATTACGTTTACTTGTATCACGAGATATGATTGGATATTTTTGTAAACCATGTTTATATTGTAAGATTATATATCATAATAAATTATGTTTGTTATCCCTTGAAACTTTCCTCTCAAACAAGGTCGAAATTTTTGCCTTCTCTCCTTTATTTACCCTCATATCCTTATCTTCATCCCTTTCTTTTATTTTTCCTATTTTCAGCATTTTTAATATCGTTCGTTTATAGTCAATAAAATATCATGCAGCTAAAATAAAGCAATGGTCAATAGAGTTTCATACTATCATTTATTTCATCTTTAACTATTATATCAAAGAAAATTTACCGTTAGTTACTTGATTCTTGTGAAAGAAATAAAATATCTTATATCACAAAAAAAAAAAAAATCTTATTTTAAAACAAAAAAATAATATAGAAACGAAAACAAAAAACTCGCGAATTTACGGGGACAAATTGATTATTTAAATCTATATTATTTAAAGACGAAGAGAGTAGATGAATAGGTTTGTAAATAGACATTACCTGCGGATAGTGTTACTGATAGATGGAGGGTTATTATGAACAATGAAAACAATGTTCTTGGGCCTGACGAAACCATCTGCAAACTTGTGAATATTGTAAGAAATTAAAATGAGAAGAGTGATTTTATATGAGAAGAAATTAAAATGTGAAATGAAAATGAGAAAAGTGATTTTATATGAGAAGAAATTATGGTGGAGCTAGGAACTAGGACTATTAAGATTTGGTGTTTTCCTTCTTTTTTTATGGAATTAATTATTTATAGGCACTGGTTTATGAAGGGGGTTAGTTCAGTCATAATGTTTGATTTCGTTTCAACTTAACCCAGGAGTTGCTTGTAATAGTCAAATGCCAGGCTTACCAATTACCATAAACCGGCCCCAACCCAATTGTTTAACTACTTTTATTTTATGTAGGAAAATATTAAAGTGTAACATCACGATTAAAAAAAAGACACGATTGCCAACAAAAATAGAATTTTACTAAGAAAAGGATCAAAGTGGGATCACTACAAAAAATTCGGCTATTAGCCACGGTTTTTATAACCGTGGATATTATAGTAATTTGCCGCGGCTTAACCATCGTGGCTAACATAATCAAGATCTATAACTATTTTTTTCCCTTTCAATATGAGGGAACACTAGTATTTTCTCTGCTTTCATTTACCAATTTCAATTGTTTCAGTTTCATTCATCTTCCAATTTCCCAATCTCCAATTTCATTCATCTTCCAAGTTCCTCTTCCCAATTCCTCAATTTCATTCATCTTCCCAATATCAAACTATGTCTTCTTTGATGTTTGGGTGATGGGGCTATAGTGGAAGCAGCTGGTCCTGAATGCATCATACCTGGCCTTAAGGCAACTATTTCCTGGTCGATTTATGTATCAGAAACCAAATCAAACTATGTGAAATTTATTTGTTTAATGCTTTTGGATTATTGTGATATTCAATGTTTTTTTATAATCAATTTAAGAACTAGATTTGAACCTGATAATTTTTTAGGGATTTGGATCCTCTCCAATTGTCTCTCCAATGTTTTCTCTTCTTTTCTTAATCCAATGGTTGTTACATTATAAAGAATAAAATAATACTTAAGAAGAGAGAGAAATTAAGCAAATGAATGGTTAAGATCACATTGAAAAGAAAACATTGGAGAGAAAATTGGAGAGAATCCAAATCCATTTTTTAGGAGGATTAAGCATTAGTCCTTTTGTTAAAGGATGAAGTGAAACATCTTAGCCAAACCATTAATGAAGTGGGAGTCGTTTTTTGGTGTATGATTTGACTTATTTTTGAAAATAGTATCTGATATATGGATTAGTTGCTGCAGTTTTATGTCCTTTTGAAGTGGCAGGGAGCAGCTCTTGACTATCTTGTTCCATTAATCCTTAAGGATTGAGTGCATAGTTTTTGCCTTCTTTATAAGATAATATTGTCACGTCACTGCATGTCTATTTTGTGTCCAATATAATCTTAAGGTTAATAGGTCTTTATCCCTACAAAGTAGGTGAGTTTTTTTTTTTTCCTGTAATTATTTTTTTGAGATTACCCTCGTAATGTTTTTTTTAGTGTATTTTACCCCCTATGTTTAAAAAAAAATTCAGCGGGGATAAATCACACTATGAAAAAAAAAACATTATAGGGGTAATCTAAAAAAAAAAATTACAGGGAAAAACAAAATTCACCTACTTTTGAGAGGTAAAGACCTATTAACGCTAATCTTAAAAACGGTTATTAATGTGCTATATCACCAATTGGATGTTACCTTTAGTATACAAGCAATTATCATTATTTTATTATTCTCTTTTAGTTACTGGATTGTTTTTTTAGTTTACTGGATTGTTACCTTTAGTTTACAATTTATCATTATTTTATCACCAATTTGGCATGTGTGTTTGTTTTATTCTAAAACTAAGATGAATACACAATGCACTTTGCTTATTCTTGTGGCAGCGCTCGGAGGACGCTGGTTCTCACTAATGCAGGTACCATACTTATTAAGTGCACCATTTGGAATTATGTATGTCCTTTTTTTTTTTTAACAAGCAAATTATATATGTCCTTGGAATGCTATTCTATGTTTATTTTTGTTTTCGGTTTTGAAGAAATGGTGGTATGTGCATGCCCGATGAGGCCATCCCGCATTACACTGACCTAATTCACTCTCGGGCATCAATTCATCAAAGACGAGTTTGGTAAGATTCCAAGAGATATATTATAATAAGTGAAATCATTCGCACAATCAATCATATTAAATTTCTTTGGTAAATATATTATTACTTAAACATTTCATTTTTCATTGGAGGATCCTATTATTTGACTGTGTTAACTAAAACTTTTCTTGTGGTGTTGCAGTTAGGTATGAAGCATGTCTTAGTGATGGAACGCTTGTGGCAAAATCTGATGGGGTGGAGTTCCCTGTGCTGGAGGTTCAGTGCAAACAAATGTTATCTGTTAGGAACCGGAAAATCCGTAACTTGACAGAATAAAGAATCAATGGATAAACAAGCACAAATATGAAAAATAGTGTATTAATTCTGAAAATGAAAGATAAATGCAAGAGGATGAATATCCTAATGCCCACAGAGCCAAGCTCCTACAGAGGCAACAAGCCAACTCTCCATAACAAACTATAATCTTCCATAATGAACTCACACTCCCCTTACCTCACTATATATACTACCAAGAGGCATAACAAACTTGCCACTAAGCACTCTATCTCACTCAATAATTACTCATAGAACCTCACTATAATCTTTATTACATAATTGCCCCTTTTCCATATATCTCTTATATTCGGTACCTATCAATACCCACCCCTTCAAAACAACCTTGTCCTCAAGGTTGAAATTTGTATCCATTAAATTTTTGCCTCTATCAAATACAAAGTTGAGCAATCCATGAAGAATAAGTAAGTCACTCCAGCGGTAGATGCAAATCGTAGGTGCCATAGGAAAATTGAGTTCTAAATTCCATGGTATGTTCAAAATGATTGTATGCAAGAACATCATGCCAAAAGCAAACCCCGTCTTCATTCCTTCCAAAGTCTCCATCACATTACTCAAAAATTGTCTCAGCAACTCAATCAAAGCAGTTGACAACAATTGATTTCTATCAACCAAATATCTCAATGAATACCCATTCATTTCCTTCCCCTTTGGCCACACCAATGGATCAGCACATGCTATGAACCAGTTCATGAAAACTCTTGAACCTATATGTACCACCAACCTCATACTCCTAAAATATATCAACGCTTCCACCCACATCCCTTGTTGTGCAAACTCATTGACCAAGGAGCTCCACATTGTTGGATATGATGAGATCGATTCATTCTCACTCCACCGATAGATATTAGGGGCTACTATCAACTTGACAATAACATTTGCTATATCATTTTCTAGCAAAATGACAAAACCCCTTGCGATAGAAGAAATCTTGGTATGAACAAATAATAGTGAGGATGTTATTTCCCTTTCCCTATATTTTCCATTGGCAACAAGGAGTATGAACTTCATCACCTTTATAGAAAGATTATTGACCTTTCTTTCTTCAATTTTAAGGACCCAAAAGTTCAGTGTTTGCCACACCGAATAAACAGCTGAATTTGGCAGGAAATAAAATCTAACATTACTGTCGACTTGCCTCCTGAGTTGCATATCACTGTCTTTGTTGAAGAAATTCACGTGCTTGCGACAAACATAATCTAGAGCTTCCGGAATGGGCATCATCATTGCAGCTGTAACCGTAGGCATCAAGGTATACTTCCAACATGTAGAATTTTCTTGTAACAGCCAGTAAATTAGCGAGATATCAGACTCATTAGCTAGTGAATCACACCAACCAAAGTGCAACTTAAATTTTAAGCACAGACCACTGTGTGCTTTTCCTTCAAAGGCTACACAATTATGTTCCCCAATCATTGTATGATCCCAGACCTTGCAGTGGTGGTTGTAAAAAGGTACATGATATCTCTTAGTTGTAGAAATAGTTTTCTTGCCCTTCCTCACAGTTTCCTTTACACGTTTCCTACCGGTAATCACTTCAACCAAATTCATAAACAGTCCCCACACTTGCTGTAAGTTAGTACAAGGTCTAAAAATATTATAGTTTACCTTATGATTAGTCTCCTCTTTATATAGGTCACACCTTGATATTGCACCAAAAGTCTTAGAGAAAAAGGATACATCCAAAGAGCATAAAACACACAATAAAGTTGTGTCATTTGTACCTCCTCTGTGTATGTATGAAGGAGTGGTAGTAATATTCATACTAAACTGATAGTTTGCATTCACAACCTTGAATTCCCACTTTTTGAAGACCACTAAAGTAAAATCCAAACAAGCCAATTTGAAATACGTGTCCATCTTCCCAACATGGTCACATAGTTTGGAATATGCATCCACTAGTGTAAACACAACCAGAACATGACCACAAGCTTCTAATTTCATAATAATAAGTCCCTGAACCTGATTATGAAATAGCTTGACCACTGAAGATAAGAAATAATTCAACAAACAGATGTGGGCTTGGCCCATTTGGTTAAGAAACTGACTCAAGTCACATTCTATTTCTATTATTTTGGAAATCTTTAATTGGCTTGTGTAAACATGACACATAGTGCTAGTAGGTGGTAAGGGATATCCAATGGGTGACACATGAAAGAGAAAGGGGGATGTGTGCTCACCTGATGACAACACATGTAACAAGTCATAACTGTGTAAAATGGACGGTAGAGATTTGTGTATCTGGCCCAACAGGTTTAGAAAGATATTAAAATCACAAATTGTCCACTTTGCCCTTATCTTCTCTAGAAACTTCTCTGCATCCACATCGGCGATGATACGCAAATTCCCATAAACTCCTCCGTTCAGATACAAAGGCTTGTGCAGCGACGCTCGCCGTTGTAGTGCCGTCGCCAATCGATCGGCATCTGGAGGTTCTGGTGAAGGCGGTGGCCTGAGCAAATTCGTTTATATCCTCCTTCTCTCTGCATCCGCTCTCGCATACCCATCCCTATCCAAAGCTATGCTTCGATCTGGCGGTTTAGCCGGCGGTTCTTGCCGTGGAATCACAATCAAAGGATGAACAGAGTTCGGTGTAGGTGGTGGAACTATCGTCGGGTCACAATCCACTTGTTTCTCGTTCGCTACCTCGTGGGGAATTTGATATGATGCTTTTGCATAACTCACGGTGCTGATTGAAGTGTTCAAGGCCGCCAAATCAGTTAGGTCCCCGTCAGACTCTGAACTATTGATATCGGAGTGACTGTCACACACCTCTGTGCAATATCCTTCTATCTTCTCAGATTCAGTCTTCGATTCATATCCGGCTTGCATCGTTGTAGCCGTGGCGTCTTGTTCCTCCCCTTCTAGCATCTCCCACAATTCTGGAATAAACCGCTTAATAAAAGCTCTTTCAAACGTTTCCCATGTGATATTCTGATTACCTTGCTTCCAATTGAACCACCAATTGAAAGCATCTCCGCTGAAAGCAAACGCAGTCACCCATTTCACTTTTCTTTCTTCACAAAGCCAAGTGTTGGCCTCTAGAAACCGATCCACTTGGATCAACCACCAGTAACCATCTCCCGTTCCATCAAATCTAGGAACCACCTTTGTCGATATCATTGGCTCAGCTTCGAATCCGGTAGGTCGGACCATTGTTAGGAACCGGAAAATCCGTAACTTGACAGAATAAAGAATCAATGGATAAACAAGCACAAATATGAAAAATAGTGTATTAATTCTGAAAATGAAAGATAAATGCAAGAGGATGAATATCCTAATGCCCACAGAGCCAAGCTCCTACAGAGGCAACAAGCCAACTGTCCATAACAAACTATAATCTTCCATAATGAACTCACACTCCCCTTACCTCACTATATATACTACCAAGAGGCATAACAAACTTGCCACTAAGCACTCTATCTCACTCAATAATTACTCATAGAACCTCACTATAATCTTTATTACATAATTGCCCCTTTTCCATATATCTCTTATATTCGGTACCTATCATTATCAGTCTTTGTCTCTCCAATTTTTTCTTTATGAGATGTCTTACATTTATATTTACAGTAACATGTCATTTTTGTCCTGCATTATCAAAGGCTGTTTTAAGACCATGAAGAAGGGAAAGTGATAGTGACTATGAAGCCACAATGTAAGTTGTCTGCAAAACACTCCAGTAGGATGGATTTTTGTGTTATAAATGTCTGTTGTGTTCAACATATCAAGTGGTTGACAGGCTTGATAGTGTTGTAATGGCCATGAAGAAGGGTGAGGTAGCATTGTGACTGTTGCACTGAGTATGCTTTTGGTTCATCAGAGTCTCAACAGGAATTGGATGTGGTTCAAGCTTGCATTATGAGGTTGAGCTGGTTTCGTTCGTAAAGGTAAATAATAAACAACATGATGGTATTCCGTAATTGTGCATTGATATATTTCAAATTTTTAATAATACTTGATGAAACTCTATTATGGAAAAGGAACACTATCAGTTGTAGATTAACAAAATTCACAAGATTAAGAAGAAAATGACAAATTTAAAACAAAGCATGGAGTCAACTTTTATTTTCATATTATTTCTTCATTCTACTTCCAAGTTTTGTACCCTTTTTCATTTGTGTTAATGAATTGTTATCTGTGTTGATTGTCAAAGTGTAATTGAATTTCTTAGCATAAATAATATAGATTGTGCTTTTAGCAGAGTTAAAAGATACACTTTTCAGTTGATGCCTTCTTTATGCATTAATACATTGTTGGTTACTTACTTTAGGATAAGGAGTTCTGGGACATGAACACTGAAGAGAAGATAGAAGTTGTTGGTAAGAAGGAAATGCATTGTTTAAAGCTGGGAAATATAACTCCTCTATAATGCCTTTGATATGGACTGATACAGGCTTATACAACTTTTTTGGAACCAATATATATTTCCACACATCAGGAATTACAAGGTAATTATTATGCATTTAGATGAGATTGTGTTGCTCTGTATTTTTGTTGCCCTTAGTTTTAGCTTTTGTTGTGTTTCTCTTTATATTCATACTGTGGTGTCTAGGATGTGTGGTCTAAAGGTTTCTAAGTGGGCTGCACCTTTGATTTTTCAGCGGAAAACATGTGTTCTGATTTTGAATTTATCAATTTGCTGAATTTGAATAGTGTAAGAGAAGAAAGATGAAAAAAAAGCATGAAAGAAGAGCAGTTTTTTTTTTAAAAAAACACAGAAAATGTTTGCCATGGTTAAAAGTGTGGCAATCTTTTATGTGTTGTTTTGCCACGGCTATAACCGTGGCTAATTGATAAATGACCGTGATTATAAAAATGTTACCACACTTGATTTAGCCGTCGCAGATACTAAATTTAACCGTGGCTAAAATTTGCAACGCCCCAATAAGCCACCCTTAAAATTACCAAGGTAAACTTTATTTGCCACGGTCTATGGCTAATAGGCGTGTTTTTTGTACTGGATACGGTGTTAGATACATTTTCTCTTTTTCTAGTAATTTGTTTTTGTATAAAAGAGGGTCAAAATCCCAAATTTTATTTGAAATGCTTAAAACACTAGTTTATAGGTTGTATTTTAGAGAGGTGATGCAGGTGGAGTTTATTTTTTGAGACGGACAAAGTAGTAAAAAAATATAAGAAAATCCTTTTGAAAAATGACCAAGATTTTAGTAGTTTTTAGGTTAATTTCATGTAATTATTAGTAGTTTCTAATAAGTTGCAAGCTCAAATAATGCAAAAAGCTCAAGATTTTCAATGAGATTCAAGGTAAAAGCCAACTGAATAAAAGTGGACGAAAAAATGAAAAAAAAAATACGAAAAATGAAGTATTTCAGCAGATGTCATCGTACCACGATTGAATTGCATCGTACCACGATGGAACTGTATCCTGGAGATATAATTGAAGAAAATCTGCGAAATTTTGGAAGAGGATCAGAACACATCGTACCACGATGCTCACCATTGTACCATGATGTAGCTTTGTGAGACATCGTGGCACGATGCAATCTCATCGTGCCACGATGATGCGTGAAGCCCAAGTCCAAATCGCTTAAAAATAGAACCTTTCTCCACCTTATTTTGCACAACATCATAGCAGAAGACTTTAGTTGCTTCACTTTTAATATTTGCAAGTAAAGCATCATGTGTTGAAATTGAGAGGCCGGTCTCATTTGATTTCACAACTTTTTCTATTTCATCTTTCAACTGTTGCTGAAGACTTCTTTTCTTTAGATACATGAACACAACAATATCAACATGTGACACTTTTTTTGCAGTAGAACATATCTAAAAACAAAAAAGAAACAACTATGTGTCATCTTACCTTTTCCTTAGCTTTTGCAACTTTTGATATTGCTACTTTCTTTTCTTCAACAAATATTGCATTTTGTTCATCAATATACCTCCATAGATTCTTGAACATATATATTAAAGCAAGAACCCAACTACTTTAAACAATATAAAGAGTAAAGATTATTATTGATAAGGCACATGAATAGAAAACAAATACAAAAGTTATAAAGATTGTAAGCAATAAAGTAAGTTCTCAAAACAATGTTCTGTTTGAACTTGAAATACTTTCGGGTATGATTATGATTTCCAATTTTAATAACGTTCATTTTGATGCTGACATGTTTTGTTTGTTTGGTTTTTCACATTGAAGTGCTGAGAAAAAAAAAAAGTTTTTTGTGCCACTTGTAAGAATCAAAGAGTTGGGAAGCCTTTCCTCCTTAAGTTCTGCCATAGTTGCCCCAAGAATAGATTTGGTTAAACTTTTTATTTATTTTTAAATTACTTTTATTTTAAGAATTATTCTATTTTTTAAGGGTACAAGGATTAAAATAATGTATTCCATGTTGACTTGAATTCATATATGGGGAAATAGCACAAGAGGGAGATACGTTGAGTGACTGAATGTGTCATAAATGTCATGGCATTTGTAATTGCAGTATCTGCAGGTAAGTTGTAGTTTGAATATGTGTTTTGAGTTTGGTGTTGTGGTTTTCATTTTTTACCAATTAGTGTTAGTTATAAGAAAAGTGTGACTTTGAAGGAAACACATGGAGTGAACCCAGTAGTCAACTAGCTCATAAATCCAAGGCACGTGGAGGCACGTGGATTTATGAGCTAGTTGACTAGTGGGTTGTTGACCCCTATGTTTCTTTCAAAGTCACTCTTTTATTATAACTAACCCAAAATGGTACAAAAAATGAAAACCACAACACCAAACTCAAAACACATATTCAAACTACAACTCATCTATAGATACTGTAGTTACAAATGCCATGACATTTAGTACACATCCAATCACTCAAAGTATCTCCCTCTTATGCTATTTCCCCATATCTGAATTCAAATCAACATGGAATAAATTATTCTAATCCTTGTACCCTTAAAAAACTAGAATAATTCTTAAAATAAAAATAACTAAAAAGGTTAACCAAATCTATTCTTGAGACAACTATGGCAGAATTTAAAGAGGAAATGCGTCCCAACTCTTGGATTCTTACAAGTGGCACAAAAAACGTTTTTTCGTCAGCACTTCAATGTGAAAAACCAAGCAAGCAAAACACGTTAGCATCAAAATGAACGTTATTAAAATTGGAAATCAAAGTCATACCCAAAATAATTTCAAGTTGAAACAGAACATTCTTTTGAGAACATACTTTATTGTTTACCAATCTTTATAACTTTTGTATTTACTTTCTATTCATGTGCCTTATCAATAATGATCTTTACTCTTTAAATTGTTTAAAGTAGTTGGGTTCTTGCTTTAATATGTTCAAGAATCTATGGAGGTATATTGATGAACAAAATGTAATAATTGCCGAAGAAAAAAAAGTAGCAAAACCAAAAGCTGCTAAAGCCAAGGAAAAGGTAAGATGACACATGGTTATTTGTTTATTGATTTTAGATATGTTCTACTGCAAACAAAGTGTCACATGTTGATATTATTATGTTCATGTATCTATAGGAAATAAGTCTTAAAAAATAGTTGAAAGATGAGACAGAAAAAGTTGTGAAATCAAATGAGACAGCCTCTCAATTTCAGCACACGATGCTTTACATGCAATTGAAGCACCTAAAGCTAATGCCGAGTTTATTGAGGAAAATGGCACTATTTCAAAACGCATGTTTGATATTTTCAATTGCTCTAACTTAACTCAGAGAAACTCTTACATGGACACAAACTCAATATTTGTCTTTTAGGCACACATACATATTTTTTAAAAAATTAAATATAAAAGGATTGATTAATGATAGTTGATGTGACTTAATAATTTATCTTTAAATTTTTCTCTTTGATGTGTGTGCGCCCAAATAATATTGATTTAGAGTTGTGCCTATGATAGAATTTCTCCTTAACTCAACTTCATGCATAAATTTCTTTAGACTAAATATATCAGTAGTGTTTAGGTGGTTATTTTAATTAAGTAGAAAAGATTTCTTAAGTTGTAAACAGTAACAATTTTTTTTAAAAAAAATAGTACAAGAAAATGAAAAAGAACTTGAATTTTGGTTTTTGTATGATTAATTTATAGACTCAGCACTTACTTATCATCCAAAGTAGACATAATTTGGTACATGCACTCAATTAAATTAAAGAAATATAGACCTATTAGATGCTCTAATAGTACGAAACTAATATAAAACTCAACACATTTTTGCTTCTTCTATCATTAGTCTGAATTGCAGATGTGAAGAGAAAACTTGTTAACCATCAAACAAAGTTAACTAAAACATGGAAAATAAATCCACACACCTTTTCCAAAGTAGGTTCCTTGATCGGTAAATCAGCAACATTGTTCAATACTGATCTTACCGGGATCAGATATATGGCGGAACAGTCGTGTTGATTCAGCAAGCCCCCTGTTGAAGCGGAGGGGGGGTGTGTACCTGTTTATACTCCGACGCTCAAGTCAGTGATAGTATAGAAGTATGGTATCTTAGGCAAATGTGAAAACGTACCTGGCTCCTCAGAATGAGGAGCTTATTTATACCCCAGCGCTGGGCCAAGGCCCTTAATGGGCAATTAATGCCCATTAAGTGGCTGCCGGAATTCTGGCCGTTTGGCCATGATGAGCAGTTAATGCCATCATTCCGGTGGTCGGCCGTTACAGATGCGGAGCATCTGGACGGCGAGCATGATGCCCCTTGCAAGGGCAGAGTCTTTGAGTTTTAGGGACTTAGTCTTAGAAGTCCAGTCCAAAACAGAAGCCCCTCAAGTCGTTATGCTCGTCCACGAGCATGATGACTTTGACTTAGGCAACGAACCTTTGTTCGAATGTTCGAGCAACGAAAATTATGGTCGTCTTTTGTCGTCAATGTGTATCGTTGTGTGCGAGTGACCATAGATTCGTTCGCTCGTATTAGAGAGCTTGTGTTGCAATGTTTTTGTGAGGACGTTGAATCTTCTTTAGGACTCCCTTTATGCTTGGTCGTTTATTGCCCTCGTTTTATTTAATGTCCACGTGAACTCGAGGGTTTGCGGATGTATTGGCGTTTATTGAAGATCCTGCAGTTATTGCGAGGATTCCGATTCGCTTTTATCCGTTGAGATTCTTTCGACGAATGTGCCATTAATCGCGACGAGATTTTCGTGAAGATTTCCTTGGGCACCGCGAGATTTTCGCGTTCAGTGGATGTGACCTGAAAGGACAAACCGCTTCATCTCTTGTTGCCACGTGTAAAGGCTACTCGAAGCGTTTGAGTGCCTATTAATGTAGTCTCTTTTTGCGAGGTTGCTTCTGAACCATTGGATTCTCGCGCCTTTTTGTTTTCGTGATGATTCAATCTGAAGCGTTGGATCGTTTTAGATCTCAGCCTTTGGATCGAAGCAACGGTTCAGATTTTGGAGGCGTCGCTTTGATTCGTACGGGTGCGTCTGTACGAGATTCTTCTATATATATGGAAAATGAGGGATTTTTGAAGTTTCACTTCATTTATCTCCTCCAAACGCTTCTTTTTCAAAAAACTCTCCTCTCTTCATCTTCTCTGTGTGGATTTACCCTTGGAGATTTGTAGCTTTTTCCATCACTAAATCCCGTTTTCAAACTTCATTCTCTGAATCAAGTAAGTTCCTCTACTCTTTTACTCTTTATTTTTACAGCATTTTGGATACTGTATCTAGTTTTTAGAGTTTAGGATGAAACTTCAGAGGTTTTTAAGAGAGATATGGTGGGTTGGGGTTTGTAAGTGGTGGTTAACACCCTTTATCCCCCTTAAAAATGGTAGTTTTAGAGACTAAAACTAGGATTTTGTAGTTAGTTTACTATGGCGCGGTGGTTATAGGTATTCTAGCACCCTTGGAATGCGTTTTTTCTTTGCCCTTTCTGGGGCTCTGTCATTCAAGTTTCACAGCGAGCGTTCGAAGCTTTCGTCGCGAGCGTTCATGTATAGGAATGAATGCTCGCTATGACCTTAGCTTGGCTTATTTTGTCTTTAAATGTCCCTCGTTTCTAAAGGTTTGGCGACCATCTAGCTCTTGCCTTCGTTGTGCGAGCAACGTTAAGGTCGCCTTCAGCGCATATCCACGCCCTTTCACTTGAACGGCGGTGGAAGGGTGGATTTGATATTTCAAAGATGTCGAATTCACTTTTTCTCTTCCTCGTCTTTCAGGTTAAATGGCGGACGAGCCTTCCTCATCGCATATTCCAGTAAACGAAGATGCGGAGCCTTTGCTCGATGAGGATCAGGGTGGCGCAGAAGAGGGAGAATCATCCGTGCCCGTAATGGGACGAGTCCCTATAACAGCGATGACAGAGCCCGAAGATTGGGTCGCTGATGAACCCCGTTTGACGGGCTCGCGTTTTTCTGGATACGCAGTGGGGTCGGAAGTGCCTGGTCTTTATAGTGATATACAGGATCCTTCCCTCGACCATTGGCAAATTCTTGTCCCCGGGAAGAAGCGGCGCATTTTCCACGACTTTGGATTTGCGCATTTTAGCATGTACCAGATCGCGTTTCAACACTTTGAGTTTAGGCTGCCCTTTACTGATTTCGAGGTGGCGATATTCCACCATTTGAGGATTGCCCCTTCCCAACTGCATCCTAACTCCTTGGCTTTCATGAGAGCCTTCGAGGTGGTATGCACGTTTTTGGAGATCGTTCCCACCATTCCACTTTTCTTCTACGTGTTCGGGTTGCAACGGTCCAAACCCAAAGGAGATCCAAACAGATTTGGTTGGGTATCGTTTAGGCAAAATCATCGCCTTTTCAACATGTTCGAGGAATCTTTAAGACCGTTCAAAGATGATTGGTTCATTGTTGGCCCAAAAGATGCTCAAGGTTGGGCGGATGTTATAATTCCTGGACCTGATCAAGACGCCAATGGTCGTACCATCATTGGGGATGATGGGCAACCTGTGATGACAGATTATGAGAAGTTCCATTTTCGCTGGGAAGTGGAGCATTATTTGTTGCCCGCTAAAGCGTTCACTACCTCCAAGAAGAACCTTACGATCGAGGAGTTGGAGGATTTTTCGAAACTTCAAAGTTTCGTCAATAGTTTTGTTAGGAAACCCGTTGTTAACGGAGAGGGTAACCGTCGTTTGGACAAGGACGGTGAGCCATTGACTGTTCCACGCTTTATTAACGTGAAGAGGCTTTTAGCCTGCTCGACCCGTACTGAGGCTGAGGAAATTCTTAGTATGCTCGCATCTTTAACTTATATGCTTTTATTTACTTTCTGTGATTTCAATGGTCGTACTAATACTTCTTTTGTTCGTTTTTCTTTGCAGCTGCAATGGTGAGTGCTCAGGAAAAACTTCGCCGTGCTAACAAGGCCAAGACTGCCCGCCAAGGGACTGACGGCTCAAATGCCGTTACTGCTCATGTCGCGGAGAAGCGTCCTTCAACTTCTAATGCTGCTGAAACCCATCCTTCCAAAATGCAGAAGGTCGTTGATGGGGCTGGGGCCTCTGTTCGTCAAAGCCCGCATTTTTTACCAGACCCCGATCAACCTGCTTCGCGCTTCGTTATCCCTCCTACCTTCTCCAGGAGCGCCCTGTTCGATAAGGACACTGATGTCGTTATTGACGAGACCGACGAAGTGATCCTTAACGATATGGGTCCAGTGGCTTTCAAGGCGGAGCTGGCTATGGCGACGACCTCTGCATTCAAGCTGATCGAGATCGCCAACTTTCTGAATGGTCGCGAGTGTCGCTACTTGGGTGAGAGGGACAAGTACAAGAAGGGCGTGGAAGACCTTCGTTTGAAGTTGGAAGAGCTGGGCGCAGCATACGATGATTATAGGAACAAGTATGCTCTCCAGGTAGAGATGGCGAAAAACCTGGTCAAAGCGGAGACGGATTTGGAGGAGTTGACCAAGAAGTTCAAGGACTTGGAGGTTAAATGCACGGACTTGGATGTCAAATGCACGGATTTGGAAGCCCGTAATAAGGAGCTAGTGCAGCGGGCAGAGGCTGCTCCTTCCTTGTGCTCAGTGGAAGAGGACGCTGCGGATCCTGAGGGGGTATACCGGAATTCGAGCCGTGCCGACCTAATCAAGAAGATAGCTGAGTGTGAAGACTCAATGGTCGAGGTTGGACATAGCAGTTTTGTCAATGCTATTGCTCAACTGAAGGTTTTGAATCCCGGGGTAGAGTTCGTGGAAGAGGGTCTTGACGAGCTCAAGGAAGTTGTCAATGGAGTCATTGCCTCGCCTCCTCATACTGAAGAGTGATGAAGTTTGACCGTGCAGGTGTTATGCTCACCTTATGCACTTGGGCGCTTGTTCGGCCCTTCGTTTTGTTCGGGTAGTCCTTGAGGCTGCCCCTTTTTAATTTGTGTTTTGATTTGGGCAGTCCTTGAGGCTGCCCCCTTTTGTAACTAAGTACAATTTACCTCAATGAATCTTCTATTCAGCTTATTCGTGCTCTTTCTCTATGCTCGTACTTATTTTTACTTTGCACGTTTTATATCATGCTCGCAATATTGAATTTGCATCGTGATATCGAAACTTGGATATTTTAAATTTACTGGGCGGCTGTTGCATGAGATGGAATACATCTACGAACGCCTTGCTCGAAAAAGTTTGGGGTACTAGTTCGAGTGTTTGAGGTGGGCTCCCAAACTTAAGGCGAGGATAGAATCGTCGGAGATCAGATCCTCGCGGCTGGATCAACCCATCGCGAGCTGGGCGTCCATGCCTATCGTGTACTTACGACGATGGGGCTCGTTTAGAGTGGTCCCTCGTCAAGGCTTGTTTAGTATAAACTTGGCTTCTTTCTTCTTTTAGATTCAATGCCCGTACCTAGGCAATCCTCCGTTGTAAAGGCCAAACCTCTCGTCGTTTGAGTTGGTTTTTGCCCGCTAGTTAGTCATCGCATATAGGAGACTTCGCTAGCTATAATATTGTTTTAACTTGTCTGCATTCCATGTTCTAGGAATTTCTTCGCCGTATAGATTCTCGAGGAAATAGGCTCCATTGTCCGTCTTTGCGCGGACTCTATAAGGACCTTCCCAGTTTGCGGCGAGCTTGCCTTCACGAGAGTCTTTTTGGTTTCGTTGTAGGACTAAACTGCCTACCTCGAACTCCCTTTTTATGACTTTCCGATCGTGTCGAGCGGCAATTTTTTGTTTCAGTGTGGCCTCCTTTAGGGCTGCTCCATGTCGTAAT
Source organism: Trifolium fragiferum (assembly GCA_954870985.1). Taxonomy (NCBI): domain Eukaryota; kingdom Viridiplantae; phylum Streptophyta; class Magnoliopsida; order Fabales; family Fabaceae; genus Trifolium; species Trifolium fragiferum. Next base: position 21,922,858 of record OX940789.1, read on the forward strand.
TCTTCGACCAAGTCAAGCTCTTCCCTTAACAGCTCGTTGTTAGTTTCTTCATCTGGAGGGTTATCCGTTCGTCGTGTCGGCTCCTTAATTTCAACGTGGATTAGTGCTTCAGTTCCGTAGGTTAATCGGAACGGCGTTTCTCCCGTGGTCGAGTGTGGGGTGGTTCGGTAGGACCATAGCACGCTGTATAGTTCCTCTACCCACTTTCCTTTTGCCTCGCCTAGCCTGCGTTTGAGGCCTCGCAAAATCACTCTGTTAGCCGCTTCCGTTTGACCATTGGTCTGGGGGTGTTCGACGGATGTAAAGTGTTGTGTTACTTTTAAGTTGATGAGAAACTCTTGGAACCTTCTGTTTGTAAATTGAGTTCCATTGTCTGTAACGACAGTGTGCGGGATTCCAAACCTAGCGAGGATGTTCCTTTTGAAGAATCGTAGGATGTTATGGGAAGAGATCTGGGCGAGGGGTTCAGCTTCTATCCATTTTGTGAAGTAATCCACCCTAACGATCAGATATCTGTTTTGTCCAGGTGCCCGTGGGAAAGGGCCTAGGAGGTCCAATCCCCACCATGCAAACGGCCATGGAGAGGATAGTGATTTTAGCTCGTTAGGTGGGGCTATGTGCATATCCCCGTGTCTCTGGCATTTATCACACTTTTTTACGTGTTCTTTAGCGTCCGTTTGCATGGTTGGCCAATAATACCCTGCTCGCAATGCTTTTCGCGCAAGTGATCGTCCTCCAATATGTTGCCCATTGATTCCTTCGTGGATTTCCTGCAAGATGGCTTCTACTTTTTCTTCCTCGACACATTTCAACAATGGGATCGAGAATCCTCTTCTGAAGAGGGTGCCGTCTATCAAAACGTATGAACATGCTCTTCTTCTTACTTTGATAGCCTCTTTGGGGTCATCAGGGACCATGCCCGAGGTGAGGAATTCTCTTACTGGGTTTATCCAACTGTTAGCGTTGATAGGGCATATGAGATTCACTTCAAGGGCTTTCTCAATGCTTGGTCTTTGCAACGTTTCCTGGATAAGTGACTGATTTCTCCCTTTTTTCTTCTTGGTGCTCGCGAGTTTTGATAGAACGTCCGCCCTTGAATTGTGTTCGCGTGGAATGTGTTGAACTGCTGATTTTTCAAACTTGGTCAGCTTTTCTTGTATGAGGGTGAGGTATTCTGTTAGGCGTTCATCTTTCGCCTGATACTCCCCGTTCACTTGTGATGCGACCAATTGTGAGTCTGTGAAGATTATGATTTCTTCGGCGTTCGTATCCTCAGCTAATCGCAGCCCTGCGAGGAAAGCCTCGTATTCTGCTTGATTATTGGTCGTCTGGAAGGATAGCTCCAAAGATACTTCCACGAGGACGCCATCGTCGTTTTCCAGGATAATCCCCGCTCCGCTTCCTTTGGAGTTGGAAGATCCATCGACGTAAATGGTCCATTTGTTTTTGCTCGAGGTAGCCGGTGGAGTTAACTCCGCGACGAAATCAGCTAGCACTTGTGCTTTTAAAGCTTTTCTGCTTTCATATGTTATGTCAAATTCCGTTAGCTCTAAGGACCATTTGAGCATTCTTCCGGACATATCAGGTCTCTCGAGCAACTGTTTTATTGGTTGGTCGGTTCGTACTGCGATAGAATGTGCTAGGAAGTAATGTCTTAGCTTCCTCGCAGCGACGACTACTGCCAATGCTGTCTTTTCGATTTGCAAGTATCGAAGTTCTGGTCCTTGTAACGCTTTGCTGATGAAATATACTGGCTTCTGCCCTTGATTGGTTTCTCGGATCAAGACTGCGCTTATGGCCTCATGTGCTACGGCCAAGTATAGGAATAAAGTTTCGCCCATGTTTGGACGTGTTAAGACTGGAGGTTCCGATAATGCTCACTTTAAATGTTGGAGGGCGTTTTCGCATTCTTCCGTCCACTCAAAAGTGGATTCTTTTCTAAGTAGTTTGAAAAGGGGAAGTGCGTGTTGAGCGGATTTCGCGACGAATCTTGCGAGGGCAGTTAACATTCCGTTCAACGATTGTATTGACTTCTTCGAGTTCGGCGTAGGGAATTCGAAGAAGGCTTTGCATTTTTCAGGGTTAGCTTCAATTCCTCGTTCCGTAAGATAGAAACCGAGGAATTTTCCTGCCTTTACCCCAAACGTGCATTTTTCTGGGTTGAATCTCATGTTATACTGTTTAGCTCTCTCGAACACTTTTCTTAGGTGGAATACATGGTCGTTTTCCTGTTCGGATTTAACGATCATATCATCCATGTAAACTTCGAGCATATCACCAATTTCATTTTTAAATACTTTGTTCATCATTCGTTGGTAGGTGGCACCTGCGTTTTTAAGCCCGAAAGGCATTACGTTATAGTAATAATTACCCGATTCAGTCATAAACGCCGTTTTCTGTTTATCGATTTCGGCCATTTTAATTTGATTATATCCAGAATAAGCGTCCATAAACGAAAGTAGTTTAAATCCTGAAGAATTATCTACTAGTTTATCTATGCTAGGCAATGGATAAGAATCTTTAGGGCAAGCCCTATTGAGATCGGTGTAGTCAACGCACATCCTCCATTTTCCATTAGACTTTTTAACCAATACAACGTTTGACAGCCATGTTGTGTATCTGGCTTCAGAAATGAAATTCGCCTCTAAGAGGTCTTTTACAGCTTTTTCAGCAGCCTCCGCTTTTTCGGGAGACTGCTTCCTACGTCGCTGAACTACAGCTCTAGCCCTAGGATCTATTGTCAGCTGGTGACAAGCGACGTTGGAGTCGATTCCGGGCATCTCAGCAGCATTCCATGCGAACAGCTCAGCGTACTCCTTCAAGCAAGCTTCCAATTGCCTTTTCACCAGCTCGGGCATATCAGCGCCTATTTTGATTCCCTTTGAGTGGTCACCGTTCAAAGCAATGATCTCAAAGTCTCCATCGGGAATTGGGCGATGTACCTTCTTTTCGATGGGGTCTTCTTCGTCCTTCAGGTCCTTTTCGTTGATGCGTGCATCCAAGTCAACGATGTTGTTTGCTTGCAGGGTGTTCACAACGGGCATCTTGTGTTCAGTCTTTTTCTTCGGAGTTAAGAGGGACTTCATGTTCTTTGCGGCGGCTTCAAAGCATTTCCTCGCCGAAGCTATATCTCCACTCAATGTAGCTATCTCGCCATCCACGGTATAATATTTCATCTTCAGGTGGATGGTCGAAGATACAGCAAATAGGTTCGCCAAAGCTGGCCTTCCCATGATACAGTTGTAGAGCGAGGGGCAATCCACGACCAGAAATTGGATGTTGATGGATTTGGTGGCCTTCCCTTCTCCAAATGTCACAATCAGATCCACGTACCCCCAGGGTTTGGTGGTCGCTCCGTTAAACCCTTGCAAATCAGCGCCCACATATGGAGCGAGGTTCTTCTCCGTCAACTGCAGAGTCTTGAACAAACTGGCGTACATCACATCGCACGAGGATCCTTGGTCAACTAAAATCCTCCTTACATCGAAATTGGCCATTCTGGCCCTTACTAGCAGTGGAATTTGGTGGTTAGGAGATCCACCGGGAATTTCTTCCTTGTAGAAAGCTAAAGGCAACGACCCTTCTTTAGCTTCTTCTGTCGTGAGGACAGGTTCCAACGAGCACACACTTTCAAGTTCTTCAAACTTCCTTTTCAGCGAACCTATAGTGGAGGTTCCAAATCCTCCTCCTGAAATCATAAGCGACCCTAGATGGGCGGTCAGGTGTTCGAGCACATCCTCTTCTTGATCCTCGGGAAGTATGAAATCCTCGGGCCTTGAAATGGAATAAGCAATCTTCATGTTGTTGTTATCCGTGGCCGCTTGTTGTGGTGCCTCTTTTGATGGTTGCCCTACTTCGGGCTCTTTCCCTTTTTTCTGTCGCTCCTCCTTGACGAACTTTTGAATGAGTCCCTTTTGTAGCATGATCTCTATTGCATCCTTAAGATGGATGCAATCTTCAGTCACATGGCCGTAACTTTTGTGAAAACGGCGGTACTTCGACTTGTCTAGCCCTGGCCTTACGATCAGCTGTTTCGGCGCTCGGACTCCGTTCTTTTTGAATTCGGCCATTGAAACTTCGGCCAGAATTCGCTCGCGGGGGGCGTTCAGCGGGGTGTAGAATTCAAATTTGCTTCTGGGAGGCTTGGGCTCCCTGCGTTCTCTTTTTTCTTTTCCTCTCTCGTTTTCTGGTCGAGAGGCTCCAATATCTTCTTGACGCTTTGGCTTTCTAGCGTCTTGAGCTACTTGCTTCTCCTCGTAGGCTATATATTTATGCGCCTTTTCAAGGAAAGCGTCCAGTGTTCTAACTTCTTCAATGCCAATCGCTTTGGCAAAGTCACTCGATGGTCTTAATCCACGCTCCAGCAGGTATAGTTTCATCCTGTCGTCGGTTCTTACCTCGATCGCGGCTTTGTTGAAGCGATCGATGTAATCTCTCAGGGATTCATTGCTCTCTTGTTGGATTGCTTCAAGAGTGGCTTCAGTCTTGGGGTGCTTCCTAGAAGCGGTGAAGTGCGCTGTGAAAAGTCGGCACAGCTCGCCCCATGAATCGATGGACCTCGGGGGTAAGTTTTTGTACCAAGCCATTGCTCCTTTCCTCAGTGTGGTGGAGAACAGCTTGCATTTGATGGATCCTCGAACACCCCTGTAATCGAGGATAGCTTCAATGTTTTCGATGTGGTCGTCCGGGTCGGTGGTTCCGTCGTAAGTGTCCATCGCCGGTGGTTTTTCCAATCCCACGGGCAATGGTACCCTTGTGATTCTATCAGAAAGTGGCCCCACGTGCCTCTCGTCGTCGCTTCTTGGAGAGCGATGGTGATGACGAGGAGGAGAATGATAGTTCCGCCCTGTAGATCTTGCGGGGGATCTCCTTACTCCAGCAACTCTTCTTGAAGGACTTATACGACCTCTGGTCTCTTGAGCCCTTGGTGACCTCGAGTTGGATCGTCGAGAGGATTCTCTTCGCCTGTAGCTGCTCATGATCGCCCTTGTAATGCGCGATTCCTCGACAGCCTCGATCCGGCGGTTTTGCTCCCTGAGCGCCTGCCCTTGATTGTTGATGGCAGTTAGCAGTGCGGTCATTATGTTTTCGAGGGTAGCTCCGGGTGGAGGAATAGGTACGACCAGAGGGTTAGTTTCGTTGCTTGGCTGGTAAGTGGGGTCAGTGTCCATGTTGGATAGGACCATTCCATTGGTACCGTTGTTGTTGTCAGCGTGCTCGCTTGACATGTTGTTATCAGCTGAATGTTCGGATCTACTGTTCGCGGCCATTCTTAGCTTTTTGTGAATTTTGTGGTAGTTTATGAGGTTTTGTTCTTTTTTGAAAGAAGGGGATAACTATTTCCCACAGACGGCGCCACTGATCTTACCGGGATCAGATATATGGCGGAACAGTCGTGTTGATTCAGCAAGCCCCCTGTTGAAGCGGAGGGGGGGTGTGTACCTGTTTATACTCCGACGCTCAAGTCAGTGATAGTATAGAAGTATGGTATCTTAGGCAAATGTGAAAACGTACTTGGCTCCTCAGAATGAGGAGCTTATTTATACCCCAGCGCTGGGCCAAGGCCCTTAATGGGCAATTAATGCCCATTAAGTGGCTGCCGGAATTCTGGCCGTTTGGCCATGATGAGCAGTTAATGCCATCATTCCGGTTGTCGGCCGTTACAGATGCGGAGCATCTAGACGGCGAGCATGATGCCCCTTGCAAGGGCAGAGTCTTTGAGTTTTAGGGACTTAGTCTTAGAAGTCCAGTCCAGAACAAATACCAAACCTCCAGAAAACTTCTTACAAAGCATTTCAGACAAAGAGTTGAAACCACGAGCATTGAATTTATGAGCTAGTTGACCAGTATGCTAGTGACCCCTCTGTTTCCATCAAAGTTACTCTTTTTTCAAAACTATCACAAAATGGTACAAAATGAAAACTACAACACCAAACTCAAAACACATATTCAAACGACAACTTACTTGCAAATAATGAAGTTACAAATGCCATCGCATTTGGGACACATCCAATCACCAAACAGATCTACGTCTTATGCTATTTCCCCATATATGAACTTAACACGCAATAAATTATTCTAACCATTATACTCTTAAAGAAAATTGAATGATTTTGAAAATGATAGTAAATCTTAATCTTATCTTAATCTTAATCTTATCTTATCTTATCTTAATCTTAATATTATCTTAATCTTAATCTTATCTTAATCTTAATCTTATCTTAATCTTATCTTAATCTTAATCTTAATCTTAATATTAATATTAATCTTATCTTAATCTTAATCTTATCTTAATCTTAATCTTAATCTTAATCTTAATCTTAATTTTATCTTATCTTAATCTTAATCTTATCTTAATCTTAATTATAATAAAAGTAAGGTTTGCTACTACTTAAAACCCTATTTATGCAACCACTTAACCCTAATTTTTTTTTCCTCCTAATCTCTTTCTTAATAACCACCCCAACAACTTATTTATGATATTCTTATTTCTCTCACCTAATTTACAAACACTATGCACATATTTTTATATGTTATTATTCTTTTTTGTTTCTTTGTATAGAGTCACACAAAACTTTAATGCTATATTTGTATTGTATCTCTTTATTTTATCTCTCTCTTTTTTATCTCATTATTTTATCTCTCTTTTTTATATCGTTTTTTTTCTTATGGTACGCTCTCTCTTCTCTCCTGTATACGCTTTTTTCACTTCTTTAAAACAATTTCACAGTAGTCAACCCTTTTGCCGCGTACCATTATCTCCTTCTCTCCCATTTTTCGGTCAGTATTGGCCGTCTCTTGAGAAACAAACCAATCAATATCTTTATTACGAGTAACTTCTCCGGTTACCACCACGTTGAAAATTGTCTCCGTCGATTAGGAGTTCTCTTCTTCTTCGTCTTCTTCTTCTTCTCTAAGAGAGAGAAAGATTACAACTTTGCTTTTATTTTATGTCCCTTTTACCATTGCATTTAGGAATCTCGAATCTTCAATTTGCTGAGGCAAGTTTTTTTTGTTCTTTCTTTTGATTCATTCTATTTTTTGAGTTTTTACTTTTTGTTTCAGTGTTTTCTTGATTATTTTTTTGTAAAACGAATCTATGGCTTTTTTGTAGCTTGAATTTGTGAAATTAACTGGCAATTGTTGTTCTTTAGGTAGATTATGCAGGAAAATTAGTGTATTAGATTAAAGTTTCTATTATTGGGTTTTTTCCTAATCTGGGTCATGGGAAAATTATACAAACTAGCAATCGGATACAACTTTTTTTATATTTGTTTTTTACAATTTATTTTGGGGATTGAAATTTTTTATACTTCAAGCAGTGGTTTATGATTGCCAAGATATTTAAATTTTTGGCATGTTAATTTTCTCTAAATTGTTGTACTTCATTTTAACTCAAACACAATGCATATTTATAAATCTATCAATCTTTTAGGTACTATGCATTCAAATCCAACAACTACCCGAGAGAAGTTGATATCTGCGTTGCAAAGAAAGATATCTGGCATATGTTGTTGAGTATGACATAAACGAATGTTGGTGTATGACCAAAATTTTCTAAGTCCTATTATGATCTGTTTTGTTTATTCTTCTTAATAGGGTGCAATTATGCTGCCCAAAATGTTTTCTCGGGACTTTCGTGATGATGTTAGGCGCTTTGCAACATTAGTTGATTCGTTAGGCAATACATTTGAGATTTTAGTTGAAAAAATAAACGATAATGTTTATTTAACATGGGGGTGAGCTGCCTTAAGAGATTTAGACAACATATGTGTTGGAGCGTGGGCAATCTTGCTATACACCAGAATGGGACAATTTGGCATCATTTTGAAATATATATTCGGACAACTAATAGAACCACTTACATTTGTATTTCTATGTAATTTTAATAGTTATTATGTCATGATATTATATTGACTATTTCTATTTGTATATGCTGCCTATTTTAAATTTTAACACAGTTATTTGCAATTTTTATTACATAAACTTATATTATATATTTATCATATAACCAAATTTCGTGCATCACACGGGTCAAAGACTAGTTAAAAACAAAAAAAAAAGGTAAACCAGACCTATTCTTGAGACAGTATGGAAGAGTTTAAGGCGGCAAGGCTTCCTAGCTCTTGGAGTCTTACAAGTTGTACAAAAAAAAAAAATTTTGCACTTCAATGTCAAAAATCAAGGAAACAAATGTGTTAGCATTAAAATGAACATTATTTAAATTCAAAATCAAAGTCATACACATATTGTAGGTAGTCAAATTAAACTTCAAAACATTACCATTCTACATCCCATTAATATCATTTTTTTTATAATATTAATTATTTTTAAAAAGACTTCTCATTATTATTTATATAATTCCCATAACAAGTCATATGTCCATATTCATATCAAAGAAATCTTTTATTTTTCACATTTACTTAGAGTTGAGCTAACAACATAATTACAACACCTATTTATGCTCACAACACTTCAACACCAATTTTAGCTCACTAATTAAAGCTCATCAAACCCAATTAATCCATTCGCAAGAAAATTAGAAGATCAATCTTGTGCAATTACCTCATTTTATCTACACTCGCAAGATACAATTCAATTTCCACTTTCCTAATAGTATGCTTACTACTATTGACAATTTATGCTTCCTACACCCAAAATTTTACTTCCTCAATTCAATACATTGACAATTTATGCTTCCTACACCCAAAATTTTACTTCCTCAATTCAATACATTATCTGCCACAACATTATCAAACAATGATAGTTCATTAGAAATTATTCAACGGTTTAGACTTATGAAGGTCTGATACAAACATCAAACATGACAATAACACACCAGACACTGACAATAATTTGACAACGTGGTTCATACTAAGCACTGACACAAACACCAAACAGAATACCGACACATACGGACAATAATTTGAGATAATAGAATAATCAAATGCAACCACATAATTAATTTTGGGTTTGAGACGAATTTGGTGGTGAATTTTTGGGTTTGGGATAAATTTGGAGATGAATTTTTTCGGTTTGAGATTAATTTGGTGATGAATTTTTGAGTTTAAGACCCGTGAAATTTGTTTCAATTTCGCCATGAATTGGTTGATGGAACTAAAATAGTATTATTCAATAAATAAATATAATTTATGTACACTAACATGTTAGCATCAGAAACCCTAGAAGCCGAATCAATGTAAAATAAAATAAAAATCATAGAAGCTTAAAAAATGAACCTAATGACAAGTTGTACCATTTTCAGAATCTTGGATTATGTTTCCAGCAACATAAATTCCCATATGTTTTTGTTCTGATTAAATTTATGTCCATTGACAGCAACCTCGTCCACATTCACTTGCACTGAAGAAGAATCGATTTCCATTGTTTTGAAGAGAGTTTTTTTTAGAGTTTTCAGAGAGAAGAGAATAACGAAATGGGTTTGGAAGTGAAGTAAAAATGATACGTTGAGAATATGAAAAGAACGATTATTAATAAGTTTAAAAAATGGGTTTGAAAATTAATTTGGAGATTTGTTAACAAAATTGAAATTTTGGTATAATTTGACAATGAAAAGTTGAGTCTTTTTGGTTTGAAATAAATGGAATTTTTTTAACTTTTAATGATTTTATTTTTTGGAATATATGGTAAATATAAAATATTTATTAGTAGTATAATGAAAATATACACTTTTGTATGTGTAATATTAATTTCATTTAATGATATTTTTTGGATTATATGGTTTATATAGATTTTTTATTTGTAATATTGATTTCATAGTATTAGTTCCATAGTGGACTCTGATTGAGTTTGTAAAATGGATTGGACTCGTCGGATTGACCTCTTAATTTAGTTTTTATTTCGGTTGGGTTGAATTTTGAGTCTGCCACCACTAATTTGTCCATCTCGCCTAATCCTCTAATAAAAATGAGGTATAAAAGGATGAGGTCGGCCTCAACTATTTTGACGTTATACTTGAACTAGTAGCTCATAAATGATTTTGTCTTAAATCACAATGATTCGGCTGATGGAATGGTTGATTGTGATAATAAGGAGAGTTCTTGGTTTTTATGGGAGAAAAGGTACGTGCGAAAATGTTAGCACTACAACGCTCAAGTCAGTATTTGAAATAGGTAATGAGGAGTATAAAATTGGGGGCACAAATATCTCATACCTAAGGATTTGTGTATGAATGTTTATATATATTAGAGTTTACAGTAGAGTGGGGTTCCCCATGTGCAGAGAATCAACCACATATAACACCTGAATTGTCATTTGTTTTGGGAGCACGTTTGGATATTAAAGGTATTTGGCCTTTACCCGTGCTCATGGCTTGGTACCGTGGCCACTATGCCACATAATCGTTCTTATCCCATTATAATATTATATTATGATATCATGAAGCATAATATATTATGATAGCATGGGAGCATGAAGCAATGAAACTTAGCAAGGGAGTTTCATTTCTTTATAGAATCCTAGCAAGCCCCACACCATTTGTAGAGTATGGCGAAGATATGTGATGGTCATGAAAAAGGTATTCCCAAATTATTTACATTGGGCTCAGAGTAGTTATACAACACATGTCTTGAGTTTAGAGTGATTCCAAACAAATATTGTTAGGGTAGAGTCCTTAATATAGATATGATTTTGGGACAATAGTAAAAAAGTCCATGCAATCAACTCATGGTTCTTGAGTTTTTTTTTTTTTTTTTTTTTTTTAAAGGAAACTTGCAAATGCAAGCCCCTATAGGAAATATATTAAAAAAAGATAAGAGAAAACAACAAGAAGAGGGGGGACAAAAAACCAAACCCTCAGAAACTAACAAAACCTATAACAAGGCCAACCAAGCCTATTACAATCAAAATCAACAGAGAGAAGAGAGGGAAGGGAAGACCACCAGGAATGTGTAGAGGAAGGAGGCAAAGACAAACCAATGTTAGCCATGGAGTCAGCACATTTATTACCTTCCCTATATATGTGAGAAACTAAGAAATTCATTTGGGAAGAAATAAACAGACAATTGCTCCATCTGTTTCTTAGGGAGCAAGGCACTGAACTAGGGGATTTGAAAGCATTCAAAACTAACATGGAGTCAGTTATTTTGGCCTAAATAATAATAACAATTTGTGAAAAAAAATGGAACAAAACATATACTATATGAAAGTAACGAAACATTTATTGACAATGTTATAATTTATATGTCATGTATGGCTTTCTTCCCGCGCGCACAACTCTAGATATCTAACTAGCTAACATTTGATGTTTGTGGGAAGTTGGAAACGGGGACAGGGGAAGTCAAGTGTGTGTGCATTTGGGTGCAAAAGAAATATGTGAGGGGATTTATAATACACTTTTACTTTAATAAAAGGGTTAATAAGCTTTTACCCCCTACAAAGTAAGCGAGTTTTGCTCTACCACCTGTAATTATTTTTTTTGCGAATGCCTCCCTGCAAAATCAAGATTCTCTGCATTACCCCCCTCCCCCCCCCTCCCTCGAGTGGCCAACTAGACATGGAATATTTTGTTTCGCTGACGTGACATGCATATGTGGAATTTTTTTTTTCACTGATGACTGGGTAATGTTTATTTTTTAAAAAATAAAATATATATTTATTTAAAAAAATATGAAAAAGTTTAATTTAAAAAAAAACTGAAATATTAATGTTTTGAAATATATAAATAAAAATTAAAAATATTTTTAAAAAAAACCTGTATTATTAATTTTTTTTAAAAACGATTTTTTTTTTGTTTTAAAAAATCTGAAAAAATTTATTTTTTTTTTAAAAATCTGAAATATTAATTAAAAAAAATGAAAAAACATAAATTATTAATTTTTTTCAAAAATTTTAGAAATATTATTTTTTTGAAAAATTTGAAAAAACGAAAAACATATTGGTTTTTTAAAAAAATCTGTAATATTAATTTTTAAAACAAAAAAAAATTAAAAAAAAGGAAACTTTTTTTAACCATCTGTAATATTATTACATTAATACTAAGTTAATTCTATTTTAACATTCTCATTACTAAAAATTATGTGTAAAATCTTCTTAATTTTTCACAAATACTAATTTTCAAATTTTTACATAAAACAAGCTATATATAGTCCATAAAGTCTATTTTAATTTTTCACATGAAAAATAAGCATTGTAAATTATTAAAATGTTTAATTTTTTAGATTTATAAAATAAAATATTAATATTTTAGATTTTTATAAAAGTTTAATATTTATCATTTTCTAATTTTTTAAAAATTATATTTCTGATTTTTTTTTTTAAAACAATTAACATTTTATGTTTTTTCAGTTTATTTTAAATTAATAATTCAGATGTTTAAAATTCTTTTATTCCTATTTTTTATTTAAAAATTTTTTTATTTTGTTTTTTCGTTTAAAATTTAATATTACAGGTTTTTAAAAAAATAATATTTTTTTTGTTTTCCGATTTTTGAAAAAATATATATTTTTGATTATTTTGAAAAAATTAATAATTTACGTTTTTTCAGATTTTTAAAAAAATTAATATTTTTTCAGATTTTAAAATATAATAATAATTTTTTCATTTTTTTTTTTAATTTATATTACAGATTTTTTTAAAAATATTTTTATTTATATTTTTCAAAACATTAATATTGAAATTCCACCAGTCAGAAGTAGGATGTTTGATACAATGTTCCAACGTTAGAGATGTTGAATGCAATGTTGGAACATGAAGGTTGAAAAACACACAAGAAGGGGGGGGTTGAATTGTGTGAGACTTTTTCTAAGTTAAAACAAATTGCAGCGGATAAGGTATAACACACACAATATATGAGGATAGGGTTAGAGAGAGATGCTCAGAATTTTTATACTGGTTCCTCCCACTAACAGGAGTAGTCCAGTCCTCTTGTCCTTCACAAGAGATTTCACTATAATCACTCAGATTACAAATGCTCAAGCACTAAGCAAGAGACTTCAAACTGCTCAAGCACAAAGCAAGAGACTTCTAACTGCTCAAGCACAAAGCAAGAGACTTCCAATGCTCAAGCACAAAGCAAGAGACTTCCAATGCTCAAGCACAAAGCAAGAGACTTCCAATGCTCAAGCACAAAGCAAGAGACTTCCAATGCTCAAGCACAAAGCAAGAGACTTCCAATGCTCAAGCACAAAGCAAGAGACTTCCAATGCTCAAGCACAAAGCAAGAGACTTCCAATGCTCAAGCACAAAGCAAGAGACTTCCAATGCTCAAGCACAAAGCAAGAGACTTCTAACTGGTTTTAATGTTAATAAAGATAAGAGATTAACACTTGATATACAATCAGAGGTGTTTACAAAATACAACTCAGTTACAAGACTAACTTAGAAAATTATCACAAAGTTTCTAAGTGTTTGATAGCTTCAGAATTTGACAGAGTTTCAGCACGTTCAGAAGCTTAAGTCTTGATTTCATTTCTTCACAAATCTTCTTCCTTTTATAGATGATAAAATGAACGTTGAAGATTATAGCCGTTTGAAGAATTGAGACGCTCCTTTGTATAGATCAGTGAGCTTATTAGCTGTTCTGATTTGCAGTAGCTTAGGAGCTTAACGTTTACTACAAAATGAGAGATTCCTTTTGGCTTTTGATATTTGAACCTTGGTGAAAGCCAAATAAGGAAATAATCGTTTCTGAAGCCTGACTTGAAAAGGACCTTTCCATGGTCAAACCTTTTCATTCTTGGTTTCTGCGTTTGGACTTAGTCAGGCACAGTCTTCAATAAAATTGTACTCTCAAATGTAGCTTAACACTTATATCTGACGAGCCTTCAGATTTTGATAAGCTCAGAATTACTTGTTTCAGATCTGGTGAGCTCAGATGTTCTTCAGATTTTGATAGGCTCAGATTTACTTGTTTCAGATCTGGTGAGCTCAGATGTTCTTCAGATTTTGATAGGCTCAGAATTACTTGTTTCAGATCTGGTGAGCTCAGATGTTCTTCAGATTTTGATAGGCTCAGAATTACTTGTTTCAGATCTGGTGAGCTCAGAAGTAATTCCTTCAGAAATTCTAAGGTTCAGATAATAACTTCAGAGTTTCACAGGCTCAGAATTACTTGCTTCAGATCTGGTGAGCTCAGAAGTAATTCCTTCAGAAATTCTAAGGTTCAGATAATAACTTCAGAGTTTCATAGGCTCAGAATTACTTGCTTCAGATCCGGTGAGCTCAGAAGTAATTCCTTCAGAAATTCTAGGGTTCTTTAGTACGCAAATTTTAACTATTAATCCTGCACACTGAATTAAATTATTAGTACTCCAATTTAACCTTAAATACATTGTTATCATCAAAATCAATTAAGGAGATACAAAATCATAATTTTGTTCCAACAATCTCCCCCTTTTTGATGATGACAACTATATGTATTTAAGATCAATTGTTGTTGTTTTTATTTAACATCTTGACTTCAGGTTCTGAGGTTTGCAAGCTCCCCCTGAGTCTGATAAGCTTCAAAAGTTTATCAATGATAAATATAAAACAGTCTAAGAGTAATATTTAATGTCAAATATAATTTCATATATTCTCCCTTCAGAATTAGAGGTTTGCAAGCTCTATTTCTTCAGATTGACAAATATAAGATATGGTTTGCAAGCGTATCTTATATTATATGAATTTATGTTGGACAAAATTTATTACTCCCCCTCATTAAAAGTTTAAAAGACTTTAATATAACTTAACAAGAGTAGAGTTCAGAAAATGTGATCTTTAGAGCTTCAGAAATAATTTCACTGCCATAGGAAATGAAATAATATTTTCTCCCCCTTTGTCATTATCAAAAACGGGTCAGTCAAAGCACAAGTTACAGGGTAGTAAATGCACACAGCAAACAACCACCAGCAGTAAATGCATTCAACGGTAAAAGGGAATTGTTAAGTACCATGGTGAAACAGGGAATTGTTTCAGAATGAAGACGAGTTTCTTCAAGATCTGAATCAGTTCCAGGAAAAGGTGGAGTGGTTTGAATGGATGAGGGGTTTGGTTCAGAAGTGGTTGGCTTAGGAGATGAAGTCTGAAGGGGTTCAGTTTGGGATTCAGCAGGGACTTCAGAATTTTGAACATTTGAGGGTTCAGATTGGTCTACGTCCATTGCTATTGGGGTAGACTCAGAATCTTTAATAGGAGATTTCTGAGGGGATTTAGGAGTGTCAGAAATGGTTATAGTGGAAGTTTCAAAATATTGAAAACGTGAGAAGTGATAGTGACTAGTGTGTAGTTAAGTGATTATAGTGGAAGTTTCAAAATATTGGGGAAACAAGATAGTGACGTAATGGGGGCTTGGCAGTTACTTTTAATAAAATCATCATTAGCTCTCCTTCATTACCCAGCGGTTACTAGACATGATGGGAAGTTACACAGATAAGTAGTGTTTTCAGAAGCCAGCTGTCAGTTAGAGAAACTGAGTGGTCAACTAACACTTAGAGTAGGTATCTGAGTCACAAGAAATCATATTTAATAATAAATAATTCTGATTGCTTCAGATGAGAGAGTGCTTCAGAACCTATATATTAGTTTCTGAGCCGTCCAAACTTCTGAGGCCCTTCAGAACCAGTTTATTCATTCAGAGTTAACAGCATTCAGAGATATCATTCAGAAATAAAAACCATGTTCAGATTTTTCTTGATAAAATCGAAACGATCAATAGCAAGAGGTTTGGTAAAGATATCAGCCCATTGATGCTCAGTATCAATGAATTGAATCTTAATTACTCCCTTCTGAACATAGTCTCTAATGAAGTGATGTTTGATCTCAATGTGTTTAGCTCTTGAATGCAAAATAGGATTCTTAGACAAACAGATAGCAGCAGTATTATCACAGAGAAGTGGTATACTACTTATCCTTATCTGATAGTCCTCCAACTGATGTTTCATCCAGAGCAATTGCGTGCAACACTTAGCAGCTGAGATGTACTCTGCTTCTGCTGTAGATAGAGCAATAGTTGCTTGTCTCTTACTAGCCCATGATATAAGGTTTTCACCTAGAAATTGACAGTTTCCACTAGTGGACTTCCTTTCAATTTTATCACCAGCATAGTCAGCATCACAGAATCCAATAAGCTGATAATCTAAGGATTTCTTATAAAGTAATCCAAGATTAGTGGTTCCTTTCAGATATCTAAAGATTCTCTTAACAGCAGTTAGATGAGACTCTCTAGGATCTGATTGAAATCTAGCACACAAGCATACACTGAACAAGATATCTGGTCTAGATGCAGTGAGATAAAGGAGGGAACCAATCATACCTCTGTATAATTTCTGATCTACTTTGCCTTCAGATTCTTCCTTCAGAAGACAGCTAGAGGGATGCATAGGAGTTGACATTGGTTTACAATCTTCAAGACCAAATTTCTTCAGTAAATCCTTTGTGTATTTGGTTTGATGCACATATACTCCTTCTTTTCTTTGATTGATTTGAATTCCCAAGAAGAATGTTAGTTCTCCCATCATACTCATTTCAAATTCATCCTGCATAAGCTTAGAGAAATTCTTGCAAAGAGAAGCATTAGTTGAACCAAAGATAATATCATCAACATAAATCTGAACAATCAAAATATCAGTTTTTAAGGTTTTTCTAAAGAGAGTGTTATCAACATGTCCTTTTTCAAAACCATTTTCTAGAAGAAATATACTTAACCTTTCATACCAAGCTCTTGGAGCTTGTTTCAAACCATACAGAGATTTCTTCAATTTGTAAACATGATCAGGACACTTTATATCTTCAAAGCCAGGAGGTTGTTTAACATAGACTTCTTCATAAATTACTCCATTCAGAAATGCACTCTTAACATCCATTTGAAATAGAGTGATGTCATGATTAACTGCATAGGACAAGAGAAGTCTAATTGCCTCAAGTCTTGCTACTGGTGCAAAGGTTTCAGTGAAATCTATGCCTTCTTGCTGACTATAACCTTGTGCAACCAGTCTAGCTTTATTTCTGACAACTTCTCCCTTTTCATTTGACTTGTTTCTGAATACCCATTTTGTTCCAATAATGTTCTTGTGTTTGGGTTTTGGTACCAGATCCCAAACATCATTTCTTTCAAATTGATTGAGTTCTTCTTGCATTGCAACAATCCACCCATCATCTGAGAGTGCTTCTTCTATGTTTGTGGGTTCAATTAATGAAATTAACCCAACTAGGGATTCATCCTCTTTGAAAGCAGATCTGGTCTTTCTTGGGCTATCCTTGTTACCAACAATTAGCTCTTCAGGATGAGATGATCTATACTTGAATTTACTCTTAGGTGGAGCAGGTGTCTGAGAGGGTTCAGTTTCTGAAGGGTCTTCAGTTTCAAGGCCTTCAGAGATATCTTCATTTTGAGTCTCAGATGGATATACAGCAATGGAGAGATCTTCACACTCAGAATTTGAGGAAACTTGAAATTCTGCAAAAGTCTCAGCTTGCTCTGACATTTTATCGTCAGGCTCTTTATCATCAAATCTAACATGTATAGATTCTTCAACTGTGTGAGTTTCAGAATTATACAATCTGTATGCTTTTGAGCGTTCAGAGTAGCCTATAAAGATACCCTTATAAGCTGTAGCATCAAATTTCTTTCGATAGACCTTGTTGTCTAGAATATAACAAGTACATCCAAACTGATGAAAATAAGAAATATTTGGTTTTCTTCCTTTGAACAGTTCATAAGCAGTTTTGTTCAGAATAGGTCTGATGTAGATTCTATTCTGAACATAGCAAGCAGTACTCACGGCTTCTGCCCACAAGAACTTAGCTAGGTTAGACTCAAGCATCATGGTACGAGCCATTTCTTGCAAAGATCTATTCTTTCTTTCTACAACACCATTCTGCTGTGGTGTTCTAGGAGAAGAGAATTCATGGATTACTCCATGCTCTGAGCAGAAAGATTCGAAAGAGTCATTTTCGAACTCTCCCCCATGGTCGCTTCTAACCTTCAGAATCCGAAGATCCTTTTCACTTTGTATTTGTGTGCAGAAGTCACTGAACACCACAAGTGCTTCACTCTTAGAACGTAGGAATTTCACCCAAGTCCATCTACTGAAATCATCAACCATGACCAATCCATATTTTTTACCATTGATAGAGGCTGTCGAAACAGGACCAAACAGATCAATGTGAAGCAATTCTAAGGGTCTGGAAGTAGAGACAATGTTTTTAGACTTGAATGAAGTCTTAGCAAATTTTCCTTTTTGACATGAGCCACAAAGTGCATCTGAGTGATAATCAATGTCAGGCAAACCACTAACAAGCTTTTGTTTGCTAAGCTTAGAGATCAACCTCCAGTTAGCATGACCAAGACGCTTGTGCCATAGCCATTTCTCATCACTCAGAGACAAAAGACATATAATCTTTTGGTCAACCAAATCAGAAAAGTTTACTTTATAAACATTGCCAACTCTCATTCCCTTGAATACTACAGATTTGTCAGAGTCTTTTGATACAGTACATGATTCCTTATTAAATGTAACAACACACCCATTGTCACAAAATTGACTAATGCTCAATAGATTGTGTTTAAGTCCATCAACTAACCAAACATCTTTAATGGAAAGAGAAGAATTACCAACTGTACCTGTACCAATGATCTTCCCTTTTTGTTTTCCTCCAAATCCCACAGAGCCTCCCTCTTTCAGAGTTAGGGTTTGGAACATATGCTTTTCTCCCGTCATATGTCGTGAGCAACCACTGTCCAGGTACCAGGGCTGCTGTTTTACCTTTCCTTGCATGAGCATCTGAAGCAAACATTATTTCAGATTTTGGTACCCATATTCTGATGGGTCCTTTAGAGTTAGTCTTCTGAATAGTATTCCTTCTTTGTTTTCTATGATCAACACAAGATCTAGAATTAATTAAGCTTTGACAAGAATGTTTAGGCTTAATTTGATTCTTGGATTTTGATCTGGAGTATATCACAGTTCCAAAGGTCAAGCAAGGATCTGAAGTAACTTTACCTTGATTTCTCAGAGGTTCAGATGACTTCTGAGCCTTAACTTGAGAACTTTTGGACTCAGAAATTTTAGGTTCAGAAGAACTTGGAACTTCTGAGTCTTTGGGTTCAGGTTCAGAACCTCCTTCAGAGTTGGATGCCTTCAGATCAAGTGTACCACTTTTAACAAAGGTAGAGAATAATTCAGGTGGAGTATCATCCTCACTATATGATTTCAGAGGTTTATCCCAGTTCTTAAACCGAGAATAACCAATGCCTTCACCATAGTTACGAGTCATATGATAAATCATGGAAGCCATTTTACTCCTATTGAAGGTACAACGAATAAATTCGTGAAGAGCATCTTCATGATCATCATTGAGCTTGTCTGCCAAGACATAGTTAGATTCAACATGACAAATACGAATGTTTAACGATTCATTTTCATCATAAAGAATCTTGGCATCCTTTTTCAATGATTCATGAACATTCTTCAGAATTTTGTGTTGACTTACTATACGAGAGTAATGTTTCACGGCAATCTTAAGAGAATCAATTAATTCAGATTTAGTCATGTTAGAGTATACCTCATTTTCATCATCTGAGTCATCTTCAGAATCTCTATCAGAGTTGTTACCTTCAGAAGTTCTTGCCATTAAGGCCAGATTGCCTTCTTCATCATCTTCTCCTTCAGAGTCATTCTCAATGGTCTCCCAAGTGGCTAACAAACTCTTCCTTACCTTTTCTTTGTACTTTTCTTTCCCAAAGCTCTTATTCTTTCCTTTGTCCTTGGATGACATTTCTGGACAGTCCGCAATGAAGTGTCCAGATTTCTTGCAGTTATAGCAGTTGTTCAGTTCTTCCTTTTTGTCCTTTGAAAAGGAACTTCTTGAGTTGTTTCCTTTGTTTGGAAACCTTTTGTATTTCTTGTTCCATTTCTGAAACCTTCTAACCATTAGTGCCATTTCTTCATTCTCAGAATTTTCATCCATCATATCATCAGAAGTTTCTTCCTCTTGTTCAGACACTTTGATCTTTGCAGCTTTTGAGGAAGTCTGAACAGAGCTTAGAGCCAAGGACTTCATCTTCTTGACAGGTTCATCTGACATAAGTTCTAGCTCATGACTTCTGAGTGAGCTTATTAAATCTTCAAGAGTCACATTGTCCAAATCCTTGGATTCCTGAAAAGCTGTAACTTTTGGTCTCCATTTGGAAGGTAAGCTCCTCAGAATTTTCTTCACGTGATCAGATGCAGTGTAGCTTTTCTTCAGAACTTGAAGACCAGAGACAAGGGTTTGAAACCTTGAATACATGGTTTCAATATCTTCATCTTCCTTCATTCTGAACAGCTCATATTGATGAACTAATAAGTTTGCCTTAGCTTCTTTGACTTGCTTATTTCCTTCATAGGTGGAACATAGAGAGTCCCAGATAGTTTTGGCACATGACTTGTTGGATATTTTTAAATACTCAGCATGAGATATTGCACCAATAAGCATATTCTTAACAGTATGATGCTTCTTATACTGTTTCTTCTTTTCAGCATCAAAGAACTTTCTGTAGGTATTTCTTACAACACCTTCATCATCCATGTGTTCAAAATGTATACCATCTTCAATGATATCCCATAACTCATCATCGGTCCCAATGATGTAACTATACATCTTGGTTTTCCAGAAAGGAAAAGTAGTAGGATCACTGTTGAAGTAAGGTGGTTTGTCTCTGTGATTATCACTGTTCCTTTCCCTATCATAGTTGTGAGGAGGTGGAACAGCAGAGTGATCAGGTCCAGAGGAAGCAGAAGGAGAGGTAACACCAGACATGTTTTTCAACTAAGTACCCCTAGATCTTTTACTGTTTCACTGTTAAGTGAAGAGCAACAAACCAGGCTCTGATACCAATTGAAGGTTGAAAAACACACAAGAAGGGGGGGGTTGAATTGTGTGAGACTTTTTCTAAGTTAAAACAAATTGCAGCGGATAAGGTATAACACACACAATATATGAGGATAGGGTTAGAGAGAGATGCTCAGAATTTTTATACTGGTTCCTCCCACTAACAGGAGTAGTCCAGTCCTCTTGTCCTTCACAAGAGATTTCACTATAATCACTCAGATTACAAATGCTCAAGCACTAAGCAAGAGACTTCAAACTGCTCAAGCACAAAGCAAGAGACTTCTAACTGCTCAAGCACAAAGCAAGAGACTTCCAATGCTCAAGCACAAAGCAAGAGACTTCCAATGCTCAAGCACAAAGCAAGAGACTTCCAATGCTCAAGCACAAAGCAAGAGACTTCCAATGCTCAAGCACAAAGCAAGAGACTTCCAATGCTCAAGCACAAAGCAAGAGACTTCCAATGCTCAAGCACAAAGCAAGAGACTTCCAATGCTCAAGCACAAAGCAAGAGACTTCTAACTGGTTTTAATGTTAATAAAGATAAGAGATTAACACTTGATATACAATCAGAGGTGTTTACAAAATACAACTCAGTTACAAGACTAACTTAGAAAATTATCACAAAGTTTCTAAGTGTTTGATAGCTTCAGAATTTGACAGAGTTTCAGCACGTTCAGAAGCTTAAGTCTTGATTTCATTTCTTCACAAATCTTCTTCCTTTTATAGATGATAAAATGAACGTTGAAGATTATAGCCGTTTGAAGAATTGAGACGCTCCTTTGTATAGATCAGTGAGCTTATTAGCTGTTCTGATTTGCAGTAGCTTAGGAGCTTAACGTTTACTACAAAATGAGAGATTCCTTTTGGCTTTTGATATTTGAACCTTGGTGAAAGCCAAATAAGGAAATAATCGTTTCTGAAGCCTGACTTGAAAAGGACCTTTCCATGGTCAAACCTTTTCATTCTTGGTTTCTGCGTTTGGACTTAGTCAGGCACAGTCTTCAATAAAATTGTACTCTCAAATGTAGCTTAACACTTATATCTGACGAGCCTTCAGATTTTGATAAGCTCAGAATTACTTGTTTCAGATCTGGTGAGCTCAGATGTTCTTCAGATTTTGATAGGCTCAGATTTACTTGTTTCAGATCTGGTGAGCTCAGATGTTCTTCAGATTTTGATAGGCTCAGAATTACTTGTTTCAGATCTGGTGAGCTCAGATGTTCTTCAGATTTTGATAGGCTCAGAATTACTTGTTTCAGATCTGGTGAGCTCAGAAGTAATTCCTTCAGAAATTCTAAGGTTCAGATAATAACTTCAGAGTTTCACAGGCTCAGAATTACTTGCTTCAGATCTGGTGAGCTCAGAAGTAATTCCTTCAGAAATTCTAAGGTTCAGATAATAACTTCAGAGTTTCATAGGCTCAGAATTACTTGCTTCAGATCCGGTGAGCTCAGAAGTAATTCCTTCAGAAATTCTAGGGTTCTTTAGTACGCAAATTTTAACTATTAATCCTGCACACTAAATTAAATTATTAGTACTCCAATTTAACCTTAAATACATTGTTATCATCAAAATCAATTAAGGAGATACAAAATCATAATTTTGTTCCAACAGAACATTCACAGACAGACAAGAATATATGAAAATAAAACAAAGCACAAGTAAAAGACACAATATCTTTGTTAACCCAGTTCGGCGCTTAAACAAGCCCTAGTCTGGGGGATACCAATCCAGGAGAGAAATCCACTATGATAGTTCTAATCCTAAGCTCTTAGCAAACAACCATGTTTACACTTATGACTTAGACCCTATCTTATGAAACTTCAACTTAGGAACTCTTAAGTTTGAGAACCCTTCTCACCTCCTACTCAACCACTCGCCAAGTGATTGTAACTGACACAACTATAGAGATTTGAAACACTTTCAAAAATAAACTCTCTCCGTACTTAAAAGCTTAGGAGAAGTACAACACAAATACAAATCAAACTCTGTCCTAATCTTGTATATGAGTAACAAGATAGGCTCACAACAGAAACACTTGACAACCCTAGAAATGTTTTTCTTAGCACAATACAAAACACACACATAACCCTAACTAGGTTTACAATGTAGCTTAAATACAAAGTCTAAAGATGGGCCTTAGCACATGTTGGGCTTCAAGTCTTCAGCAACAAAATCCAGGTCACATAAACACAAGGTATCATGAGTATCCTTAGTCATAAAAGAAGATACGATAGAGCAATAAAAGCTTGAGATACTTTGACCATGCATACGAGCTAGGAGCCTGGAATAAAGGCGTGGATTCCAAAAATAAACAACAGCGCATTAAAGAGGCGCGCTTTCAGCATATCCTGAATTAGTATCCGGATGTTGAAACATTGTGTCCAACATTGTAGCAACACATTGTTTTACAAAAAAGCAGCCAACACACAAACACTAACAATCTCCCCCTTTGGCGAAATTTTTGGCGAAAACAAATTGGGATCATACAGACAAGCCAATGGAATACTTAGTACATAAGTCCTTAGATCAACTCAAGCACACAAATCATAAGGCAGTTATGTAATAGAAAATATTCAATGGATTTTATCAGAGGCAAAAATATCAGCAGAAGCTAAACAACCAATTCTTGACCTAGATCCATTCATACATGGCAGACCACAGACAATGTTTCAACATTATTCAAAGCATTGAGAATGCTCCCCCTCAATCTTATCACATCATCAGTATGAGGTTAGGTTTACTCCCCCTCAATGCAACCTGGGTACCTGATGTTTCAACATCCCATCCAACATGCATTCATACAGACAAACAGAGATAGACATATAAGCATAAGCAAACACATATATCACTCCCCTTTTTTAGTCACAAAATTTGCCATAGAGGGCATAGGATAAATAGCCAAAAGTACCAGGTGTCACAGCAGATAAAAAACAATACCAATTATCCAAGGCTGAGCCCATAATAACAGCCCAGAAGTCATGAATGAAAAAGAACAGGAATGGAAAATAACAGGACAAAAAACATAAGGAGCAACAATCTAGTCTTCAGAGCTGCTTGCATTGGATTCTCTAGCCTCCTCATCTTCTGCCTCAACATCAGTAGCTGCATCAGCATGTTCATCATCAGTCCTACCAACCACATCTGTTGCAGCATCTTTACCACCACTAGCCTGTGCAGTGTCAACCCCTTCCTTAGGACCAGCTGCAGCATTCTGCTCATCCTGCTCCAGAGCCTGAATCATAAGTTCAAACTGAGCCTTTTTCTCCTCCATCACAGTGATGGTCTCTCTAAGTGCAGCCACAATCTCCTGCCTAGTCATGACAACTGCAGGTGCTGCAGACCCAGATGCTCCAACAATGTCTGGAACATGATGTTTCCCAAATAGCTTGTAGTGTAGAGATAGAGGAGATTCCCTCTTCTTAGGAACATCAGATGCATTCTTGACCTAAGGAACTTGGTCCAAGATGATATCACAGAGCAGCGTAGGAAAAGCAATAGGAAGCTTCACAGAAGAGCTCTTGGCATGCTTCACAGTTTGCTCAAAAATGTAGTCTCCAAAATTAGTTTGTGACTTGTCCCAATGAGATATATCATTTTGCCAAGCACACTAGCCACATCAGAGGAGTGGGTTGTAGGAACCCAGTTGTAAGCACCAATCCTGTTAAGAATAGCATACTTAACAGAGAGCTTTCCATCAGAGATCTTCCCCTTTTTAGGCCAAACCTTCACTTGATTTGCAGTTATCACCTTGCAAATCTCATTCTCAGAAACAGTAGGATTAGTACAGTCAGTAGCAGCAATACCCAGATAGTTGTTGATTACCTCAGGAGAGAATTTCATCCTTTCTCCTCTCACCCAAACAGTCTGAAATTCTGAACTAGCTGGATCATCACAGTCTTCAGGGATGTTCACCAGAAATTCTTTGACAAGTTGTTCATAGCAGTCACCCATCTCAGTTACAGTCTTCAACAGCTCAGCATTTCTGATTAAGTCAATTACCTCAGTCATCTTCAAAGCATCATCACCTAATTCTCTTTCCAAGACCAATCTCCTGTGAAATATGAACTTCCATCTATGGCCATAAGCAGGATTGTGGAAGGAGATTTTGTCAGTTGGCACATCTTTGACAACAGTGGGAACCCTCTTTGTAGCAGACTTCTTCACACTAGAGTAAGTAACTTGGATGTTTGGCACATCCTCAGAAGCATCCTCATTAGAATCACTGGAGGCAGTAGCCTTTCTCTTCTTACCCTTAGAAACAGACACCTTGGGAGTAACCTTACTCCAACCCTTCTTGGGACCAATCATTACACTTTTTCCTGCACTTTTCTTTGCAGCTTTGGGTGTTTTAGACACACTAGGAACATGTTTACCTTTACTACTTCTCAGTCTTTTACCAATACCAAAGGCTTGTGAAATAGGAATTTCATCTTCCAACTCATCTATCTCAATCACAGTAGTTTCAACCTCTTGGTGTACAGAGGTTTCCTCTAGGTCAGTCTCAATTTCAACAGTCTTCTGGGGAGTAACTTGCTTAGCAGCATTGCTCACAGAATGAGTGGACAAGTTGTCATTCTCATTGGCTGTGTGAAAGCCAGAATCATTTTCAGTAACAGCAGGAGCCATAGTTGGTTGAACATTTGGTTGGCCCAAGGATGTTCCAACATCCGGTCCAACATCCTCTACACCAGCAGGAATCTCAAGGGTTTCATGAATAGTAGCAACCCCTTTTTCAACAGCATTCTTGACAGCAGAGTCAACATCCATTTTGTCTATAGCAGAATTTAAAGCATCTAACCCTATGTTTTCATGAGATTTTAAAGTTTCAACAGCAATACCTTTTTCACTATTTGAAGAGACAACCTTGTCAGAAGGTTTCAGTGATGCTTCAACATTGAGATTCGCCTGCACTTGATTTGAAGCTTCAACATTCACCTTTGCATTGAGGTTGAAAGGATCATCCTTCGTGAGCAATTCGTGCATATTCAGGTTGATTTTGCATTGACCCTTTTTCGGTTTGGTAAAGAACTTCGATCCAGGGTTGGAAAAAGCCTCTTTCTTTGTTTTCTTTGGAGTAGATTTGGTAGGAGTTGCATGCGTTAGTTCTTCAGGTAAAACAGTGGTAATGGGTTTGACATTCAAGGGAGCATTGGTTGCAGAGGTTGGGGAGGCAGGGTTTTGATCTTGATCATTGACGGAGGTGGTGTTTTTGGCGGAAGACATGGTGGTTATGTGGTGAGGTTTGTGTTTGACGGGATAATGAGGGTGTGAGAGAATAAGGACGGCAAGAATAGGATTGGTGTTGTGAGAAGTTGAGAGAGTGTGAAATAGTGAGAAAGGGCTATGTAACGTGTAGTAGGTAGTTTTTAAAAGGAAATAAGTTATTTGATATGATTTACCTAGGAAATCGTGCAACCAAATATGGGAGAGACAAATAGCGGTTGCGCGCTGCTCCTTCCTTAATTGCTATAACTCCTCATGCAGACAAATTCCCAACTTGCCCCTTAAATTTTCAAATTGTTTTGCATCCAAGGCCTTGGTGAAGATATTAGCAATTTGTTCTTTTGTGTTCACATGATCCAACACTATAATTTTGTCTTCAACTAAATCTCTAATGAAATGATGACGGATGTCAATATGTTTAGTTCTACTGTGTTGAATGGGATTCTTGGATATGTTTATGGCACTAAGATTGTCACAGAACAATGTTAGAACATCCTGTTCAACATTGTATTCCTGGAGCATCTGTTTCATCCACAATAGCTGAGAACATGAACTTCCTGCTGCTATATATTCAGCTTCTGCAGTAGATAGAGCCACACTATTTTGCTTCTTACTAAACCAAGAGATCAGGTTGTTACCGAGGAAGAAGCAACCACCAGAGGTGCTTTTTCTATCATCAGCACTCCCAGCCCAATCTGCATCACAATAACCAATCAGCTTTGAGTCTTCACCATGTGTATACAATATCCCATAGTCACTTCTCCCATTCACATACTTCAGTATTCTCTTGACCTGAGCTAGATGGCTAACTTTTGGATCAGCCTGATATCTAGCACAAACCCCAACAGCAAATGTGATGTCAGGTCTACTAGCTGTTAGGTACAGTAGGCTTCCAATCATACTCCTGTACTGACTTTGATCAACAGATATTCCACCTTCATCCTTGCTTAGTTTCAAATGTGTAGGTGCAGGTGTTCTCTTATGTGTAGCACTGTCAAGCCCAAACTTCTTCACTATATTCTTAGCATATTTGCTTTGTGAGATGAATATAATGTCTTCCATTTGTTTGACTTGTAAACCAAGGAAGTATGTTAACTCACCCACCAGACTCATTTCAAACTCTGACTGCATTTGAGATATGAAATGTTGGACCATCTGATTCGACATCCCACCAAAGACTATGTCATCCACATAAATCTGTGCTATCATAAGCTTACCTTCCTCTTCCTTCACAAATAGGGTTTTATCAGAACCACCCTTTCTATATCCATGTGTTACTAGAAATTGAGTCAACCTTTCATACCAAGCCCTAGGTGCTTGCTTTAAGCCATATAGAGCCTTTTTGAGTTTGTACACATGATCAGGGTAATTTGCTTCTACAAATCCCTTGGGTTGTTCCATATACACCTCTTCTTGTAGGTATCCATTCAAGAAGGCACTCTTTACATCCATTTGAAATAGCTTGAATTTAAGAATGCAAGCAACTCCTAGTAACAGTCTCACTGCCTCCAACCTTGCCATAGGGGCAAAGGTTTCTTCAAAGTCAAGTCCTTCCACTTGAGTATATCCTTGAGCCACTAACCTGGCCTTGTTTCTGGTAACCACTCCCTTTTCATCAGACTTGTTTTTATATACCCATTTTGTACCAATTACATTTACCCCTGCAGGTCTGGGAACAAGATCCCAAACATCACTCCTTTTAAACTGATTAAGCTCTTCTTGCATAGCTTCTATCCAGCATTCATCAGGGAGTGCTTCTTTGACATTTTTTGGTTCAAGTAAGGATACAAAACAAGAATTGCTAATTACCTCATTTGATCTTCTGGTAGTGATTCCAGTCTGAGGATCACCTATGATAAGGTCTTGAGGATGATTCTTTTGAACCCTGACAGAAGGTCCTCTGTTGTTAGTTGGGGTGCTTCTATCAACAGTTTCTTCACCAGCATCAGCTTTAACTACTGCATCAGTTTCAGTTTCTAGTGATGCTTCAACATCCTGTTCAACATCTGCACTTCTTTCTTCATACTGGTCATCTATCACCACATTGATTGACTCCATCATGACTTGAGTCTTAGAATTGTAGACTCTGTAGGCCCTGCTATTTGTTGAGTACCCAAGGAAGATTCCTTCATCACTTTTAGGATCCATTTTTCTTCTTTGTTCTCTGTCAGTCAAAATGTAACATTTGCTCCCAAACACATGGAAATGTTTCACAGTTGGCTTTCTCTCTTTCCACATCTCATAGAGAGTACAGGATGTTCCTTTCCTCAAGGTCACTCTGTTATGGACATAACATGCAGTGTTCATTGCTTCATCCCAAAAATGATATGGAAGTTTCTTGGCATGAAGCATAGCTCTAGCTGACTCTTGTATTGTTCTATTTTTCCTTTCAACTACTCCATTTTGTTGAGGAGTAATTGGTGATGAGAACTCCTGTTTGATTCCTTCAGATTCACAAAATTCAGCAACCTTGACATTTTCAAACTCCCTACCATGGTCACTTCTTATTCTTACTATTCCTGTGTCTTTTTCCCTCTGAAGTTGTAAGCAGAGATTCTTTAGAGCTTCATAACTGTCTGACTTTTCTCTTATAAAATTTATCCAGGTGAACCTTGAATAATCATCAACAACCACCAAGGCGTATCTTCTACCTCATATGCTTTCAACCTGCATAGGTCCCATGAGATCAATATGTAGGAGTTCAAGAGCCTTGGATGTTACCTGATGTTCCAACTTCTGATGAGACATCCTGGTCTGCTTTCCTATTTGACAGTCACCACATATCTTTCCTTCCTCAATACTCAAGTTTGGCAATCCTCTTATGGCTCCAGCATTGATAGCTTTCTTCATACCTCTAAAGTGCAGGTGTCCCAACTTTTGGTGCCACAGCTTGACTTCATCTTCCTTACTCATAAGACAGGTTGAGAGGCTCATTTGATCATCAAGAGATGACCACAAATAACAATTGTCCTTGGATCTCCTCCCCTTCATTAGAACTTTGTTATGATCATCAGTTACGTCACATTCAACTTGAGTGAAATTCACCTTCAACCCTTGGTCACATAACTGACTAATGCTGATCAGATTAGCAGTTAGTCCTTTCACCAACAAAACATTATCAAGTCTAGGTAGGCCTTCCTTTTTGAGCTTCCCTATTCCAACAATCTGTCCTTTAGCACCATCTCCAAAAGTGACATAACTGGTTGCATATGGTTTGATTTCTTCAAGGTATTCACTAGCACCTGTCATATGCCTAGAACATCCACTGTCAAAGTACCAGCAATCCTTGGATGATGCTCTTAGAGCAATGTGAGCTATTAAGGCAGTAACCTCCTTGTCCTTTGGCTTCCATGTCTTAGTATTTTGCTGACCTCTTTCTTCCTTCTCTTGATGATACCACTTAGGATAGCCATATAATTGAAAACAGTAGGGTCTGATGTGACCTATCTTACCACAATGATGACAAACCCATCTTCTAGGTCTTCTTCTGGGTGAAGAACCATGATGTTGAGCAGGACGCTTCAACATCTGAGTACCAGTTGTGGGATTGTATTCACTCTCAGCAGGTACAAACTTCTCAACCTTCCTGGCTTGATTGTTGTTCAGATTTCTGTAGTCAAAACCAATGCCTTTCCCTTTTCTTTGTTCTTGAGTGTCCAAGATTTCATCAAGCACTTCTGTCCCTGTATTCAACATTCTTACTTGTTTGAGGGTATTCTCCAGTTGAGAGTTTAGGAGAGTCACTTCATCTGCTAGCTCAGTGATCTTCTTGAGTCCTTCATCTCTTTCTGCCATGAGTTGATTGATGGTTTTCTTCTGTTTGTGCAATGTCTTGCAGATTTCCACATCCTTCTCATACAGCTCTTTGTAGGTAGCAAGAAGATCTTCATAGGATAGATCTCCATCTTCAGACTCAGCATCTGAGGTACAGACACCAGTTAGAGCAGTTACATGTCTAGCTGACTCACTTTCTCCTTCAGAGTC
Organism: Trifolium fragiferum; assembly: GCA_954870985.1. Lineage (NCBI taxonomy): Eukaryota > Viridiplantae > Streptophyta > Magnoliopsida > Fabales > Fabaceae > Trifolium > Trifolium fragiferum. Next base: position 21,952,879 of record OX940789.1, read on the forward strand.
ACTTTCATCTGACCAAGACACCACCAGACTATTCTTCTGTTTCTTGAGGTAAGTGGCACACTCAGTTCTGATGTGTCCAAAACCCTCACATTCATGACACTGAACACCTTTAGATTGAGATGACTTCTCATCCCCCTTGTTTCTCTTGAACTTATCTGACTGGGTGTTGATGTTGAATCGGATGTTTTGCCCATTTGGCCTTTGTCTCCCATCAGCTTGCTTCCAAGCTTGTTTGAATTTTCTCCCAATCATAGCCAGTGCTTCAGCAAAACCATCATCTTCATCTGCTTCTTCCAAAGGCTCATTATCATCTGTGTTGGACATGAAGGCAATGCTCTTACCTTTCTTTTCTCCTCTTTCATTTATAGCCAGCTCAAAGGTTTCCAAAGAACCAATCAGTTCATCAACTTTCATGCTGTTGATGTCTTAAGCTTCCTCTATAGCAGTTACTTTCATGTCAAACCTCTTTGGTAGAGATATGAGAATCTTTCTTACCAGCTTTGCATCTGTCATCTTCTCACCCAGCACATCAAAAGAATTTGCCATGTCAAGAATGTTCATATAGAAGTCTTGAACAGTTTCCTCTTCCTTCATTTTCAGACCTTCAAACTTTGTGGTAAGTAATTGGAGTCTAGACATTTTTACCTTTGAAGTACCTTCATGTACTGTTTCGAGAATGTCCTAAGCTTCCTTTGCCACAACACATTTTTTAATGAGTCTGAACATACTTCTATCTACTCCATTGAAGAGGGCATTGATAGCCTTTGAGTTGTAGGTAGACAGATCCTGTTCCTCCTTTGAGTTGTTAGGGTAGAGTCCTTAATATAGATATGATTTTGGGACAATAGTAAAAAAGTCCATGCAATCAACTCATGGTTCTTGAGTTTGATTTTGGCCTAAATAATAATAACAATTTGTGAAAAAAAATGGAACAAAACATATACTACATGAAAGTAACGAAACATTTATTGACAATGTTATAATTTATATGTCATGTATGGCTTTCTTCCCGCGCGCACAACTCTAGATATCTAACTAGGTAATATTTGATGTTTGTGGGAAGTTGGAAACGGGGACAGGAGAAGTCAAGTGTGTGTGCATTTGGGTGCAAAAGAAATATGTGAGGGGATTTATAATACACTTTTACTTTAATAAAAGGGTTAATAAGCCTTTACCCCCTACAACCTGTAATTATTTTTTTGCTCTACCACCTGTAATTATTTTTTTTGCGAATGCCACCCTGCAAAATCAAGATTCTATGCATATGTGAATTTTTTTTTTTCACTGATGACTGGGTAATGTTTATTTTTTAAAAAATAAAATATATATTTATTTAAAAAAATATGAAAAAGTTTAATTTAAAAAAAAATCTGAAATATTAATGTTTTGAAATATATAAATAAAAATTAAAAATATTTTTAAAAAAATCTGTATTATTAATTTTTTTAAAAAACGATTTTTTTTTTGTTTTAAAAAATCTGAAAAAAATTATATTTTTTTAAAAATCTGAAATATTAATTAAAAAAACTGAAAAAACATAAATTATTAATTCTTTTAAAAAATTTTAGAAATATTATTTTTTTCAAAAATCTGAAAAAACGAAAAACATATTGGTTTTTTAAAAAAATCTGTAATATTAATTTTTAAAACAAATAAAAAAAAAAGGAAACTTTTTTTAACCAACTGTAATATTAATAGGAAAATATTTTTAAAAAATTAATATTTTTAAAAAATCTGTAATATTATTACTTTAATACTAAGTTAATTCTATTTTAACAGTCTCATTACTAAAAATTATGTGTAAAATCTTCTTAATTTTTCACAAATACTAATTTTCAAATTTTTACATAAAACAAGCTATATATAGTCCATAAAGTCTATTTTAATTTTTCACATGAAAAATAAGCATTGTAAATTATTAAAATGTTTAATTTTTTAGATTTATAAAATAAAATATTAATATTTTAGATTTTTATAAAAGTTTAATATTTATCATTTTCTAATTTTTTTAAAATTATATTTCTGATTTTTTTTTAAAACAATTAACATTTTATGTTTTTTCAGTTTATTTTAAATTAATAATTCAGATGTTTAAAAATCTTTAATTCCTATTTTTTTTTAAAAAAATTTTATTTTGTTTTTTCATTTAAAATTTAATATTACAGGTTTTTAAAAAAAATAATATTTTTTTTGTTTTCCGATTTTTGAAAAAATATATTTTTTTGATTATTTTGAAAAAATTAATAATTTACGTTTTTTCAGATTTTTAAAAAAATTACTATTTTTTCAGATTTTAAAATATAATAATAATTTTTTCATTTTTTTTTAATTTATATTACAGATTTTTTAAAAAATATTTTTATTTTTTATTTATATTTTTCAAAACATTAATATTGAAATTCCACCAGTCAGAAGTAGGATGTTTGATACAATGTTCCAACGTTAGAGATGTTGAATGCAATGTTGGAAAATTCACAGACAGACAAGAATATATGAAAATAAAACAAAGCACAAGTAAAAGACACAATATCTTTGTTAACCCAGTTCGGCGCTTAAACAAGCCCTAGTCTGGGGGATACCAATCCAGGAGAGAAATCCACTATGATAGTTCTAATCCTAAGCTCTCAGCAAACAACCATGTTTACACTTATGACTTAGACCCTATCTTATGAAACTTCAACTTAGGAACTCATAAGTTTGAGAACCCTTCTCACCTCCTACTCAACCACTTGCCAAGTGATTGTAACTGACACAACTATAGAGATTTGAAACACTTTCAAAAATAAACTCTCTCCGTACTTAAAAGCTTAGGAGAAGTACAACACAAATACAAATCAAACTATGTCCTAATCTTGTATATGAGTAACAAGATAGACTCACAACAGAAACACTTGACAACCCTAGAAATGTTTTTCTTAGCACAATACAAAACACACACGTAACCCTAACTAGGTTTACAATGTAGCTTAAATACAAAGTCTAAAGATGGGCCTTAGCACATGTTGGGCTTCAAGTCTTCAGCAACAAAATCCAGGTCACATAAACACAAGGTATCATGAGTATCCTTAGTCATAAAAGAAGATACGATAGAGCAATAAAAGCTTGAGATACTTTGACCATGCATACGAGCTAGGAGCCTGGAATAAAGGCGTGGATTCCAAAAATAAACAACAGCGCATTAAAGAGGCGCGCTTTCAGCATATCCTGAATTAGTATCCGGATGTTGAAACATTGTGTCCAACATTGTAGCAACACATTGTTTTACCAAAAAGCAGCCAAAACACAAACACTAACAAATATTTCAGATTTTTTTTTTTTTTTTTTTTAAAATTAAACATTTTCATATTTTTTTAAATAATTATATTTTTTCTTTTTTTTAAAAAAATAAACATTACCCAGTCATCAGTGAAAAAAATAAATAAAAATTAAAAACAATTCCACAAATGCGTGTCACGTCTGCGAAATAGAATATTCGATGTCTAGTTGGCCACTCGGGGGGTAATGCAGAGAATCTTGATTTTGCAAGGAGGCATTCGCAAAAAAAAAAAATTACAGGGGGTAAAGCAAAACTCGCCTACTTTACAGGGGGTAAAGACCTATTAACCCTTAATAAAATAGGTGCACTTTGTAAAATTCTATGGTGTGGATTTGCACCCTCTCAAATTAATGTGGCTCCGCCACTATTGCTATCAATGTGAAGATATGCTCGAGGAGTAATGTTATGGAACAAACTTTTATTAAATAAAAGAGTGACATATTGATACGTGTATCAATAAACTATTGGTAGTAGGTTGGAATAGGTTAATTAATCGATACTTTTTACAGATCTAAAAATTAACTCTCTAACCTCTCTCTAGAATTTTTTCCAGATCTCGATCCCTTTCATCCAAACCTTCAACATTCGATGTAGCCCAACTTGATGGTGGTGTGATGAGCGGCGGCTTCCCTCCGCACCACCTTTTTCCTGATCGACGCCGGAGTTTTCGTGGTGGGTTTTATGGTCCGTTCTTCGATCAGTTCTGCCTCCTTCCGTCTTCTCCTTCTCGCGGCGGTTTGGTTCTCTCGGCCACGTTTTAGCCTCAAAGGATCGTGTTCCTCCCTTTCTTGCGAGTTCCATCCGTTTTCTGTTTTGTGGTGGCCGCCGGCGCCGGTTTCAAGCTTGCTGGGTTTGTTGGCGGATTTGGATTTGGCTTTGTTGCCGTTTTTGGTGGTTCCCCCTTCTCCCTTTCCTGTCTTCATCTTCTGTTGGTTCGTTTTCGTCGCCGGTGGGTTCGTTGGTTGGTGTTCGTTGGTTCTGTGCCCGTCAATCGATTGGTATTGATTGTTTAAGTTTTGTTCTGCTTTTGTTATGTCTGTTTGTTTTTGGTTGTGTTTCTGGAACAGAGATTGGATGGGTCATTGGTTTTATTAACTCATGAGGGTTTGGTCCTTTTAACCCGTATGGGTCGTTACTAACGTGTTGAGTTTGGTCTCAATTGCGTCTCTCGTGTTACTGGCCGTGTTGGTGTTCTGCGTCTTTGTTTCTCTGATGTTCCAGGTCTGTTGAGATCTGCAGGTCTCAAGGTGTTAGGACTGCATCTGCTCCGGTACCGGCTTCTTATCCGTATAGGTTCCTGTGTCTGTTCTCGGATGGTTTGGTTCGAAAGAATTGTTATATGCCTGCTGCTTATTCAAGGGGTTGTTGGCACGTGGTTCTGGTTCCGTGTTGACGGCCGATCCATTCGCTGAGTTTCTAACCCTTTTTAATCTCGTGGATGCTCTCACTCTTCATCTTTTTTTGTAATTTGGTTTCGCGCCCGTATGCGGGTTCGCTGAATTGCGCTCGTGATGAGTGTTTGTATTGTTTTGATTAATTTACGGTTGTTTTCAATCTGATTCTGTTTGATCACGATGTATTCCCTTTTGGGTTGTAGCTGGGTCAAGTTTAATGTCCCCCCAATCTCTGTACCTTTCTCTTTTTTATATTTTATTTATCCTTTTGCTTAAAAAAAGTGTAATTATATATTTTGTAATTAATATATGTATTTTATTTTGTAATAGTATAATATAAAGTATTATTTATGTAATTATATATTTAAGTAGTTATAAGTAGTTATTAGCAGTTTTAAGAAGTTAATAGTAGTTTTATGATATTTGTCTATATATATATATATATATATATATATATATATATATATATTTGTATTGTATGTGTCAACAAGAATGAAGAAAGTTATTCAAAGAATTCTAGTCTTTCCTCTTATTTCTATGGAGACCCGTTCCTTCTCGAATTGGAACAATTAAATCAATTCCAGCCTTCCTCCCTTTCTATAAAGACATGTTCCTTCTCGAATTGGAACAATTTTTACTGTTAATTCTATCATTGGTGCTTTCATTGAGAGCTTTATTTCATCCATGAATCCATGACTATGAATGCCCAAGAATTATCACAGATTCGGGAATCCATTGAAGCCCTCACTACATCCATTAAAACCGCCACTACATCCTTCAATCAATTTAAACTCAGACAAGACCTCCGCCACAAATATCATCTTCTTACCTTTCAAAACCTACAGACTTTACACAAATCAAAATCGTCTTCTTCCTACCAGAGTATCGTGAATGTTTTGCCATTGTCTGAAGAGGATGAAGCAAAGGAAATTGACAATGACGATGTCAAGATGTATCTTGGAGATAAAATTGAACAAGAACCAAACTCTAATGATAATTATGCTTCCACCATTGATTCTGTTTCCAATTCCATCAAAGATTTGGTCAATGACACCATAATAGTCCATTCTTCCAACTTATTAAACCTACCGCCACGTTCATACTTCATTTCTTCTCCCATGTCTCTTGGTTGTGAATCCTTATCACCACCCACAACCACACAAGAATTTGCGAATTCTTTAATAACATCTACCAAAATGGTTAATAAGGTTATTGGATCAACATTCATTGTCCATATTGGCCAATGGCTTGAACAATTGGCGACACCGCATTTATGGGATACAATGCCATATGATCTTGGTGGAGGTTTCGCTCATTCTAATTACAACCTTGAGGACAAGGTTGTCGTGGACAAATGGAGTAATGATACGTGTATCAATAAACTATTATTATTATTAATTAATATATGTATTTTATTTGAAATAGTATAATATAAAGTATTAATTATGTACTTATATATTTATGTAGTTATAAGTAGTTTTAAGAAGTTAATAGTAGTTTTATGATATTTGTCTATATATATTTGTATTGTATGTGTAAACAATAATGAAGAAAGTTATTCAAAGAATTCTAGTCTTTCCCCTCATTTCTATGGAGACCCGTTCCTTCTCGAATTGGAACAATTAAATCAATTTCAATCTTCCTCTCTTTCTATGGAAACCTGTTCCTTCTCGAATCGGAACAATTGTTACTGTTAATTTATCATTTTCTATCACATACATAATGTAATATATTTTTATACATCTATTTTCATACTATATACTAGTAATATATGTGTGTGTCACAGTTATGTAACAAAAGTGTGTTCCTATAACATGATTCATGGTCGAGAGGATATTATAGGTGTTGAGACTTGAAAGATTGCAAGTTGTATTTTGTTAAATGTTGTAAATATGAAGGTTTGAAAATTGGACGGGATTGCTAAAAAAAATGGGGAAATAATAATAAAATAAATCAAACATAAATTAGGAAAACTAATTAAAAATGGCGGTTCAGGCTTAATGGGCTTTTAAAACATTTTGGTTTTTGATGAGGCCTAAAACAAAAGTTTAGGAAAATTTCTTTTTCAGCCCCCTGTTTCTTTTATACCCCCTTACTTACGTATTTACCCCTGCGCAATCCATCGGTTTTTACGAACCGAGAAAACGTTTTCTATCGGTTTCTAAAAACCGTTCGCTTTTATATTCTACCGGTTTCTACGAACCGAAATCATCTTATATAGAGACAGAAGTGTTGTTATTCTGTCAGTTACGTTTTTTAAACACAAAAACACCAACTTCTCAACTTCTCAACACCCTACTCCTCAACTTCTCTTGGGTGATTTTGGAAGAATTGCAACATCCAACTTGAAAAACACACTTAATCAAGTAAGTTTCAATCCTTTTTGATCATTCATTGTGCTTGTCTTGAAAATGCATTGCTCTAAATTTTTTGATTTCTTCATACATATAGTTTTCTCTTTGAATTGTTGAATTTGTTGGTTGCATTGTTGTTTGTTGTTGATTGTTTGTTAGTTTTGAAATAATAGAACATGTTAACATGATTGCATGTAGAGTATTAGGTTTTAATTGAATTTGATGTTGTTTGGTATTATCTTGCATCCTAGGTGTTTGACAAAATGTCTAAGTGAAAAAACAAATGTCTAGGTGAATCATTTGTGTTACGATTAAATGTTTGGTTGAATTATAAGTTTCAATTTTTCATAGATTACAAGTTTCGTATATTGAGTTTGAATTTTTTTTCTTATGTATAGGGTATAAAAGAAGATGTTGGTAGAGGTAGGCACGGTAGAGATAGTAGCAAAGCAACGGCTTCTGCTCGATCAAAGGGTGGTCCTGCTGCACCGAAAAGAGGTCGTGGTAAGCATGGACAACATGTAGTTCAAGGAACAAATGATAATGAAGCCGGTGGTTCGGGTGGTTCTCGTTCGCGTGCACGTTCACGTTTAGGTCAAGCACATGTTGATGCGCCTGCTGGCCAACCTGATTTTGATGCAAATCAATACATAAAGGATGATGCCGAGTATGCAGAAGCCGAAGAACAATTACCGCCGCAAGAACAACCACAAGAGGCAGAAGCTGAAGAACAAGTTGTTTATGGAGGAGGACTGCACGATTTGTCGTTATTATCGGAATACCATAAGCATAGGTCAATTCAGATATGGGAGGCAGATTCTCAGAATCATGAGGTAAGATAAAAAATACAAAGTTTATTTCATTAATTTACTAAGTATGTCGAATGTAATAATTATTAATCTTTTATTTTGTTTAAATTGTATCAGGTGTTAAAGAGAAAATTGCGTTGCATTGCTAGCGGGAAGATGGTGATAGATATCCAAAAACCGGATGACGATCAGAGGTGGTTTTGGGATCCAATTGATGTTGGTGGTTTGAGATCGCTAACTAAGACTAATTTTAGTGTCCTTGACTATGGGCTTCTCTGGTCTTTTGTTGAGAGATGGCATCCGGAGACGAGTACCTTCCACCTTCCTCTAGGTGAACTAGGCATCACATTGGACGACGTCCAGTGTCTGTTGCATATTCCAATTGAGGGGAAGTTTTTGAACCATAAGAAGATGACAAGGGATGAAGGGGCTGACATGGTTAGTTCGTTTCTAGGAGTTGACAAAGATTTGGTGATGACACTGTTTGCTAAGCTTCGCGGTCCACATTTGAGGCATACATTCGTGGAAGCTGTTTTCATAGACAATTGGGGTTATGCTGAAAAAGCGGTAGCTGAAGGAATGCATATGCATGAGGTTAGGCTGTACAGAGAGAGGGCGATACGGGCTTTTTTGCTACATTTGGTATGTTGTACCATATTCAGCAACAAAACTTCGTACTACGTGGACGTTGTTTACTTGTAGTTCTTTTAGGACTTGTCAACTATCAATCAATGGAATTGGGGTGCTGCTGCTCTTGTTCATCTGCAACATTATTTGGATGATGCAACCGATGCAAGTATGACTCAGTTGGCTGGCTACATGTCACTTCTTCAGATAAAAATTTACGGGTGCGTTTAATTTGGAAAAAAATAAGGGACAGGACAGGACAGGACAAAAATAATAGTCCAGTGTTTGATTTAAAAAATAAAAAAAGGACAGCACAAAAGAAGACACGGAGGACTGGACAAATATCCATTTTTTTGTTACCCACTAAAGTGGTGGACAACTTTTTGTCCAGCGGACAAAAAACGAAAATTACGTTTTTATCCTTAGGTTTGTCGCTGCCTTTCCCCTGCTTATATTCTCCAAACTTGTTCGTTCCCCTAGTTTTTTCTTGCAACCCGGTGCAAATCATCTCTCATCTCAATCAGGTAAATTTTTGGGTTCCTTTTCTTTTAATTTTCATGCTTTGTTTTTTCTCTTCTATTTCCATGTTTATGCTTTTGTACTTTACCATGCTTTGCTGATTTTTTTCATACATGTTTTATCTTCATTCATGTCACTGTCACTATCACCGTACAGTACACACAAATGCATGTTCTTAGTTGATTCACTCATGTTAGTGAAAATACTTGTTGTGTCTAGAATAGGATTTCAACATATTAATATATTAAAAATTCAACATGTGCACAAGAATTAAAACTTCCAGAACCTGCACAACACAATATGTTTGATGCTATCTTTTCTTTGATTTTTTTATTGTTATTCCTTTTTAGCTCATCATGTGTAGAAAAAAGTATATAATGTATTATTTTATATAATATATTTATTTATATTTGATTTTTTAATTGTTTTTCCTTGTGTAGTTATAATGGATGATGAACACATTTTTTATTTTCTTCTTGTGTGGAGGATGTATATCCATATTTTGTCCATGTATGCCGCTGGTTTTTTTTTCTTGAATTTCATTTTAAGGGATGATTATGAGAGAAGATCTTTAAATGAAAGGGCTTTAGCTAGGTATGAGTCACGAAGGGATGTTTTGGACTCGATCATTAGTGCAAGTGATTCTCATTGCATATGGGAAATAAGAATGTGTAGAAACACATTTGCACATCTTTGTGAGGTTTTAAGGGTACGTGGAGGATTAGTGAAACTTCGACAAGTGACCGTTGAAGAGCAGGTTGCAGTTTTTTTAAACATACTCGCACATCACACAAAGAATAGAAGTATTCAAGTTAGATTGTCTAGATCTGGACAAACGATTAGTAGGTACTGTCATAGAGTGTTGGCTGCAGTTTTGAGGTTACGTAGTGATTTACTTGCCAAACCCGAACTAGTACCCCAAGTTTGCACTGATGAAAGATGGAAGTGGTTTAAGGTAAACCATTTCTCAATAAATGAAAATGTACACCTATTTACCTTAGTATGTTATTGTAGTTAAAGTGATCTAATTATGTTTGAATCATATTTTAAACTTTTAGGGATGCTTAGGGGCTTTAGATGGGACTTACATAGCAGTCACACCAAGTGCTTCTGATAGACCTAGATATCGTACAAGAAAAGGTGGTCTTGCAACGAATGTCTTAGGTGTTTGTACCAGAGACATGAGATTTATATATGTACTAGCAGGGTGGGAAGGATCAGCTTCAGACTCTATGGTATTACGTGATGCAATAAATAGGCCAAATGGATTGAAGGTTCCAATTGGTAAGGACAATTTTTATTTTTTAGTTTGTGTGGACATAATTGCGGACAATTAATTGTTGCTAATATTTTTAGGTTCATATTATCTTGTTGATGGTGGCTACACTAATGGGGAAGGCTTTCTTGCCCCATATAGAGGTAAACGATATCACTTGCAAGAGTGGGGTGCCGAACGTCGTTCACCTCAAGATCGTGAAGAGTTATTTAATTATAGGCATGCTCGGGCAAGGAATGTAATACAGAGATGTTTTGGCTTATTGAAGAAACGATGGGCTATACTAAGAAGTCCATCATTTTATCCCATTAGAACACAATGTCGAATGATCCTTGCTTGTACTTTATTGCATAACTTCATCCGAGTGAACATGGCATTGGATCCAGAAGAATTTGCTCCATTTGCAGAGGATGAGCTACCTGTGGGCGAAGAAACCATCAATGTAGTAGGAGCTACCTGTGGACTCATATGAGGGATGCACATGCACAAGAAATGTTTACAGAATTTGGGAATAGACATAGACATTAGAGAAAAGTAGTTTATTGGATTTAGATGTTTTTTTAGCATTATTTTCTTTATGGCAAGCATGAAGTGTTAACTTATTAAAATGTGTTTGCCAACGTCTCTTTTGGATTTTGTTTTCTTGATGGTGTGAACTTATTAATATTTCATAATCTTTATTGGATTTTATTATATTATGTTGCCCTTGTGAATGAAATGCTTGTTATTACAACCTTTTGGTTTTTTGGTTTATAGAAATGGAAAATGAAGTTGGCATGAATAGTGGACAATCCATGAGTAACATTAGATCCGTCCGACGTAGTTGGAATGCATTTGAAGAAGAAACTTTACTCACCATATTAGAAGAGATGGTGGTGGCTGGAAACAAAGAAGAAAATGGAACATTCAAGACTGGAACTCATGAGGAAGTTTGCAAGAGAATGAAAAATAAAATTCCTGGAATAGCTATCAATGTTAAACAAATTGTTAACAAGATGTAAAGGTGGTCAACAAAGCTTAATGATGTTGTTGACATGATGAACACTAGTGGGTTTGGATGGGATGACACAAAAAAATGTGTTATTTGTGATAGCAGTCGAGTCTTATCTCAATATTTGTAGGTATTTATTTAACTTGTAGTTTGTGTAATGTGTTGATTTGTTATTAATATTTTCTTCATTTGATGAATTATTTTTTCCTTGTAGAAACATCCCAAAGTTGGCAACCATGTTAATAAAGAGTTTGAGAGGTTGCAAGGTATTTTTGGCAAAGATCGTGCAAATGGTCACGGGGCTGATGAAGGAGTGGAAAATGAAACAGTTGGGAATCATGTTGGTGACAATGATGCGTCTGTGAACGACCATGATAATTCACCTATTTCTATTGGAAATGTTTCCGCAGAACCATCTTCAAAACGACCTCGACTTGCTCAATTAGCCACTAAATTTGTGGAGATTTTTGATAGTAAAATGGAAGTTGTGACTACTGATTTTGCGAAAGTTGTAGCCAAACTTCCAGATCCTTCGAAGCCGGATCCTTCAAAATCTGACTTGGTTGAGGAAATTAAGAAACTTGGATTGACTGCTGAAGAGGAAATTGACTTGGTGATCAAATTTTCTCACAATCAACGGTATGAAAAGTTCTTTTGGGAGTTTGAAGGTTCCCAAAGAATGACTTTTGTGAGGAAGATTATGAGAGCATGATAAGAGATTAGAATTTGAAGATATTTGGACGTATTATTGAACAAGTCATATTTATATTTCATGTTTTAATTAAGATTTATTTTGAATCATATCAACATTAGACTTGGTTAATATCTTTATTTGGCCTATGTTTTGGATATTAATTTGATGCAATTTTTTATGATTTGATTTTGATTATTACAAATTTTCTTGATATACTATGTAGTTTTTATAATTTAAATTGTTTAAATAATTCTCATATTATTGAAATAATAAATAAAATATTTTTATATCTTCAAAGTTTTGTTTTGTATCTTATATAATGCAAAATCAAGCATTGCACATGAAATTCTGGTGGCAAGTGTCAGATGTGTAGCACGATGTGTACACTTTAGGAATCGTACGATGTGTAGCCTAATGTGTCAACATCGTGGACAACTGAACTTGATGAACAAGTAAACAATATAAAGTGCAGAAAACAAAAGAACACGTGAGTTTGTTAACCCAGTTCGGCACTTATAACAAGCCCTATTCTGGAGGATACCAATCCAGGGATGAATCCACTATGGTAGTATCAATTCAAAGCTAAACTCCCCCGTTTACAACTTCTCACTTAATCACTACCCGTGCTAATTCTACCTAGGAACTCCTAGATATGAGAACCTCTGCTCACTCCCCCTCAACCTTACCCAGTAAGGATTTAATAACAAACTCAGTTGGAGACACACTCCTAGACAAGCAAAGCACTCGTACCTAAAGGCTTAGAGTGTTGCACAATCTAACTCCTTGCTTCAAAGCTTTGGAGAAAGACAACTAGAGATTACAACTCTATAAACTCAGTCCTTACTTGTATCAAAACTATGATCCAAGTGAAGGCTCACAAAGAACAAAGAACAACTAAAGAACTAAAACCCTAAGACTCAATTTGTAGACTTAGCTTCTTGATTTCAGTTGATAAATAATTGGTCTTCAGTCTTCCTTTATATAGAACAAGCTTCATGGGCTTTGACGAGTTGGCCTTGATAAATTTTGCTTTGAGATTTATTTGATCATAATCTTTTAATTGTTTGTTTCAAATCTTTTTGATCAAAGTCGGCCAATAAAATAAAACAGAACCATGAAAGATTATCTTGTTCCTTGGCGCGAAAGCTGGCACGATTTAATTTGAAAAACAAATCTTTTTCAAAAGATCGCGTTTAAATAAATGAAAGCGCGTCCAGTAGGGCGTCCAGATGTGAACCCTGATGTGCCACACATCATGCTCCACATCATGGAATCAGGCTTATTTTACCAAATGAAGCCAACACCCTAAAAGGTCTCAACAATCTCCCCCTTTGGCAAATTTTGGGCTAAAATAATCTTTGAGTCACCCAACTAAACTTGGAGAGATGTGTAGGCACATCAGAGGCATGCAGCAGCGGATTAGAGCCTCGCAAATAAAGAGAGAAATAAACTCTCACAAGATAGGAAAGTAAATTTCCAAAGACTGAGAAAAGTAAATTCTCAGACACATACAAGCATGAGATTCCATGCACACATAAGGGAGGGTAGCAAACCCAGTAATAGTCTACTCCCCTTTGAACTAGAGCACTTTCCATGTACTCCCCCTAAATCTCATATTCCCTATAGGCTTCTTCAGAATGCATGGCCTAGAGAGATATAGAGAAGTTTTAAACTTGGCTTCTTAAGAATGCATGACCAAGTTAAAACTCACAGATGTGTCAAACATCACACAAAATAACTTCTACAGGCTTCTTAAGAATGCATCACCATGTAGAAATTAGATAACATCTTCAATTGGACTTCTTAAGAATGCATCACCCAGTTGAAAATGTACAGAAAAGGTCTTCAGAAGAACATGCTTTAGAAAACTAATTCTTCAAAAATTTGTTGATAAAATATTTGAAGAAAAATAAGCATGTATACCAGATGTGTAGTCAGATGTGCCACACATCAGAACTTCAGAAGTTGGAGAAGCTTCAGAAGCTGAGCAGAGCTTCAGAAGCTGAGCAGAGCTTCAGAAGTTATAGAGCTTCAGAAGCTGAGCAGAGCTTCAGAAGTTGTAGTGCTTCAGAAGCTGAGCAGAGCTTCAGAAGTTGTAGTGCTTCAGAAGCTGAGCAGAGCTTCAGAAGTTGTAGTGCTTCAGAAGCTGAGCAGAGCTTCAGAAGTTGTAGTGCTTCAGAAGCTGAGCAGAGCCTCAGAAGTTGCAGAGCTTCAGAAGTTGAGAAAGTTTCAGAAGTTCAGAAGTTCAGAAGTTGCCCCATGTGGATGAATAGAATCTTTTTCTTAATTCTCGTCTCAATTCTCTCGTTCTATTCTCTCTAATAACACATCACAATTTGCTGCAGTTAAGACTTCAAAGTTGTTTATTTTAATTTTTACTCCCCCTTTTTAGCCATAAATTATGACAAACATACTGAGAGTAAGTAACACACCATAGAATGCAGATAGCATGAGATGTAGAGATGATGTTAATAGTGCAGCAGGTACAGAACAGGCACGCAAAGGTGCATCAGAAATCCAGGGCATAGCCCACAAAATACCAGCAAAAACAAGGAAATACTGAGTACAGGGAAATATTAATGAATTACAATAATTCAAATATCCTGGCTCCCATCAGTTTCCTCAGCTTCAGAGTCATTGGGCTCCTCCTCCTCCAATTCCTCATCCTCAGCCATTGTTTGCTCATCCTCAAGCTCCAGTCCAGCAATGACTGCCTCCAGCTTGGCCTTCTTCTCATCCAGAGCCTTGCAAGTCTCCTTTAAAGCAGCAATCATGTCTGTCCTAGACATAGCATTGTTTGAGCTGGATGTGCCCACATCAGGAGTCACATCAGACTGCTTGAGACTAAAAGAAATAGCAGACTCTCTTCTGCAAGACAAATCATCCTTGCCCAGAACATCAGGTCTCTGGCTCAATATGATTCCACACAGTAGGGAAGGAAAGGCAATGGGTAGTTTGACAGCTAGGGTTTTGGCATGTTTGATAGTCTGATCAAAAATATAAGTACCAAAATCAAAGTTAATTTTGTTACCTACAGTATAGATGAACCTAGCCAAACCTGTAGCCACATCACAGTTGTGTGTGGTAGGCACCCAGTTAGCAGCAGCAATCCTGTTCAGGATGTTGTAGATTGGAGTGAGCTTGCTTGCTTGCAATTTTCCCTTCTTAGGCCAAGTCTTGACCTTTCCAGCTGTGATGGCCTTGATTATGTAGTTGTCATTTGCCTCCATCTCAGCAAAGGGCTCCTCACTTCTGCCCAGATACTTGTTGATAACAGTGGGAGAGAAGTGAATTTCTTTACCTCTCACAAAAACAGTTTGGTATTCCTTGTCCAAAGGATTGTCACAACCAGCAGGGATGTTTACCAAAAATTCTTTGACTACCTTCTCATAGCAGTCACCCAGTCCAGTAACAGTCTTCATCAAGCCAGCACGCTTGATCAACCTCATAACTTCCTTGCACTGCAAGGCTTCAGCACTGAGCTCCCTCTCCAGAGCTAACCTTCTATGAGCAATGTACTTCCATTTTCCAGCATGTGCAGGGTTGTGGAAGGAAATCAAATCAACTGGGATGTCAGGAATTCCCTGAGGAATTTTCTTCTTCCCATAGCTCTTCTTCACAGCAGACTCAATGTGAATCACATCAAGCTCCATATTGCGTTCCTCAGCAGATTCTTCCTCAGACTCACTGATGTGAGCTACATCCTGCTCCACATCGTACTCTGAGTCACTTGTAGGTGGCTCTTTTCTTTTCTGAGTCTTCTTCTTTGCAGGTGGAACCACAGCTTTACTAAATCCCTTCTTGGGACCATACATGACTTGCCTCTTAACAGGCTTCTTCTTCTCCTTAGTAGCAGCAGGAGAAATCTCAACAACAGCAGGACCTTTACCACTTCTAGTCCTTCTTGCAATACTCTCCTCAGTAAGCTTCTTCAAGGGGATGTCAGAATTGTAGCCTTCTACATCCACAACAACTTTGTCAGACTGGATATTATCTTCAGGTTCCTCAACCTCAGCAGGTTGATCTTCTTCAACAAATACCTGATCAGGAGAATCAGGAATGACAGCAGGTCTTTCAACAGCAGCAGTCTCTTCTTCAGCAGGAGACTCTTCTTCACCTTGTGGCAATGATGTGCCAACATCTGCCGCAACATTAGGTTCTTGCAGGGCCTGGAGCACAGAATCAATGATCTTCTGAGTCAAGGGGTGTCTTTGACCCTCAGAAATCTTCACAGCAGCCTTCTCAGGGTTAGGGTTTGAGGAACCTACACCCATAGATGCTTCAGCATTTGCATCACCAGATTTTGCAGGAAGAGGTTCAACATGCAGACTTTCCATGGTATGAACCCTCTTTGCTGAGCCAATCTTTGGCTTCTTGCTTTTCTTCTTCTTCTTTTTAGATTTTTCTGTGGAAGTAGAAGGAACAACATCTTCCCCTGCAGCAATGGGGGTTGATTCCCTTCTTGATCGTTTAGACTTCTTCTTCTTTGATCCAGATGGCTTGATCATTGAGACAGGAGTGGCATCGACGATCATGTCACCTTGAATATCTTCTTGATGTGGGGAAATAGGTTTTGGTGATGATGGAGGAGTGTTTGTTTTTGTGGAAGGAGATGTTTTGGTTGCAGTAGACATGATGATGATGATGATTTTGTATGAAGATTTCAAAGAAAATTGCAGAAAGATGAACAAAGGGTTTGAGAGAGATCAAGAAAATTTTTGGTCGTTTGAGTGGTTGAGAAACGAATGTGGTGATCAATGTGGTAGGCAATAAGAAAAATCTTGAGTAAACGGATTTCTTGGAGTTTTGAATGCGAAATAGCCGTTGGAAATATT
This sequence comes from Trifolium fragiferum, assembly GCA_954870985.1. Classification (NCBI taxonomy): domain Eukaryota; kingdom Viridiplantae; phylum Streptophyta; class Magnoliopsida; order Fabales; family Fabaceae; genus Trifolium; species Trifolium fragiferum. The sequence goes on from OX940789.1 coordinate 21,969,694, forward strand.
GCCTTTGGATTGCGTGCAACTATGGATGGAGGGAAAAAAACAGGTAACCGTTGCACGTCTAAATAGCAATTATGGCTATTGATCCTCAAAGAGGCAAATACCTAGTTTGCCCCTTAACACCTCAAACCTATTTGCATCTAAAGCCTTAGTGAAAATATCTGCCAGTTGATTTTCTGTGGCAACATGCTCTAGAGTCACAATATTGTCTTCAACAAGATCTCTAATGAAATGGTGACGTATATCAATGTGCTTTGTCCTACTATGTTGGATAGGATTTTTGGAAATATTTATAGCACTTAGATTGTCACAGTATAATGTGAGCACATCTTGCTGCACATTGTACTCACCCAACATCTGCTTCATCCAAAGTAGCTGAGAACAACTACTTCCTGCTGCAATATACTCAGCCTCAGCTGTAGAAAGAGAAACACAATTTTGTTTCTTGCTGAACCATGATATAAGGTTGCTTCCCAAAAAGAAACATCCACCAGAAGTGCTTTTCCTGTCATCAGCACTACCTGCCCAGTCAGCATCACAATAACCCAACAATCTTGTGTCTTCACCATGAGAGTAGAGAATTCCATAATCACTTGTACCACTGACATACTTAAGAATCCTTTTGACTTGATTCAGATGACTCATCTTGGGCTCAGCTTGGTACCTTGCACACACACCAACAGCAAAGCTAATATCAGGTCTACTTGCAGTGAGATAAAGTAGACTGCCAATCATGCTTCTGTATAGACTTTGATCAACACTGACACCATGCTCATCTTTAGAAAGTTTGAGATGGGTTGCTGCAGGAGTTCTTTTGTGATTTGCATTCTCCATTCCAAATTTCTTCACAATGTTCTTGGCATACTTGCTTTGGGAGATGAAAATTGTATCTTCCATCTGTTTGACTTGCAGACCAAGAAAGTAGGTAAGTTCACCTACAAGGCTCATCTCAAATTCAGACTGCATCTGATTCACAAACATCTTGACCATTGGATCAGACATTCCTCCAAACACAATGTCATCTACATAGATTTGTGCAATCATGAACTTGCCCTTTTCTTCTCTGACAAACAAGGTTTTGTCTGTTTCTCCTTTTTTATAACCTTGCTGCACAAGAAATTTGGTTAGCCTCTCATACCATGCCCTAGGAGCTTGCTTTAATCCATATAATGCCTTCTTCAATCTGTAGACATGATCTGGATAATTTGGATCAACAAATCCCTTGGGCTGTTCCACATAAACTTCCTCATTCAAGTAGCCATTGAGGAAAGCACTCTTCACATCCATCTGGAATAGCTTGAATTTCAAGATACATGCTACTCCCAGAAGTAACCTTATGGACTCAAGACGTGCCACAGGAGCAAATGTTTCATCAAAGTCTACTCCTTCAATCTGAGAGTAACCTTGAGCCACAAGCCTAGCCTTGTTTCTAGTCACAACACCACTTTCATCAGATTTATTCCTATAAACCCATTTAGTACCAATGATGTTGACTCCTTCAGGTCTAGGAACTAAATCCCACACTTCATTCCTCTTGAACTGGTTCAGCTCCTCTTGCATAGCTTCAATCCAAAACTCATCTGTCAAGGCTTCTTTCACATTCTTTGGTTCTACCTTTGACACAAAACAAGCATTGGATACAACCTCTCTTGACCTTGTCATAACCCCTGACTCAGGATTCCCTATTATGAGTTCTTTTGGATGATTCTTTTGAACTCTAACAGAGGGACCCTTGTTCACTGGAGTCACATCTTCTTGCTGATCAGTCTTCTCAGGAATCTCTATAACTTCAGAGTCTTCAGGCAGGGGGTGAGATGTGTCCACATCAGGATCAACATCAGGTTCATTATCTGAACAGTCATCTATGACAACATTGATGGATTCCATCATAGTTCTTGTTCTGTTGTTGAAGACTCTATAGGCTCTGCTGGTTATGGAATAGCCTAGAAAGATTCCTTCATCACTCTTGGGATCCATCTTCCTCCTTTGCTCTCTGTCAGCTAAGATATAGCACTTGCTACCAAAGACATGGAAGTGTTTGACAGTTGGTTTTCTTCCTTTCCATATCTCATACAGTGTGATTGAGGTACCTTTTCTCAGAGTTACCCTGTTGTGTATATAGCATGCAGTACTCATGGCCTCTGCCCAAAAGTAGTAAGGTAGCTTCTTGGCATGTAGCATAACTCTTGCAGCCTCTTGCAAGGTTCTGTTCTTCCTCTCAACTACACCATTTTGTTGGGGTGTGATTGGTGAGGAGAACTCATGCCCAATTCCTTCATCTCTTTGTAGTCTAAGACATAATTCTTTGAATGCATCAAAAGTGTCAGACTTCTCTCTGATGAAGCTAACCCAAGTGAACCTTGAGAAATCATCTACAACCACAAAAGCATATCTTTTGCCACCAATACTCTCTACCTGCATTGGTCCCATCAAGTCCATATGTAGCAGTTCAAGAACTCTGGATGTCACCTGATGTTGTAACATTGGGTGTGACATCTGAACCTGCTTTCCAACTTGACATTCACCACATATGTTGCCTTCAACAATCTTAAGCTTTGGTAGACCTCTAATAGCTTCCTTGGACACAATCTTCTTCATTCCCTTCAGATTCAAATGGCCAAGTCTTTGGTGCCAAAGCTTTACTTCTTCCTCCTGACTTATCAAACATGTAGTGGAGTGAGCTGTTTCATCAGGAATCCATAGATAGCAGTTGTCTCTTGACCTAGATCCTCTCATCAGCAATTCTCCTTTGTCAGAAGTAATAAGACATTCATTCTTTGTGAAGTTGACTTTGAGACCTTGATCACACAATTGGCTTATGCTGATAAGATTAGCCTTCAAGCCTTTAACAAGTAGCACATCCTCTAGGTTAGGTAAGCTTTTGCTGCTGAGTTTACCACTGCCCTTGATTTCACCTTTTGCTCCATCACCAAAGGTTACAAAGCTTGTTGTATGAGGCTTGATATTAGTGAGAAATTTCTCAACACCAGTCATATGCCTAGAACAACCACTATCAAAATACCAATCATTACTAGAAGATGCTCTAAGAGAAGTGTGAGCAATATGTGCAGTTTCAGAAACTTTAGGCTTCCACATCTTCTTAGGAGTGACCCTTGCTGTTTTGGCTTGCACCTGAGGCTTTTTCTTGGGATACCCATAGAGTTTGTAACAGAAGGGCTTGATGTGACCATTCTTCCCACAGTAGTGGCATCTCCAAGCATTAAACTTCTCTTTGCCAGCAGGTCTCTGATGTGGAGTGTGATGTGTCCACATTCTGCTAGGGTCAGGTTTCTTCTGAGCAGGAACAAACTTAGTATTTGTCTTCTTGCTGTGATGTTTGTTCTTAAATCCTACACCAGATGAGTCACCAGCATACTTTCCTACTTTCAAAATTTCATCAAGCATGTTGGTTCCAGGGTTGAGCATCTTTACAGACTTGGTCATATTTTTCAAGTTGGTTGACAGTAACTTGACTTCACTTTCAAGACTAGCAACTTGACTCTGTAGTTGACCCTTCTCTGTCTCCAGTTGACTGATGATTTCCTTCTGCTCTTCATTGACCTTGTACAGTTCCTCACTCTTGATAAATAGCTTTTTATGGACTGAGGCTAGTTCATCAAAGGTAAGTTCTTCATCATCAGATTCAACATCAGTATTATCCACCCTAGTTATGGCACTAACATGATTAGCAGCAACATTCTCTGAGTCAGTGTCAGAGTCTTCATCAGACCATGAAACAGTTAGGCCTTTCTTCTGCTTCTTCAGATATGTGCCACATTCTGATCTTATATGACCAAAGCCTTCACATTCATGACATTGAACACCCTTGTTCTGAGTTGACTTATCATCAGTTTTGGTTTTTGTTGAAGTGTTACCTAGTTTACTGATGTCAGTCTGGATGTTCCTCACATTCCTCCTTGGTCTTCTGTCCACCCTCCTTTGAAGCTTGTTGAATTGTCTTCCCAACATGGCTAAGTCATTTGAGAGGTCATCATCTGATTCAACAGCTTCTTCCTCTTCACCAGCACAAGATACAAAAGCTATGCCTTTTCCTTTCTTCTCAGTTTGCTCACCTAAGTTCATCTCAAAAGTTTGAAGAGAGCTCACAAGTTCTTCAAGTTTCATACTTGGGATATCTTGAGCTTCTTCAATGGCTGTGATTTTCATGTTAAATCTCTTAGGTAAGGACCTAAGCATCTTTCTCACCAGCTTTTCTTCAGACAATTTTTCACCTAGAGCCTCAAAGGAATTGTCTACCTCAAGCAAATTCATGTGAAATTCATGAATTGATTCTTCTTCTTTCATTCTGAGGTTTTCAAACTTAGTGTTGAGAAGTTGGATTCTTGAGCTTTTTACCTTGGCATTGCCTTCATGAGTGGTTCTGAGTACCTCCCAAGCATTCTTTGCAACAGTACACTGCTTGATCAATCTGAACATATTTTTGTCCACTCCATTGAATAAAGCATTCAAAGCTTTGGAGTTTCCAAGTGATGCAGTGTCTTCTGCAGCTGACCAATCTTCCTCTGGCTTGAGTACACCAGTGTCAACACCATTAGCATCCAAGATTTTGGGATGCTCCCAGCCTTTGAGCACAGCTTTCCAAGTTCTGCTGTCAAGTGACTTTAGGAAGGCAATCATCCTTGGCTTCCAGTAGTCATAGTTGGTTCCATCCAGGAGGGGTGGTTTGTTGACCGTTGTTCCATCCTTGTCCATGTTTCCAGAAAGTAACTTCCCTGGAGCTCACCCTCAAACAGGCAGGGTGCCTGCTCTGATGCCAATTGAAATTCTGGTGGCAAGTGTCAGATGTGTAGCACGATGTGTACACTTTAGGAATCGTACGATGTGTAGCCTAATGTGTCAACATCGTGGACAACTGAACTTGATGAACAAGTAAACAATATAAAGTGCAGAAAACAAAAGAACACGTGAGTTTGTTAACCCAGTTCGGCACTTATAACAAGCCCTATTCTGGAGGATACCAATCCAGGGATGAATCCACTATGGTAGTATCAATTCAAAGCTAAACTCCCCCGTTTACAACTTCTCACTTAATCACTACCCGTGCTAATTCTACCTAGGAACTCCTAGATATGAGAACCTCTGCTCACTCCCCCTCAACCTTACCCAGTAAGGATTTAATAACAAACTCAGTTGGAGACACACTCCTAGACAAGCAAAGCACTCGTACCTAAAGGCTTAGAGTGTTGCACAATCTAACTCCTTGCTTCAAAGCTTTGGAGAAAGACAACTAGAGATTACAACTCTATAAACTCAGTCCTTACTTGTATCAAAACTATGATCCAAGTGAAGGCTCACAAAGAACAAAGAACAACTAAAGAACTAAAACCCTAAGACTCAATTTGTAGACTTAGCTTCTTGATTTCAGTTGATAAATAATTGGTCTTCAGTCTTCCTTTATATAGAACAAGCTTCATGGGCTTTGACGAGTTGGCCTTGATAAATTTTGCTTTGAGATTTATTTGATCATAATCTTTTAATTGTTTGTTTCAAATCTTTTTGATCAAAGTCGGCCAATAAAATAAAACAGAACCATGAAAGATTATCTTGTTCCTTGGCGCGAAAGCTGGCACGATTTAATTTGAAAAACAAATCTTTTTCAAAAGATCGCGTTTAAATAAATGAAAGCGCGTCCAGTAGGGCGTCCAGATGTGAACCCTGATGTGCCACACATCATGCTCCACATCATGGAATCAGGCTTATTTTACCAAATGAAGCCAACACCCTAAAAGGTCTCAACAGCACATCACAAAGGGCATGCATTATGGTAAATTTTGCACTATTTTGTCCAGTACGTTAACATATCAAACAAGATACAGTACTAAAATGCTTGTCCTATGCACTGATCATCAAACGCAGTGAAGCACAAAAAGTTGTCATGTAACTCAGTCATTTGTCCAGTTCTGTTCTGTCCAGTAACCATCCTTTTGCAAATCAAACGCACCCTACGTGCGTTTTGGATATAATTTAACTTATATAGTATATTATTTTTTTTGCCTATAACCAATTTATTTCGTCATTATTTCAGGCATGGACAATTGTACATTTTCCAAGGCTTAGTGTGTGAGGTCTTTCAGAAAATTATGAGGAGCATATCAGTTGGGCCACAAGATTTAATCCAGGCCAAGGCCATAAGGATGGTGCTGCATATAGGCAAAGTTTGGATAACATCCAAGTTACCGACTGCGTGTTCAGTCCGTATGACAACCGTCGGCACTTGCGCCCATTGATAGATGCATGTTGGTTTTCATGATGGTAAATTGAGAGCCAAACATTTGCCTGAACGGGTGCTGAGATAGTTTAAATATGTACAAGGCATTCCAAGACACTCGAATACGTCTGCGACGCCGGGCATGAACTTGTATGAGATAGATCGAGTCTGGATGGAAGAGCTGGAATTGAGAATAATCGATGAAGAAATGAGGGGTCGTCCTGTGGTTAGCGCATGGGATCATGAACTGGGATATATGACATGGTTTTACAATGTGTCGCATCCAATTATGCGGCCCGTTGAAGCACCTGAATCACCACCGAGGCCACCTAACTTAGAGGTTGCGATAGCGACGGAGGAAGCAAGGCGTGATCCTAATACATTGGAGGTATGCCGAGATGTCAAGCGTAAGCTTGAGAGGACACTTGACGCCGGTGAGGCGGAGGAGGGATCTCCCATTTGGCATACAGTGCAGCGAGTCATTAGGATGCTGAACCCGTGTTTAACGTGTCGACGACTAAGGCAGGGGAGACGATATAATAGACCGGGCACTCGAAATTAATGTTGTTGTTTTAATTTTATGTATTTTGATTAAGACAATATGTTGTTTGTATTTTAACGTATCGAAGACTTTGCGTAGATGTTGTTGTTGCAATTTGCATAGACTTTATATTTGCATTTTGCGTATTGTGATGTATTTAACAATACATGTTTAATTTATCGTATTGTGTTTTATTAGAATTTGTGGTTTGATTGAGTTTGTTGATAAGACTGAAATGTGGTTGAATTTATCGTATGTTTTTTAACGACAAAAACAGGTTTTGACCTCGCCTATGAGGTGGTAATTCATAAACAGAACTAGAAGCAGTTTTGTATGCTGCTAAAGTGCGTTTTGGTTTCTACAAACCGAAACTACTTCGGTTTATACGAACCAAAATTACCCTATACGTACAGAATTATGGTTTATAGAAACCGAATTACTGGAAGGTATAAATTTAAAACGAAATATTGTATAACACGCATCTAATGACATACTCGAAACATAATCTTTAACTGAATCAACGTAAACAACGATTACAAACATTAGTCGTACTGCAAACAGAGTAAACAACTATTACAAACATCATTTTTTATGGAAAAAAACTAAACATCGATTACGAACATCATTATTAAAGGAAATAAACTGAACAACGATTATGAAAATGCAACGACGGGTTCAACGGATCCTTAATTGTTACCTTAGTTTCGATCTTCCGGTCCAACACAACATTCAAGGATGGTTTCAACGGATCTCTTCAGTGTCGCATCTAACTCGATATGACTCTTTCGCTGATACTGCTTGAAAATTGAAAACATGGTGTCAACGTCATCGTTGTTTTCAATCTTCATGTTGGTGAAACTTACTCGTCCGTCCGAATCAATTAAAGGTTTTCGATACGTGATAGTAGTGACAGTTCTGTTGTTGTTGTCATTGTTGACAATTTGATTCAGCTGATGTTTGAGACCATTGAATGTTTCATCATCGTTAATTCGAAACAAGTTTGGACTACCGTTGTTGAAGTAAACTGCTGAAAGGTGAGATCGCATTCGTTGAGTGCATGAAATATCCATTTTTTTTATATCTTTGTTTCTTGAGACAATGCCATATTTATAGAAGGTGGGTGTACATTAAAAACGGTGGTTGTGCGTTAATTGCGGTTGGTGTAAATTAAAAGCGGTTGTTGTAGATATTAATTGCGGTTGGTATAAATGTGTTAGGTGGAAACGTAAAAAAAAACGTAATATTTACAAAGAAACATACACACATAAAATCGTACTACTTTTATTATTTTGCAAACAGATTACAAGCGAACACAGGGAAATTAAAGTTCATAACAACGTAAGTTAAAATATGACAATTGCATAATATCATAAAAACAACAGAATTAAAAATACGACAATTTAAAATACTAGCTTACAACTTGTTTATCATTACTCAACTATCAAAGTAGCATACAAACGTGGATATTTCGGATCAATTAAGCAGACGCTGAACATAGACACCACATCGTTATCATCTTTCAACTCTTTCCACTCGTAAATACGTGTTGCGTCATCGTAATTCTGAATATCACATGGCAGACTCATGTAATGATCATAATGCCCAATTTTGTCAATTTTGATTTCTTTTGCGTATTTGGCATGATAAAGAAGTTGAATCTTATTTTTGAGAGCCCTAAGAGTTGTTAAAATATCCTTCAATTCAGCGGTAAATAATTCGTCGATACCGCGAAACTTGATAGTAAATGGGTAGGATTTGGCAAAACAATTTTGAGACATATTTGATAAAAATTGCTTACTTTAGGTTTCATTGTGAAACACTTATTTATAGTAGATTTGGAAGTAATCCTAACCATTCAAAGTGTCGGCAAAATCATAACCGTCGAAAGTGCGATACACTAATTTATATTCGACTTTGACAATCTGTCATAGTGTCGGTGCATTTTGAATCGTTCAAAGTGTCGGCAAAATCGTAACCGTTCAAAATGTCGGTGCGTTTTAAACCATGCAAAGTGTCGGTGTATTTTGAACCATTCAAAATGTCACTAGAATTTTGACAATACTGAACATCTTCCCCCCGCCCACCCCCCCCCCCCCCCCCCCAACAACCTCTTTTATACCCCCAACGTGAATTGAAGTTTCAATTTTTCATAAACTTTATTTCGGTTCGCAGAAACCGAAATGGCGCCTTCTTTTTTCCCCCTCATGATATCTTTTATCCCCCCCATGTAAAAAATTTTTAACATCGCACTTTTTTCGGTTCGCAAAAACCGAAGTGTATTTCGGTTTATAGAAACGATAAAACCTAAAGCTTTAACAGAGAGTATGGCCTGTAATTCAGAACCACTTCAAATCAATATTTGAGGTCTTAACCTGTTTTTTCCATACATAACCAAACAGTTTCATTCATTTGAGGTCTGATGCTAACATCTAATTATAACAACATTCAACATTACATCGTCATATTATAAATTACATCGAAACGCAATGCCATATTCATCAAAGTATTACATCAACATAACTACATAATGTGCATAACAAAAAAATAATGTGTATAACGCAACATACCAAAATAATGTGCCTAATACAAAAATAATGCGCCTAATACAAAATAATGCGCCTAGATTTCGATCGGGCCCTCTGAATTACTTCTGACACCATGGTGTAACACAAGTGACTCGCTTCTTTCAATCATCAACAATTGTTTGAATTGAATTTGTCTGTCCGCAAAAAGTGTCTCCCATTCAGCAGCTTCCGGTTTACATTGTTGCCTTCATCCAAGAGTTGTGGGGGGTAACGGAGATCCGTCCTTCAAAGTGACCAACATAAAGTGATTCGGTATTGCCCAATGCAAATAATCTTCGAACCAACATGTGATGGATGGCCACGCAATGGAAAACAAGTTTTAGATGTTCCACATCTATCAAGTTTTGACAATTGAACCACAACTTTTCCATAGCAACTAGCAACAACAAATCCCATGTCAGGGAAAGTAAACCACTTATCTTGTGGTAAAATAGCATGCCTAGACCTTCTCTTAGGCGACACGAGTGCATTTTCAATATATGCCATCCAATCCGGACCACCAAACAGACTCAAATACAACTCCCTATGCAAGCTAAGCTCCCTCATCATGTGAAGTCTTACTAGCTCAAAGTCCTCCTCAGTATTGTTTTGGAACAAAGATATCGCACAATACCTGCAATATCCGTCAGCATTTGTGTCTCTTATATCTTCAATGAAAGGATGCATAAACTTCGGCATATGCTCAAGAAGTGGATTTGGAGGAAGAGGTGCATATGAAATAGGAGTTGGAGTCAAATTAATTCCTTGTGACTCGCACGGATGTCCTTGTGAACTAGACACCTTTTTATTTGAAGATGACGACTTTGATTGAGAACACTGTGTATCGGCAACTTGTCTATCAACGTGTTCCCAACGAGAAATTTCCCAACTTGTCGATGCATTTGTCTTTGGTTGAGAACCACGAACGCCTTTCTTCTTTTTTGCACCTTTTGCTTTGGCAGGTTCAATAGGCGCTTTCAAGTTGGTTGTTTCCGGGAACGCAATTAGACGAAGTTGATTTCGAATTTTATTTTTTACGGTGACATCCGATCTTTTCAACCGTTCCTAAAAACAAAAAAGGAAAAAAAAAAGAATAATCAATACAACATATCCGGATTTGTAAATGAAAATTAACAATCATAAAATCGTAATAAAAATAACAATCGTTAAATAAAAATTAACATAACAAGGCAAATTTAATCATCGAAATTAATTTAACGTAATTTAAAATAAACTTAACGTAACAAGGCAAATTTAATCATCGAAATTAATTTAAATTCATAGACAAAGTAAGAAGATAAGCTTAAATATGTATACAAACCTGAATTGCGTGCCACTCTGACAAACACGCATAGTCATCAGCGACTTCGTCAGCTCGCACATCATCCTCAAAACAAAGTCTCTTCCAATGAATATAAATCTCATCGAGTCGTATCGGACGCTTGTGTTTAATATTCTTACCAATCAAACAAGCACAGGGCAAACCAAAAGTTTTTCTAATAACACATCCACACTTTTTGCTATCTATCCCGACTTCTTCGACTCTTTTTGCTTCGGTGTAAAACAAAAACGAGTAAAGATGATTCTCCTCGTATCTGTGTTCCGCAACAGACATACTTTGACTAAACTGTGTTTGGACCTCCGCAAATTGATTTATCAACATCTTATTTATCGCTTCCCAACCCTTCACCAAATCACCGTTACCATCCGTCAAGTAACCCTTCAAGACATCGTGCGCCGATTCAACTCTGTTGGTGGTATAATTTCCCATGTGCATAAACTGGTCTACCCAACAACGGACAACCTTCTCTTTGTCGGTGTCTAAAACAGTTTGCTCCACATATGCCACAAATTTTGGCCACTTCTCACATAGCATCCTAAACCCCATCACAGCATCTCCATAACACTCCACATTAGGCGAGTCCAACAAATCCTTAACGGCACGCATTATATTGTCCCACACATCGGACTGCCTCACCCCCTCTCCATTCTTCACTTTAACCAACTCCTTCATCCTACTAGAAACTTTTTTTTTCCATATGCCAACGACAAACCATAGCAGCGGAGGATGAAAAAACTTCAGGAACAGCATTCATTAATGCCACATCTCTGTCGGTAAGAATCACCTTAGGCAAAATGTCGTCACTTTTTAAAAGACTACGACATTGTTCTAGAACCCATCTGAAGTTGTCTTCTTTTTCATTACTAATCCACGCAAAACCAACATTGAAGGTCCTTTCCGTAGATGTGAAACCGACAATCTCAAACAACGGCATTTTATATTTGTTGGTTTTGTATGTCGAGTCCATTACTAACACAGTAGAAAATGAATTGAAGAGACTCACAGACCTAGGATGTGCAAAGAAAACATCCTGAACCACGGGTGATCCATCTACATCAACCGATCGAGACTTGAAATAATAGTTGTTTTCAGCAAGTTTTTTGAAGAGATGTTGCATTTCCGTCATTGACGCCCTCAATGCAACATTGAACCGATAACGAGCATTGTACACTTGCTTCTGATTTGTCTTGTTGCTTGGGTCTCTATCCTTCAAAGTTGAAAGAATGTTTCTATGCGCGATCAAATTCCATGTAATTTCATCCATAACTTCCTTCTCTTCCCGTTACAATCAACCCACAACCAAATGACCTTCTAAGCCTTTGTCCAACTCATGGTTATGCATGTCATTCACAACAGACAGATGCCATTTTTTATCGGCATGAAAATAACCTCGGAGTCGAAAGGGACATTGACATTTTCTCGTCCTAGTTTTATCCGTTTTTAACTTCTTTGCTTGCGACACATAAGTTCCTCCCCGTTCGCATTCCAACCTGAAATACTGCTTTCTTTTGCCACCACCATAATCAGACTTTCCAATGATGATCGCAAAATTTAACTTTGCGGCGACGCTTCGTGCCCATTCAATCACCTCATCACGGTCGGAAGTTGTTTTGTCCGTAACGAAATGTGTTGTTGTGTCAATCTCTATGACCGGAGGCTTCGAACTACTAGGATTCATCTCAACAATGCCTGGTGCTTCAATGCCTAGTACCACACACCGATGCGGTTCGCTTTCGTTCGACATAGTTACCTATTAAAAAAACGCAAAACAACATATAATCAGCCACGTTTAAATGTCTAAGTGTTTTCACATCTAATATACATAATTCAATTCTAATGTGTAAATACTATAACCTATAACATGTGATAATTCAATTATATAAGCCAGACCAAACATTAACAGAGAGCTGCGCAGGAAATTCAAATTTCTAGATTTTTTCGGTTCGCAGAAACCGAAGACCATTTCGGTTTGTATCAACCGAGCGATTCTGTGTCAGAATCCCTAGAAATTCTAGACCCCTATGACAGCAAAATAGAAGAAATTAAACCGATTAATACCTTAAGATTGAGCTTTGATACGTTTCCCAATCATTAGCTTACGTTGCAATGTTGATTTTGAGCTTCCAATCGAGTGAAACACATTTTTGAAACTTAGAACACTTTTGGTAGTGTATTGAGGAAGAATGAGAAATGAAGAGGTGATCCTGCATTTCAATTACATATAGGGATATTATGGTTTTTAGAAACCGACATAATTTTTAGAAACCGAGTGATTTCTAAAAACCGAAGTTTTACATTTTTTCGGTTCATAGAAACCGTTATAATTTACACTAAATTTTGCCATTTTTCAGGGTCAAAATGAGATTTTTGGGGGTATAAAAGAAAGGGGGGCCGGAAAACAAAATTTCAAAGTTTAGGCTGCCTGATGACTAATGCTTGGGCCGGCTTTGATCAATTGAGAAGAAACCAAGTCATCAAAGTGGAGTTACCCAATTGGTTAGTGAAAAGGAACATGTGTCTCTTGATTCAATAATTAAGGGAACATTGCTATAAGAAAATGAATATAGAGAATGATATGATGATTTGAGAGGCATGAAAGAAAATATGAAAGAATCTCTTTTCTCCCTTTGGAAGTCTGCTACAGCAATTTAATCTAATTCTCTAATTGCCTAGTTCATCTTCTATCTTCTATTTGTATTTTGAAATTTTGCAAATCAATGATTGTAGCTTTCAACTCATATTGAAATTCATATTATCCATAAAATCCCAAAATATTGTGATGCTCTTTTTTTGTATCATTACCGATACTTTAATATCGACCATCTAATGTTTAGGTGAAAAAAACCACGATAGAACGTTGAGAATATAAGATATGGCTCTGTCTATGGTGGGAGACCTTGATAGGTCTCTCACAGTGCACAATATTTTAGAGCCGTTAGATTACATGTTATACTATGAATCAACTATACTGGATTTTTTTCTTGTTGAATGAGGACACAACCATCGCTGCCTCTCAAATCTCTCTCTGTTTGCTCCCTCTTGTAATCTCATTTGTTTTACTCTCTACTTCTTCACAATATCGTCAATCTTTAAGGCTGAGTTTTGTAAAGATCAATTATTTCATTCACATTCTACTTCAATCTAAACATAACCCTCTCATCCAACTAATTGTATTCTCAACAAAATAATGCCCAGATTTTGTGTAATTTAGTAAATAATGGTATCTAAAATTTCATATCTGACTCTGCAAAAATAAATTTGGTAAAAATCGTAAATTCAAACTATTGAAAATCACAACAACCCATGAAAATTGCAACAAAAATAAAATCTTCCAACAATCATGGATCCCTCTCATAACATAGTCAGGAGCATTTATGTGAAGTATTAAAAAAAAACACAATTACACAATTCATAAAAATCACAAAATGATTAAGAATGCCAAATATGGGTGTTATGTATAAGTACTAGTATGAGACCCGTGCCAAGCACGGGGAAAATAATAATATATTTATAAGAGAAATAATTTAAATAAAACTTATGGTCGATATAATAACAAAAAAACGTGATTAGATTAATGGTCAATTTTAGAAAATCAAATAATTGATACAAATTATTTTTGTGATATATAAATTATTAAAGTCTAACTCAAAATATTAACATTACTATGGTGTTTTTATATGGGAAAAAATAGAGAATAAAAAATGTTTTATATTTTATTGACACCAATAAAAAAGATGTAGTAAATGGTGAATCTTATTCGAAGTAATAACGACAGATTTGTGCTACATGAACTCACATTTCGGGACACCTTCGTTTAATATCAATAAGTTTTTTTAAAATCACATTAGTGTTAGGGCACGGGCCAAGCACCGAAAATATCAAACCCTTGTAGGTCTACAGAATCAATTTGGGCAACTTAAAAAATTCAGAGGTCTACAGAATCAGAAAAAAATATAGGTCTCACATTGATATATTAATAAAAATACAGGCCCCATATAAATTACAAAAAAAGATTCATATAAGTTACAAAAAAAATGACTCTGATATTAGTATATGAATATAAATATAGTCCTTGTATAAATTACAAAAAATAACACAAACCTCATATAATTTATAAATAAAAAAATAACAAACCCTTGTATTGATATATTAATAGAAATACAGGCCCCATATAAATGATAAAATATAAATAGGCCCCTTTATTATACATGTGTATAAATATATGCCCCGTTTAAGTATATGTGTATTAATTAATATATAAGGAAAGGTCTTTTTTCCAAAATATTTAATAATATAAAAAAAAAATTAATGGCAAAGATAAAAATATCATATTTGATAAATGAATCTAGAGTAAAATTGGAGAATAAATTATCAATATACCATAATTATTTTATCAACACTAATTGATTGAATAGTTTATATATACATTGTCAACAAAATTGAATAGTTTATATAGGTTTAATCTAACATGCACAAGTGCACCATTTGGCTCATGATGCACAAGTTCATTAAACCATAATAACGATTACAAATTTTATAAAATTTATCGTTAAATTGTAAGTTTTTATCATATAGACCATCCACGTCAAAACTTAAAAAATTGAAAATCATATGATATGTCATTGAGACCCATCAAAATTAACGGTATTTAATAAATTTTACAAAATTTACTGTTGGATTGAAAGTTTGTATCATATGGATCATCCGTGTCAAAATAAATTAAAAATAATAATAATTTGATATGTTATTTAGACGGATCAATATTACCGGTATTTTTTATAGATAAAAGAGAAACAAATGGTGAACTATCCGTGTCAAATTAAAAAAAAATAAATTATAATTATTTGATATGTTATTTAGACGGATTAAGATTATCTGTATTTTTTTTAGATAAAAGAAAAACAAATGGTGAACTATCTGCAACACCCTATATATATATATATATATATATATATATATATATATATATATATATATATATATATATAGGAAAATTCTAACATGGACCACTTCTTCAAGTGGTCCATGGTGGATCATTCATGAAAAATCCTATAACGAATACGAATTTTACAAAATCCACCGTTGGATTGAAAGTTTATATCATATAGATCATCTATAAGTGCTTATATATGTTTGGTAACTACTTTTTTTTTTCACGAGATTATTATTTTTGGGAAAAGGCAACATGGGAATACATGTTTTTTTTTTGACAAAAACATTAGGATACATGTTAAAAATTAAAAAAAATAAAATAAATTTATTGTAATATGTGTATACAATTCACTTTTTCAACTTTTTACAAATTAATTGTGCAAATTTTAAGAGAATGTTTCCATTTTAAATTCTTAACATGTTAGCAATATTTTTATTTTTGAAATTATAAGTGATATTTGATATGATGTCAAAATATGATCTTGGAATAACGTTAATGATATTTGGAATCAAATTTTTTATGTCAAATGTTTTGTGTCTATTTTAAATGTATCTAAAATGTAAAAAGTTAGAAGTAAGAGAGAAATATAAATCTTTGTTCCGATGTTAAGAATCACGTGAGTTGGATTGTTTGGACGACGATGTTTTCTTCAAAGATATTTTTGTTTTTCCACATCTATAAGTGCCAACAAGCTACCATGAAAATAGTTTGCCAATTATTGTTATTCATTTTCGCGATATTATCAAAGATTTCGTCCCTGCAAGTTAAAGAAAATAAATTAGTAATCTGATTAGAAGCTACTAATCTGATCCAAATATGGGTAATCCCTTAGAACATGGATAATAGTTTCATCTTCATTCCCACATATGGGACAAGTGGGCAAAATTTCATTTCTCCATTTACTTCTCCGATAGTTTGTCAGAAGTCATTCATGAACTGCAATCCACATGAAATTTTGGATTCTATGGGGTCCCTTCCAACTTCATAAACTTTTCTAATCCCCCTCGATGGGGAGGTAATTTGTTCATTTGAAGGTTATACGCGCTTTGCACAGTAAATTGGTTGGTGTTGGTGCCTCTCCATCCTAAAATATCAGGACTGTATGCATCCTTTGGAGCTGGAATAACCATCAACTAATTCACGGTAGTATGAGAAAGATTAGTGGTAAGAAAGTTGATATCCTAATCTCCCGTCTCTGTTAGAGTATCCTTCAATGTAAGCATCATAACAATTGTCTGGCGGGTTGAAAAATTCATAAGAGTGTGACCATCTGACATCCAATTATCTAGTCAAAAGTTTATTTGTTGTCCATCTCCCACTTGCCAAACTAGGTGACTGCAGAACTGATCTGCGATACGCACCAAGGCTTTCTATAAGGGTGAATCATAAGGTTTTCTGATGATGGATGCTCGAAGGTCGGTGTTTCTACCATACTTGCTATATAGAACTTTACACCAAAGATCATCTGGATGGTTTATCATATTCCCTAAAAATTTCATAAGGAAAGCTTCATTCATCTAGCGAGGATTCCTAATTCCAAGCCCTCCATCAACTTTAGGTAAGCAACAAACCTCGCAACTAGTGTCTCCCCACAAGAAACCTCTTTGAACCTTTTCCATCTCGTCACAAAGAGTCTTTGGAAGTTTGGCATATTGCATGTGATAGTAAGGTATAGAGCTAACAACATATTTGGTGAGGGTAAGTCTACCCGCTAAGCTAAGACTCATTTGAAAGATGCAACCAGACTCATTTGAATGGATCTTTTCAGAAAAATGATATGATTTTTGTTGGTTGAAAACGACCTTTGGAAGGATGTGTCAAACTCAACTGTGATCAGGGATGGCAAAATATCCATACCCGCAGATAACTACGGATAAAATCCGCAATTGACACAGAGCAGATACTTTAATAGATATCCGCAGACAAAATAAGTAGATATTTCAATTATCCGCATTTAATGGATACGGATGCGGGTTAATTAGTACTATCCGTGCCCGCGGATGTACATACCCGCTAAATAATTAGTAAAACTACTTAAATATAAATTCCAATATTTTTCTTGTATAAAAAATAGTGCTTTTATGTTTTTTTTTTTTTTCATTTTTGAGGAATTTTTTTTTTCAATTTCTTACATATCCCTCCTTTTCTTTTTAATAAAATTCTTTTTTGCAATTAAAAAAAAAAGAGCATAATATATGAATATTATGTGTTAGTAATATTTTGTCTTTTAAAAAAACTAACTTTTCTTCTCCAATAATTAGGCTTTCCATGGATATCTGTTAATATCCGTGGATTACCCGCTTAACGGATATCCGCACGGATATGGAGAAGACAAGGATATAATATTTGTCCAACAGAATGGACACGGATATCACACTATCCGCGTCCATCGATATTCATTGACATCCCTGATGACTTCACGTCATTACTATGCTTTTACAACAAATTCAAGGCGAAGTAGTATATTTTTATTATGTCTTTCCGCAAGAAATAAAGAGAAGAAGAATCAGTACAAGATTGTTTGGACTACAAGAAACAAAAGGAAAAAAAGGAGAAAAATATTCAGAGTGGCGCAGCTGCGCAGGTACGTGGCGCACGACGCCCAGAGACGGTTAAAAACGGCTGCCAGTTCTGTCGATGGTGCGCGGCGCCGGTGCGAAACTTAATTCTATAAATTCGAATTTTCTCCTCATTCTAGGACAGTTCGTGACGGCAAGAAAAAAGGCAACTTTGAGAGAAGTCCAGAGATCAAGTGTTCCTTATTTTGTAATGAATTCTTTTACTCTATTTATCGTTATTACTTTGATTATGAGTAACTAAACTTCTAGATTGGATCCTAATTGCTATTGTTTTGAACCAGGTATTTCATATGATGTGTTAATCGAATTACGAAGTTAGTTTCAGTCAATTATCCTTTATTCTTAATGTTTTATACAACGTCGCGAATCGTATGATGATTATAATTATTTGTTTACTAAGACATTAGAAGCGAATCAATTAACCTAGGGATAATTGTTCAATTAACTTTCACTTTAGACATATTGGTTTGTTAATTGAGAATTCAAGGATTAAAGGGCAAAAATCTCAATTGATTATAGGTCATCATAAGACATTAGAGATTGACAATCAATTGAGAGGATTATGTACCAAGACATTGGACATAGTTATTTAATTTCATCGAATTGTGGAACTAAGTTTGTAATTTGTTAGCATGCATGGAATACCAAGACAATACTAGTTAGGTGAACCGAAAAGATCCAATCGTTCTGTCTTCTTGACTTAAAAACCCTAATAATTTGCCGTTATTTTCCAAGAAACCATAATTTCAAAAGAATTCCCTCCTTTTAATTTAATTGCAATTTCTACTCTCGTATGGTCCCGATTATTGTCGTTGATACACTACAATCTCTGTGGAACGATAATTTTGTACTTACTTTGACACTTCGTCAATCCCTAACTACGATGGCGCTCATAAAAGTTCAATTAATCTTTCAGGGTATAGTGGACTCCTACGAGACAGTAGTGGTATTTGCCTCAGTAGTTTTGCCCGTAAAATTGGATCTTGTGACGCACTCCATGCTGAGATGTGAGGTATGTACATCGAAATGGACTTAGCTCGAAGACAGGAAGTTACTCACCTGCAAGTAGACAATGATTCGAAGATGTTAGTCGACATGGTCACAGGAAAATGTAATATCAACGGAAATGTTCCTACTTTGATCAAGTGCATTCGTGATCTCCAAAATATGAACTGGCAAGTTGAAATTAACCATACTTGGCGCGAAGGAAATAGATCAGCCAATTAGTTAGCAAATTTTAGTTTAACATTGAACTCTTTTGATTTGTATGTTATAGAGACACCTCCTAAAGAATTTAGAAGTCTCCTCTTTAGTGATATTTTCAATGCTTGCATGTATAACACCCCAACTAAATTGTCTAGAATATTTAGTCGAAGCATACATAATTGGAATCCGAGTACATTAAATTACAAAAGAACTAACTGAATAATATTTTCTTCATTGAAGGCCTATTATTTTTTGGACATTGCTTAATCATATTAAAATATAAATTTTGTCAATATCTCAAGACATAAAAAGTTATGTTTTTAATATTACTTTAATTTTTTTAATTTTTTTTGGCATGTTTAACCAATACTCCGAAGACATTATTTAGCATGACCCATAAGAAAATAGTTCGATATTGTCCCAATTTATTTTTGTAAGTACTAAAAAATACTTTTATGTTTCTTAAAAATTAAAGAATCTCGCATTATTTATCAATGACTTAAACGGGTCTTCACCCATAATCCGAAAGATTCCAAGTTCAAGCTCCACTAGTATCTTTATAGAAAAGTAAATGTAACTATTTTTGTAAGCACTCTTTGAATCCTAAGATCTTCCCTGTCTTGAACTGGGGCACCATTCCCTCATCTTAAATTTTTTTTAAATCAATAAAACGGGTCTTCACTTTTATTTTATTGCATCAAAAAAATATTTTATGATGTATTAATATTATTCAGTCGATTTTTTTTTAATATAATATAGGTGATTGTCAACAAAAAGAATCATAGGTGGCTCTTAGGTGTGTTCAAATTTCATTTTTTTTCCGGCCAATAAATAATTAATTATGATTTATACACATCAAAGTACAATTGATGGAGTAAGTTAATTAATTATGATTTATACACATCAAAATACTAATGATGGAGTAAGTTACAACATTTATTTATATTTCTCTCTCTTTTTTTTATATAAAGGGGGTAAATTTCAAGAGAAAAAGAAAATTAAGAATCTAAACGATTATTTTGAGACATGTTGTAATATCCCGATTCTAATTTTCCTAATTAATTTTAATTATATAGCTTGTCTAATAAATTAGAATTAATTAGTGGTGACTAGTTAAATTAAGACTTGGAAATTAAGTGAATTATGTGTAAAAATTAGGAGTTCTAATTGAACTCAAACTACACACTAATACATTAATTCCACATTGAGATTAAATTAGCACAAGGAAATTCAATTTCCCTCCTTCTCATACCTCTCTCACGTGTCTCTCACTCTCTTATACCAACAATCCATAAAGCTCCCATTCATATTAGAATGTGCATGCAACCTTATGACTCACCTTCCACTCACCTTGACACCTCACAACACCAAGCCCTTAACCACTTAAAACACATGCAAGTGGGTCAATACATAGTTGGAAAACATCCTCACTTACACAAGCTTACCACTTCAGAAAATTTAGAAATTTCTAAGCTAACTCTCTTCTCCTCTCTTCAAATCACGACAACAACAACAACATAACTTCCATTCTCCCTTCTTTCACAATTAATGAAACCACATGCAACCACACATCAAAACAGAACACCCATTGTGTTCATCAGTAAATTAACCGCTAATTACAGTTGAATCCAACATCAACACAAGCTTCAATCTTAGAACAACAGCTAGGAGTTTCAAGTTCATCATTTTCAACAAATCCTCCAAATCTGTCCAGTGAGTTCGTGGGTAGCTGAGGAGCTCAGTAGCAGTTAGAAAGCTTAGGAACAAGATTAAAGCTTCAAATAACAGGTGGGTTCTTAGGCTAGGTAGTTTAGATTCCCCAAATTTAAACATGCATGCAAACTTAAGAAAAATTAGAAAATTTATGTGTGAGAAGAATTAACTCCCAAATTCTTATCCAAACTGTCGTACTTTATATCTATAATATTATTGCATAGGTTTAATTTGAGGATTGTAGGTGGTTTTCTTGAAAAATACGATTTTCTGCAAAACAGGGGCAGTTCTCGCCTGGCGAGCCTTCTAGCGAGTGATGATTTTCTGGGCAGCTGATGAGTGGCCCGGCGAGCAATGGCTAGCCCGGCGAGCACTTGCTGGCCCGGCGAGCTTACCCAGACCAGAATTTGATCACTTGCTTGGGCTTGTTGGATTGCTCATCGTGGCGGGTAAAGTCAGAATAACCTCAATTTCCTTATTTTCTCAAAACTCTACACTCGTTTTAGATCCTCGGATTAAATTGATATTTCTTGCAATAATAGAATTAATATAAAATATGTATAGTTTGTAATCACGAAGCTATCATAGGGTATAACTTAGGGAATTTAGAAATATTGTATGCTCCCCGGGTTTGGGAAATTATGGTAGTATGAACTAAATTAGAATCAGTCAATTATGTGCGACTTATGATGTTGCTTATGGACTTCATTTTCGAAGTTCCATAGAAATACTTTGTGAACTGCATGCCGGAACGCTTTCTGTTCGTCTGACAAGGCAGGCCTCTGAGATATGCTCACCTCAGAGTGTCCTTGCGGGTAAAATCAATAAGAGTTGTTATTTGTGATCCACCGTTATTTATTATGCTTTATGAGATTATATTATGAATAAGAATATGTTACGACTGATTAGGTGCCCCGGCGTAGTCGCCATTAGGAGGGTAGTAGGATCCACTGAGACTTAGTAGTCTCACCCCACTCCATTCAATTTTTTTAGGTAGACAGGTTATTTCGGAGTAGGGACCAGGATGGACCTGACGATTGGAACCGAGCTTGGATTGTCAGCTTAGAAGACTTAGTCTTCTTCCTTGTTTTATATAGCTTGTTATCCTGTTGTAGTTCTTTTCCGCTGTCTGTATCAAATATTCTTTTATTATCTTGAGGATAATATATTATTCAGTTAGTTCTTTTGTAATTTAATGTACTCGGATTCACAAAAAATAATTTCTTTATTTAACAAAAAAAAAATACAGAACTTAAAAAAAATATTCACGAAGATACAAGACAAAAGATCATTTAAACCCAAAAAATAATAGGTCTTCAATCAAAAAAATATTGAAAGACAAAACAAATAGGTCTTTCAAATAATAGGTCTTCAATCAAGAAAATTCACAAAAAATAATTTCTTTATTTAACAAAAAAAAAAATACAGAACTTAAAAAAAATATTCACGAAGATACAAGACAAAAGATCATTTAAACCCAAAAAATAATAGGTCTTCAATCAAAAAAATATTGAAAGACAAAACAAATAGGTCTTTCAAATAATAGGTCTTCAATCAAGAAAATTCACAAAAAATAATTTCTTTATTTAACAAAAAAAAAAATACAGAACTTAAAAAAAATATTCACGAAGATACAAGACAAAAGATCATTTAAACCCAAAAAATAATAGGCCTTCGATGAAGAAAATATTGAAAGACAAAACAGATGCAAACGCGCGTTCCAATAAAAGAGCGCAATAATTAACCTACGGAATCACTTCCAACGCCTTCCTCGTCTCATCTCATCCCGTTCCTCTCTGTCACTAACCAGCTAAGCTATAAATTTCAAATATTCTCAATCAAATCAATCCCATTTTTTCCCGTCATACAAAACACTCCAAAACCAAATTCAAATTCTTATCATTACAAATTTATGATCGAATTTCAAAATTAATTAATGGCGTCGAACAAGATCGAACGCGGTCACCAGCTATACCGTGACGGACTCTACAAAGAGGCGTTAGGGTTCTACACGGAAGCAATCGGTATGGCGAAGACGAATCCTCAGAAGATCGCTTTGCATAGTAATCGTGCTGCTTGTTTCCTTAAGCTTCATGATTTCAAGAAGGTTCTTTTTTTTTCATCATTCCGTCTTCATTATTCTTTTTAATTTTTAATTTTGGGGATGAATTGGTTTACTAGGTTGAATATATGACTTTATTTCTATAAAATGAAATTAGTGCGATAATTTTGAATTATATGATTTTATTTTTGTTGAACTATTTGATTAGTTCTGCATGTGCAATGTGCTTGTGTTGAAAGTATAGCTTGAACCAAGTGGTTAGACTAAGGTGGTTAATGAAGTTTAGTTAATGTCGAACCAACCGAAAGCACCTACTGAGGCTGGATACCGAGTTTTAGTGTATGTTTAGTAAGTCCAATAAGCCAGCTTATAGTTTATTAGACTAACTTATAAGCTTGTTTGAGAAAATAAAACGTGTTTGGTAACGAGCTTCTTTAATTAGTTTGTAGCGTTTTTTGAGATGCTATTAAAAGTAGGCCTTTAGTTTATAATTTATAGTTTTTTACATTTTATTTCATTTTATTACTATATGTACAATTAAACGGTTAATCCAGTGGTATTGACTTGGGACTTGGGAGTGTGCTCCTCCTTAAGGTCTTAGGTTCGATTCTCTTTGGTGCCAATTTAGGTGGACTAATTTAGCTTCTTATAAAAAAAGGCTAGTCCAACCAACCAAGTTTGTTATTTAACTATCCATAGTTAGCATTTACACAACTTACCCTTAGTCAACATGTAAAGTTTCAATGTATTGTTCCTGAGTGAGAAAAACATTGTTATTCATATTCTTTGAGGTGTGCTCAGCCTCACGAGTCACGACCACTGTTATTGAAAGCAAAATTGGCTGAATTGCCATGCTTGGTACCATTAAAAAGGTAACAATTTCATAATGTAGTGGAAAGCCATGAAGAAGGTAACAACTTTCAATTTTATGATTGGTTTTGTCACTGTGTGTGCATAACCTATTGTGAACTTGACCGCTGCCTCCTCCACCAAACCATGACCTCTAAAGCCATAACCCCCACATCTGTTGTCTTGGTTTGAAGATCGATTGATGTTGGTTGGTTGCAAGAGGGTTTAACGTTGGTGGCAGGAAGCAATTTAAAACCCTCTTACACATCAGCATCTGTTAGAGACCTAAGTATGAGGGTTAAGAGAAAAAGGGGCATTATTGTAATAAAGAATATAATGGCGTTTTATTAGTAATTAGTGAGTAAGATAAGGTGTTTAGTTGGCAAGTTTGTTATGCCTAGTAGTATAAGTAGTGAGGTGGGTGAATTGTAATGGAGATGGAAGATTATTGCTAGAACCATTATGGTTAGGCAAAGAAAGAGATTTCTTTGAAGGAGCTTTGCTATGTGGGCAATAGGATTTTATCCTTTTGCATTTTATCTTTCATTTTTAGAAATAATACACTATTTTCTATATTTGTGCATTTTAATCAATTTCTTCTATATTCTCTAAGTTACGAATTTTTCGGTTCGTAACAATGGTCCGACCTGCCGGATTGTCGACGGAGAGCCAGTGTGAGATGAAGGTGGAAGAGCCGTACAATTTCATGAATGAAGGGTTGCCAGAATTTGTGGGTGAAGACCCCATGGGGTGGATTGTTACAGCGGAAAGGTTCTTTGAAGAGCAGAAAATTTATCACTCCGACAAGGTGCAGTGGGCGTTCATGAGAATGGAAGGGATAGCTATGTTGTGGTTCCATTCATGGTGTCTAGAGGATTTAGATGCTGACTGGAAAACATTTTCCATAGCTTTAGTGAGAAGGTTTGGAAAGAGGAATTATGGTGTTGCTGTTGAAGAACAACTAATAGAGAAGTGCGAGAGCAACAAAGTAGATCCAAATGGAGATGTTAACGGGTCTGAGAGTCAAATTCTTGGCTCTGGTGCAACTCGCAAAAGAGAAACTTCAACGGAGAGTTTTGAGAAGTTGTTCGCAAATTCTTGGCCGGAACCGCTGTACTCGGACGCACTAACTAAGACCTTACCCGATCCGAAGCCACCTGATCCACTCTCAACAGAATCAGGTCCATCAGAATCGCGGGACTCCGATGAACTCGCGACTACAGTACCACAACGAGCACCGCGGCCTTCGCCGGAACCGCCGGACCTGAGCAAATCCGTGGACAAAGAGCGAGGTGGGGAGTTGCACGCCGAGGAGAGAAGGAACCTGCACACGAATCCGGGCGAATTGTTATCAAAGTCGTCGGAACCACCGTACGCCGGTGACGACCCCATTCACGAACGTGAAGTTGTTGCTGAAGATGGGAAGATTCTAGAGAAGGTAAGGGTAGAAAGGGAAATTGATGGTACAGTAAGGATAGAAAGGGTAATTGATGGGTTGGGTCTCATTCTTAACCTAGCAGATCAGGCCCAAAATAATTCTAATATGTGGGTTGAAGAATTTAAAATGTGGCTCGTAATAAAGAAATGGAAGCTGGCCCATTTAAATGATATATACACTCAGAAAATAAAAGTCACACAATGGTTAATTTTTGAATCCGACCCGATTCAGAATTTGGGTCAGATCCGACGAGGAGACTCCAACTCTACCATCTATGCTCCATCTCTATCATTTTCCTTGCATGCTAGTCCGATCAGCATGGCGAATCGGAGGCAAACCCATTTTCCGCGTATTCCGTCTTCTCATTTCTTTCTTTCTCCAATATGTACCACTAATAAGAGATTAAAGTCGTCGTTCAATTTAGAAGTAAAAGATAGTGGGGGTGCTCTTATAATTTGGGCTGCAAAAGAGAAGGAAGAGAGGTGTAGCTACTCTCTATTTGGGATTGAAGTTCTGACTACTAAAGGCTTTGTGGTGGGTGAAGGATTGTTACCAAGGTCAAACTTTATCAGTGGGTATGCACACCAAGAGAGGTACGTGACAGTTTTTGACTACTTCCTAAAAATGCAATATGATGATTCACATGTGTTGCTAAATGAAAATGTGACACCTGAATGTGTTGTGAGGAATTGTATTGATTGGGATGTTTTTATGCATACTGTTAATGATAAAGGATATGAACAAAATGGAGATATTGAGAAAAGAATACATGCTTCCAGAATGACTATAGAGTATGATGTGGTGGGACGTGGTCCTCTTTTTGCATGCAATGTGAAAATTTATATTAGATGGGGAAATTCAATGCTTGATTTTGACTGGCCTGTGGTTATGATGTTAAGTTGTGTAATTGGTTTGGTTTGTTGTGACATTAAAAATGTTGAGAGGGAGGCAAGTCCAACAACTGATGCACTTTTATGCTTGCCTTCATGTATTCAAACCAATGCAGCAAAGGTTTTAACATTTCTTGGCTTTCACTTTGATAACTGTTATTTGGTCTTTGAAGGGGAATATAATCTTCTTTTCAACACTAAGACGTCAACAAAGCTACTTTATGCGACAACAACAAGCTTGATAAATGATTTGGAGGTTTCCTTCTCTGATTCATCTAAAATTATGTTAAGTTGCAGTAACATGATTGCCATACTCACTAGTCAGAAGAGAAAAAAGGAAGTGGAAGCACTAATATTTGCTCTTCAGTTTGAGAATTTTGCTGTGGAGGATATAGCAAATTGTTATGTGGTTGTCAAG
Source organism: Trifolium fragiferum (assembly GCA_954870985.1). Lineage (NCBI taxonomy): Eukaryota > Viridiplantae > Streptophyta > Magnoliopsida > Fabales > Fabaceae > Trifolium > Trifolium fragiferum. Next base: position 21,996,455 of record OX940789.1, read on the forward strand.
TTTTGGAAAAATGGAGAGGAATCAGTATTTGATGTTTTAAATGAGTTTTCTCTCATTTCAATATTCAATATATTAGAGATATTGAATGCTGTTTTTGTGACTGCTTGGATTGAGATGAATCTGAAATGTGAGCATGCTTTATGGATACACAAGATCTTGGTTTCATTGATGAAAGAATCACATGATCTTCACTTTAGTAAGGATCTGATAGCAGTGGACGGAAGGCATGAAGACTCTGAGTTTGGTTTTGAAATGATGGCCGGCCATTCAACAGTTTTGATCGTATGGGACCCAGGGAAGCTCAGGATTTCAACGGTACTAATCGCTTATGAATGTGGCTGGGAAGGTCTTCCATCATTATACAGTATGCTGAATTTGGTATATGATAGAGGGAAGCTTGGTGAAATTCTATGTGAAGCTAAAAACCACAAGTTTGAGGTTACCACACAATCATGGCAAATTTTCATGCAGTGGTTATATTTTGGATTTATGAGTCAAGCCCAAATCTTCATACAGCTACTGAAGTCTGTTAATGAAGTCAAGTGGAGAATGGCCCTCATTTTTTCATGGATTGCACAATTTGTATTTGATAGAGGCAAAGTTTTAATGGAAGCAAGTTTCAACCTTGAGGACAAGGTTGTTTTTGAAGGGGTGGGTATTGTTAGAGACCTAAGTATGAGGGTTAAGAGAAAAAGGGGCATTATTGTAATAAAGAATATAATGGCGTTTTATTAGTAATTAGTGAGTAAGATAAGGTGTTTAGTTGGCAAGTTTGTTATGCCTAATAGTATAAGTAGTGAGGTGGGTGAATTGTAATGGAGATGGAAGATTATTGCTAGAACCATTATGGTTAGGCAAAGAAAGAGATTTCTTTGAAGGAGCTTTGCTATGTGGGCAATAGGATTTTATCCTTTTGCATTTTATCTTTCATTTTTAGAAATAATACACTATTTTCCATATTTGTGCATTTTAATCAATTTCTTCTATATTCTCTAAGTTACGAATTTTTCGGTTCGTAACAGCATCCAAAGAGGCATTAAGTTTCCATTCTTGTTGAGTAACAAGATTGAAATTTAGAATCTTGGATCCGATTGATGCACATACTCATATCTAAGAACAAAATGTCTTTTGTGAATGGCACCTTCACTATCCCTAGTAACAATCATCCTGTCAAACTGCACATGTGGTAATATCTGCATCTGATTTCTGATCCTGGTCATCATAGTAAAATATGAAATATTTTTTTGATCTCATACTTTGAAATGATGCCCTTTCTTGTCAGTTTCTCTTCCTAGTTGTAAGCTTTTGATGAAAGATTTGCAGTCTAATAGTTGTTTTTTTTTGGATTCAATAAATGATGGTTGGTTACTATCATTTCAGGCAGCAGAAGAATGTACCTCGGTGCTTGAGCTTGATAGCAATCACAGCGGAGCATTGATGTTGAGGGCTCAAACACTGGTGACTTTGAAGGAGTATCATTCAGCACTTTTCGATGTCAACCGACTCTTGGAGTTGAATCCATCATCTGAGGTCTATCAAAATCTTCATGCTCGCTTGAAGACACAGTTGGTAGGTTGTTGTTCCTTTTTTTTTTTTTTTTTCATTTCAGACACATGCGTTGTACCTGGTAACTAGGTTTGAAGGTTCTGAGTGGTTAATGAGTAGTTTTGTAGGTTTTTCCTTTAATTTCCCATGCCCTTTCTCATTTTGCTAATAGTAGGGACACTCATTAAGTACATGTTAAAATAAATAGTTAAACCTAAAAGACAAACCAACACTGTGTTAGTTAAAAAGAGCTGAATTCAACGCGCGCACGTGTGTTTAGAAAGACATAGGAGGAGAAATGATGTGAGAAAAATAGAAGTGGGAGAATAAAGAGGGTAGAGAAAAGTGGATGCACTAATCTTTTAAATTTGGCCTAGAATTTCAATCTTGTAATTAACATACTTTGTCAGCTGGTACTAAGAAATGGTACTTTTTTCCTTGATCAAGGAAAGTCACTTGCTCCAATACCAGAGTCAGAAGAGGAGTTTGAGGAACAGGAAGATGAGAAGGCTGAGGTGATGCAAAAAAGAGAAGAAAAGAAGCAAGAAATTCGACAGGTACATGTGGCAGCTTCTACTTTTAGGACAGTTCAAAAGGGTGAGCTTGGTAAAGGTGTTATTAGCATTGAATGTGCTTCTAAAGAAACAGACCCCAAATTTTCATCCAGACAGGGAAGAGACCAAAACTATGAGCCTAAAAAGTCGACAACACAGCATGTAGTTTCTAAAGCACAAAACAAGGAGTCAGCCGAGCAACAATCCAAAGGATGGCAAACAATTCCAAAACCAAAAGGGCATTCAGCCCTGGACTATGCACGGTGGGACAGTGTTGACGATGATTCTAGTGAAGATGATGAAGATGAAGACGATGAATCTTTGCCCCAGTACCGTTTTCGTGTGAAAACAGTTGGTGTACGTCCTGTGAAATGAGAAGATTCTAATTTGGGGTACCTACAAATGGCTGTTTCAGATCCATATTGAACATAAACAATGACCTTTGATGGGCAAAAATGGACTGGTTGAAATAGCTCAATCATGTTACCAACTTGAAGATATACCAATCCTAGGGAAGTACTTCTACCTGATATTTGGCTGTCAATGTGGATTCCTCTGAAGCTGCCAATTGCCAACGCTCTGCTGTTTAGTTATTTTGCATCTTTTGTGAATATTTTTAAGTTTAAGGATTCATTTAATATTTTCCATATTGGAACAAAAGTACAGGGAGAGTTTCTGAAATGCATACTGTGGCTCGTATAGGGGTGATCGTGATCAATACCACTTCATCAAGGGCAAGCTGATTATTTTTCTTGGTAATTAATGTTTACTACAAAACTATAAATAGTACGTGTTTTTCTTGATTCTTATTTATTGTAAAAATAAAATAATAAGAATGTAGCTGCTCGAAAGTTTTATAAATAATTTGAAAACTTAACATATGAATATGATTATTGATAATTTTTGTTAGATTAAATATTTTGAGATGTTGTCTTTGGCCTCAAATTTGATCAACATCATGTGCTTTTGAATCTATTGCATACATATTTTCTCTTTAAATTTATTTTTCTTAGTAGTGTAAGTAATTTGTAGCACGGATATCCTGCATTTAATTTTTCATATTTAAAAATAATTCATGTTTTAGATATATGATCTCTGGAAGGACAAGAGCTATTCTGTCAGCTATGATTTTAAATTTGAAATTGGCCATTGCTATTGGCCCAAACTGGCCAATTGTATCTGCATCATTAACCTTAGGAATTAGTATCACAGTATTTGATTTAAAGCCAAGCATGATCCAATTTGTGTTGAAAAATTCAATCACAGCATTACAAACATCTATGTTGATAGTATCCCAATATTTTGGGAAGAAAAAAGCACCACATCCATCAGGGCCCTTGTTTATAGAAAACACAACATTCTTAATTTCATTTGCAGTAGGCTTCATGGTTAGGAGCTTGTTGATATCATCAGTTACAAGTTTAGGAATCACATCTTCAACTAAACCATTGTCTTGCACATTGTTACTACCAATAAAGAGAGTTTGAAAGTGATTCACATGGTTGGAGATTTGATCTGGGTAGGTGATAGAAATGGTGAGGTGTACGTTAGGAGGGGCAGAGAGGTGCAGCAGGGGAACATGATCACTAGTGTGGTAACTAATTTGATGAGGTGGCAAAGGTGTTGTTTGTTGTAAGGAGAGAGAATATAGATATGATAGTATATATAGTAGAGGCATTTGTTAGTAGGTTTTTAGATTGGAATTTGGTTGCTACTCTTGGGAGAGTTTAGGCCTCTCTAAGTGCCTATTACCTTTACATTTTCTGCATTCTATATGTAATTTCTACCATTGTTATTTTGTTCTCTATTTTCTGTCTTATCAATGTTTCGTCGTAATCGAGATTGGATCCTATCAATTGGTATCCAGAACCGGAGAAGAGGATGGATGCGGAATTGGATTCAGTAGAACAAAGATTGGGGAAAATCGCAACAGGGTTGGAACAAACAAGTCAATTGGTGTTGGAACAACAAAAACAACCACCAGTCACGCTGGAGCAGATTCGCGAGATCTTTCAAGAGGAACAGGCTCGTCGCAACCGTCGTCGTCGAAAGCGACCACTGGGAAGAGTGTACCACCACAACGAAGAGGGGGAATGGAGCGATAATGTCACATGGTCGTGGGACTCACGATCTCAACCACCGCAAACTGATGGTGGTAACGGTAAGAGTTTCTACGATGTCAAAGAAGGAACTCCTCAACAATTCAGAGTTTCAGCCGGAACCATCGAACACCGATCTACTAGTGTCACAGTTTGATGGAGATGATTATGTGAGCGTAATAAAAATGAAGGAGGAACAGGGACCAACGGTAGAGGAGAAAGAAAGCAATAACACAATCATGTGTGAAGAAATTGATTCCAGGTCCTTGAAGATTCCGACAAATCTCATGTTGTCATCGGAATGGATAGAGAGGAAAACCAGATTTGCAAAGACTGAGATGCAGAATAGGGGGAGTAGTATCACAGAATCATCCGAAATCGTCGGCGCTCACACAACCATTAGAGCCAGAACCGTCGGATTCCAACCATTCAGTGGTTGTCCTTCCACAGCGAGTTCCGCTACCTAAACCACCCAATCCGGAAGATGATGTTGAGGGGAATGGGTCGTTAGCCGAGATACCACCGCCGTTAGCATCACAGGCCATTGATTCGACGTCGAAGTAAATGCCGATTACTAGTACGAAAGTGATGGAGAAAAAAGAAAGAAGGGTAGTATGGGTATCTTACATGCTGGGTCCAACACTTGACTCGGTTGATTTGACTGGGAGTAAAAAAGAAGTTCAAAGGGCAAAAGTGTCAATCGGTAAGGTTGGTATCTCTTTTAACATAATGGGTGAAATCCAAGTTAATTTTTGTTTGATTTTGAAGGAATTAGCAATGTGGGCTGGAGCAAAAATAATAGATTTGGCCCAATTTAAAATTAACAATACGTGGGTTCAGAAAAAAGGGAATTCACATATCCCAGTTCAATGTATAGAGGGAAAGTTATTTTACCTCCCTTGTGGTCTTGATTCACTACTAATAGTGATTAGAGATGTCAAAGTGTTAGATACTTTATGGATGCCTGCATATGCCATTGCCACGTGGCAACATAAAGATGTCAAGGTATTAGAAGTGCTTGCAATTATTAATATCTATTTCGTGTGTGTTAATTGGGCTTTTGTGTTTGAGATTTTCAATGAAAGGCAAATATGGAACTTGAAAGCTTGGCTCTCTGTAATTCTCAATTTGAAGGCACAAGTTGAGAAAATTGATGTGTGGCCATGGTTGAAATTTGAAGATGGGATGCCAAAATCCTCAATTTGGAATTCATGGACTAATGACTTTACACGGTATGGGATACATGGTAAGTTTTTCAAATACTTTAATGGCACAAAGTTGCTACGACAACTGCGCTTGAAGGATTTTATTAGCTTACTCTCAGGGTGCATTAATCAACATGTCTTTCAAAATGTGAAAAACATGCATTCCTATGTTTTTACTTGTGATTGTCGAACTGAGTTAACTTGTGTTGCTCACTGGATAATGGTTCCACATCCATTACATTGGAGATACATTGATGCCAAGAATGGCGAGACTTTTTCAATTATTGTGGCTTCTCGAGTTACAATTGAAGCATCAATTAGGACATTCACAGCAGCCAAAAAATGTAACAATGGGATGTCAATGTTCATTGTCAGTTTTTCTATCACCATCAAACAACCATCTATGTCTTCAATTGAGGTTTTACTTACTCAAAACCACTTCCTTATGAAAGATAATATGGTCAAGCTGCAACAGTTGTGCTGTAGTGCATTTAAATTGAATATAGATAAGAATTCTAAACTCTGTGGGTATGCAACAAAAGGAAAATTGAACTTGGTCAATACTATTGTTGATCCACTTTTACAAATTTTTGAGACAGGAAAGGATTATGTCGTCTTTCAAACTCTGGCTATTACAGTATTTTCTGATTTTCTTGTGTGGTATGAATTGTTAGAAAGGAGTATAGAACATGCCAATGATGTGCACAAAGTTCACTTCAGATTTTCTAATTTGGGTGACAAATATCTAGCAACATGCATAATGTGTATTTGGAATCTCACTGGCTGTTGCTTAGAGGGGTTGTTTCATTTAGCCAATGTGAAAATGGTGGTATTAAATTCATCCGTGAGGATAATACCATGGGACCCATGAAAATACAATGTTTGTATGGCTAAAGTTGCTTGTGAATGCTATTGGAGAAATTCTCTTTCAATCTTCAGTTTGCTTAATTGGATCTATGGCAGAAGGAATCATTTCCATCCTTAAGAATGGTCATAATGTCATAATCCATTTGATTTAAGAATGATCTTAGTTACCATATGAGAATAGTATCATAGTACCATTATTAATTGATATTGTAGTATCAATAGGTGGTATCGTAGTGCCACTAATTCATAGATTGATATCGATATCAATTCGAGTGGTATCGTAGTATCATTCAAAAAAGTGTAATTTTTGACCGATTTCTACAAGTGCAGTAGCAATTCAGTATACAATTGTAACTGAACTATTTTATCCTGGAGACGGCGTGGTTGATAGTCTACTTGAATAATTTTGGGCAGTGTCACAAAACGTCTTAAAGAAAGCGTATTCTCCCGCAACTCAACCCAATAATTTCTTCAGTTGATTATCTTCGAAAACTATTTTTAAATATCAATAATAAGACTTCATTTCATACTATATTTACCTTTGAATTGTTTCTGTATAGCTGCGCTAATAAAAGAAAAAAAAAAAAAGTAAGAATAAACTAACAAAATACTATACTCTTTACTACTATTTTTTTTAAAACCAAATGTCGGTTTCTAAAGATGTTTGTAATTTACTGATTCATTAAGAATCATTGACAACAAATTTTGTGTGCCATCTACCATTTTTCAAAAATATATTCTATCAAATTTCGGAATACAAAATACACAAAATGCCATGACAATATATTCCTATTATGGATCATCAATTTGGCTCTGTCGACCCTAGTTTTTTGAAAAAAATTTCTTTTGTTTCCAGGATCTCCTTGTTCATCATAAAAGGGTGATTTTAGGTCATTTTTGGCCTAAAATCACTCATTCTACACTTTTTTGTTCTCTTCTTTTAGGAAAATGCTGAAAGGTACGAGAATTGTTGTCATGAAAATCCTGCGAGTGACTTGGCATTTTGATGGGGCAACTCTCTTAAATTCATCTTTAGACAAAAATACCCAAATTAACCCTAAATTGTCTGATGAAAATACTCCTCAGCATCCCTTCGCCCTCCTTCCTTATGTTAGAAGTAATTTATATTTAAGGGTATTTCAGTATTTTCTATGTTAAGTCTTTTCATTTTTAGGGCCTATGTGGCAAACTTTACTCTTTGTATAAATAGCTACTCTTTTATCAATGCAATTAATTCTCCCTTTCATATTTTGTGGCTGCTGTCTTTATTCTCTCCTTTGTACTGTTTCATTGGTTCATCACCTTGTACACCAACAAATTGGTATCTAGAGCTCCGGTTCGAATCCACGGGAAACACGAGTGAAACGTGAGTTGTGTGTGTTTGATTTTTGGTTCTTGATTTGTGTTGAATCTTGAACAAAAATCTGAACAAAATCACTTTTTCTGATTTTGTGGGATTGGGAAACACGAGTGTTAGTGAGATTTGAGTGTACTGTACAAGGTTTAAGATGAACGGAAACGGTGGCATGAGTACCAAGCTTCCAGTGTTTGATGGCAAAAACTGGAATCGTTGGATGAAACAAATGCTTGTATTGTTCGGTGCTCAAGGTGTGCTTGAGCTTGTCACTGAAGGATACGTTCCTGTTGCAGCAGATGCAACAGAGGAGCAGAAAGAGGCGCAGAAAGCTACAAAAAAGAAGGATCAGAAGGCGTTGTTCTACATTCATCAGTGTGTGAATGAGAGTGTGTTTGAGAAGATTGCTGATTCAGTGACGGCGAAGGAGGCTTGGGATCTTCTGACAAGGTGTTACGGTGGTGACGCGTCAGTAAAGAAGGTAAAGCTTCAAACCCTCAGAAAACAGTATGAGAATCTCAACATGAAGAACAATGAGAAGGTTTGTGAGTACATCTCCAGACTCATTCTGATTACTAATGAGATGAAAGCTTGTGGAGAAACTCTTTCAGAACAAGTAATCATTGAGAAGATATTGAGATCTCTTACCCCTCAGTTTGATTACATTGTTGTATCTATTGAACATTCCAAAGATTTGGAAACCATGAGAATAGAAGAGTTACAGAGCAGTCTAGAAGCACAAGAGTTGCGTCTAACTGAGAGAAACTCTGAAAGAGAAGTAGAGCAGCAGGCTCTGAAAGCAGCTTCTGAGAAGAAGGTTCAGAAGAAGCCTTGGTCAGAAGCCAAGAATAGATCTGAAGGAGCTCAGAATTCAAAAACCTCAACTTCTGGAAAGCAGAAGTATGCTCAGAAGGGAAAAGACAAGACAAAAGTACGGTGTTACTCTTGTCAGAAGTTTGGCCATTTTGCATCTGAGTGCAAGTCAAACAAAGAAAGAAGGTCAGAAGAAGCAAATATAGCCAGAAGTTCTGATGATTCTGATAGTGAATTTGTTTTACTAATGGCTTCTGAATCTGAGGATGCGAATTCAGAGTGGTGGTATATGGATACAGGGTGTTCAAACCATCTTACTGGAAACAAGAAGTGGTTGGTTGATTTTGACTCTAGAAAGAGTACAAAGATCAGATGTGCTGATGATAAATACCTGAACGCTAAAGGTATGGGAAATGTCAAAGTCATTCTGAACAATGGGAAAGCAGCATTGATTCAGAACGTGTGGTATGTACCAGGCATGAAAAGCAATCTGATGAGTGTGGGTCAATTGATTGAGAAAGGTTTTTCAGTTACTATTGAAGACAATCTTCTGAAGCTGTATGATGGTAATCAGAAGTTGATTATGGAGTCAGAACAGGGAAGGAACAGAACATTCAAGGTGAATGTTAGAACTGCAGATTCTGAATGTCTTAGTGCAACAAGTGTTGAGAAGGATAGTGAGCTGTGGCACAGAAGATTTGGTCATCTGAATTTCAGAAGCTTGGGGCATCTGAAGTCAAAGAATCTGGTACATGGAATTCCTATAATCAAGAAGCCTGAAAAATCATGCAAGGTGTGCATGAAAGGGAAGCAACCAAGACTGCCGTTTGCATCAGAAGTAGCTCCAAGAGCAAAACATGCCTTGGGAGTAGTACATTCTGATGTGTGTGGACCATTTCCAGTACCTTCACTTGGAGGAAACAAGTATTTTGTATCTTTTGTTGATGAATTCACAAGGATGACATGGGTAACACTCATCAAGTTCAAGCATGAAGTGTTTGCTGCGTTTCAGAAGTTCAAGGTGAAGGCTGAGAAACAGAGTGGTCAGAAGCTGAAGATTCTCAGAACTGATGGTGGTGGTGAGTTTAATTCTAATGAGTTTAAAACTTTCTGTGAGGAGAATGGAATTGAGCATGAGGTTACAGCTCCTTATACTCCTCAACACAATGGTCTTGCTGAGAGAAGAAATCGTACTTTGCTTGATATGGTGAGAAGCATGCTGAAAGAGAAGAAGCTTCCTCATCACTTATGGGGAGAAGCTGTTGCCACTGCAACATATGTGCTCAACAGATGTCCAACGAAGAAGCTGAAGGAAATAGTTCCTATTCAGAAGTGGACTGGAGAGAAGCAAAGTGTTAGTCATCTGAAGGTGTTTGGATCTGTATGCTATAAACATGTTCCAGAAGCCAGAAGACAGAAGCTGGATGATAGAAGCAAAGTAATGTTACTGGTGGGGTACCACAGTACAGGTGCGTACAAGCTTTATTGTCCAGAGACTAATAAAATTGAATTCAGCAGAGATGTCATTGTGAAGGAATCTGAAACTTGGGATTGGAACAAGTCTCAATCAAATTCTGATGTGAGAATTTCTGAGGATGGCTCTGAAGGTGAGTCAGAATCTGAAGGCTCTGAAGATGATTCAGAAGATGGAGATGACTCTGATGGTGATTCTGAGTCTGATGGTGATTCTGAATCTGACTCTGAAGGCAACTCTGAAGCTCAGAATTCTGAAGGTAATTCTGAAGCTCAGAATTCTGAAGGCAATTCTGAAGCTCAGAATTCTGAAGGCAACTCTGAAGCTCAGAATTCTGAAGGCAACTCTGAAGCTCAGAATTCTGAAGGCAACTCTGAAGCTCAGAATTCTGAAGGCAACTCTGAAGGCCAGAATTCTGAAGCCAATTCTGAAGGTCAGAATTCTGAAGCTAATTCTGAAGGTCAGAATTCTGAAGCCAATTCTGAAGGTCAGAATTCTGAAGGAAGAATTTCTGAAGGTGTTCAGAGGCTACAGAGAATCAGAAACATCCCAAGAAGATTTGCAGGATTTGAAATGTTGCAAGACACTGAAGTAGACTCTGAGGGAGAAATTATTCAGTGTGCAATGTTAGTAGATTCTGAACCTGTGAGCACAGAAGATGCTCTTAAGCAACAAGTCTGGTTGCAGGCCATGAAAGAAGAACTTGACGCTATAAAGAGGAACAAGACTTGGAAGCTTTCAGAACTTCCAAAAGGCAAGAAAGCCATCAGCGTCAGATGGGTTTTCAAGCAGAAACTAAAGCCAGATGGCTCAATTGGCAAACACAAAGCGAGGTTAGTAGCAAGAGGATTTCTGCAGAAACCTGGACTAGATTATTCTGAAGTGTTTGCACCTGTAGCAAGACACGAAACAATTAGACTGGTAATTGCAATAGCTGCTAACAGGAATTGGCCTCTGATGCATTTAGATGTGAAATCTGCATTTCTGAACGGTCCATTACAAGAAGAGGTATATGTGTCACAACCTCCTGGTTTTGAGAAAAAGAATCAGGAAGGGATGGTGTACAGATTGCATAAAGCCCTCTATGGATTGAAACAAGCGCCCAGAGCCTGGAATATGAAGATTGATTCATTTTTCAAGAAGCAAGGGTTTCAGAAATGTGAGTTGGAGTATGGTGTTTATGTTCAGCACACTTCAGAAGGAAATATGATTCTGGTATGTTTGTATGTTGATGATATATTGCTGACAGGAAGTTCTGAACAAGAGATAGCTAAGTTCAAGAAGGTTCTGATGAATGAGTTTGAGATGACAGACCTTGGAAAAATGAGTTACTTTCTAGGGATGGAATTTCTATATTCTGAGAAAGGAATCATTTTGCATCAGTTGAAGTATGAACTTGAGCTTCTGAAGAGATTTAAGCTGGAAAATTGCAAAGTTGCTATCACACCCTCAGATACGAATCAAAAGTTGGATTCCGATTCTGATGGAGAGGATGTGGATGCTACAACCTTCAAACAGTTGGTTGGTTCTCTGAGGTATTTGTGTAATACCAGACCTGATATTTGTTTTGCAGTTGGAATGGTTAGCAGATTTATGAGTAAACCAAAATGGTCCCATTACCAAGCTGCTGTCAGGATTCTGAGGTATATCAAGGGGACTCTGAAGCATGGAGTGCTATTTCCCTCTGAAGGAAGAACCGAATCAGAACTTCTGAGTTATTCAGATTCTGATTGGTGTGGAGACAGAGTTGATAGAAGAAGCACTTCTGGATATTTATTTAAATTTCTGGGAGGTCCTATTTCGTGGTGTTCCAAGAAGCAACCTGTTGTTGCTCTATCAACCTGTGAAGCTGAATATATTGCAGGCGCTGTGACTGCATGCCAAGCTGTGTGGCTTCTGAACCTACTGCAGGATCTGAAGATCAAGGTAAACAAGCCTCTGAAGCTGATGATTGATAACAAGTCTGCAATCAATCTTGCCAAGAATCCAGTGCTGCATGGAAGAAGCAAGCATATTGAGACCAAGTATCACTTTCTGAGGAATCAGGTTCAGAATGGAGTGCTTGAAGTTGTGCACTGTAGCACTCAGAAGCAGCTGGCAGATGTGTTGACAAAGGCTATCAAAACTGATCAATTTCTTCGTTTGAGGGATGGAATTGGTGTTGTCAGTTTTGCCTAAATATAAATTAAGGGATGGTGTTAGAAGTAATTTATATTTAAGGGTATTTCAGTATTTTCTATGTTAAGTCTTTTCATTTTTAGGGCCTATGTGGCAAACTTTACTCTTTGTATAAATAGCTACTCTTTTATCAATGCAATTAATTCTCCCTTTCATATTTTGTGGCTGCTGTCTTTATTCTCTCCTTTGTACTGTTTCATTGGTTCATCACCTTGTACACCAACACCTTACCTTCAACTACGACATCGCCATCGTTCCACACTTGTGTTGTGAGCATCAAATTGAAACTCCTCTATCGTTCTACCTTGGTCCGATTCTTAAGGGTAACAAATCCACCTCGGTCCGATTCTTAAGGGTAACAAATCCACCTCGGAATCAAACTGTATTCCACAATCGTTCTACAGCACCATTGTCGTCGTCGGAAAATATCAACGACTATCGTTATACTTCTACAAGGATTCCCCATCTCCATCCCTGGTATGCGTATACAACATATTTTACTATCCAAACTCTAAGAAGAACAATCAAAATCAATTATTTATATGCAAGTGACATTCCTTCAAATATGGGTTTAATGTCATCTTTTTGTCTACCTTTGATATTCTCTGATTTTTGCAGGTAATGGAGTTCGTCTACAAGTCACTTGATGCAAAACTCATTGTTGGCACTTGGCATTATAAGCTAAATTGAACTTGGTGTGTTGGATTAAGTGTTAGATTAGATTGTGTGAAACTGGTGTTTTTTTCCTAATAACTTTCTTTTTAGGATCTTGTTAGAAGTGCTTGTGTAGCTTAGTTGGTTGATTGGGAGTTATTGTTCTTGGTTGGTTTTTTTCCAAGTGTGTGTTTGGATTCTGTTTTGTTACTCCTGCTGTATTATGCAGGTTCTGTTTGTTGCCTTGCCTTTATACTCAAGGTTTTTTTCCGACGAAGACCGATTTAGTAATTCGTGGAATCCATACTGCAAGGGGTTATTTGGACTATGTGCATTGTCTCGGTAGGGAGGAAGAGGCTTTTCACTTGTTTATGTCGCGCGATTTCGCCTCTCGAGTATGGAACGCAATTTTTCAGTGGCTGGGGGTTGTTATTGTTTTGCCTCCGAATCTTTTTATCATGTTCGATTGTATGACTGGGATGGCAGCGAACAAAAAGATGGCTAATGGTTTCGCGTTGATTTGGCATACCACGATTTTGAGGATTTGGAGGACAAGGAATGAGATTTGGTCTGCTGTTTTCTGTTGTGTTGATTGGCCTTTGTGCCTCCCTTTGTGTTTATTACCTTGTATTTTATGTTAGGTACTCCTTGTACCTGTTTCTCTATGTATGATTGTAAAAAGTTATATTACATTGTTAGTTTATGTACATTGTTGTAATGTTTGAATATTTGAATATATTGGAAGATTGAATATATTGATCATCGATACTTTCGGAAATCAAGTTTTAATATGATTGGTAATCTGTGTTTCAAAATCAATTACATAAAAATGGTCGAAATTAAAAAATCTATTGTATTAAAGCCAAAATGCTAGTTCAAGAATTGAAAAATTACAAAATACTTAAAAACATAAATCATGTCTAGTAACATTAAAGCCAAAATAATACTAAAATCAAAACTAGACCATTCAATAATAAAGCTACAAAAGCAGTGCATCCTGACAAACTCGGCCACAGCCCATATCTCCCACACGATAATTTTCTTTTTAAAATGATGTTTATTTGTTTGTTTCTTTTTCTTTTGAAGATTGTCTATGTCATTTTATACTATTTTGAATGTTTTCTAAGTTTTTCTTTCAATTGTTCATGAGATTGATTTTATTTAATTTACTTGTGTATGAAAATATGATATATGTTTAAGGATGTTACATGGACAAAGTGGGGTGGGAAATACGCTCCCATTCCCTGATTCTCGTTCAAAAACACTAAAAGATTTCTCTCTCTCTCTCTCTCTCTCTCTCTCTCTCTCTCTCTCTCTCTCTCTCTCTCTCTCTCCCCGTCTCCCATGACTTTGTAGCGACTCCATCAACAAAAAATATTTGTTAATTCTATACAATTTTTCAAATGAATATTAACATATTTTAAACGAAGGTTTATAGAAAATTTAAAGTTTAAATTATTAAAATAATTTCCATAGATTATATAAAATAAAAAATTATATTAATTTATTTTGGTGTTTCAAAGATTTCATCAATTGGAGGTAATTACAATAAGGAAAGCATGATGAACACAAAATATGACTACTTTCACAATCGGAATTCAAATTTTAATTAGTAAAAGTGTATTTTTAATAGTGGGTGGTGGGAAGTGTTTTCCATTTCTCATTCTACACCACTGAAAGATTTCATATTATCAATTTATATAATATCAGAGTTTCTAAAAAAAAAATAATAATTAGAGAAGCTCTAATTGAGTAGTACTTAAAAAAAAATTGACATAAAAAAAAACTCTTTTGGTTGATAAAAATATAAACTTTTGATTGTTGATCGAAGTAATAATAAGGTAGTTTTTATTATAAAAAAAAAAAGGTTTTTTTTTTTTTTTTTTTTTTTAATAAAAAAGATAGTAGCTTTCTATAAAATTAAAATATTATAAAATTTAGATTATTGTTGTCAATGAGATTCGAACAATAGAATTTATACTAATAATAATGCAGTTTTCTCTAAAAACAAAAAAAAAGGTAGAATTTCATATAATATTATAAATATTGAATTATTGTTGCCAATCGGAATCGAACCATATACCTCGTGCTAAAAGTTCCACATAAATATAAGCTCTATAATAATGACACGTATGATTTTTTTTTTTAGAATGCACGACAGAGCTCCGTGGGAATCTCGTAATATGATTTCTTTTTTTTTTTGAGAATGCACGAGAGCCCTCCGTGGGAATCTCGTAATGTATATAATAGAGATTACAGAGATTCGAACAATAGAACTTATACTAATAATAATACAGTTTTCTCTAAAAACAAAAAAAAAAAAAACGGTAGAATTCCATATAATATTATAAATATTGAATTATTATTGTCAATGGGAATCGAACCACATATATCGTGCTAAAAGTTACACATAAATATAAGCTCTATAATAATGATACATGATTATTTATTTATTTTTTGAGAATGCACGAGAGAGCCCTCCGTGGGAATCTCGTAATGTATATAATAAAGATTACAGAGATTCGAACAATAGAACTTATACTAATAATAATACAGTTTTCTCTATAAAAAAAGAGAGGTAGAATTCCATATAATATTATAAATATTGAATTATTGTTGTCAATGAGAATCGAACCACATACTTCGTGCTAAAAGTTCCACATGAATATAAACTCTATAATAATGACACATGTTTTTTTTTATAATGCACGAGAGAGCTCCGTGGAATCTCGTAATGTATATAATAGAGATAGAGATTGCTACTATTATTTTTTGACAAAGAAAAAAAAAACTGAAACCAACTTTTGTGTGGAAGTTTTTTTTCAACAAACATATACAAATTACCTTCTTTTTTGTTGTGTTGAGTTATTATTAAGAAAAAAAAGTAAATTTTATTTTTTGACTAAGAAAAAAAAACTGAAAACCAACTTTTATGTGGAAGATATTTTTTAACAAACATATATATACAAATATTTGAATAAAATTAAGGGCAAAAATGATAATAAAAAAAATCTACATGAAAGCGGTTATTCTCTTTATATATTGGTATAGATAAAACAAAAATTGTACATAAGTGTTTTAGTTAACTGAGAAATAAACTATACAAAAATTGTACTATTGATAAAAATTCAAATTCCGACAGGTGTCCAAGAATTCAAATTGTCGAAGACACGTGGAGTTTAGTTAGACGTTAAGTAGGTTTCTGACGGTTATTCTAGTTTGCCTATAAATATTAGTTTCTGATAGGAGAAACGGGTTGTTCACAATTCTCATGCAAATTCCGACAAAACTCAGAGTACCCATGTCAACGAGCGAAATGAGTGCAAAATGGAACATGTACGAATCTGTGCAACCAATCTTTCTTTTGTAAACGATTTACAATTATTGAATGCAATTTACATTCTCCAAGTCTTTACCTGCTTTCCATTTTAAAGTTCTGCACTTTAACTTTTCTGCAATTTATCTTCATTGCAACTTTTAACTATTCTGCAATTTATTTCATTGCATCTTTAAAACCTTTTCTGCAATTTACTTGTTGCATGCTTTTACATTTCAAAGTCTTTCTTTAAACTTTATTTGCAATTCATTTACAAGTTTTCTGCAAATTTAACTTTGAAGCAATTTATTTTTAAACAATCCATTCGACTGCGTCGGATGATTCTACTGTTTTTATTCAATTTATCCGATTTAACCCATAAAATATGAAACATGTTTTCGTCAAATCTGCACAAGCCATATGTCCCAGGATTCACTAGTCGATCCTTCTTGTAATAACCAGACTAGCGGTTGTTTGCTAAAAATCGGGGTAAACAAATTGGCACGCCCAGTGGGACTATTGGTTTGTGTGTTTTTATTTAGTTTGTTTTTGAAAAACTTTTTTGTAAAATTGTTGTTTGTTGTCAGAATTTGATTTGTGTGTGTAATTTTATATGCATTTGAGGAGTGGTAAATCTCTCCCAGATTTTTCAAAAATACCAACTCGTACTCGTACTAGAATGGTGAGACCACCAAGCAATTCTGCAAATAATAACAATAATAATGGAACAGATACTAATTCGGTTCCAAATCTCCAGAATGTGGCAGGACAACCTAGTCAGCCAGCGTATGGCGTTTCTAACGCCAATTCTACTGGTGGGCCAACAGGTCCTGCATTGAATTATACGAATTCTGAAAGTATCCCAAATAATAATAATAATAACGGCGGAAATTCGAACCCTGCGACGAATTCTAGTACCGTTGGCGCAAACGCCAGTGGATCAACAATGCCTGCCGTTGCATCAAGTATGATAGGAGGAGTGCTTCCTCCAAATCCTAACGGTGCAGCAATGACACAACCGAACATGTCATCCATACCAACAAACGTATCACACACACATGGATACACAGACGGTAGTCAAGTTGGTAGAACACCGTCAAGACCCCCATGGTTGCCTAGAAACCCACAATTTGGAATGCCAACAACAACTATGGCAAACCTGTATAATTGGCCTTCAATAGAAAGTTCTCCCTCGTCTTCTGCGATGGGAAATAGAGGAAATTCTCTAAACTTGACAAATAACTCTATGGCAGTATTAAGGCAACAAATGGATGAGAGCAACCATGATATGGTGAATGCGTTGACCCAACAGATTGGCACAATTTTTAATCCCATGTTACAGACGACCAATGATAGTTATCTGTTATTAGACAATCAAATGGGGAGGATGGCAGACTTTTTTGGAGCCCCTGATGCTCCAAATAACCAAAGGGTTCCTCGTGCAAATCCAGAAATTCGACCAGAAGTTCAAGCCCAACCACTGCGTATTGAAGGAGAACAACCAGAACAAGAAGTGGTATTGGTTAATAGAAACCAGAATGCTGATAATGTTCTTAGAAACGTTCGACAAGATAACATAGCAGGGCAGAATAACTTGGCCAGCTTAGTAGAAAATATACTGGCCCAAAATGGTTTGAATATAGGATTGCATAGGCCAAATTTCGTGTCAGCATTGTCTGAGTACGTTCTGCAGGCAGAACTGCCAAGGGGGTGGAAAATCCCCAAATTTACAAAATTTGCTGGTGATACAAATGAGTCTACTGTCGAACACATTGCCAGATATATGGCAGAAGCAGGGAATTTAGCAAATAATGAGGATTTAAGAATGAAATTTTTCCCCAATTCCCTCACAAAAAATGCTTTCACGTGGTTCACCACACTTCCCCCTCATTCAATTCATAATTGGACTCAGTTAGAAAGGCTATTTCATGAACAATTTTATATGGGACAATCTAGGATTAGCCTCAAAGAATTAGCTAGTATGAAACGTAAAACTTCAGAGGCCATTGATGATTATCTGAATAGGTTTCGCCTCCTTAAGGCAAGGTGCTTTACTCAAGTGCCTGAACATGAATTGGTTGAAATGGCTGCTGGTGGCCTTGACTATTCCATTAGGAAGAAGTTAGATACTCAGCATTTAAGAGATATGGCCCAGTTAGCAGATCGTGTTCGACAGGTCGAACGCCTTAGGGCTGAAAAAGTCAGAAATTCTAAATTCCATAAAAAAGAAAAAGTGGCGTATATAGAAACTTATGAAAGTGAAAATGAGTTCGACGATGGTCAGGATTACATAGAAAATAATGAGGTTAATATTGCTGAATTAAAACCAGGACCTCCCTGTGATGAAATTACTAAATGTTAATACATGGAAATAATCCTGTCGAACCAAAAAATGATAGATTTGTTGCTAAGACATATACGTTCGACATTACTAAATGTGATGAAATTTTTGACTTATTGGTTACTGATGGCCAAATAATTGTGCCAAAAGGTTTAAAAGTTCCACCTTTGGAACAACGTAAGAAAAGAGGTTTTTGCAAATATCATAATTTCTTGGGTCATAAAACCTCACAATGTGTTCTTTTCAGGGATCTGGTCCAGAAAGCCCTGCAGGAAGGAAGACTCAAATTTGGCGAAAAGCCAAAATCCAAACAGCAGGTGGATGAAGATCCATTGCAGATTGCTGATGCTGCTTACACAGAGCCATTTGAATGCCTGATGTTGGAAGCATTGAACCTCACTGAAGGGGGGCAATTGGTTTCTATTCCTGAAGAAGAATACGAAAACAAAGTGGAAGAGGTGTATCCACAGGATGGAGAGAAATTGTTAGATTTCCTTCAACGCTGCAAAGAGAATGATGGCGAAGCTACATTATGTCCTCACTGTAGTGCCATGTTCGACAAAATGGCTGCTGCAGGCCTCACCAAATTTTTGCCTCATAGTCAGGGCAGAAACAATTGGCCAAATAAAAGGCCAACATATTCCAACATTCTGAATAGCCAACAGGCACCTGTGCATCAAAGGTTGGGACCACAAAAATCTTTTGTCCCCTCAAACAGGACACCTGTCAACCAATGGGTTCATGGGAGAAACATGGCTTCTGGCCAAAGGAATTTCGAGAAAGGAAGTTCCAGTAACTCCAATCCCAAGAAGGATTCTGAATCAAGAAAATATGATTACAGGAATAATTACAAAGGGAAGAACCCCATGACAAGATCTCAATGGCGTAGATATCAACGCCATAAAAAGTTGGCTGCTCAAAGTTCCCAGATTACTGCTGATGGTAAGGGAAAGAAGCCTGTGGAATTGGCAAAGAAGCCAATGAGCGAAAGGCTAGTTGAACCAAAAATAGAGTCTTCAGTTGCTGATGATGTCGAAGACGAACACATGGAAGCTAATGATTTTCTGGATTCTGAACCTGATCGCGACATAATAGTGAATGTTGTGTCAATTCTGCCAAGGGAGTTCGACGTCTGTTCTGAAATAACAGATGAAGAAGAAGAATCTGGAATGCAAATGGCCCTTCACAGGCCAGTCTGTTACTACGTTATGAACAACGGTGCTTTGGAGGACCAAATGGCCACATTTGAGAGGCCAGATGAAGGCATGAAAAATCACTTAAAGCCTCTCTTCATACAGGCTAAGGTGAATAATGTAGGAATCAACAAAGTACTGATTGATGGTGGCGCTGCTGTTAACCTAATGCCAGAGTTCCTGCTGAAAAAGATTGGGAAATCTTTGGTGGATCTGCATCCTCACAACATAGTTCTGTCGAATTATGAGGGTGAAACTGGTTTGTCATTAGGAGCAATCCAGGTGGATGTGGTTGTTGGAAGTACTACTAGGCCAACCTTATTTTTGGTTGTGGCCTCTAAGGCAAACTACAATCTGCTCCTAGGACGGGAGTGGATTCATGGCGTGGGGGCAGTCCCATCTACCTTGCACCAACGCCTGATTATCTGGTGAGATGATGGTATTGTTGAAAATGTTGAAGCAGACCAAAGCTACTTCAAAACTGAAGTTCATCATCTCACAAAGCACTCATTCGACAAAAAATTGGCAACTATCTCGCCATGCACTGAAAGGGATTTTGCATATCGTTCGGTGAGAAATGTTCACCATTCAGTCAAGCTAGACCCCACACATGGTTTTTTGTGGGAAACTGAAGATGGAGATATTGAATATGGCGAATATGAAGGCCAGAACTACCCAACTGGGTGGGACATCAACGAAGATTACTATGTCTGAGTCCCAAACTTGGGCAAAGATTTCGGCCTATATGGCTGAAAACAGAATCAAAATGGCTTTGGAAGCCAATTCATTATCAGAAAATATGGCTGTTGCAGCCAATGATATAAAATTTGGCAAACCCAAGCCAGAAATGCAAAAGCTGGATTGCATCTACGATGACGAACCCCTAGGATTTGAAAAAGATCCAATCAGTCAAAGTCACAAGATGCAAGCCCAGGATCCTTTGCAAGAAATTGACCTTGGAGATGGTCTGATGAAAAGACCAACATACATTAGTGCAAACATTCCTCCTGATCTGAAGGCAAAAGTGGTGCAACTCCTGGTGGAATTTAAAGATTGTTTTGCTTGGGACTACAACGAAATGCCAGGTCTGAGCAGAAAGTTGGTGGAACATGAATTACCAGTTCGACCAGATAAAAAGCCAGTGAAACAATTGCCTAGGAGATTCGCACCAGAAATCATGTCGAAGATCAAAGAAGAAATTGAAAGGCTGCTGAGGAGCAAATTTATCAGAACAGCAAGGTATGTCGAATGGTTAGCAAATATAGTGCCTGTGATTAAGAAAAATGGTTCTCTTAGAGTATGCATAGACTTTAGAGATTTAAATAATGCTATACCAAAAGACGAATATCCTATGCCTGTGGCAGAAATGTTAATAGACTCAGCAGCTGGGTTTGAATATTTAAGTATGTTAGATGGTTATTCTGGATATAACCAAATTTTCATTGCTGAAAATGATGTACCCAAAACTGCCTTTAGGTGCCCAGGAGCATTAGGCACATATGAATGGGTAGTAATGCCCTTTGGCTTGAAAAATGCTGGGGCCACTTATCAAAAAGCAATGAATTTAATTTTTCATGAGTACATAGACACTTTCATGCAAGTGTATATTGATGACATAGTTGTCAAATCCTCGTCGAATGATGATCATTTAGATCATTTGAGAAAGTCTTTTGAAAAGATGAGGAAATATGGATTAAAAATGAATCCATTAAAATGTGCTTTTTGTGTTAATGCAGGAGATTTCCTTGGGTTTGTTGTGCACAAAAAGGGCAATGAAATAAATCAAAACAAAACAAAGGCTATTATGGAGACCAAATCTCCAACTACAAAAAAGCAACTTCAGTCCTTACTTGGGAAAATCAATTTCTTGAGAAGATTCATCTCAAATTTAAGTGGTAAAGCTCAACCGTTTTCACCATTACTTCGACTCAAGAAAGAAAGTGTTTTCACTTGGGGGCAAGATCAACAACAAGCTTTTGACGAAATCAAAAGTTATCTGTCGAATCCACCAATGTTAATGCCTCCAATAAGGAACAAATTCATGAAGTTGTATATATCAGCATCTGATTCGACACTGGATAGTATGCTTGCTCAGGAAGATGAAAATGGCGAAGAAAAAGCCATTTATTACTTAAGTAGGGTTTTGAATGATGCTGAAACTAGATATAGTAGTATTGAAAAATTATGCTTATGTTTGTATTTCTCTTGTATGAAACTCAAGCATTATATAAAGCCTGTTGATGTTTTTGTTTATTCTCATTGTGATATCATTAAGCATATGTTATCTAAACCAATCCTGCATAGTCGAATTGGAAAATGGGCTTTAGCCTTGACAGAATATTCACTAACTTACAAACCTTTAAAGGCAGTTAAAGGCCAAATTGTGGCTGATTTTATAGTGGATCATTCTGCATTAGAAACTCCACAAAACTATGTAGATTCAGAACCTTGGAAATTATATTTTGATGGTTCTAAACATAAACATGGAGTTGGAATTGGGATTTTAATCATTTCTCCCTCCAAGATTCCCACCAAGTTCAAATATAAAATCAATGGGTTCTGTTCAAATAATGAAGCAGAATATGAGGCTTTAATAACAGGCCTGGAAATTTTATTAGACTTGGGGGCAAAAAATATTTTGATTAGAGGTGATTCAGAATTGGTGTTGAAACAATTGACAAAAGAATACAAATGCATAAAGGAACACTTGATGAAATATTTTGTCATAGCAATTTCTTTGCTAAAACGTTTCGACCAAGTTATATTTGAACATGTACCTCGTATAGAAAATCAAGAAGCCAATGATTTGGCTCAAATAGTTTCTGGTTATAAAATCTCTAGTGAAAAACTAGAAGAGTTGATTGATATTAAAGATAAACTCATAATTGATCAACCTCCTTCATTGGAATTGTCAATGCCAAAACTTGTGGGGGCAAACTCACCACAAAATAATGGTGAAGATACCACCTATGACTATGACGAAAATTCAGAAATTTTTGAAATTTTTGCCATTGACAATCTATCTGACAATGATTGGAGAAAACAACTTGTCGAATATTTGAAAGATCCAAATGGAACGACCAATAGAAAAATCAAATATAGAGCCTTGAGTTATGTTATCATTGGTAATGAACTGATGAAGAAAACACCTGAGGGAGTTTTGCTAAAATGTTTAAGTGAAACTGAAGCTTATTTGGCTATATCAGATGTGCACAGTGGTGCATGTGGATCTCATCAGGCAGGCCACAAAATGAAATGGTTGTTATTTCGACAAGGTGTGTATTGGCCAACAATTCTAAAGGACTGTATAGAGTTTGCCAAAGGTTGTCAAGAGTGTCAAAGACATTCAGGTATACAACATGTACCTGCAAGTGAACTCCATTCAATAGTAAAACCTTGGCCTTTTAGAGGGTGGGCTTTAGATTTAATTGGTGAAATTAAACCAAGCTCGTCAAAAAACCAACGTTATATTTTAGTTGGTATAGATTATTTTACCAAATGGATAGAAGCAATTCCATT
This sequence comes from Trifolium fragiferum, assembly GCA_954870985.1. Lineage (NCBI taxonomy): Eukaryota > Viridiplantae > Streptophyta > Magnoliopsida > Fabales > Fabaceae > Trifolium > Trifolium fragiferum. The sequence goes on from OX940789.1 coordinate 22,019,567, forward strand.
ACCAAATGTTGACCAAGAAGCAGTGATTAGTTTTATACAAAGTCACATCATTTATAGATTTGGTATACCTGAGTCTATTACTACAGATCAAGGTTCAGTATTCACTGGACGAAAGATGGTTGAATTTGCCCAACAAACTGGTTTTAAACTTTTAACCTCTACACCATATTATGCCCAAGCAAATGGTCAAGTAGAAGCTGCTAATAAAATCATTATTGGTTTGATTAAAAAGCATATTGCCCAAAAGCCTAGAAATTGGAACAAGACTTTAGACCAAGTCTTATGGGCATGTAGGAATTCTCCAAAAGAATCAACTAACACCACACCCTTTCGACTAACATATGGGCATGATGCAGTCTTGCCTGTCGAAATACATCTGCAGTCAGTCAGAATTCAAAGACAGGCAGAAATCCCAAGGGATCATTATTGGGATATGATGTTAGACGAATTAGTTGATTTAGATGAGGAGAGAATAAAAGCTTTAGAGATGTTAACTCGACAGAAAGAAAGAGTTGCTAAAGCTTATAATAAAAAGGTTAAGTCTAAAACCTTTAATGTTGGAAATTTGGTTTGGAAAGTTATTTTGCCAATGGATAAAAAAGATAGAGTCTTAGGCAAATGGTCTCCAAATTGGGAAGGCCCTTTTAAAGTTGTTCAAGTTTTTTCAAATGGTGCTTATGAAATAGAAGAATTAACAGAAGAACAACGTTCGTTAATTATAAATGGTAAGTACTTGAAAAAGTATAAACCAGTGTTGCAAGAAATAAAAATTAACGAAGAATAAAGCTTAAGACATAATGAAAATGGTGATCATAAAATGAGTTCGCCACAAAATGGGCATTGTCAAGATTACAAAACCAAAAAACCATAACAAATTGTTCAAATAGTTGAAGCAAAAAACTAAGAACAATAAAAACTAAAACTATTACAAAGTTAAAATTTTCTCTTCAAGTCTTCATATAGGCTTTTGAATGAGGCAACCTCTGCGTCGAGAACCATGTTGGAATCCTCCAAAAGTTTGATTTCTTCTTCGACGGCTGCAGAATGGCTGAAATACTTGATGCCAGCATTCGCCTCTTTGTCAATCATAGCTTTGGTTGCCTTGGAAATATTAGCTTTGGCTTCCTCACGCTTAGCCTTTTCACTGGTTATCTTGGCATTGAGACTTTGAATTTTCAAGTTCAACTCAGCCATCTCATTTTCCCAATCAGCAATGTTCTTGTCATAGCCTGCAATCTCAGCATTCGACTCAATGTCCTTCTCAAGACGTTCGACATTTGCCTGAGCAGCCTTTGCCTTTTCGACCAATACAGCGTGGGCTTGAGTTTGAGCTTCCAACCTTGAGGCATTGCTTTGCCTTTTCTGAATGGCTTTGGTGAAACCATCAATAAGGTTTTCAAGTTGGATAACCCTACCAAGGGTAGCACCATCAGTCATTGGGTTGTGAAACTTCTTCAGAAAGCCTAAGTGGGCAAAAGCGCTGCTAGGGTTGGCTTCAATCAACGAGAAGACATCCTTGTTAATGTAATCTGAATGCAGTTTGAGGATCAAGGAGTCTTGTCTCACTGTCGAACGGATCTCTGAATCAGAAGCTGTTGAACTGCTGTGATGTGAAGCACTTTTGTCTTTGTTACTTTTGCTTGAGAGAAGCATTTTTAGTGCTGCAGCAGGATCAGAGTCTTTCATGGCTATAAATTGCATCTCTGACAACCCAACGTCAGCAGATAACTTTGAAGTTGAAGAAACTGGGAGTATATCAGAACCTCCTTCAGCAGCCTCTGGCATGGCCTCTTCCTCTTCATTGTCGAAAGCCATTTCGACATCTGTGCCTTCTGACGAATGGGTGGATTCAGCAGGATTGTCAAGAATGGTTTCTTCAGAATCTAGAATGATGTGTGGAACTTGTTCAATTACTGGGTCTTCTCCAGTTTGATTTGGATTGACCTCGACATCATTGGTTCCGACGCCTTGGGCCACATCCTCTTCATTTTCGACAGCCATGTTGGCGTTGTCCTCATTATCAGCATTCAGGTTGATATTATCATCATTAGTATCCTGTCGAAAAGGCAAGGCAAATGAAGTTATGAGAAAGGTTATGAGAAAAAGAAATTTGTTTTATTGACAAAGCCTTAAAGGTGAGAAGATTTTACCTTTGCACCAAGATCATGTGAACATGAACTTGTATTTTCGTGCCTGGGGGCAGGAACTTCAGTGGTGGTGTTTTCAGCTTCGGGTGTTGGTTGGTCTTCGACAAGAGGATTGGAAGGGGTAATCTCAGCTTCTTTTTCTGCTTCTGCAGAAGCCTTAGAGCTGGACTTAACTCTTTTCTTCTTCTTCTTCTTTTCCTTGTCACCTCTCTTTTTTGGAGGTTTGTCAGCATCAGATTTTGTTGGTGGCATGTTTGCCTCACTAGTTTCTTCGTTGGCCTTTCCTTTGTCTCTTTGGCCTTCTCCACTAGGAGCAGCAGCAGTGGGTTTCTTTTGAACATTGCCAGTGGCCTGAAATGAAACATTAAGACTTATTAATGTTGGAACAAAATTATGATTTTGTATCTCCTTAATTGATTTTGATGATAACAATGTATTTAAGGTTAAATTGGAATACTAATAATTTAATTCAGTGTGCAGGATTAAAAGTTAAAATTTGCGTACTAAAGAACCTTAGAATTTCTGAAGGAATTACTTCTAAGCTCACCAGATCTGAAGCAAGTGAAACTCTGAAGTTATTATCTGAACCTTAGAATTTCTGAAGGAATTACTTCTGAGCTCACCAGATCTGAAGCAAGTAATTCTGAGCCTGTGAAACTCTGAAGTTATTATCTGAACCTTAGAATTTCTGAAGGAATTACTTCTGAGCTCACCAGATCTGAAACAAGTAATTCTGAGCCTATCAAAATCTGAAGAACATCTGAGCTCACCAGATCTGAAACAAGTAATTCTGAGCCTATCAAAATCTGAAGAACATCTGAGCTCACCAGATCTGAAACAAGTAATTCTGAGCCTATCAAAATCTGAAGAACATCTGAGCTCACCAGATCTGAAACAAGTAATTCTGAGCCTATCAAAATCTGAAGGCTCGTCAGATATAAGTGTTAAGCTACATTTGAGAGTACAATTTTATTGAAGACTGTGCCTGACTAAGTCCAAACGCAGAAACCAAGAATGAAAAGGTTTGACCATGGAAAGGTCCTTTTCAAGTCAGGCTTCAGAAACGATTATTTCCTTATTTGGCTTTCACCAAGGTTCAAATATCAAAAGCCAAAAGGAATCTCTCATTTTGTAGTAAACGTTAAGCTCCTAAGCTACTGCAAATCAGAACAGCTAATAAGCTCACTGATCTATACAAAGGAGCGTCTCAATTCTTCAAACGGCTATAATCTTCAACGTTCATTTTATCATCTATAAAAGGAAGAAGATTTGTGAAGAAATGGGAATCAAGACTTAAGCTTCTGAACGTGCTGAAACTCTGTAAAATTCTGAAGCTATCAAACACTTAGAAACTTTGTGATAATTTTCTAAGTTAGTCTTGTAACTGCATTGTATTTTGTAAACACCTCTGATTGTATATCAAGTGTTAATCTCTTATCTTTATTAACATTAAGACCAGTTTGAAGTCTCTTGCTTTGTGCTTGAGCATTGGAAGTCTCTTGCTTTGTGCTTGAGCATTGGAAGTCTCTTGCTTTGTGCTTGAGCATTGGAAGTCTCTTGCTTTGTGCTTGAGCATTGGAAGTCTCTTGCTTTGTGCTTGAGCATTGGAAGTCTCTTGCTTTGTGCTTGAGCATTGGAAGTCTCTTGCTTTGTGCTTGAGCATTGGAAGTCTCTTGCTTTGTGCTTGAGCAGTTAGAAGTCTCTTGCTTTGTGCTTGAGCAGTTTGAAGTCTCTTGCTTAGTGCTTGAGCATTTGTAATCTGAGTGATTATAGTGAAATCTCTTGTGAAGGACAAGAGGACTGGACTACTCCTGTTAGTGGGAGGAACCAGTATAAAAATTCTGAGCATCTCTCTCTAACCCTATCCTCATATATTGTGTGTGTTATACCTTATCCGTTGCAATTTGTTTTTAACTTAGAAAAAGTCTCACACAATTCAACCCCCCCCCCCTTCTTGTGTGTTTTTCAACCTTCAATTGGCATCAGAGCTCCGGTCTGTTGCTCTTCACTTAACAGTGAAACAGTAAAAGATCTAGGGGTACTTAGTTGAAAAACATGTCTGGTGTTACCTCTCCTTCTGCTTCCTCTGGACCTGATCACTCTGCTGTTCCACCTCCTCACAACTATGATAGGGAAAGGAACAGTGATAATCACAGAGACAAACCACCTTACTTCAACAGTGATCCTACTACTTTTCCTTTCTGGAAAACCAAGATGTATAGTTACATCATTGGGACCGATGATGAGTTATGGGATATCATTGAAGATGGTATACATTTTGAACACATGGATGATGAAGGTGTTGTAAGAAATACCTACAGAAAGTTCTTTGATGCTGAAAAGAAGAAACAGTATAAGAAGCATCATACTGTTAAGAATATGCTTATTGGTGCAATATCTCATGCTGAGTATTTAAAAATATCCAACAAGTCATGTGCCAAAACTATCTGGGACTCTCTATGTTCCACCTATGAAGGAAATAAGCAAGTCAAAGAAGCTAAGGCAAACTTATTAGTTCATCAATATGAGCTGTTCAGAATGAAGGAAGATGAAGATATTGAAACCATGTATTCAAGGTTTCAAACCCTTGTCTCTGGTCTTCAAGTTCTGAAGAAAAGCTACACTGCATCTGATCACGTGAAGAAAATTCTGAGGAGCTTACCTTCCAAATGGAGACCAAAAGTTACAGCTTTTCAGGAATCCAAGGATTTGGACAATGTGACTCTTGAAGATTTAATAAGCTCACTCAGAAGTCATGAGCTAGAACTTATGTCAGATGAACCTGTCAAGAAGATGAAGTCCTTGGCTCTAAGCTCTGTTCAGACTTCCTCAAAAGCTGCAAAGATCAAAGTGTCTGAACAAGAGGAAGAAACTTCTGATGATATGATGGATGAAAATTCTGAGAATGAAGAAATGGCACTAATGGTTAGAAGGTTTCAGAAATGGAACAAGAAATACAAAAGGTTTCCAAACAAAGGAAACAACTCAAGAAGTTCCTTTTCAAAGGACAAAAAGGAAGAACTGAACAACTGCTATAACTGCAAGAAATCTGGACACTTCATTGCGGACTGTCCAGAAATGTCATCCAAGGACAAAGGAAAGAATAAGAGCTTTGGGAAAGAAAAGTACAAAGAAAAGGTAAGGAAGAGTTTGTTAGCCACTTGGGAGACCATTGAGAATGACTCTGAAGGAGAAGATGATGAAGAAGGCAATCTGGCTTTAATGGCAAGAACTTCTGAAGGTAACAACTCTGATAGAGATTCTGAAGATGACTCAGATGATGAAAATGAGGTATACTCTAACATGACTAAATCTGAATTAATTGATTCTCTTAAGATTGCCGTGAAACATTACTCTCGTATAGTAAGTCAACACAAAATTCTGAAGAATGTTCATGAATCATTGAAAAAGGATGCCAAGATTCTTTATGATGAAAATGAATCGTTAAACATTCGTATTTGTCATGTTGAATCTAACTATGTCTTGGCAGACAAGCTCAATGATGATCATGAAGATGCTCTTCACGAATTTATTCGTTGTACCTTCAATAGGAGTAAAATGGCTTCCATGATTTATCATATGACTCGTAACTATGGTGAAGGCATTGGTTATTCTCGGTTTAAGAACTGGGATAAACCTCTGAAATCATATAGTGAGGATGATACTCCACCTGAATTATTCTCTACCTTTGTTAAAAGTGGTACACTTGATCTGAAGGCATCCAACTCTGAAGGAGGTTCTGAACCTGAACCCAAAGACTCAGAAGTTCCAAGTTCTTCTGAACCTAAAATTTCTGAGTCCAAAAGTTCTCAAGTTAAGGCTCAGAAGTCATCTGAACCTCTGAGAAATCAAGGTAAAGTTACTTCAGATCCTTGCTTGACCTTTGGAACTGTGATATACTCCAGATCAAAATCCAAGAATCAAATTAAGCCTAAACATTCTTGTCAAAGCTTAATTAATTCTAGATCTTGTGTTGATCATAGAAAACAAAGAAGGAATACTATTCAGAAGACTAACTCTAAAGGACCCATCAGAATATGGGTACCAAAATCTGAAATAATGTTTGCTTCAGATGCTCATGCAAGGAAAGGTAAAACAGCAGCCCTGGTACCTGGACAGTGGTTGCTCACGACATATGACGGGAGAAAAGCATATGTTCCAAACCCTAACTCTGAAAGAGGGAGGCTCTGTGGGATTTGGAGGAAAACAAAAAGGGAAGATCATTGGTACAGGTACAGTTGGTAATTCTTCTCTTTCCATTAAAGATGTTTGGTTAGTTGATGGACTTAAACACAATCTATTGAGCATTAGTCAATTTTGTGACAATGGGTGTGTTGTTACATTTAATAAGGAATCATGTACTGTATCAAAAGACTCTGACAAATCTGTAGTATTCAAGGGAATGAGAGTTGGCAATGTTTATAAAGTAAACTTTTCTGATTTGGTTGACCAAAAGATTATATGTCTTTTGTCTCTGAGTGATGAGAAATGGCTATGGCACAAGCGTCTTGGTCATGCTAACTGGAGGTTGATCTCTAAGCTTAGCAAACAAAAGCTTGTTAGTGGTTTGCCTGACATTGATTATCACTCAGATGCACTTTGTGGCTCATGTCAAAAAGGAAAATTTGCTAAGACTTCATTCAAGTCTAAAAACATTGTCTCTACTTCCAGACCCTTAGAATTGCTTCACATTGATCTGTTTGGTCCTGTTTCGACAGCCTCTATCAATGGTAAAAAATATGGATTGGTCATGGTTGATGATTTCAGTAGATGGACTTGGGTGAAATTCCTACGTTCTAAGAGTGAAGCACTTGTGGTGTTCAGTGACTTCTGCACACAAATACAAAGTGAAAAGGATCTTCGGATTCTGAAGGTTAGAAGCGACCATGGGGGAGAGTTCGAAAATGACTCTTTCGAATCTTTCTGCTCAGAGCATGGAGTAATCCATGAATTCTCTTCTCCTAGAACACCACAGCAGAATGGTGTTGTAGAAAGAAAGAATAGATCTTTGCAAGAAATGGCTCGTACCATGATGCTTGAGTCTAACCTAGCTAAGTTCTTGTGGGCAGAAGCCGTGAGTACTGCTTGCTATGTTCAGAATAGAATCTACATCAGACCTATTCTGAACAAAACTGCTTATGAACTGTTCAAAGGAAGAAAACCAAATATTTCTTATTTTCATCAGTTTGGATGTACTTGTTATATTCTAGACAACAAGGTCTATCGAAAGAAATTTGATGCTAGAGCTTATAAGGGTATCTTTATAGGCTACTCTGAACGCTCAAAAGCATACAGATTGTATAATTCTGAAACTCACACAGTTGAAGAATCTATACATGTTAGATTTGATGATAAAGAGCCTGACGATAAAATGTCAGAGCAAGCTGAGACTTTTGCAGAATTTCAAGTTTCCTCAAATTCTGAGTGTGAAGATCTCTCCATTGCTGAATATCCATCTGAGACTCAAAATGAAGATATCTCTGAAGGCCTTGAAACTGAAGACCCTTCAGAAACTGAACCCTCTCAGACACCTGCTCCACCTAAGAGTAAATTCAAGTATAGATCATCTCATCCTGAAGAGCTAATTGTTGGTAACAAGGATAGCCCAAGAAAGACCAGATCTGCTTTCAAAGAGGATGAATCCCTAGTTGGGTTAATTTCATTAATTGAACCCACAAACATAGAAGAAGCACTCTCAGATGATGGGTGGATTGTTGCAATGCAAGAAGAACTCAATCAATTTGAAAGAAATGATGTTTGGGATCTGGTACCAAAACCCAAACACAAGAACATTATTGGAACAAAATGGGTATTCAGAAACAAGTCAAATGAAAAGGGAGAAGTTGTCAGAAATAAAGCTAGACTGGTTGCACAAGGTTATAGTCAGCAAGAAGGCATAGATTTCACTGAAACCTTTGCACCAGTAACAAGACTTGAGGCAATTAGACTTCTCTTGTCCTATGCAGTTAATCATGACATCACTCTATTTCAAATGGATGTTAAGAGTGCATTTCTGAATGGAGTAATTTATGAAGAAGTCTATGTTAAACAACCTCCTGGCTTTGAAGATATAAAGTGTCCTGATCATGTTTACAAATTGAAGAAATCTCTGTATGGTTTGAAACAAGCTCCAAGAGCTTGGTATGAAAGGTTAAGTATATTTCTTCTAGAAAATGGTTTTGAAAAAGGACATGTTGATAACACTCTCTTTAGAAAAACCTTAAAAATTGATATTTTGATTGTTCAGATTTATGTTGATGATATTATCTTTGGTTCAACTAATGCTTCTCTTTGCAAGAATTTCTCTAAGCTTATGCAGGATGAATTTGAAATGAGTATGATGGGAGAACTAACATTCTTCTTGGGAATTCAAATCAATCAAAGAAAAGAAGGAGTATATGTGCATCAAACCAAATACACAAAGGATTTACTGAAGAAATTTGGTCTTGAAGATTGTAAACCAATGTCAACTCCTATGCATCCCTCTAGCTGTCTTCTGAAGGAAGAATCTGAAGGCAAAGTAGATCAGAAATTATACAGAGGTATGATTGGTTCCCTCCTTTATCTCACTGCATCTAGACCAGATATCTTGTTCAGTGTATGCTTGTGTGCTAGATTTCAATCAGATCCTAGAGAGTCTCATCTAACTGCTGTTAAGAGAATCTTTAGATATCTGAAAGGAACCACTAATCTTGGATTACTTTATAAGAAATCCTTAGATTATCAGCTTATTGGATTCTGTGATGCTGACTATGCTGGTGATAAAATTGAAAGGAAGTCCACTAGTGGAAACTGTCAATTTCTAGGTGAAAACCTTATATCATGGGCTAGTAAGAGACAAGCAACTATTGCTCTATCTACAGCAGAAGCAGAGTACATCTCAGCTGCTAAGTGTTGCACGCAATTGCTCTGGATGAAACATCAGGTGGAGGACTATCAGATAAGGATAAGTAGTATACCACTTCTCTGTGATAATACTGCTGCTATCTGTTTGTCTAAGAATCCTATTTTGCATTCAAGAGCTAAACACATTGAGATCAAACATCACTTCATTAGAGACTATGTTCAGAAGGGAGTAATTAAGATTCAATTCATTGATACTGAGCATCAATGGGCTGATATCTTTACCAAACCTCTTGCTATTGATCGTTTCGATTTTATCAAGAAAAATCTGAACATGGTTTTTATTTCTGAATGATATCTCTGAATGCTGTTAACTCTGAATGAATAAACTGGTTCTGAAGGGCCTCAGAAGTTTGGACGGCTCAGAAACTATTATATAGGTTCTGAAGCACTCTCTCATCTGAAGCAATCAGAATTATTTATTATTAAATATGATTTCTTGTGACTCAGATACCTACTCTAAGTGTTAGTTGACCACTCAGTTTCTCTAACTAACAGCTGGCTTCTGAAAACACTACTTATCTGTGTAACTTCCCATCATGTCTAGTAACCGCTGGGTAATGAAGGAGAGCTAATGATGATTTTATTAAAAGTAACTGCCAAGCCCCCATTACGTCACTATCTTGTTTCCCCAATATTTTGAAACTTCCACTAAAATCACTTAACTACACACTAGTCACTATCACTTCTCACGTTTTCAATATTTTGAAACTTCCACTATAACCATTTCTGACACTCCTAAATCCCCTCAGAAATCTCCTATTAAAGATTCTGAGTCTACCCCTGAAGGTTGAAAAACACACAAGAAGGGGGGGGGGGTTGAATTGTGTGAGACTTTTTCTAAGTTAAAACAAATTGCAGCGGATAAGGTATAACACACACAATATATGAGGATAGGGTTAGAGAGAGATGCTCAGAATTTTTATACTGGTTCCTCCCACTAACAGGAGTAGTCCAGTCCTCTTGTCCTTCACAAGAGATTTCACTATAATCACTCAGATTACAAATGCTCAAGCACTAAGCAAGAGACTTCAAACTGCTCAAGCACAAAGCAAGAGACTTCTAATGCTCAAGCACAAAGCAAGAGACTTCCAATGCTCAAGCACAAAGCAAGAGACTTCCAATGCTCAAGCACAAAGCAAGAGACTTCCAATGCTCAAGCACAAAGCAAGAGACTTCTAACTGCTCAAGCACAAAGCAAGAGACTTCCAATGCTCAAGCACAAAGCAAGAGACTTCCAATGCTCAAGCACAAAGCAAGAGACTTCCAATGCTCAAGCACAAAGCAAGAGACTTCCAATGCTCAAGCACAAAGCAAGAGACTTCCAATGCTCAAGCACAAAGCAAGAGACTTCTAACTGGTTTTAATGTTAATAAAGATAAGAGATTAACACTTGATATACAATCAGAGGTGTTTACAAAATACAACGCAGTTACAAGACTAACTTAGAAAATTATCACAAAGTTTCTAAGTGTTTGATAGCTTCAGAATTTGACAGAGTTTCAGCACGTTCAGAAGCTTAAGTCTTGATTCTTATTTCTTCACAAATCTTCTTCCTTTTATAGATGATAAAATGAACGTTGGAGATTATAGCCGTTTGAAGAATTGAGACGCTCCTTTGTATAGATCAGTGAGCTTATTAGCTGTTCTGATTTGCAGTAGCTTAGGAGCTTAACGTTTACTACAAAATGAGAGATTCCTTTTGGCTTTTGATATTTGAACCTTGGTGAAAGCCAAATAAGGAAATAATCGTTTCTGAAGCCTGACTTGAAAAGGACCTTTCCATGGTCAAACCTTTTCATTCTTGGTTTCTGCGTTTGGACTTAGTCAGGCACAGTCTTCAATAAAATTGTACTCTCAAATGTAGCTTAACACTTATATCTGACGAGCCTTCAGATTTTGATAAGCTCAGAATTACTTGTTTCAGATCTGGTGAGCTCAGATGTTCTTCAGATTTTGATAGGCTCAGATTTACTTGTTTCAGATCTGGTGAGCTCAGATGTTCTTCAGATTTTGATAGGCTCAGAATTACTTGTTTCAGATCTGGTGAGCTCAGAAGTAATTCCTTCAGAAATTCTAAGGTTCAGATAATAACTTCAGAGTTTCACAGGCTCAGAATTACTTGCTTCAGATCTGGTGAGCTCAGAAGTAATTCCTTCAGAAATTCTAAGGTTCAGATAATAACTTCAGAGTTTCATAGGCTCAGAATTACTTGCTTCAGATCTGGTGAGCTCAGAAGTAATGCCTTCAGAAATTCTAAGGTTCTTTAGTACGCAAATTTTAACTTTTAATCCTGCACACTGAATTAAATTATTAGTACTCCAATTTAACCTTAAATACATTGTTATCATCAAAATCAATTAAGGAGATACAAAATCATAATTTTGTTCCAACAATCTCCCCCTTTTTGATGATGACAACTATATGTATTTAAAATCAATTGTTGTTGTTTTTATTTAACATCTTGACTTCAGGTTCTGAGGTTTGCAAGCTCCCCCTGAGTCTGATAAGCTTCAAAAGTTTATCAATGATAAATATAAAACAGTCTAAGAGTAATATTTAATGTCAAATATAATTTCATATATTCTACCTTCAGAATTAGAGGTTTGCAAGCTCTATTTCTTCAGATTGACAAATATAAGATATGGTTTGCAAGCGTATCTTATATTATATGAATTTATGTTGGACAAAATTTATTACTCCCCCTCATTAAAAGTTTAAAAGACTTTAATATAACTTAACAAGAGTAGAGTTCAGAAAATGTGATCTTTAGAGCTTCAGAAATAATTTCACTGCCATAGGAAATGAAATAATATTTTCTCCCCCTTTGTCATTATCAAAAACGGGTCAGTCAAGGCACAAGTTACAGGGTAGTAAATGCACACAGCAAACAACCACCAGCAGTAAATGCATTCAACGGTAAAAGGGAATTGTTAAGTACCATGGTGAAACAGGGAATTGTTTCAGAATGAAGACGAGTTTCTTCAAGATCTGAATCAGTTCCAGGAAAAGGTGGAGTGGTTTGAATGGATGAGGGGTTTGGTTCAGAAGTGGTTGGCTTAGGAGATGAAGTCTGAAGGGGTTCAGTTTGGGATTCAGCAGGGACTTCAGAATTTTGGACATTTGAGGGTTCAGATTGGTCTACGTCCATTGCTATTGGGGTAGACTCAGAATCTTTAATAGGAGATTTCTGAGGGGATTTAGGAGTGTCAGAAGTGGTTATAGTGGAAGTTTCAAAATATTGAAAACGTGAGAAGTGATAGTGACGTAATGGGAGCTTGGCAGTTACTTTTAATAAAATCATCATTAGCTCTCCTTCATTACCCAGCGGTTACTAGACATGATGGGAAGTTACACAGATAAGTAGTGTTTTCAGAAGCCAGCTGTCAGTTAGAGAAACTGAGTGGTCAACTAACACTTAGAGTAGGTATCTGAGTCACAAGAAATCATATTTAATAATAAATAATTCTGATTGCTTCAGATGAGAGAGTGCTTCAGAACCTATATAATAGTTTCTGAGCCGTCCAAACTTCTGAGGCCCTTCAGAACCAGTTTATTCATTCAGAGTTAACAGCATTCAGAGATATCATTCAGAAATAAAAACCATGTTCAGATTTTTCTTGATAAAATCGAAACGATCAATAGCAAGAGGTTTGGTAAAGATATCAGCCCATTGATGCTCAGTATCAATGAATTGAATCTTAATTACTCCCTTCTGAACATAGTCTCTAATGAAGTGATGTTTGATCTCAATGTGTTTAGCTCTTGAATGCAAAATAGGATTCTTAGACAAACAGATAGCAGCAGTATTATCACAGAGAAGTGGTATACTACTTATCCTTATCTGATAGTCCTCCAACTGATGTTTCATCCAGAGCAATTGCGTGCAACACTTAGCAGCTGAGATGTACTCTGCTTCTGCTGTAGATAGAGCAATAGTTGCTTGTCTCTTACTAGCCCATGATATAAGGTTTTCACCTAGAAATTGACAGTTTCCACTAGTGGACTTCCTTTCAATTTTATCACCAGCATAGTCAGCATCACAGAATCCAATAAGCTGATAATCTAAGGATTTCTTATAAAGTAATCCAAGATTAGTGGTTCCTTTCAGATATCTAAAGATTCTCTTAACAGCAGTTAGATGAGACTCTCTAGGATCTGATTGAAATCTAGCACACAAGCATACACTGAACAAGATATCTGGTCTAGATGCAGTGAGATAAAGGAGGGAACCAATCATACCTCTGTATAATTTCTGATCTACTTTGCCTTCAGATTCTTCCTTCAGAAGACAGCTAGAGGGATGCATAGGAGTTGACATTGGTTTACAATCTTCAAGACCAAATTTCTTCAGTAAATCCTTTGTGTATTTGGTTTGATGCACATATACTCCTTCTTTTCTTTGATTGATTTGAATTCCCAAGAAGAATGTTAGTTCTCCCATCATACTCATTTCAAATTCATCCTGCATAAGCTTAGAGAAATTCTTGCAAAGAGAAGCATTAGTTGAACCAAAGATAATATCATCAACATAAATCTGAACAATCAAAATATCAGTTTTTAAGGTTTTTCTAAAGAGAGTGTTATCAACATGTCCTTTTTCAAAACCATTTTCTAGAAGAAATATACTTAACCTTTCATACCAAGCTCTTGGAGCTTGTTTCAAACCATACAGAGATTTCTTCAATTTGTAAACATGATCAGGACACTTTATATCTTCAAAGCCAGGAGGTTGTTTAACATAGACTTCTTCATAAATTACTCCATTCAGAAATGCACTCTTAACATCCATTTGAAATAGAGTGATGTCATGATTAACTGCATAGGACAAGAGAAGTCTAATTGCCTCAAGTCTTGCTACTGGTGCAAAGGTTTCAGTGAAATCTATGCCTTCTTGCTGACTATAACCTTGTGCAACCAGTCTAGCTTTATTTCTGACAACTTCTCCCTTTTCATTTGACTTGTTTCTGAATACCCATTTTGTTCCAATAATGTTCTTGTGTTTGGGTTTTGGTACCAGATCCCAAACATCATTTCTTTCAAATTGATTGAGTTCTTCTTGCATTGCAACAATCCACCCATCATCTGAGAGTGCTTCTTCTATGTTTGTGGGTTCAATTGATGAAATTAACCCAACTAGGGATTCATCCTCTTTGAAAGCAGATCTGGTCTTTCTTGGGCTATCCTTGTTACCAACAATTAGCTCTTCAGGATGAAATGATCTATACTTGAATTTACTCTTAGGTGGAGCAGGTGTCTGAGAGGGTTCAGTTTCTGAAGGGTCTTCAGTTTCAAGGCCTTCAGAGATATCTTCATTTTGAGTCTCAGATGGATATACAGCAATGGAGAGATCTTCACACTCAGAATTTGAGGAAACTTGAAATTCTGCAAAAGTCTCAGCTTGCTCTGACATTTTATCGTCAGGCTCTTTATCATCAAATCTAACATGTATAGATTCTTCAACTGTGTGAGTTTCAGAATTATACAATCTGTATGCTTTTGAGCGTTCAGAGTAGCCTATAAAGATACCCTTATAAGCTCTAGCATCAAATTTCTTTCGATAGACCTTGTTGTCTAGAATATAACAAGTACATCCAAACTGATGAAAATAAGAAATATTTGGTTTTCTTCCTTTGAACAGTTCATAAGCAGTTTTGTTCAGAATAGGTCTGATGTAGATTCTATTCTGAACATAGCAAGCAGTACTCACGGCTTCTGCCCACAAGAACTTAGCTAGGTTAGACTCAAGCATCATGGTACGAGCCATTTCTTGCAAAGATCTATTCTTTCTTTCTACAACACCATTCTGCTGTGGTGTTCTAGGAGAAGAGAATTCATGGATTACTCCATGCTCTGAGCAGAAAGATTCGAAAGAGTCATTTTCGAATTCTCCCCCATGGTCGCTTCTAACCTTCAGGATCCGAAGATCCTTTTCACTTTGTATTTGTGTGCAGAAGTCACTGAACACCACAAGTGCTTCACTCTTAGAACGTAGGAATTTCACCCAAGTCCATCTACTGAAATCATCAACCATGACCAATCCATATTTTTTACCATTGATAGAGGCTGTCGAAACAGGACCAAACAGATCAATGTGAAGCAATTCTAAGGGTCTGGAAGTAGAGACAATGTTTTTAGACTTGAATGAAGTCTTAGCAAATTTTCCTTTTTGACATGAGCCACAAAGTGCATCTGAGTGATAATCAATGTCAGGCAAACCACTAACAAGCTTTTGTTTGCTAAGCTTAGAGATCAACCTCCAGTTAGCATGACCAAGACGCTTGTGCCATAGCCATTTCTCATCACTCAGAGACAAAAGACATATAATCTTTTGGTCAACCAAATCAGAAAAGTTTACTTTATAAACATTGCCAACTCTCATTCCCTTGAATACTACAGATTTGTCAGAGTCTTTTGATACAGTACATGATTCCTTATTAAATGTAACAACACACCCATTGTCACAAAATTGACTAATGCTCAATAGATTGTGTTTAAGTCCATCAACTAACCAAACATCTTTAATGGAAAGAGAAGAATTACCAACTGTACCTGTACCAATGATCTTCCCTTTTTGTTTTCCTCCAAATCCCACAGAGCCTCCCTCTTTCAGAGTTAGGGTTTGGAACATATGCTTTTCTCCCGTCATATGTCGTGAGCAACCACTGTCCAGGTACCAGGGCTGCTGTTTTACCTTTCCTTGCATGAGCATCTGAAGCAAACATTATTTCAGATTTTGGTACCCATATTCTGATGGGTCCTTTAGAGTTAGTCTTCTGAATAGTATTCCTTCTTTGT
The DNA here is from genome assembly GCA_954870985.1 of Trifolium fragiferum. Lineage (NCBI taxonomy): Eukaryota > Viridiplantae > Streptophyta > Magnoliopsida > Fabales > Fabaceae > Trifolium > Trifolium fragiferum. The sequence continues at coordinate 22,035,415 of OX940789.1, forward strand.
TTTCTATGATCAACACAAGATCTAGAATTAATTAAGCTTTGACAAGAATGTTTAGGCTTAATTTGATTCTTGGATTTTGATCTGGAGTATATCACAGTTCCAAAGGTCAAGCAAGGATCTGAAGTAACTTTACCTTGATTTCTCAGAGGTTCAGATGACTTCTGAGCCTTAACTTGAGAACTTTTGGACTCAGAAATTTTAGGTTCAGAAGAACTTGGAACTTCTGAGTCTTTGGGTTCAGGTTCAGAACCTCCTTCAGAGTTGGATGCCTTCAGATCAAGTGTACCACTTTTAACAAAGGTAGAGAATAATTCAGGTGGAGTATCATCCTCACTATATGATTTCAGAGGTTTATCCCAGTTCTTAAACCGAGAATAACCAATGCCTTCACCATAGTTACGAGTCATATGATAAATCATGGAAGCCATTTTACTCCTATTGAAGGTACAACGAATAAATTCGTGAAGAGCATCTTCATGATCATCATTGAGCTTGTCTGCCAAGACATAGTTAGATTCAACATGACAAATACGAATGTTTAACGATTCATTTTCATCATAAAGAATCTTGGCATCCTTTTTCAATGATTCATGAACATTCTTCAGAATTTTGTGTTGACTTACTATACGAGAGTAATGTTTCACGGCAATCTTAAGAGAATCAATTAATTCAGATTTAGTCATGTTAGAGTATACCTCATTTTCATCATCTGAGTCATCTTCAGAATCTCTATCAGAGTTGTTACCTTCAGAAGTTCTTGCCATTAAAGCCAGATTGCCTTCTTCATCATCTTCTCCTTCAGAGTCATTTTCAATGGTCTCCCAAGTGGCTAACAAACTCTTCTTTACCTTTTCTTTGTACTTTTCTTTCCCAAAGCTCTTATTCTTTCCTTTGTCCTTGGATGACATTTCTGGACAGTCCGCAATGAAGTGTCCAGATTTCTTGCAGTTATAGCAGTTGTTCAGTTCTTCCTTTTTGTCCTTTGAAAAGGAACTTCTTGAGTTGTTTCCTTTGTTTGGAAACCTTTTGTATTTCTTGTTCCATTTCTGAAACCTTCTAACCATTAGTGCCATTTCTTCATTCTCAGAATTTTCATCCATCATATCATCAGAAGTTTCTTCCTCTTGTTCAGACACTTTGATCTTTGCAGCTTTTGAGGAAGTCTGAACAGAGCTTAGAGCCAAGGACTTCATCTTCTTGACAGGTTCATCTGACATAAGTTCTAGCTCATGACTTCTGAGTGAGCTTATTAAATCTTCAAGAGTCACATTGTCCAAATCCTTGGATTCCTGAAAAGCTGTAACTTTTGGTCTCCATTTGGAAGGTAAGCTCCTCAGAATTTTCTTCACGTGATCAGATGCAGTGTAGCTTTTCTTCAGAACTTGAAGACCAGAGACAAGGGTTTGAAACCTTGAATACATGGTTTCAATATCTTCATCTTCCTTCATTCTGAACAGCTCATATTGATGAACTAATAAGTTTGCCTTAGCTTCTTTGACTTGCTTATTTCCTTCATAGGTGGAACATAGAGAGTCCCAGATAGTTTTGGCACATGACTTGTTGGATATTTTTAAATACTCAGCATGAGATATTGCACCAATAAGCATATTCTTAACAGTATGATGCTTCTTATACTGTTTCTTCTTTTCAGCATCAAAGAACTTTCTGTAGGTATTTCTTACAACACCTTCATCATCCATGTGTTCAAAATGTATACCATCTTCAATGATATCCCATAACTCATCATCGGTCCCAATGATGTAACTATACATCTTGGTTTTCCAGAAAGGAAAAGTAGTAGGATCACTGTTGAAGTAAGGTGGTTTGTCTCTGTGATTATCACTGTTCCTTTCCCTATCATAGTTGTGAGGAGGTGGAACAGCAGAGTGATCAGGTCCAGAGGAAGCAGAAGGAGAGGTAACACCAGACATGTTTTTCAACTAAGTACCCCTAGATCTTTTACTGTTTCACTGTTAAGTGAAGAGCAACAGACCGGAGCTCTGATGCCAATTGAAGGTTGAAAAACACACAAGAAGGGGGGGGGTTGAATTGTGTGAGACTTTTTCTAAGTTAAAACAAATTGCAGCGGATAAGGTATAACACACACAATATATGAGGATAGGGTTAGAGAGAGATGCTCAGAATTTTTATACTGGTTCCTCCCACTAACAGGAGTAGTCCAGTCCTCTTGTCCTTCACAAGAGATTTCACTATAATCACTCAGATTACAAATGCTCAAGCACTAAGCAAGAGACTTCAAACTGCTCAAGCACAAAGCAAGAGACTTCTAATGCTCAAGCACAAAGCAAGAGACTTCCAATGCTCAAGCACAAAGCAAGAGACTTCCAATGCTCAAGCACAAAGCAAGAGACTTCCAATGCTCAAGCACAAAGCAAGAGACTTCTAACTGCTCAAGCACAAAGCAAGAGACTTCCAATGCTCAAGCACAAAGCAAGAGACTTCCAATGCTCAAGCACAAAGCAAGAGACTTCCAATGCTCAAGCACAAAGCAAGAGACTTCCAATGCTCAAGCACAAAGCAAGAGACTTCCAATGCTCAAGCACAAAGCAAGAGACTTCTAACTGGTTTTAATGTTAATAAAGATAAGAGATTAACACTTGATATACAATCAGAGGTGTTTACAAAATACAACGCAGTTACAAGACTAACTTAGAAAATTATCACAAAGTTTCTAAGTGTTTGATAGCTTCAGAATTTGACAGAGTTTCAGCACGTTCAGAAGCTTAAGTCTTGATTCTTATTTCTTCACAAATCTTCTTCCTTTTATAGATGATAAAATGAACGTTGGAGATTATAGCCGTTTGAAGAATTGAGACGCTCCTTTGTATAGATCAGTGAGCTTATTAGCTGTTCTGATTTGCAGTAGCTTAGGAGCTTAACGTTTACTACAAAATGAGAGATTCCTTTTGGCTTTTGATATTTGAACCTTGGTGAAAGCCAAATAAGGAAATAATCGTTTCTGAAGCCTGACTTGAAAAGGACCTTTCCATGGTCAAACCTTTTCATTCTTGGTTTCTGCGTTTGGACTTAGTCAGGCACAGTCTTCAATAAAATTGTACTCTCAAATGTAGCTTAACACTTATATCTGACGAGCCTTCAGATTTTGATAAGCTCAGAATTACTTGTTTCAGATCTGGTGAGCTCAGATGTTCTTCAGATTTTGATAGGCTCAGATTTACTTGTTTCAGATCTGGTGAGCTCAGATGTTCTTCAGATTTTGATAGGCTCAGAATTACTTGTTTCAGATCTGGTGAGCTCAGAAGTAATTCCTTCAGAAATTCTAAGGTTCAGATAATAACTTCAGAGTTTCACAGGCTCAGAATTACTTGCTTCAGATCTGGTGAGCTCAGAAGTAATTCCTTCAGAAATTCTAAGGTTCAGATAATAACTTCAGAGTTTCATAGGCTCAGAATTACTTGCTTCAGATCTGGTGAGCTCAGAAGTAATGCCTTCAGAAATTCTAAGGTTCTTTAGTACGCAAATTTTAACTTTTAATCCTGCACACTGAATTAAATTATTAGTACTCCAATTTAACCTTAAATACATTGTTATCATCAAAATCAATTAAGGAGATACAAAATCATAATTTTGTTCCAACAACCCCAATAGCAATGGACGTAGACCAATCTAAACCCTCAAATGTTCAAAATTCTGAAGTCCCTGCTGAATCCCAAACTGAACCCCTTCAGACTTCATCTCCTAAGCCAACCACTTCTGAACCAAACCCCTCATCCATTCAAACCACTCCACCTTTTCCTGGAACTGATTCAGATCTTGAAGAAACTCGTCTTCATTCTGAAACAATTCCCTGTTTCACCATGGTACTTAATAATTCCCTTTTACCGTTGAATGCATTTACTGCTGGTGGTTGTTTGCTGTGTGCATTTACTACCCTGTAACTTGTGCTTTGACTGACCCGTTTTTGATAATGACAAAGGGGGAGAAAATATTATTTCATTTCCTATGGCAGTGAAATTATTTCTGAAGCTCTAAAGATCACATTTTCTGAACTCTACTCTTGTTAAGTTATATTAAAGTCTTTTAAACTTTTAATGAGGGGGAGTAATAAATTTTGTCCAACATAAATTCATATAATATAAGATACGCTTGCAAACCATATCTTATATTTGTCAATCTGAAGAAATAGAGCTTGCAAACCTCTAATTCTGAAGGTAGAATATATGAAATTATATTTGACATTAAATATTACTCTTAAGACTGTTTTATATTTATCATTGATAAACTTTTGAAGCTTATCAGACTCAGGGGGAGCTTGCAAACCTCAGAACCTGAAGTCAAGATGTTAAATAAAAACAACAACAATTGATTTTAAATACATATAGTTGTCATCATCAAAAAGGGGGAGATTGTTGGAACAAAATTATGATTTTGTATCTCCTTAATTGATTTTGATGATAACAATGTATTTAAGGTTAAATTGGAATACTAATAATTTAATTCAGTGTGCAGGATTAAAAGTTAAAATTTGCGTACTAAAGAACCTTAGAATTTCTGAAGGAATTACTTCTAAGCTCACCAGATCTGAAGCAAGTGAAACTCTGAAGTTATTATCTGAACCTTAGAATTTCTGAAGGAATTACTTCTGAGCTCACCAGATCTGAAGCAAGTAATTCTGAGCCTGTGAAACTCTGAAGTTATTATCTGAACCTTAGAATTTCTGAAGGAATTACTTCTGAGCTCACCAGATCTGAAACAAGTAATTCTGAGCCTATCAAAATCTGAAGAACATCTGAGCTCACCAGATCTGAAACAAGTAATTCTGAGCCTATCAAAATCTGAAGAACATCTGAGCTCACCAGATCTGAAACAAGTAATTCTGAGCCTATCAAAATCTGAAGAACATCTGAGCTCACCAGATCTGAAACAAGTAATTCTGAGCCTATCAAAATCTGAAGGCTCGTCAGATATAAGTGTTAAGCTACATTTGAGAGTACAATTTTATTGAAGACTGTGCCTGACTAAGTCCAAACGCAGAAACCAAGAATGAAAAGGTTTGACCATGGAAAGGTCCTTTTCAAGTCAGGCTTCAGAAACGATTATTTCCTTATTTGGCTTTCACCAAGGTTCAAATATCAAAAGCCAAAAGGAATCTCTCATTTTGTAGTAAACGTTAAGCTCCTAAGCTACTGCAAATCAGAACAGCTAATAAGCTCACTGATCTATACAAAGGAGCGTCTCAATTCTTCAAACGGCTATAATCTTCAACGTTCATTTTATCATCTATAAAAGGAAGAAGATTTGTGAAGAAATGGGAATCAAGACTTAAGCTTCTGAACGTGCTGAAACTCTGTAAAATTCTGAAGCTATCAAACACTTAGAAACTTTGTGATAATTTTCTAAGTTAGTCTTGTAACTGCATTGTATTTTGTAAACACCTCTGATTGTATATCAAGTGTTAATCTCTTATCTTTATTAACATTAAGACCAGTTTGAAGTCTCTTGCTTTGTGCTTGAGCATTGGAAGTCTCTTGCTTTGTGCTTGAGCATTGGAAGTCTCTTGCTTTGTGCTTGAGCATTGGAAGTCTCTTGCTTTGTGCTTGAGCATTGGAAGTCTCTTGCTTTGTGCTTGAGCATTGGAAGTCTCTTGCTTTGTGCTTGAGCATTGGAAGTCTCTTGCTTTGTGCTTGAGCAGTTAGAAGTCTCTTGCTTTGTGCTTGAGCAGTTTGAAGTCTCTTGCTTAGTGCTTGAGCATTTGTAATCTGAGTGATTATAGTGAAATCTCTTGTGAAGGACAAGAGGACTGGACTACTCCTGTTAGTGGGAGGAACCAGTATAAAAATTCTGAGCATCTCTCTCTAACCCTATCCTCATATATTGTGTGTGTTATACCTTATCCGCTGCAATTTGTTTTTAACTTAGAAAAAGTCTCACACAATTCAACCCCCCCCCCCCCTTCTTGTGTGTTTTTCAACCTTCAATTAACACAAAATTTCTTTGAAGTTAAAAAGGGACTTGAAAGGGTATGTCGAAAGCCTTACTGTTGGTTCTTGAATGGTGAGTTTCCTTTGCTTCTTTTGAATGGTGGGTTCTCCAGTTTCTTCTGAGGTCACATTGATTCTTTTTCGACTCTGTATTGTAAGTTAAGCGTCGAAAGGTTCAAAAATGTTTTGTAAGAAAAAAACAATTTTTGAAAATTAAAACTAAGTTAAAAGACTAGTTTTGAATTTGATACCTTAGCCCCAGTATTTGGGAGTGATTTCTTGGAACTCACAGCAGGAGCGCTGGAGTCAGTAGAGACGTTGGTTTCTTTGGTCTTTGTGACATTGGAAACACCTGTTGCCGAAATAAGGAAAATTAAACATCAAATGAAGAGTTAAATTTACAAACATTATAAAAATAACTTTGTTTATTTTTAGTCTAGTTACCTTTGCCTTTGGGAGTCCTTGGCTGCATAGCGTCGAATCCTGCATTCAATGCACGCAATAGCAGTTTCTCATCCTTGGCATGCCTTTCATAATGCAAGCTCCACCATGCAGCAAATTCATAGGTGCAGTATTGAGAGGTTTCAAAGGCAACAGGTGTAAGGTTGTAAGAGTGCTCGTCAGCAAGCTTCAAACGACGTTCAAAGTACTCGACAGACATTCCAGAGTTGCCCAAGACAATATCATCTTTGTTCTTGAACAAACTCTTTGGCCTGAACTGACTTAGGCCAAATTGGCGAGCAACCAAATTGGGTTGGTATCCAACCAAGCCCAAATGTCTCTTGTCAATCCCTTGCCTTGATGATAGGATTGTTGGGTTCAAAAACATTCTCCAAATGTTGTTGGTGTCTTCTTCATCATCTGGATTTGTTGCAAGAAATGGTTTCTTAAACCAAGTGGGTCCAATGTTTCTGTTGATGAAAGGGGTGTTTTGAGGGGTGATCTCGTCGAAGGCGAGCAGAATTTTGAAGTAATGAAAGAAAAGTTGTCGAGTGGTCAGATTTGTTTCTCTTTGCCTCAACAAGGCCAACCTAGCGCCTTCTGATTGTCGAGAAGCAACAGAAATTTCCATGTGAGTAGGTAGGAAAAGTTTGAAATTGGTTTCAAAAGTGGCATTTAGCCATAATTGCAGAAGCCAGATAGGTCCAGAAAGGGTTAACGGTGATCCTTTGTCAGTTTTCTTAAGGAGATCACTAGCTTGTCCTAGGGAGTCATAAAGGGAAGCCAAGATGAACCTTCCTAAAGCTACATCCAAACCTTGGTGAAGCATAATAGCAAGGGGAACTAATCTTTTCACAACTTGCAGAGAGCAAGTGCAAAGGACAAAATGAGATAGCCAGTGAGTCAGGAAGGCTATATGTTCTTCATGTGAAACCTCTTCACTACTAAGGTCATGGTAAGTTTTGAGGAATCCTGAAAAGGATAAGACTTTAAAGTCGAACTGATGATTTGGGGTAGTGTATTTGGGGTCGAAAGTGGGTCCTGTTGGTCTCAAGCCAGTAATGGCAGCAACGTCGAATAGAGTTGGGGTCATCATGCCTGCTTTCAGGTGAAAAGTGTTGGTAGAACTTTCCCAGAAATGAAGGGCAGTTATTAGCATTTCTGCATTGTACCTAGGTCCTTCTCTCGACAGCTGGATTAAGTCGAATATACCACTCTCTTTCCAAAACGTGGCATATTGTTTTTCGACTTTATTGAGCCATTTAAGATAGCTCTCAGTCACTATGGGTGCAGATCTAAAGGCCCTGTAGCCAGATTCAAAGAAACTCATGTCGAAGACAGAGTTGGCAAATATTTTTGGCTCACAAGTGACATGGAGAGGGAAAATGCTACTTACTTCCTCATTAAAATCAGTAGTCGAAGGAAGAGGGCCTGCAAAGGCAAGATTTTTACCTTTAAGTCTATGAGGAATCAGCAGTTCCTTTCCCCATATGGCGCTTTCGACAGCGGTGGTGGCAGGTTCCGACAGGAACACTGAATCGTCAACCATGACAAGATCTTTGTCATCTGCAGCGATAGGAACAACGTTTCTGGAGGAAGAAGATGAAGCCATTGATGCTCTTTGGTGTTCTTGGTGTTCTTGAAGGTTATGGTGATTTGACAGCTGACAGTAGCAGAAGTTCAAAAAACTTCCAAAACAAACTCGTTTTTTGCTCAAATGCAGTAAAAGGAACGGTGATGATGAACGAAAATGATTGACAATCGTTTTGGTTGGTTCAGATTCAACAGAAACGCAAGAACAGAGCGAGATTGGTGATTTGTTTGAATGGTTTTTTGAAGAAAAACGTAATGGTTCTCTGCTGCAAGGGAAGTTAAAAGTTTAGGGTTTCAGAAAAATGAAAGTGAGTGTTATGCTTGCTATTTATAGACTCTGCAGAATTTGCATGCAGTTGGTAACTGAAGCACCACCATTTTCCATCTCAATCGTCCCGATCCTGCCACGTGTCCCACTATTGTGCTAAAAAAGCGGAAATCATGGTTTGTGGGGATTGAGGTGACGGTTATGTACTTTGTCATGATTGATTTGACATTAATGTGACGTTTGCGCCGTCTTTGGTAAACGTGCAGAAGTTGAAAAGAAAGAGAATCTTCAAAACTGCCATTTCTTCCTTTCGTATTCGACATGCAGTCGAAATTGGCATTTTTGAGGGGGCAATTTGTTAGCCTGTATTTTCGACAGGCATTAATGAATTGGAGAGAGAAGATGAATTCTCATTTAATGTTCTCTTGGAAATTAGTTGTTTAATAAATCAGGAGAAGATTAAGGCATTCGACGTCGAAAGCCTTTTAGTTAAAGTTCACTGTCGAGCTTGAAGAAGCTGTCGAATTCGACAGGAACATATTTTATTAAATATATGTTGTTTGCTTCGACATTGCTATATGTGTGTCGAATTATATATATGTATGTATATGTGTGTTTGCTTGTATAACGTATTATGCAGTACGGAGAAAGCATACTCTGGACTTAGCAATTTATTCAAAGAGGATAACGTTTGAAAGCCTTGCCAGGTGTCCAAGAATTCAAATTGTCGAAGACACGTGGAGTTTAGTTAGACGTTAAATAGGTTTCTGACGGTTATTCTAGTTTGCCTATAAATATTAGTTTCTGATAGGAGAAACGGGTTGTTCACAATTCTCATGCAAATTCTGACAAAACTCAGAGTACCCATGTCAACGAGCGAAATGAGTGCAAAATGGAACATGTACGAATCTGTGCAACCAATCTTTCTTTTGTAAACGATTTACAATTATTGAATGCAATTTACATTCTCCAAGTCTTTACTTGCTTTCCATTTTAAAGTTCTGCACTTTAACTTTTCTGCAATTTATCTTCATTGCAACTTTTAACTATTCTGCAATTTATTTCATTGCATCTTTAAAACCTTTTCTGCAATTTACTTGTTGCATGCTTTTACATTTCAAAGTCTTTCTTTAAACTTTATTTGCAATTCATTTACAAGTTTTCTGCAAATTTAACTTTGAAGCAATTTATTTTTAAACAATCCATTCGACTGCATCGGATGATTCTACTGTTTTTATTCAATTTATCCGATTTAACCCAGAAAATATGAAACATGTTTTCGTCAAATCTGCACAAGCCATATGTCCCAGGATTCACTAGTCGATCTTTCTTGTAATAACCAGACTAGCGGTTGTTTGCTAAAAATCGGGGTAAACAGTCACAATGTTTAAATTAGTTAACTTTATAATTAGAAGCTAGTTAGAGCTAATATTAGTATCTTGAATTGAGTCACATGATTAAGAAGTTGTAGTTAACTTCATTCATTTCAAATATTAAAAATCAAATCGAAAGAACAATTCAACTGGTTGAATAAAAAATCGGCCAATTTGCCAAATGGTTATTGAACTATGATTGATCTGAACTTTTTTCCCTTACTTTTAATATTATTTTGTTTAATTTTTCGTTAACCATCTTGTTCAACTATGGTTGAAGTGTCGAACCACTTAAACTAATTGAACAATGATTCTAAGGTCTCACTCGATTCAATCTTTGATCTATCTTTACAACATTAGTTTGATTAAATTAAGTCTTAAATATGATTTTAAAATATTCTCTAGTTCTCCAATTTATAACTATTTTCGAACATTCTAGTTTTTGGCAGAATGTCTGGTTATTTTCTCTGCAATCAATTTCATCTTATCTAACATATGTAGTTAATCAACCTAAACCTTTTGGTTATAATTTTTATGCATGTTGTGATTTAAGTTCAAGTTCAAATTCCATAATTGATAGATTATACATAAATTTCATCACAGATCTTAATGAATAGACATTTGCAACATGCACTTAGGGTTGATTTTGACACATGTTGATCAATCAGCCCTCCACATAGGATATTCCCTTTCATAAGATGCCAAAATTTTAGCCATATTTAGCTTTCGGCATATGTGTCACATTTCAAGTGGTCAACAACTGGATTGGGCTATCAATGACCCGGCCCAATACCACATTGTCTCACAACAACAACCCGTTTCCCCTTCTCCTTCACCCAAGATTCTTTTTCTTTCTCCCTCTGCAAACACTTTCAGTGGCTTCCTTTCACCAAAATGAAATCAAAAGTTGCTAGAATCTTATCTTACAATCCCTATGTTATACCGATTTGCTCACATGTCTCTCTCACAAAGAATCAAAGCTGGATTTTCATTTTCAAAGCATTTTAAAGCATCTTCACCTAGGTCAAACAATTACCCTTTCTTATCATTTTTTTCAAATTCAAATTTGATTCTAGATTCCATCCCTGAGATGTTTCCATTCATATCACATTTTATACAGGTTGGAGAGATTCTTCACAAACTCTTACCGATGTAAGTTTCAAAATCCTTAATATTTTATTCTTCAATATTAGCTATCTCTGTAACTTTCAATTTCAGATTTGAATTTTTGAATTGGTTGATTGTCTATAAATAGGGGAATATGTTGAAGCCAAACCCTACCCACAATCTATTTTTTATTTTTCCATCCCTGATTTTTTCCAATCATATTTCTAATCCTTTTTCTATTTCGTTTTTTCCATTCTCTCATGGAGGTAAAAATTTCAATGATCAAAGTACAGGGGACAAATTGTTGGGACTGAGGATAAATTCGGTTTTCCTATTTGAATCTACAAAGGGAAGTGAAAAATACAATCTTGCGGTGGTTGAGTGAGAGAAGACTAACCGATGAGTAATGTTGTTGTTGGAGGTAGGAAGAAGAAGGTGTCGAAGAAGAGAAAGTTGAAGGTATTCATTCATATGCCCTAAGAAAAGTATTATCTTCCAATCATGTATAAGATTTGCAGACAAAAAGTATGAGAGTTGATTATTATTATTATAGGAGGTGAAGGGAGAGAAACTGAGAAAACAGTGTGAATCAGTTGATGATCATCATCATCACCACAAAATGTTTGTCTTTGAATTGTCAAGAAGCATTGTTCATTAGTTAAATATCTCTATATATAACAAATTGTTGGGACTGAGGATAAATTCGTTTTTCCTATTTGAATTGTCAAGAAGCATTGTTCATTAGTTAAATTGGTGTAGTTTAATTTTTCTATTCTTTGATAGATTTTATACTTTACTTTCCTGGTTTATATATGTATTTGAAGCGTGGTTTATTTAGTACTCTATACCAAAATTTGTTAAAAATTTATGCTAATAATTGCATTGTCCATACTATTCATTTTACATCATTTTTTGGGTTCATATCGTTCTAAATTTATGCACTGTTATTGTAGTCTTCTCCCATACAATATAGCCTTTATTTGGTCAATAAAACTTAGCTTTAAGGGATTTTGGTTATGTTATATGATTATGATAAGATATTTATGTCTACTTTCATATTGAGACATCTTTTAGAAATTTGCAATTTTGATTGATAAGATTAGTTTAATGAAGTTGATGATTTTGCATTCTTTATTTTGTAGATAGTTTATTTTAGTGAAAATTTTATTATCGATTTGATTTGAGTGCTTACCTCCATCATATCATTATCTCAAGGTACCACTCATTTAGATTTTTGTGGTTATTGGTTCATTGCTTCTTTTGTTCAAGATCAAACAATGGTTTCATGATTTCTTTTCCTTTGCAGGAGGACACACACCCATCCTCCTTTGGACAAACTTAGAGGATGTTGATATATTTTGAGTATTATTAATTATCAATTATATGGTAGTTGTCTGCTAATGATCTTCGTTCCCTACAATTCTGCCTTACCTGAACATTTTCCAATAGTCTCTGTTCATATTAATGGTTTTTGTCTATCAATTATTTTGAGCATCACTAATGGTCTTCGTTCATCTAATTTCCATGTTTTTATTTCCACTACCTTTTTGCTTTTTAATGTTTTAAATTTTCTTCAAATGAGGTGCAGTAAATAGAGCAAACTATCATGATTTTTCTTTTTTGTAATTATTACATTTTATTGCATTAGTACCCGTTTTTATTTTACACTTCATTTCTTTTCTGAAATGTTTCTAATTCATGTGCAGATGGAAGTTTCTTGGTTGCTTAAACAACTTGTGGGTACAAGATTATATTTGGGAGGGTCTCTACTAATGTTTAAGGTATAGTTGCTAAAGGAGGTAATCACTTACTTACCATGACCACGTTTAATTTATATGACCACATTGAGAGAAACAAGTTGAGTCCAACTCCTATTAGTTTCTTATTGTACATCAATTATATAGATCTTTAATTCATATAAAATTAACTATAAATAAAAATTGTAAAAAATATCTTCTGAAATTCCTAATTTTCAAAGTTACTATTTAGCGAATGAGAGTGATTTCAATATTTTCTTAAGGTTTCTGTCATTTCTACATTCTTCCTGTTTTGATTTTAAAATGCACTTGCACAAAGTTTCAACATTGAAGGTAAGCACCTTCCAAACACAAACAAAATAGGATCCCTTCTGTGTTTTATGTTGATGAGAGTCTATTATATGATTTTTTTTTTGTTTATATTTTAGTCTGTCACCATTTGCTTATTTATTGTTCTTTTTTCTTGATGAGCTAATAATATAAATGTGCTAAACTGTTTGCAGGTGACAATTTGATATAGCTTAGTATGTGGTTGGATATGTTATACGTTAACAAGTGCTAATTAAAGGACCTAAAAGTGGTATGTATTTTTTTTTTCTTTGTAATTAATATTAGAGTCAAGGATGAATATTAAAAAAAATCTTTGGGGTAACTAAACTTTGTAAGGATGATCAATAACCAAGACATCTTTATTATTATTGACTCATACTAGGCAAATCCTCATGTCTCAATGGAGAAATATTTCCTTTTTAGTGGCTTACGACTTTTGGATGTCATATTTGCATCATGTTTTGGAAGGTCGGCCTTGATGACTTGATTATGTGATAGGCAACAATAATATATCATCATGAGAATGATCAATTTCTTTCTTTGTTCTAACATGCCTATATATTTTAAATCTTTGACTAGGATAAGATTTAATCCATGTTAAGATTTTTGAAAATATTTTTTGATGTCTTAAGTCCTAAAATTATTTTGCATTTATTGAAGATGTCGTGAGAGTCTTGACAGTAGTTCTTTTAGAGTAGTATCAATAGGATGGTAATATGCTAATCATGGAACTGATCTGAAGTAATTTAGAAAGGTTTCATTTTTTTTTTGTAGATATATAGCGCAGAAAGTTTGATGCTCAAAGTTGGTATTTTAATTTGCAGGGTATACTCTGCTCTATGATCAAGAATACCTGAAAATGTAAGAATTTCAACCGTCGTTACTAGCAAAGCTGTGATTGCAGCAGTTTCAGTTGAGAAAATGTAAGAATTTCAATTTCTATGCATTTGTTTTGTTGTATTTTACCTTTAATTAGAATTCATGAAGCATGCTTTTAGTTTCTATGCATTTGTTTTGTTGCATTCATAATTTCTTTCAGCTTAATGAGGAAGTTCCAGCCAAATGAAAAGAAAATAGTTATCTCTTTTGTATAGCCAACTGTCATGAGTTTGTTTTGACTATTAGTACAAAGAGTGGCTCATGACCTCATGTATTCCTTTTTGTTCACTAGATTTGTAATATTTCATAGGAATAGTCCTGACCAAGATTTTACTATTCTTATTTTTGGAACCATTTGTTAGTTTGAGTATGATTCTAAATTTCTTAATTTGTTTGTGTTCTATCAAGTTTTAAACTTTTATGCTATATATTGAGTGAGTTTTTTGTATCATTCATGTTTTCATTGAATAAAATGGATTCTAAGTACTTTGATGATATCTCAAATTGGACCTATGGTGTGGGTAAGGAAGAAAGTTGTGGAAGGAAAGCATTGTGGACTTCATCGTGTTGAGATGTGACGGGGCGGTGGCAAGTCAGTCGAGTTTAGCCGGCTGTGGAGGTGTGATACGAAATTGTCATGGCAATTTCATTGCTGCGTTTTCTGCTCAGGTGGGATCGGTCTCAGTTGTTCATGCAGAACTTTGGGGATTTGTTTACGGATTGGAACTGGCGAAAAATAGAGGTTACAAGCGCATTTGTGTTGAGTCTGATTCATTGATAGCCGTCAATTTGATACGAAATGGTTGTAATAAATAACACTCAGCATTTCAATTGGTGCAAACTGCACTGCGTTTTACTAAAGTAAAGAGATGGAGGCTGTTATATGGCAACACAATTTGAGGGAGGCTAACCAAGTAGCTGACAGTTTAGCCAAACATAGTTTATCACTACCTGATAATTGTAAAGTATTTGATAACGTTCCTGTTTTTCTGAGATTGCCTTTAATGGCAGACTCATTGTATTGCTTTCCTTAGGGGATTCTAATTTTGTCTTGGGAGCTTTTGATCCCTTTCTTTCGCTGTTATTTTATATTTAGCTTAGTAAATTACAAATATTTTATATGATATAATTATCATAAATTTATCATGATCCCATGCATGTTATGGTTGTAGTATTATAGTTTTGATGCAGTCAATTATGATTATCATCATTGTACACTACTTAAATTTATGTTGTACATAGAACTTAATGCACTTTATATTATGCCAAGCTAATGCAACACGAAATTCAAAGAAAATTTAACATATTATCCCTACTCAAAATAATTGTCTTTATGTCAGTTTTGCCATATGAAAACTTTTAGTTAAATAATTTTTAAAATTATAATTAATGAATACTTTGACATGACATGCCAAAATTTATTTGGAATCTTTCCCTATCTTCTTAGCTTTCACTCTTTGTCTTACCAATCCTCACAAAAAGACCCATTTTGGTGAATATGTACTATGCAAATTTGAAGGCATGAGCAAATTCAAATTTCTAAATCCCTCCAAAAATTTCAAAAACAATAGCAGGCTTAGCAATAGCAGCTATAAAGTTTCAAAGATTCTCTTATACTTCTCTCTCCTCTTCCCCATACTCATTCCTTTGGAAGTTCAAAAGATTCTATGGCACTACTTTCTCATCCAAATTGTTCCAATTTTCTTTGTAGAAATTTGACAAGGATAAGCATCAAGAAACTTTTGATAGAGTAAATTATGGTGTGCATATTTTGTCTTTGATTACCTTTACCTATATTTACCTGTTTACCAAAAATATATATTTTGAAAGGCTATTAATTGCTTATGATCTAACATTCAGTTCATATTTTAGTGACCAGTTGCTCTGTTAGTAGCACAATATTGTCATGTGTGTTGATTCTTTACCTTACGATGTTACAATACCAGTTGCTATTTTTTAACACCATTATTTATACAACTCACACCCTATTGGACTAGAACCCGTCTAAAGAATTAGGATTAAGTCTATTTTTGTTAAAATGTTTATAATTGACAATGACAATACCTGCTTTGTTAGTTTTTCCTTCTCATTTCTTTCTTTATTTCGTTCAACTTAGCTTATAGTTATTTCTTGATCTTAATTAGGATCAACATGTTAATTTCATATTTTCATTTATCTTACTTCACAATTCTGTGTGTGTCTTTGACATTCATAGCAAAACCTGGCTGTAAGTGACTGAGGATAAATTCATAGGACACTTATGTTATTTTGTCTGTTGAGGCCAAGACATAGTGATCTTAGTAAGGAGGGGCATTGTAAAAGTATCATGATGATAATATGTCATATAATAGGACTTCCACATTTCAATATTACCGATCTATAGAGCAGGAAATGGATGAAAGTCAAAACAAGAGAAAGAGAAAAGGCTAGAAAGTTTGCTGATATGTCAAAGAAAACACACACACACACAGCTCTTATTACCGATCTCAACATGTCAAAGCTAATAAACATTGA
Organism: Trifolium fragiferum; assembly: GCA_954870985.1. Lineage (NCBI taxonomy): Eukaryota > Viridiplantae > Streptophyta > Magnoliopsida > Fabales > Fabaceae > Trifolium > Trifolium fragiferum. The sequence goes on from OX940789.1 coordinate 22,051,640, forward strand.
GTTTCAATTGTATCCAAGTGTTATTTTATGTTGTTTATATCAAGAATAAATCTTATTAAGTGTGATAGATACAAGTCAAAAATATGGAGTGTGAAAGGCAAATGACTAAAATAATATATCAAAATTTAATTTTAATTGTCTAATCTCTAATGCAAAATCTTTTGGCGAAAGTTGATACGAAATTGTAATAGATAAAATATCAAGATAATGTACCAATGTTTAACTTCAATTAGATAAAATTGAAGTTAAAAACATGCAATGTATAAGACAAGACTAGCAATGCAATATATAACAATTTTTAACTGCAATTATCTTTTGATATCATTATGAGAATGTGCGTTGCAAATGCAGCTGTAAAGTAGCAATCCAAATGATATTGTTTGGAGACACATTAGTTTTAAAATGACCTTGATCTTTCAAATGCTTTAGGTGTTGTGTTTTGAATATCACTTTTGAACTTTAGTTGTAATATTTTAAGATAGGACACATTAGTTGAATATCAGTTTTGAACATGGTTTCTAATATGATCTTGCACTCTTATTTTTATGTTTAATATGAACATGATCTGTAATTTGGATAGTGCAAATCAATTTCATGAACAACCAATCAGTTATGATATTACAATTATTATTATTATATGATATTATTATGATAAAAAAATTATTATTAAATTTTCATAATCATGTGCATTGCACATTGTGTTATATCAAGTTTTAAACTTTTATGCTTATACATTGAGTGAGTATTTTGTATCATTCACATTTTCATTGAATAAATGGATTTAATGTTACCTAAAAAATCCTAAGTACTTTGATGGTATCTCATATAGGACCGAAGAGCAATTTCTATGGTGTGGGTTAGGAAGAAAGTTGTTGAAGGAAAGCATTGGATTCTTATTTGGTTTTCAAATAATTTTTTTATTTACATTTTCTATGAATCTACTTTTGTAATTGTACACTATCTATTTTAAATTAATTGATTATTCCCAAAAAATTGCTAATTGAGGATAAATTAAATAAATTATATTAAGTGCAATAATAATATGTCTCCAGATGACGGTAAGGAAATTCAATCTAATATATACAAGTCAAAAACATGGGGTGTGAAAAAGTAAACGACCAAGATAATAAATTAATTTTTAAATTCAATTATCTAACTAAAAAAACACAATTAAGCAATATACTAATGAATTGATTCAATCTAGGAATATTTGAATCAATCCATTAGTTCATTGGTCAATCGTGTGTGTGTGTGTGTTTTTTTTTTTTTTATACTAAGAAATTGTTAGTTGAGGGTCAATTAAATAAATATATTAAGGGTTATGTTAACATGTGCCCTTAGGGCACATGATAAACTACTTAAAAAAGAAAATGTAGCATTTAATGATACAAAAGTATTAAATGATACAAAAACCACCTACAAAAGTATTGCAATAAATTTTTACTATATTGGTCATCTTAACATGTGCCCTTAAGGGCACAAGTTAACATTTCCCATATATTAAATGTCATAACAATATGTCCCCTGTGCATATAGCAGGGCAATTTAATCTAGGGTGCATTTGTTATAGAGTTTTTCAAAATAGATTCTTATAGTTTGATATAATTTTGTGTAAATTTTTTTTACAAAGAAACTTTTTATAAAAGCTTTAAATGAAAATTTGGTTTGAATAGTTATTCTTAAAATGTCATTTTAGGTATTTCATCATTTTATTTAAATTTTTTTTGGATATCAAAATTTCAAAAAAAAAAATCACTTTTTTCGAAGCTATTTCAAATAGATTTTCATAAAAATCATTTTTGAAATACAACCTTTTGTAAAAATTGAGATTTTGATTGTGTTTTGATCTTCAATAATGTACGTTTATGTTATATAATGTCAAAATTAGTGTTTGAATTTAGAAAAAATAAATATAAAAAAACTTATAATATTTTTAAAAACGATTTTATAAAATCTATTTTCAGAAATACAAAGAAAAAATCATAATTTTTTAAAGCTAAAACAAACGCACCCCTAAAAGATACAAGTAAAAAATATAGGGGTGAAAGGCAAAAGACCAACATAATATACTATTTTTTAACTTCAATTATCTAAAAATTATGTTTGCGAAGATATTTTTTTTATTGAATGGCAATGTTTACGAAGATTGATAGTGTGAAAGACAAAACAACATCATAATATTCCAATTAAATAAAATTGAAGTGAAAAATCTGGGGGTGTAAAAGGCAAGACCAAGGTGTGTTTGTTTCGAGCTTAGAAATACTATTCCATGAAATATGAGTAGGAATAAATATACACATGTTTGTTACGAGGTTGAAATAATATTCGTGTCGATATGCTTTTAAAAACACGGGGACTTACAAGAAGCATCTTCCAATATTGCTTTTACAAACATGGGGACTTACAAGAAGTTTGTTTGCAATACTGTGTTTAAACTTGAACAGGAGGTCGCTGTTTAACACTATCTACAAATCAAGTAGTTGTGCCATTTTTTAAATGATCGGAATATGTTGCATATAAATCGTTATTTATACATTCATTAGGAATTTTTTTGAATCCGCTTCTAGAAATATGGGGGGCTTACCCAACACGTTGAATTAAAAACATGAGGGGCTTACCTAACATGTTAAAATAAGTCTCCCACACAAACAATGGCTTACCAAAATATGTTGCATATAAATCTTTATTTATAAATTCATTAGGATAATTTTTTAATCCGCTTCTAGAAACATGGGAGACTTACCCAACATGATGGCTTACCTATTATGTTAAAATAAGTCTCCCACACAAACGGCGGTTTAGCAGAATATGTTGCATATAAATATTTATTTATATATTCATTAGGAAATTTTTTGAATTCGCCTCTAGAAACACGGGGCTTACCCAACATGTTGAATTTAAAATATGAAGACTTATCGAACATGTTAAAATAAGTCTCACACACACACACACACACACACAAAGGCTTACTGGAATATGTTGTATATATTATTTTCACTACCGTATATATGAATTAGAAACTTTTTTATTAAAAACTTTTTTATGAGATGAGTTAAAAAAATATTGATTTTGTTGTTGTTGACATTATATATTGTATATAATAAACTAAATGTATATTATGAAATGTATATTTAGAAGATTTTTTGTTGTTAATATTTAGGAGATTTGAAGAGCATGATCAAACCAATGAATATTGCATTTGAACTATAAACAGTGTTTTCAAATTGTGTAATATTATACCAACTAGACGGATTATTAAATATTGTCATTATGTTATTAGTTATTTTAAAGTCACGTGTTTTGAATGTACTCGGAAGAATGATAACTTTTTGAATCCGTGTAATATTAAGCAAATTTACAGATTTTGAAATCTTAATTATCTTAATTTTCATGTAATATATAACTATCAATTAAATTTTATCACAAATTTATATAGCATTTCAATTTGAAAATTGTGTACGAAATTACAAAAAGACGGTTTTTCCCGTACATTGGACATAGTATGATGTAATGATTTTCTACACACCATGATGATGCACCTCACACAGGATATAAATTATTTGGTTGATTGGCAAATATGTTGTATTGATATAACTTAAAACACTTTTCAAATATATAATCACTCTATGAGATATATTTTTTTAAACTTTTTGTTATTCAAATTGCCTCAACAAAAACCACATTCAAATAATGACAATATTATAAGATAAAATTGTACTATTTAATTTAAGGAGCCCGTGCGAAAGCACGGGTATTGTAACTAGTACTCAACAAATTTACCAAAATCGAAAGAAATGCACGTCATTCGTGGCAAGATGAATAATATTCAACGCTGCATATGAAACAGAAGTTTTATCTCTCTCTCTCTGCAACTTCTTTCTCAGCAATCGCTCATCCATTTCACTCATACCAACAATAGTGGTTTACCAGACAAAAAGTTTATTTGTTACAAAAATGATACACTTATACAAGTTCAAGAACCAAGATACATTATTTCTAACATAAACCAAAAATAGTAGTTTTTACACAGAAAAAAAAAAAAAAAAAAAAAAAAAAAAAGAAAACTAGACATAATTTACAAATGGTAGGGACATTATTGAAGAATCAAAATCGCATTATATATTGAATAGAAGAAACAGTCAAGGTGGCCGAGATGCAGATTGATGCTGTTTTTTTAGCTTATTGCATTGCTGAGGATCCCAACCGGAAAAGAGTCTCCTATACCCTGATCTTTTGATGGATTATGCTCTTATTGATTGCTTAACCACAAATATGTTCTATATGCAGTACATGAACTGGAATATCGTAATATTCATCACTGGCTCAAGCTTTCGTATTTAAGGACCGTTCAATCTCTTCTAGAGACCGTCCCTTGGTTTCTACCAAGAAGTAACGGGCAAATGCTGCGGCTAACAGGGAAACAAATCCAAAGCTAGCATACACTGGTGCTACTCCAAATTTCTCCACCAACTCAAGGAAGAATAATCCCACCACAAAGTTGCTCTTGCAGAAGCCTTGACAACAAGTAAATTCTTACATGATAGTTCCTAATATTGATAAGTTGTTGCTGAGTTGCTCATCCAATGGAAAGATGACGGCATTGACCACAAGAAACATTGAAATTGCCTACAAAGAAGCAGAAATGAAAATCATGGATTGCCTAGGAATAAGATTTAAATGAAATTCAGCGTGTCCTGCGCATGCATGATTATGCAAAAAGTTGATTATGGAAGAGATTAAGGAATGCTGTAAAAGCTGCTCATATTGTCCTTGTAAAGCTTGAACTACCTTTAGAAAATGTACAAAATTAAATTTGAGAGGAAATTAACAAAATTAAAACACTAGAGATTAGAAATTTTATAATTTTTTTGATGCTGAATATTCTATAAAATTAGCAACGCTGTCAAGTATACATGTTTGAATCTGATCAACTATCTCTATAACACATTTCATTAACCATGTATGCTACCTTATTATCGCACCAAGGATCAAGGGTATTGTATCAATCTGAAATGTGAGCCGACAACCAAGTTTGTCTACCAAAGAACCAGTGCTTAGGCTCCCAATAAATGCGCCATCAATCAATAAATATACTAACAACAAGTCCCTCAATGAATGAGTTTCCCTCAAAACCAAGTTCCCTGCAAAATAAGCAAATCACCATGTAGTTTCATGTTCATTAAGCTGTACCTCGCTTCATCATATCACAGGAAAGAATCCTACATAATCTTATATTATTATAAGGGAAATTCTAACCCCTAAGGGCACGTGTTAAGGAACTAAATATAGTAATTTTATCTCAAAAGTCATATAATCAATTTTCTTAAAAGTACAAAGCTCCTATTTTCAATGCAAAATTTCTACTTTTTAATTCTTTATACATGCTCCCTTGTAATGCTATGTTCACAAGTATTAAAGCACAATGTAAGCAATTATCTTGATCAGATTAAACTGATTTTATTAAAATAAAAATTGAACACTTGACTTGAACTCATATGAGAGTAAAATTCTATTTAAGGAGAACTTAGGGTCTGTTTGAATTGTTTTTATTTGAGAGCCACATTACTAGCATAACTACGTGTGAGAGACTATTAAGGAGAACTTATGAAAACAATTTATTGACATGCAGCTTATGACATCTAAATATACCGTTTTCAGCTTATTTCCATAAACTCTCTATAATTGCACGCGAAAATATCTTTTAACTTATAGAAAATGCTTTGGTTTTATTTTATGTTTTGATGTAGAAATAGCTTATACATAAGCATTAATTATCCAAACATAACCTTAAACATAATTTCCCTATGATAATCAAAAGTAAAATTAACTGACCCAATATGATAACCAAAAGTGAAATTGGACGGACATAGAAGCAACCAGAACGTGAGGAAAAGCAGGTAACCATCGAAGGTCAAATCCTCCAGCACCATTTTCATCCAATGGATGCTTTGTTACTTCATCTTCAACATTAGGAATCTTTGACTCGGGATTCTGATTCTGATCCTTGATGGCTGAAACTATGAGCTTAGGTAATTGAGAGAGAGTAAGATTTGGTTTGTTTTGGGTTTGGTGAAGGAAACGAGTTTGGGGTTAGAGTGAGTGGAAATGATCGCTGAGGATACAAAATCAATGGAATTCATCCTTCAAAACTTATAATGCAAAATGCAAAACTGAGTACTAAAAAATCAAGTAATCCATCAAAATAATGTATTTAGTCCATATCTTAAATACATTGTTTTTTTTTAATGAATTTGAGTCAAATTTCAATTATATCGGTCATGTTATCATGTGTCATCGGAGGCCGGAGCTTATGTTAAGGTTCTAAATATATATTCTATCGATTCTTCTTTATAATTTACCTGTTTTCCATCTGTACCTAATCAAATCAAACCCTAAACCATTCATTCCATGTTGATCGATGGAGATAAATTCAACAAATTATTAATGTCGAAAGTAATCGATAGAATATATATTTAGAACCTCAACCTCAACCACCTCGATCTCAACCTCAACCACCTCGATCTCAAGTAATCTATCGTTATTTATATATGTGTGTGTATTTGATCGTAGTATCATGTCTTTTTTTTTTTCTTCTTTCATGTGATGATTGTATTTGGTTATTGTTATGGTCGGTCCAATTTCGAACGAGGGTATGGAACTTGTGGTATATTTTGTCAATTACAATAGTTAATATTATCATCATTTCTTGTTAGTTTGTTTTTATTTTTCTAGTATTTGGAGACTATATTCATGCATTTTTCTCCTATCAGACTTGTATTAGTATTTTAATTTTGGTGATCGTATTGTGTAAATATATGTATGTTTTGTTAATCCATTTGGTCTGGTTATTGTTATTATCTTTAAATTGATATGTGAATTATTATCTGAGTTGTTATTCTTGTGTTTTCTCCTATTAGGTTTTCTGTAAACTAATTAACTGATAATGTCTATCAAAATATTTTCCTGTTATGTCTCCAATCATGGTTTTGTTGTTGTTTTTGTCTTACACCTATGTCTTTTAGACTTGGAAAAAAAGTGCCATGTTACATTTTTTTATTTGTTTGCACACAGCCCTCCGGAGGACCATGCTTATAGGCAATGGCAGAATCAGAAAATTTTTTTTGGGGGGTCGCTAAAAAAAATTATTATAAATTAAATACGAAAATTATATTGTATACAAAAAATTGATTATTAATAAATCAAATTACATACTTTAAAATAATACACTATGTCTGTCAAGTGACTTGAAATAATCAATAGTTCACTTTGAACTAATACTCACACAAAATTGATCATTAGAAAATCATATGTTTTACTATTATATTACACATATAGTAAAAAAAAATTGTGTCTTTAATTCAAAATATATAGTTGTGATTTTTTAAAATAAAATAAATAGAAATTGTGCATTTTTTGCATTGATACATATATATAAAAATTAATTTTATTCAGAAAAATGTCATTGCTAATTGTTTGAGGAGAAATATAATGTTTTGTCACCAAGTATTGATTTTCTTTTAAAAAATGAAAAAACAAAGAAAATGCACCCTCCAAGAGTTGAATGCATGTCCTCTTGGGAGTGGGCGCTAATTTGAACCATCAAGCCAAACTCCAATCCTGTTAGTTAGATCGCTGAAGTGAATATATATAATATATACATTTGTAATTTTATAAAAATAAAAATATCAAGGGTATATTAGTAATTTCTTATTTTTTCGGGGGTGGCCGGCCACCCCCTTGGTTCCGCCTTTCCTTATAGGTATCGTCAACAAAGTATAGAATTTGCTAATATTGCACTTGATTACTTCAACAAAAACAATGTATGTAATTTTTGTGTTTCCAATTTATTGTATTTAGGTTTTTCTCCTCATTTTATGTTGCCTCTCTAAATAATATTGTATTTCTTTCTATGTTATTTGCAGCATACCAAATATGAGCTTGTACAGGATGAGGATATGCATAGCCATCCTATTAATTTTGGAACCTGGTTCCATTGCAACTTTAAGGCTAAGGAATCTTCTATTGAGGAGTTCTTTGGAGAAATATATGCTAGGGTTAGTGGCTCAGAGCCGGTGGTCACTACTTGCCTAAGATACATTAGATCCCACAATGACTTTACTAAGCCGCACAAATCTAGACTCTGATACCATGTTAAGAATTCCATCGGGGCTCCGTACTAAAACCGTAACCTTATTAATTAACTCAAACTTCATTAAACTTTCGATGTGGGACTAAGTTCATTAACATAAAAAATGTTAGTAGTTGAGGGTAGCAGTGATAGTTTAGAAAATAGTTGGATAGTGTAAAACACTTTAGTTGATAGTTGAAATATAGTAGTTGATAGTGCAAAGATCACTTAGAGCAAATATAGATTGTATTGCTCTTCACTTTGATACATATGCAAATGAGCCATGCCTACATATTTATAGATGTAGATGGCATATTCTAGATATTTCATGATATGTCCTAGTACAAATCTAGTACTCACTTGTTCTACTAACTACTCAAGTAATCTAGAAAGTTCTACAAGTTTGTATCATCACTTAATAACCTAATTGTTATATATTCTACAATTTACTAATATATTCTAGAAATTTCTAGAAATGTGCATCACATTTTAACACTCCTCCTTGATGCATATTTCGGTAACTCCACACATAGTTCGTAGTTGCTCAAATTTTGTTCTATCTGATTCCTCGATCGATGAAACATTGATCAATTCTATTGTACCATGCTCGGTGATCCTTTTTGAGTCCATATAAATTTTTTCTTAATCGTGGAACTTTTTCTTTATTGTCTTTAGTCCACAGTTGTTTTGACGACACTTGATAGCTTTTAGAATCAAGCATGGAAAAGTTGCAAGTTTCATATATATCCACCAATGATTTTACTCTTGTTGGAGTAGATTCTGCTGAAGAGATTTCTTGTTGTAGAGGTGAAGGTGGCATACTTGGTTCTTCTATTGCTTCTTCTATATCCTCTATGTCTGATTGTGGTATTGAAATATATTTGAAGTTTATTGGAAAGCTTCTAGTCATTTTCTCCATTTTTACTCTGACTATTTCATGTCTTTTGTGACTATTGTCATATATTGAACATGTGTCTCCTTCAAAGTGGAGGGTATAGCCTTTCTCCATCATTTGACCAATACTTAAAAAAATTTCTTTGAGATTGGGAACTAGCAAGACATCTTTAATAAATCTCGTACCTTTCTTAGTCTCCACCATCACAGTGCCTTTGCCTTTAGATTCCACGACAGTGCCATTTCCTAGTCGAATTTTTACTTTGACGGAGTTATCAATATCCTTGAAGATGCTCTCATCTTTGGCCATATGATTGCTGCAACCGCTATCCAAGTACCAATTTTTGCTCGATTCATCATTGGAATCTTGTACAGCATAGAAAAAATATTGCTCATCATAGTCATGTTGATCATTCTCATACTCGTGTTCTTCAATGAAATTTGCTTGATGCTTATTTTTGCTGTAACAATTTTTCTCCACATGTCCAAATTTCTTACAATGTTGACATTGTTCTTTATCGCGCCATCGACAATATTTCTCGGCGTGATTTGTCCTCTTACATATGCCACATGGAGGATACTCATCTTGATTTTTCTTTGAGAAATTTGTAGAATTCTCTTTGTTTCTAGAATTTTCTCAACCATTTTTATGTCCTCCATATCTTTTATCATGAGACCATAATTTGAGCTTTGATTGAAAGGCATTTTCAATTGTTTTGTCGTCATGCCTACTCAATCTTTGTTCATAAGCTTCTAGTGAGCCTATTAATTCTGTCACCGACATAGTAGATAGATCTTTGGTTTGCTCAATCGTAGTCACGATTGCATCATACTTACGAGGAATCGAAATTAGAATTTTCTCAACAATTCTTTTGTCGAGAATATTATCCCCGTATGATCTCATTTGACTAACTAATTCTTTTATCTTAGTATAGTAGTCTTTTACGGTCTCAGACTCTTTCATTTTTAACAATTCAAACTCACGCCTTAGAGTTTGAAGTTTAATGGCACGTACCTTGTCACTTCCTTGAAACTCCTCCTTCAATGTACCCCATGCATCTTTGGCACTTGTAGCTCCCATTATTCTTGGAAAGATACTATCTTCTACCGCTTGTTGTAGAAAAAATAGTGCCTTTGAATCTTTTTGTTTATTTTCCTTCAACTCTTTTTTCTGACTAGCATTGAGACTTGAAGTGTCTTCAGGAATAGTAAATCCTTCATCTACAATGTCCCATAAATCTTGAGAGCAAAAAAATGTCTTCATTTTAATGCTCCAAAAATCATAGTTTTCACCATTGAAAATAGGGATAGTCATAGATGATGGTTGAATGATATTAGCCATGTCTTAGGGGAAATTTTAGAAATGGTGTAGGATATAAGGAGGGTTTGGTTGGAAATATATGAATGAAGTTAGTTTCTACGCCCAATGTATGATCGAACCAGGCTCTGATACCACTGTTAGTAGTTGAGGGTAGTAGTGATAGTTTAGAAAATAGTTGGATAGTGTAAAACACTTTAGTTGATAGTTGAAATATAGTAGTTGATAGTGCAAAGATCACTTAGAGCAAATATAGATTGTATTGCTCTTCACTTTGATACATATGCAAATGAGCCATGCCTACATATTTATAGATGTAGATGGCATATTCTAGATATTTCATGATATGTCCTAGTACAAATCTAGTACTCACTTGTTCTACTAACTACTCAAGTAATCTAGAAAGTTCTACAAGTTTGTATCATCACTTAATAACCTAATTGTTATATATTCTACAATTTACTAATATATTCTAGAAATTTCTAGAAATATGCATCACATTTTAACAAAAAAATTGATTATAGATGGATATTAGTCGGGACTATATAAAGCATCTGGTATGATTTGACAGATTCAATGTCGGACGAATTTTATGTCGATATACTGATGATGGAGACAAAAAGTACTAAAAAAGATAGAACAATAGGATAATGTATCTCATTAGATAGCCTTCTACAATGTAACTCCTCTATATATAGGAGAGAATGTTTTTTATATAGTGAATTCAGTTACATGTTTTCCTCATAAAAAAAATGCAACAACAGGACATACAAATTTTGAAAGGAATGTACCAGTTTGAGGATGAAAGAACAAATTAAAACATCTTGTCCTTTAATTGTGGTGGCTTATCAGAGATTAAAATCAATAGGATAAAGCACAAATGAGTTATGAGGATTCAATCCATAATTCCTTGTCTTGATAAGAAATAAGTTAACCCATGTCGAGAGTTCACTTAAACTTACACAAACTAATAAATTGCTTAGCAACTGACCTCACAAAGCTCCATGCCGAGAAGGCTGGTAACTACACTGACAGACTCTGCCAAGCTTTCCCTTGCGACAAGAGAATACTCACGAACCCGCTCACTCTCTGGTTTCAACATCTTCCAAATATTCCAGAAGTTGGGTACTACTCCTATTGGTAGCATGTAATCCGCTGCAACGAGCTCAAGATTCTCTAGCCGATATTCATGTTCAACTCCATCACCTTCAGCCTCACCGGTGGATGGATCAACCTGGTTAATACCACCAGAGAAACAAAATTCAGGTATGACAGAAAAATGTATTTCTTGCGGACATATATGATAATACAAAACCTAAGGCGTACAACAAATGATTGTAACCAAGCAATCTAAGCTTGCAATATAACATTGACAGCAAGAGTAGGCATAATTTATTATATGTAATAGGTTTTACCTCTTTGACAGTGAACCTCAGCATGTTAGAAAATTTACCAACTGCAATGACTACTCCTTCAGGCTTCTTAAAAGCCACATATGTCACACCCGGGGTATCATATGGAAGTGATTTCAAAGGTTTTGTTTGAACTTCATCAAATCCTTCTGCATCCAATGCATCCACGGTAACAGCGACCTACCAAAAAACATTAAAAAATGAGACGAAAACAGACATTTCCACTAAAACATATTTTAAATATTGTGACATGTAAAAGTGGAGCCATTACATTTTCCAATAATTTGTCAGAGACTGTGTTCTTGATGTTGTAGTGAAAAACTACATGGCTATAAAAAATATGCTTCACAACCTCGACAGTTTTATCATAAGCTTTTGTAAGCTTCACGGGTGCAGAACACTGACCAAAACAAAATAGAATCATTAGAACATTTTAGTCATAAGAACAATTCAAGGGAAAATCATATAGTTTAGGAATCTCAATTTTTAATAAAGAACAACCTTGAAAAGCTTTCCAAAGCTTCCGAATTCTGAGATGGAGAGAAGAAGTCTGGAAGGGAGATTCAGGCAATTAAACAAAAATGCAATACATCAAAATATATCATAGAAAATAAAAAAATTGAAACTTGGCCGAGTCTCATTCATCTTACTTACTCTAGATTCTTATGGTAAGTGCGGCAATAATCTAACTCATTTGTGAGTCTTTTTTTGAGATCCACTCTGGAGTGCTTCAAGTTTTTCTTCTCTTTAGCCTCCTCTAAAGTCATTAAAACATTCGGAATGTGTGTGTTACACCACAATATCCTTCAATCACCACATCCGGATGAAGAATGTTGATTTGATTCCCAAATAGGCTTCGGTTTGACACTAAATTACCAGCTTGGAAAGAATCCTGATAAAGGAAATATGTTGTGCCAGCTTTTAAATTGTACGGATCATTAGGCTTTGCTATGTAATGACCAACAATAACAACCGCGTGGGTAGCCTGAACACGCGGGTCACTAGCAACGCCACAATGCAATGGTTTTCCCACTCCTAGATAAGGAGTATCTGCGTTCAATGGATAATCCCGAGTAATAGTAATCACAGCAATTACCGGAATTCTCATTTTCAGAAAGTAAATCATATTTTGCACTTTCTCATAATAGTTATTTCCGTTAACCCAAAACTTTTCCTTTACCCAATGATGAAGTCCATTGTCAGCAAGGGGGCATCCTCTTCCGTGATAATTTTTGTCAAGTGATTGATCCAATAACTCCCAAGGATTCCAATTATGCACATGGGGGTATAATGATTCCAAAGAACGTTGCCAACCAATATGATCGAAAATCTGACCTGAAGGAAGCTGAATAGGTATTTTGGCTCTCGCATATGCTATTCGGAGTTGGTACTCTAACTGCAATGCTGTGGCTGAAAAGCTACATCCATCTGTGGATTTAGTAAAACCGATGTAAGAATATATGTATATATATAAGCATCAAGAAGGAACCTCTCAAATAACAACCAACACACACGACCTACACTCCTCTCAAAGATTTTTGAGTAATTGCCAATACTACCCCTAAAGCATAAAAACCAAAAGAACAAACAAAACACAAAGTTCCTGCTTCACATGTTATAAGAAGTAGCTATCAAAACACAAACAAAATTGAAACCCAACAAGAACAAACTTCAATCAAACAAATAATTCTAAAAAGCAGCTATCAGAACACAAAAATTGTGAAACCAGCATGAAAAATGATTTTTGTTGAAAGATTGAGATGTGGAATCTTGGGGACCAAAATTACCATTTTACCCTCGATCACAAGTTTTGCTACAATTGGCTATTAGGGGTCAAGTAAAATGGTAATTTGGAATTGATGGTCAAAATTTCGGCTCGATATTCAAAAACATCAATCAGAAGGAGTATTACTTGCTTCCTAATATAAGAGAAAATTTATTTTTAAATTTATTGAATTTTTAATGTATTTGAATTTTTGTCTATATTATAAACTAGAAAACAAATTTTTTCTACTTATGAACCGGAGTTAGTAATTGTTTGCATAATAACAATTACACTTTAACACAATTTATTTAACTAATGAAGATCTTAAAATTTATAACAATATTCTACGAATTTTCTACTGAATTGCGTTTTAATCAACAACCCAAACATCCTGTAGATGCGCGTTTGAGATGGTTCACCGCAGAACCAAACAGGGACTTAGGTATCGGCTCGACTTTTTTTAAGTCTTAAAAGATATTTGAAAATTAAAAGTGAAAATAAGTAAGAGTTGTTTGGTAATTATTGTTTCTTTAGCTTTAAAAATTTTTTATCTATAAATTTTACTAATAAAAATTAAATAATTTTTTTCTATCAAAAATTTATTTGCCCAATAACATAATCTCAGTATTTTTTATATTTTTTTTTTGGATCTAGCATAATCTTGGTATTTTTTTTGGTCGATCAAATTATTGTCAATATAATATATATAAAATGGTTTCGTGTATGTTTAGTTTTGCGTTGTCACGAGTTGATTTTGAATGAATTAGTTTTGTAAAATTGATATTAGTTAAGAGTGGCTTTGATGTAAATTTTTTTTTTGTTTTGATATATATGTAAAAGTGAACTGAATATTAAATTTGAGTATAAAAACCACGTTTAAAGGTAGAAGCAACAAATTCTAACTTGAAATTAGAATTAATTCTGATGGTAAAATTAATTTTACATTTCTAAAATTAATTTTGACATCTCAAAAAGCGAAACATACGTCTTTATAATTTAAGAGATTGCCAACAATTTTCTATTACCCATTTTTATGTTCAACCTAACAATTTTAAATGGGTAAATAACTGGATCTTGTTTGTATACATCAGTTATATTTTTACATTTTGAATTTCGTTATATATAATAAGTACTTAATTTCTCAAACTAAAGTTCTATTTCAACAAAAAAATAAAAAATTACTTTCTTTGAAACATTTACTATATCTTACCGATATCTTGACAAAGAATTTCTTTCAAGAGGTTGAGTGAAAATGCATAACACACTACACACACAGTGGAATATACTAGAACAAATATTTCTTTTTTTTTTGCTTTTCTTTTTTTATGAAATGGTTTTGGTACGGTAAAGATTGGACTGAGATTGTGTCTGTGGATTTTGGGAAAATAAAGTAACTTTTCAAATAAAAAGACTGGGTTTATTATTTACTTTTTCGCTTTGAAATTAATTTTTCTGTGCTATTTTTTTATTAAAAAAATATTGGATTTTGGTTGGAATTTAATTTTTGGGTTCCTTTCTTAACAAGTTTGTTGTACTCGATTTTGTCTCATTCTAATCTTCGCCACTCTCTATGTGGTCATTTCTTTTCCTAACCTTTTCATCTTATCCGCCGAAGCATAACAAAAGTCTAGTATTATACCTAGGCACATGAAAAGAATAAAATAAAAAGCATAAACAATGATTTTGTGTAAATTTAATTTTTATTCGATTTATTTATAAGGAATGATTTTTATGTCCAATCTCATGTTCAGGATCTAGTTAAGTTAAAAATGACTCATGTCATCTTATGTAAGGTTCGAGTAAGAAAAATACTTAAAAATCTTTCGAGTAATACTCCTTAAGAATTATGCACCAAAATCATTGCATGAATTGTAGCAATGAAATTCCTAAGATATCCTCCATGTTGATTCTTTCCCATGCATGATTGAATTGAACTGTTTTACAACAATAATCTTCGAGTCATTTATAATGCAAAAGAAAAGAGGGAAAAACATCAATTTTGGTGCATGGTTAGATACTATAAGAGCAATATATACATCACTTTAAAAAACATTTTTTTTTACAAAACATTATGAGAATACATAAATCGATTTATGCATAGTTTAACAATTGATAAAATGATTCCTAAAACAACTTTCTTTAAATTGAGATGGAACGTACATTTTTTTTTGCTTGGCAAAACTACAATTTTTTTTTCTTTGTCAGACTTTCCAAAATATTTATTGAATAAATAACATGTTACCAAACTATCAAACTTATAGATATATAAAAGACAAATTCTAAAATGGATCACTTCATCAAGTGGTTCATGGTGGACCACTTATGAATAACACGATAACGAATACAAATTTCACAAAATTCACCGTTTGATTGAAAGTTTGTTTCATATAGATCATCCATAAAAAAATTTAGAAAAATTGAAAATCATTTGATATGTTATTGAGACCCATTAAGATTAACAGTTTATAAATTTTTATTAAATATCGTTAATCTAAATAGAAAAGATCTTTGTTACACCAACCATATATAACTTCATCTCCATCTGCTATTCCATTTTTTCCTTCTATTGTATCTTTCTTTCTTTTTGATTCCTTTCTCTTCCTCTTCCTATAGCCAAGTACTTTTTCAATCTAGTGTTTATTCTAATATCCGATTACTTATCAACCAATTTGTTCTAGATGCAGACTCTTATTTCTCTCCATATTTATACTCCATAGGGGTATCTATGAATTGAAATAAAGAATAGAGATTATTAATGAAACTAATTAAAAAACAATAAGAAAAAAATAGAGATTAATATTTGACCAAAAAAAAATAGATATTAATAATTAAACGATAAAAACTAACATGTGAAACCATTAATGTTCATCAAATATCCTCACAGAAGTCAATTTTATATCCTTACCTATTGGCTATAAAAATTAACATGAGAAACAATTAATGGACTTATTTTTTGAGTTTTTATGTTTGATCAAGTCACCCCCGCATTTCTATTGCAATGTCAAATGGCTATTATGGACGAAAGTTAGCCAATTGTGTGATTATTACTACTCTTTTTAAATTTGTGAATAAAGTGAAGGGCATTATTGAATAAAAAAAAACTACACCAAATCATAAAATTGTTTTCCCTTAAGATTTACAAATACTCATTATTTCAATTTGAAAAACAAACAAAGAAGAAACAATCTATTTAGAAAATAAGTCCTCTCAATTTTTTTTTTTGGTTTAACCATGTCTCCTTTTACTTATCTAAAGCTTGATTGACCATAAATTAAATAGAAAAAAAAAAAAAAAGAAATTTAGAAGATATATTCATTTTAGCAATCCTGTTCATCGACATATTGATGCTTGCACTTCCACTTATGTTGATGATGTTTCCATGTAGTTGATGGATAAAAAATAATAATGAGAGAAAAAAAAAAGGAATAAATATAAATATAAAATATATATAAAATAGGTACATACAATTGGAAGAGCATAAAAGGTAGTATGAATAAAGTGAACCATACTCAATTCCATATATTGATTTGTTGTTAGCATCAAGTGATATAGCGTATGAGTTTGTAAAATAATTTAGTGAAAAGATGTGTAATTCTTGATGTATGAAGGAAAGTAATGATTGTGTCAAAAAAAAAAAAAAAAAGTAATGAACAATTTTTAAAGATGTAACCGGCTATAAAAAAAGAAGTATAATACCAAAAAAAAAAATAAATAATCAACTATAACTCTAATTGGAGGAAAAATTTGAAAAAAGAAAACTGCCACAAATTTTGAAAAAGAGGATAACTAATTCTAATAAAATAACTATTCAAATAACTATAGATAAAGATGATACAAGACTTTTTTGGGCTGGACATTTTGTTATTCCCAATTTACCCTTATGCAGTTAATGAAACACAAATCAAATAATAAAAATAACACGCAAACTGCTACCCACATGGTTACTCTAATTCTAATCTAACAAATCAAATAAAAGTTATAGTGTGAAACACATAACAGAGGATATGGTTTACAAAGGTGACTTTAACTACCCACGGTTTTCTCTTCTTACTGTCTCATACGTTCTCTCCATATCTTCTCATATATTTTTGGTTCTCAATCTTATCTCTTTCGGTCCTTATTCTTCTCTGCACTTTATCTTCCTACAATCAATGGAATAAAGTTAAATTTACTGTATTTCTTACATTTATCTTATTTTTTTTTTTCGGTTTTTCACCACCAGTTGAATCTGGTTCGGGGGTCAGTTCTGGCATCAAGTGGTTCCAGCCCCCTCCCGATCGTAGTTGCGGGGGATCGAACCGTGGTCCTCCCTACCAAGTTCAGCGCCAATCACCACTGAACCAACTAACGATTGGTTACATTTATCTTATTTTGTTCTTCATATTTAGGATCATGTAGCAAACTGATTTGAGAAAATATCCCTATTAATCAATCAAATGTTGTTATATTTACTAGATAGGAGGTTATACGAAATTTCACGTTTCTATTGGATCTCTTTTGAGTTTATATTTTGTGTTATTTTCATTTTTTTTAAACTGTTAATGTTTGTATTATTAATTTTGTTAAGTAGATGATTGAGAAGATTTTGGCAAATATGGTACAAGGAAATTTGATGTGGTCGACTGTTACAACAATTAAAATGGTCTGATGCAAATAAGAAATGGTCCGGAGACGTGATTGAAGATATAACCGCAATTGCGGTAGAATGCCGCTTGATTCACAATTTGAAACCATGCAGTTATTTGAAGACACTAAAAAAGGTAATTATATGATATCTATAATCTTGACAATAAGCATCCATTATTTTCTACTGTAGGTTTGAAAAATTGGTGGATCGCGTTTTTACCATAGATTAATCTTTTTTTAATTTTTTATTGTGTTCATAAAGCTTGTCAGTGTTTGTTTTTTTCACACGCTAAACCTTACACAGTAGGGCCTCATATTAACCCTGACAATTGGCAGGAGGTGTTCTCATTTTGGCAAGAGTGTATCTAGGAGAGGCATTATTCAGGAGAGGTGATTGGTTCGTTTTTCCTTTTAAGAGTGTATCTAGGAGAGGTATCATCACCGGTTCTCTGTTAGGGTTAGGGATTGCATCATGGTTTTTTCCCTCCAACAATTTCAGTATGGATTTTGAAATTCAAAAATTGTCGATTATTTTATATTAATCTTACGGCTATAAATAGAATGACTTGTGTAAGGTAGTTTGAATCTGATCTGAAAAACATTCTCCTGTACTTAAGAATTAAGTTATGGCCAAAGTTTTTAAGAAGTTTGATAGTGTTGCTGAGATTTTACCAAACAAAGGGTCTGTTCGAATCCAGGTTCGTGTTCTTCGTCTGTGGAAGGTCCCTGCGTTCTTGAATCCTTCTGAAATCAGTTCTATTGAGATGGTTTTGATTGATGAAAAGGTATGAATTTGATGTTTTGTATATGTTTGTTAGCTGATTATGATTTGATTTACTACTTTTAATTGTGGTTTTGAAATTTCTTTTTTTATTGTTCATGGGTTAATTTAATTTTATATTCCTGTTGTATTTAATGGCGGCAAATGTGAATGTGCTTTGTTCGGTGACTATGTTGATGAGTTATATAAGAAAATGGGCAAGGCTGATGAAGGACTTCCTGTTGTCGTGATCCAATTTGCAAAAAATAAGATTTTTAGAGGTAATATTAATTGACACATTTAAAGTCTATGTTAAAGATATGTAACTGTGCGATATTTCTTTATTTATGTTTTCAGTTCACATATGTGTATAAGAGTGGAGTTTCTGATTTTTCATATATTTTAGCTATTATGTAATTGCAGTTACTATTTCATTTATTGGAATATCTTTAAAATAGTATGTAGATTATCTATGACTGGTAGTTAACCATATATAGCTTTCAATGAGTTGATTTAACTTTTCTCACAATGCACTTCTTTAATGCTTTTGGGATTGAGGTCATTAGGAGTACATGTTTGGATTCACTTTTGGGAGATCCAAAAGTGATTCTGAAGACTCCATACTGATTTTGGTATGTTTAGTGTTTTGATTACAATTGATTTGCATCGAGAATTGATTCTAACTTGAGTTCAGATTTGTAGCTTTTGCCTCAAAACATGTTTTTTACACTCAAATTTATTGTTCAACTCATATTTACCTAAACATATCCAAACATAAATAATTTTATCTTAAACTCATTTTTACTAAAATCAATTATACAAAATCAATTTTTGCCACCATAGAACCAAATGCATGTGAGGTTTATTTGTTGAAGGACTGTAATTGACTCTCTAAAAGCTTTGTAAAAGTGATTGTTTTTCAGTGCTACTGGTAGTACTTGTTTTATTTAGTTTGGTGACATAGAGCTTGGTTTGCCATTATTTGTCTATGATTAGTCAGTTAAAGGTTTCCTATTATCTAACTGTTGAGGTTTCTGTCAGGTACAAACCTGATGCAATCAAAGATGACATGGATTCAATCAGGACAGTGGTACTTGATTTCTATGCAAAGCTGGTATCCCTCTCTATTCTATATCTTTATGGTTTTTGTTTGTGAATGTCATGTAATGGTGTGGTTAATATAATACATTCTCTTTATTTTTGTTAAGATGTTGCTCTATGTTTATTCTATGTTCATAATATGTTAGCGCATACCGCCAAATACTGCTAAAAGTGCACTTAGAGGAAGGAAGGAACATCATTATCATCAAAACACAACACATTTTGGATGGAACGAAGTGGAACATCAATACTTATACCAGAGAAAATGGAAGAAAGGAAAGATCCTTTACTGAAGGATGGAATGCATTTAAGAAGGCAAACAATCTTGGCGGGGGAGACAAATTGCAATTCCAGCTTTCTGATCCAGCTGATGTTATGATTGTCGAGATTGTTCGCTCCAACAATTCAGAATAATTTCTGTTTGATATTTAAAACTGTTGAATGTATTTCTTAACTTTTAACAGTGACAATTGTTTTAAGATATATCCCTGTCCGATGTATGTTTTAATTTAACTATGTCATGTAATGCTACTTATTTAAATCTTTCTATTCTTCTTTGCACAATGTTGCTATGTTCTCTTTCTATTTACCTAAGTTCCTGTGTACCCACACTTTAACTTACAATCTTCATAATCAATTGCCTATTGGCATGTTGATGTAAAATATGATTTCTATCATTTGATGAATAAAAACAATCTCACTGCTACTGATATTCATGTTAAATTTAATGATAAAAAAATAATCACTAATATTATCAATATATGATTGTTACTGTTTTTTCACTAATGACGTTTAAAGTTAACTAAATCTCATGTTCTAAATCTAAAGTTCCATGACTATATATGTTACGAACTATATACACTTAGTTCTAATTATTAATCTTTTATATCAACTTTTATGTAATCTATAATTCAGTTTCTATACCAAACACATTTAAATTAGTCTTTTTTCAATCAACCTTATTACTCTTTTACAATCTTTTTTTATATAGATTGACAAGGTTACAAACTGCAAGGAGTATATGGAAATCATTTAGGACAATGATTTCTCCACAAAAGGTTTTTCAAACATAAACTTTACAATTAATATTTCAGAAGCGAATGTTTCCAGAAGCTAATGTTTCCAAAGGTTCAGAACCTCTGAAGAGTCAGGTTCTGAATGCTCAAAG
Organism: Trifolium fragiferum; assembly: GCA_954870985.1. Lineage (NCBI taxonomy): Eukaryota > Viridiplantae > Streptophyta > Magnoliopsida > Fabales > Fabaceae > Trifolium > Trifolium fragiferum. The sequence continues at coordinate 22,072,812 of OX940789.1, forward strand.
GTCCTGATAGAGTTAGAAGCTCTGAAAAGTCAGCTTCTGATCCAGATACTTTGTTTTCAAAAGCTCATGTTTTCAGAAGCTCATGATCTCAGAAGCTCCAAAGGTTCAGAAGCTCTGAAGAGTCAGGTTCTGAATTCTCAGAGCTTCTGATAGCTTCGGAAGCTCTTAAGAGTCAGGTTCTTAATACTCCGACGTTCTGAAAAAATTAATCTATAAGAACCTCTGAGCATTCAGAACCTGACTCTTCAAAGCTACTGAAAACATTAGCTTATGAAACAATTAGCTTCTTCAAAACCTCATATTTTCAGAAGCTAATGTTTGCAGAAGCTCATGTTTTCAGAAAATAATGTTTTCAGCAGCGAATGTTTTCAGAAGCTAATGTTTTCAAAGGTTCAGAACCTCTGCAGAGTCAGGTTCTGAATGCTCAGAGGTTCTGATAGAGTCAGAAGCTCTGAAAAGTCAGCTTCTGATCCAGATACAACATCACAACCATTAAACTGATCCAGTGGTTAAAATGCAGTCTCTCGGAATGTGATTTAACATGTCAAGTGTTATTGCTTTACAGAACCCAATGTGAGATGACAAAACATTTATAAGTTTTATACATATTGCAACTATACTATCTATAATAATATCATTTTTGCTTCTGTTGTCATAACAAACACATCAATGTACCAAACAATATATGAAATCCTATTTTAATTGCTTCTGAGTCTTTAGAGCTTATGAGACATTCAGAACTTGCCGAACCCTTCTGAAAAACTACTTCTTCTGAAACACTCATTCTGATACAATCAGAGCTTCTGAGCCTTATGAGACATTCCTCCTTCTGAAACACTACTTCTTCTGAAACAATTAGAGCTTCTGAGACATTCAGAACTTGCTGAACCCTTCTGAAACACTCCTTTTGAGACACTCAGAGCTTATGAGTCTTTAGAGCGTCTGAGACATTCAGAACTTGCTCAACCCTTCTGAAACACTCCTTCTGATACAATCAGAGCTTCTGAGCCTTTAGAGCTTCTGAGACATTCCTCCTACTGAAACACTACTTCTTCTGAGACAATTAGAGCTTCTGAGACATTCAGAACTTGCTGAACCCTTCTGAAACACTCCTTCTGAGACAATCAGAGCTTTTGAGCCTTTAGAGCTTCTACGACATTCCTTCTTCTGAAACACTCCTTCTGAGACAATCAGAGCTTCTGAGTCTTTAGAGCTTCTGAGACATTCAGAACTTGCTGAATGCTTCTGAAACACTCCTTTTGAGACAATCAGAGCTTCTAAGTCTTTAGAGCTTCTGAGACATTCAGAAATTGCTGAACCCTTCTGAAACACTCCTCTGAACCTTTAGAAGCAATGTCTCTGAAGGAATGTTCTAAAGAATGTTCTGAATGTCTCAAAAACTATAAAGGTTCTGAAACACTCCTTCTGAGACAATCAGAGTTTCTGAATCTTTAGAGCTTCTGAGATTTTCAGAGCTTTTGAGACATTCAGAACTTGCTGAACACCTTCTGAAACACAACTTCTTCTGAAACACTCCTTTTGAGACAATCAGAGCTTCTGAGTCTTTAGAGCTTCTGGGACGCCTAGAGCTTCTAAGACATTCAGAACTTGCTGAACCCTTCTGATACACAACTTCTTCTGAAACACTCCTTCTGAGACAGTCAGAGCTTCTGAGTCTTTAGAGCTTCTGGGACACCCAGAACTTCTTAGTCCTTATAGATTCTGAGACATTCAGAAATTGTTGAACCCTTCTGAAACACTCCTTCTGAACCTTTAGAGCTTCTGAGACATTCCTTCTTCTGAAACACTCCTTCTGAAACACTCAGAGTTTCTGAGTCTTTAGAGCTTCTGAGACATTCAGAACTTGCTGAACCCTTCTGAAACACTCCTTCTGAACCTTTAGAGCTTCTGAGAAGCTCTAAAGGTTCAAGCTCTAAAGGTTCAGAAGGAGTGTTTCAGAAGGGTTCAGACAGTTCTGAATGTCTCACAAGCTCTAAAGTTTTGGAGATTTTTTTTTGGCCATTTTTACCATAGTAATATTAGGGTGCTTAAATCCACAATAATCCAAATAAAAACCACAAACCAATCCAAAAAAATCAAAAATTGCAAATTATAAAAAAAAAAATTATGTGTTTGGCTATCCTTTTGTGAAAACCGCTGGATCAGATCGAATTTCGAAAAGATTTTCCAAAACCGAACCAAAGCACATAGAAATATTTTAATACTTATTAATCTTTTTATTATTATGCAAATATACTCCATTCACCTTTTTTTTTTGTTTAATTTAATCTATTTTTTTCTTTTTCACATGTTTTAGATATAATGATAATCTATTTAATATATTTTTTACTTTTTATATGTTATATTTTAAATCAATCTTTACATTTATTTCATCAAAAAAGTTAAACAATTACTTTATACTTTTTTTATAATATTAATATTTAATAACAGAATAATTTGTCATCCAAAATTGAACCAAACTGCAAATAAATTTATTTTTTGATCGGATTTATTTTTTCCACCATATTGTAAATTTTGGTCTGTTGGATTAATTTTGATTATCTTACTTTATTTTTATTGTTCATAAATTCCTTTATTTTATTATTGTTTTTTACTTGGTCTTTACAATTTCTTTTTTTGTTTCTTTATCTTTTTTATGTTATCATGTTCATTCACCCATTTGAAACTAGAAATTTATATCTAAGCATGATAATATCGTATAAGACTAATGTTTCAATTACCTTTCAACAACGATAATTTTCTATATATTTGTTTTGCAATAAATATTAATAAAACTGTGCATCACACGGGTTAAAACACTAGTTCAATCAACATAAATAGTATGTAACCGCAAAGGTTTGCCAAAAAAATAGTAAGTAACTTCAGAGGAACACGACGCAACGCAACAATGAGAAATAGAGAGGGAGCAATGAAACGACAAAGCCTTATTTGATTTGCTATGGGAGGTTTGGTGCACAGGTTTGAAGTGTGGCAAGGTGCTTCACAATTTTTTATATAGTTTTTTTTTTTATATAGTTTATGCCAAATAATTGTGGTAATTTCCATCCAAGTTGCAACATGTCCTGGTCTCTTGATTTGTCATATATCTGATCATTTTTATTTCTAGCATTCATATATGCAAAGAAAGCACAAGACATGCTACTAAATCTTCTTTGTTTTTTTTACTTTATGGTTTTCATTATTATTGTCTTTGATGTTGATTGTTAGAGACAAAGTCATAAATTTTATAATTAGACTTAATTTATAATGAAATTCATCACAATTCACTCATTGTTACTATTTTACAAAGTTAATTTGTGCTAAAAGGATGATGTTGCTAAAATATGATAAGTAATTACGGAGAGGCACTATTGTTTTGGTTACATGGGATGATTTTGATAAATTTGTGCTCATGGTTGATACTTCTGTTGCAGAAAATATTGGCTTCGATCCAAGATGAATATGAGTTTCTGTATGATGGTAATTTATGAAGGAAGGAAACATTGGATTAAGGAATCAAGGACCAAAGAAAAAGAAAGGAGTTGGGATCTTTTCCATTTCATATTCTTTCCATTTTTTTCATTATCAAAGTTTTTAAATGTTTACGGGTGTATAAAAGAAATTTGGATCAACTTAATGTCACACTTTTACATTTATATTTTCAAAACTATATAATAATGGAAAAAATGGAAAGCATAAGAAATGGAAAGGATCCTAACTCAAAAGAAACACCTGTGAAAAAGGTTAGTTTATATATTGAAAAGAAAATATGAATTTTTACTTTGCCACTATATGCATCGTAACATTTGGTTTTTAATTTGTTGTTCTACACTCTTCTGCTTTTTTTTTACACCCTCTCTCTGCTTTTTTGATTGTAGTTTTATCAACAAAAAAAAAAATATTTGTAGTTTATGTCATTATATCATGAATGAATTATTTTGTATAAGTTTTCAAGATTTGACCTTGAAAGGAGGAAAACACTCCTTAATTTTTAATTATTATTGATTTATGAGTCATGACGAAACTATGTCCATTGTTGTGTCTAATATGAATCGATTCAAAGATGAACATTACTATTTTTAACATAATTTTATGAAATATTATTTATATTCTCCGTTTTTCATACACTATCTCAGTGGTTCATACACACATTCTCACTTTAATTGCTTCTTGGCTATTGAATTAGTTTCATATAAAAAATTGTGAATAATTTTTTGTATTAATTCAACGTCTCCATGTGATTTACTTTATTATTTTTCAAAAACCAACTATTCATAAAAAAAATATGTGAAAAATTTAGAATAATTTTTAACATAAGTTAGCATAATAAAAAATGCATATCACATAGACGGACACGGAATGTGTCCGCTTGGTCTGCTATGAGAAGAGCGGACTAATGAACACTAGTAATCTATAACCTTTTTACCTTCCAAATATACCCTTCTGTAACCACCTTTTTTTCCTAATTTTTTTTTCCAACAATTTTCACTTATAAAAACAAATTAAATAGAAGAGAAAAAAGAGAGCAGTTTCAGTACAAACTTTAAAAATAAATGATACCCTCATCAACAAACAAACTCAAGAAAGGAAGCGGTGTTATTCAATATCTCTTCCTCTCTTTTCCGCGGGTATCTATCTATTTTGTTTCTCTTTACATTTCATCCCACTTTGGCCTTTCATTCAAGTTTGGTTTTTCCTTATTTCATTAAAAACATTCCTTTGCAATTTGTATTTTAATCTAGTTAAAATTTATACTTTCAATATTATTATTACTTGTTGGAACATAGAGCACATTTATGTGTGAATTGAAAATAAAATCAATGAGTCCCACATCGGGTAGTAGAGCATACTAGTATTTATATTTTTTTAAATATAATTTTTTAAGGTAGACTTTACATATTATAAGCACATTCATCATATTGTGGGAACTCACTGGAGGTTAGTAATCAATAGAAAGAGTAGTAGAAAAAAATCAGAGCACATGTTCCTATTAAGAAGCATTAGTTATTTTTTCTTTTGCTAAATAAGTGTTAAGCCTTTTGGAAATAATAACCCTAATAGTGAAAAAAGGCAAAGGTTATTATACATAAGTCTGATACTTATGCACGCTGCATAAGTAAAGCACAACCATCAGATGGCATTTACACGTATTATGATCGCAGCCTGTTAAAGAAAATAAACCCCAGCCTTCAGATTTAGTTACACGTGTAATAATCTCACACCTGCACACGAGCTAACGGAATCCGTCACACGAGATAACGGAATTCTTCACAAGAGCTAAGCAATCCTTCTCCGACGATCTCCGTCGCCGAAATCATCATCACTGTCACCGATTTCATCATTTGGCGAAAGCATCATCATCGGAATCATAATCATTGTCACTGATTTCATCATTCGTTGAAATCATCATCACCATAATCGATTCCATCATTCATCTACATCGCCGGCAACATCGCTGGAATCACAGTTAGAATCTCAGTCATCACATTCAATTAGAGGTTGGTTCATGAGTTTTATTTAAACTGATATTTTTGATTTTGATTATTATGTGTTTGTCACTATTGGTTTAATCTTTGAATGGTTGTGGTTATTTTTTAATCTATGAATGATTATTATGTGTTTTTCACTATTGGTTTTTCACTAGTTTGGGTGTTTAAGAGATTTCTAGTCTGGTGATTTTATCAGAAGGTGTTTTTTCAAATGCAATTTATGTTTCTTACAATTGTTTAATGTAGGTCATTGATAAACCATTTTACAATAGTAATGGTTTCAGTACATAACACATTTAAACCATTTACAGAAACTATTTCAGTATAACTAGAGTATGGGAAAATCAACAACTGAATTAGTGTACTTTAATAATGTCATTAGTGTATTTTAGCATAGTTAGATGTTTTTCTTGAAAATGACCAGGTAGTCATAATTACATGTTGTGTTGGTGCTATATATGAATGAAAAAGTATCTATTACCGTCTTGACAATTTTGATGTATAATTGACAATTTCTTTATGTCAGACTCTTGAGCGTTTCCTTCTCAGTACTGCACGAGCGAGTAACGTCAAGAAAATATCTCTAGATACAGGATTAAGAAGAGAAAGTGAAACTTTGGAAGGAAAATCAAGGTAAATATAGAATGACGTAGTTATAGTAATGTAATATTGTTTAAGCTATGTTGGTAGAAATTGATCGTGCATTCCATAGTTAGGCTCAATCTATTGTCTCAAATCTATTTTCTAGCAAGGATTAAAATGCTTAATATCACTAAAATATATGCCTCCTAAACGCTTAATTTTGGTGCCTTCTACCATAGTATTACTATTGATGGCTGAGGAGCTTTAGAGTACTTTAGTCCAACTTTTTTGGAATACTTGAGTATGTTGAGCAATTTCTTTAACAAGATGGCATAACAGATTAAACATCTGTTATTGGGGGAGCATAACTAAATCACTTTATTTCTCAATCATGACAGGCGGAAAGAAGGCGAAAAGTTGGATTGGCTCCAGAGGAGCCTTTAATAGAGTGTCATACATGAATTTGAAAATTCTTAATGTTTAATGTCGATGAAATTTAAGTGGATTCATCTTGTAATCTCCAATGAATTCTAATGTTGATGAATTTTCCTTATGTATAATAACTGGACCCATATGAAAATGCTTGCTTCCAATAATTTGTATGAATATTCATGCAAGTGATTTACATCTCTGCAGACAACCACAACCACCTCTGCTAGTAACCATTTCAAATCAAGTTGTTGAGAAAGTGTGGAAATTCGACCATCTTCATCGGTGTTAACAATAGTCAAGGTACTAGAGAGTGAGTTATATATGATTGTTATTGTCAATAAATTTTTGCTTGTTTTCCAAATTCATTGTTTACATTTTTTAATGAAAGACCTTTAATAGAGTGTCATACGTGAATTTGAAAATTCTAAATGTTTAATGTCGATGATATTTAAGTGGATTCATGGTGTAACCTCCAATGAATTGTAATGTTGATGAATTTTTGGGTTGTAGGTCTTCATATTAGTGGATTAATCGTAATATATTATTATCAGCATCATCATCATTATTGTCACCTGCTTTAAATTCAATGCAACCATTATTATGGTAAAATGGTTTCCAGATGTTATACAGTACAACCATTAATATTGTCCAATGGTTTTAAGAACAACGCTTGTCAATGTAAATGGTATTTAAGTTTACTACTTTATGCATGTTACTTTGCTTGTTGTTCCAGTGTTTAACTTAATTTTACATGATCGCCGTTTATAGGGATTGTTGCTGTTTTTAATGGATTCGACGTCAACTTCATCTGAAATTGGCCCATTGCCTGTTGTTGATAGTTCAAACACACATGCTGATAGTTCAAGAACAGTTTCTGATACTTTTCAATGTTACTCTCCTACTAAAAAAGAAACTTGGCAGTCTCTTGCTTTTAAATCAGTTGAGGAGGTTGAAATTTTTTATGGCAATTATGCATTTAAAACTGGGTTTTCAATTTGGATTTTGTTGAAATCAAAAAAGAATTCACAGAATAAGCAATCTGATAAAATACACTATCTACGTTATGGTTGTAACAAACAAGGTTACAAGAAAGGAAGTTTGCTGGATCCGAAGAACAAGCCAAAATCAGAGAGTCTTGTTGTTGTTGAATTTGAGAAAGTAAAAGAAAAAGCTGAGGAAAGGGTTGGTTGTACAGCTGCGATTTATTTAAAGTTGGATGAAACTCTGAATATCTATAAGATATATAAATGGGATGTGCCCCATTGTCATCAGTTACATAAACCGGAGCATGGACGTTACATAAGATCATTCAGAGAAGTTAATGAAATGCAAGGACAGCTCGCTGTAATAAATTCTAAAGCTGGAATGTCAATGAGAACTTCTTATGAAGTCATGGGTCAGGGTGTTGGAGGCACATATAACTTGCCTTTTCGATTTTCGGATTTAAAGAATTATTTGATGACAAAACATTCGAAAGAGATGGTGGTTGGTGAGGCAACTGTGATTCAAGAATTTTTTAGAAATGAAGCTTTGTCGAAACCATCCTTTTATTATGATATTCAAGTTGATGCAGTAGAAGATATAGCTAGTATTTTTTGGGCAGATGGGATTATGCAGCTTGATTATGCTTTATTTGGTGATGTTATAAGCTTTGATACAACTTACCGAACCAACAATCAGTATCGCCCTTTAGGTTAGTTTTTTGAACTTCTATCAGGTTTAAAATTATTGTTTTGATTCCATTATGTTATATATTGTGTTGCCATGAATAGTATAGGTCAGTTGAACATATTGAAACCATTTACCAATAATAATGGTTCATTTGTATATCATACTGAAACCATTTATCATTACTAATGGTTTCCAGCACAATAATATACAAATAGTCGTTTCATCATTATTGTCATCTAACCAAATTTGTAATTTAAGAGTTCTTTAGTCTTGTATTATTATCAGAGTTGTTTTCTTATATGTTTCTTATAATTTGGGGATTATATGTTTATTATAATATATAATGTAGGGCATTGATAAACCATTTAGCCATAGTTATGGTTTTACTTGATAACATGTTGAAACCATTTAACCACAGTAATGGTTTTGTAATACTGTAACTTTCATATATGCAAGTTTTTCCCTGATTTGGTTCATTTACATTTCAGCTGCATTCATGGGACAATCATCGGACAAGTGTTTTATTTGGTGCTGCCCTTCTGTATGATGAGACTGCAGCAACTTTTGATTGGTTGTTTACGACTTTTTTGAAGTGTATGTCTAATAAGAAACCGCAATCGATATATACGGACCAGGCGTCTGCGTTGTTGAAGTCAATTCCTAATATTTTTGAGGGTGTTTTTCATGGACTTTGCTCATGGCATATGTCAGAGAATGCAAAGAAAAATCTTGGGTCTCGTGCAAATAGTGCGTTTTTCGATGAGTTAAATAATTTGATTTCAAATGTTGAGACTGAATCAGATTTTGACTACAACTGGGATCAGATGATGAAAAACTGTTTTGATGGAAGAACAACTTCAAACTTTAGTTGGCTTGTTCAAACTCACAGGAATCGTAAGCATTGGTCTTCAGTTTGGGTCAAGTCACATTTCACAGCTGGTTTGAAAACGACCCAATTAAGTGAGTCCTTCAACGCTTTTCTTCGTGGTTTTCTGCAGCCTGACCATTCACTGGTTCAATTCTTTAGCCATTTTAATAATATGGTTCAGAGATTGAGGGATAAGCATGTTGAGTTGGACTTCAAGGCTGCAAACACTAGATCAAAAAACAATTATCCCAACAGTCAACTGATGCGGTCTATTGTAAACAAGTACACCCCAACTTGTTTTGCATTCATTCATAGGCAGTATGATCTTTCCTTCAAATACTTCTATGAAGAGGTCACAACTCAAGGTTCTGCCTTCAACAAGGTTTTCAAAGTTTTTACAATTGAACATCTTGATGAACTTGAGGAAGTAGGTGGTGCTAATTATGATGATGATGGTAATGATGGGCGTTCAGATCGCGATGTTTTGGATGAAGAAATTTCTAAAAACCTTTCCCCAAATTTTGAACAGCATGATCGACTTGATGAAAGGGTTGTGACAATTGATATTAGGAGCAAGTGTATTAGCTGCACATGTCGTATGTTTGAGAATAGGGGTTTTTTATGTCGACATGTTTTCAAAATATTGGAGTTCTTAGGTGGTTCTGTGCAATATCATAGTTTGAAGACAATACCTGCAGAATATGTGTTAAAGCGTTGGACTAGAGATGTGCGTCATTCTATTGATAAGCTGAAATCTACGATCAATGTTGCCACTGAAGGCACGACTCAAGCACAACGATATCAACAAATTTGTGCTGTTACAGTTCAGCTTTGTACACGTGTTTGTGCAGATCCCGAGGCTTCTCAAATTTTTCTTAATGGTGTACTTAAAGCTGGGAAAAAGGCAGAGGAGTTGATTATGTCTAAAGGTTTTTAAGTTGTTCTTTTGAACTATGTTTTTTATTTTGGCTGTCTGTGTGTTAAAACCATTTTTCACAATGACTGGTTTCTGACAGTTTTCCTACAAAACCATTTGATGATAAAAATGGTTTTGTCTTGAACGGCATATATATTTTTTATCTGCACAATGATTGATTAAATGCTTGATAATTGTTTAGAAATTTGTTATCTGCACAATGATTGATGAAATGATTTATAGTACTATACTAAAATGTTTGATAATTGTATAGGTATTCATACAGAACCATCTAAGTCTTCTGTGACGCCATCTAAGTTTTCCAATACAGCTACTGTCAGTGAACCATCTGATGGGGTAAAGTGCACTGCTCCAAAGTTCAAAGTAAGACCAAATCCAATTAGATCAAAGAAGCGAGTTAAAAGTGGTTATGAAATTGTCAAAGAACACCATAAATTGGTTATAGAGCGGAAGAGACGACAAAGAGAGGATGAGGTTTCAAAGGGAAAAGAGGCTACTGATTGATATATTTACATTTGGTTTTGTTTTTTTTTTTTTTTTTTTTTTTGTTTCATGTTATCAGTTTGTACTAGAGTTTGTTACAAAACCATTAGACTTGTATTAATCGTACTTGGTTATTTCATGTTTTTTGTTGGTATGTATTGATGATTATAAGATATCGATCATTAGACATATATTTTATTTGTATTAGATAGAATGGTTATATCTATTGCTATTTAGACTCCTAATAGGTTGATGAAACCATTTAGTAGATCAAATGGTTTCCAGTTGTTATTTAGTTAAACCATTACTATTGTTAAATGGTTTACAAATTTTATCCACTAAAACCATTATGTGCATCAAATGGTTTCCAGATGTCATCCACTGAAACCATTAATAATGTGAAATGATGTTGACAAAATAAACTCATTTATGTAAACTTGATATATCTAGATAATACCGTTGATGTAAACTTGTTCCGTGTCATTTCTTTGTAATTGTTAACACAAATTTCACTCTTTATAGATTATAGTATAAATTATTGTTCAATTCTTATCGCTATTTATTATTCAATTCTTATAACATGAAAGACTATAATATAGACTATTGATATTATATTTAAATAAATCATATAAGTAAATTGTCCCCGGTGCGATACCACGAGTCTAATTAATCCAAACTTTTATACATTTTCAAAATCAAATATACATTAATAATTTCTTAAAAAAAAAATCTATATATTTAAATATTATTGAAAATGTTCTATTATGATTTAAAAATGGCTTAAATATGTTTTTGGTCCCTGCAATTATGCCTTGTTTTGAAAAGAGCCCCTGTAAAAAAAAAAATTTGATTTTAGTCCCTGCAATATCTCAAAACTTTCAAAAGAGCCCCTGACTGGTTTTAGTGCTGATGTGGCCAATTTTTAAATATGTTTTTGGTCCCTGCAATTATGTCTTGATTTGAAAATAGCCCCTGTAAAAAAATAAAAAATTGATTTTAGTCCCTGTAAAATCATAAAATTTTGATTTTAGTCCCTGCAATATTATGAAGAAATCCAGTCAGGGGCTCTTTTGAAAGCTTTGAGATATTGCAGGGACTAAAATCAAATTTTTTTTTTACAGGGGCTCTTTTCAAAACAAGACATAATTGCAGGGACCAAAAGCATATTTAAGCCTTTAAAAATCTATATAGTTAAACCATTTTGGTTTCAGACTGTTGTAATTTAAAACTATTATGCTGGTATAATGGTTTCAGAGAGATGTACTCTAAAACCATTTTGCTTGTAGAATGGTTCTTAAGTCATATATATATATATAGGTAATTGTTGTATGCCTTTTTAGATATATTATGATTATGATTGGTAAAACAAATAAATTTTAGCATACAAACTCAATAAAATTTAAAATTAAAGGTAATCCATAAATTCATGAACAACAAAAGTTACATGTCAGGTTCAATTTGCTAGCTTTGTTTTATAGTACCAAAATAAACAAGTTTCCATACAAAGTCAATAAAAAAAGAGTCAGAATTAAAATTAATTCATAAATTCATCAACAACAGATGCATGTTCAACTTGCTAGTTTTTGAAGCTTTTTTGCATGGTATTTGTTTGCTTCATTCTCCACATGATTTCTTCTGCAATTGCTTGTGTCACTTAATATTGTTGAACAAATTCCAATCCATAGATCCATCATCTTTGCGACCCTCACACTTTTTTTCATTTTTGACCAACCTTTGAAAGAATTCAGTTGTGTGCTGTCACCTGCCCATTCAGCAAGGAATTTCATGCAGAAGACTCCACAACTGTCTTTATCAATTTGATTAGGCATCTTTGGTGAATCCCACTTAAAGTTCGTAAACTTGAAGGGCATTCGGATATTTCTTCTCCTATACATATCTGCCAGAAATACTTCCACCTCGTTCAGCCAGATATCAAACATATCCTTGTATACAGTTGGTGCCCCATTCTTAGTGTACAAATTTTCTCCATTCAAGCTGTTGAGAAATTCGAATTTCTGGCTCTTCAAATTTACAACGAAGCACACATAATGACTTCCCGGGTCCCCCATTAAAGCTGGCGTCATTATCTACAGTTCCAATGAGAAAACTATTATTTACTATTTAAAATGGGCCATATTATTTACTATTGTATAGTTAAATGAGAAAACTATAGAATATGTATGCAGTTCCAAAGAAAACCATTATGCACATCAAATGGTTTTGTAAGACAAGTTACTGAAACCATTATCTGTACAAAATGCTTTCACACATACAACACCAATAATATTTCAAAGTATTACTGCAGATCCAAGCATGCACTAAAATTAAACACCATATTAACTAAAACTTACATATACTAGGCTCTTAGGGTCAATGGCCTGCCAATCCATGTACTTGAATTGGCTTAGTCTCTCGATGAATCTTTTGAATGCAGCTGGGTTATTTTTGTCAAAAGCACCAGGTTTTTCCAGGTCAGCCTGTTTATATAAGAACAAATCAGTATAATCAATTATTCAACTTAATTAATAAAGGAAACCATTAAAATTTATGGAATATAATGCATACATAGTTAATCATGGGTGTAACCAGTCTTGTCATCTTGTCTCTTTGCTGATTCCAGTTTAAGCAGTTGACCCAGGCATTGATCACAAAGCATGACACCCATTCGTCTTGTTGTAGTGACCATAAGTCTCTCCTTTCCAGTGAATAGTTATGAGCTTTGTTATCACAGCCGTACAGAAGCTCATACCTATTCAATTATGAAGCAATTTAGTAGTTGTAGTACTATAAAGATGATTTCATCAAGCACTATGCAGATAACAAATATATATGCAGTTTTAGATAAAACCATTTTTAACATCAAATGGTTTGTTTAGGTAAACTTATGAAACCATTCATTATGAAAAATGGTTTTAACACACAAACAACAGCCAAGATAAAAAAATCATAATTCAAAAGAACAACTTAAAAACCAAATAAAACAACCACTTTGGCAAAAAAAATCAATATAAATATAATTAATACTCATCAGACTTACAGTAAGCTAAATAAGAAATTGTTTTCACTTACTCATCAAGCTCCGGACTCCAAGCATATGTTGATATATTTTTCTGAAACCCAGATGCAGTAGACTCGTGTACAGTGTCATCATATGGGCTTGCAAGGTACTTCGATTTCTTCACTGCCCGTCGACGCTCAGGGTATGTGCTATCTGAATAAAGCATATTATGCTTCTTTCTTTTTTTTGTCGTGACATCGTCCAAGTTAATGATTTCATCTGGCAACACTGACTTCAATGGAGTTGCACTGTGAAATAATGATACATAATAGTGTTATTTTTGTAGAATTTAATTAATATTGTTATTGTACAAAATTTAATTAATCAATAATAAAGTACAATTATTACATTGCTTGATTCTTACTCTATAACAATGTTTGGGTCACATTCTGTAGGCTCCCCCCCCCATGCTTAACATCTGGATCTGTTACCAACACAAGTGCAAGGCTTTGCTTGGGTTCTTTCTTCGTTGAATCATTATCAAAAAACTCAAGGTACTTTAAAATTGTTTCCTGTGTTGCTGAAAATTGATTTTCTGAATCATTTGTTGTTTCCTGTGTCGCTGGAAGTGGATTTTCTGAATTATTTTCATTGTATCTGAAATCATGAAAAAACATTTTAGGTTTTAGACATCATGTATCAAAATCATTGACAAACATTTTAAAAGTTATGGTTTAAGAAAGTTTTTTAAAACCATTAGTTTGTTATTATAGTTTAAAACCATAAATGAAAAATCATTTCTTACGCTGCATTTGAAGGTCCAAAAAACTTGGGAAAATCCAGGATAATTTCCTGTGTCAATGACATTCCCACATTACATGCTGCTTTCACTGTATCGTCAATCATCTTCGCATCAATCTCAACTTCTTCATCATTGTCATTTTCATCATTACTTTTGGTATCATCATCTTTATTAAACCTGAAACCATTAATCCCTTGTAAAATAAACATAGCATAAAACTTAAAAATGGTTTTATAGTACCACTTTCTGAAACAATTTTACCAGCAAAATTGTTTAGAAGTACAACTCTTTGAAACCATTCTACAAGCAAAATGGTTCTAGAGAGCAACTTCCTGAAACCATTTTACAAGCAAAATGGTTTAACATTATGTTAAGCCTTGAAACTAAATGCAGTACCTATTTTCTGTTTGAGTGCTTGGGTTTGGGTTTGATGGTTCACCCTGAGCCTGTCCAGCATTAAAAGAGCTCATATCACCAGTTTTTGATATTTTCTCCTCCTCACAAGTACTTGAACTTTGTTTCTCTTTAGTGTCAGGTACTTCTACCACCTTCTCAGTACTTGAATTCTTGTTCTCTTGAATTTCAGGTACTTCGACGCCCTTCTCAACACCTGAACTCTTATTATCCTCTTGTTCAGCTTCATTGGTTGTGCTTGATTCTTTTGAATCTGCATCATTCAAGTGAGGCAAATTCTTCGGAGACTTTTCAGTACTTGAAGTGTCAGTCTCTTCACTTTCAGATTTGTGTGCTTTGTCAACTGGAATTCGTTCAAATTTTCCAGAAGTTGAAGCATTTGCCTCACCTATTCTCCTTTGCAAAGTTTTTGCAGTTGTACTGTAGACCTCTATGCAACCCTTGCAATAATTAAGATGCTCCTCTGCCTGCAATTGTTTATAAAAAAAATACCAATACAATTAGAGACAACCCTACTGCAAAATATCAACCATTATATATATTTTTATTTGTATGAAACAAAGGCTGATGACTGAAAAAGCAAGCAAAGCTATTGAGAAGAGCAACTGTCTTCTGTAAGTATAATAAACTTACATAGAAAAGGTTAATAAATGGTTTATACATTATTTGAATATCATTAATTTTCTCTCACCTTAGATAGTGGACATGTATCTGCATCAAAACAGATTACAAGTGGGACATCTTCGGTGCTATTCAGTCTCTTGACCCCAGCGGTCAAACCATTTTCTAGTCCCATAAGCTCATGTACCCTTTGAAGGTCTTGGTTTGCCGTCTTGACATCCCAATCACGAAGCGATGGCCTTTTGTATTTTCCTATTAAGAATGGGCTTCTCTTCCCCATTTTCTCCATGTAATTAATCTGTGAAACATTGAAATAGTGAAATTGATTTAAGTACCTAAAATTAGATACCCCACATCACCACCATCATGATCAATCAAAATATATATATGCATGCAGTTTCAAAGAAAACAATTATGTCTGTAAAATGGTTTTGTGAGACAACTATCTGAAACCATTTCTTGTTGAAAATGGTTTCAGACATAAAGATGATCTGACATAAAAAATAGAAATATATATAACTGTTTCAGACATACAAATACAAATATATATATATATATATATATATATATATATATATATATATATATATATATATATATATATATATATATATATACACACACATAGAGAGAGAGAGAGAGAGAGAGAGAGAGAGAGAGAGAAATATATATACCATTAGGAAGTGGAAGTCCGCTAATGGATTTGCCACTTTTGGATTTTGCAATCCGTCTTTCATATGTTGGAGAATGTGGGAGCACCAGTTAAAAGAAGAAGCATCTTCCAAAACTTGAGCATAATTTAGAGAAACAAAGCTTCTATTTTTGGGGCACAAAATGTTGTGAATTATAAGACAAATGGCCCATTTTACCCATGCCTTCGGTTTCTCCATTCTCTGCAGTATTTTTTCCAACTCTGTCACCTTGACAAATGCAGAATTATCACCATTCAATCCTAACTCTACCCTGAGCCTCTTTATCGCTGTTTCTGAGCAAAGTTTAGTGTTGATCTCCTCCCCCGCCATTGGCAGTTCATACACTCTGTGCACATCTTCTTCTCTTAATGGGAGCACATCTGTGTTGCTCAGTCTTATCCACATATTATCCTTTTCGGAGCGTTTGACAACCCATTCGACAAAAAATGTGTGGATTTTTGTCCATTTACATATATGGACCATTCCTCCGAAGCCACTTTCATTCAAAACTCGTATTATCTCGTCTTTTCTTCTTTTTCCATCTATTGACTTCATAAGGTCATAGATTTTAGGAATGCTAAGCTTGTGCCTCAATCGCTGATCGGCATCCAAGTCTTTCTTTGCATTGTCGTCATCAGAACTTGCTTCTTCAGATAGTTGTCTGACATTTTGTTGTTTCCTTTTCCCACGCTTTTGCTGATCTGACTTATTTTCCATCTTCTTACATTTTTTTGTGAATTGTTGTCATCTGGACTTCCTTCATCAGATTCTTCTTCAGCAGATTGTTCTTTATTTTTGCCACGGTTTTTCGGATCCAACTTCTTTTGCATCTTCTTACCTCTCATAATTGCTTTGTTATCATCTGATTTTTCTTCATCAGATGGTGTCAGTCCAATACTGAAATTTGGAATTGGCCCTAGGCCCTTAGATTTGGTAGCCTAGATCAAAGAAAACAATTATCAGTATCAAATGGTTGTGATGTAAACCTTTATGAAACCATTCTATGTGCCAAATGGTTTTAGACAGTATATCAGCAAATTGCAACTTTTAAAATTTGTTATTCTATATAATTAATTACTAATCATTCAGAAATAGTCAGGCTTGGATATTGTTGGAAATTTGGGAGAAAACCATCATGGAGAAAACCATTTCTTTTTATTATGTACAATTAACTATACAATATGCATGTGTTGTTGATAATATACTAGAGATATATTATTCCAACTATTCCATACTAAAATCAATTCTAACTAACATATTATTCCTGAGAGATTAATTTGTTCCAAATTATGTTTCCACACTGAAAACATATTAATTATATACTACAGACATTAATTAAAAGAAAACAAATATCAGCATCAAATGGTTTGAATTTAAAACTTGCTGAAACCAATTCTTGTGTCAAATGGTTTCAATTAGTATTAACAAGTTCATAATGATCACATTCTACTCAACCACATTTGACTCAATTTCATCAATCATAAATTGCACAATCCTATAAAATTCAACAAATCTCCAACCCTAAGTCACAACTAAGTCACAACAAAATTGAAAACACAAGTTAAATAAACTGTTAATTTAGGTAGTAATAGATTATTACGATTACTTGCTGTTGAGTCTTATGTATTGGCTGCATTTTTGGTGAGCAGGATGTGGTGCAAGATGCTACAACATCGTATCCGGCATTTGGTATTATAAGGGCGCGCGTTTCTATTTATGGCATGATCCGTTTTTCTCTTTCATGAATCTTGCATGGCGCCTGTGTGTCTGGCTTTTATTGAGGATCATCATTTATTACTTTAGATCCTTGACTAGAATATTTCTATGAAGAATATCTTTGAAGTATATTTTAGGAAAGAATCCTTTTTTTAATTAATGTGGTCAAAGGCTTGAGTCAAGTAAAATCAAGCTCATGATTATTTCAGAATCAAGGATTTTGCTGGAGTATAAAAAGGTTATGCAAAACCTAATTTGAGGTTGTTCACGCCGTATTTTTGTTGTCTAGTCTCCTAGGTTTTTGCGTGTGTGTTTTTGTGCATTGTGAGCCTTTCTTGTGTCTCATTGATGCAAGCTTAGGACGTGTTTCATTGAGTTGTACCTTGTGTGATCCTCTCCTAAGCTTTGAAGTACGGAGTTAGGATTGTGTGTGTGTTTTTGCACTCTAAGCCTTTAGGTACGAGTGTGTAGTTTTAAGGAGTGTGTCTCCAAAATACTTTGTCTTTGTGTTTTTTAAATCCTTGCTGTTTGTAAGGTTTTAAGGGAGTGAGATGGGATCTCAGACTTAGGAGTTCCTAGGTTGAAGAGTCATTGGTAGTTGCCTAGGTTTTAAGTTGTAAACGTGTATTTGCTGAAGACTTACAACTAGGACTATTATAGTGATATTCCTTCCTGGATTGGTATCCCCCAGATTAGGGCTTGTTTAAGCGCCGACCTGGGTTAACAAATATCCCGTGTTCTTTTACTTGCTTTCAGATATTTGTTTTATTTATCTTGAGATTTACGCAGTAGGATGCTATAGCATTGTATACAGCATTACGTTTCAGGGTTAAGAAGCTATAGCATTGTATCCCACATCTTATACAGCGTGCCAGAAATTTCAATTGGCATCAGAGCGGGCACCCTAACATATTTGGGTGAGCTCCAGGGAAGTTATTTTCTGGTACTATGGACACGGAAGGAGGAGCTGTTGGCAGACCACCGCTTTTGGATGGCACCAACTATGATTACTGGAAGTCGCGTATGATGGCTTTTCTAAAATCTATGGATAGCCAAACTTGGAAAGCAGTTATCAAAGGTTGGGAACATCCTGTAATGAGGGGCACAACCAATTTAAAGCCAGAAGAAATCTGGTCTAAGAAGGAAGATGAGTTGGCTCTTGCAAACAACAAAGCCTTGAATGTTTTATTTAGTGGAGTGGACAAATACATATTCAGGCTGATCAAGCAATGCACTGTGGCAAAAGATGCTTGGGAAATTCTCAAGACCACTCATGAAGGGACACCCAAGGTAAAGATGTCAAGGCTCCAACTTCTAACCACTAAGTTTGAGAACCTCAGAATGAAGGAAGAGGAAAGTGTACATGATTTTCATATGAACGTGATTGATTTTGCCAACTCATTTGATTCACTTGGTGAAAAGATCCCTGAAGAAAAGCTTGTTAGAAAAATTCTCAGGTCTCTACCTAGGAAATTTGACATGAAAGTTACAGCCATTGAAGAAGCCCAAGATATCTCAAGCATGAAAGTGGACGAGCTTATTGGATCACTTCAAACCTTTGAATTATCTATAAATGAAAGATCTGAAATGAAGAACAAAAGCATAACGGGTATCTCCAACACTGATGATGATAATGAGATTCAATGTGACATGGAGACGAATAAAGGAATTTCTAATGCTATTATAGATCTTGGGAAGCAATTTAATAAGGTGCTGCAAAAGATGGATAGGAAACCAAGACCAAATGTTGAGAACATGTCATTCAACATCACTAAAAACAGTAATGTTCGGAGAAAAGGTGAACCTGATGATGAAACTGTTGAGCATATTGCAGCATTCACTAGTAGATATGAATCTGATGAAGATTCTTGTGATGAAGATATAACTTTTGATGAGCTAGCTGCCACCTACAAAGAACTACTCACTAGGTTTGAGGAAATGTGTAAAATCCTTGAGAAGCAGAAAAAGACCATCAATCTTCTTCAGGCTGAAGTGAAAGCTCAAGTTGAGAAGACCTCAGAAGCCCAAGAAGAAGTTGCTCTAGTCAATGCTCAAATGAATGACTTGAAGAAACGTGTAAGTCAGTTAACCTCAGGGACAAACATACTTGAGGAGATCCTGGAGAATCTACCAAGTGGGAAGGCCAAGTCAGTTGGTTATAACTACTCAAATCTAAATCAATATCAACAGAATCTTGAGACAAAATTCAAATCTGCTGAAGATGTTTTTGACCCTTGCACTGGACAGACGATGTTGAAGCATCCTGCTCAGCATTCTAAAACATACCCAGTTCCCAAGTTTGCTCTTGAATCTAATCCTTGTGGTCATCAAAGGCCCAAGATTCAGAGAGTGTATCGTAGATGGGTGTGTCACCATTGTGGTAAGAAGGGACATATAAGGCCTTTCTGTTTCAAGTTGCATGGGTATCCCAATCAATATCAGCAAGCAAAGCCTGAACCTGAAGTAATAAATGTGAAGAAGGAATGGAAATCCAAAGATGGCACCTCTACTTTAATCTCCAAGGCAACTCCCATTACTACTGTTCCAGTGATTACCGCAAAGAAGAATAAAACTACTACTGTGAAGAAAGGAACATTTATGCCTGTAAGTGAGTCTCCTTCTACCTCGATTTATGTCCCTTTTGGTACTGAAACCAGGTCACTAGTAAAGCCTAAATCTGATGAAACTCTAGGACAACCTAGTTTGAATGTTGCTGTTGAATGTGCCAATATGTCACCTACCAAGGTTGTTGATACTTTTATTAGTTCGCTCAAGGAAACTCTACATGAGTCGAATGTTGTGCCATATGTCTCAGCATCTGTGGCCTTGCCTTGGCTGACATCCGATTTGTTGTTACTATTCTGATTCTGGGCCTTGCCCTGGATATTTGAGCACTCTCCAGTGCATATGGTCTGTAATATTAGTAAGTACTATGTGGTCTACTTTGCTGCTACACTGTTATGGTTCCTTGTTCCTATATGCATCTTTGTCAAATTTGTGGCCAAAAAGGGGGAGTAAATGTTATGATTAATTTGTTGGGTTGGTTACCTGCTCGTTTCTGGTATGTGCTCTTCATACGTGTTGTGACTGTGAAATGAGTCTGTTCTGGTATGTGTGCTTTGGTGGTGTATGCATGTGCTGAGATATGCAAGTGTTCAGGGGGAGCTGATTTGTGTTATGCAGGGGGAGATGTTGGATATGATGCTCCAACATCCCATGCATATGTGCAGGGGGAGATGTTGTGTTGTGAAATGTTGTAGCATTACCTACAGCATCCTGTCAATGTTTATTATCTTGACCATCTAAGGCTAAGTTGTTTTATGTGTTCCGCTGTTGCATGCCTCTCTGATCATCTTAAAAGATACATTTATATTCTTGTTTACTGGTCTCCATGGAGAAGTAGTATGAAATCTGTTTTGAAGAATAGTCTCTACAAATCTCTATACTTGTGTGCTTGTGTTGAGAAAAACAAATGTAGTTGAAGTATCTGTTTAAGTCTCTGTATGGTCATTATTTGTTTTAGCCAAAAATTTGCCAAAGGGGGAGTTTGTTGAGTCTTATGTATTGGCTGCATTTTTGGTGAGCAGGATGTGGTGCAAGATGCTACAACATCGTATCCGACATTTGGTATTATAAGGGCGCGCGTTTCTATTTATGGCATGATCCGTTTTTCTCTTTCATGAATCTTGCATGGCGCCTGTGTGTCTGGCTTTTATTGAGGATCATCATTTATTACTTCAGATCCTTGACTAGAATATTTCTATGAAGAATATCTTTGAAGTATATTTTAGGAAAGAATCCTTTTTTTAATTAATGTGGTCAAAGGCTTGAGTCAAGTAAAATCAAGCTCATGATTATTTCAGAATCAAGGATTTTGCTGGAGTATAAAAAGGTTATGCAAAACCTAATTTGAGGTTGTTCACGCCGTATTTTTGTTGTCTAGTCTCCTAGGTTTTTGCGTGTGTGTTTTTGTGCATTGTGAGCCTTTCTTGTGTCTCATTGATGCAAGCTTAGGACGTGTTTCATTGAGTTGTACCTTGTGTGATCCTCTCATAAGCTTTGAAGTACGGAGTTAGGATTGTGTGTGTGTTTTTGCACTCTAAGCCTTTAGGTACGAGTGTGTAGTTTTAAGGAGTGTGTCTCCAAAATACTTTGTCTTTGTGTTTTTTAAATCCTTGCTGTTTGTAAGGTTGTAAGGGAGTGAGATGGGATCTCAGACTTAGGAGTTCCTAGGTTGAAGAGTCATTGGTAGTTGCCTAGGTTTTAAGTTGTAAACGTGTGTTTGCTGAAGACTTACAACTAGGACTATTATAGTGATATTTCTTCCTGGATTGGTATCCCCCAGATTAGGGCTTGTTTAAGCGCCGAACTGGGTTAACAAATATCCCGTGTTCTTTTACTTGCTTTCAGATATTTGTTTTATTTATCTTGAGATTTACGCAGTAGGATGCTATAGCATTGTATACAGCATTACGTTTCAGGGTTAAGAAGCTATAACATTGTATCCCACATCTTATACAGCGTGCCAGAAATTTCACTTGCCAAACTGAAACATAAAACCATTTTCAACAAATTTATGAAAAAATTTAACAGAGAATCACATTTGGATTTGGCCCTAGGCCCTTAGATTTGGTAGCCTAGATCAAAGAAAACAATTATCAGTATCAAATGGTTGTGATGTAAACCTTTATGAAACCATTCTATGTGCCAAATGGTTTTAGACATTCTATCAGCAAATTGCAACTTTTAAAATTTGTTATTCTATATCATTAATTACTAATCATTCAGAAATAGTCAGGCTTGGATATTGTTGGAAATTAGTGAGAAAACCATCATGGAGAAAACCATTTTTTTTTATTATGTACAATTAACTATACAATATGCATGTGTTGTTGATAATATACTAGAGATATATTATTCCAACTATTCCATACTAAAATCAATTCCGTACTAACATATTATTCCTGAGAGATTAATTAGTTCCAAATTATGTTTCCACACTGAAAACATATTAATTATATACTCCAGACATTAATTAAAAGAAAACAAATACCAACATCAAATGGTTTGAGTTTAAAACTTGCTGAAACCAATTCTTGTGTCAAATGGTTTCAATCAGTATTAACAAGTTCATAATGATCACATTCTACTCAACCAGTGAAACCACATTTGACTCAATTTCATCAATCATAAATTGCACAATCCTATAAAATTCAACAAATCTCCATCCCTAAGTCACAACTAAGACACAACAAAATTGAAAACACAAGTTAAATAAACTGTTAATTTAGGTATTAATAGATTATTACGATTACTTGCCAAACTGAACCATAAAACCATTTTCAACAATTTTATGAACAAATTTAACAGAGAATCACAATAAACTTTAAATAAACATAAAAAATAAACTGTAATTTTTAGGGTTACAAAGATGATTTTGATTAATATGCAAACTCAACCACAAAATTGTTAAGTTATTTACGAAAATGAGAAAGAAGAAAGTTGTGGAAGAAAACCTGTGTTGTGTTCTTCATTTTCTTTGTGGAAAACGATTTCTGAAGTTTATGTGTTGCTTCCATTCTAGCTTGCGACAATGACGACGGTTTCAATGATGTTGATGATGACGGTGATGATTGACGACGACGACGATGATGATGATGATGATGATGGATGATTCCGGCGACGGTTGCAATAAATGTAATTCAAAAATAAAGCGAAGAGAGATAACGGACGTTTTCCGTTTGTTTTGGGCTTGCGGTGTATGACAAAAAAGGGGGGTGTTTTGATGGAATTGGGTTGGGCAGCGCGCTATTGGGCTGGACTTATGCAGCGTGCATAAGCTTTGCTTATGTATAATAACCGGTCCCGTGAAAAAATGCTCTGTTAACAAAAATCTCTGCCGCAAATCAAGTGATTCCTCGGTTAGGATCTCAAAGAGAGAGGACTCTCATTCCATTCCATCCAAAAAAATTCATGGGTATCGTCTCAAAGGGAATAATCTATTTGTCAAAATATATTGATGGCTTGCATTGCTAAAAATCCTGTTGAAAGGCTTTATGCCTTCTGAATTGCCTTTGGTACGTGTGACACATTTCCTTCATTGTTTCAATTTGCTTGCTGACTTTGCTATTTTAATTAGCTAAGTTATAAGTTAGCTTACTTTTGGTAAGAAAATTTAATGGACCTCTCTCTATGTTGGGTGTGTTGATTAATACATATAGATTGATCTTTGAATGAGTAGCAGAACACTGCATAGCTTATTTAACTATATCTTATTAGTTATAACCTTTAGTATGTATACTTTTGCTCAGTTGATCATTTTTATTTATGATTAAACCTGTTTCATGTAATTCTTGAAAGATTTGCATTATGTTTTGCTCCTGATTGTTGAGAGAAAAAATAATGTTCATTATATGTATTTTGTGATACTAATATTATTATTAGTATTAATATGTGTTTAAGAGTGATGATAGTATCATTAGTTCCTTCAAATAAAGAATGGTCATAGTACCATAATCTATTTGTTTTAAGAGTGGTTTTAGTACCATATTTGATTGGTCAAAGTGCCTTATTAGAGTGGTTGTAGAATCATATTAGAATGGACTTAAAACCATAGCGCACTGGTTTTTTGTGCCATATTTGAGGATGTAATTCTTGCCCGATATCTACAGTGCATAGTTATCGGTATCAGTCGAACTGGGCTGTTTTATCCTGGGGACTTCGTGGTTGATAGTCTGCTTGCACAATTTTGAACAGTGCCGCGAAACGTCCTAAAAAGAACGACCTAGTCTACGATTCGTCCCAATAATCTCTTCGGTGGCTGAAATTATTTTTAACCGGTTTTGACTTCGGAAACAACAATTTTAAGACGTTTCATTTCTGTCATGACTACCGAAGAAATTACTGGCTCAGGTTATGATGTCGCTGACTACGACAATCATTTTGGTTTGAAGAGAATCATTTCAAACATTGGCAACAAAAGGTTATTTTTATAACAACAATAAGAGAGTTGCTAATATTTGAAGTAGAATATTCCAGTTCACTTAAAACAAATGAACAAACTGGAAAAGGAAAAAAGGCTAAACAATATTCCCTCAAAAGTCTGATAACATGTCTTCACATTGAAATAGAAGCTAGAAAGCTATATCAAAAACTGAAGTGCTTGTTGTCTCAAACAACAACACTAGAAATAGAAAAAAAAACTTCATCACCTTTGTTGATGACTGTTCAGATTATCTTTCATATATTATATGAAAAATAAAAGTAATGTGTTTGACTTGTTCAAAATTTTTGTAATTGAAATTGAAAATCTATTCAACAAGAATATCAAAGAATTTTGATAAAGGCACAAGATATGATTCCCACATTTTTAATGAGAATGAAATTATGCATGAAACAATTGCACCTTACTCTTTTGAGATGAACGGTAAAGCGAAAAAATATAGAACCTTTACCGAGTTAGTTGTTACTGTCATGCTTAATTAATTTCGGCATTGCATTTCAATTAGTGGGGGAAATTTAATTAACGGATTGCTTTGTGCTAAACAGTGCCTAAGTACAAGAATAAAATTTCTACTTATGAAATTTTGAAGAAAAGACAATCTAACGTGTCTTATTTTAGAACTTGGGGTTGTCTGGACTATGCTCAGATTCCAGAAACCAAGAGAGTTTAACTCACCACTAGAGTCTATGATTGTGTATTCTTTGGATACTCAATTAAAAGCAAAGTTTATAGGTTTTATGCCTAAATGCTAAATTGATCATAGAAAAAAAGTTGATTTCTATGGAATTGAATTTCTCTTTTGAGGTTGAAAAAAAGTTTTTTTGAGGTTGGAAACCCTAGCGGAGCGTAGGATGCCTCATCCCTAACCTCTTGCTTCTTCCATCTCTTCTTTGCACCATGAATACCTTTCAAATCCCTTGGAAATTCTTGGATCTCAACGATGCCACTGACAAAACGATAGAAGCGCCTTCTACTTCTTCCAAAAACTCCAAAACTTTTGCACAAGCCCTAACAAATCTTTGTGATATCCCGTCGTCACAGTTACAACAACCTGTGGTGAAAGGGGATCGTCTTGCTATCGAAATCCCTGATGCAGCGTACACGGCAGGTCTTGAAGCGTGTAAACACAATCTTCATGGTCGTATTATTTGGCCTAAGGGATCGACACCTCTCACGGTCGTTGCCTTGAAAGAAAAGTTATTGAAGATCTGGAAAAATTTATCTACCTGGGGTGTGATATCTCTTGGAAAGGGATATTATGAATTCACATTCTCTTTTCTTGAGGATGTAAAGAGGGTTAGATCTATCCCTTCGTGGAATCTTAATCCTGGCTTGTTAAAGTTATTTGCGTGGACTAAGGATTTCAACCCTAAGCTTCAACAAAATACTTCTGCACAAGTTTGGGTTCGTATATATGGCCTTGCCCAGGAATATTGGCATAAAACCATTCTTTTTACCATTGCTGGAAGCTTAGGAACTCCTATTTGCATGGATACTATAACAGCTAAACCCATGCACGAGAGAACGTTTGGTCTTTATGCTAGGGTTTTGGTGGATATTGATATTAGCCAACCCCTTAGATATAAGGTTCTTGTGGAACGAAAAGGATATGCTTTTTTTGTGGATCTTGATTATGAGCATGTTCCGGACTTTTGTAATAACTGCAAAGTAATTGGACACCATATTAATAGCTGCAAGAGAAATATTAAGGAAGATCAGAGAAATGATAAAGTTGTCATTATCAAAAAGAAAGCTCCCATCAGTAATCCCCAAGTGGATTCTATTCCTACACAACCAGCTGTTGTGGCCAACAATTTTGTGCAAGTTGAAACCTCTCCAGACAAGTCTCCAGTGGTAGAGGTTATACCTAGCCAGGTTGATTTAATAAGCCCAATCCTTGATAAATCTCTTAATCACTCTCCTAATCAAGCTGATATTAATCACCAAGAGGAAGTCCACAGACAAGGATATGAAGGTAATCAAGCTGAACTTAATCAAGAGGAAGACCACAGACAAGGATATGAAGGTACTGTTTTAAGCCCTAGAAATACCTCCTTGGTGAATGATCTCCAACTAGAGGCAGTGGAAAATGATGACAACTCTGACACCAGTTCACAAGGTACCTTTGTGGATGCTACACAGCAGAATTTAACCCTTCATGAAGGCACTAGTCAACAAAATGGTCTTTCTCCTGTTAGAGTGGCCAAAGATATGGCTTTTCTCAAGCAATCATGGGCCAATATGACAGAGGAAGATAAAGATGCAGCTAATCACATTGTGGATAACTCTGGGAATGCACATGGATTCCAAGTGGTTCAACATAAAGCTCAAACAAAGGCTAAAAATAAAGTGACTCAAGTCAACAGAGATTCATACACAACCAGGTCTAGGGTTCCTTCAAAGCCCTTCAAATGAAGTGCATCTATTGGAATATTAGGGGTTTGGCTAACACCCCTTCAAGATTAGCCCTGAAGAATCTCATTAATCAACAGAGACCAGACATTGTTTTGATCTCAGAACCTTGGATGGACTGTATGGATTTGCCTATAAGATGGTTACATAACTTAAATCTTAAGCTCTTTGCTGTTAACAAGAGACCAAATCTCCCTAATATTTGGTGTCTCTGGAATAATGCTCTCTTCCCTACAATCTTGGCCTGTGATGATCAATTTGTTGCTTTCTCTATTGTGGAAAATAACAAGACTGTAGCTATTTCTGCAATCTATGCTTCTACTAATTACTTGTGTAGAAGATCTCTTTGGAATTCTTTAAATACTCTTCAATCTCAACATGATTTACCTTGGTGCTTCATTGGTGATTTCAATGTAATTTTAGGAGCCCATGAACATAGGGGAAGAACCACTCCTGCTAGACAGCCTATGGAAGATTTCCAATCTTGGAGTGCTAACCTCATTCATTTACCTACTAGAGGAGCTGAGTATACTTGGTCCAATGGCAGGAAAGGTATCAGGTTTACTGAAAAGAGGTTGGATAGGGCAATATGCAATCAAGCCTGGATGGATTTATGTAATGTCACTGTTGTTTCTACTCTAGTCAGGCATAGATCTGACCACTTTCCCTTATTGTTAGATTTTCAGCTCTCCACTGCATCTTTTGCTTCTCAGTTCAAATTCCTGAGAATGTGGACCCTTCATCCTGACTGTACTCAACTGGTCAAAGATTGTTGGAATACTGATATTAGAGGATCCCCTATGTACATTTTGAGTGCCAAGTTGAAGTTGCTGAAAGCTAAACTCAGAAATTGGAATAAGCAAGTTTTTGGTAATGTGCATGATCTTGTTAACACTACTGCTGATAACCTTAATAATATCCAAGCTCAGATTCAACAGCAGGGACACACTGAGAGACTTCTTCAACTTGAGAAGGAAGCAAGCATTGCCTATGAAGATGCTTTAAACAAGGAAGAAGCTTTTTGGCAGGAAAAATCTAGAGTGAATTGGCATTTAACTGGAGATAGAAACACTAGCTATTTTCATAAAATGGCCAAGATTAAATCCTCCACCAAATACATATCTTCCCTTCAAGATGGACCTCATGTTATCACTGACCAAAATTTGATTGCTAATCATGTTGTTAGTTATTATCAAAATCTTTTTTGTTCTAATCATTTGGTGCAGGATTCTTGCCTTGCGGATGAAGTTATCCCTACCAGCATCACTGAAGATATTAATACTCTTCTTACTAAGCTTCCTGCTGTTGATGAAGTTAAAGCAGCTGTCTTTGCCCTTAATAAAGATGGAGCTCCTGGTCCTGATGGATTTGGAGCCTTCTTCTATCAACATTTCTGGGATATTATCCACAATGAAGTTACTAATGCTGTGATGGAATTTTTCACCAAGAGCTGGATTCTCCCAGGCTTTAACTCTAGTATTATCACTCTTATTCCGAAGTCTCCAGAGGCTACCTCCATTGATCAATTTAGACCAATTGCCATGGCCAATTTCAAATTCAAGATCATTTCCAAAATCTTGGCTGACAGACTTGCTACTATTCTTCCTTCTATTCTCTCTGAAGAACAAAAAGGGTTCATCCATGAGAGAAATATCAAAGACTGCTTATGTATAGCTTCTGAGGCTACTAATCTCCTTCATAACAAAGCTTTTGGTGGTAATATTGCTCTCAAGATTGATATCACAAAAGCTTTTGATACTTTGAATTGGCCCTTTCTTCTCAAAGTTCTCAAATCTTTTGGCTTCAACTCTACCTTTATCAGATGGATTCAAGTCATTCTTGAATCAGCTTTTCTATCTGTTTCAATCAATGGTAAAGCTCATGGTTTTTTTAATTGTACCAAAGGGGTGAGACAGGGTGATCCTTTGTCCCCTCTGCTCTTTTGCATTGCTGAAGATGTTCTTAGTAGATGCATTACTAAACTGGCTGCAGATGGTCACATTAATCAAATAAAGGGTACTAGAAATACTTTGATCCCTTCTCATTCATTTTATGCTGATGATTTGATGATTTTTTGCAAAGGTCAACTCTCAGGTCTTAAAGCTCTAAAGACTCTCTTCAACAACTATGCCATTGAGTCAGGTCAGGTTATTAACAATGCTAAATCCACCATCTACTCAGGCTCCATTACCTCTGGCAGGCTGGCCTTGATTGTCCAACTCCTCAACTTCAAAGTGGGATCTATCCCTTTTCATTACTTAGGTGTTCCTATTTTCAAAGGAAAACCTAAAGCTTGTCATTTGCAGCCTATTGCTGATAAAATTAAACATAAGTTAACTGCCTGGAAAGCTTCTTTACTTTCTATAGCTGGTAGGGTGCAGTTGGTTAGATCAACTATTCATAGTATGCTCCTCTACAGCATCTCTTTATACTCTTGGCCGGTTAGTTTACTCAAAGGTTTGGAGAAAGCTATTCGTAATTTTATATGGAGTGGAGATTTGGACAAGAGGAAGTTGGTCACTACCTCTTGGAAAAAAGTTTGCAGGACATATTCCCAAGGTGGCCTTAATATTCGATCTCTTATTACTCTCAATAAGGCTTCTAACCTTAAACTTTGTTGGGATCTCTTCACTTCTCAAAGTACCTGGGCCAAACTCCTGAGAGATAGAGTGCTAAGAAACAACAATTGCATTACCTATCACATCTTTTCTTCCCTTTGGAGCAGTGCTAGGGATGAGTTTCAAGATATCAAACTTAACTCCCATTGGATCGTTGGTAATGGTGAAGATATTAACTTTTGGAATGATAGCTGGTGTGGTGCTCCTCTTTCCCTCCAATTCAACATAAAAATGGGCATGCAAAATTTGACAATTTGATGATGTCAAATAAGTTTAAAGTGAATGAAAGTGACAAATGTATTTACTATAAATTGAAAATAACATTTACACTATCATATGTCTCTATGTAAATGATTTACTCATGTTTAGAGCAAACATTCATGTTGTGAATCAAGTGAAATCATTGTTGTTCAACAACTTTGATATGAAAGACTTCGAAGACGTAAATGTCATCTTGAGTATTAAGATTACTAATACATGAATGCAAATTTCCTTAAATCGATCTCACTATGTTGAGAATGTTTTAAAGAAATATATGTACTCTAACTGCAAACCTGTTTGCATACTATATGATCCAAGTGTAAAAACTATTGAAGAGCACTGGTGAAAGTGTAAGACAATCAGAATATGAATGCATTATTAGCATTCAGAATGTCACTGATTGTACTAGACCCGACATTGTATATGTCGTGGGATGATTGTTCAGGTTTATCAGTAAGCCTAATAATGAGCATTGATATGCTATTGAGAGAGTCATGAGATACCTTAAAAGGACCATGAATCTCATATAAGATTATCATAGGTTTCCTGCTATACTGAAAAGGTACAGTAATGTAGATTGAAATACATTATCAGATGATTCCAAATCAACTAAGCATTATATAATTATTATAGCTAGAGGAACTGTATCTTGGAAATCAAAAGAAACATACTATATTGGATAAGTCCACTATGGAGTCTGAAATGATAATTAAGAAGCAAGATTTTTAAGATGGCTAGCTGAGATTCCTTTATGGAATAATATATAACAGATATGTTGATCCATTGCGATAGTACCGAGGCTATTGCATAAATTGAGAACCGTTATTATAACGGTAAGAGACGTCAAATAAGAAAAAATCACAGCATAGTGAGAGAGCTACTCTCTAAATTAGCTGTAAGAATGGGTCATGTACACACTGATGAAAATTTAGCAGATCATTTGACGAAAGGAATAGCTAAAGAGGAAGTCCATAATACATCCGAGAAGATGGGACCAATGCCTATGAATTGCTCATGATGGTAACCCAACCTAAAAGACTGGAGATCCCAAGAATTAGGTTCCAATGGGTAAACAACAAGTTGTGAGTGATAGGAAATGATCATGCAAGTTAAGAAGCATGAATCCTGAAGCGGAAGTAGAAGGATGAGATAATAGAAACTCTTAATGAGATCTATACTCTGTTATGAGTGGAGTACCAAGCTTCAGGAGTACTTCAGATAGACTCACCTATATGAATGTGGAACTGAGGCCGGTTCCTATGGAGTTTTGAGGTGAATTCCTAAAGCGTTCATGAAATCGGGATAGTCGTGTAAGGCCTGCATTAACGCACCGGCTAAAGAATACACATTAAGAAAGATTGTGTGCGGGTTTGAGAAAAATCTGAGATAGAGTTCAAGACAAGCGTCACTCTTGTTAAATCGGCCTCTTACTTGCTATGTAAAGGTTCAAGACAAGCGTCACCTTTGCTTATGCACAATCTTATAGAAGCGTCCTACGCTATTTTGGAATTTTCTTTTAAATTCAAGTGGGGGATTGTTGGAACATATAGCATATTTATGTGTGAATTGAAAATAAAATCAATGAGTCCCACATCAGGTAGTAGAGCATACTAGTATTTATATTTTTTTAAATATAAATTTTTAAGGTAGACTTTACATATTATAAGCACATTCATCATATTGTGGGAACTCACTTGAGGTTAGTAATCAATAGAAAGAGTAGTAGAAAAAGTCAGAGCACATGTTCCTATTAAGAAGCATTAGTTATTTTTTCTTTTGCTAAATAAGTGTTAAGCCTTTTGGAAATAATAACCCTAATAGTGAAAAAAATGCTCTGTTAACAAAAATCTCTGCCGCAAATCAAGTGATTCCTCGGTTAGGATCTCAGAGAGAGAGGACTCTCATTCCATTCCATCCAAAAAAATTCATGGGTATCGTCTCAAAGGGAATAATCTATTTGTCAAAATATATTGATGGCTTGCATTGCTAAAAATCCTGTTGAAAGGCTTTATGCCTTCTGAATTGCCTTTGGTACGTGTGACACATTTCCTTCATTGTTTCAATTTGCTTGCTGACTTTGCTATTTTAATTAGCTAAGTTATAAGTTAGCTTACTTTTGGTAAGAAAATTTAATGGACCTCTCTCTATGTTGGGTGTGTTGATTAATACATATAGATTGATCTTTGAATGAGTAGCAGAACACTGCATAGCTTATTTAACTATATCTTATTAGTTATAACCTTTAGTATGTATACTTTTGCTCAGTTGATCATTTTTATTTATGATTAAACCTGTTTCATGTAATTCTTGAAAGATTTGCATTATGTTTTGTTCCTGATTGTTGAGAGAAAAAATAATGTTCATTATATGTATTTTGTGATACTAATATTATTATTAGTATTAATATGTGTTTAAGAGTGATGATAGTATCATTAGTTCCTTCAAATAAAGAATGGTCATAGTACCATAATCTATTTGTTTTAAGAGTGGTTTTAGTACCATATTTGATTGGTCAAAGTGCCTTATTAGAGTGGTTGTAGAATCATATTAGAATGGACTTAAAACCATAGCACACTTGTTTTTTGTGCCATATTTGAGGATGTAATTCTTGTCCGATATCTACAGTGCATAGTTATCGGTATCAGTCGAACTGGGCTGTTTTATCCTGGGGACTTCGTGGTTGATAGTCTGCTTGCACAATTTTGAACAGTGCCGCGAAACGTCCTAAAAAGAACGACCTAGTCTACGATTCATCCCAATAATCTCTTCGGTGGCTGAAATTATTTTTAACCGGTTTTGACTTCGGAAACAACATTACTACTCAATTATGTATGGGAGGGGTTACTGTACAGTGAAGATACATGGGCTTCAATGTAAGGCATTATGTACGTGTCCTTTTTTTGTTTTTTTCATCAAAACAAATTTACTTTACTTTGTCAAAGCAAACCATGAAATCCACTTACTTGCAATTAATCAACACTGCGATACATCATTCCTTTAATTATTTGGTTTGCAGATTCCATATATGGACAAGCTTCAAAGATGAAGATTGAAGACTTATGTTAAATTTTTGTTTCCTAAATTTTAATGTGACTTAATTCATGATTCAATGAAAGAATAACTGGACAAATACAAAAATATGATCAGACAATAATATTTTTACTTCTAGAATAAACTTAATAATCACAAATATGGTTATCCTCCTCCAAATAGTTTAATTCCCATATGTTGCCAATTTGCTAAAAGAAACCCTCTGAATAAAATGATAACCGAATCAAATAGAAGTTAATACATCGATGCTTCACATTAGAAAAAAAAAACAAAAAAAAAAAAAAAAGAAGGAAGGAAGGAAGAAAGGAAAGGCACAATGGGGAGAAACATATCAGGTTTGTCCATTTTGATGCAATGCATATTTTCACTCGAATTTCTACATTATTCTTTTTCCTAATCTTCATCTAATTAGGTCTATATCTATATTTCAATATCATTGTTTTTGTGCTTTTAATTTTTTGCAAATTTTGTTCAAATTCTATGAAGATATATAAGTCAAACGAAAAATTATGTGTTAATTTTCTTTTGTTACTTTTTTTGGCGGATTTGTTGTTGGTACATATTGAAACGGAAAATCATGAACAATTATATAATTGATGAATATGAAGAAGAGGACCAAAGTAGTAGTGATATTTTATTTATTATTTTTTTTTCATACAAAAATGGTGATTTTTTTTTTTTGACAAACAAAACAGTGATATTTTATACCTTAAGCTTTTTGGTTTTTTTTGGAGTATCATATTTTTTACGTCATTTATTTGGTGAAGTTTAGATATCGTAAATCTTTTTACGGTTATAATAATTGATGTGAGTGTCGATCTTTTTTACGTGTTTTCATTACTTTTATGGTGGGTACTAATATTGTAATCACAGGCATACAGAAAAATAGTTTTTTTTTTCCTTTGTCTTAATTTTCTTTAATTTACACTTTTTTGTTTAATTATTTACTTCTCATTTCAGACCTAATTTCTACAATCTTTGAATGAAAGTGATAAAAGGAAACTCCGGAGAGAAAATGAAGATGAGACATGATTGAATTTTATGCTAGCCCCTCGCACCTATAATGCATTTATGCTCTATGACATAGAAGGAAAATTACACGCACAACCAAAACGTCAATCAGCAAGACACCAATGAAAACTTCATTTAGTAAGAAAAGGAAAGCATTATGTGTTTTATATGGTTTCAATTGTCTCTTTTATATTTTATATTTTATTTTTCTAATGATGCTTATTATACATTGTACATTTTCCTTTTCATTTTTTATTTATTCAAAGTTTTTTATTCGTTGTCATTTTAGTTCATTATGTATTTTTTAATTATCATGTTCTACTACATATCGAAGTTGAGATTTTTTTATGCGTATTTTTATGCGTATTCTTTAATTATCATTTTAGTTCATTATGTATTCATAAAAAAATACATGTGACCAAAAATTTTAGAATAATCTTCAACGTATAAGTTAAAATAATAGAAAATGTGTACTACACAAACGGACACGGAATGTGACCGTTTGACCCGCTATGAAAAGAGCAGACTGACGGGCTAAAATGGAACCCTGCTTCCCAATTGGTTCTATTGCAACATATGATTTGCCGCTGTTGTTGAACTCGCACGCAAACTTAATTGATTCTTAGGAATAAGTGAAGAATCATTGTTAGATGTGAAACAGTGCGCTATTGATGCTCTTTGAAGAATCAAGATAGATGTGAAGGAGTTTAGTGATTACTGATGTAATGTAATTGTTGAGAATATAGATAGTTAGCTACATACCCCATTAGTTAGTTAACTTTTCCATTAGTTAGTTATTAGTTTGTTAGAGTTGGTTATTGGGTGGTTTAGTTAGTTAGCCTCAAATTGCTCTATATAAGAGCCACCATTGTACTCTTTTCCATTATCTTTTATCAAATATGAATCCTTATGATTTCTATTCTCTTGATGATTTTCTAGAGTTTTCTCCACTTTCTCCCAATTATGCAAATCTCAACATGGTATCATCCGCCTCAATCGATCCATACCTTGATTACGATTCCGCTGTTGAATGTGAAGAAGATGAAGCTTCTGTTGATGTTACCGGTTCAGTTTCTGCACACATTGTTCAAGCTCAAGGTTCTGATTTTGCAGGCATGGAAGAAAGGAATTCTGCATTCTTTTTCGGCAGTTTCCATCAAGATTCAGAATCTGAAATGGTGCCGATGATTCCTATTGAGACAATCAAGCCTTCAATCGAAGAACGATGCGTCAAAATTGGAGCAATTGATTGCTTCTTTTTGGTATCTGAATCTGAATTCGTAGCAGAAGAAAACGAGCAAGAATCTGCTTTTGAAGATGATGAATTTGTTCCTTCTTGTAATGAAGAAAGCTTCATGGAATTAATGTCAACTAGATATCATCTTTGGTAGCAAGAATTGGTTCGATTTGCCTCATATCGGTGTCTCCAACGACAGTTATGGGATCGCCAATTCAAGAACCACCATGCTCATCTTTCTTCCGCCATATAAGGTTCGTTCCTCATCTTCTAAGCTTGAGAAATTTGTTTCAACAACAACTACACTGAAACACGTCAAATTCTTCTTCAAGCTATGTGGTGTCTACATTGACGTTTTTGATCCCGGTGGAATTATGTTTGTGCTTTACAATTCTGCAATTATGCTCTCTAATTTGTCAATTTTCGATTCAATTTCACTCTTCCCTTTCGATCCCGGTGGAACTTCCAAAAACATTTTCTTTTCCCCTCGCATTATAGTCATCAATTTTCTCTTTCTCGGATTTTTTGGCAATTCAGCTGCACATTCTTTGTTCTTGATTGAGTTTCTTTTGGAAGTTGAATTGAATCTTGATAGAATACATGTGGTTGTTATTGTTACTCCATTCACAACTTGGTGGTACAGTTTCTGTTTGGTCTTTGTTTTCCAAACTCATACTAAGAATCCTCTTACTATGAGTTTGAGGGAGGCTATTATAATATAGAAGCCAATTCTGCAACTTTGTTCAAGTTTTGGTTTGCAGAATTGTTCAGTTTTGGTTCTGCAAAAGTATTCAAGCATGTTTGATGTTTTTAGTTGCTCATGATTCTCTACATCAAATGGTATTGACACTTGTGGATAGTTTAGAGCCTCATGTTTGCTTCTATTAGTCTACACATGTGAAGATTTAAGAACATATTCAGATTCTGTCTTATGCAAAGTTATCTGGTGTTGAAGGAAATTTTGGGTTCAAGGAAATTTCGTTTGATCATCGCGTTCGTTGTTGAAATTTCCGGTGAATTCGCTGTCCTTGTGTTTGGCGGGAATCGTCATCGCTCGCATTTGAAGTCTCTAACTACCATCCCTGTTTCAGAAGAAAAGCACACAAAGGTGCTTATGGCTCATTTTGGTTCTGAAAGTGCTTCTAAATATACGCTTCTGAATGGTGCTTCTGAAGGTGGTTTTAGCTCATTTTGGTTCTGAAGATGCTTCTGAATGGTGCTTCTGAAGGTGCTTCTGAAGGTGCTTTTAGCTCATTTTGGTTCTGAAGATGCTTCCAAAAATATACTTCTGAATGATGCCTCTGAAGGTGCTTCTGAATGGCGCTTCTGAAGGTGCTTCTGAAGGTGTTTTTGGCTCATTTTGATTGGTTTAGTGTTGGTCAGCTTCACTAGAGACTTAATTCAATGGACTTGAGGTGCTGTGTTGGAAGCTCATAATGTTGATTGTTCATAAGCATTGGTCCATTATTTGATGGCTGCATAATGTAGTAACAATGATATGGAGCCTCTGTCATTGTTTCTGAATCAAAATTTGAAGAAGTTGTTATATGTAATGAAGCACATTTTCACATCTACCTAACTATGCTTTAGATAGTGTTCTAATTGCCTCATATTGCGTTTGCTGCAACTTTCACCTCCATTAGCCACTCATAAAGCATCAACAATTGATCTACTGTATGGGTGGATTTGGTTAAATGAAATTGGGAAAGTGATTGTTCTTGTTATGGCAGCAGTGGGAATTCCATTCCAATTTTGGTGGCTGATTGCTTATTGGGTATTTGATCCATGATACATCATGTGAAAGCTTCTTTGGTACTGATGGTTTCGGCAAAGCAATTTTATATTGTATTTTTAATCAAACAAATGTTGCAAATAATTGTAATTCAAACTCAAATTGGAAAATTTACCAATGTTGAGTTTGAGGGAGGATGTTGAGAATATAGATAGTTAGCTACATACCCCATTAGTTAGTTAACTTTTCCATTAGTTAGTTATTAGTTTGTTAGAGTTGGTTATTGGGTGGTTTAGTTAGTTAGCCTCAAATTGCTCTATATAAGAGCCACCATTGTACTCTTTTCCATTATCTTTTATCAAAATGAAATCTTACAATTTCTATTCTCTCTCAAGCTTTCTAAGCTCTTATAGAGAATCTTCTCTATTTTACCATCAACTTCAGAATTTCAACAGTAATTTTCTAATATAATAATTCTAGTCTTATGAGATATGCATAGTCTTTAGGAAGTTTAATTTGCATCTATTTTATTGGAAGTTATCACTGTAATTTTGTATGATGAAGAAAAGTAGCTTCTTTATTTTAACATTGTAATTTTGTGCAAACAATTATATCTCAAATCTGTATCTTTTGGAGAAACTCCAAATTTTGTAATGTTAATACAAATCAATAAAGTAATGATTATACCAAATTGATATTTGATTGGTTGCTTTACTTTAAAAAGTGAGAAATGATAAAAACTGCATTATTTTATGCCTCACAAGTCACAGCTTATGTCAAATTGACTAAAAGTTCTGCATAACAGGTTATGCTTACAATGTTTATAGTCATAACAAAATTCTGCATAACAAGTAAAAAAACATGTCCAATTGAGTGAGAAACAAGCAAAGCACATCATCATTTGTAGCAAAACCAAGTATATTTATTGTAGAGACAAAGCAACAAGCATAAAACTTAACAAAACAATGCAATTCATCAAATGGCATTTAGAAAAAAACAGAGAAAACATAATTTTCCATGAGATGAAAACCGGTACGAAAACCTATTTGATTTTTAAGCTTTCACCGAAGAAGAAAAAATGACAGTGAGATACCAGTTATACATATCTAACATAGACATAATTCAATATATCCGACTCCTAACCATATTTTCCTAATACTTTCTCAACGCAAATATTTTTGCATTGAAATTCTAACTTTCTATCAAAATAATGCCCTAATATTAAGATACATTTCCTCTAGCTTCTCTTCTATCATATCCAAATCCATAACGGCCATTTTGCCTAGCTGGTCTTCTACCATTTCCCTATCCATAGGCTCAATTTCCTCTAGCTGCTTTATTGCAATTTTCCTATCCATAGCCATCAAGCAAACAGGGTGGATCAACTTGTGATATTCATCAAGACTGGTGTCGGAGAAACCAAAATCCTTCATCTGAGTCAATAACTTGAGGGCGATGTCAAATTTAGTGAGCTTGCAGTATCCAACAATAAGTGTGTTAGTAGTTGAGGGTAGTAGTGATAGTTTAGGATGTAGTTGGATAGTTTAGAAGATTTTAGTTGATAGTTGAAAGATTGTAGCAAGTAGTGTGAGAGATAGTATTGAAGTATTTAGTAACATGGAATCAACTTATTGTAGGAGGAGAATAAGTGAAGCCTTAATATTATTGACATTGCATCTCAAATGCTTGATTACAATTGTACATATGCTTGCATATTTATAGGTGTGGAAGGTATGTTCTAGATACTGCATTCTAGAATTTTCATGACATTTTCCTAATACATGTCAAATAATGATTCATTCTACTAGCTACTCAAGAATTCTAGAAAGATCTACAAGTAGTTATTCTACAAGATACTCATGTATTGTAGAAGATTCTAGAAATGTTTTTTTTTTTTTTTTTTTTTGAGAAAATGTGATTGATTTCTTGGATGCTCAATTACATGGTTGGAGTGCCTATTTATAGGCTTACAATACACATTACTAGATAACTATACACATTACTAGATAATTCTAGATAACTTATACATATTACTAGATAACACAATAGTCTAGAAATTTCTAGCTTAACAATATATCAAGTAGCTTCTAGAAATTTACATCACATTTCAACACTCCTCCTTGATGTAAATTTCAGTAACTCCTAGCATAGTTCGTAGTAGTTCAAATCTTTCTCTTGGAAGTGCCTTCGTGAATATGTCCGCAATTTGATCTTCTGTTGTGCAATATTGGAGCTGGATTTGTTTAGTAGCTTCTGCTTCTCTGATGAAGTGATATTTGATTGCTATATGCTTTGTTCGATGATGATGAACTGGGTTCTTTGCCATTGCTATAGCTGATTTGTCATCGCAGAATATTATAGTAGGCTCATGTTCTTGTTCACCCATGTCTCCTAGTATTCTTCGAAGCCATATAGTTTGACTCGTCGCTTCAGCTGCTGCCACATATTCAGCCTCTGCTGTGGATTGTGCAACTGTAGCTTGCTTCTTAGATGCCCATGAGAAAAATCCTTATCCTAGTGAGAAGGCATAGCCTGATGTACTTTTCATGTCATCTATTGATCCTGCCCAGTCACTGTCGGTGTAACCAAGCAACTTAGAGTTGCCCGTGGATTTATACCATATGCCATACTCCTTTGTTGCTTGCAAGTATCTTAGAATTCTTTTACCGGCTCCAAAATGAATTTGACTTGGTTTCTGCATGAATCTTGATAAAAGACTTGTAGCGTACATAATATCAGGTCGTGTAGCTGTAAGATATAGTAGGCTCCCGATCAAACTTCTATAGCGTGATGCATCAGCTTCTGGTGATCCATCATCCTTTTGCATCTTTTCATTTGTTACGAGTGGAGTAGAAACTGGCTTGCAATCATTCATCTTGAATTTCTCCAATAGTGCTTTAGTATATTTCTTTTGACAAATAAATATTCCTTCTTTTTCTTGTTTTACCTCTATGCCGAGGAAGTAA
Source organism: Trifolium fragiferum (assembly GCA_954870985.1). Taxonomy (NCBI): domain Eukaryota; kingdom Viridiplantae; phylum Streptophyta; class Magnoliopsida; order Fabales; family Fabaceae; genus Trifolium; species Trifolium fragiferum. Next base: position 22,112,808 of record OX940789.1, read on the forward strand.
TTCATCAAACCAAGGTCGGTCATCTCAAATGTCTTCATCATGTCTTCTTTGAATCCATTTATTAGCATAATATTGTTTCCCGTGTATATAAGATCATCAACATATAAGGAGACAATGAGAGTATCATACTGACCTTGAGTCTTGATGTATAGTGTTGGCTCACTCTTGCTCCTCCTGAATCCTCGATCCATGAAATACTGGTCAATTCTACTATACCATGCTCGAGGGGCTTGCTTCAGGCCATATAAAGCTTTTCTTAGTCTCAGAACTTTGCTTTCATTTCTAGAATCTTCTACAATACATGAGTATCTTGTAGAATAACTACTCGTAGATCTTTCTAGAATTCTTGAGTAGCTAGTAGAATGAATCATTATTAGACATGTATTAGGAAAATGTCATGAAAATTCTAGAATGCAGTATCTAGAACATACCTTCCACACCTATAAATATGCAAGCATATGTACAATTGTAATCAAGCCTTTGAGATGCAATGTCAATCATATTAAGGCTCCACCACTATTGTCAATCATATTAAGGCTCCACCACTATTCTCCTCCTACAATAAGTTGATTATATGTTACTAAATACTTCAATACTATCTCTCACACTACTTGCTACAATCTTTCAACTATCAACTAAAATCTTCTAAACTATCCAACTACATCGTAAACTATCACTACTACCCTCAACTACTAACAGAGTGTATGATACAGCAGAGCAGTGATTAACTTATAATCCTTCTTTTTGGCTTCTTTCAAGATCTTCTTAATCTGTAGCATACCACGAAACATAAGAGGATTACAAATGTAGAAACCTATAGATTCCAATAGCATCACCATCTCCAAAGCCTGTATGATTTCCCCAGCTTTAATATAGGCAGTAATAAGTATATTGATATCATATTTTAAGAAAAGAAAAACTAAGCACAATAAAAAAGGAGATTAAGTAGTTATTTTGTTTTTTAGTTGTTTATTTTTGTTACAGATTAATTTGATCTTTTTTTTTTTTTTGAATAACAAATTAATTTGATCTTATTTTGTTCTTTAGTTGTTTTTTTTGTTACAGATTAATTTAGTTTTTAAAAAACAAACGAAAATCTTTCTTTTTGGATACAAAGATTTTTATTTTTTTATTTTTTTTAAATGACGAAGATCCTTTATTTTTTAATATGAAGATTTTTTTTTTAATAATCTCTACTATATACATTACGAGATTCCCATAAAACTCTCTCATGCATTGTGAATAGAAATTGCTTAGGTGTCATTAATTAGAGCTTCCTTAATATTATACTTATGCGGAGTTTTTAGCTTAAGGTCTGTTGTTCGAATCCCACTGACGACAATAATTGAATTTTATATAATAATTATATCGAAAACTATTTTTTCTTTTGTAGAGAAAATTACCTTATTATTATTAACAAATGTATGTTGTTCTAAACTCATTGGCAACAATAATTGAACTTTTATAATATTTTATTAAAAACTATTATGAAACAAATTGAAATAAGAAAGTACACTGTTTTTTCATGGATAAGATCACTTGAAGTCTTGAACCAAAAAATAGCTTACGACATATGTACAATTATATTTTCTTTACACTTAGAAATAGAGAGAGGATCAATCGTTAATTGGTTCAGTGGTGATTGGCAATGAGTTTGGTAGGGAGGACCACGGTTCGATCCTCCACAATTGCGATCGGAAGGGCTGGAACCACTTGATGCCAGAACTGACCCCCGAACCAGATTCAACTGGTGGTGATAGCAAAAAAAAAAAAAGAAATAGAGAGAGAGGGAGTGAGAGAGAGAGGGAAAAAAAAAATCTCATCCATGTATAATGGAAAACGGAGAGCACTTTCCACTCGACTATTAAAAATACACATTGACTAATTAAAAATTGAATTCCGACTGCGGGGATTATCCATATTTTCATATTTCATATTGTATCATAGGGATAATTTATTCAAAATTTTATTTAGCATGATGGAAAGTGATCCCCCATGATGAAAAGTGTATGTAGAAGATAATGATAACTTAGCACGAGAATTTTATAGATATTCATTAAAAAAATAATATAGAATTAGCAACTATTTTATTATTGATGGAGTCTCTATAGAGTCCTGCGACAGAGCGGGGGAGAGAGATAGAGAGAGAGGGGGAGAGAGAGAAGAGAGAGAATCTCTCCGTTGTATATAATGGGAAACAACACTTCTCACCACACGCACTATTAAAAATACACATTGACTAATTAAAATTAGATTACATGTGCCCAATAAATATAGTGAAAAACTTTGCCAGTCCATTCATCATATTTAAATATATTGCTGAGACTCTACCTGTGTATTTTTACATTTCAAGCGTTCCTATAGTTTCTAAGACATAATGGACACTTGAGGAAATGTAGAATCTCTGTTTTATTTTTGAGGACCTGTAGGGAAATCTCAAATAAATGGGGCAGTACAGATTTGCCTGTTTGACTCTGCCTAAATACCCTCGATTTGGGTGTTGAAACCTCCCTCTGCCTTTGACTAGACTCTAAAGAGACAACCCCAGTATAAGGTGAAGTAAAGATTCAATTAAATTTTATATTTACAGACCAGATGACCCAACATAGATTTGATAGGATACATGGTATCCACTATAGCCAAACCCAGTTTGTGGAATTTGGCCTGGCTTGGTTTGGTTAGACCTCCCCTGTTGAGCATAAAATATGTTATTTGGTTTTGTCTTATGTCGTCACATTTGAACTACTCAATTGTTTCCTTTTGGTCGCTCTTTTATCTTAGCAGTATGCATGTGTAATTATGTTTGCTTGTGAGGGTAACATTAGTGTGTGAGCCTCATGAAACATCTTGACTGCGCATGATTATCACTGACCTCCATACTTGGGGAGTAAAAAATTCAAATTTCTGATAATTCGCTTTGATGTTTCCAGATGAAAAGCATGCTGGCTGTAAGTCCTGTGGCAGTCACATTAATCATTCAGTTGATGGATATAAGATGGGTCGCCGTGATCAATCATCTGGGAAGATGCAGGAGGCACCTTGCATATGCAATCCTTACAACTTGGGTTCTTCTATTGAGCAGTGCCAGATTTTTAAAGGTAAGATGGGGCCTCATGAGCCCAATAAATATAGTGAAAAACTTTGCCTATCTATTTATCATATTTAAATATATTGCTGTGAGAGACTACCTCTGTATTTTTATATTTCAAACGTTCCTATAGTTTCAAAGACATAATGGGCACTTGAGAGGAATTGTAGAATCTGTTTTATTTTTGAAGACCTGTAGGGAAATCTCAAATAAATGGGGTAGGAAAGATTTGCCTATTTAACTCCACCTAAATACCCTCGATTTGGGTGTTGAAACCTCCCTGTGCCATTGACTAGGCTCTAAAGAGATAAACCCGGTATAATGTGAAGTAAAGATTCAAATAAGTTTTATATTTACAGAGCAGATGAAACCTCTCCTGTTGAGCATAAAATATGTGATTTGGTTGTGTTATATCGTTGCAATTCCACTACTTAATTGGAGTTTATTCTTTATCCTGATTTTATAATTATAAGTTTAAAAAATACTATTCTGATCACTGAAGTTTTAAAACTTCAAACTGATCACTGTAGAATAAATATTCTTAAAGAACCTTAAATTTGAAGGGGTTGTTCGTCCATTACCTTAGAAACATATAGGAAAAACCAAGAAGTCAAAAAGTTTCCCTCCCCCAACCTTAGCATTTGGCCAAATTGTCTTCCTCACCTCCACCATACTCACTCACCAACACCATCAGCCCCACCAATTCTGGGATTTACCATTAGATTTATATTTCGATTCTCTCTCTCTCTGAACTTTGCAGATTTATCTGTTCTATGTGTTATAATTTATATGTGGGTGAATTGTTCAAGCCGGTGTTGGAGATCCTATAATGATAATTTGATGTTTGGATGAATGTTGATATCCGTAGCCAGCAATCTGATCCTTATCTGATGATTGTCTCTTTTCTTTGGTTTCTATCTTAAAACCTCTTTGATTAATATATTAATATTTTGCATAGATTACTGTGAACGAGCTTTGAGAGACAAAAATTCTCGCGACCATTTGTTGGTATCTCCCGAATGGAAGGTATGATTATCCATTACTGTGGGGATGCAGTTTTGTTATGCTTCTTTCTCCTTTTCTTCCTTCTCTGTTGAACCAATGGAAGCCTGTGAAAAATATATTAAGCCTTTTGTTTTTTATCTGTTGTTTCAGTTATGAAGATTGGGGGGTTGATGAATCGATTGTAGAGGACTCATGGAAATGGCAAGTCGGAGGTGATTGATCAGTTTCACAGGATGGATTGCGCTTCTAATGTTTTTTTTTTTTTTTTTTTTTTTTTATGTTCTTCGTTGACTTCTACTCTTAATGTAAAACAAGAGAATGAATCCTCTCAATTTTTCTCAATTTTCACATCTTAACCATCAATTATCTTTTCTCCATTACTTTTAGAATTAAATATTGATTTATATTTGTCATCCAATGGTCAATTGTTCCACTTTATTTCCTCAATTTTTTTCCCACTTGAGAGGATTCATTCTCGTAAAACATGTTTTAAGTTGTGGATTACTGAATCGATTGTAGACCTTGGCTGTCATATGTTCTGATAATGTCCTAAAGTCGCTTGATGATGCCTGCCCATATTAGTACATAATTGAGCTGGAAGAAATCCTCCATTATATAAATAATAATAGTATTAAAAATATTATTCATCTTAAGTTAAGTAGACCGGTCTAATAGGCTTAAATGTTTTTTTAATAGCCTACAGCCTGACCTATTTAACTAAATAGACTTATAAAAAAAATTTGGTTTGCTCTATTTAAATAAATAGGTCGGCCTAGTCTGAGCCTATGTAGGCTAGGCTTTAAGGCCCCGTAGGCCAGGCCGGCTTCATCAATTCCGAGTTTCCCACCTTTACTTCCCCTATCTCAAAATGATGTTTTATAAAGGTTTTTTCATATATATTAAGTAATTTAATTATTTTTAATTATTTTGTCAAACAAAATAGTATTTTTACTAAATAATGCTTACAAGCTATTTGTTTATTTTCTTAGAAATAGTGCATATAATAATAATAATAACTAGGGATATAATTAGAAAAAATAATATTAAAAAGTGAAAATAATATTTATTTTGAAATAAAATTTTATTTCTAAAGTGACACTTATTTTGGAATAGAGGGAGTTTTTTTTTTTTTGTCTGGTGAATAGAAATTCGTTGAATAAGTAGAGAATTTCAGTTTCGAATAAATCATTGTATATATAATATAATGTTTCTATCACCTATGTGCTTGTATTTTTGCTATTTATTCACTTCTCATTGGGTTGTTTATGAAGTATGGACTAGTCAAAAATTTAGATATATATATAGAATTCAGTTATTAAGAGGAGAATATTATTTTCTTCGAAAGAGAATATGATTATTTTGTTGTTTTAAAATTATAATTGGATCATGTTAATATTTAGGGTTAAATAAGCAAATGGTCCCTATAGTTTGTCAGAATTTTGTTTTTAGTCCCTAAAGATTTTTTTCTCACTTTTTGGTCCTTGAAGTTTTCATATCATGATTTTTGGTACCTACTTTTCATTCAATTCATGCATATCATTCAAAATTTTACATTTTTTCATACGGCCATATTTAGTACATTATATGAATCTCTTTTGCAAAAGTTTAAATTTTTTTAATAAGTGATGAATTAAATATGAATTTTTTCGTTTTTTGCACATAAAAATTCATAAATAATTCATCTTATTTTAAAAAATTCTAAATTTTTATCGGAGATGTTTTTATAATATTATTTACTTGAATACAAAAAACCATTTAAAAATGTGAAAATATACAAGAGTTTGATTAAAAGTAGGGGCCAAAAATTGTGATAGAAAATTTTTCAAGGACCAAAATGTGTGAAACAAATCTTTAGGGACTATAAACGAAATTCTGAAAAACTATAGGGACTATTTACTTATTTAACCCTAATATTTATCCTACGGTATATGTTAATTAAGGTATTTTAGAAATTTTGCATTTAACTAAAAAAAAAATTAAATCCTCTCTGCCTTTTATCTAAAACACGTTGCCCCTGTTCCTTTACATCTGAACCCGTTTTTTTCAAAATGTAGATCCATGGCTGCTGGTGGTGCGACGAGTGGTGTGTGGTGTTGGCAGACTTACTCCCAGTTCTTCAGCGTCACAACAACTGTTCGTGGTGTGGTGTTGGTGACAAATTTGGAGCGGTGTTAGCGTCAGTTTAAATTTGACTTTGTTCGTGGTGTGGCTATTTCTCTAGCGACACAACGTCAGTTTCGTGGTGTGGTGGTTGATGGTTTTGTGGGGGAGTTCCATGTTATATTTAGAAACATCAAGTTCATTGTTTCAACACACCAAGCAGTAGTACTTGAAAACACTTTAAGTTTATATTTGTGTAATTTTTTCTCTTATGCTCTTGTTTAGAGTATTGTGAGATGTAGTTGAAATATTTACTTTGGAGAGTGTGAGTGTACTGGGTGTCATGGGTGGTTGAGAGTGAAGTTTATCTGTTGTAACAATTTTCGCATAATGTCTATTATTTTGTTGTCGATTTTGACAACGGCTGTGGTTTTTTCTCCAGTTTTGGAGTTCCCACGTTATATCCTTGTATTGTTGATTGCGCTCTTGTTTATTTTTCTTCTTCAACCCTGTTATTTCCTAACACTATGTTCGTATGTTTTTTTATTCCTATGCTCGACGACTACTGTACTGGATGTAGGGTTGATGTTGGTGATTGTTTTGTGAGGGTCTGGTGGTTGAGGGTGGGGACGTTGGTGGTGGTGCCGGTACTGTTTGGTTGTCGGTTGTTTCTGTTTTCTTGGTGCTTGGTTGTGGCTATTTCGGCACTGTCGTCTTTATGGTGGTGGTTTCTAGTAATTCGTGTTTTGGTTAATGCCGCGTACAATTGGTTTTCTAATATATTTGATTCTCTGATTGTTTTCAAATTTGTTGAGATTTGTAGAATTCTTTGTCTCTGGTTGACCTCTATTGTGGTGCCAACTGTTTTTCCTCGGGTCATGTTATGTTTCTTTTAGGGTTTGGTTGCTTCCACATGTGGTTGGTTTTCTAGATATCCAATTCTCTGATTGTTTCCAAATCTATTGAGATTTGTTGGATTCTTTCTCTCTAGTTGACCTCTACCACGTCAGTGTCAATTTTTTTTCCTCGGGTCGTGTTATGTTTCTTTGGTGCTTCGTTGTGATGGTGCCTCTGTCATCGTGAGTGTAGGCTGTCTTCGAGCTAAGACTTGTCTGATTAGGTTCTCATTCTACCATTGTCCATCGGCCTTATGTCTTACAGAGTTGTTTTTTGGATTCTAATGGGTCGATCGCTTTTAGATTTACTTCCTTAATATTTTTTTTATATTTATAATAAGTGTCATAGTAACTAATTTTCCTGGAGCACAAGTTTAAAAAAAATGTTTTGAATATTTTTTTTTATAATTCTATGAGATAGACTACACAAACTTCAATATATTTTTACTATATTTATACTAGTGCTCACGTGACACTAGTTAGCATTTTTCTAATAATAATAATTGTCTTATTTTTAAGGTGACAAGAACATTAAAATAACTAGATGTATATTTGTATGATGCACGAGTCTTATGCGGCGTTTTATAACAACATAAAAAAAATTATTTGTATAAGTAGTAAATTTAAAATTGAAACAATAGGTATTACTAAAATAATAGTAATAACAAAAGTTATCTAAATATGATAGATATCAAATATGTGTTTATACATTTTGAAGATTTTCTTTATACACCACATATGAAGTTACATCAAAACCGTTTTCATCATCATTGGTTAAGAAATTCTTTAACTTTCTTTGAAGCAACTCTTGAAATGGCAACATACAATTGACCATGCGAAAAAACTGATGTTGGAACACAAGTTTTTTGTATTATATTTATATATAAATCTCATTGGAGAATTGTGAGTTGGATATACTATTTTGTTATTGATTTCGTCATTTTAATTTATTCGAAACATATTGGGGTAAAGATAAACCAACTTAAATCATGCTCCAATCGAATCTCATAAATATCCTATAGAGTATATCAACCTTTAGTAAAATTTATTTACCTCCTTTTTTTACCAATATTTCAAATTGATTTTTATTTGGATCATCCAGAAAAACGTGTCATGAATCTGCGTACGAAAATCATTAGTAAATAGGATGAAGTCTTGCATAGATACAACCATATATGCACACTCACATAAATCAAATATATATATAGTGTTGAATAAACAACTTATTTAAAAAATATAAACCATTGAATATACAACTTATTATATAGTGTTGAATATACAACTTATTTAAAAATATTGTATATTTAATGCTTTTTTATCCAGTGTCATTGGAACACTCGTTAACATTTATGTATAAATGTTATTTTGATAGAATAAAATTAGGATAATACTAAACAGTGCCCCCTAATTACAATTTCAATACATTAAAATACACTACTTTCAAAAAAAATTACTACCATATTTTATTACTATTATTTTTATTTCTCTAACCAAACTCTAAAAGCACTGTTTAACATTTTTAATCGAATTAAAGCAAGTGTTACAATTTATTTTTTTGACAAAAAAAAACGAGTGTTACGGTGGATGCTAATATAGACCAAGTTCGCATGAAAAGAAAAAAGGAATAGATGAGTCTCATCCATCGAGAATAGATTCCCTCAAGTGGAAAAAAAATTAAAGAAATAATATGGACTACAGACCATTGGATTATAAATATAAAATAATATTTAAATTTAAAAGAAATTGAAAAAAGTTGATTAATGGTTGAGATGTAAAAATTAAAGAAAATAAAATTAAAAAGATCCATTCTTCTCATCCATCACATGGGCAAAAGCAGCTTGAGAATCGAAAACAGCAAAAACACATCACACTGAAAGTTCATTTGGAATCAAGAGGCAAATGACTTCATTAATTTTCGGATAAAGATATGGGAAAAGTAGAAAACAAAGACTATACATCATCCATTTATGTTTGTTGGAGATTCTTTAAATTATTAATTTATCTCTAAATTTATATTTAGGCTTATTAAAATATATTGTTTAATAATTTTTGTGAGATTAGTTCAGTTGATAGGAATATCACTTCTTATATATAAAAGTTGAGATTTGAAGTTTAAATATTCCATTTATTTAACTTTAAAAGTGTAATTTCTAACCAACAAACTACTTAGCAAAAAAAATTGAATATAAAATAAAAATTTAATTATTAACTGATTGATTTTGTACCAATTTAAATACTTCATTTTCATGTCAAGAAGACAATTTGTTTTTCACAAAGTACTGGTATTATTATTAAAACTTTGTAAAAAAAAATATTATTATTAAAAGAGTAGTAATAATAGTAGTAGTAATTTTTTTAAAATAGTCAATATTTAAATTTTGTACTTGTTAGAATAATATTACTTTTTAACTTTAACTCAAATAAATTAAACTAATCACTCCACCATATATTATTGTTCTTTTTTTTTACAATTATTAGGTAGGTGTTCTTTTTGGGTTGGGTTATGGTGCATAAGCCCAAAGCTTATGCACCATACATAATTTCTCACGCCCCTCCATATTGCTACGCGCGCCCCCCAACCCCACCCCCCACCCCCCCCCCACTTCACTTATTTTTTTTTAATTTTTTTTTTTACATTTTTTTTTGAATTATTGTTTTTCACTTTTTTTACATTTTTTTTCGAAAAAAGATCGGAAATTTTTTTTTCGAAAAAACCAGAAACTTTTTTTCGAAAAAAAATCAAAAAATTTTCCCGAAAAAAGATCAAATACTTTTTCCAAAAAAACCGAGAACTTTTTTCTGAAAATTTTTTCCCGAAAAAAAAATCGAAATACTTTTTTTCAGAAAAATCGGAAACTTTTTTCTAAAAAATAAAAATCGAATTTTTTTTTCAGAGAGTTAAATGGTTTCTGGAAGAATTCCAGAAACCATTTATGCAATAATATTCTGGAAACCATTATGCTGGTTAAATGGTTTCAGAGAGTTAAACAGTGAAACCATTTGTATTGTAAAATGGTTTTATGTGTTTACTGAAACCAATATTGTGTTTTTATGGTTTTAAAAATTCTGGAAACCATTATGCTGGTTAAATGGTTTCAGAGAGTTAAACAGTGAAACCATTTGTATTGTAAAATGGTTTTATGTGTTTACTGAAACCAATATTGTGTTTTTATGGTTTTAAAAATTCTGGAAACCATTATGCTGGTTAAATGGTTTCAGGTAGTTATACAATGAAACCATTACTATTGTTAAATGGTTTTACACTAAATGGTTCAATGATTTTAAATACCGATTATTACTGAAACCATAAATATGGTTTAATGGTTTTGATAGTTTTCTATGTGAAACCAAAATAATTGCCTAATGGTTTCTTACAAAACTAGTGTTGATTATCTTGGATAATCCTAAATAACCGTCCATAAATAATCCATAATCATTTGTTATAATCGGACATTAAAACCAAATATAATCGGACATTAAGTTTCCGATCTTTTTTCCGGAATAATTTTCGATTTGTTTTTTCCGGAAAAAAAATTCCGATTTTTCAGGAAAAAAGGTTTCAACAATATTTATGGTTTCAAAAATCCATTATGAAATTATTCCACCCCAAAAATGGTTTGGGCATGATTTTAGTTTAAAAATAATTACGAAAATATTTAATCATACATAATAAAAAAAATAAAAAAAAAACTATAAAAAAAAAACTAAACAAAAAAAAATTTTAAAAAAATGGGTTGGGGGGGGGGTTGGGGGGCGCGCGGAGTAAATGGGGGGCGCGCGGAGTAATGGGGGGGCGCTGAGTAAATGGGGGGCGCGTGGAGTAAGATCTAATGGTTGAAAATGACTTATGCACCATGCATAAAGATGGCTTATGTATAATAACTTTGCCCGTTCTTTTTGTATTTTTGCACCTTGTAGACTTTGTTCATGTTTGTAACATGCAACTGCAAGTGAATGATTGTCTGAAACATCGTGATATAGGATATTTATTTTCGGCGATCGAATATAAATTATTGTATATTATTACGTATTATTTTGCAGATGAGTCCAAAAATGTTCAGTTGTTTATTTTGAAATCACACTATATCTTTATTATTAAAAACTTGTCCCACTCCCTTTCAAAAAATGATTTTCATAAAAAAAAAAAACTTGTCACTTTATTTGCAGAGCTTCAATCATCAAAACTCTTTCAAAAAAAATTGTTACCAAAACCAAAGAAAACTCTTTAAAAATAGCATATAAAACATGGGATCCGCCACCCTTTTTCTGTTTTTTTTATCATTTTTGGCCTATCTCGATTTACGTGCAAGAAAAAAAAAATCAATTATTTACGCCGAAAAATATTTTTGGGTGTTCAAATAACACTAGTCTTTAACAAATTACCTTTACTTGTTAACTAGTCGATGTCGACTCTAAACAAACACACAGACAGACACACGCTGCGCTGTAATACCAATCTGCAAAATTTATTGGACTCTAATGGTCATCGAGCCACAACATATAACCCTCTCTGAATTTATTTTTCAATAACAACGTGATTTAAAAGTCACTAGGGCAAAATTAACCATGTCAAAATTTATTGGACTCTAACGATCATCGAGCCAACATATAACCATATCTCAGTTTATTTATCAATAGCAATGGACTTAAAAGTCATCAGAACAACATTAACCATCTCAAAATAGTAATTAAATTTAAGAGTCATCGAGACAACATTTAACCATCCCAAAATTTAAAATCGACATATGTAGGAAATATCTATAAAAGGTTCACAAAGATAAGCAGAACAATGTTGCAGGTAATTGTTTCATAATACGTTTCACTCAATTTGTAATCTATATTTGTAAACAGTATTTAATTGCATTATTCTATATGCTATTCATATGTTACTTTTCAAGGAAGGTACCATCACATAAATAGACTAACTCTGACAATGAGATTTGAAAGGTTATGCTGCTGGCAAAGGGTAAATTTGAGATCTTTGATTTCCCAAATAACCATTCCAATGTAGTAAATTTTATATTTTAAGTTTACATGCTATTCGGTAATTATAATCAGACACAACCATCCTCGGTATACATGTGAATTGCTGAGTTTTAGGATGCAAATATAGTTCAAAAGAGTAAGAACATGTTTGATTTTGATGAGTTTTTCCACAGAAACAACCTTTTGAGTAAATGCTCTCTCTTGAGAATTCTTATTGCAAGTTCCAAATGGATAGTTTTTCATTTAAATTATGCTACATTCCTAGCTGAGTCAATTTTCAGGTCCAAGAATCGCTTTCATATTGCACCGCAACCATATACTTTGCATCAAGGATATTAAAAAGGAACCATTATGTTTTTAACTTTATCAAATACTTTTTTTACTTTCTGTAACACAAAATGTTGAACATAAACCCTCTATTCTCTCAAAGGAAGCATGGCAGTACATCAATGCACCAATTTCTTCTTGAAACTCATTGAATTTTGCATTGGTATATGCCTTTTGGAATTGTGACTCAAATCCATAAAAACTTATACAAGCAATAATTCTATTGAAGGAATGGAAATCAGCCAAGTTTTCCTTTTCAAGTTTATCTTTCAATGCATTATCATATTGTTCAACAAATTGCTTCAATGTTGTCCTTGAGTTCACATACCCGTCAAAAACTGAGTTCATACTTTCACTTCATTGTGTAGTTGACATTCCAGCCCAAAATGCGTCTCTCACATACACAAGAACCCAACGATGTCGCTCATCAAACAACCCTTTCAGCCAATTATTATCATGCAATTCATAACTTTCAATCATTTTTCCCTACTTCTCCATGAAATCAATTATGCTCGATGAATCATATAGAGCATCATGCAAAAGTATTTTGATAGACTCATAATCAGAGTGTCTACCCAATTTTTCCGGAACCTTTTTCATTATATGCCACAAGCACCACCGATGACGAGCTTTAGGAAAGACAGCCTCAATTGCATTCTTCATTGCTCTATCCTGGCCATTAATTATGGCATTTGGTGCACGCCCATGCATACATGCTAACCATGTAGTGAACAACCAAGTAAAAGTTTCGGTATCTTCATTCGACAATAGGGCACAACCTAACAAAATTGATTGACCATGATGATTTACTCCAACAAAAGGAGCAAAAGGCATGTCATATTATTAGTCAAATAAGTGGTGTCAAAAGTTATTACTTCACCAAAATACTCATAAGTAGCTCTACATCTCGCATCTGCCCAATATACATGTCGTAAATGACTTGAGTCATCAACATCCATTACATAAAAAAAAAAAGACTATTTTTTCTTTGCATTCCAACAAAATAGTTTTGAATAGCTTCAGCATCTCCTGTCCCAAGTCGAAGTCACCTTAATTTGTCTATGTAGTTTCTACAATCTTTTTCCTCAAAGGTAAGATTATCATACCCATTCGCTTGAACAACCATAGACCAAAAATTTCTGCTTACATTTATCCCAGCTCTATCATTAAGCTTCAACCTCCTTTTTATATGAGGGTCTATATTCTTGTTGTATCTAAAATATCTTGATTTGCTTGGGCTTAATTCATGATTATGCTCAAGAGAAACTCTTGAGATTGTAATTGTTCCATCTAAAGACACACACACATTTACTCTAGCCTTACATTGTGATTTTGTGATAGGATTTGGCTTTAAAAGGTTTTTTGAATTACTCACGTAGCTTCTTGCACGACTACATCCTAGAGTAAAGTATCTTTTTCCATCATCTCCATTTTTTGAACTGATTTTACTAACTCCAAAATCCATACATCGAGCATAATTCTTGTAATATTTAGTAACTTCTTGAGAACTAAATATCATTCCAACTTTAGGTTCTTCATCTTCATTTGTGTGACCACTCTCTTCTAAGTTATCATCACAATTTTCATTTATATGACTAGTCTCTTCTTCCTCACAAGATGAAAAGCTTTTCTCCACTAATGCAACCATTTTTAAAAGAAAGAAACTTAAGTTAATAATCAACTAATTAATAAGTGAAGGCAACAAGATTATTCTAACTAGTAATGTCAAGAAAAGTAATAAAGATGAATTATACTCACTTTTGAATTGAACGGAATGCAGAGTAGTTGCAGTGTTGGTCTGGAGAGGTTATTATGCGGCGAGAACCACAACGATGACATCAATGAGATGACGACAATAACCACAGAGACTACGATGGAGACAACCAGAATGAAGATAGACAGCAATAATAACAACGAACACGACAACCGCGACAATATCAAGTCGATGAGTGAGTTAAAATGTCGATGATGGTTGCTGGCGGCAAGTCCTAACTGTGCGCGCTTTGTATTGATATGGTTTTAAGGGTAGTTTATATTCTTGAACAAAATCACACTGACGTGCGGGTGCTAGATTTTCTCATCAATATTTTTTATTTCTTTTATTTTTATATTAATTTATTAATAATGGATTGCCATAACAAAAAGGAAACATGTGGCAACCCACATGTTCGTGCAATTTCGCGGGGTGCTTCTCGCACCATATAGCGCAACTGCTTCTTTTAATATAAATAAGTGATTTTCACATAGATTAAGTTTTTCTTTTATTTTTTTTTGTGTAATTTCGTCGTTTAAGCGCGACGTTGTGTGGGTCGTCGTCTTGTGCCGGTGTTATTTGATATACTGTATTGTTGTGGTGTTCATTTGATTTTTCTCGAAAGATTATCTTCATCCAATTACAGATTCAATCAATGATTTAGACATCAACGTTGCAGATCTGGAAGCATGAATATTCCGGTTATTTTAATTTTATTATATTATTTGTAGTAGGCTTTTTGCCGTTGTATGCTATCAACTCGGATGTTGTGAGTTTGTTCGCAAATTTGTCCTTTACGTTTTTAGCAAAGTTGAATACGTGATTATATTTGATGTATTATGTCGATTTGAATGAATGAATATCATTTTGTTTATATCAAAAAAGCAAAACAAAAATATCATACCGATTTGAATCACAAATTAAATAATATTTTCATATTAATGAATTATCATCGGTAAACATGCCAAAAAAAATCATACTTATTTTCATTTAGGCATTTTCATTTTTATGGAAGTCATTTATGTAATATTTTATACAGTAATACCTTATTAATTTATTTGGTAAAATATATTTAATATTTAATACTTATATTTTTTTTTGACCAATATTTAATACTTAATTAAATATATGAGAAAGTTTATTTTTTATTTTTTTATAAATTCAGTGCATCCTAAAACTCTGTCATAGTTGCAACAACAAAGCTAGTGCCATCTTTCAAAATCATTTGCTGATGCGCTAATTACAGTATCGAGAGATGGAGAAATCTATAGCAAACAAAGAAAATAAGGTTAGTAATTTTATACCTGATGATCTTGTCCACTTAATTTTATTAAAATTACCATTAAAATCTTTGAAACGCTTTGGAGTTGTGCGTAAATCATGGGCTTTTTTATTTAAAAATTCACATTTCATGAGTATGTACGGTCACAAATTCTTGTCTTATGATCATTCTTATTATGAGGATTCAACTCTTCTCCTACATCTCAACAAGGCTGGAAATGTTGATCACCCTTTTTTAGATTTTAAATTGGAATTACATATGCTTTCTGGGAAGAGGTTTCAGAATAAGAGCCAAATAAATTGGCCAAATCCATTTGAAGATGATGATCCTGGTTTTTTTATTTTAGGTTCTAGTAGTATTAATGGTATTCTATGCCTCTTTAGATACTTCCGAGAGAATAAAAAAATCGTGTTTTGGAACCCAATGACTGAGAAATTTAAGATTATTCCTTCTAGTCCTATTGAATCGGTTTATTATAGGGACAAACTTCATGGATTTGGTTATGACCTCCTTAAACATGACCATAAAGTGATTCGACACATAACAATTCCTAATGATACTCTTATTCAAAGTCCGGCAGAAATAACTTACGACATCTTCTGGGAGATATATAGTCTTCAAACTAATTCTTGGAAAAAACTTTATATTAATATGCCTACTTGTTCTGAACATATGGAGGGATTTCGAGTATATATGGACGGAGTCTGTCATTGGTTAGCTTTAGGTAAAACATATGATGATGAAGAATATTTGGTGTCATTTAACCTCAGCAATGAGAGGTTTGTTACAACACATATACCCCTCGACATAGATGATGGTTTTAACTTCAGATATGCGCATAAGCACTTGGTCGTGTTAAATGGATACATTGCCATGATTTCAAATTATTCAGAAGTGACTACTTTTAACATATACATTTTGGGTGAAATTGGTATAAAAGATTCATGGACCAAACTCTTTGTTGTTGGACCTTTGCCTTGTGTTGAACATCCTATTGGAACATGGAAGAATGGTAATATTTTCTTTAGAAAAAACAATAGTGAACTTATTTGGTTTGATATAAGCACCCAAGAGATCGAGACTCTTGGTCTTAAATCACAGAAACAATTTGGTAATATTGTGACTTATAGAAAAAGTCATTTTCTGATTGAATAAATAATATTTTATTTTGACAATTTATGTTTGATTGAATAAATTGTTTTTTTTAAGTATAAACAACAATTGTAATAAATTGAATAAATTGTTATTATATTGTTTTTCTTGTGTTTAGCAATGACAAATATTTAATAAATACTTTGATTAGATGGGCTGAAAAAATTGATGCCCTCAAATAATTGAGGCCCTGGGCCTGGTTTCCATGCCTCAGGGCCAAGCCTATTCACCACAACTATCTCAGTGACTGGCCTTTATCAAGGATTGAGTTCAACCGACTTATTACTATGTTCCTCTTATTGTTAATTTTTGTTCTTCTATATTAGGAGATTGAAATCGTTTTGACTCATACTTTGTTTAAATATAAAGAAAACTCGTGTAGATTTACTTCATAAATTGAGGGACTGTTTCTTGTCTAATGAGTATGGATTTATATCAAATTATCTATCTTTTCTATTAGGTTATCGTTTGTTGGTATTCATCCTACTTTTTATCTCCACCATTAACAATAGAAGTAAAAAAAATCCCGGTGTAGATAAAAAAAGAGGAGTCAAGATCCTGCATTTTTGCCAATATAAAGGAGTGTATTACAACATATGAACCTAGGGTATTATTTGTTTTTTTTTTTTTGTTTGACACAAAGGTATTATTATATTATTAGCATCACAAATTTATTTATTTATTCTCTTTTCATATGTTAACCTACCATGAATAAATAATTTAAACCAATGGTAAATTGATCACACGACATGACATAAATTACACCAAATGTGACATGAATATAGGACCACTTACGATACAAAAGCACCAGAGCAAAATGTAAACCCTCATTATTAGTAAACTGTAATAATAAATTTCGAGATTCATATAAACAATCAATTGTAATTAACAGAAAAAGATAGGATAAAGTGGTGATACTAAACTATAATTTATTTGATGTCAATTCAAGTAGTAATTATAGCAACAAGATACATATACATATGATCTCAAGCTATATATGACAAATATTCAGTAATAGGACTATTCAATTCATAGTAGGGTAAATACCATTTAAGGCAATCCTGCATAAACCCCACCCAACAATAATCTTCATTCTCATATACCCACCTTCGCCCCATTCTTTTCCCCATGAATTTTTAATGATCCAGTATTTTAATTCAGAAACTTAGCACAGCCAAATGAAGGAACTACCTTTCCACCTGGAAAATTGTTCAAAAAAATATCAATACTATATATTTATTATAAGTAAAATAGATAGCATACATATGGTACATTTTTTTTTACACTAAATATTGTTCATTAATATAACTGAATTACCAATGTAAATTATTTTTGCATAACAAATTGATTTCTTTAAAACTTTTTTTAACAGCTAAATATATAATGAACTGGAAATAAAAGTATTACTAAGGATGTAATCAGGCCAAAATAAGTATTTACATAAAAAAGACAGTAGCTAGAAAGCCAAAATAAGTACCACACATACAACGTCAAAAGAATGAGGACACAAACTGAACCAAAATTTGGACCCTTAAGGGAAGAATTAGAGCAGATTAACATTCTCCTTTTTACATTTAACATTGGCTTTTTTTTTAAAAATAAAAATTAAAAAAATTAGCAATATGATTTTAATTAAAAACATTAGAAATATGATTTTCAATCGAATGTAAATTAAACCGCATCAATTTCAATATATCAATATGACTATACCCAAAAAAACATAATATCAACATGACATTAAATTAAATATGAGTAATAAAATTGCAATCATTTGAAAAAGTGAGTTGATCAAACTTTAAATTTTTGCAACCACATATTGTCCAAAGTTCTCACTGCTAGAAAATTACACATTCTGAAATGTTTGAAATACACTTCAAACGTTTAATTAGATGAGGGGTTTTTTTGTCAAGAATCAGATGAGGCTTTTTATTTGTACAAAATAAAATATATAGATTTAAGCTTTAATTAAGAGCTAGAAAGATAGAAAATTTATTTTTCGGAGATATCTTTTGAAGTAAATGAAACAAAATACTTGTGAATAATAATTAATTTTTTAAAAATAGGAAGAATTCACCCTTTTCATTTCCTTTACATTAAAAATCATCTCTTTCCAATTTTTCCATTTCCCAACTCTCAAATACAACTTTTTTTAAAAAAATTATAATGATAATAATAATAATAATTTATCATAACTATGAATTTTCAACTATATATTTAAACCTTGTCACAAAAAAAACTATATATTTGAACATTTAAATTTATCAATCAAAACTGGTGCTTTAAAATAAAAAATAAATCCATATGAACATTTACAAAATAAATCTATATGAACATTCACAAAAAAAAACTATATATTTAAACCTTGTCACAAAAAAAATAAAATATATTTGAATATTTAATTACATAAACTCACCACAAGTATCTTGGGATGTCTTCATAATCATTTGCTCATAGTCGAGAGCAACTTCTAAACCGGCAGCTACCCCATCAAATGGTACATTGTTCACTAAAAAAACACCCAAGAGAGAGCACACATATTTTAAAAGAATGATTTGTTAGGGAATCCAAGATAAGAGGAAGAAGATAACAAGTAAGAACTAGAGAGAAAACTAGGAGGAAAGTGTTAAGATTTATTGATAAGAAAAATAGAGAATGAGTGAGTATACAATGCATGAGGTACATGCTTATTTATAAGGAAAAAACTCCTAACACATCTATTACTTGTAACACAAGTAACCATAACTAACTAACTCAAGGTAGTTATGTAACCACCTCCTAACAACCATTTAACTACCTAAGCAAGTCTAATAGGATTGAAGTTATAAAACATCATGCTCCCTTAACTTCAAGCCTAAGCAAACTTGTCTGTCCTTCGGAAATCCTTCAGAACTTGTCATGACCTGACCTTCAGAACTTGTCATGACCTGACCTTCAGAACTTGTTGGGCGTGCGCGCCTGACTCACACCAAGTTCACTTCTGAGCTTCAAAAACCTGTCTGTTTTCAAACTCTTAGTTAGAGCATCTGCAACCTGAGCATTTGTTGCACAATGCCTGACATCCAAGCTACCTTGATTCACCTGCTCCCTCAAGAAATGAAACCTAGCCTCTATGTGTTTGCTTCTACCATGCAAAACTGGATTCTTGGCTAAGTTTATAGCAGACTTGTTGTCAATCTGCAGAACCACAGGTTTCTCTGCCTCAATTCCCAGCTCCTTCAACACAGTCACAATCCACAGAGCTTGGCATGCTGCATATGCACCTGCTATGTACTCAGCTTCACAGGAAGACAATGCAACAACTGGTTGTTTCTTAGAACACTAAGCAACAGGAGCCTCCATAAATCTGAAGAAATACCCAGTAGTACTCCTTCTATCCACTTTGTCACCACACCAATCAGCATAAGCGTAGCACACAATCTCAAAATTCTCATTCAGAACTGACTTTGGAAAAAGAATTCCAAACTCCATTGTGCCTGCTATATACCTAAGTATCCTTCTAGCTGCATTCATGTGTGACCTTTTAGGTTCATCCATGAATCTACTTACAAGCCCAACTGCAAAGCATATATCTGGCCTGCTGTTGCAAAGATATCTCAATGATCCAACAATTTGCTTGAAGATTGTAGGATCCACAGTCTCTTCTGTCTCATTCTTCTCTAACTTCAAGTTCACCTCCATAGGAGTTACAGCATAGGTACACTCAGTCATGTTGAACCTCTTCAGAATTTCTCCTGCATATTTCCTCTGATGCAACAATAGACCTTTACCATTTTTCAGAAATTCGAATCCTAAGAAGTAAGATACTTCTCCCAAATCTGTCATCTCAAATTCAGTTTTCATTACTTCTTTGAATCTCTCTATCTCAGCTGTGACACTTCCAGTTACTAGCAGATCATCAACATACAAACATATCAGAATGATGCTTGAAGCTGCTTCCTGCACATATACTCCATATTCGGACTTGCATTTCCTGAAACCTTGTTTCACAAGAAATCCATCTATTCTTTTATTCTAAGCTCTTGGAGCTTGTTTCAAACCATATAGAGCTTTGTTCAATCTGTAGACCATGTCTTCCTTTCCTTCAATCATGAATCCAGGTGTCTGTGTTACAAAAACAAGTTCTTCTAAATGACCATTAAGAAAAGCTGACTTAACATCCATGTGGAACATAGGCCATTTCCTTGCATTAGCTACAGCTTGACAATTCTCACAGTCTCAATTCTTGCCACAGGTGAATAGATTTCTGAGTAATCTATGCCTTCCCTCTGCAGAAAGCCTCTTGCCACCAGCCTTGCCTTATATTTTTCTATAGAGTTGTCAGGATTTAGCTTCAGCTTGAACACCCATTTTACTTCAATTGCCTTCTTATCTGATGGAAGTTTAACTAACTCCCAAGTTTGATTTCTCTCAATTGAAGCCAATTCTTCCTCCATAGCTCTCTTCCATTTCTTGTGTTTCAAGGCATCTGTGTAATTGATAGGCTCAGAACCAGCCATCAATGCAATGTGAACCAAGTCACCATCTGCATTCACCTCATTGTCATTAACAATTTCACAATCCTGCAATCTAGTAGGAATGTTCCTTGTTCTGGCAGACCTGTCTCTAGTCACAGCTACAGGTGCTTCATTCTCATCACTAGAATCACTATCTTCTTCATTCATGATTGGATTCAACTGAGCTCTGCTTGTACTGCAACCAGCAATCCAATCCCAGGATTTCTCTTCATCAATTACAACATCTCTGCTGTAGATCATTTTCGTTGTGACAGGATCATACAGCTTGTAAGCACCTGTGACATGGTATCCTACCAAGATCATGGCTTCACTTCTCTCATCAAGCTTCTTCCTTTTTGCTTCAGGCACATGCTTGTGACATAGAGCACCAAAAATTCTGAAGTGACTTACACTAGGTTTTCTACCACTCCACACTTCCTCAGGTACTTTGTCTTTCAGCTTCTTGGTTGGACACCTGTTCAACACATACACAGCAGTGTGAACTGCTTCACCCCAGAAAGCTTTAGGCAGGTTCCTATGCTTTACCATACACCTTGCCATATCAAGAATATTCCTGTTCCTTCTTTCAGCTAAGCCATTGTGTTGAGGTGTATAAGGAGCTGTGACTTCATGTTCTATACCTTGTTCAACACAAAATGACTCAAACTTCTTGGAAGTATACTCACCTCCACCATCTGTTCTGAGAGCTATGATCTTCTTTCCACTTTGATTTTCAACTAATGCCTTAAAATTTCTGAAGACATCAAATACTGCATCCTTGGTTTGAATCAAGTATATCCACATCTTTCTGCTATACTCATCAACAAAGGTAACAAAATATCTATTACCACCAAGTGAATTCACATCAAAGGGACCACACACATCAGAATGCACAACACCTAGTACACTTGATGATCTCATAGGCAAACTCTTGCTGAAAGCATTTCTAGGTTGTTTACCAACTAAGCAACCTTCACATACTCTTTCTGAAGCTTCAATCTTAGGCAGGCCAAGTACCATTCCTTTGCTCCCTAGCTGATTCAGATATTTGAAATTCAAATGTCCAAATCTCAGGTGCCATAGCCAATTCAACTTCTCATCTGTTACTACCTTTATACACTGAACAGTGTTTGTGTGAATCAAAGTTCTGAAGGTTCTATTCTTGGCCAGAGGAGTCCTCAGAATTAGGTTATTTGCAGGATCATAAAGTTCAAATTTCTCATTCTTAATGATAACTGAAAAACCTTTTTCTGCTAACTGTCCAACACTTAGGAGATTACAATCCATACCTGGTACAAACATCACATCTTCAATTACTGCAGTGCTTCCATTGCTCCTCTTGATAACCATGTTACCAATGCCTTCTGACTGCAATGAACTGCTATTGGCCAGCTTCACTTTACTTTTCTTTCCAGAATCAAACTTAACTAACCAGTTTTTGTGACCAGTCATGTGATTGGAACACCCTGTGTCTAAGAACCAAGTCTCAGCATCAACCTTATCTTGTGATTCTACCTCTGATAATGTAGCCATGAAAGTCACAGCTTTATCTTCAACCTTTTCTTGCACAAGTTTTGCTTCATCATCAGAGTCTTGGCCCTTTTCTTTGCCTTTCTTGAACCAACAATCTGAAGCATAGTGTCCCCATTTCTCACAGTTATAGCACTAAATGTTATAAATGAGAAAGAAATATATAATTTTCAGTTATAAATGAGAAAGAAAAAGAGATTTTGTTTAGAATAACCATGAAAGTACGTTGCAAGCCACAATGCCACTGAAATCACAGCAAGGTATAAACATACACTTTTCATTTCCTTCATATTTATCTTCCTGATTATCAATATAGTTGATGTGTAATTAAACTTTATTATATCAAATCAATTGATCACTCTCGTGGGATAATCTTATATATACTAATTATTTTGATAAAAAAGGAAATTAGACATTGAGGCTATATTGATGAATTACAAATTGAATCGGGGTCATACTAATTTTGTTTTTCCTATATAGCATATGTATTTTATTTTTGTATACATATTTTTTATTATGATACTACACATTTGCAAAAAATAACAATTGAAACTTGAGTCTTATTAAGAGAAAGTCCCAAGTGGTCCCTCCAATGAATTTCTGGTTTCTACCTACTATATCAATTTTTTCTATTTTGGATAGAAATCAATTTTTTCATATAAGTTGATTCTTTTTTCTGACACAAATATAATTTGATTCTAAAATGTCATATAAATTGTACAACTATAGTTTTTTGATTTTTCTGGTTTTCGGAGGCTCTAAGGTTGTGAAATCATTTAAGTTAAGGAATTGTTCATCTTAGTCATTTAATTACGGCGTGTGTGGTTGGTTCTTTGGGTATCTGATTCTCTGATAATTTTTTAAATCTGCTGATATTTGCAGAATTATTTGTCTCCGATTGACAATACTGCTCCGGTGGCTACTGTTTTTCCTTGAGTTGTTTCAGTTTCATAGGTGCTTGGTTGTGGTTCTTTTGGCTTTGTGCCTTGTGTTGGTGACTCTGTCGGTTTGCTGGGTTTGGAAGGTTTTGGTGTTTATGTTATCTTTGAGCTTGGACTTATGTGATTAGGTTTTGATTCTACCATTGTCCTATCCATCATCTTTTTGCCTCACGGGGCTGTTATTTGGGTGTGATGGGCTGATCACGTTCGCTTCAATATCGGGAGTTACTATCTAGTGACAACTTCCTGGGCTTGGTTGGTGTCTCCTCTGGTGGTATGGAACACGAGGGGTGTCTTCCTAGTTATGGGATTAGGAGGAAACCCTCGTTTTGGTGGGATTTCGTTTCTGATTATGGGATTAGGTGGGGTTTTGTGTTTGGTGCTTATTTTCGGTGTCCGCATATATACGGTGCCGATATTATGTAAATTTTGTTTTATCGGTCTTTATTCTTCTTGTGTAGAGACGGGGCTATTAATATATTTGCCATTCAAAATTTAAAAAATTACTTATATGTTTCTTTCTTTTTAATTTTTTTTAATGGAAAATACGAGGGCAGATTCCAATTGCCAATGCCATAAAAGTAAAATTTGAGAAAAAATTCAATAGATCTACAAAACTGGAGTATAATGGTAGC
The DNA here is from genome assembly GCA_954870985.1 of Trifolium fragiferum. Classification (NCBI taxonomy): domain Eukaryota; kingdom Viridiplantae; phylum Streptophyta; class Magnoliopsida; order Fabales; family Fabaceae; genus Trifolium; species Trifolium fragiferum. Next base: position 22,136,996 of record OX940789.1, read on the forward strand.
TAAAAATATTGGATTATATTTAATGATGGGCCATGTCAATATGGGTTCAATCCAAAATTAGATTATTTGAATGTTACGAAATGATCTTGTTTTATTTAATTATAAGGATGTGAATGTTTAACAATCGCTTTTTGAGTAAATCCTTCATGATACACTAGTTTCATTTATAGCTACCAAGATGATTTTTTAGGACTCTTTGAGTCTTGAGCTGAATTTTTGCTGCCCATTGTATTTCAATTTTATTTCCATTTGCACCATTTTCTTGTAATTTTTCTATTTGTATCATTTAACCTTGTATCGGATTGGAGTATCATTTATACTCAATCTCTATTTATTTGATTTGCTATTCAAAAAAATAATAATAGTGATCTTAATGTTTACTTTACCTTTACCTTAGAAGCACAAATAGAGATGTAAGCAGATATTCGTGGACAAATATAGGGCATCAATTAACCACCTTGTTGGATAGAAATAATACCCAAACTTCCTCGTATTAAGTAAACCACCTTGTAACAATAAATTTGAAATTAGATAAAAATATATCGAACTTTTACTATGTAGCTCATAGTCCCCAATTAATTCAAATAAAAACATACTATATATTAAATCTAATTAGAAAGAAAATAAACAAATGGCATAGTATAGCCTTACAATAATAATCCTAAATAGAAAACATGTAACATTTACAAGGACTTGTGGAGCCCGTTCGATTTCTCCATGTCCTCACTAAGTTGATGCTAGGACCAATCAAAAACATTGGTTTAATTGTTGACATATATATTGAAGGCATGAAGTTAATATTTTGCCGTATCAGAGATGAGAGAGAAAGGGAGCAAAGAGAGAGAAACAGAAACCAGTACGAGGGAGGGGGCTAGGGCACATCAAACAAAGGAGAAACTCCATGGTTACATCCATAATCTGGATCAAACCGCTGTTTCTTTCTTCATTACTAATTTTCCGAAAGATAGTACGGTGGAGGTGCTATGGAAGCTGTTTGCAGGTTATGGCAGAGTGGGAGATGTCTATATTCCCAACAAGGTAGACAAATGGGGAAGACGTTTTTGTTTCGTGAAGTTCAGGGAGGTGAAAGAAGTGGAGGAGTTACTACACAGGCTTCATGATGTGTGGTTAGGTCATTTCAAACTCAAGAACAACAAATCACGTTTTGGTAGAAATGAAGAGAGTAACAAGAATGGTACGAATGAGGGGCTGAGGAAGTAACTACCAACAAGGCGGTTCCTTCAAATTAGCTCTTTTGAATGGCAACCAGGAGATAAGGAGTGATACGGAAGCCTCGCTGAGGAAGGAAGAGGTGATATCGGTGGAGGTGGAGTGTAACATCCCACTTTTTCAATTACCTAATTTATTTTATTAAAGCCTTATCTAATAAATTAGGAGTTGATTAGTAGCGATAAAATTAATAAAGTCTTGGAAATTTAATTGTATTATGTGTAAAATTAGAAGTTTATTTAAATTAAACCTAACCTACACATATACACTACCTATTTCCATTGAGATTTAATTAAAACAAAAGAGCTAAACTCCCCTCATAGAAACACCTCACATTAATGACTCACCTCACTTTTCATACTAGCCAACACCTCATCCTCACTTTGTGACTCATGAATCCATTATCACTCTACTAGTCTCCTCTTTGACCAACACCTCACCAAATCATGAAATCTTTGACACAACACTAAGGGGGATATATTAAGTATTGCATGTAGCTCATTCCTTTATTACAATCTCAGAATTTTTCATCAACACTCTCTTCTCTTCCTCCTTACACGACAACAACAACAACATTAGCATAAACCCTCAATTTTGCTTAAACACCAAGTTGTTCCTTTAACTACTCTCTCTTCACACTTCTCCTCTCATAAACTGCAGCAGCTCTGCAAACAAAGAGTCAGAGCTGAACCCTCAATCCTTTTCTCTTCTCACGCCAACAACAATCTCAAAAACACCCATATTACTCTCACTTCTTCTACTTTCAATAGAGTTGCATGCACCCAAATAGGAACAAACTCATACTGAGTATAACCTCAGAAAACGCTTTACTCAAACTATTCACTTCAGTTGATCCCAAATCATCAATCAATTCTTCATTCTAACAACAATGTGGAAGTTCATCATTTTGCCAGAAAAACTTCAAATCTGTCCAGTTGAGGTCGTGGGTAGCTGAGGAGCTCTGTAGCAGTTAGGAAGCTTAGGAACAAGTTTAAAGCTTCAAATTACAGGTGGGTTCTTAGTTAGTTAGTTTAGATTCCCAAATTATGAAATCTTGCATGTTCACTTAGGAAATTAGGGATTAATTGTGTGAGGAGAATTAAACCCCAAGTTCTCTTCTATTCTGTCATATATTATATCTATTATGTGTTTGCACTGTTTTATTTGAGGATTGTAGGTTGTTCTTTTGAAAAATCTTTGAAAATTGTAAAACAGAGTATTTTCTGCACTAGCTCGCCATAGCGAGCTACTGGCGAGTCTTCATGGCAAGTGAACAACTTCTGGGCTGATGAAACTCGCCATGGCGAGCATTTGCTCGCCTAGCGAGTTGATTTAGGCCAGACCTTGTTAGTTCGCCATGGCGAGTTGGTGACTCGCTGTAGCGAGCAATGTCCAGATTGACCTTTTATCTTCAACTTCTGAAAATTCAACACTCGTTTTATATCCTCGGATAATTCTGATATTTTGCAGACTACATAATTAATATAATGTGGTACAGGAAGTCAAACACAATTAGAATTTTAGGGAATAACGTAGGGAATTTAGAATTATGTATGCTCCCCGGGCTTTGGTAAATTATGGTAGCATGTAATTAATTTAGAATCAGTCAATTATGTATGTGATTATATTATCACATGTGGACTTCGTTTTAGATGTTTCATTAGTAAAAACTTTGTGAGCTGCACACCGGAACGCTTTCTGTTCTCGGACAAGGCAGGCCTCTGAGACGTGCTCACCTCAGAGTGCTTGCGGTTTAAAATCAACAAGATTAATATGATATGAATTATGATAATTATTTATTTATGCTTATGACAATATGATATGAATTATGATACGACTGATTAGGTGCCCCGGCTTAATAGCCTTTAGGAGGGTAGTAGAACTCACTGGGACGAAGTGACTGTGTCACCCCACTCCCTTTTCGATATAGGTAAGACAGGTTATTCCAGGAGCAGGAACCAGGTTGGATCTGACGATTGGAGCCATGCTTGGATTGTCAGCTTTGAAGACTTAGTCTTCATTCTTGCTTTTATTTAGCTTGCCATTCTCTGTAGTTTCGTTTCCGCTGTCTGTATCGAATAAACATTATTATCTTAATGATAATGCATTATTCAGTTATATTCCTTTTAATTAATGTACTCAGATTCCAGTTTTTAATGTTTCGACTAAATATTCTAGATAATTTAGTTGGGGCGTTACAATTGGTATCAGAGCAGGTCGATCTAGTATCGGACTTTGCCATGAGTCATTACAATCCCTCTCTTAGTAGTACGGACCCTTTGGAGTGTGGACTGTTTACGATGAAACCATCGCGTAATGAGTCTGATCAGCTCAGTATTGTGTATGGCAGGCAGGGTATTACGGTTGAGAACTGAAGTGGACCACGGTGGTTAAGTAAGAAGATCGTAGTGGAAATGCAGCTCAGAAGCAATCGTTGGCGAGAATTCTCTCTAACTGGATGTTAGAGCTGAAATAGTTAGGACTGAAGGAATAAGCGGTACAACACCAACGAGTGTACCCAGAGATAAGATGGATCATATGGGTTAAAACCAATGGTAGTAAGAAAATTCTGGAGATTGTAAGGGAGCAGTTGTTAAGATTATTGAGAGTAAGAACAGTCTGATGGAAGTACTAATCGCTCGAAGTAGAATTGTTCATGGAAGAGCGTACGTGTGTAGGTCCTTATAGTATCCAACTGACACCGTGTGTCAGGTAAATTCCCCGGACTTGAGAGTAACCATACCTTCTGGCTAACATGTTTACAAGAAACACGAAAGCCAAGTAAGATTCAGCCTTCAGTAAATCAGAACTCTTCCTAGATACTTAACCTTACTTGTCTGCCGTGAGATTCACCAGTGATGTTAGATCTGTTCAAAACCATGCTAGAAGAACCAAGTTGGAATATTCACCCATGGTAACACTCATCTGAATAATTTCCCAATAGATTATCCTATAGGAAGCCGACTCTTAATGCCTCCCTAAGAATAATTTAGCATTTCAATATCGTAACTCGTATTCCTACCATACCGCGAAAAGCCAGGATCTGTTTAGCATAACAAATAAGATTTCTTTTTCGATACCAGCTTAGGTCAGTTAACTCAGCAAACTATTAGAGACCAACTTTGATTAGAGTAACAATTAGGAATTATTTTTCAACACCATATAGATACCTGACTTAGTTCATAAGGCATCATCCGTGAGCAGTAGAAACAAGAATCAATCGAATTAACCCTTGTAAGTAAGAACCGATAGTTGAACTTTACCACTAGAGGTTGAGCAATATTAGATGTACCATTAGGAATTTCACCTTATTAACTTAGTATCCATATGGGTCTGTTTGGTGTAGTTGTCCGCTTATCTTAAGCTAGTAACTTAGTGCCATAAACTACCCAACCAAGCATATAGGAAAATAATCGAATTAGACTGCATTCGATTCAACACACTCTTACCTTCCTGCATGTCCTATTACCACCTAGGAAATTATTATAGGTCTAATAAGATAGTCCCAGCCTAACACGTTACACTAGAGATCACACAAACCATTTGGAACATAACCTCAATCGGAATGACAAGCAGAAATATTTCTTGACCAAACTTAGTTGCCAGGTAGTTTACTTAACACTACCACGCGTCCCCTACTTTAACAGCTTAGTGTCGTGACTTAGGTAGATACCATGTGAAAGAAATTAAGTTGAGCCACCCGTAATATTAATTTCCTTAGGCACCAGTCATTATCTTATCACCTAGTGCATTGTCAATAGGGACTCGTTACAGTAGGACAACCTATCTATTTGGAATCAACCTTAGCGCTGAATCACTAGCATTTAAGCCTCAATAAGATTAGTAACTTAGGAGCTATCATTAGCGCCTTCAGCCACCTAACTCAATCGTTAAGTATCTATGTTAGATTGTTCCGAAGTAAAATAACTAAGTTGGATTTATTTTATCAGCCATTTAGCGTTTTCAAATCATCCAGACCTTCGAGTTAGGCATCTGTTAGAGTTAGTCAGATTTCCTTTAAGAGTGCTTATCAACACCCTGAGTTGAGCCAGAACTAATAGAAGTCAAATTCCAAATTCGTGACCATTCATTCGAACCTTAATAAGCTAAGTTTGTCGAACCAAACTACGTGGATTGGGTATCCATTAGACTTGGGAACATGGAACGGGTTCACTCCTTAACCTGTCTGCTTATGCCCCGTACAGATAAATTCCTTATCGTGCCTCATCATATGCTAGTCATGTTCATCACTCTGAGTAGTTGAAAGGTAAACTTTCCAAATTCTTCGACATCGGTCAGTTAAACCGACATCGTGAGACTTTGCTTACAAGTAAATCCTGTTCAATCTTTCCGACCTTTCAGTTACGTTGTTAGTAACTAAATGTAATCCGTGGAGTCCAGTTTATCTGGAGATGACACGTATAAATTCCGCTCAAGTTCTCACTCATCGTATCAATCTGTTAATCAGTATCATTAGTCAATTATCCGCCGAACTATTCTATTCAGTGTCAGTATTAGTTAATCATATGGGTCTTCGTGCACCTAAACAACCCATCACTATTTCAGTTGTATTGTTTAATCTTTCGGAGTCTTATCAGCTAAATTCTAGTTAAGTCTCTGATCTTTCCAGTTATATAGAAATAGGAGCTAGTAGAAGTATTAGTAACTAGATATCTCCTCCGAACTATTCTCTGAAATCGAGTTTGAACCATTTCATTCTCTATCAACTGATTCAGTTCCCTGAACCTTATCAACAATAAATTCAGATTATCATTAATCAAATTCCTCGTGTAGAGTATAAGAGTTTCCTTGTTGCGAATTCAATTCATACGCTGACACATTGACTATGGTAAATGAAGGATTTAAAGCCACTCTCTGTGTTGAGTGTGCAAATCTTCCGTATCCAGTCAGGCGTCAGCCATCATTAGAATCCAATTACTTTAGCCAGATTCTTTCATGTCAACCTATCAGTGAATTATCCAGCCAACCTAACAATAACATTGAAGGAAGAATTCGAACCTCAGTTCTTGATATGTTAAATGTATTACTCGACCATAGTGTTGTGCTAGGATTGATTGGAATAGTAGGTGGAAAATTCTGTAGTACTATGGAATCGGTCGCAGATGAGTCTGACTCATTGGCGAAAGGATCTATAGTACTTAAGCGTTCTCCACCCGTTTTAAATTTTGATTAATCCTAGAATCTTTATACGGCACTATGGGACAATGGTGCGTGTGATGTGTCACGAGCAGCGGCGTTCGGAGTTGGGAAAACCCTGAAGAGAAATTTTTGAAATATTAACATCAACACTTAAATTTATCTCATTCAACTATTCATATAGCAACAACCAGGCCAGATATCGACCTGTGGAAGTGTAGTGCGAGGTAATAGGAGTACGGTATTGCTAAGATGTCGCGAACATATTGGACTGTAGTAGAGTATTGAGAATACCGTCACATACCTGCTATCACAAAGTAAAACAAGTGTTACTTTGTGAAGTTATCCAATGAGAAACGTAGTAATGGTAGAAGTTTAATTGGAAAAGAAGAGATGGTGCGTCACTGTGTTAGACAACTTAAAATAAGACCGTGTTGATGTATAAAAGGATGACTATAAGTAGTCGGATCAAAGAGCGCAGCGCGAGACCAGACAGAAATATAGTTAGATGATCAATTTAGATGAATAACCCTTTGAGAGAGGAAAGTGTTATTCCAAGGAATTAAGGTAATCAAGAGTTCTTGAGAATAACACCAAAGTTGGAACTACGAGGCGTTTACAGTGAAGGAATTCTATCCGAAGTATATAGGACCTCCTCAGATCTTTCAACGCGTCGATTCAGTAACCTATCGGTTAGCTCGATCTTCATTCAGGTCAGGACTACACGACGTGTTTCATGTGTCGCAACTTCGGAAATTCACTCCCGATCCTTATCATCCTCAAGAGATTAACCTTCAGTCAGCCTTAACTTATCAAGCCAAATCCAGTTCCTATAGTTGATCGTGAAGTTAAGACACTTCGAAAACGAGATAATTCCAATCATCCAAGTCGGATGCGCTCAACCTCATGACGACTAACTTATTCCGAAATGAGAATCTGTTATGGGAAAAGTTATTCCTATTCCTTCTAAAGATAAATTCCTTAATTTCGAGGACGAAATTTCTTTAAGGGGGGTAGATTGTAACATCCCACTCTTTCAATTACCTAATTTATTTTATTAGAGCCTTATCTAATAAATTAGGAGTTGATTAGTAGCGATAAAATTAATAAAGTCTTGGAAATTTAATTGTATTATGTGTAAAATTAGAAGTTTATTTAAATTAAACCTAACCTACACATATACACTACCTATTTCCATTGAGATTTAATTAAAACAAAAGAGCTAAACTCCCCTCATAGAAACACCTCACATTAATGACTCACCTCACTTTTCATACTAGCCAACACCTCATCCTCACTTTGTGACTCATGAATCCATTATCACTCTACTAGTCTCCTCTTTGACCAACACCTCACCAAATCATGAAATCTTTGACACAACACTAAGGGGGATATATTAAGTATTGCATGTAGCTCATTCCTTTATTACAATCTCAGAATTTTTCATCAACACTCTCTTCTCTTCCTCCTTACACGACAACAACAACAACATTAGCATAAACCCTCAATTTTGCTTAAACACCAAGTTGTTCCTTTAACTACTCTCTCTTCACACTTCTCCTCTCATAAACTGCAGCAGCTCTGCAAACAAAGAGTCAGAGCTGAACCCTCAATCCTTTTCTCTTCTCACGCCAACAACAATCTCAAAAACACCCATATTACTCTCACTTCTTCTACTTTCAATAGAGTTGCATGCACCCAAATAGGAACAAACTCATACTGAGTATAACCTCAGAAAACGCTTTACTCAAACTATTCACTTCAGTTGATCCCAAATCATCAATCAATTCTTCATTCTAACAACAATGTGGAAGTTCATCATTTTGCCAGAAAAACTTCAAATCTGTCCAGTTGAGGTCGTGGGTAGCTGAGGAGCTCTGTAGCAGTTAGGAAGCTTAGGAACAAGTTTAAAGCTTCAAATTACAGGTGGGTTCTTAGTTAGTTAGTTTAGATTCCCAAATTATGAAATCTTGCATGTTCACTTAGGAAATTAGGGATTAATTGTGTGAGGAGAATTAAACCCCAAGTTCTCTTCTATTCTGTCATATATTATATCTATTATGTGTTTGCACTGTTTTATTTGAGGATTGTAGGTTGTTCTTTTGAAAAATCTTTGAAAATTGTAAAACAGAGTATTTTCTGCACTAGCTCGCCATAGCGAGCTACTGGCGAGTCTTCATGGCAAGTGAACAACTTCTGGGCTGATGAAACTCGCCATGGCGAGCATTTGCTCGCCTAGCGAGTTGATTTAGGCCAGACCTTGTTAGTTCGCCATGGCGAGTTGGTGACTCGCTGTAGCGAGCAATGTCCAGATTGACCTTTTATCTTCAACTTCTGAAAATTCAACACTCGTTTTATATCCTCGGATAATTCTGATATTTTGCAGACTACATAATTAATATAATGTGGTACAGGAAGTCAAACACAATTAGAATTTTAGGGAATAACGTAGGGAATTTAGAATTATGTATGCTCCCCGGGCTTTGGTAAATTATGGTAGCATGTAATTAATTTAGAATCAGTCAATTATGTATGTGATTATATTATCACATGTGGACTTCGTTTTAGATGTTTCATTAGTAAAAACTTTGTGAGCTGCACACCGGAACGCTTTCTGTTCTCGGACAAGGCAGGCCTCTGAGACGTGCTCACCTCAGAGTGCTTGCGGTTTAAAATCAACAAGATTAATATGATATGAATTATGATAATTATTTATTTATGCTTATGACAATATGATATGAATTATGATACGACTGATTAGGTGCCCCGGCTTAATAGCCTTTAGGAGGGTAGTAGAACTCACTGGGACGAAGTGACTGTCTCACCCCACTCCCTTTTCGATATAGGTAAGACAGGTTATTCCAGGAGCAGGAACCAGGTTGGATCTGACGATTGGAGCCATGCTTGGATTGTCAGCTTTGAAGACTTAGTCTTCATTCTTGCTTTTATTTAGCTTGCCATTCTCTGTAGTTTCGTTTCCGCTGTCTGTATCGAATAAACATTATTATCTTAATGATAATGCATTATTCAGTTATATTCCTTTTAATTAATGTACTCAGATTCCAGTTTTTAATGTTTCGACTAAATATTCTAGATAATTTAGTTGGGGCGTTACAATTGGTATCAGAGCAGGTCGATCTAGTATCGGACTTTGCCATGAGTCATTACAATCCCTCTCTTAGTAGTACGGACCCTTTGGAGTGTGGACTGTTTACGATGAAACCATCGCGTAATGAGTCTGATCAGCTCAGTATTGTGTATGGCAGGCAGGGTATTACGGTTGAGAACTGAAGTGGACCACGGTGGTTAAGTAAGAAGATCGTAGTGGAAATGCAGCTCAGAAGCAATCGTTGGCGAGAATTCTCTCTAACTGGATGTTAGAGCTGAAATAGTTAGGACTGAAGGAATAAGCGGTACAACACCAACGAGTGTACCCAGAGATAAGATGGATCATATGGGTTAAAACCAATGGTAGTAAGAAAATTCTGGAGATTGTAAGGGAGCAGTTGTTAAGATTATTGAGAGTAAGAACAGTCTGATGGAAGTACTAATCGCTCGAAGTAGAATTGTTCATGGAAGAGCGTACGTGTGTAGGTCCTTATAGTATCCAACTGACACCGTGTGTCAGGTAAATTCCCCGGACTTGAGAGTAACCATACCTTCTGGCTAACATGTTTACAAGAAACACGAAAGCCAAGTAAGATTCAGCCTTCAGTAAATCAGAACTCTTCCTAGATACTTAACCTTACTTGTCTGCCGTGAGATTCACCAGTGATGTTAGATCTGTTCAAAACCATGCTAGAAGAACCAAGTTGGAATATTCACCCATGGTAACACTCATCTGAATAATTTCCCAATAGATTATCCTATAGGAAGCCGACTCTTAATGCCTCCCTAAGAATAATTTAGCATTTCAACATCGTAACTCGTATTCCTACCATACCGCGAAAAGCCAGGATCTGTTTAGCATAACAAATAAGATTTCTTTTTCGATACCAGCTTAGGTCAGTTAACTCAGCAAACTATTAGAGACCAACTTTGATTAGAGTAACAATTAGGAATTATTTTTCAACACCATATAGATACCTGACTTAGTTCATAAGGCATCATCCGTGAGCAGTAGAAACAAGAATCAATCGAATTAACCCTTGTAAGTAAGAACCGATAGTTGAACTTTACCACTAGAGGTTGAGCAATATTAGATGTACCATTAGGAATTTCACCTTATTAACTTAGTATCCATATGGGTCTGTTTGGTGTAGTTGTCCGCTTATCTTAAGCTAGTAACTTAGTGCCATAAACTACCCAACCAAGCATATAGGAAAATAATCGAATTAGACTGCATTCGATTCAACACACTCTTACCTTCCTGCATGTCCTATTACCACCTAGGAAATTATTATAGGTCTAATAAGATAGTCCCAGCCTAACACGTTACACTAGAGATCACACAAACCATTTGGAACATAACCTCAATCGGAATGACAAGCAGAAATATTTCTTGACCAAACTTAGTTGCCAGGTAGTTTACTTAACACTACCACGCGTCCCCTACTTTAACAGCTTAGTGTCGTGACTTAGGTAGATACCATGTGAAAGAAATTAAGTTGAGCCACCCGTAATATTAATTTCCTTAGGCACCAGTCATTATCTTATCACCTAGTGCATTGTCAATAGGGACTCGTTACAGTAGGACAACCTATCTATTTGGAATCAACCTTAGCGCTGAATCACTAGCATTTAAGCCTCAATAAGATTAGTAACTTAGGAGCTATCATTAGCGCCTTCAGCCACCTAACTCAATCGTTAAGTATCTATGTTAGATTGTTCCGAAGTAAAATAACTAAGTTGGATTTATTTTATCAGCCATTTAGCGTTTTCAAATCATCCAGACCTTCGAGTTAGGCATCTGTTAGAGTTAGTCAGATTTCCTTTAAGAGTGCTTATCAACACCCTGAGTTGAGCCAGAACTAATAGAAGTCAAATTCCAAATTCGTGACCATTCATTCGAACCTTAATAAGCTAAGTTTGTCGAACCAAACTACGTGGATTGGGTATCCATTAGACTTGGGAACATGGAACGGGTTCACTCCTTAACCTGTCTGCTTATGCCCCGTACAGATAAATTCCTTATCGTGCCTCATCATATGCTAGTCATGTTCATCACTCTGAGTAGTTGAAAGGTAAACTTTCCAAATTCTTCGACATCGGTCAGTTAAACCGACATCGTGAGACTTTGCTTACAAGTAAATCCTGTTCAATCTTTCCGACCTTTCAGTTACGTTGTTAGTAACTAAATGTAATCCGTGGAGTCCAGTTTATCTGGAGATGACACGTATAAATTCCGCTCAAGTTCTCACTCATCGTATCAATCTGTTAATCAGTATCATTAGTCAATTATCCGCCGAACTATTCTATTCAGTGTCAGTATTAGTTAATCATATGGGTCTTCGTGCACCTAAACAACCCATCACTATTTCAGTTGTATTGTTTAATCTTTCGGAGTCTTATCAGCTAAATTCTAGTTAAGTCTCTGATCTTTCCAGTTATATAGAAATAGGAGCTAGTAGAAGTATTAGTAACTAGATATCTCCTCCGAACTATTCTCTGAAATCGAGTTTGAACCATTTCATTCTCTATCAACTGATTCAGTTCCCTGAACCTTATCAACAATAAATTCAGATTATCATTAATCAAATTCCTCGTGTAGAGTATAAGAGTTTCCTTGTTGCGAATTCAATTCATACGCTGACACATTGACTATGGTAAATGAAGGATTTAAAGCCACTCTCTGTGTTGAGTGTGCAAATCTTCCGTATCCAGTCAGGCGTCAGCCATCATTAGAATCCAATTACTTTAGCCAGATTCTTTCATGTCAACCTATCAGTGAATTATCCAGCCAACCTAACAATAACATTGAAGGAAGAATTCGAACCTCAGTTCTTGATATGTTAAATGTATTACTCGACCATAGTGTTGTGCTAGGATTGATTGGAATAGTAGGTGGAAAATTCTGTAGTACTATGGAATCGGTCGCAGATGAGTCTGACTCATTGGCGAAAGGATCTATAGTACTTAAGCGTTCTCCACCCGTTTTAAATTTTGATTAATCCTAGAATCTTTATACGGCACTATGGGACAATGGTGCGTGTGATGTGTCACGAGCAGCGGCGTTCGGAGTTGGGAAAACCCTGAAGAGAAATTTTTGAAATATTAACATCAACACTTAAATTTATCTCATTCAACTATTCATATAGCAACAACCAGGCCAGATACCGACCTGTGGAAGTGTAGTGCGAGGTAATAGGAGTACGGTATTGCTAAGATGTCGCGAACATATTGGACTGTAGTAGAGTATTGAGAATACCGTCACATACCTGCTATCACAAAGTAAAACAAGTGTTACTTTGTGAAGTTATCCAATGAGAAACGTAGTAATGGTAGAAGTTTAATTGGAAAAGAAGAGATGGTGCGTCACTGTGTTAGACAACTTAAAATAAGACCGTGTTGATGTATAAAAGGATGACTATAAGTAGTCGGATCAAAGAGCGCAGCGCGAGACCAGACAGAAATATAGTTAGATGATCAATTTAGATGAATAACCCTTTGAGAGAGGAAAGTGTTATTCCAAGGAATTAAGGTAATCAAGAGTTCTTGAGAATAACACCAAAGTTGGAACTACGAGGCGTTTACAGTGAAGGAATTCTATCCGAAGTATATAGGACCTCCTCAGATCTTTCAACGCGTCGATTCAGTAACCTATCGGTTAGCTCGATCTTCATTCAGGTCAGGACTACACGACGTGTTTCATGTGTCGCAACTTCGGAAATTCACTCCCGATCCTTATCATCCTCAAGAGATTAACCTTCAGTCAGCCTTAACTTATCAAGCCAAATCCAGTTCCTATAGTTGATCGTGAAGTTAAGACCCTTCGAAAACGAGATAATTCCAATCATCCAAGTCGGATGCGCTCAACCTCATGACGACTAACTTATTCCGAAATGAGAATCTGTTATGGGAAAAGTTATTCCTATTCCTTCTAAAGATAAATTCCTTAATTTCGAGGACGAAATTTCTTTAAGGGGGGTAGATTGTAACATCCCACTCTTTCAATTACCTAATTTATTTTATTAGAGCCTTATCTAATAAATTAGGAGTTGATTAGTAGCGATAAAATTAATAAAGTCTTGGAAATTTAATTGTATTATGTGTAAAATTAGAAGTTTATTTAAATTAAACCTAACCTACACATATACACTACCTATTTCCATTGAGATTTAATTAAAACAAAAGAGCTAAACTCCCCTCATAGAAACACCTCACATTAATGACTCACCTCACTTTTCATAACTAGCCAACACCTCATCCTCACTTTGTGACTCATGAATCCATTATCACTCTACTAGTCTCCTCTTTGACCAACACCTCACCAAATCATGCAATCTTTGACACAACACTAAGGGGGATATATTAAGTATTGCATGTAGCTCATTCCTTTATTACAATCTCAGAATTTTTCATCAACACTCTCTTCTCTTCCTCCTTACACGACAACAACAACAACATTAGCATAAACCCTCAATTTTGCTTAAACACCAAGTTGTTCCTTTAACTACTCTCTCTTCACACTTCTCCTCTCATAAACTGCAGCAGCTCTGCAAACAAAGAATCAGAGCTGAACACTCAATCCTTTTCTCTTCTCACGCCAACAACAATCTCAAAAACACCCATATTACTCTCACTTCTTCTACTTTCAATAGAGTTCCATGCACCCAAATAGGAACAAACTCATACTGAGTATAACCTCAGAAAACTCTTTACTCAAACTATTCACTTCAGTTGATCCCAAATCATCAATCAATCCTTCATTCTAACAACAATGTGGAAGTTCATCATTTTGCCAAAAAAACTTCAAATCTGTCCAGTTGAGGTCGTGGGTAGCTGAGGAGCTCTGTAGCAGTTAGGAAGCTTAGGAACAAGTATAAAGCTTCAAATTACAGGTGGGTTCTTAGTTAGTTAGTTTAGATTCCCAAATTATGAAATCATGCATGTTCACTTAGGAAATTAGGGATTAATTGTGTGAGGAGAATTAAACCCCAAGTTCTCTTTCTATTCTGTCATATATTATATCTATTATGTGTTTGCACTGTTTTATTTGAGGATTGTAGGTTGTTCTTTTGAAAAATCTTTGAAAATTGTAAAACAGAGTATTTTCTGCACTAGCTCGCTATAGCGAGCTACTAGCGAGTCTTCATGGCGAGTGAACAACTTCTGGGCTGATGAAACTCGCCATGGCGAGCATTTGCTCGCCTAGCGAGTTGATTTAGGCCAGACCTTGTTAGTTTGCCATGGCGAGTTGGTGACTCGCTGTAGCGAGCAATGGGTAGATTGACCTTTTATCTTCAACTTCTGAAAATTCAACACTCGTTTTATATCCTCGGATAATTCTGATATTTTGCAGACTACATAATTAATATAATGTGGTACAGGAAGTCAAACACAATTGGAATCTTAGGGAATAACGTAGGGAATTTAGAATTATGTATGCTCCCCGGGCTTTGGGAAATTATGGTAGCATGTAATTAATTTAGAATCAGTCAATTATGTATGTGATTATATTATCACATGTGGACTTCGTTTTAGATGTTCAATTAGTAAAAACTTTGTGAGCTGCACGTCGGAACGCTTTCTGTTCGCGGACAAGGCAGGCCTCTGAGACGTGCTCACCTCAGAGTGCTTGCGGTTTAAAATCAACAAGATTAATCAGTGTTACACCTTTATTTATTTATGCTTTTGACAATATGATATGAATTATGATACGACTGATTAGGTGCCCCGGCTTAATAGCCTTTAGGAGGGTAGTAGAACTCACTGGGACGAAGTGACTGTCTCACCCCACTCCCTTTTCGATATAGGTAAGACATTATTATCTTAATGATAATGCATTATTCAGTTATATTCCTTTTAATTAATGTACTCAGATTCCAGTTTTTAATGTTTCGACTAAATATTCTAGATAATTTAGTTGGGGCGTTACATGGAGGAAAAGGTTGTAAGGGATATGCAGAAGAGTTTTGTGGGGGTTCTGGCGTTGAACATTGAGGTCAGGTGGATCAAAACTATTCTTTATATGGAAGGTTTTGCTCACATCTCCATTACAGAGATGGGGAGAAATATGGTCCTTCTGTTTAGGCCAAAGTCAGGTGAAATTGAGAAGCTGTGCAAAACAAAACCAAACTGGTTTTGTTATTACTTCAAAAAGGTAACACCGTGGAAGCCGGCTCTGTTTGAGGATCGTAGAGATGTATGGGTGAAAGTTTTTGGTATTCCCCTTCATGTTTGGGGGGAAAACTTATTCAAAGCAATTGGAAAGAAATACGACGAATTTATGGATTTCGACGAAAATACGGCATCAAGGTTTAAGCTTGATGTGGCGAGAATCAAAATCTCTTCTTCTTTCAGAGGTTTCATCGATGAACCAATGAAGATTATGGCCATGGGAGTTGTTTATTCCATCTGGATCACTGAAGACAAACCTTGGGAACCATCTTTCTTCCATAGAGATGGTGATGAAGATCAAGAAGCTAGCTGGGTTGATTCCACTAACTTCCCGGCGGAAGCTTTGAAGGAGTTTCCTGAAGAGACAGTGGGTGCGGTGGAGGCTAGGGCGGAAGAGGAGACTGTGGGTGAGAAAGGTCAACATCTCACGCATGGGGAGATGTGTATCGCTGATCGTGATGGGTCAGAGAGTGGGGAAGAAGTAGGTCAATCCCTACCTTTGGCGGCAGCAGATAATTTGGTGGCTATTTTAGAAAGTGCAGAGCAGATTATGGAATGTCAGGCAAGTTTTGTTGAGTCAAAGGAGGAAGCTAGTGGGCCCTTGGTTGTAAAAGGTGTGAAAGGAGTTAGGATTAGTACTAAAAATCTGAAATTTTGTGATGGGGAACAAAGTTTGATCGTGACAGAGGATAGGGAGGTCAGGGATAAAACTGGGAGTGGGCCAGGGCATGTACATGTGGATTTTATTAAGTCAAATATCTGATCCACAACTTTGATGGATAAGCGGGTCAACCAAACCCGTTCTATTTCACTCCCTCCAGCTCGGGGTTTGTGAGCAGATTAGTGGGCTGGGCCGGGTTGTAGAAGATGGGTTGGATTTTAGTGATACAATTTCGTTAGTGGAGTTGAGCAGAGGTGCTTTTAGCAAGTCAGACAACTCAGAGGTGGAAGAAACCCAGAATTCACAGCTTCGGTTCCCAATTTCACTCAAACAACGTGGTCGTCCTAGAACTAGTGAGCATCATCGACCAACTAAGAATAAATTGGGGGCACCAAAATTCATTCAAATGGCGGAAGTTGTCAATGGAGGTGGGGGTAAACAAAATCGCCGAAATAAGAAGAGGAGAAATAAGATGGCAAAAGCAAAAATTAATAGTTGTGATGGAAGCTCTGTTAGGGCACCGTGTATCAAGTCCTTTGAAGAAGAAGCATCCTCGGCTGCCCATGTCCCAGATGAAGGTCTCATGTTGGAGGTAGTTTTACCAGGTATTTCGAACAACTCTTTGGATGAGGGTAATTTATTAGAGGGGGTAGAAGCTGCTAGTGAGCCAAATACAGAGGTCCCTTGTGTCTTGGAGGCTTCAAAATTACTTAAGATACAAAAAGATATAGGCTTCTGTTACAAAGAAGATGATGCTATGGTTTTACAAGCTTTAAATGAAGAGGAATTGCGGGATAGGGCGAAAAAAGTTGAATGGGAGCAAAGGAATAGTTATCAATGATAGTTGCCTCTTACAATATTAGAGGGTTGAGGGGGAGAGTTAAAAGGAGAATTATTAGAGATTTTGTTCGTGAAAATAAGGTTGATTTGCTCGCCATTCAAGAAACAAAATTGGAACTTATCCAAGATCATTTATGTGCTAGTCTATGGGGGTCGAATGATTGTAGTTGGGTGTTTTTTCCATCGGAAGGTGCTAGTGGGGGAATGCTCTCCATTTGGGGTAAATCAAATGCAAATCTTCTCTTCACTTTTATGGGGGAAGGCTTTGTTGGAGTGTGCCTTGAATGGGGGGTGTTAAATGTCCATTTGTTATGTTATCAATATATATTCCAAATGCGATTTGGCCTCTAAAAGGATTCTTTGGAATAATATTTTGATATCTGTAGCGGCCGGAAAAATTCCCTCAATGATTTTTTCGTAACAATGAAGTCACCATCGATGTTTATTTATCCCAAAAGAGCGAAAGAAAAATACCGCGAAAACCTTTTGTTCGCATGGTTAAAGAACCATGGCAGGTTCGAGAGTTGGATGTGCGAGAGGAAGGTATTAGCACCCCTCGCACCCATCGTACTAGATGGGAACCATTCAGAGGTTTTTAGGTTTACTTAACTACTCTAATTGTTGATTAACTGCTTATTAAATTCTACTCCATTATTAATAAAAAAGGTTTTTATTTATTGAGTTTGACGGTTGTAGGAGCCCGCTCTTATGTATTCCCGGCTGCAATGGGAAACTCAAAACTCTTGTAGTTCTGGTAAAAAAAGACTTGCGTGTTTGTTGTTTTTAGCGGATAACGCTTAAGTCGCATTCTGCCGACATAAATATGCTTGTATGCTCGCAATAGGACACTTAAGCGTAAGTACGTGTCGGAGGAATGAATAAAACATTATTCGTTTTAGGAAAAGATTAATCAACCAATAGCGTTTAAGTCGCATTCCGCCGACACAACTGTGCTTGTATGCTCACAAGGGAGACTTAAGCGTAAGTATGTGTCCGAGGAATGGATAAAATAGTATCGGGTTTTATTAAGAAAAAAAAAAGAGTTTAAGTGAGTTGTGTTGATTTTAGCGCTTTGAAGTGAGAGTAACCCAATCCGCGGTCATACGTCACGCGTCATGAATCACTCGGGGTCGGAATAGTCATACGTCACATCCGCCCTTTTTCACTTGTTTTTTATGAAAATGTTATTTTAGTTTTTTATTGTGAAAAGAAACCAAGCAGATCGTAACAGATAAATAGATAAGAGAGAATTGATGAGATAAGAAAAGAGATATCATAACAGTAATGACAATTTAATAATGATGCAATGCAGTAACTTATAAATGAAATGCATGAACAATTAACCAATGTATGCAACAATTAAAATGCACTGCGATTTATAATTTACAAAGAGGTCATAATTACAAACTAGGTTCACACAAAAGTTATTAGCTAGAAATGATAAAGGCATTAATCACACAATACAAACCAACGACAAATATAAAACATGAACAAATAATTAAATTAAGTGATTCTTCATTTTTAGGTTTTTTTGATGAAAGGTTGAAGTAAGAGAACAAAGACTTAAATAAGCTAAACTAATTAATTAAGTGTTTAAATAATAAGTTAAATTAGTTTAAGGCAAAAGATAAATCATGAAATTAAGTTAATTAAATTGTAAGTCCAGAATTGATGTCATGTCAATCTTAGTGAGCTAAATTGACCCAAACGACTTAAATAAGTTGTTGGCTCAATAATCATTTTTCTAGTTAAGCTAAACTAAGCTAAAACTAACTTAAATAATCAAATAAGCTAAATAAAACAACTTAAATCCTATAATTAATTTTAGTAACTTAATATTGCTCAAATGACCTAAAAAGGCCATTGAAATGAAAAGCTACTTTTTAATTAAGCTAAAAAATGGATTAAAAATAAGCTAAACAGGAGGGGGTATAGCAGGCAGATGGGGGTGAAGCAGTAATTCTGGGAAAGAGTATGAAGAACCAAAACCGGGCCTAAGGCCCAGCTCTACCCAAAAAAAACGTGAGAAGGAGGATTATTTTAAAGGTTATGTTTCAGAAAAATTCAAACAATTCATTTTACAAATAAATCCTCTCTCTATTCTCACTCAAACCGGTGCTCTCTCTCTCAACCTCACCGTGTTCATGCTTTTCCAGATTTCGGCACAGTGGCTGCCGGGCCAGACGATGGCGCCACCGTGCCGGAGAAGCCAACCACCTCTTTTCACAAAACTTTTAACACCAAACCTACTCGAAATCAAGTTCTAAACACGAATTCAAACTCAAAAACGTCAAAAAGTATACCAAACGTCCAGATCGGGGTCTCAACAGTGGCGACGGAAATGTTTGCGTTTTCGGTTCAGTTCACGATCTCGTCTTCTTCTCCGCTTCCGTTTCGCTTCTGGCTTGTTCTATTCTGTTCGATTTGTTTCTAGCTTCGTTTATTTCAATTCGGACCCTTCTTCCTCCTCTAGGTTCGGATTCGAACTTTGTTGTTGTTCGTGATGTTGTGAAACTGAGTTGTGATGTTATTTCTGTGGGTGAGCTCGTGATTTATGAGTTCTGTGATTTTGAGTGTACTTTGTGAGAGTTGATGATGGTGATGAATGATGTTATTTGGTTCGGATTATTGTTGTTTATGTTTGAGCTGATGAGAGTTCTGTATTGATGATGAATGTTGATGAACAATTCTGGGTTTGTGATGGTTTTGATTCAGGAAAAGAAATTTGAGAAATTATTTTCTGTTTCTGCGGCTGCAGAATATCCTGACACTCTCTCCTTTTCTCTACATTGGGAAATGTGCCCTTTTATACTGTAGACAAATTAGGGTTAGATGTGTTTGGACAAAAATGCCCCTGACTTGGACAAAAATTGTGGACAAATATTGGATAAAATGGACAATTAAAATGAAAGACTAAATAAAAATAAATGGCCAATTTAAAATAAAAAGCATTACAAAATTAATTAATTAACACACACAAAAATGATAAAATAAAAAGATTAATGACTAAAAATTAATGGAACTTAAAATATAGTAAAACATGAAACGAACAAAAATGAGGTATTTTAAAATACCTCTCTGCTGAAATTTCGTCTGAAACGACTAACGAAAAAGACGAGAAAAAAGAAATAATTTGTAACATATTAAAATGCAAAAGATTAAAAAAAAAAAAGTCTAAAATTAAATGAAATGAGCAGCGTAAACGAAATTAAACACTATTTTTTGACATCTTTTATTTAATGAATAAAGTAATAAAAATAATAATAATGCAAATGACATGAGGAATGCAGATGAATTTTTTTGGAATTTTTATGCAAAATGTGGACTTTTACACAAAATTGACTAAATGCGAAAAAGAAAAAATATTTCATTTTGTGGGGCAAAATTAGGGTATGACAATGTCTAAACAAGGTTTTGGAGGGAGCAATTGGTGTGTTGTGGGGGATTTCAATGCGGTGGTTGATCCGGTGGAGCGGAGAGGGGTGTCCTTGGAAGCTTCTACCACGGTGGAGATGAAGGAGTTTCGTCGGTTTATTGATGACTCGAATTTGATTGACCTCCCTCTTTTGGGTCGTCGATTTACTTGGTTCCATGCAAATGGTATTGCAATGAGCCGTCTTGATAGAGTTTTTCTTTCTCCGGAGTGGATGCAAAATTGGGGTGATTGTTCCTTATGGGTGTGTCTTAGAGATGTGTCGGACCATTGCCCTTTGGTCTTGAAGGTAGCTAATAATGATTGGGGCCCTAAACCTTTTAGGTTTAATAATTATTCGCTTGATTATAAGCATTTCAAGAATGTTGTTGAAGAGAGTTGGAGGGGTAATGAGATAAGTGGGTGGATGGCCTTTGTTCTTAAAGAAAAATTACACGCCTTAAAAGTGAGACTTAAGGAGTGGCATAAGATGGAGTTTGGGGCTTTTGATACAAATATTAAGGAGATTGTTGAAAATATTCAAGTCTTGGATATTAAAGGAGAGTCCTCGTCCTTGACTCCTCTTGAGGTGGCTCTTCGAAAAGAGTTGTTTGCGGAATTTTGGAAAATGGAAAAGGCCAATGAAGCGAGTATTTTCCAAAGGTCGCGTTCAAAGTGGCTTTGTCAAGGTGATGCTAACTCAAAATTTTTCCATAATAGTATTTTATTGAGAAAGAAGAGGAATGCTATATTGGCTCTTAAAGAAGGTGGTGTTTAGTTAGAGACCCCCTTTGTAACATCCCAATTTTTGAAAAAAATAAAATAAATATAATTCAAGAATAATAATTAATAAAGTACCGACATTTTTTTTTTTGAGATTTTCTTCAATGTAAAATAATGATAATCAAATTGCAACAACAGCCAAAGGAAATGAATAACAAACCAAGTTTTAAGTCCAACAATCCAAAATTTTACAAACCAAATAACAACTTAAACATTCCAACGTAATGAAAGTAAACCAACATGTAAACTCCAACAAGAGAAATTTATTTAATTCAAGTCTAAGACATAAGAGAAAATCCTAAAGCTGATAAAATCTAAATCCTATGCTAACATCGGACTCCTTCCGAAGACACTTCATGACTGACATGAACATCCTCGCTATCCCGAACGTCAATCCAAGTCCCCGCAGTAAGAATCATCAAGGGGAAGTGAGTTTTGATCATCATCTGATCCAAAAGTAAGGGTCACATCTCCAACTAACAAACATGGCATATATATACATATATATAGATATAGTTTTATAATATAAAGCAAAAGTGTAATTGCATCATAAAATTCAGTTCAGAAATTAACAACACACAACACCGAAATGCGACGAATTAGTAACCCTCCAAATCCTAGTTGTTAGTCTATATGATAGCTAATGCAACCTACATAATCCGGATATCACCTCTCCGCAGAGCAAAAAGTCCCACCTGGACAGTGTCCCACCTGGACACAATACCCCACCTGGGTATTAAGGTTCGTACCCCACCATTGGATATTTTTCGAACCAACCTATCAAACCGCTATATGCTATGCTATGCACCCTCTATATATATTCTCTTTAAAGGTCAACACCATTAAACCATTCAAAAGTTTAAACCTTCTGTCAATCCCATGAATTCACCATTTAATCGAAAACCACTCTAAATCCACCAGATTAAGAGACACGATTAACACCTTTGGTACCAACCATAAATACAACTTAATTTATTCATTCGAGTTATCACCATAACATAAACAACCAAAAGCCAAAAAAAATATCCACAACCGCGATAACAACAACACCAATCAACAATAACAATACATATAACAAGTAGGAAAGCGTGTGGAGTCCCTTACCTTTAAAATAGCAGTCCTTAAGTTTCAACACAACGATCTTCACTCCACTAGCTTTAAATTAACCTTCACAATTAAATATTAACTCACTTAGTTTCAAATCTCCTCCACTCCTAATTCTAATTTAAGACTTGTGTTTTATTAGGATATAACTTGTTACTACTTAATTAATTCATATCAGAACCTTGAGATAGCTATAAGCCAAGTTAAGGACACTAACACCTAAACCAGGCTATAGCACCAGCTTTTAGAAAGAGTATACACGCATTGGTTAATTTCCAAAAGAAAAGGGTGGCTCACACACTAACCAATCTACAAGAACTAATATAAGAGCCATGACATGTGATTATTAAAATTCAACAGCCTGAAATAGAAAATAGTTCCCTAACTCCAATTTAAGGTTTGACTCAATGTATCTAAGCTTATAACAACACTACTGTTATTAGGTTCTTTAAAATTCCAGATTAATAGAAACCTAAGCTAATTGGACTCTCATTGTTTAAATGACACTGTGGGAGAATTCGAAAGTAAAACAAAATACCATAGGGTAATTGAGGCAAGTAGTCCTAATAAAATTGGTTTTGAAGCATGCTCTATTTTTTTTTAATTTTTTTTTTTTTTTACAACAGGTCATGTATATAGAAAAGGAAATTTAGCTTCAAAACCCATGTACCTTTAAACAACTCTACTATCTAAACAGACTCTGCTACTTACACAGCTCTTAACCAAAAAAAAAAAAAAATTGAAGAGAAGGGCACCCAAAAATGGACAAGGTGGCAGCCATAAGAGGAACAACATAGCCTGGACTACGCACTAAACAACACTATCAGTTCCAGCTGCAAATTAAACCCCAGCCGAAACAGCCCGTACCCGGAAAAATCGAAACAACACCAACATATATAAGACATACTCTTAACTACTAGGGACATAGTGTTAATTGGTTTCTGAAATCACTTAATTTCTTTAATCCCAACAAGAAATCACTAAAAGGAGAAGATTAACATCAGGCTATACCCTATAATGTTTCTACCTACACTTGATTTAATTCTTCTCGGCATATTCAAAATGGTAGTATATAAAAGAGTACTAAACACATAAATTTTGTTTCAAATTGCTAACCTTTTGAAATGAGTAGTCTCAAGCTATGCAGTGTTGGTTTGGTATGTATTCCTCTTTCTAGCTCTCACTGTATGTTTGTCTTTCTAAAGCGTGGAGTTGGAATAGGGAATTAAAGGAGAGAACCGTTTATGGTAACCTCTTTTCTAAATTTTTGGGACTAGTGGAGCTCATTAGGTTATAAGATAACACATGGGGAAATTAGACTTCAACTGCTCTGTTTACCAATATTATTATAATTATAATTATTAAGTATTTTACTTAAGCTACAACAATAAAAATAAATCAATAAAATAAAATAAAATACCCGGATTTTACATTCTACCCACCTAAAATAGTTTCGTCCTCGAAACTGACACTAGCAAAGAGTCCTGGGTACTGCTCCCTCATCTTATCTTCCAACTCCCAAGTAGCATCTCCTGTAGCTTGATTCCAAATGACCTTGACTAAGGGAATTTTCTTGTTCTTTAACTGTTTTATTTTCCGATCCACAATCCTTGCGGGAGGCACTTCAAAAGACAAGTTATCATGCAGTTCCATTGCATCAGGTTCGATTATATGGGATGGGTCTGTTATATACTTCCGCAGCTGCGAGACATGGAATACATCGTGAATGTTAGACAGTAAAGGTGGTAGTGCGATTTGATAGGCTACCGGCCCCACTCGAGAGATAATCTGATACGGTCCAATAAATTTTGGCGTCAACTTTCGAGACTTGATAGCCCTCCCAACACCCGTGGTAGGCGTGACTCTAAGAAAAACATGATCACCCTCTTCAAACTCTAACGGCTTACGACGTCTGTCGGCATAACTTTTCTGACGGTCTTGCGAAATCTTCATCCTCTCCCTTATCTTGCGAACCTTATCTGTAGTCTGTTGTACCATCTCCGGTCCAACAATCATATTCTCTCCATTCTGGTACCAACATAATGGGGTTTGGCACTTGCGACCATACAGCGCTTCATACGGTGCCATACCGATGCTCGTATGAAAACTATTATTATAGGTAAACTCAACTAAAGGTAATACATTGTCCCAACTTCCTCGATCATCTAACACACAAGCCCTTAAGAGATCTTCTAGTGATTGGTTTGTCCTCTCCGTCTGACCGTCGGTTTGTGGGTGGTAGGCAGAACTCAAACTCAACTTGGTTCCTAAGGCTTCATGTAGTGCTTCCCAAAAATGAGATGTAAACTTTGGGTCTCGGTCTGAAACGATGCTCGAGGGCACGCCATGGAGTCTTACAATTTCAGCAATGTATATCTCTGTATACTTCGGCATTTTATAATTAGTCTTCACCGGTAGGAAATGAGCAGCCTTAGTCAACCGGTCCACAATCACCCAAATAGAATCATTCTTCTTTTGTGTCTTTGGCAGTCCTGTAATGAAATCCATAGAAATACTGGTCCACTTCCATTCCGGTACCTCTAATGGTTGCAACTCCCCTGCTGGTCGTTGGTGTTCTACCTTCGCTTTCTGACAAGTCAAACAAGATGCAACATACCCCGCCACTTGTTTCTTCATACCCGGCCACCAGAAATTCTGCTTTAAGTCTTGGTACATTTTTGTCATCCCCGGATGAATACTTAACTTGCTCTTATGCGCTTCAGCCAAAATCTTTCTCCTAATTTCTGGTACATTGGGCACACATATGCGTTCGTTACATCGTAAGATGTTATCTGATCCAACTTTAAAATCTGTTGCTTTCCCTTGTACCATCAATTCCCTTCTCTCTTATATGAGATTGTCGTCTTGGTGATGAGCAATCTCTTCCATCAACTTATTTTCAATCCTAACCATACTCAACTTCAGTGCCCCATGTGAAAAATCTACATCTAAATGCAAATCCCGAAATTCCTCCAACAATTCTTGTTGCCTAACCATCACAGTTGCTGAAGCGGCAAGTGCATTTTGTCTACTTAGCGCATCTGCCACCACATTGGCCTTCCCAGGATGATACTGTAAACTGAAATCAAAATCCTTGAGAGTATCCATCCACCTTCTTTGTCTCATATTTAGCTCTTTCTGATCAAATAAATATTTCAAGCTCTTATGATCACTAAAAACTGTAAAGGTACCTCCGTACAAATGATGTCTCCAAATTTTTAACGCAAACACTATTGCAGCCAGCTCCAAATCGTGAGTAGGGTAATTCTTCTCATGAGTCTTCAACTGTCGCGATGCATACGCTACTACCTTCTTGTCTTGCATTAGCACACATCCTAATCCATGGTGGGAGGCATCACAATACACCTCATAAGGTTCATCTAATTGGGGTAAGATCAATATTGGTGCAGTCGTTAGGCGTTCCTTCAATAATTGAAAACTCGCTTCACACTGCTCTGTCCATGCAAAAGGATAATCCTTACGAGTAAGTTTTGTCAACGGAGCCACAATCTTAGAGAACCCTTCAATAAATCTCCGGTAGTAACCGGCCAAACCAACAAAGCTTCGAATATCTGTAACGGTCTTTGGTCGTCTCCATTCAACAACTGCCTTAACCTTTGCTGGGTCCACCGCAATCCCCTCCTTTGAGATCACGTGACCCAAGAAGTTCACCTCCTCTAACCAAAACTCACACTTTGATGGGTTAGCATACAATTGTTTCTCTCGCAAAACTGATAACACTTGTCTCAGATGTACTTCGTGTTCCTCATGAGTTTTAGAGTAAATCAGTATGTCGTCAATAAATACTACCACAAATTTATCCAAAAAGGGGTGAAATATTCGGTTCATGTAGTCCATGAATACGGCTGGTGCGTTGGTTACCCCAAACGGCATTACAAGGTACTCAAAATGTCCATAGCGTGTTCGGAACGCGGTCTTTGGAATATCTTCTGTCTTAACTCGAATTTGGTGGTATCCCGACTTCAAGTCAATCTTAGAAAATATTGTTGCTCCTTGGAGTTGGTCCATAAGGTCATCAATTCGGGGCAACGGATATCGATTTTTGATAGTCACCTTATTGAGTTGTCGATAGTCTACACAAAGACGAGAGCTCCCATCCTTTTTCTTTACTAGCAATACGGGGGCTCCCCATGGAGAAACACTAGGTCGAATGAACTTCTTCGACATTAACTCATTCACCTGCCTTTTAAGTTCCATTAGTTCTGAGGGCGACATCCGATAAGGTGAACTTGTGATTGGGCTTGTTCCAGGATGTAAATCGATTGCAAATTCAGTCTCTCTCACCGGTGGTAGCCCTGGTACATCAGCTGGGAATACATCTATAAATTCTCTCACTATGGTTATTTCCTCTATTCTTCTCTCTACTATAATTTCTGAGCTAGCTAACGCGGTACACTCTCGATTTCCATCCTTTAGGGAAACTTTGGCTTCATAAGCAGTTAAGAATTTAGCTAATCCTGGGTCGGGAAAAATTACTAGCTTCCGAGCACAATCTAACAAAATGTAATGATATGACAACCAATCCATGCCAAGGATGACTGAAAGGTGCTTCTGGGGTAAACATATCAAATTAACCAAGAAATTTTTACCAAGTACAGTCACGGAACAAAGCATACACGCGGTATTTGCTGTCACTATCTTGTCAGCAGCAGTAGCAATCATCAAATCAAAAGGTAAAGAGGTAGCATGCAATTTCAAACAATCCACATATTCCATAGAAATAAAAGAGTGAGTTGCTCCAGTATCAAAAAGCACCGGCAATGTAGTACCTGCAATTTCGCACTCTCCTTGGAAGGATTCATTCGGACGTGAGGCATCCTTCCCATCCATCGTATACACCCGTCCCGGAGCGGTCGGACGTGCATCTTTAGCGGCATTTGTTGTGGCTTCAGCCCTTGGAGCTTTACAATCCTTAGAGATATGCCCCGGCTTGCGGCAATTGAAACATAGATTCCTTTCTGCAGTACATTGGTCAGCATAGTGGGATGGATCCCCACAACGGTAACAATACGGCTTCCTCGCCGGAGGATCTCCCTTACTTCCTTGTCCCCTTGTGGAACCTTGAGGGCGTTGATACGGCTTCTTTCCTTGGCCTCCCCGTCCATGATTTTGATGGCTTGAACGGATCGGTCCCCCAGAGTTACTGTTGTTTCCCCGATTCAGCCTTCTATTTTTCATTGTCTCTATATCTCTGCATTTCTCAACCAAGGGATGGAACTGTTGAATTCCCAAAGGCATTACCGAGTCTTGAATGTCATATCTCAACCCTTCTTGAAACCGGTGACACATGTAACTATCATCCACACCATCCTGGAAGAACTTGAAGTACCTAGAGAGCGACTCAAACTTTGCTGCATATTCTCCAATTGACATGGCTCCCTGACGCAACTTCAGAAAATCATCCCCTAGCTTGGTTCTTGCACTTTGAGGAAAATAGCGTTCCAAAAACTTTCTTTGAAAAACATTCCAAGTGATCACTTCTTGAGCAGCCTCTGCTATACGCTTTGTACTTTTCCACCAATATTCAGCATCACCACGTAATTGATATGTGGCATAGGTCACCTTTGACTCCTCTGGACAGCGGATTGCTTCAAAAATCCTTTCCATTTCCTGCATCCACAAATCAGCCTTTTCGGGGTCTATTTCCCCTTTGAACTCAAGTGGGTTGTGGCGACGAAATTCTGTCATTCCTCTAGCCTCTGCTGCTGCCTCTTCCCTCTGCTGTTTCTGTAAGTCTCGTTGAGCTTTGGCAGCTGTTTGTGCAGCAACAACAGCAACCATATCAGCCATAGCTTGAGCCATTTGAGCAATTCCATTTTCAGGAGCTTCAGCCATGGTTTCCTGCAACGCTCACACTAGTCAGTATTCTTTTTACAGAAATACTCACCAAATGCTAGGTTATAACACTTATAACTACCCGACACTGATCAGCTTAAGACACACCCAGCAGGCCGGTTGAGACCGAACTGCTCTGATACCAAAATGTAACATCCCAATTTTTGAAAAAAATAAAATAAATATAATTCAAGAATAATAATTAATAAAGTACCGACATTTTTTTTTTTGAGATTTTCTTCAATGTAAAATAATGATAATCAAATTGCAACAACAGCCAAAGGAAATGAATAACAAACCAAGTTTTAAGTCCAACAATCCAAAATTTTACAAACCAAATAACAACTTAAACATTCCAACGTAATGAAAGTAAACCAACATGTAAACTCCAACAAGAGAAATTTATTTAATTCAAGTCTAAGACATAAGAGAAAATCCTAAAGCTGATCAAATCTAAATCCTATGCTAACATCGGACTCCTTCCGAAGACACTTCATGACTGACATGAACATCCTCGCTATCCCGAACGTCAATCCAAGTCCCCGCAGTAAGAATCATCAAGGGGAAGTGAGTTTTGATCATCATCTGATCCAAAAGTAAGGGTCACATCTCCAACTAACAAACATGGCATATATATACATATATATAGATATAGTTTTATAATATAAAGCAAAAGTGTAATTGCATCATAAAATTCAGTTCAGAAATTAACAACACACAACACCGAAATGCGACGAATTAGTAACCCTCCAAATCCTAGTTGTTAGTCTATATGATAGCTAATGCAACCTACATAATCCGGATATCACCTCTCCGCAGAGCAAAAAGTCCCACCTGGACAGTGTCCCACCTGGACACAATACCCCACCTGGGTATTAAGGTTCGTACCCCACCATTGGGTATTTTTCGAACCAACCTATCAAACCGCTATATGCTATGCTATGCACCCTCTATATATATTCTCTTTAAAGGTCAACACCATTAAACCATTCAAAAGTTTAAACCTTCTGTCAATCCCATGAATTCACCATTTAATCGAAAACCACTCTAAATCCACCAGATTAAGAGACACGATTAACACCTTTGGTACCAACCATAAATACAACTTAATTTATTCATTCGAGTTATCACCATAACATAAACAACCAAAAGCCAAAAAAATATCCACAACCGCGATAACAACAACACCAATCAACAATAACAATACATATAACAAGTAGGAAAGCGTGTGGAGTCCCTTACCTTTAAAATAGCAGTCCTTAAGTTTCAACACAACGATCTTCACTCCACTAGCTTTAAATTAACCTTCACAATTAAATATTAACTCACTTAGTTTCAAATCTCCTCCACTCCTAATTCTAATTTAAGACTTGTGTTTTATTAGGATATAACTTGTTACTACTTAATTAATTCATATCAGAACCTTGAGATAGCTATAAGCCAAGTTAAGGACACTAACACCTAAACCAGGCTATAGCACCAGCTTTTAGAAACAGTATACACGCATTGGTTAATTTCCAAAAGAAAAGGGTGGCTCACACACTAACCAATCTACAAGAACTAATATAAGAGCCATGACATGTGATTATTAAAATTCAACAGCCTGAAATAGAAAATAGTTCCCTAACTCCAATTTAAGGTTTGACTCAATGTATCTAAGCTTATAACAACACTACTGTTATTAGGTTCTTTAAAATTCCAGATTAATAGAAACCTAAGCTAATTGGACTCTCATTGTTTAAATGACACTGTGGGAGAATTCGAAAGTAAAACAAAATACCATAGGGTAATTGAGGCAAGTAGTCCTAATAAAATTGGTTTTGAAGCATGCTCTATTTTTTTTTAATATTTTTTTTTTTTTTTACAACAGGTCATGTATATAGAAAAGGAAATTTAGCTTCAAAACCCATGTCCCTTTAAACAACTCTACTATCTAAACAGACTCTGCTACTTACACAGCTCTTAACCAAAAAAAAAAAAATTGAAGAGAAGGGCACCCAAAAATGGACAAGGTGGCAGCCATAAGAGGAACAACACAGCCTGGACTACGCACTAAACAACACTATCAGTTCCAGCTGCAAATTAAACCCCAGCCGAAACAGCCAGTACCCGGAAAAATCGAAACAACACCAACATATATAAGACATACTCTTAACTACTAGGGACATAGTGTTAATTGGTTTCTGAAATCACTTAATTTCTTTAATCCCAACAAGAAATCACTAAAAGGAGAAGATTAACATCAGGCTATACCCTATAATGTTTCTACCTACACTTGATTTAATTCTTCTCGGCATATTCAAAATGGTAGTATATAAAAGAGTACTAAACACATAAATTTTGTTTCAAATTGCTAACCTTTTGAAATGAGTAGTCTCAAGCTATGCAGTGTTGGTTTGGTATGTATTCCTCTTTCTAGCTCTCACTGTATGTTTGTCTTTCTAAAGCGTGGAGTTGGAATAGGGAATTAAAGGAGAGAACCGTTTATGGTAACCTCTTTTCTAAATTTTTGGGACTAGTGGAGCTCATTAGGTTATAAGATAACACATGGGGAAATTAGACTTCAACTGCTCTGTTTACCAATATTATTATAATTATAATTATTAAGTATTTTACTTAAGCTACAACAATAAAAATAAATCAATAAAATAAAATAAAATACCCGGATTTTACACCCTTGGTTATTCGTGAGGCGGTTTTGAGGTTCTTTTCTAACCATTTCTCGGCCAAGACCTCTATTCGCCCAAATCTAGATGGTATAAATTTCCCTTTGGTCTCTTTGGAGGAAAATCTTGCGCTAACGGCCCCGTTCTCTTTAGAAGAAATCCATAAGGTTGTGCGTGATAGTGATGGTAACAAGAGCCCGGGTCCCGATGGTTTTAATTTTGCTTTTGTGAAAAATTGTTGGGATATGTTGAAAGGTGAAATTAGAATTTTATTTGACCAATTCCATGGTATTAGTAGTCTCCCAAAGTGTATGCTTTCTTATTTTGTGACTCTAATACCGAAGGTGGATATGCCTTTTGGTTTAGGGGATTTTCGTCCGATCTCCCTTCTTGGGTGTTTGTACAAGTTAATTGCTAAGGTCTTAACGGAGAGGTTGGCAAAGGTCATGAATTCTTTGGTTGCTATGAATCAATCGGCTTTTATCAAAGGGAGGAACCTAGTGGATGGGGTCTTAGTGATGAATGAGATAGTGGACTTGGCAAGACGTTCCGGAAAAGAGTGCCTAATTTTTAAGGTGGACTTCGAAAAGGCCTATGATTCCGTAGATTGGGGCTTTTTGGAGTATATGCTTAGGCGCTTTGGGTTTTGCGAGATGTGGATTGGGTGGATAAAAGCGTGTGTGTTTGGAGGTAATCTTTCGGTGCTTCTTAAGGGTTGCTCGACGGGGGAGATAAATATCCAAAGAGGGCTTAAGCAAGGCGATCCACTTGCCCCGTTTTTGTTCCTTTTGGTGGCGGAGGGTTTTGGTGGTGCCATGAAACGTGCGGTTGATCTTAATCTTTTCAAAGGGTTTAAAATTCGCCGTTCCGGTCCGAGTATTTCTCATCTCCAATATGCGGATGATACCATTTGTATAGGGGAAGCATCTATCGAGAATGTTTGGACTTTGAAGGCGGTCCTTAAAGGCTTTGAACTTGCCTTCGGGTTAAAGGTAAATTTTTGGAAGAGTTGTATTATTTGAATAAATGTTTCAAATGATTTCTTGGAGATAGCGGCTACGTTTCTTAATTGTATGAGAGGTGGGGTCCCGTTTAAATATCTTGGCCTTCCGATTGGGGCGAATCCTAGGAGTTTGTCAACTTGGGAACCGTTGTTAGCGTCGCTTCGTAAGAAATTGATTTCTTGGGGCCACAAACATCTAAGCTTTGGAGGGAGGTTAGTCTTAATCAACTCGGTATTGAACTCTATTCCGATTTTCTATTTATCTTTTTTGAAAATGCTGGAGAAAGTGGTGAAATTGGTTACTCATATCCAAAGGGATTTCCTTTGGTGAGGGGTAAATGGGGGTAAGAAACTTTGTTGGGTGAAATGGAGGGTGGTGTGTCTTGAGAAGAGTAAGGGAGGGCTAGGTGTTAGAGACATTAAAGCGGTTAATTTAAGTCTCCTTATGAAGTGGAGATGGAGGCTCCTTCAAGTTGAGGATAGGGGCCTTTGGAAGGAAGTGCTTGTAGCTAAATATGGCGCCCATAATTTGTGTAATGCGAGTTGGTCCAATGTTCCCTCCCCGTACTATGCTTCCATTTGGTGGAAGGATATTTGTGCCCTTGAAGATAGTGTAATTTCAAAAAATTGGGTAGAAGAGGTGATTAATAGAAGACTTGGAAATGGGGCTCTTACCTGTTTTTGGAATGATAAATGGATTGGTGGTATGTTGCTAAGTGTAAAGTACCCCCGGCTCTGCAACTCTTCATTTTATAAGTGATGTCTCCTCTTAACATCCTTCCTCCACCTTGGCAATATATAAAAAGATGGCACTGACTCAGTTTTAGCCGTGAGATTTAGAACACAAAGGATATGTCTGCATAAAATTCCTTTAAACTCAAATAAACAACATGTACAATGTATTTCAAAGTCCTTCTCATTGAATGATACCATGAACATTATGTTTTTAACTTTATCAAATACTTTTTTTACTTTCTGTAACACAAAATGTTGAACATAAACCCTCTATTCTCTTAAAGGAAGCATGGCAGTACATCATAGCACCAATTTCTTCTTGAAACTCTTTGAATTTTGCATTGGTATATGCCTTTTGGAATTGTGACTCAAATCCATAAAAACTTATACAAGCAATAATTCTATTGAAGGAATGGAAATCAGCCAAGTTTTCCTTTTCAATTTTATCTTTCAATGCATTATCATATTATTCAACAAATTGCTTCAATGTTGTCTTTGAGTTCACATACCCGTCAAAAAATGAGTTCATACTTTCACTTCATTGTGTAGTTGATATTCTAGCCCAAAATGCGTCTCTCACATACACAGGAACCCAACGATGTCGCTCATCAAACAACCCTTTCAGCCAATTATTATCATGCAATTCATAACTTTCAATCATTTTTACCCACTTCTCCATGAAATCAATTATGCTCGATGAATTATATAGAGCATCATGCAAAAGTATTTTGATAGACTCATAATCAGAGTGTCTACCCAATTTTTCCGGAACCTTTTTCATTATATGCCACAAGCACCACCGATGACGAGCTTTCGGAAAGACAGCCTCAATTGCATTCTTCATTGCTCTATCCTGGCCAGTAATTATGGCATTTGGTGCACGCCCATGCATACATGCTAACCATGTAGTGAACAACCAAGTAAAAATTTCGGTATCTTCATTCGACAATAGGGCACAACCTAACAAAATTGATTGACCATGATGATTTACTCCAACAGAAGGAGCAAAAGCCATGTCATATTTATTAGTCAAATAAGTGGTGTCAAAAGTTATTACTTCACCAAAATACTCATAAGCAGCTCTACATCTCGCATCTGCCCAAAATACATTTCGTAAATGACTTGAGCCATCAACATCCATTACATAAAAAAATGACTATTTTTTCTTTGCATTCCAACAAAATAGTTTTGAATAAGCTCAGCATCCCCTGTCCCAAGTCGAAGTCGCCTTAATTTGTCTATGTAGTTTCTACAATCTTTTTCCTCAAAGGTAAGATTATCATACCCATTCGCTTGAACAACCATAGACCAAAAATTTCTGCTTACATTTATCCCAGCTCGATCATTAAGCTCCAACCTCCTTTTTATATGAGGGTCTATATTCTTGTTGCATCTAAAGTATCTTGATTTGCTTGGGCTTAATTCATGATTTTGCTCAAGAGAAACTCTTGAGATTGTAATTGTTCCATCTAAAGACACACACACACATTTACTCTAGCCTTACATTGTAATTTTGTGATAGGATTTGGCTTTAAAAGGTTTTTTGAATTACTCACGTAGCTTCTTGCACGACTACATCCTAGAGTAAAGTATCTTTTTCCATCATCTCCATTTTTTGAACTGATTTTACTAACTCCAAAATCCATACATCGAGCATAATTCTTGTAACATTTAGTAACTTCTTCTTGAGAACTAAATATTGTTCCAACTTTAGTTTCTTCATCTTCATTTGCGTGACCACTCTCTTCTAAGTTATCATCACAATTTTCATTTATATGACTAGTCTCTTCTTCCTCACAAGATGTAAAGCTTTTCTCCACTAATGCAACCATTTTTAAAAGAAAGAAACTTAAGTTAATAATCAACTAATTAATAAGTGAAGGCCACAAGATTATTCTAACTAGTAATGTCAAGAAAAGTAATAAAGATGAATTATACTCACTTTTGAATTGAACGGAATGCAGAGTAGTTGCAGTGTTGGTCTGGAGAGGTTATTATGCGGCGAGAACCACAACGATGACAACAATGAGATAACGACAATAACCACAGAGACTACGATGGAGACAACCAGAATGAAGATAGACAGCAATAATAACAACGAACACGACAATCGTGACAATATCGAGTCAATGAGTGAGTTAAACTGTCGATAATGGTTGCTGGCGGCAAGTCCTAACTGTGCGCGCTTTGTATTCTTGAACAAAATCACACTGACGTGCGGGTGCAAGATTTTCTCATCATATTTTTTATTTCTTTTATTTTTATATTAATTTATTAATAATGGATTGCCATAACAAAAAGGAAACATGTGGCAACCCACGTGTTTGTGCAATTTCGCGGGGTGCTTCTCTCACCATATAGCACAACTGCTTCTTTTAATATAAATAAGTGATTTTCATATAGATTAAGTTTTTTTTTATGTTTTTTGTGTAATTTCGCCGTTTAAGTGTGGCGTTGTGTGGGTCGTCGTCTTGTGCCGGCGTTATTTAATATCATGTATTGTTGTGGTGTTCATTTGATTCTTCTCGAAAGATTATCTTCATCCAATTACCGATTCAATCAATGATTTGGACATCAACGTTGCAGATCTAGAAGCATGGATATTCCAATTATATTATGATAATTTTATCATATTATTTGTAGTGGGCATTTTGTCATTGTATGCTATCAACTCGGATGTTGTGAGTTTGTTCGCAGATTCGTCCTTTACGTTTTTAGCGAAGTTGAATACGTGATTGTATTTGATGTATTCTATCGATTTGAATGAATGAATATCATTTTGTTTGTGTCAAAAAAACAAAACAAAAATATCATACCGATTTGAATCACAAATTAAAAATATTTTCATATTAATGAATTATCATCGGTAAACATGCCAAAAAAAAAAAAATCATACTTATTTTCATTTAGGCATTTTCATTTTTATGGAAGTCATTTATGTAATATTTTATACAGTAATACCTTATTAATTTATTTGGTAAAATATATTTAATATTTAATACTTATATTTTTTTTTGACCAATATTTAATACTTAATTAAATATATGAGAAAGTTTATTTTTTATTTTTTTATAAATTCAGTGCATCCTAAAACTCTGTCATAGTTGCAACCACAAAGCTAGTGTCGTCTTTCAAAATCATTTGCTGATGCGCTAATTACGAGTATCGAGAGATGGAGAAATCTATAGCAAACAAAGAGAATAAGGTTAGTAATTTTATACCTGATGATCTTGTCCACTTAATTTTATCAAAATTACCATTAAAATCTTTGAAACGCTTTGGAGTTGTGCATAAATCATGGGCTTTTTTATTTAAAAATTCACATTTCATGAGTATGTACGGTCAAAAATTCTTGTCTTATGATCATTCTTATTACGAGGATTCAACTCTTCTCCTACATCTCAACAAGGCTGGAAATGTTGATCACCCTTTTTTAGATTTTAAATTGGAATTACATATGCTTTCTGGGAAGAGGTTTCAGAATAAGAGCCAAATAAATTGGCCAAATCCATTTGAAGATGATTATCCTGGTTTTTTTATTTTAGGTTCTAGTAGTATTAACGGCATTCTATGCCTCTTTAGATACTTCCGAGAGAATAAAAAAATCGTGTTTTGGAACCCAATGACTGAGAAATTTAAGATTATTCCTTCTAGTCCTATTGAATCGGTATATTATAGGGACAAACTTCATGGATTTGGTTATGACCTCCTTAAACATGACCATAAAGTGATTCGACACATAACAATTCCTAATGATACTCTTATTCAAAGTCCGGCAGAAATAACTTACAACATCTTCTGGGAGATATATAGTCTTCAAAGTAATTCTTGGAAAAAACTTTATATTAATATGCCTACTTGTTCTGAACATATGGAGGGATTTCGAGTATATATGGATGGAGTTTGTCATTGGTTAGCTTTAGGCAAAACATATGATGATGAAGAATATTTGGTGTCATTTAACCTGAGCAATGAGAGGTTTGTTACAACACATATACCCCTGGACATAGATGATGGTTTTAACTTCAGATATGCGCATAAGCACTTGGTCGTGTTAAATGGATACATTGCCATGATTTCAAATTATTTAGAAGTGACTAATTTTAACATATACATTTTGGGTGAAATTGGTATAAAAGATTCATGGACAAAACTCTTTGTTGTTGGACCTTTGCCTTGTGTTGAACATCCTATTGGAACATGGAAGAATGGTAATATTTTCTTTAGAAAAAACAATAGCGAACTTATTTGGTTTGATATAAGCACCCAAGAGATCGAGACTCTTGGTCTTACATCACAGAAACAATTTGGTAATATTGTAACTTATAGAAAAAGTCATTTTCTGATTGAATAAATAGTATTTTATTTTGACAATTTATGTTTGATTGAATAAATTGTTTTTTTTTAAAGTATAAACAACAATTGTAATAAATTGAATAAATTGTTATTATATTGTTTTTCTTGTGTTTAGCAATGACAAATATTTAATAAACACTTTGATTAGATGGGCTGAAAAAATTGATGCCCTCAAATAATTGAGGCCCTGGTCCTGGTTTCCATGCCTCAGGGCCAAGCCTATTCACCACAACTATCTCAGTGACTGGCCTTTATCAAGGATTGAGTTCAACCGACTTATTACTATGTTCCTCTTATTGTTAATTTTTGTTCTTCTATATTAGGAGATTGAAATCGTTTTGACTCATACTTTGTTTAAATATAAAGAAAACTCGTGTAGATTTACTTCATAAATTGAGGGACTGTTTCTTGTCTAATGAGTATGGATTTATATCAAATTATCTATCTTTTCTATTAGGTTATCGTTTGTTGGTATTCATCCTACTTTTTATCTCCACCATTAACAATAGAAGTAAAAAAAATCCCGGTGTAGATAAAAAAAGAGGAGTCAAGATCCTGCATTTTTGTCAATATAAAGGAGTGTATTACAACATATGAACCTAGGGTATTATTTGTTTTTTTTTTTTTTTTTGACACAAAGGTATTATTATATTATTAGCATCACAAATTTATTTATTTATTTATTTATTCTCTTTTCATATGTTAACCTACCATGAATAAATAATTTAAACCAATGGTAAATTGATCACATGACATGACATAAATTACACCAAATGTGACATGAATATAGGACCACTTACGATACAAAAGCACCAGAGCAAAATGTAAACCCTCATTATGAGTAAACTGTAATAATAAATTTCGAGATTCATATAAACAATCAATTGTAATTAACAGAAAAAGATAGGATAAAGTGGTGATACTAAACTATAATTTATTTAATGTCAATTCAAGTAGTAATTATAGCAACAAGATACATATACATATGATCTCAAGCTATATATGACAAATATTCAGTAATAGGACTATTCAATTCATAGTAGGGTAAATACCATTTAAGGCAATCCCGCATAAACCCCACCCACCAATAATCTTCATTCTCATATACCCACCTTCGCCCCATTCTTTTCCCCATGAATTTTTAATGATCCAGTATTTTAATCCAGATGGTTTTGTACCGTAACCAACCACAGTGACCGAATGCCAATTGTTTTTTTCAAATGGGATTTGGATGTCACACGGACCTGTAAATATCCCTCCCTTATAAGTTCTGAAGGCATAACTTTCAGCCACATTGACTGAGATTGGTTGATTGGCCACAGCTTGTTGGAGGTACTCTTCATTTAAACCTACCATGTTATACCCGGTTATCTCACCAAAACGACTATACTTTGCATCACGATGACATGTTCCCTTCGTTGCTAGGTATGGGTAATCAACCTCCTCATGTAGACCTTTATTTTTTTTTATATACCGAAAGGCGGAATCTAAATACCCTACGGCACACCCTTGACTTCCCTCATCACAATCAACCAACTCTTGTGGTGAAAGTTGATACAACGCGCCCTTTCTTATTCGCGTAATGCCTTCAATGGCTGCCGTAGCTGAAAAAGCCCAACAACTTCCTACAAGTATATATTTTAAATAATTAATTAATCACAAAATAAAACACTTATTCTTTTCTCTAAACATATTATTCATTAGAAAAGTTATAACTATTGAGATGATTTAAACTACAATTTTATTGATTCCAATACTCTCTATAATCCATATAATTGTTAAGTTAGAAACACTACCACAATTGCATTGATTTTTTACTTCCGTGACAGCTCCCTTTGCTCTCCAGTCAACACTTGGTGGAAGATTATCAACAATTCCACTTACGTTCGGTGTAACCAAATCCTTATCGAATAAGTGTTTCGGGCTCAGAAACTTAGCACAGCCAAATGAAGGAACTACCTTTCCACCTGGAAAATTGTTCAGAAAAATATCAATACTATATATTTATTATAAGTAAAATAGATAGCATACATATGGTACATTTTTTTTTACACTAAATATTGTTCATTAATATAACTGAATTACCAATGTAAATTATTTTTGCATAACAAATTGATTTCTTTAAAACTTTTTTTAACAGCTAAATATATAATGAACTGGAAATAAAAGTATTACTAAGGATGTAATCAGGCCAAAATAAGTATTTACATAAAAAAGACAGTAGCTAGAAAGCCAAAATAAGTACCACACATACAACGTCAAAAGAATGAGGACACAAACTGAACCAAAATTTGGACCCTTAAGGGAAGAATTAGAGCAGATTAACATTCTCCTTTTTACATTTAACATTGGCTTTTTTTTTAAAAATAAAAATTAAAAAAATTAGCAATATGATTTTAATTAAAAACATTAGAAATATGATTTTCAATCGAATGTAAATTAAACCGCATCAATTTCAATATATCAATATGACTATACCCAAAAAAACATAATATCAACATGACATTAAATTAAATATGAGTAATAAAATTGCAATCATTTGAAAAAGTGAGTTGATCAAACTTTAAATTTTTGCAACCACATATTGTCCAAAGTTCTCACTGCTAGAAAATTACACATTCTGAAATGTTTGAAATACACTTCAAACGTTTAATTAGATGAGGGGTTTTTTTTGTCAAGAATCAGATGAGGCTTTTTATTTGTACAAAATAAAATATATAGATTTAAGCTTTAATTAAGAGCTAGAAAGATAGAAAATTTATTTTTCGGAGATATCTTTTGAAGTAAATGAAA
Source organism: Trifolium fragiferum (assembly GCA_954870985.1). NCBI lineage: Eukaryota > Viridiplantae > Streptophyta > Magnoliopsida > Fabales > Fabaceae > Trifolium > Trifolium fragiferum. The sequence continues at coordinate 22,176,871 of OX940789.1, forward strand.
CAAAATACTTGTGAATAATAATTAATTTTTTAAAAATAGGAAGAATTCACCCTTTTCATTTCCTTTACATTAAAAATCATCTCTTTCCAATTTTTCCATTTCCCAACTCTCAAATACAACTTTTTTTAAAAAAATTATAATGATAATAATAATAATAATTTATCATAACTATGAATTTTCAACTATATATTTAAACCTTGTCACAAAAAAAACTATATATTTGAACATTTAAATTTATCAATCAAAACTGGTGCTTTAAAATAAAAAATAAATCCATATGAACATTTACAAAATAAATCTATATGAACATTCACAAAAAAAAACTATATATTTAAACCTTGTCACAAAAAAAATAAAATATATTTGAATATTTAATTACATAAACTCACCACAAGTATCTTGGGATGTCTTCATAATCATTTGCTCATAGTCGAGAGCAACTTCTAAACCGGCAGCTACCCCATCAAATGGTACATTGTTCACTAAAAAAACACCCAAGAGAGAGCACACATATTTTAAAAGAATGATTTGTTAGGGAATCCAAGATAAGAGGAAGAAGATAACAAGTAAGAACTAGAGAGAAAACTAGGAGGAAAGTGTTAAGATTTATTGATAAGAAAAATAGAGAATGAGTGAGTATACAATGCATGAGGTACATGCTTATTTATAAGGAAAAAACTCCTAACACATCTATTACTTGTAACACAAGTAACCATAACTAACTAACTCAAGGTAGTTATGTAACCACCTCCTAACAACCATTTAACTACCTAAGCAAGTCTAATAGGATTGAAGTTATAAAACATCATGCTCCCTTAACTTCAAGCCTAAGCAAACTTGTCTGTCCTTCGGAAATCCTTCAGAACTTGTCATGACCTGACCTTCAGAACTTGTCATGACCTGACCTTCAGAACTTGTTGGGCGTGCGCGCCTGACTCACACCAAGTTCACTTCTGAGCTTCAAAAACCTGTCTGTTTTCAAACTCTTAGTTAGAGCATCTGCAACCTGAGCATTTGTTGCACAATGCCTGACATCCAAGCTACCTTGATTCACCTGCTCCCTCAAGAAATGAAACCTAGCCTCTATGTGTTTGCTTCTACCATGCAAAACTGGATTCTTGGCTAAGTTTATAGCAGACTTGTTGTCAATCTGCAGAACCACAGGTTTCTCTGCCTCAATTCCCAGCTCCTTCAACACAGTCACAATCCACAGAGCTTGGCATGCTGCATATGCACCTGCTATGTACTCAGCTTCACAGGAAGACAATGCAACAACTGGTTGTTTCTTAGAACACTAAGCAACAGGAGCCTCCATAAATCTGAAGAAATACCCAGTAGTACTCCTTCTATCCACTTTGTCACCACACCAATCAGCATAAGCGTAGCACACAATCTCAAAATTCTCATTCAGAACTGACTTTGGAAAAAGAATTCCAAACTCCATTGTGCCTGCTATATACCTAAGTATCCTTCTAGCTGCATTCATGTGTGACCTTTTAGGTTCATCCATGAATCTACTTACAAGCCCAACTGCAAAGCATATATCTGGCCTGCTGTTGCAAAGATATCTCAATGATCCAACAATTTGCTTGAAGATTGTAGGATCCACAGTCTCTTCTGTCTCATTCTTCTCTAACTTCAAGTTCACCTCCATAGGAGTTACAGCATAGGTACACTCAGTCATGTTGAACCTCTTCAGAATTTCTCCTGCATATTTCCTCTGATGCAACAATAGACCTTTACCATTTTTCAGAAATTCGAATCCTAAGAAGTAAGATACTTCTCCCAAATCTGTCATCTCAAATTCAGTTTTCATTACTTCTTTGAATCTCTCTATCTCAGCTGTGACACTTCCAGTTACTAGCAGATCATCAACATACAAACATATCAGAATGATGCTTGAAGCTGCTTCCTGCACATATACTCCATATTCGGACTTGCATTTCCTGAAACCTTGTTTCACAAGAAATCCATCTATTCTTTTATTCCAAGCTCTTGGAGCTTGTTTCAAACCATATAGAGCTTTGTTCAATCTGTAGACCATGTCTTCCTTTCCTTCAATCATGAATCCAGGTGGCTGTGTTACAAAAACAAGTTCTTCTAAAGGACCATTAAGAAAAGCTGACTTAACATCCATGTGGAACATAGGCCATTTCCTTGCATTAGCTACAGCTTGACAATTCTCACAGTCTCAATTCTTGCCACAGGTGAATAGATTTCTGAGTAATCTATGCCTTCCCTCTGCAGAAAGCCTCTTGCCACCAGCCTTGCCTTATATTTTTCTATAGAGTTGTTAGGATTTAGCTTCAGCTTGAACACCCATTTTACTTCAATTGCCTTCTTATCTGATGGAAGTTTAACTAACTCCCAAGTTTGATTTCTCTCAATTGAAGCCAATTCTTCCTCCATAGCTCTCTTCCATTTCTTGTGTTTCAAGGCATCTGTGTAATTGATAGGCTCAGAACCAGCCATCAATGCAATGTGAACCAAGTCACCATCTGCATTCACCTCATTGTCATTAACAATTTCACAATCCTGCAATCTAGCAGGAATGTTCCTTGTTCTGGCAGGCCTGTCTCTAGTCACAGCTACAGGTGCTTCATTCTCATCACTAGAATCACTATCTTCTTCATTCATGACTGGATTCAACTGAGCTCTGCTTGTACTGCAACCAGCAATCCAATCCCAGGATTTCTCTTCATCAATTACAACATCTCTGCTGTAGATCATTTTCGTTGTGACAGGATCATACAGCTTGTAAGCACCTGTGACATGGTATCCTACCAAGATCATGGCTTCACTTCTCTCATCAAGCTTCTTCCTTTTTGCTTCAGGCACATGCTTGTGACATAGAGCACCAAAAATTCTGAAGTGACTTACACTAGGTTTTCTACCACTCCACACTTCCTCAGGTACTTTGTCTTTCAGCTTCTTGGTTGGACACCTGTTCAACACATACACAGCAGTGTGAACTGCTTCACCCCAGAAAGCTTTAGGCAGGTTCCTATGCTTTACCATACACCTTGCCATATCAAGAATATTCCTGTTCCTTCTTTCAGCTAAGCCATTGTGTTGAGGTGTATAGGGAGCTGTGACTTCATGTTCTATACCTTGTTCAACACAAAATGACTCAAACTTCTTGGAAGTATACTCACCTCCACCATCTGTTCTGAGAGCTATGATCTTCTTTCCACTTTGATTTTCAACTAATGCCTTAAAATTTCTGAAGACATCAAATACTGCATCCTTGGTTTGAATCAAGTATATCCACATCTTTCTGCTATACTCATCAACAAAGGTAACAAAATATCTATTACCACCAAGTGAATTCACATCAAAGGGACCACACACATCAGAATGCACAACACCTAGTACACTTGATGATCTCATAGGCAAACTCTTGCTGAAAGCATTTCTAGGTTGTTTACCAACTAAGCAACCTTCACATACTCTTTCTGAAGCTTCAATCTTAGGCAGGCCAAGTACCATTCCTTTGCTCCCTAGCTGATTCAGATATTTGAAATTCAAATGTCCAAATCTCAGGTGCCATAGCCAATTCAACTTCTCATCTGTTACTACCTTTATACACTGAACAGTGTGTGTGTGAATCAAAGTTCTGAAGGTTCTATTCTTGGCCAGAGGAGTCCTCAGAATTAGGTTATTTGCAGGATCATAAAGTTCAAATTTCTCATTCTTAATGATAACTGAAAAACCTTTTTCTGCTAACTGTCCAACACTTAGGAGATTACAATCCATACCTGGTACAAACATCACATCTTCAATTACTGCAGTGCTTCCATTGCTCCTCTTGATAACCATGTTACCAATGCCTTCTGACTGCAATGAACTGCTATTGGCCAGCTTCACTTTACTTTTCTTTCCAGAATCAAACTTAACTAACCAGTTTTTGTGACCAGTCATGTGATTGGAACACCCTGTGTCTAAGAACCAAGTCTCAGCATCAACCTTATCTTGTGATTCTACCTCTGATAATGTAGCCATGAAAGTCACAGCTTTATCTTCAACCTTTTCTTGCACAAGTTTTGCTTCATCATCAGAGTCTTGGCCCTTTTCTTTGCCTTTCTTGAACCAACAATCTGAAGCATAGTGTCCCCATTTCTCACAGTTATAGCACTAAATGTTATAAATGAGAAAGAAATATATAATTTTCAGTTATAAATGAGAAAGAAAAAGAGATTTTGTTTAGAATAACCATGAAAGTACGTTGCAAGCCACAATGCCACTGAAATCACAGCAAGGTATAAACATACACTTTTCATTTCCTTCATATTTATCTTCCTGATTATCAATATAGTTGATGTGTAATTAAACTTTATTATATCAAATCAATTGATCACTCTCGTGGGATAATCTTATATATACTAATTATTTTGATAAAAAAGGAAATTAGACATTGAGGCTATATTGATGAATTACAAATTGAATCGGGGTCATACTAATTTTGTTTTTCCTATATAGCATATGTATTTTATTTTTGTATACATATTTTTTATTATGATACTACACATTTGCAAAAAATAACAATTGAAACTTGAGTCTTATTAAGAGAAAGTCCCAAGTGGTCCCTCCAATGAATTTCTGGTTTCTACCTACTATATCAATTTTTTCTATTTTGGATAGAAATCAATTTTTTCATATAAGTTGATTCTTTTTTCTGACACAAATATAATTTGATTCTAAAATGTCATATAAATTGTACAACTATAGTTTTTTGATTTTTCTGGTTTTCGGAGGCTCTAAGGTTGTGAAATCATTTAAGTTAAGGAATCGTTCATCTTAGTCATTTAATTACGGCGTGTGTGGTTGGTTCTTTGGGTATCTGATTCTCTGATAATTTTTTAAATCTGTTGATATTTGCAGAATTATTTGTCTCCGATTGACAATACTGCTCCGGTGGCTACTGTTTTTCCTTGAGTTGTTTCAGTTTCATAGGTGCTTGGTTGTGGTTCTTTTGGCTTTGTGCCTTGTGTTGGTGACTCTGTCGGTTTGCTGGGTTTGGAAGGTTTTGGTGTTTATGTTATCTTTGAGCTTGGACTTATGTGATTAGGTTTTGATTCTACCATTGTCCTATCCATCATCTTTTTGCCTCACGGGGCTGTTATTTGGGTGTGATGGGCTGATCACGTTCGCTTCAATATCGGGAGTTACTATCTAGTGACAACTTTCTGGGCTTGGTTGGTGTCTCCTCTGGTGGTATGGAACACGAGGGGTGTCTTCCTAGTTATGGGATTAGGAGGAAACCCTCGTTTTGGTGGGATTTCGTTTCTGATTATGGGATTAGGTGGGGTTTTGTGTTTGGTGCTTATTTTCGGTGTCCGCATATATACGGTGCCGATATTATGTAAATTTTGTTTTATCGGTCTTTATTCTTCTTGTGTAGAGACGGGGCTATTAATATATTTGCCATTCAAAATTTAAAAAATTACTTATATGTTTCTTTCTTTTTAATTTTTTTTAATGGAAAATACGAGGGCAGATTCCAATTGCCAATGCCATAAAAGTAAAATTTGAGAAAAAATTCAATAGATCTACAAAACTGGAGTATAATGGTAGCTAAAAATATTGGATTATATTTAATGATGGGCCATGTCAATATGGGTTCAATCCAAAATTAGATTATTTGAATGTTACGAAATGATCTTGTTTTATTTAATTATAAGGATGTGAATGTTTAACAATCGCTTTTTGAGTAAATCCTTCATGATACACTAGTTTCATTTATAGCTACCAAGATGATTTTTTAGGACTCTTTGAGTCTTGAGCTGAATTTTTGCTGCCCATTGTATTTCAATTTTATTTCCATTTGCACCATTTTCTTGTAATTTTTCTATTTGTATCATTTAACCTTGTATCGGATTGGAGTATCATTTATACTCAATCTCTATTTATTTGATTTGCTATTCAAAAAAATAATAATAGTGATCTTAATGTTTACTTTACCTTTACCTTAGAAGCACAAATAGAGATGTAAGCAGATATTCGTGGACAAATATAGGGCATCAATTAACCACCTTGTTGGATAGAAATAATACCCAAACTTCCTCGTATTAAGTAAACCACCTTGTAACAATAAATTTGAAATTAGATAAAAATATATCGAACTTTTACTATGTAGCTCATAGTCCCCAATTAATTCAAATAAAAACATACTATATATTAAATCTAATTAGAAAGAAAATAAACAAATGGCATAGTATAGCCTTACAATAATAATCCTAAATAGAAAACATGTAACATTTACAAGGACTTGTGGAGCCCGTTCGATTTCTCCATGTCCTCACTAAGTTGATGCTAGGACCAATCAAAAACATTGGTTTAATTGTTGACATATATATTGAAGGCATGAAGTTAATATTTTGCCGTATCAGAGATGAGAGAGAAAGGGAGCAAAGAGAGAGAAACAGAAACCAGTACGAGGGAGGGGGCTAGGGCACATCAAACAAAGGAGAAACTCCATGGTTACATCCATAATCTGGATCAAACCGCTGTTTCTTTCTTCATTACTAATTTTCCGAAAGATAGTACGGTGGAGGTGCTATGGAAGTTGTTTGCAGGTTATGGCAGAGTGGGAGATGTCTATATTCCCAACAAGGTAGACAAATGGGGAAGACGTTTTTGTTTCGTGAAGTTCAGGGAGGTGAAAGAAGTGGAGGAGTTACTACACAGGCTTCATGATGTGTGGTTAGGTCATTTCAAACTCAAGAACAACAAATCACGTTTTGGTAGAAATGAAGAGAGTAACAAGAATGGTACGAATGAGGGGCTGAGGAAGTAACTACCAACAAGGCGGTTCCTTCAAATTAGCTCTTTTGAATGGCAACCAGGAGATAAGGAGTGATACGGAAGCCTCGCTGAGGAAGGAAGAGGTGATATCGGTGGAGGTGGAGTGTAACATCCCACTTTTTCAATTACCTAATTTATTTTATTAAAGCCTTATCTAATAAATTAGGAGTTGATTAGTAGCGATAAAATTAATAAAGTCTTGGAAATTTAATTGTATTATGTGTAAAATTAGAAGTTTATTTAAATTAAACCTAACCTACACATATACACTACCTATTTCCATTGAGATTTAATTAAAACAAAAGAGCTAAACTCCCCTCATAGAAACACCTCACATTAATGACTCACCTCACTTTTCATACTAGCCAACACCTCATCCTCACTTTGTGACTCATGAATCCATTATCACTCTACTAGTCTCCTCTTTGACCAACACCTCACCAAATCATGAAATCTTTGACACAACACTAAGGGGGATATATTAAGTATTGCATGTAGCTCATTCCTTTATTACAATCTCAGAATTTTTCATCAACACTCTCTTCTATTCCTCCTTACACGACAACAACAACAACATTAGCATAAACCCTCAATTTTGCTTAAACACCAAGTTGTTCCTTTAACTACTCTCTCTTCACACTTCTCCTCTCATAAACTGCAGCAGCTCTGCAAACAAAGAGTCAGAGCTGAACCCTCAATCCTTTTCTCTTCTCACGCCAACAACAATCTCAAAAACACCCATATTACTCTCACTTCTTCTACTTTCAATAGAGTTGCATGCACCCAAATAGGAACAAACTCATACTGAGTATAACCTCAGAAAACGCTTTACTCAAACTATTCACTTCAGTTGATCCCAAATCATCAATCAATTCTTCATTCTAACAACAATGTGGAAGTTCATCATTTTGCCAGAAAAACTTCAAATCTGTCCAGTTGAGGTCGTGGGTAGCTGAGGAGCTCTGTAGCAGTTAGGAAGCTTAGGAACAAGTTTAAAGCTTCAAATTACAGGTGGGTTCTTAGTTAGTTAGTTTAGATTCCCAAATTATGAAATCTTGCATGTTCACTTAGGAAATTAGGGATTAATTGTGTGAGGAGAATTAAACCCCAAGTTCTCTTCTATTCTGTCATATATTATATCTATTATGTGTTTGCACTGTTTTATTTGAGGATTGTAGGTTGTTCTTTTGAAAAATGTAAAACAGAGTATTTTCTGCACTAGCTCGCCATAGCGAGCTACTGGCGAGTCTTCATGGCAAGTGAACAACTTCTGGGCTGATGAAACTCGCCATGGCGAGCATTTGCTCGCCTAGCGAGTTGATTTAGGCCAGACCTTGTTAGTTCGCCATGGCGAGTTGGTGACTCGCTGTAGCGAGCAATGTCCAGATTGACCTTTTATCTTCAACTTCTGAAAATTCAACACTCGTTTTATATCCTCGGATAATTCTGATATTTTGCAGACTACATAATTAATATAATGTGGTACAGGAAGTCAAACACAATTAGAATTTTAGGGAATAACGTAGGGAATTTAGAATTATGTATGCTCCCCGGGCTTTGGTAAATTATGGTAGCATGTAATTAATTTAGAATCAGTCAATTATGTATGTGATTATATTATCACATGTGGACTTCGTTTTAGATGTTTCATTAGTAAAAACTTTGTGAGCTGCACACCGGAACGCTTTCTGTTCTCGGACAAGGCAGGCCTCTGAGACGTGCTCACCTCAGAGTGCTTGCGGTTTAAAATCAACAAGATTAATATGATATGAATTATGATAATTATTTATTTATGCTTATGACAATATGATATGAATTATGATACGACTGATTAGGTGCCCCGGCTTAATAGCCTTTAGGAGGGTAGTAGAACTCACTGGGACGAAGTGACTGTCTCACCCCACTCCCTTTTCGATATAGGTAAGACAGGTTATTCCAGGAGCAGGAACCAGGTTGGATCTGACGATTGGAGCCATGCTTGGATTGTCAGCTTTGAAGACTTAGTCTTCATTCTTGCTTTTATTTAGCTTGCCATTCTCTGTAGTTTCGTTTCCGCTGTCTGTATCGAATAAACATTATTATCTTAATGATAATGCATTATTCAGTTATATTCCTTTTAATTAATGTACTCAGATTCCAGTTTTTAATGTTTCGACTAAATATTCTAGATAATTTAGTTGGGGCGTTACAATTGGTATCAGAGCAGGTCGATCTAGTATCGGACTTTTCCATGAGTCATTACAATCCCTCTCTTAGTAGTACGGACCCTTTGGAGTCTGGACTGTTTACGATGAAACCATCGCGTAATGAGTCTGATCAGCTCAGTATTGTGTATGGCAGCCAGGGTATTACGGTTGAGAACTGAAGTGGACCACGGTGGTTAAGTAAGAAGATCGTAGTGGAAATGCAGCTCAGAAGCAATCGTTGGCGAGAATTCTCTCTAACTGGATGTTAGAGCTGAAATAGTTAGGACTGAAGGAATAAGCGGTACAACACCAACGAGTGTACCCAGAGATAAGATGGATCATATGGGTTAAAACCAATGGTAGTAAGAAAATTCTGGAGATTGTAAGGGAGCAGTTGTTAAGATTATTGAGAGTAAGAACAGTCTGATGGAAGTACTAATCGCTCGAAGTAGAATTGTTCATGGAAGAGCGTACGTGTGTAGGTCCTTATAGTATCCAACTGACACCGTGTGTCAGGTAAATTCCCCGGACTTGAGAGTAACCATACCTTCTGGCTAACATGTTTACAAGAAACACGAAAGGCAAGTAAGATTCAGCCTTCAGTAAATCAGAACTCTTCCTAGATACTTAACCTTACTTGTCTGCCGTGAGATTCACCAGTGATGTTAGATCTGTTCAAAACCATGCTAGAAGAACCAAGTTGGAATATTCACCCATGGTAACACTCATCTGAATAATTTCCCAATAGATTATCCTATAGGAAGCCGACTCTTAATGCCTCCCTAAGAATAATTTAGCATTTCAACATCGTAACTCGTATTCCTACCATACCGCGAAAAGCCAGGATCTGTTTAGCATAACAAATAAGATTTCTTTTTCGATACCAGCTTAGGTCAGTTAACTCAGTAAACTATTAGAGACCAACTTTGATTAGAGTAACAATTAGGAATTATTTTTCAACACCATATAGATACCTGACTTAGTTCATAAGGCATCATCCGTGAGCAGTAGAAACAAGAATCAATCGAATTAACCCTTGTAAGTAAGAACCGATAGTTGAACTTTACCACTAGAGGTTGAGCAATATTAGATGTACCATTAGGAATTTCACCTTATTAACTTAGTATCCATATGGGTCTGTTTGGTGTAGTTGTCCGCTTATCTTAAGCTAGTAACTTAGTGCCATAAACTACCTAACCAAGCATATAGGAAAATAATCGAATTAGACTGCATTCGATTCAACACACTCTTACCTTCCTGCATGTCCTATTACCACCTAGGAAATTATTATAGGTCTAATAAGATAGTCCCAGCCTAACACGTTACACTAGAGATCACACAAACCATTTGGAACATAACCTCAATCGGAATGACAAGCAGAAATATTTCTTGACCAAACTTAGTTGCCAGGTAGTTTACTTAACACTACCACGCGTCCCCTACTTTAACAGCTTAGTGTCGTGACTTAGGTAGATACCATGTGAAAGAAATTAAGTTGAGCCACCCGTAATATTAATTTCCTTAGGCACCAGTCATTATCTTATCACCTAGTGCATTGTCAATAGGGACTCGTTACAGTAGGACAACCTATCTATTTGGAATCAACCTTAGCGCTGAATCACTAGCATTCAAGCCTCAATAAGATTAGTAACTCAGGAGCTATCATTAGCGCCTTCAGCCACCTAACTCAATCGTTAAGTATCTATGTTAGATTGTTCCGAAGTAAAATAACTAAGTTGGATTTATTTTATCAGCCATTTAGCGTTTTCAAATCATCCAGACCTTCGAGTTAGGCATCTGTTAGAGTTAGTCAGATTTCCTTTAAGAGTGCTTATCAACACCCTGAGTTGAGCCAGAACTAATAGAAGTCAAATTCCAAATTCGTGACCATTCATTCGAACCTTAATAAGCTAAGTTTGTCGAACCAAACTACGTGGATTGGGTATCCATTAGACTTGGGAACATGGAACGGGTTCACTCCTTAACCTGTCTGCTTATGCCCCGTACAGATAAATTCCTTATCGTGCCTCATCATATGCTAGTCATGTTCATCACTCTGAGTAGTTGAAAGGTAAACTTTCCAAATTCTTCGACATCGGTCAGTTAAACCGACATCGTGAGACTTTGCTTACAAGTAAATCCTGTTCAATCTTTCCGACCTTTCAGTTACGTTGTTAGTAACTAAATGTAATCCGTGGAGTCCAGTTTATCTGGAGATGACACGTATAAATTCCGCTCAAGTTCTCACTCATCGTATCAATCTGTTAATCAGTATCATTAGTCAATTATCCGCCGAACTATTCTATTCAGTGTCAGTATTAGTTAATCATATGGGTCTTCGTGCACCTAAACAACCCATCACTATTTCAGTTGTATTGTTTAATCTTTCGGAGTCTTATCAGCTAAATTCTAGTTAAGTCTCTGATCTTTCCAGTTATATAGAAATAGGAGCTAGTAGAAGTATTAGTAACTAGATATCTCCTCCGAACTATTCTCTGAAATCGAGTTTGAACCATTTCATTCTCTATCAACTGATTCAGTTCCCTGAACCTTATCAACAATAAATTCAGATTATCATTAATCAAATTCCTCGTGTAGAGTATAAGAGTTTCCTTGTTGCGAATTCAATTCATACGCTGACACATTGACTATGGTAAATGAAGGATTTAAAGCCACTCTCTGTGTTGAGTGTGCAAATCTTCCGTATCCAGTCAGGCGTCAGCCATCATTAGAATCCAATTACTTTAGCCAGATTCTTTCATGTCAACCTATCAGTGAATTATCCAGCCAACCTAACAATAACATTGAAGGAAGAATTCGAACCTCAGTTCTTGATATGTTAAATGTATTACTCGACCATAGTGTTGTGCTAGGATTGATTGGAATAGTAGGTGGAAAATTCTGTAGTACTATGGAATCGGTCGCAGATGAGTCTGACTCATTGGCGAAAGGATCTATAGTACTTAAGCGTTCTCCACCCGTTTTAAATTTTGATTAATCCTAGAATCTTTATACGGCACTATGGGACAATGGTACGTGTGATGTGTCACGAGCAGCGGCGTTCGGAGTTGGGAAAACCCTGAAGAGAAATTTTTGAAATATTAACATCAACACTTAAATTTATCTCATTCAACTATTCATATAGCAACAACCAGGCCAGATACCGACCTGTGGAAGTGTAGTGCGAGGTAATAGGAGTACGGTATTGCTAAGATGTCGCGAACATATTGGACTGTAGTAGAGTATTGAGAATACCGTCACATACCTGCTATCACAAAGTAAAACAAGTGTTACTTTGTGAAGTTATCCAATGAGAGACGTAGTAATGGTAGAAGTTTAATTGGAAAAGAAGAGATGGTGCGTCACTGTGTTAGACAACTTAAAATAAGACCGTGTTGATGTATAAAAGGATGACTATAAGTAGTCGGATCAAAGAGCGCAGCGCGAGACCAGACAGAAATATAGTTAGATGATCAATTTAGATGAATAACCCTTTGAGAGAGGAAAGTGTTATTCCAAGGAATTAAGGTAATCAAGAGTTCTTGAGAATAACACCAAAGTTGGAACTACGAGGCGTTTACAGTGAAGGAATTCTATCCGAAGTATATAGGACCTCCTCAGATCTTTCAACGCGTCGATTCAGTAACCTATCGGTTAGCTCGATCTTCATTCAGGTCAGGACTACACGACGTGTTTCATGTGTCGCAACTTCGGAAATTCACTCCCGATCCTTATCATCCTCAAGAGATTAACCTTCAGTCAGCCTTAACTTATCAAGCCAAATCCAGTTCCTATAGTTGATCGTGAAGTTAAGACCCTTCGAAAACGAGATAATTCCAATCATCCAAGTCGGATGCGCTCAACCTCATGACGACTAACTTATTCCGAAATGAGAATCTGTTATGGGAAAAGTTATTCCTATTCCTTCTAAAGATAAATTCCTTAATTTCGAGGACGAAATTTCTTTAAGGGGGGTAGATTGTAACATCCCACTCTTTCAATTACCTAATTTATTTTATTAGAGCCTTATCTAATAAATTAGGAGTTGATTAGTAGCGATAAAATTAATAAAGTCTTGGAAATTTAATTGTATTATGTGTAAAATTAGAAGTTTATTTAAATTAAACCTAACCTACACATATACACTACCTATTTCCATTGAGATTTAATTAAAACAAAAGAGCTAAACTCCCCTCATAGAAACACCTCACATTAATGACTCACCTCACTTTTCATAACTAGCCAACACCTCATCCTCACTTTGTGACTCATGAATCCATTATCACTCTACTAGTCTCCTCTTTGACCAACACCTCACCAAATCATGCAATCTTTGACACAACACTAAGGGGGATATATTAAGTATTGCATGTAGCTCATTCCTTTATTACAATCTCAGAATTTTTCATCAACACTCTCTTCTCTTCCTCGTTACACGACAACAACAACAACATTAGCATAAACCCTCAATTTTGCTTAAACACCAAGTTGTTCCTTTAACTACTCTCTCTTCACACTTCTCCTCTCATAAACTGCAGCAGCTCTGCAAACAAAGAATCAGAGCTGAACACTCAATCCTTTTCTCTTCTCACGCCAACAACAATCTCAAAAACACCCATATTACTCTCACTTCTTCTACTTTCAATAGAGTTCCATGCACCCAAATAGGAACAAACTCATACTGAGTATAACCTCAGAAAACTCTTTACTCAAACTATTCACTTCAGTTGATCCCAAATCATCAATCAATCCTTCATTCTAACAACAATGTGGAAGTTCATCATTTTGCCAAAAAAACTTCAAATCTGTCCAGTTGAGGTCGTGGGTAGTTGAGGAGCTCTGTAGCAGTTAGGAAGCTTAGGAACAAGTATAAAGCTTCAAATTACAGGTGGGTTCTTAGTTAGTTAGTTTAGATTCCCAAATTATGAAATCATGCATGTTCACTTAGGAAATTAGGGATTAATTGTGTGAGGAGAATTAAACCCCAAGTTCTCTTTCTATTCTGTCATATATTATATCTATTATGTGTTTGCACTGTTTTATTTGAGGATTGTAGGTTGTTCTTTTGAAAAATCTTTGAAAATTGTAAAACAGAGTATTTTCTGCACTAGCTCGCTATAGCGAGCTACTAGCGAGTCTTCATGGCGATTGAACAACTTCTGGGCTGATGAAACTCGCCATGGCGAGCATTTGCTCGCCTAGCGAGTTGATTTAGGCCAGACCTTGTTAGTTCGCCATGGCGAGTTGGTGACTCGCTGTAGCGAGCAATGGGTAGATTGACCTTTTATCTTCAACTTCTGAAAATTCAACACTCGTTTTATATCCTCGGATAATTCTGATATTTTGCAGACTACATAATTAATATAATGTGGTACAGGAAGTCAAACACAATTGGAATCTTAGGGAATAACGTAGGGAATTTAGAATTATGTATGCTCCCCGGGCTTTGGGAAATTATGGTAGCATGTAATTAATTTAGAATCAGTCAATTATGTATGTGATTATATTATCACATGTGGACTTCGTTTTAGATGTTCCATTAGTAAAAACTTTGTGAGCTGCACGTCGGAACGCTTTCTGTTCGCGGACAAGGCAGGCCTCTGAGACGTGCTCACCTCAGAGTGCTTGCGGTTTAAAATCAACAAGATTAATCAGTGTTACACCTTTATTTATTTATGCTTATGACAATATGATATGAATTATGATACGACTGATTAGGTGCCCCGGCTTAATAGCCTTTAGTAGGGTAGTAGAACTCACTGGGACGAAGTGACTGTCTCACCCCACTCCCTTTTCGATATAGGTAAGACATTATTATCTTAATGATAATGCATTATTCAGTTATATTCCTTTTAATTAATGTACTCAGATTCCAGTTTTTAATGTTTCGACTAAATATTCTAGATAATTTAGTTGGGGCGTTACATGGAGGAAAAGGTTGTAAGGGATATGCAGAAGAGTTTTGTGGGGGTTCTGGCGTTGAACATTGAGGTCAGGTGGATCAAAACTATTCTTTATATGGAAGGTTTTGCTCACATCTCCATTACAGAGATGGGGAGAAATATGGTCCTTCTGTTTAGGCCAAAGTCAGGTGAAATTGAGAAGCTGTGCAAAACAAAACCAAACTGGTTTTGTTATTACTTCAAAAAGGTAACACCGTGGAAGCCGGCTCTGTTTGAGGATCGTAGAGATGTATGGGTGAAAGTTTTTGGTATTCCCCTTCATGTTTGGGGGGAAAACTTATTCAAAGCAATTGGAAAGAAATACGACGAATTTCTGGATTTCGACGAAAATACGGCATCAAGGTTTAAGCTTGATGTGGCGAGAATCAAAATCTCTTCTTCTTTCAGAGGTTTCATCGATGAACCAATGAAGATTATGGCCATGGGAGTTGTTTATTCCATCTGGATCACTGAAGACAAACCTTGGGAACCATCTTTCTTCCATAGAGATGGTGATGAAGATCAAGAAGCTAGCTGGGTTGATTCCACTAACTTCCCGGCGGAAGCTTTGAAGGAGTTTCCTGAAGAGACAGTGGGTGCGGTGGAGGCTAGGGCGGAAGAGGAGACTGTGGGTGAGAAAGGTCAACATCTCACGCATGGGGAGATGTGTATCGCTGATCGTGATGGGTCAGAGAGTGGGGAAGAAGTAGGTCAAGTCCTTTGAAGAAGAAGCATGCTCGGCTGCCCATGTCCCAGATGAAGGTCTCATGTTGGAGGTAGTTTTACCAGGTATTTCGAACAACTCTTTGGATGAGGGTAATTTATTAGAGGGGGTAGAAGCTGCTAGTGAGCCAAATACAGAGGTCCCTTGTGTCTTGGAGGCTTCAAAATTACTTAAGATACAAAAAGATATAGGCTTCTGTTACAAAGAAGATGATGCTATGGTTTTACAAGCTTTAAATGAAGAGGAATTGCGGGATAGGGCGAAAAAAGTTGAATGGGAGCAAAGGAATAGTTATCAATGATAGTTGCCTCTTACAATATTAGAGGGTTGAGGGGGAGAGTTAAATGGAGAATTATTAGAGATTTTGTTCGTGAAAATAAGGTTGATTTGCTCGCCATTCAAGAAACAAAATTGGAACTTATCCAAGATCATTTATGTGCTAGTCTATGGGGGTCGAATGATTGTAGTTGGGTGTTTTTTCCATCGGAAGGTGCTAGTGGGGGAATGCTCTCCATTTGGGGTAAATCAAATGCAAATCTTCTCTTCACTTTTATGGGGGAAGGCTTTGTTGGAGTGTGCCTTGAATGGGGGTGTTAAATGTCCATTTGTTATGTTATCAATATATATTCCAAATGCGATTTGGCCTCTAAAAGGATTCTTTGGAATAATATTTTGATATCTGTAGCGGCTGGAAAAATTCCCTCAATGATTTTTTCGTAACAATGAAGTCACCATCGATGTTTATTTATCCCAAAAGAGCGAAAGAAAAATACCGCGAAAACCTTTTGTTCGCATGGTTAAAGAACCATGGCAGGTTCGAGAGTTGGATGTGCGAGAGGAAGGTATTAGCACCCCTCGCACCCATCGTACTAGATGGGAACCATTCAGAGGTTTTTAGGTTTACTTAACTACTCTAATTGTTGATTAACTGCTTATTAAATTCTACTCCATTATTATTAAAAAAAGGTTTTTATTTATTGAGTTTGACGGTTGTAGGAGCCCGCTCCTACGTATTCCCGGCTGCAATGGGAAACTCAAAACTCTCGTAGTTCTGGTAAAAAAAGACTTGCGTGTTTGTTGTTTTTAGCAGATAACGCTTAAGTCGCATTCCGCCGACATAACTGTGCTTGTATGCTCGCAATAGGAGACTTAAGCGTAAGTACATGTCGGAGGAATGAATAAAACATTATTCGTTTTAGGAAAAGATTAATCAACCAATAGCGTTTAAGTCGCATTCCGCCGACATAACTGTGCTTGTATGCTCACAAGGGAGACTTAAGCGTAAGTATGTGTCCGAGGAATGGATAAAACAGTATCGGGTTTTATTAAGAAGAAAAAAAAGAGTTTAAGTGAGTTGTGTTGATTTTAGCGCTTTGAAGTGAGAGTAACTCAATCCGCGGTCATACGTCACGCGTCATGAATCACTCGGGGTCAGAATAGTCATACGTCACATCCGCCCTTTTTCACTTGTTTTTTATGAAAATGTTATTTTTGTTTTTTATTGTGAAAAGAAACCAAGCAGATCGCAACAGATAAATAGATAAGAGAGAATTGATGAGACAAGAAAAGAGATATCATAACAGTAATGACAATTTAATAATGATGCAATGCAATAACTTATAAATGAAATGCATGAACAATTAACCAATGTATGCAACAGTTAAAATGCACTGCGATTTATAATTTACAAAGAGGTCATAATTACAAACTAGGTTCACACAAAAGTTATTAGCTAGAAACGTTAAAGGCATTAATCACACAATACAAACCAACGACAAATATAAAACATGAACAAATAATTAAATTAAGTGATTCTTCATTTTTAGGTTTTTTTGATGAAAGTTTGAAGTAAGAGAACAAAGACTTAAATAAGCTAAACTAATTAATTAAGTGTTTAAATAATAAGTTAAATTAGTTTAAGGCAAAAGATAAATCATGAAATTAAGTTAATTAAATTGTAAGTCCAGAATTGAAGTCATGTCAATCTTAGTGAGCTAAATTGACCCAAACGACTTAAATAAGTTGTTGGCTCAATAATCACTTTTCTAGTTAAGCTAAACTAAGCTAAAACTAACTTAAATAATCAAATAAGCTAAATAAAACAACTTAAATTCTATAATTAATTTTAGTAACTTAATATTGTTCAAATGACCTAAAAAGGCCATTGAAATGAAAAGCTACTTTTTAATTAAGCTAAAAAACGGATTAAAAATAAGCTAAACAGGAGGGGGTATAGCAGGCAGATGGGGGTGAAGCAGTAATTCTGGGAAAGAGTATGAAGAACCAAAACTGGGCCTAAGGCCCAGCTCTACCCAAAAAAAACGTGAGAAGGAGGATTATTTTAAAGGTTATGTTTCAGAAAAATTCAAACAATTCATTTTACAAATAAATCCTCTCTCTATTCTCACTCAAACCGGTGCTCTCTCTCTCAACCTCACCGTGTTCATGCTTTTCCAGATTTCGGCACGGTGGCTGCCGGGCCAGACGATGGCGCCACCGTGCCGGAGAAGCCAACCACCTCTTTTCACAAAACTTTTAACACCAAACCTACTCGAAATCAAGTTCTAAACACGAATTCAAACTCAAAAACGTCAAAAAGTATACCAAACGTCCAGATCGGGGTCTCAACAGTGGCGACGAAAATGTTTGTGTTTTCGGTTCAGTTCACGATCTCGTCTTCTTCTCCGCTTCCGTTTCGCTTCTGGCTTGTTCTATTCTGTTCGATTTGTTTCTAGCTTCGTTTATTTCGATTCGGACCCTTCTTCCTCCTCTAGGTTCGGATTCGAACTTTGTTGTTGTTCGTGATGTTGTGAAACTGAGTTGTGATGTTATTTCTGTGGGTGAGCTCGTGATTTATGAGTTCTGTGATTTTGAGTGTACTTTGTGAGAGTTGATGATGGTGATGAATGATGTTATTTGGTTCGGATTATTGTTGTTTATGTTTGAGCTGATGAGAGTTCTGTATTGATGATGAATGTTGATGAACAATTCTGGGTTTGTGATGGTTTTGATTCAGGAAAAGAAATTTGAGAAATTATTTTCTGTTTCTGCGGCTGCAGAATATCCTGACACTCTCTCCTTTTCTCTACATTGGGAAATGTGCCCTTTTATACTGTAGACAAATTAGGGTTAGATGTGTTTGGACAAAAATGCCCCTGACTTGGACAAAAACTGTGGACAAATATTGGATAAAATGGACAATTAAAATGAAAGACTAAATAAAAATAAATGGCCAATTTAAAATAAAAAGCATTACAAAATTAATTAATTAACACACACAAAAATGATAAAATAAAAAGATTAATGACTAAAAATTAATGGAACTTAAAATATAGTAAAACATGAAACGAACAAAAATGAGGTATTTTAAAATACCTCTCTGCCGAAATTTCGTCTGAAACGACTAACGAAAAAGACGAGAAAAAAGAAATAATTTGTAACATATTAAAATGCAAAAGATTAAAAAAATAAAAATCAATAGTCTAAAATTAAATTAAATGAGCAGCGTAAACGAAATGAAACACTATTTTTTGACATTTTTGATTTAATGAATAAAGTAATAAAAATAATAATAATGCAAATGACACGAGGAATGCAGATGAATTTTTTTGGAATTTTTATGCAAAATGTTGACTTTTACACAAAATTGACTAAATGCGAAAAAGAAAAAATATTTCATTATGTGGGGCAAAATTAGGGTATGACAGCTGCCCCTATTTAATTATCTTAGACCTCATGAGTGCGAATGACGTCAGTATTCGTACTCTTGTGGTGAAAGGTAATTAAATACAAATGCCCTAATTTTGCATCGAAGTGGATGCAGATGAGAGATGAGGATCGAGTATACCTGTTTGTCATTCCTTTTGTGGGAATCAGGCAACTTGAAAAGTAAAATGAATGAAACCAACCTTATCCAACCGTTTACACTGAAAATCGATTGAAGTCGAGGAGATCTCATCCAGCCGCTTGCACTGAAAATCAATCTTGAATAGACCTTATCTAGCCGCTTTCGCTGGAAATCAGTCTTGAGTTAGATCATATTCAGCCGCTCACACTGAAAATTAATCTGAAGTAGATCTTATCCAGCCGCTCTCACTGAAAATCAATCTTTAATTGAGTAGATTTTATTCAGCCGCTTTCGTTGAAAGTAAATCTGAGGTAGACCTTATTCAGCCGCTTATACTGAAAATCAATCTGAATTGAATGGATCTTATTCAGCCGCTTTCACTAAAAATCAATCTGAAGTAGACTTTATTCAGCCGCTTGTACTGAAAATCAGTCTCTAAGTAGATCATATTCAGCCGCTCACACTGAAAATTAATCTGAAATAGATCTTATCCAGCCGCTTGCACTGGAAATCAATCTTGAATAGACCTTATCTAGCCGCTTTCGCTGGAAATCAGTCTTGAGTTAGATCATATTCAGCCGCTCACACTGAAAATTAATCTTGTGATACTCCTGTCGATGAGACGGTTTTGCCGACCGACTTGCTAGAAAAAATTTGTACTTCTTTTCTAGGGATTTAGAAGCCATAAGCTGTATTCTGTGAGGAGAAGCCTTTGAACCTTTTTTTTGTTCATGAATGCATGCTTGGGATGATGCAATGATTTTTATTCACGTTTAATGTCTAAAAATGCAAGGTTAATGCAGATGAAAAATATGATTAGATGCATGAATTTGATGCATGTGCGGGACACGACTGTATGTTTCAACATGGGTGTTAATGAACATGTGATTTTGATTGAGGGGTTTACCCCTTGTTGTTTGTTTATGAGACCATTGGATTTGTGGTATGGGGCATACCAGATGAATGTAATGACATGATTAATGCATGTTGATGATGAAATGACACGATTAACGCATGCTGCTTATTTACATGAATGAAATGACATGAATAATGCATGACAATTATTTATGCGATGTTTTGCATATTGCATTGAGTGCCCCTATGGTGGGTATACTTTGTGGAGAGGTGATTTGATGTTGATCCCCGACACTTGTTCCGGTCTTAACGATTGACGATGCTCGTCAGACTTTGCTTTGGTAGCTTGAAAGTGTAGCGAAAACCTGCCCCCTTGTATCATGTCTTGCCCCAGTCTATCAGGTCTTTGATTGCCTTTTGAACTGGCTTGAAGGTAATGGGGAGTACTTGCCCCCACTGTATCTTTGATTGGCCTCCGATTAATTAGCACTTTAGAGGTGTGACCCAAGCTGATCAATTCTTGAAATGCTTTAGCCGGACCAACATGATTTTCAGATGACATGCCCCTAGTCATGAGGGTTTGCTATTGATTACTAGAATCCCAAGGTGATTTGCCCCTAGTTAGAAGCGTCTTGAAAGGGTTCTTTGATGATTTCATCTTGGGATGCTTTGCCCAGACTGAATGACCTTTCTGAGGGATGTGCCCCTAATTATATGAATCTTGAGATAGTGCCCCGGATTGGACCAAGCTTCTAGCTGATTGCTCGGTATTTGTTCACAGTTAAAGTTTCCCTACTGCCAAGCGTTGGCTTGCAGATAAACCTGTTTATTTGAAATAGTAATTCTAATGAAATGTTCATGCAAGTTTTGAAATTGAAATTGAGATGGAATTTTTGTATAGTGGATGAAATATTGTTGAAGATATGTGAGAATATAATATCAACAGATATGATTAACAAAAGATTTTGGGAGTCAGGTTAACGCCACCTTGCTACAGTATGCTTTCAAAATAAACCTTACTTCAATTAGGTCTTTTGAGGGTTGTAACGTGGCCTGGTTCACGGTTTATGAATAAAAAGATATAAGGCTCAAAATTAAATTTTAACCCAACCCATTCTTCTTGATGATCTCTAGTCCTACGCTCAATCAACTCAACTCAGGTATTCAAGTTCCAAGAAACTGTTGGAATCGTTATGATAGATCCTAGGTCAATGATGTTTTCCTCTAGGATGTGGCAGTCACTTTTGCCTTTTTGTTTAGTCAGAAATACTGATGACGTTTGCTTTTGATTTTTTCATCTCAATCCCTAACTTTTGCCTGGACTGCTCTTTTTTTTGAGTTTTCAGCCCACCGGGATACCCTTATTTTGCCTAAGTCATATTTATTATTTTTTTTTAAAGTTTAGACTTAGCGGGCTTTTCCTTTTTTTTTTTTTTTCATTGACGAACTGTGACTGCCTTTCTGGATGGTTTGTGAGGAATAAACATCTCTCTTTTTTTTTGAATTTTTCTTTCGAACTTTTATGATTTCCTCGACACCGCATGATGCGTGCAAGGTGGAAGATGTGATTGATCCTCGGATGAGATGCTTTTTCTTGAAACTCGAACGCATGGCCGAATTAACTGAACCCTACCCTGCCCCGGGTTAAAATTGCGGGTTTTTTCGTATAGAAAGAAACACCAACTTCTAGGCTCAAAGGGGTTGATTACGGATTATCTCCCTTATTTCTCCGGTGTTTGGGAATTGAAACAATGCCTTACATCGTCAGCAAAGTCCTATTTGAAAGCATACTATAGCAACTTTGGTTATTTCGTTTTCATCATCCTCGCTCCAATCTTTGTTCAAACATTCAATAATGAAAGAAATGAAATGAGTGAAATATATATATATATATATATATATATATATATTTTTTTTTTTTTTTTTTTTTTGCGAAGAAGAAGAGAGAAAGCGAATGAACATGAAAAGGTTAATTCAAAACATGCACTTTTATTTCATTATGATTACCATTTCGAACAAACAAAGTTTAGATGCAAATACAAACTTAACAAATAAGGAAATTACAAAATGGGAAACTGCTTGCATGATACTTTCATGGCTTGATTCAATCCTTGGATTCTTCCACTAGCATCCACGGATGGACTTGCATGACCGGGCAGTAGATTATCCTTCACATTCGGGTTCACCTTCCTTGAAGGTCAACAGTTTTTTATCAATGAGCTCTTGGACTTCTTGTTTGAAGGCTCTGCAAGTCTCAATATCATGTCCTTCAGCCTCATAATGGAATTCGCATTTAGCTTCAGGCCTATACCAAGCCGGGAAAGGTGCATTTAGAGGCCTCATGGTTCTGGGTGTTACCATCTTGTTGTTCATCAAATAAGGAAGCAGCTCACCATACGACATCGAAATCGGGTCATAAACCTTTCTCATGGGTGGCTGAGGCTTTTGTGCTCTTTGGGCTTGCTGAGGAGACTTGTTACTTTGGGAAGCAACAACATTTGTTTCTCCTTCCTTCTTGACAAAGTTGTTAATAGGCTTTCCCATGTTGCTTTGTGCATGGGCAGCAGCTTGTATTCTACCACTCTTGATTCCATTCTCGATTCTTTCCCCTATCAAGACCAAATCAGAGAAGCTAGTCACCACACTTCCTACCATCATTTCAAAGTATACCCCTTGCAGAGTATTAGTAAACATCTCTATCAAATCAGAATCTGAAAGTGGAGGACGCATTTGAGAAGCTAGTTCTCTCCATCTTTGAGCATACATCTTGAAAGGTTCACCCGCCTTCTGAGACATATTCTGCAGCTGAGTGCGGCTTGGAGCCATATCTAGATTATACTGATATTGTTTGATGAAAGCATTTGCCAAGTCTCTCCATGAATGGATATGACTACTCTCTAGCTGCATATACCAGTTTAAAGAAGCTCCAACCAAGCTGTCTTGAAAGCAATGGATCATCAGTTTGTCATCATTGGCGTAGGATGCCATCTTTCGGCTATACATGACCAGATGATTTCTTGGGCAGCTCAAACCCTTGTACTTTTCAAATTCAGGGACCTTGAACTTGGGTGGTAGTACCAAACCAGGCGCTAGGCACATGCTGGAGAAGTCAAGTGGATCATTACTTCCCTCCATAGTTTTCAAACGGTCTTCAATAGCCTTGAATGTCAGATTTGCCTCTTCCAACTGCGGGATAGCAAAGTCAAACTTGGGCTTAACAATAGGCATCTCAGGGCCTTGATAGACAAAGCGGGGATCATCTTGAACCTCTAATTGTGGGGTCACTCTGAGTGGGCCTTCAGTAGTAACAGCTGGTATCTGAGTCACTTGCGGGATTTCATTTGATAGCGGAACCACCAATCCATTTGTGGGAAGCACATAGCCTTGTGATGAACCATATTGTGGCCATTGACATTCCACATTGGTAGTTAAGGGAACTTCGGTAGCTGGTGGTGGTAGTGGTGGTTGATTAGCCAGTCTATCCAACACTTGATCCATCTTACTTGCTAGCTGAGCCACCATTTTCTTTAGAGCGTCATGCTGTTCTTGCCAATTCTCCATAACAATTTGTGAAGTGCTTCTAGTCCGGTATCAGTGTCGGGAATGAAGCTGAAGGGTTTGAAATGAATGGTAATGAGTTTACTTTTTTGAATGATATGCAAATGCATGAGGGTGCATGTATGCATGCGAATGCAAAAACTATTTTAATTGTGAAATTCAAAATGCGCATGCAAAAATTATTTTCCATGGATGCTGATGCAATTATGCAGCAGATCACGTCACGGTGAAGCAGCAGTTGAAGCACACATTCTAAGGTCAAAAGCTCAAAGGTACCTGTAACCCATCCCTCTCACATGTTATTCTAGGGTTATATATTCGGTTTGCTCTTTGGAAACAACGTCGTTATTGCAAGAGCTCACGACAAATATCGCCAAAAAGCAAACCTCCTCTGGGTGAGATCACCGTGCTAACCGGGAGGGCTAACATCGCGTAACCTCGACACAGGTTCTAAACAGAGGTTCCTAGTAACATGGTTCAAGGTTCTAGACTGGTTACTAGAGGCATTGACCTATCAAAGAAACATTGACAAAGCGGCCATACGTCACGCTTGCCAACACCCCTAAGAAGGTCCCCTCTAGGCGGTGGTTCTCGCGTCAACCCATGGTCATACGTCACATGGGCCCACACTACGCAACCACCAACTTATCTCGAGTTTTTTTCAAGCTCTGGGTATTGGAGCTTTTCTCTCATAATCCCTCAGATCAAGCCACAAGGGCAAAAAGAAAAAAAAGAGAAGTAGAAGTGGAAGAACAGTCAACCAAGCAGATAATAGACAATAAATAAAAGATAGAGCAGATACGACAAACCTGGCAAAAGCAAGCAAGCAACAAACCCCTAAACTAGGCTTAACTCTCAAGAGTCCCCAGTGAAGTCGCCAGCTGTAGCGGCCGGAAAAATTCCCTCAATGGATTTTTTCGTAACAATGAAGTCGTCATCGATGTTTATTTATCCCAAAAGAGGGAAAGGAAAATTATGCGAAAACCTTTGGTTCGCATGGTTAAAGAACCATGGTGGGTTCGGGAGATGGTTGTGCGAGAGGAAGGTATTAGCACCCCTCGCACCCATCGTACTCGATGGGAACCATTAAGAGGTTTTAAGGTTGATCGCTTTTAGGTTTACTTAACTGCACTAATTGTTGATTAACTGCTTATTAAATTCTACTCCATTATTAATAAAAAAGGTTTTTATTTATTGAGTTTGACGGTTGTAGGAGCCCGCTCTTATGTATTCCCGGCTGCAATGGGAAACTCAAAACTCTTGTAGTTCTGGTAAAAAAAGACTTGCGTGTTTGTTGTTTTTAGCGGATAACGCTTAAGTCGCATTCTGCCGACATAAATATGCTTGTATGCTCGCAATAGGACACTTAAGCGTAAGTACGTGTCGGAGGAATGAATAAAACATTATTCGTTTTAGGAAAAGATTAATCAACCAATAGCGTTTAAGTCGCATTCCGCCGACACAACTGTGCTTGTATGCTCACAAGGGAGACTTAAGCGTAAGTATGTGTCTGAGGAATGGATAAAATAGTATCGGGTTTTATTAAGAAAAAAAAAAGAGTTTAAGTGAGTTGTGTTGATTTTAGCGCTTTGAAGTGAGAGTAACCCAATCCGCGGTCATACGTCACGCGTCATGAATCACTCGGGGTCGGAATAGTCATACGTCACATCCGCCCTTTTTCACTTGTTTTTTATGAAAATGTTATTTTAGTTTTTTATTGTGAAAAGAAACCAAGCAGATCGTAACAGATAAATAGATAAGAGAGAATTGATGAGATAAGAAAAGAGATATCATAACAGTAATGACAATTTAATAATGATGCAATGCAGTAACTTATAAATGAAATGCATGAACAATTAACCAATGTATGCAACAATTAAAATGCACTGCGATTTATAATTTACAAAGAGGTCATAATTACAAACTAGGTTCACACAAAAGTTATTAGCTAGAAATGATAAAGGCATTAATCACACAATACAAACCAACGACAAATATAAAACATGAACAAATAATTAAATTAAGTGATTCTTCATTTTTAGGTTTGTTTGATGAAAGGTTGAAGTAAGAGAACAAAGACTTAAATAAGCTAAACTAATTAATTAAGTGTTTAAATAATAAGTTAAATTAGTTTAAGGCAAAAGATAAATCATGAAATTAAGTTAATTAAATTGTAAGTCCAGAATTGATGTCATGTCAATCTTAGTGAGCTAAATTGACCCAAACGACTTAAATAAGTTGTTGGCTCAATAATCATTTTTCTAGTTAAGCTAAACTAAGCTAAAACTAACTTAAATAATCAAATAAGCTAAATAAAACAACTTAAATCCTATAATTAATTTTAGTAACTTAATATTGCTCAAATGACCTAAAAAGGCCATTGAAATGAAAAGCTACTTTTTAATTAAGCTAAAAAACGGATTAAAAATAAGCTAAACAGGAGGGGGTATAGCAGGCAGATGGGGGTGAAGTAGTAATTCTGGGAAAGAGTATGAAGAACCAAAACCGAGCCTAAGGCCCAACTCTACCCAAAAAAAACGTGAGAAGGAGGATTATTTTAAAGGTTATGTTTCAGAAAAATTCAAACAATTCATTTTACAAATAAATCCTCTCTCTATTCTCACTCAAACCGGTGCTCTCTCTCTCAACCTCACCGTGTTCATGCTTTTCCAGATTCCGGCACGGTGGCTGCCGGGCCAGACGGCGGCGCCACCGTGCCGGAGAAGCCAACCACCTCTTTTCACAAAACTTTTAACACCAAACCTACTCGAAATCAAGTTCTAAACACGAATTCAAACTCAAAAACGTCAAAAAGTATACCAAACGTCCAGATCGGGGTCTCAACAGTGGCGACGAAAATGTTTGCGTTTTCGGTTCAGTTCACGATCTCGTCTTCTTCTCCGCTTCCGTTTCGCTTCTGGCTTGTTCTATTCTGTTCGATTTGTTTCTAGCTTCGTTTATTTCGATTCGGACCCTTCTTCCTCCTCTAGGTTCGGATTCGAACTTTGTTGTTGTTCGTGATGTTGTGAAACTGAGTTGTGATGTTATTTCTGTGGGTGAGCTCGTGATTTATGAGTTCTGTGATTTTGAGTGTGCTTTGTGAGAGTTGATGATGGGGATGAATGATGTTATTTGGTTCGGATTATTGTTGTTTATGTTTAAGCTGATGAGAGTTCTGTATTGATGATGAATGTTGATGAACAATTCTGGGTTTGTGATGGTTTTGATTCAGGAAAAGAAATTTGAGAAATTATTTTCTGTTTCTGCGGCTGCAGAAAATCCTGACACTCTCTCCTTTTCTCTGCATTGGGAAATGTGCCCTTTTATACTGTAGACAAATTAGGGTTAGATGTGTTTGGACAAAAATGCCCCTGACTTGGACAAAAACTGTGGACAAATATTGGACAAAATGGACAATTAAAATGAAAGGCTAAATAAAAATAAATGGCCAATTTAAAATAAAAAGCATTACAAAATTAATTAATTAACACACACAAAAATGATAAAATAAAAAGATCAATGACTAAAAATTAATGGAACTTAAAATATAGTAAAACATGAAACGAACAAAAATGAGGTATTTTAAAATACCTCTCTGCTGAAATTTCGTCTGAAACGACTAACGAAAAAGACGAGAAAAAAGAAATAATTGGTAACATATTAAAATGCAAAAGATTAAAAAAAAAAAAGTCTAAAATTAAATGAAATGAGCAGCGTAAACGAAATTAAACACTATTTTTTGACATCTTTTATTTAATGAATAAAGTAATAAAAATAATAATAATGCAAATGACATGAGGAATGCAGATGAATTTTTTTGGAATTTTTATGCAAAATGTGGACTTTTACACAAAATTGACTAAATGCGAAAAAGAAAAAATATTTCATTTTGTGGGGCAAAATTAGGGTATGACAATGTCTAAACAAGGTTTTGGAGGGGGCAATTGGTGTGTTGTGGGGGATTTCAATGCGGTGGTTGATCCGGTGGAGCGGAGAGGGGTGTCCTTGGAAGCTTCTACCACGGTGGAGATGAAGGAGTTTCGTCGGTTTATTGATGACTCGAATTTGATTGACCTCCCTCTTTTGGGTCGTCGATTTACTTGGTTCCATGCAAATGGTATTGCAATGAGCCGTCTTGATAGAGTTTTTCTTTCTCCGGAGTGGATGCAAAATTGGGGTGATTGTTCCTTATGGGTGTGTCTTAGAGATGTGTCGGACCATTGCCCTTTGGTCTTGAAGGTAGCTAATAATGATTGGGGCCCTAAACCTTTTAGGTTTAATAATTATTCGCTTGATCATAAGCATTTCAAGAATGTTGTTGAAGAGAGTTGGAGGGGTAATGAGATAAGTGGGTGGATGGCCTTTGTTCTTAAAGAAAAATTACACGCCTTAAAAGTGAGACTTAAGGAGTGGCATAAGATGGAGTTTGGGGCTTTTGATACAAATATTAAGGAGATTGTTGAAAATATTCAAGTCTTGGATATTAAAGGAGAGTCCTCGTCCTTGACTCCTCTTGAGGTGGCTCTTCGAAAAGAGTTGTTTGCGGAATTTTGGAAAATGGAAAAGGCCAATGAAGCGAGTATTTTCCAAAGGTCGCGTTCAAAGTGGCTTTGTCAAGGTGATGCTAACTCAAAATTTTTCCATAATAGTATTTTATTGAGAAAGAAGAGGAATGCTATATTGGCTCTTAAAGAAGGTGGTGTTTAGTTAGAGACCCCCTTTGTAACATCCCAATTTTTGAAAAAAATAAAATAAATATAATTCAAGAATAATAATTAATAAAGTACCGACATTTTTTTTTTTGAGATTTTCTTCAATGTAAAATAATGATAATCAAATTGCAACAACAGCCAAAGGAAATGAATAACAAACCAAGTTTTAAGTCCAACAATCCAAAATTTTACAAACCAAATAACAACTTAAACATTCCAACGTAATGAAAGTAAACCAACATGTAAACTCCAACAAGAGAAATTTATTTAATTCAAGTCTAAGACATAAGAGAAAATCCTAAAGCTGATCAAATCTAAATCCTATGCTAACATCGGACTCCTTCCGAAGACACTTCATGACTGACATGAACATCCTCGCTATCCCGAACGTCAATCCAAGTCCCCGCAGTAAGAATCATCAAGGGGAAGTGAGTTTTGATCATCATCTGATCCAAAAGTAAGGGTCACATCTCCAACTAACAAACATGGCATATATATACATATATATAGATATAGTTTTATAATATAAAGCAAAAGTGTAATTGCATCATAAAATTCAGTTCAGAAATTAACAACACACAACACCGAAATGCGACGAATTAGTAACCCTCCAAATCCTAGTTGTTAGTCTATATGATAGCTAATGCAACCTACATAATCCGGATATCACCTCTCCGCAGAGCAAAAAGTCCCACCTGGACAGTGTCCCACCTGGACACAATACCCCACCTGGGTATTAAGGTTCGTACCCCACCATTGGATATTTTTCGAACCAACCTATCAAACCGCTATATGCTATGCTATGCACCCTCTATATATATTCTCTTTAAAGGTCAACACCATTAAACCATTCAAAAGTTTAAACCTTCTGTCAATCCCATGAATTCACCATTTAATCGAAAACCACTCTAAATCCACCAGATTAAGAGACACGATTAACACCTTTGGTACCAACCATAAATACAACTTAATTTATTCATTCGAGTTATCACCATAACATAAACAACCAAAAGCCAAAAAAAATATCCACAACCGCGATAACAACAACACCAATCAACAATAACAATACATATAACAAGTAGGAAAGCGTGTGGAGTCCCTTACCTTTAAAATAGCAGTCCTTAAGTTTCAACACAACGATCTTCACTCCACTAGCTTTAAATTAACCTTCACAATTAAATATTAACTCACTTAGTTTCAAATCTCCTCCACTCCTAATTCTAATTTAAGACTTGTGTTTTATTAGGATATAACTTGTTACTACTTAATTAATTCATATCAGAACCTTGAGATAGCTATAAGCCAAGTTAAGGACACTAACACCTAAACCAGGCTATAGCACCAGCTTTTAGAAACAGTATACACGCATTGGTTAATTTCCAAAAGAAAAGGGTGGCTCACACACTAACCAATCTACAAGAACTAATATAAGAGCCATGACATGTGATTATTAAAATTCAACAGCCTGAAATAGAAAATAGTTCCCTAACTCCAATTTAAGGTTTGACTCAATGTATCTAAGCTTATAACAACACTACTGTTATTAGGTTCTTTAAAATTCCAGATTAATAGAAACCTAAGCTAATTGGACTCTCATTGTTTAAATGACACTGTGGGAGAATTCGAAAGTAAAACAAAATACCATAGGGTAATTGAGGCAAGTAGTCCTAATAAAATTGGTTTTGAAGCATGCTCTATTTTTTTTTAATTTTTTTTTTTTTTACAACAGGTCATGTATATAGAAAAGGAAATTTAGCTTCAAAACCCATGTCCCTTTAAACAACTCTACTATCTAAACAGACTCTGCTACTTACACAGCTCTTAACCAAAAAAAAAAAAAAATTGAAGAGAAGGGCACCCAAAAATGGACAAGGTGGCAGCCATAAGAGGAACAACATAGCCTGGACTACGCACTAAACAACACTATCAGTTCCAGCTGCAAATTAAACCCCAGCCGAAACAGCCCGTACCCGGAAAAATCGAAACAACACCAACATATATAAGACATACTCTTAACTACTAGGGACATAGTGTTAATTGGTTTCTGAAATCACTTAATTTCTTTAATCCCAACAAGAAATCACTAAAAGGAGAAGATTAACATCAGGCTATACCCTATAATGTTTCTACCTACACTTGATTTAATTCTTCTCGGCATATTCAAAATGGTAGTATATAAAAGAGTACTAAACACATAAATTTTGTTTCAAATTGCTAACCTTTTGAAATGAGTAGTCTCAAGCTATGCAGTGTTGGTTTGGTATGTATTCCTCTTTCTAGCTCTCACTGTATGTTTGTCTTTCTAAAGCGTGGAGTTGGAATAGGGAATTAAAGGAGA
Source organism: Trifolium fragiferum (assembly GCA_954870985.1). NCBI lineage: Eukaryota > Viridiplantae > Streptophyta > Magnoliopsida > Fabales > Fabaceae > Trifolium > Trifolium fragiferum. Next base: position 22,207,837 of record OX940789.1, read on the forward strand.
GAACCGTTTATGGTAACCTCTTTTCTAAATTTTTGGGACTAGTGGAGCTCATTAGGTTATAAGATAACACATGGGGAAATTAGACTTCAACTGCTCTGTTTACCAATATTATTATAATTATAATTATTAAGTATTTTACTTAAGCTACAACAATAAAAATAAATCAATAAAATAAAATAAAATACCCGGATTTTACATTCTACCCACCTAAAATAGTTTCATCCTCGAAACTGACACTAGCAAAGAGTCCTGGGTACTGCTCCCTCATCTTATCTTCCAACTCCCAAGTAGCATCTCCTGTAGCTTGATTCCAAATGACCTTGACTAAGGGAATTTTCATGTTCTTTAACTGTTTTATTTTCCGATCCACAATCCTTGCGGGAGGCACTTCAAAAGACAAGTTATCATGCAGTTCCATTGCATCAGGTTCGATTATATGGGATGGGTCTGTTATATACTTCCGCAGCTGCGAGACATGGAATACATCGTGAATGTTAGACAGTAAAGGTGGTAGTGCGATTTGATAGGCTACCGGCCCCACTCGAGAGATAATCTGATACGGTCCAATAAATTTTGGCGTCAACTTTCGAGACTTGATAGCCCTCCCAACACCCGTGGTAGGCGTGACTCTAAGAAAAACATGATCACCCTCTTCAAACTCTAACGGCTTACGACGTCTGTCGGCATAACTTTTCTGACGGTCTTGCGAAATCTTCATCCTCTCCCTTATCTTGCGAACCTTATCTGTAGTCTGTTGTACCATCTCCGGTCCAACAATCATATTCTCTCCATTCTGGTACCAACATAATGGGGTTTGGCACTTGCGACCATACAGCGCTTCATACGGTGCCATACCGATGCTCGTATGAAAACTATTATTATAGGTAAACTCAACTAAAGGTAATACATTGTCCCAACTTCCTCGATCATCTAACACACAAGCCCTTAAGAGATCTTCTAGTGATTGGTTTGTCCTCTCCGTCTGACCGTCGGTTTGTGGGTGGTAGGCAGAACTCAAACTCAACTTGGTTCCTAAGGCTTCATGTAGTGCTTCCCAAAAATGAGATGTAAACTTTGGGTCTCGGTCTGAAACGATGCTCGAGGGCACGCCATGGAGTCTTACAATTTCAGCAATGTATATCTCTGTATACTTCGGCATTTTATAATTAGTCTTCACCGGTAGGAAATGAGCAGCCTTAGTCAACCGGTCCACAATCACCCAAATAGAATCATTCTTCTTTTGTGTCTTTGGCAGTCCTGTAATGAAATCCATAGAAATACTGGTCCACTTCCATTCCGGTACCTCTAATGGTTGCAACTCCCCTGCTGGTCGTTGGTGTTCTACCTTCGCTTTCTGACAAGTCAAACAAGATGCAACATACCCCGCCACTTGTTTCTTCATACCCGGCCACCAGAAATTCTGCTTTAAGTCTTGGTACATTTTTGTCATCCCCGGATGAATACTTAACTTGCTCTTATGCGCTTCAGCCAAAATCTTTCTCCTAATTTCTGGTACATTGGGCACACATATGCGTTCGTTACATCGTAAGATGTTATCTGATCCAACTTTAAAATCTGTTGCTTTCCCTTGTACCATCAATTCCCTTCTCTCTTATATGAGATTGTCGTCTTGGTGATGAGCAATCTCTTCCATCAACTTATTTTCAATCCTAACCATACTCAACTTCAGTGCCCCATGTGAAAAATCTACATCTAAATGCAAATCCCGAAATTCCTCCAACAATTCTTGTTGCCTAACCATCACGGTTGCTGAAGCGGCAAGTGCATTTTGTCTACTTAGCGCATCTGCCACCACATTGGCCTTCCCAGGATGATACTGTAAACTGAAATCAAAATCCTTGAGAGTATCCATCCACCTTCTTTGTCTCATATTTAGCTCTTTCTGATCAAATAAATATTTCAAGCTCTTATGATCACTAAAAACTGTAAAGGTACCTCCGTACAAATGATGTCTCCAAATTTTTAACGCAAACACTATTGCAGCCAGCTCCAAATCGTGAGTAGGGTAATTCTTCTCATGAGTCTTCAACTGTCGCGATGCATACGCTACTACCTTCTTGTCTTGCATTAGCACACATCCTAATCCATGGTGGGAGGCATCACAATACACCTCATAAGGTTCATCTAATTGGGGTAAGATCAATATTGGTGCAGTCGTTAGGCGTTCCTTCAATAATTGAAAACTCGCTTCACACTGCTCTGTCCATGCAAAAGGATAATCCTTACGAGCAAGTTTTGTCAACGGAGCCACAATCTTAGAGAACCCTTCAATAAATCTCCGGTAGTAACCGGCTAAACCAACAAAGCTTCGAATATCTGTAACGGTCTTTGGTCGTCTCCATTCAACAACTGCCTTAACCTTTGCTGGGTCCACCGCAATCCCCTCCTTTGAGATCACGTGACCCAAGAAGTTCACCTCCTCTAACCAAAACTCACACTTTGATGGGTTAGCATACAATTGTTTCTCTCGCAAAACTGATAACACTTGTCTCAGATGTACTTCGTGTTCCTCATGAGTTTTAGAGTAAATCAGTATGTCGTCAATAAATACTACCACAAATTTATCCAAAAAGGGGTGAAATATTCGGTTCATGTAGTCCATGAATACGGCTGGTGCGTTGGTTACCCCAAACGGCATTACAAGGTACTCAAAATGTCCATAGCGTGTTCGGAACGCGGTCTTTGGAATATCTTCTGTCTTAACTCGAATTTGGTGGTATCCCGACTTCAAGTCAATCTTAGAAAATATTGTTGCTCCTTGGAGTTGGTCCATAAGGTCATCAATTCGGGGCAACGGATATCGATTTTTGATAGTCACCTTATTGAGTTGTCGATAGTCTACACAAAGACGAGAGCTCCCATCCTTTTTCTTTACTAGCAATACGGGGGCTCCCCATGTAGAAACACTAGGTCGAATGAACTTCTTCGACATTAACTCATTCACCTGCCTTTTAAGTTCCATTAGTTCTGAGGGCGACATCCGATAAGGTGAACTTGTGATTGGGCTTGTTCCAGGATGTAAATCGATTGCAAATTCAGTCTCTCTCACCGGTGGTAGCCCTGGTACATCAGCTGGGAATACATCTATAAATTCTCTCACTATGGTTATTTCCTCTATTCTTCTCTCTACTATAATTTCTGAGCTAGCTAACGCGGTACACTCTCGATTTCCATCCTTTAGGGAAACTTTGGCTTCATAAGCAGTTAAGAATTTAGCTAATCCTGGGTCGGGAAAAATTACTAGCTTCCGAGCACAATCTAACAAAATGTAATGATATGACAACCAATCCATGCCAAGGATGACTGAAAGGTGCTTCTGGGGTAAACATATCAAATTAACCAAGAAATTTTTACCAAGTACAGTCACGGAACAAAGCATACACGCGGTATTTGCTGTCACTATCTTGTCAGCAGCAGTAGCAATCATCAAATCAAAAGGTAAAGAGGTAGCATGCAATTTCAAACGATCCACATATTCCATAGAAATAAAAGAGTGAGTTGCTCCAGTATCAAAAAGCACCGGCAAGGTAGTACCTGCAATTTCGCACTCTCCTTGGAAGGATTCATTCGGACGTGAGGCATCCTTCCCATCCATCGTATACACCCGTCCCGGAGCGGTCGGACGTGCATCTTTAGCGGCATTTGTTGTGGCTTCAGCCCTTGGAGCTTTACAATCCTTAGAGATATGCCCCGGCTTGCGGCAATTGAAACATAGATTCCTTTCTGCAGTACATTGGTCAGCATAGTGGGATGGATCCCCACAACGGTAACAATACGGCTTCCTCGCCGGAGGATCTCCCTTACTTCCTTGTCCCCTTGTGGAACCTTGAGGGCGTTGATACGGCTTCTTTCCTTGGCCTCCCCGTCCATGATTTTGATGGCTTGAACGGATCGGTCCCCCAGAGTTACTGTTGTTTCCCCGATTCAGCCTTCTATTTTTCATTGTCTCTATATCTCTGCATTTCTCAACCAAGGGATGGAACTGTTGAATTCCCAAAGGCATTACCGAGTCTTGAATGTCATATCTCAACCCTTCTTGAAACCGGTGACACATGTAACTATCATCCACACCATCCTGGAAGAACTTGAAGTACCTAGAGAGCGACTCAAACTTTGCTGCATATTCTCCAATTGACATGGCTCCCTGACGCAACTTCAGAAAATCATCCCCTAGCTTGGTTCTTGCACTTTGAGGAAAATAGCGTTCCAAAAACTTTCTTTGAAAAACATTCCAAGTGATCACTTCTTGAGCAGCCTCTGCTATATGCTTTGTACTTTTCCACCAATATTCAGCATCACCACGTAATTGATATGTGGCATAGGTCACCTTTGACTCCTCTGGACAGCGGATTGCTTCAAAAATCCTTTCCATTTCCTGCATCCACAAATCAGCCTTTTCGGGGTCTATTTCCCCTTTGAACTCAAGTGGGTTGTGGCGACGAAATTCTGTCATTCCTCTAGCCTCTGCTGCTGCCTCTTCCCTCTGCTGTTTCTGTAAGTCTCGTTGAGCTTTGGCAGCTGTTTGTGCAGCAACAACAGCAACCATATCAGCCATAGCTTGAGCCATTTGAGCAATTCCATTTTCAGGAGCTTCAGCCATGGTTTCCTGCAACGCTCACACTAGTCAGTATTCTTTTTACAGAAATACTCACCAAATGCTAGGTTATAACACTTATAACTACCCGACACTGATCAGCTTAAGACACACCCAGCAGGCCGGTTGAGACCGAACTGCTCTGATACCAAAATGTAACATCCCAATTTTTGAAAAAAATAAAATAAATATAATTCAAGAATAATAATTAATAAAGTACCGACATTTTTTTTTTTGAGATTTTCTTCAATGTAAAATAATGATAATCAAATTGCAACAACAGCCAAAGGAAATGAATAACAAACCAAGTTTTAAGTCCAACAATCCAAAATTTTACAAACCAAATAACAACTTAAACATTCCAACGTAATGAAAGTAAACCAACATGTAAACTCCAACAAGAGAAATTTATTTAATTCAAGTCTAAGACATAAGAGAAAATCCTAAAGCTGATCAAATCTAAATCCTATGCTAACATCGGACTCCTTCCGAAGACACTTCATGACTGACATGAACATCCTCGCTATCCCGAACGTCAATCCAAGTCCCCGCAGTAAGAATCATCAAGGGGAAGTGAGTTTTGATCATCATCTGATCCAAAAGTAAGGGTCACATCTCCAACTAACAAACATGGCATATATATACATATATATAGATATAGTTTTATAATATAAAGCAAAAGTGTAATTGCATCATAAAATTCAGTTCAGAAATTAACAACACACAACACCGAAATGCGACGAATTAGTAACCCTCCAAATCCTAGTTGTTAGTCTATATGATAGCTAATGCAACCTACATAATCCGGATATCACCTCTCCGCAGAGCAAAAAGTCCCACCTGGACAGTGTCCCACCTGGACAGTGTCCCACCTGGACACAATACCCCACCTGGGTATTAAGGTTTGTACCCCACCATTGGGTATTTTTCGAACCAACCTATCAAACCGCTATATGCTATGCTATGCACCCTCTATATATATTCTCTTTAAAGGTCAACACCATTAAACCATTCAAAAGTTTAAACCTTCTGTCAATCCCATGAATTCACCATTTAATCGAAAACCACTCTAAATCCACCAGATTAAGAGACACGATTAACACCTTTGGTACCAACCATAAATACAACTTAATTTATTCATTCGAGTTATCACCATAACATAAACAACCAAAAGCCAAAAAAAATATCCACAACCGCGATAACAACAACACCAATCAACAATAACAATACATATAACAAGTAGGAAAGCGTGTGGAGTCCCTTACCTTTAAAATAGCAGTCCTTAAGTTTCAACACAACGATCTTCACTCCACTAGCTTTAAATTAACCTTCACAATTAAATATTAACTCACTTAGTTTCAAATCTCCTCCACTCCTAATTCTAATTTAAGACTTGTGTTTTATTAGGATATAACTTGTTACTACTTAATTAATTCATATCAGAACCTTGAGATAGCTATAAGCCAAGTTAAGGACACTAACACCTAAACCAGGCTATAGCACCAGCTTTTAGAAACAGTATACACGCATTGGTTAATTTCCAAAAGAAAAGGGTGGCTCACACACTAACCAATCTACAAGAACTAATATAAGAGCCATGACATGTGATTATTAAAATTCAACAGCCTGAAATAGAAAATAGTTCCCTAACTCCAATTTAAGGTTTGACTCAATGTATCTAAGCTTATAACAACACTACTGTTATTAGGTTCTTTAAAATTCCAGATTAATAGAAACCTAAGCTAATTGGACTCTCATTGTTTAAATGACACTGTGGGAGAATTCGAAAGTAAAACAAAATACCATAGGGTAATTGAGGCAAGTAGTCCTAATAAAATTGGTTTTGAAGCATGCTCTATTTTTTTTTAATTTTTTTTTTTTTTTTACAACAGGTCATGTATATAGAAAAGGAAATTTAGCTTCAAAACCCATGTCCCTTTAAACAACTCTACTATCTAAACAGACTCTGCTACTTACACAGCTCTTAACCAAAAAAAAAAATTGAAGAGAAGGGCACCCAAAAATGGACAAGGTGGCAGCCATAAGAGGAACAACACAGCCTGGACTACGCACTAAACAACACTATCAGTTCTAGCTGCAAATTAAACCCCAGCCGAAACAGCCAGTACCCGGAAAAATCGAAACAACACCAACATATATAAGACATACTCTTAACTACTAGGGACATAGTGTTAATTGTTTTCTGAAATCACTTAATTTCTTTAATCCCAACAAGAAATCACTAAAAGGAGAAGATTAACATCAGGCTATACCCTATAATGTTTCTACCTACACTTGATTTAATTCTTCTCTGCATATTCAAAATGGTAGTATATAAAAGAGTACTAAACACATAAATTTTGTTTCAAATTGCTAACCTTTTGAAATGAGTAGTCTCAAGCTATGCAGTGTTGGTTTGGTATGTATTCCTCTTTCTAGCTCTCACTGTATGTTTGTCTTTCTAAAGCGTGGAGTTGGAATAGGGAATTAAAGGAGAGAACCGTTTATGGTAACCTCTTTTCTAAATTTTTGGGACTAGTGGAGCTCATTAGGTTATAAGATAACACATGGGGAAATTAGACTTCAACTGCTCTGTTTACCAATATTATTATAATTATAATTATTAAGTATTTTACTTAAGCTACAACAATAAAAATAAATCAATAAAATAAAATAAAATACCCGGATTTTACACCCTTGGTTATTCGTGAGGCGGTTTTGAGGTTCTTTTCTAACCATTTCTCGGCCAAGACCTCTATTCGCCCAAATCTAGATGGTATAAATTTCCCTTTGGTCTCTTTGGAGGAAAATCTTGCGCTAACGGCCCCGTTCTCTTTAGAAGAAATCCATAAGGTTGTGCGTGATAGTGATGGTAACAAGAGCCCGGGTCCCGATGGTTTTAATTTTGCTTTTGTGAAAAATTGTTGGGATATGTTGAAAGGTGAAATTAGAATTTTTTTTGACCAATTCCATGGTATTAGTAGTCTCCCAAAGTGTATGCTTTCTTATTTTGTGACTCTAATACAAGTTAATTGCTAAGGTCTTAACGGAGAGGTTGGCAAAGGTCATGAATTCTTTGGTTGCTATGAATCAATCGGCTTTTATCAAAGGGAGGAACCTAGTGGATGGGGTCTTAGTGATGAATGAGATAGTGGACTTGGCAAGACGTTCCGGAAAAGAGTGCCTAATTTTTAAGGTGGACTTCGAAAAGGCCTATGATTCCGTAGATTGGGGCTTTTTGGAGTATATGCTTAGGTGCTTTGGGTTTTGCGAGATGTGGATTGGGTGGATAAAAGCGTGTGTGTTTGGAGGTAATCTTTCGGTGCTTCTTAAGGGTTGCTCGACGGGGGAGATAAATATCCAAAGAGGGCTTAAGCAAGGCGATCCACTTGCCCCGTTTTTGTTCCTTTTGGTGGCGGAGGGTTTTGGTGGTGCCATGAAACGTGCGGTTGATCTTAATCTTTTCAAAGGGTTTAAAATTCGCCGTTCCGGTCCGAGTATTTCTCATCTCCAATATGCGGATGATACCATTTGTATAGGGGAAGCATCTATCGAGAATGTTTGGACTTTGAAGGCGGTCCTTAAAGGCTTTGAACTTGCCTTCGGGTTAAAGGTAAATTTTTGGAAGAGTTGTATTATTTGAATAAATGTTTCAAATGATTTCTTGGAGATAGCGGCTACGTTTCTTAATTGTATGAGAGGTGGGGTCCCGTTTAAATATCTTGGCCTTCCGATTGGGGCGAATCCTAGGAGTTTGTCAACTTGGGAACCGTTGTTAGCGTCGCTTCGTAAGAAATTGATTTCTTGGGGCCACAAACATCTAAGCTTTGGAGGGAGGTTAGTCTTAATCAACTCGATATTGAACTCTATTCCGATTTTCTATTTATCTTTTTTGAAAATGCTGGAGAAAGTGGTGAAATTGGTTACTCATATCCAAAGGGATTTCCTTTGGTGAGGGGTAAATGGGGGTAAGAAACTTTGTTGGGTGAAATGGAGGGTGGTGTGTCTTGAGAAGAGTAAGGGAGGGCTAGGTGTTAGAGACATTAAAGCGGTTAATTTAAGTCTTCTTATGAAGTGGAGATGGAGGCTCCTTCAAGTTGAGGATAGGGGCCTTTGGAAGGAAGTGCTTGTAGCTAAATATGGCGCCCATATTTTGTGTAATGCGAGTTGGTCCAATGTTCCCTCCCCGTACTATGCTTCCTTTTGGTGGAAGGATATTTGTGCCCTTGAAGATAGTGTAATTTCAAAAAATTGGGTAGAAGAGGTGATTAATAGAAGACTTGGAAATGGGGCTCTTACCTGTTTTTGGAATGATAAATGGATTGGTGGTATGTTGCTAAGTGTAAAGTACCCCCGGCTCTGCAACTCTTCATTTTATAAGTGATGTCTCCTCTTAACATCCTTCCTCCACCTTGGCAATATATAAAAAGATGGCACTGACTCAGTTTTAGCCGTGAGATTTAGAACACAAAGGATATGTCTGCATAAAATTCCTTTAAACTCAAATAAACAACATGTACAATGTATTTCAAAGTCCTTCTCATTGAATGATACCATGAACATTATGTTTTTAACTTTATCAAATACTTTTTTTACTTTCTGTAACACAAAATGTTGAACATAAACCCTCTATTCTCTTAAAGGAAGCATGGCAGTACATCATAGCACCAATTTCTTCTTGAAACTCTTTGAATTTTGCATTGGTATATGCCTTTTGGAATTGTGACTCAAATCCATAAAAACTTATACAAGCAATAATTCTATTGAAGGAATGGAAATCAGCCAAGTTTTCCTTTTCAATTTTATCTTTCAATGCATTATCATATTATTCAACAAATTGCTTCAATGTTGTCTTTGAGTTCACATACCCGTCAAAAAATGAGTTCATACTTTCACTTCATTGTGTAGTTGATATTCTAGCCCAAAATGCGTCTCTCACATACACAGGAACCCAACGATGTCGCTCATCAAACAACCCTTTCAGCCAATTATTATCATGCAATTCATAACTTTCAATCATTTTTACCCACTTCTCCATGAAATCAATTATGCTCGATGAATTATATAGAGCATCATGCAAAAGTATTTTGATAGACTCATAATCAGAGTGTCTACCCAATTTTTCCGGAACCTTTTTCATTATATGCCACAAGCACCACCGATGACGAGCTTTCGGAAAGACAGCCTCAATTGCATTCTTCATTGCTCTATCCTGGCCAGTAATTATGGCATTTGGTGCACGCCCATGCATACATGCTAACCATGTAGTGAACAACCAAGTAAAAATTTCGGTATCTTCATTCGACAATAGGGCACAACCTAACAAAATTGATTGACCATGATGATTTACTCCAACAGAAGGAGCAAAAGCCATGTCATATTTATTAGTCAAATAAGTGGTGTCAAAAGTTATTACTTCACCAAAATACTCATAAGCAGCTCTACATCTCGCATCTGCCCAAAATACATTTCGTAAATGACTTGAGCCATCAACATCCATTACATAAAAAAATGACTATTTTTTCTTTGCATTCCAACAAAATAGTTTTGAATAAGCTCAGCATCCCCTGTCCCAAGTCGAAGTCGCCTTAATTTGTCTATGTAGTTTCTACAATCTTTTTCCTCAAAGGTAAGATTATCATACCCATTCGCTTGAACAACCATAGACCAAAAATTTCTGCTTACATTTATCCCAGCTCGATCATTAAGCTCCAACCTCCTTTTTATATGAGGGTCTATATTCTTGTTGCATCTAAAGTATCTTGATTTGCTTGGGCTTAATTCATGATTTTGCTCAAGAGAAACTCTTGAGATTGTAATTGTTCCATCTAAAGACACACACACACATTTACTCTAGCCTTACATTGTGATTTTGTGATAGGATTTGGCTTTAAAAGGTTTTTTGAATTACTCACGTAGCTTCTTGCACGACTACATCCTGGAGTAAAGTATCTTTTTCCATCATCTCCATTTTTTGAACTGATTTTACTAACTCCAAAATCCATACATCGAGCATAATTCTTGTCACATTTAGTAACTTCTTCTTGAGAACTAAATATTGTTCCAACTTTAGTTTCTTCATCTTCATTTGCGTGACCACTCTCTTCTAAGTTATCATCACAATTTTCATTTATATGACTAGTCTCTTCTTCCTCACAAGATGTAAAGCTTTTCTCCACTAATGCAACCATTTTTAAAAGAAAGAAACTTAAGTTAATAATCAACTAATTAATAAGTGAAGGCCACAAGATTATTCTAACTAGTAATGTCAAGAAAAGTAATAAAGATGAATTATACTCACTTTTGAATTGAACGGAATGCAGAGTAGTTGCAGTGTTGGTCTGGAGAGGTTATTATGCGGCGAGAACCACAACGATGACAACAATGAGATAACGACAATAACCACAGAGACTACGATGGAGACAACCAGAATGAAGATAGACAGCAATAATAACAACGAACACGACAATCGTGACAATATCGAGTCAATGAGTGAGTTAAACTGTCGATAATGGTTGCTGGCGGCAAGTCCTAACTGTGCGCGCTTTGTATTCTTGAACAAAATCACACTGACGTGCGGGTGCAAGATTTTCTCATCATATTTTTTATTTCTTTTATTTTTATATTAATTTATTAATAATGGATTGCCATAACAAAAAGGAAACATGTGGCAACCCACGTGTTTGTGCAATTTCGCGGGGTGCTTCTCTCACCATATAGCACAACTGCTTCTTTTAATATAAATAAGTGATTTTCATATAGATTAAGTTTTTTTTTATGTTTTTTGTGTAATTTCGCCGTTTAAGTGTGGCGTTGTGTGGGTCGTCGTCTTGTGCCGGCGTTATTTAATATCATGTATTGTTGTGGTGTTCATTTGATTCTTCTCGAAAGATTATCTTCATCCAATTACCGATTCAATCAATGATTTGGACATCAACGTTGCAGATCTAGAAGCATGGATATTCCAATTATATTATGATAATTTTATCATATTATTTGTAGTGGGCATTTTGTCATTGTATGCTATCAACTCGGATGTTGTGAGTTTGTTCGCAGATTCATCCTTTACGTTTTTAGCGAAGTTGAATACGTGATTGTATTTGATGTATTCTATCGATTTGAATGAATGAATATCATTTTGTTTGTGTCAAAAAAACAAAACAAAAATATCATACCGATTTGAATCACAAATTAAAAATATTTTCATATTAATGAATTATCATCGGTAAACATGCCAAAAAAAAAAATCATACTTATTTTCATTTAGGCATTTTCATTTTTATGGAAGTCATTTATGTAATATTTTATACAGTAATACCTTATTAATTTATTTGGTAAAATATATTTAATATTTAATACTTATATTTTTTTTGACCAATATTTAATACTTAATTAAATATATGAGAAAGTTTATTTTTTATTTTTTTATAAATTCAGTGCATCCTAAAACTCTGTCATAGTTGCAACAACAAAGCTAGTGTCGTCTTTCAAAATCATTTGCTGATGCGCTAATTACGAGTATCGAGAGATGGAGAAATCTATAGCAAACAAAGAGAATAAGGTTAGTAATTTTATACCTGATGATCTTGTCCACTTAATTTTATCAAAATTACCATTAAAATCTTTGAAACGCTTTGGAGTTGTGCATAAATCATGGGCTTTTTTATTTAAAAATTCACATTTCATGAGTATGTACGGTCAAAAATTCTTGTCTTATGATCATTCTTATTACGAGGATTCAACTCTTCTCCTACATCTCAACAAGGCTGGAAATGTTGATCACCCTTTTTTAGATTTTAAATTGGAATTACATATGCTTTCTGGGAAGAGGTTTCAGAATAAGAGCCAAATAAATTGGCCAAATCCATTTGAAGATGATTATCCTGGTTTTTTTATTTTAGGTTCTAGTAGTATTAACGGCATTCTATGCCTCTTTAGATACTTCCGAGAGAATAAAAAAATCGTGTTTTGGAACCCAATGACTGAGAAATTTAAGATTATTCCTTCTAGTCCTATTGAATCGGTATATTATAGGGACAAACTTCATGGATTTGGTTATGACCTCCTTAAACATGACCATAAAGTGATTCGACACATAACAATTCCTAATGATACTCTTATTCAAAGTCCGGCAGAAATAACTTACAACATCTTCTGGGAGATATATAGTCTTCAAAGTAATTCTTGGAAAAAACTTTATATTAATATGCCTACTTGTTCTGAACATATGGAGGGATTTCGAGTATATATGGATGGAGTTTGTCATTGGTTAGCTTTAGGCAAAACATATGATGATGAAGAATATTTGGTGTCATTTAACCTGAGCAATGAGAGGTTTGTTACAACACATATACCCCTGGACATAGATGATGGTTTTAACTTCAGATATGCGCATAAGCACTTGGTCGTGTTAAATGGATACATTGCCATGATTTCAAATTATTTAGAAGTGACTAATTTTAACATATACATTTTGGGTGAAATTGGTATAAAAGATTCATGGACAAAACTCTTTGTTGTTGGACCTTTGCCTTGTGTTGAACATCCTATTGGAACATGGAAGAATGGTAATATTTTCTTTAGAAAAAACAATAGCGAACTTATTTGGTTTGATATAAGCACCCAAGAGATCGAGACTCTTGGTCTTACATCACAGAAACAATTTGGTAATATTGTAACTTATAGAAAAAGTCATTTTCTGATTGAATAAATAGTATTTTATTTTGACAATTTATGTTTGATTGAATAAATTGTTTTTTTTTAAAGTATAAACAACAATTGTAATAAATTGAATAAATTGTTATTATATTGTTTTTCTTGTGTTTAGCAATGACAAATATTTAATAAACACTTTGATTAGATGGGCTGAAAAAATTGATGCCCTCAAATAATTGAGGCCCTGGTCCTGGTTTCCATGCCTCAGGGCCAAGCCTATTCACCACAACTATCTCAGTGACTGGCCTTTATCAAGGATTGAGTTCAACCGACTTATTACTATGTTCCTCTTATTGTTAATTTTTGTTCTTCTATATTAGGAGATTGAAATCGTTTTGACTCATACTTTGTTTAAATATAAAGAAAACTCGTGTAGATTTACTTCATAAATTGAGGGACTGTTTCTTGTCTAATGAGTATGGATTTATATCAAATTATCTATCTTTTCTATTAGGTTATCGTTTGTTGGTATTCATCCTACTTTTTATCTCCACCATTAACAATAGAAGTAAAAAAAATCCCGGTGTAGATAAAAAAAGAGGAGTCAAGATCCTGCATTTTTGTCAATATAAAGGAGTGTATTACAACATATGAACCTAGGGTATTATTTGTTTTTTTTTTTTTTTTTGACACAAAGGTATTATTATATTATTAGCATCACAAATTTATTTATTTATTTATTTATTCTCTTTTCATATGTTAACCTACCATGAATAAATAATTTAAACCAATGGTAAATTGATCACATGACATGACATAAATTACACCAAATGTGACATGAATATAGGACCACTTACGATACAAAAGCACCAGAGCAAAATGTAAACCCTCATTATGAGTAAACTGTAATAATAAATTTCGAGATTCATATAAACAATCAATTGTAATTAACAGAAAAAGATAGGATAAAGTGGTGATACTAAACTATAATTTATTTAATGTCAATTCAAGTAGTAATTATAGCAACAAGATACATATACATATGATCTCAAGCTATATATGACAAATATTCAGTAATAGGACTATTCAATTCATAGTAGGGTAAATACCATTTAAGGCAATCCTGCATAAACCCCACCCAACAATAATCTTCATTCTCATATACCCACCTTCGCCCCATTCTTTTCCCCATGAATTTTTAATGATCCAGTATTTTAATTCAGAAACTTAGCACAGCCAAATGAAGGAACTACCTTTCCACCTGGAAAATTGTTCAAAAAAATATCAATACTATATATTTATTATAAGTAAAATAGATAGCATACATATGGTACATTTTTTTTTACACTAAATATTGTTCATTAATATAACTGAATTACCAATGTAAATTATTTTTGCATAACAAATTGATTTCTTTAAAACTTTTTTTAACAGCTAAATATATAATGAACTGGAAATAAAAGTATTACTAAGGATGTAATCAGGCCAAAATAAGTATTTACATAAAAAAGACAGTAGCTAGAAAGCCAAAATAAGTACCACACATACAACGTCAAAAGAATGAGGACACAAACTGAACCAAAATTTGGACCCTTAAGGGAAGAATTAGAGCAGATTAACATTCTCCTTTTTACATTTAACATTGGCTTTTTTTTTAAAAATAAAAATTAAAAAAATTAGCAATATGATTTTAATTAAAAACATTAGAAATATGATTTTCAATCGAATGTAAATTAAACCGCATCAATTTCAATATATCAATATGACTATACCCAAAAAAACATAATATCAACATGACATTAAATTAAATATGAGTAATAAAATTGCAATCATTTGAAAAAGTGAGTTGATCAAACTTTAAATTTTTGCAACCACATATTGTCCAAAGTTCTCACTGCTAGAAAATTACACATTCTGAAATGTTTGAAATACACTTCAAACGTTTAATTAGATGAGGGGTTTTTTTGTCAAGAATCAGATGAGGCTTTTTATTTGTACAAAATAAAATATATAGATTTAAGCTTTAATTAAGAGCTAGAAAGATAGAAAATTTATTTTTCGGAGATATCTTTTGAAGTAAATGAAACAAAATACTTGTGAATAATAATTAATTTTTTAAAAATAGGAAGAATTCACCCTTTTCATTTCCTTTACATTAAAAATCATCTCTTTCCAATTTTTCCATTTCCCAACTCTCAAATACAACTTTTTTTAAAAAAATTATAATGATAATAATAATAATAATTTATCATAACTATGAATTTTCAACTATATATTTAAACCTTGTCACAAAAAAAACTATATATTTGAACATTTAAATTTATCAATCAAAACTGGTGCTTTAAAATAAAAAATAAATCCATATGAACATTTACAAAATAAATCTATATGAACATTCACAAAAAAAAACTATATATTTAAACCTTGTCACAAAAAAAATAAAATATATTTGAATATTTAATTACATAAACTCACCACAAGTATCTTGGGATGTCTTCATAATCATTTGCTCATAGTCGAGAGCAACTTCTAAACCGGCAGCTACCCCATCAAATGGTACATTGTTCACTAAAAAAACACCCAAGAGAGAGCACACATATTTTAAAAGAATGATTTGTTAGGGAATCCAAGATAAGAGGAAGAAGATAACAAGTAAGAACTAGAGAGAAAACTAGGAGGAAAGTGTTAAGATTTATTGATAAGAAAAATAGAGAATGAGTGAGTATACAATGCATGAGGTACATGCTTATTTATAAGGAAAAAACTCCTAACACATCTATTACTTGTAACACAAGTAACCATAACTAACTAACTCAAGGTAGTTATGTAACCACCTCCTAACAACCATTTAACTACCTAAGCAAGTCTAATAGGATTGAAGTTATAAAACATCATGCTCCCTTAACTTCAAGCCTAAGCAAACTTGTCTGTCCTTCGGAAATCCTTCAGAACTTGTCATGACCTGACCTTCAGAACTTGTCATGACCTGACCTTCAGAACTTGTTGGGCGTGCGCGCCTGACTCACACCAAGTTCACTTCTGAGCTTCAAAAACCTGTCTGTTTTCAAACTCTTAGTTAGAGCATCTGCAACCTGAGCATTTGTTGCACAATGCCTGACATCCAAGCTACCTTGATTCACCTGCTCCCTCAAGAAATGAAACCTAGCCTCTATGTGTTTGCTTCTACCATGCAAAACTGGATTCTTGGCTAAGTTTATAGCAGACTTGTTGTCAATCTGCAGAACCACAGGTTTCTCTGCCTCAATTCCCAGCTCCTTCAACACAGTCACAATCCACAGAGCTTGGCATGCTGCATATGCACCTGCTATGTACTCAGCTTCACAGGAAGACAATGCAACAACTGGTTGTTTCTTAGAACACTAAGCAACAGGAGCCTCCATAAATCTGAAGAAATACCCAGTAGTACTCCTTCTATCCACTTTGTCACCACACCAATCAGCATAAGCGTAGCACACAATCTCAAAATTCTCATTCAGAACTGACTTTGGAAAAAGAATTCCAAACTCCATTGTGCCTGCTATATACCTAAGTATCCTTCTAGCTGCATTCATGTGTGACCTTTTAGGTTCATCCATGAATCTACTTACAAGCCCAACTGCAAAGCATATATCTGGCCTGCTGTTGCAAAGATATCTCAATGATCCAACAATTTGCTTGAAGATTGTAGGATCCACAGTCTCTTCTGTCTCATTCTTCTCTAACTTCAAGTTCACCTCCATAGGAGTTACAGCATAGGTACACTCAGTCATGTTGAACCTCTTCAGAATTTCTCCTGCATATTTCCTCTGATGCAACAATAGACCTTTACCATTTTTCAGAAATTCGAATCCTAAGAAGTAAGATACTTCTCCCAAATCTGTCATCTCAAATTCAGTTTTCATTACTTCTTTGAATCTCTCTATCTCAGCTGTGACACTTCCAGTTACTAGCAGATCATCAACATACAAACATATCAGAATGATGCTTGAAGCTGCTTCCTGCACATATACTCCATATTCGGACTTGCATTTCCTGAAACCTTGTTTCACAAGAAATCCATCTATTCTTTTATTCTAAGCTCTTGGAGCTTGTTTCAAACCATATAGAGCTTTGTTCAATCTGTAGACCATGTCTTCCTTTCCTTCAATCATGAATCCAGGTGTCTGTGTTACAAAAACAAGTTCTTCTAAATGACCATTAAGAAAAGCTGACTTAACATCCATGTGGAACATAGGCCATTTCCTTGCATTAGCTACAGCTTGACAATTCTCACAGTCTCAATTCTTGCCACAGGTGAATAGATTTCTGAGTAATCTATGCCTTCCCTCTGCAGAAAGCCTCTTGCCACCAGCCTTGCCTTATATTTTTCTATAGAGTTGTCAGGATTTAGCTTCAGCTTGAACACCCATTTTACTTCAATTGCCTTCTTATCTGATGGAAGTTTAACTAACTCCCAAGTTTGATTTCTCTCAATTGAAGCCAATTCTTCCTCCATAGCTCTCTTCCATTTCTTGTGTTTCAAGGCATCTGTGTAATTGATAGGCTCAGAACCAGCCATCAATGCAATGTGAACCAAGTCACCATCTGCATTCACCTCATTGTCATTAACAATTTCACAATCCTGCAATCTAGTAGGAATGTTCCTTGTTCTGGCAGGCCTGTCTCTAGTCACAGCTACAGGTGCTTCATTCTCATCACTAGAATCACTATCTTCTTCATTCATGATTGGATTCAACTGAGCTCTGCTTGTACTGCAACCAGCAATCCAATCCCAGGATTTCTCTTCATCAATTACAACATCTCTGCTGTAGATCATTTTCGTTGTGACAGGATCATACAGCTTGTAAGCACCTGTGACATGGTATCCTACCAAGATCATGGCTTCACTTCTCTCATCAAGCTTCTTCCTTTTTGCTTCAGGCACATGCTTGTGACATAGAGCACCAAAAATTCTGAAGTGACTTACACTAGGTTTTCTACCACTCCACACTTCCTCAGGTACTTTGTCTTTCAGCTTCTTGGTTGGACACCTGTTCAACACATACACAGCAGTGTGAACTGCTTCACCCCAGAAAGCTTTAGGCAGGTTCCTATGCTTTACCATACACCTTGCCATATCAAGAATATTCCTGTTCCTTCTTTCAGCTAAGCCATTGTGTTGAGGTGTATAAGGAGCTGTGACTTCATGTTCTATACCTTGTTCAACACAAAATGACTCAAACTTCTTGGAAGTATACTCACCTCCACCATCTGTTCTGAGAGCTATGATCTTCTTTCCACTTTGATTTTCAACTAATGCCTTAAAATTTCTGAAGACATCAAATACTGCATCCTTGGTTTGAATCAAGTATATCCACATCTTTCTGCTATACTCATCAACAAAGGTAACAAAATATCTATTACCACCAAGTGAATTCACATCAAAGGGACCACACACATCAGAATGCACAACACCTAGTACACTTGATGATCTCATAGGCAAACTCTTGCTGAAAGCATTTCTAGGTTGTTTACCAACTAAGCAACCTTCACATACTCTTTCTGAAGCTTCAATCTTAGGCAGGCCAAGTACCATTCCTTTGCTCCCTAGCTGATTCAGATATTTGAAATTCAAATGTCCAAATCTCAGGTGCCATAGCCAATTCAACTTCTCATCTGTTACTACCTTTATACACTGAACAGTGTTTGTGTGAATCAAAGTTCTGAAGGTTCTATTCTTGGCCAGAGGAGTCCTCAGAATTAGGTTATTTGCAGGATCATAAAGTTCAAATTTCTCATTCTTAATGATAACTGAAAAACCTTTTTCTGCTAACTGTCCAACACTTAGGAGATTACAATCCATACCTGGTACAAACATCACATCTTCAATTACTGCAGTGCTTCCATTGCTCCTCTTGATAACCATGTTACCAATGCCTTCTGACTGCAATGAACTGCTATTGGCCAGCTTCACTTTACTTTTCTTTCCAGAATCAAACTTAACTAACCAGTTTTTGTGACCAGTCATGTGATTGGAACACCCTGTGTCTAAGAACCAAGTCTCAGCATCAACCTTATCTTGTGATTCTACCTCTGATAATGTAGCCATGAAAGTCACAGCTTTATCTTCAACCTTTTCTTGCACAAGTTTTGCTTCATCATCAGAGTCTTGGCCCTTTTCTTTGCCTTTCTTGAACCAACAATCTGAAGCATAGTGTCCCCATTTCTCACAGTTATAGCACTAAATGTTATAAATGAGAAAGAAATATATAATTTTCAGTTATAAATGAGAAAGAAAAAGAGATTTTGTTTAGAATAACCATGAAAGTACGTTGCAAGCCACAATGCCACTGAAATCACAGCAAGGTATAAACATACACTTTTCATTTCCTTCATATTTATCTTCCTGATTATCAATATAGTTGATGTGTAATTAAACTTTATTATATCAAATCAATTGATCACTCTCGTGGGATAATCTTATATATACTAATTATTTTGATAAAAAAGGAAATTAGACATTGAGGCTATATTGATGAATTACAAATTGAATCGGGGTCATACTAATTTTGTTTTTCCTATATAGCATATGTATTTTATTTTTGTATACATATTTTTTATTATGATACTACACATTTGCAAAAAATAACAATTGAAACTTGAGTCTTATTAAGAGAAAGTCCCAAGTGGTCCCTCCAATGAATTTCTGGTTTCTACCTACTATATCAATTTTTTCTATTTTGGATAGAAATCAATTTTTTCATATAAGTTGATTCTTTTTTCTGACACAAATATAATTTGATTCTAAAATGTCATATAAATTGTACAACTATAGTTTTTTGATTTTTCTGGTTTTCGGAGGCTCTAAGGTTGTGAAATCATTTAAGTTAAGGAATTGTTCATCTTAGTCATTTAATTACGGCGTGTGTGGTTGGTTCTTTGGGTATCTGATTCTCTGATAATTTTTTAAATCTGCTGATATTTGCAGAATTATTTGTCTCCGATTGACAATACTGCTCCGGTGGCTACTGTTTTTCCTTGAGTTGTTTCAGTTTCATAGGTGCTTGGTTGTGGTTCTTTTGGCTTTGTGCCTTGTGTTGGTGACTCTGTCGGTTTGCTGGGTTTGGAAGGTTTTGGTGTTTATGTTATCTTTGAGCTTGGACTTATGTGATTAGGTTTTGATTCTACCATTGTCCTATCCATCATCTTTTTGCCTCACGGGGCTGTTATTTGGGTGTGATGGGCTGATCACGTTCGCTTCAATATCGGGAGTTACTATCTAGTGACAACTTCCTGGGCTTGGTTGGTGTCTCCTCTGGTGGTATGGAACACGAGGGGTGTCTTCCTAGTTATGGGATTAGGAGGAAACCCTCGTTTTGGTGGGATTTCGTTTCTGATTATGGGATTAGGTGGGGTTTTGTGTTTGGTGCTTATTTTCGGTGTCCGCATATATACGGTGCCGATATTATGTAAATTTTGTTTTATCGGTCTTTATTCTTCTTGTGTAGAGACGGGGCTATTAATATATTTGCCATTCAAAATTTAAAAAATTACTTATATGTTTCTTTCTTTTTAATTTTTTTTAATGGAAAATACGAGGGCAGATTCCAATTGCCAATGCCATAAAAGTAAAATTTGAGAAAAAATTCAATAGATCTACAAAACTGGAGTATAATGGTAGCTAAAAATATTGGATTATATTTAATGATGGGCCATGTCAATATGGGTTCAATCCAAAATTAGATTATTTGAATGTTACGAAATGATCTTGTTTTATTTAATTATAAGGATGTGAATGTTTAACAATCGCTTTTTGAGTAAATCCTTCATGATACACTAGTTTCATTTATAGCTACCAAGATGATTTTTTAGGACTC
This sequence comes from Trifolium fragiferum, assembly GCA_954870985.1. Classification (NCBI taxonomy): domain Eukaryota; kingdom Viridiplantae; phylum Streptophyta; class Magnoliopsida; order Fabales; family Fabaceae; genus Trifolium; species Trifolium fragiferum. The sequence continues at coordinate 22,228,963 of OX940789.1, forward strand.
TTTGAGTCTTGAGCTGAATTTTTGCTGCCCATTGTATTTCAATTTTATTTCCATTTGCACCATTTTCTTGTAATTTTTCTATTTGTATCATTTAACCTTGTATCGGATTGGAGTATCATTTATACTCAATCTCTATTTATTTGATTTGCTATTCAAAAAAATAATAATAGTGATCTTAATGTTTACTTTACCTTTACCTTAGAAGCACAAATAGAGATGTAAGCAGATATTCGTGGACAAATATAGGGCATCAATTAACCACCTTGTTGGATAGAAATAATACCCAAACTTCCTCGTATTAAGTAAACCACCTTGTAACAATAAATTTGAAATTAGATAAAAATATATCGAACTTTTACTATGTAGCTCATAGTCCCCAATTAATTCAAATAAAAACATACTATATATTAAATCTAATTAGAAAGAAAATAAACAAATGGCATAGTATAGCCTTACAATAATAATCCTAAATAGAAAACATGTAACATTTACAAGGACTTGTGGAGCCCGTTCGATTTCTCCATGTCCTCACTAAGTTGATGCTAGGACCAATCAAAAACATTGGTTTAATTGTTGACATATATATTGAAGGCATGAAGTTAATATTTTGCCGTATCAGAGATGAGAGAGAAAGGGAGCAAAGAGAGAGAAACAGAAACCAGTACGAGGGAGGGGGCTAGGGCACATCAAACAAAGGAGAAACTCCATGGTTACATCCATAATCTGGATCAAACCGCTGTTTCTTTCTTCATTACTAATTTTCCGAAAGATAGTACGGTGGAGGTGCTATGGAAGCTGTTTGCAGGTTATGGCAGAGTGGGAGATGTCTATATTCCCAACAAGGTAGACAAATGGGGAAGACGTTTTTGTTTCGTGAAGTTCAGGGAGGTGAAAGAAGTGGAGGAGTTACTACACAGGCTTCATGATGTGTGGTTAGGTCATTTCAAACTCAAGAACAACAAATCACGTTTTGGTAGAAATGAAGAGAGTAACAAGAATGGTACGAATGAGGGGCTGAGGAAGTAACTACCAACAAGGCGGTTCCTTCAAATTAGCTCTTTTGAATGGCAACCAGGAGATAAGGAGTGATACGGAAGCCTCGCTGAGGAAGGAAGAGGTGATATCGGTGGAGGTGGAGTGTAACATCCCACTTTTTCAATTACCTAATTTATTTTATTAAAGCCTTATCTAATAAATTAGGAGTTGATTAGTAGCGATAAAATTAATAAAGTCTTGGAAATTTAATTGTATTATGTGTAAAATTAGAAGTTTATTTAAATTAAACCTAACCTACACATATACACTACCTATTTCCATTGAGATTTAATTAAAACAAAAGAGCTAAACTCCCCTCATAGAAACACCTCACATTAATGACTCACCTCACTTTTCATACTAGCCAACACCTCATCCTCACTTTGTGACTCATGAATCCATTATCACTCTACTAGTCTCCTCTTTGACCAACACCTCACCAAATCATGAAATCTTTGACACAACACTAAGGGGGATATATTAAGTATTGCATGTAGCTCATTCCTTTATTACAATCTCAGAATTTTTCATCAACACTCTCTTCTCTTCCTCCTTACACGACAACAACAACAACATTAGCATAAACCCTCAATTTTGCTTAAACACCAAGTTGTTCCTTTAACTACTCTCTCTTCACACTTCTCCTCTCATAAACTGCAGCAGCTCTGCAAACAAAGAGTCAGAGCTGAACCCTCAATCCTTTTCTCTTCTCACGCCAACAACAATCTCAAAAACACCCATATTACTCTCACTTCTTCTACTTTCAATAGAGTTGCATGCACCCAAATAGGAACAAACTCATACTGAGTATAACCTCAGAAAACGCTTTACTCAAACTATTCACTTCAGTTGATCCCAAATCATCAATCAATTCTTCATTCTAACAACAATGTGGAAGTTCATCATTTTGCCAGAAAAACTTCAAATCTGTCCAGTTGAGGTCGTGGGTAGCTGAGGAGCTCTGTAGCAGTTAGGAAGCTTAGGAACAAGTTTAAAGCTTCAAATTACAGGTGGGTTCTTAGTTAGTTAGTTTAGATTCCCAAATTATGAAATCTTGCATGTTCACTTAGGAAATTAGGGATTAATTGTGTGAGGAGAATTAAACCCCAAGTTCTCTTCTATTCTGTCATATATTATATCTATTATGTGTTTGCACTGTTTTATTTGAGGATTGTAGGTTGTTCTTTTGAAAAATCTTTGAAAATTGTAAAACAGAGTATTTTCTGCACTAGCTCGCCATAGCGAGCTACTGGCGAGTCTTCATGGCAAGTGAACAACTTCTGGGCTGATGAAACTCGCCATGGCGAGCATTTGCTCGCCTAGCGAGTTGATTTAGGCCAGACCTTGTTAGTTCGCCATGGCGAGTTGGTGACTCGCTGTAGCGAGCAATGTCCAGATTGACCTTTTATCTTCAACTTCTGAAAATTCAACACTCGTTTTATATCCTCGGATAATTCTGATATTTTGCAGACTACATAATTAATATAATGTGGTACAGGAAGTCAAACACAATTAGAATTTTAGGGAATAACGTAGGGAATTTAGAATTATGTATGCTCCCCGGGCTTTGGTAAATTATGGTAGCATGTAATTAATTTAGAATCAGTCAATTATGTATGTGATTATATTATCACATGTGGACTTCGTTTTAGATGTTTCATTAGTAAAAACTTTGTGAGCTGCACACCGGAACGCTTTCTGTTCTCGGACAAGGCAGGCCTCTGAGACGTGCTCACCTCAGAGTGCTTGCGGTTTAAAATCAACAAGATTAATATGATATGAATTATGATAATTATTTATTTATGCTTATGACAATATGATATGAATTATGATACGACTGATTAGGTGCCCCGGCTTAATAGCCTTTAGGAGGGTAGTAGAACTCACTGGGACGAAGTGACTGTGTCACCCCACTCCCTTTTCGATATAGGTAAGACAGGTTATTCCAGGAGCAGGAACCAGGTTGGATCTGACGATTGGAGCCATGCTTGGATTGTCAGCTTTGAAGACTTAGTCTTCATTCTTGCTTTTATTTAGCTTGCCATTCTCTGTAGTTTCGTTTCCGCTGTCTGTATCGAATAAACATTATTATCTTAATGATAATGCATTATTCAGTTATATTCCTTTTAATTAATGTACTCAGATTCCAGTTTTTAATGTTTCGACTAAATATTCTAGATAATTTAGTTGGGGCGTTACAATTGGTATCAGAGCAGGTCGATCTAGTATCGGACTTTGCCATGAGTCATTACAATCCCTCTCTTAGTAGTACGGACCCTTTGGAGTCTGGACTGTTTACGATGAAACCATCGCGTAATGAGTCTGATCAGCTCAGTATTGTGTATGGCAGGCAGGGTATTACGGTTGAGAACTGAAGTGGACCACGGTGGTTAAGTAAGAAGATCGTAGTGGAAATGCAGCTCAGAAGCAATCGTTGGCGAGAATTCTCTCTAACTGGATGTTAGAGCTGAAATAGTTAGGACTGAAGGAATAAGCGGTACAACACCAACGAGTGTACCCAGAGATAAGATGGATCATATGGGTTAAAACCAATGGTAGTAAGAAAATTCTGGAGATTGTAAGGGAGCAGTTGTTAAGATTATTGAGAGTAAGAACAGTCTGATGGAAGTACTAATCGCTCGAAGTAGAATTGTTCATGGAAGAGCGTACGTGTGTAGGTCCTTATAGTATCCAACTGACACCGTGTGTCAGGTAAATTCCCCGGACTTGAGAGTAACCATACCTTCTGGCTAACATGTTTACAAGAAACACGAAAGCCAAGTAAGATTCAGCCTTCAGTAAATCAGAACTCTTCCTAGATACTTAACCTTACTTGTCTGCCGTGAGATTCACCAGTGATGTTAGATCTGTTCAAAACCATGCTAGAAGAACCAAGTTGGAATATTCACCCATGGTAACACTCATCTGAATAATTTCCCAATAGATTATCCTATAGGAAGCCGACTCTTAATGCCTCCCTAAGAATAATTTAGCATTTCAATATCGTAACTCGTATTCCTACCATACCGCGAAAAGCCAGGATCTGTTTAGCATAACAAATAAGATTTCTTTTTCGATACCAGCTTAGGTCAGTTAACTCAGCAAACTATTAGAGACCAACTTTGATTAGAGTAACAATTAGGAATTATTTTTCAACACCATATAGATACCTGACTTAGTTCATAAGGCATCATCCGTGAGCAGTAGAAACAAGAATCAATCGAATTAACCCTTGTAAGTAAGAACCGATAGTTGAACTTTACCACTAGAGGTTGAGCAATATTAGATGTACCATTAGGAATTTCACCTTATTAACTTAGTATCCATATGGGTCTGTTTGGTGTAGTTGTCCGCTTATCTTAAGCTAGTAACTTAGTGCCATAAACTACCCAACCAAGCATATAGGAAAATAATCGAATTAGACTGCATTCGATTCAACACACTCTTACCTTCCTGCATGTCCTATTACCACCTAGGAAATTATTATAGGTCTAATAAGATAGTCCCAGCCTAACACGTTACACTAGAGATCACACAAACCATTTGGAACATAACCTCAATCGGAATGACAAGCAGAAATATTTCTTGACCAAACTTAGTTGCCAGGTAGTTTACTTAACACTACCACGCGTCCCCTACTTTAACAGCTTAGTGTCGTGACTTAGGTAGATACCATGTGAAAGAAATTAAGTTGAGCCACCCGTAATATTAATTTCCTTAGGCACCAGTCATTATCTTATCACCTAGTGCATTGTCAATAGGGACTCGTTACAGTAGGACAACCTATCTATTTGGAATCAACCTTAGCGCTGAATCACTAGCATTTAAGCCTCAATAAGATTAGTAACTTAGGAGCTATCATTAGCGCCTTCAGCCACCTAACTCAATCGTTAAGTATCTATGTTAGATTGTTCCGAAGTAAAATAACTAAGTTGGATTTATTTTATCAGCCATTTAGCGTTTTCAAATCATCCAGACCTTCGAGTTAGGCATCTGTTAGAGTTAGTCAGATTTCCTTTAAGAGTGCTTATCAACACCCTGAGTTGAGCCAGAACTAATAGAAGTCAAATTCCAAATTCGTGACCATTCATTCGAACCTTAATAAGCTAAGTTTGTCGAACCAAACTACGTGGATTGGGTATCCATTAGACTTGGGAACATGGAACGGGTTCACTCCTTAACCTGTCTGCTTATGCCCCGTACAGATAAATTCCTTATCGTGCCTCATCATATGCTAGTCATGTTCATCACTCTGAGTAGTTGAAAGGTAAACTTTCCAAATTCTTCGACATCGGTCAGTTAAACCGACATCGTGAGACTTTGCTTACAAGTAAATCCTGTTCAATCTTTCCGACCTTTCAGTTACGTTGTTAGTAACTAAATGTAATCCGTGGAGTCCAGTTTATCTGGAGATGACACGTATAAATTCCGCTCAAGTTCTCACTCATCGTATCAATCTGTTAATCAGTATCATTAGTCAATTATCCGCCGAACTATTCTATTCAGTGTCAGTATTAGTTAATCATATGGGTCTTCGTGCACCTAAACAACCCATCACTATTTCAGTTGTATTGTTTAATCTTTCGGAGTCTTATCAGCTAAATTCTAGTTAAGTCTCTGATCTTTCCAGTTATATAGAAATAGGAGCTAGTAGAAGTATTAGTAACTAGATATCTCCTCCGAACTATTCTCTGAAATCGAGTTTGAACCATTTCATTCTCTATCAACTGATTCAGTTCCCTGAACCTTATCAACAATAAATTCAGATTATCATTAATCAAATTCCTCGTGTAGAGTATAAGAGTTTCCTTGTTGCGAATTCAATTCATACGCTGACACATTGACTATGGTAAATGAAGGATTTAAAGCCACTCTCTGTGTTGAGTGTGCAAATCTTCCGTATCCAGTCAGGCGTCAGCCATCATTAGAATCCAATTACTTTAGCCAGATTCTTTCATGTCAACCTATCAGTGAATTATCCAGCCAACCTAACAATAACATTGAAGGAAGAATTCGAACCTCAGTTCTTGATATGTTAAATGTATCACTCGACCATAGTGTTGTGCTAGGATTGATTGGAATAGTAGGTGGAAAATTCTGTAGTACTATGGAATCGGTCGCAGATGAGTCTGACTCATTGGCGAAAGGATCTATAGTACTTAAGCGTTCTCCACCCGTTTTAAATTTTGATTAATCCTAGAATCTTTATACGGCACTATGGGACAATGGTGCGTGTGATGTGTCACGAGCAGCGGCGTTCGGAGTTGGGAAAACCCTGAAGAGAAATTTTTGAAATATTAACATCAACACTTAAATTTATCTCATTCAACTATTCATATAGCAACAACCAGGCCAGATATCGACCTGTGGAAGTGTAGTGCGAGGTAATAGGAGTACGGTATTGCTAAGATGTCGCGAACATATTGGACTGTAGTAGAGTATTGAGAATACCGTCACATACCTGCTATCACAAAGTAAAACAAGTGTTACTTTGTGAAGTTATCCAATGAGAAACGTAGTAATGGTAGAAGTTTAATTGGAAAAGAAGAGATGGTGCGTCACTGTGTTAGACAACTTAAAATAAGACCGTGTTGATGTATAAAAGGATGACTATAAGTAGTCGGATCAAAGAGCGCAGCGCGAGACCAGACAGAAATATAGTTAGATGATCAATTTAGATGAATAACCCTTTGAGAGAGGAAAGTGTTATTCCAAGGAATTAAGGTAATCAAGAGTTCTTGAGAATAACACCAAAGTTGGAACTACGAGGCGTTTACAGTGAAGGAATTCTATCCGAAGTATATAGGACCTCCTCAGATCTTTCAACGCGTCGATTCAGTAACCTATCGGTTAGCTCGATCTTCATTCAGGTCAGGACTACACGACGTGTTTCATGTGTCGCAACTTCGGAAATTCACTCCCGATCCTTATCATCCTCAAGAGATTAACCTTCAGTCAGCCTTAACTTATCAAGCCAAATCCAGTTCCTATAGTTGATCGTGAAGTTAAGACACTTCGAAAACGAGATAATTCCAATCATCCAAGTCGGATGCGCTCAACCTCATGACGACTAACTTATTCCGAAATGAGAATCTGTTATGGGAAAAGTTATTCCTATTCCTTCTAAAGATAAATTCCTTAATTTCGAGGACGAAATTTCTTTAAGGGGGGTAGATTGTAACATCCCACTCTTTCAATTACCTAATTTATTTTATTAGAGCCTTATCTAATAAATTAGGAGTTGATTAGTAGCGATAAAATTAATAAAGTCTTGGAAATTTAATTGTATTATGTGTAAAATTAGAAGTTTATTTAAATTAAACCTAACCTACACATATACACTACCTATTTCCATTGAGATTTAATTAAAACAAAAGAGCTAAACTCCCCTCATAGAAACACCTCACATTAATGACTCACCTCACTTTTCATACTAGCCAACACCTCATCCTCACTTTGTGACTCATGAATCCATTATCACTCTACTAGTCTCCTCTTTGACCAACACCTCACCAAATCATGAAATCTTTGACACAACACTAAGGGGGATATATTAAGTATTGCATGTAGCTCATTCCTTTATTACAATCTCAGAATTTTTCATCAACACTCTCTTCTCTTCCTCCTTACACGACAACAACAACAACATTAGCATAAACCCTCAATTTTGCTTAAACACCAAGTTGTTCCTTTAACTACTCTCTCTTCACACTTCTCCTCTCATAAACTGCAGCAGCTCTGCAAACAAAGAGTCAGAGCTGAACCCTCAATCCTTTTCTCTTCTCACGCCAACAACAATCTCAAAAACACCCATATTACTCTCACTTCTTCTACTTTCAATAGAGTTGCATGCACCCAAATAGGAACAAACTCATACTGAGTATAACCTCAGAAAACGCTTTACTCAAACTATTCACTTCAGTTGATCCCAAATCATCAATCAATTCTTCATTCTAACAACAATGTGGAAGTTCATCATTTTGCCAGAAAAACTTCAAATCTGTCCAGTTGAGGTCGTGGGTAGCTGAGGAGCTCTGTAGCAGTTAGGAAGCTTAGGAACAAGTTTAAAGCTTCAAATTACAGGTGGGTTCTTAGTTAGTTAGTTTAGATTCCCAAATTATGAAATCTTGCATGTTCACTTAGGAAATTAGGGATTAATTGTGTGAGGAGAATTAAACCCCAAGTTCTCTTCTATTCTGTCATATATTATATCTATTATGTGTTTGCACTGTTTTATTTGAGGATTGTAGGTTGTTCTTTTGAAAAATCTTTGAAAATTGTAAAACAGAGTATTTTCTGCACTAGCTCGCCATAGCGAGCTACTGGCGAGTCTTCATGGCAAGTGAACAACTTCTGGGCTGATGAAACTCGCCATGGCGAGCATTTGCTCGCCTAGCGAGTTGATTTAGGCCAGACCTTGTTAGTTCGCCATGGCGAGTTGGTGACTCGCTGTAGCGAGCAATGTCCAGATTGACCTTTTATCTTCAACTTCTGAAAATTCAACACTCGTTTTATATCCTCGGATAATTCTGATATTTTGCAGACTACATAATTAATATAATGTGGTACAGGAAGTCAAACACAATTAGAATTTTAGGGAATAACGTAGGGAATTTAGAATTATGTATGCTCCCCGGGCTTTGGTAAATTATGGTAGCATGTAATTAATTTAGAATCAGTCAATTATGTATGTGATTATATTATCACATGTGGACTTCGTTTTAGATGTTTCATTAGTAAAAACTTTGTGAGCTGCACACCGGAACGCTTTCTGTTCTCGGACAAGGCAGGCCTCTGAGACGTGCTCACCTCAGAGTGCTTGCAGTTTAAAATCAACAAGATTAATATGATATGAATTATGATAATTATTTATTTATGCTTATGACAATATGATATGAATTATGATACGACTGATTAGGTGCCCCGGCTTAATAGCCTTTAGGAGGGTAGTAGAACTCACTGGGACGAAGTGACTGTCTCACCCCACTCCCTTTTCGATATAGGTAAGACAGGTTATTCCAGGAGCAGGAACCAGGTTGGATCTGACGATTGGAGCCATGCTTGGATTGTCAGCTTTGAAGACTTAGTCTTCATTCTTGCTTTTATTTAGCTTGCCATTCTCTGTAGTTTCGTTTCCGCTGTCTGTATCGAATAAACATTATTATCTTAATGATAATGCATTATTCAGTTATATTCCTTTTAATTAATGTACTCAGATTCCAGTTTTTAATGTTTCGACTAAATATTCTAGATAATTTAGTTGGGGCGTTACAATTGGTATCAGAGCAGGTCGATCTAGTATCGGACTTTGCCATGAGTCATTACAATCCCTCTCTTAGTAGTACGGACCCTTTGGAGTGTGGACTGTTTACGATGAAACCATCGCGTAATGAGTCTGATCAGCTCAGTATTGTGTATGGCAGGCAGGGTATTACGGTTGAGAACTGAAGTGGACCACGGTGGTTAAGTAAGAAGATCGTAGTGGAAATGCAGCTCAGAAGCAATCGTTGGCGAGAATTCTCTCTAACTGGATGTTAGAGCTGAAATAGTTAGGACTGAAGGAATAAGCGGTACAACACCAACGAGTGTACCCAGAGATAAGATGGATCATATGGGTTAAAACCAATGGTAGTAAGAAAATTCTGGAGATTGTAAGGGAGCAGTTGTTAAGATTATTGAGAGTAAGAACAGTCTGATGGAAGTACTAATCGCTCGAAGTAGAATTGTTCATGGAAGAGCGTACGTGTGTAGGTCCTTATAGTATCCAACTGACACCGTGTGTCAGGTAAATTCCCCGGACTTGAGAGTAACCATACCTTCTGGCTAACATGTTTACAAGAAACACGAAAGCCAAGTAAGATTCAGCCTTCAGTAAATCAGAACTCTTCCTAGATACTTAACCTTACTTGTCTGCCGTGAGATTCACCAGTGATGTTAGATCTGTTCAAAACCATGCTAGAAGAACCAAGTTGGAATATTCACCCATGGTAACACTCATCTGAATAATTTCCCAATAGATTATCCTATAGGAAGCCGACTCTTAATGCCTCCCTAAGAATAATTTAGCATTTCAACATCGTAACTCGTATTCCTACCATACCGCGAAAAGCCAGGATCTGTTTAGCATAACAAATAAGATTTCTTTTTCGATACCAGCTTAGGTCAGTTAACTCAGCAAACTATTAGAGACCAACTTTGATTAGAGTAACAATTAGGAATTATTTTTCAACACCATATAGATACCTGACTTAGTTCATAAGGCATCATCCGTGAGCAGTAGAAACAAGAATCAATCGAATTAACCCTTGTAAGTAAGAACCGATAGTTGAACTTTACCACTAGAGGTTGAGCAATATTAGATGTACCATTAGGAATTTCACCTTATTAACTTAGTATCCATATGGGTCTGTTTGGTGTAGTTGTCCGCTTATCTTAAGCTAGTAACTTAGTGCCATAAACTACCCAACCAAGCATATAGGAAAATAATCGAATTAGACTGCATTCGATTCAACACACTCTTACCTTCCTGCATGTCCTATTACCACCTAGGAAATTATTATAGGTCTAATAAGATAGTCCCAGCCTAACACGTTACACTAGAGATCACACAAACCATTTGGAACATAACCTCAATCGGAATGACAAGCAGAAATATTTCTTGACCAAACTTAGTTGCCAGGTAGTTTACTTAACACTACCACGCGTCCCCTACTTTAACAGCTTAGTGTCGTGACTTAGGTAGATACCATGTGAAAGAAATTAAGTTGAGCCACCCGTAATATTAATTTCCTTAGGCACCAGTCATTATCTTATCACCTAGTGCATTGTCAATAGGGACTCGTTACAGTAGGACAACCTATCTATTTGGAATCAACCTTAGCGCTGAATCACTAGCATTTAAGCCTCAATAAGATTAGTAACTTAGGAGCTATCATTAGCGCCTTCAGCCACCTAACTCAATCGTTAAGTATCTATGTTAGATTGTTCCGAAGTAAAATAACTAAGTTGGATTTATTTTATCAGCCATTTAGCGTTTTCAAATCATCCAGACCTTCGAGTTAGGCATCTGTTAGAGTTAGTCAGATTTCCTTTAAGAGTGCTTATCAACACCCTGAGTTGAGCCAGAACTAATAGAAGTCAAATTCCAAATTCGTGACCATTCATTCGAACCTTAATAAGCTAAGTTTGTCGAACCAAACTACGTGGATTGGGTATCCATTAGACTTGGGAACATGGAACGGGTTCACTCCTTAACCTGTCTGCTTATGCCCCGTACAGATAAATTCCTTATCGTGCCTCATCATATGCTAGTCATGTTCATCACTCTGAGTAGTTGAAAGGTAAACTTTCCAAATTCTTCGACATCGGTCAGTTAAACCGACATCGTGAGACTTTGCTTACAAGTAAATCCTGTTCAATCTTTCCGACCTTTCAGTTACGTTGTTAGTAACTAAATGTAATCCGTGGAGTCCAGTTTATCTGGAGATGACACGTATAAATTCCGCTCAAGTTCTCACTCATCGTATCAATCTGTTAATCAGTATCATTAGTCAATTATCCGCCGAACTATTCTATTCAGTGTCAGTATTAGTTAATCATATGGGTCTTCGTGCACCTAAACAACCCATCACTATTTCAGTTGTATTGTTTAATCTTTCGGAGTCTTATCAGCTAAATTCTAGTTAAGTCTCTGATCTTTCCAGTTATATAGAAATAGGAGCTAGTAGAAGTATTAGTAACTAGATATCTCCTCCGAACTATTCTCTGAAATCGAGTTTGAACCATTTCATTCTCTATCAACTGATTCAGTTCCCTGAACCTTATCAACAATAAATTCAGATTATCATTAATCAAATTCCTCGTGTAGAGTATAAGAGTTTCCTTGTTGCGAATTCAATTCATACGCTGACACATTGACTATGGTAAATGAAGGATTTAAAGCCACTCTCTGTGTTGAGTGTGCAAATCTTCCGTATCCAGTCAGGCGTCAGCCATCATTAGAATCCAATTACTTTAGCCAGATTCTTTCATGTCAACCTATCAGTGAATTATCCAGCCAACCTAACAATAACATTGAAGGAAGAATTCGAACCTCAGTTCTTGATATGTTAAATGTATTACTCGACCATAGTGTTGTGCTAGGATTGATTGGAATAGTAGGTGGAAAATTCTGTAGTACTATGGAATCGGTCGCAGATGAGTCTGACTCATTGGCGAAAGGATCTATAGTACTTAAGCGTTCTCCACCCGTTTTAAATTTTGATTAATCCTAGAATCTTTATACGGCACTATGGGACAATGGTGCGTGTGATGTGTCACGAGCAGCGGCGTTCGGAGTTGGGAAAACCCTGAAGAGAAATTTTTGAAATATTAACATCAACACTTAAATTTATCTCATTCAACTATTCATATAGCAACAACCAGGCCAGATACCGACCTGTGGAAGTGTAGTGCGAGGTAATAGGAGTACGGTATTGCTAAGATGTCGCGAACATATTGGACTGTAGTAGAGTATTGAGAATACCGTCACATACCTGCTATCACAAAGTAAAACAAGTGTTACTTTGTGAAGTTATCCAATGAGAAACGTAGTAATGGTAGAAGTTTAATTGGAAAAGAAGAGATGGTGCGTCACTGTGTTAGACAACTTAAAATAAGACCGTGTTGATGTATAAAAGGATGACTATAAGTAGTCGGATCAAAGAGCGCAGCGCGAGACCAGACAGAAATATAGTTAGATGATCAATTTAGATGAATAACCCTTTGAGAGAGGAAAGTGTTATTCCAAGGAATTAAGGTAATCAAGAGTTCTTGAGAATAACACCAAAGTTGGAACTACGAGGCGTTTACAGTGAAGGAATTCTATCCGAAGTATATAGGACCTCCTCAGATCTTTCAACGCGTCGATTCAGTAACCTATCGGTTAGCTCGATCTTCATTCAGGTCAGGACTACACGACGTGTTTCATGTGTCGCAACTTCGGAAATTCACTCCCGATCCTTATCATCCTCAAGAGATTAACCTTCAGTCAGCCTTAACTTATCAAGCCAAATCCAGTTCCTATAGTTGATCGTGAAGTTAAGACCCTTCGAAAACGAGATAATTCCAATCATCCAAGTCGGATGCGCTCAACCTCATGACGACTAACTTATTCCGAAATGAGAATCTGTTATGGGAAAAGTTATTCCTATTCCTTCTAAAGATAAATTCCTTAATTTCGAGGACGAAATTTCTTTAAGGGGGGTAGATTGTAACATCCCACTCTTTCAATTACCTAATTTATTTTATTAGAGCCTTATCTAATAAATTAGGAGTTGATTAGTAGCGATAAAATTAATAAAGTCTTGGAAATTTAATTGTATTATGTGTAAAATTAGAAGTTTATTTAAATTAAACCTAACCTACACATATACACTACCTATTTCCATTGAGATTTAATTAAAACAAAAGAGCTAAACTCCCCTCATAGAAACACCTCACATTAATGACTCACCTCACTTTTCATAACTAGCCAACACCTCATCCTCACTTTGTGACTCATGAATCCATTATCACTCTACTAGTCTCCTCTTTGACCAACACCTCACCAAATCATGCAATCTTTGACACAACACTAAGGGGGATATATTAAGTATTGCATGTAGCTCATTCCTTTATTACAATCTCAGAATTTTTCATCAACACTCTCTTCTCTTCCTCCTTACACGACAACAACAACAACATTAGCATAAACCCTAAATTTTGCTTAAACACCAAGTTGTTCCTTTAACTACTCTCTCTTCACACTTCTCCTCTCATAAACTGCAGCAGCTCTGCAAACAAAGAATCAGAGCTGAACACTCAATCCTTTTCTCTTCTCACGCCAACAACAATCTCAAAAACACCCATATTACTCTCACTTCTTCTACTTTCAATAGAGTTCCATGCACCCAAATAGGAACAAACTCATACTGAGTATAACCTCAGAAAACTCTTTACTCAAACTATTCACTTCAGTTGATCCCAAATCATCAATCAATCCTTCATTCTAACAACAATGTGGAAGTTCATCATTTTGCCAAAAAAACTTCAAATCTGTCCAGTTGAGGTCGTGGGTAGCTGAGGAGCTCTGTAGCAGTTAGGAAGCTTAGGAACAAGTATAAAGCTTCAAATTACAGGTGGGTTCTTAGTTAGTTAGTTTAGATTCCCAAATTATGAAATCATGCATGTTCACTTAGGAAATTAGGGATTAATTGTGTGAGGAGAATTAAACCCCAAGTTCTCTTTCTATTCTGTCATATATTATATCTATTATGTGTTTGCACTGTTTTATTTGAGGATTGTAGGTTGTTCTTTTGAAAAATCTTTGAAAATTGTAAAACAGAGTATTTTCTGCACTAGCTCGCTATAGCGAGCTACTAGCGAGTCTTCATGGCGAGTGAACAACTTCTGGGCTGATGAAACTCGCCATGGCGAGCATTTGCTCGCCTAGCGAGTTGATTTAGGCCAGACCTTGTTAGTTTGCCATGGCGAGTTGGTGACTCGCTGTAGCGAGCAATGGGTAGATTGACCTTTTATCTTCAACTTCTGAAAATTCAACACTCGTTTTATATCCTCGGATAATTCTGATATTTTGCAGACTACATAATTAATATAATGTGGTACAGGAAGTCAAACACAATTGGAATCTTAGGGAATAACGTAGGGAATTTAGAATTATGTATGCTCCCCGGGCTTTGGGAAATTATGGTAGCATGTAATTAATTTAGAATCAGTCAATTATGTATGTGATTATATTATCACATGTGGACTTCGTTTTAGATGTTCAATTAGTAAAAACTTTGTGAGCTGCACGTCGGAACGCTTTCTGTTCGCGGACAAGGCAGGCCTCTGAGACGTGCTCACCTCAGAGTGCTTGCGGTTTAAAATCAACAAGATTAATCAGTGTTACACCTTTATTTATTTATGCTTATGACAATATGATATGAATTATGATACGACTGATTAGGTGCCCCGGCTTAATAGCCTTTAGGAGGGTAGTAGAACTCACTGGGACGAAGTGACTGTCTCACCCCACTCCCTTTTCGATATAGGTAAGACATTATTATCTTAATGATAATGCATTATTCAGTTATATTCCTTTTAATTAATGTACTCAGATTCCAGTTTTTAATGTTTCGACTAAATATTCTAGATAATTTAGTTGGGGCGTTACATGGAGGAAAAGGTTGTAAGGGATATGCAGAAGAGTTTTGTGGGGGTTCTGGCGTTGAACATTGAGGTCAGGTGGATCAAAACTATTCTTTATATGGAAGGTTTTGCTCACATCTCCATTACAGAGATGGGGAGAAATATGGTCCTTCTGTTTAGGCCAAAGTCAGGTGAAATTGAGAAGCTGTGCAAAACAAAACCAAACTGGTTTTGTTATTACTTCAAAAAGGTAACACCGTGGAAGCCGGCTCTGTTTGAGGATCGTAGAGATGTATGGGTGAAAGTTTTTGGTATTCCCCTTCATGTTTGGGGGGAAAACTTATTCAAAGCAATTGGAAAGAAATACGACGAATTTCTGGATTTCGACGAAAATACGGCATCAAGGTTTAAGCTTGATGTGGCGAGAATCAAAATCTCTTCTTCTTTCAGAGGTTTCATCGATGAACCAATGAAGATTATGGCCATGGGAGTTGTTTATTCCATCTGGATCACTGAAGACAAACCTTGGGAACCATCTTTCTTCCATAGAGATGGTGATGAAGATCAAGAAGCTAGCTGGGTTGATTCCACTAACTTCCCGGCGGAAGCTTTGAAGGAGTTTCCTGAAGAGACAGTGGGTGCGGTGGAGGCTAGGGCGGAAGAGGAGACTGTGGGTGAGAAAGGTCAACATCTCACGCATGGGGAGATGTGTATCGCTGATCGTGATGGGTCAGAGAGTGGGGAAGAAGTAGGTCAATCCCTACCTTTGGCGGCAGCAGATAATTTGGTGGCTATTTTAGAAAGTGCAGAGCAGATTATGGAATGTCAGGCAAGTTTTGTTGAGTCAAAGGAGGAAGCTAGTGGGCCCTTGGTTGTAAAAGGTGTGAAAGGAGTTAGGATTAGTACTAAAAATCTGAAATTTTGTGATGGGGAACAAAGTTTGATCGTGACAGAGGATAGGGAGGTCAGGGATAAAACTGGGAGTGGGCCAGGGCATGTACATGTGGATTTTATTAAGTCAAATATCTGATCCACAACTTTGATGGATAAGCGGGTCAACCAAACCCGTTCTATTTCACTCCCTCCAGCTCGGGGTTTGTGAGCAGATTAGTGGGCTGGGCCGGGTTGTAGAAGATGGGTTGGATTTTAGTGATACAATTTCGTTAGTGGAGTTGAGCAGAGGTGCTTTTAGCAAGTCAGACAACTCAGAGGTGGAAGAAACCCAGAATTCACAGCTTCGGTTCCCAATTTCACTCAAACAACGTGGTCGTCCTAGAACTAGTGAGCATCATCGACCAACTAAGAATAAATTGGGGGCACCAAAATTCATTCAAATGGCGGAAGTTGTCAATGGAGGTGGGGGTAAACAAAATCGCCGAAATAAGAAGAGGAGAAATAAGATGGCAAAAGCAAAAATTAATAGTTGTGATGGAAGCTCTGTTAGGGCACCGTGTATCAAGTCCTTTGAAGAAGAAGCATCCTCGGCTGCCCATGTCCCAGATGAAGGTCTCATGTTGGAGGTAGTTTTACCAGGTATTTCGAACAACTCTTTGGATGAGGGTAATTTATTAGAGGGGGTAGAAGCTGCTAGTGAGCCAAATACAGAGGTCCCTTGTGTCTTGGAGGCTTCAAAATTACTTAAGATACAAAAAGATATAGGCTTCTGTTACAAAGAAGATGATGCTATGGTTTTACAAGCTTTAAATGAAGAGGAATTGCGGGATAGGGCGAAAAAAGTTGAATGGGAGCAAAGGAATAGTTATCAATGATAGTTGCCTCTTACAATATTAGAGGGTTGAGGGGGAGAGTTAAAAGGAGAATTATTAGAGATTTTGTTCGTGAAAATAAGGTTGATTTGCTCGCCATTCAAGAAACAAAATTGGAACTTATCCAAGATCATTTATGTGCTAGTCTATGGGGGTCGAATGATTGTAGTTGGGTGTTTTTTCCATCGGAAGGTGCTAGTGGGGGAATGCTCTCCATTTGGGGTAAATCAAATGCAAATCTTCTCTTCACTTTTATGGGGGAAGGCTTTGTTGGAGTGTGCCTTGAATGGGGGGTGTTAAATGTCCATTTGTTATGTTATCAATATATATTCCAAATGCGATTTGGCCTCTAAAAGGATTCTTTGGAATAATATTTTGATATCTGTAGCGGCCGGAAAAATTCCCTCAATGATTTTTTCGTAACAATGAAGTCACCATCGATGTTTATTTATCCCAAAAGAGCGAAAGAAAAATACCGCGAAAACCTTTTGTTCGCATGGTTAAAGAACCATGGCAGGTTCGAGAGTTGGATGTGCGAGAGGAAGGTATTAGCACCCCTCGCACCCATCGTACTAGATGGGAACCATTCAGAGGTTTTTAGGTTTACTTAACTACTCTAATTGTTGATTAACTGCTTATTAAATTCTACTCCATTATTAATAAAAAAGGTTTTTATTTATTGAGTTTGACGGTTGTAGGAGCCCGCTCTTATGTATTCCCGGCTGCAATGGGAAACTCAAAACTCTTGTAGTTCTGGTAAAAAAAGACTTGCGTGTTTGTTGTTTTTAGCGGATAACGCTTAAGTCGCATTCTGCCGACATAAATATGCTTGTATGCTCGCAATAGGACACTTAAGCGTAAGTACGTGTCGGAGGAATGAATAAAACATTATTCGTTTTAGGAAAAGATTAATCAACCAATAGCGTTTAAGTCGCATTCCGCCGACACAACTGTGCTTGTATGCTCACAAGGGAGACTTAAGCGTAAGTATGTGTCCGAGGAATGGATAAAATAGTATCGGGTTTTATTAAGAAAAAAAAAAGAGTTTAAGTGAGTTGTGTTGATTTTAGCGCTTTGAAGTGAGAGTAACCCAATCCGCGGTCATACGTCACGCGTCATGAATCACTCGGGGTCGGAATAGTCATACGTCACATCCGCCCTTTTTCACTTGTTTTTTATGAAAATGTTATTTTAGTTTTTTATTGTGAAAAGAAACCAAGCAGATCGTAACAGATAAATAGATAAGAGAGAATTGATGAGATAAGAAAAGAGATATCATAACAGTAATGACAATTTAATAATGATGCAATGCAGTAACTTATAAATGAAATGCATGAACAATTAACCAATGTATGCAACAATTAAAATGCACTGCGATTTATAATTTACAAAGAGGTCATAATTACAAACTAGGTTCACACAAAAGTTATTAGCTAGAAATGATAAAGGCATTAATCACACAATACAAACCAACGACAAATATAAAACATGAACAAATAATTAAATTAAGTGATTCTTCATTTTTAGGTTTTTTTGATGAAAGGTTGAAGTAAGAGAACAAAGACTTAAATAAGCTAAACTAATTAATTAAGTGTTTAAATAATAAGTTAAATTAGTTTAAGGCAAAAGATAAATCATGAAATTAAGTTAATTAAATTGTAAGTCCAGAATTGATGTCATGTCAATCTTAGTGAGCTAAATTGACCCAAACGACTTAAATAAGTTGTTGGCTCAATAATCATTTTTCTAGTTAAGCTAAACTAAGCTAAAACTAACTTAAATAATCAAATAAGCTAAATAAAACAACTTAAATCCTATAATTAATTTTAGTAACTTAATATTGCTCAAATGACCTAAAAAGGCCATTGAAATGAAAAGCTACTTTTTAATTAAGCTAAAAAATGGATTAAAAATAAGCTAAACAGGAGGGGGTATAGCAGGCAGATGGGGGTGAAGCAGTAATTCTGGGAAAGAGTATGAAGAACCAAAACCGGGCCTAAGGCCCAGCTCTACCCAAAAAAAACGTGAGAAGGAGGATTATTTTAAAGGTTATGTTTCAGAAAAATTCAAACAATTCATTTTACAAATAAATCCTCTCTCTATTCTCACTCAAACCGGTGCTCTCTCTCTCAACCTCACCGTGTTCATGCTTTTCCAGATTTCGGCACAGTGGCTGCCGGGCCAGACGATGGCGCCACCGTGCCGGAGAAGCCAACCACCTCTTTTCACAAAACTTTTAACACCAAACCTACTCGAAATCAAGTTCTAAACACGAATTCAAACTCAAAAACGTCAAAAAGTATACCAAACGTCCAGATCGGGGTCTCAACAGTGGCGACGGAAATGTTTGCGTTTTCGGTTCAGTTCACGATCTCGTCTTCTTCTCCGCTTCCGTTTCGCTTCTGGCTTGTTCTATTCTGTTCGATTTGTTTCTAGCTTCGTTTATTTCAATTCGGACCCTTCTTCCTCCTCTAGGTTCGGATTCGAACTTTGTTGTTGTTCGTGATGTTGTGAAACTGAGTTGTGATGTTATTTCTGTGGGTGAGCTCGTGATTTATGAGTTCTGTGATTTTGAGTGTACTTTGTGAGAGTTGATGATGGTGATGAATGATGTTATTTGGTTCGGATTATTGTTGTTTATGTTTGAGCTGATGAGAGTTCTGTATTGATGATGAATGTTGATGAACAATTCTGGGTTTGTGATGGTTTTGATTCAGGAAAAGAAATTTGAGAAATTATTTTCTGTTTCTGCGGCTGCAGAATATCCTGACACTCTCTCCTTTTCTCTACATTGGGAAATGTGCCCTTTTATACTGTAGACAAATTAGGGTTAGATGTGTTTGGACAAAAATGCCCCTGACTTGGACAAAAATTGTGGACAAATATTGGATAAAATGGACAATTAAAATGAAAGACTAAATAAAAATAAATGGCCAATTTAAAATAAAAAGCATTACAAAATTAATTAATTAACACACACAAAAATGATAAAATAAAAAGATTAATGACTAAAAATTAATGGAACTTAAAATATAGTAAAACATGAAACGAACAAAAATGAGGTATTTTAAAATACCTCTCTGCTGAAATTTCGTCTGAAACGACTAACGAAAAAGACGAGAAAAAAGAAATAATTTGTAACATATTAAAATGCAAAAGATTAAAAAAAAAAAAGTCTAAAATTAAATGAAATGAGCAGCGTAAACGAAATTAAACACTATTTTTTGACATCTTTTATTTAATGAATAAAGTAATAAAAATAATAATAATGCAAATGACATGAGGAATGCAGATGAATTTTTTTGGAATTTTTATGCAAAATGTGGACTTTTACACAAAATTGACTAAATGCGAAAAAGAAAAAATATTTCATTTTGTGGGGCAAAATTAGGGTATGACAATGTCTAAACAAGGTTTTGGAGGGAGCAATTGGTGTGTTGTGGGGGATTTCAATGCGGTGGTTGATCCGGTGGAGCGGAGAGGGGTGTCCTTGGAAGCTTCTACCACGGTGGAGATGAAGGAGTTTCGTCGGTTTATTGATGACTCGAATTTGATTGACCTCCCTCTTTTGGGTCGTCGATTTACTTGGTTCCATGCAAATGGTATTGCAATGAGCCGTCTTGATAGAGTTTTTCTTTCTCCGGAGTGGATGCAAAATTGGGGTGATTGTTCCTTATGGGTGTGTCTTAGAGATGTGTCGGACCATTGCCCTTTGGTCTTGAAGGTAGCTAATAATGATTGGGGCCCTAAACCTTTTAGGTTTAATAATTATTCGCTTGATTATAAGCATTTCAAGAATGTTGTTGAAGAGAGTTGGAGGGGTAATGAGATAAGTGGGTGGATGGCCTTTGTTCTTAAAGAAAAATTACACGCCTTAAAAGTGAGACTTAAGGAGTGGCATAAGATGGAGTTTGGGGCTTTTGATACAAATATTAAGGAGATTGTTGAAAATATTCAAGTCTTGGATATTAAAGGAGAGTCCTCGTCCTTGACTCCTCTTGAGGTGGCTCTTCGAAAAGAGTTGTTTGCGGAATTTTGGAAAATGGAAAAGGCCAATGAAGCGAGTATTTTCCAAAGGTCGCGTTCAAAGTGGCTTTGTCAAGGTGATGCTAACTCAAAATTTTTCCATAATAGTATTTTATTGAGAAAGAAGAGGAATGCTATATTGGCTCTTAAAGAAGGTGGTGTTTAGTTAGAGACCCCCTTTGTAACATCCCAATTTTTGAAAAAAATAAAATAAATATAATTCAAGAATAATAATTAATAAAGTACCGACATTTTTTTTTTTGAGATTTTCTTCAATGTAAAATAATGATAATCAAATTGCAACAACAGCCAAAGGAAATGAATAACAAACCAAGTTTTAAGTCCAACAATCCAAAATTTTACAAACCAAATAACAACTTAAACATTCCAACGTAATGAAAGTAAACCAACATGTAAACTCCAACAAGAGAAATTTATTTAATTCAAGTCTAAGACATAAGAGAAAATCCTAAAGCTGATAAAATCTAAATCCTATGCTAACATCGGACTCCTTCCGAAGACACTTCATGACTGACATGAACATCCTCGCTATCCCGAACGTCAATCCAAGTCCCCGCAGTAAGAATCATCAAGGGGAAGTGAGTTTTGATCATCATCTGATCCAAAAGTAAGGGTCACATCTCCAACTAACAAACATGGCATATATATACATATATATAGATATAGTTTTATAATATAAAGCAAAAGTGTAATTGCATCATAAAATTCAGTTCAGAAATTAACAACACACAACACCGAAATGCGACGAATTAGTAACCCTCCAAATCCTAGTTGTTAGTCTATATGATAGCTAATGCAACCTACATAATCCGGATATCACCTCTCCGCAGAGCAAAAAGTCCCACCTGGACAGTGTCCCACCTGGACACAATACCCCACCTGGGTATTAAGGTTCGTACCCCACCATTGGATATTTTTCGAACCAACCTATCAAACCGCTATATGCTATGCTATGCACCCTCTATATATATTCTCTTTAAAGGTCAACACCATTAAACCATTCAAAAGTTTAAACCTTCTGTCAATCCCATGAATTCACCATTTAATCGAAAACCACTCTAAATCCACCAGATTAAGAGACACGATTAACACCTTTGGTACCAACCATAAATACAACTTAATTTATTCATTCGAGTTATCACCATAACATAAACAACCAAAAGCCAAAAAAATATCCACAACCGCGATAACAACAACACCAATCAACAATAACAATACATATAACAAGTAGGAAAGCGTGTGGAGTCCCTTACCTTTAAAATAGCAGTCCTTAAGTTTCAACACAACGATCTTCACTCCACTAGCTTTAAATTAACCTTCACAATTAAATATTAACTCACTTAGTTTCAAATCTCCTCCACTCCTAATTCTAATTTAAGACTTGTGTTTTATTAGGATATAACTTGTTACTACTTAATTAATTCATATCAGAACCTTGAGATAGCTATAAGCCAAGTTAAGGACACTAACACCTAAACCAGGCTATAGCACCAGCTTTTAGAAAGAGTATACACGCATTGGTTAATTTCCAAAAGAAAAGGGTGGCTCACACACTAACCAATCTACAAGAACTAATATAAGAGCCATGACATGTGATTATTAAAATTCAACAGCCTGAAATAGAAAATAGTTCCCTAACTCCAATTTAAGGTTTGACTCAATGTATCTAAGCTTATAACAACACTACTGTTATTAGGTTCTTTAAAATTCCAGATTAATAGAAACCTAAGCTAATTGGACTCTCATTGTTTAAATGACACTGTGGGAGAATTCGAAAGTAAAACAAAATACCATAGGGTAATTGAGGCAAGTAGTCCTAATAAAATTGGTTTTGAAGCATGCTCTATTTTTTTTTAATTTTTTTTTTTTTTTACAACAGGTCATGTATATAGAAAAGGAAATTTAGCTTCAAAACCCATGTACCTTTAAACAACTCTACTATCTAAACAGACTCTGCTACTTACACAGCTCTTAACCAAAAAAAAAAAAAAATTGAAGAGAAGGGCACCCAAAAATGGACAAGGTGGCAGCCATAAGAGGAACAACATAGCCTGGACTACGCACTAAACAACACTATCAGTTCCAGCTGCAAATTAAACCCCAGCCGAAACAGCCCGTACCCGGAAAAATCGAAACAACACCAACATATATAAGACATACTCTTAACTACTAGGGACATAGTGTTAATTGGTTTCTGAAATCACTTAATTTCTTTAATCCCAACAAGAAATCACTAAAAGGAGAAGATTAACATCAGGCTATACCCTATAATGTTTCTACCTACACTTGATTTAATTCTTCTCGGCATATTCAAAATGGTAGTATATAAAAGAGTACTAAACACATAAATTTTGTTTCAAATTGCTAACCTTTTGAAATGAGTAGTCTCAAGCTATGCAGTGTTGGTTTGGTATGTATTCCTCTTTCTAGCTCTCACTGTATGTTTGTCTTTCTAAAGCGTGGAGTTGGAATAGGGAATTAAAGGAGAGAACCGTTTATGGTAACCTCTTTTCTAAATTTTTGGGACTAGTGGAGCTCATTAGGTTATAAGATAACACATGGGGAAATTAGACTTCAACTGCTCTGTTTACCAATATTATTATAATTATAATTATTAAGTATTTTACTTAAGCTACAACAATAAAAATAAATCAATAAAATAAAATAAAATACCCGGATTTTACATTCTACCCACCTAAAATAGTTTCGTCCTCGAAACTGACACTAGCAAAGAGTCCTGGGTACTGCTCCCTCATCTTATCTTCCAACTCCCAAGTAGCATCTCCTGTAGCTTGATTCCAAATGACCTTGACTAAGGGAATTTTCTTGTTCTTTAACTGTTTTATTTTCCGATCCACAATCCTTGCGGGAGGCACTTCAAAAGACAAGTTATCATGCAGTTCCATTGCATCAGGTTCGATTATATGGGATGGGTCTGTTATATACTTCCGCAGCTGCGAGACATGGAATACATCGTGAATGTTAGACAGTAAAGGTGGTAGTGCGATTTGATAGGCTACCGGCCCCACTCGAGAGATAATCTGATACGGTCCAATAAATTTTGGCGTCAACTTTCGAGACTTGATAGCCCTCCCAACACCCGTGGTAGGCGTGACTCTAAGAAAAACATGATCACCCTCTTCAAACTCTAACGGCTTACGACGTCTGTCGGCATAACTTTTCTGACGGTCTTGCGAAATCTTCATCCTCTCCCTTATCTTGCGAACCTTATCTGTAGTCTGTTGTACCATCTCCGGTCCAACAATCATATTCTCTCCATTCTGGTACCAACATAATGGGGTTTGGCACTTGCGACCATACAGCGCTTCATACGGTGCCATACCGATGCTCGTATGAAAACTATTATTATAGGTAAACTCAACTAAAGGTAATACATTGTCCCAACTTCCTCGATCATCTAACACACAAGCCCTTAAGAGATCTTCTAGTGATTGGTTTGTCCTCTCCGTCTGACCGTCGGTTTGTGGGTGGTAGGCAGAACTCAAACTCAACTTGGTTCCTAAGGCTTCATGTAGTGCTTCCCAAAAATGAGATGTAAACTTTGGGTCTCGGTCTGAAACGATGCTCGAGGGCACGCCATGGAGTCTTACAATTTCAGCAATGTATATCTCTGTATACTTCGGCATTTTATAATTAGTCTTCACCGGTAGGAAATGAGCAGCCTTAGTCAACCGGTCCACAATCACCCAAATAGAATCATTCTTCTTTTGTGTCTTTGGCAGTCCTGTAATGAAATCCATAGAAATACTGGTCCACTTCCATTCCGGTACCTCTAATGGTTGCAACTCCCCTGCTGGTCGTTGGTGTTCTACCTTCGCTTTCTGACAAGTCAAACAAGATGCAACATACCCCGCCACTTGTTTCTTCATACCCGGCCACCAGAAATTCTGCTTTAAGTCTTGGTACATTTTTGTCATCCCCGGATGAATACTTAACTTGCTCTTATGCGCTTCAGCCAAAATCTTTCTCCTAATTTCTGGTACATTGGGCACACATATGCGTTCGTTACATCGTAAGATGTTATCTGATCCAACTTTAAAATCTGTTGCTTTCCCTTGTACCATCAATTCCCTTCTCTCTTATATGAGATTGTCGTCTTGGTGATGAGCAATCTCTTCCATCAACTTATTTTCAATCCTAACCATACTCAACTTCAGTGCCCCATGTGAAAAATCTACATCTAAATGCAAATCCCGAAATTCCTCCAACAATTCTTGTTGCCTAACCATCACAGTTGCTGAAGCGGCAAGTGCATTTTGTCTACTTAGCGCATCTGCCACCACATTGGCCTTCCCAGGATGATACTGTAAACTGAAATCAAAATCCTTGAGAGTATCCATCCACCTTCTTTGTCTCATATTTAGCTCTTTCTGATCAAATAAATATTTCAAGCTCTTATGATCACTAAAAACTGTAAAGGTACCTCCGTACAAATGATGTCTCCAAATTTTTAACGCAAACACTATTGCAGCCAGCTCCAAATCGTGAGTAGGGTAATTCTTCTCATGAGTCTTCAACTGTCGCGATGCATACGCTACTACCTTCTTGTCTTGCATTAGCACACATCCTAATCCATGGTGGGAGGCATCACAATACACCTCATAAGGTTCATCTAATTGGGGTAAGATCAATATTGGTGCAGTCGTTAGGCGTTCCTTCAATAATTGAAAACTCGCTTCACACTGCTCTGTCCATGCAAAAGGATAATCCTTACGAGCAAGTTTTGTCAACGGAGCCACAATCTTAGAGAACCCTTCAATAAATCTCCGGTAGTAACCGGCCAAACCAACAAAGCTTCGAATATCTGTAACGGTCTTTGGTCGTCTCCATTCAACAACTGCCTTAACCTTTGCTGGGTCCACCGCAATCCCCTCCTTTGAGATCACGTGACCCAAGAAGTTCACCTCCTCTAACCAAAACTCACACTTTGATGGGTTAGCATACAATTGTTTCTCTCGCAAAACTGATAACACTTGTCTCAGATGTACTTCGTGTTCCTCATGAGTTTTAGAGTAAATCAGTATGTCGTCAATAAATACTACCACAAATTTATCCAAAAAGGGGTGAAATATTCGGTTCATGTAGTCCATGAATACGGCTGGTGCGTTGGTTACCCCAAACGGCATTACAAGGTACTCAAAATGTCCATAGCGTGTTCGGAACGCGGTCTTTGGAATATCTTCTGTCTTAACTCGAATTTGGTGGTATCCCGACTTCAAGTCAATCTTAGAAAATATTGTTGCTCCTTGGAGTTGGTCCATAAGGTCATCAATTCGGGGCAACGGATATCGATTTTTGATAGTCACCTTATTGAGTTGTCGATAGTCTACACAAAGACGAGAGCTCCCATCCTTTTTCTTTACTAGCAATACGGGGGCTCCCCATGGAGAAACACTAGGTCGAATGAACTTCTTCGACATTAACTCATTCACCTGCCTTTTAAGTTCCATTAGTTCTGAGGGCGACATCCGATAAGGTGAACTTGTGATTGGGCTTGTTCCAGGATGTAAATCGATTGCAAATTCAGTCTCTCTCACCGGTGGTAGCCCTGGTACATCAGCTGGGAATACATCTATAAATTCTCTCACTATGGTTATTTCCTCTATTCTTCTCTCTACTATAATTTCTGAGCTAGCTAACGCGATACACTCTCGATTTCCATCCTTTAGGGAAACTTTGGCTTCATAAGCAGTTAAGAATTTAGCTAATCCTGGGTCGGGAAAAATTACTAGCTTCCGAGCACAATCTAACAAAATGTAATGATATGACAACCAATCCATGCCAAGGATGACTGAAAGGTGCTTCTGGGGTAAACATATCAAATTAACCAAGAAATTTTTACCAAGTACAGTCACGGAACAAAGCATACACGCGGTATTTGCTGTCACTATCTTGTCAGCAGCAGTAGCAATCATCAAATCAAAAGGTAAAGAGGTAGCATGCAATTTCAAACAATCCACATATTCCATAGAAATAAAAGAGTGAGTTGCTCCAGTATCAAAAAGCACCGGCAATGTAGTACCTGCAATTTCGCACTCTCCTTGGAAGGATTCATTCGGACGTGAGGCATCCTTCCCATCCATCGTATACACCCGTCCCGGAGCGGTCGGACGTGCATCTTTAGCGGCATTTGTTGTGGCTTCAGCCCTTGGAGCTTTACAATCCTTAGAGATATGCCCCGGCTTGCGGCAATTGAAACATAGATTCCTTTCTGCAGTACATTGGTCAGCATAGTGGGATGGATCCCCACAACGGTAACAATACGGCTTCCTCGCCGGAGGATCTCCCTTACTTCCTTGTCCCCTTGTGGAACCTTGAGGGCGTTGATACGGCTTCTTTCCTTGGCCTCCCCGTCCATGATTTTGATGGCTTGAACGGATCGGTCCCCCAGAGTTACTGTTGTTTCCCCGATTCAGCCTTCTATTTTTCATTGTCTCTATATCTCTGCATTTCTCAACCAAGGGATGGAACTGTTGAATTCCCAAAGGCATTACCGAGTCTTGAATGTCATATCTCAACCCTTCTTGAAACCGGTGACACATGTAACTATCATCCACACCATCCTGGAAGAACTTGAAGTACCTAGAGAGCGACTCAAACTTTGCTGCATATTCTCCAATTGACATGGCTCCCTGACGCAACTTCAGAAAATCATCCCCTAGCTTGGTTCTTGCACTTTGAGGAAAATAGCGTTCCAAAAACTTTCTTTGAAAAACATTCCAAGTGATCACTTCTTGAGCAGCCTCTGCTATACGCTTTGTACTTTTCCACCAATATTCAGCATCACCACGTAATTGATATGTGGCATAGGTCACCTTTGACTCCTCTGGACAGCGGATTGCTTCAAAAATCCTTTCCATTTCCTGCATCCACAAATCAGCCTTTTCGGGGTCTATTTCCCCTTTGAACTCAAGTGGGTTGTGGCGACGAAATTCTGTCATTCCTCTAGCCTCTGCTGCTGCCTCTTCCCTCTGCTGTTTCTGTAAGTCTCGTTGAGCTTTGGCAGCTGTTTGTGCAGCAACAACAGCAACCATATCAGCCATAGCTTGAGCCATTTGAGCAATTCCATTTTCAGGAGCTTCAGCCATGGTTTCCTGCAACGCTCACACTAGTCAGTATTCTTTTTACAGAAATACTCACCAAATGCTAGGTTATAACACTTATAACTACCCGACACTGATCAGCTTAAGACACACCCAGCAGGCCGGTTGAGACCGAACTGCTCTGATACCAAAATGTAACATCCCAATTTTTGAAAAAAATAAAATAAATATAATTCAAGAATAATAATTAATAAAGTACCGACATTTTTTTTTTTGAGATTTTCTTCAATGTAAAATAATGATAATCAAATTGCAACAACAGCCAAAGGAAATGAATAACAAACCAAGTTTTAAGTCCAACAATCCAAAATTTTACAAACCAAATAACAACTTAAACATTCCAACGTAATGAAAGTAAACCAACATGTAAACTCCAACAAGAGAAATTTATTTAATTCAAGTCTAAGACATAAGAGAAAATCCTAAAGCTGATCAAATCTAAATCCTATGCTAACATCGGACTCCTTCCGAAGACACTTCATGACTGACATGAACATCCTCGCTATCCCGAACGTCAATCCAAGTCCCCGCAGTAAGAATCATCAAGGGGAAGTGAGTTTTGATCATCATCTGATCCAAAAGTAAGGGTCACATCTCCAACTAACAAACATGGCATATATATACATATATATAGATATAGTTTTATAATATAAAGCAAAAGTGTAATTGCATCATAAAATTCAGTTCAGAAATTAACAACACACAACACCGAAATGCGACGAATTAGTAACCCTCCAAATCCTAGTTGTTAGTCTATATGATAGCTAATGCAACCTACATAATCCGGATATCACCTCTCCGCAGAGCAAAAAGTCCCACCTGGACAGTGTCCCACCTGGACACAATACCCCACCTGGGTATTAAGGTTCGTACCCCACCATTGGGTATTTTTCGAACCAACCTATCAAACCGCTATATGCTATGCTATGCACCCTCTATATATATTCTCTTTAAAGGTCAACACCATTAAACCATTCAAAAGTTTAAACCTTCTGTCAATCCCATGAATTCACCATTTAATCGAAAACCACTCTAAATCCACCAGATTAAGAGACACGATTAACACCTTTGGTACCAACCATAAATACAACTTAATTTATTCATTCGAGTTATCACCATAACATAAACAACCAAAAGCCAAAAAAATATCCACAACCGCGATAACAACAACACCAATCAACAATAACAATACATATAACAAGTAGGAAAGCGTGTGGAGTCCCTTACCTTTAAAATAGCAGTCCTTAAGTTTCAACACAACGATCTTCACTCCACTAGCTTTAAATTAACCTTCACAATTAAATATTAACTCACTTAGTTTCAAATCTCCTCCACTCCTAATTCTAATTTAAGACTTGTGTTTTATTAGGATATAACTTGTTACTACTTAATTAATTCATATCAGAACCTTGAGATAGCTATAAGCCAAGTTAAGGACACTAACACCTAAACCAGGCTATAGCACCAGCTTTTAGAAACAGTATACACGCATTGGTTAATTTCCAAAAGAAAAGGGTGGCTCACACACTAACCAATCTACAAGAACTAATATAAGAGCCATGACATGTGATTATTAAAATTCAACAGCCTGAAATAGAAAATAGTTCCCTAACTCCAATTTAAGGTTTGACTCAATGTATCTAAGCTTATAACAACACTACTGTTATTAGGTTCTTTAAAATTCCAGATTAATAGAAACCTAAGCTAATTGGACTCTCATTGTTTAAATGACACTGTGGGAGAATTCGAAAGTAAAACAAAATACCATAGGGTAATTGAGGCAAGTAGTCCTAATAAAATTGGTTTTGAAGCATGCTCTATTTTTTTTTAATATTTTTTTTTTTTTTTACAACAGGTCATGTATATAGAAAAGGAAATTTAGCTTCAAAACCCATGTCCCTTTAAACAACTCTACTATCTAAACAGACTCTGCTACTTACACAGCTCTTAACCAAAAAAAAAAAAATTGAAGAGAAGGGCACCCAAAAATGGACAAGGTGGCAGCCATAAGAGGAACAACACAGCCTGGACTACGCACTAAACAACACTATCAGTTCCAGCTGCAAATTAAACCCCAGCCGAAACAGCCAGTACCCGGAAAAATCGAAACAACACCAACATATATAAGACATACTCTTAACTACTAGGGACATAGTGTTAATTGGTTTCTGAAATCACTTAATTTCTTTAATCCCAACAAGAAATCACTAAAAGGAGAAGATTAACATCAGGCTATACCCTATAATGTTTCTACCTACACTTGATTTAATTCTTCTCGGCATATTCAAAATGGTAGTATATAAAAGAGTACTAAACACATAAATTTTGTTTCAAATTGCTAACCTTTTGAAATGAGTAGTCTCAAGCTATGCAGTGTTGGTTTGGTATGTATTCCTCTTTCTAGCTCTCACTGTATGTTTGTCTTTCTAAAGCGTGGAGTTGGAATAGGGAATTAAAGGAGAGAACCGTTTATGGTAACCTCTTTTCTAAATTTTTGGGACTAGTGGAGCTCATTAGGTTATAAGATAACACATGGGGAAATTAGACTTCAACTGCTCTGTTTACCAATATTATTATAATTATAATTATTAAGTATTTTACTTAAGCTACAACAATAAAAATAAATCAATAAAATAAAATAAAATACCCGGATTTTACACCCTTGGTTATTCGTGAGGCGGTTTTGAGGTTCTTTTCTAACCATTTCTCGGCCAAGACCTCTATTCGCCCAAATCTAGATGGTATAAATTTCCCTTTGGTCTCTTTGGAGGAAAATCTTGCGCTAACGGCCCCGTTCTCTTTAGAAGAAATCCATAAGGTTGTGCGTGATAGTGATGGTAACAAGAGCCCGGGTCCCGATGGTTTTAATTTTGCTTTTGTGAAAAATTGTTGGGATATGTTGAAAGGTGAAATTAGAATTTTATTTGACCAATTCCATGGTATTAGTAGTCTCCCAAAGTGTATGCTTTCTTATTTTGTGACTCTAATACCGAAGGTGGATATGCCTTTTGGTTTAGGGGATTTTCGTCCGATCTCCCTTCTTGGGTGTTTGTACAAGTTAATTGCTAAGGTCTTAACGGAGAGGTTGGCAAAGGTCATGAATTCTTTGGTTGCTATGAATCAATCGGCTTTTATCAAAGGGAGGAACCTAGTGGATGGGGTCTTAGTGATGAATGAGATAGTGGACTTGGCAAGACGTTCCGGAAAAGAGTGCCTAATTTTTAAGGTGGACTTCGAAAAGGCCTATGATTCCGTAGATTGGGGCTTTTTGGAGTATATGCTTAGGCGCTTTGGGTTTTGCGAGATGTGGATTGGGTGGATAAAAGCGTGTGTGTTTGGAGGTAATCTTTCGGTGCTTCTTAAGGGTTGCTCGACGGGGGAGATAAATATCCAAAGAGGGCTTAAGCAAGGCGATCCACTTGCCCCGTTTTTGTTCCTTTTGGTGGCGGAGGGTTTTGGTGGTGCCATGAAACGTGCGGTTGATCTTAATCTTTTCAAAGGGTTTAAAATTCGCCGTTCCGGTCCGAGTATTTCTCATCTCCAATATGCGGATGATACCATTTGTATAGGGGAAGCATCTATCGAGAATGTTTGGACTTTGAAGGCGGTCCTTAAAGGCTTTGAACTTGCCTTCGGGTTAAAGGTAAATTTTTGGAAGAGTTGTATTATTTGAATAAATGTTTCAAATGATTTCTTGGAGATAGCGGCTACGTTTCTTAATTGTATGAGAGGTGGGGTCCCGTTTAAATATCTTGGCCTTCCGATTGGGGCGAATCCTAGGAGTTTGTCAACTTGGGAACCGTTGTTAGCGTCGCTTCGTAAGAAATTGATTTCTTGGGGCCACAAACATCTAAGCTTTGGAGGGAGGTTAGTCTTAATCAACTCGGTATTGAACTCTATTCCGATTTTCTATTTATCTTTTTTGAAAATGCTGGAGAAAGTGGTGAAATTGGTTACTCATATCCAAAGGGATTTCCTTTGGTGAGGGGTAAATGGGGGTAAGAAACTTTGTTGGGTGAAATGGAGGGTGGTGTGTCTTGAGAAGAGTAAGGGAGGGCTAGGTGTTAGAGACATTAAAGCGGTTAATTTAAGTCTCCTTATGAAGTGGAGATGGAGGCTCCTTCAAGTTGAGGATAGGGGCCTTTGGAAGGAAGTGCTTGTAGCTAAATATGGCGCCCATATTTTGTGTAATGCGAGTTGGTCCAATGTTCCCTCCCCGTACTATGCTTCCATTTGGTGGAAGGATATTTGTGCCCTTGAAGATAGTGTAATTTCAAAAAATTGGGTAGAAGAGGTGATTAATAGAAGACTTGGAAATGGGGCTCTTACCTGTTTTTGGAATGATAAATGGATTGGTGGTATGTTGCTAAGTGTAAAGTACCCCCGGCTCTGCAACTCTTCATTTTATAAGTGATGTCTCCTCTTAACATCCTTCCTCCACCTTGGCAATATATAAAAAGATGGCACTGACTCAGTTTTAGCCGTGAGATTTAGAACACAAAGGATATGTCTGCATAAAATTCCTTTAAACTCAAATAAACAACATGTACAATGTATTTCAAAGTCCTTCTCATTGAATGATACCATGAACATTATGTTTTTAACTTTATCAAATACTTTTTTTACTTTCTGTAACACAAAATGTTGAACATAAACCCTCTATTCTCTTAAAGGAAGCATGGCAGTACATCATAGCACCAATTTCTTCTTGAAACTCTTTGAATTTTGCATTGGTATATGCCTTTTGGAATTGTGACTCAAATCCATAAAAACTTATACAAGCAATAATTCTATTGAAGGAATGGAAATCAGCCAAGTTTTCCTTTTCAATTTTATCTTTCAATGCATTATCATATTATTCAACAAATTGCTTCAATGTTGTCTTTGAGTTCACATACCCGTCAAAAAATGAGTTCATACTTTCACTTCATTGTGTAGTTGATATTCTAGCCCAAAATGCGTCTCTCACATACACAGGAACCCAACGATGTCGCTCATCAAACAACCCTTTCAGCCAATTATTATCATGCAATTCATAACTTTCAATCATTTTTACCCACTTCTCCATGAAATCAATTATGCTCGATGAATTATATAGAGCATCATGCAAAAGTATTTTGATAGACTCATAATCAGAGTGTCTACCCAATTTTTCCGGAACCTTTTTCATTATATGCCACAAGCACCACCGATGACGAGCTTTCGGAAAGACAGCCTCAATTGCATTCTTCATTGCTCTATCCTGGCCAGTAATTATGGCATTTGGTGCACGCCCATGCATACATGCTAACCATGTAGTGAACAACCAAGTAAAAATTTCGGTATCTTCATTCGACAATAGGGCACAACCTAACAAAATTGATTGACCATGATGATTTACTCCAACAGAAGGAGCAAAAGCCATGTCATATTTATTAGTCAAATAAGTGGTGTCAAAAGTTATTACTTCACCAAAATACTCATAAGCAGCTCTACATCTCGCATCTGCCCAAAATACATTTCGTAAATGACTTGAGCCATCAACATCCATTACATAAAAAAATGACTATTTTTTCTTTGCATTCCAACAAAATAGTTTTGAATAAGCTCAGCATCCCCTGTCCCAAGTCGAAGTCGCCTTAATTTGTCTATGTAGTTTCTACAATCTTTTTCCTCAAAGGTAAGATTATCATACCCATTCGCTTGAACAACCATAGACCAAAAATTTCTGCTTACATTTATCCCAGCTCGATCATTAAGCTCCAACCTCCTTTTTATATGAGGGTCTATATTCTTGTTGCATCTAAAGTATCTTGATTTGCTTGGGCTTAATTCATGATTTTGCTCAAGAGAAACTCTTGAGATTGTAATTGTTCCATCTAAAGACACACACACACATTTACTCTAGCCTTACATTGTAATTTTGTGATAGGATTTGGCTTTAAAAGGTTTTTTGAATTACTCACGTAGCTTCTTGCACGACTACATCCTAGAGTAAAGTATCTTTTTCCATCATCTCCATTTTTTGAACTGATTTTACTAACTCCAAAATCCATACATCGAGCATAATTCTTGTAACATTTAGTAACTTCTTCTTGAGAACTAAATATTGTTCCAACTTTAGTTTCTTCATCTTCATTTGCGTGACCACTCTCTTCTAAGTTATCATCACAATTTTCATTTATATGACTAGTCTCTTCTTCCTCACAAGATGTAAAGCTTTTCTCCACTAATGCAACCATTTTTAAAAGAAAGAAACTTAAGTTAATAATCAACTAATTAATAAGTGAAGGCCACAAGATTATTCTAACTAGTAATGTCAAGAAAAGTAATAAAGATGAATTATACTCACTTTTGAATTGAACGGAATGCAGAGTAGTTGCAGTGTTGGTCTGGAGAGGTTATTATGCGGCGAGAACCACAACGATGACAACAATGAGATAACGACAATAACCACAGAGACTACGATGGAGACAACCAGAATGAAGATAGACAGCAATAATAACAACGAACACGACAATCGTGACAATATCGAGTCAATGAGTGAGTTAAACTGTCGATAATGGTTGCTGGCGGCAAGTCCTAACTGTGCGCGCTTTGTATTCTTGAACAAAATCACACTGACGTGCGGGTGCAAGATTTTCTCATCATATTTTTTATTTCTTTTATTTTTATATTAATTTATTAATAATGGATTGCCATAACAAAAAGGAAACATGTGGCAACCCACGTGTTTGTGCAATTTCGCGGGGTGCTTCTCTCACCATATAGCACAACTGCTTCTTTTAATATAAATAAGTGATTTTCATATAGATTAAGTTTTTTTTTATGTTTTTTGTGTAATTTCGCCGTTTAAGTGTGGCGTTGTGTGGGTCGTCGTCTTGTGCCGGCGTTATTTAATATCATGTATTGTTGTGGTGTTCATTTGATTCTTCTCGAAAGATTATCTTCATCCAATTACCGATTCAATCAATGATTTGGACATCAACGTTGCAGATCTAGAAGCATGGATATTCCAATTATATTATGATAATTTTATCATATTATTTGTAGTGGGCATTTTGTCATTGTATGCTATCAACTCGGATGTTGTGAGTTTGTTCGTAGATTCGTCCTTTACGTTTTTAGCGAAGTTGAATACGTGATTGTATTTGATGTATTCTATCGATTTGAATGAATGAATATCATTTTGTTTGTGTCAAAAAAACAAAACAAAAATATCATACCGATTTGAATCACAAATTAAAAATATTTTCATATTAATGAATTATCATCGGTAAACATGCCAAAAAAAAAAAAATCATACTTATTTTCATTTAGGCATTTTCATTTTTATGGAAGTCATTTATGTAATATTTTATACAGTAATACCTTATTAATTTATTTGGTAAAATATATTTAATATTTAATACTTATATTTTTTTTTGACCAATATTTAATACTTAATTAAATATATGAGAAAGTTTATTTTTTATTTTTTTATAAATTCAGTGCATCCTAAAACTCTGTCATAGTTGCAACCACAAAGCTAGTGTCGTCTTTCAAAATCATTTGCTGATGCGCTAATTACGAGTATCGAGAGATGGAGAAATCTATAGCAAACAAAGAGAATAAGGTTAGTAATTTTATACCTGATGATCTTGTCCACTTAATTTTATCAAAATTACCATTAAAATCTTTGAAACGCTTTGGAGTTGTGCATAAATCATGGGCTTTTTTATTTAAAAATTCACATTTCATGAGTATGTACGGTCAAAAATTCTTGTCTTATGATCATTCTTATTACGAGGATTCAACTCTTCTCCTACATCTCAACAAGGCTGGAAATGTTGATCACCCTTTTTTAGATTTTAAATTGGAATTACATATGCTTTCTGGGAAGAGGTTTCAGAATAAGAGCCAAATAAATTGGCCAAATCCATTTGAAGATGATTATCCTGGTTTTTTTATTTTAGGTTCTAGTAGTATTAACGGCATTCTATGCCTCTTTAGATACTTCCGAGAGAATAAAAAAATCGTGTTTTGGAACCCAATGACTGAGAAATTTAAGATTATTCCTTCTAGTCCTATTGAATCGGTATATTATAGGGACAAACTTCATGGATTTGGTTATGACCTCCTTAAACATGACCATAAAGTGATTCGACACATAACAATTCCTAATGATACTCTTATTCAAAGTCCGGCAGAAATAACTTACAACATCTTCTGGGAGATATATAGTCTTCAAAGTAATTCTTGGAAAAAACTTTATATTAATATGCCTACTTGTTCTGAACATATGGAGGGATTTCGAGTATATATGGATGGAGTTTGTCATTGGTTAGCTTTAGGCAAAACATATGATGATGAAGAATATTTGGTGTCATTTAACCTGAGCAATGAGAGGTTTGTTACAACACATATACCCCTGGACATAGATGATGGTTTTAACTTCAGATATGCGCATAAGCACTTGGTCGTGTTAAATGGATACATTGCCATGATTTCAAATTATTTAGAAGTGACTAATTTTAACATATACATTTTGGGTGAAATTGGTATAAAAGATTCATGGACAAAACTCTTTGTTGTTGGACCTTTGCCTTGTGTTGAACATCCTATTGGAACATGGAAGAATGGTAATATTTTCTTTAGAAAAAACAATAGCGAACTTATTTGGTTTGATATAAGCACCCAAGAGATCGAGACTCTTGGTCTTACATCACAGAAACAATTTGGTAATATTGTAACTTATAGAAAAAGTCATTTTCTGATTGAATAAATAGTATTTTATTTTGACAATTTATGTTTGATTGAATAAATTGTTTTTTTTTAAAGTATAAACAACAATTGTAATAAATTGAATAAATTGTTATTATATTGTTTTTCTTGTGTTTAGCAATGACAAATATTTAATAAACACTTTGATTAGATGGGCTGAAAAAATTGATGCCCTCAAATAATTGAGGCCCTGGTCCTGGTTTCCATGCCTCAGGGCCAAGCCTATTCACCACAACTATCTCAGTGACTGGCCTTTATCAAGGATTGAGTTCAACCGACTTATTACTATGTTCCTCTTATTGTTAATTTTTGTTCTTCTATATTAGGAGATTGAAATCGTTTTGACTCATACTTTGTTTAAATATAAAGAAAACTCGTGTAGATTTACTTCATAAATTGAGGGACTGTTTCTTGTCTAATGAGTATGGATTTATATCAAATTATCTATCTTTTCTATTAGGTTATCGTTTGTTGGTATTCATCCTACTTTTTATCTCCACCATTAACAATAGAAGTAAAAAAAATCCCGGTGTAGATAAAAAAAGAGGAGTCAAGATCCTGCATTTTTGTCAATATAAAGGAGTGTATTACAACATATGAACCTAGGGTATTATTTGTTTTTTTTTTTTTTTTTGACACAAAGGTATTATTATATTATTAGCATCACAAATTTATTTATTTATTTATTTATTCTCTTTTCATATGTTAACCTACCATGAATAAATAATTTAAACCAATGGTAAATTGATCACATGACATGACATAAATTACACCAAATGTGACATGAATATAGGACCACTTACGATACAAAAGCACCAGAGCAAAATGTAAACCCTCATTATGAGTAAACTGTAATAATAAATTTCGAGATTCATATAAACAATCAATTGTAATTAACAGAAAAAGATAGGATAAAGTGGTGATACTAAACTATAATTTATTTAATGTCAATTCAAGTAGTAATTATAGCAACAAGATACATATACATATGATCTCAAGCTATATATGACAAATATTCAGTAATAGGACTATTCAATTCATAGTAGGGTAAATACCATTTAAGGCAATCCCGCATAAACCCCACCCACCAATAATCTTCATTCTCATATACCCACCTTCGCCCCATTCTTTTCCCCATGAATTTTTAATGATCCAGTATTTTAATCCAGATGGTTTTGTACCGTAACCAACCACAGTGACCGAATGCCAATTGTTTTTTTCAAATGGGATTTGGATGTCACACGGACCTGTAAATATCCCTCCCTTATAAGTTCTGAAGGCATAACTTTCAGCCACATTGACTGAGATTGGTTGATTGGCCACAGCTTGTTGGAGGTACTCTTCATTTAAACCTACCATGTTATACCCGGTTATCTCACCAAAACGACTATACTTTGCATCACGATGACATGTTCCCTTCGTTGCTAGGTATGGGTAATCAACCTCCTCATGTAGACCTTTATTTTTTTTTATATACCGAAAGGCGGAATCTAAATACCCTACGGCACACCCTTGACTTCCCTCATCACAATCAACCAACTCTTGTGGTGAAAGTTGATACAACGCGCCCTTTCTTATTCGCGTAATGCCTTCAATGGCTGCCGTAGCTGAAAAAGCCCAACAACTTCCTACAAGTATATATTTTAAATAATTAATTAATCACAAAATAAAACACTTATTCTTTTCTCTAAACATATTATTCATTAGAAAAGTTATAACTATTGAGATGATTTAAACTACAATTTTATTGATTCCAATACTCTCTATAATCCATATAATTGTTAAGTTAGAAACACTACCACAATTGCATTGATTTTTTACTTCCGTGACAGCTCCCTTTGCTCTCCAGTCAACACTTGGTGGAAGATTATCAACAATTCCACTTACGTTCGGTGTAACCAAATCCTTATCGAATAAGTGTTTCGGGCTCAGAAACTTAGCACAGCCAAATGAAGGAACTACCTTTCCACCTGGAAAATTGTTCAGAAAAATATCAATACTATATATTTATTATAAGTAAAATAGATAGCATACATATGGTACATTTTTTTTTACACTAAATATTGTTCATTAATATAACTGAATTACCAATGTAAATTATTTTTGCATAACAAATTGATTTCTTTAAAACTTTTTTTAACAGCTAAATATATAATGAACTGGAAATAAAAGTATTACTAAGGATGTAATCAGGCCAAAATAAGTATTTACATAAAAAAGACAGTAGCTAGAAAGCCAAAATAAGTACCACACATACAACGTCAAAAGAATGAGGACACAAACTGAACCAAAATTTGGACCCTTAAGGGAAGAATTAGAGCAGATTAACATTCTCCTTTTTACATTTAACATTGGCTTTTTTTTTAAAAATAAAAATTAAAAAAATTAGCAATATGATTTTAATTAAAAACATTAGAAATATGATTTTCAATCGAATGTAAATTAAACCGCATCAATTTCAATATATCAATATGACTATACCCAAAAAAACATAATATCAACATGACATTAAATTAAATATGAGTAATAAAATTGCAATCATTTGAAAAAGTGAGTTGATCAAACTTTAAATTTTTGCAACCACATATTGTCCAAAGTTCTCACTGCTAGAAAATTACACATTCTGAAATGTTTGAAATACACTTCAAACGTTTAATTAGATGAGGGGTTTTTTTTGTCAAGAATCAGATGAGGCTTTTTATTTGTACAAAATAAAATATATAGATTTAAGCTTTAATTAAGAGCTAGAAAGATAGAAAATTTATTTTTCGGAGATATCTTTTGAAGTAAATGAAACAAAATACTTGTGAATAATAATTAATTTTTTAAAAATAGGAAGAATTCACCCTTTTCATTTCCTTTACATTAAAAATCATCTCTTTCCAATTTTTCCATTTCCCAACTCTCAAATACAACTTTTTTTAAAAAAATTATAATGATAATAATAATAATAATTTATCATAACTATGAATTTTCAACTATATATTTAAACCTTGTCACAAAAAAAACTATATATTTGAACATTTAAATTTATCAATCAAAACTGGTGCTTTAAAATAAAAAATAAATCCATATGAACATTTACAAAATAAATCTATA
Source organism: Trifolium fragiferum (assembly GCA_954870985.1). Lineage (NCBI taxonomy): Eukaryota > Viridiplantae > Streptophyta > Magnoliopsida > Fabales > Fabaceae > Trifolium > Trifolium fragiferum. The sequence goes on from OX940789.1 coordinate 22,268,945, forward strand.
TGAACATTCACAAAAAAAAACTATATATTTAAACCTTGTCACAAAAAAAATAAAATATATTTGAATATTTAATTACATAAACTCACCACAAGTATCTTGGGATGTCTTCATAATCATTTGCTCATAGTCGAGAGCAACTTCTAAACCGGCAGCTACCCCATCAAATGGTACATTGTTCACTAAAAAAACACCCAAGAGAGAGCACACATATTTTAAAAGAATGATTTGTTAGGGAATCCAAGATAAGAGGAAGAAGATAACAAGTAAGAACTAGAGAGAAAACTAGGAGGAAAGTGTTAAGATTTATTGATAAGAAAAATAGAGAATGAGTGAGTATACAATGCATGAGGTACATGCTTATTTATAAGGAAAAAACTCCTAACACATCTATTACTTGTAACACAAGTAACCATAACTAACTAACTCAAGGTAGTTATGTAACCACCTCCTAACAACCATTTAACTACCTAAGCAAGTCTAATAGGATTGAAGTTATAAAACATCATGCTCCCTTAACTTCAAGCCTAAGCAAACTTGTCTGTCCTTCGGAAATCCTTCAGAACTTGTCATGACCTGACCTTCAGAACTTGTCATGACCTGACCTTCAGAACTTGTTGGGCGTGCGCGCCTGACTCACACCAAGTTCACTTCTGAGCTTCAAAAACCTGTCTGTTTTCAAACTCTTAGTTAGAGCATCTGCAACCTGAGCATTTGTTGCACAATGCCTGACATCCAAGCTACCTTGATTCACCTGCTCCCTCAAGAAATGAAACCTAGCCTCTATGTGTTTGCTTCTACCATGCAAAACTGGATTCTTGGCTAAGTTTATAGCAGACTTGTTGTCAATCTGCAGAACCACAGGTTTCTCTGCCTCAATTCCCAGCTCCTTCAACACAGTCACAATCCACAGAGCTTGGCATGCTGCATATGCACCTGCTATGTACTCAGCTTCACAGGAAGACAATGCAACAACTGGTTGTTTCTTAGAACACTAAGCAACAGGAGCCTCCATAAATCTGAAGAAATACCCAGTAGTACTCCTTCTATCCACTTTGTCACCACACCAATCAGCATAAGCGTAGCACACAATCTCAAAATTCTCATTCAGAACTGACTTTGGAAAAAGAATTCCAAACTCCATTGTGCCTGCTATATACCTAAGTATCCTTCTAGCTGCATTCATGTGTGACCTTTTAGGTTCATCCATGAATCTACTTACAAGCCCAACTGCAAAGCATATATCTGGCCTGCTGTTGCAAAGATATCTCAATGATCCAACAATTTGCTTGAAGATTGTAGGATCCACAGTCTCTTCTGTCTCATTCTTCTCTAACTTCAAGTTCACCTCCATAGGAGTTACAGCATAGGTACACTCAGTCATGTTGAACCTCTTCAGAATTTCTCCTGCATATTTCCTCTGATGCAACAATAGACCTTTACCATTTTTCAGAAATTCGAATCCTAAGAAGTAAGATACTTCTCCCAAATCTGTCATCTCAAATTCAGTTTTCATTACTTCTTTGAATCTCTCTATCTCAGCTGTGACACTTCCAGTTACTAGCAGATCATCAACATACAAACATATCAGAATGATGCTTGAAGCTGCTTCCTGCACATATACTCCATATTCGGACTTGCATTTCCTGAAACCTTGTTTCACAAGAAATCCATCTATTCTTTTATTCCAAGCTCTTGGAGCTTGTTTCAAACCATATAGAGCTTTGTTCAATCTGTAGACCATGTCTTCCTTTCCTTCAATCATGAATCCAGGTGGCTGTGTTACAAAAACAAGTTCTTCTAAAGGACCATTAAGAAAAGCTGACTTAACATCCATGTGGAACATAGGCCATTTCCTTGCATTAGCTACAGCTTGACAATTCTCACAGTCTCAATTCTTGCCACAGGTGAATAGATTTCTGAGTAATCTATGCCTTCCCTCTGCAGAAAGCCTCTTGCCACCAGCCTTGCCTTATATTTTTCTATAGAGTTGTTAGGATTTAGCTTCAGCTTGAACACCCATTTTACTTCAATTGCCTTCTTATCTGATGGAAGTTTAACTAACTCCCAAGTTTGATTTCTCTCAATTGAAGCCAATTCTTCCTCCATAGCTCTCTTCCATTTCTTGTGTTTCAAGGCATCTGTGTAATTGATAGGCTCAGAACCAGCCATCAATGCAATGTGAACCAAGTCACCATCTGCATTCACCTCATTGTCATTAACAATTTCACAATCCTGCAATCTAGCAGGAATGTTCCTTGTTCTGGCAGGCCTGTCTCTAGTCACAGCTACAGGTGCTTCATTCTCATCACTAGAATCACTATCTTCTTCATTCATGACTGGATTCAACTGAGCTCTGCTTGTACTGCAACCAGCAATCCAATCCCAGGATTTCTCTTCATCAATTACAACATCTCTGCTGTAGATCATTTTCGTTGTGACAGGATCATACAGCTTGTAAGCACCTGTGACATGGTATCCTACCAAGATCATGGCTTCACTTCTCTCATCAAGCTTCTTCCTTTTTGCTTCAGGCACATGCTTGTGACATAGAGCACCAAAAATTCTGAAGTGACTTACACTAGGTTTTCTACCACTCCACACTTCCTCAGGTACTTTGTCTTTCAGCTTCTTGGTTGGACACCTGTTCAACACATACACAGCAGTGTGAACTGCTTCACCCCAGAAAGCTTTAGGCAGGTTCCTATGCTTTACCATACACCTTGCCATATCAAGAATATTCCTGTTCCTTCTTTCAGCTAAGCCATTGTGTTGAGGTGTATAGGGAGCTGTGACTTCATGTTCTATACCTTGTTCAACACAAAATGACTCAAACTTCTTGGAAGTATACTCACCTCCACCATCTGTTCTGAGAGCTATGATCTTCTTTCCACTTTGATTTTCAACTAATGCCTTAAAATTTCTGAAGACATCAAATACTGCATCCTTGGTTTGAATCAAGTATATCCACATCTTTCTGCTATACTCATCAACAAAGGTAACAAAATATCTATTACCACCAAGTGAATTCACATCAAAGGGACCACACACATCAGAATGCACAACACCTAGTACACTTGATGATCTCATAGGCAAACTCTTGCTGAAAGCATTTCTAGGTTGTTTACCAACTAAGCAACCTTCACATACTCTTTCTGAAGCTTCAATCTTAGGCAGGCCAAGTACCATTCCTTTGCTCCCTAGCTGATTCAGATATTTGAAATTCAAATGTCCAAATCTCAGGTGCCATAGCCAATTCAACTTCTCATCTGTTACTACCTTTATACACTGAACAGTGTGTGTGTGAATCAAAGTTCTGAAGGTTCTATTCTTGGCCAGAGGAGTCCTCAGAATTAGGTTATTTGCAGGATCATAAAGTTCAAATTTCTCATTCTTAATGATAACTGAAAAACCTTTTTCTGCTAACTGTCCAACACTTAGGAGATTACAATCCATACCTGGTACAAACATCACATCTTCAATTACTGCAGTGCTTCCATTGCTCCTCTTGATAACCATGTTACCAATGCCTTCTGACTGCAATGAACTGCTATTGGCCAGCTTCACTTTACTTTTCTTTCCAGAATCAAACTTAACTAACCAGTTTTTGTGACCAGTCATGTGATTGGAACACCCTGTGTCTAAGAACCAAGTCTCAGCATCAACCTTATCTTGTGATTCTACCTCTGATAATGTAGCCATGAAAGTCACAGCTTTATCTTCAACCTTTTCTTGCACAAGTTTTGCTTCATCATCAGAGTCTTGGCCCTTTTCTTTGCCTTTCTTGAACCAACAATCTGAAGCATAGTGTCCCCATTTCTCACAGTTATAGCACTAAATGTTATAAATGAGAAAGAAATATATAATTTTCAGTTATAAATGAGAAAGAAAAAGAGATTTTGTTTAGAATAACCATGAAAGTACGTTGCAAGCCACAATGCCACTGAAATCACAGCAAGGTATAAACATACACTTTTCATTTCCTTCATATTTATCTTCCTGATTATCAATATAGTTGATGTGTAATTAAACTTTATTATATCAAATCAATTGATCACTCTCGTGGGATAATCTTATATATACTAATTATTTTGATAAAAAAGGAAATTAGACATTGAGGCTATATTGATGAATTACAAATTGAATCGGGGTCATACTAATTTTGTTTTTCCTATATAGCATATGTATTTTATTTTTGTATACATATTTTTTATTATGATACTACACATTTGCAAAAAATAACAATTGAAACTTGAGTCTTATTAAGAGAAAGTCCCAAGTGGTCCCTCCAATGAATTTCTGGTTTCTACCTACTATATCAATTTTTTCTATTTTGGATAGAAATCAATTTTTTCATATAAGTTGATTCTTTTTTCTGACACAAATATAATTTGATTCTAAAATGTCATATAAATTGTACAACTATAGTTTTTTGATTTTTCTGGTTTTCGGAGGCTCTAAGGTTGTGAAATCATTTAAGTTAAGGAATCGTTCATCTTAGTCATTTAATTACGGCGTGTGTGGTTGGTTCTTTGGGTATCTGATTCTCTGATAATTTTTTAAATCTGTTGATATTTGCAGAATTATTTGTCTCCGATTGACAATACTGCTCCGGTGGCTACTGTTTTTCCTTGAGTTGTTTCAGTTTCATAGGTGCTTGGTTGTGGTTCTTTTGGCTTTGTGCCTTGTGTTGGTGACTCTGTCGGTTTGCTGGGTTTGGAAGGTTTTGGTGTTTATGTTATCTTTGAGCTTGGACTTATGTGATTAGGTTTTGATTCTACCATTGTCCTATCCATCATCTTTTTGCCTCACGGGGCTGTTATTTGGGTGTGATGGGCTGATCACGTTCGCTTCAATATCGGGAGTTACTATCTAGTGACAACTTTCTGGGCTTGGTTGGTGTCTCCTCTGGTGGTATGGAACACGAGGGGTGTCTTCCTAGTTATGGGATTAGGAGGAAACCCTCGTTTTGGTGGGATTTCGTTTCTGATTATGGGATTAGGTGGGGTTTTGTGTTTGGTGCTTATTTTCGGTGTCCGCATATATACGGTGCCGATATTATGTAAATTTTGTTTTATCGGTCTTTATTCTTCTTGTGTAGAGACGGGGCTATTAATATATTTGCCATTCAAAATTTAAAAAATTACTTATATGTTTCTTTCTTTTTAATTTTTTTTAATGGAAAATACGAGGGCAGATTCCAATTGCCAATGCCATAAAAGTAAAATTTGAGAAAAAATTCAATAGATCTACAAAACTGGAGTATAATGGTAGCTAAAAATATTGGATTATATTTAATGATGGGCCATGTCAATATGGGTTCAATCCAAAATTAGATTATTTGAATGTTACGAAATGATCTTGTTTTATTTAATTATAAGGATGTGAATGTTTAACAATCGCTTTTTGAGTAAATCCTTCATGATACACTAGTTTCATTTATAGCTACCAAGATGATTTTTTAGGACTCTTTGAGTCTTGAGCTGAATTTTTGCTGCCCATTGTATTTCAATTTTATTTCCATTTGCACCATTTTCTTGTAATTTTTCTATTTGTATCATTTAACCTTGTATCGGATTGGAGTATCATTTATACTCAATCTCTATTTATTTGATTTGCTATTCAAAAAAATAATAATAGTGATCTTAATGTTTACTTTACCTTTACCTTAGAAGCACAAATAGAGATGTAAGCAGATATTCGTGGACAAATATAGGGCATCAATTAACCACCTTGTTGGATAGAAATAATACCCAAACTTCCTCGTATTAAGTAAACCACCTTGTAACAATAAATTTGAAATTAGATAAAAATATATCGAACTTTTACTATGTAGCTCATAGTCCCCAATTAATTCAAATAAAAACATACTATATATTAAATCTAATTAGAAAGAAAATAAACAAATGGCATAGTATAGCCTTACAATAATAATCCTAAATAGAAAACATGTAACATTTACAAGGACTTGTGGAGCCCGTTCGATTTCTCCATGTCCTCACTAAGTTGATGCTAGGACCAATCAAAAACATTGGTTTAATTGTTGACATATATATTGAAGGCATGAAGTTAATATTTTGCCGTATCAGAGATGAGAGAGAAAGGGAGCAAAGAGAGAGAAACAGAAACCAGTACGAGGGAGGGGGCTAGGGCACATCAAACAAAGGAGAAACTCCATGGTTACATCCATAATCTGGATCAAACCGCTGTTTCTTTCTTCATTACTAATTTTCCGAAAGATAGTACGGTGGAGGTGCTATGGAAGTTGTTTGCAGGTTATGGCAGAGTGGGAGATGTCTATATTCCCAACAAGGTAGACAAATGGGGAAGACGTTTTTGTTTCGTGAAGTTCAGGGAGGTGAAAGAAGTGGAGGAGTTACTACACAGGCTTCATGATGTGTGGTTAGGTCATTTCAAACTCAAGAACAACAAATCACGTTTTGGTAGAAATGAAGAGAGTAACAAGAATGGTACGAATGAGGGGCTGAGGAAGTAACTACCAACAAGGCGGTTCCTTCAAATTAGCTCTTTTGAATGGCAACCAGGAGATAAGGAGTGATACGGAAGCCTCGCTGAGGAAGGAAGAGGTGATATCGGTGGAGGTGGAGTGTAACATCCCACTTTTTCAATTACCTAATTTATTTTATTAAAGCCTTATCTAATAAATTAGGAGTTGATTAGTAGCGATAAAATTAATAAAGTCTTGGAAATTTAATTGTATTATGTGTAAAATTAGAAGTTTATTTAAATTAAACCTAACCTACACATATACACTACCTATTTCCATTGAGATTTAATTAAAACAAAAGAGCTAAACTCCCCTCATAGAAACACCTCACATTAATGACTCACCTCACTTTTCATACTAGCCAACACCTCATCCTCACTTTGTGACTCATGAATCCATTATCACTCTACTAGTCTCCTCTTTGACCAACACCTCACCAAATCATGAAATCTTTGACACAACACTAAGGGGGATATATTAAGTATTGCATGTAGCTCATTCCTTTATTACAATCTCAGAATTTTTCATCAACACTCTCTTCTATTCCTCCTTACACGACAACAACAACAACATTAGCATAAACCCTCAATTTTGCTTAAACACCAAGTTGTTCCTTTAACTACTCTCTCTTCACACTTCTCCTCTCATAAACTGCAGCAGCTCTGCAAACAAAGAGTCAGAGCTGAACCCTCAATCCTTTTCTCTTCTCACGCCAACAACAATCTCAAAAACACCCATATTACTCTCACTTCTTCTACTTTCAATAGAGTTGCATGCACCCAAATAGGAACAAACTCATACTGAGTATAACCTCAGAAAACGCTTTACTCAAACTATTCACTTCAGTTGATCCCAAATCATCAATCAATTCTTCATTCTAACAACAATGTGGAAGTTCATCATTTTGCCAGAAAAACTTCAAATCTGTCCAGTTGAGGTCGTGGGTAGCTGAGGAGCTCTGTAGCAGTTAGGAAGCTTAGGAACAAGTTTAAAGCTTCAAATTACAGGTGGGTTCTTAGTTAGTTAGTTTAGATTCCCAAATTATGAAATCTTGCATGTTCACTTAGGAAATTAGGGATTAATTGTGTGAGGAGAATTAAACCCCAAGTTCTCTTCTATTCTGTCATATATTATATCTATTATGTGTTTGCACTGTTTTATTTGAGGATTGTAGGTTGTTCTTTTGAAAAATGTAAAACAGAGTATTTTCTGCACTAGCTCGCCATAGCGAGCTACTGGCGAGTCTTCATGGCAAGTGAACAACTTCTGGGCTGATGAAACTCGCCATGGCGAGCATTTGCTCGCCTAGCGAGTTGATTTAGGCCAGACCTTGTTAGTTCGCCATGGCGAGTTGGTGACTCGCTGTAGCGAGCAATGTCCAGATTGACCTTTTATCTTCAACTTCTGAAAATTCAACACTCGTTTTATATCCTCGGATAATTCTGATATTTTGCAGACTACATAATTAATATAATGTGGTACAGGAAGTCAAACACAATTAGAATTTTAGGGAATAACGTAGGGAATTTAGAATTATGTATGCTCCCCGGGCTTTGGTAAATTATGGTAGCATGTAATTAATTTAGAATCAGTCAATTATGTATGTGATTATATTATCACATGTGGACTTCGTTTTAGATGTTTCATTAGTAAAAACTTTGTGAGCTGCACACCGGAACGCTTTCTGTTCTCGGACAAGGCAGGCCTCTGAGACGTGCTCACCTCAGAGTGCTTGCGGTTTAAAATCAACAAGATTAATATGATATGAATTATGATAATTATTTATTTATGCTTATGACAATATGATATGAATTATGATACGACTGATTAGGTGCCCCGGCTTAATAGCCTTTAGGAGGGTAGTAGAACTCACTGGGACGAAGTGACTGTCTCACCCCACTCCCTTTTCGATATAGGTAAGACAGGTTATTCCAGGAGCAGGAACCAGGTTGGATCTGACGATTGGAGCCATGCTTGGATTGTCAGCTTTGAAGACTTAGTCTTCATTCTTGCTTTTATTTAGCTTGCCATTCTCTGTAGTTTCGTTTCCGCTGTCTGTATCGAATAAACATTATTATCTTAATGATAATGCATTATTCAGTTATATTCCTTTTAATTAATGTACTCAGATTCCAGTTTTTAATGTTTCGACTAAATATTCTAGATAATTTAGTTGGGGCGTTACAATTGGTATCAGAGCAGGTCGATCTAGTATCGGACTTTTCCATGAGTCATTACAATCCCTCTCTTAGTAGTACGGACCCTTTGGAGTCTGGACTGTTTACGATGAAACCATCGCGTAATGAGTCTGATCAGCTCAGTATTGTGTATGGCAGCCAGGGTATTACGGTTGAGAACTGAAGTGGACCACGGTGGTTAAGTAAGAAGATCGTAGTGGAAATGCAGCTCAGAAGCAATCGTTGGCGAGAATTCTCTCTAACTGGATGTTAGAGCTGAAATAGTTAGGACTGAAGGAATAAGCGGTACAACACCAACGAGTGTACCCAGAGATAAGATGGATCATATGGGTTAAAACCAATGGTAGTAAGAAAATTCTGGAGATTGTAAGGGAGCAGTTGTTAAGATTATTGAGAGTAAGAACAGTCTGATGGAAGTACTAATCGCTCGAAGTAGAATTGTTCATGGAAGAGCGTACGTGTGTAGGTCCTTATAGTATCCAACTGACACCGTGTGTCAGGTAAATTCCCCGGACTTGAGAGTAACCATACCTTCTGGCTAACATGTTTACAAGAAACACGAAAGGCAAGTAAGATTCAGCCTTCAGTAAATCAGAACTCTTCCTAGATACTTAACCTTACTTGTCTGCCGTGAGATTCACCAGTGATGTTAGATCTGTTCAAAACCATGCTAGAAGAACCAAGTTGGAATATTCACCCATGGTAACACTCATCTGAATAATTTCCCAATAGATTATCCTATAGGAAGCCGACTCTTAATGCCTCCCTAAGAATAATTTAGCATTTCAACATCGTAACTCGTATTCCTACCATACCGCGAAAAGCCAGGATCTGTTTAGCATAACAAATAAGATTTCTTTTTCGATACCAGCTTAGGTCAGTTAACTCAGTAAACTATTAGAGACCAACTTTGATTAGAGTAACAATTAGGAATTATTTTTCAACACCATATAGATACCTGACTTAGTTCATAAGGCATCATCCGTGAGCAGTAGAAACAAGAATCAATCGAATTAACCCTTGTAAGTAAGAACCGATAGTTGAACTTTACCACTAGAGGTTGAGCAATATTAGATGTACCATTAGGAATTTCACCTTATTAACTTAGTATCCATATGGGTCTGTTTGGTGTAGTTGTCCGCTTATCTTAAGCTAGTAACTTAGTGCCATAAACTACCTAACCAAGCATATAGGAAAATAATCGAATTAGACTGCATTCGATTCAACACACTCTTACCTTCCTGCATGTCCTATTACCACCTAGGAAATTATTATAGGTCTAATAAGATAGTCCCAGCCTAACACGTTACACTAGAGATCACACAAACCATTTGGAACATAACCTCAATCGGAATGACAAGCAGAAATATTTCTTGACCAAACTTAGTTGCCAGGTAGTTTACTTAACACTACCACGCGTCCCCTACTTTAACAGCTTAGTGTCGTGACTTAGGTAGATACCATGTGAAAGAAATTAAGTTGAGCCACCCGTAATATTAATTTCCTTAGGCACCAGTCATTATCTTATCACCTAGTGCATTGTCAATAGGGACTCGTTACAGTAGGACAACCTATCTATTTGGAATCAACCTTAGCGCTGAATCACTAGCATTCAAGCCTCAATAAGATTAGTAACTCAGGAGCTATCATTAGCGCCTTCAGCCACCTAACTCAATCGTTAAGTATCTATGTTAGATTGTTCCGAAGTAAAATAACTAAGTTGGATTTATTTTATCAGCCATTTAGCGTTTTCAAATCATCCAGACCTTCGAGTTAGGCATCTGTTAGAGTTAGTCAGATTTCCTTTAAGAGTGCTTATCAACACCCTGAGTTGAGCCAGAACTAATAGAAGTCAAATTCCAAATTCGTGACCATTCATTCGAACCTTAATAAGCTAAGTTTGTCGAACCAAACTACGTGGATTGGGTATCCATTAGACTTGGGAACATGGAACGGGTTCACTCCTTAACCTGTCTGCTTATGCCCCGTACAGATAAATTCCTTATCGTGCCTCATCATATGCTAGTCATGTTCATCACTCTGAGTAGTTGAAAGGTAAACTTTCCAAATTCTTCGACATCGGTCAGTTAAACCGACATCGTGAGACTTTGCTTACAAGTAAATCCTGTTCAATCTTTCCGACCTTTCAGTTACGTTGTTAGTAACTAAATGTAATCCGTGGAGTCCAGTTTATCTGGAGATGACACGTATAAATTCCGCTCAAGTTCTCACTCATCGTATCAATCTGTTAATCAGTATCATTAGTCAATTATCCGCCGAACTATTCTATTCAGTGTCAGTATTAGTTAATCATATGGGTCTTCGTGCACCTAAACAACCCATCACTATTTCAGTTGTATTGTTTAATCTTTCGGAGTCTTATCAGCTAAATTCTAGTTAAGTCTCTGATCTTTCCAGTTATATAGAAATAGGAGCTAGTAGAAGTATTAGTAACTAGATATCTCCTCCGAACTATTCTCTGAAATCGAGTTTGAACCATTTCATTCTCTATCAACTGATTCAGTTCCCTGAACCTTATCAACAATAAATTCAGATTATCATTAATCAAATTCCTCGTGTAGAGTATAAGAGTTTCCTTGTTGCGAATTCAATTCATACGCTGACACATTGACTATGGTAAATGAAGGATTTAAAGCCACTCTCTGTGTTGAGTGTGCAAATCTTCCGTATCCAGTCAGGCGTCAGCCATCATTAGAATCCAATTACTTTAGCCAGATTCTTTCATGTCAACCTATCAGTGAATTATCCAGCCAACCTAACAATAACATTGAAGGAAGAATTCGAACCTCAGTTCTTGATATGTTAAATGTATTACTCGACCATAGTGTTGTGCTAGGATTGATTGGAATAGTAGGTGGAAAATTCTGTAGTACTATGGAATCGGTCGCAGATGAGTCTGACTCATTGGCGAAAGGATCTATAGTACTTAAGCGTTCTCCACCCGTTTTAAATTTTGATTAATCCTAGAATCTTTATACGGCACTATGGGACAATGGTACGTGTGATGTGTCACGAGCAGCGGCGTTCGGAGTTGGGAAAACCCTGAAGAGAAATTTTTGAAATATTAACATCAACACTTAAATTTATCTCATTCAACTATTCATATAGCAACAACCAGGCCAGATACCGACCTGTGGAAGTGTAGTGCGAGGTAATAGGAGTACGGTATTGCTAAGATGTCGCGAACATATTGGACTGTAGTAGAGTATTGAGAATACCGTCACATACCTGCTATCACAAAGTAAAACAAGTGTTACTTTGTGAAGTTATCCAATGAGAGACGTAGTAATGGTAGAAGTTTAATTGGAAAAGAAGAGATGGTGCGTCACTGTGTTAGACAACTTAAAATAAGACCGTGTTGATGTATAAAAGGATGACTATAAGTAGTCGGATCAAAGAGCGCAGCGCGAGACCAGACAGAAATATAGTTAGATGATCAATTTAGATGAATAACCCTTTGAGAGAGGAAAGTGTTATTCCAAGGAATTAAGGTAATCAAGAGTTCTTGAGAATAACACCAAAGTTGGAACTACGAGGCGTTTACAGTGAAGGAATTCTATCCGAAGTATATAGGACCTCCTCAGATCTTTCAACGCGTCGATTCAGTAACCTATCGGTTAGCTCGATCTTCATTCAGGTCAGGACTACACGACGTGTTTCATGTGTCGCAACTTCGGAAATTCACTCCCGATCCTTATCATCCTCAAGAGATTAACCTTCAGTCAGCCTTAACTTATCAAGCCAAATCCAGTTCCTATAGTTGATCGTGAAGTTAAGACCCTTCGAAAACGAGATAATTCCAATCATCCAAGTCGGATGCGCTCAACCTCATGACGACTAACTTATTCCGAAATGAGAATCTGTTATGGGAAAAGTTATTCCTATTCCTTCTAAAGATAAATTCCTTAATTTCGAGGACGAAATTTCTTTAAGGGGGGTAGATTGTAACATCCCACTCTTTCAATTACCTAATTTATTTTATTAGAGCCTTATCTAATAAATTAGGAGTTGATTAGTAGCGATAAAATTAATAAAGTCTTGGAAATTTAATTGTATTATGTGTAAAATTAGAAGTTTATTTAAATTAAACCTAACCTACACATATACACTACCTATTTCCATTGAGATTTAATTAAAACAAAAGAGCTAAACTCCCCTCATAGAAACACCTCACATTAATGACTCACCTCACTTTTCATAACTAGCCAACACCTCATCCTCACTTTGTGACTCATGAATCCATTATCACTCTACTAGTCTCCTCTTTGACCAACACCTCACCAAATCATGCAATCTTTGACACAACACTAAGGGGGATATATTAAGTATTGCATGTAGCTCATTCCTTTATTACAATCTCAGAATTTTTCATCAACACTCTCTTCTCTTCCTCGTTACACGACAACAACAACAACATTAGCATAAACCCTCAATTTTGCTTAAACACCAAGTTGTTCCTTTAACTACTCTCTCTTCACACTTCTCCTCTCATAAACTGCAGCAGCTCTGCAAACAAAGAATCAGAGCTGAACACTCAATCCTTTTCTCTTCTCACGCCAACAACAATCTCAAAAACACCCATATTACTCTCACTTCTTCTACTTTCAATAGAGTTCCATGCACCCAAATAGGAACAAACTCATACTGAGTATAACCTCAGAAAACTCTTTACTCAAACTATTCACTTCAGTTGATCCCAAATCATCAATCAATCCTTCATTCTAACAACAATGTGGAAGTTCATCATTTTGCCAAAAAAACTTCAAATCTGTCCAGTTGAGGTCGTGGGTAGTTGAGGAGCTCTGTAGCAGTTAGGAAGCTTAGGAACAAGTATAAAGCTTCAAATTACAGGTGGGTTCTTAGTTAGTTAGTTTAGATTCCCAAATTATGAAATCATGCATGTTCACTTAGGAAATTAGGGATTAATTGTGTGAGGAGAATTAAACCCCAAGTTCTCTTTCTATTCTGTCATATATTATATCTATTATGTGTTTGCACTGTTTTATTTGAGGATTGTAGGTTGTTCTTTTGAAAAATCTTTGAAAATTGTAAAACAGAGTATTTTCTGCACTAGCTCGCTATAGCGAGCTACTAGCGAGTCTTCATGGCGAGTGAACAACTTCTGGGCTGATGAAACTCGCCATGGCGAGCATTTGCTCGCCTAGCGAGTTGATTTAGGCCAGACCTTGTTAGTTCGCCATGGCGAGTTGGTGACTCGCTGTAGCGAGCAATGGGTAGATTGACCTTTTATCTTCAACTTCTGAAAATTCAACACTCGTTTTATATCCTCGGATAATTCTGATATTTTGCAGACTACATAATTAATATAATGTGGTACAGGAAGTCAAACACAATTGGAATCTTAGGGAATAACGTAGGGAATTTAGAATTATGTATGCTCCCCGGGCTTTGGGAAATTATGGTAGCATGTAATTAATTTAGAATCAGTCAATTATGTATGTGATTATATTATCACATGTGGACTTCGTTTTAGATGTTCCATTAGTAAAAACTTTGTGAGCTGCACGTCGGAACGCTTTCTGTTCGCGGACAAGGCAGGCCTCTGAGACGTGCTCACCTCAGAGTGCTTGCGGTTTAAAATCAACAAGATTAATCAGTGTTACACCTTTATTTATTTATGCTTATGACAATATGATATGAATTATGATACGACTGATTAGGTGCCCCGGCTTAATAGCCTTTAGTAGGGTAGTAGAACTCACTGGGACGAAGTGACTGTCTCACCCCACTCCCTTTTCGATATAGGTAAGACATTATTATCTTAATGATAATGCATTATTCAGTTATATTCCTTTTAATTAATGTACTCAGATTCCAGTTTTTAATGTTTCGACTAAATATTCTAGATAATTTAGTTGGGGCGTTACATGGAGGAAAAGGTTGTAAGGGATATGCAGAAGAGTTTTGTGGGGGTTCTGGCGTTGAACATTGAGGTCAGGTGGATCAAAACTATTCTTTATATGGAAGGTTTTGCTCACATCTCCATTACAGAGATGGGGAGAAATATGGTCCTTCTGTTTAGGCCAAAGTCAGGTGAAATTGAGAAGCTGTGCAAAACAAAACCAAACTGGTTTTGTTATTACTTCAAAAAGGTAACACCGTGGAAGCCGGCTCTGTTTGAGGATCGTAGAGATGTATGGGTGAAAGTTTTTGGTATTCCCCTTCATGTTTGGGGGGAAAACTTATTCAAAGCAATTGGAAAGAAATACGACGAATTTCTGGATTTCGACGAAAATACGGCATCAAGGTTTAAGCTTGATGTGGCGAGAATCAAAATCTCTTCTTCTTTCAGAGGTTTCATCGATGAACCAATGAAGATTATGGCCATGGGAGTTGTTTATTCCATCTGGATCACTGAAGACAAACCTTGGGAACCATCTTTCTTCCATAGAGATGGTGATGAAGATCAAGAAGCTAGCTGGGTTGATTCCACTAACTTCCCGGCGGAAGCTTTGAAGGAGTTTCCTGAAGAGACAGTGGGTGCGGTGGAGGCTAGGGCGGAAGAGGAGACTGTGGGTGAGAAAGGTCAACATCTCACGCATGGGGAGATGTGTATCGCTGATCGTGATGGGTCAGAGAGTGGGGAAGAAGTAGGTCAATCCCTACCTTTGGCGGCAGCAGATAATTTGGTGGCTATTTTAGAAAGTGCAGAGCAGATTATGGAATGTCAGGCAAGTTTTGTTGAGTCAAAGGAGGAAGCTAGTGGGCCCTTGGTTGTAAAAGGTGTGAAAGGAGTTGGGATTAGTACTAAAAATCTGAAATTTTGTGATGGGGAACAAAGTTTGATCGTGACAGAGGATAGGGAGGTCAGGGATAAAACTGGGAGTGGGCCAGGGCATGTACATGTGGATTTTATTAAGTCAAATATCTGATCCACAACTTTGATGGATAAGCGGGTCAACCAAACCCGTTCTATTTCACTCCCTCCAGCTCGGGGTTTGTGAGCAGATTAGTGGGCTGGGCCGGGTTGTAGAAGATGGGTTGGATTTTAGTGATACAATTTCGTTAGTGGAGTTGAGCAGAGGTGCTTTTAGCAAGTCAGACAACTCAGAGGTGGAAGAAACCCAGAATTCACAGCTTCGGTTCCCAATTTCACTCAAACAACGTGGTCGTCCTAGAACTAGTGAGCATCATCGACCAACTAAGAATAAATTGGGGGCACCAAAATTCATTCAAATGGCGGAAGTTGTCAATGGAGGTGGGGGTAAACAAAATCGCCGAAATAAGAAGAGGAGAAATAAGATGGCAAAAGCAAAAATTAATAGTTGTGATGGAAGCTCTGTTAGGGCACCGTGTATCAAGTCCTTTGAAGAAGAAGCATGCTCGGCTGCCCATGTCCCAGATGAAGGTCTCATGTTGGAGGTAGTTTTACCAGGTATTTCGAACAACTCTTTGGATGAGGGTAATTTATTAGAGGGGGTAGAAGCTGCTAGTGAGCCAAATACAGAGGTCCCTTGTGTCTTGGAGGCTTCAAAATTACTTAAGATACAAAAAGATATAGGCTTCTGTTACAAAGAAGATGATGCTATGGTTTTACAAGCTTTAAATGAAGAGGAATTGCGGGATAGGGCGAAAAAAGTTGAATGGGAGCAAAGGAATAGTTATCAATGATAGTTGCCTCTTACAATATTAGAGGGTTGAGGGGGAGAGTTAAATGGAGAATTATTAGAGATTTTGTTCGTGAAAATAAGGTTGATTTGCTCGCCATTCAAGAAACAAAATTGGAACTTATCCAAGATCATTTATGTGCTAGTCTATGGGGGTCGAATGATTGTAGTTGGGTGTTTTTTCCATCGGAAGGTGCTAGTGGGGGAATGCTCTCCATTTGGGGTAAATCAAATGCAAATCTTCTCTTCACTTTTATGGGGGAAGGCTTTGTTGGAGTGTGCCTTGAATGGGGGTGTTAAATGTCCATTTGTTATGTTATCAATATATATTCCAAATGCGATTTGGCCTCTAAAAGGATTCTTTGGAATAATATTTTGATATCTGTAGCGGCTGGAAAAATTCCCTCAATGATTTTTTCGTAACAATGAAGTCACCATCGATGTTTATTTATCCCAAAAGAGCGAAAGAAAAATACCGCGAAAACCTTTTGTTCGCATGGTTAAAGAACCATGGCAGGTTCGAGAGTTGGATGTGCGAGAGGAAGGTATTAGCACCCCTCGCACCCATCGTACTAGATGGGAACCATTCAGAGGTTTTTAGGTTTACTTAACTACTCTAATTGTTGATTAACTGCTTATTAAATTCTACTCCATTATTATTAAAAAAAGGTTTTTATTTATTGAGTTTGACGGTTGTAGGAGCCCGCTCCTACGTATTCCCGGCTGCAATGGGAAACTCAAAACTCTCGTAGTTCTGGTAAAAAAAGACTTGCGTGTTTGTTGTTTTTAGCAGATAACGCTTAAGTCGCATTCCGCCGACATAACTGTGCTTGTATGCTCGCAATAGGAGACTTAAGCGTAAGTACATGTCGGAGGAATGAATAAAACATTATTCGTTTTAGGAAAAGATTAATCAACCAATAGCGTTTAAGTCGCATTCCGCCGACATAACTGTGCTTGTATGCTCACAAGGGAGACTTAAGCGTAAGTATGTGTCCGAGGAATGGATAAAACAGTATCGGGTTTTATTAAGAAGAAAAAAAAGAGTTTAAGTGAGTTGTGTTGATTTTAGCGCTTTGAAGTGAGAGTAACTCAATCCGCGGTCATACGTCACGCGTCATGAATCACTCGGGGTCAGAATAGTCATACGTCACATCCGCCCTTTTTCACTTGTTTTTTATGAAAATGTTATTTTTGTTTTTTATTGTGAAAAGAAACCAAGCAGATCGCAACAGATAAATAGATAAGAGAGAATTGATGAGACAAGAAAAGAGATATCATAACAGTAATGACAATTTAATAATGATGCAATGCAATAACTTATAAATGAAATGCATGAACAATTAACCAATGTATGCAACAGTTAAAATGCACTGCGATTTATAATTTACAAAGAGGTCATAATTACAAACTAGGTTCACACAAAAGTTATTAGCTAGAAACGTTAAAGGCATTAATCACACAATACAAACCAACGACAAATATAAAACATGAACAAATAATTAAATTAAGTGATTCTTCATTTTTAGGTTTTTTTGATGAAAGTTTGAAGTAAGAGAACAAAGACTTAAATAAGCTAAACTAATTAATTAAGTGTTTAAATAATAAGTTAAATTAGTTTAAGGCAAAAGATAAATCATGAAATTAAGTTAATTAAATTGTAAGTCCAGAATTGAAGTCATGTCAATCTTAGTGAGCTAAATTGACCCAAACGACTTAAATAAGTTGTTGGCTCAATAATCACTTTTCTAGTTAAGCTAAACTAAGCTAAAACTAACTTAAATAATCAAATAAGCTAAATAAAACAACTTAAATTCTATAATTAATTTTAGTAACTTAATATTGTTCAAATGACCTAAAAAGGCCATTGAAATGAAAAGCTACTTTTTAATTAAGCTAAAAAACGGATTAAAAATAAGCTAAACAGGAGGGGGTATAGCAGGCAGATGGGGGTGAAGCAGTAATTCTGGGAAAGAGTATGAAGAACCAAAACTGGGCCTAAGGCCCAGCTCTACCCAAAAAAAACGTGAGAAGGAGGATTATTTTAAAGGTTATGTTTCAGAAAAATTCAAACAATTCATTTTACAAATAAATCCTCTCTCTATTCTCACTCAAACCGGTGCTCTCTCTCTCAACCTCACCGTGTTCATGCTTTTCCAGATTTCGGCACGGTGGCTGCCGGGCCAGACGATGGCGCCACCGTGCCGGAGAAGCCAACCACCTCTTTTCACAAAACTTTTAACACCAAACCTACTCGAAATCAAGTTCTAAACACGAATTCAAACTCAAAAACGTCAAAAAGTATACCAAACGTCCAGATCGGGGTCTCAACAGTGGCGACGAAAATGTTTGTGTTTTCGGTTCAGTTCACGATCTCGTCTTCTTCTCCGCTTCCGTTTCGCTTCTGGCTTGTTCTATTCTGTTCGATTTGTTTCTAGCTTCGTTTATTTCGATTCGGACCCTTCTTCCTCCTCTAGGTTCGGATTCGAACTTTGTTGTTGTTCGTGATGTTGTGAAACTGAGTTGTGATGTTATTTCTGTGGGTGAGCTCGTGATTTATGAGTTCTGTGATTTTGAGTGTACTTTGTGAGAGTTGATGATGGTGATGAATGATGTTATTTGGTTCGGATTATTGTTGTTTATGTTTGAGCTGATGAGAGTTCTGTATTGATGATGAATGTTGATGAACAATTCTGGGTTTGTGATGGTTTTGATTCAGGAAAAGAAATTTGAGAAATTATTTTCTGTTTCTGCGGCTGCAGAATATCCTGACACTCTCTCCTTTTCTCTACATTGGGAAATGTGCCCTTTTATACTGTAGACAAATTAGGGTTAGATGTGTTTGGACAAAAATGCCCCTGACTTGGACAAAAACTGTGGACAAATATTGGATAAAATGGACAATTAAAATGAAAGACTAAATAAAAATAAATGGCCAATTTAAAATAAAAAGCATTACAAAATTAATTAATTAACACACACAAAAATGATAAAATAAAAAGATTAATGACTAAAAATTAATGGAACTTAAAATATAGTAAAACATGAAACGAACAAAAATGAGGTATTTTAAAATACCTCTCTGCCGAAATTTCGTCTGAAACGACTAACGAAAAAGACGAGAAAAAAGAAATAATTTGTAACATATTAAAATGCAAAAGATTAAAAAAATAAAAATCAATAGTCTAAAATTAAATTAAATGAGCAGCGTAAACGAAATGAAACACTATTTTTTGACATTTTTGATTTAATGAATAAAGTAATAAAAATAATAATAATGCAAATGACACGAGGAATGCAGATGAATTTTTTTGGAATTTTTATGCAAAATGTTGACTTTTACACAAAATTGACTAAATGCGAAAAAGAAAAAATATTTCATTATGTGGGGCAAAATTAGGGTATGACAGCTGCCCCTATTTAATTATCTTAGACCTCATGAGTGCGAATGACGTCAGTATTCGTACTCTTGTGGTGAAAGGTAATTAAATACAAATGCCCTAATTTTGCATCGAAGTGGATGCAGATGAGAGATGAGGATCGAGTATACCTGTTTGTCATTCCTTTTGTGGGAATCAGGCAACTTGAAAAGTAAAATGAATGAAACCAACCTTATCCAACCGTTTACACTGAAAATCGATTGAAGTCGAGGAGATCTCATCCAGCCGCTTGCACTGAAAATCAATCTTGAATAGACCTTATCTAGCCGCTTTCGCTGGAAATCAGTCTTGAGTTAGATCATATTCAGCCGCTCACACTGAAAATTAATCTGAAGTAGATCTTATCCAGCCGCTCTCACTGAAAATCAATCTTTAATTGAGTAGATTTTATTCAGCCGCTTTCGTTGAAAGTAAATCTGAGGTAGACCTTATTCAGCCGCTTATACTGAAAATCAATCTGAATTGAATGGATCTTATTCAGCCGCTTTCACTAAAAATCAATCTGAAGTAGACTTTATTCAGCCGCTTGTACTGAAAATCAGTCTCTAAGTAGATCATATTCAGCCGCTCACACTGAAAATTAATCTGAAATAGATCTTATCCAGCCGCTTGCACTGGAAATCAATCTTGAATAGACCTTATCTAGCCGCTTTCGCTGGAAATCAGTCTTGAGTTAGATCATATTCAGCCGCTCACACTGAAAATTAATCTTGTGATACTCCTGTCGATGAGACGGTTTTGCCGACCGACTTGCTAGAAAAAATTTGTACTTCTTTTCTAGGGATTTAGAAGCCATAAGCTGTATTCTGTGAGGAGAAGCCTTTGAACCTTTTTTTTGTTCATGAATGCATGCTTGGGATGATGCAATGATTTTTATTCACGTTTAATGTCTAAAAATGCAAGGTTAATGCAGATGAAAAATATGATTAGATGCATGAATTTGATGCATGTGCGGGACACGACTGTATGTTTCAACATGGGTGTTAATGAACATGTGATTTTGATTGAGGGGTTTACCCCTTGTTGTTTGTTTATGAGACCATTGGATTTGTGGTATGGGGCATACCAGATGAATGTAATGACATGATTAATGCATGTTGATGATGAAATGACACGATTAACGCATGCTGCTTATTTACATGAATGAAATGACATGAATAATGCATGACAATTATTTATGCGATGTTTTGCATATTGCATTGAGTGCCCCTATGGTGGGTATACTTTGTGGAGAGGTGATTTGATGTTGATCCCCGACACTTGTTCCGGTCTTAACGATTGACGATGCTCGTCAGACTTTGCTTTGGTAGCTTGAAAGTGTAGCGAAAACCTGCCCCCTTGTATCATGTCTTGCCCCAGTCTATCAGGTCTTTGATTGCCTTTTGAACTGGCTTGAAGGTAATGGGGAGTACTTGCCCCCACTGTATCTTTGATTGGCCTCCGATTAATTAGCACTTTAGAGGTGTGACCCAAGCTGATCAATTCTTGAAATGCTTTAGCCGGACCAACATGATTTTCAGATGACATGCCCCTAGTCATGAGGGTTTGCTATTGATTACTAGAATCCCAAGGTGATTTGCCCCTAGTTAGAAGTGTCTTGAAAGGGTTCTTTGATGATTTCATCTTGGGATGCTTTGCCCAGACTGAATGACCTTTCTGAGGGATGTGCCCCTAATTATATGAATCTTGAGATAGTGCCCCGGATTGGACCAAGCTTCTAGCTGATTGCTCGGTATTTGTTCACAGTTAAAGTTTCCCTACTGCCAAGCGTTGGCTTGCAGATAAACCTGTTTATTTGAAATAGTAATTCTAATGAAATGTTCATGCAAGTTTTGAAATTGAAATTGAGATGGAATTTTTGTATAGTGGATGAAATATTGTTGAAGATATGTGAGAATATAATATCAACAGATATGATTAACAAAAGATTTTGGGAGTCAGGTTAACGCCACCTTGCTACAGTATGCTTTCAAAATAAACCTTACTTCAATTAGGTCTTTTGAGGGTTGTAACGTGGCCTGGTTCACGGTTTATGAATAAAAAGATATAAGGCTCAAAATTAAATTTTAACCCAACCCATTCTTCTTGATGATCTCTAGTCCTACGCTCAATCAACTCAACTCAGGTATTCAAGTTCCAAGAAACTGTTGGAATCGTTATGATAGATCCTAGGTCAATGATGTTTTCCTCTAGGATGTGGCAGTCACTTTTGCCTTTTTGTTTAGTCAGAAATACTGATGACGTTTGCTTTTGATTTTTTCATCTCAATCCCTAACTTTTGCCTGGACTGCTCTTTTTTTTGAGTTTTCAGCCCACCGGGATACCCTTATTTTGCCTAAGTCATATTTATTATTTTTTTTTAAAGTTTAGACTTAGCGGGCTTTTCCTTTTTTTTTTTTTTTCATTGACGAACTGTGACTGCCTTTCTGGATGGTTTGTGAGGAATAAACATCTCTCTTTTTTTTTGAATTTTTCTTTCGAACTTTTATGATTTCCTCGACACCGCATGATGCGTGCAAGGTGGAAGATGTGATTGATCCTCGGATGAGATGCTTTTTCTTGAAACTCGAACGCATGGCCGAATTAACTGAACCCTACCCTGCCCCGGGTTAAAATTGCGGGTTTTTTCGTATAGAAAGAAACACCAACTTCTAGGCTCAAAGGGGTTGATTACGGATTATCTCCCTTATTTCTCCGGTGTTTGGGAATTGAAACAATGCCTTACATCGTCAGCAAAGTCCTATTTGAAAGCATACTATAGCAACTTTGGTTATTTCGTTTTCATCATCCTCGCTCCAATCTTTGTTCAAACATTCAATAATGAAAGAAATGAAATGAGTGAAATATATATATATATATATATATATATATATATATTTTTTTTTTTTTTTTTTTTTTTGCGAAGAAGAAGAGAGAAAGCGAATGAACATGAAAAGGTTAATTCAAAACATGCACTTTTATTTCATTATGATTACCATTTCGAACAAACAAAGTTTAGATGCAAATACAAACTTAACAAATAAGGAAATTACAAAATGGGAAACTGCTTGCATGATACTTTCATGGCTTGATTCAATCCTTGGATTCTTCCACTAGCATCCACGGATGGACTTGCATGACCGGGCAGTAGATTATCCTTCACATTCGGGTTCACCTTCCTTGAAGGTCAACAGTTTTTTATCAATGAGCTCTTGGACTTCTTGTTTGAAGGCTCTGCAAGTCTCAATATCATGTCCTTCAGCCTCATAATGGAATTCGCATTTAGCTTCAGGCCTATACCAAGCCGGGAAAGGTGCATTTAGAGGCCTCATGGTTCTGGGTGTTACCATCTTGTTGTTCATCAAATAAGGAAGCAGCTCACCATACGACATCGAAATCGGGTCATAAACCTTTCTCATGGGTGGCTGAGGCTTTTGTGCTCTTTGGGCTTGCTGAGGAGACTTGTTACTTTGGGAAGCAACAACATTTGTTTCTCCTTCCTTCTTGACAAAGTTGTTAATAGGCTTTCCCATGTTGCTTTGTGCATGGGCAGCAGCTTGTATTCTACCACTCTTGATTCCATTCTCGATTCTTTCCCCTATCAAGACCAAATCAGAGAAGCTAGTCACCACACTTCCTACCATCATTTCAAAGTATACCCCTTGCAGAGTATTAGTAAACATCTCTATCAAATCAGAATCTGAAAGTGGAGGACGCATTTGAGAAGCTAGTTCTCTCCATCTTTGAGCATACATCTTGAAAGGTTCACCCGCCTTCTGAGACATATTCTGCAGCTGAGTGCGGCTTGGAGCCATATCTAGATTATACTGATATTGTTTGATGAAAGCATTTGCCAAGTCTCTCCATGAATGGATATGACTACTCTCTAGCTGCATATACCAGTTTAAAGAAGCTCCAACCAAGCTGTCTTGAAAGCAATGGATCATCAGTTTGTCATCATTGGCGTAGGATGCCATCTTTCGGCTATACATGACCAGATGATTTCTTGGGCAGCTCAAACCCTTGTACTTTTCAAATTCAGGGACCTTGAACTTGGGTGGTAGTACCAAACCAGGCGCTAGGCACATGCTGGAGAAGTCAAGTGGATCATTACTTCCCTCCATAGTTTTCAAACGGTCTTCAATAGCCTTGAATGTCAGATTTGCCTCTTCCAACTGCGGGATAGCAAAGTCAAACTTGGGCTTAACAATAGGCATCTCAGGGCCTTGATAGACAAAGCGGGGATCATCTTGAACCTCTAATTGTGGGGTCACTCTGAGTGGGCCTTCAGTAGTAACAGCTGGTATCTGAGTCACTTGCGGGATTTCATTTGATAGCGGAACCACCAATCCATTTGTGGGAAGCACATAGCCTTGTGATGAACCATATTGTGGCCATTGACATTCCACATTGGTAGTTAAGGGAACTTCGGTAGCTGGTGGTGGTAGTGGTGGTTGATTAGCCAGTCTATCCAACACTTGATCCATCTTACTTGCTAGCTGAGCCACCATTTTCTTTAGAGCGTCATGCTGTTCTTGCCAATTCTCCATAACAATTTGTGAAGTGCTTCTAGTCCGGTATCAGTGTCGGGAATGAAGCTGAAGGGTTTGAAATGAATGGTAATGAGTTTACTTTTTTGAATGATATGCAAATGCATGAGGGTGCATGTATGCATGCGAATGCAAAAACTATTTTAATTGTGAAATTCAAAATGCGCATGCAAAAATTATTTTCCATGGATGCTGATGCAATTATGCAGCAGATCACGTCACGGTGAAGCAGCAGTTGAAGCACACATTCTAAGGTCAAAAGCTCAAAGGTACCTGTAACCCATCCCTCTCACATGTTATTCTAGGGTTATATATTCGGTTTGCTCTTTGGAAACAACGTCGTTATTGCAAGAGCTCACGACAAATATCGCCAAAAAGCAAACCTCCTCTGGGTGAGATCACCGTGCTAACCGGGAGGGCTAACATCGCGTAACCTCGACACAGGTTCTAAACAGAGGTTCCTAGTAACATGGTTCAAGGTTCTAGACTGGTTACTAGAGGCATTGACCTATCAAAGAAACATTGACAAAGCGGCCATACGTCACGCTTGCCAACACCCCTAAGAAGGTCCCCTCTAGGCGGTGGTTCTCGCGTCAACCCATGGTCATACGTCACATGGGCCCACACTACGCAACCACCAACTTATCTCGAGTTTTTTTCAAGCTCTGGGTATTGGAGCTTTTCTCTCATAATCCCTCAGATCAAGCCACAAGGGCAAAAAGAAAAAAAAGAGAAGTAGAAGTGGAAGAACAGTCAACCAAGCAGATAATAGACAATAAATAAAAGATAGAGCAGATACGACAAACCTGGCAAAAGCAAGCAAGCAACAAACCCCTAAACTAGGCTTAACTCTCAAGAGTCCCCAGTGAAGTCGCCAGCTGTAGCGGCCGGAAAAATTCCCTCAATGGATTTTTTCGTAACAATGAAGTCGTCATCGATGTTTATTTATCCCAAAAGAGGGAAAGGAAAATTATGCGAAAACCTTTGGTTCGCATGGTTAAAGAACCATGGTGGGTTCGGGAGATGGTTGTGCGAGAGGAAGGTATTAGCACCCCTCGCACCCATCGTACTCGATGGGAACCATTAAGAGGTTTTAAGGTTGATCGCTTTTAGGTTTACTTAACTGCACTAATTGTTGATTAACTGCTTATTAAATTCTACTCCATTATTAATAAAAAAGGTTTTTATTTATTGAGTTTGACGGTTGTAGGAGCCCGCTCTTATGTATTCCCGGCTGCAATGGGAAACTCAAAACTCTTGTAGTTCTGGTAAAAAAAGACTTGCGTGTTTGTTGTTTTTAGCGGATAACGCTTAAGTCGCATTCTGCCGACATAAATATGCTTGTATGCTCGCAATAGGACACTTAAGCGTAAGTACGTGTCGGAGGAATGAATAAAACATTATTCGTTTTAGGAAAAGATTAATCAACCAATAGCGTTTAAGTCGCATTCCGCCGACACAACTGTGCTTGTATGCTCACAAGGGAGACTTAAGCGTAAGTATGTGTCTGAGGAATGGATAAAATAGTATCGGGTTTTATTAAGAAAAAAAAAAGAGTTTAAGTGAGTTGTGTTGATTTTAGCGCTTTGAAGTGAGAGTAACCCAATCCGCGGTCATACGTCACGCGTCATGAATCACTCGGGGTCGGAATAGTCATACGTCACATCCGCCCTTTTTCACTTGTTTTTTATGAAAATGTTATTTTAGTTTTTTATTGTGAAAAGAAACCAAGCAGATCGTAACAGATAAATAGATAAGAGAGAATTGATGAGATAAGAAAAGAGATATCATAACAGTAATGACAATTTAATAATGATGCAATGCAGTAACTTATAAATGAAATGCATGAACAATTAACCAATGTATGCAACAATTAAAATGCACTGCGATTTATAATTTACAAAGAGGTCATAATTACAAACTAGGTTCACACAAAAGTTATTAGCTAGAAATGATAAAGGCATTAATCACACAATACAAACCAACGACAAATATAAAACATGAACAAATAATTAAATTAAGTGATTCTTCATTTTTAGGTTTGTTTGATGAAAGGTTGAAGTAAGAGAACAAAGACTTAAATAAGCTAAACTAATTAATTAAGTGTTTAAATAATAAGTTAAATTAGTTTAAGGCAAAAGATAAATCATGAAATTAAGTTAATTAAATTGTAAGTCCAGAATTGATGTCATGTCAATCTTAGTGAGCTAAATTGACCCAAACGACTTAAATAAGTTGTTGGCTCAATAATCATTTTTCTAGTTAAGCTAAACTAAGCTAAAACTAACTTAAATAATCAAATAAGCTAAATAAAACAACTTAAATCCTATAATTAATTTTAGTAACTTAATATTGCTCAAATGACCTAAAAAGGCCATTGAAATGAAAAGCTACTTTTTAATTAAGCTAAAAAACGGATTAAAAATAAGCTAAACAGGAGGGGGTATAGCAGGCAGATGGGGGTGAAGTAGTAATTCTGGGAAAGAGTATGAAGAACCAAAACCGAGCCTAAGGCCCAACTCTACCCAAAAAAAACGTGAGAAGGAGGATTATTTTAAAGGTTATGTTTCAGAAAAATTCAAACAATTCATTTTACAAATAAATCCTCTCTCTATTCTCACTCAAACCGGTGCTCTCTCTCTCAACCTCACCGTGTTCATGCTTTTCCAGATTCCGGCACGGTGGCTGCCGGGCCAGACGGCGGCGCCACCGTGCCGGAGAAGCCAACCACCTCTTTTCACAAAACTTTTAACACCAAACCTACTCGAAATCAAGTTCTAAACACGAATTCAAACTCAAAAACGTCAAAAAGTATACCAAACGTCCAGATCGGGGTCTCAACAGTGGCGACGAAAATGTTTGCGTTTTCGGTTCAGTTCACGATCTCGTCTTCTTCTCCGCTTCCGTTTCGCTTCTGGCTTGTTCTATTCTGTTCGATTTGTTTCTAGCTTCGTTTATTTCGATTCGGACCCTTCTTCCTCCTCTAGGTTCGGATTCGAACTTTGTTGTTGTTCGTGATGTTGTGAAACTGAGTTGTGATGTTATTTCTGTGGGTGAGCTCGTGATTTATGAGTTCTGTGATTTTGAGTGTGCTTTGTGAGAGTTGATGATGGGGATGAATGATGTTATTTGGTTCGGATTATTGTTGTTTATGTTTAAGCTGATGAGAGTTCTGTATTGATGATGAATGTTGATGAACAATTCTGGGTTTGTGATGGTTTTGATTCAGGAAAAGAAATTTGAGAAATTATTTTCTGTTTCTGCGGCTGCAGAAAATCCTGACACTCTCTCCTTTTCTCTGCATTGGGAAATGTGCCCTTTTATACTGTAGACAAATTAGGGTTAGATGTGTTTGGACAAAAATGCCCCTGACTTGGACAAAAACTGTGGACAAATATTGGACAAAATGGACAATTAAAATGAAAGGCTAAATAAAAATAAATGGCCAATTTAAAATAAAAAGCATTACAAAATTAATTAATTAACACACACAAAAATGATAAAATAAAAAGATCAATGACTAAAAATTAATGGAACTTAAAATATAGTAAAACATGAAACGAACAAAAATGAGGTATTTTAAAATACCTCTCTGCTGAAATTTCGTCTGAAACGACTAACGAAAAAGACGAGAAAAAAGAAATAATTGGTAACATATTAAAATGCAAAAGATTAAAAAAAAAAAAGTCTAAAATTAAATGAAATGAGCAGCGTAAACGAAATTAAACACTATTTTTTGACATCTTTTATTTAATGAATAAAGTAATAAAAATAATAATAATGCAAATGACATGAGGAATGCAGATGAATTTTTTTGGAATTTTTATGCAAAATGTGGACTTTTACACAAAATTGACTAAATGCGAAAAAGAAAAAATATTTCATTTTGTGGGGCAAAATTAGGGTATGACAATGTCTAAACAAGGTTTTGGAGGGGGCAATTGGTGTGTTGTGGGGGATTTCAATGCGGTGGTTGATCCGGTGGAGCGGAGAGGGGTGTCCTTGGAAGCTTCTACCACGGTGGAGATGAAGGAGTTTCGTCGGTTTATTGATGACTCGAATTTGATTGACCTCCCTCTTTTGGGTCGTCGATTTACTTGGTTCCATGCAAATGGTATTGCAATGAGCCGTCTTGATAGAGTTTTTCTTTCTCCGGAGTGGATGCAAAATTGGGGTGATTGTTCCTTATGGGTGTGTCTTAGAGATGTGTCGGACCATTGCCCTTTGGTCTTGAAGGTAGCTAATAATGATTGGGGCCCTAAACCTTTTAGGTTTAATAATTATTCGCTTGATCATAAGCATTTCAAGAATGTTGTTGAAGAGAGTTGGAGGGGTAATGAGATAAGTGGGTGGATGGCCTTTGTTCTTAAAGAAAAATTACACGCCTTAAAAGTGAGACTTAAGGAGTGGCATAAGATGGAGTTTGGGGCTTTTGATACAAATATTAAGGAGATTGTTGAAAATATTCAAGTCTTGGATATTAAAGGAGAGTCCTCGTCCTTGACTCCTCTTGAGGTGGCTCTTCGAAAAGAGTTGTTTGCGGAATTTTGGAAAATGGAAAAGGCCAATGAAGCGAGTATTTTCCAAAGGTCGCGTTCAAAGTGGCTTTGTCAAGGTGATGCTAACTCAAAATTTTTCCATAATAGTATTTTATTGAGAAAGAAGAGGAATGCTATATTGGCTCTTAAAGAAGGTGGTGTTTAGTTAGAGACCCCCTTTGTAACATCCCAATTTTTGAAAAAAATAAAATAAATATAATTCAAGAATAATAATTAATAAAGTACCGACATTTTTTTTTTTGAGATTTTCTTCAATGTAAAATAATGATAATCAAATTGCAACAACAGCCAAAGGAAATGAATAACAAACCAAGTTTTAAGTCCAACAATCCAAAATTTTACAAACCAAATAACAACTTAAACATTCCAACGTAATGAAAGTAAACCAACATGTAAACTCCAACAAGAGAAATTTATTTAATTCAAGTCTAAGACATAAGAGAAAATCCTAAAGCTGATCAAATCTAAATCCTATGCTAACATCGGACTCCTTCCGAAGACACTTCATGACTGACATGAACATCCTCGCTATCCCGAACGTCAATCCAAGTCCCCGCAGTAAGAATCATCAAGGGGAAGTGAGTTTTGATCATCATCTGATCCAAAAGTAAGGGTCACATCTCCAACTAACAAACATGGCATATATATACATATATATAGATATAGTTTTATAATATAAAGCAAAAGTGTAATTGCATCATAAAATTCAGTTCAGAAATTAACAACACACAACACCGAAATGCGACGAATTAGTAACCCTCCAAATCCTAGTTGTTAGTCTATATGATAGCTAATGCAACCTACATAATCCGGATATCACCTCTCCGCAGAGCAAAAAGTCCCACCTGGACAGTGTCCCACCTGGACACAATACCCCACCTGGGTATTAAGGTTCGTACCCCACCATTGGATATTTTTCGAACCAACCTATCAAACCGCTATATGCTATGCTATGCACCCTCTATATATATTCTCTTTAAAGGTCAACACCATTAAACCATTCAAAAGTTTAAACCTTCTGTCAATCCCATGAATTCACCATTTAATCGAAAACCACTCTAAATCCACCAGATTAAGAGACACGATTAACACCTTTGGTACCAACCATAAATACAACTTAATTTATTCATTCGAGTTATCACCATAACATAAACAACCAAAAGCCAAAAAAAATATCCACAACCGCGATAACAACAACACCAATCAACAATAACAATACATATAACAAGTAGGAAAGCGTGTGGAGTCCCTTACCTTTAAAATAGCAGTCCTTAAGTTTCAACACAACGATCTTCACTCCACTAGCTTTAAATTAACCTTCACAATTAAATATTAACTCACTTAGTTTCAAATCTCCTCCACTCCTAATTCTAATTTAAGACTTGTGTTTTATTAGGATATAACTTGTTACTACTTAATTAATTCATATCAGAACCTTGAGATAGCTATAAGCCAAGTTAAGGACACTAACACCTAAACCAGGCTATAGCACCAGCTTTTAGAAACAGTATACACGCATTGGTTAATTTCCAAAAGAAAAGGGTGGCTCACACACTAACCAATCTACAAGAACTAATATAAGAGCCATGACATGTGATTATTAAAATTCAACAGCCTGAAATAGAAAATAGTTCCCTAACTCCAATTTAAGGTTTGACTCAATGTATCTAAGCTTATAACAACACTACTGTTATTAGGTTCTTTAAAATTCCAGATTAATAGAAACCTAAGCTAATTGGACTCTCATTGTTTAAATGACACTGTGGGAGAATTCGAAAGTAAAACAAAATACCATAGGGTAATTGAGGCAAGTAGTCCTAATAAAATTGGTTTTGAAGCATGCTCTATTTTTTTTTAATTTTTTTTTTTTTTACAACAGGTCATGTATATAGAAAAGGAAATTTAGCTTCAAAACCCATGTCCCTTTAAACAACTCTACTATCTAAACAGACTCTGCTACTTACACAGCTCTTAACCAAAAAAAAAAAAAAATTGAAGAGAAGGGCACCCAAAAATGGACAAGGTGGCAGCCATAAGAGGAACAACATAGCCTGGACTACGCACTAAACAACACTATCAGTTCCAGCTGCAAATTAAACCCCAGCCGAAACAGCCCGTACCCGGAAAAATCGAAACAACACCAACATATATAAGACATACTCTTAACTACTAGGGACATAGTGTTAATTGGTTTCTGAAATCACTTAATTTCTTTAATCCCAACAAGAAATCACTAAAAGGAGAAGATTAACATCAGGCTATACCCTATAATGTTTCTACCTACACTTGATTTAATTCTTCTCGGCATATTCAAAATGGTAGTATATAAAAGAGTACTAAACACATAAATTTTGTTTCAAATTGCTAACCTTTTGAAATGAGTAGTCTCAAGCTATGCAGTGTTGGTTTGGTATGTATTCCTCTTTCTAGCTCTCACTGTATGTTTGTCTTTCTAAAGCGTGGAGTTGGAATAGGGAATTAAAGGAGAGAACCGTTTATGGTAACCTCTTTTCTAAATTTTTGGGACTAGTGGAGCTCATTAGGTTATAAGATAACACATGGGGAAATTAGACTTCAACTGCTCTGTTTACCAATATTATTATAATTATAATTATTAAGTATTTTACTTAAGCTACAACAATAAAAATAAATCAATAAAATAAAATAAAATACCCGGATTTTACATTCTACCCACCTAAAATAGTTTCATCCTCGAAACTGACACTAGCAAAGAGTCCTGGGTACTGCTCCCTCATCTTATCTTCCAACTCCCAAGTAGCATCTCCTGTAGCTTGATTCCAAATGACCTTGACTAAGGGAATTTTCATGTTCTTTAACTGTTTTATTTTCCGATCCACAATCCTTGCGGGAGGCACTTCAAAAGACAAGTTATCATGCAGTTCCATTGCATCAGGTTCGATTATATGGGATGGGTCTGTTATATACTTCCGCAGCTGCGAGACATGGAATACATCGTGAATGTTAGACAGTAAAGGTGGTAGTGCGATTTGATAGGCTACCGGCCCCACTCGAGAGATAATCTGATACGGTCCAATAAATTTTGGCGTCAACTTTCGAGACTTGATAGCCCTCCCAACACCCGTGGTAGGCGTGACTCTAAGAAAAACATGATCACCCTCTTCAAACTCTAACGGCTTACGACGTCTGTCGGCATAACTTTTCTGACGGTCTTGCGAAATCTTCATCCTCTCCCTTATCTTGCGAACCTTATCTGTAGTCTGTTGTACCATCTCCGGTCCAACAATCATATTCTCTCCATTCTGGTACCAACATAATGGGGTTTGGCACTTGCGACCATACAGCGCTTCATACGGTGCCATACCGATGCTCGTATGAAAACTATTATTATAGGTAAACTCAACTAAAGGTAATACATTGTCCCAACTTCCTCGATCATCTAACACACAAGCCCTTAAGAGATCTTCTAGTGATTGGTTTGTCCTCTCCGTCTGACCGTCGGTTTGTGGGTGGTAGGCAGAACTCAAACTCAACTTGGTTCCTAAGGCTTCATGTAGTGCTTCCCAAAAATGAGATGTAAACTTTGGGTCTCGGTCTGAAACGATGCTCGAGGGCACGCCATGGAGTCTTACAATTTCAGCAATGTATATCTCTGTATACTTCGGCATTTTATAATTAGTCTTCACCGGTAGGAAATGAGCAGCCTTAGTCAACCGGTCCACAATCACCCAAATAGAATCATTCTTCTTTTGTGTCTTTGGCAGTCCTGTAATGAAATCCATAGAAATACTGGTCCACTTCCATTCCGGTACCTCTAATGGTTGCAACTCCCCTGCTGGTCGTTGGTGTTCTACCTTCGCTTTCTGACAAGTCAAACAAGATGCAACATACCCCGCCACTTGTTTCTTCATACCCGGCCACCAGAAATTCTGCTTTAAGTCTTGGTACATTTTTGTCATCCCCGGATGAATACTTAACTTGCTCTTATGCGCTTCAGCCAAAATCTTTCTCCTAATTTCTGGTACATTGGGCACACATATGCGTTCGTTACATCGTAAGATGTTATCTGATCCAACTTTAAAATCTGTTGCTTTCCCTTGTACCATCAATTCCCTTCTCTCTTATATGAGATTGTCGTCTTGGTGATGAGCAATCTCTTCCATCAACTTATTTTCAATCCTAACCATACTCAACTTCAGTGCCCCATGTGAAAAATCTACATCTAAATGCAAATCCCGAAATTCCTCCAACAATTCTTGTTGCCTAACCATCACGGTTGCTGAAGCGGCAAGTGCATTTTGTCTACTTAGCGCATCTGCCACCACATTGGCCTTCCCAGGATGATACTGTAAACTGAAATCAAAATCCTTGAGAGTATCCATCCACCTTCTTTGTCTCATATTTAGCTCTTTCTGATCAAATAAATATTTCAAGCTCTTATGATCACTAAAAACTGTAAAGGTACCTCCGTACAAATGATGTCTCCAAATTTTTAACGCAAACACTATTGCAGCCAGCTCCAAATCGTGAGTAGGGTAATTCTTCTCATGAGTCTTCAACTGTCGCGATGCATACGCTACTACCTTCTTGTCTTGCATTAGCACACATCCTAATCCATGGTGGGAGGCATCACAATACACCTCATAAGGTTCATCTAATTGGGGTAAGATCAATATTGGTGCAGTCGTTAGGCGTTCCTTCAATAATTGAAAACTCGCTTCACACTGCTCTGTCCATGCAAAAGGATAATCCTTACGAGCAAGTTTTGTCAACGGAGCCACAATCTTAGAGAACCCTTCAATAAATCTCCGGTAGTAACCGGCCAAACCAACAAAGCTTCGAATATCTGTAACGGTCTTTGGTCGTCTCCATTCAACAACTGCCTTAACCTTTGCTGGGTCCACCGCAATCCCCTCCTTTGAGATCACGTGACCCAAGAAGTTCACCTCCTCTAACCAAAACTCACACTTTGATGGGTTAGCATACAATTGTTTCTCTCGCAAAACTGATAACACTTGTCTCAGATGTACTTCGTGTTCCTCATGAGTTTTAGAGTAAATCAGTATGTCGTCAATAAATACTACCACAAATTTATCCAAAAAGGGGTGAAATATTCGGTTCATGTAGTCCATGAATACGGCTGGTGCGTTGGTTACCCCAAACGGCATTACAAGGTACTCAAAATGTCCATAGCGTGTTCGGAACGCGGTCTTTGGAATATCTTCTGTCTTAACTCGAATTTGGTGGTATCCCGACTTCAAGTCAATCTTAGAAAATATTGTTGCTCCTTGGAGTTGGTCCATAAGGTCATCAATTCGGGGCAACGGATATCGATTTTTGATAGTCACCTTATTGAGTTGTCGATAGTCTACACAAAGACGAGAGCTCCCATCCTTTTTCTTTACTAGCAATACGGGGGCTCCCCATGTAGAAACACTAGGTCGAATGAACTTCTTCGACATTAACTCATTCACCTGCCTTTTAAGTTCCATTAGTTCTGAGGGCGACATCCGATAAGGTGAACTTGTGATTGGGCTTGTTCCAGGATGTAAATCGATTGCAAATTCAGTCTCTCTCACCGGTGGTAGCCCTGGTACATCAGCTGGGAATACATCTATAAATTCTCTCACTATGGTTATTTCCTCTATTCTTCTCTCTACTATAATTTCTGAGCTAGCTAACGCGGTACACTCTCGATTTCCATCCTTTAGGGAAACTTTGGCTTCATAAGCAGTTAAGAATTTAGCTAATCCTGGGTCGGGAAAAATTACTAGCTTCCGAGCACAATCTAACAAAATGTAATGATATGACAACCAATCCATGCCAAGGATGACTGAAAGGTGCTTCTGGGGTAAACATATCAAATTAACCAAGAAATTTTTACCAAGTACAGTCACGGAACAAAGCATACACGCGGTATTTGCTGTCACTATCTATTCAGCAGCAGTAGCAATCATCAAATCAAAAGGTAAAGAGGTAGCATGCAATTTCAAACGATCCACATATTCCATAGAAATAAAAGAGTGAGTTGCTCCAGTATCAAAAAGCACCGGCAAGGTAGTACCTGCAATTTCGCACTCTCCTTGGAAGGATTCATTCGGACGTGAGGCATCCTTCCCATCCATCGTATACACCCGTCCCGGAGCGGTCGGACGTGCATCTTTAGCGGCATTTGTTGTGGCTTCAGCCCTTGGAGCTTTACAATCCTTAGAGATATGCCCCGGCTTGCGGCAATTGAAACATAGATTCCTTTCTGCAGTACATTGGTCAGCATAGTGGGATGGATCCCCACAACGGTAACAATACGGCTTCCTCGCCGGAGGATCTCCCTTACTTCCTTGTCCCCTTGTGGAACCTTGAGGGCGTTGATACGGCTTCTTTCCTTGGCCTCCCCGTCCATGATTTTGATGGCTTGAACGGATCGGTCCCCCAGAGTTACTGTTGTTTCCCCGATTCAGCCTTCTATTTTTCATTGTCTCTATATCTCTGCATTTCTCAACCAAGGGATGGAACTGTTGAATTCCCAAAGGCATTACCGAGTCTTGAATGTCATATCTCAACCCTTCTTGAAACCGGTGACACATGTAACTATCATCCACACCATCCTGGAAGAACTTGAAGTACCTAGAGAGCGACTCAAACTTTGCTGCATATTCTCCAATTGACATGGCTCCCTGACGCAACTTCAGAAAATCATCCCCTAGCTTGGTTCTTGCACTTTGAGGAAAATAGCGTTCCAAAAACTTTCTTTGAAAAACATTCCAAGTGATCACTTCTTGAGCAGCCTCTGCTATATGCTTTGTACTTTTCCACCAATATTCAGCATCACCACGTAATTGATATGTGGCATAGGTCACCTTTGACTCCTCTGGACAGCGGATTGCTTCAAAAATCCTTTCCATTTCCTGCATCCACAAATCAGCCTTTTCGGGGTCTATTTCCCCTTTGAACTCAAGTGGGTTGTGGCGACGAAATTCTGTCATTCCTCTAGCCTCTGCTGCTGCCTCTTCCCTCTGCTGTTTCTGTAAGTCTCGTTGAGCTTTGGCAGCTGTTTGTGCAGCAACAACAGCAACCATATCAGCCATAGCTTGAGCCATTTGAGCAATTCCATTTTCAGGAGCTTCAGCCATGGTTTCCTGCAACGCTCACACTAGTCAGTATTCTTTTTACAGAAATACTCACCAAATGCTAGGTTATAACACTTATAACTACCCGACACTGATCAGCTTAAGACACACCCAGCAGGCCGGTTGAGACCGAACTGCTCTGATACCAAAATGTAACATCCCAATTTTTGAAAAAAATAAAATAAATATAATTCAAGAATAATAATTAATAAAGTACCGACATTTTTTTTTTTGAGATTTTCTTCAATGTAAAATAATGATAATCAAATTGCAACAACAGCCAAAGGAAATGAATAACAAACCAAGTTTTAAGTCCAACAATCCAAAATTTTACAAACCAAATAACAACTTAAACATTCCAACGTAATGAAAGTAAACCAACATGTAAACTCCAACAAGAGAAATTTATTTAATTCAAGTCTAAGACATAAGAGAAAATCCTAAAGCTGATCAAATCTAAATCCTATGCTAACATCGGACTCCTTCCGAAGACACTTCATGACTGACATGAACATCCTCGCTATCCCGAACGTCAATCCAAGTCCCCGCAGTAAGAATCATCAAGGGGAAGTGAGTTTTGATCATCATCTGATCCAAAAGTAAGGGTCACATCTCCAACTAACAAACATGGCATATATATACATATATATAGATATAGTTTTATAATATAAAGCAAAAGTGTAATTGCATCATAAAATTCAGTTCAGAAATTAACAACACACAACACCGAAATGCGACGAATTAGTAACCCTCCAAATCCTAGTTGTTAGTCTATATGATAGCTAATGCAACCTACATAATCCGGATATCACCTCTCCGCAGAGCAAAAAGTCCCACCTGGACAGTGTCCCACCTGGACAGTGTCCCACCTGGACACAATACCCCACCTGGGTATTAAGGTTCGTACCCCACCATTGGGTATTTTTCGAACCAACCTATCAAACCGCTATATGCTATGCTATGCACCCTCTATATATATTCTCTTTAAAGGTCAACACCATTAAACCATTCAAAAGTTTAAACCTTCTGTCAATCCCATGAATTCACCATTTAATCGAAAACCACTCTAAATCCACCAGATTAAGAGACACGATTAACACCTTTGGTACCAACCATAAATACAACTTAATTTATTCATTCGAGTTATCACCATAACATAAACAACCAAAAGCCAAAAAAAAAATCCACAACCGCGATAACAACAACACCAATCAACAATAACAATACATATAACAAGTAGGAAAGCGTGTGGAGTCCCTTACCTTTAAAATAGCAGTCCTTAAGTTTCAACACAACGATCTTCACTCCACTAGCTTTAAATTAACCTTCACAATTAAATATTAACTCACTTAGTTTCAAATCTCCTCCACTCCTAATTCTAATTTAAGACTTGTGTTTTATTAGGATATAACTTGTTACTACTTAATTAATTCATATCAGAACCTTGAGATAGCTATAAGCCAAGTTAAGGACACTAACACCTAAACCAGGCTATAGCACCAGCTTTTAGAAACAGTATA
Organism: Trifolium fragiferum; assembly: GCA_954870985.1. Lineage (NCBI taxonomy): Eukaryota > Viridiplantae > Streptophyta > Magnoliopsida > Fabales > Fabaceae > Trifolium > Trifolium fragiferum. The sequence goes on from OX940789.1 coordinate 22,306,451, forward strand.
CACGCATTGGTTAATTTCCAAAAGAAAAGGGTGGCTCACACACTAACCAATCTACAAGAACTAATATAAGAGCCATGACATGTGATTATTAAAATTCAACAGCCTGAAATAGAAAATAGTTCCCTAACTCCAATTTAAGGTTTGACTCAATGTATCTAAGCTTATAACAACACTACTGTTATTAGGTTCTTTAAAATTCCAGATTAATAGAAACCTAAGCTAATTGGACTCTCATTGTTTAAATGACACTGTGGGAGAATTCGAAAGTAAAACAAAATACCATAGGGTAATTGAGGCAAGTAGTCCTAATAAAATTGGTTTTGAAGCATGCTCTATTTTTTTTTAATTTTTTTTTTTTTTTTACAACAGGTCATGTATATAGAAAAGGAAATTTAGCTTCAAAACCCATGTCCCTTTAAACAACTCTACTATCTAAACAGACTCTGCTACTTACACAGCTCTTAACCAAAAAAAAAAATTGAAGAGAAGGGCACCCAAAAATGGACAAGGTGGCAGCCATAAGAGGAACAACACAGCCTGGACTACGCACTAAACAACACTATCAGTTCCAGCTGCAAATTAAACCCCAGCCGAAACAGCCAGTACCCGGAAAAATCGAAACAACACCAACATATATAAGACATACTCTTAACTACTAGGGACATAGTGTTAATTGTTTTCTGAAATCACTTAATTTCTTTAATCCCAACAAGAAATCACTAAAAGGAGAAGATTAACATCAGGCTATACCCTATAATGTTTCTACCTACACTTGATTTAATTCTTCTCTGCATATTCAAAATGGTAGTATATAAAAGAGTACTAAACACATAAATTTTGTTTCAAATTGCTAACCTTTTGAAATGAGTAGTCTCAAGCTATGCAGTGTTGGTTTGGTATGTATTCCTCTTTCTAGCTCTCACTGTATGTTTGTCTTTCTAAAGCGTGGAGTTGGAATAGGGAATTAAAGGAGAGAACCGTTTATGGTAACCTCTTTTCTAAATTTTTGGGACTAGTGGAGCTCATTAGGTTATAAGATAACACATGGGGAAATTAGACTTCAACTGCTCTGTTTACCAATATTATTATAATTATAATTATTAAGTATTTTACTTAAGCTACAACAATAAAAATAAATCAATAAAATAAAATAAAATACCCGGATTTTACACCCTTGGTTATTCGTGAGGCGGTTTTGAGGTTCTTTTCTAACCATTTCTCGGCCAAGACCTCTATTCGCCCAAATCTAGATGGTATAAATTTCCCTTTGGTCTCTTTGGAGGAAAATCTTGCGCTAACGGCCCCGTTCTCTTTAGAAGAAATCCATAAGGTTGTGCGTGATAGTGATGGTAACAAGAGCCCGGGTCCCGATGGTTTTAATTTTGCTTTTGTGAAAAATTGTTGGGATATGTTGAAAGGTGAAATTAGAATTTTTTTTGACCAATTCCATGGTATTAGTAGTCTCCCAAAGTGTATGCTTTCTTATTTTGTGACTCTAATACAAGTTAATTGCTAAGGTCTTAACGGAGAGGTTGGCAAAGGTCATGAATTCTTTGGTTGCTATGAATCAATCGGCTTTTATCAAAGGGAGGAACCTAGTGGATGGGGTCTTAGTGATGAATGAGATAGTGGACTTGGCAAGACGTTCCGGAAAAGAGTGCCTAATTTTTAAGGTGGACTTCGAAAAGGCCTATGATTCCGTAGATTGGGGCTTTTTGGAGTATATGCTTAGGTGCTTTGGGTTTTGCGAGATGTGGATTGGGTGGATAAAAGCGTGTGTGTTTGGAGGTAATCTTTCGGTGCTTCTTAAGGGTTGCTCGACGGGGGAGATAAATATCCAAAGAGGGCTTAAGCAAGGCGATCCACTTGCCCCGTTTTTGTTCCTTTTGGTGGCGGAGGGTTTTGGTGGTGCCATGAAACGTGCGGTTGATCTTAATCTTTTCAAAGGGTTTAAAATTCGCCGTTCCGGTCCGAGTATTTCTCATCTCCAATATGCGGATGATACCATTTGTATAGGGGAAGCATCTATCGAGAATGTTTGGACTTTGAAGGCGGTCCTTAAAGGCTTTGAACTTGCCTTCGGGTTAAAGGTAAATTTTTGGAAGAGTTGTATTATTTGAATAAATGTTTCAAATGATTTCTTGGAGATAGCGGCTACGTTTCTTAATTGTATGAGAGGTGGGGTCCCGTTTAAATATCTTGGCCTTCCGATTGGGGCGAATCCTAGGAGTTTGTCAACTTGGGAACCGTTGTTAGCGTCGCTTCGTAAGAAATTGATTTCTTGGGGCCACAAACATCTAAGCTTTGGAGGGAGGTTAGTCTTAATCAACTCGATATTGAACTCTATTCCGATTTTCTATTTATCTTTTTTGAAAATGCTGGAGAAAGTGGTGAAATTGGTTACTCATATCCAAAGGGATTTCCTTTGGTGAGGGGTAAATGGGGGTAAGAAACTTTGTTGGGTGAAATGGAGGGTGGTGTGTCTTGAGAAGAGTAAGGGAGGGCTAGGTGTTAGAGACATTAAAGCGGTTAATTTAAGTCTTCTTATGAAGTGGAGATGGAGGCTCCTTCAAGTTGAGGATAGGGGCCTTTGGAAGGAAGTGCTTGTAGCTAAATATGGCGCCCATATTTTGTGTAATGCGAGTTGGTCCAATGTTCCCTCCCCGTACTATGCTTCCTTTTGGTGGAAGGATATTTGTGCCCTTGAAGATAGTGTAATTTCAAAAAATTGGGTAGAAGAGGTGATTAATAGAAGACTTGGAAATGGGGCTCTTACCTGTTTTTGGAATGATAAATGGATTGGTGGTATGTTGCTAAGTGTAAAGTACCCCCGGCTCTGCAACTCTTCATTTTATAAGTGATGTCTCCTCTTAACATCCTTCCTCCACCTTGGCAATATATAAAAAGATGGCACTGACTCAGTTTTAGCCGTGAGATTTAGAACACAAAGGATATGTCTGCATAAAATTCCTTTAAACTCAAATAAACAACATGTACAATGTATTTCAAAGTCCTTCTCATTGAATGATACCATGAACATTATGTTTTTAACTTTATCAAATACTTTTTTTACTTTCTGTAACACAAAATGTTGAACATAAACCCTCTATTCTCTTAAAGGAAGCATGGCAGTACATCATAGCACCAATTTCTTCTTGAAACTCTTTGAATTTTGCATTGGTATATGCCTTTTGGAATTGTGACTCAAATCCATAAAAACTTATACAAGCAATAATTCTATTGAAGGAATGGAAATCAGCCAAGTTTTCCTTTTCAATTTTATCTTTCAATGCATTATCATATTATTCAACAAATTGCTTCAATGTTGTCTTTGAGTTCACATACCCGTCAAAAAATGAGTTCATACTTTCACTTCATTGTGTAGTTGATATTCTAGCCCAAAATGCGTCTCTCACATACACAGGAACCCAACGATGTCGCTCATCAAACAACCCTTTCAGCCAATTATTATCATGCAATTCATAACTTTCAATCATTTTTACCCACTTCTCCATGAAATCAATTATGCTCGATGAATTATATAGAGCATCATGCAAAAGTATTTTGATAGACTCATAATCAGAGTGTCTACCCAATTTTTCCGGAACCTTTTTCATTATATGCCACAAGCACCACCGATGACGAGCTTTCGGAAAGACAGCCTCAATTGCATTCTTCATTGCTCTATCCTGGCCAGTAATTATGGCATTTGGTGCACGCCCATGCATACATGCTAACCATGTAGTGAACAACCAAGTAAAAATTTCGGTATCTTCATTCGACAATAGGGCACAACCTAACAAAATTGATTGACCATGATGATTTACTCCAACAGAAGGAGCAAAAGCCATGTCATATTTATTAGTCAAATAAGTGGTGTCAAAAGTTATTACTTCACCAAAATACTCATAAGCAGCTCTACATCTCGCATCTGCCCAAAATACATTTCGTAAATGACTTGAGCCATCAACATCCATTACATAAAAAAATGACTATTTTTTCTTTGCATTCCAACAAAATAGTTTTGAATAAGCTCAGCATCCCCTGTCCCAAGTCGAAGTCGCCTTAATTTGTCTATGTAGTTTCTACAATCTTTTTCCTCAAAGGTAAGATTATCATACCCATTCGCTTGAACAACCATAGACCAAAAATTTCTGCTTACATTTATCCCAGCTCGATCATTAAGCTCCAACCTCCTTTTTATATGAGGGTCTATATTCTTGTTGCATCTAAAGTATCTTGATTTGCTTGGGCTTAATTCATGATTTTGCTCAAGAGAAACTCTTGAGATTGTAATTGTTCCATCTAAAGACACACACACACATTTACTCTAGCCTTACATTGTGATTTTGTGATAGGATTTGGCTTTAAAAGGTTTTTTGAATTACTCACGTAGCTTCTTGCACGACTACATCCTGGAGTAAAGTATCTTTTTCCATCATCTCCATTTTTTGAACTGATTTTACTAACTCCAAAATCCATACATCGAGCATAATTCTTGTCACATTTAGTAACTTCTTCTTGAGAACTAAATATTGTTCCAACTTTAGTTTCTTCATCTTCATTTGCGTGACCACTCTCTTCTAAGTTATCATCACAATTTTCATTTATATGACTAGTCTCTTCTTCCTCACAAGATGTAAAGCTTTTCTCCACTAATGCAACCATTTTTAAAAGAAAGAAACTTAAGTTAATAATCAACTAATTAATAAGTGAAGGCCACAAGATTATTCTAACTAGTAATGTCAAGAAAAGTAATAAAGATGAATTATACTCACTTTTGAATTGAACGGAATGCAGAGTAGTTGCAGTGTTGGTCTGGAGAGGTTATTATGCGGCGAGAACCACAACGATGACAACAATGAGATAACGACAATAACCACAGAGACTACGATGGAGACAACCAGAATGAAGATAGACAGCAATAATAACAACGAACACGACAATCGTGACAATATCGAGTCAATGAGTGAGTTAAACTGTCGATAATGGTTGCTGGCGGCAAGTCCTAACTGTGCGCGCTTTGTATTCTTGAACAAAATCACACTGACGTGCGGGTGCAAGATTTTCTCATCATATTTTTTATTTCTTTTATTTTTATATTAATTTATTAATAATGGATTGCCATAACAAAAAGGAAACATGTGGCAACCCACGTGTTTGTGCAATTTCGCGGGGTGCTTCTCTCACCATATAGCACAACTGCTTCTTTTAATATAAATAAGTGATTTTCATATAGATTAAGTTTTTTTTTATGTTTTTTGTGTAATTTCGCCGTTTAAGTGTGGCGTTGTGTGGGTCGTCGTCTTGTGCCGGCGTTATTTAATATCATGTATTGTTGTGGTGTTCATTTGATTCTTCTCGAAAGATTATCTTCATCCAATTACCGATTCAATCAATGATTTGGACATCAACGTTGCAGATCTAGAAGCATGGATATTCCAATTATATTATGATAATTTTATCATATTATTTGTAGTGGGCATTTTGTCATTGTATGCTATCAACTCGGATGTTGTGAGTTTGTTCGCAGATTCATCCTTTACGTTTTTAGCGAAGTTGAATACGTGATTGTATTTGATGTATTCTATCGATTTGAATGAATGAATATCATTTTGTTTGTGTCAAAAAAACAAAACAAAAATATCATACCGATTTGAATCACAAATTAAAAATATTTTCATATTAATGAATTATCATCGGTAAACATGCCAAAAAAAAAAATCATACTTATTTTCATTTAGGCATTTTCATTTTTATGGAAGTCATTTATGTAATATTTTATACAGTAATACCTTATTAATTTATTTGGTAAAATATATTTAATATTTAATACTTATATTTTTTTTGACCAATATTTAATACTTAATTAAATATATGAGAAAGTTTATTTTTTATTTTTTTATAAATTCAGTGCATCCTAAAACTCTGTCATAGTTGCAACAACAAAGCTAGTGTCGTCTTTCAAAATCATTTGCTGATGCGCTAATTACGAGTATCGAGAGATGGAGAAATCTATAGCAAACAAAGAGAATAAGGTTAGTAATTTTATACCTGATGATCTTGTCCACTTAATTTTATCAAAATTACCATTAAAATCTTTGAAACGCTTTGGAGTTGTGCATAAATCATGGGCTTTTTTATTTAAAAATTCACATTTCATGAGTATGTACGGTCAAAAATTCTTGTCTTATGATCATTCTTATTACGAGGATTCAACTCTTCTCCTACATCTCAACAAGGCTGGAAATGTTGATCACCCTTTTTTAGATTTTAAATTGGAATTACATATGCTTTCTGGGAAGAGGTTTCAGAATAAGAGCCAAATAAATTGGCCAAATCCATTTGAAGATGATTATCCTGGTTTTTTTATTTTAGGTTCTAGTAGTATTAACGGCATTCTATGCCTCTTTAGATACTTCCGAGAGAATAAAAAAATCGTGTTTTGGAACCCAATGACTGAGAAATTTAAGATTATTCCTTCTAGTCCTATTGAATCGGTATATTATAGGGACAAACTTCATGGATTTGGTTATGACCTCCTTAAACATGACCATAAAGTGATTCGACACATAACAATTCCTAATGATACTCTTATTCAAAGTCCGGCAGAAATAACTTACAACATCTTCTGGGAGATATATAGTCTTCAAAGTAATTCTTGGAAAAAACTTTATATTAATATGCCTACTTGTTCTGAACATATGGAGGGATTTCGAGTATATATGGATGGAGTTTGTCATTGGTTAGCTTTAGGCAAAACATATGATGATGAAGAATATTTGGTGTCATTTAACCTGAGCAATGAGAGGTTTGTTACAACACATATACCCCTGGACATAGATGATGGTTTTAACTTCAGATATGCGCATAAGCACTTGGTCGTGTTAAATGGATACATTGCCATGATTTCAAATTATTTAGAAGTGACTAATTTTAACATATACATTTTGGGTGAAATTGGTATAAAAGATTCATGGACAAAACTCTTTGTTGTTGGACCTTTGCCTTGTGTTGAACATCCTATTGGAACATGGAAGAATGGTAATATTTTCTTTAGAAAAAACAATAGCGAACTTATTTGGTTTGATATAAGCACCCAAGAGATCGAGACTCTTGGTCTTACATCACAGAAACAATTTGGTAATATTGTAACTTATAGAAAAAGTCATTTTCTGATTGAATAAATAGTATTTTATTTTGACAATTTATGTTTGATTGAATAAATTGTTTTTTTTTAAAGTATAAACAACAATTGTAATAAATTGAATAAATTGTTATTATATTGTTTTTCTTGTGTTTAGCAATGACAAATATTTAATAAACACTTTGATTAGATGGGCTGAAAAAATTGATGCCCTCAAATAATTGAGGCCCTGGTCCTGGTTTCCATGCCTCAGGGCCAAGCCTATTCACCACAACTATCTCAGTGACTGGCCTTTATCAAGGATTGAGTTCAACCGACTTATTACTATGTTCCTCTTATTGTTAATTTTTGTTCTTCTATATTAGGAGATTGAAATCGTTTTGACTCATACTTTGTTTAAATATAAAGAAAACTCGTGTAGATTTACTTCATAAATTGAGGGACTGTTTCTTGTCTAATGAGTATGGATTTATATCAAATTATCTATCTTTTCTATTAGGTTATCGTTTGTTGGTATTCATCCTACTTTTTATCTCCACCATTAACAATAGAAGTAAAAAAAATCCCGGTGTAGATAAAAAAAGAGGAGTCAAGATCCTGCATTTTTGTCAATATAAAGGAGTGTATTACAACATATGAACCTAGGGTATTATTTGTTTTTTTTTTTTTTTTTGACACAAAGGTATTATTATATTATTAGCATCACAAATTTATTTATTTATTTATTTATTCTCTTTTCATATGTTAACCTACCATGAATAAATAATTTAAACCAATGGTAAATTGATCACATGACATGACATAAATTACACCAAATGTGACATGAATATAGGACCACTTACGATACAAAAGCACCAGAGCAAAATGTAAACCCTCATTATGAGTAAACTGTAATAATAAATTTCGAGATTCATATAAACAATCAATTGTAATTAACAGAAAAAGATAGGATAAAGTGGTGATACTAAACTATAATTTATTTAATGTCAATTCAAGTAGTAATTATAGCAACAAGATACATATACATATGATCTCAAGCTATATATGACAAATATTCAGTAATAGGACTATTCAATTCATAGTAGGGTAAATACCATTTAAGGCAATCCCGCATAAACCCCACCCACCAATAATCTTCATTCTCATATACCCACCTTCGCCCCATTCTTTTCCCCATGAATTTTTAATGATCCAGTATTTTAATCCAGATGGTTTTGTACCGTAACCAACCACAGTGACCGAATGCCAATTGTTTTTTTCAAATGGGATTTGGATGTCACACGGACCTGTAAATATCCCTCCCTTATAAGTTCTGAAGGCATAACTTTCAGCCACATTGACTGAGATTGGTTGATTGGCCACAGCTTGTTGGAGGTACTCTTCATTTAAACCTACCATGTTATACCCGGTTATCTCACCAAAACGACTATACTTTGCATCACGATGACATGTTCCCTTCGTTGCTAGGTATGGGTAATCAACCTCCTCATGTAGACCTTTATTTTTTTTTATATACCGAAAGGCGGAATCTAAATACCCTACGGCACACCCTTGACTTCCCTCATCACAATCAACCAACTCTTGTGGTGAAAGTTGATACAACGCGCCCTTTCTTATTCGCGTAATGCCTTCAATGGCTGCCGTAGCTGAAAAAGCCCAACAACTTCCTACAAGTATATATTTTAAATAATTAATTAATCACAAAATAAAACACTTATTCTTTTCTCTAAACATATTATTCATTAGAAAAGTTATAACTATTGAGATGATTTAAACTACAATTTTATTGATTCCAATACTCTCTATAATCCATATAATTGTTAAGTTAGAAACACTACCACAATTGCATTGATTTTTTACTTCCGTGACAGCTCCCTTTGCTCTCCAGTCAACACTTGGTGGAAGATTATCAACAATTCCACTTACGTTCGGTGTAACCAAATCCTTATCGAATAAGTGTTTCGGGCTCAGAAACTTAGCACAGCCAAATGAAGGAACTACCTTTCCACCTGGAAAATTGTTCAGAAAAATATCAATACTATATATTTATTATAAGTAAAATAGATAGCATACATATGGTACATTTTTTTTTACACTAAATATTGTTCATTAATATAACTGAATTACCAATGTAAATTATTTTTGCATAACAAATTGATTTCTTTAAAACTTTTTTTAACAGCTAAATATATAATGAACTGGAAATAAAAGTATTACTAAGGATGTAATCAGGCCAAAATAAGTATTTACATAAAAAAGACAGTAGCTAGAAAGCCAAAATAAGTACCACACATACAACGTCAAAAGAATGAGGACACAAACTGAACCAAAATTTGGACCCTTAAGGGAAGAATTAGAGCAGATTAACATTCTCCTTTTTACATTTAACATTGGCTTTTTTTTTAAAAATAAAAATTAAAAAAATTAGCAATATGATTTTAATTAAAAACATTAGAAATATGATTTTCAATCGAATGTAAATTAAACCGCATCAATTTCAATATATCAATATGACTATACCCAAAAAAACATAATATCAACATGACATTAAATTAAATATGAGTAATAAAATTGCAATCATTTGAAAAAGTGAGTTGATCAAACTTTAAATTTTTGCAACCACATATTGTCCAAAGTTCTCACTGCTAGAAAATTACACATTCTGAAATGTTTGAAATACACTTCAAACGTTTAATTAGATGAGGGGTTTTTTTTGTCAAGAATCAGATGAGGCTTTTTATTTGTACAAAATAAAATATATAGATTTAAGCTTTAATTAAGAGCTAGAAAGATAGAAAATTTATTTTTCGGAGATATCTTTTGAAGTAAATGAAACAAAATACTTGTGAATAATAATTAATTTTTTAAAAATAGGAAGAATTCACCCTTTTCATTTCCTTTACATTAAAAATCATCTCTTTCCAATTTTTCCATTTCCCAACTCTCAAATACAACTTTTTTTAAAAAAATTATAATGATAATAATAATAATAATTTATCATAACTATGAATTTTCAACTATATATTTAAACCTTGTCACAAAAAAAACTATATATTTGAACATTTAAATTTATCAATCAAAACTGGTGCTTTAAAATAAAAAATAAATCCATATGAACATTTACAAAATAAATCTATATGAACATTCACAAAAAAAAACTATATATTTAAACCTTGTCACAAAAAAAATAAAATATATTTGAATATTTAATTACATAAACTCACCACAAGTATCTTGGGATGTCTTCATAATCATTTGCTCATAGTCGAGAGCAACTTCTAAACCGGCAGCTACCCCATCAAATGGTACATTGTTCACTAAAAAAACACCCAAGAGAGAGCACACATATTTTAAAAGAATGATTTGTTAGGGAATCCAAGATAAGAGGAAGAAGATAACAAGTAAGAACTAGAGAGAAAACTAGGAGGAAAGTGTTAAGATTTATTGATAAGAAAAATAGAGAATGAGTGAGTATACAATGCATGAGGTACATGCTTATTTATAAGGAAAAAACTCCTAACACATCTATTACTTGTAACACAAGTAACCATAACTAACTAACTCAAGGTAGTTATGTAACCACCTCCTAACAACCATTTAACTACCTAAGCAAGTCTAATAGGATTGAAGTTATAAAACATCATGCTCCCTTAACTTCAAGCCTAAGCAAACTTGTCTGTCCTTCGGAAATCCTTCAGAACTTGTCATGACCTGACCTTCAGAACTTGTCATGACCTGACCTTCAGAACTTGTTGGGCGTGCGCGCCTGACTCACACCAAGTTCACTTCTGAGCTTCAAAAACCTGTCTGTTTTCAAACTCTTAGTTAGAGCATCTGCAACCTGAGCATTTGTTGCACAATGCCTGACATCCAAGCTACCTTGATTCACCTGCTCCCTCAAGAAATGAAACCTAGCCTCTATGTGTTTGCTTCTACCATGCAAAACTGGATTCTTGGCTAAGTTTATAGCAGACTTGTTGTCAATCTGCAGAACCACAGGTTTCTCTGCCTCAATTCCCAGCTCCTTCAACACAGTCACAATCCACAGAGCTTGGCATGCTGCATATGCACCTGCTATGTACTCAGCTTCACAGGAAGACAATGCAACAACTGGTTGTTTCTTAGAACACTAAGCAACAGGAGCCTCCATAAATCTGAAGAAATACCCAGTAGTACTCCTTCTATCCACTTTGTCACCACACCAATCAGCATAAGCGTAGCACACAATCTCAAAATTCTCATTCAGAACTGACTTTGGAAAAAGAATTCCAAACTCCATTGTGCCTGCTATATACCTAAGTATCCTTCTAGCTGCATTCATGTGTGACCTTTTAGGTTCATCCATGAATCTACTTACAAGCCCAACTGCAAAGCATATATCTGGCCTGCTGTTGCAAAGATATCTCAATGATCCAACAATTTGCTTGAAGATTGTAGGATCCACAGTCTCTTCTGTCTCATTCTTCTCTAACTTCAAGTTCACCTCCATAGGAGTTACAGCATAGGTACACTCAGTCATGTTGAACCTCTTCAGAATTTCTCCTGCATATTTCCTCTGATGCAACAATAGACCTTTACCATTTTTCAGAAATTCGAATCCTAAGAAGTAAGATACTTCTCCCAAATCTGTCATCTCAAATTCAGTTTTCATTACTTCTTTGAATCTCTCTATCTCAGCTGTGACACTTCCAGTTACTAGCAGATCATCAACATACAAACATATCAGAATGATGCTTGAAGCTGCTTCCTGCACATATACTCCATATTCGGACTTGCATTTCCTGAAACCTTGTTTCACAAGAAATCCATCTATTCTTTTATTCCAAGCTCTTGGAGCTTGTTTCAAACCATATAGAGCTTTGTTCAATCTGTAGACCATGTCTTCCTTTCCTTCAATCATGAATCCAGGTGGCTGTGTTACAAAAACAAGTTCTTCTAAAGGACCATTAAGAAAAGCTGACTTAACATCCATGTGGAACATAGGCCATTTCCTTGCATTAGCTACAGCTTGACAATTCTCACAGTCTCAATTCTTGCCACAGGTGAATAGATTTCTGAGTAATCTATGCCTTCCCTCTGCAGAAAGCCTCTTGCCACCAGCCTTGCCTTATATTTTTCTATAGAGTTGTTAGGATTTAGCTTCAGCTTGAACACCCATTTTACTTCAATTGCCTTCTTATCTGATGGAAGTTTAACTAACTCCCAAGTTTGATTTCTCTCAATTGAAGCCAATTCTTCCTCCATAGCTCTCTTCCATTTCTTGTGTTTCAAGGCATCTGTGTAATTGATAGGCTCAGAACCAGCCATCAATGCAATGTGAACCAAGTCACCATCTGCATTCACCTCATTGTCATTAACAATTTCACAATCCTGCAATCTAGCAGGAATGTTCCTTGTTCTGGCAGGCCTGTCTCTAGTCACAGCTACAGGTGCTTCATTCTCATCACTAGAATCACTATCTTCTTCATTCATGATTGGATTCAACTGAGCTCTGCTTGTACTGCAACCAGCAATCCAATCCCAGGATTTCTCTTCATCAATTACAACATCTCTGCTGTAGATCATTTTCGTTGTGACAGGATCATACAGCTTGTAAGCACCTGTGACATGGTATCCTACCAAGATCATGGCTTCACTTCTCTCATCAAGCTTCTTCCTTTTTGCTTCAGGCACATGCTTGTGACATAGAGCACCAAAAATTCTGAAGTGACTTACACTAGGTTTTCTACCACTCCACACTTCCTCAGGTACTTTGTCTTTCAGCTTCTTGGTTGGACACCTGTTCAACACATACACAGCAGTGTGAACTGCTTCACCCCAGAAAGCTTTAGGCAGGTTCCTATGCTTTACCATACACCTTGCCATATCAAGAATATTCCTGTTCCTTCTTTCAGCTAAGCCATTGTGTTGAGGTGTATAGGGAGCTGTGACTTCATGTTCTATACCTTGTTCAACACAAAATGACTCAAACTTCTTGGAAGTATACTCACCTCCACCATCTGTTCTGAGAGCTATGATCTTCTTTCCACTTTGATTTTCAACTAATGCCTTAAAATTTCTGAAGACATCAAATACTGCATCCTTGGTTTGAATCAAGTATATCCACATCTTTCTGCTATACTCATCAACAAAGGTAACAAAATATCTATTACCACCAAGTGAATTCACATCAAAGGGACCACACACATCAGAATGCACAACACCTAGTACACTTGATGATCTCATAGGCAAACTCTTGCTGAAAGCATTTCTAGGTTGTTTACCAACTAAGCAACCTTCACATACTCTTTCTGAAGCTTCAATCTTAGGCAGGCCAAGTACCATTCCTTTGCTCCCTAGCTGATTCAGATATTTGAAATTCAAATGTCCAAATCTCAGGTGCCATAGCCAATTCAACTTCTCATCTGTTACTACCTTTATACACTGAACAGTGTGTGTGTGAATCAAAGTTCTGAAGGTTCTATTCTTGGCCAGAGGAGTCCTCAGAATTAGGTTATTTGCAGGATCATAAAGTTCAAATTTCTCATTCTTAATGATAACTGAAAAACCTTTTTCTGCTAACTGTCCAACACTTAGGAGATTACAATCCATACCTGGTACAAACATCACATCTTCAATTACTGCAGTGCTTCCATTGCTCCTCTTGATAACCATGTTACCAATGCCTTCTGACTGCAATGAACTGCTATTGGCCAGCTTCACTTTACTTTTCTTTCCAGAATCAAACTTAACTAACCAGTTTTTGTGACCAGTCATGTGATTGGAACACCCTGTGTCTAAGAACCAAGTCTCAGCATCAACCTTATCTTGTGATTCTACCTCTGATAATGTAGCCATGAAAGTCACAGCTTTATCTTCAACCTTTTCTTGCACAAGTTTTGCTTCATCATCAGAGTCTTGGCCCTTTTCTTTGCCTTTCTTGAACCAACAATCTGAAGCATAGTGTCCCCATTTCTCACAGTTATAGCACTAAATGTTATAAATGAGAAAGAAATATATAATTTTCAGTTATAAATGAGAAAGAAAAAGAGATTTTGTTTAGAATAACCATGAAAGTACGTTGCAAGCCACAATGCCACTGAAATCACAGCAAGGTATAAACATACACTTTTCATTTCCTTCATATTTATCTTCCTGATTATCAATATAGTTGATGTGTAATTAAACTTTATTATATCAAATCAATTGATCACTCTCGTGGGATAATCTTATATATACTAATTATTTTGATAAAAAAGGAAATTAGACATTGAGGCTATATTGATGAATTACAAATTGAATCGGGGTCATACTAATTTTGTTTTTCCTATATAGCATATGTATTTTATTTTTGTATACATATTTTTTATTATGATACTACACATTTGCAAAAAATAACAATTGAAACTTGAGTCTTATTAAGAGAAAGTCCCAAGTGGTCCCTCCAATGAATTTCTGGTTTCTACCTACTATATCAATTTTTTCTATTTTGGATAGAAATCAATTTTTTCATATAAGTTGATTCTTTTTTCTGACACAAATATAATTTGATTCTAAAATGTCATATAAATTGTACAACTATAGTTTTTTGATTTTTCTGGTTTTCGGAGGCTCTAAGGTTGTGAAATCATTTAAGTTAAGGAATCGTTCATCTTAGTCATTTAATTACGGCGTGTGTGGTTGGTTCTTTGGGTATCTGATTCTCTGATAATTTTTTAAATCTGTTGATATTTGCAGAATTATTTGTCTCCGATTGACAATACTGCTCCGGTGGCTACTGTTTTTCCTTGAGTTGTTTCAGTTTCATAGGTGCTTGGTTGTGGTTCTTTTGGCTTTGTGCCTTGTGTTGGTGACTCTGTCGGTTTGCTGGGTTTGGAAGGTTTTGGTGTTTATGTTATCTTTGAGCTTGGACTTATGTGATTAGGTTTTGATTCTACCATTGTCCTATCCATCATCTTTTTGCCTCACGGGGCTGTTATTTGGGTGTGATGGGCTGATCACGTTCGCTTCAATATCGGGAGTTACTATCTAGTGACAACTTTCTGGGCTTGGTTGGTGTCTCCTCTGGTGGTATGGAACACGAGGGGTGTCTTCCTAGTTATGGGATTAGGAGGAAACCCTCGTTTTGGTGGGATTTCGTTTCTGATTATGGGATTAGGTGGGGTTTTGTGTTTGGTGCTTATTTTCGGTGTCCGCATATATACGGTGCCGATATTATGTAAATTTTGTTTTATCGGTCTTTATTCTTCTTGTGTAGAGACGGGGCTATTAATATATTTGCCATTCAAAATTTAAAAAATTACTTATATGTTTCTTTCTTTTTAATTTTTTTTAATGGAAAATACGAGGGCAGATTCCAATTGCCAATGCCATAAAAGTAAAATTTGAGAAAAAATTCAATAGATCTACAAAACTGGAGTATAATGGTAGCTAAAAATATTGGATTATATTTAATGATGGGCCATGTCAATATGGGTTCAATCCAAAATTAGATTATTTGAATGTTACGAAATGATCTTGTTTTATTTAATTATAAGGATGTGAATGTTTAACAATCGCTTTTTGAGTAAATCCTTCATGATACACTAGTTTCATTTATAGCTACCAAGATGATTTTTTAGGACTCTTTGAGTCTTGAGCTGAATTTTTGCTGCCCATTGTATTTCAATTTTATTTCCATTTGCACCATTTTCTTGTAATTTTTCTATTTGTATCATTTAACCTTGTATCGGATTGGAGTATCATTTATACTCAATCTCTATTTATTTGATTTGCTATTCAAAAAAATAATAATAGTGATCTTAATGTTTACTTTACCTTTACCTTAGAAGCACAAATAGAGATGTAAGCAGATATTCGTGGACAAATATAGGGCATCAATTAACCACCTTGTTGGATAGAAATAATACCCAAACTTCCTCGTATTAAGTAAACCACCTTGTAACAATAAATTTGAAATTAGATAAAAATATATCGAACTTTTACTATGTAGCTCATAGTCCCCAATTAATTCAAATAAAAACATACTATATATTAAATCTAATTAGAAAGAAAATAAACAAATGGCATAGTATAGCCTTACAATAATAATCCTAAATAGAAAACATGTAACATTTACAAGGACTTGTGGAGCCCGTTCGATTTCTCCATGTCCTCACTAAGTTGATGCTAGGACCAATCAAAAACATTGGTTTAATTGTTGACATATATATTGAAGGCATGAAGTTAATATTTTGCCGTATCAGAGATGAGAGAGAAAGGGAGCAAAGAGAGAGAAACAGAAACCAGTACGAGGGAGGGGGCTAGGGCACATCAAACAAAGGAGAAACTCCATGGTTACATCCATAATCTGGATCAAACCGCTGTTTCTTTCTTCATTACTAATTTTCCGAAAGATAGTACGGTGGAGGTGCTATGGAAGTTGTTTGCAGGTTATGGCAGAGTGGGAGATGTCTATATTCCCAACAAGGTAGACAAATGGGGAAGACGTTTTTGTTTCGTGAAGTTCAGGGAGGTGAAAGAAGTGGAGGAGTTACTACACAGGCTTCATGATGTGTGGTTAGGTCATTTCAAACTCAAGAACAACAAATCACGTTTTGGTAGAAATGAAGAGAGTAACAAGAATGGTACGAATGAGGGGCTGAGGAAGTAACTACCAACAAGGCGGTTCCTTCAAATTAGCTCTTTTGAATGGCAACCAGGAGATAAGGAGTGATACGGAAGCCTCGCTGAGGAAGGAAGAGGTGATATCGGTGGAGGTGGAGTGTAACATCCCACTTTTTCAATTACCTAATTTATTTTATTAAAGCCTTATCTAATAAATTAGGAGTTGATTAGTAGCGATAAAATTAATAAAGTCTTGGAAATTTAATTGTATTATGTGTAAAATTAGAAGTTTATTTAAATTAAACCTAACCTACACATATACACTACCTATTTCCATTGAGATTTAATTAAAACAAAAGAGCTAAACTCCCCTCATAGAAACACCTCACATTAATGACTCACCTCACTTTTCATACTAGCCAACACCTCATCCTCACTTTGTGACTCATGAATCCATTATCACTCTACTAGTCTCCTCTTTGACCAACACCTCACCAAATCATGAAATCTTTGACACAACACTAAGGGGGATATATTAAGTATTGCATGTAGCTCATTCCTTTATTACAATCTCAGAATTTTTCATCAACACTCTCTTCTATTCCTCCTTACACGACAACAACAACAACATTAGCATAAACCCTCAATTTTGCTTAAACACCAAGTTGTTCCTTTAACTACTCTCTCTTCACACTTCTCCTCTCATAAACTGCAGCAGCTCTGCAAACAAAGAGTCAGAGCTGAACCCTCAATCCTTTTCTCTTCTCACGCCAACAACAATCTCAAAAACACCCATATTACTCTCACTTCTTCTACTTTCAATAGAGTTGCATGCACCCAAATAGGAACAAACTCATACTGAGTATAACCTCAGAAAACGCTTTACTCAAACTATTCACTTCAGTTGATCCCAAATCATCAATCAATTCTTCATTCTAACAACAATGTGGAAGTTCATCATTTTGCCAGAAAAACTTCAAATCTGTCCAGTTGAGGTCGTGGGTAGCTGAGGAGCTCTGTAGCAGTTAGGAAGCTTAGGAACAAGTTTAAAGCTTCAAATTACAGGTGGGTTCTTAGTTAGTTAGTTTAGATTCCCAAATTATGAAATCTTGCATGTTCACTTAGGAAATTAGGGATTAATTGTGTGAGGAGAATTAAACCCCAAGTTCTCTTCTATTCTGTCATATATTATATCTATTATGTGTTTGCACTGTTTTATTTGAGGATTGTAGGTTGTTCTTTTGAAAAATGTAAAACAGAGTATTTTCTGCACTAGCTCGCCATAGCGAGCTACTGGCGAGTCTTCATGGCAAGTGAACAACTTCTGGGCTGATGAAACTCGCCATGGCGAGCATTTGCTCGCCTAGCGAGTTGATTTAGGCCAGACCTTGTTAGTTCGCCATGGCGAGTTGGTGACTCGCTGTAGCGAGCAATGTCCAGATTGACCTTTTATCTTCAATTTCTGAAAATTCAACACTCGTTTTATATCCTCGGATAATTCTGATATTTTGCAGACTACATAATTAATATAATGTGGTACAGGAAGTCAAACACAATTAGAATTTTAGGGAATAACGTAGGGAATTTAGAATTATGTATGCTCCCCGGGCTTTGGTAAATTATGGTAGCATGTAATTAATTTAGAATCAGTCAATTATGTATGTGATTATATTATCACATGTGGACTTCGTTTTAGATGTTTCATTAGTAAAAACTTTGTGAGCTGCACACCGGAACGCTTTCTGTTCTCGGACAAGGCAGGCCTCTGAGACGTGCTCACCTCAGAGTGCTTGCGGTTTAAAATCAACAAGATTAATATGATATGAATTATGATAATTATTTATTTATGCTTATGACAATATGATATGAATTATGATACGACTGATTAGGTGCCCCGGCTTAATAGCCTTTAGGAGGGTAGTAGAACTCACTGGGACGAAGTGACTGTCTCACCCCACTCCCTTTTCGATATAGGTAAGACAGGTTATTCCAGGAGCAGGAACCAGGTTGGATCTGACGATTGGAGCCATGCTTGGATTGTCAGCTTTGAAGACTTAGTCTTCATTCTTGCTTTTATTTAGCTTGCCATTCTCTGTAGTTTCGTTTCCGCTGTCTGTATCGAATAAACATTATTATCTTAATGATAATGCATTATTCAGTTATATTCCTTTTAATTAATGTACTCAGATTCCAGTTTTTAATGTTTCGACTAAATATTCTAGATAATTTAGTTGGGGCGTTACAATTGGTATCAGAGCAGGTCGATCTAGTATCGGACTTTTCCATGAGTCATTACAATCCCTCTCTTAGTAGTACGGACCCTTTGGAGTCTGGACTGTTTACGATGAAACCATCGCGTAATGAGTCTGATCAGCTCAGTATTGTGTATGGCAGCCAGGGTATTACGGTTGAGAACTGAAGTGGACCACGGTGGTTAAGTAAGAAGATCGTAGTGGAAATGCAGCTCAGAAGCAATCGTTGGCGAGAATTCTCTCTAACTGGATGTTAGAGCTGAAATAGTTAGGACTGAAGGAATAAGCGGTACAACACCAACGAGTGTACCCAGAGATAAGATGGATCATATGGGTTAAAACCAATGGTAGTAAGAAAATTCTGGAGATTGTAAGGGAGCAGTTGTTAAGATTATTGAGAGTAAGAACAGTCTGATGGAAGTACTAATCGCTCGAAGTAGAATTGTTCATGGAAGAGCGTACGTGTGTAGGTCCTTATAGTATCCAACTGACACCGTGTGTCAGGTAAATTCCCCGGACTTGAGAGTAACCATACCTTCTGGCTAACATGTTTACAAGAAACACGAAAGGCAAGTAAGATTCAGCCTTCAGTAAATCAGAACTCTTCCTAGATACTTAACCTTACTTGTCTGCCGTGAGATTCACCAGTGATGTTAGATCTGTTCAAAACCATGCTAGAAGAACCAAGTTGGAATATTCACCCATGGTAACACTCATCTGAATAATTTCCCAATAGATTATCCTATAGGAAGCCGACTCTTAATGCCTCCCTAAGAATAATTTAGCATTTCAACATCGTAACTCGTATTCCTACCATACCGCGAAAAGCCAGGATCTGTTTAGCATAACAAATAAGATTTCTTTTTCGATACCAGCTTAGGTCAGTTAACTCAGTAAACTATTAGAGACCAACTTTGATTAGAGTAACAATTAGGAATTATTTTTCAACACCATATAGATACCTGACTTAGTTCATAAGGCATCATCCGTGAGCAGTAGAAACAAGAATCAATCGAATTAACCCTTGTAAGTAAGAACCGATAGTTGAACTTTACCACTAGAGGTTGAGCAATATTAGATGTACCATTAGGAATTTCACCTTATTAACTTAGTATCCATATGGGTCTGTTTGGTGTAGTTGTCCGCTTATCTTAAGCTAGTAACTTAGTGCCATAAACTACCTAACCAAGCATATAGGAAAATAATCGAATTAGACTGCATTCGATTCAACACACTCTTACCTTCCTGCATGTCCTATTACCACCTAGGAAATTATTATAGGTCTAATAAGATAGTCCCAGCCTAACACGTTACACTAGAGATCACACAAACCATTTGGAACATAACCTCAATCGGAATGACAAGCAGAAATATTTCTTGACCAAACTTAGTTGCCAGGTAGTTTACTTAACACTACCACGCGTCCCCTACTTTAACAGCTTAGTGTCGTGACTTAGGTAGATACCATGTGAAAGAAATTAAGTTGAGCCACCCGTAATATTAATTTCCTTAGGCACCAGTCATTATCTTATCACCTAGTGCATTGTCAATAGGGACTCGTTACAGTAGGACAACCTATCTATTTGGAATCAACCTTAGCGCTGAATCACTAGCATTCAAGCCTCAATAAGATTAGTAACTCAGGAGCTATCATTAGCGCCTTCAGCCACCTAACTCAATCGTTAAGTATCTATGTTAGATTGTTCCGAAGTAAAATAACTAAGTTGGATTTATTTTATCAGCCATTTAGCGTTTTCAAATCATCCAGACCTTCGAGTTAGGCATCTGTTAGAGTTAGTCAGATTTCCTTTAAGAGTGCTTATCAACACCCTGAGTTGAGCCAGAACTAATAGAAGTCAAATTCCAAATTCGTGACCATTCATTCGAACCTTAATAAGCTAAGTTTGTCGAACCAAACTACGTGGATTGGGTATCCATTAGACTTGGGAACATGGAACGGGTTCACTCCTTAACCTGTCTGCTTATGCCCCGTACAGATAAATTCCTTATCGTGCCTCATCATATGCTAGTCATGTTCATCACTCTGAGTAGTTGAAAGGTAAACTTTCCAAATTCTTCGACATCGGTCAGTTAAACCGACATCGTGAGACTTTGCTTACAAGTAAATCCTGTTCAATCTTTCCGACCTTTCAGTTACGTTGTTAGTAACTAAATGTAATCCGTGGAGTCCAGTTTATCTGGAGATGACACGTATAAATTCCGCTCAAGTTCTCACTCATCGTATCAATCTGTTAATCAGTATCATTAGTCAATTATCCGCCGAACTATTCTATTCAGTGTCAGTATTAGTTAATCATATGGGTCTTCGTGCACCTAAACAACCCATCACTATTTCAGTTGTATTGTTTAATCTTTCGGAGTCTTATCAGCTAAATTCTAGTTAAGTCTCTGATCTTTCCAGTTATATAGAAATAGGAGCTAGTAGAAGTATTAGTAACTAGATATCTCCTCCGAACTATTCTCTGAAATCGAGTTTGAACCATTTCATTCTCTATCAACTGATTCAGTTCCCTGAACCTTATCAACAATAAATTCAGATTATCATTAATCAAATTCCTCGTGTAGAGTATAAGAGTTTCCTTGTTGCGAATTCAATTCATACGCTGACACATTGACTATGGTAAATGAAGGATTTAAAGCCACTCTCTGTGTTGAGTGTGCAAATCTTCCGTATCCAGTCAGGCGTCAGCCATCATTAGAATCCAATTACTTTAGCCAGATTCTTTCATGTCAACCTATCAGTGAATTATCCAGCCAACCTAACAATAACATTGAAGGAAGAATTCGAACCTCAGTTCTTGATATGTTAAATGTATTACTCGACCATAGTGTTGTGCTAGGATTGATTGGAATAGTAGGTGGAAAATTCTGTAGTACTATGGAATCGGTCGCAGATGAGTCTGACTCATTGGCGAAAGGATCTATAGTACTTAAGCGTTCTCCACCCGTTTTAAATTTTGATTAATCCTAGAATCTTTATACGGCACTATGGGACAATGGTACGTGTGATGTGTCACGAGCAGCGGCGTTCGGAGTTGGGAAAACCCTGAAGAGAAATTTTTGAAATATTAACATCAACACTTAAATTTATCTCATTCAACTATTCATATAGCAACAACCAGGCCAGATACCGACCTGTGGAAGTGTAGTGCGAGGTAATAGGAGTACGGTATTGCTAAGATGTCGCGA
This sequence comes from Trifolium fragiferum, assembly GCA_954870985.1. NCBI lineage: Eukaryota > Viridiplantae > Streptophyta > Magnoliopsida > Fabales > Fabaceae > Trifolium > Trifolium fragiferum. The sequence continues at coordinate 22,328,645 of OX940789.1, forward strand.
ACATATTGGACTGTAGTAGAGTATTGAGAATACCGTCACATACCTGCTATCACAAAGTAAAACAAGTGTTACTTTGTGAAGTTATCCAATGAGAGACGTAGTAATGGTAGAAGTTTAATTGGAAAAGAAGAGATGGTGCGTCACTGTGTTAGACAACTTAAAATAAGACCGTGTTGATGTATAAAAGGATGACTATAAGTAGTCGGATCAAAGAGCGCAGCGCGAGACCAGACAGAAATATAGTTAGATGATCAATTTAGATGAATAACCCTTTGAGAGAGGAAAGTGTTATTCCAAGGAATTAAGGTAATCAAGAGTTCTTGAGAATAACACCAAAGTTGGAACTACGAGGCGTTTACAGTGAAGGAATTCTATCCGAAGTATATAGGACCTCCTCAGATCTTTCAACGCGTCGATTCAGTAACCTATCGGTTAGCTCGATCTTCATTCAGGTCAGGACTACACGACGTGTTTCATGTGTCGCAACTTCGGAAATTCACTCCCGATCCTTATCATCCTCAAGAGATTAACCTTCAGTCAGCCTTAACTTATCAAGCCAAATCCAGTTCCTATAGTTGATCGTGAAGTTAAGACCCTTCGAAAACGAGATAATTCCAATCATCCAAGTCGGATGCGCTCAACCTCATGACGACTAACTTATTCCGAAATGAGAATCTGTTATGGGAAAAGTTATTCCTATTCCTTCTAAAGATAAATTCCTTAATTTCGAGGACGAAATTTCTTTAAGGGGGGTAGATTGTAACATCCCACTCTTTCAATTACCTAATTTATTTTATTAGAGCCTTATCTAATAAATTAGGAGTTGATTAGTAGCGATAAAATTAATAAAGTCTTGGAAATTTAATTGTATTATGTGTAAAATTAGAAGTTTATTTAAATTAAACCTAACCTACACATATACACTACCTATTTCCATTGAGATTTAATTAAAACAAAAGAGCTAAACTCCCCTCATAGAAACACCTCACATTAATGACTCACCTCACTTTTCATAACTAGCCAACACCTCATCCTCACTTTGTGACTCATGAATCCATTATCACTCTACTAGTCTCCTCTTTGACCAACACCTCACCAAATCATGCAATCTTTGACACAACACTAAGGGGGATATATTAAGTATTGCATGTAGCTCATTCCTTTATTACAATCTCAGAATTTTTCATCAACACTCTCTTCTCTTCCTCGTTACACGACAACAACAACAACATTAGCATAAACCCTCAATTTTGCTTAAACACCAAGTTGTTCCTTTAACTACTCTCTCTTCACACTTCTCCTCTCATAAACTGCAGCAGCTCTGCAAACAAAGAATCAGAGCTGAACACTCAATCCTTTTCTCTTCTCACGCCAACAACAATCTCAAAAACACCCATATTACTCTCACTTCTTCTACTTTCAATAGAGTTCCATGCACCCAAATAGGAACAAACTCATACTGAGTATAACCTCAGAAAACTCTTTACTCAAACTATTCACTTCAGTTGATCCCAAATCATCAATCAATCCTTCATTCTAACAACAATGTGGAAGTTCATCATTTTGCCAAAAAAACTTCAAATCTGTCCAGTTGAGGTCGTGGGTAGTTGAGGAGCTCTGTAGCAGTTAGGAAGCTTAGGAACAAGTATAAAGCTTCAAATTACAGGTGGGTTCTTAGTTAGTTAGTTTAGATTCCCAAATTATGAAATCATGCATGTTCACTTAGGAAATTAGGGATTAATTGTGTGAGGAGAATTAAACCCCAAGTTCTCTTTCTATTCTGTCATATATTATATCTATTATGTGTTTGCACTGTTTTATTTGAGGATTGTAGGTTGTTCTTTTGAAAAATCTTTGAAAATTGTAAAACAGAGTATTTTCTGCACTAGCTCGCTATAGCGAGCTACTAGCGAGTCTTCATGGCGAGTGAACAACTTCTGGGCTGATGAAACTCGCCATGGCGAGCATTTGCTCGCCTAGCGAGTTGATTTAGGCCAGACCTTGTTAGTTCGCCATGGCGAGTTGGTGACTCGCTGTAGCGAGCAATGGGTAGATTGACCTTTTATCTTCAACTTCTGAAAATTCAACACTCGTTTTATATCCTCGGATAATTCTGATATTTTGCAGACTACATAATTAATATAATGTGGTACAGGAAGTCAAACACAATTGGAATCTTAGGGAATAACGTAGGGAATTTAGAATTATGTATGCTCCCCGGGCTTTGGGAAATTATGGTAGCATGTAATTAATTTAGAATCAGTCAATTATGTATGTGATTATATTATCACATGTGGACTTCGTTTTAGATGTTCCATTAGTAAAAACTTTGTGAGCTGCACGTCGGAACGCTTTCTGTTCGCGGACAAGGCAGGCCTCTGAGACGTGCTCACCTCAGAGTGCTTGCGGTTTAAAATCAACAAGATTAATCAGTGTTACACCTTTATTTATTTATGCTTATGACAATATGATATGAATTATGATACGACTGATTAGGTGCCCCGGCTTAATAGCCTTTAGTAGGGTAGTAGAACTCACTGGGACGAAGTGACTGTCTCACCCCACTCCCTTTTCGATATAGGTAAGACATTATTATCTTAATGATAATGCATTATTCAGTTATATTCCTTTTAATTAATGTACTCAGATTCCAGTTTTTAATGTTTCGACTAAATATTCTAGATAATTTAGTTGGGGCGTTACATGGAGGAAAAGGTTGTAAGGGATATGCAGAAGAGTTTTGTGGGGGTTCTGGCGTTGAACATTGAGGTCAGGTGGATCAAAACTATTCTTTATATGGAAGGTTTTGCTCACATCTCCATTACAGAGATGGGGAGAAATATGGTCCTTCTGTTTAGGCCAAAGTCAGGTGAAATTGAGAAGCTGTGCAAAACAAAACCAAACTGGTTTTGTTATTACTTCAAAAAGGTAACACCGTGGAAGCCGGCTCTGTTTGAGGATCGTAGAGATGTATGGGTGAAAGTTTTTGGTATTCCCCTTCATGTTTGGGGGGAAAACTTATTCAAAGCAATTGGAAAGAAATACGACGAATTTCTGGATTTCGACGAAAATACGGCATCAAGGTTTAAGCTTGATGTGGCGAGAATCAAAATCTCTTCTTCTTTCAGAGGTTTCATCGATGAACCAATGAAGATTATGGCCATGGGAGTTGTTTATTCCATCTGGATCACTGAAGACAAACCTTGGGAACCATCTTTCTTCCATAGAGATGGTGATGAAGATCAAGAAGCTAGCTGGGTTGATTCCACTAACTTCCCGGCGGAAGCTTTGAAGGAGTTTCCTGAAGAGACAGTGGGTGCGGTGGAGGCTAGGGCGGAAGAGGAGACTGTGGGTGAGAAAGGTCAACATCTCACGCATGGGGAGATGTGTATCGCTGATCGTGATGGGTCAGAGAGTGGGGAAGAAGTAGGTCAATCCCTACCTTTGGCGGCAGCAGATAATTTGGTGGCTATTTTAGAAAGTGCAGAGCAGATTATGGAATGTCAGGCAAGTTTTGTTGAGTCAAAGGAGGAAGCTAGTGGGCCCTTGGTTGTAAAAGGTGTGAAAGGAGTTGGGATTAGTACTAAAAATCTGAAATTTTGTGATGGGGAACAAAGTTTGATCGTGACAGAGGATAGGGAGGTCAGGGATAAAACTGGGAGTGGGCCAGGGCATGTACATGTGGATTTTATTAAGTCAAATATCTGATCCACAACTTTGATGGATAAGCGGGTCAACCAAACCCGTTCTATTTCACTCCCTCCAGCTCGGGGTTTGTGAGCAGATTAGTGGGCTGGGCCGGGTTGTAGAAGATGGGTTGGATTTTAGTGATACAATTTCGTTAGTGGAGTTGAGCAGAGGTGCTTTTAGCAAGTCAGACAACTCAGAGGTGGAAGAAACCCAGAATTCACAGCTTCGGTTCCCAATTTCACTCAAACAACGTGGTCGTCCTAGAACTAGTGAGCATCATCGACCAACTAAGAATAAATTGGGGGCACCAAAATTCATTCAAATGGCGGAAGTTGTCAATGGAGGTGGGGGTAAACAAAATCGCCGAAATAAGAAGAGGAGAAATAAGATGGCAAAAGCAAAAATTAATAGTTGTGATGGAAGCTCTGTTAGGGCACCGTGTATCAAGTCCTTTGAAGAAGAAGCATGCTCGGCTGCCCATGTCCCAGATGAAGGTCTCATGTTGGAGGTAGTTTTACCAGGTATTTCGAACAACTCTTTGGATGAGGGTAATTTATTAGAGGGGGTAGAAGCTGCTAGTGAGCCAAATACAGAGGTCCCTTGTGTCTTGGAGGCTTCAAAATTACTTAAGATACAAAAAGATATAGGCTTCTGTTACAAAGAAGATGATGCTATGGTTTTACAAGCTTTAAATGAAGAGGAATTGCGGGATAGGGCGAAAAAAGTTGAATGGGAGCAAAGGAATAGTTATCAATGATAGTTGCCTCTTACAATATTAGAGGGTTGAGGGGGAGAGTTAAATGGAGAATTATTAGAGATTTTGTTCGTGAAAATAAGGTTGATTTGCTCGCCATTCAAGAAACAAAATTGGAACTTATCCAAGATCATTTATGTGCTAGTCTATGGGGGTCGAATGATTGTAGTTGGGTGTTTTTTCCATCGGAAGGTGCTAGTGGGGGAATGCTCTCCATTTGGGGTAAATCAAATGCAAATCTTCTCTTCACTTTTATGGGGGAAGGCTTTGTTGGAGTGTGCCTTGAATGGGGGTGTTAAATGTCCATTTGTTATGTTATCAATATATATTCCAAATGCGATTTGGCCTCTAAAAGGATTCTTTGGAATAATATTTTGATATCTGTAGCGGCTGGAAAAATTCCCTCAATGATTTTTTCGTAACAATGAAGTCACCATCGATGTTTATTTATCCCAAAAGAGCGAAAGAAAAATACCGCGAAAACCTTTTGTTCGCATGGTTAAAGAACCATGGCAGGTTCGAGAGTTGGATGTGCGAGAGGAAGGTATTAGCACCCCTCGCACCCATCGTACTAGATGGGAACCATTCAGAGGTTTTTAGGTTTACTTAACTACTCTAATTGTTGATTAACTGCTTATTAAATTCTACTCCATTATTATTAAAAAAAGGTTTTTATTTATTGAGTTTGACGGTTGTAGGAGCCCGCTCCTACGTATTCCCGGCTGCAATGGGAAACTCAAAACTCTCGTAGTTCTGGTAAAAAAAGACTTGCGTGTTTGTTGTTTTTAGCAGATAACGCTTAAGTCGCATTCCGCCGACATAACTGTGCTTGTATGCTCGCAATAGGAGACTTAAGCGTAAGTACATGTCGGAGGAATGAATAAAACATTATTCGTTTTAGGAAAAGATTAATCAACCAATAGCGTTTAAGTCGCATTCCGCCGACATAACTGTGCTTGTATGCTCACAAGGGAGACTTAAGCGTAAGTATGTGTCCGAGGAATGGATAAAACAGTATCGGGTTTTATTAAGAAGAAAAAAAAGAGTTTAAGTGAGTTGTGTTGATTTTAGCGCTTTGAAGTGAGAGTAACTCAATCCGCGGTCATACGTCACGCGTCATGAATCACTCGGGGTCAGAATAGTCATACGTCACATCCGCCCTTTTTCACTTGTTTTTTATGAAAATGTTATTTTTGTTTTTAATTGTGAAAAGAAACCAAGCAGATCGCAACAGATAAATAGATAAGAGAGAATTGATGAGACAAGAAAAGAGATATCATAACAGTAATGACAATTTAATAATGATGCAATGCAATAACTTATAAATGAAATGCATGAACAATTAACCAATGTATGCAACAGTTAAAATGCACTGCGATTTATAATTTACAAAGAGGTCATAATTACAAACTAGGTTCACACAAAAGTTATTAGCTAGAAACGTTAAAGGCATTAATCACACAATACAAACCAACGACAAATATAAAACATGAACAAATAATTAAATTAAGTGATTCTTCATTTTTAGGTTTTTTTGATGAAAGTTTGAAGTAAGAGAACAAAGACTTAAATAAGCTAAACTAATTAATTAACTGTTTAAATAATAAGTTAAATTAGTTTAAGGCAAAAGATAAATCATGAAATTAAGTTAATTAAATTGTAAGTCCAGAATTGAAGTCATGTCAATCTTAGTGAGCTAAATTGACCCAAACGACTTAAATAAGTTGTTGGCTCAATAATCACTTTTCTAGTTAAGCTAAACTAAGCTAAAACTAACTTAAATAATCAAATAAGCTAAATAAAACAACTTAAATTCTATAATTAATTTTAGTAACTTAATATTGTTCAAATGACCTAAAAAGGCCATTGAAATGAAAAGCTACTTTTTAATTAAGCTAAAAAACGGATTAAAAATAAGCTAAACAGGAGGGGGTATAGCAGGCAGATGGGGGTGAAGCAGTAATTCTGGGAAAGAGTATGAAGAACCAAAACTGGGCCTAAGGCCCAGCTCTACCCAAAAAAAACGTGAGAAGGAGGATTATTTTAAAGGTTATGTTTCAGAAAAATTCAAACAATTCATTTTACAAATAAATCCTCTCTCTATTCTCACTCAAACCGGTGCTCTCTCTCTCAACCTCACCGTGTTCATGCTTTTCCAGATTTCGGCACGGTGGCTGCCGGGCCAGACGATGGCGCCACCGTGCCGGAGAAGCCAACCACCTCTTTTCACAAAACTTTTAACACCAAACCTACTCGAAATCAAGTTCTAAACACGAATTCAAACTCAAAAACGTCAAAAAGTATACCAAACGTCCAGATCGGGGTCTCAACAGTGGCGACGAAAATGTTTGTGTTTTCGGTTCAGTTCACGATCTCGTCTTCTTCTCCGCTTCCGTTTCGCTTCTGGCTTGTTCTATTCTGTTCGATTTGTTTCTAGCTTCGTTTATTTCGATTCGGACCCTTCTTCCTCCTCTAGGTTCGGATTCGAACTTTGTTGTTGTTCGTGATGTTGTGAAACTGAGTTGTGATGTTATTTCTGTGGGTGAGCTCGTGATTTATGAGTTCTGTGATTTTGAGTGTACTTTGTGAGAGTTGATGATGGTGATGAATGATGTTATTTGGTTCGGATTATTGTTGTTTATGTTTGAGCTGATGAGAGTTCTGTATTGATGATGAATGTTGATGAACAATTCTGGGTTTGTGATGGTTTTGATTCAGGAAAAGAAATTTGAGAAATTATTTTCTGTTTCTGCGGCTGCAGAATATCCTGACACTCTCTCCTTTTCTCTACATTGGGAAATGTGCCCTTTTATACTGTAGACAAATTAGGGTTAGATGTGTTTGGACAAAAATGCCCCTGACTTGGACAAAAACTGTGGACAAATATTGGATAAAATGGACAATTAAAATGAAAGACTAAATAAAAATAAATGGCCAATTTAAAATAAAAAGCATTACAAAATTAATTAATTAACACACACAAAAATGATAAAATAAAAAGATTAATGACTAAAAATTAATGGAACTTAAAATATAGTAAAACATGAAACGAACAAAAATGAGGTATTTTAAAATACCTCTCTGCCGAAATTTCGTCTGAAACGACTAACGAAAAAGACGAGAAAAAAGAAATAATTTGTAACATATTAAAATGCAAAAGATTAAAAAAATAAAAATCAATAGTCTAAAATTAAATTAAATGAGCAGCGTAAACGAAATGAAACACTATTTTTTGACATTTTTGATTTAATGAATAAAGTAATAAAAATAATAATAATGCAAATGACACGAGGAATGCAGATGAATTTTTTTGGAATTTTTATGCAAAATGTTGACTTTTACACAAAATTGACTAAATGCGAAAAAGAAAAAATATTTCATTATGTGGGGCAAAATTAGGGTATGACAGCTGCCCCTATTTAATTATCTTAGACCTCATGAGTGCGAATGACGTCAGTATTCGTACTCTTGTGGTGAAAGGTAATTAAATACAAATGCCCTAATTTTGCATCGAAGTGGATGCAGATGAGAGATGAGGATCGAGTATACCTGTTTGTCATTCCTTTTGTGGGAATCAGGCAACTTGAAAAGTAAAATGAATGAAACCAACCTTATCCAACCGTTTACACTGAAAATCGATTGAAGTCGAGGAGATCTCATCCAGCCGCTTGCACTGAAAATCAATCTTGAATAGACCTTATCTAGCCGCTTTCGCTGGAAATCAGTCTTGAGTTAGATCATATTCAGCCGCTCACACTGAAAATTAATCTGAAGTAGATCTTATCCAGCCGCTCTCACTGAAAATCAATCTTTAATTGAGTAGATTTTATTCAGCCGCTTTCGTTGAAAGTAAATCTGAGGTAGACCTTATTCAGCCGCTTATACTGAAAATCAATCTGAATTGAATGGATCTTATTCAGCCGCTTTCACTAAAAATCAATCTGAAGTAGACTTTATTCAGCCGCTTGTACTGAAAATCAGTCTCTAAGTAGATCATATTCAGCCGCTCACACTGAAAATTAATCTGAAATAGATCTTATCCAGCCGCTTGCACTGAAAATCAATCTTGAATAGACCTTATCTAGCCGCTTTCGCTGGAAATCAGTCTTGAGTTAGATCATATTCAGCCGCTCACACTGAAAATTAATCTTGTGATACTCCTGTCGATGAGACGGTTTTGCCGACCGACTTGCTAGAAAAAATTTGTACTTCTTTTCTAGGGATTTAGAAGCCATAAGCTGTATTCTGTGAGGAGAAGCCTTTGAACCTTTTTTTTGTTCATGAATGCATGCTTGGGATGATGCAATGATTTTTATTCACGTTTAATGTCTAAAAATGCAAGGTTAATGCAGATGAAAAATATGATTAGATGCATGAATTTGATGCATGTGCGGGACACGACTGTATGTTTCAACATGGGTGTTAATGAACATGTGATTTTGATTGAGGGGTTTACCCCTTGTTGTTTGTTTATGAGACCATTGGATTTGTGGTATGGGGCATACCAGATGAATGTAATGACATGATTAATGCATGTTGATGATGAAATGACACGATTAACGCATGCTGCTTATTTACATGAATGAAATGACATGAATAATGCATGACAATTATTTATGCGATGTTTTGCATATTGCATTGAGTGCCCCTATGGTGGGTATACTTTGTGGAGAGGTGATTTGATGTTGATCCCCGACACTTGTTCCGGTCTTAACGATTGACGATGCTCGTCAGACTTTGCTTTGGTAGCTTGAAAGTGTAGCGAAAACCTGCCCCCTTGTATCATGTCTTGCCCCAGTCTATCAGGTCTTTGATTGCCTTTTGAACTGGCTTGAAGGTAATGGGGAGTACTTGCCCCCACTGTATCTTTGATTGGCCTCCGATTAATTAGCACTTTAGAGGTGTGACCCAAGCTGATCAATTCTTGAAATGCTTTAGCCGGACCAACATGATTTTCAGATGACATGCCCCTAGTCATGAGGGTTTGCTATTGATTACTAGAATCCCAAGGTGATTTGCCCCTAGTTAGAAGCGTCTTGAAAGGGTTCTTTGATGATTTCATCTTGGGATGCTTTGCCCAGACTGAATGACCTTTCTGAGGGATGTGCCCCTAATTATATGAATCTTGAGATAGTGCCCCGGATTGGACCAAGCTTCTAGCTGATTGCTCGGTATTTGTTCACAGTTAAAGTTTCCCTACTGCCAAGCGTTGGCTTGCAGATAAACCTGTTTATTTGAAATAGTAATTCTAATGAAATGTTCATGCAAGTTTTGAAATTGAAATTGAGATGGAATTTTTGTATAGTGGATGAAATATTGTTGAAGATATGTGAGAATATAATATCAACAGATATGATTAACAAAAGATTTTGGGAGTCAGGTTAACGCCACCTTGCTACAGTATGCTTTCAAAATAAACCTTACTTCAATTAGGTCTTTTGAGGGTTGTAACGTGGCCTGGTTCACGGTTTATGAATAAAAAGATATAAGGCTCAAAATTAAATTTTAACCCAACCCATTCTTCTTGATGATCTCTAGTCCTACGCTCAATCAACTCAACTCAGGTATTCAAGTTCCAAGAAACTATTGGAATCGTTATGATAGATCCTAGGTCAATGATGTTTTCCTCTAGGATGTGGCAGTCACTTTTGCCTTTTTGTTTAGTCAGAAATACTGATGACGTTTGCTTTTGATTTTTTCATCTCAATCCCTAACTTTTGCCTGGACTGCTCTTTTTTTTGAGTTTTCAGCCCACCGGGATACCCTTATTTTGCCTAAGTCATATTTATTATTTTTTTTTAAAGTTTAGACTTAGCGGGCTTTTCCTTTTTTTTTTTTTTTCATTGACGAACTGTGACTGCCTTTCTGGATGGTTTGTGAGGAATAAACATCTCTCTTTTTTTTTGAATTTTTCTTTCGAACTTTTATGATTTCCTCGACACCGCATGATGCGTGCAAGGTGGAAGATGTGATTGATCCTCGGATGAGATGCTTTTTCTTGAAACTCGAACGCATGGCCGAATTAACTGAACCCTACCCTGCCCCGGGTTAAAATTGCGGGTTTTTTCGTATAGAAAGAAACACCAACTTCTAGGCTCAAAGGGGTTGATTACGGATTATCTCCCTTATTTCTCCGGTGTTTGGGAATTGAAACAATGCCTTACATCGTCAGCAAAGTCCTATTTGAAAGCATACTATAGCAACTTTGGTTATTTCGTTTTCATCATCCTCGCTCCAATCTTTGTTCAAACATTCAATAATGAAAGAAATGAAATGAGTGAAATATATATATATATATATATATATATATATATATATATATATATATATATTTTTTTTTTTTTTTTTTGCGAAGAAGAAGAGAGAAAGCGAATGAACATGAAAAGGTTAATTCAAAACATGCACTTTTATTTCATTATGATTACCATTTCGAACAAACAAAGTTTAGATGCAAATACAAACTTAACAAATAAGGAAATTACAAAATGGGAAACTGCTTGCATGATACTTTCATGGCTTGATTCAATCCTTGGATTCTTCCACTAGCATCCACGGATGGACTTGCATGACCGGGCAGTAGATTATCCTTCACATTCGGGTTCACCTTCCTTGAAGGTCAACAGTTTTTTATCAATGAGCTCTTGGACTTCTTGTTTGAAGGCTCTGCAAGTCTCAATATCATGTCCTTCAGCCTCATAATGGAATTCGCATTTAGCTTCAGGCCTATACCAAGCCGGGAAAGGTGCATTTAGAGGCCTCATGGTTCTGGGTGTTACCATCTTGTTGTTCATCAAATAAGGAAGCAGCTCACCATACGACATCGAAATCGGGTCATAAACCTTTCTCATGGGTGGCTGAGGCTTTTGTGCTCTTTGGGCTTGCTGAGGAGACTTGTTACTTTGGGAAGCAACAACATTTGTTTCTCCTTCCTTCTTGACAAAGTTGTTAATAGGCTTTCCCATGTTGCTTTGTGCATGGGCAGCAGCTTGTATTCTACCACTCTTGATTCCATTCTCGATTCTTTCCCCTATCAAGACCAAATCAGAGAAGCTAGTCACCACACTTCCTACCATCATTTCAAAGTATACCCCTTGCAGAGTATTAGTAAACATCTCTATCAAATCAGAATCTGAAAGTGGAGGACGCATTTGAGAAGCTAGTTCTCTCCATCTTTGAGCATACATCTTGAAAGGTTCACCCGCCTTCTGAGACATATTCTGCAGCTGAGTGCGGCTTGGAGCCATATCTAGATTATACTGATATTGTTTGATGAAAGCATTTGCCAAGTCTCTCCATGAATGGATATGACTACTCTCTAGCTGCATATACCAGTTTAAAGAAGCTCCAACCAAGCTGTCTTGAAAGCAATGGATCATCAGTTTGTCATCATTGGCGTAGGATGCCATCTTTCGGCTATACATGACCAGATGATTTCTTGGGCAGCTCAAACCCTTGTACTTTTCAAATTCAGGGACCTTGAACTTGGGTGGTAGTACCAAACCAGGCGCTAGGCACATGCTGGAGAAGTCAAGTGGATCATTACTTCCCTCCATAGTTTTCAAACGGTCTTCAATAGCCTTGAATGTCAGATTTTCCTCTTCCAACTGCGGGATAGCAAAGTCAAACTTGGGCTTAACAATAGGCATCTCAGGGCCTTGATAGACAAAGCGGGGATCATCTTGAACCTCTAATTGTGGGGTCACTCTGAGTGGGCCTTCAGTAGTAACAGCTGGTATCTGAGTCACTTGCGGGATTTCATTTGATAGCGGAACCACCAATCCATTTGTGGGAAGCACATAGCCTTGTGATGAACCATATTGTGGCCATTGACATTCCACATTGGTAGTTAAGGGAACTTCGGTAGCTGGTGGTGGTAGTGGTGGTTGATTAGCCAGTCTATCCAACACTTGATCCATCTTACTTGCTAGCTGAGCCACCATTTTCTTTAGAGCGTCATGCTGTTCTTGCCAATTCTCCATAACAATTTGTGAAGTGCTTCTAGTCCGGTATCAGTGTCGGGAATGAAGCTGAAGGGTTTGAAATGAATGGTAATGAGTTTACTTTTTTGAATGATATGCAAATGCATGAGGGTGCATGTATGCATGCGAATGCAAAAACTATTTTAATTGTGAAATTCAAAATGCGCATGCAAAAATTATTTTCCATGGATGCTGATGCAATTATGCAGCAGATCACGTCACGGTGAAGCAGCAGTTGAAGCACACATTCTAAGGTCAAAAGCTCAAAGGTACCTGTAACCCATCCCTCTCACATGTTATTCTAGGGTTATATATTCGGTTTGCTCTTTGGAAACAACGTCGTTATTGCAAGAGCTCACGACAAATATCGCCAAAAAGCAAACCTCCTCTGGGTGAGATCACCGTGCTAACCGGGAGGGCTAACATCGCGTAACCTCGACACAGGTTCTAAACAGAGGTTCCTAGTAACATGGTTCAAGGTTCTAGACTGGTTACTAGAGGCATTGACCTATCAAAGAAACATTGACAAAGCGGCCATACGTCACGCTTGCCAACACCCCTAAGAAGGTCCCCTCTAGGCGGTGGTTCTCGCGTCAACCCATGGTCATACGTCACATGGGCCCACACTACGCAACCACCAACTTATCTCGAGTTTTTTTCAAGCTCTGGGTATTGGAGCTTTTCTCTCATAATCCCTCAGATCAAGCCACAAGGGCAAAAAGAAAAAAAAGAGAAGTAGAAGTGGAAGAACAGTCAACCAAGCAGATAATAGACAATAAATAAAAGATAGAGCAGATACGACAAACCTGGCAAAAGCAAGCAAGCAACAAACCCCTAAACTAGGCTTAACTCTCAAGAGTCCCCAGTGAAGTCGCCAGCTGTAGCGGCCGGAAAAATTCCCTCAATGGATTTTTTCGTAACAATGAAGTCGTCATCGATGTTTATTTATCCCAAAAGAGGGAAAGGAAAATTATGCGAAAACCTTTGGTTCGCATGGTTAAAGAACCATGGTGGGTTCGGGAGATGGTTGTGCGAGAGGAAGGTATTAGCACCCCTCGCACCCATCGTACTCGATGGGAACCATTAAGAGGTTTTAAGGTTGATCGCTTTTAGGTTTACTTAACTGCACTAATTGTTGATTAACTGCTTATTAAATTCTACTCCATTATTAATAAAAAAGGTTTTTATTTATTGAGTTTGACGGTTGTAGGAGCCCGCTCTTATGTATTCCCGGCTGCAATGGGAAACTCAAAACTCTTGTAGTTCTGGTAAAAAAAGACTTGCGTGTTTGTTGTTTTTAGCGGATAACGCTTAAGTCGCATTCTGCCGACATAAATATGCTTGTATGCTCGCAATAGGACACTTAAGCGTAAGTACGTGTCGGAGGAATGAATAAAACATTATTCGTTTTAGGAAAAGATTAATCAACCAATAGCGTTTAAGTCGCATTCCGCCGACACAACTGTGCTTGTATGCTCACAAGGGAGACTTAAGCGTAAGTATGTGTCTGAGGAATGGATAAAATAGTATCGGGTTTTATTAAGAAAAAAAAAAAGAGTTTAAGTGAGTTGTGTTGATTTTAGCGCTTTGAAGTGAGAGTAACCCAATCCGCGGTCATACGTCACGCGTCATGAATCACTCGGGGTCGGAATAGTCATACGTCACATCCGCCCTTTTTCACTTGTTTTTTATGAAAATGTTATTTTAGTTTTTTATTGTGAAAAGAAACCAAGCAGATCGTAACAGATAAATAGATAAGAGAGAATTGATGAGATAAGAAAAGAGATATCATAACAGTAATGACAATTTAATAATGATGCAATGCAGTAACTTATAAATGAAATGCATGAACAATTAACCAATGTATGCAACAATTAAAATGCACTGCGATTTATAATTTACAAAGAGGTCATAATTACAAACTAGGTTCACACAAAAGTTATTAGCTAGAAATGATAAAGGCATTAATCACACAATACAAACCAACGACAAATATAAAACATGAACAAATAATTAAATTAAGTGATTCTTCATTTTTAGGTTTGTTTGATGAAAGGTTGAAGTAAGAGAACAAAGACTTAAATAAGCTAAACTAATTAATTAAGTGTTTAAATAATAAGTTAAATTAGTTTAAGGCAAAAGATAAATCATGAAATTAAGTTAATTAAATTGTAAGTCCAGAATTGATGTCATGTCAATCTTAGTGAGCTAAATTGACCCAAACGACTTAAATAAGTTGTTGGCTCAATAATCATTTTTCTAGTTAAGCTAAACTAAGCTAAAACTAACTTAAATAATCAAATAAGCTAAATAAAACAACTTAAATCCTATAATTAATTTTAGTAACTTAATATTGCTCAAATGACCTAAAAAGGCCATTGAAATGAAAAGCTACTTTTTAATTAAGCTAAAAAACGGATTAAAAATAAGCTAAACAGGAGGGGGTATAGCAGGCAGATGGGGGTGAAGTAGTAATTCTGGGAAAGAGTATGAAGAACCAAAACCGAGCCTAAGGCCCAACTCTACCCAAAAAAAACGTGAGAAGGAGGATTATTTTAAAGGTTATGTTTCAGAAAAATTCAAACAATTCATTTTACAAATAAATCCTCTCTCTATTCTCACTCAAACCGGTGCTCTCTCTCTCAACCTCACCGTGTTCATGCTTTTCCAGATTCCGGCACGGTGGCTGCCGGGCCAGACGGCGGCGCCACCGTGCCGGAGAAGCCAACCACCTCTTTTCACAAAACTTTTAACACCAAACCTACTCGAAATCAAGTTCTAAACACGAATTCAAACTCAAAAACGTCAAAAAGTATACCAAACGTCCAGATCGGGGTCTCAACAGTGGCGACGAAAATGTTTGCGTTTTCGGTTCAGTTCACGATCTCGTCTTCTTCTCCGCTTCCGTTTCGCTTCTGGCTTGTTCTATTCTGTTCGATTTGTTTCTAGCTTCGTTTATTTCGATTCGGACCCTTCTTCCTCCTCTAGGTTCGGATTCGAACTTTGTTGTTGTTCGTGATGTTGTGAAACTGAGTTGTGATGTTATTTCTGTGGGTGAGCTCGTGATTTATGAGTTCTGTGATTTTGAGTGTGCTTTGTGAGAGTTGATGATGGGGATGAATGATGTTATTTGGTTCGGATTATTGTTGTTTATGTTTAAGCTGATGAGAGTTCTGTATTGATGATGAATGTTGATGAACAATTCTGGGTTTGTGATGGTTTTGATTCAGGAAAAGAAATTTGAGAAATTATTTTCTGTTTCTGCGGCTGCAGAAAATCCTGACACTCTCTCCTTTTCTCTGCATTGGGAAATGTGCCCTTTTATACTGTAGACAAATTAGGGTTAGATGTGTTTGGACAAAAATGCCCCTGACTTGGACAAAAACTGTGGACAAATATTGGACAAAATGGACAATTAAAATGAAAGGCTAAATAAAAATAAATGGCCAATTTAAAATAAAAAGCATTACAAAATTAATTAATTAACACACACAAAAATGATAAAATAAAAAGATCAATGACTAAAAATTAATGGAACTTAAAATATAGTAAAACATGAAACGAACAAAAATGAGGTATTTTAAAATACCTCTCTGCTGAAATTTCGTCTGAAACGACTAACGAAAAAGACGAGAAAAAAGAAATAATTGGTAACATATTAAAATGCAAAAGATTAAAAAAAAAAAAGTCTAAAATTAAATGAAATGAGCAGCGTAAACGAAATTAAACACTATTTTTTGACATCTTTTATTTAATGAATAAAGTAATAAAAATAATAATAATGCAAATGACATGAGGAATGCAGATGAATTTTTTTGGAATTTTTATGCAAAATGTGGACTTTTACACAAAATTGACTAAATGCGAAAAAGAAAAAATATTTCATTTTGTGGGGCAAAATTAGGGTATGACAATGTCTAAACAAGGTTTTGGAGGGGGCAATTGGTGTGTTGTGGGGGATTTCAATGCGGTGGTTGATCCGGTGGAGCGGAGAGGGGTGTCCTTGGAAGCTTCTACCACGGTGGAGATGAAGGAGTTTCGTCGGTTTATTGATGACTCGAATTTGATTGACCTCCCTCTTTTGGGTCGTCGATTTACTTGGTTCCATGCAAATGGTATTGCAATGAGCCGTCTTGATAGAGTTTTTCTTTCTCCGGAGTGGATGCAAAATTGGGGTGATTGTTCCTTATGGGTGTGTCTTAGAGATGTGTCGGACCATTGCCCTTTGGTCTTGAAGGTAGCTAATAATGATTGGGGCCCTAAACCTTTTAGGTTTAATAATTATTCGCTTGATCATAAGCATTTCAAGAATGTTGTTGAAGAGAGTTGGAGGGGTAATGAGATAAGTGGGTGGATGGCCTTTGTTCTTAAAGAAAAATTACACGCCTTAAAAGTGAGACTTAAGGAGTGGCATAAGATGGAGTTTGGGGCTTTTGATACAAATATTAAGGAGATTGTTGAAAATATTCAAGTCTTGGATATTAAAGGAGAGTCCTCGTCCTTGACTCCTCTTGAGGTGGCTCTTCGAAAAGAGTTGTTTGCGGAATTTTGGAAAATGGAAAAGGCCAATGAAGCGAGTATTTTCCAAAGGTCGCGTTCAAAGTGGCTTTGTCAAGGTGATGCTAACTCAAAATTTTTCCATAATAGTATTTTATTGAGAAAGAAGAGGAATGCTATATTGGCTCTTAAAGAAGGTGGTGTTTAGTTAGAGACCCCCTTTGTAACATCCCAATTTTTGAAAAAAATAAAATAAATATAATTCAAGAATAATAATTAATAAAGTACCGACATTTTTTTTTTTGAGATTTTCTTCAATGTAAAATAATGATAATCAAATTGCAACAACAGCCAAAGGAAATGAATAACAAACCAAGTTTTAAGTCCAACAATCCAAAATTTTACAAACCAAATAACAACTTAAACATTCCAACGTAATGAAAGTAAACCAACATGTAAACTCCAACAAGAGAAATTTATTTAATTCAAGTCTAAGACATAAGAGAAAATCCTAAAGCTGATCAAATCTAAATCCTATGCTAACATCGGACTCCTTCCGAAGACACTTCATGACTGACATGAACATCCTCGCTATCCCGAACGTCAATCCAAGTCCCCGCAGTAAGAATCATCAAGGGGAAGTGAGTTTTGATCATCATCTGATCCAAAAGTAAGGGTCACATCTCCAACTAACAAACATGGCATATATATACATATATATAGATATAGTTTTATAATATAAAGCAAAAGTGTAATTGCATCATAAAATTCAGTTCAGAAATTAACAACACACAACACCGAAATGTGACGAATTAGTAACCCTCCAAATCCTAGTTGTTCGTCTATATGATAGCTAATGCAACCTACATAATCCGAATATCACCTCTCCGCAGAGCAAAAAGTCCCACCTGGACAGTGTCCCACCTGGACACAATACCCCACCTGGGTATTAAGGTTCGTACCCCACCATTGGGTATTTTTCGAACCAACCTATCAAACCGCTATATGCTATGCTATGCACCCTCTATATATATTCTCTTTAAAGGTCAACACCATTAAACCATTCAAAAGTTTAAACCTTCTGTCAATCCCATGAATTCACCATTTAATCGAAAACCACTCTAAATCCACCAGATTAAGAGACACGATTAACACCTTTGGTACCAACCATAAATACAACTTAATTTATTCATTCGAGTTATCACCATAACATAAACAACCAAAAGCCAAAAAAAATATCCACAACCGCGATAACAACAACACCAATCAACAATAACAATACATATAACAAGTAGGAAAGCGTGTGGAGTCCCTTACCTTTAAAATAGCAGTCCTTAAGTTTCAACACAACGATCTTCACTCCACTAGCTTTAAATTAACCTTCACAATTAAATATTAACTCACTTAGTTTCAAATCTCCTCCACTCCTAATTCTAATTTAAGACTTGTGTTTTATTAGGATATAACTTGTTACTACTTAATTAATTCATATCAGAACCTTGAGATAGCTATAAGCCAAGTTAAGGACACTAACACCTAAACCAGGCTATAGCACCAGCTTTTAGAAACAGTATACACGCATTGGTTAATTTCCAAAAGAAAAGGGTGGCTCACACACTAACCAATCTACAAGAACTAATATAAGAGCCATGACATGTGATTATTAAAATTCAACAGCCTGAAATAGAAAATAGTTCCCTAACTCCAATTTAAGGTTTGACTCAATGTATCTAAGCTTATAACAACACTACTGTTATTAGGTTCTTTAAAATTCCAGATTAATAGAAACCTAAGCTAATTGGACTCTCATTGTTTAAATGACACTGTGGGAGAATTCGAAAGTAAAACAAAATACCATAGGGTAATTGAGGCAAGTAGTCCTAATAAAATTGGTTTTGAAGCATGCTCTATTTTTTTTTTATTTTTTTTTTTTTACAACAGGTCATGTATATAGAAAAGGAAATTTAGCTTCAAAACCCATGTCCCTTTAAACAACTCTACTATCTAAACAGACTCTGCTACTTACACAGCTCTTAACCAAAAAAAAAAAAAATTGAAGAGAAGGGCACCCAAAAATGGACAAGGTGGCAGCCATAAGAGGAACAACATAGCCTGGACTACGCACTAAACAACACTATCAGTTCCAGCTGCAAATTAAACCCCAGCCGAAACAGCCCGTACCCGGAAAAATCGAAACAACACCAACATATATAAGACATACTCTTAACTACTAGGGACATAGTGTTAATTGGTTTCTGAAATCACTTAATTTCTTTAATCCCAACAAGAAATCACTAAAAGGAGAAGATTAACATCAGGCTATACCCTATAATGTTTCTACCTACACTTGATTTAATTCTTCTCGGCATATTCAAAATGGTAGTATATAAAAGAGTACTAAACACATAAATTTTGTTTCAAATTGCTAACCTTTTGAAATGAGTAGTCTCAAGCTATGCAGTGTTGGTTTGGTATGTATTCCTCTTTCTAGCTCTCACTGTATGTTTGTCTTTCTAAAGCGTGGAGTTGGAATAGGGAATTAAAGGAGAGAACCGTTTATGGTAACCTCTTTTCTAAATTTTTGGGACTAGTGGAGCTCATTAGGTTATAAGATAACACATGGGGAAATTAGACTTCAACTGCTCTGTTTACCAATATTATTATAATTATAATTATTAAGTATTTTACTTAAGCTACAACAATAAAAATAAATCAATAAAATAAAATAAAATACCCGGATTTTACATTCTACCCACCTAAAATAGTTTCATCCTCGAAACTGACACTAGCAAAGAGTCCTGGGTACTGCTCCCTCATCTTATCTTCCAACTCCCAAGTAGCATCTCCTGTAGCTTGATTCCAAATGACCTTGACTAAGGGAATTTTCATGTTCTTTAACTGTTTTATTTTCCGATCCACAATCCTTGCGGGAGGCACTTCAAAAGACAAGTTATCATGCAGTTCCATTGCATCAGGTTCGATTATATGGGATGGGTCTGTTATATACTTCCGCAGCTGCGAGACATGGAATACATCGTGAATGTTAGACAGTAAAGGTGGTAGTGCGATTTGATAGGCTACCGGCCCCACTCGAGAGATAATCTGATACGGTCCAATAAATTTTGGCGTCAACTTTCGAGACTTGATAGCCCTCCCAACACCCGTGGTAGGCGTGACTCTAAGAAAAACATGATCACCCTCTTCAAACTCTAACGGCTTACGACGTCTGTCGGCATAACTTTTCTGACGGTCTTGCGAAATCTTCATCCTCTCCCTTATCTTGCGAACCTTATCTGTAGTCTGTTGTACCATCTCCGGTCCAACAATCATATTCTATCCATTCTGGTACCAACATAATGGGGTTTGGCACTTGCGACCATACAGCGCTTCATACGGTGCCATACCGATGCTCGTATGAAAACTATTATTATAGGTAAACTCAACTAAAGGTAATACATTGTCCCAACTTCCTCGATCATCTAACACACAAGCCCTTAAGAGATCTTCTAGTGATTGGTTTGTCCTCTCCGTCTGACCGTCGGTTTGTGGGTGGTAGGCAGAACTCAAACTCAACTTGGTTCCTAAGGCTTCATGTAGTGCTTCCCAAAAATGAGATGTAAACTTTGGGTCTCGGTCTGAAACGATGCTCGAGGGCACGCCATGGAGTCTTACAATTTCAGCAATGTATATCTCTGTATACTTCGGCATTTTATAATTAGTCTTCACCGGTAGGAAATGAGCAGCCTTAGTCAACCGGTCCACAATCACCCAAATAGAATCATTCTTCTTTTGTGTCTTTGGCAGTCCTGTAATGAAATCCATAGAAATACTGGTCCACTTCCATTCCGGTACCTCTAATGGTTGCAACTCCCCTGCTGGTCGTTGGTGTTCTACCTTCGCTTTCTGACAAGTCAAACAAGATGCAACATACCCCGCCACTTGTTTCTTCATACCCGGCCACCAGAAATTCTGCTTTAAGTCTTGGTACATTTTTGTCATCCCCGGATGAATACTTAACTTGCTCTTATGCGCTTCAGCCAAAATCTTTCTCCTAATTTCTGGTACATTGGGCACACATATGCGTTCGTTACATCGTAAGATGTTATCTGATCCAACTTTAAAATATGTTGCTTTCCCTTGTACCATCAATTCCCTTCTCTCTTATATGAGATTGTCGTCTTGGTGATGAGCAATCTCTTCCATCAACTTATTTTCAATCCTAACCATACTCAACTTCAGTGCCCCATGTGAAAAATCTACATCTAAATGCAAATCCCGAAATTCCTCCAACAATTCTTGTTGCCTAACCATCACGGTTGCTGAAGCGGCAAGTGCATTTTGTCTACTTAGCGCATCTGCCACCACATTGGCCTTCCCAGGATGATACTGTAAACTGAAATCAAAATCCTTGAGAGTATCCATCCACCTTCTTTGTCTCATATTTAGCTCTTTCTGATCAAATAAATATTTCAAGCTCTTATGATCACTAAAAACTGTAAAGGTACCTCCGTACAAATGATGTCTCCAAATTTTTAACGCAAACACTATTGCAGCCAGCTCCAAATCGTGAGTAGGGTAATTCTTCTCATGAGTCTTCAACTGTCGCGATGCATACGCTACTACCTTCTTGTCTTGCATTAGCACACATCCTAATCCATGGTGGGAGGCATCACAATACACCTCATAAGGTTCATCTAATTGGGGTAAGATCAATATTGGTGCAGTCGTTAGGCGTTCCTTCAATAATTGAAAACTCGCTTCACACTGCTCTGTCCATGCAAAAGGATAATCCTTACGAGCAAGTTTTGTCAACGGAGCCACAATCTTAGAGAACCCTTCAATAAATCTCCGGTAGTAACCGGCCAAACCAACAAAGCTTCGAATATCTGTAACGGTCTTTGGTCGTCTCCATTCAACAACTGCCTTAACCTTTGCTGGGTCCACCGCAATCCCCTCCTTTGAGATCACGTGACCCAAGAAGTTCACCTCCTCTAACCAAAACTCACACTTTGATGGGTTAGCATACAATTGTTTCTCTCGCAAAACTGATAACACTTGTCTCAGATGTACTTCGTGTTCCTCATGAGTTTTAGAGTAAATCAGTATGTCGTCAATAAATACTACCACAAATTTATCCAAAAAGGGGTGAAATATTCGGTTCATGTAGTCCATGAATACGGCTGGTGCGTTGGTTACCCCAAACGGCATTACAAGGTACTCAAAATGTCCATAGCGTGTTCGGAACGCGGTCTTTGGAATATCTTCTGTCTTAACTCGAATTTGGTGGTATCCCGACTTCAAGTCAATCTTAGAAAATATTGTTGCTCCTTGGAGTTGGTCCATAAGGTCATCAATTCGGGGCAACGGATATCGATTTTTGATAGTCACCTTATTGAGTTGTCGATAGTCTACACAAAGACGAGAGCTCCCATCCTTTTTCTTTACTAGCAATACGGGGGCTCCCCATGTAGAAACACTAGGTCGAATGAACTTCTTCGACATTAACTCATTCACCTGCCTTTTAAGTTCCATTAGTTCTGAGGGCGACATCCGATAAGGTGAACTTGTGATTGGGCTTGTTCCAGGATGTAAATCGATTGCAAATTCAGTCTCTCTCACCGGTGGTAGCCCTGGTACATCAGCTGGGAATACATCTATAAATTCTCTCACTATGGTTATTTCCTCTATTCTTCTCTCTACTATAATTTCTGAGCTAGCTAACGCGGTACACTCTCGATTTCCATCCTTTAGGGAAACTTTGGCTTCATAAGCAGTTAAGAATTTAGCTAATCCTGGGTCGGGAAAAATTACTAGCTTCCGAGCACAATCTAACAAAATGTAATGATATGACAACCAATCCATGCCAAGGATGACTGAAAGGTGCTTCTGGGGTAAACATATCAAATTAACCAAGAAATTTTTACCAAGTACAGTCACGGAACAAAGCATACACGCGGTATTTGCTGTCACTATCTTGTCAGCAGCAGTAGCAATCATCAAATCAAAAGGTAAAGAGGTAGCATGCAATTTCAAACGATCCACATATTCCATAGAAATAAAAGAGTGAGTTGCTCCAGTATCAAAAAGCACCGGCAAGGTAGTACCTGCAATTTCGCACTCTCCTTGGAAGGATTCATTCGGACGTGAGGCATCCTTCCCATCCATCGTATACACCCGTCCCGGAGCGGTCGGACGTGCATCTTTAGCGGCATTTGTTGTGGCTTCAGCCCTTGGAGCTTTACAATCCTTAGAGATATGCCCCGGCTTGCGGCAATTGAAACATAGATTCCTTTCTGCAGTACATTGGTCAGCATAGTGGGATGGATCCCCACAACGGTAACAATACGGCTTCCTCGCCGGAGGATCTCCCTTACTTCCTTGTCCCCTTGTGGAACCTTGAGGGCGTTGATACGGCTTCTTTCCTTGGCCTCCCCGTCCATGATTTTGATGGCTTGAACGGATCGGTCCCCCAGAGTTACTGTTGTTTCCCCGATTCAGCCTTCTATTTTTCATTGTCTCTATATCTCTGCATTTCTCAACCAAGGGATGGAACTGTTGAATTCCCAAAGGCATTACCGAGTCTTGAATGTCATATCTCAACCCTTCTTGAAACCGGTGACACATGTAACTATCATCCACACCATCCTGGAAGAACTTGAAGTACCTAGAGAGCGACTCAAACTTTGCTGCATATTCTCCAATTGACATGGCTCCCTGACGCAACTTCAGAAAATCATCCCCTAGCTTGGTTCTTGCACTTTGAGGAAAATAGCGTTCCAAAAACTTTCTTTGAAAAACATTCCAAGTGATCACTTCTTGAGCAGCCTCTGCTATATGCTTTGTACTTTTCCACCAATATTCAGCATCACCACGTAATTGATATGTGGCATAGGTCACCTTTGACTCCTCTGGACAGCGGATTGCTTCAAAAATCCTTTCCATTTCCTGCATCCACAAATCAGCCTTTTCGGGGTCTATTTCCCCTTTGAACTCAAGTGGGTTGTGGCGACGAAATTCTGTCATTCCTCTAGCCTCTGCTGCTGCCTCTTCCCTCTGCTGTTTCTGTAAGTCTCGTTGAGCTTTGGCAGCTGTTTGTGCAGCAACAACAGCAACCATATCAGCCATAGCTTGAGCCATTTGAGCAATTCCATTTTCAGGAGCTTCAGCCATGGTTTCCTGCAACGCTCACACTAGTCAGTATTCTTTTTACAGAAATACTCACCAAATGCTAGGTTATAACACTTATAACTACCCGACACTGATCAGCTTAAGACACACCCAGCAGGCCGGTTGAGACCGAACTGCTCTGATACCAAAATGTAACATCCCAATTTTTGAAAAAAATAAAATAAATATAATTCAAGAATAATAATTAATAAAGTACCGACATTTTTTTTTTGAGATTTTCTTCAATGTAAAATAATGATAATCAAATTGCAACAACAGCCAAAGGAAATGAATAACAAACCAAGTTTTAAGTCCAACAATCCAAAATTTTACAAACCAAATAACAACTTAAACATTCCAACGTAATGAAAGTAAACCAACATGTAAACTCCAACAAGAGAAATTTATTTAATTCAAGTCTAAGACATAAGAGAAAATCCTAAAGCTGATCAAATCTAAATCCTATGCTAACATCGGACTCCTTCCGAAGACACTTCATGACTGACATGAACATCCTCGCTATCCCGAACGTCAATCCAAGTCCCCGCAGTAAGAATCATCAAGGGGAAGTGAGTTTTGATCATCATCTGATCCAAAAGTAAGGGTCACATCTCCAACTAACAAACATGGCATATATATACATATATATAGATATAGTTTTATAATATAAAGCAAAAGTGTAATTGCATCATAAAATTCAGTTCAGAAATTAACAACACACAACACCGAAATGCGACGAATTAGTAACCCTCCAAATCCTAGTTGTTAGTCTATATGATAGCTAATGCAACCTACATAATCCGGATATCACCTCTCCGCAGAGCAAAAAGTCCCACCTGGACAGTGTCCCACCTGGACACAATACCCCACCTGGGTATTAAGGTTCGTACCCCACCATTGGGTATTTTTCGAACCAACCTATCAAACCGCTATATGCTATGCTATGCACCCTCTATATATATTCTCTTTAAAGGTCAACACCATTAAACCATTCAAAAGTTTAAACCTTCTGTCAATCCCATGAATTCACCATTTAATCGAAAACCACTCTAAATCCACCAGATTAAGAGACACGATTAACACCTTTGGTACCAACCATAAATACAACTTAATTTATTCATTCGAGTTATCACCATAACATAAACAACCAAAAGCCAAAAAAAATATCCACAACCGCGATAACAACAACACCAATCAACAATAACAATACATATAACAAGTAGGAAAGCGTGTGGAGTCCCTTACCTTTAAAATAGCAGTCCTTAAGTTTCAACACAACGATCTTCACTCCACTAGCTTTAAATTAACCTTCACAATTAAATATTAACTCACTTAGTTTCAAATCTCCTCCACTCCTAATTCTAATTTAAGACTTGTGTTTTATTAGGATATAACTTGTTACTACTTAATTAATTCATATCAGAACCTTGAGATAGCTATAAGCCAAGTTAAGGACACTAACACCTAAACCAGGCTATAGCACCAGCTTTTAGAAACAGTATACACGCATTGGTTAATTTCCAAAAGAAAAGGGTGGCTCACACACTAACCAATCTACAAGAACTAATATAAGAGCCATGACATGTGATTATTAAAATTCAACAGCCTGAAATAGAAAATAGTTCCCTAACTCCAATTTAAGGTTTGACTCAATGTATCTAAGCTTATAACAACACTACTGTTATTAGGTTCTTTAAAATTCCAGATTAATAGAAACCTAAGCTAATTGGACTCTCATTGTTTAAATGACACTGTGGGAGAATTCGAAAGTAAAACAAAATACCATAGGGTAATTGAGGCAAGTAGTCCTAATAAAATTGGTTTTGAAGCATGCTCTATTTTTTTTTAATTTTTTTTTTTTTTTACAACAGGTCATGTATATAGAAAAGGAAATTTAGCTTCAAAACCCATGTCCCTTTAAACAACTCTACTATCTAAACAGACTCTGCTACTTACACAGCTCTTAACCAAAAAAAAAAATTGAAGAGAAGGGCACCCAAAAATGGACAAGGTGGCAGCCATAAGAGGAACAACACAGCCTGGACTACGCACTAAACAACACTATCAGTTCCAGCTGCAAATTAAACCCCAGCCGAAACAGCCAGTACCCGGAAAAATCGAAACAACACCAACATATATAAGACATACTCTTAACTACTAGGGACATAGTGTTAATTGGTTTCTGAAATCACTTAATTTCTTTAATCCCAACAAGAAATCACTAAAAGGAGAAGATTAACATCAGGCTATACCCTATAATGTTTCTACCTACACTTGATTTAATTCTTCTCTGCATATTCAAAATGGTAGTATATAAAAGAGTACTAAACACATAAATTTTGTTTCAAATTGCTAACCTTTTGAAATGAGTAGTCTCAAGCTATGCAGTGTTGGTTTGGTATGTATTCCTCTTTCTAGCTCTCACTGTATGTTTGTCTTTCTAAAGCGTGGAGTTGGAATAGGGAATTAAAGGAGAGAACCGTTTATGGTAACCTCTTTTCTAAATTTTTGGGACTAGTGGAGCTCATTAGGTTATAAGATAACACATGGGGAAATTAGACTTCAACTGCTCTGTTTACCAATATTATTATAATTATAATTATTAAGTATTTTACTTAAGCTACAACAATAAAAATAAATCAATAAAATAAAATAAAATACCCGGATTTTACACCCTTGGTTATTCGTGAGGCGGTTTTGAGGTTCTTTTCTAACCATTTCTCGGCCAAGACCTCTATTCGCCCAAATCTAGATGGTATAAATTTCCCTTTGGTCTCTTTGGAGGAAAATCTTGCGCTAACGGCCCCGTTCTCTTTAGAAGAAATCCATAAGGTTGTGCGTGATAGTGATGGTAACAAGAGCCCGGGTCCCGATGGTTTTAATTTTGCTTTTGTGAAAAATTGTTGGGATATGTTGAAAGGTGAAATTAGAATTTTTTTTGACCAATTCCATGGTATTAGTAGTCTCCCAAAGTGTATGCTTTCTTATTTTGTGACTCTAATACAAGTTAATTGCTAAGGTCTTAACGGAGAGGTTGGCAAAGGTCATGAATTCTTTGGTTGCTATGAATCAATCGGCTTTTATCAAAGGGAGGAACCTAGTGGATGGGGTCTTAGTGATGAATGAGATAGTGGACTTGGCAAGACGTTCCGGAAAAGAGTGCCTAATTTTTAAGGTGGACTTCGAAAAGGCCTATGATTCCGTAGATTGGGGCTTTTTGGAGTATATGCTTAGGTGCTTTGGGTTTTGCGAGATGTGGATTGGGTGGATAAAAGCGTGTGTGTTTGGAGGTAATCTTTCGGTGCTTCTTAAGGGTTGCTCGACGGGGGAGATAAATATCCAAAGAGGGCTTAAGCAAGGCGATCCACTTGCCCCGTTTTTGTTCCTTTTGGTGGCGGAGGGTTTTGGTGGTGCCATGAAACGTGCGGTTGATCTTAATCTTTTCAAAGGGTTTAAAATTCGCCGTTCCGGTCCGAGTATTTCTCATCTCCAATATGCGGATGATACCATTTGTATAGGGGAAGCATCTATCGAGAATGTTTGGACTTTGAAGGCGGTCCTTAAAGGCTTTGAACTTGCCTTCGGGTTAAAGGTAAATTTTTGGAAGAGTTGTATTATTTGAATAAATGTTTCAAATGATTTCTTGGAGATAGCGGCTACGTTTCTTAATTGTATGAGAGGTGGGGTCCCGTTTAAATATCTTGGCCTTCCGATTGGGGCGAATCCTAGGAGTTTGTCAACTTGGGAACCGTTGTTAGCGTCGCTTCGTAAGAAATTGATTTCTTGGGGCCACAAACATCTAAGCTTTGGAGGGAGGTTAGTCTTAATCAACTCGGTATTGAACTCTATTCCGATTTTCTATTTATCTTTTTTGAAAATGCTGGAGAAAGTGGTGAAATTGGTTACTCATATCCAAAGGGATTTCCTTTGGTGAGGGGTAAATGGGGGTAAGAAACTTTGTTGGGTGAAATGGAGGGTGGTGTGTCTTGAGAAGAGTAAGGGAGGGCTAGGTGTTAGAGACATTAAAGCGGTTAATTTAAGTCTTCTTATGAAGTGGAGATGGAGGCTCCTTCAAGTTGAGGATAGGGGCCTTTGGAAGGAAGTGCTTGTAGCTAAATATGGCGCCCATATTTTGTGTAATGCGAGTTGGTCCAATGTTCCCTCCCCGTACTATGCTTCCTTTTGGTGGAAGGATATTTGTGCCCTTGAAGATAGTGTAATTTCAAAAAATTGGGTAGAAGAGGTGATTAATAGAAGACTTGGAAATGGGGCTCTTACCTGTTTTTGGAATGATAAATGGATTGGTGGTATGTTGCTAAGTGTAAAGTACCCCCGGCTCTGCAACTCTTCATTTTATAAGTAATGTCTCCTCTTAACATCCTTCCTCCACCTTGGCAATATATAAAAAGATGGCACTGACTCAGTTTTAGCCGTGAGATTTAGAACACAAAGGATATGTCTGCATAAAATTCCTTTAAACTCAAATAAACAACATGTACAATGTATTTCAAAGTCCTTCTCATTGAATGATACCATGAACATTATGTTTTTAACTTTATCAAATACTTTTTTTACTTTCTGTAACACAAAATGTTGAACATAAACCCTCTATTCTCTTAAAGGAAGCATGGCAGTACATCATAGCACCAATTTCTTCTTGAAACTCTTTGAATTTTGCATTGGTATATGCCTTTTGGAATTGTGACTCAAATCCATAAAAACTTATACAAGCAATAATTCTATTGAAGGAATGGAAATCAGCCAAGTTTTCCTTTTCAATTTTATCTTTCAATGCATTATCATATTATTCAACAAATTGCTTCAATGTTGTCTTTGAGTTCACATACCCGTCAAAAAATGAGTTCATACTTTCACTTCATTGTGTAGTTGATATTCTAGCCCAAAATGCGTCTCTCACATACACAGGAACCCAACGATGTCGCTCATCAAACAACCCTTTCAGCCAATTATTATCATGCAATTCATAACTTTCAATCATTTTTACCCACTTCTCCATGAAATCAATTATGCTCGATGAATTATATAGAGCATCATGCAAAAGTATTTTGATAGACTCATAATCAGAGTGTCTACCCAATTTTTCCGGAACCTTTTTCATTATATGCCACAAGCACCACCGATGACGAGCTTTCGGAAAGACAGCCTCAATTGCATTCTTCATTGCTCTATCCTGGCCAGTAATTATGGCATTTGGTGCACGCCCATGCATACATGCTAACCATGTAGTGAACAACCAAGTAAAAATTTCGGTATCTTCATTCGACAATAGGGCACAACCTAACAAAATTGATTGACCATGATGATTTACTCCAACAGAAGGAGCAAAAGCCATGTCATATTTATTAGTCAAATAAGTGGTGTCAAAAGTTATTACTTCACCAAAATACTCATAAGCAGCTCTACATCTCGCATCTGCCCAAAATACATTTCGTAAATGACTTGAGCCATCAACATCCATTACATAAAAAAATGACTATTTTTTCTTTGCATTCCAACAAAATAGTTTTGAATAAGCTCAGCATCCCCTGTCCCAAGTCGAAGTCGCCTTAATTTGTCTATGTAGTTTCTACAATCTTTTTCCTCAAAGGTAAGATTATCATACCCATTCGCTTGAACAACCATAGACCAAAAATTTCTGCTTACATTTATCCCAGCTCGATCATTAAGCTCCAACCTCCTTTTTATATGAGGGTCTATATTCTTGTTGCATCTAAAGTATCTTGATTTGCTTGGGCTTAATTCATGATTTTGCTCAAGAGAAACTCTTGAGATTGTAATTGTTCCATCTAAAGACACACACACACATTTACTCTAGCCTTACATTGTGATTTTGTGATAGGATTTGGCTTTAAAAGGTTTTTTGAATTACTCACGTAGCTTCTTGCACGACTACATCCTGGAGTAAAGTATCTTTTTCCATCATCTCCATTTTTTGAACTGATTTTACTAACTCCAAAATCCATACATCGAGCATAATTCTTGTCACATTTAGTAACTTCTTCTTGAGAACTAAATATTGTTCCAACTTTAGTTTCTTCATCTTCATTTGCGTGACCACTCTCTTCTAAGTTATCATCACAATTTTCATTTATATGACTAGTCTCTTCTTCCTCACAAGATGTAAAGCTTTTCTCCACTAATGCAACCATTTTTAAAAGAAAGAAACTTAAGTTAATAATCAACTAATTAATAAGTGAAGGCCACAAGATTATTCTAACTAGTAATGTCAAGAAAAGTAATAAAGATGAATTATACTCACTTTTGAATTGAACGGAATGCAGAGTAGTTGCAGTGTTGGTCTGGAGAGGTTATTATGCGGCGAGAACCACAACGATGACAACAATGAGATAACGACAATAACCACAGAGACTACGATGGAGACAACCAGAATGAAGATAGACAGCAATAATAACAACGAACACGACAATCGTGACAATATCGAGTCAATGAGTGAGTTAAACTGTCGATAATGGTTGCTGGCGGCAAGTCCTAACTGTGCGCGCTTTGTATTCTTGAACAAAATCACACTGACGTGCGGGTGCAAGATTTTCTCATCATATTTTTTATTTCTTTTATTTTTATATTAATTTATTAATAATGGATTGCCATAACAAAAAGGAAACATGTGGCAACCCACGTGTTTGTGCAATTTCGCGGGGTGCTTCTCTCACCATATAGCACAACTGCTTCTTTTAATATAAATAAGTGATTTTCATATAGATTAAGTTTTTTTTTATGTTTTTTGTGTAATTTCGCCGTTTAAGTGTGGCGTTGTGTGGGTCGTCGTCTTGTGCCGGCGTTATTTAATATCATGTATTGTTGTGGTGTTCATTTGATTCTTCTCGAAAGATTATCTTCATCCAATTACCGATTCAATCAATGATTTGGACATCAACGTTGCAGATCTAGAAGCATGGATATTCCAATTATATTATGATAATTTTATCATATTATTTGTAGTGGGCATTTTGTCATTGTATGCTATCAACTCGGATGTTGTGAGTTTGTTCGCAGATTCATCCTTTACGTTTTTAGCGAAGTTGAATACGTGATTGTATTTGATGTATTCTATCGATTTGAATGAATGAATATCATTTTGTTTGTGTCAAAAAAACAAAACAAAAATATCATACCGATTTGAATCACAAATTAAAAATATTTTCATATTAATGAATTATCATCGGTAAACATGCCAAAAAAAAAAATCATACTTATTTTCATTTAGGCATTTTCATTTTTATGGAAGTCATTTATGTAATATTTTATACAGTAATACCTTATTAATTTATTTGGTAAAATATATTTAATATTTAATACTTATATTTTTTTTGACCAATATTTAATACTTAATTAAATATATGAGAAAGTTTATTTTTTATTTTTTTATAAATTCAGTGCATCCTAAAACTCTGTCATAGTTGCAACAACAAAGCTAGTGTCGTCTTTCAAAATCATTTGCTGATGCGCTAATTACGAGTATCGAGAGATGGAGAAATCTATAGCAAACAAAGAGAATAAGGTTAGTAATTTTATACCTGATGATCTTGTCCACTTAATTTTATCAAAATTACCATTAAAATCTTTGAAACGCTTTGGAGTTGTGCATAAATCATGGGCTTTTTTATTTAAAAATTCACATTTCATGAGTATGTACGGTCAAAAATTCTTGTCTTATGATCATTCTTATTACGAGGATTCAACTCTTCTCCTACATCTCAACAAGGCTGGAAATGTTGATCACCCTTTTTTAGATTTTAAATTGGAATTACATATGCTTTCTGGGAAGAGGTTTCAGAATAAGAGCCAAATAAATTGGCCAAATCCATTTGAAGATGATTATCCTGGTTTTTTTATTTTAGGTTCTAGTAGTATTAACGGCATTCTATGCCTCTTTAGATACTTCCGAGAGAATAAAAAAATCGTGTTTTGGAACCCAATGACTGAGAAATTTAAGATTATTCCTTCTAGTCCTATTGAATCGGTATATTATAGGGACAAACTTCATGGATTTGGTTATGACCTCCTTAAACATGACCATAAAGTGATTCGACACATAACAATTCCTAATGATACTCTTATTCAAAGTCCGGCAGAAATAACTTACAACATCTTCTGGGAGATATATAGTCTTCAAAGTAATTCTTGGAAAAAACTTTATATTAATATGCCTACTTGTTCTGAACATATGGAGGGATTTCGAGTATATATGGATGGAGTTTGTCATTGGTTAGCTTTAGGCAAAACATATGATGATGAAGAATATTTGGTGTCATTTAACCTGAGCAATGAGAGGTTTGTTACAACACATATACCCCTGGACATAGATGATGGTTTTAACTTCAGATATGCGCATAAGCACTTGGTCGTGTTAAATGGATACATTGCCATGATTTCAAATTATTTAGAAGTGACTAATTTTAACATATACATTTTGGGTGAAATTGGTATAAAAGATTCATGGACAAAACTCTTTGTTGTTGGACCTTTGCCTTGTGTTGAACATCCTATTGGAACATGGAAGAATGGTAATATTTTCTTTAGAAAAAACAATAGCGAACTTATTTGGTTTGATATAAGCACCCAAGAGATCGAGACTCTTGGTCTTACATCACAGAAACAATTTGGTAATATTGTAACTTATAGAAAAAGTCATTTTCTGATTGAATAAATAGTATTTTATTTTGACAATTTATGTTTGATTGAATAAATTGTTTTTTTTTAAAGTATAAACAACAATTGTAATAAATTGAATAAATTGTTATTATATTGTTTTTCTTGTGTTTAGCAATGACAAATATTTAATAAATACTTTGATTAGATGGGCTGAAAAAATTGATGCCCTCAAATAATTGAGGCCCTGGTCCTGGTTTCCATGCCTCAGGGCCAAGCCTATTCACCACAACTATCTCAGTGACTGGCCTTTATCAAGGATTGAGTTCAACCGACTTATTACTATGTTCCTCTTATTGTTAATTTTTGTTCTTCTATATTAGGAGATTGAAATCGTTTTGACTCATACTTTGTTTAAATATAAAGAAAACTCGTGTAGATTTACTTCATAAATTGAGGGACTGTTTCTTGTCTAATGAGTATGGATTTATATCAAATTATCTATCTTTTCTATTAGGTTATCGTTTGTTGGTATTCATCCTACTTTTTATCTCCACCATTAACAATAGAAGTAAAAAAAATCCCGGTGTAGATAAAAAAAGAGGAGTCAAGATCCTGCATTTTTGTCAATATAAAGGAGTGTATTACAACATATGAACCTAGGGTATTATTTGTTTTTTTTTTTTTTTTTGACACAAAGGTATTATTATATTATTAGCATCACAAATTTATTTATTTATTTATTTATTCTCTTTTCATATGTTAACCTACCATGAATAAATAATTTAAACCAATGGTAAATTGATCACATGACATGACATAAATTACACCAAATGTGACATGAATATAGGACCACTTACGATACAAAAGCACCAGAGCAAAATGTAAACCCTCATTATGAGTAAACTGTAATAATAAATTTCGAGATTCATATAAACAATCAATTGTAATTAACAGAAAAAGATAGGATAAAGTGGTGATACTAAACTATAATTTATTTAATGTCAATTCAAGTAGTAATTATAGCAACAAGATACATATACATATGATCTCAAGCTATATATGACAAATATTCAGTAATAGGACTATTCAATTCATAGTAGGGTAAATACCATTTAAGGCAATCCCGCATAAACCCCACCCACCAATAATCTTCATTCTCATATACCCACCTTCGCCCCATTCTTTTCCCCATGAATTTTTAATGATCCAGTATTTTAATCCAGATGGTTTTGTACCGTAACCAACCACAGTGACCGAATGCCAATTGTTTTTTTCAAATGGGATTTGGATGTCACACGGACCTGTAAATATCCCTCCCTTATAAGTTCTGAAGGCATAACTTTCAGCCACATTGACTGAGATTGGTTGATTGGCCACAGCTTGTTGGAGGTACTCTTCATTTAAACCTACCATGTTATACCCGGTTATCTCACCAAAACGACTATACTTTGCATCACGATGACATGTTCCCTTCGTTGCTAGGTATGGGTAATCAACCTCCTCATGTAGACCTTTATTTTTTTTTATATACCGAAAGGCGGAATCTAAATACCCTACGGCACACCCTTGACTTCCCTCATCACAATCAACCAACTCTTGTGGTGAAAGTTGATACAACGCGCCCTTTCTTATTCGCGTAATGCCTTCAATGGCTGCCGTAGCTGAAAAAGCCCAACAACTTCCTACAAGTATATATTTTAAATAATTAATTAATCACAAAATAAAACACTTATTCTTTTCTCTAAACATATTATTCATTAGAAAAGTTATAACTATTGAGATGATTTAAACTACAATTTTATTGATTCCAATACTCTCTATAATCCATATAATTGTTAAGTTAGAAACACTACCACAATTGCATTGATTTTTTACTTCCGTGACAGCTCCCTTTGCTCTCCAGTCAACACTTGGTGGAAGATTATCAACAATTCCACTTACGTTCGGTGTAACCAAATCCTTATCGAATAAGTGTTTCGGGCTCAGAAACTTAGCACAGCCAAATGAAGGAACTACCTTTCCACCTGGAAAATTGTTCAGAAAAATATCAATACTATATATTTATTATAAGTAAAATAGATAGCATACATATGGTACATTTTTTTTTACACTAAATATTGTTCATTAATATAACTGAATTACCAATGTAAATTATTTTTGCATAACAAATTGATTTCTTTAAAACTTTTTTTAACAGCTAAATATATAATGAACTGGAAATAAAAGTATTACTAAGGATGTAATCAGGCCAAAATAAGTATTTACATAAAAAAGACAGTAGCTAGAAAGCCAAAATAAGTACCACACATACAACGTCAAAAGAATGAGGACACAAACTGAACCAAAATTTGGACCCTTAAGGGAAGAATTAGAGCAGATTAACATTCTCCTTTTTACATTTAACATTGGCTTTTTTTTTAAAAATAAAAATTAAAAAAATTAGCAATATGATTTTAATTAAAAACATTAGAAATATGATTTTCAATCGAATGTAAATTAAACCGCATCAATTTCAATATATCAATATGACTATACCCAAAAAAACATAATATCAACATGACATTAAATTAAATATGAGTAATAAAATTGCAATCATTTGAAAAAGTGAGTTGATCAAACTTTAAATTTTTGCAACCACATATTGTCCAAAGTTCTCACTGCTAGAAAATTACACATTCTGAAATGTTTGAAATACACTTCAAACGTTTAATTAGATGAGGGGTTTTTTTTGTCAAGAATCAGATGAGGCTTTTTATTTGTACAAAATAAAATATATAGATTTAAGCTTTAATTAAGAGCTATAAAGATAGAAAATTTATTTTTCGGAGATATCTTTTGAAGTAAATGAAACAAAATACTTGTGAATAATAATTAATTTTTTAAAAATAGGAAGAATTCACCCTTTTCATTTCCTTTACATTAAAAATCTTCTCTTTCCAATTTTTCCATTTCCCAACTCTCAAATACAACTTTTTTTAAAAAAATTATAATGATAATAATAATAATTTATCATAACTATGAATTTTCAACTATATATTTAAACCTTGTCACAAAAAAAACTATATATTTGAACATTTAAATTTATCAATCAAAACTGGTGCTTTAAAATAAAAAATAAATCCATATGAACATTTACAAAATAAATCTATATGAACATTCACAAAAAAAAAAAAAAAAAAACTATATATTTAAACCTTGTCACAAAAAAAAAATATATATTTGAATATTTAATTACATAAACTCACCACAAGTATCTTGGGATGTCTTCATAATCATTTGCTCATAGTCGAGAGCAACTTCTAAACCGGCAGCTACCCCATCAAATGGTACATTGTTCACTAAAAAAACACCCAAGAGAGAGCACACATATTTTAAAAGAATGAATATATAAATAATTAAATATATGATTTTCAGTTATAAATGAGAAAGAAAAAGAGATTTTGTTTAGAATAACCATGAAAGTACGTTGCAAGCCACAATGCCACTGAAATCACAGCAAGGTAAAAACATACACTTTTCATTTCCTTCATATTTATCTTCCTGATTATCAATATAGTTGATGTGTAATTAAACTTTATTATATCAAATCAATTGATCACTCTCTTGGGATCATCTTATATATACTAATTATTTTGATAAAAAAGGAAATTAGACATTGAGGCTATATTGATGAATTACAAATTGAATCGGGGTCATACTAATTTTGTTTTTCCTATATAGTATATGTATTTTATTTTTGTATACATATTTTTAATTATGATACTACACATTTGCAAAAAATAACAATTGAAACTTGAGTCTTATTAAGAGAAAGTCCCAAGTGGTCCCTCCAATGACTTTCTGGTTTCTACCTACTATATCAATTTTTTCTATTTTCGATAGAAATCAATTTTTTCATATAAGTTGATTCTTTTTTCTGACACAAATATAATTTGATTCTAAAATGTCATATAAATTGTACAACTATAGTTTTTTGATTTTTCTGGTTTTCGGAGGCTCTAAGGTTGTGAAATCATTTAAGTTAAGGAATCGTTCATCTTATTTAGTCATTTAATTACGGCGCGTGTGGTTGGTTCTTTGGGTATCTGACTCTCTGATAATTTTTTAAATCTATTGATATTTGCAGAATTATTTGTCTTTTGGCATTGCGCCCTCGTGTTGGTGACTCTGTCGGTTTGCTGGGTTTAGAGGGTTTTGGTGTTTATGTTATCTTCGAGCTTGGACTTGTGTGATTAGGTTCTGATTCTACCATTGTCCATCATCTTTTTGCCTCACGGATTAGGTGGGGTTTTGTGTTTGGTGCTTATTTTCGGTGTCCGCATATATACGGTGCTGATGTTATGTAAATTTTGTTTTATCGGTCTTTATTCTTCTTGTGCAGAGACGGGGCTATTAATATATTTGCCGTTCAAAATTAAAAAATTACTTATATGTTTCTTTCTTTTTAATTTTTTTAATGGAAAATACGAGGGCAGATTCCAATTGCCAATGCCATAAAAGTAAAATTTGAGCAAAAATTCAATAGATCTACAAAACTGGAGTATAATGGTAGCTAAAAATATTGGATTATATTTAATGATGGGCCATGTCAATATGGGTTCAATCCAAAATTGGATTATTTGAATGTTACGAAATGATCTTGTTTTATTTAATTATAAGGATGTGAATGTTTAACAATCGCTTTTTGAGTAAATCCTTCATGATACACTAGTTTCATTTATAGCTACCAAGATGATTTTTTAGGACTCTTTGAGTCTTGAGCTGAATTTTTGCTGCCCATTGTATTTCAATTTTATTTCCATTTGCACCATTTTCTTGTAATTTTTCTATTTGTATCATTTAACCTTGTATCGGATTGGAGTATCATTTATACTCAATCTCTATTTATTTGATTTGCTATTCAAAAAAATAATAATAGTGATCTTAATGTTTACTTTACCTTTACCTTAGAAGCACAAATAGAGATGCAAGCAGATATTCGTGGACAAATATAGGGCATCAATTTTCCACCTTGTTGGATAGAAATAATACCCAAACTTCCTCGTATTTGAACAGTAACAATAAATTTGAAATTAGATAAAAATAAAGAGAATGGACAGAAAAAGATAGAAATGAAGGCAGTCACGATTCTAATCCAAGAATTGTGATTGACCAATTAAGTGAAGATCGCCAAAAAAAACGTAGTTTTCTGATAAGATCGATAGATGGTTCAATTCATAACCAAAAAGAAGTAAAGCTTAAAAAAATTCACACAAAGTGGTTGTTTTAAATCCAAATTCAACTTTTTATTTCATCAAAGAAAATTATAATATATCGAACTTTTACTATGTAGCTCATAGTCCCCAATTAATTCAAATAAAAACATACTATATATTAAATCTAATTAGAAAGAAAATAAACAAATGGCATAGTATAGCCTTACAATAATAATCCTAAATAGAAAACATGTAACATTTACAAGGACTTGTGGAGCCCGTTCGATTTCTCCATGTCCTCACTAAGTTGATGCTAGGACCAATCAAAAACATTGGTTTAATTGTTGACATATATATTGAAGGCATGAAGTTAATATTTAGCCGTATCAGTAATCTTAATTTAGTGAGCTTCTCTTTTAACCATTTAGCCAATCAAATTTCACTTTGAATGTCAAATAGATTATTAATGCATAAATCAAGACACTTTATGATTATTATTTTCGACAAAAAATCAAGATAATTTATGATGAAAGTCCATAAATTGCCGTTCTCCAGCCAATTAATTTAATCACACCCTCCCTGTTTAGCCCATTTTACATCATGAAATACCACGAATTGGGTCTTGTGTCCGAAAAATGAATTGTAGTAAATTATATTAGTTTTCCAACACATCAGAGATCATGTCAATCAGACAAGCAGAACTCCAGTTATATTAAAAACAAAGTAGAGAGGTCAAAACCTACGAAAATAAAACTTGGAACCAAAATTAATCGGTTCTATTTATTCCATGACCGAAATAAGTCTTCTTGTTAATTAATGAATACAGTATAATTTTAGAGCATCTCCAATGGTAATACTCATTTGAGGATCACATCAACAGATACCCCACCAATCTAATCGGATATTCAACAGAGTTTACAAAATCTACAAGTATTGACAGATATCCACTGTGATGTACCATGATGGTTTTTTTTTTTTTTAAATCATACTCTAAATTTACAATATTTTCCACATATTTCAAAAATTTCAAAAGAATACTCAAAAATAATTTCGTGGTTAAATCATATACTAGTCCTAGTAAGAATTCAAAGACACTTTTGAATGTTTGACAATATATAGAAGAATTACAAATTGAATTGGGCTGTTCTCATCAAACAACCCCATTAGCTGCAACCTGTTCCAAAGCCAATACAACTTTTGAGATGG
This sequence comes from Trifolium fragiferum, assembly GCA_954870985.1. Lineage (NCBI taxonomy): Eukaryota > Viridiplantae > Streptophyta > Magnoliopsida > Fabales > Fabaceae > Trifolium > Trifolium fragiferum. Next base: position 22,367,767 of record OX940789.1, read on the forward strand.
GGAATGACTGCATTCTGGCATGTGTATCAGTCTGTCGTCGAGTAATAATTCACACTCTAGGTATCTAGAATGAGTTTGTATCCACAGGGATCGTGCCAAAGCAATATCAGCGTTGTTCAAGTTCGTAGTTTTGCATTCGCTTTGGTTTTGAAAAAGATTTTTAGTTATTAAAAGGAGCGAAATGCTTGCATAAAAAGTAAAGTTGATTCAGATATAACAAATCATTTTATTGAAGTTATAACAAAGTTGGGTCAGATGACCCTCGCTCAAGCTAGACCTGGCAAAACAAAGTGAACCAAAATCAGGGGATCCTCGCGAGCTCGCGAGACAAAGAGAAACAAGGCGAACTTGCTCGCTAGGTGTCGCTAGAGCTCGCTTAGCGAGCTACCCAAATTCTGGGAAGAGCACATGAACACGAGTGCTCGCCCCAGGATTCATGTGGCTCGCTTGAAGCGACCAAAACCCAGATTTTGTCCTCTGTTTCGGGTTTAAGCTTAAGAGGAAGAGCAGGATGTGGAGCTCGATGTGGTTCATAATGGGACCTCTGTAAAGAAGAATTTTGGGAAGAAGAGAATTCCTTAAGGAATTCCTGATGTCCATATTGACCTGATTTCTTGTTAAGTGGAAGTATGTTGTCCATAGAAGACTAGCTCTAGAGAGAGAGCTGAGTAAGGAAGCCTTGCAATGCAAGGAAGTGATGAAGCTGATCAAGCATATTGGCTTCATGAAGACTGTGATTGTCCTAAATGACTGCTATGAGAAGGTGGTCAAAGAGTTCTTGGTGAAGATTCCTGTAGATTGTGACAATCATCTTCGTAAGGAGTACCATAAGGTTTTTGTCAGAGGCAAGGAAATAGCATTTTCTCCTGCCATCATCAACAAATTTATGGGCAGAAGTGAAGAACTTTATGCTGAGATGGAAGCTAATAACAACTATATCTGCAAAGTTATGGCAAGGAAATAACATTTTATCCTACCATCATCAACAAATTTCTCGGCAGAAGTGAAGAACCTTATGCTGAGATGGGAGCTAATGACAACTATATCTGCAAATTTATTACTGGAGGAAAGGTCAAGGTGTGGCCTAAGAAAGGGAAGCTGCAGGCAAGCAAGCTCACGCCAATGTACAACATCCTTAACAGGATTGCTGCTACTAACTGGGTACCTACCACACACAAGTGTGATGTGGCTACAATTTTGGCTAGGTTTATTTACATTGTAGGTAGCAAAATTAACTATGATTTTGGTACTTATATATTTGATCATACTGTCAAGCATGTCAAAATCTTAGCTGTTAAGTTATCCATTGTTTTTCTCTCTCTGTTGTGTGGAATTATACTGAGCCAGAGACCTGATGTTCTGGGTAAGGATGACCTGGCTTGCAGAAGAGAAACTTCCATCTCCTTTAGCCTTAAGCATTCTGATGTGACTCCTGATGTGGGCACATCTAGCTCATCTGGTGTAATGTCTAGGAGAGACATGATTGTTTCTCTGAAAGAAACTTGTAAGGCCTTGGATGAGAAGAAGACTAAGCTGGAAGCTATTATTGTTGGACTGAAGGATGAGCAAGCTATAAATGAGGATGAGGAATTGGATGATGAAGAGGCCAATGACTCTGAAGCTGAGGAAACTGAAGGGAGCCATGATATTTGAATTTATGTAATTCATTGATTTTCCCTGTATCAGTTTTTCCTTGCTTTTGCTTGTATTGTGTGGGCTATGCCTTGGATTTCTGATGCACCTATGTGTGCTTGGTCTGTAACTGCTGCACAATTAATGGCTTAGTGCCTTCTACTGTTCTTGCACCATATCTCTACTAATCTTGGTATTTTTACTTTACTCTCTATGTTTTTGACTTTATTTGTCAAATTTCTGACTAAAAAGGGGGAGTAAAAATCTGTGCAAATTTTCTTCGAAGACTTATAAAAATATGTGCAACTGTGATGTGTGCACATCTGGCTACACATCTGTCATACATGCTTATATTACTTCAAGATTTTTTCTCAATAAAATTTTCTTTGAAGACTTTATTTCTGAAGCATTTTTTTTAAGACCTATTTTGTGTGATGTTTGAAACATCTGTGTGTCTTTCTACATGGTCAAGTATTCTTAAGAAGCATGTTGAAGATGTTATATTCAAGGGGAGTAAAGGGGAGTAAATTACAACATGTTTGCATGATTCTATGCTTAGCTGTATTTACTACCCACCCTTTTGTGTGCATGGTTATCATGCTTGTATGTGTCTGAGAATTTATTTTTCTCAGTCTTTACGAATTTATTTTTCCTATAATGTGAGAGTTTATTTCTCTCTAAATCTGTGAGGCTCTTATCCGCTGCTTCAAGACTCTTATGTGCCTATACATCTCCCCAAGTCTTATTGACTGACTCAAAGATTATTTTAGCCAAAATTTTCCAAAGGGGGAGATTGTTGGGTTTTTAGGATGTTGGCTTCATTTGGCAAAATAAGCCTAAGTCCATGATGTGGAGCATGATGTGTGCACATCAGGATCCACACTTGGATGCCCTAGTAAAACGCGCATTCTGTTATTCTATCACGCGTGCTCTTTTAAAAAGATTTGTTTTTGAAATAAACTCACGCCTACTTGCGCGTCAAGGAACAAGATAATCTTTCATAGTTCTGTTTTATTTTATTGGCCGACTTTGATCAAAAAAATTTAAAACAAATATATTTTGATAAGGATCAAATTCATCTCAAGAAAAATTTATGAAGGTCAGCTTGTCAAAGCCCATGGAACTTGTTCTATATAAAGGAAGACTAAAGACATAATTTATTCACTGAAACATATACAGAATCGAGTCTTTAGGTTTTAGTTTTTAGTTGTTCATTGTTAATTATGAGCCTTCTCTTGGATCATGTTTTGATACTAGTGCAAGGATTGTTTAGTAGAGTTGTAAACTCGTGATCTTCTCCAAAACTTTGAAGCAAGGAGTTAGATTGTTCAACACTCAAAACCTTTAGGTACGAGTGTGTAGTTTCATAGGAGTGTGTCTCCAAACTGAGTTTGTTTATTAAATCTTTACTGGGTAAGGTTGAGGGGGAGTGAGCAGAGTTTCTCATATCAAGGAGTTTCTAGGTAGAATTAGCACTGGTAGTGATTAAGTGATAAGTTGTAAACAGGGGAGTTTAGCTTTGAATTGTTACTACCATAGTGGATTCATCCCTGGATTGGTATCCTCCAGAGTAGGTCGCTGTTTGCGCCGAACTGGGTTAGCAAACTCATTGTGTGTTTGTTGTTTTCTGCACTTTTAAAAAAAAATTGTTCATCAAGTTAAGTATGTCCACAATGTTGGCACATTAGGCTACACATCATACGATTCCTAAAGTGTACACATTGTGTTGCACATCTAACACTTGCCACCAAAATTTCAATACACGTAATCAATTGTATTCAGCTTTTCTTATTTGTATTAGTCAAAAAATAAGAATTCTTATTCATATCATTTTTTTTATATCAATATGAGTTTCTTTTCTTCTCCTTTTATGGTTGAGGTGTTAACAAACAAAGTTATGTTTTTTGGAGGGAAGAATTATTTATCAGACTTAACATATTTTGTACACTATAAAAAAAATTGTTATTTGCAATAAATAGATAGCAACAGTTTTGTAGAACTAGTGCTAATATAAAAACAAAAAAAATAACAGCAACAGTTTTGGTGAACCGCTGGTGTGGTTTTAGTGAACCGGCGGTTTATTTTGGTTTACCAGCGGTTTTGGTTGTAAAGAGAAAAAAATCGTGAACCCATCTATTTTTTTTTATTATTTGGCTTTTTAATTCATTCATTTAGAAAGAAACACAACGCTTCAGACTCGCAAACCCTTTCATCTTCTTCGTTTTCCTTCATCGCAAAACGCTATCGGTGACCTTCTACTTCGACACCGTTCTCCTTCAGTCGCCGTGAAACCGGCGCAGTACTGTGTCTCTTGCGTTCAATCGTTCATCTTCTGTAAGGTATGTTCATCTTCCTGCGTTTTGGTTTGGGTTTTGTGTGAATCCTCCTTCGTTCTCCTCTCTATGCATTCCTATCTTTCTATACTCTAATTTCCCTAATTGCAACTAACTAAACCCTAATCTTTCTTGCTAATGGGCGGGAATTCTCCTAATTAAATGCCTAAGATGCTAACAAACCTCCTTAAATGCTGCGCTGCCTTCCTGTGCTAACCAACCTCCAATTTGTCTCTAATGTGTTTTTTATTGTTGCTTTAAATAAGCATTTACCAAGGCAATTGCTTTAATTCGGTTCCTTGATTATAGCAATGTTTTAACTATCCTCTTCTTTCTATGTATTTCAAAGGTATTACTTTTCCTTAAAAATAGCAATTATTAATAATTGCTACTATTAGTTTTCCAATGCTAATCAACCTACACGTATAATTGCATGCACCTCTCCACAACTCTTTTCCATCATAACTTTCTCTCTTTTTCTTCCATCACAACTTTCTCTCTTCTTCTTCAACAACTTTGAGCAACATTGCCATGGTTTTATGGTTATATGTAATTATATGCTGCTTTTGTGTTTTTTCCAACATCATTTCTTCCAACTACCGTGGTTTCTCCATATAAATAGTCATCAATTTCTCATTATACAGAGGAAAAATGAAGTCCACACCCTTATTTGAGCAAAACATTGGTTGTCTTTCATTTTCCAGTTGCTATACAAAATCTCCACAAAAGCATCAACTTTACATTTTTATTAACAAATGGCTCGTCATAAAACCTTATAACCAACCTTGCTCTTAATTTGTTGCGAGGTTTGCATAAATTTGCATTTATATTTTATTTTGTCATGTTTATTACTTTCATCTTGAATATTATTGTAGAAACTAACTTCACTTTTTTTTTCATTTCTACAAACACAGCTCCTCTAAATCTGTATTGTACTGTTGGGTTCTTGGTAAGTTTATTTTTGATCTAATTTTTATTCGTTTTTTATTAATAATTGCTACTATTGATACAAATTTCCAATTTTCAATATGTAGATGATTCCATATGAAGACTTTGAGAAGGCTTTTGAGCAAAAAAAAAACTACTACTATTAATGTAGTTGATGAATGTGGAAACCAGGGGAACTGTATGCTGATATACATTTTTTTTTCTTCCTTATAAACATTTTAAGATTGGTGGCAAGTGAAAACGAATGGTGGCTGCTTGGAGAATTGTTGTTGGCGATATTATTAAACTTGGTGGACGTATGGATGGAAAGAATGAATTTATTACTTGATTATTTAGTGATTATTTAGGGTTTGTAGACTATTGACCATAAGCAATTTCAATGTTTGGTTTTGAATTTATTTTGTTACATTTGATGTTAGTTGATGTATTAAGCATTGTTTTGTTCATTTTTGATCAACACTTTATGTGCCAAGTATTGGTGTTGTTTTTCAATTCTAATAATACTATTAATGTTTTCAATTCTAATATTTCTTAGTCAACTATTTCTCATTGCACGCATGCGTGAATTAATTCTAAACAATTAATAATGAACTTTTCATTCTTTTTTCAAGAGAGAAATGTTCATCTTTCCAAATAGTTATTTATTATTGCTTTATACCAATTCATGGAAAATTGAAAACACCAATAAATATGAACTCGACTTGCTATGCTTAGTGTTGGGACAATGTGATAATTTTGGGAGAAATTAGAGAGAATAGAACGAGAGAATTGAGACGAGAATTAAGAAAAAGAGTTAATTGCATTCATCCACATGGGGCAAAGGTATTTATATACAAAATGGGGGCTTGCTTCACTGCCAAGCGATCGTATATTAACTACCTAAGACAAAACAAAAAACTATAACAAACTAACTAACTATTACTAGCTTCAGAAACTTTCTCAACTTCTGAAGCTCTGCAACTTCTGAGGCTCTGCTCAGCTTCTGAAGCTCTGCTCAGCTTCTGAAGCTCTGTAGCTTCTGAAGCTTCTCCAACTTCTGAAGCTCTGTAACTTCTGAAGCTCTGCTCAGCTTCTGAAGCTCTGTAACTTCTGAAGCTCTGCAACTTCTGAAGCTCTGCTCAGCTTCTGAAGCTCTGCTCAGCTTCTGAAGCTCTGTAGCTTCTGAAGCTTCTCCAACTTCTGAAGCTCTGTAGCTTCTGAAGCTCCTCCAACTTCTGAAGCTTTGTTTTCTCGAAAACATGACTTATTAATTCAACACACCTCCTAAGGCATGTTTTCCAAAGCATTCATTCCTATAAGCTTCTTCAGAGTGTCAAACCTTGCCTTAGCCATAGGTTTGGTTAGAATATCTGCAAGTTGAATCTCAGTATTGCAATATTCCATCTCAAGCTTATCTTTGTTCACTTGATCTCTCAAAAAGTGAAACCTTCTCTCAATGTGCTTACTTCTTCCATGACTAACTGGGTTGTTAGCCAAATCAATTGCTGACTTGTTGTCAACAAGTAGCTTCATCCTTGTTGTCTCTACTGCATTCAATTCAGTGAGCAACATCTCAATCCAATTTGCTTGACAAGCTGCAAATGAAGCTGCCACATACTCAGCTTCACATGATGACAATGCCACTATCCCTTGCTTCTTAGAACACCAAGAGATTGGTGCATTACCTATCATGAACAGGTATCCTGCAGTACTCTTCCTGTCATCTTGATCTCCTCCCCAATCTGAATCTGAGTAACCATAAGCCATTAGCTTCTTGCTACTGTTCCTTTGGTTTGGAATTAAAATGCCATGATCAATGGTTCCTTTCACATATCTAAGGACCCTCTTTGCAGCAGTCAAGTGATTCATCCTTGGTTGATCCATAAATCTGCTCAGCAGACCAATACTATGACATAAATCAATTCTAGTATTGCACAAGTACCTCAATGATCCTATGATCTGTCTGTACAGTGTTGAATCAACCAACTCATCCTCAGTATTCTTGCTCAGCTTCACACCTGTTTCCATAGGAGTAATTGCAGGGTTGCAATTGCTCATGTGAAACCTCTTCAATATGTCAATGACATATTTCTTCTGATGCAAGAAATAGCCTCTATCTGTTTTCACAAATTCCATGCCAAGGAAATATGATAGCTCTCCCAGATCAGTCATCTCAAACTCCTTCATTATGTCTGCTTTGAATCTCTCTAGCACAGCTTTGTTTGATCCTGTGATCAACAAATCATCAACATACAGACACAGTATTATAATCTCATCATGACTTGAGCCTTTCACATATACTCCATGTTCTGATGTGCATCTAGTGAAACTCAAATTCAGCAGGAAGCTATCAATTCTCTTGTTCCAAGCTCTTGGAGCTTGTTTCAAACCATAGAGAGCTTTGTTCAACTTGTACACTTTCTGTTCTTGACCTTTAATCTCAAATCCTGGTGGCTGCTTCACATATACCTCTTCCTCTAATGGTCCATTCAAAAAGGCAGATTTCACATCAAGCTGGTGCATAGCCCATCCTTTGTAGGTAGCTACTGCAACAACTAGCCTAATTGTCTCTAGCCTTGCCACAGGTGCAAACACTTCATTAAGGTCAAGTCCAGGCTTCTGAAGAAAACCCTTAGCTACTAACCTTGCTTTGTACTTAGCAATTTCACCACTTGGTTTCATCTTCAGCTTGAAAACCCATTTCACATCAATAGGTCTCTTGTTTACAGCTTTGTTCATCAATGTCCAGGTGTTATTCTTCTCAATTGACTTCAGCTCCTCTTTCATAGCATTCAACCAATTTGAATCTTTCAAAGCTTCACTTAGAGTCACCGGTTCCAACTCTGCAATCATTGCTTCATTGACCAGTTCTCCATCTTCAGTGATTGCTTGATCAGGAAACACATCATACTCATTCAACCTTATTGACTGTACCCTTTCTCTGGTTGATCTTCTCAACTGTTGATTAGGTGCAGCATTAGGTTGATCATCTTCAACTTCTATCTCCTCTTGATTTGTTTCTTCAAGCATGAGTCTTCTGTTGAGCATTGAGCCTTCAGCACTTGTGCCTTCAGTCCAATCCCAACCCTTTGATTCATCAAACCTGATATCTCTGCTAATCACAACTTTGTTATCTCTAGGTGAGTACAATTTGTAAGCACCAGTGGGATGATAACCTAACAATATCATTGTCTGACTTCTATCATCAAGTTTTCTTCTAACTTGATCAGGAACATGTTTGAAGCAAAGTGAGCCAAATATTCTAAAATGACTAACACTTGGTTTCAAACCTGTCCAAGCTTCATGAGGAGTCTTGTCTTGTAACCTCTTTGTAGGACTTCTATTGATGATGTAAACTGCTGTAGAGACTGCTTCACCCCAAAACTTATGAGGCATATGCTTAGCTTTAAGCATACTTCTGGCCATGTTCATGATGCTTCTATTTTTCCTCTCAGCTACACCATTGTGTTGAGGGGTGTAGGGTGCAGTGACTTCATGCTCTATACCTTCATCTTCACAGAATTTTGCAAATTCATGTGAAGTGTATTCACCACCTCCATCAGTTCTCAATTTCTTAACACTAAATCCACTTTGATTTTCAACTAGTGTCTTAAATTTCTTGAACTTGGTAAATACATCACTTTTCTTTTCGATAAGGTAGAGCCAAACATGCCTAGTACAATCATCTATGAATGTCAGAAAATAGTTGTTACCTCCAATGGATTTCACCTCAAATGGACCACACACATCTGAGTACACCATTCCTAGCTTCTGAGTTGATTTCATAGGTAATTCATTCTTGAATGAATTTCTGGCCTGCTTTGCTGCACAGCACTCTTCACACATTTCACTTGGTGCTCTGATCTGAGGCAAGCCATGAACCATCTTCTTGGAATTCAACATGCTTAAACTTTTGAAGTTTAAGTGTCCAAACCTGTGGTGCCATATCCAATTCTCTTCTGTACTAGTGACTGAGGCTAAGCACTTGAAATCAATCACATTTTCAACCTTAAAGGTTCTATTGCTTGACAATGGAGCTCTTAGGATTAACCTACTTTTAGCATCATGAATCTTCAATTCTTTATTAGCCATTGTCACTGTATAATCCTTTTCAAGTAATTGACCAAGACTAATCAGATTACTTGTTATAGAAGGAACATACAATACCTCATTAATGAAGGATTCCTGACCATCTTTTCTCTGCACAAGAATTGTCCCCATACCTTCACTAGTGATCTGGCTGCTATTAGCAAACTTGATATTCCGTCTCACTGAATAGTCAAGCTTCAAGAACCACTTCTTGTTGCCAGTCATGTGATTGCTACAACCAGTGTCAAGATACCACAAGTTGGATTTATCAGCGTCAGTGTTTGTAATTGCCATGAGCAGGGAATCATCAGAGTCACTACCATTTCCCTTTGCCAATTGAGCTTCATCCTTGTCACTTCTCTCAACTTTCTTAGAGTGACACTCTCTAGCATAATGGCCAAGCTTCTGACAATTATAACACTTCACATCCTTCTTATTAATCTTTTTCTTTGAACCTTTCTTGTTACCTTTGCTAGACTCTGAATCTTTAAGGTTCTTGCCATCATTCTCTGAATCTTCTTTCTTTTTCTTGTTTTTCCCTTTGGAACCTTTCTGAAACTTTGCCTGCAAAGCTTGATCAATAGCTTTATTTGAGCTCCTCTGCTTGACTCTCAGTTCATGTGCCTCCAATGAAGCTTGGAGCTCCTCTATCTTCATAGTGGCCAAATCCTTTGATTCTTCTATTGCTACTACTATGTGATCAAATTTCTCAGTCAAGGTTCTCAAAACCTTCTCAATCTTGGACCTCTCTGACAGAGCTTCACCATTTGACTTCATCAAATTAGTGATACTCAACATTCTTGAAAGATACTCAGCTATCGTTTCTTGATCATTCATCACCAACATTTCATATTGTCTCCTCAGAGCTTGCAGCTTGATACCCTTCAGTTTTTCATCACCTCCATAAATCTTTTTCAATGTATCCCAAGCACCTTTAGAAGACTCTTCCTCAATGATCTTCTCAAAGATATTAGGATCCACACACTGATGTATGATGAACAGACCTTTTGCATCCTTTTTCTTCAACTCGCGATGCAAGGCTCTTGCTGCTTCATCAGCATTTGCAGCCAAGTCTGGTACTCCATCATTAACAGTTTCAAGAACATCTTGAAACCTGAAAATGACCTTCATCTGCGCACACCAACGATCATAGTTTTCACCTTTGAAAACTGGAAGATTTGCAGGAAATTGTGATGAGGTTGTGCCATTGTTCGCCATTGTTTCTTGATCAAAGAATCAATGCAAAACGTGAATCACAACCGGGCTCTGTTATACCAATTTGTTGGGACAATGTGATAATTTTGGGAGAAATTAGAGAGAATAGAACGAGAGAATTGAGACGAGAATTAAGAAAAAGAGTTAATTGCATTCATCCACATGGGGCAAAGGTATTTATATACAAAATGGGGGCTTGCTTCACTGCCAAGCGATCGTATATTAACTACCTAAGACAAAACAAAAAACTATAACAAACTAACTAACTATTACTAGCTTCAGAAACTTTCTCAACTTCTGAAGCTCTGCAACTTCTGAGGCTCTGCTCAGCTTCTGAAGCTCTGCTCAGCTTCTGAAGCTCTGTAGCTTCTGAAGCTTCTCCAACTTCTGAAGCTCTGTAACTTCTGAAGCTCTGCTCAGCTTCTGAAGCTCTGTAACTTCTGAAGCTCTGCAACTTCTGAAGCTCTGCTCAGCTTCTGAAGCTCTGCTCAGCTTCTGAAGCTCTGTAGCTTCTGAAGCTTCTCCAACTTCTGAAGCTCTGTAGCTTCTGAAGCTCCTCCAACTTCTGAAGCTTTGTTTTCTCGAAAACATGACTTATTAATTCAACACTTAGCACTTTTAAAATTTTTTTTATTTATTTAGTGAATTTTAAATTTGGAGCATTAAATATAATGACTGCATGGATATCTTGACTATAAGGAATTCAAATCAAACTTGAAAGGTTACTCTTTATTATTAAATTATTAAATATAATATAACTTTGTAAAGCAATATTGCATTTCCAATATGACCCGTGCGAACGCATAGGTAAGGTGGCTAGTTTTTTAAGAGTTTCTTGGTGTTTCACATTTGGATTTCTCTCTCTTTTGATACGATTAAATTAGGGTTCATCTTCTCCTCTACACCAATTTTATATTTTCAAACGGGTTCATCTGCTTTCTCTCTACCGTTCTATCACTGCGCTTCACTCAAAAAACTCAAAAATTTGAACTGGCCAAGAAATCCGTTCCAACCCTACAAATAGGCCCCAACTTCATATGTATGTAATTTGAATTTTGAACCCTAACTTTTGATTTTTTTGTTATGAAATTTCAATTTATGTATGTTGCTATTTGTGTTGTATATAATGTGAGTTCAAATCGGCCCTAACTTCCTTTTATTGAACGATTGAATAGAATCAAATTTACTGTGAGTTCAAAACTTTCTTGCTATATTAATGTTTGCTAAAATGTGTTTTTAGGAAGAGTTTAGTTAACATGTTTGTTGTTTGATATATAAGACTAAATTATATTAAGTCACTACAAGAAAACCAAGATTTACTGACGAATTTGCAAAATATTTTCTGGCGGCCAAAGCCCTCTATAAGTTTCCAATGGCCTAAGCCGTCGCAAATGCTTGGAAATCCGTCAAAAAAATAAAAAAAAATAGTATTTTCCTTTGAAAAATCCGTCCAACACTTTGCGACAGCCTGGGCCGTCACTAAATGATGAATTACCGACGGCTTTGACCCTCTATAATGTCTGACGAATTTTGTGACGGCTTGGGCCGTCGCAAATGACCTCGGTAACAAAAAAAAAAAACACCCAAACTAGGCTTGCACTTCCCACTATATATATATATTCATAAACACTTTCTTCTTCATTTCTCTAACACATTCACACTCATCTCTCTACATTTCTCTAACACATTCCCTCTATATCTTCATAAACACTTTTTCTTTAAATTTCTCAATACATTTCTCCAACACATTTCAATACATCTTCTTCAAAAATCTTTGTAATTTCAATATATCTTCTCTATTTTAATTATTATGTAATTTCAATACATCTTCTTCAATACATGTTCTCTATTTTAATTTTAATTTTGACCGTTTAAAATATTTAATTATATGTGTTAATATGTATTAAAATAATATTATGTTGATTTTTATTTTACAAAATAATAAATAAATTTGTTTTTAAGAAATAATAAGTAAGTTTGTTTTTTAAAAAAAATTAAAGATTTAATTTTTTTAAAAAATTAATTTTTTTACTTTTTTAAAATTTTTTTTTTTTTTAATTCGCCCAGATTTAGCGACGGCCTAAGCCGTCGCAAAATCCATCGTTACCTGTGCAGACTTGAATTGACCGTTGCCCATTAGTGACGGCCACAGGCCGTCGCAAAATCCGTCCTGGCCATTACTGACGGCCTGGGCCGTCGTAAAACTTACCGGCGCCAGTTTTAGCGACACCCAGAGGTCGCCAGCTGGCCGCCAATAACATAGCCATTAGCGACGGCTTTTAGCCATTAGCGAGGGCTTTTGGCCGTCGCAAAATGGCATTTTTCTTGTAGTGAGTGCATCATCACATGATATAAATTAGAGTTATGTTTTTACAAATTGGTGGAACGACCCTCTCAATTGCCTCAAAAGTATTTGATGCGGATTGGATGGAGCAAGAGCAATTTTGATTATGGTTTTGTCTATGTAATTTGGTGTATTGAGTAGTAGGGGCTGCTGTTATGGACTTGATGTCATGTAGTAGATTATCTTAAGGAGGCTCATGTTGTGATTTAGTTTGGTTTTCCTTGTAGTTACCTTTGATGTGTTGGTGATGTGAACTTGGTCTCCCTATTTCTTGGCTCTGTGCACACCTTGTATATAGAATTGTCTTAATAAAAAAATTTGTTTATAAAAAAAATGACTTGTGCTCTTGTCAACTACATGTGCCCTTCTTTTATATGATTTTTATATATTTTATTTTTCTCTTTTTACTTAAAATGAGACAGAACACAATCAGCAGTAAGATGGAAAGGATAATCATGAGTGTACATATTGAGAGTTGAGTGTGTACATGTTTTATTTTCCTCTTTTCACTTTGTTGGATGCTTATTTATTAGGTTTTCTAGTATACATTCTTATAATGTTTTTTTACTTCCAAATCATTAATTCAACCATATCTATGTTTCAATGTGTTCTTTTGGGAAGTGTTTTGTAGTTTTTTATTTTTTATTTTGGAAGGTGGTCGTGATCCTAATTTGGCTTATACTACTTGTGCTGATGAAATTCGTAAATATCATTTAGTACTGTCAATCCCAGTTTTGTAGATATCAGTTATGTTGGTTATCCATGAGGTGAGCAGGATTAATGCTTATATACATACACATATATGAGAGAAATATGTTTCGTTTGCCTTGAATAACCTTAAAATGTCGTATTATACACAATTACACACTAGAATCCTATTATTAGCTAGTTTTGCAATATGTTTAGTTTACTTTACATAGCCGATAGACTAAAATGTCGTATTATACACACTAGGATCCTAACTTGTAGTGCATCATAACTATTATGCTTAGTTCAGTAGTTGCATATGGTAAGTTTTGCACTTTATTATGTGTTAGAAACAGTGATGGGAAGGAATTCAACCTCCTCATCCTCACACTTCTATTATTAATCAAATCAGACACCTTGTGCATATACATATTGGCCTTCAGCCTAAAAGAGAAAATTCCTAAAGCACAAACTCATAGTACATGAAAGTGTCTTGCATTTCATTAAATTTAGTCTTCTGCTAAATTTTCTGCTGAATACTTTCACTTAATAAATGACCAATTTTGAATCCATTGTGCTATCTAAAATGATTATCAAATATTATGCATACCCAACTTTGATTTTACTTTTCTTGTATGTTACTTTTCGGCCACCATGGGATTTTGAAACTTACAATAAGTTCATTATTCATTATACGTTGTGGGTGTGACTACAATCTAAAGGTAATTTTTTATTATTATTTCTCTTAATACTTGAATTGCAAAATTATGGTCTTTGAATACTAGCAACAAAGACAAGAATCAGACCTTTTTCCATCAGATGATGTCAACAAAATTATATGGTCTTTGAATATTCCTTATAAATTTGCTTTCTCAATGAGCACAACTCCGAACTTGCTTTAGCAGATATAAGCTTTTATTGAGATACACTGGCTAGTTGTCATGTCATATATAGATTACATGTTTCTTTATGGTACTATTAATATTTATTTCATTATACTCAGGGACAATTGACTTATGGTAAAATTGGTGAGTTGAGATTTGACAAAAGGTCACATCTACGAGGACCTCCGCCAAAAAACTTGCCCTTATTACCTCCTTCAGGTGTTCCTGAAAGTGTGGTATGTCTAGAGCATACTAGTTTATTTTCGAAATTCATCTTATTTGGATAATATTTAACAAGAAATGCTTTCCTTGATACACACGGGTTGATTAAAAAAAATCCTCTAGTAACATGCTTATTTTCATTGCACGCCTAGGTATGTATGAAATTCTTCACCTCAAGTTCATCAAGGAATTGAACTTTGTATCTCTTTCTTTGCTGCATTTTTCAAGTACCAACTGTTTAAGACATTTTGTCTATTAAGTTAGTTTAATTCAAAATCTTTCTGATCTTATTTCTTTCTTTGCCTAGTGTTGTACTTAACATATGTTACATTGTATTGATTCTTGAGAATTGCATAGTGTGTTGGAGTATGAATTTGGGTTGATTGGAGAAATCACTCATTAATTTGATTTTACAACTTGTCATGTTTAAACTACTTCCAAAGAATGACAGGGATTTACAGGAACTTTGGATGAGATTCATTTGTCTAAGGCAAACTCAAATACCGTCTTTTGTCCATTAACTTCTAAAATTTAGTTTTTATAATAAAGGCTATCTTGTGTTTGATATGATAAAGTACTTTAATAAAGTTAGTGATGTGTAAATGTGTTTTAGAGATTTTTGTGATTCTTGCTATCATGCATTTGTATGTTTCAACCAGAGCTAGCTAGCCGAGGTGGTGCTGCAACCATCATCAATTAGTTACTTATGCATAATTAAGTAACACTCACGCGCGTGTCTATGTTCTATTCTTTAAACAAGTTCAATGTATCAAGACTTTATTGATTTTATTGCAGGATGTAGATGAGAAGCAATGTATGATACTTCCAGTGCATTTGGAGACATTAGGTAGAATGATAACATGATATAATTGTAATTGTTTAGTGTATAAGTATATAAATTTGTAACTTTATGGTTTATATGTATGATTTATGGTTTTAGATGTATGATATTAACTCTATTGAATGACTTTAGTGTATAAGTATAATTTTAGGTTTGTACTATTATGAATAAAACAGTTGAAACAATAAGTAAAATGTAAATAAAATAATTTTTTTTAAAATTTTTTTTTTCATAATTAGCGGCGGTTTGAAACCGCTGCAAAACTAAAATAAAAAATAAAAAAATAATATAGCGGCGGTTTCAAACCGCTGCAAAACTGGCTCAAAATTTGTTTTTCATTTCATCAATAGCAACGGTTTCAAACCGCTACTAAACTTATTGTGGCCGTTTGTGTAACGGTTTTCCAAACCGCCGCAAATTGAGCTACCAACGCTCAATTCTGCAATGGTTTGGCAACCGTTGGTAAAACTGTTGCAGCAGTTAAAAACCGTTGCTAAACTGTCCCAAAACCGTTGCTAAACACATTTTTTCTTGTAGTGGTAGTCAAACTCTAAATTTCTTTTTCTTTTTTATATTAGGATTAGGATAGGATTTCTAGGCCTCTTTCATCTAACAATCAGAGAGTTAATAAAATAATTATGTATCCTCTCTTGTCTTTTTTCCATTGGATCACATTGTTGAATACCTTTCTTATTTGTATCATTTTGTACTCATCAATATAACATAATTTCCTTTCTTCTCCTTTTATGGTTGACATGTTAACAAACTATAGTTATATTTCGTTTTTTTTCTTTTTTCTTTTACCATCGGTTTAAGCTGGTTCGGAAATCAGTTCGGGTAATAAGTCGTTTTGACCCCCTCCCGATCGCAGTTGCGGGGAATCGAACTGTGATTCTTCTTACCAAGTTCAACGTCAATTACCACTGAATCAATTAACGATAGTTTGTTTCTTGTCATTTTGCCATTGGACGATTACAAATACATTTCTATCACCGTCCATTGCAATTATGAATGGTCTAACATTAATTTGAATTTAATCTAAAGTGTCTTTATATATGAATAATTTAGATATGGCCTCATAGTGTCACTCAATTTGAAGAATTACATCTCAAGATATGGTCCTTGTTGAATTTAATGACACATTAAATATTCATATACAGAAGCTCTGCTTAGGAAGATTTGTCAGTCATTTTCACTTGTGAAGCATGTTTCAATTAATATACTCCATCATTCAAACAATATTTTCCCGGTCATTCACTTCATATTTCCCTTTCCTTTGATAGGCTAAACCCGACATTCCATATTGTATATATATCAAAACAAATTGAAATTATTATCCAAATTTAGATGCTACTCTCTTCATTTATAGCTTATGACCACACCATACTGATATTTTTATTTGTTTCATATTTATTTCTAGGACAAACCAAAACTTGTGAAGTAGTAGTATTTAATAAAATGTCGTGGATCATGTGAAATGTGGCAGATACGGATCTCGTTGCACATTTAATAATAACCTATTGAATCTTCATGCTTATATAATATTAATCTTACAAGGTCACTCTTCATATAGTATACCCCCCAATATTTGCTAGCCAGCCTACATTTTCTCTACTAAGGAAAAATCGATTTTAAGCAATAATACTTGAGTTTGTAGTTTTTAAAAATATGAGAACATACTCACTTGGAGCACTCAAATATTTCTTATTTGTGATTTTCTTCACCGTATTTTCTATTGGTTGGAGCCTTAGGGTGATCCCAATTCATGGTAAGTGACATGTATTACAATTTACATCAATTGAAAGGAGTAGTAATAATGATATAACATTGTTTTTGTCATACGTTACCTAATGCACAGTATATATACTATTAACATGTAAGCTTATAAAAAAAATACTATTAACATGTAAAGTTTATTTCTCTAAGACTAAATTAAGGATAGAATATGTGTCTGCATGTCTATGTTATTTAATTAGGTTGACACAAGCAGTATATACACAATATCAACACTCCTGATTAAAGATAATTTTAGTGTCTGACATATGTCAGTGTTGCACGCCTTGGTTAAAAAGGTGTTATTGACCGAGTACTTGACATGTTCTTTTTTATTCTCACTTTTTAGGTAAGTTGATGGATTTGCAAGATGAGAAAGCATCAATTAGAGACATAAAGGTATGACACAATTAGTTTCAACATTGTATTGTAGCTCGCTCCACTTGTGTCAAGGAAGTAAATGTGATTAATTTTATTTCTGTTTTACATATTTTTTATTTTGTAGGAAGAAGCAAGACAAGACAATGCTGGAATGGAACTCTACCCAACCGGTTCGACCATACCGGATTGTTCCCATGCATGTGGACCATGTTCACCCTGCAAGAGGGTCATGGTGGGTTTCAGCAAGTGCTCGATGGCGGAGTCTTGCCCTATCGTTTACCGATGCATTTGTAAAGGCAAATACTACCATGTTCCCTCTAATTGATGGATGATTATTATTATTGTTATTATTTTTGTTAGAAGTTTAGGACCATTGTTGTGTAATTCCGAAGAAGTTGATGATCAGTTTTGGATATTTTTACCATTTGGTGCTGCTAATTAGATTGGTTAGGCATTGTTAGAAAGAAGAAGAAAAAAAGGGAAAACTTTATATCATGATCTCTATATTTTGTTGTTTGTGAGATAGATAAATAGAGCAAAATCAAACATCGTCTTAAGTCTTAACTTGACCCTGTTATTAAAAAACTCAAAAAAATAAAAAAAATAAAAAATTGATGAAAGACTTATTTACATGAAAAATTCATGAAAAAATCATTATTAGCATCACATGAAAAGACCAATTCATGAAAAATTCAAAATTTTGTCTCTTCAAAAAGAAAATAAAAAATAAAAAAATAAATGGCAAAAGAGTAAAAACATGTGATAGCTAGTGATTAATGACCATGAACTCACAATTGTGGTCCCTTCAAACTCTTGAAAAGAATTTCTTTTAATCTGTTAATGATAGGTAAATGGTTTCAATTTTAAGGAAGAGCATTGGATACCTAATTCCATCTTTTGGCCAAAAATATTCCACATTTACCTAAGTCATGTTATAATCTTTAAATATCTCAAAAATGCGTGTTTTTTTTTTTAAACTTTGATCAGCTGCTTAAATTCTTTTAAGGTTGTGGTAAAATGTAATGTTATACGATGATTGAGGGTACCCTTTCAAAATATCGAACGAATTTGCAAGTGAGAGAAAAAGTTAAACTGTTGCACTTCGTAGAACGTCTGTTGAACTTTCTTCGATTAAAGTCTCTTGAGCCAGAGTGTTGATTGGGCATGATCGCTGCAGTGAAGATCGGTGATACAATTACCAACAAAAGACAAATGTTGTGAAATTCCTATCAATTAAATTTATTTGTTAACTCACTGATGACTTTGCTTGATATGCATATTACTTGAGGACAAGCAACGGTTTAAGTTTTGAGGTTGCGATGACAGGAATTTATATACCATTCTTAGGGTAATTAGTATAGCTTTTATGTAATTTTATTAGTTTTCGTAGCCAAATCATGTAAAATACCTAAGGAATTAAGTTACTTGAAGAAGAAGCAAGAGTTAGAAGAAATCACACAAAATCTTAATCTTAATCTTAATTTTATCTTATCTTAATCTTAATTATAATAAAAGTAAGGTTTGCTACTTCTTAAAACCCTAATTATAAAACACTTAACCCTAATTTTTTCCCTCTTAATCTCTCTTTTAATGACCACTTCCAACTGTCTCATTTATTACACATTCAAATTTGAATTTCAAATACACATACACCTCTCATTAGTGTAATTAGCCTACTTTGAAAAACTAAGAAAGAAAAAAAAAAACTTTGATATTTCCAAAAGGCATTGGGCTTAGTATTTAATGGAAGAAAAAAAAAACGAAAAAAAAAAAATGAAGTATTAATAAGGAAAAAAAAAACATGGTTGGCTCAATATATACCTTGATAATGCAATAAATTAAATGCTCATATAATATCAATATAATAAATAACTGCAATTTGCAACATTCTAGAATAGTTATTTATCTACCTTGAAACAACCATAATTATAAAGATTAAAATTAAACTCCTACTAGTATGAGACCCGTGCCAAGCACGGGGAAAATAAAAAAAAATATATATTTATAAGAGAAATAATTTAAATAAAACTTATGGTCGATATAATAACAAAAAACACGTGATTAAATTAATGGTCAATTTTAGAAAATCAAATAACTAATACAAATTATTTTTGTGATATATAAATTATTAAAGTCTAACTCAAAATATTAACATTACTATGGTGTTTTTATATGGAAAAAAAATAGAGAATAAAAAATATATTTATATTTTATTGACACCAATAACAAAGATGTAGTAAATGGTAAATCTTATTCGAAGCAATAAGGATAGATTTGTGCTACATGGACTCACACATTTCGGAACACCTTCGCTTAATATCAATAAGTTATTTTTGAATCACATTAGTGTTAGGGCACGGGCCAAGCACCGAAAATAAAATAACTTTAATATTTATATAAAAATATAATTTAATTAAAATTTAGTGGCACGGTTTGCAGAAATTAATATATATTTAAACTTTTTTCAAATAAATTATAAAGTCCATAGTAATATTCAATGTTTTATAATTACAATTGGACTATTCAACCAGTTGGACTAAGAACCAATTTGGACAACATCAAAAAATCAGAAGTCTACAGAATCAGAAAAAATATAGGCCTCACATTGATATATTAGTAAAAATATAGGCCCCATATAAATTACAAAAAAAGATTCATATAAGTTACAAAAAAAAAGACTCTGATATTAGTATATGAATATAAATATAGTCCTTGTATAAATTACAAAAAATAACACAGACCCCATATAATTTATAAATAAAACAAACCCTTGTATTGATATATTAATAAAAATACAAGCCCCATATAAAGTATAAAATATAAATAGGCCCCTTTATTATACATGTGTATAAATATATGCTCTGTTTAAATATATGTGTATTAATATATAAGTTCTTGATTTTTTTTCCAAAATTATTTAATAATATCAAAAAAAAATTAATGGCAACGATAAAAATATCATATTTGATAAATGAATCTAGAGTAAAATTGGAGAATAAATTATCAATATACCATAATTATTTTATGGGTTAAATATGTTTTTTGTTTCTATTTTTATGTGAGTTTCGACTTTTAGTCCATACATTTTTTTAATTATATTTTTAGTCCCCCACATTTCCGTCGTTTGAATTTTTAGTCCTTACCCTCAATTTTTTGTGACTTGGATAATAAAATCAGTCACATAGTATGATACATAGATGTCACGTCATTCGATGCAAATGTTATCCTAATCAATTTAAGTTATCCTATGTGGTCAATCATGTTATAATAGTCATAAAAAATTGACTAAAAATATAATAAAAAAATGTAAGGACTAAAAATATAATAAAAAAATGTTGGGACTAAAAGTTAAAACTCACATAAAAGTAAGGACTAAAAACATATTTAACCATTATTTTATCAACACTAATTGATTGAATAGTTTATATAGGTTTAATCTAACATGCACAAGTGCACCATTTGGCTCATGATGCACAAGTTCATTAAACCATTATAACGATTATGAATTTTATAAAATTTATCGTTGAATTGTAAGTTTTTATCATATAGACCATCCACGTCAAAATTTTAAAAATTGAAAATCATATGATATGTGATTGAGATCCATCAAAATTAACGGTATTTAATAAATTTTACAAAACTTACTGTTGGATTGAAAGTTTGTATCATATTGATCACCCGTGTTAAATTTAAAAAAATGATAATTATTTGATATGTTATTTAGACGATCAAGATTACTGGTATTTTTTTTTTAGATAAAAGAGAAACAAATAGTGAACTATCTGTGTCAAATTAAAAAAAAATGATAATTATTTGATATGTTATTTAGACGAATCAAGATTATCGGTAGTTTTTTTAGATAAAAGAGAAACAAATGGTGAAGTATTAGCAACACCCTCTACATATATATATAAGAAATATAGATAAAGAAAGAGAAGGGGGACATAATCAAAACCTTCTCAAGTTCAAAAGCAAGAAAATAAAATCACGACAAAGCAAATGAAAGAAAGAAGAAAATCAAACAACCACCCATCTACAGATTCCTACGCCTAGCGCGGGTAATGACCAGTTTGCCCTTCTTTCTATTGCCCTTAAACACCGCCTCTGTAAAAGGATCCTCCCTATCAACAACGCAATTCTTCAGATAATCAATAGATTACCGGAATTTAATAAAAAATCATAAATCATTAATTTCGATGGGTCTCAATGACATATATGATTTTCAATTTTTAAAAATTTGACATGGATGATCTATACGATACAAACTTTCAGTCCAATGCTAGATTTTGTAAAATTCATATTCGTTATTAGGGGTGTATGCAGGTTAGGTTGGGCCGGATTTGGTCTAATCTGTTACCAAACCCGTTCAATATTCATTGGGTTTGATTTATCATCAAACCCGCACCTTCACTATCAAATCTGAACAGAACCAACCCGGTTATTAATGTGTTGGGTTGAGTTCGCGGGTTTTTCATTGTTTATCATAGATGAGTGATTTTGGGTCACTTTTGGCCTAAAATCACCCCATCTACACCTTTTTCCCTTCTTTTAATATAAATAAGTGATTTTTACACAGATTAAATTATTTTTTTTTGTGATTTCGTCATCTAAGCGCGGCGTTGTGTTGGTCGTCGTCTTGTGCGGCATTGTGTTGGTCGTCATCTTATGCAATGTTCATTTGATTCTTCTCGAAAGATTATCTTCAGTCAATTGCAGATTCAATCAATGATTTGAGCATTAACGTTGCAGATCCAAAAGCATGGATATTCGGGTGGTTTTAATTTTATCATATTATTTGTAATAGTCATTTTGCTGTTTATATGTTATTAACTTGAATGTTGTGAGTTTGTTCGCAGATTTATCCTTTACGTTTTTAGCGAAGTTGAATATGTGGTTGTATTTGATGTATTATGTCGATTTGAATGAATGAGACATTTTGTTTGTGTAAAAAAAAAAAAGTACCTAATACATCAATACTTCTAAATGTACCTTACAACGCACTTAAGACAAATATATTTGATCTTATGTTTACAACATTTGATCTTTCGATTTTTTGTATCCCATTATTTGTAACTAAATTTAAGTTTTTATTGTACCAAAAAAAAAAGTTTTCAACGTTAATATTATAATAAATAACAAAACATAAATTTGATAACCTCTTAATAAAATAATATAAATTCTATAATAAAAAGATAACACAGGTAATAAAATTTATTCATTCAATTTAGTTGCAAAAATATAATAACAAAATCAAAAAGGCATACCGAAAGAAAAAAAAAACATAACTTAAATCTTCCCTGTCAACATGGCACATATCTACATCTGATGGTTTATAATAATAATATTAGCAATCAAATTTATTTTCATGATTACGTAGTGGATGTCACCAATGTGAAAAAAGAATAACTATATATTACTACATGGTGGATATCATCAATTCAATTCACAAATTTTCAGTGAGATAGAATTATAAAAGTTCAATTCAATATACAAAAGAATGCAGTGAAGCTGTCACATCAAACAATACTTCTTAGTAAATGTTTGTGTAAGAAATAACATCCGTCTTCAATACAAACCTGCAAATGGAAAATTATAACTCCAAATTAGTTTTGAACCATATATTAAAAACTAAACGAAAAAAAAAATGCATTCCAACCACTAAAAAAAAATATAAATATGACTAATTTTATAAATATCAATATATATATAGGGAGGGATCAAATTACACCAATGTAATTTTAAAAAAGTTACACTCATTAATATCCATTTATTTTATTTTGATCTAATGACTATTAAAGAGATACTTATAGATTCATATAACTCCATTAATTAATTAAAGATTCTCCATTTCTCCCTTTTTTATTTTTTTACCTTCCTTTTTTGTTGTCATATATTAATATTCCTTGATTTTATTATCCTTAATTTGCACAACTTATTATTTTTTTTTTATAAACAAATTTGTATAATTTATATAATAGACTCATAATTAGGTCGACTCCACTATGAATCATGTATAGAATTTTTTATGCATTGTACACTATATTACTCTTTTAAAATGCTTAATTATATAATTTTTATGATTTTTCTTATAATTAACAAAGACATCATCAGTTAAAAAATTCAAATGAAACTACTTAAGTGCACAAAAAAAAAAAAATTAAAATAAAACAACTTAAAAATGCAACCGAACCAACAAATAAAAACCATTCTAAAATTGTCTGAAACAATTTTAACTATATTGTTATGCTTTAGCCGTCAAATTATGAAATGGTGCATAAAACAATAGGATCAGGATGCATCCTATATATAGGGAAATCATATTGTCTAAGTTGTCTCATAAGCATATGCACATGTACATGAATATATAATAGGAAGGAAAATTAAATGTGATTGATAAAAAGAAAGAACATTGAATTAGAATTTATTGGCATTTATTATCATCTAATGTATTTATATTCATGTAAATAAAAAAAATGGTAAAATATATTTTCAGTCCCTAGTTTTATAGCGAGTTTTGCTTTTCGTCCCTATATTTTAAAATCACTCTTTTTCGTCCCTACTTAATTTTGTGTTTTGGTTTTAGTCATGGATGTCCATGTGGATGTGCCATAGTGGATTTTTTGACACGTGGCATCCTACATGGATTTCCACGTCATTTAAAAAAATAATGAAAAACTTAATTTTTTTTTTGTAGTAACTAAAAAATTAGATGATTGATAAACTTAACAAAAAGATTTTTTATTTAAATAAAAATGAGTTAATAGTTACTTTTAAAATCTTACCAAAAAAAAGAATTAATAAAAGTGGGGAATTGTAATTAGGAACTGAAATTTTTTCAAAAAAAATTAAAAAATTTGGAATTGAAAACATATTGTAAAAAGAATTATTTTTTTGTAAGATTTTAAAAAGTAATTATTAACTCATTTTTATTTAAATAATATTTTTTTTAAAGTTTATCAGTCATCTAATTTTTTAATTACTACAAAAAAAAAATTTTAAAAAGGTTTTTTTTTTTAAAAAAAATTTTAAAAATATTTTTTGTTTTTTAAATGACGTGTCAATCCATGTAGGATGCCACGTGTCAAAAAGATCCACTGTGGCACATCCACGTGGACATTCAGGACTAAAACCAAAACACAAAATTAAGTAGGGACGAAAAAGAGTGATTTTAAAATATAGGGACGAAAACCAAAACTCACTGTAAAACTAGGGACTGAAAACATATTTTACCGTAAAATAAATCATATTTATATAATACAACTAAGCTCATCCCTTTTTTTTTTTGAAAAAAAATTATTTTAAGATTCTTATTCTTACATTATTCTTTTTGTATAAAAAATTGTAGTGCCAAAATGTTTCAATAAAAAAGTAAATATCATGAAAACAAATGTTGTGAACTAATAAAATGAATTTTGTGTCTTTCACAAAAAAAACTGAATGTCGTGTAAGAAGAAACTATCAAATTGAAAGCTACCGAAACTAAAATAGTAAACTATAGGAAGCCAATATTGGACGTTATTTTTAGTTTATTTTATCATAAATAATCTAAAATCTTTTATAGGAAGTCATTGATCAATAAACAAATTTTTAAAAGAAGTCAAAGATCTCATAAAATCACAATCAAATTAGGATTTAATGGATATGCACAATCAGTGTAAAATATTTTTACACATACATCCAATGAAAATCCACTAACTTGCCACATCACCCCACTCATGTATGGTTAGTTTGAAACTACCTATATGACATGGAAGAATAATGATTTCTTATTGGTTGTCCGTGTAAACATCTTTTGCACCGTCTGCCTACCATCTTTAATCTCATCAAATTATTGCTATTAATTTATTGAAAAAAATAAGTTAATCAAGAATCTCATAAAATATGAAAGAATTAAATTCTCTTAATGTAGTACAAAAATAAAACTTGAGGAATTTATTAATTAAAATTAAAAATAGTTGATAAAAATAAACAAATTAATTTCTTAATTTTTTTTGTAGATATATATTATATGAAAATAATTTTAAGAAATAGAATTTCAGATTTTCTTATTTTTATTAAATATATAAAACGGTTATAGGTTTTAATATATATATATATATATATATATATATATATATATATATATATATATATATATATATATATATATATATTTATTTATTTATAAACATAATTAATTATTTATTTCAATTCATTAAAAAAATGATTTTTGATAGACCATGCACGAAAATTAATACAAATTATTGTATAATCTATTAATTTATTTATGTTATATATTAGTGAGATATTATTGTTTATATTAAATAAGTATTTATTTATATTTTTCATTTATATACATATATATATGGTTGCGTATTATTTTTTATATTTAAATTTGAATTGTTTCCTTTTTAATCAATGCAATGAATATGTTTTTTCAAGGAGTTCTATGGTACAAGCCATGTGTATAGGAGCATTTAATAGGTTTTTAGAAAATAGGCCTCATTTAAATATTATAAAGATAAAAATGATGATTTTTGTAGAACCAAACGTTTGTGTGATGATCAAAATGGATCTTGCTTCCATAATTATGTGCTATGATGTAAAGTAAAGTAAAAAACATAACAATATATATTACATTGAGTAAATAAAATAAACTACATTACATAAATTATTCCATGTATATTGCACAGTTGAAATGGGCAACTCCATACACAAATAAACAAAGAACAAATTTGAGAAGAATGGTAGACTAATGAATCCAAATTTATGATAAATAAATCATAAAAATTAAAGTTGAAAGTTGCTTCTTATCGACATCATTGATAAGATCTGCAAAAAAATTAAATAAATAAATAAAAAAGATAAAATTCTCATTGATATGAAACTTGCTCCAAAACTACTCATTGTGTGTATATTCATCCGTTAATATTATTTTTATAACTTCCACAACATGACCATCAAGTTAAGAAGATGATCT
Organism: Trifolium fragiferum; assembly: GCA_954870985.1. NCBI lineage: Eukaryota > Viridiplantae > Streptophyta > Magnoliopsida > Fabales > Fabaceae > Trifolium > Trifolium fragiferum. Next base: position 22,394,054 of record OX940789.1, read on the forward strand.
CTCATATCCTAAAATAAGGAAGTAATTTTGGATTACATAATATGTTCTATTACATAACAATCACAATTGAGACAAGAAGAAAAACATATTTGAATTAAAAAGAATTGTAATTGTAACTAAAGAATAAATAACAAATAAAAATATAAACAGATGATAAAAAGAAAATAACTAAAGATAAAAGAGTTAGAAAATTGTGAGATGTAGTGTTCACACAAACATTATATATAGAGAGAAAAAATGGACATATAAGTAATTTTATCTTTAATATACAATTAAACACATTAAAGACAAATATATTGATTCCATTTTTTATTTTAAAATATGTTATGAAATAAGGAATACTCCCTCCGTCCCTAATTATAAGCACCCTTACAAAGATAAAATTTGTCCCTAAATATAAGCACATTTTCAATTTCCAAGACACATTTATTATTACTTTTCCAAACATAACCCTACTTTGCATTGAAATACGAAAAGTCAACTACAAATACATCTTTTTTTTTTTTAGGCAAAAGGAAAAATAACATAAATAAAAAGAGAGTGATACAAAGACTGGGGGGACATAACCCAAAAGGGAATACAACAATGAAAAACAGACCTAAAGGACAACTCTAAAATATCCCAACAAAATTCAATAATCTCGAGCGCAACTCAGCGAACCCGCGTACGGGCGCGAAACCAAGTTACAAAAAAAACTAGAAGTGAACCTCTGCAAAAACAATTAGAGTTTAGAAACGGCGAATGGATCGACTGCCAACACGGTAACAAAATCCAAGTGCCAACAGCTCCCTGAACGACGCAGCAAGCATAAAAGCTCTTTCGAGCAGCAAATACTCAGAGTGTAGGCAGACAAGACGACTTGAAGCCTGCAGATCTCAACAGACCTGAAAAAATCAGAGAGTCAAAGTATCCAGGCCACCAAACACAACGAGATTCAAGCGTAAGAACTTAGAGAGTCCAAAACGTTAGTAACAAGACCCTTGCGGGTTATCAGAACCATACCCTTTCGGGTTTTTTGAAACCATACCACAGTAAAAGAGGCCAAAAGTCTTCTATCACCCATTGTCTTTGATCACGAACAAAAACGGAAAACAAAACAAAGCCACCAGAGAGAAAACGGTAGCAAACACCACTAATAACCCAAACAAAATACAACGAACAACAACACCACCTACGAACAAACCGACGACGCGAAACAAGAGAACCACCGCGAGCCAAAACATAACAGAAAACAACCGCCGAACAAGGACCACCAACATCCAACGAACCACCGAAGAGGAAGGCAGAACTCGAAACGACGGGAGAAAACACAAAACAGCCACCACAGAGAGAACAAACTCACCGGAAAAACGCGACCGGCACCAGCGAGAGGAGGAGATGATGCGATGCCATGGCTACAACCGCACCACCAGACGATAAAGCTACATCGTGACAGAAAAGTTTGGATGAAGGGGAGGGACGGCGGATCTGAGTTTTGTTAGTGAGAAGTCAGAGAAAGGGTTGTTCGTAGAGAGAGAAAGGTAGTAACTACAAATACATCTTTTCACTAAGGACAATTAAGTAATTGTGATATTCAAAAAGTACATTTTAATTACACTATCAATTTTTCTTAATATGCGTGAAAAACTCCAAAAGGAGTTTTTTTTTTTTTTTTTTGGTTACATCTCCAAGAGGAGCTTATAATTAGGGACGGAGGAAGTACTTTATTCTATATTATGAAAAAGTTATGAAATTATGAAAAAATGCATATAAATAAATGTAAGGCATATTCCATTTTTCTACACAATAAATCAAATATGAAGCAATATATTAAGGGGCCCTATCTAAATTTAAAATTGGGAATATGAACCACTTATTCTTTCTACGTGAGCATATAAATGTAAATTTATGGGACCCTATAAAATATTAAGTTTTTATATCATTATTTGATAAAGAAAAAATTATGTTTCAAAATTCAAACTATTTATGCTTATTTAATTAATAAGAAAAAAACATTTTTTTAAATTTAAATTTCTTAAATAAAATTAATATTTTTTTAGTTTTCTTAAACTATTTAATAATATCTGAATATTTGGATTTACCCAATGCATAAAATTTTTAAATAAATCAACAATCAAACACACAACTTTTTGAAAGAAGAAGCAAAGAATCTGATGTTTGTCAAAAAAAAAAAAAAAAAAAGAATCTGATAAAAAATTTAATGCTCATAATGTTATTTTTTTTAAGAATCTCATAAATAAATGCTCATAATGCAATGCCAAAATAAAAGTTAAAATTTATTAATTTTAAGTTAGGCTACTTGACCAAATTTTTTTTAAGTCATTTATTTATATTAATTCACTAAAAAAAACAAAAATCAATTTAAATGGAACATGCACGGAAAATAAGAATAAATTTTTTATAATATATATCCGTGTAAAATATTAGTGAGATATTATTATTTATTTTTAAATTTTAATTATTTAAATGTGAATATATATTAATGATATACTACATTATCATTTCAAATCATATCAATGGAACTATAAACATTTTTTAAATAATTGTTTATTTATTTCTATTAATTTAAAAGAATTGATTTTATTAGGTTATGGACGAAAATTAATATCAAATATTTTATAATATACTTTTTTGAATTATTTATTTTATGTAGTTTTTTGACAATTATCTTTTTTTTATATAACTTTGACAAAATATTTATGTTTTTTTTATAGAGACATAATATTTTATGTTATATATTATTGAGAGTTTAATATAAATTATTTTATAATATATACTTCCTCCGACCTTAATTATAAGCAAAAAAACACTTTTTAGATACATTCTATAACTAATGTATTTAGTCTACATTATAGACTAAATACATTAGTTATTGAATGTATCTAAAAAGTGATTTTTGTCTATAATTATGGCCGGAGGTAGTATATATTTTACAAATTCTTTCATTTTTTTAGACTTATTAGATTTAATTGAAAAGATAAAGTTTTTCTTTATTGTTTTAAAACATGCATCAAAATATGTTTCGTTAAAATAATCTATTTAATTAAAATTAATTTTTCTAGTAAACAAATCATGCAAGAAACTTTATTTATAATATTATTTATTTATTTGGTCCTAGTGTTATTTTTATTTTAATCATGTACGAAAAACAAAATTATTTGAAGTTGAAAACAATAATAAATTGAATATTTTAATCATACCTTTTAATTATAATTTGAATTATTTCCTTTATTTGAATTGTTTCCTTTATTGAATTGTTTCCTTTATAATGCAAAATTAAATACAAAATTATAAGAAACAATATGGTGAAGGCAAGCATTTAATGAGACCTTATAAAATTTGTCTCATTTGTATAGTATTAAGATTTAATAGTATTTATTTGTTTTTATTTTCCTAAAAATTTGGTCTCTCTCCTATCTCTCACTTTTCTCTCTCAGTCTCTCTCTCACTCTCACATTTCATTCTCTCAGTTTTTTTCTTTCCTTTCCGTCCATATTTATTTCTTCACGTGTTTCTCTTTTCTCATCTTTATTGATATTTTGCTTGCAATTCTTCTCTCACTCTTCACACAAAATTTTACATTTTTATACATCTCTAAATATTTGTTGAATGATTCTTTTTATTTTGTTGCTCTTTATCTCTTTTTCCTCTTTATCTTAAAAAGTTGCATTAAAAGTATGATGTTGTAGTCTCTGTTTATTCGTCACTCTACCAACATGCTTAGTTTGTTTACTCAATTAATGAAACTAATAGTAACCAAAGGCTATTTCTTTTTGATTTTTCATATATTTCATTGTGTTTATATTATTGGCTATTTTATTGATTATTCCTGTGTTGCATTGTTTTCAACTAATTTGTATATTATTATATTTTTATGTCCCTATTTTGCAGTTCTCATACAAAGCTTCTCAAGATCTCCATGTAGGATCTTTCATTTGCAACAAGTATAAATTTATACGACTCAATATAGGTGTGTGAATTTAAGTAACACTATTTGATACAAACTTAATTGTTTGTTATAATTCACAAAATGTAGTAGACCTAATAATCTCAAGACAAACTTTTCATGAAATTTAATTTTGTATTGTTGGTGCAGTTCTAATCTATTTTAAATATGTGATCTATTTTAAACTCATTGAAAATGTTATCTTTTGATTTGATTTCTTTGCCACAATATTTGGTGATAATGAAATTATTTTTTTTAAACCTTTTTTTAAGGCTCTCTTTGTAAATGTAATGCATGTATTGTTTATATATAGCAGGTTATGCAGCATAAGAGAATGTCTAAATAAAGTTGTGAAGATGCTATTTGTGAAGCTTGAAAACACCAAGTGATCATATGTATGGGAGTCTCTTATGTTTTTGTTTTACATGTCATGGCGTTTTAATTTGAAATTTTTTGATAAGCTATGTAATTGCTTTATATATATATGAATGTTTAATTGTAGGAGTCTTCCAAATGTTAATTATATTTAGTGGTACTGAATTTTTTATACACATTTGTCTTTTAGTAAAGGGGTTTGACTCATTGGATTGGTGTAGCTATTTATCTTTGTATGTTAGGTACTACGTTAGCCTCTTAAAGTGTTATACAATGATCTATATTGTAGTCACTCTTTTATTTGATAATTTTATAAGTTTTCCTCTAAGTTGTTGTATATACAATTTTCTCCCTTTGCTATGTTATTTAATTGTAAATTTGAAGTTTATAAATGGCCTAATTGGTCATTGTTTTTCCTTCTTTTTTTTTTCTTTCCAAAAGGTCTCATTAGGTTCATATTGGGTTCTTGAATTGAAAATAGTTATTTTTTTTTTCTTATTGTTTTGCATATCTTAAAAATTGCTTAAAATAGGTGATATGATTAGAAATGTTTTTCCTTATTTGAACATATTATAGACATATGTGGCTTATAATTTATTCTTAACTGGCTTATCATGAACTGTTCCCAAAGATTCAATGGCTACTTTACACGTCGATTTCAAAGGCTCTTGACTGAATATACAAAATTATTTGCATATATTTATAGGTAAAAGCTTTCAACTTTGAATTTGGTACAAGAAGCAATGACCTAAAGAAGAAACAAATCATAGATTTAGATGGTGCGGTTATAACTTGAATTATAATGGAAATTTGGATGAAATCATTGATATCTTTGGCTTGAAGATTTTAGATAGATACATGTAATTGTTCCCACTACATCATTGTTTGATGGTTTTAATGCATTGTAGGTGTTCCTGTACAAAAAAAAAAAACCATTGTAGGTGTAAGTTTTGTTTCAATTCATTGTACATGTTCCAATTCTTCCTTTGTTTTATATTGGAGTACTTTCCTAGATATTTTATACTCTTTCTTACAATTACAATGTATGAGAAGAATGTTTCATCGAATTTGTATACCAATTTCTTTACTATTTTTGACCCAAAATTTTAAAACCTAAAACATTTGCTTCGGTTGTTTGGCTTTTAGCCAATTTTGCAATTAATTTTGTACTACCATTTTTGAATTAAATTATTTTGATTCTATATGATTTCAGTTTTATGGCATCCTTTATTTTTATTAATTTATTAGTATTGTTTAGTTTCATTTGTACTCTCTATTTTAAATTTCAATATATTTATGTTTAGATTTCATTTTATTTTTTTATTTGCAATTTCTATTATAAAAATTTAAATTGTATATCTATCGTTCAACTAAATTCGTGCAACGCACGGGTCAAAGTCTAGTTATAATAAAAGTAATGTTTTGCTCTATGTTAACCCTAATTTTTTTCCCTCCTAATCTCTCTCTTAATCTTTCAACCAGATATTAATTGATATGACCCGCCAGTTATTAAATCTTCCTCAATTTGAATTTTGAATTTGCCTTTATTAGTTTCTTTTATTTATTTATTTATTTTTACAAAAACCTTCATTAGTTTTTATGCATTGAAAATAAAATATTATTAAATTCTCATATAAAAAAATAGCACAATAGAATATTATATCTAAAATGTGGCATCTCTCCATTATCTCTCTATTATTATACGCTTCTGATTCTTTTATCCACGCTTTTTTCTTCTTACTTCTCATTCACCGCTCTCTCAACCCACTTTTTTTTAATCTTCTCCCTCAATACCTTTCTTCTTAAGTCTCTACATCTCAACCCAATTTTTGATCGAGAAATGTTATTTTGACACCAAATTGGTTGTCCAACAACTATATTTACACTATCCAACTATAACATATATTTTTTTATTATTTTATTGATTTCACTTTTATGTAAGATGGTTGTCTAATTGACAACCATTTTGAGTTGTACAAATAACACAACTCTTTTTGATCGGCATCAACCCGCACACACTCTCTTAATGTTACTTCTGATGTGTTGGTATGATCATGTGTTTATTTTTATTTTTATATTTTGTTTGTAAATAGTATTGATATTTTTTACGTTTATTCTGTTTATATCATATAGACTTTGCCATGGATTGGATTATGCCACAAAGCACTACTAAAAGAGCATTCTGAGTTAACATTTGTTGATTATTGTGGGAATGCATACAGAGTCAATTTGAACTCTGCTATTGATAAAAATATGAAGTTGGCTAAGTTTTATGGTGGATGGACACATTTTAATTGTACATGCAATAATATTAATATTTTTTATTACGAATGCCATAAACAAAATCTTCTCTATCAATTGGCTTTATTTAAATCTCAATTATTTGACTATTATTTGCATTTTTCTTTATTTTTTTAGTATTGATTGATCTAATGATATCATGTATCTTTTTTAGTTCCATTTGTACTGGATAATTTAAGTAACAATATAGTTATGTTATGTTTTGATTTCATTTTATTTTTTTATTTACAATTTTAATCATAGCAATTTAAATTGTATATCTATCACTCTGCAACATCCGTGCAACGCACGAGTCAGAGTCTAGTGGTGCAAAAATTGAAGAAAAACAGCTCTGAGGGCCTCGTGCCAAGATGGGGTGCATCATGCCACGATGCAAAGATTAAAAAGAAACAAATCTCCAGCTCTCATTGTGCCACGATGAGACCTATCGTTGATATGAATTTGTGAAGCATCGTGGCATGATGGAGCGCGAAATCCCGTCCAAAAAAATTATGTAAATAGAGCTCTTCACCACCATAATTCATATTATCTTAAAAAGCAAACAACTAAGGAAGTTGAGAGATCAATGAGCACTCAAGGAAGGTGACTCCGCCATTGGAATTAGTTTTTCCGGCGTTTATCAGAGGTTACTTTTTTGTGTAATTATCTAAACTCTTTATGTTAATTACTACTATATGAGTGGTTAAATTCCTTAGTTTAAAGATTGAGTGGATGATTCCCCTTAGAACTATTTGATTCATATAATTTGGTTATTATATTCATTGCAATTTATTTATTATTATTAAGTTATCATTACACTTCATGTTATATTTATAGGTAGACGTATTTTATGAATTCTTTTCAAGAATTTAATTGTCTAAGCGAGTAGCTGTTAAAACTCAGTGTGTGATAATTGTTCTTCCAATAAAGTGACCCTTTAGGCGCTTGAGGTTGTGACGAAGTTAAAGAATAAGTCGTTTTTCTTAATTTCACCGAATTAACGAACATAAAATTAATGCTTTTATAAAGATAACTCAGTTCAAATTAAGGATAAAAATTCTAACTAAGAGAGACAAGATAGAATAAGTTTTAGAATTAAATTACTATATCAATGTGCTTCATCAAACACTGGAATAAGACAAAATATGATACAATTTTCATATCTCATCTATTATATATCCTGCACAGCAAACGAATCCTAAGAATATTATTATCAACAATTATGTCGGATATAGTTGACAAAATACACGGGTGTATAAGAAATTTTGCCAATATTACCTTTAAGCATACTAGAAGACTTGGGCTCTGTTTGGATGATAAAAGAAAGTTAAAGGAAAGAAAATAAGAGGAAAAATTGTTAAAGGAAAGAAACTGGGAGAAATGTGAATGGAAAGTAAGATGATTTATTGGTTGTTTGGTAGGAGTGAAAGTGAAAGGAAAGATAGCTTTTAATTTGTTGATTAATTTTTAAATTATGATTTGTCTTAACTTTTTAAAAATAAAAAATTGTTATGAATAATATTGGGTGAATGTCCATTAGCATTGGCCCAAGTCATTTGGCCCATATACTTTCCTATATATATGACTCACATTGTAATAGAACATACACCTTGAATGGAATAATACAAGAGTCTATTCATTTCTCTTATCTCTTTCTCTCCTTCTTCTCTATTCTTGCTATTCTTTAGAAATAGTTCATAACACGTTCTCAGCACGAGACTCTACCAAATTATTTGCAAAGGTATGAACGCTTCTTTTCATTCAAATTTATTTTATGTCATAATCTTGCTGCTATGTAATGTTGAATTAAGAAATTTTGAAACCAACCAATTTCACTATGAATCAGTATAAGTATCAAATCGTAATGTATATATAATATTCAAACCAATGCAAATTCAAAATTAATATATTTGTGCATCCCTGAAGGATTGTAAAAGATATTTCGAAGTTCCCGAAATTAATATATTTGTGCATCCCTGAAGGATTGCAAAAGATATTTTGAAGTTCCCGAAGAACTTCGAAATTTAATTTATGAATTCTCAAAGAATTCAATATTTTTAGTTCCTGAAGAACTTAGAAATTTAGTCTATGAATTCCCGAAGAATTCAATAATATTAGTTCCCGAAGAACTAAGAAATTGAATTTATGAATTCCTGAAGAATTCAACAAATTTAGTTCCTGAAGAACTTAGAAAACTAAACTTTTATCCATTCTGAATTCCAGAAGAATTCAATGGTCTAGTTCCTGAAGAACTTGAAAAATATCAATTTTTATGAATTTCAGAATAATTCAATATTCTAGTTCCCGAAGAACTTTGAAAAATCTCAATTTTTATTATGAATTCTAGAAGTTCATGAAAAACTAAAGAAGAAAATGTGGAAAATCTTATAATAGCTTTGTCAACTTTATTTAGAGTCTTAACAATTTATAATTTTTTTATTGAATTTATTTATTTACTATAATAATGATTAAACATGACCTATATATAATTCATGTTTTACAATATGATAATTGATGCACCAATTTTATATATTACTATAATTCATGTGTATTGCTCATGATCTATACATACCATGTTGATAAATAATTTGAATTTGTATTAACGTGACCTATACATAATAATAATATGCATAATAATGTGTATCATTACAATTAACCTATAATCAAACGTTACTATACATAATAATATGTCAATTTATTTTCATAAGTTACTAATTAATCTCATTCATACACCAATTTTCAATATGTTATTTAATTTGCATTATAAGCTTTTAGTATGCTACATTATATTAGTATTAATAAAAAATAATTGGATTTTTTTTACTGTGTTTGGTATGCTTATCTAAACAAAAGTGTTACACTTAAATTACTACATCATTGTAGTAAATATCACTTAATTGTTGTATGTTACTAATTGTTGGATGTTACGATTTTAAAAATAACAATAAAAATAAAATAAAATTAAACAAGTAGATAATAACAAAGTTATTCCATTTTGTTAGTCTAAATATTAGGAAGAAATCCTACGTGCAATCCATGATGTAGGATTGTTAGTCATGTTTAACTTTAAACTTTATGTTTCGGTTACATAATTGATTTTTATTAAATCATTCAATTGTTAAAAATTATTATTTTTTATACCTATTAAATAATTTGAAACCACTAGTTATTATACATCTTCATGATAATTATCTCTTGTAATAATTGTCAAGTAACGAGAAGTAACGGTAGCAGGTGAATTCTAAAAGAAACATTTCTCTCTTTTGGAAGAAATTAAAGTTAATAGCATTTTACAAAATTATTAAAGGCTCCAGAAGAGCTAATCTTTGTATCAATGAGAAACGAGTGAAAAATTATTCCCAGAAGTGAATAAGGTCCGACTCACCGATGTTACTCCATTCCCAGAAGTGAATGTAGCAACACACGATTATCATGGATAAAATCATGGTCATGATAATAGTCATGGCCGTGTTAATTTTTAAAAAAAAAATTCGGCTTCTCACTAGAAGATTCAAATAAACTATGTGTTCTGAAGACCATAGTATGATACAATATAGCTATGATGAATCAATAAGATTTATAAATAATTTCAAAAAGAAAGTGTGCAAGCGTTGAAATGCACTAGAAAATTTTATGCTCAAAATATAATATTTGTTAAGCTATGACTATTGATTTTATAGAGAAAGCATTTATCTCGCTGATTATGCAACAACGAACACAATAGTCAAGAGTAAATTATATTCCTCATCTTTGACAATAAAAGAATCAAATGTGCGCACCATATCTGGTACTGAAAAAATGATTGAACGCTCCAGAAGAGCTAAAATATTATTATCGGAAAGAACTCAAGTAAATATTAAGATCAATACATTATATTCCTCAAGTGTTCATAGAGATTTATTGAGTTTTAAACTATGAGCCCAGAAGAGCCATAGTGTGGTGTATTTTAACTAAGAATCCAGAGGATTCATAGCACAAATGAACATAGAACATGATTTAAAGTTATTATCTTTGTAAAATGAAATACAATATCATGCGTTATTCTACAACGATCATTGATTGTAAATTAGTTGATGAATTTTATTACTATTGATATATTTCTTGAAGCAAATATTTCATCTGAGTTGTGACTTTTTATCAAAGTATGATTAAATTGTCCCAGAAGGACATGATGGTGTATACGAAATTGTATGGTGATTCTCCACCAGAGATATATGAAATCCCAAAGCAATGTTTATGATGATGTGGTGGAAATCACACTTGAGGGGAGAATATCGAGAATTCAAATGTGATTTAGAGACTCTCATATTCGAAGTATGAAGATAAAATGAGGAAATATGAAAATCCCTGAAGGATTCAAATTGCGAGAAAATATTATTTGAAATATTAAAGTATCATTGCTTTACATTTGGAAACCCGAATATAATTGACATGACCGGTTAGACCATCCCGAGTCTTATGATGCAATCGAAGAGTATGACCATTCTTCATTGAAATGAATTATCAGATGTTGTTCTCAAAGCCAACAAAAGGCAAAATAAAGGGTTTGAATTTCCCATTATTTGATGTGATACATGTGCATATATCTAATAGTTTGTGGCCACATGAATATTATATAAGTTTATTGATGCATCGACTAAATGACCAAGTAAATGTCACCAACCTTGATCAAGTTGGTATGTGACATGATTTTGAATGTCGAGTTGCACATGTTCATATTTAGAGTGGTCTGGAAAAGATATTTAGCTAAATGCTTCATATTTATAGCCAGCCAATTATCATGAAACAAAGGTCCTTGGATATTTTATTTTGCTAGTAGCAACATCTATGTGCATCAAGCCAATGAATCATGAAGATTTATAAAATTCTCCCCATTACAATTGGTTCATGGTCAGGAACCTAATATCTCTCATCTAATAAGAATTTTTATGTGAACTATATGTTCTTCATTGTCCAGTAGACACCATTATATGAAACTATAAGAAAACCGAGATTATATGATGAATTTGAGTCTTTACTGTAAGATATTTCATATCGTGTTTTTACTTATTGGCATTAGGGGGAGAAAAAAAAAATTAAGCAGCTCTGAAAAATTCGTATAGAATGCATACATATAGTCGCACACAATAATATGAACCTGAAGTTCAAATTATGCATTAATCTCTGACCTAAAAAGGATTTCTAAATTCCTTAATGCTGCAATGTCCTTCTCTATTGAAATTTTATTAGACTATAAGGCATGCCTAAAACTTGGTTCCAAAGATAAATCTTAGAGAAGGAAGATGGTCTTGTTGGTGAAGAAAACTATCATGAAAAGTGTAGAGATTGCAAAATGTTTTTATACCTCCTGAAGAGGTTCAGGTACCTGTCATTTATGATAGAAAGAGATCTCAATTGATTATATTTCTACCAGTTAAAATAAGGAACCAAGAACTCGAAAAATTGTCGACAAATAAGATAGCGCTAAAAAATTATAAGTGCGAAAACATTGAATCCAAATTAAGTGTTTGGTTTGCCAAAACACAAAGAAGCAAATCATTTGCAAAATATAGTGGTTTTGGACTTTAAGTCTATACCCCGAAGGTATAAATCCAATAAGGCATATGTGAGCCTTCATATTCAAGTGAAATGAGAAATATTCACATGAAGTGAAATCAAAATATTTTTCTTACTTGATTAAATTTAGTAACACAAAAAGACTCAATTTATTTGAAAAATGTGTTACAATATATTTGTATGACTCACTTGTCGTTAGTGAGAATTATTGAAACTCCTTGAAGGATTTAATTTCCATTAGACATATAATTCAAACTATTGAAGAGATGACTTAATAAAGTGAATAAGTCTCTTTGTGTATGCATACAATCAAAATGCATGTTGTATAATAATTTCAGTGAATATTTCCAAATGAGAAATATGAGGATGACAACATTTGTCCATTATTATGAATTTGTTACAATTGATTTTTTATGATAATATAAACTTGATCAGAACTCCTGAAGAGCTCTTGAAATCTACTAATTAAAGAAAAATTTGGAATGAAATATGTTGGACTGTCAAAGTTTGTTTTGAATTGCAAATTTAGTATGTCAATGAGGTTTTGTGCACCAAGACACTCATGCATCAAAGCTACTAAACAAATTTGATATCAAAAGATATAATTTGTGTATCGATGTCACTTGATGTGAACAAAGATTATTACACGTCTCAAGAAAATGACGACTTACTTGATTTGTCTTGAAGTACCATATTGAGGATACCATTGCATTTTGTCAATTATGCATGTTGTGGTATTTTGTCAATATCAACAAACTCAAAGATATTGGAACAAAGTTAAACATATAATTTGTATCTTAGAGATACAACAATATCATCCAATTATATGAAAGTTTTAGTACTACATCAAGGAAGTTAAGAATGTGATTTTGTTGAGGATTGTGATTCTACACATACAAGAAACTTGATGAAGATAGTATTGCATCAACGACTAATTCAAAGAAAAGTATAGTAAAGGAGATAAGACATATATTTCAACAACGTCACTGTGAAGAAAAGCTTCTGATCAACTACTATATAAGATTAATTGACATTCTTCGTCTCAGATATAATTGTTTTTATGAGGGGGAGATATAAACGTGTTATGCACTCTTTTTCCCTTCACCATGGTTTTGTCCCATTGGGTTTTTCTGGTAAGGTTTTTAATGAGGCATTTCAAACACAAAGGATTATGTACTCTTTTTCCTTCGCTAGAATTTTTTTCCCAAAAGGGTTTTTCTCTAGTAAGGTTTTAACGAGGTATATCCTCAATGGACATTCAAGGAGGAGTGTTATGAATAATATTGGGTGAATGTCTATTAGCATTGGCCCAAGTCATTTGGCCCATATACTTTCCTATATATATGACTCACATTGTAATAAAACATACATCTTGAATGGAATAATACAAGAGTCTATTCATTTCTCTTATCTCTTTCTCTCCTTCTTCTCTATTCTTGCTATTCTTTAGAAATAGTTCATAACGAAAATGCTAATATAATACCATTAAGAAGCAAAAAATGTTTAAAAATGAAAAGTTGGGCCCACTTGGTGTCTTTCTCTCCTTTCCTCTCTAAATTGGACGGAAAGTTTTTAGACATGCGTCCCACCAAAAAACAATCTTTCCTTCCTCCTTTCTATAAAACCAAACGATGGAAAAAACTTTGGATTTTGAGCTTTCTTTCATGGCACAATCTTTCCTTTGTTCCAAACATAGTGTTGGGAAACAGGCTTCCCATAAATTGGCCCATTATGCTCTTAGAGTTCCTAAATCTATATATGGTTCGAGGAAGCCACTAGCATCATTGTAGACCAGATTTGTATTGATGTGAATCAGTAATAAAAGTTCTCTTTTATTGTAAAAAATAATAATAATACGAGTAATGTGTTTTAGTAAATAAATTAAGGTCTTCAAAAAATAAATAAATCAAGGTTTTTTTTCTAGATCTTACCCGTAAAGAATGTGTTTACCAACAACCAATAAAAATAACTACATAAGCTAATAAGCTAATTTTTTTTTTTTTAATGGCAAATTCAAATTGTTAGTCATTAGTATATTTACAATTTGTATGTGGAGTAAAATTTAAATTGTAGATACCATTTGTAAATATTTTCTCATGTGACTAATTTTTATTGTTTGTTGATAAATTATCCACAATGTTTCAAAGAATAACATGTCTCACCAATTTATTAAAATGAACGCTCTAACTTGGACCAAACATGATTGATGAAAATTACTATGCAAACCTAACCAACGCAGCACTTATACAAACTAAAACATGACATTTTCAATCACACACAAAATCGTGTTTCCTTAGATTTCCCGGAAGTTTCAAAAGGTGAGAATTCAAGCAGCAATGGTGGGACTAACATTAATTAGTGTTTGCAAATGAAAAGGACAAGTGGAGTGGTGCATGTGAATGGAATCATTTTCCTTGGATATGATTTGAGTGACCAAACTTGTCGTTCGTATTTGTACGGTTGTACTCGTCAAATTTCTTCCAAATCAAGTTTTGGAATTCAATGTTAAAGATTTTGTTCACTAGTTTGGAGAAACAAAGAGAAGAGAATTTTAAAAACAAATAATAAATAAAGGGTATTAACTAGTGCACCAAGTGCACTAGTTAAGAAATTTAAAAGTAGTAAATTTTACATCGAAAAAACCATAACTTACATTTTAAAAAAGTTGATTACACAATTTCCAAAACAATTTTACCACTTTTGTTTTATTAACTAGTGCAAAAGGTGCACTATTTAGCATTTGCTATAAATAAATAGCTAAGGAGTTTGAAAGGAGAGTTTTGAAGATTAATATGAAATATTTTTAGCATAGTTCAGTGTGGTAAAAAGTTGAGATATTGAAGAAATTAAGAAGGAAGTTTATCGTTCGATTCCTAACTATCAATATTTTTCTTCACCTCTACAATATGTACTGAGAACTAATATTTCCTTATAAAAAATTTAGTCCTTTTTCTTTTGGCCTCTTTGAATATTCAACAGCACTAATTATTTCTTAGCAATATATCTCTATTTGTTTTGCATCATTTTTTAACAATCAAGAACAATTAATATGTTGAAACATAAAGTAACTCATTTTTAGTGGATAAAATTATTAATTATTAATAATTTAATGTTACTAACAATTTTTTTAATTTCCGTAATTTATTCAAGAGAATTATATAGAGATCAAGGTAGTAATAAATCGTTTAAAAAAATACAAAAAAAAAAAAAAAAAAAAGCATTACAAAAGAATAATATTGATAAAACATTCTCTAATACACACCCACTACAAGAAACATGGAAGATTCCTAGAAAAAATTTGGTAGGAAATGAGGTTAAATTCGTAGGAAACATTGATTTCCGAGAAAATTTCCGACGAAATCGTTTGTAGGTAAAATTGAATCTATTCCGAAGAGTTTACCGATGAATTATAATCATTTCTGACGAAATGGGTATCAGATCGGTTCCTAGGACATTTCCTAGGAAAAATTGGTAGGAAAAGCTTATTAGTTGTAATTACTATGGGTTTTGCCAAACTTATATCAGGCACACGTAATTTAACAGAACTCGTATGAATTTAGCTAATAAAAAAGAATGTGTTAAAAAACGTGTGTAGGAGATTAAGGTGAAAGTGCTCCTCAATGCAAAATATTTATGTATGTATACAACATTTGATTAATAATCCCAGGATTGGACCGGAGGCATAATTGGCCCATGTGGACCTAGTCTGTCAAAGAGAGGCCCACTCTTCAAGTAACTGTTTTTTAGTCCATTCCTTCACATTTGTCTATACTTACTTCAAAATTTGCTAATCCTGATTTGAAAACCTAACCATATTGTGACATCAATAGATTAGAAAGAAAATTAAGAGTTTCCCCCTCCCCTTAGCTTTTTCTCTCTACCATGACGAATCAATTGATTTAATGTAGACATCGCTCTTTCCTTTGTTTTTCCTTCTTATTTTTGTCCTATGGTGAGAGGTTTAATCTTTGACTTGTCTAGAGAAAATTTAGTTGAAATGAGAGAACTTACCTTATTTGTTCAACAGATTAAAAAAAAATTGTCAAAAAAAAACAGATAAAAAATTTGTATCTATATGCTAACAAAATAAATAAATTACAAAGTGTAGCATATACATGGGTCCAACGCAGAAGAATTCCTGTTAATTTTTTTTTTATGCAGAAGCAAAAGAGATTAGTATTAATTTGGCATAAGACATGCCCAATATCAATACAAAAATCAGTGTACATTGAAATAACAGAAGCTGCAAGAATCAAACTAATAAAGCAACAACTCCATTACAAGGCACAAAACTACACCACTCCAAAAGTTTTAAACTCCAAAAAACAATAGAAGGCATCCAATCAAGCTTTAAAACTGGTAGACCACTACTTAACTCCCTACCAATAAACCAGTTATTGTGTCTCTGTGAGTAGCACACCATTGCAGCAGTAAGAAGATACCAAGCTTAGCCTTGTCTCAGGACTTCGTTCCTAGCCACATAAAAGACATTGGATAGTAGAGAAACTGATTAGAGTCAGAATCTGCATCAATGCCAACCGAGCTAGGATGATGAAATCGACCAAAACAAAGCTAATCAAAGCACCTTCAACCAAAAGAGCAGCATTAATAGAGACCAAAGTGAACACCTAAGCAGAGATGATGCAGAAAGTAGAGCACATACACCTGCACAACAAATATCATCAAAAAAGAATTCTACACATTATTTAACACTCCTAAGCACGCGAGCGGGTTTAATAGCCACTCACTAAGAGAAAAGCTAAAGTCTTTGGATCTAAATTTGAGGATTCTCCAAGAAAAAACTTTAGTCTCATCGGCTACTTTCTCCCATTCGAACCCTTCAAGTTTAAAAATTATAGCATTTCTCGCCTTCCAAATGCAATAAATAGTTGACATCCAAATCACCCCCAACTTCTCCTTAACTTTTGAATTTCCACCTACTAAACCTTTAAAGGTGATAAGGTGTTCATGGCCTCCTGCCCCTAGAGCTATCGGGACTCCAAGCCATCTCACAATCTCTCTCCACACAGAAGATAAAGTAGGACAGTAGAAAAATAAGTGAGTTTCGGTTTCTGTTTCTCCACATCCACCTACACACAAATAAGACGAGTTTATCTTTATGTTTCTCTTCCGAAGATTCTCTTTTGTAGGGAGTCTATTAAGGAAGAGCCAACCAATATCGTTCAGCTCTACAGAAGTTAAATAATGATATGCTTCTCTAACCGAATATACGGAGTCACCCCACTTCCAACAGTCCTTATCTCCCTCTGATCTCACAATCCCAAACACCAATCCTTGACATACCTCCGCCAACTCCTCCTCCCACCGAGGCAATTGGAAATGAGATAGAGGGAGCTTGCAATGTATATAAGCACGGGAACAAAAGCTAAAATCTAGGTACCATGTATGTAGCCAAATTTATACGGCTCAGAGCTGGTTCTTGATATTATAGTATAGAATTTATTTTTTTGACTTTCACCGCCAGTTTAATTTGATTTGGATGTCAATTCTGACATCAAGTGGTTTCAGTCTCCTCTCAATCGCAGTTGCGGAGGATCGAACTAATGTAGAATTATTTTGTTGAAAACATAAAGTAACTCATATGTGAATTAATTTGTATATGTAGAAAATGGAAAATTGTATATTTTCGGACACCAGATATAAACACCTCTTTCATCCCAAATTTGAAAGTAATTTGTTATGTTGTGCATGTCTAGTCTCTTTTATTAGATCTAAGCTCCATGAATCTCCAAACTTTTAACTATGACAATTTTAAGAAATCAATCAATGAGGAGCACATTTACCACCATCTAAAGAAATTAAGTTAATGAAATTTTAAGAATTTCAATTAAAGAATTAGGACTAACCCTAATAATTGGCCAAAACTCAGCTCATTAATTGATTGATCTCATGGTGAACATGAAAGTATTGATGTTCTTTGATCATTGTGTTGGAAAAGAAACACACTCTCTTAAAAGAGGGGAAGAAGGAAAACATTTTCATAATGACCGGCTTGGAGTATGTCAAATATCACTTCTTTTCTTTTCTTTTTTAATAGTGGAGAGGACTAAAGCCCAAGGAAAAAAAAATTACATAATTATCAATCTAGGGAAAGAGTTTCCCAATATATCACAATAATACATATATCTAGCGTCATAAGGACATACATCAAAAAACATAACATTATAATCAAGTGAGCTATCTAGATTAGTTAAGACATCCACACACTTGTTTGTCTCTCGGTAGATATGCGAAATTTTAACTACCCACTCCATCTCTAGCATATGCCAAATTTGCTTCAAAAGAGAGTCTCCATTACTACTCGTAGAGCTACGCTTCTTCAAAGCACGAACTATCACTCCCGAATCAATATGTAACTTCACCTTCCTAAATCTCAATCTACGATCATAGAGAAGACCTTCATACGCACCCCAAAGCTCCGCCAAGATCACACTACAAAGTTCGACACACTTTGCAAATCCACCTACCATTCTCCTTGGCTTCCCGCCCTCCACACCCCACCACTACATGCTCCTTGTATGCTCCATCTGTATTAAGTCTTACATCAATTGCGAAATAACTTAAATATATATTTAAAGTGTAAATTTAAGAAATCTCACATCGATTATCAGTTTATACTTAAATAAGTATTTCTCTAACGTTAAAAACCATTTTAAATTTGATTCACTTCATATTCACGTATTGGGCCATTTTTACTTGGTCCAAAGTACAACTCATATATTTGTCAAAAAGAAAAGTACAACTCATATAAAACAATAGTGTGGAAAAAATTAAGTATGATGTAGAATCCTTGAATGGATTTCTTTTTATACAATTCTTGGATTGGTCCTGCATCAATTTTAAGATTAAATATATAAGTTTCGGTTCTTACTCAATTTTTATTATTTTTTAGTGTCGTTAAAATTTTGATGCATATAGTTTTAGTTGTTGTTAAAATTAAATTGTTTAATTATTTTTAAATTGTTTAATGATTTTTTATAGATATGTTTATTTAGAACATAATATTAAAACTCATTAGTTAGAAATTATAATTCTTTTAAAATTCTTAGGGATATCAATTTTTATTCCTCCAATTTTATCCAAACTCAAATAGAGATAATAAACTATGATTATGTGTATAATAATTATAGCAAAAGAATTGAAACACGAAGTTCATTTCCAACCATCATTTTTAAAGTTAATTGTTTAGAAAGTTAACTGATAGTGAGATTCTTTGGATATTGCAAAAAAATGAAAATGAAATTGATTTATGCGTACAAATTTGAAAGTAAGTTTTATTGAGTATACTCTAACAAAATTTATTAAATCCATTTGTGTGAATTGAGGGTAAAATTAAGAAAAGATAATTAGTGGGGTCATAAAAAATTTAATGGAATGGAAATCCTTGTCACAAAGTGTTGATAGTCTCTTTGGCATGAGTCATCAAAACAAGCAAGTGGGTCGGTGGCCTGTCCTTTGTACGGATGTACGGCATTACGAAACTACTGACAACTCCGTCGCACCAATATCATGGTCCCACCTTTTGTGTCACGCGCTCATCATACGAGTTGTTACACGCGCTATTTCGTCAGCCGGTCGTCGGCCATTTTCCATTTGGCACTCACAAGTCACACCTCTCATCCAGTCATCCGTTTACTTAGAATTGGAATTATTAATTAATTAACTAAATTATTATTCTTTTTTTTTTTTGACTATATATTATTATTATTCTTTTAAAAGTATGATTTTTGACTGAAATCTTCTTGTTTGAACGATGGATTTAATATTTTAGAGTCAAACTAAAAAATCCCTTTTTTCTTACTAAAAATATCCCAAAAATAAAAAATAGCAAGATCAATGACTCAATAAGAATGAGTCTAGAATTAGAACTAGTTTTTCGACATAAGAAATAATAATTAAAGTGGAAGTATTTTGTTTTCTAGAAACATAGAACTTTAAAATTTAAGCAAATAAATAAGTGAAAAAATCAATTTCCCTTATTTAGAGTTTGAGATAGTTTATTCAAATTTTGTCAAATTAAAATTGTTTTCTAATAGTAAAAAATTAACTTAACGAACTAAA
Organism: Trifolium fragiferum; assembly: GCA_954870985.1. NCBI lineage: Eukaryota > Viridiplantae > Streptophyta > Magnoliopsida > Fabales > Fabaceae > Trifolium > Trifolium fragiferum. Next base: position 22,414,293 of record OX940789.1, read on the forward strand.
TGGGGATAGTAGCATCCCACAATCCAAAACTAGAAAAACATGTGATAATTTGCGATCAAAATTAATTAAAATTGGGGAGAAAGAAGCATTAAATAGAGTCCAATCGAGCATAATTAAGTGAAATAGATTATTTTTAATGGTGAGTATCTATATTTTAAGAATCAGTATTTAATATGTACTTTTATCGGAGCAAAATGTAAACTAGTACCTATTAGGTATTGGTGCTACAATAAGCAATGATACATATATTGTTTTTATGGGATCGATTTATAAAGATGTTTAATTATTGGTAAGATGTGTTATTTTTGGGACTCATTTAGAATTTTTTAAGAGGTGTTTGGTTGGAGTGATTGAATATTTATTATGTAATATTATTAAAAAATTATATTTGAATGATGTGTACATGTTGAGTCTATTTAAATACTAAAATATGAGAAACTCCATTATGAATGCTTTAAAGATCTTCCTAGATTTATGAGGGCTAGACATGTGTTGGAAACACACACATACCTTAGACATTTTGCTTATATAAGACCCACTTTGGAAACACATAAATTCTTGGATAAGTCAGTAATCTTAATCTTAATACTATACAAATGAGATAAATTTTATAAGGTATCATTTAATGGTCTTTTTCAAATGCTTTCCTCACATTGTTTCTCAAGATTTTGCATTCAATTTCTATATTAAAAAGGAAACAATTCAAATTCAATTCAAATAATAAAATTTCAAACATAAAATTATTAAAAAAATTCGATTTTGTTTAATAACAAAATAAATACATCATGATTTTTTTTTTTTTAATTTCAAGTTATTAATATTGAAAACATAAATAAAAGAATTAAAAATATATTCTTAAAATTTTAACCAGTTTATATAATTTTATATAAATAAATTATTTGTAAAATTATTTTTTTAATATTAATAATTCACGAATTATATATAAATAAATTATTTGTAAAATTATTTTTTAATATTAATAATTCACAAAATCATTTAAAAATTAATAATAAAATGGCATATGTCTTATATTCTAATATGCCTTATTTCAAAAAGGAATAAAATATGCCTTACATTAAGTTGCCTACTTAAAAAGGAAATAATTCAAATAATAATTCTAATTAAAATATTTCAATTATTATTTCAACTTCAAAAAATTTTAAAACCAATTTTTGTTTTAATTTTCGTGGATTAAATGATTTAAACAAATGAAAAAAGGTAAAACATAAATATTTTATATTTCTTTAAAATGAATAACGGCTTGACAAAAAAAATCATGAAATTTTCTTTTGAAAAACGTGTGATATAGGAATGTTATTGATTGTTAATGAATCATTTAATTTATTATTTTGACTAATTGGCCATATTTGTTATAATGATTTTAATTGCATAATAAAGACAAAATTATTCATATCTCCATTTTTTCTCTATATATATGATCTTTGTGCAAATACTACAATGCATGAATTATTTTTGCTACTTCATTTTATTCTCTCTTTTATCACTCATATTTGTTGTCTTTATAATTTTCCTTAATTTTTTCTTCTTTATTCTATTATTCTATTGATCATTTTCTCTTCTTCTGTTTTTCAGGAATGTTATTATAAAGAAAGATGTGAAGAGAAGATAAGTGTTTCTTCAATCTCAAGATCATTTTGAGATGTGTCACAAAGTTGGAAACAAAAATCATTGATGAATGATTTCATTTTGCCATATTTTTTTTTATGTAGATTTTTTTAGAGAAATAAACTATAAAGTAGATGCATGTTAGTTAAAAAATATTTTTGAGAAGATGAACTATAAAGTACTGCCTCAATAATATATTGTTTAATGTAGTCATAATTAGACAACATTTGTTGTCAAATATTAATTATTAAAATTAAAATAATTTATGTGTACATCGGCCAACTTCTTAGATTTTCTCTTTGGTGCCTTGCAAAAAGTTTCTTCTGTAATATTTGATTGAAAGTTTTCTCTTTAGTCTTTACATTCAACTATGATAGATATTTACATATATTTTGACAAAAATTTACATATATAAAAAGTTTTTTTTTTCGTTACAAAAATATAATCACATATAACAAGCTAATTATTAATGGGCACCATCATCTACACAACATTTAATAGACTGTATACATATATTTTCCTAAATAAAAAATTCTTATAGCTTTTTTGGTGCAAAAAAATCTTATACAATTTTCTTACTAAAAAATCTTATACTTAATATCCGTAAAATAATCTTTTATAAAAAAATAAAAAATTTAAAGTCACAAGATAATGCATCATCTCCATTGATATTTACTAGACAGATAAGGAATTTCCCTAAAAAAAAAAATCAACAATAAATTATTAGCAATAATTATAGAATAGAATTTAATTTCCACAATTCCTAAAATAAATTGTCTATCTATAATTTCCATTTAAAACTCGAGGTTGACCAAAAATTTATTTTTTTATTAGAGTTTTGAATCAACAAAAAAGAACTAAATAAAACTAGGTACAAAATCAATTAACATGAAATATCTTACTTAATTAAAAAAAAAATTGTTATCAACATAAATGCATAATCAAACATTCCCTACATATTTTTCCATTTTCTTATTCGCACAATTTTTATGACAAAATCATACTTTTTTTATATATTTAAAAAATAAAAATCACGCCAAATTTATGTAATTAAAAATTGAGAATTTATATTGAAAAGTTGAAATCATACCATAGTTTGTTCACTTTGTTCTAGCAAATCATATACATTTTCTTTTGACGGATATCATAAATATTCTTATGCTAGCTGAATCATTTTACTTTTTTTTATTACAATTTATTTAATTATATTTGACAAAAGAATTAATTGTAAAAGATTACGAGTATATATGAGAGAAACGTAAGAAGGTACAGCCATCAATCATCATCTAAGAATAAAATTTGTAGAAATTCAGAGTTATCGGTGGTTGAGGTCGACAAATGCTACTTTAGTTTCTAACCTCCACTGTTGGTGGTCGAACCTATTGTTATGTTTGAGAATCGTTGTTTCATTTGTACTCTTTTGTAGTTATCTTCGGCACACCTTTTGCTAAGAGAACTATCTGTTTATGTGGTTTTATATATTTCATTTTTGTCTATTAAAAAAAAAATTGCAAAAAAATTATATTATATAAAAAATTATGAGTATGTCATAATTATAATTACGGGGAAAAACAAATAGGTATGTTTGATTATACATTTATGATGATAAAGATTTTTTTTTTTAATTAGGTGAGATAGGGAGTTTTTGATGTACAATAATTATTTTTGTGATAGCTTTAAATCGCTAGATTAAATGAAATGAACTAATGAGATTTGGTGTCAAATAAATGTTGACATCTTGGTGTCAATTAATCTTAACCCATAAAACTGTATTGCCAAGAATTATACAACTTACTACACCACTTTTTAATACAATATATGAAATGATTCATTTACATGTTACTAACTTGATCCATTTTTTATATAAAAGGGGCCTAAACCCAAGAAGAAAAAAACTACACAGAGATGACTTTAGGGGTAGCTATCCCCATAAGATTCATAAACAATAAATTACTCAAACTAGCTAGACATTTATTATAGTAATATTTATAAGAGTAAAGAGACCTTTATAGTCTCATTTAAAATCCATTGTTAAGATTTTTTATTTATGGATTGAATATTCTCTACATACAACTGTAGAGATTAATTCATTGAGTTCATTAGTACTATAAAGAGTGACAAAATTCTCCATCAAGATATTTATATAAAAATGGGGTAGTCAAGCACATATACAATATCCTCCACCGATGTTCATCTCAAAATCCACTCTATAGGTCCCACCAAAAGCGAGGTTGCACCGAATATAGAGGATCATAATCGCTAAACAAATTAAAGAGGCTAAAATTACACAATTGAAAAATTAAGAAGACAATAATACAATTAAACCTATATAAGTATCATTATTGATAATACTAAATCCCGACAGTGTTACAATATCAGAGCAAACCCTAGACTTCTAGATGTCCTAGGATAAATCTACACCATCTCCTTACCAAGTTAGACTAACTTGGCCACCAAGCAAATCTCCTAAGTCTCAAGAGGACCCCTCAAGTGAAGAATCTGGACCCAAACCATACACAAGCAAAGAATCTTGTCCATTTAAACGTGATCTATATTTATACTCATATGTTAATAGTATTTTTTAAAAAATTCATATCGGGTTTATATTTGTACTCATATATTAATAAAGAGATATTGTTTATAATTTATGCAATAATCTGTATCTATACTCATATATTAGCATGGAGCCTATGTTTTTGTGTAATATATACGAGGACTATATTTGCACTTATATATTAATACATAACTCTTTACAAATGTCTTTTTGTACTTATATATATTAAATTTATACGGGGTCTATATTTGTACTCATATTAATATAGAGGTCTTTTTTGTAATTTAGACAATAATCGGAAATGTTTACTCATATATTAATACGGGAGCTTATTTTTTGTGTAATATATACGGGGACTATATTTATACTCATATTAATACGAGACCCTTTCATGTTGACAATATTAATACAGGACCCTATTTTTTTTAAAATTTATACAAGGCATATATTTATGAAGGTTGAAAAACACACAAGAAGGGGGGGGGGGGGGGGGGGGGGGTTGAATTGTGTTAAGACTTTTTCTAAGTTAAAACAAATTGCAGCAGAAAAGTTGTAACACACACAATATATATGAGGATAGAGATAGAGAGATGCTCAGAATTTTTATACTGGTTCCTCCCACTAACAGGAGTAGTCCAGTCCTCTTGTCCTTCACAAGAGATTTCACTATAATCACTCAGATTACAAATGCTCAAGCACTAAGCAAGAGACTTCAAACTGCTCAAGCACAAAGCAAGAGACTTCCAACTGCTCAAGCACAAAGTAAGAGACTTCCAATGCTCAAGCACAAATGCAAGAGACTTCAAACAAGTTTTAATGTTAATAAAGATAAGAGATTAACACTTGATATACAATCAGAGGTGTTTACAAAATACAACTCAGTTACAAGACTAACTTAGAAAATTATCACAAAGTTTCTAAGTGTTTGATAGCTTTAGAATTTGACAGAGGTTCAGCACATTCAGAAGCTTAAGTCTTGATAATAATTCTTCACAAATCTTCTTCCTTTTATAGGTGAAAAAGTGAACGTTGAAGATTATAGCCGTTTGAAGAATTGAGACGCTCCTTTGTATTGATCAGTGAACTTATTAGCTGTTCTGATTTACAGATGCTTAGGAGCTTAACGTTTACTACAAAATGAGAGATTCCTTTTGGCTTTTGATATTTGAACCTTGGTGTAAGCTAAATAAGGAAATATTCGTTTCTGAAGCCTGACTTGAAAAGGACCTTTCCATGGTCAAACCTTTTCATTCTTGGTTTCTACGTTTGGACTTAGTCAGACACAGTCTTCAATAAAATTGTACTCTCAAGTGTAGCTTAACATTTATCTCTGATGAGCCTTCAGATAATAACTTCAGAGTTTCACAGGCTCAGAATTACTTGCTTCAGATCTGGTGAGCTCAGAAGTAATTCCTTCAGAAATTATAAGGTTCTTTAGTACGCAAATTTTAACTTTTAATCCTGCACACTGAATTAAATTATTAGTACTCCAATTTAACCTTAAATACATTGTTATCATCAAAATCAATTAAGGAGATACAAAATCATAATTTTGTTCCAACAATCTCCCCCTTTTTGATGATGACAACTATATGTATTTAAAATCAATTGTTGTTGTTTTTATTTAACATTTTGACTTCAGGTTCTGAGGTTTGCAAGCTCCCCCTGAGTCTGATAAGCTTCAGAAGTTTATCAATGATAAATATAAAACAGTCTAAGAGTAATTTTTAATGTCAAATATAATTTCATACATTCTACCTTCAGAATTAGAGGTTTGCAAGCTCTATTTCTTCAGATTGACAAATATAAGATATGGTTTGCAAGCATATCTTATATTATATGAATTTATTTTGGACAAACTTTATTACTCCCCCTCATTAAAAGTTTAAAAGACTTTAATATAACTTAACAGGAGTAGAGTTTAGAAAATGTGATCTTTTAGAGCTTCAGAATTAATTTCACTGCCATATGAAATACTATAATATTTTCTCCCCCTTTGTCATTATAAAAAAAAAACGGGTACGAGGCATAATATAAAACACATAACCAAGATAAAATTGTTCAGAAAAAATAAAGCAAGTGCCTAAGAAGAATCCTGAGGTTTAGGGGTCAGAAGGGTAATAAGGGTCTTCAGATCATTTGCCATTTCATTCTGTTTAGCCTCAATCCGCTCAAATTTTTCATTCTGCTGAGCGGCAAGCTGATCAATCTTAGCATCCAGTGCAGCTTGCTTCTGCTTCTGAGCCTCAAGCTCTTTCTGAAGTACAGAGAGTTCTGAAGAGGAGCCAACTACATCCATCACTGACTTGCTCACAAATAAATCACCAGGGTCCAAAGAAAACTTCAGAGCAGTGGAAATGGAACTTTGCATAGAGAGTGAGAAGTGAGTGTTGAGGTAATCTTCCTGCCAATGACGCGCCGCCTTCTCAGATATCTTCAAATACCCTTCCTTGAGCTTATCCAACCAAGCCTTCAGAGCAATCTGATAATCCAACATCTCATTCAGATCCCCATCCACCAGATGATAGAAATCATTCAGAACTTCCTCTCTTAGGTCAACCCAAGCCATGATATAAGCTCTTGGATTCATCAGTGAACGCCTAACATCATGAAGTGCCTTTGCTTTCCTGTAAATTTTGTTAGTAACACGCACAAACATGTCATTGGAAACAGGAAGGGTTGGTGGTCTAGGCAAATGTTCACACGAGGATTCTGAAGTAAAAGATTCTTCAGAATCTGAGTCAGAGTCAGGAATGGTAATGACTTTTCTGGGTGGTCTGAAGAATTGAGGAGGTTCAGTGTTAAGCACCATGGTGAAACAAGGAAATGTTTCAGAATGAAGACGAATTTCTTCAAGATCTGAATCAGTTCCAGGAGATGGTGGAGAGGTTGGAATTTCTGAAGTGTTGGGTTCAGAAGTGAGTGGCTTAGAAGATGAAGGCTGAGGAGGTTCAGTTTGTGATTCAGCAGGGACTTCAGAATTTTGAACATTGGAGGGTTCAGATTGGTCTACGTCCATTGCTATTGGGGCAGACTCAGAATCTTTAATAGGAGATTTCTGAGGGGATTTAGGGGTGTCAGGAATGGTTTCAGCAATAATGGCAGGTGCAGAGGTGGAAGCAGTGTGAATGGGTGATTGCTGAGGTGATGAAACAGTGTATACAAGATCACCATGAAGATGTTGTTCAAGGTGTTGGAGAGTGTCTGTGGAGTGTGGAGATGGTGATTGTGGTTGGTGTTGTTGTTGTTGTTGAGTTTCTTGTTGTTGAAGATCATGGAGTTGTTGCATTTTGGAGTGAAGTTCATGAAGAGTTTCATTTCTCTTAGATGCAACAGAGATGATGGATGCTTGTGTATGATCCACAGCTCTTTCAAGTTCAGAGACTGTGGGGGATTCAGCAACATCAGGAAATGCTGGAAAAATTTGGCTACTACCAGGCAGCATCATGTTGATGGGTTGAGATTCATCAACAGATGGGTGATTAATGGTAGGATTTGTGGAAAGATGAGGTGGGGAGTGAGTGGGATTGGTTTGGGGTGGAGGTTGTTCAGATATGGTTTCAGTGAATTGGGAAGGAGGTTTAGTTTGTTCAGAAATGGGATTGACAGTTTGTGCAGCATTAATAACATTATCTACAGAAGTTGTAGGAATACCTGGATTGGATTTCTGAGGTGGCTTTCTGATTCTGATAGTGCGGCTCAGAGGCACATCATCTTCAGTATCTGAGTCACTATCAACATGAGCAACAAAAAGCTCTTCCGTGCTCTGAGATACCCGTTCAGATCTGGCAACAGCTTCAGAAACCTTCTTAGTCTTTACCTTCTTTTCTTTCTTTGCCTTCTTCTTTTCTGGGGCTTCAGCTCCCTCAGACTCCTTCTTCTTTGTAGTCCTCTTCCTTTACTTGACCACATAATCATCCTCAGGCTCAGATTGTAAATCATCAAGGGTCAGATAAACACCTTCTGCTCTTCTAGCAGCAATGTAGTAAGCAATGACATCCATTGGCTCATTCTTATAGACAGGGTGAACATCATCTCTGAGGGATGTTACCCTTTTCTTGGTGGGGGATTGAGGATACTTCAATTTATCCTTAGAGATCTTGTGCACATATTTTCAGCAGAAAGGAAGGGAGTCCTTAACTCAATAGTGGTATCCTTAGCTCCAACTTCCCTCAACTTATCCACCAAACGCCATTGGTAAAAGAGTTCAGAAAGCAATCTAGGATAAGCAACCCAGTGGTTAGATTTCTCTGTAGTGTTTCTGATGTAGGTACAGAGATAGTGAAAGAGATAAGCTGGTAAATTCAACTTAGTACCTTTTACTAAGAAGAGAAGCAAATGCCTTTGATCCCACGAAATCTGATCAGTTCCACCAACCCTTGGAATGATGGTAGAGAGAAGAATCTTGTGCAGAAGCTTTACAATTTTGAACAGTCCAGAAGTTCTTCCCATATGGGTGGGATCCTCATAAAGAGTATCTTTAATCTCACCTCTGTGTTTGGTGAGTGGTGGAGGTTTGTCAGTATCAACTTGAAAAAATCCTTCATTGGGAATCTGAAGTAGTTCAGCAAAGTGTTTCCTGGTGATTGACACAGGAACACCAAGAATGGTTGAACGAATTTCTGGACCAATGTATGGTTTCAGACCTAGTTCTTCACAAAACTTGTTCTTGTTGATTTATGGGTTCTTAGCAATGGCCCTTTCCAATTCCGCTTTGGCCTTTTCCTTGGTAAACACTTCCGCGCCAACCCAAAATTCCTTTACCAAATTAGGATAAACAACACCGTTCAGCATATCAAAGTAGTTCATCCACCCTTGATTCTCAAAGTAACTTCTTAGTTCCAAATCGTTTACCCTAAACGATTCAAAGTCGATTAGACTTTCTGCAACTAGCTCTAATTGCTCAAAGCGAACAGATGAAGGTTCAGGATTTCTGGAGACATCTTCTTGAGATTCAATAAGGTTAGGAATGATAGTAGCTTTAGATGAAGAAGCCATTGAAGTTGACGATTGAGGAAGATAGAAAAGAATTTTGAGAGAAAGAGAGATGAAAATTTTGAAAGAGGAAGTTGAAAACGTGAGAAGTGATAGTGACTAGTGTGTGATAAGTGATTATAGTGTAAGTTTCAAAATATTGGGGGAAACAAGATAGTGACGTAATGGGGGCGTGGCAGTTACTTTTAATAAAATCATCATTAGCTCTCCTCGATCACCCAGCGGTTACTAGACATGATGGGAAGTTACACAGATAAGTAGTGTTTTCAGAAGCCAGCTGTCAGTTAGAGAAACTGAGCAGTCAACTAACACTTAGAGTAGGTATCTGAGTCACAAGAGATCATATTTAATAATAAATAATTCTGATTGCTTCAGATGAGAGAGTGCTTCAGAACCTATATAATAGTTTCTGAGCCGTCCAAACTTCTGAGGCCCTTCAGAACTAATTTATTCATTCAGAGTTAACAGCATTCAGAAACATCATTCAGAAATAAAAACCATGTTCAGATTTTTCTTGATAAAATCGAAACGATCAATAGCAAGAGGTTTGGTAAAGATATCAGCCCATTGATGCTCAGTATCAATGAATTGAATCTCAATTACTCCCTTCTGAACATAATCTCTAATGAAGTGATGCTTGATCTCAATGTGTTTAGCTCTTGAATGCAAAATAGGATTCTTAGACAAACAGATAGCAGCAGTATTATCACAGAGAAGTGGTATACTACTTATCCTTATCTGATAATCCTCCAGCTGATGTTTCATCCAGAGCAATTGAGTGCAACACTTAGCAGCTGAGATGTACTCTGCTTCTGCTGTAGATAGAGCAATAGTTGCTTGTCTCTTACTAGCCCATGATATAAGGTTTTCACCTAGAAATTGACAGTTTCCACTAGTGGACTTCCTTTCAATTTTATCACCAGCATAGTCAGCATCACAGAATCCAATAAGCTGATAATCTAAGGATTTCTTATAAAGTAATCCAAGATTAGTGGTTCCTTTCAGATATCTTAAGATTCTCTTAACAGCAGTTAAATGAGACTCTCTAGGATATGATTGAAATCTAGCACACAAGCATACACTGAACAAGATATCTGGTCTAGAAGCAGTGAGATAAAGGAGGGAACCAATCATACCTCTATATAATTTCTGATCTACTTTGCCTTCAGATTCTTCCTTCAGAAGACTGCTAGAGGGATGCATAGGAGTTGACATTGGTTTACAATCTTCAAGACCAAATTTCTTCAGTAAATCCTTTGTGTATTTGGTTTGATGCACATATACTCCTTCTTTTCTTTGATTAATTTGAATTCCCAAAAAGAATGTTAGTTCTCCCATCATACTCATTTCAAATTCATCCTGCATAAGCTTAGAGAAACTCTTGCAAAGAGAAGCATTAGTTGAACCAAAGATAATATCATCAACATAAATTTGAACAATTAAGATATCAGTTTTTAAGGTTTTTCTAAAAAGAGTGTTATCAACATGTCCTTTTTCAAAACCGTTTTCTAGAAGAAATATACTTAACCTCTCATACCAAGCTCTTGGAGCTTGTTTCAAACCATACAGAGATTTCTTCAATTTGTAAACATGATCAGGACACTTTATATCTTCAAAGCCAGGAGGTTGTTTGACATAGACCTCTTCAGAAATTACTCCATTCAGAAATGCACTTTTTACATCCATTTGAAATAGAGTGATGTCATGATTAACTGCATAGGACAAGAGAAGTCTTATTGCTTCAAGTCTTGCTACTGGTGCAAAGGTTTCAGTGAAATCTATGCCTTCTTGCTGACTATAACCTTGTGCAACCAGTCTAGCTTTGTTTCTAACAACTTCTCCCTTTTCATTTGACTTGTTTCTGAATACCCATTTGAAATTCTGGTGGCAAGTGTCAGATGTGTAGCACGATGTGTACACTTTAGGAATCGTACGATGTGTAGCCTAATGTGTCAACATCGTGGACAACTGAACTTGATGAACAAGTAAACAATATAAAGTGCAGAAAACAAAGGAACACGTGAGTTTGTTAACCCAGTTCGGCACTTATAACAAGCCCTATTCTGGAGGATACCAATCCAGGGATGAATCCACTATGGTAGTATCAATTCAAAGCTAAACTCCCCCGTTTACAACTTCTCACTTAATCACTACCCGTGCTAATTCTACCTAGGAACTCCTAGATATGAGAACCTCTGCTCACTCCCCCTCAACCTTACCCAGTAAGGATTTAATAACAAACTCAGTTTGGAGACACACTCCTAGAAAACTATGCACTCGTACCTAACGGCTTTGAGTGTTGCACACTCTAACTCCTTGCTTCAAAGCTTTGGAGAAAGAATACTAGAGATTACAACTCTATCAAACTCAGTCCTTACTTGTATCAAAATTATGATTCAAGTGAAGGCTCACAAATAACAATGAACAGACTAAGACCTAAGACTTGATATCTTCAACTCTTGGCTTCGTGCTCCTTTATGTCTTCAGTCTTCCTTTATATAGAACAAGTTTCATGGGCTTGGATCTTCAATAATAACAGCTGGCCTTTGTTAATTCTCTTTGAGATTTATTTGATCATAATCTTTTAATTGTTTGTTTCAAATCTTTTTGATCAAAGTCGGCCAATAAAATAAAACAGAACCATGAAAGATTATCTTGTTCCTTGGCGCGAAAGCTGGCACGATTTAATTTGAAAAACAAATCTTTTTCAAAAGATCGCGTTTAAATAAATGAAAGCGCGTCCAGTAGGGCGTCCAGATGTGAACCCTGATGTGCCACACATCATGCTCCACATCATGGAATCAGGCTTATTTTACCAAATGAAGCCAACACCCTAAAAGGTCTCAACAATCTCCCCCTTTGGCAAATTTTGGGCTAAAATAATCTTTGAGTCACCCAACTAAACTTGGAGAGATGTGTAGGCACATCAGAGGCATGCAGCAGCGGATTAAAGCCTCGCAAATAAAGAGAGAAATAAACTCTCACAAGATAGGAAAATAAATTCCCAAAGACTGAGAAAAATAAATTCTCAGACACATACAAGCATGAGATTCCACGCACACATAAGGGAGGGTAGCAAACCCAGTAATAGTCTACTCCCCTTTGAACTAGAGCACTTTCCATGTACTCCCCCTAAATCTCATATTCCCTATAGGCTTCTTCAGAATGCATGGCCTAGAGAGATATAGAGAAGTTTTAAACTTGGCTTCTTAAGAATGCATGACCAAGTTAAAACTCACAGATGTGTCAAACATCACACAAAATAACTTCTACAGGCTTCTTAAGAATGCATCACCATGTAGAAATTAGATAACATCTTCAATTGGACTTCTTAAGAATGCATCACCCAGTTGAAAATGTACAGAAAAGGTCTTCAGAAGAACATGCTTTAGAAAACTAATTCTTCAAAAATTTGTTGATAAAATATTTGAAGAAAAATAAGCATGTATACCAGATGTGTAGTCAGATGTGCCACACATCAGAACTTCAGAAGTTGGAGAAGCTTCAGAAGCTGAGCAGAGCTTCAGAAGTGCTTCAGAAGCTGAGCAGAGCTTCAGAAGTTGTAGTGCTTCAGAAGTTGAGAAAGTTTCAGAAGTTCAGAAGTTCAGAAGTTCAGAAGTTCAGAAGTAAGTTTTTCATTTTAATTTTTACTCCCCCTTTTTAGCCAAAAATTATGACAAACATACTGAGAGTAAGTAACACACCATAGAATGCAGATAGCATGAGATGTAGAGATGATATTAATAGAGCAGCAGGTACAGAACAGGCACGCAAAGGTGCATCAGAAATCCAGGGCATAGCCCACAAAATGCAAGCAAAAACAAGGAAATACTGAGTACAGGGAAATATTAATGAATTACAATAATTCAAATATCCTGGCTCCCATCAGTTTCCTCATTTTCAGAGTCATTGGGCTCCTCCTCCTCCAATTCCTCATCCTCAGCCATTGTTTGCTCATCCTCAAGCTCCAGTCCAGTAATGACTGCCTCCAGCTTGGCCTTCTTCTCATCCAGAGCCTTGCAAGTCTCCTTTAAAGCAGCAATCATGTCTGTCCTAGACATAGCATTGTTTGAGCTGGATGTGCCCACATCAGGAGTCACATCAGACTGCTTGAGACTAAAAGAAATAGCAGACTCTCTTCTGCAAGACAAATCATCCTTGCCCAGAACATCAGGTCTCTGGCTCAATATGATTTCACACAGTAGGGAAGGAAATGCAATGGGTAGTTTGACAGCTAGGGTTTTGGCATGTTTGATAGTCTGATCAAAAATATAGGTACCAAAATCAAAATTAGATTTGCTACCAATAGTATATATGAACCTAGCCAAACCTGTAGCCACATCACAGTTGTGTGTGGTAGGCACCCAGTTAGCAGCAGCAATCCTATTCAGGATGTTGTAGATCGGTGTGAGCTTGCTTGCTTGTAGTTTCCCTTTCTTAGGCCAAGACTTGACCTTTCCAGCTGTGATGGCCTTGATTATGTAGTTGTCATTTGCCTCCATCTCAGCAAAGGGCTCCTCACTTCTGCCCAGATACTTGTTGATAACAGTGGGAGAGAAGTGAATTTCTTTACCTCTCACAAAAACAGTTTGGTATTCCTTGTCCAAAGGATTGTCACAACCAGCAGGGATGTTTACCAAAAACTCTTTGACTACCTTCTCATAGCAGTCACTCAGTCCAGTAACAGTCTTCATCAAGCCAGCATGCTTGATCAACCTCATAACTTCCTTGCACTGCAAGGCTTCAGCACTGAGCTCCCTCTCCAGAGCTAACCTTCTATGAGCAATGTACTTCCATTTACCAGCATGTGCAGGGTTGTGGAAGGAAATCAAATCAACTGGGATGTCAGGAATTCCCTGAGGAATTTTCTTCTTCCCATAGCTCTTCTTCACAGCAGACTCAATGTGAATCACATCAAGCTCCATATTGCGTTCCTCAGCAGATTCTTCCTCAGACTCACTGATGTGAGCTACATCCTGCTCCACATCGTACTCTGAGTCACTTGTAGGTGGCTCTTTTCTTTTCTGAGTCTTCTTCTTTGCAGGTGGAACCACAGCTTTACTAAATCCCTTCTTGGGACCATACATGACTTGCCTCTTAACAGGCTTCTTCTTCTCCTTAGTAGCAGCAGGAGAAATCTCAACAACAGCAGGACCTTTACCACTTCTAGTCCTTCTTGCAATACTCTCCTCAGTAAGCTTCTTCAAGGGGATGTCAGAATTGTAGCCTTCTACATCCACAACAACTTTGTCAGACTGGATATTATCTTCAGGTTCCTCAACCTCAGCAGGTTGATCTTCTTCAACAAATACCTGATCAGGAGAATCAGGAATGACAGCAGGTCTTTCAACAGCAGCAGTCTCTTCTTCAGCAGGAGACTCTTCTTCACCTTGTGGCAATGATGTGCCAACATCTGCCGCAACATTAGGTTCTTGCAGGGCCTGGAGCACAGAATCAATGATCTTCTGAGTCAAGGGGTGTCTTTGACCCTCAGAAATCTTCACAGCAGCCTTCTCAGGGTTAGGGTTTGAAGAACCTACACCCATAGATGCTTCAGCATTTGCATCACCAGATTTTGCAGGAAGAGGTTCAACATGCAGACTTTCCATGGTGTGAACCCTCTTTGGTGAGCCAATCTTTGGCTTCTTGCTTTTCTTCTTCTTCTTTTTGGATTTTTCTGTGTAAGGAGAAGGAACAACATCTTCCTCTGCGGCAATGGGGGTTGATTCCCTTCTTGATCGTTTAGACTTCTTCTTCTTTGATCCAGATGGCTTGATCATTGAGACAGGAGTGGCATCGACGAACATGTCACCTTGAATATCTTCTTGATGTGGGGAAATAGGTTTTGGTGATGATGGAGGAGTGTTTGTTTTTGTGGAAGGAGAAGTTTTGGTTGCAGTAGACATGATGATGATGATGATTTTGTATGAAGATTTCAAAGAAAATTGCAGAAAGATGAACAAAGGGTTTGAGAGAGATCAAGAAAATTTTTGGTCGTTTGAGTGGTTGAGAAACGAATGTGGTGATCAATGTGGTAGGCAATAAGAAAAATCTTGAGTAAACGGATTTCTTGGAGTTTTGAACGCGAAATAGCCGTTGGAAATATTGCCTTTGGATTGCGTGCAACTATGGATGGAGGGAAAAAACAGGTAACCGTTGCACGTCTAAATAGCAATGATGGCTATTGATCCTCAAAGAGGCAAATACCTAGTTTGCCCCTTAACACCTCAAACCTATTTGCATCTAAAGCCTTAGTGAAAATATCTGCCAGTTGATTTTCTGTGGCAACATGCTCTAGAGTCACAATATTGTCTTCAACAAGATCTCTAATGAAATGGTGACGTATATCAATGTGCTTTGTCCTACTATGTTGGATAGGATTTTTGGAAATATTTATAGCACTTAGATTGTCACAGTATAATGTGAGCACATCTTGCTGCACATTGTACTCACCCAACATCTGCTTCATCCAAAGTAGCTGAGAACAACTACTTCCTGCTGCAATATACTCAGCCTCAGCTGTAGAAAGAGAAACACAATTTTGTTTCTTGCTGAACCATGATATAAGGTTGCTTCCCAAAAAGAAACATCCACCAGAAGTGCTTTTCCTATCATCTGCACTTCCTGCCCAGTCAGCATCACAATAACCTAACAATCTTGTGTCTTCACCATGAGAGTAGAGAATTCCATAATCACTTGTACCACTGACATACTTAAGAATCCTTTTGACTTGATTCAGATGACTCATCTTGGGCTCAGCTTGGTACCTTGCACACACACCAACAGCAAAGCTAATATCAGGTCTACTTGCAGTGAGATAAAGTAGACTGCCAATCATGCTTCTGTATAGACTTTGATCAACACTGACACCATGCTCATCTTTAGAAAGTTTGAGATGGGTTGCTGCAGGAGTTCTTTTGTGATTTGCATTCTCCATTCCAAATTTCTTCACAATGTTCTTGGCATACTTGCTTTGAGAGATGAAAATTGTATCTTCCATCTGTTTGACTTGCAGACCAAGAAAGTAGGTAAGTTCACCTACAAGGCTCATCTCAAATTCAGACTGCATCTGATTCACAAACATCTTGACCATTGGATCAGACATTCCTCCAAACACAATGTCATCTACATAGATTTGTGCAATCATGAACTTGCCCTTTTCTTCTCTGACAAACAAGGTTTTGTCTGTTTCTCCTTTTCTATAACCTTGCTGCACAAGAAATTTGGTTAGCCTCTCATACCATGCCCTAGGAGCTTGCTTTAATCCATATAATGCCTTCTTCAATCTGTAGACATGATCTGGATAATTTGGATCAACAAATCCCTTGGGCTGCTCCACATAAACTTCCTCATTCAAGTAGCCATTGAGGAAAGCACTCTTCACATCCATCTGGAATAGCTTGAATTTCAAGATACATGCTACTCCCAGAAGTAACCTTATGGACTCAAGACGTGCCACAGGAGCAAATGTTTCATCAAAGTCTACTCCTTCAATCTGAGAGTAACCTTGAGCCACAAGCCTAGCCTTGTTTCTAGTCACAACACCACTTTCATCAGATTTATTCCTATAAACCCATTTAGTACCAATGATGTTGACTCCTTCAGGTCTAGGAACTAAATCCCACACTTCATTCCTCTTGAACTGGTTCAGCTCCTCTTGCATAGCTTCAATCCAAAACTCATCTGTCAAGGCTTCTTTCACATTCTTTGGTTCTACCTTTGACACAAAACAAGCATTGGATACAACCTCTCTTGACCTTGTCATAACCCCTGACTCAGGATTCCCTATTATGAGTTCTTTTGGATGATTCTTTTGAACTCTAACAGAGGGACCCTTGTTCACTGGAGTCACATCTTCTTGCTGATCAGTCTTCTCAGGAATCTCTATAACTTCAGAGTCTTCAGGCAGGGGGTGAGATGTGTCCACATCAGGATCAACATCAGGTTCATTATCTGAACAGTCATCTATGACAACATTGATGGATTCCATCATAGTTCTTGTTCTGTTGTTGAAGACTCTATAGGCTCTGCTGATTATGGAATAGCCTAGAAAGATTCCTTCATCACTCTTGGGATCCATCTTCCTCCTTTGCTCTCTGTCAGCTAAGATATAGCACTTGCTACCAAAGACATGGAAGTGTTTGACAGTTGGTTTTCTTCCTTTCCATATCTCATACAGTGTGGTTGAGGTACCTTTTCTCAGAGTCACCCTGTTGTGTACATAGCATGCAGTATTCATGGCCTCTGCCCAAAAGTAGTAAGGTAGCTTCTTGGCATGTAGCATAACTCTTGCAGCCTCTTGCAAGGTTCTGTTCTTCCTCTCAACTACACCATTTTGTTGGGGTGTGATTGGTGAGGAGAACTCATGCCCAATTCCTTCATCAGCACAAAATTCAGAGAATCTTGAATTTTCAAATTCTTTCCCATGATCACTTCTGATTCTAACAATGCCACTATCCTTCTCTCTTTGTAGACTAAGGCATAATTCTTTGAATGCATCAAAAGTGTCAGACTTCTCTCTGATGAAGCTAACCCAAGTGAACCTTGAGAAATCGTCTACAACCACAAAAGCATATCTTTTGCCACCAATACTCTCTACCTGCATTGGTCCCATCAAGTCCATATGTAGCAGTTCAAGAACTCTGGATGTCACCTGATGTTGTAACATTGGGTGTGACATCTGAACCTGCTTTCCAACTTGACATTCACCACATATATTGCCTTCAACAATCTTAAGCTTTGGTAGACCTCTAATAGCTTCCTTGGACACAATCTTCTTCATTCCCTTCAGATTCAAATGGCCAAGTCTTTGGTGCCAAAGCTTTACTTCTTCCTGACTTATCAAACATGTAGTGGAGTGAGTTGTTTCATCAGGAATCCATAGATAGCAGTTGTCTCTTGACCTAGATCCTCTCATCAACAATTCTCCTTTGTCAGAAGTAATAAGACATTCATTCTTTGTGAAGTTGACTTTGAGACCTTGATCACACAATTGGCTTATGCTGATAAGATTAGCCTTCAAGCCTTTAACAAGTAGCACATCATCTAGGTCAGGTAAGCTTTTGCTGCTGAGTTTACCACTGCCCTTGATTTCACCTTTTGCTCCATCACCAAAGGTTACAAAGCTTGTTGTATGAGGCTTGATATTAGTGAGAAATTTCTCAACACCAGTCATATGCCTAGAACAACCACTATCAAAATACCAATCATTGCTAGAAGATGCTCTAAGAGAAGTGTGAGCGATATGTGCAGTTTCAGAAACTTTAGGCTTCCACATCTTCTTAGGAGTGACCCTTGCTGTTTTGGCTTGCACCTGAGGCCTTTTCTTGGGATACCCATAGAGTTTGTAACAGAAGGGCTTGATGTGACCATTCTTCCCACAGTAGTGACATCTCCAAGCATTAAACTTTTCTTTGCTATCAGGTCTCTGATGTGGAGTGTGATGTGTCCACATTCTGCCAGGGTCAGGTTTCTTCTGAGCAGGAACAAACTTAGTATTTGTCTTCTTGCTGTGATGTTTGTTCTTAAATCCTACACCAGATGAGTCACCAGCATGCTTTCCTACTTTCAAAATTTCATCAAGCATGTTGGTTCCAGGATTGAGCATCTTTACAGACTTGGTCATATTTTTCAAGTTGGTTGACAGTAACTTGACTTCACTTTCAAGACTAGCAACTTGACTCTGTAGTTGACCCTTCTCTGTCTCCAGTTGACTGATGATTTTCTTCTGCTCTTCATTGACCTTGTACAGTTCCTCACTCTTGATAAATAGCTTTTTATGGACTGAGGCTAGTTCATCAAAGGTGAGTTCTTCATCATCAGATTCAACATCAGTATTATCTACCCTAGTTATGGCACTAACATGATTAGCAGCAACATTCTCTGAGTCAGTGTCAGAGTCTTCATCAGACCATGAAACAGTTAGGCCTTTCTTCTGCTTCTTCAGATATGTGCCACATTCTGATCTTATATGACCAAAGCCTTCACATTCATGACATTGAACACCCTTGTTCTGAGTTGACTTTTCATCAGTTTTGGTTTTTGTTGAAGTGTTACCTAGTTTACTGATGTCAGTCTGGATGTTCCTCACATTCCTCCTTGGTCTTCTGTCCACCCTCCTTTGAAGCTTGTTGAATTGTCTTCCCAACATGGCTAAGTCATTTGAGAGGTCATCATCTGATTCATCAGCTTCTTCCTCTTCACCAGCACAAGATACAAAGGCTATACCTTTTCCTTTCTTCTCAGTTGGCTCACTAAAGTTCATCTCAAAAGTTTGAAGCGAGCTCACAAGTTCTTCAAGTTTCATACTTGGGATGTCTTGAGCTTCTTCAATAGCTGTGATTTTCATGTTAAACCTCTTGGGTAGAGACCTAAGCATCTTTCTCACAAGCTTTTCTTCAGACAATTTCTCACCTAGAGCCTCAAAGGAATTGTCCACCTCAAGCAAATTCATGTGAAAGTCATGAATTGATTCTTCTTCTTTCATTCTGAGGTTTTCAAACTTAGTGTTAAGAAGTTGGATTCTTGAGCTTTTTACCTTGGCATTGCCTTCATGAGTGGTTCTGAGTATCTCCCAGGCATTCTTTGCAACAGTACACTGCTTGATTAATCTGAACATGTTCTTGTCCACTCCATTGAATAAAGCATTCAAAGCTTTGGAGTTTCCAAGTGATGCAGTGTCTTCTGCAGCTGACCAATCTTCCTCTGGCTTGAGTACACCAGTGTCAACACCATTAGCATCCAAGATTTTGGGATGCTCCCAGCCTTTGAGCACAGCTTTCCAAGTTCTGCTGTCAAGTGACTTTAGGAAGGCAATCATCCTTGGCTTCCAGTAGTCATAGTTGGTTCCATCCAGGAGGGGTGGTTTGTTGACCGTTGTTCCATCCTTGTCCATGTTTCCAGAAAGTAACTTCCCTGGAGCTCACCCTCAAACAGGCAGGGTGCCTGCTCTGATGCCAATTGAAATTCTGGTGGCAAGTGTCAGATGTGTAGCACGATGTGTACACTTTAGGAATCGTACGATGTGTAGCCTAATGTGTCAACATCGTGGACAACTGAACTTGATGAACAAGTAAACAATATAAAGTGCAGAAAACAAAGGAACACGTGAGTTTGTTAACCCAGTTCGGCACTTATAACAAGCCCTATTCTGGAGGATACCAATCCAGGGATGAATCCACTATGGTAGTATCAATTCAAAGCTAAACTCCCCCGTTTACAACTTCTCACTTAATCACTACCCGTGCTAATTCTACCTAGGAACTCCTAGATATGAGAACCTCTGCTCACTCCCCCTCAACCTTACCCAGTAAGGATTTAATAACAAACTCAGTTTGGAGACACACTCCTAGAAAACTATGCACTCGTACCTAACGGCTTTGAGTGTTGCACACTCTAACTCCTTGCTTCAAAGTTTTGGAGAAAGAATACTAGAGATTACAACTCTATCAAACTCAGTCCTTACTTGTATCAAAATTATGATTCAAGTGAAGGCTCACAAATAACAATGAACAGACTAAGACCTAAGACTTGATATCTTCAACTCTTGGCTTCGTGCTCCTTTATGTCTTCAGTCTTCCTTTATATAGAACAAGTTTCATGGGCTTGGATCTTCAATAATAACAGCTGGCCTTTGTTAATTCTCTTTGAGATTTATTTGATCATAATCTTTTAATTGTTTGTTTCAAATCTTTTTGATCAAAGTCGGCCAATAAAATAAAACAGAACCATGAAAGATTATCTTGTTCCTTGGCGCGAAAGCTGGCACGATTTAATTTGAAAAACAAATCTTTTTCAAAAGATCGCGTTTAAATAAATGAAAGCGCGTCCAGTAGGGCGTCCAGATGTGAACCCTGATGTGCCACACATCATGCTCCACATCATGGAATCAGGCTTATTTTACCAAATGAAGCCAACACCCTAAAAGGTCTCAACACCATTTTGTTCCAATAATGTTCTTGTGTTTGGGTTTTGGTACCAGATCCCAAACGTCATTTCTTTCAAATTGATTGAGTTCTTCTTGCATTGTAACAATCCACCCATCATCTGAGAGTGCTTCTTCTATGTTTGTGGGTTCAATTAATGAAATTAATCCAACTAAAGATTCATCTTCTTTGAAAGCAGATCTGGTCTTTCTTGGGCTATCCTTGTTACCAACAATTAGCTCTTCAGGATGAGATGATCTATACTTGAATTTTCTCTTAGGTGGAGCAGGTATCTGAGAGGGTTCAGGTTCTGAAGGGTCTTCAGATTCAAGACCTTCAGAATTATCTTCATTTTGAGTCTCAGATGGATAAACAACAATGGAGAGATCTTCACATTCAGAATTTGAGGATACTTGAAATTCTGCAAAATTCTCAGCTTGCTCTGACATATTATTGTCAAGCTCTTTATCATCAAATCTAACATGTATAGATTCTTCAACTGTGTGAGTTTCAGAATTATACAATCTGTATGCTTTTGAGCGTTCAGAGTAGCCTATAAAGGTACCCTTATAAGCTCTAGCATCAAATTTCTTTCGATAGACCTTGTTGTCTAGAATATAACAAGTACATCCAAACTGATGAAAATAAGAAATATTGGGTTTTCTTCCTTTGAACAGTTCATAAGCAGTTTTGTTCAGAATAGGTCTGATGTAGATTCTATTATGAACATAGCAAGCAGTACTCACGGCTTCTGCCCACAAGAACTTAGCTAGGTTAGACTCAAGCATCATGGTACGAGCCATTTCTTGCAAAGATCTATTCTTTCTTTCTACAACACCATTCTGCTGTGGTGTTCTAGGAGAAGAGAATTCATGGATTACTCCATGCTCTGAGCAGAAAGATTCGAAAGAGTCATTTTCGAACTCTCCCCCATGGTCGCTTCTAACCTTCAAAATCCGAAGATTCTTTTCACTTTGTATTTTCGTGCAGAAGTCACTGAACACCACAAATGCTTCACTCTTAGAACGAAGGAATTTCACCCAAGTCCATCTACTGAAATCATCAACGATGACTAATCCATATTTCTTTCCATTGATAGAGGCTGTCGAGACAGGACCAAACAGATCAATGTGAAGCAATTCTAAGGGTCTGGAAGTGGAGACAATGTTTTTAGACTTGAAGGAAGTCTTGGCAAATTTTCCTTTTTGACATGAGCCATAGAGTGCATCTGAGTGATAATCAATGTCAGGCAAACCACTAACAAGCTTTTGTTTACTAAGCTTAGAGATCAACCTCCAGTTAGCATGACCAAGACGCTTGTGCCATAGCCATTTCTCATCACTCAGAGACAAAAGACATATAATCTTTTGGTCAACCAAATCAGAGAAATTTACTTTATAAACATTGCCAACTCTCATTCCCTTGAATACTAGAGATTTCTCAGAGTCTTTTGATACAATACATGATTCCTTATTAAATGTAACAGCACACCCATTGTCACAAAACTGACTAATGCTCAATAGATTGTGTTTAAGTCCATCAACTAGCCAAATATCTTTAATGGAAAGAGAAGAATTACCAACTGTACCTGTACCAATGATCTTCCCTTTTTGTTTTCCTCCAAATCCCACAGAGCCTCCCTCTTTCAGAGTTAGGGTTTGGAACATATGCTTTTCTCCCGTCATATGTCGTGAGCAACCACTGTCCAGGTACCAGGGCTGCTGTTTTACCTTTCCTTGCATGAGCATCTGAAGCAAACACTATTTCAGATTTTGGTACCCATATTCTGATGGGTCCTTTAGAGTTAGTCTTCTGAATAGTATTCCTTCTTTGTTTTCTATGATCAACACAAGATCTAGAATTAATTAAGCTTTGACAAGAATGTTTAGGCTTAATTTGATTCTTGGATTTTGATCTGGAGTATATCACAGTTCCAAAGGTCAAGCAAGGATCTGAAGTAACTTTACCTTGATTTCTCAAAGGTTCAGATGACTTCTGAGCCTTAACTTGAGAACTTTTGGACTTAGAAATTTTAGGTTCAGAAGAACTTGGAACTTCTGAGTCTTTGGGTTCAGGTTCAGAACCTCCTTCAGAGTTGGATGCCTTCAGATCGAGTGTACCACTTTTAACAAAGGTAGAGAATAATTCAGGTGGAGTATCATCCTCACTATATGATTTCAGAGGTTTATCCCAGTTCTTAAACCGAGAATAACCAATGCCTTCACCATAGTTACGAGTCATATGATAAATCGTGGAAGCCATTTTACTCCTATTGAAGGTACAACGAATAAATTCGTGAAGAGCATCTTCATGATCATCATTGAGCTTGTCTGCCAAGACATAGTTAGATTCAACATGACAAATACAAATGTTTAACGATTCATTTTCATCATAAAGAATCTTGGCATCCTTTTTCAATGATTCATGAACATTCTTCAGAATTTTGTGTTGACCTACCATACGAGTGTAATGTTTCACAGCAATCTTAAGAGAATCAATTAACTCAGATTTAGTCATGTTAGAATATACCTCGTTCTCATCATCTGAGTCATCCTCAGAATCTTTATCAGAGTTGTTACCTTCAGAAGTTCTTGCCATTACAGCCAGATTACCTTCTTCATCATCTTCTCCTTCAGAGTCATTTTCAATAGTTTCCCAAGTGGCCAACAGACTCTTCCTTACCTTTTCCTTGTACTTTTCTTTCCCAAAGCTCTTACTCTTTCCTTTGTCCTTGGATGACATTTCTGGACAATCAGCAATGAAGTGTCCAGATTTCTTGCGGTTATAGCATTTGTTCATCTCTTCCTTTTTGTCCTTTGAGAAAGAACTTCTTGAGCTGTTTCCTTTGTTTGGAAACCTTTTGTATTTCTTGTTCCATTTCTGAAACCTTCTAACCATTAGTGCCATTTCTTCATTCTCAGAATTTTCATCCATCATATCATCAGAAGTTTCTTCCTCTTGTTCAGACACTTTGATCTTTGCAGCTTTTGAGGAAGTCTGAACAGAGCTTAAAGCCAAGGACTTCATCTTCTTGACAGGTTCATCTGACATAAGTTCTAGCTCATGACTTCTGAGTGAGCTTATTAAATCTTCAAGGGACACATTGTCCAGATCCTTGGATTCCTGAAAGGCTGTAACCTTTGGTCTCCACTTGGAAGGTAGACTCCTCAGAATTTTCTTGACATGATCTGAGGAGGTGTAGCTTTTCTTCAGAACTTGAAGACCAGAGACAAGGGTTTGAAACCTTGAGTACATGATTTCAATGTCTTCATCTTCCTTCATTCTGAACAGCTCATATTGATGAACTAGTAAGTTTGCCTTTGCTTCTTTGACTTGCTTATTTCCTTCATAGGTGGAACATAGAGAATCCCAGATAGTTTTGGCACATGACTTATTGGATATTTTTAAATACTCAGCATGAGATATAGCACCAATAAGCATATTCTTAACAGTATGATGCTTCTTATACTGTTTCTTTGTTTCAGCATCAAAGAACTTTCTGTAGGTATTTCTTACAATAACCTCATCATCCATGTGTTCAAAATGTATACCATCTTCAATGATATCCCATAACTCATCATCAATTCCAATGATGTAACTATACATCTTGGTTTTCCAAAAAGGAAAAGTAGTAGGATCACTGTTAAAGTAAGGTGGTTTGTCTCTGTGGTTGTCACTACCTCTTTCTCTGTCATAGTTGTGAGGAGGTGGAATGGCATAATGTTCTGGTCCACCAGAGGCAGAAGGAGAGGTAACATCAGACATGTTTTTCAACTAAATACCCCTAGATCTTTTACTGTTTCACTGTTAAGTGAAGAGCAACAGACCGGTGCTCTGATGCCAATTGAAGGTTGAAAAACACACAAGAAGGGGGGGTTGAATTGTGTTAAGACTTTTTCTAAGTTAAAACAAATTGCAGCGGATAAGTTGTAACACACACAATATATACGAGGATAGAGATAGAGAGATGCTCAGAATTTTTATACTGGTTCCTCCCACTAACAGAAGTAGTCCAGTCCTCTTGTCCTTCACAAGAGATTTCACTATAATCACTCAGATTACAAATGCTCAAGCACTAAGCAAGAGACTTCAAACTGCTCAAGCACAAAGCAAGAGACTTCCAACTGCTCAAGCACAAAGCAAGAGACTTCCAATGCTCAAGCACAAATGCAAGAGACTTCAAACAAGTTTTAATGTTAATAAAGATAAGAGATTAACACTTGATATACAATCAGAGGTGTTTACAAAATACAACTCAGTTACAAGACTAACTTAGAAAATTATCACAAAGTTTCTAAGTGTTTGATAGCTTTAGAATTTGACAGAGGTTCAGCACATTCAGAAGCTTAAGTCTTGATAATAATTCTTCACAAATCTTCTTCCTTTTATAGGTGAAAAAGTGAACGTTGAAGATTATAGCCGTTTGAAGAATTGAGACGCTCCTTTGTATTGATCAGTGAACTTATTAGCTGTTCTGATTTGCAGATGCTTAGGAGCTTAACGTTTACTACAAAATGAGAGATTCCTTTTGGCTTTTGATATTTGAACCTTGGTGTAAGCTAAATAAGGAAATATTCGTTTCTGAAGCCTGACTTGAAAAGGACCTTTCCATGGTCAAACCTTTTCATTCTTGGTTTCTACGTTTGGACTTAGTCAGGCACAGTCTTCAATAAAATTGTACTCTCAAGTGTAGCTTAACATTTATCTCTGATGAGCCTTCAGATAATAACTTCAGAGTTTCACAGGCTCAGAATTACTTGCTTCAGATCTGGTGAGCTCAGAAGTAATTCCTTCAGAAATTCTAAGGTTCTTTAGTACGCAAATTTTAACTTTTAATCCTGCACACTGAATTAAATTATTAGTACTCCAATTTAACCTTAATTACATTGTTATCATCAAAATCAATTAAGGAGATACAAAATCATAATTTTGTTCCAACAATTTATACTTTATATATTAATACGAGGACATATATTTTTATGGGGCCCTTTATTTTTTGTCATATATTAACCAAGGCCTATTTTATTTTATTGTTTTACTTTATATGAGACTTATACTTATAGTTATATATTAATACGAGATCCTATTTATACTCATATTAATACAGAAGCCTATATTTATACTCATATATTAATACAAAACATAATTTTTGTAATTTTTACGGGAATCTATAGTTATATTCATATATTAATACAAGGTTTTATTTGATTTTGTAATTTATATGAGACCTTTTTTTTTTTTGCTTTTTTTTTTTGTAATTTATATGAGCGCTATGTTTATAATTATAGTCATAAATTAATTTGAGCGGCTTTTTTTTAATTTACATGGGCCTTATATTTACAATCATTTTAATACGGAGCCTTTTTCGTAATTGCTATAAGCACTTATATTTATACTCATATGTTAATATAGGGAGCTTATTTTTTATTTTATTTTTGTAATTTTTACGAGGCCTAGATTTATACTCACAAAATAACACATGTGCCCTTTAATTTATATGTATATGGACCTATATTTGTACTCATATATTAATATGGGAGATTTTTTTTTGTAATTTATATGGCGATCTAATTTACATTTATATATTAATAGGTGATCTTATTTATTTATATTTTTAATTTACATGTACCCTATATTTATACTTATATATTAATATGAATGTCTATTTAATTGTAATTTATACTGAGAGATTTTTTGTAATTTATACGAAACTATATTTGTACTTATATATTAATAAGGAATATAAACTTTTTTAGTAATTTAAACGGTATCTCGACAAATGTGTAGTGTTTTTATATTGTTTGTGCATTATGCCTTTAAACCTATAAAATTATGTAACTTTTCAACACTTTTTCATATTAAATACTATTTAAATTTAACACAGTTACAAATTACTCTTTCCATATTTTTTGACATTGTCTAGACCAATTATTCATTCAATCAGTGGATCGATCCGAATTTTAAAATATTAAATATTACTCTTAACTTTTGTGTTTATTTTAAATTCATTCTTAATTTATGATAACTTATGTGTAACAAAACAAAAACATATACTAATTTATGTTAACTTATATAGATTGATAGCCCGTGCTTGGCACGGGTCTCACACTAGTTGTCGAAAGTTGGGAAGGAGGTATTTAAATCAAATTTACAAGTAATTCCCTCATATCTATATGAGTATTTATATCTTACCAGATACATTGATGATGGAAATTGAGAGTAGGGTGTAATTCGACCGGTTTAGATCGGTTTTGAGTGAATTCGATATTTGAACCAATGAATCATCGATTGGTTTGGTTTGGTTCGATTTTTAGCATTTTTCAAAAATGAATCCGAACCAAACTCATTGGTTCGGTTTGGTTCGAATACTTAAATTGGTTTTTTCCGATGTATTCCATGCTATTATTCCTGATATATTTTTTTCCACAAGCTCATCAAATACAAAATACAATTATTTTCCCATAAGTTCATCAAATACATATACATAATACAACCATATTGAAAACAAATACAAAATACAATTCTTTTCGCTTAAGTTCGTCAAATACATAATACAACCATATTGAAATTAAGTTTATGAATTCATCAAATACTAAATACAACCATATTGAAATTAAGTTCATAAGTTCTTCAAATAATAAAGTGCAATAAAAATAAAACTTCAAGTCTATTCCCACTTAAATCGAAAAAAACTAAAAATAAAAACAACGTTTGAGAATTTACTGTTCTGAGGGTGTGAGATGAGAGGAGCAGCGTGACGTGAGAGTGTTGTTTGTGTAGTGTTGAGAGCAGCTTGAGGATGAGTTGATGTGAGATGAGAGCAGCTTGAGGATGAGGGTGAGGTGAGATGAGAACAACGTTTATAAGTTTTCGTTTACGGTTGTGAGTGTTTTTAGTTAGAGTTTCTAAGTGAGACAAATTTTATTTTATATATTGGTTTGGTTTGTCTATTGGATCTGAAAATTGGAATCGAGAACCGAACCAAACCACTTCGATTTTTAATTGGTTCGGATTTTGATCTGAACCATAAAAATAGATTTTTTTTCAATTTGGATTGATTTGCATAATCGGTTCGATTGAATTTTTCTGATTCGCTTACACCCCTAATTGAGAAAATGATTAATTCATTTTGGTAGGCCGGGAGAAGGTACTTATAATAAAGGAATTTGTTGGTTATCATGGGAATAAATGACACGTTCTAAAGTGCAGGGTGGACTAAGATTTTGTAATTTTCAAGCTTTCAATATGGCTATGGTTGCAAAGCAAGTGTGGTGAATTCGTCTTAAATATCACACCAATGAAATTTCTTAATGTGTGGAGCAATAAAACGACAATCAGCAATCAAGAGGATAATAATAATAATAATAATAATAATAATAATAATAATAATAATAATAATAATAATAATAATAATAATAATAATAACAACAACAACATGATAAAAATGAAAAAGGAGAAACACGCGATATTTATGTAGCAGTTCGGTCAAAAAATGACCTACTCTAGGGAGGAAGCAACTCTTCATTCCACTATAATCAAATGAGCAACTTACACAAGAAATCCCAATTTGTTTGGTTACAAGAATTAACATCTAACTCTATCCAATTACCGAATCTCTTTCTGTGACCAAAAGACTCAATTTGATCTACTCAAGGTGAATACAATAACTCTTTGTCCAATCCTAGGATTATGTCAAGAGATAACCCCTCTTGTTTATCTCTAAAACCCTAGCCTTTGTGTTGCTGCAAATCCTTATTGTCACTCAAACCCTTACATTTTGCTCTCTTATTTTTCTATGAATAAAAGTTATTCCAATTATAGTTTAGTCAATCGCAGCTACTAAAATATCTTCTATACATTATGGCTCATCTAAAGTATATGCTCATCATACATATATGAATTGAGTAAAAGGTTAATGTTCATTGTCTTCATCCACCTATAGGAGCAAAGTTAGACCTTGTGCAAAAGCTGAGGAAGGGTACATGCATAATTTTTGAAAAGTCGCTGATTTCGTTCTTTCCACACAATCCACACGGATAAGAGCCAAAGAAGTTGGAGGAAAGACGAACACACACAAAGGGCACCTGATAAATAAGTAAACTAAAGAAAATGGTCAGATAAAGTGCACGGGTCCGCCGATGAGAAACCAATCCAAGACCGAACTAATGACCAAAGGGAGCTGAAAAAACTGCAGGTGAGAAAAAGGTGATGGATTGATTCAATGCCATCCCATCCCGCGACGCAAAGGTGATCATTCGGAGTAATGATGCCACGAGATAGCAAGTTCACTTTTGTTGGCAGACTGTCTCTTAATATTCTCCAACCAAAGATAGAAACCTTCAGAAGGACTTGTTTGTGCCAAATAAAATCTGAAGCTGCATCCAAAACTACGGCCGGCTGAGAAGTCAAAAGCTGATAAGCCCCGCTTACTGAGTAACCACGGACAGAGCTGTTGTAACACCCGTATTGATTTATTTTATTTAGAGTTAGTTAGCATTTTATAGCATTTTTGTATTGGGTTAGTAATTAATTAAGTATTATGTCTATAATAGGAAAGAATAGAGATATTAAGTTAAATGAGTTATGAGTGGTGTTATGATATGGAAAGAGTTGGGCTTTTATTCTAATGGGCTTAGGTTAATGAGAGAGGACATTTTAGTCTTTTGTTAGTCTAGGTTTGAATTAGTGTTATGAGAGGTAGAGAGAGAATAGTCATAACATTGAAGAGGAAGGAGGTATAGAGAGAAGCTTCACGAGAAGGAGGTAGAGGGGAAGAATAGAGGAAAAGTTCAAGAGGAAAGCTAGGGATTCAACTCATTTTGAGGTAAGAGAGTAGTTTTTACAATTCAAGTGAGATGATTAAAGAGAGGGGAGATGTCTATTCTCCATACCCAAACTCTCTTATCTATTGGTTTGGGAGGGATTAAGGGAATGTGGTTTTCTTTTCATTGAGTGTTGATGTTTGAATAAATGTTATGCTATGAATCATTGAACATGTTATGTGAATTTCTATGATTTTATTCTTTCATCAACATGTTGTTATAATATATGAACTTGTATGATTAAATTTTGATGCAATAAATGAGTTGTTGTTGAAAAATGGGTTTTTATGATTCAAAGAGTTTTCATAGCTTTTATATAAGTTGTTTCTTAAGTTCTTTAAGAGTCAAAATAAGTGATTTTGAGTATGAACATATTTAGATATGTTATATATGAGTTATAGGGTCAAATAAGTGCTTATAGTATGTTAAAACACTTATTTTTCGAAGCAAAACGCGTTCCTGCAAAGCTACAGGCGTGCCACGCACCAAAACAGATTCTAGCATGCCACGCGCCCAGGAAAATCTGTCGCGCACTCTTGCTTGTTTTGTTGATTTCGGGGTCGTTTCTAAGGCGTTTTCGATGTCGTTTGTTTCTATGGTTAGCTCTCGAAGAGTACTTGAAGTTGGAATGCTATTTTGCAGTGTTTAAGACTTTGATTAATTATGTGTATGTCGATGAATAGATGATGAATTAAAGTGTATGTTCATGTGCGAATAAGATATGATAATTAGTAATGATTTGTGATGATGATTTGAGTTGATAATTGTGATAATGAATTGAATTGTGGATTGGATTATGTATATGTCATGTGCTTGAATGTATAACCTTGATGATGATATGATGATGTTAATTGATGAGAAGGAATATTAGGATGAGTTGCCTAGTATTCATGAGTAGTTATGTAGAGATATCATCATAATTGGTATATGTACATTCATGCATGCATATTATAGTAACGAAGAATAGGATATAAGTTTATCCAATGGTAACAGAGAATTAGATATAAGTTTATCCAATTGGTAACGGAGAAATGGTACCGCATGCATATAGTTATGTCTAGGGTGACATGACATGATAATTTGACATTAGTTCGCATTAGGGAAATTGTGCATTCTAAATGGTATTTCGTAATTGACGTTTATGTTCCATTATGATGAAGTATGATTAATTAAATGTCATCTTGATTATGTGTTTATTTATATGGCCATGAGTATAGTTCCATATTTATTAAAGGTATTGATTGCATGCAACTAGACAAAAATGTTGTTTAGTTATAATATGATTGTTTACATAATGTAAGTGTACCAAGTTTGAGTTTCCTCCATTTGTTATCCCTCCATTTATTCTCCATTTGGAGAGAGATAGACACATTGAAAATTAGTGGGGTCCACAAATTAGTGGGACCCACTTTTTAATGGGTCCCACTAAATTTTAATGTGTCTATCTCTCTCCAAATGGAGAATAAATGGAGGAATAAAAAATGGAGGAAACTCAAACCCAAGTGTACCTTATGCTTATTATTATGATATTGAATTGTAACTAACTCTTTATTTTGTGTATTTGAATGGTTTGGGTCCAAATTTCTTCGCTTGATGAGTCTTCTTGAGGACTAGGAATTTGCTTGTTGGTTAAGCTAGTCTAGCTTGGTAGGAATGTAGGAGAATCCTAGTTGTCTTTAGAGGTCTATGATTGCTCTGGTACTTGTAACATTGTTGGGATTTAGTGTTTGGACTCGTTTGTTTGATATTATGCATGACCTTGCTATTATATTTTATTATCTTGAGACTTGTGGAGTTATGAATAGGTCTTCATATTGGAAGAACCTTATTTAAGTTGTAATTTAATTATAACTATGCATGCTATGACTTAAGCTTTTATGAATAGCTTATCTTATCATTATTATTATGCTTCTGTTGCGATATGAAAGAATATTATGCATGCTTTGTGAGGAATTATTTTTCGTATAGCACCTTAATATGCTTGTATGTTTTAATTTAAGTTAATTATTAGCGTATAAGTGGGTTAGGGTGTTACAGCTGCCACTACCACGAATCAGGAACCTGAACCTACAATTTGTTCTTCGACAACTCAATGAAATCATACATCTCGGCCACAATACTCGATCTGTTCTTCGACAACTCAGAAATATCATGAAGTAATGCTACAAAGAGATATCATGAAGTAATGCCCGACACTCCCCCAAGATCTCCTCCTCCCACAACTGTCTCATCCACACCCTCGCTCCCCTATCTTCCCCCATCCTAAATCATACATCTCGGCCACAATACTCGATCTGTTCTTCACCAAGAAGAACCATTCCTCCCACCATCTCGCAGACACCCTCTCTCCACCCCATAACGGGCCGCCAACACCCTATATCACAAACCCCCTCTATACACCAATTTCCTACAACATCATTTACCTAAAATAGATATGTTAAATGTCCTCAACTACCTCACCTCCCTACGCAAAACAGGTTTTTCAGTTGATCCAAGAGGTTTTCCTAGATTCCTCACCAACGCCCCCCCCCCCCCCCCCCAAAAAAAAAAAAAAAAATCAAAAAATAATCAATAGAGGAGATGATACCTGAGGGAGATTTGAAGAAAGAAAGCGCATAGACAGGCAGAGAGGTCAAAACAAACTTCAAGAGAATTAAGTGACCATATAAAGAAAAAGAACGACTCTTCCATCTAGGCAATCTATTTTGAATGCAAGACACCATCGAATCCCAAAAACCAAGACGCCTAGAATCACCACCAATTGAAAGACCCAGATAGAGGAGATGAACTTTTCCCACTCTACCCTGCAAAGCAGACGCGGCCTCATATAGTAAGGAATCAGATATATTTACCCCTACAACCATGCTCTTATTAAAATTCACCTTAAAACCAGACATCAACTCAAACAGAACCAGCACCGCCCTCAGAGCACGAACATTCGCCCAACTTTTTACCCCTAACAATATCATCAGCTAACTGAAGATGAGAGATGGTCAACAGGTCATGCGTACCTATCCTGTAACCCGTGAAGACGTTGGAAGTGATCATGGCTTGCATCAACACGTTCAACCCTTCAGCCGCCACTAGAAACGAGAATGGGGAAAGAGGATCCCCCTTCCGTAACCTCCTCTCCAAGGGGAATTCATCTATCGGACTACCATTGACCAAGACCAAGGTTGTTTTCGTGTAGACGCATTCCTTTATCCACTTCCACCATAAAGAAGGGAAGGACATACGACCCATGACTGCATCCAAATAACCCTAATCAACCGAATCATGGGTCTTCTCAAAATCCGCCTAAAATAACAAGAGCTCCTTCTTAGATTTGCGCGCCTCATCCACCACCTTGTTCATAATAAGGATATCATTAAGGATTTTCCTATCTTTTATGAACATTGTTTGAGACTCAGAAATAACACTGTCATTCACTATTCTCAACCTATTGACCAACACCTTGGCCAATATCTTATAAAGAATCTCCACTAGAGAAATGGGTCGATATTCGTTTAGGCGTTGCGGGCTGTCAACTTTTGGAATAAGAGCTATGAATATGGAATTGATACCTTTAGTCAGTTTTCCGTTTCGGTGAAACTCTATGATAAACCGCATGACGTTAACCTGGAGCTCCGACCAAAAATCTTTATAAACCTGAAACTGATCCCAGCAGGACCAGGGCTTTTAAAGTTGTCACGGTCCCGCACTGCTAGTTTTACCTCCTCGGCAGAGAAGGGTTTAATCAAATTGCCACCTTCTAATGCAGTCAGCCTCCGAAACTGAAGGTTTTCCACCCCTGGCTTATCCACACTGCCCGTCTTAAAGTGAGAAGCAAAATGAGAAACCACAGCCTGACGTATAGGACGCACACCCTCCGTAGTCACCCCATCTACCCGCATATACGAAATGGTATTGCCCCTCCTGCGACTCGCTTGAATCGAGTCAAAATATTTAGTGTTCGCGTCTCCTTCGTTTAGCCATTAGGAGTGTGACTGCCAGAGGCAGTGCTGCTTAGACTTGAGAGTGTGCATATGCATCGTCCGGCATTTTATTATTTATATCTACCATCCTATTAAAATTAATTCTTGCACACCCTAGCATTTTGAGTTTGCACCTTGCAATGATATCTCTTGTTGTGGAGCCACTTCTTTTATTCCACTTGCATATTTTGTCATTTTATTTGATTTGTTTAAGTCATTTCATTTGTTTTTTTCTTTGATTAAGTCGATTTAATTGTTATTTAATTTTTTTATAGAAGTCAATGAATTCATTTTTTTCTTCTTCGGTTTAAATCTACTTTGTTTCAGTGAGCATAATTTAATTGGTATAAATTAATATTGTAATATGCAAAGGTCAGAGTTCGAATCCAAGATTGATCACTTATTTATTTTAAAGAGTAAAATTAAATAAGTTTTTAACCGAATCAAGATAATCCTGACATCAAGGAGCGACAAGACATCCCAACTATGTTGGCACCCCTAGCCGCCCCCATCCCGTGCCCATAGCTCATAAATATATACACGGGGGGGACTGGACCTTACCCCGAAAAGACAAAGACCAAACACATAGAACTATTCAAAGCGATAACAAGGGAGGCCTAGCTTGTCCCTTAAATACTCCTCTCGCATAAAAGAGGGAACATTGTCAAACCATATATAAGAAGTATCCGAGTGGCCATGGTTCGCAAGATTATCCGCGCAAGAGTTTCCTTCCCAGTATATATGGGAATGGGTTATATTCATACCAAGTAGTAAACAGTTACCCCACCTATTACGTAAGTCCCATGGTACCATCGAAGGATTCCCAAAAGCCCCTAGAGCAATCTTTTAGTCACTTTCAATCCAGATATTAGTCCACCCTTTACTTGCAGCCACCTCCATTGTTAATATCATGGCCATAAGCTATGTATGCAGGACGAAAGAGTAAAGAATACTGGAGGCAAAACCACCAATAAAGATAGCCAAATGATCTTTAAGTACACCACCACACGCTGCCAAATTATTCACTAAGGACCTGTCGGTGTTGAATTTCTTACAAAGAATAGTAGGAGCTTTCCAAAGAACCAAAGTAATCTTTGGAGCATTTGTTGGGCGCAAGGGAATCTGAAGCTTGTCAAGAATGGAGATATCACCGTGAGTTCCAAAGGAGTGTCCATCTGAAGCCTTTGCGCTAATGACAGTTGCGGTTTGTATCTTGATCTTTGTCGCATGCACCGTGATCGACGTGTTATTAAAGCGAATAAGGTTTCTCGCCATCCAAATCGTATGAAATGTGTGTCATGGCTGCCAACGCAATGTTAGATATTTGGAGACTCCAATCAATCGCGCAACTCTCAAATATAGAGAGGAAATTTGTTCTATCAAACTGCACCATGAATATATCACCTAGCCAATTCAAAAGAGCAGCAGCGAATAGTAAAAGAAATTAATTCATTGCTATATATATTTTTTTGTCAAATAGCCTAGTGACTAAAATGACTAAACTACCAACTTAACTATACTTACGGGATAATCACTTCATTGCTTCAAATCTACCATCTTATACAGCATTTATTGAGTATTAATTGATATTTTTATCATTATTTCTATAATATTTTTCAAAATATTCATTTTTTACCATCCAAAGTATTCATGTTTATATCGAAAAAATTCTACCATTGAAAATTTGCACTTCCTGAGTTAGGGTCCCTGCTCTGCCACTGATGACTGTTGCTAGCATATACTCGCATGTATGCGGGATAGTGAATGAATATCTGAAGTGATCCCATGCAATTCATGTATCACGTCATCTGACAAAACTACACCTTCCCCTTACTATCTAAAGCTGCCAACCACATTTTCAACGCTTCAATCCGATTTGGCAGATTCCGAGAGTGAGATGCATGCCACTCTTTCAAAGCCAACTTAATCATCTTAAATTTTTCCTTCAGCATGAAACCTCCCCAACCATTGACCTAGAAGGAGTTCCACTAAAATTGGTTAATGTCGTCGGCGTATATTTTTGTAGTTAACAAAGTAGTAAAATTGGTTATTGACACAACTCCCTTTTAAGGTATATGTATAAGGTGTAAAAATTTGTGCAGGGCCGGCCCAAGCATAAAGCAGCCCAAGCTAGGGCTTTGGGCCTCCAAAAAATATAGTAATTTTTTTTTAAGGATTTTAGGCCTCAAAAAATAATAACTATTATTAATATATAAACTTAAGGCCTCAATTTAGTTATCAGAAAGGCTTTGCAGCCCAGTTGGCAGTGCTCGTTTATGTTTATTGAGAGGAGTCGGGATCAAATCCCATATGCAGTAGATCTGCAATTATTTTTAGTTTTTCTGTTTTTTCTTTCACTTTGTATTCTGCAGCGTCATTTGTATATTATGGATAGTATACACATTTTTCCCTTATATTTTATAAGGGCTGTTTTTATTTTTTACAAATTTTGATTGGATTTATTTTTATCTGAATTTGTTCTATAAAATATTTTTCCCCACATTTTATTTTAATTTAATAATATACAAATAAATGTTGCATTTTTTATACTGAAAAAAAATAAAAAATCATTTTTATATTAGGCCTCATTTTAATACTAACTTTAGGCCTCACATTATGTTGGGCCGGCCTGAACTTGTGTTCCAATATATTTTTTTATATTTTATTGCATGAGCAAATTAGATATAAGAAGTACTAGGCCACAGTCCACAGAGAAATCTATGCTTTATACGGTAGGACAACACACCGATACGCGTGGCCAACTGGCCATATGAGTTTATTTTGATCAGACATGGACGATTATATGTAAAGAAAGGAAGACGCCTTAAGTGTTAGAGAAATCAACAAAACATGCACAAACATGTACCCTTAGCAGCTAGCTAATAAAGTTATAGCAACAATTCATGTCAAGGCTTTTTCTTTTTGAAAATGGGATTCTCTATTTTTTGTTTTTTTTTAACAGCAAATGGGATTCTCTACTGTTAATATTTGAGATAAGATTGAGATAAGATGATTTATATTTAAATTCAATTTTTAATTTTTAAAATAGAAAAATATTGAACTAAAAATTATTGATGGTAAAAGAATGGTAGGGACAGGGCGAGCTAACAAGAGGTAGCGGATTGAAAATTTCACCCTATCTTATTTTATGGTGGGTCGGCGGGCTATTCCACCCATTTTTAAAAAAACAATTTTATTAATTAAAAAATTCACACAGATATTTTGAAAATAATTAAATTAAAGAATATCTCATGTAACATAAATATATTTATTGAGTCTATAAAAATCATCATTTGAAAGTTCATAATACACCATAAAATATATAGATTATGCTAACAAGATTACAAAAGAAGTTAATGAGTCCATTGATTCAAAAATTATTAGAAACATGAGTTTAAAGTCATAAAAATAGAGTAATTTTAGTCAAAATATGTTAAAAGTTTCTTTCTCTCTATTTATGATCAAATATAATAAAAAATTTAAAAAGTTGTTTGTAACTTATACACATGACATGAGGTATTTTTTTTTTCTTTTATTACTATCAGGTCTGACAAGTCAATCCACCCTACTTCATTACTACTTCGCTTTTCTAGCAGGTTGGACGGGTAAGCCAACTACTAATGTGATTTTAAAATTTCATCCCACCATGCTAAAAATAGTGGAATAAATGGCCCAAACCAACGGGCCAATTCATTTTGTCATTCCTATTAAAAATCTAAATTGTTTGCTATTAATCCAATAAGCTCAAATATACCAATTTCATGAATGCATGAACCTTTTAACTTTAGATAATTCTGAAAATCTTTTTTACATTTCCTCTTAGTATTTATTTTTTTGGACAAAATTTCTTTTTCTGTTATATATATTACTATCGTGTATTTCGTAGTTACCAAAATATATAAAAATTATCATTATTTTACCACAAACTAAATATATAACGATTTTTATTTTTGAAGAATGGTGTCCATGGTTCCCTTGTTTGATGTATGTGTTTGTATTCACTCTTGGAAGAATCAAAAGTGATTTTGAAGACTTAAAATTAATTTTAAAAATCATATAATCAATTTAGGGTCCGTTTGGAATAGTATATTTTTGAGCTTATGCAAAATAGCTTATGTAAATAAATAATTTTTTATGTATTATTATAAGTTTGTCAATGTAGTTTATGAAAAAATAATTAATAAAAATACAGTTTTCATTAGTGGAAACTTATAAATTAATATAAAAATTTATTTATTTACATAAGTTGTTTTGCATAAATTCAAAAATAAGTTATTTCAATCGGGACCCTAAACTTGTATTAAGGTCAAACTTAGTTTATTTTACATTTATGATCTAAGTTACGCTAAACAGAGAACATACAACTAAAACTCCTAGATCATATGTTCTTTGTTTTTACTGTTCCTAAACAAACTAAGAACATTGCATTCTCATATCTAGAGTTTTAAGTGTGTTTAAGATTAACATTAATACATTCATTCAAACATTTGTAATATTTATCAAAGTGCTTTTTGTTATGTCTTTTCAAGACCTTAGATAAGGAGACACACACACACAATAACATTTAAATACTGGTGACGTGAGGTGTGTTCCATATAAAATTGCCAAATGTACATAGTTTAGATGGAAGATGAAAGTCTTCAAAGTGACATCCAGAGCATGAGATGATCATTTGTTGTCCAGATGATGATAGAGCAGATGCAACCACATATAATCTTATTCTTGGTCTTTATTGTCTTTAGTTTATTTTTCAGATGATTGACATGGCACATACTAAGACCTGTCATTTTAGGGTTCAAATAATGGTTGATCCAAACCATTTCTATTCTTTTTATGAAATCTTGATGTGATGTCCAAATGATGGACATAACGTTGACCTTGACTTCTTTTCTTCTTTTGTGGTGGTCCAGATGATTAAGATTTCTATTGTATTAATCTCGTTGTCTAATGGATCACACGAATGTGCTAAATGTGTATCTTTTGAGATTATTTTTTATTGATACACACTTGAACACCCAATTAGATATAAATTGTTCATTTTATTATATTAAATATTTTTTATCATAAGAAAACTTAATAGGTGATGTATTTCTTAAACACATTTTGTTCTAACAAGCCTTGTCCCATGGGATTGCCCCTTACTCCCTCTAGTCTTATATATAAGAAACAATTGACTTTTTAGATACATTGTAAAATTGATGTATTTGGACTATATTATTGTCTAGATACATCAATTTTATAATGTATCTAAAAAGTCAATTGTTTCTTATATATAAGACCAGATGAAGTATATACTATGGAGTTGCGTGTTCGTTACTTTGGAAAGACCGAAATCAATTGACATTTTCTAATATGTTAGAGTTGTATATTGATTTTCTAGCCAAAGTTCAACATCGAGTGCACATCATTGCCAACTAAATATAAAATTACCCAGGTTACTAGTTGGACTCCTCCTCCAAATGATAGCTTCAAAGTTAATGTCGATGGTGCTTTTCATCCACTATCTCGCAACTTAGCATATGGGTTGTATAGTTCACATGCTTCTATGGCAAGATAGGTGTATGGAATGTACTTCTCGCTGAAGCTTTGGTTCTCATGATGAGCAGTAGCGGAGCTAGACTAAAATTTGGGGTGGGCTGTGAATTTTTTTTAATGGAGGTGTTTATATATATATAAGATGTGAGTAGTATATATATATAAAAGATGTGAGTAGGATTTTGGATTTTGTTAAATTTAATCTCTCTGTTTTTTTTTTTTTTTAAGCAAAAGGAGATGCTAGCAAAGAGCTAACATCCCAAAATATATTAGAAACCTGAGAGAGATACAAAAGAGGAGGGGACAAAACCAAACTCCATCAAACATAAACTATCCTAAAGTTGGCAAAGCCCAACTTGTTTTTCATGAAACTATCCTTAACAAACAGAGGTAGATCTTGGTAATACATAATAGAGTTCAAATTAAAACCATGGTTGGCAAGATCGTCTGCAACTTGATTCCCTTCCCTACAAATGTGAGATACCAAAAACTGCATGTTCTTGAGTAAAGCTTGAGCATTAAGCCACCTATTTCTTAAGAACCAAGGAATAACATTGTCGGGTTTTGAGAACATTGAAACAACTAACATTGAATCTGACTCTAGCCATAAGTTTTTCCATTCCATTTGATGAGCTATTTCAATAGCTCTCAATGCACCATGAATCTCTGCAAGAAAAGATGAGAAGAAGCCAAGAGGTTCAGAAAAAGCCAGCATAAAGTCTAAGAGGTTGTTTCTAAAAATTCCACCACAAGAGGCTTGCCCTGGGTTCCCTCTTGATGCACCATCCACATTACACTTAATCCAAGAGACAAGAGGAGGATGCCAAACTATCTCTTTAACAGCAGTTGTTTTGGGAGGATGGATATTGATGTTAAATTGCTTAAGAACAGAGAAATCTCTTAAAGAGCAAGAAGCAAACTTTGAGGAGTTATTACCAGACAAGAAAGTGTTTGATTTGATCAAAGAGATAGCTGAAGAGACATTTATGAGATTGTTATCAAACCTGGCTTTGTTTCTGACAAACCAGATGGTGTTGATAAGGTGAATGATGGCTGCTATAATTGTTATTTTACTTTGAGGAGACCAATTGAGCTCAGGAATAACCAAATATCTTCCATAGAGTTAAAGTTGAAAGTTAAATCCAAGCAGCATGCTAACCAAGACCAAAGAGAGATGGCAAAATGGCAGTCAAAGAAGAGATGAAAAATAGATTCAGATTGCTTGAGACATAAGCTACAGATTGAAGGTAAATAGCAGCCTCTTAAGGAAAGATTATTATATGTGGGAATTTTGTTGTGCATCATTCTCCAAACCAGCAGAGATTTTGATGGAGGAATATCAGGACTCCAAATTAACTTTGTCCAAGGGATTTCTTGAAACTGTTGCATCTTAAACAAATAAGCTTCCTTCAATTGTAAATCTCCAGTGTCTGTGTGAATCCAAATTAAGCTATCCTCCCTGTGATCCAAAGGAATGACCACTCTATGAATGAGAGAACTGAAGTTGAAATGCTGTAACAACTGAGGATGGAAGGACCAATTGCCATCAACAATGTAATCACTAACCTTAGAACTAAGATGCTTACTTATATGCTCAGGAATGTTGAAAAAATCAGCAAGAGTAATTCCACACCAATTGTCAGTCCAAAAATTGATGTTTTGTCCATTGCCTAATATCCAACTGGAGTTAGCCTTAATGACATTAAACTCTTCTATAACACTGCTCCAAATTGAAGAAGATATGTGATGATGAATGACATTTCTGCCTGTAAAAACTCTATCTCTTAAAAGCCTTGCCCAGCTGCAAGAAGAATTGAT
Source organism: Trifolium fragiferum (assembly GCA_954870985.1). NCBI lineage: Eukaryota > Viridiplantae > Streptophyta > Magnoliopsida > Fabales > Fabaceae > Trifolium > Trifolium fragiferum. Next base: position 22,455,541 of record OX940789.1, read on the forward strand.
GAAAGACCAACAAAGCTTCAAATTGGTGGCACTATTTAAAGATGAGAGAGATCTAACATTCAAGCCCCCTTGAGCATAAGGTCTACAGATCTTTTTCCAAGAAACAGTCACCAGCTTTCTTTTGTCAGGATCTCCACTCCAAAGAAAATTCATAATGCATTTCTCCACCTCTTTAATCAAGGAAACTGGCCAGGAATATAAGGAAATATTGTAAATCATCATGCTTTGAATTACAGCTTTGACAAGCTGTACCCTACCAGCAATTGATAACAAGGATGCTTTCCAAGAAGCTAGCTTCAACTTAACTTTGTCAGCAATGGGTTGTAGATGACCAACCTTTGGCTTACCTTTAAACATAGGCACTCCAAGATAGTTGTAAGGAAGAGACCCAACCTTGAAATTAAGTAATTGAACAATGGTTGATAACCTCCTAGGTGTTATAGAGCTTGAGTAAATTGTGGATTTGGAATTGTTTACAATTTGACCTGACTCAGCAGCATAACTATCAAAGAGAGACTTTAGGGCTCTAAGACCAGACAAATTTCCCTTACAAAAGACCATTAAGTCATCAGCATAGAAAGTATGGGAAGGGACCTTAATTTGCCTAGTACCTTTAATTAGATTCAAGTGACCCTCAGAAACCAGCTTAGCAATACCTCTACTCAAAACATCCTCAGCTAGACAAAATAAAAGAGGAGATAAAGGATCTCCTTGTCTAACTCCCCTAGTGCAGTTGAAGTAACCATTTGCTTTGCCATTAATAGAAATTGAGAGAAAAGCAGATTTAAGAATTACATGGATCCAGTTACAAAAAGTACTATTAAAACCAAACTTACTCAGCACATTCAAAAGGAAAGGCCATTCAAGGGTGTCAAATGCTTTGGAGATGTCAATCTTGAGAGCTAAATTCCCACCAAAAGCCTTGTTATTACTCAGGAGATTAGTAGCTTCTGAAGCAATACAAAGGCAATCTCTGATATTCCTGCCATGGACAAATCCCCTTTGCTCTTCAGATATGATAGAAGGAAGAATTGAAGCTAGTCTATCTGCAATGATCTTAGAAATTATTTTGAATTTGAAGTTTGCCATTGCAATTGGCCTATACTGATCAATGGAGGCAGCATTTGAAGTCTTTGGTAAGAGAGCAATGGTGTTAGAGTTGAATCCAGGAAGTATCCAGCTAGATGTGAAGAATTGCAACACAACATTGATAACATCAAACTGAATTATTTCCCAGTAATGTTGAAAGAAAAAGGCACCAAAACCATCTGGCCCAGGTGCACTATCATTATTCAAAGCAAAAACTGCAGCTTTAATCTCTTGAGCTGATGGAAGCATAGTTAGAAGAGTGTTCACTTCCTCAGTGACAATATTTGGAATAAGTTCATCTACCAGCACCTGTTCCTGCAAAACAGCATTAGAAGAGAAAAGTTTTTTGTAAAAATTGACTATGTGATCAGAAATCTGCTGAGGCTCTAGTAGCACATGTTCACCATCTTGAAGGGAAGTTATAGATTTGGTTGAGGTTTTAATCTTAGCAATTCTATGAAAGAACTTGGTATTCCTATCTCCTTCCAAATGCCACTTTAAGTGAGCTTTTTCTTGCCAAAAACTTTCTTGTCTGCACAATGCTTCTTCTAACTTTTTCAGTGCAATGAATTCATCAGATAAAAGCTCATCAGAGGGGCCATTAGTTTGAATTTGATTTTGGATTTGAACAAGGTTTTTCTCTGCATCTGAAACTGCTACATGAATATTCCCAAGGCATTCCTTGTTACATAATTTCAACCTGTCCTTTAACCTCTTCAGCTTTGATGACAATACTAGCATGGGACAGCCTACTGTATTATTATTCCAGCATTGTTGAATTAAATCTTTGCAGCCAGGGTGTAGAGACTACATCTTCATGAATTTGAATTGAGAAGCAAAAGTAACATTTGAAGTTTGGATATCAAGCAGGATAGGGAAGTGGTCGGATTTGTGTTTGGTGAGGGTGGAAACAGAAATAGAGTTGCATTGTTGAAGAAGAGATTGATTACTAATCACTCAATCTAACCTTCTTTCAGTGTATATAGATCCTCTTCTACCATTTGCCCAAGTGAACTCAGCTCCTCTAGTTGATAAATGAATTAGGCCAAAAGTATCAGTCCATGTTTGAAAATCTTCCATAGGAATCCTAGCAGGATCAGATCTGCCTTTATGCTCATGAGCTCCTATAGTAGTGTTGAAATCTCCTATGAAGGACCAGGGCATATCATGTTGTGATTGTAACATATTTAGGGTATTCCAAAGTTGTCTCCTAGTTATATAATTAGTACTAGCATAAATAACAGAAAAAGCTATGGTGAGGTCATTGTCTTTAATAGAGAAAGTAACTTGTTGATTGTCTGAAGCTAACACAACAGGGTCAAGGTTTTGTTTACAAAAGCACCAAAGGTTAGGCAAAGAGTTATCCCTGGAATTCATGGTAAAGAGCTTTAGGTTAAGGTTTAAAATCCATCTTCTAGGTAAATCATTAATATTCATCATTGGTTCAGCTATAAATACAAAGTCAGGTTTGTGTTGAGTAATGAGATTTTTTAGGGCTAATCTAGTAGGGGAGTTAGCCAAACCCCTTAAATTCCAATAGAGGTACTTCATTTGAAAGGTTTTTGATTAACCTTAGACCTGGTTGCATAAGAATCTTTGCTAGATTGTGTAACTTTCTTTTGTGCCTTCTTTTGATTTTTTGACAGCTTGATTTAAAAGCCTTCATCTCTCAGAGTTTGGCTGCTTGGAGAATCCTCTAGAACTTGCTCCTCCTCTACCATATTTGCCCAAGATTCTTTTAGAAAAAACATATCCTTTTGGACCCTAGGAGGTGTACTTCCTGGTTGAGAAATGATCATCCTGCCATCTTGATTTGGAGTGTTAACAGGTTGGATACCTTCCAACAAGTTGTCTTGAATAGGAGACTCTTCAAATTGTAGGATTTCAACCGATCCATCTTCTTTTTGAAATTGTGTAGCATCCACAAATGCTGAATCTTGAATGCCCTCACTATCTTCTTCATTGACTTTTTCATTCTCTACCTGATTGATCTCCACATTCTCATTCTGCAGAATGTTGAACTGATTTTGTTGTAACACACCTATGCTTCTGGCTTCATCAAGGCTTTGAGGCCTAGAGACTGAACTCTCTCCTACTTGTTCCACTACAATATTTGTTTGAGATTTAATACCTTCAACTGGGTGCTTAGAAACATCCACATCAATCACCTCAGTGATTTTACCTTTCTCACCAATTCCCCCATTGGTTTGGACATATTTCTTTTCCATCTTTCCTTTGTGTTTTTGCTGAGGCTCATGAAAACCTATGTATTGGTTTTTCTTACAATTATCAGCATGGTGACCAACTATGTTACAATGAGTGCAAAACTCAGGCATATTTTCATAATCAAAATCCACAAAGAAGGCATAACCTTTTCTTTCAACAAGCACCTTATATCTTAAAGGTTGAGATAAATCCATGTCAACTAAAACCCTAGCGTATTGACCAAAAGTCCTTTCGAAAAGAGACTTGGAAGCTATGGCATCGGTACAGATAGGCGTACCAATACTACTTGCCATCGCGAACAAATTTTTTGGACGCCAATATTCCTGAGATAATCCATAAATTCTTACCCATACCTGAGCTGTAGTATTCCTTTGAGTATTAGGGTTAAAATCTCCCGACCAAGCAAAAAGCTTTAGAAAACCAGGATCAAGGTTCCAAGAGGCAACAGAACGCACCCTTCTAACATCCTCTAAAGAAGAGAAACAAAATTCATAGTAACCTCTGCCTATAGAAGCGATTCCCCAACGCCCCAGATCCTTCCAAATCAGGGATAACTTCTTCTTCAAGTCTCCAACAGTAAGAGGAGTTGCTCCTTTGGGCCAAACAATTCTACCATGCAAGTTATGCTTACAATCATTCATTCCAGCTAAATATTCTTCTTCAGGAATCTCAATAGATAAACGATCCCCTTTAACCACCGTGGTAGGGAGTTGTGAGAGTGGTATATCGCAAACATTCTTTAAGGCTTGGGCAAAAGTTTTGGAGCTTTTTGGTGGATTTTCTGGTTCGGGTTGAGGTTTAGAAGGTTCAGAGACACATTTCCAGGGAATAGTGAAGGCATGCATGATGATCTGAGGAAGAAAAACTGAGTCGGTGATGAAAAACTAAGGAAACCTAGGTTAAAAGAAAGGTGACGGTGAACAGTGCTAAAATCGCCAGAGCATTCATTGCGGATCTCAATCCCTCCATTGCGGATCTTAATCTCTCTGTTACTAAAGCATTGATTTGAAAAATAATTATAGAAAAAGAAATAAATTCAGTTCGAAAATTCTTAAACCATTAACATTTGAATGATGTGTACCTCATCCATAATATCAAAATTTATGGAAATTTAATGTAAAATTATAAGAAATCTAAAATAATTTAATATATTAATAAAACTCATTAAGATGAATATGGCTCAATAAAAATATATAAAGTTGAATACCAGACCTTCCGATTAGAGGAACACAACTTAGCCATCGAGCCATGCATTTGTCTTGTGTCAAGTTAACAGTTCTAATTATAAATATAACATACCATAGGTGGCTCCGCCCTTGTTGATGCGGTGAGGACAATTCAGAATTGACTTAATTGCATTTTTAGTCCTCCTATTTTGCCAAAACTGCGATTTTAGTCCCCCTATTTTAAAATCAAATACTTCAGTCCCCCTATTTTGATTTTTGTTGCACTTTTGGTCCCCCACCCTATTTTTTAACCAAGTGGCAACCAAAACGCTTACGTGGTAAATAAATATTCCACGTCACCAAATATTTTAATTTTAGGTATTTAATTTCCAATATAAAAAATATTATTTTTTTTAAAAAAAATCTGAATAACCAAAAAATATATTTATTTTTTTTAAAATCTGAAAAAAAAAAACCTAAAAATTTTAAAAAAATATATGAAAAAACAAAAAAAAAAAAAATTTTAAAAAAATCTGAAATATTAATTTTTTAAAATATATCTGAAAAATTATTTAATATTTCAGTTTTATTTCAAATAATATTTTATTTTCAGATTTTAAAAAGAAAATAATAATTTCTGTTTTTTAAGAAACTAATATTACTGATTATAAAAAAATAATATTTGAAATATTATATAAAAAAAATCTGAAAATCGAAAAACATTTAAATTTATTTAAAAAAAACTGAAAAAACTATTTTTTTAAAAAAAATCTGAAACATTAATATTTTAAAATTAATATTTAATTTTAAAATGTAAAATATAAAATAAATTTTCAGATATTTTTTTAAAAAATTAATATTTTGGTTGTTTTAAAAAACTCAATATTTTTTGTTTTTTCAACTTTTTTAAAATTAATAATTTTTGTTATTTCAGTTTTTTTCTAAAAATAAATTAATATTTCAGATTTTAAAAAAATTATATTTTTTTCGTTTTCCAGATTTTTTTTTTTAAAAAAAATCAATTTTTATAAAAAAATTAGTCTCTTTTATATTGAACATTACAAAAATAATATTATAATTAAAATATTTGTTGATGTGGCATTTTTATTTGTCATATGTATTGTCACGTAAGCGTTTTAGTTGCCACTTAGTCAAAAAATGGGATGAGGAACCAAAAGTGCAACAAAATTCAAACAGGGGGACTATAATGTTTGATTTTAAAATAGAAGGACCAAAATTGCAGAATTGACAAAATAAAGGACCAAAAATGCAATTAAGCCTTGAGAATTTCAATCTTAATTTATTTATTTTTTGGTTTGAATGTGATTCCAAGCTATTTGTAAATATGATAGCGACATGGGTCTTCAATCTCTGCTTTAAGAGGTCCGATCTCTCTTCCATATTTTTAATCGGAGTATTTCTCTTCGTATAACAGGAAAATACTAATTAAGCTATTTGGTTGAAGTGGTTAATGTGTTTTATAAAAGCAATTATTCAAAGAATCTAAATCAAAATCATGAACTTGCAAACATAACTTTCAAATTACCGGAACTTCTTCCAAGAATCCTATGGTTAGAAAAAAAAGGCAAATAGCATATCGGTGGCATTTAGTATGCACAAATTGTTAAATTTGTGCATAGATGCACAATTCTATGTAATGAAATGTAAGCCATTGATATAATATAAATATATTTTAGTGGTTGAGATTCACTTTGTTTTTTGACTTGTTACTTTTCTGGTAACTTATTGTTGATAGGAAATAAAAAAATTGTGACCTTACCAACCCATTATTAAAATACATTAACGTTAGTTTTTTTTATGTGTGCGTTGGGCTAAGTTTTTTTAGCTCAAATATTTTTATACACTCAATTATTTTTTAAGTCCAAAATTTAAGTTTTTTTTTAATCTCAATTAATTTTTTATAATTTATCAACCGTTAGTTGTTTCAGTGATAATTGACATTAAATTTAGTAGGAAGAATTATGGTTCGATTTCTCGCAACTGCAATTGAGAGGGGACCAAAATCTCTTAATATCATAATTGACTCCCTGACTTAGATTAAACTGACAATGAAAAGCAAAAAAGAATTGTATATTTTATTTTCTGTTTGTCCATATATTCTACGCTTATGACGGAAATTAAATTAAAAAATATATATTACCTATAAAATCGTTTATATATTTGGTTATAACATTTATCCATCCAAAGAATAAAAAAATTATGTTAGTCAATATTATATAGTTGGAAGAATGTGCAAAATTAAAGAATAGATAAGCTATACAACAAATCATGAAAAGTTATAAAAAATTATGTTGGTCAATATTATATTGACCATCGTAACATATAAAATATATCGAAGTTTTTATGAAAGAGCTATGAAATTTGACTAAAACTATCAATTCGATCGTTCAATATCACTTATATGGACTAACATCCGAATGAGAATGAAAATTTTGATGATCGAACTCCAAATGTACAGACCGATTATAATAACTGTCTCATCAAAGACTTATTTTTTATGAAAGGGCCTTGAAGTTTGACTAAAACTACTTTTTTTTTATTGTGCTTTAATTGACTTAAGAATGGTCGAATGAATATCTGGTAAATGACTAGGCTTAAATTTATGTCACCGGTAGTGTAAAGTGTTATATTTAAATTCAATTAAAAAGAATTTTATAATTTATTTTGTAATTATTATTATTATTATTTTATATTTTATTAATAATAATTAAAAATAAAAATTATATAATGCATATCAAAGAAACAAAAAAATTATGAATTAAATTATTAAAAAAAATAAAATCTAATTGTTTATGGTCTTTGTCATTCCAATTGAAAAATTGCAAATGGGAGATTGTATATTGTGGCCACTAGATCCACCCTCATTGGAGAACTAATGGAAGGATCGTGCACTCAAACTAAAACTACAGACTTTAACAAAAGATTTTAAAATTTATCAATTCAGCCGTTCAAATATTACCCAATTGAACTAACAAACCAATAATGAGAATTAGAATTTTGATGACCAAAATCCAAATATATAGACCGATTGTAATAACTCTCATCCGAGGCCTAGTTTGTATGGAAGAGTCATGAATTTTAACTAAACTACAAACTTTGACCCGAGATTTCAAAATTTATCAATCCAACCGTTCAATATCACAATGATACAACGATACTATTTCAATATCTTAGTTATTTCAAATTTAATAGTGGTGCATGTTTTTTAGCCTGTTATTTGTTTTTGTGGGTGTAAATTTAATAGTGTAATTTCATCAATCTGATCATTCAATATAATTTAATTGGACTAACATGAATGAGAATTTTGATGATCGAATTTTGATGATCATTCAATATCACCTAATTGTGATAATTGTCTCATCGGAGACCTAGTTTTTATGAAAGAGTCGTGAAGTCGGATCAAAACTACTGCATTTGACTGAAAATTTTAAATTTTATCAATTCGACAGTTTAATATCACTTAATTGGACTAACACAAATGAGAATGAAAATTTTGATGATTAAACTCTGAATATACAGATCGATTGTAATAACTATCTCAATGTTCATTTCTACTTTTTTAATAATGTTGTTTAATTTAATTTTTTCATAATTTACTATTTTTCGAATTTTAAATATATTTATTCATTTTTAATATATTTAAAGTGATAAAAATATATATTTAACCGCTAAAACAAAAACCATTTTATTTTATTCTTGTTTCAAGTTGAATTATTTCTATTTCTAAAAAGAAAAGCTGCAACTATTTCACTATAGGATAGGACAAACTAAAGCTAAAACATTAACCGTACAACTATTATTATATTAGAAAAATAAATAAAGGGAACAGTTGGGCAACTTGGAACCAGGCACCTGCCAGTTATTGATGAATTTGTGTATCCTGCACAAATTTTAACATTTGTGCATAGTAAACATCCGAGCATATCTTTAACAAAAGAGACTATGTTCGTCATCACATTCAAAAGTGTTAAATAGAAAAAATGCAAAGCAAAATCCTAAAAATTGAAAGAAGCCAAAATCCTGGCTAAGCACCAAGTCACACCGCACAAACGTGTGCAATTGGAAAGATGTCCATCCATGATATAAAAGGAACAGCAAGTGTATCTTCCATATTTGATATTAATCCCAAATGTACTATTTGTAAAGCATTCATACCCATTTCATTGATGTTTTCCTACTTTTGATATTAATTTTTTTTTAACCGTCAAAATGTTTGGTAATTTGGAGTTTAATTTAGGAAAAATTAAAGTCTCAATAAGTATTTATCGATTGAGTAAATTATACCAAAAGTACAATCATAGAGACATATTTTATTTATTAAATAAAAATTTATTATTTATAATTAAGTCATTTATAATTAAGTAATTGATTTTCCGAAAGATAAAGTGTCGAGGAGAAACCAAATTCATTTTTAAGAAGACCACTTAAGTTTAGACTCACTCACAAATTTTTAAGAAGACCACTTTCCTAAAAAATTATTAATTTTCTATGTTGTATAAAAAAATGGAATGATGTAACAAAAAATATGGTTGATATTGGTTAACTATTTTTGTTGGAAGTAAAACTATTTTTATATAGTCAATATATCTCTATTAAACTTTTACTTTATAAATTTTTTTTAAAGTATAATAGAAATATATTTCTATATACTCCTTTTACCGTATAAAAGAGATGCATATCTCTATTAAACTTTTACTTTATAGAAAAACGAGTTGTGTATAAAAAAGTTTTTGAAATCATGCTTAAAAACTCACTCACAAATTTCTAAAGTTTAGACAAAGCTATTTTAACAACTCGTGATTTGTTTTTGTAAAATAAAATTAAAACTCATCATTTCTTATTTGTTTACTTATAATATCTATCTTTGATTTAATCCTTAACTTATTAATCAATGACTAAGATTATTCATTTTACACTTTAAAATGAATTACTCACTTTAATGAAGTCGGATCTAAATACAACTTAACAAATCATGAATTTTTTTAGAATATCAATCTACAATTTTTTTGATGTCGAATCTCGAACCGAGTACCTCAAGACTAAAGAGTAACTCCTCTATCAAGTGACCTCTCGGAAAATGGGCACAATCTATGATTTTCTTACGTTACATTTTTATTCAAATCCATATATTCTATCTTTTTACTCCCTCTATCCCAAAATAAATGATCTGTTTGACCATCTTCACGTTTGTTAATATATAACTTTAATCGTTAATATCTATAATTATCTATTATTAAAAATTATATATTTTGAAAGTATTCGTCAAGACAAATCAAACAACATTTGCTAATATTTATATATACACATTAGTCAAAAAATATGGTCAAAGTAGTTCATATGAATAGTACGCAAAGTAAAAATTAGGTCATTTATTTTGGGACGGAGATAGTACTACTAATAAAAAACCTTTGTATAATTTTAATATAAAATGGAAAATGCACTGACAATATAAAATAGTTTTACACTATCAATTAATGATATCGTGTAGTCCACCAAGTCGCCCCATTTCATCCCATTTTCTTGATATGACATGGAAGCTTGAATAGTTCTTAGGTGAATTCTTCAAAACACATCTTATTTGAATATAGACCGGTACATCTGCTAAGATGGATAAATTTGATAGGTTCATAAATAATGTCTATTAATTTTTTTGCATTAAACATTATTTGATCAACCTATTAAAGTTATCCACATCAACGATATACCAATACATATTTAAATAATTTGTGTACCGAAATGTTCACCTAATTATTAATTATTAGTGAAAATCATCTCATTGACACTGGTGGATATCTTTAAACTCTAATTTGAAACTAAATTAAATATTTTATTATACAATTTTACCTAAATAGAAGAAAGAAACAATAATAATAATAATAAAGACAAAACAAAGAGTTTAATTAATATATATATTGTAGTGTAAAATAATTTTATCATGACATCTAATAAAAAATTACCAATTTTGTTTGTCACACAACTAATTTTAAAATAACTTTATAAGAGTAAAATAATGTGACAAATTAATGAATTCCCATGGCGTAAAACGATTGTAAAACGATTTTACTTACACATCAATTGTACATAGAGTTGTTCCGCCAACTCAGTTCATTATTTACTCGAATTCATTCATTTGCGGATAGAATTCGATCCAACCCGCCAAACTCACAAGTTATCAGTTCAGATATTTTATTTAAGTTTTTTGACGTCATTGAATGTATATTTAAAAGGCTTAAATATGCTTTTGGTCCCTGCAATATACACTTGTTTTTAAAAGAACCCCTGTAAAAAAAAAAACATTTGATTTTAGTCCCTGCAATTTCAAAACACTTTGAAAAGAGCCCTCGAGCTGGATTCTCTTCATACCGGTACACTTTTTATAACTGCACCGGCATGAATATTCATACCGGTATACTTTTGTATAAGTGCACCGGTATGAATATTCATAAAGAGAATCAGGCTCAAGGGCTCTTTTCAAAGTTTTTAGAAATTGCAGGGACTAAAATCAATTTTTTTTTTTACAGGGGCTCTTTTCAAAACAAGTGTATATTGCAGGGACCAAAAGCATATTTAAGCCTATTTAAAATGTGTTGTTGTACAATACTATACACATTGTTTGTTGAATTTATATAATTTATTAATATAACTTACTTAATTTGTTGTTACTGTCTATTGAAACTTATGTCTTGCGCACTTTGCATTTGTCGCTAAATGTCATTTTTAAATTATAACTTTTTTTAGAAGTATTTATAAAATGTATTTTTTTATCAAAATATCATTTTTAATTTTATAAATAACCTGCGAATTCAATTCAACTCAACCCATTAATAATTTTTCAATTTGTATTTAAATTGAATAAAAAATTAATTTATATTATGAATCAAATTTATTAATTTTTCAATGAATATAAAAAATAATTTTTTACGTATAACATTGAACGGAAAAAGTATTCTTTAGATCTAAAAACAAAACTTCAACGTAGTGTCGCGTGAATCCACATCCCGATCCCACCATTGTCCATCTCCATCCTTTGGCAAACATCTAGACATTTACAAATAGCCAAATACAAAAATACAAAACCTTACAATAAAATTAAAATAAATAAATTACTCTACATAAATAAATTAATTAATTAAAAACCCCGCCCTAGACCCACCCCACCTCTCATTTAATTTTAAAAATACATAAATAAATAATATATCTTTATTTTCTCTCACCAATTGTACCTGCCAAGTACGCTTACCTGTACCTCCCAACCACACTTCTCGCATCATCACCTTTCCATTCTCTCATCAATTAATTTCAATTCAATTCTCTTTTCCTTCCAACTTCACATATATATAAACACACACACTCTCCTCTCTTCTATTCTAATCAAATTCTCTCATCATACCTTTTCATTGCTCACTTCTCACCCACCCCAAACTCAACACACTCTCTCTCTCTAAACAATACTTTCTCTCTCCTCTAACCGTCATGAAGCAGTTAATTCGCCGTTTATCTCGAGTCTCCGACTCATCTCAATACACACTACTTCGAAACGATTCAATTCATCGCCGGCAAAACGGCGGTAACCGTAGTCGGCGAGTCGAATCGTTTCGTCTGGTCTTGGCGAAGATCAGAAGATCTTCTTCCGCGGCTGTGCCGGAAGGACATGTTCCGATCTACGTCGGAGACGAGATGGAACGGTTTGTTGTTTCTGCAGAGATTCTAAATCATCCGGTTTTTGTTAAGCTTTTGAATGAATCGGCGCAGGAATATGGTTATGAACAGAAAGGTGTTCTTCGGTTACCGTGTCATGTTTTCGTTTTCGAGCGCGTGGTTGAAGCGTTGCAGCTTGGACTCGACACGCGCCACATCAATGGACTTCTTAATTCATCGGAAGAAGAATTCTGTTAAAAAAATTTGAGAAAATTAGGAAAAAGATGAATATGGTAATTTAGTGAGGTTTTTTTTTTTTTTTTTTTTTATGTAAATATGAATCAGGATCTTGAGATTTAGGAGGAAACAAAAAAGGAGCACAAAATTGGTATGTGTTAGGGTTTGTTTTGTGTCTCTGTTTTTTTGTTTGTTGATGTTTCTTTGTCTTTTGGTTGTTGTTGTTGTGACAGTGTAATGTTGTGAGTGTAAAGAAGAAGATACTATTGCTATCTTCTGATGTTTGCAACCAAGGAATGAGAATCATGAATCATAACGTCTCTTTTTGTCTCAAATAGAAAATATATGTGGATTTGTATAAACTTCTCACCGTTTTAATTTTGGAATTTGGTTTGTTTATCTTCGCCGTCTATTAGATTAACGGTTGTCATTACTTTATGTTGTTTGATAGATTTTAGTTGAAATTAATTAAATTTAATTTAGGATTTACTCAAATAGAAATATCTTTTGTGGAAAAAATCTATAATGAAAAAAGGAAATACATATTCTCGCTGTCATTATTATACGTAAAATTGATTTTTTTGATACGTTGAAAAAGTGATATATTTTTCATAATATGATCTATATATATTACTTTTTCAATATTCCAAAACAATTAAATTCGCTTATAATAGGGAGAGATTACTCTCAAAGGAGTATAGTTTGATACTTTGATTACTCTCTCCCATATTAATAATGGGTCTTTCCATATTTAGAAAAAGATTAATTCAATAATAATAAAAGTGGAGAAGTAGTTATTTATTAAAAATAGTAAGAGTATCCACAATGGAACTACTCATTTTTGAGTACTTAACCGAACTCCACGTGTAAACATCATTTATTTATAATTTTATAATTTATAATAATAGTACTTAATAAGCATTTAATCCCTTCAACCCAACACTTCTTACAAAACTATTAATTGGATCTCATTAATAATACATCTTATTAATAACACTACATAATTAAAAGCGGATCCCATAAAAATAATATAGGTACCAATATTTATTTAAAAAGCAGTATCTGTTAAGTACTATTTTCTATTTTGTTCCGATGGAAGTACCTAATATTTATTAGGTACTGATACTTAAAAAAATAAGTACCATCATTGGAGATGATCTATGTTAGCCTTTAAATCGGTGTTCATATTAGACAATCTCAAAATATGCCAGTGTTGTTTTTATAACTCTTTCACTAGATTAGATAACTGAATTGTTTCCTCAGAAAGAATAAATAATTAGTTTAGATAAATAATGGTATAAAACTTATCGAAATTTTATTGTGGAAGAAGTGAATAGACGGCACTAGCTATTGTACTACTAGAAATTACTAAGATTATCATGACTTTAATTAAGATTAAGGTTAGTCTGTAGACTCGATTAATAGTATGAATCTATAAAAAATTTAAAATGATTTCAAAAGTCTCTAAATGACAAACAACTGGATAATGTTAAAAATGTATATTAGTAATATTAATTCGAGTTAGTGTATGATAGTGTTCCTGCTTTAAAGATTAGGGTCTTGTTAATGTATGATTTAAGATACATATTAATAAGGCCGGCTATTAGCAAGTGCAAAGTGGGTGCTGTAGCTGGATTTCCATTTTTTGGCCTCAACCAAAAATTATATGGTAAGTATAGATTTCTAAGAAAATATGAAAAAAATTGATTAAAAAACTTAAATAAGAAACCAATAATTTTTATAATTTGAATTTGTTAAAAATAATTTGAAAGACTCAAAAGTATTTACGTGACTAAAAAGTATTTTGTTAATTTTTTTTTTTTTTTTTTGACTCAAAGTATAAATATTTTTAGCAAGAATTAAAAGTGTCAACTTTTATTAGCTCAAAGTTAAATTTTTTTTATAGAGAAAGTATTTTATTGTTATTGATTAAAATATAAATATTTTTTATGTTAATTACAGTACTAATTTTTAATATTATTAAGATTATTTACAATTCAAGCAAGAATTATCCATTTTAAATTTTTTGCACTTTTTGTACTAAAACGTCAACTTTTAACATCCAGAATTGACGCGACCTTCAAATATTTGGAAACGGCCCTGCAAATTAAGATCTTAAAAGTGGAAATATTGCATAAAAAAGTATATCAGTTTGACTTATAAAAAATTAAATACACAATTTTTAAAAGATATATATTTCAATATTAAACTACTTATCATTTTGCCTTGCCTTATTACATATGTTATGTTAGTATTTACTTAAAGTTAATTATAAAAAACAGATCTAACTTTTGTATGACCCCTTTAACTGTTACTTTCCCTTTGTGCAGAGATAAATTTTAACATAGGCATAAACCTAAATAAAAAATATTTAGATACACACACATAATTGAAAAAATTTAAATATAAAATAATTTAGTCACATCATTTAACATCCCATCATCACAATTTATATTAATATTTTAAAATTTTATATGTGTGTCTAAACATAAAACATTTAAACTTATGCCTAAATAAGTGTCTCTCTTGTAAAATCGTTGGGTGGGCAGCCGTCATGATTGATGTGTGTACACACTTTGTGTACTTTTTAAGGATAATCGAGATAACCAATGTTTTAAACATATCGTTTCCTCATTCTCATATACTAAGTATGTACATAGTTTTTTTTTGGATAATTAAGATTAAAGATATTGTAATAAAGAAATAATTTATGTTTACATAAAAAATTAAATAATAAGGTAATTAGAAATTTGAAAGAAATACTAATAGTTAGTTGATTCAGTGGTGATTGGTGCTGAATTTGGTAGGGAGGACCACGAATCGATCTTCCGCAACTGTGATCGGAAAGAAATTGAAACCACTCGATGCCATAACTGATCCCCGAACGAAATTAAACCGATGATAAAAGTCAAAAAGAAATTTGAAAGAAATCTTTTTTAGAGGAAGTCACAAGCATCATTAATTGATTGTTATTTTACACATTTTATTTTAGTTCAGTTTCGAGCTCATACGCATGCTTATTAGATTGTGCGAGTGGTGTGTAATTATTTTTGTTTACACCGAGTCAAATTTTATATTCCTAAATCTTTTTATACTCTTTCATATTTTGACTGAAAAGGCATAATAATCACAAATTGTCCAAAGAACACAAGAATATTTTGGTGCATATATCATGATTGAAGCTTTGGGCTTTGGCAGGTCAGCAATGTAATTGCCGTGATATCCGGTGGTGTTTTTGAATCCAAATCGTATCTATGAAATGAAGGGTAGAATCGTCGTTTTGTGTTACCATGAAGGATAGTTTGGTAATTCAGGATGTACGTCCTGTCAAGGGAAATCAGCGATGGCATGTTACTATGTTAGCATGTGGTGGTCTTTTGGTTGGAAAGTGTCATGCTGCTGCTGCTGCTACTCCTGCTAGTCCATACATTTCAACTCATTATAAGTCAAAAACTCAAAAATCAAAAAATAACTAATAATCAAAGAACATTGAATAAAGTAAACCATCAACTTTTTTGTATTTCTCTTTAATTTAGTCCTAAAATATGCTTTGTCTAAAACGTATAAATAACACAAGTTTTTTGTCAAGTACTAGTAATTAGTGATGAAGAAAGGAGAGCTGCCCTCTCCTCCGGACGTAGGTTCATTAACACCGAATCGGGTAAATAAACGAACGTGTTTTTTACTTTTCACCGTTATTATTGTTTGTGATTACTATTGCGACTCTCGCTTGTTTTGATTGCTCAATTTAATTTGCTTCACACACTAGAAGGTTATTGTTGTGGTTCAGTCCGAATTTACAACAATTGGCGCCCACCGTGGGGCAAAGGATCAAACGAATTGAGTATCATGGGTTCTAAGTGGGACATCGAGAAATTTATCGAGAGTAATGACTTCGGTCTGTGGAAGGTAAAGATGAGGGCAATACTAACTCAGCAAAAAGCACAGATGTCGGCAACTCTCTCCGATGCGGAGAAGACCGAGATGGATGAGAAAGCACTTAGTGCTATTATTTTGTGCCTCGGTGATAAGGTGCTAAGGGAGGTTGCCAAGGAGAAGACTGCGGTTGAGATGTGGACCAAACTTGACTCATTGTATATGACCAAGTCCCTGGCACATAAGCAACTATTGAAACAACAACTGTACTTTTTCCATATGGTTGATAACAAACCAATGGTGGAGCAATTGGCGGAGTTCGGCAAAATTGTCGACGATTTGGCGAACATCGACGTAGTTCTTGAAGATGAGGATAAGGCTTTCCATTTGTTGTGTGCGTTTCCAAAGTCACTAGAGAATCTCAATGATGCTTTGCTTTATGGCAAAGAGGGCACTATCACCTTGGAAGAAGTCCAATCGGCTCTGAGAACCAAGGAACTGACAAGGTTTAGAGACTTGAAGGTTGATGATAGTGGAGAAGACTTGAATATCTCAAGGGGCGGGAGTGAGAATCACGGTAAAGGAAAGGGGAAGAAGCACAGGTTTAAGTCTAGGCCTAGAGGTAATGGTGACACAACAAAATTCAAGTGTTATCATTGCCACACACCAGGTCACTTCAAGAAGGACTGTCCTCAGAGAGGGGGCAGTGGCGGTAATGGTGGTAATTCGTCAGCTCAGATCGCTGCTAGTGAAGAAGAAGGTTATGAGAGTGCAGGAGCACTAACTGTGACTAATTGAGAACCTGAGAAAAGCTGGGTCATGGACTCAGGATGCTCATATCACATCTGTCCGAGAAAGGAGTACTTTGAGACTTTGGAATTGAAAGAAGGTGGAGTTGTGCGTCTTGGTAAAAATAAGGCGTGCAAGGTTCAAGATATGGGTTCTATCCGACTGAAAATGTTTGATAAACGTGACTTTCTTTTGAAGAATGTGAGGTATATCCCTGAACTTAAGAGAAATTTAATTTCCATAAGCATGTTTGATGGTCTAGGGTATTGCACTAGAATTGAACGTGGAGTGATGAGGATTTCTCTTGGTGCATTAGTAATAGCTAAAGGGACTAAAATTAATGGTCTTTATATTTTAGATGGTTCCACTGTTATTTCTAATGCATTAACTGTTAGTGTAGAAACTGAGGACATAACTAAACTATGGCATTTGAGGTTGGGGGCATGTCAGTGAGAGAGGTTTAGTTGAATTAGCTAAACAGGGCTTGCTAGGAAAAGAGAAATTGAACAAACTAGATTTTTGTGATAACTGCACACTAGGCAAACAACACAAGGTGAAGTTTGGGGTGAGAGTGCATAAATCTAGTAGACCATTTGAGTATGTTCACTCGGACCTTTGGGGTCCAGCGTCTGTTTCCACTCATGGGGGAGGTTCATATTTTCTTAGCATTATTGATGATTATTCTAGAAGGGTATGGGTTCACATTATTAAAAATAAGAGTGACACTTTTGAAAAGTTTAAGGATTGACATACTCTAATAGAAAATCAAACTGGAACTAAACTGAAAGTTTTGAGAATTGACAATGACCTAGAGTTTGTTTCAAAGCAGTTTAATGAGTTTTGCAGGAATAAAGGTATAAAGAGGCATAGAACCGTTGCATACACACCGCAACAGAATGGTCTTGCTGAAAGAATGAACAGGACCTTGTTGGAGCGGGTGAAGTGTATGTTGTTGGGAGCTGGACTACCGAAAAGTTTCTAGGGAGAAGCTGTTAGTACTGCAACATATTTGATCAACAGATGTCCATCAACAGGTATTGATCTGAAGACACCTATGGAGGTTTGGAGTGGCAGGCCGGCAGACTACTCCAACTTGAAAGTCTTTGGAGTTCTAGCGTATGCACATGTCAGACAAGATAAACTTGATGCTAGAGCTGTAAAGTGTGTGTTCATTGGTTATCCTGAAGGTGTGAAAGGTTACAAGCTGTGGAAGATGGAATGTAACATCCCAAGAATTTTTTTAATAGACGCATATTAATTAACGGAACATTACTGGAGACGATTGGAGAAATATGTGAACTAGTGGGGAGAAATAAATGATTTACGTAAGTAAATTAGGTGTTAAGTGGGGGGACCAATTAGTAATTAACCCAAGGGCATATTATGCTTACTACATAAGTACCAACTCTCACTCACACCTTAATTCATTTTTCTTTCTTACTGATAAACACCAACTCAGTAAAAAGGGCACCACCCCCTTTGCTCTCTCTCTTTGGCCGAAAAACAACAACAATAGCCTATGCTTCTCTAACTTCAATCCCTAATCTTCATCATCAATCTAGCATTCAATCAACAGTTGGCCTTGAAATCTAATTCATACTCACCCCTTACATACTTCCATGCCATTTTTCCCCCTTCCAAGCCCAAGAATCAATCTTGCATGTTCAATGTTCTTTTGGGAATCAAGCTTTGGAATAGAGTAGAGAAACTACAAACACTGCATATCTTAATTAGCCAAAAGTCTACTGACTTGTTCATAATTGTAAGGTAATCACAAAGAACTCTTTCCCCTTTTCAATTGTTCTTAACTCTTCCTTCCATAAAGACTCATTCTCAATCCTTCACTGAAATTCCTTGTTGCATGTGTGTTTATTCCATCAAAATACGAGTCTGGAGGTGGTTGGAAGGTATGGGTAACCTGGAGACGTGGTAAAATTGGAAGAATTCGCAAAATCATGTTCTTGTTCCTGTCGCGCTCGCCATAGCGAGCTATGACTCGCCGTAGCGAGTTCCAGCAGGCCAGCACTGCTGTATGCGTGACACTGCTCCTTCTTGTGCTGTTCCGTTCTGGTCTGAGGTGAGAGGTCTCAAGTTCTTTTTCACTCATTACTCTGTCTTTAGTGGTTAAGTATAAAATGGTCCTAACCCTTTCGTGTTCTGCGAGTTGTGGAGGATAAGCTTTGGGCAATAATTTTGGATTTGGATACAACAAGATTTGGATGTCATCCTGGGCAGTAGCAGAGCTGTATGCCTATGATCAAGCTTCTGAATTTATCTCACTCAGGTGGGTTCTTAGGCTAGTGTAGTTAGATTCCCAAATTTTTGAAATATGCATGATAATTTAGGAATTAGGGAATTAAATTGTGTGATGAGAATTAACTCCCAAATTCTCGTCTATTTTGTCCTATATTATATCTATTATTGATTGTGATGATTTAATATGAGGATTGTAGGTGTTGTTCTTGAAATTTCTTTGAAAATCGCAAAACAGAGGGTTTACTGCATGAGCTTGCCATAGCGAGCACTCATGGCGAGACATCAAGTTCTGGGCTGAGGAATCTCGCCATGGCGAGCATCTGCTCGCCTAGCGAGTTGTTCAGGCCATTACAAGATCACTCGCCATGGCGAGCTAAGTCACTCGCTGTAGCGAGCAATGTGCAGAAAGCCTTACTTCTTCACTTTTTGGAAAATCACACTCGTTTTATATCCTCAATTTATTTCAGTTATTTCACAATCATGTAGTAAATATAAAATAGTACAGGAAGTCAAGCACAATTCCGAATCTTAGGGTATAACTTAGAATTAAGGTTGCATGTTCCCCGGATTTTGGGATAATTATGGTAGTATGTAACTCAACAATTAGTATCAGTCAATCATGTGCGGTTTAGTATGCTGCTTATGGGCTTCCAATGGAACAACCCATTAGGAAAATGATTGTGAGATTAATGCCGTGGTCGAATCGGTCAGCGGATATGGCGGGCCTTCGAGACTTTCTCACCTCGAAGTGTCTTAGCGGAATAAAATCAATAAGATACCTTGTGTGTTACACCTTAATTAATTATGATTATGGTATTTATTATGATAGAATAAATATATGGACTGATTAGGAGCCCCGGCTTTATAGCCTAGGAGGGTAGTAGAATTCACTGGGACGAAGTGACTGTCTCACCCCACTCCCTTTTCGATATAGGTAAGACAAGTTATTCCAGGAGCAGGAACCAGGTTGGATCTGACGATTGGAGCCATGCTTGGATTGTCAGCTTTGAAGACTTAGTCTTCATTCTTGCTTTTATTTAGCTTGATTATCTTATTATAGTTTCTTTCCGCTGTTTGTATTAAATATTCTCTTGTTCTCTTAATGATAGTATATCATTCGGTTATTTATTGTATAATTTATTGTACTCAGATTCCAGTTTTAATGTTCCGACTAAATATTCTAGACAATATAGTTGGGGCGTTACGTGGAACCTGGAGGATCAAAATTTATTATAAGCAGGGATATTACTTTTGATGAGATCCGTATGGGATGAAGTGCAAAGACCTGGAGACTAGACCAGAAACGGGGGTAGAGAGAATTCAGTTTGAGGTGGAGCCTTCCACTGATGAGAGGGAAGAAGACGAAGATGAGACTCAAGTACCTGTGGAGAATGGAAGCCAAACAATAACTGCTCCGGACTATCAGCTAGCAAAAGATAGGGAGAGGAGAGTTATTACTCCGCCTAATAGATACAGTTATGCTGACCTTATTTGTTATGCTTTGAATGCAGCTGAAGAGGTGCAAGACTCAGAACCAAAGAACTTCAGGGAAGCATCAGAAAGCATAGATAGTAAAGACTGGCTGAAGGCAATGGAAGAGGAAATGCTTTCATTGGAGAAGAATCAGACTTGGGAGCTTGTTCCACTACCTAAGAACAAAAGGGTAGTTGGTAGCAAATGGGTGTTCAAGAGAAAAGAAGGTATACCAGGGGTCGAAGCACCAAGGTATAAAGCAAGACTTGTAGCCAAGGGCTTTACACAGGTGGAAGGAATTGACTACAATGAAATCTTCTCACCTGTGGTGAAGCATTGTTCTATAAGGGTACTTATGGCAATTGTGAACATGTATGATCTTGAGTTAGAACAGATGGATGTGAAGACCGTTTTCTTGCATGGTGAATTAGAAGAGACAATCTACATGCAACAACCTGAAGGTTTTGTGGAAGACAACTCTAAAGTTTGTTTGTTGAAGAAATCTTTGTATGGGTTGAAGCAGTCCAAGGCAGTGGTATCGTCGGTTTGATGATTTCTTATTGAAGACTGGTTTTGTGAAAAGCAACTATGACAGTTGTGTGTACATGATGAAGAGGAATGAGAAAGTCATTCTCTACCTCCTTCTTTATGTAGATGATATTCTTATTGCAAGTTCTGACAAGCATGAGATTCAACATCTCAAGGTGAAACTTAATGGTGAATTTGAGATGAAGGATCTTGGTAATGCGAAGAAGATACTTGGTATGGATATTGTGAGGGATCAGAGTAAATGTGTGTTATTCTTATCTCAGCATGATTATTTGAAGAAAGTGGTGGAGCGGTTTAGAATGAAAGATTCTAAGATAGTGAATACCCCACTTGGTCATCATTCGAAGTTGTCAGTCAAGCAGTGTCCTCAATCCGAGGATGAGAAGAGGATGATGATAAGTACTCCCTATGCAAGTGGGGTTGGAAGCATCATGTATGGCATGTTTGTAGTAGACCTGATTTATCATATGTAATCAGTGTGGTAAGTCGGTTTATGGCAAATCCCGGTCCGGTTCATTGGAAAGCTTTGAAGTGGGTGTTGAGGTATTTGAATGGAACCTTGAAAGGTGGTCTCAAGTATACTAGGACAGATCTAGGTAATGATGCTTTGGAGGGTTATGTGGATGCGGACTATGCAGGTAATGTAGACACTAGAAAGTCTCTTTCAAGTTTTGTGTTTACATTGTTTGGTACAGCGGTAACATGGAAGGCAAATCAACAATCAGTTGTAGCCTTGTCGATGACTCAAGCGGAGTACATAGTCCTTGTTGAAGGGGTCAAGGAAGCCATATGGCTGAAAGGTATGATTGGAGAAATGGGGATTGGTCAAGGGTGTGTGAAGATACATTGTGACAGTTAGAGCGCCATTCATTTGGCAAATCACCAGGTGTATCATGAAAGGACGAAACACATCGATATCCGGTTGCACTTTGTGAGAGACGTGATTGAGACAAAGGAAATCATGGTGGAAAAAGTTGCATCGGAGGAGAATCCAGCACACATGTTCACCAAATCGTTACCAAGAGCTAAGTTCAAGCATTGCTTGGACTTGATTAACTTCGTCGAGGAGTAGACGGAGGTTGGAGAGGGCAACATGGTGGTTGATGGGATGTTGGCATCACCATCGTTTTGAAGGCAAGGTGGAGATTTGTGAAGAATTGCCTTGAAAACTCAGAAACAGGTGCAGGAACAGGTGCTGTCATCTGCGCCTGGGCGCAGCTTGCTGAAGAATTGGACCTTTTGGTCCTGTCATCTGCGCGGGGAGCAGCTACCCTACGCGGGGCGCAGGCCCGCGACTATATATTGTCTGTTTTGCGTTTTCTGAGGTTGTAATGTGATTTTTAAGATTTCTAAGGCCAACATACAGACTAGGGTTAATAGAGAATCATCTGGGAAGACTCTATGGTTGGGATAAACATATCAATCACCTTGTAATCACTTGTAATTGAATTTCTTGGTCACGGGAAGAAATTCGGGACTTGGGTAGAATATGTTTAAAGACTATTTCTTGTAACCCTTGTTGTTGGGATTTCATTGTAACCGGATATTTGATCCAAGGAAGAAAGGAGAGCTGCCCTCTCCCCCGGACGTAGGTTCATTAACACCGAACCGGGTAAACAAACGAACGTGTCTTTTACTTTTCGCCGTTATTATTGTTTGTGATTACTATTGCGACTCTCGCTTGTTTTGATTGCTAAATTTAATTTGCTCCACACACTAGAAGGTTATTGGTGTGGTTCAGTCCGAATTCACAACAATATGTACAACTCATGCATTGAATCATTCTATTACGTAGAACTAGGATATATTTTAGTTTTTTTTTTTTCTAGAACGTTTTTTATGTTAATGCATACCACTCCATTATTTTAATGATTTTTTATGTGTTGGCCCTAACATATTTCAAAAACTCTAACCCTAACCTCTCCCTCTATAAATCAATCACTAAAGGAATCGGGACTAGGCCCTAGTAGCGAGTTCTCGTTCCACAAGGAAGAAATCAACCTAAAACCCTCACAACCCCCAAGATACGATACGATTTTTCTAATCTTCATACCTAGCTATATGAGTATCCTTCCACAAAGCAGATCCTTGAGAACATCCTCCAATGCCACTATTCTAGTAGGGTCGTATTAACAAGATGTAAATTTCTAACCGCTAGATCCCATCTACTCTTTGATGTACAAACTTCTAACCAGCAAACCAAATAGAATCACCGTTGCTTAGCTAGACACATGGCTTATATGAAGAATTAAAGACACAACCCCCAAGATACGATATGATTTTTCTGATCTTCATACCTAGCTATATGAGTATTAAGTACGGTCTGACAAGTGTATCAGTCTGTCGTCGAGTAATAATTCACACTCTAGGTGTCTAGAATGAATTCGTATCCACAGATATCGTGCCAATTGCACAACCAGCGTTATCTAAGCTTGCGGTTTTGCATTCGCTTTGGGTTTTTAAAAAGGTTTTTGGAAAAATAGCGATATGCTTGCGAAAAAGTAAATTGAAACAGAAAACATAGAGGATAAGTATGGTGGTTTAGAGTGCCTCCCATACTACTATTCAGCATGATCGGTGTATAACATAGTTAATTAGCCTAACAAGCGGCGTCGATTCTATTCTTGAAGTGACAATACCTTACTATTGCCCTAATATATATAAAATTTCCCTAAATTATAACTAGGATACCTACAAGTGCATATCTCATTTGTCACATACCCTAACTACAACCCGAGTTATTTATACATACGCATTATGCCCATCGACAATTGCCTCTAGAGCCTAGTATCGGACTGTTCAGCCTCTAATTGCTCAGTTCATAACTAGTTCATGATTCCTCCTCTACTGCTCTCAGTCCGAGGGTAGTTCATGATGTTACTGTCTCTATACCCCTAGATATATTTACTACCAGTTCGGGACCATTATTAGTTTATCCTAATAATCGATTATGTGAGCCTTCCCTCTATCCAGTAGGATTTCGGAACCGTGATTAATGCAGGAATAAAATATATATAAAGTTTCCTCTATAACTTTGACTCAATCAAAGACTCCAAATATTTATAGGGGAGTTCATCTTCTCCACCACAACCCTAAGGATCTATTACAAAGGTTTACATAGTTTAATTACAAGAATAAAATAATGAAAAACCTAAGAAAAAGAATTATCTTGCTGAGGATGGCTTTCCCGTAAAGGGGGAAAGTTTCTACGGTAGAGCTCCTCTAGAACTACTCTAAGTGTAGAGAAAGTTCTCAAATTTCTGAATGAAAAATCATGAGGGGAGGAGCTCTATTTATAGTTTTCTAAACGGGTTTCAACAAGTCATTGTATCACGATGGGTCCATCGTACTGCGATACATTGATTTTCTTCAAAAATAAAACTAGATTTTGCGCGTAATATCCTTGGCCATCAAGTAACTCCCATCGTAGTACACCGTACTGCGATGACAATGCAAATCCATGTTTTTGCTTCTTTCTTGGTATTTTTTTGTATTCTTGTTCCTTCTAGCTCTTTGCCTCGAATCCTCAGGTTTTCTTCGTATTTGGGCTTGTATTGAGTCATTTATTTACTAATATACTACCTAAAACACCGCAGAAATTTGTCATCAAGTATCCTGCCGCAAAGCAGAATCCTTGAGAACATCCTCCCATGCCACTATTCTAGTCGGGTCGTATTAACAAGATGGAAATTTCTAACCGCTAGATCCCATCTACTCTTTGATGTACAAACTTCTAACCAGTTAACTCAACAGAATCGCCGCTGCTTAGCGTACACATGGCTTATATGAAGAATTGAAGACAATTTTACAGTTTTCTATAAATATGAGAATCTAGATAAGAATTAAGCAGTTCATTTTTTTAAAGATAAGCTTGCCTAACAGAAAACATCCGCACATATACAGACATAACGCATATGCTACTCTTCATATTGAGTGTTTAGTAAATATATAGTGGGAGTTGACTTGCTAACATACTCCCGCATGTTTTTTGGAGGGAGTATGTTAGCAACCCCCTATTTATATATATTCAACTTGCTTCTTCAAATAAGTTAGTATTTATTAGAATGATTTAAGTATTTTAATTTTCAATTCACTTACTCTCTACACATTTTTCATTTTTTTTTATTTTTACCATCTGTATTCAACCCACTAGACCGCCTAATCTGATTTGAGTGTCAATTGCATGGGTCAAATTGTGATTATTCCTTCTAAATTCAAAGCTACACATATTTTTTTTGTTAGGTAATTTAGTGGTTAGAATTTCACTCCTTAAAAATGAATAAGGTGAACCTTGGTACGTCCACTTATTAAATCTACACATATTTTATTCTTTGAATCACTTAAAATATCTTTACAATTATTTCGAATATTTTTCCAAAAACAAAATTATTATATTTATATAGTATCTATCACCATGTTAAATATCGATAAGACTCTTTCTAATCAACTTAATATTAAAATAAGTGAACATGAATTATAAAATAGTTGTTTGGGAAAACTACACCAACTAGATGGCTGATTTTGACAAAGCCTTCTTTATTTTTGTTAATTTTATATTTAAATTAACTAAATATGCATACACTTTTTGAAAGTAAGGTGATCTATACTCATTCATATACGTATATTAATATAATATACCGTAATTCGTACCAATCAATACTCGTCCGATATTTTTTGATACTCGTATCGGAAAGTATCAGACAATTAAAATTATTTTTTTAAAAAAATAATTATCGATATGTGTCGGATACTTCTTCGATACACGTATCAGAGAAGTATCAGGAAAATAATGTTTTTTTTTATAATAGAAGTAGAGAAGATGAGACTGATACAATTTGTGTTTCCTCTTAAATAGTGAATGTTAAAGTATGATGTTTTTTATGGATTGACAACCATGTATTTTTTGGATGGTACCGATGATGTTTTGTTTTTTGATAATAATTATTATCCTTTTTGGATAGTACTTAATTAACTTGAGATATGTAATTGTCACTTGTTTGCTCAGTTTGAGTAATTTGAATGTTAATTTATTATCTTTCTCGATTTTTGTTATGCTTATATATTGTGTATTTGTATATTTAATTTTAAATTTATTTTTAAACAACGTATCGCGACCGTATCGTATCGAGAATTTTAAAAAATTTCACATATTACCGTATCGGTATCGTATCGTATCAGTATCGTGTCACGTATGCGGGCTTAATAGGTTTCTACACTATAATTGTAATTGCTATTGCATAGGTAGTATTTTGCGCCACAGAGAATCACTCTGGTTCTTAATATCATTGTTACATTGGAGGAATTGAATTTTGTTTTTTTTTTTTTAAGCATATTTTTAGAAAGATTAATAGAATGTACCGATTGAGTTGCAAAGACTAAAGCTTCCTCCAAATTACTTCAAAGATTTAGAATAGTGACTAAAGCTTCCTCCAAATTACTTCAAAGATTTAGAATAGTTGTCCTTCCATCTCTGTTTCGTCCGCAAGCTTAGTTTTTTTTTTCTTTCTTTTTTTCTTTTTCAGTCGTTTGTTTTATTTTCCATTTCGCAAAAATAAAATTCTTGTTCTTAAAATAATATATACTCTTACCTATATATTGTATTAATAGAGGATATAAGACCAATTTTGGTTGGAAACAACTCCATATAACTGTTGTAAAGTTTATATATAATTTGTACTTATAAACAAATTGGCATGTAAAACAGTTGGAATAAATAACCACATGTCTTGTAAAACGACAAATAAAAAAAAAAAAAACCTCACAGGGTAGGATTTGGAAGTTAAAGAGTATGCAACCACCAAAACCATAGATCTTATTCAAAACCTACCCGTTGATTCCATAATGTCTTAAATTGGCATTGCATGCACAAGTCAAGGTGGTCATTTCAATATCCCTACCTACCCTCCAATATAGACAATTTAAATCCCTCAAGAATGCGTATGCCACTATATAAATTAGGAATGGATCCTCTCAATTTTTTTTCCCTTAATTTTTTTCAATTTTCACATCTTAACCATCAATCACTTTTTTCCCATTACTTTTAGAATTAAATATTATTTTATATTTGTAATCTAATGGTCAATTGTTCAACTTTATTTCCTCAATTTTTTTTTCCCACTTGAGAGAATCAATTCTCATGAATTAGGTTGGGAGCCCCCTTCTATTCTTTATACATACTCTATAATATTTATTAAAAAATTAAAATACATAATCTATGATATATTATTTTATGTGTATGAAAAAATATATGTTAACATTAGACTCTATAATTGTGTGCATATATATTTTTTTTAGATAAGACTTACACTATCTCTTAATAATTTGAAGATGTTTATCCAATAATCAATGAAAATAAATGAGATAGTATTTACAGGCAACAAACTACACCACCAAATCTTTTTGAATGGCAAAACCAATTCGGATAAAAATAACATTCTTAACTCTAGGGGACACAATATTGTTATTCATAACATTTTAAACTCGTTGATCGCCCTTCCTGAGGGTCGGTCAAAAAATTCACAGGGACCTCTTTTTTTGCAGATATTCCTGCACGCCTAAAAACATCGAAAAGGACATCTCGGACAAAGTCGTGCTTATAAATGATTGTTGGATAAATGTTCAAGAAGTAGTGTAGAAAAAATCATCTTTTTTAACTAAAAAGAAAATAAATGTTAATAGAGTGAATCCACATTCTGTTATATCACTGCATTTATGAGATATTGCGTCTGTTTTAAGTGTAAGCGTTGTATATAAAACTAATTTTAACTTTCATTTTTAAATAATGTGGGGGTTTTTATTGTATCGGAACAGTAGCCTCCAATTAAGCGTAAGGGGCTAAAGAGTCTGATATTCGAGCGTAGCGTGAGTTTGATCCATAGCCTGACGCTCCAATATTGTTTCGACCTCAAATCTACAACACTATGTTTTTGAAGTAACATCTTCTTTTGGACCTTGAATGAATTTTACAAAAACGTCTTGTATATCAACCTTTGACTACAATTGTCAAAAAAATTGTGATTTTTTTTTTTTTGTTTTTACCACCAGTTGAATCTGGTTTGTAGATCAGTTCTGGCATCAAGTAGTTTCAGTCCCCTTCCAATTGCAGTTGCGGAGGATCCAACCGTAGTTCTCCCTACCAAATTTAGCACCAATCACCATTGAATTAACTAACGATTGGTATATGATGTTATCGCTTAATTTGATTTTTCTTTTCTAATTGCCGAAGGACAACCTACAAAGAAAGGTGATTCATATGCATTTTTGTTTTGTTGTGTTTTAAAAGCCAAACGTACGAATGGGGTTACCGTAACCCGGTTACGGAAACATGTTTGTTTGGTATCGATAATGTACATGTTTAATACTAGCAATGAGTCATCAACGTACATTACTTTGGAAGAATTCATTCATGTTTGTCAAACTAGCTTTTTAAGTCAGCATATCTATTATTCAAAACAAGTCTTGATAGGCGTACGTTTGCATATATTTTCTTCGAAAATTTGTTAAGCTTTCCTTTGCTATTTAAATTTTAGGGTAAATATGTTTTTACCCCCTGTAATATAGGCAAGTTTTGTTTTTTCCTCCTGTAATTTTTTTTGTTGCGATTTGCCCATTGCAAAGTAAATTTTTTTGATTGCCCTCCTTGGGTGCAAGGAATTTGCACTTTTTAAATCGGTTGAACAGATTAACCGATTTAAAAAACATCACTTTTTAAATCGGTTTGAACAAAATAACCGATTTAAAAAGTGCATCCAAAGGGCGAGTCCAAAAAATTCAACATTACAGGGGGCGAGTCACAAAAAAATATTTTACAGGGGGAAAAACAAAACACGCCTACATTACAGGGGGTATAAACCTATTTACCCTAAATTTTAAAGTGACCTTGACATTTATTAATATATTTCAAAGTTTAAGTAGGAGTGTTATATTAAACAAAAAAAGTGAATGTCTAGCGTTTGCGAATTTACAAAGGATACCAATTGGTCGATGAATGGATTAGCGACGGCTTTTAAGCTTTTTTGGTTTCTAAATTAGTCTCTAAAGGTAAATTTTTTCTAGTAGTGATAAATCTTATAAGAGAGATGACTTATATGAATGTGTTGTTCAATTTCACTTATGTATGTTGTTATTTTTTTTAGTAAAAGGCGAAAGAATAGTTCGCTATGTGATCATCACACGGCTCCGTAACCTTCATGATCCGGTAATGGTATCAAAGTTGATGTTCAACCAACTCTAGCTTTGTATTTGAAAGTCTTTTTGACAACGAAAGTGTTCAAGGGGTGTGTGCAACAATTTAAGCAATGGTCATGCAAGTAGATATGCATGACAAAACTTTCATTTAAGGAAAAACATATAAGAATGGATACACTCACGCTTAAGGGAAAATTGTCTATATCTTATATGAATGTAAGTACGTGTAAGATGTTCTATAAATTTAATTTCTAAAAATTTTAGATTTAGTAAACAACAATTTCAACCTAAGCTACACTATTAAAACATCATATTTATATTTTATACATATGTGAATGTGACATTAAAAATAATTGCGATATATAAAATTAATGATTGTAATTGATTATGGTTGAAAGAAAAAGAAGCCTCCGTAATCCATAGTTCATTTTAGGGAAAGTCATTAACTACTTGATGTATATTTATTAAATTCATTTAATTTTATTGCTGTAAAAAAATCAGGAAAAGAATAAACTCTTTTCTACAATACTTCTATTTTTTTGTAAAAATTAAAATAAGTCTTCCATACTAAGCGTTGAGAAATGAAGAGAATCCTAACTCGTATACACGTCAAAATAGAATAATCATGCTAAACGAACATTCCACAACTTTGAAATCTAACTTTGAATCTCGAGGTTAGACTTTATACGTGTGTACGGAAGGAAAGAAAATAACAACATTAATAAATTACTAATAACAAAATTAAAAAATTTCTATGTACTCAAGATTCAATGAATATGCATGTGATGAGTGATAGGAATTTTGGGGTCACAAAACAAGATGTCACGGACATTTGTAGTGAAAGTTTTGTCTATTTGTTTCTTGGTGTGTGTTTTTTCTATTGGACCCTCATGATTTTGGACGAACATGAACACACATTCATATACAAATTGATGGGTTTTGTCACGAATCGATGAATTAAATACTTTGATTAGAGATAATCAAAGCAATACGTTAAGACACTTAACCGAAGCGTACGGCGTTAAACAAACAGAAAACCACCATTTCTTTTGTTTTCCAATTTAAAACTAGAACCGTATATATAAATAAGACTTATCACCCTATCAGGAAAGTAAACAAATCAAGAGCTGAAATATACTACTCCGATTTTAAATATAAACAGAAACAACTTTTTAAATTTATTAAATAAAACATATATCAAATCGAAGGGAGTATTTATACACGTTCGAGTATAACATTTATATGAATAATAATATATGTATTAATATTGTTGAAAATTGAAAGTTAGCAAACAAATTGAAATTAATAGCTCTCACTCGTGATTGTTTTTGCACCTTGACTAGTGTTATTTAAGAATGAACTTTCTTTCGTTTCTAGTTTTGAAAAGAGATTTGATTCATAATAGGGATATAAAAGATTAAAAGAGATCGATCAGAAGAGAAATATAGGTTAAATGCTTTTGAATTCATCCCCTGCTCCTACTTTGTAATTGACATTATATTTTCATGTTATTCCTTTTATTATCCGGTGGATTAACAAAATAGTGAAATGTGCTCTTGCATACTAAAAGCACTCTATACTAGCTCAAGAGGAGAGAACCCATGTTGTCACGTTTTAGTACCTATGCATACTCTCAACGTTAAGCTTATCTTGGTTGAATAGCCGCAAACATGCAGAAATTAATTAAGTGAGCGTTTTTTTTTTTTTTTTTGATAAGCAAAAAGAGTAGAATTATGCATACAAAGTAACTTGGAGGCCTTGCAGAGGAAGTGGCCTCTCCCTATGATGGGGAGAGTGCCTCCCCTTGAGTGCTCCTCCCTTGTTGCTCCTCCTTTGCTCCTTAGAAGATTGTATTTCCCTAAATTTCTGAATGAATAAGGGCTCATTTGGATTAGCTTATTTTTGAACCTATGTAAAACAACTTATGTAAATATATAATTTTTTATGTATTATTATAAATTTTTTGAGATAATTTATGAAAAAATATCTTATAAACATACAACTTTTTGTCAGGAAAAACTTATGAATTAACTCAAAATTTTATTTATTTGCATAAGTTATTTCCATAAACTTAAAATTCAGCTAAATCCAAACGGAGCCTAATTTTGATGGAGGAGAGCTCTATTAAGACTTTTGGGCTTAAAAGTTACGTGCCATCATGGCAAGATGATATCAGATTTTTATCACTTTTCTGATTTTTCGCAGATCTGTTTTCAAAATATAAGTTTTCCATCGTAGCACGATGTTAACTTACGAATTGGCTTATGACTTCAACATGACAGTTGTAGTTCTTTGTCTTAACTTTTCAATGCATATTCACGCGCCTCAATGCAATTCTCGTAACCAATTAACATATGTACACTAAGAAGAAGGTGTCAACTTAATTAAAAATGCACTGATCATTACTTAAACCCTTTTTTCTTTATTTTTGCTCCTTTATATTCAATATAACAGCCACATATTTTTGAAACCATGATTCAAATGAGGTATATTCGGTTAATTATTCGATCTTTGTTGGTTCCCAAGGACGCACGACGGGTGGGTGGGGGATAGGACAACTGAGGAGACCCATCCAAATCTTGCCAAAAATTTGAAAATCTTAAGCCTTTTCTTCTTAGTTTCTCCATGCTAAAGAGTTTAAAGCCGATCCTAAAACTTTTTAGAGGCTCTACAAAAATATATAAAAAATGGGCCTCTAATAAAAAAAACACATTATCCTCTATTTGAATTACAAATAACATTAAAAAGAGACATCTTAAGATTTGAACGAAGAATCTTGCACACCAAAAAATCATAGCTACCATTAATATATTTATATTTATGCACAGATAATACATCACGAACATTAGAAATATATAACTATGGGTCTTGCTAACCAGGTGCACTAGTTAAAAAAACTAAAAGTAGTAAATTTTACATTAAAAAATCATAGTGTACACTTTAAAAAAATTAACTACACAACTTTCAAGATAATTTTACCACTTTTGGGATTCCTTTAACAAGAAGTGTATTGTTTAGCATTTGCCTATAACTATTATCATAAAACTATAAAATTTTAAAACTTGATAACGTCGCATACTTGACACATGGGTGTGAATCGGGCCCTATATAAAGTGTTTTTTTTTTTTACCAAAAAGGCTTCTTGCATCAACTGTATTGAGAGTTGTACATTTTATTATATCGTATTTTTGTTTTTTCTTCTTCTTTCTTATTGGGGCTTTTCTTTAGTCAGTATTATGGACTAATCAAGGAAAAAATATACCGAGAAAACTTTATCCTTATCTAGCTCAAGAGATTAAAGAAGATGACTAAATTAACATTAAGTTTAAAATATGTTTCCTGTCTTTATTTTTATAGTGAGTTTAATAAATTTTAACCATTTCTGTTTTTATTTTTATTAATTTTAAAAATCATAATTTAAATCATTTTTATTTTTAATTTCTTTTAAAAAATGAAAATAAAATTTGATGTGGCATCATTTAGGATGCCATGTATAAAAAAATCCAATGTGTCTTTGGTACGTGGACTTTCATTAATCAATTAACAATTGACCTATAGTCTAGTAGGAGTTTTTATCACTTTTATTTTTATTGTATTTTTATTTTCTTTGGAGACTTAGTACTTCTGGTACTTTTTTTTTGAACTTTATTTGGTGTATCATTTTTTTTCTTATATATATATATAATTATATTTGCCATTAAAAAAAAAATTAACAATTGACCTAACATTAGATATAAAAATCAAAATAGAAAATTAACCGCAGACTACAAAAAAAGACTAATTTTAAATTATAAGGGAAAAACAAATAGTCACTATAAAAATAGAAACCGAAAACATATATTTTATTTTAACATTAATTTATTTATTCCACTATGTTGTGGGATAGACGTAAAATTTAGACAAGACAAGGTGATCAATGCAAGGTACATGTACTTTAATTACGTACATCAAAACACTTTGCTTTATATAATGCGATAAGATCATGTAAAATGTGTTAGCTAATGCTTTCCTTTATATCCTCCCTTTACGAAACTTTTGAAAATTTGTTGGCTGGTCAACTTCTTTAGCATTTAAGAAAAATATATTTTTTGGATTTTTCATTCTTAATATAAACAAATAGTAAGAAGAGCCAATAATGTTTCATACGGTTGGTGGTGTATCAGATACCACTGATGAGTGTTGTTGATTAGTGTGAGAAGTTGGATTATGCTCCTCGGCATAATAATTAAAGCTTATCACATACATATCTTGGTGTTACATATATTATAGCACGTATTAGGCTTCAATTTTTGAATAATGTTTAATTTGGACCAAGGAAAAACTGGATATTATCTGTACACCATTAGTTAAATATCGTTACAATTATCATAATCCATGCTAGAAGAATGATAATTGAATCCACCATGCTAAATTGATCGATTTATCAATATTGCCATTACAACCCAATCAACATTACTAACATAAGTTAATTAAATCCTTATATGGGATGAAGGCGTGACTAAAAGGACATACCAGCAAAATCTAGGAAGTAGTAATATTAATATATAGTGGAATAACTTGAAATAGTATTATCTTTTGACAAAGATGTGTGAAATGGTATTTTTCTTTTTGACGCATGTGTGCCTTCATTGTTACTTGTTTTAAAAAATTAGAGGAGGGAAACTTCTATTAATTAATAAAAGTGGCACATATAGGTATTTTATAATTGATTTTGAAAGATTTTGAATTCATTATCATAATAATAACTAATTATTTTCATACATACATACAATAATAATAATAATAATAATAATAATAATAATAATAATAATAATAATAATAATAATAATAATAATAATAATAATAATAATAATAACAACAACAACAACAACAACAAGGAAAGATGTCCATTGTCTTCTATCATGTCCTAAAAAGTTTTATGTAGGTCTTTATGCTATTTGGTTAGCTTGTGTTTGGGTCTTAATTGATTATTTGGTTAAAAAAAAATTATTTTGTATCGTGAATTTTAAATCAATTAAATATTCAATTCTAGATTGGTGGTGGTTTAAATTTAAGAACTATAATCCTCTTACTTGTCTTAAGAATCTAGGTACTTGATGTTTTTCTTTGATGGCTTTTTGTGTTGAATTTCTTTTTTTTTTTTTTTTTTTGACTCTTGTTTAGAACTATTCTTTGCACACTTTATCTTGAGAATAATTTTTTTTCTTATTCTTTTATTTAATATAATATTTTAACTATTTCAAAAATAAAAATTTAATAAAAAACAAAAATAATTTGTCTCTCATATAACAATTTAAAAATAAAAATAAATTAATTTAAAAATAATTTAATAAATTAATAAATTATAAATAATTTAAAATTAATTTAATAAATTATAAATTATTAAAAATAATTGTTAATTTAATTTAATTTTTATTAAATTATTAATAAATTAATAAAAATAGAGAGCGAGACTAATTTGTCTCTCGTATAACAATGTTAAGTATTATATAATTTAATTAATTTTTTTACTCATTGTATTTGAACCAGAACAAATGTCGAACGTCGATTATGGGAATACCTCCAAATACTTTGACAATAAACATAAAATAAAAAGTTTTTAGAATTAGAATTGCCTAGCTTAATTCTTCAGCCTAGAACAATATTATTTTTATCATAAACTAATCAAAGCTTAAGAAAATACAAAAAAGATTAATCTGGTTTCATTCCAAAAATATAAAATAAAATCATATCTATAGTTATTACTTAACTATAAAGCACAAACAAAAATACAGCACTGACACGTCGACATTGATAATAATTTTAAAAAATTATACTATAATTTAATATTAACAAAATGTTAATGTCTGATACTAACACGTATCCGACACGGACAAATCTATACGAAAAAGTGTTCGTTCTTCGTAAGTAATTAGTAGTAGACACGCGATGTATAGCTTGAGAGTTGCATTGCATGCCCTTAAATTACGGCAACATTGAGCCAATATCAACATATCTATCTAACTGCCATTAGCTAAGCCATCACGTTCTTGAACACCCGAAGTCATTATCAACATTTACGATTCTTCTTTTTTCTTTGTTATAACATGCACGTTTTATAAAACCCACACTTTGTTTCTGCTTTGCTGTGAACTATAATTTCGTCGAAAATGATTGAAGATCCGATATAGTAGTAGCTAATTAAATGACCAATTATTATAACGAAAATAAGCTTATCATTTTCAATACACTTGTTCCATCCGTGATACTCTTCACGTGGTTGCATTTATTCATTTCGTCCATCATATTAATTGTCGATGTGTATATCTTTCTCTAGTTTGCTTTGTGTTCATTATAGTATACATGCATATAATTCATACTAGTATGAAATTTTCCTAATTTTTTTTATGAACTATCTGGTTCTAAAGGGAGAGGAAGGTTAAAACAATAAAACCGAAGAATAGATAACTTGGACATTTGTTTAACACAATTGTTTTATCGACTATTTTTTTTCAACAATAAAATGGACATGCATTAATGATGGATAACACGACAAGTGTATCTAACTCTTTCTTTTTACTAAAAATAAAGATATTCATTCATTCAAATTATTGGAACTAGTATCCAAATCCGTGCCAAGCACAGGAAAAATACGTTTGTAGATTTATTGACTTATAAATAATATATTTTATTTGAAATTGAAATTAAAATTTTAATTGTTAATGAAAGATAATTAATAACATCTAAATGAATATTTTACCATCTTATATAATTTAATAATTAAAATAACACTCTCTCTCTCTCTCTCTCTCTCTCTCTCTCTCTCTCTTTAACAGTTCTACAACAGATAAAATACAGAAGTACAACATTTAGCATTAATAACACCAATTCATGTCAAAATCATATGATTATCATATTTTTATGGAAACTCATAAAATTCACGAAATCCTAACAAACATCTACACATTCCCAAGTTTTTTCCCATTGATTCATACTTTTGAAAACATGTCAAGTTCATTAAGTATTACCTCATTCAAATGATTCATTTTTACTTAAGAAAAATCCTTAACCCAAAAGAAAAGAGTGTAGAGAATTTGGGAATGGAGAAATAGCATTTCTCCCCTTTCTATGGCTCACTCTAAATTGCATAAACTACTCTCATACCTTGAAT
This sequence comes from Trifolium fragiferum, assembly GCA_954870985.1. Lineage (NCBI taxonomy): Eukaryota > Viridiplantae > Streptophyta > Magnoliopsida > Fabales > Fabaceae > Trifolium > Trifolium fragiferum. The sequence goes on from OX940789.1 coordinate 22,492,198, forward strand.
TTATGAATTCTTTAGTCATTTCTCTTCTAGCTTTCCCTCTTTTCTGCTCTAGGTTTTTTTTCTCTTTCTACCTCCTATTTTCTTCTTACAAAATGTTTTCTCTCTCTAACTTATCCCTTATATACTTAGATCATATTCACTAACCATTGACCCATTAACCCAAAGTCCAACTCATAACTTCTTTTTTCCTTTTAACTTAGTCTTACTAACTAATGTTCTTATATACTACTCGCTCACTACTTTATAACTATGAGCTACATAACAATTAATCATTTAATTAATAAAGTAAGGTATAAAAAATTAATTAAAATTAGATAATTAATTTAGGTCGTTACACTAGGACCACTCCATTAAACCTCCTAGGTTACCAGAGTCCACATCAGAACAGCTAATAACAGAGACAATAACATTAGAAGAGAAGAAAGACTTGAAGCAAGGCCCAACATCAACAGTCCACCAACCACCGTCGGCTCTAGTACATGATAGGTTACTTTTCCCCCTTACAGAAGGAACAAAGATTATCAAGATTTTTAATAATATATTATTTTCAAGATAAAAGTTTCACCATTTTTAACCTATAATCTCTCATATCTTAGTGTGAAATTATTGGTTCTGTAAGCCAAGCTATGAAACATGGCGAGCTCGGCAAGTTCTAGAGCTCGGCAAGTTCTGGAAGCTCAGCAACTTCTGGAGCTCAGCAAGTTCTGGAGCTCGGCAACTTCTGAAGCGCAGCTATTTCTGAAGCTCTGCTCAGTTACTTCTGAACCTCTGTTCAGTTATGTTTTTCTGTTTTGGTAGTTAGCTAGAAGTTATCCGTTAGTTAGTTGTGTATAAATACGGGTATAACTTCACTTGTAAACAACGATTTTTTTTGTGAATAAGATTTTTACTTTCCCTCTTTTTCCTAAGTCTTCTTTATTCATTTTTGTCTTTCTTCTGAGCTCTTTGTTCCTGGGTTTTATCCCCAACAAAGTGGTATCTAGAGCAAGCACGATCCAAGGGATTTTGATTCAAATCTTCTTCAAGAGGAGAATCAAAGGTTGAGGTGAATCAACCATGGCTGGGAAAAGCAATTTCCACGCGAATTTGCCCATTCTTGATGGAAAGAATTGGGATACATGGGTGAAACAGATGAAGGTGATATTCATTGTTCAAGAAGTGGATGAACAAGTGAATACAGTCCTTAACCCATTACCAGCGAATCCAACAGATCAACAGAGAACAACATTTAGAGAAGCACAGAAAAAAGACAACAAGGCTCTATTTCTCATTCATCAATGCGTTGATGCGAAGGTGTTTGAGAAAATTGCAGATTCTACAACCTCCAAGGATGCTTGGGACATTTTGCAGAAATGTTATGGTGGAGATGCAAAGGTCAAGAAGGTGAAGTTGCAAGCCTTGAAGAGACAGTACGAGCTATTGCAGATGAAGAATGATGAGTCAGTTTCAGATTACTTCACAAGATTGGTGACTCTCACCAATCAGATGAAGAATTGTGGTAGTAATCTTGATGAGCAAGAAACTGTTGAAAAGGTATTGAGAACTTTAACTCCTAAGTTTGATCACATTGTAGTGACAATAGAAGAGACAAAAGACCTGAGTGAGATCAAGATTGAGGATCTGCAGAGCACTCTTGAAGCTCATGAGCTGAAGCATGGTGAGAGAAGCCATGTCAGGGAGGATGAGCAAGCTCTTTTCACAAAGTTCAAGAAATACCAGAAAGACAAGAAGAAATGGCAGGGGAAGAAAGATTCCAAGAAGAGCAAAAATGATGGTGAGACAGGACCTGAATCCTCTGATGGAGGATGAGGGAAACAGAAGGCTAAGTCAAAGAAGAAGGTTGACAAGAGCAAGATCCAATGCTATAATTGTGATAAGTATGGCCATTATGCAAATGAGTGTAAAAATTCAAAGAAAAAGAAGGGCCGAGAGAATGAAGAAGAGGCAAAGGTAGCACATGATAACTCAAGTTCAGATGATGAAACAAGTTTCATGGTGACAATTGCTGATGAAGCAGCAGATTCCATGGTGTGGTACTTTGACTTAGGATGTTCTAATCACATGACTGGCAATAGGAGCATCTTAACTGACTTTGATGAGTGTCTCAACACCAAAATCAGATTGGCTAATAGTGATTCCATTAAGGCAGAAGGCATGAGAAATGTTGTGATTCAGAGGTCTAATGGAAAGAAGGCTGTGATTGAAAATGTACTCTATGTTCCTGGGATGAAGTGCAATCTCATGAGTGTGGGACAGTTGATTTCAAAGGGCTTCAAGATAGTTATAGAGGATGAGATTCTACAACTATTTGATTCTAAGAAAAGATTAGTTTTCAAGACAGCACAAAGTAAGAACAGAATCTACAAGACTCAGATCAAAACCATTGAAGCTACATGTTTGTCTGCAACCACAGAGGATAGAGATAGTGATCTATGGCACAAAAGGTATGGGCATTTGAATTTTAAAAGCTTGTCAATGCTTAATTCAAAGTGCATGGTGTTAGGTTTACCTAGTGTCATAACTCCAGTAGACACATGTACTACTTGTTTGCTAGGAAAGCATCATAGATCTTCATTCAAAAGTCACTTGCCTATGAGATCTAGTGATGTGCTGAATGTTGTGCATTCTGACATATGTGGACCATTTGATGTTCTATCAACTGGCGGAAACAAGTACTTCATGACATTTGTTGATGAATACTCAAGGATGATATGGTTGTATCATATCAAGGCCAAGAGTGAAGCTTTTGAAATGTTTAAGAGGTTTAAGACACTGGTTGAAAAGCAAAGTGACAAGTCTTTGAAGATTCTGAGAACAGATGGTGGAGGTGAGTATACCTCTAAAGAATTTGAGAAATTCTGTAAGGATCAGGGCATAATCCATGAGGTCACTGCACTATACACTCCTCAACACAATGGTCTTGCTGAGAGGAGGAATAGAAGCATTCTAGATATGGCTAGAAGTATGGTAAAGCAGAAAAACCTTCCATCAAGGTTCTGGGGTGAAGCTGTAGCTACAGTTGTTTACATTCTAAACAGAAGTCCAACTAAGAAACTGAAGGATAAGGTACCTGAAGAGGTATGGTCAAAGAGTAAGCCAAGTGTGAGTCACTTGAAGGTGTTTGGTAGCTTGTGCTACAAACATATGCCTGATGCTAAGAGAAAGAAACTAGAGGATAAAAGTGTACCTATGATATTTGTTGGATATCACAGGACTGGTGCTTATAGGCTCTATAATCCTACTTTAGATAAGGTAGAGATTAGTAGAGATGTGAAAGTGTTAGAGGATGAAAGTTGGGATTGGAAACAGAAGATCACATCTAAGAAAGCTTGTGCAGTGGACTTAGATGTTGGATCGAGCAACACTAACAACACAGTCACATTTGTGAACCAAAATCACAACCAAGGTATCAACAGTGATGAGGATATACACACCTCTAGTGATGATGACAATGTTATACCACCAAGACCTCAGAGGAATGTTCAGTTGCCTAGAAGGCTAGCTGACGGTGAGATTGTTCCTGATAATGCAGTAAACAATGAAGGAGAAATTGTGCATTATGCAATGCTTGCAGACACTGAGCCTATAGATACCAAAGCTGCATTGAAGAGTAAGGTATGGATGGAGGCAATGATTGATGAGTTGAAGTCAATTGAGAAGAACAGAACATGGGACTTGTGTGAGTTGCCCTCAGACAAGAGAGCAATTGATGTGAAACGGGTATACAAAGTCAAACAAAATCCTGAAGGCAAAGTGATAAAATACAAGGCAAGGCTTGTAGCAAAAGGGTTCTTGCAGAAGCAAGGGTTGGACTATGATGAGGTATTTTCACCAGTGGCAAGACATGAGACAATAAGGTTAGTGATGGCCTTAGCTTGCAGTAACAGATGGCCCTTATTTCATTTAGATGTGAAGTCAGCATTTCTTAATGGACCCCTAGAGGAAGATGTGTATGTGAAGCAGCCTCCAGGGTTTGAACTGAAGGGCAAGGAAGACAAGGTGCTGAAGCTGAACAAAGCCTTGTATGGTCTGAAGCAAGCTCCAAGAGCTTGGAATAAGAGAATTGATCAGTTCCTTGTCACACAAGGTTTTAAGAAATGCAGTGTAGAGTATGGTGTTTATGTAAAAGGCAGTCATGGGAAGCATATGCTGATCATATGCTTGTATGTTGATGACCTGTTGGTGATAGGTAGCTCACCTACAGAAATAGAGGAGTTCAAATCACAGATGAAGTGTGAATTTGAAATGACTGACCTAGGGAAGCTGACCTACTTCCTAGGAATGGAGCTCCTGGAAACTCCAAAGGGAATGATATTACATCAATCCAAGTATGCTACTGAAATTCTGAAGAAGTTTGAGATGCTTGACTGCAACTCAACAGTCACACCTGCAGATACTAAGTTCAAATTTGATGAAGAGGCAGGTGGTGACAGTGTTGATCCAACTATGTTTAGACAGCTAGTTGGTTCATTGAGATACTTGTGTCAAACCAGGCCTGACATAAGCTATGCAGTAGGTTATGTTAGCAGGTTTATGAGCAAACCATTGAAGTGTCACTTGTTAGCAGCAAAGAGGATACTTAGATACATCAATGGTACAATCCACTATGGTGTGCTGTTTCCATACTCTAAGAGTAAGGGAAAGCTAGAGTTGAGTGGATTTTCTGATGCTGACTGGTGTGGTGATAAGATAGAAAGGAAGAGCACCAGTGGTTACTTGTTTAAATTTCAAAATGCACCTATGTCCTGGTGCTCCAAGAAACAGTCAGTCATAGCTCTCTCAAGCTGTGAAGCAGAGTATGTAGCAGGCTCTCTAGCAGCTTGTCAAGCTAATTGGTTGCAATCACTTCTCAGTGAGATAGGCATTGTTGAAGAAATCACAGTGATGCTGAAGCTTGACAATAAATCAGCAATCAATTTGGCTAAGAATCCTGTTAGTCATGGCAAGAGCAAACACATTGAAACTCGGTTTCATTTTCTCAGAGACCAAGTTAATAAGGGGAAGTTGATTCTGGAGTACTGCCCCACTGAGAACCAACAAGCTGATCTAATGACCAAGGCTGTGAAGAGAGATCAGTTCCTCAAGCTCAGGAGGGAAATAGGAATTGTATGTTTCGATAGCTTGTCTTAAGGAGGAGTATTGGTTCTGTAAGCCAAGCTATGAAACATGGCGAGCTCGGCAAGTTCTGGAGCTCAGCAAGTTCTGGAAGCTCAACAACTTCTGGAGCTCAGCAAGTTCTGGAGCTCAGCAACTTCTGAGCTCAGCAAGTTCTGGAGCTCGGCAACTTCTGAAGCGCAGCTATTTCTGAAGCTCTGCTCAGTTACTTCTGAACCTCTGTTCAGTTATGTTTTTCTGTTTTGGTAGTTAGCTGGAAGTTATCCGTTAGTTAGTTGTGAATAAATACGGGTATAACTTTACTTGTAAACAACAATTTTTTTTGTGAATAAGATTTTTACTTTCCCTCTTTTTCCTAAGTCTTCTTCATTCATTTTTGTCTTTCTTCTGAGCTCTTTGTTCCTGGGTTTTATCCCCAACAGAAATGCGATCATTATTCTCTCAAATATGTTAGTGTGAAATGGGAATGTTATTCTCGAATTAGCTTTTGGGCCAATAAAAAATAAGGATTGAAGAACATTTTGCTGTACACAAGCCCAAGCAAGATCTATACATACGCGTCCATGAAAATGGATAACTTTACATCCAAAATAAAATAAATATCATTTAAATTTATCTGAAAAGTATATATGATCAACTTTTAAAAGGATTTATAACTACAAGAAATTATGACCAAATATAAAAGCAAAATAAAAAAAATATTTAGAACCTGGCAAGCAATGTTTTTTCCAATAATTTCAAGAATATTCTTTGTAATGAAGACAACGCATAACCGAGTACGAAATCCATCACTTTACAGGTTTTATTATATTCTTCCCAACCCCCAGCAGTAGCATACATAGACTACCGCAGGAATTTCCTCAAAAATAAAATAAATTCATCTGTCCTATAAATCATTAATTATATGGTATTAATTGATACATTTACAAAAATTGTTTTATCGTAAAAATTATGTCACTTTAATTAAATTTTTAATTCCATTAATTAAAAATATCACCATGTACAAATGTTATAAATTTTCAAACTATAACAATAAATCAAATATTATGGACCGTGTTGAGGCTCATGTTCGCCAATTCAATTTATTTAGAAGCTATTTGACATGGGCAAAATTTCCGAAAAACTACCAAAAACCCCATGACATTTGATAAGGATTTTGCGAAAAGCTAGTGGTTGTGCAATCCACCTCTTGTCACACACGATTTATCAGGGGTTTTACTCTTGTCAAATCTCTCAGGAGCTAACCCCAAATTTTCATGGGTGCCCCGTGAAAAACCCTTGCCAAATGACCTGATTCTTTCTTGCAAACCATATCAATTATCGACAGAACAAACTAACGAAAAGAACACTAAACACCTTAATTGCCAAAAATTCTTATAGGAAGCTTTTTTAAGGTCTATATATACTTCTTTAAAGAATGACTAAGATATGAAACTGTTATTTTAAAATTTTATAAAAAATGTGAGTGAAATTATCGAGAAAATAAATATATAATTGACAAATTATATCCTAAACCATCAAAATGAAAAAAAAAACAAAAAAAAAAAAAAACTGAGTAAGTAATAAATATCATCCTAGATTATATTTTGAAGTTTCTAAAAAATAATAATATAAAAATATAAGTGATAGACTACATATCTTATGTTAAACAGAGAGAATCTGAATCTGAAGTTGGTTTTAATAATTTCAACAAATTCCAACTGTAATACGCGTGCCAAAATAGTAGCATCATGGGATAGTTTGTCCTTAATCAACGTCCTCAAACATAATACTATATGACAACTATGATGCATTATACAAAATCATCACGTTCTTAGCAATCATTATATTTCTTACCCATTACGTTTTTTAAGCAATTTGCTGAATAATTAATATTCGTGATGACCAAGGTATTTTTGTAGTATGAATATGATTATGTTATGTGTTTTCTAGTTTGGCCGTATCTTAACGATCATAGGTCGCGAATTCATGAATAATATATGTAAGTATATGAATATATAAATAATATAATTCTAATAGATATTAGTTAGATAATATAAAATACAAATGTATAGTCACACACGAAATCATTATAAACCAGTAAGTGGTAGCTTGCATGTGAACTTCGGTCACATGTATCAAACAATAATGTACTTATTTAAATTATCTCACTATATCATGGAATGTTGTAATTAATGAGTAATCTCAGTTTGATTTAGATCTAACATGACAAGGATCATATTTCACTTGAATTTGTATAGAAAAATATTATTATTAGTAGTAGCTGATGAAACTTTACTTTATTATTGGTACTTGTTTGTTTGCACCGTGAAAATAGAGAAGTCAATATGTATAGCTTCTTTGCATATGTGCTTTTACTTTACTTTCACTGCCAACACATTACAAAGGAAAAAATTCAAAATTTCTCCGACGAAAGGATTAACAAAGATAAAATTAGATCTAACATGACAGCACAAAACAGCCAATAAGACAAGTATAGTAGTGATATACATTTTATTTGTATAACTAAATAATTTTGATAGGTTCAAAAATAATATTTAATATAGAAAAATTAATAAACATTATTTATGAATCTATTAAAACTATATACTTTAGTGATTGTATCGATATATATCTAAATAAGTTGTGTATCGAAAAATTAACTATAAAATTTGAGGTCACCTCAATATTAGATGACATCTTGGTGCAAACTTGGGTAAAAAATTTGTGAGGGACTACAAAATTACAAAGGAAAAACATTATCGATAAAAAATGTAGGAATATTGATTGTGTTCATAGTAGTTTCTTTATTTTTTGAGAGTGGGTTTTTATTTTGCAGTATTTTATATTTCTTTATAATGTACAAATATTGTTAAAGGAAAAAAATAATAATTGCAGTATTTGTTGTACTACATGGTCCCGTGAATCATATTTAAAATTATTAGAAATTCTAATAACTGTCGACAATACTCTTTAAAAATAGAAAATCAAAACTCTTATTGTCTTTTTGGCTAAAATTAATAACATTGTTGATGTTAGTTCAATATGTATTAATCGGAAGACCCTAATATGGTCCCTAAATTTAAAGGACCACCCATGGTCCCCTTTATTTTACCTGCAAAAGCGGGTTCTTAGTTTTAGTGTTTTTTTTTACATGGGGTAATTTTTGCAAATATGAAAAGTTTTATGGAGGATCGTGAGATTCCTGAAAGTGAAACTGTGAGATGCAAAGTTAACCATTGAATCATGAACCTAATTTCATTGTCTCTCTCTCATATCTAATTAAGTCACTCGCTTAAACCATTCTTCTTCCTCTTCACTCTCACCATCCATAAACCTCAATGTTGTTGTCTCTCAAATCTCATTCAGTCACTCACTCAAACCCATACTCACCCCGTGTTCTTTCTCACTCGCTTAAACATTTCTTCTTCTTCTTCTTCTTCTTCTTCTTTTTGAGTGATATAAGGTTGACACATACATATACTAATATTTATCATTCACAAAAATAAATCAAATATCATTTAGAAAATAGAAATTGAAATAAAAAATGAAATAGAAACCTTTTCTTTAGTGATATTCAAAACTATTTTCTTCACTGAATTTGTGTTTTTTATTCCAAATTCCTAAGCTGCCAAAGCTTGCATAGTCAAGACAATTAGGCATGATGGTTGGGAATGGCTAAATGTTGCAACACCGAAAATTTGCTTCATGGATAAATTGGGAATGGATAAAAGTTGCAACACCGGGAACGGATAAAAATAGATTTGAATAAATTGGCTTAATAGTTGGGAATGGCTAAATTTGATTTGAGAGATATGAACGAAATGTTGTTCTGCATCTCAACAGCACCATAATGGTTTGAGAGATAATGAAGTGTTTCCTTTGCTCCACAAGAATTTTGATATTTGTAAAAAATACCCCAGGTAAAAAAACACTAAAACTAGTAACTGGCTATTGCAGGTAAAATAAAGGGGATCATGGGTGGTCCTCTAAATTTAAGGACCATAGTAGGGTCTTCCGTATTAATCACTGTTTTGTATTTTTTTTTTTTTTTTTGTATTGTTTTAACTTTTAACCAAATTGATATTAATTAAATTATTGTTTCAATCATAAATATGAGAATGACAATTAACTTTTACATTCAACAATAAAATAGTGTCGTAGTTGAAATTTTAAATATTTTTTAAATTTTGACCCATAGTTGACCATTTATAAAAGAGGTGTATATTAGAATTTTCTTGTTTTAGCTGCATCTGAAAAATTGTGTGTTCGCGCACACACTTGTGTTATATGAAAAAAAAATAAGAAAAAAATCATGAATATTGGATTTTAGTAAATTGTAAAAGATAGTTTAATATTTACAATAAATTCAAATCATTTTCTTTATGTCAATCCAAGAACACGAGTTCATTAGCTAAAGATAATTACTTTTGGCGCCCTATAAGTTATTCGCATGTTCTACAAAATGATCATTTTATTCTCTCGTTATTTAAGTAGCGAACATTATGAAAAAAAGATATTTTGAAAAATACCATCTGCTACTTAAGTAGCAGACGTTATAAAAATAAAATCTGATACGGTATTTTAGGAGGATGTCCATGACTTAAGTAACGAATGGAGATATTTTTGTAATTTTGTAGGGCGCGCCAAAAAAGGTAGGGTTGGAAAATTAATTGTCTTAGTTAAGTCACGTTGGGCCTAGAATCAAAACCCATTTCATCAAAAAGGCACAAGTACTGAAGTTTTGTTTTGTTTTCAAAAGAAAGTTATATTACTCTCGTTGACACCTTAAAAATACACGACTAAAGACACACCCCAATAATGTACTTTGACAAATTTGAATATAGAAGAAAGGTAAATATATATTTAAGCCTCTCAATTTGGCCTAAGACCCCACAACAACTTAAGAAATTACCCAAAAATAAGCTTAACGTGGCCCAAATAATGTGGGAAAAACATGTTTTGGGGATGCTTCGACCGTGTTTAATTCTAAGAAAATAGGCCTTCCTATCAATGGTAACTCGCAAAATTTATAATTTTAGCAACTGTTGATCGACCATATTAAAAAATGTTGTTGGAATAAAATGTATAGATCTCTTTATGGATGGTCGCTTGGTGTTACTTAAATTTATCTTATCTTTGTTACCAAGTCATTTTCTTTTCTTAATCAAGGCCCATGAAAGTATACTTTCTTCTATTGAATCTTTATTTAAATCTTTATATGTAGTCGGAATAAGGGTATTCATAAAGTTTATTGGGTTAATTAGGACAAAGTGTTTCACGATCAGATGAATGGTTGTTTGGGGGTTTAAAGGATAACAAAGTTCAATTTAGCATTGTTAGGAAAATGGGGGTGAAGGTTGCATGTGGATAGGCCTAGCTATGATTTTAAGGTGTTACTGGTGAAATATAATTTTAATGGATAGACTGAGCTATGATTTTAAGGTGTTACTGGTGGTAGTAGGAAATCTTTTTTACAATGATGCGATTTTTGTTATATATTATGTTGGAGGTCTGCTGCAAATACTTGAACCAAAAGAAGATGAAGAAGAATATTACAATGATTGTTATATATCTTGTTTATTGGGAAGAAGTTGCTGCACTTGAAACCTGAAAAGTTTAATAATTATGCATGTAAAACTCAAAGCGCATGGTGTTGCCACAACAATCTTTAGGTTCGATTCGCCCCCACCAATAACTGTATATTGGATGCAATAGGAATGACCAGCGAATCCCCTTCATGATACTAAGGATTCCTTGACGTGTATTGCACAACCACACCAAGCATATCTCCTAACATTATTTTACATATATATGGTTCCAGCAATTCACTCATGCATTAGAGAATTGATGGATGATTCAAAGTAAGAGAATGATGGAGAATTATGTTGTTAATTTAACAAAATTTATCCAAAATTATGTGTCGAATTAAGGCCCAAATGTTAAGTATTTATAGTTTATTATATGACCCTTCACATGAGAAAAAGTACCCCTTTGACTTGAATCAATGTTATGGTTCACTAAGCACCATTTTGAAGGCATTCAAAAGATAGAATAATAATTTTAAAAGAAAAAATTAAAAGTCTTGTGAAATCTTAATCCTGTAAGAAACACACAAAATTGTTGTGTTGATGATATGTGATTAGCTTTTTATTCCATAAACAACACCTTTTTTTGGTTAATTAGTGCAAGAATTTTCTTACACTAAACAATTAAGAAAGGATTGAATTAAAAAGTGATTAAACCAAATTGAATTTTATTTACAATGAAAGATTACACAAAGTTTCATAAATAAATAAAAAAGGAAATTTAAAAAGAAGAAGAAAAGTTACAAAAAATGATTGCATACATTGAAAACAAAAGTTAAAAAATAAAATAAAGCTTACTAATAAGAGTTAGTTATGTTTTAACTTTTAATCAATGATGCGTTTAGTGTGTTAAAAAGGTATTATTGGTCCATCTTGGACCCATGTAAACTACTGGGAATCTTTAGTTTGATCCGGGCAAGATACTCTCACTACAATACACACGGGAACATATTATTTCCCCAAATTAACATTTATTTTAAAATGCAAAATACATCTGGATGCAATTGAGTTTTGTCGTTTGCATTAAATAAAGAATAGTACCCAATTAAAACAAAAAACGGTGTGTTAGTTGTATCTTTTATTCAAACATCAGAACATAAAAATAAAGTCGTTTTATTACTTGAAAGGATCCTTATTGAAATCGCGTTGAAGAATGTAACAATAATTCTCTTGTGATGGGCTTGGTTGTGAACAGAGGGTCCTGCGTTTCTTTTCTGTAAATTCGTTTTAATGTTGTTGTCAAATATCAAAAGTAATTTCAGAAACTTTAATCAAGAATTATTATTGTTGTACTTATGTAGAATGTTGATTTAATTGAGTGTGTTGTATTTTTGAAGACAATTAAAGAAATAATTAATTAAGATTTGATTGTTTGATTTTGTGAAACTGAAAATGGTTGAAGTTTGTTCTAATTTGTTCAATGATGAAGAAGAATCATCCCAGGTGTGTATTTTAACACAAATTGAAATATTTGTTGATTAAATTTAGATTTATTAAATTGAGTTCATTGTTAATTAAGTCAGTAAACAAAGTAATGATAGATTTCAATTTATTTAGGAAATGGAAAATTTAGGGTTGTCTAATAATGAAGTGCATGAAATAGTTGGTGATGAAAATGTAGATGATGCAAAATGTAGTAGGACTGAAGGTGTAGGGGGTGTATTTTTAGTGAAGTTAATGTTGTGAATTGTTTGGAAGACATCTCGAAGATCGAATTTAAACAATTAAGTGAAGAAGATGTAATGAAATACAATTTTATGGATCTTGAGCTGGCTTTTACTTTCTACAATTGGTTTTGCTGGAAGAAAAAGTAAGGTAATAATGAACAGCAAATGTGAAATAACTCAACAAATATTTGTCTGCTACAGACAATGGGTTAGAGATCAGAAAGGCAGTCCTAGTATCCAAAAGAAAGTACCTAAAGCGTGCACCAGATGTGGTTGCGAAACAAAATGTTGTGTTCATATTGAGGCAAACAATGGACATTAGTACATGAAATTACTCCACAGCGCATGCAATCATTCTCTATTGGATGAAAAATTGAGTCGAATGCTACCGGCATATAGAAAGATGAATAGTTATGACATTTGGCGAATGAGCAACATGAGACAAACTGGTATGAAGACAATCCATATATATGGATTATTTTCTACTGAAGCTGGTGGTTACGAAAAAGTTGGTTTTCGAAGGCAGAACATGTACAATGAACAAGAAAGACGGTGTCTAACTTCTTCATCCAACGTGAAAGCTGCACGTGAGTATCTATAAAGCATGCAGATAAGCGATGAAACAATGTTTTGGAAACATAAGATTGATAATAATGGAAGGCTAACACACTTGTTTTGTTTGATGGAGTGGCTCGGAGGGATTTTATGATTTTTGGGGATGTTGTGGCTTTTGATGCTACCTACAAGAGGAACAAGTATATGTGCCCTTTAGTTGTATTTTCCGGTGTAAACCACCATAATCAGAGTATAGTTTTTTTGTGGTGCTATTGTATGTGATGAAACAGAAGAAACATATGTATGGCTTTTGGAACAGTTGTTGGCAGCTATGGGAGGGAAAAGTCTAACATCAGTTATAACTGATGGTGATTTGGCAATGAGGAATTCGATAAGAAGGGTTTTGCCGGAATGTCACCATAAACTTTGTGCATGGCACCTCATTTGTAATGCTTACACTAATATTGGTAAGAAACAATTTGTGAGGAAATTGAAGCATTATATGTTGGGTGATTATGATGTCAGAGTTTAAGCAAATGTGGGAAAAAATGATAATTGAGTTTGGACTTAAGGAAATGTATGAAAAGCGGCACATATGGGCCACTTCCCACATAAGGGGTAAATTTTTTGTCAGATTTCGAACAACTTCCCAATGTGAAGGTTTACATGCACAATTTGGCAACTATGTTAACTACCAAAATAATTTGTTGGAGTTTTTGCACCAATTTTTTAGATGCTTGAATTACATGAGGTATAGTGAATTAGAGGCTGATTTAGTTCTGTTCATGGTGACCCTGTTTTGGAAACTCCACTGCCTCTACTTGAGAGAGCTGCTGCAGAGTTGTACACAAGAGAAGTGTTTTTGTTGTTTCAACCGGTGCTCCGTAGAGCATGCACTTGCACTGTTGTTGATAGTAGACAAGTTGTTTCTTATTATTTTTTTACTGTCATTAAGTGCAAGTGTGAGAGGTTAGAGTCTTTAGGTATTATATGTGAATATGTGGTTGCTGTTTTGGTGTACCTGAACATTGATACGTTGTCCGATTGTCTTGTGATTAAGAGATGGACGAAAAACACAAAAGATGGAATTTTTGCGTATAGTCCAATAAAGAACCTACAAATTGAGCATACATTTGTAAGTCAATTCACTATTGTGGTTGCAAAATGCAAAAGAATGGCTTTAGTGGTTGTTAAATGTGGGAAGCCGATATTGATGCATACTACTTTAGATTTAATTGATGCTCAGACAAAGCTATTAGAAAATGAATGTAGTAATGAGACATCTGGCAACGTATACAATATGATTTTTTTTAAGAAACAATTCTAAATCCTTCTCGCGTTAGAACAAAAGGATGTGGTAATAGAACCGTGTCAAGCTCACAAGGAAGGAACAAGATCCAAAGAAGGATAAATGATGGTGTAACCACAACAAACATGGAACACAAAAACATTAAGAATGGAAGGACACCACATAGTTGTGGTGTATGCAGAACTGAAGGGCATAATCGTACTTCTTGTCCCGTATTAAGCCAAGGAATTCAAAGTGAAACTGAAGGTGACAATAAGGTTGATGATGAGCATGAAGATCATGATAACATAAGGACGGTTGACATGGTAAGGCAATTATTATACTGGTTATACTAGTTGTATTTTATATAAATCCATGATTTTTAATGTAACTGTGGTTATACATTTTGAATTTATCATATGTTTTGCAGAATGTGTTATCATTTTGAATTTATCATACATTTTGAATCCCTTATGTTTAATTTAAAATTATTGCTTGTAACAAAAATGAGACCACTGATTTGAAATAAAAAAAAAACTATCCAACTAGACTATTATTTTGTTTACCTCTCCTTAGAGATTAGGAGTGAAACATTGGTCCATGTCGATACAATCGATAACCCATACGGCAACATTGTTACTTCAAATAAAAAATACCCGTATTAATCTTATGTACGATAGACAAACTTTGTTTCATTTACTAATATACAAGGTTCATACCTATGACAACCACAATTAGGTATGTCATGTACCTCTTCAATGGGCCATTCATTAAACTCAAGAAGTCGGCCGATAAAAGTGGTTCCATAAAACCAGAGGTGACCATTTGTGCCAAAGTGCGGGACTAATATTTTAAATACATAGTGTTATATAATTATAATTGCATAATATAATTATTTGCAAAAAATATATGAGATAGTGTAAGTTAAAGGGCTAACAATTACGGAGATTGTTACTCTTCTTGCTTTCATGTCTCCTATGCCACAGTGACTATCAAGGTGATAAATAATATGAAGTTTCATAGATATCAACATTAAAAACCAATGGTCGGTTGAGGTGTTGATTGGAACATAAATCTACAAACACAAAAAAGTTATTTCATTAGTTATTTGGTGTAAGTTTAAACTAATTTAAATAAAGTAAAACCAAATTGTATCAATCAACGAACATATTTGAGCCTCGGATATGAAGGAATCCAATCTTTTAAATTGATATCAATTAGTTGTTCCACAGTTTTTCCCAAAAAAAAATCATCTGCAAATGCCGGTGGTAGATACCACACCGAACCCCTCTTGTAATTTTCTTGCACCGAATTTGCTCTATGACAAGCTAATGTTACAATCTGTAATTTAGAAATACATTTGTTAGTTCAATTTGTAAGTCACGTGAACTTTAAATCAAATGAGTGGTTTCTAAACCTTGTGATTAATCATGTGTCCAGGTCTTAAGATATCAAAATCAACTCTAAAAGCTTTTATTTCTCTTGATCTGACCAACCTCTTCCTATTAAATAAAACAACCTACTTTTAAAAAAGGTAAAATATACATAACCTTAAGTATATCTATAATTAAAAAAAAATTATGATTAGTCTTTATCCGGGTGATAGACATAAACTATGGCTTGTAGCTCTGGAAGATCAAGCTTCATGTCTAAAGTTACTGATACCCTAAACAATCTAAAACATTAGGATCAATAAAGAACACAACACAATGCACATCAGGCCCAAAAAAAGGCCAAATCACAGAGGAAAATTCTCTATGCCCATCATATAACAGAATGCTCTTTAAACACCACTAAAACAATAATATATCTTACTTTGTACGTTAATATTATACTTTAGGAAGCACACTCTTACATCTTTTTGCATAGATTACTTTCAAATAGCTTCTTATTAATTCCATGTAACCCATCAATATCATCTTGCATCATGCTCTCATTTGATATCCTCTTAAAATTACTTTTTGATAAATGCATGGGATTTGAAAGGTCATTTGTTTTGCCCAAATTTTCAACATTTGTCCAACCATCAGGAAGTACCGGTAGCGCAACATTTTGTTTCATCTAAATGTTCATGTTGTTAATCGTGTTACATATCCTCTTGTTCATCTCATCACCATGATATTCATAATCACCATCAGAAAACACAAGATCTGTATTAGCATCTTCATTGTCCTTGTCTAACTCCGAGTCATAGTCGTTTCCAACAGACTTATGTTTGCCTCTTGATCCATTTGCCTCTTGGTCTTCAGTCGTATCATCATCAATAGTAATCACATGATTTGATACTTCTGTTTCCTTTTTGATTGGGATATCGTTTGTTGTTTTTGCACACAACACAACTTCAATCATCTTAAGTGATCCATGGATAGCGTCAAGTGAGGTATGTTGTCCACCAACAATAGTTGTGAGTTCTTCAACTCGAGCAGAGCAATGTTCAGTCACGAAAGATTTGAGATCCTACACAAAACAGCATGCCGATATCATGGATAACACGTATAGTTGCAAGAATGGCAAAACAATACGAATAACAAACAAATAACATGTTTGAACTTATTTTACTATCTTATTTTCACTTTCAACACTTACACTTTTTGGTTTAACACTTACACTTGTTGGTTTTACACTACACTAACACTTACACTTTTTGGTTTAACACTAACTTATCTTATTTTATGTTTGAACCCTTGAACTAAACGAAAAACAAACAAATACGTATACATATTTCAGTTAATGAATTTTTCACAGCAACAATGGTTGAGAGTTGTTCAAAATGAGAAGAATATTGAACCACGTCAAAATCTTTTAGATCCTATCCACAAAAAAAACATACCATGTTGTATTAGTATCAATGCATTAGAAATGTTTTCAAAATAAAAAACGTTCAAGGAACGAACGTACCATTATTGCTTGCACAACGTTGGTAACCACATCGGTCAGTTCTCTAACTAAATGAGCAAGGTCAAGTGGTTCCTTTGAATTTCCATTGACAATGGTTTCTTTGTCTCTAGCAGTCCCAGAAACGTATTGTTACTTGTTGAAGCTTCAACATACTAACCTTTTTCCATTAAAATATTGCTCATAATTCCATTAACACATCCACATCCATTATTAATTTGTGCTTCTATATTTCTCTTGGTTTGCAATGATGAATTGCAATTAACACTGTAAACATCTCATGAATTCTGACCGTCTCTAATTGAGTCATACAATCTCACAAC
Organism: Trifolium fragiferum; assembly: GCA_954870985.1. Taxonomy (NCBI): domain Eukaryota; kingdom Viridiplantae; phylum Streptophyta; class Magnoliopsida; order Fabales; family Fabaceae; genus Trifolium; species Trifolium fragiferum. The sequence continues at coordinate 22,509,608 of OX940789.1, forward strand.
ACAATATTGATAACCATTTGCTTGTGCATAACAATCTATCCAACTGATATATATATTCTGGTCTTACGACCATTGTAGACAACTGACTACGGTCTGGCAAGTGCACCAGTCTGTCATCGAGTAATAATTCACACTCAAGGTGTCTAGAATGAGTTCGTATCCACAGGGATCGTGCCAAAACACCGTCAGTGCTATTCAAGTCTGCAGTATTTGCATTTGCTTTGAGTTTTGAAAAAGGTTTTTAATTTATAAAAATAAGCGTAATGCGTTGCAGAAAAGTATAGGTTTTTGATTCAAGAAATATAGAGAATAGGTATGACGGTTGAACTTACTCCCTTCTTCATACTTGACATAATCGGTGTATAACATAGTCATTCAGATTATTATTCGGCGTTGATTTTATTCTTGTTATGGTAGTACCTTACTACTACCCTATGTAAGTGAAGTTTCCATATATTCACAACTAAGGTACCTACGAGAGCCTAACCTCGCTGTGTCACATACCCTAATAGTAGGTAACTTATCCCTAGTGAATCTGTATCATATCCCCAGTAGAGTTTGATTTCTATCATTTATGGATTTGGACATCCCTTTTGTTATATCTCTTCATCAGTCGGGTCACTTGTGTCATTCTTCTGTGAACGTCCATGTTTTCCTCGTAATAATGATTTGTTCTTGCGACGACGTTTCTCACAAGATTCAGAGTCTTGCATTCATAACATTACATTCATAGCATTTTACGTTTTAATTTAGTCAAAAAATGGTGCACTCTATATTTAAGTCTCTTCCATCCGTCGATTCAAAACGAAAAAAAAAAAATCAAAAAAATCATCTTTTTCTTTTAAAAATCTCAGGATGAAGAAATTTAAATAGGGGCATCTGTCATACCCCATTTTTTGACCTAAATTTTTGCATTTTTTTGCATTCATCGACCCTTTTTTATTCGAAATAATCATTAATTTTTCTAGAAATTTCGACAAAAAGGTATTTTAAAATACCTCAATTTTGTGTTTTTGTTTTTTTATTGTCCTTTTATTATTTCTTATTATTATTAGTATTATTAATATTATTTTATTTTGATTTTAACTTTTCTGATTTTTCTTTTTTTGGTTTGTTTATTTTATTTTCTTTATATTATTATTATTATTATTATTATTATTAATATTAATTATTTATTTATTTTTAAATTAATTAAAAAATAAAAAAATAGGAAATTGAACAACAGTTTCAGAATTCACGTTTTTTCTGTCCAGAAAGTTTTGTCTTCTTCCCTCAAATGGTACCATAATCTGCAGCAAGAGAAATAATTTTTGTGACCATTTCAATTTTGCAATCCAAACCCTAATCCTAGGGTTATTTAACAGACCGGAAATTAGTGAAAAAGGGGGGGCCAATTGTCAAAAACTCAGACGCACCAACAAACTTCTCAAACCCTAAATTTATTTTTCTTTGAAACTCAGTAACGCAATCATAACACAATATCATAACAAAATTTCTCAAACTCCAGAATCATCAACTCATAATTTCTTCCTTTTAACACAACAGTCACGAAAACAACAAATACGGCCGAAATTCAAACCACAACAGAAAACGAAAGAAGAGATCAAGAAGGAGAAGAAGCAGATTGAGAACCAAAAATCCGTCACTTTTCTTTTTCGATTCATCGATTTGGGTAAGGATCTCGAGGTTTTTGGGCTTGGATTTGAGTTTAGGATAGAAAAATAAGATTTGTGGGTTAAGAAAGTTTTATTTTTGTTGAGTTTGGAGCTTCCGGCGTGGTGGAGCCGCTGTCTGGCCTATCGGCCACCGGCCGGAATTCGGAAACATTGAGAGGACAAGGGAGAGAAGCTAGAGAAGTGAGAGAGTGGGTTTATTAAAAATGAATTTGTTTTTTTTTGCTGAAAGAAACTTATATACTCTCTTTCATTTGAACAAAAAGCTTAAGCCCAAATCTCTACTCAGTTTTCATCTTTCACCCCTCAGATTTCTTTTCATACTAACACCCCCATAATCCTGTTTATGCCCCCTGTTTCATTATATTTTGTTGTTTTATTTCTCAATCGATTTAAATGGTTATATTTTTATCTAATGTCATTTATCTATTATTTGCATGTTATTATGTTATGTTTAGATGATATCATAAATTGAAAAAATATGCATGCCGTTTTATTTATTTTCCATATGTCAAAAAATCTAAAAAAAATATATGTTGTGTTTGTTTATCGTTTTAATCCAAGGGAATAGACGATCGTTCAGTTAATTCGTTGTTGCTCTTAAACTTTAAAATAAAACTTGTCTTTTAATATTAAAAAAAAGAATGAAAAAGGAGCGGTTTGCCGTATAGCTTTCTCGCTCCCCGGTTATCTTGGATTCTTGCTATTTTGGCTTGCAATTCGAATAACCGTTGTTCTCTAAAACCGTAACTCTAAAAAATAAAAATATAAATTAAACTCTTTTCAAAAAGAACCTTTTTTTAATAAACCTCAACTCTCGTCGAGAAACTTTTTCAAACTATTTTTCTTAATAAATGCCTTAAAACATTTAAGCATATTTAAACTCTTTTTTTCAAAAGACCTAAAAATAGAAAAACAAATTCAAACACTTTTTGCCACTTGGCTTTTCAATTTAAAACTTTTTTTATGAACAAGAAACAATGTAAAGTGCAGAAAACAATAAACAAACACACAGAGTTTGTTAACCCAGTTCGGCGCTAATCAGCCCTACTCTGGAGGATACCAATCCAGCGATGAATCCACTATGGTAGTATCAATTCAAAACTAAACTCCCCCGTTTACAACTTATCACTTAATCACTACCCGTGCTAATTTTACTAGGAACTCCTAGGTATGAGAACCTCTGCTCACTCCCCCTCAACCTTACCCAGTAAGGATTTAATAACAAACTCGATTGAAGACACACTCCTAGACAACTAAAGCACTCGTACCTAAAGGCTTAGAGTGTTGCACAATCTAACTCCTTGCTTCAAAGCTTTGGAGAAAGAACACTAGAGATTACAACTCTATTAAACTCAGTCCTTGCTTGTATCAAAACATGATTCAAGTGAAGACTCACAAATAACAAAGAACAACTAAAGAACTAAAACCCTAAGACTCAATTTGTAGACTTAGCTTCTTGATTTCAGTTGATCAATAATGAGTCTTCAGTCTTCCTTTATATAGAACAAGCTTCATGGGCTTTGACGAGCTGTCCTTGATAATTTCTCCTTGAGATAAATTTGATCCTTATCAAAATATATTTGTTTCAAATCTTTTTTTTTTATTAAAGTCGGCCAATAAAATAAACCAGAACCATGAAAGATTATCTTGTTCCTTGGCGCGCAAGCAGGCGTGAGTTTATTTGAAAAATAAATCTTTTAAAAGATCACGCGTGGAAAAATAACAGAAAGGGCGTCCGAATGTAGATCCTGATGTGCCACACATCATGCTCCACATCTTGGAATTAGGCTTATTTTACCAAATGAAGCCAACACCCTAAAATCCTCAACAATCTCTAGTCGAGAATTTCAATATTCCCCATAACATATGGCAGAAAAGGAAGATCAACTTTTCAGTATGTTTGTGGCGGATAAAAGGAGTTTTAAACTTAAGATGACAACTCGTCTCTTCTCCTAAAATCCATCAATCAACACTTTTCAATTTTTACCCCGAACTACGGGATTTTGATCCTTCATGGGTACGTAGTGCAAAAGACATTGTGTCTTCCCAAATCAAAATTAATAAAACACTTTTGTTTTTCTTTTTTAAATAAATTAACAAAAAACATTCTTTTCTCACCTCATCAATCAATTTTACAACCAATCAATTTTTTACAAGCAAACAATTTCACAAGCAAATAATATAAGCGTGAAAATATTTTAGCACAAAACATATTTAAAAAAGGATCCCGTAGAGTACTACGGATACTTAGGGTGCTAGTACATTCCCTTCGTATAACCAACCCCCGAACCTTAAATCTCTAAAATTTTAATTGGGTTTATTCGATATTTTTCCCTTCCCTTGAGTAAATTAAAGCTCGGTGGTGAATTCATATTTTCGCGAGTCAAAGCTAACCAATAGCTTGACGTCCGAAAATCACCTCGACAGAAATGGCGACTTCACTGGGGACATCCCCAAGAGGGTTAATCCTAATTTGTATATATTTGTTTTTGTGCTATTATTGTATATATTTATTTGCTTGTATATTGTTTATATTGCTTCCTCTGATATATTTTTTTGGTTGTCTGGGTTTAATATTCCTGAGAGATAAGTCTTTTACCAGGACTTGAGAAAAGCTAAGTAAAGTTAGGGGTTGATTGTTGGCCTTCTTGGAGTATTCCTTGTAGGGTTGGCATGAAAACCCCGCCTAGAGTAGATCCTCTTGAGGATGCTGTTGTCTTGCGAGTATTTGCATTGGCAATAATGTCTTCGTGTTGGGTCCGTGACTCTAGGGACCTTTTGAACTAGTCTAGCACCCTGAAACGTGTTATTAGGGACCCTTTGTTTAGAATCCCTACATGTGAAGATGGGGGGCTCAGATACTTTCTAAGTTAACTTGTACTTATATTATCCCGGACTATATCCCTGCATAATCATGCATCCATAAAAAAACCATTTTTCCATTAATTTCCACTTACCTTTTTTTTATTTTTTATTAAAAAATAATAATTTTTTTTTTGCATAAGCATCATAATGCATTCATGATCTTTAGAGTTAAGCTTTACGCTTCGTTCTTTCTTAAAGGTCAGCTTGTCTCAAAGTACCCGGTCCAAATCCAGCCTGCAAGAATGACACTCGTGCAAATCAAGGTAAAAATGGACTTAATAGAGCAAGAGAATTTTGAACTCCGTGAAGAGGTAGAAACACTTCGGGCAGAGATGGAAAAGATAAGTGGCCAGGTAGCCTCATTGGTGGTTGTGCAGAATCAGCCACCACCTCCTCCTCCGACCATACTGTTAGAAGCTGTGGAGGAACTTAGAAAACGCCAAGAGTCATTGAAGGAAGAGGTTAACCAATTGAAAACTCAAATGAGCCTGGTCATACGAATCGTGCTAAAAGGAGAAGGCGACTCTTCACCAAACTCACCACAGGCGCGCCCAGCACCTCAGGTACCTCGACCGTGGGTGATTCCCACACCTCAACTCTAGCAATATCAGCAACAGCCTCGACAACAGGCTCATCAGCAATTCAATCAGCAGAATCATGTTCAAAGAGCACCTCAGTTTGACCCAATCCCTATGAAGTATGGAGAGTTGCTCCCTGCTTTGATTGAGAAAAACCTCGTTCAAAGTAGAACACCTCCTCGAATTCCTGCAAGGTTGCCTAGGTGGTATAAATCTGATCACTTTTGTGCTTTTCATCAAGGGGCACCCGATTATGATACCGAGCATTGTTTTGCTCTAAAGGCTGAAGTCCAAAGATTAATTAAGGACAACACCCTCGCCTTCAGGGATTCGAACCCGAATGTGCAAGCTAATCCATTGCCAAGTCATGAGACAAGAGGCGTCCCGTAAAGTTGGTGGATCAACAAAGGAGCTCATTCCTAGGATCATTAGGCCTTTTCATTCCGTGTTGTAATTTCTTTCTAGTCAAGTATTTGTTTACTTTTAAAGTTGTACTTTTTGACTAGTACTTTTAATTTAATGAGCATGCATGTTTTCAGAATTCATCCATTCGTATTCACTCTTTTCTTTATATATAATTTGTTAATAAACTTGAGGGGAGGATGATGTAAATAATTAAACTCGAATCGGCATATATGCTTTTAATAGTAAGATCTTATTGACGATGTAAGGCATTGTTTCACTTCCCTAAACACTGGAGATATAAGGAGATAATCCGTAGTTAACCCCTTCGAGCTTGAAGTTTGGTGTTCTTTCTACTTTTCAAAAAAACCCTTGATGTTAACCCGGAACAGGGTAGTTTTTCAATTAATTCAATGATATATCCCAACACAAGAGGATTAATCCATCAAAAATGGAAGAGGTCATGAGAAGACAAAGCTCATCATAATCTGTGGCAATCACAAATCTCCTAAAAAAAACAAAAGAGCCCGCCAAGTAAACAAACTTAGGCACAAAAAAGGGGCATCCCGATGAACCACAAAGTTCAAGAGAATTGATCCATACAAAAAAATAAGGGATTAAAAAAGCGGAGCTTGTAAATAAAAAATAAGTGATTGCCACTCAAAAAAAATCTCATCAGAGTTTCGACCAAAAGCGTCAACCTCAAACATCATTACCAAAGGTTCTCTAGTCAATCAAAGTATGTTTGATGAATTAATTGAATTTAGGAATGGAGGACGTCAAAGAAGAGTGGGCGGGTTAAAATATAACTTTGAGCCTAATAATCTTTTTTCAAAACTGTGAGCCAGGCCACGTTATAACCCTCAAAAGACCTAATTGAAGTTAGGATCACTATGAAAGCATATTCAACAAAGACATTGTTAAACTGACTCCACTTGTTAATTGAATAATCACTAACCCTTTTTTACACACTATATGTGTCTCTTGCAAAATTTTATGATTCAAAAAAAACTTGCATGTGCATTATATCAAAAATTACTTTTGAAAAGAAACATCTTTACTTGCAAACATATACTTGACATCAAAGAAGTTCGAGCAATGATCTGATCAAGGGCGAACTGACTCAAGACGCTCCTAACACATTGGGGCAAGATACCTCAGAATCATATCAATCAGGGGCAAGTCCTCACATCAAGGGGCAAGCCTTCATATCAAGGGGCATATCCTTCAAGGATTCAAGTCAATGGCCGAATGTTGTGGAAGAGCTTCCGCTCTCAACAAGAGTTGTCGCAGTCAAAACACAATGCTTAATAAATAATATATATATATAAAAAAAAGGCTCGCTAAGTCCAAAACCTGAAAAAGGCGGCTTAAGCAATAGAGAGCGTCCTGGTGGATCGAAAACCTGAAAGGGCGGTCCAGGCAAAAATTAGGGGCACCAAAAAAGGAAATATACTCCCGATGGACTGAAAACATGAAACGGCGGTCCATACAAAAGTTAGGGATTTCAAAAAATACTAAAAACAAAAAGGCATGATGACTGCGACACACCAATGGAAGAACACTCATGTTTGATTTACAAATGGCGACTTCTTATCCACCAATGGATCTTTAGGCCTGTTATCTCCAGTTGAACTGTGATTCAGACCAATGTTGGGTCTTTCCCCATAAAATTTATCCTTCTCGAAAAAGGTTTGAGCTTCATAATCAGACTTTGCCCGTCAGTGGCTTTTGGTCCATATACACCTTGTTAAGATTTGCCGAGTATTTGGACATACTGTGATGTTGGTTTACCTCCAGTCTTATTTGTCCAGTCAGTTTTGTCAGCATACACAGTGCATACATGACATTCATACAAACATAACATACATACATAGTTTTATAATTCTGCATTTCTCGATATTCACTAATTCACTTATCTTGGTCGTGTTTATCCCCGAGAATAAGGGTGGGTGTGTCATTCTCTCTAGTAGATTGTCAGCCCTAAGCATAAAGTGTTTATCATTTCTACATTCCCCACCGAGCTAATCCTCGTGGAAGAAGGTTACTTCAATTGTTTCCCTTTCCAAATACATGGATAGGAAGATCCCTGTCGAGTTTATTCCTCATTGGGCATAGAGTCTTATTTGACTATTTCTCTCCAGTTCTTTCCTGGATCAAGTTCTGATTCCAATCAGCAAGTGGTAGTGTCTTTATTTGAGTAGCTTGCACACAAACAATTAAACTTTCAATTTCCCAAAGTAATGTCATCCCCAGTGTATCTAGTCCAGAGATGTCGTCATCAAGTGGCAGGTTTTACGAACAACCGGTTTGCAAATTTACATTTTAATTTCCCCAAAAGAAGTCATGTCATGCTCTCCTACATTGACAGCATACAATCATCTTTTCTTGATATGTCCTGCTCTCCTACATTGACGGCAGACATTTATCTTTCCTTGATATGTCATGCTCTCCTACATTGACAGCATACAATTATATTTTCTTGATATGTCCTGCTCTCCTACATTGACGGCAAACATTTATCTTTCCTTGATATGTCATGCTCTCCTACATTGACAGCATACAATCATCTTTTCTTGATATGTCCTGCTCTCCTACATTGACAGCAAACATTTATCTTTCCTTGATATGTCATGCTCTCCTACATTGACAGCATACAATTATATTTTCTTGTTATGTCCTGCTCTCCTACATTGACGGCAGACATTTATCTTTCCTTGATATGTCCTGCTCTCCTACATTGACAGCAGACCATTATCTTTCCTTGTTATGTACTGCTCTTCTACATTGACAGCAGACAATCATCTTTTCTTGATATGTCCTGCTCTCCTACATTGACGGCAGACATTTATCTTTCCTTGATATGTCCTGCTCTCCTACATTGACAACAGACAATTATCTTTCCTTGTTATGTACTGCTCTCCTACATTGACAGCAGACAATTATCTTTTCTTGTTACGTCATGCTCTCCTACAATGACAGCAGACGGTGTCTTATCTTTTTCATTACCTTCATTAAGCTATCAATACGGTAGTAGGTAACATCTGTTATGCTATCCATACGATAGTAGGCAACTTATCCCCAGTGAATATGTATCATATCCCCCAGTAGAGTTTGATTTCAATCATTTATGGATTTGGACATCCCTTTTGTTATATCTCTTCATTAGTCGGGTCACTTTTGTCATTCCTCTATGAATGTCCATGTTTTCCCCGTAATAATGATTTGTTCTTCTGACGACTTTTCTCACAAGAGTCGGAGTCTTGCATTCATAACATTACATTCATAGCATTTTATATTTTAATTTAGTCAAAAAATGGTGCATTCTGTATTTAAGTCTCTTCCATCCGTCGATTCAAAACGAAAAAAAAACATCAAAAAAATCATCTTTTTCTTTTAAAAATCTCAGGATGAAGAAATTTAAATAGGGGCATCTGTCATACCCCATTTTTTGCATTTTTTTGCATTCATCGGCCGTTTTTTATTCGAAATAATCATTACTTTTTCTAGAAATTTCGACAAAAAGGTATTTTAAAATACCTCATTTTTGTGGTTTTTTTTTTGTCCTTTTATTATTTATTATTATTATTAATATTATTTTATTTTGATTTTAATTTTTCTGATTTTTCTTTTTTTGGTTTGTTTATTTTATTTTCTTTATATTATTATTATTATTATTATTATTATTATTATTATTTTTATTAATATTAATTATTTATTTATTTATTTTTAAATAAATTAAAAAATTAAAAAAATAGAAAATTGAACAATAGTTTTAGAATTCACGTTTTTTCTGTCCAGAAAGTTTTGTCTTCTTCCCTCAAATGGTACCATAATCTGCAGCAAGAGAAATAATTTTTGTGACCATTTCAATTTTGCAATCCAAACCCTAATCCCAGGGTTATTTAACAGACCAGAAATCAGTGAAAAAGGGGGGGCCAATTCTCAAAAACTCAGCCGCACCAACAAACTTCTCAAACCCTAAATTTATTTTTCTTTGAAACTCAGTAACGCAATCATAACAATATTTCTCAAACTCCAGAATCATCAACTCATAATTTCTTCCTTTTAACACAACAGTCACAAAAACAACAAGCACGGCCGAAATTCAAACCACAACAGAAAACGAAAGAAGAGATCAAGAAGGAGAGGAAGCAGATCGAGAACCAAAAATCCGTCACTTTTGTTTTCCGATTCATCGATTTGGGTAAGGATCTCGAGGTTTTTGGGCTTGGATTTGAGTTTAGGATAGAAAAATAAGATTTGTGGGTTAAGAAAGTTTTAATTTTGGAGCTTCCAGCGCGGTGGCGCCGCCCTTTGGCCTGGCGGCCACCGGCCGGAATTCGGAAACATTGAGAGGACGAGGGAGAGAAGCTAGAGAAGTGAGAGAGTGGGTTTATTAAAAATGAATTTTTGTTTTTTGCTGAAAGAAACTTATATACTCTCTATCATTTGAACAAAAAGCTTAAGCCCAAATCTCTACTCAGTTTTCATCTTTCACCCCTCAGATTTGTTTTCCTGCTAACACCCCCATAATCCTGTTTATGCCCCCCTGTTTCATTATATTTTGTTGTTTTATTTCTCAATCGATTTAAATGGTTATATTTTTATCTAATGTCATTTATCTATTATTTGCATGTTATTATGTTATGTTTAGATGATATCTACAACATTTTCATTCTATAAGAACGCCAAAAAATCGTTCTGTAATGTAAAAAAACCGTTGTCAAAGGTTACGAGAACGGTTTTCAGGGCGTTCTATACCGAGAGGTTCTCTTAGCCTTTCACAACGCTTTTTTTTCCAACGGCAACCCCTTGAAAAAAACCGTTTTCTTAGAGTTTCTACCAGAACGGTTCTTAAAGTTCCCAACCACAACGGTTTTTCTCTGTTCTCAATTAAAACCGTTGCCATTGATCTACTATGAATAACGGTTTGCTTTGATCTACCACAACGGTTTTCAACCGTTGCTCACTGGGAAACCGTTCTGATTATTGAGTAGATATGACAACGTTTTTTTATACAACAACGCTTTTTCACTGTTGCCAAAAGAAAAACCGTTCTAGTTATTTTAATACGGCAACGCTTTCTCGTCATTGCCAAATTGTAAACCGCTTTCTCGAGAATTTCAATATTCCCCATAACATATGGCAGAAAAGGAAGATCAACTTTTCAGTATGTTTGTGGCGGATAAAAGGATTTTTAAACTTAAGATGACAACTCGTCTCTTCTCCTAAAATCCATCAATCAACACTTTTCAATTTTTACCGCGAACTACAAGATTTTGATCCTTCACGGGTACGTAGTGCAAAAGACATTGTGTCTTCCCAAATCAAAATTAATAAAACACTTTCTTTTTCTTTTTTAAATAAATTAACAAAAAACATTCTTTTCTCACCTCATCAATCAATTTTACAACCAATCAATTTTTTACAAGCAAACAATTTCACAAATAATTAATATAAGCGAGCAAATATTTTAGCACAAAACATATTTACAAAAGGATCCCGTAGAGTACTACGGATACTTAGGGTGCTCCTTCCCTTCGTATAACCAACCCCCGAACCTTAAATCTCTAAAAATTTTAATTGGGTTTATTCGATCTTTTTCCCTTCCCTTGGATAAATTAAAGCTCGGTGGTGAATTCATATTTTTGCGAGTCAAAGCTAACCAATAGCTTGACGTCCGAAAATCACCGCGACACTTGGTCGGCAAGTTTTGTCATCGTACTGCGATGGTGAGCATCGTACTGCGATGGCAAGATTTCCTTGAAAAATATAATTTCTAATTTCTTGGCAACCAAGCAGCTCCCATCGTGGTACGATGGGAGCCATCGTACTACGATGAAGTGTTTTTCTTCACTTTTTTGACTTTTTCTTGTCTTTTTCGTATCTTTGCTTTGTCTTGATGCTTTTCTTCGATTCTTTAGGTTATTCTTCATATTTGGGCCTGTCTTTGTCAAATTACTACTAATAATACCACCTAAAATACTACAGAAATTCCTGTCATCACAACCCCTATAATACCCCACATTATTATCTAGAATATAATGCGAAATATTATTATTGGTACTGAGTTCATTATCATTACATTATTGAAAAGCAAGCACACGCAGGTGTTGAATACACAACTGAATAAAAGTACACAGCGGAAACAAGATACAACACGATCAGATAAATGGAAAACATGAAACTAATTATGAAATCCACGAACATCAGCTACTTCAAATCATGCTTACCTTACTCAACCTGTTTGCCTAAAAAAAAAAATTAATTGGATTGGGGTGAGACTACTAAGTCTCAGTGAGTCCTACTACCCTCCTAATGGCGACTACGCCGGTACCTAAATTAGTCCATAAAATATTCTAACATATCATAATCATAATTACATAATTTAAGGTGTAACACAAATAATATCTTACTGATTTTAATCCGCTAAGACACTCTGAGGTGAGCATGTTTCAGAGGCCCGCCTTGTCCGACAACCCAGTGAGTCTCGGCATTAAGCTCACAATCATTTTCCTAATGGGTTATTCCAGTGGAAGCCCATAAGCAGCATACTAAACCGCACATGATTGACTGATACTAATTGTTACTAAGTTTAATTCTACCATGATATCCCAAAACCCGGGGAACATACATACTTATTTAATTTCCTAAGTTATATCCTAGGATTGCACTGTGATTACAAAGTGTACGTACTTTATATTAATTCTATTATCACAAGAAATGCCGATTTAATTTCGAGGATCTAAAACGAGTGTAGAGTTTTTAGAAATATTAAAATTAGGGTCATTCTGACTTCACCTGCCTCGAAGAGCAATCCAACGTGCCCAGGCAAGAAATCATTTTCTGGTCTGAGTTAGCTCGCCGAGCGAGCAAGTACTCGCTGAGCGAGCCGAAGCTCGCCGGGCTAGCAAATGCTCGCCGGGCCATTCATACTCTGCCCAGAAATTGATTCCTTGCTAGAAGGCTCGCCGGCTACTCGCTGGGCGAGATGTGTGTAAACATCCCCTGTTTTGAAATTTTTCAAGTTTTTTGATCAAACCACCTACAATTCTCAGTTTAAACCTTTGCAATAATATTATAGACATAAAATACGACAGTTTGGAGAAGAATTTGGGAGTTAATTCTTCTCACACATAATTTTCCCTAAAATCCTATGTTTGCATGCAAAATTCAATTTTTGGGAATCTAGCTAAACTAGCCTAAGAACCCACCTGGATTGAAGTTTTAACTTGCTTCCTGGGCTCTCTAAAACAGCTAGTGCACCTCAGCTACCACCTACGAACCAAATGGACATAATTTGAAAATTTTGGAAAATGATGAACTTCTAGCTTTTGCTCTAAATTGGAGTTTGTTGGATGATTGATTCAGCTGAGGCTAAAGGGTTATTTATAGTAGAGTTTCTGAAATATGAACAGTATGAGATTGGTTCAGATTGTAGCTTGCATGCAATGTCATTGGTTGGAAAAGAGGTGATATGAGGGTTGTTGTTATTTTGTGATTTGGTGAACTTGGGAAGATGAAATGAAGAGGTTTCAGTCTGAATTTCTGTAATGTATATACATGTGAGGAATCTCTGCATGTTTGTGTGTTGAGTTGTGAGACTTGTGATATGAAATGCCAAATTTTAGTGTTGGAAGTAATTGAGGATTTTGGAGTATTGTTGGTGTTGTTGTTTTCGTAAATGAAAGAGAGAAGGGAGGGTTTAGTGTTTAAATTTTCTGAAGTTGTGTTGTTGAATGGTTTGCATGCATGCCTTGTAATTGGGTGTAAGTTTTGATGAGGTGTGCTAGAAAGAGGAAGTGTTGGCTTGAGTGGAAAATGAGTCATTGTTTGATGAGGTGAGGGAGAGACACGAGGGAGGGAAGAGTTTTGGAGGGAAGATTGAATCTCTTGTTAATTAAATTCATAAGTGTGAGATAATGTATTAGTGTGTAGTCTAGGTTCCATTAGAACTCCTAATTCATACACATAGTATACTTAAATCCCATGACTTAATTATATAATCACCACTAATTAATTTCTTGAATTATTAGACAAGCTCTAATTAAAAATTAATTAGGTAATTTAAAAGTTGGGATATTACAACCCCAAACTTAAACTGTTGCTTGTCCTCAATTAACAAGCTGTCAGACAAGATCGTTAACGAGTTAAGAGATAAATAAAGATGATAGGAATTTCACCACCTTGCATGTATTCAGCAATGGTACCGCTGATTCTTACCGTAGCGTTCATGCTCAGTCTTGCTTGGTTCAGGAGACGTTGATAGTAGCGAGTCGGACAAGTGTCAGCAAGAGTCCGTGTTCAACCTTTTTTCTCTCTCACATTTCCGCTCGAAATTGAAAGGGTTACTCCCAATCATCGTACAACCTGCCATTTTACCATAGGGTTGCAAGAATTCTAAGCAACCAGTCAAAATTTAATAAACATGCATTATTGGAGGTCTTTAAGGGTTATAACGTGGCTAGGGTCAAGGTAGGACATTTTTGGGATAAGTAGGCTAAACTTGGAGTTAAGTACTACTTCGTTTCCTTTTTGTGTACGCAACCTTATTCCATCGGGTACCTTTTGATTTGGTATCAGAGAATTAGAACCGAAGAGACGTTTGTGATTCTTTTTTATCACTATTTTTACCTTTTTGACTCTTTTTATTTTGTTTTTTTTAAGAGACTATATTTTTTTAGGGAATTTTTTTATGTTTTCCCGTCTCTTTTTTCTATTTTTTATTTATTTTGTATAGTGATAATTCTCTGTAAACCCACCCCAAACTTAAGATATTGCTAGTTCCATGAGCAACCCCAAACTTTGTTTATTGCCAAGATTAGAGAACTATTATCTAACTCCAAAGAGGGTAATTTATTTGTTTTTATGGTCTATAGGCTTATAACATGGTTTGTCACCGAAAGAAAAGGGATATTATTATTTTTACGGCTCAAAATTGGCTAGCAAAGGATATATTAATAATAGGGTGGCTTGAAAAGGCTCTGGGTTATAACAAACAGTTGCCTCAATGCATATATTATTAAATCAACGGCTAGCAGAGAATTAGAGCAAGTTCTAGAAAATAAACATGTATACGGTATTCTCATAGTAGATCGAAAGAAAGTGGTAATACCTTTGGAAATATTTGGCTCAAATTCTCACTTGCTTAGGTATCTGAAGGTATGAACACTTATCTACAAACACCGCTTCATCACTCGTCTCATTGTCTCCCGAACTTCCGCACTTCGGAGCATTCACCTTTGGTATTTGTGTGAAGGCGTGAAATTCGGATCATCAAAATTCATAACTTACTTCGCTGCAATCTTACCTATATCAGTTTCTCATGCACAAGATAATAAACATCAACAATTATTTAATTTTTTTGTAAGTTTGACAGGGGCTGTTAACAGATGAATATGACATGCTGGAATTCTGAGTATATTTTATTTAAATGAAAAATACATAATTGAAAATTCCGAATTGAAATTACTGAAATAAAATACTTAAATACTTATCCTTGGGTTGCCTCCCAAGCAGCGGTTGTTTAGCGTCCCATTAGCTTGACGCATTTCCTCCATTACAGAGGATAGGTTCACATGTCTCTTTCTTCTTTAGGAGCTTCCGCCTTAGCCCCTCCTTTCTTTTTGTTGCTCTTTCCGAACTTCTCTGGGTTCTGTTATTCTTTGAAGGTGGCAAAGCAGAGTCTTCCATCATCATTTGAAGCTACTGTTTTGATGATGGATTTTCCTTTGCCTCTTGGTGGAGTTTCCTTCTTTTCTTCGTTTGGTATGTTGACCCAGCAGTTCTCATCTACCTTTTTGAACTGTATCTTCCTTTCTTCAGCAGCAGGCTTCTTTAGAGGTGGCATGTTAACCCCAAACTTAGATCTTTTGGCGACCTTTCGGTTTCTTCCCCATGTTTCGACCCATGGTGCTTGGATGTCCACTTCAATAGTCAGCCTCTTCATTCTATCAGTTAGCCCCTCGGGTACCTCCTCTTCCCTAGCTGCTTCTATCTGTAGCCACGCCATTTCATTGCACTGCTCTTCTATCTCTATCTTCAAATGTACCTGAGCTAGAACCGGTGGTGTAGCTTCTCTGTTCTTCCACTCGAGCTTGCAGCATTCATCCCTGTTCGCATATGAAGTTTTGATGGTTGTTACCTGTTCTCCACTCCTTAGTGTCATCTCAGCAAGGTCCATATCAATGATTGCCCTGCTAGTTGCTAAGAATGGTCTTTCTAGGATGATCTTCATCTTCACCGATGTCTAGGATCATGAAGTCTACTAAAAATACCAGATTTCGGGCAAACATCATTAAAGTTCACCCTAATATTTATTCTTTAGGCAGTCTCGTTTATCCGGCCAGATTTCGGGCAACGTCATTAAAGTGCGAGAAAATAAATAACAAATAACATACTGAATAACGATTTATTATAACTTTGACTCAATTACATGACCCAAGTATTCATCGGGGAGTTCATCCTCTCCACGACAACCTAAGGCATCTATTACAAAAGACTTACATAATTAAATTACAAGAATCTAACTAGAAAAGCGTAAAGAAAACATACCTTGTTGAGTTAGTTTTCCCATAATGGGAGAAAACTATGCCAGTAGAGCTCCTCCGAACCTCCCTTGTAAAGAAGAGAAAGTTCTTCTATTTCTGAATGAAAAATAATGGAGGAGGAAAGCTCTATTTATAGTTTTCCAAATGTGATTCTGCAAGGTATCACAGCCATGATAAGCCCGTCGTGCTGCGATGGCAAGATTCAATTCAAAAATATAACTGATCCTGTGCATTTCATCAGCTTGGTCGCCAAGTTATGTCATCGTACTGCGATGGTGAGCATCGTAATGCGATGTCAAAATCTCCTTGAAAAATATAATTTCTGTAACGCCCCAACTAAATTATCTAGAATATTTAGTCAGAACATTAATAACTGGAATTCTGAGTACAATAAATTAAGAGGATTAACTGAATAATACGATTATCATTAAGATAATATTGAGTGTTCGAATACAAACAGCGGAAAGAGTTATACAATAGAATAACAAGTTAAATAAAACAGAGAAGAAGACTAAGTCTTCTAAGCTGACAATCCAAGCTCGGCTCCAATCGTCAGATCCAATCCCGGTCCCTGCTCCGAAGTAACCTGTCTTACCTAAAAAAAATAAATGGAGTGGGGTGAGACTACTAAGTCTCAGTGGGTCCTACTACCCTCCTGATGGCTACTAAGCCGGGGCACCTAATCAGTCCATAATTAGTTCTTAACATAATATCATAAACATAATATAAAGGTGTGTCACAGATTATTAGTCTTGTTCGTTTTAAACCGCAAACCCTCTGAGGTGAGCACGTCTCAGGGGTCGCCTTGTCCGCGAGCAGAAAGCACTCCGGCATAAAGCTCACATAAGTTTTCTAAATGGATCATCTAAAACGATGTCCAATCTGATAGCATATTCATTTATTCATTCGACTGATCACTAATTAATTAACATGCTACCAATAATTTCCCAATCCCGGGGTACATGCATCATAACTAAATTTCCTAAGTTAATCCCTAATAGTCCGACTGCGTTGACCTCCTGTTTACATTATTTAATTTCATAAAGCTGCAGAACAACTATCTCAGTCGAGGATATAAAACGAGTGGTTGATTATTTTTGAAAAAGGAAAATAAGTATTTTCTGGGCTTACTCGCTACGGCGAGTTACCGTGCTCGCCATGGCGAACGTACAGGTCCTGACCTAAACAACTCGCTAGGCGAGCCAGAGCTCGCCATGGCGAAGTTCTTCAGCCCAGAACCTTCGAGTCGCCATGAATGCTCGCTAGCAACTCGCTATGGCGAGTTAGAGTAGAATCCACTATGTTTTACGAAATTCATTGATTTTGAAATTCCACCTACAATCTTAAACTGAGATAGTGCAGATTCATAAAATAAATAATATCAAACAAAATGGAATAGAATTTGGGGTTTAATTCTATACACACAGCTATACCTATCAATTTCCTAAGTTATCATGCATATTCATAAATTCGGGGAAACTATGCTACACTAGCCTAAGAACCCACCTGATAAAAGAAGCTTTATCCTTGCTCCTTGGGCTCTACACAGCTACGCCTCCTCAGCTATACTCACGCATTCCCCTTTTTGGACAGAACTTGAAGATTTGAAGGAGAATGAACTTTCTAATTTGCTTGGTTTCAAAGTTTCGCATTGCAGCACCAATAGTTCAGTGTAACCAACATGCAAAACAACCAGACTGTGATTAGGAGGAGTAAGCACGAATTTGGAATTTAAGAGAAAGAACCAAGACTCATACTCACCTATTCTTGATTCTAATGGTTGGAATGGAAGACAACTCTGAGATATACTAGTGGCACGAATTCTGCTTGACCAAGAGCGAAAGGTACGATTGCAGCTCACCAATACAGAGAAAATGAGCTGAGAAGCACTCCCTGGCTCCCTGTCTCACTCGCCATGGCGAGTTGCACAGCTTGCCATGGCGAGTTGCACAGACTCAGCAACACCAATCACGCCTTTTTGCTGCATTTATCTGAGGTGTAGCCTACCCACTGCATCCAAAGCATTCCCAGAGTTGTTGAACTCGTATTTATGGAGGATAACAACACATGCAGTAAGGGTTTACATGCTTAAGGTTGAGATGGAAAGATTTGATTGAAATGGAAGTAGGTAAGTGTTTGTTGTTGTAGCATGTATATGAGCACAGGAGAAGGAGGATTGTTGATTCCTAATCCTCTAATGCAGGTTTAAAGAGAGGTTCTGAGAGCAAGAATAGTGTTAATTCAATGTTGGTGAGAGTTTTGATATTTGAGGAAAAGAGGAAAAAGGATCATTGTTGCTTGTTTTGATGGGATAAGTGTGGAAGAGGTGAGAGGGCTGAGTAGAGAGAATTTTTGTGGTTCTATTTTTCTGAGTTTGCAGTTATGAAACAAGTGATCCACACCTTATTTCATATTCCTAGTGTTTTGCATGCTTAGACATTGGCTAGAGAAACAATGAGGTGGCTAGTGAGGTGTTAGCATATGAGAGTGAGTGATTCATGAGGAAGGGAATGGGAGGGAAAAAATGTAATGAGGTGTTGAGATCTCATGAGTTAAGGAATGAGTCATGAGGATGAGTCACAAAGGAGGGAAAAATTAAATTCTTAAATCAATTAATCACAAGGTATAATTAAGGTATCTATTGTGTAGTTTAGATTTAAATTGGAATTACTATCACATACACATAATACTCTTAAATTCCTTGGATAAATTAATTATTTGCCTTGGATTTATACTAAAATAATTAGACAAGGTTCTAATTAAAATTGATTAGAAATTTTAGAGTCGGGATGTTACAATTTCTTATTTCTTGGCAAGCAAGCAGCTCCTATCGTGGTACGATGGGAACCATCGTATTACGATGAAGTGCTTTTCTTTACTTTTTTGGCTTTTTCTTGTCTTTTGCGTATCTTTGCTTTGTCTTGGTGTTTTTCCTCGATTCTTTAGGTTATTCTTCGTAACTTAATTGTGTAAGTCTTGTTGGTGCGTCCGTCGAACTGGTTCTCCCGGAAACCTGTAAGAACGTTACCTTTGATATCAAAGTTAGCTGGGTTTGCCGGTTGAAACCCCAGTGAGATCAGATCATTGTCAGTCCTCTTGCAGTAATCTCGCATGGTAATTCTTTGCTCGTCCCCCATGGCTTTGGTGGTAGGCTCTTCTTCTTTCTTGAGATTATTGGATTCTGCTAGCTTTAGGGCTCACAGTCTTTTCCTTAGTGCTCTTTATGGTTCTTTCTCGTATTCAAAATCCAAGGTACCTGTTATCAAACACAACAAATGAATACCTTCAGTAGCACTGGAAAATATAAGTTTAAATATATATATTTTTTGGGTTTGTTTCATGTGTCTTTTTCACCGTGAAAATTCTCAGGTAAGTGAGGTGGATCACTAGGATCGCTTAAATACCAAGACTTTGCCTTAGCCAAAATTTCACAGATCAAAATCACAATCATTAACAAGATTTTTGATTTTTTTAATTTTTTTGTATTTTAATTTTTTTTTGACAAACTAGAATAGTTCTAACAACGTCTTGTGAACACAATCCCCGACAACGGTGCCAAAAACTTGACTACGGTCTGGCAAGTGCACCAGTCTGTCGTCGAGTAATAATTCACACTCTAGGTGTCTAGAATGAGTTCCTATCCACATGAATCGTGCCAAAACACCGTCAATGCTATTCAAGTCTGTGGTTTTTGCATTCGCTTTGAGTTTTGAAAAAGGTTTTTAATTTATAAAAATAAGCGTAATGCGTTGCAGAAAAGTAAAGGTTTTTGATTCAAGAAATATAGAGAATAGGTAAGGCGGTTGAACTTACTCCCTTCTTTATACTTGACATAATCGGTGTATAACATAGTCATTCAGATTATTATTCGGCGTTGATTTTACTCTTGTTATGGTAGTACCTTACTACTACCCTATGTATGTGAAGTTTCCCTATATTCGCAACTAAGGTACCTACGAGAGCCTAACCTTGCTGTGTCTGCAACATCCCGGATTTTTGGTCCGAGACATTATGACCAATTATCTTAGTTAATAGAAAAACTCTTCACTTTTGATTCAAAGTCACCATTATTACTTTCTCAAATTCCAAGATATTTGATTATTGTAAATATTTAAGAAAAACTTATTAAATCCAGATATTACAAGTCATCAACTTTTAAATATGTTAAATTTACAAAGATATAAAATTGTTCAAAAGCCTTATTTAAATATACAATTATATACTCATAAAACCCTTTATATTTATCCCTGCACACGTACAAGCAACACATCAACTTCAAAATTCTTTGGTACCTACAACCATATTTAATGTAAAGGTCAATTTCCTTATCCAAATTGAAACATGCCGAACGGAAGGTAAATATCACAAAATAATAATAAAATGTTTGGCCATAAAGAAGAAATCAAATAAAATCGATGAAAGAAACTATTTTTAATAACCCCTTATACCATTCAATAATGTATGAAATGTAACTACCTACAATGATCTGGATATCACCACTCCGCAGAGCAAAAAAGAATGTCCCGCTTGGACAGTGTCCCTCTTGGACACAATACCCCTTGTAGTTCTTCTGAGATTGGCTGCATCATAAGGCTAAAACAACTTGGTCAAAGTGACTTAACTGAAGCTCCAATGTTGAAGTAATTAAGTCTAAACCACTTGTGCATATTGAAGATGTGCAGATGCAACATGTTGAACAACATGTCCTAGACATCTTGTCACTGGGTTCAGAGCATGCTTAGGCAGCATGTCGAACAAGATGTCCCAAGACATGTGGGTAGGACATCTTGACCCAGTTCAACTTAAAAGATAATGCTTACCCATTAAGCGCGCGTGTTTGTTTTAATTTGAATAAAACACGAATCTTTTAGTAACAAGCTGAGATTAGGAATAATGATGAAGTTTGTTATTAATCCTATGTGTTAGATACGATTGGATTCGTATTTAATTAGTGGATAGAGATTAATTCTTTATCTTTGTGGAGTTTGTTTTAAAACTAATTCTTATTTGAGTGCATCTGAAAGACTGAAGATTATCTGAAGAATTGCACGCCTATATAAAGGACTCAACATAGAGCTTAAAACGAAACCCACAATAACTGAAGATTGTGAGTCCAAAGTTTTGTACTCACTGTGCAAAACACTTAGTAGCTCTTAGTATTGTTCTTGATACTTTGAAGCTTTGAGTCGTTGAATGTTGCCATTCAACCTTGTCTTTTAAACTAAGAAGTTTAAAGTTGTTTCGTCACTTGGGATTAGTGATTAGAGGGAGTTGGGTAGGTTCTCATATTCAGGGGGAGTTAGCCCTTGAGTAGAAGATTACTAGGATTAAGAAAAGGCGTACATGCCAAAAGGTGTTTGGTAGTGTTGTAAGACTAAGTATTGATTCGGAGTAGTAGTGTTCACTTCCTGGATTGGTATCCTCCAGAGTATGGTTATTTAGCGCCGAACTGGGTTAACAAATCACTGGTGTTATTTATTGCTTTTATTTACTTCAGTACTGCAATAAATCGTGATCCTCATAACCAGTTGTCTAGGACATCTGGACTGCTGACACATTGTCCTAGACATTGTGTAAGACATCTGTCCTGCCAGAGAATAAAATTTCAATTGGCATCAGAGCAGGCACCCTAACCTGCTGGGTGAGCTCCAGAGAGATATATTTTGTTCAAGATGGACAAGAGAGGATCAATCAACAGACCACCAGTCTTGGATGGATCAAATTATGATTATTGGAAAGCAAGAATGGTTGCCTTTCTCAAATCCATGGATCCAAAAGCATGGAGGGCAATTATCACTGAGTGGAATCATCCAATAATCACAGCAGAAGATGGATCCACAAGTCTAAAAGGAATAACAGATTGGAGTCCAGAAGAAGAAACTGAGGAAAGTGGCAACTCTAAAGCACTTAATGCCATATTCAATGGTGTTGATGAAAACATGTTCAAGTTAATCAACACATGTACTGAAGCCAAGCAAGCCTGGGAAATTCTACAAACTGCACATGAAGGAACCTCCAAAGTTCGAATGTCAAAGTTGCAACTTCTCACCACAAAATTTGAGAACTTGAGGATGAAGGATGAAGAAACTATATCTGAGTTCAACACTAGAATACGAGATATAGCAAAGTTAGCCGGAAAAATCCTTAGATTACTACCTAAGAGATTTAACATGAAGATGACTGCAATCGAAGAATCTCAAGACTTGAGCACAATGAAAGTTGATGAACTTATTGGCTCATTACAAACCTTTGAGATGTCTCTAGATGATAAACAAGAGAAGAAGATGAAGAACTTGGGATTTAAATATAAGGAAAGCCAAGATGATGATGAGCTATCACAGGCTTTAGCTTACCTTACAAAGGACTTCAACAGAGCCTTAAGTAAGCTGCAAGCCAAGTATAGGACAAATGTCCCAAACAAGAGGTCCAACATCAAGTCACAGGGCAAGACCAAGGATGAGAATACTTCTGAGCAAAACAAAGAAGTAAGATGTTTTGAATGTGAAGGATTTGGACACATCAGACCAGAATGTCCAAACTTTCTCAGGAAACAGAAAAAGGGAATGGCAGCTACTTTATCTGATTCTGAGGAAGAGAAAGAAGAAGAACCAACAAATAAAGCCTTCACTGGAACATTTGATACCAGCAGCAGCACGAGCAATGAAGATCTCCTACAGGAAGAATTGGATGAGAAATACAACAATCTCACCATTAAATGGGAACAATCTTGTGAACTCATAAGAAAACAAGATGAGGAGATGGAGAAACTAGCTCAAGAGAAGGAAGCACTAGAGGTATCAACAACTAGCTTGAGAGAACAGGTCACACTACTTGCTCAAGAAAAGGAGGCACTAGAAGCATCAACAGCTGCTTTGAAAGAACAAGTTACCTTGTCAAACTCAAAACTCACTGAGATGACAAAATCTGTGAGAATGTTAAACAAGGGAACTGACATGCTTGAAGAAGTTCTTGAACTTGGTAGAAGTCCAAGTGACAAGAAGGGGTTAGGGTATGACAACTACAACAAGGCTCCTGAGAAGAAAATTTCCCCAGAGAATATATCTCAGGACCAGATGTCAAACTACAAGTCACAATATCCTTCTCAGCACAAGCATAAGAAGACAGGATCCAAACCTCAACAACCTGCTGAACAAAAGAAACAGGTGACAAAGACACATCATCTGACTCAACACAAGCAGAAAAGGTTTGAACAAAGGTCTCAGCCTCCAGCTCAACAAAGGAAGCATATGCCAGACCACATTTCCCAACATCACGTTCAACATGTGTCCCCCCAATACAAAGAGTACAAGGGACCACTGAAAAGATGTAAACATTGTGGAAAAACTGGGCATCTAATATCAGAATGCTTCTACCTCCATGGCTACCCTCAGAAGCCTAAATCACCAAGTCAGAACAAAAAGAAGATCCTACCTCCAAGGGTGAAGCACAAGGAAGTTCTGATTAAAGTATGTAAGCCAACACCACCTCAAAAGGCACATACTCCTGTAAGAATATCTCCACATAAAAATTGGTATTTTGATAGTGGATGTTCTAAACACATGACTGGAGATGAGAGATACCTTAGAGAATTAAGGTCTCATTCAAAAGGAAATGTTACTTTTGGTGATGGAGTTAAAGGTAGAGTCATAGGCATTGGAAAACTATCTGGTCCACACCCTCCATGCCTAAATGATGTTCTACTAGTAGAAGGTCTCACTGCAAACTTGATTAGTATTAGTCAGCTATGTGAACAAGGACTAAAAGTGCACTTCAACAATCATGAATGCACCATTGCTAATGATCAAGAGGTAGTGATGAAAGGGATAAAGTCAAGTGATAAGTGCTATACTTGGACACCTCACAACAATGGTCCAGAAATAGTTTGCTTGTCTGCCAAGGAAGAAGTTGACAAGATGTCCTACCAGATGTCCCAACATTTGTACAATGGACAAGAAGCTGAAGAGATTTTGGTTGGGAGCGTTAGTGTGCCTCTAGGTATTCACTCGCTCAAAAACGTGTCATAAACATTATAGAGGTAACGTGCAGAGTAAAAAAACATTAAAAATCTGCACGTAAAAAGAGGTAGCCTTAAGTTCTCCATCAATCTATAAAAGGCTACTAAGACCTCATATGTGACACTACCAAACGTCTCAACATCTTGTCAAACATCTTTCTCCAAACTCAAAAATTCTTTCTTCTCAAAAGAACTCTTTACAACAATGTCTCAACAATCATCCAAGAACAACAGCTCAAAACACGATGATTCAAAGACGCACACAGAAGAGGCATCCTCTCAAATGCCTAGGGTTTCAGAAATTGAAATTGATCAAGAAGGGATCGTCACCAACGCTATACCACTCAGCGTGATTCCCCCAACTGAAGGTCCTGCTAAGAAGAAGAAGAAGACCAAAAGATCAACCTCAAGGAAGAGTACAAAGAAGGGCAAATCCCCGGGCATGTCTTTGGAGAAGAATGATAAAAAAAGAACAAAAAGAAATTGATCAAAAAACCAAAGACTTAGAACCAAAGCCATCTGAGGAACTTGAGTAAGATGTCAAAACATCAGGTGAAGCACACACAACAACATCTCCTGATGAACATCAAAACAAGACTACTGAGTCAAGCTCTCCTCCAGCCAAATAAGTTCCTCCATCAGAAACTACCACCCACATCTTCTCAGAACCTCATGAAGAGGATCCTAACTTGGATCAACCTATGCTTTCGGAAGAGGCTCCAACACCTGATGTCGAACCATATGTTCCAACATCTGGTCATGATCAAGCTCCTGAACAAGAAGTTCAAGATCAAATACTGGAAGATTTAGAAGATGAAGATGAGGTCCCCCTGTCAAAGATTCTTCAAGGGATGAAGAAAGGAAGTCAACCTCAACAAAGTTGTGAAGAGGAAAGTTCTGATGAAAGTGATGGAGTACGTATTAGCATCCCTGTCAAGAACAAGGCTAAGACGTACACATCCAAGCAAGTCGAGATGCCCATCACTGAGAAGAAAGGGAAGAGGAAAGCTACGAAGAAAGCCTCTGGAGAGAAGACTTCAAAGAAGAAGAAATAGGTCGTTGCTGTATGCGACTCTGAATCTGATGTCGAGCCTGATGTCCTAGACATCACGACCTCAAGGAAAAAGAGAATTGGAGGAAGAAGAATTCCTGCAAACATCCCTCTAGCTCCAATGGACATAGTTTCTTTCCACTCTGAGGAAAGCGCTCAAAAGTGGAGGTATGTCTATCAACGGAGGATTGCTCAAGAAAGAGAGCTTCATCAAGATGCTCTAGAGTGCAAAGAAATTATCGAGCTCTTAGAAGCTGCTGAGAACAGTCAAAGACCTGGGCAACTGCTATGAGATGCTGGTAAAGGAGTTCATAGTCAACATTACTAGTGCTTGTAGTGAAGGAAGTGAGGAGTTTAGAACGGTTCGAGTCAGAAGAAGAGATGTGAAGTTCTCCTCCACCACCATCAATGAGTACCTTGGGAGAAACACTTCAACTGAGACTGATGAAGCTGATCTCTTGGAAGATATTACAGGAGGATAGGTAAAACAATGGCCCAAGAAAGGACTACTCTCAACAGGGACTCTTAGTGTGAAGTATGCAATTCTCAACAGAATTGGTGCAGCAAACTGGGCACCAACCAATCATGGCTCTGGGATCACTCATATGCTGGCTAAGATGATATATCTCATAGGAACAAAGAAGAAAATCAACTTTGGTGATCACGTTTTCAACCAAACCATGAAGCATGCTGACACATATGCTGTAAGGCTGCCTATTGCCTTTCCCAGCCTGATAACTGGAATGATTCTCAGACAATTTCCAACAATCTTACACTCTGATGAAGTTCCAACCAAGAAGCCTCAATTCCTGAGTTTTGATTACAAGCTCTTCGCTGGTCCACATGTCCCAGACATTGTGTTTCCAAAGATGAAGGAAGCTGCTGAAGCATCAGGCTCTATGCCTAGAGCAAACAAGGAGGATGTTCTTGCTGAACTGATGCAAATATCCAAAACCTTGAGAGAAACCATTAGGACCAGCACAGCAAGGAAGACTCATGTGGACAATCTGATCAAGTCCATACAAGATGCTGCTGCAGAAGGAGAAGAGAATGAAGAAGGTGGAGATGGTGAAGAAGCAGAAGAAACTTGAAGAACAGTAATAGGGTAATAGGAAAATAAGTACTTATGTATTTTTCCTGAATTTTCTGTTCATCTTCTGTAAGTTAGTGAGGACTACCAAATGTCCTAGACATTGGAGACTTTGTCATCCGGCACTAAGTGTGCAACTTTTGTAAGCTGTATTTTCTTTTATCAATCAATGAATCTATTTTCCTTACCTTTGTCAAATTATGGTAAAAAAGGGGGAGAAATAATTGATGATAAGAACAGCTCTTTGGCAAGTAGAATCACTCTCTTGCTTTATGGATGAAAATAGCAAGCTTTAAAAAAAAATTAAAAACTAAAAAGCTATGCTAAAACAAGTGTGTCCAGAGTATAATTAAATGCTCAATATGAACCTCTAAGAAGTCTAGTGAGTCTTGATCACTCTGATGAAGTACTTTCCGCTGCAACTCAAGACTTTGGTTCACTAAGTCACTAGGTATGTCATCCCTGGACTTAGAAAATTCATTGTAATGGATCATATGAAGACAAGACTAAGACTGTCTCATACTAGAAAAGGTTCATCACACATTCAAGATTGAAGAAGTCCTGAATATTGAAGACACACAAGATTCTGAAGATCAAAGACATTGAAGACCTAAAGATTTCAGAATTGAAGATTGCATCAACAAAGATCAATTTGAAGATTGAAGACTGAAGAGTGCACACTCAACAAAGTGGTTTGTGGTTGTTTTAGCCATGATTTGCCAAAGGGGGAGATTGTAGTTCTTCTGAGATTGGCTGCATCATAAGGGTAAAACAACTTGGTCAGAGTGACTTAACTGAAGCACCAATGCTGAAGTAATTAAGTCTAAACCACTTGTGCATATTGAAGATGTGCAGATGCAACATGTTGAACAAGATGTCCTAGATATCTTGTCACTGGGTTCAGAGCATGCTTAGGCAGCATGTCGAACAAGATGTTCCAAGACATGTTGGTAGGACATCTTGACTCAGTTCAGCTTAAAAGATAATGCTTATCCATTAAGCGCGCGTGTTTGTTTTAATTTGAATAAAACGCGAATCTTTTAGTAACAAGCTGAGATTAGGATTAATGATGAAATTTGTTATTAATCATATGTGTTAGATACGATTGGATTCGTATTTAATTAGTGGATAGAGATTAATTCTTTATCTTTGAGGAGTTTCTTTTAAATCAAGTTTGTTTTAAAACTAATTCTTATTTGAGTGCATCTGAAAGACTGAAGATTATCTGAAGAATTGCACGCCTATATAAAGGACTCAACATAGAGCTTAAAACGAAACCCACAATAACTGAAGATTGTGAGTCCAAAGTTTTGTACCCACTGTGCAAAACACTTAGTAGCTCTTAGTATTGTTCTTGATACTTTGAAGCTTTGAGTCGTTGAATGTTGCCATTCAACCTTGTCTTTTAAACTGAGAAGTTTAAAGTTGTTTCGTCACTTGGGATTAGTGATTAGAGGGAGTTGGGTAGGTTCTCATATTCAAGGGGAGTTAGCCCTTGAGTAGAAGATTACTAGGATTAAGAAAAGGTGTACATGCCAAAAGTTGTTTGGTAGTGTTGTAAGACTAAGTATTGATTCGGAGTAGTAGTGTTCACTTCCTGGATTGGTATCCTCCAGAGTAGGGCTGTTTAGCGCCGAACTGGGTTAACAAATCACTGGTGTTATTTATTGCTTTTATTTACTTCAGTTCTGCAATAAATCGTGATCCTTATAACCAGTTGTCTAACCAGTTGTCTAGGACATCTGGACTGCTGACACATTGTCCTAGACATTGTGTAAGACATCTGTCCTGCCAGAGAACATAATTTCACCCCTCTTGAGTATTAAAGTTCGGTTACCCCTCTTGAGTATTAAGGTTCGGTACCCCGCTTGAGTATTATTCCGAAACCACACCAAAACTAGTGCATGAATGAATGAATGAATGCTCTCTCACTGAGTATCCAATTAAATCAAAACTTCTCTAATCCCACCAGATTAAGAGACCTTATTAACACCTCTAGTAAAATAACCGATAAAATAATCAAATCCACAATCAACCACACACCAAGAAAATACATAGTTAAATACACAATCAGCCACACATATCACTCAATGTATATTAAAATAGCATAAAACGAAATAAAAATAATTCTATCATTCCTTCTACCATCATTCCTCTTTATCAGTTCACAATTCCATTATTAAGTTATAATATAAACCCTAAGTGCATGAGTGTATGGGGAAAAAGCCCTTACCTTGGACGCTTTTCTTCCTTCAATGGAACAGTTGATTCAATTAGCGGAAAGAGTAAAACAAAGTGAGAAGAGGTTAGTTAGTTAGTTAGTTAGTTACCGGAGAGGAGAGAACCGTAACCGCAAATGGAGATGTAACCGTCAACATCACCGGGAAGAGAGGCCAACGCCAAGGCTACGTCGAGATCAGTGTAGACGCCCATCTCAACAAAGCCTCAATGGTTGGTGCAAAGTGCAAGCAAGAAACGCAGTTTGATTCCTTTTTGTATTTAACAACACTACACTACACCTCACAATCCACGTCACCTTTTTTTATTCGCCTAAAGTATGGGCAATTAAATAGTGGTGTTTTTACTCAGGATTCTAGATATACTACGGTCAACCACACGATCGAGTATTTAACATTTCTAAAAGAATAATTATTGTTATCAATAGAAGAGTATAAAATACGAAGAAGTGAATAAACTATATAAAAAATAAAGATACCTTTAACACTAAGAATGACACTAGAAACGACAGGAGCGTGTATATGAGAGACGATGGTGATGAGAAATGAGATGAGATTTTCTATTATTTGTTCGCTGCATAGAGTAAGGTTTGGAACTCCAAAATTTGTGAAGTGGTAATGAGTGAGAGATTGAGTTTAAGGGCTGAACGTGGTTGCAATAAATTAAGGAGCAACATGTATAATCATTGACAACGAATAAGGGGTTTCAAAAGGTTTGCAACTGTTCTGTTTGTTTTGTGATAGGCCGAACCTATAGGAAGAGAGGGAGAGATGGGTTAATTAGTGACCAAGTCTAAATAAGTTCAAGTAACTGTTTATTTCTGTAGCAACCTAATTCCTAATCCACTATACTTTTGGTCTCCACTATATATGTACATCCATTCTAGCTATTAATACGGACGATATACTACATGCTTTGAATTGGGTCTGGTTGCTCATATATATAACCTAATTAACAAAACTATATTATATACTATATGTTATATGTATCTATAAGTATATACTATTTATATACTATATATATGAATCCTTGTCACAAAACAATATTATATAACCCGCATCCTATATTATACTTGCATATAAATATATATATTTTTAAGTTAATATTAAAATAGAATTATAAAATTAATTAAGTAATTAAAAATATAATTATACATATATGATAAGTCGATAATTAAATAAACGAAGGAAATTTACTAAAAATATGTGTATAAAATATTGGGTTGTTACATTATCACCCTCTTAAAATAGTTTCGTCCTCAAACTAGAAAATACAATAAATAATTAGGTAAGAGCTCTCTCACAAAATAGAGTCATAGGTAGTAAAACTATTATTTTACGAAAGAGAGTTAAAGTATTCAGACTCCGAAATAAACTTTTTATCTATATCTAAATAATATTAAATTTTCAGATCTTGCAGTGTCAGATACCCTAATTACTAAACAGAGTTATTCGACAAACATGCATTATGACCATCAATCATTCAATGCCTCTAGATCCTAGTCTCAGGCTATTCAGCTTCTAATTGCTATGTCACAACTAGTGCCTGATTCCTTCTCTAATTGCTATATCACAACTAGTTCAGGATGTTACCGTCTCTATTCATCTAGCATTATTTATTACTAGTTCCGGACAAATATTAAAGTGAACCCTAATATTACTATCAAAGTGAACCCTAATATTTATTCTATAGGCAGTCTTGTTTATCCTGCCAGATTTCGGGCAACGTCATTAAAGTGCGAGAAAATAAATAACAAATAACATACTGAATAACGATTTATTATAACTTTGACTCAATTACATGACCCAAGTATTCATCGGGGAGTTCATCTTCTCCACCACAACCTAAGGCATCTATTACAAAAGACTTACATAATTAAATTACAAGAATCTAACTAGAAAAGCCTAAAGAAAACATACCTTGTTGAGTTAGTTTTCCCATAATGGGAGAAAACTATGCCAGTAGAGCTCCTCCGAACCTCCCTTGTAAAGAAGAGAAAGTTCTTCTATTTCTGAATGAAAAATAATGGAGGAGGAAAGCTCTATTTATAGTTTTCCAAATGGGATTCTGCAAGGTATCGCAGCCATGATAAGCCCGTCGTGCTGCGATAGCAAGATTCAATTAAAAAATACAACTGATCCTGTGCATTTCATCAGCTTGGTCGCCAAGTTATGTCATCGTACTGCGATGGTGAGCATCGTAATGCGATGGCAAAATCTCCTTTAAAAATATAATTTCTGATTTCTTGGCAAGCAAACAGCTCCCATCGTGGTACGATGGGAACCATCGTACTACGATGAAGTGCTTTTCTTTACTTTTTTGGCTTTTTCTTGTCTTTTGGGTATGTGCTTTGTCTTGGTGTTTTTCCTCGATTCTTTAGGTTATTCTTGCGTATCTTATTCTTTGTCTTGGTGTTTTCTATTTTGCTAACGTATATAAATTGTATATAGTTATTTATTATAAATTTGGTTTTTATTTAAACTAATTTGTGTATTTGTAGTTTTCTTCAAAATAAAAATTGTACTTTATATGCATTAATGGTACAAACCATAGGTAAAGTATCACATCTGTAGATATATGTTTATTATCGATTATTGTCTTTATTTAATTGACGATCAATTTCGAAATTAACGGAGTCTCTTACTCTTGAGAACGACAGGGTTAATACAAATATCGATACCTATTAAAAAAAAAAAAAAAGAATATATTACACCAAAGATAGAAATAAGTGTTTGCTTAAAATTACATCTAAAGTTGTAAATAATTGGGACAATGAGAGAAGACGAAAGGATCATAAATAATTGTATATGAGTAAAAAAAACACATGATTTGCCTAAACACTATCGATAAAAGCTACGAATAAAGATTAAATAACAGCAAAATCTTTTCCATAATCCATTCTCAACATTTCATTTCATTGCTATGCATAAGAGGATGCAAAAAATTAAAGGCAAACAAAAACTTACAACTTTAAAATACCTTAATTAGAATTAGAATAGAGATACATCTGACAAACGTTACATATTCACATTTTGAATACTATGAGTACTATCACATTTAAAATCCCTTAATACTAACAAACACTTCGAAAAAAATTGATCTCTATTAAATATTATGGCAAAACAAAATTATTGACGGTTGATATTATCATCAATTGTTCTCCCTTAAGCATGTAGCACCCTCTCTTCTTCTCCGAAAAACCCAAAAATGTAAAGAGCAAACATGTATGATATAACACTACAACATCTAGAAGATATAGGAATTAGTTGTTAATCTAAATCATGTTTTAATAATTAACCCTATAAAAAAGCGGCCACATGTTAATATAAAATATTCTCACATTTTTGCATAATATTTGTTTATTCATGTAATCATTTTCTTCACCATTTGACCGTAATTTTAGATTATAATTTCTTACACGAAAGAGCATTTGCATCTTGTTGTGATGGTCATGGTTGCATTTTCTTTTGTAATTAGATTTCTTTATGGCAAACAAGTTATGATGTGCATTTGATAATAAATCATTTAAAATTGAATAGACAAAAAATTTCAATGTAACAAAGGATAACCTTATGTCAATAAACAACTTTTACCAAAACAACTTTTAGAAAACTTAACCATACATACACATGAGAAACTTTATGAAATTAATATCATATTTTTGTAATATTAGATTAACTCAAAATTGAAAAAGAATTTATTAAAGATTAAAAATAAACCACGAAAGAGATGCAATCAAAGAAATTTATTTTTTTTTGACAAACAAACAAAGAAATTCTTAAACCACTCAAATAACAGAAACAAAATTAAAAGTTTCATATTAAAGAAAATAAAAAACTAAAACATGGTTACAAAAATAACCATGATTATAAATTAAATAGCAATATATATATATATATAGCAATTTAAAATAGATACCTGTTTATTTGAGTCTCGTTTAGTCAAGAAACTATGTTTACGCTTCCGCTTATGTTGATGGTGTTTCGATGTGGATCAAACTATAAAAATTAAAAAGAAATTAAAAGTTATGAATTAATGTACACAAAATTAGAATAATAGAGTAATGAATTAATGTAAGTGGCATATCTCATTCCATTTTGAAATGTTAGATTCAAGGAAAAAATTGAGATAAGAAAATAGAAATTGATATGAATATTGTTGAAGAATATGGAGTAGATGTACAAACTAAAAATGAAATAAATGAATAGAAACTTGTAGTGTTTATGGTTTTGGAAGTTAAACACATACTTGTAGTTACATATATATAAATGATTTTTAAAAAAATACAAAGTTGGTTTTGGAAGTTTTTTTAGAAACATGTTAGTTTTTGGAAAGGGTATTATTGGAATTTCAAAAAAAGGCTACACCAAAATAGTGTTTTGTCTTTATCTGTTAGTATAGATAATATAAACCCTAAGTGCATGAGTGTATGGGGAAAAAGCCGTTACCTTGGACGCTTTTCTTCCTTCCTAACGACTTTGATTTTAGATATACTACGGTCAACCACACGATCGAGTATTTAACATTTCTAAAAGAATAATTATTGTTATCAATAGAAGAGTATAAAATACGAAGAAGTGAATAAACTAAATAAAAAATAAAGATACCTTTAACACTAAGAATGGCACTAGAAACGACAGAAGCGTGTATATGAGAGACGATGGTGATGAGAAATGAGATGAGATTTTCTATTATTTGTTCGCTGCATAGAGTACGGTTTGGAACTCCAAAATTTGTGAAGTGGTAATGAGTGAGAGATTGAGTTAATGGGCTGAACGTGGTTGCAATAAATTAAGGAGGACCAACATGTATAATCATTGACAACGAATAAAGGGTCTCAAAAGGTTTGCAACTGATCTGTTTGTTTTGTGATAGGCCGAACCTATAGGAAGAGAGGGAGAGATGGGTTAATTAGTGACCAAGTCTAAATAAGTTCAAGTAACTGTTTATTTCTCTAGCAACCTAATTCCTAATCCACTATACATTTGGTCTCCACTATATATGTACGTCCATTCTAGCTATTAATACGGACGATATACTACATGCTTTGAATTGGGTCTGGTTGCTCATATATATAACCTAATTAACAAAACTATATTATATACTATATGTTATATGTATCTATATGTATATACTATTTATATACTATATATATGAATCCTTGTCACAAAACAATATTACATAACCCGCATCCTATATGTGGAAGAAGGTCAATTTGTCACAACACCTGAAGTTTCTGTTGTTACACCTGAGGCTTCACTTGTTACACCTGATATTGCTGCAATGCATAATTTGGAAGATGGATATGTTACTGATGAGCTGGACAGTGCATCTGAGGAAGATTCTGAGAATGAAAATCTTAAGCCTAAGTATGTTAAATTTAATCCTGACGTGCCAATGACTGCGAAAGACAAGTTTAGTTAGGGGTGTAATTGGACCGGTTTGGATCGGTTTTTGATGAATCCAAGGTCTGAACCAATGTATACTCAATTGGTTCAGTTTGGATCGGTTTGTCCTGTTTTTTAAAAATAAAACCGAACCAAACTAATCGGTTTGGTTCAGTTTTGTTCGGATACTTTGATCGGTTTTGTAATGCCTTTTTTTTTCAATATTTTTCCTACTATTATTTTTACGACGATACGTAATCAAATATCATCATACACAATAAAAAATAAATCGCAGTTCATAACAATAACATCATTTTCTTTGACACTAACAATAACATCATATTGAAACTCAAAAAGTTTTCAAACATAATACAAAATACAATCCAGAAACTTAATTCAAACTTATATATTTGAAACTCATAAAATTTTCAAAAACTTATATTTACATAAATTTATATTCACATAATTAGAAAGATCCAAATTTAAATTCACATAGTTATAAGTTTAAATTTAGGGCATGTCAGATCAAAAAATCTACATAAACAAGCATAAACTGTGTTCTCTTTTTAAAATTTTAAAAACTCAATACTTGTTGTTCACACTATGTTAATATAACAATTACTTGAAAACCCAAAATCAAAACTAAATCAGGACATGTTTGGTAGCTATTTTAATCAACTGTGTTCTCTTTTTAAGAAAAAATTAAAAACTCAAAATCATTTGAAAACATGTTTTGAAAACCCAAAATCAAAACTAAATCAAAAACAAGTGTATTTGTTCACACTGTGTTTTTGGATTCAATGTTAAGGTTGCTGCGTGTTTTTGAATTCAAAATCCTAACAAATATTAAGGTTGGGCCGGTATAATGTTGACATGAGCTTATCACATATGAGCTAAAATTGATTCTATTATAGGTATCGGTTTGGTTCGGTTCAATCCAATGGATTTGAAAACGGAACCGAGAACCGAACCAAACCACATCGGTTTTCAATTGATTTGGTTCGGTTTTTGATCCGAACCAAAAAAGTCGGTTTTTTTCGGTTTGGATTGGATCATCAGTTTAATTGGATTTTTCTGATCCGCTTTCACCCCTAAGTTTAGTGGTGGTATGGAATTTAGTTCTTTGCAACAGTTTAAGGAAGCAGCTCTAAAATACAATGTATTGATTGGTAGAGAGATAAGGTTTCCAAAGAATGACAAGGTGAGAGCTAAAGCTGTTTGCATTAATAAAAAGACATGTCCCTACTTTATATATGTGAGTAGAGTAGGTAAGACTACTACCTACAGGGTGAAGAATTGCACACCAAAACATACTTGTGTAAGATCTTTTACCAACAAGAATGCCAATTCTAAGTGGGTTGCAAAAGTCTTGGTTGATAAGATTAAAAATAATGAGAAGATGAAACTTGCTGAAGTGGTGTGCAGAATTTACTGAGCTTTTAAAGTTTCAAGTATTTCATCCTTATTTCACTGAGAAGTTTATTGTAGATTTGAACAAATGTAGCTGCACTTGCAATTTTTGGGAACTCGTGGGAATACCATGTAGGCATGCAGTGGCTGCCATACGTAGGAAGGAGGATGACCCTCAGAAATATGTTCATAGGTACTATAGCATTGAGAAATATAGAGTGCTACTCCGAAGGCATTACACCTATAACTGGTGAAAACATGTGGCCCAAAACAGATTTTCCTGACATCCTACCACCTGCATACAAGCGGGGTCCTGGTAGGCCCAAGAAGATGAGAAGAAGACAACCTGATGAGACAACAAGTCAGAATCGTTGGAATAGGAATAATACTAAAAATCAGTGTAATGTGTGTAAGGAATATGGTCATAATGCTAGGGGTTGTAAAATAGCAAAGGAGCAAGCTGCAAAAGCTGCAAATGATACTCAACAACAGGGGAGTCAGCCTATAGCTCCAAAGAAAAGAGTAAATATTTTCTTGTCATTATTTATGTTTGTTTATTTATTCAGGGGAGGTCTCAGAGCCAAACATCAAAGACTGATAAAACCATTAAACCACCTCATAAAAAGACAAAGACAAAAACGGTGAAAGAAGTGGAAGGTGCTGAGGCTACGGTTGATGAGCCTACATCTGTTGATCCTACAGTTAAAGAGCCTATAGGTGCAGTGCCTATAGTTGATGAGCCTCCAGTTGCCGAGACAACAATTGTTGAAGATTTTGATTCTGAAAAAAATGGCAATTGAAAAGAGTTTGACATTGAAAATTGATAAGATGTTTGCTGCTGTTTAGATCTTAATTTACTAGCTTATTATCATGAAGTTTAATGTTTGGTTGTAAGACAATTGACTTATTTTGGAATGCTTTTAGTACTTATGTAAAGGGTATGCTACTGCAACCTTCTCTTTTGGAATGTTTTTAGTACTTATGTAAAAGGAATGCTAATGCAGCCTTATTTTGAAATGGTATTAGTTACTACTGCAAAAAGTCTTGTAAACTCTTGACATTGACATATTTTGGATATGGAATACAAGACCTTATTTTGGAATATTGTGTTCATCTAGTGCTCTTTTCTTACTAATTAAAGGTTATGCTGTTTAAATATCATTTTGTATGGTGAAACAGTAGCACTCAAATTTAAGGTTATACATTCACATTATGGTACAACAAAAACGATATATTAAGGTTATTCTCATCTTGTGCTCTAAAAATTATGTTGTACAAAAACAAACAAGTAGCACTCTTAGCCATTAAATAAAATGTTTTAGTTACTACAAAAAAAAAAAAGAAATATTGTAATTTTAAAAATAAATTTTTTTTTATTTTTTTTAAAAATAATTTCTGACGTGGCAGTAAAAAAATTGCAAAATGCTGACGTGGCAGTCCTTGTAGGATGCCATGTGTTAGAAACATCTGACATGGCAGGTCCACGTGGACATCCGCTAGTCAACCGTCGGTTGACCGTCAATCCAGGACTAAAACCAAAACACATAATTAATCAGGGACGAAAAAGAGTGGTTTTAAAATACAGGGACGAAAATCAAAATTCATTGTAAAACTAGGGACTGAAAACATATTTTACCCTTAATATTAAAATAGAATTATAAAATTAATTAAGTAATTAAAAATATAATTATACATATATGATAAGTCGATAATTAAATAAACCAAGGAAATTTACTGAAAATATGAATATAAAATATTGGGTTGTTACATTATCACCCTCTTATAATAGTTTCATCCTCGAAACTAGAAAATACAATAATTAGGTAAGAGCTCTCTCACAAAATAGAGTAATAGGTAGTAAAACTATTATTTTATGAAAGAGAGTTAAAGTATTCAGACTAAGAAATAAACTTTTTATCTATATCTAAAGAATACTAAATTTTCGGATCTTACAGCGTCACATACCCTAATTACGAAACAGAGTTATTCGACAAACATGCATTATGACCATCAACCATCCAATGTCTCTGATTCTTTCTCTAATTGCTATATCACAACTAGTTCAAGATGTTACCGTCTCTATTCATTTAGCATTATTTATTACTAGTTCCGGACAAATATTAAAGTGAACCCTAATATTACTGTCACGACCCAAACTTACATCGTGACCGGCGCACGAACTAGTACTAGTCCGGCAAGCCTAATGACCAAACTTAACAATCAATAAATATAAAATTTCTAAAATGACCCTTTATTTTAAAATAATATTTATCGAAATTCGAAAGTGTCCTATGTATTTGCAACACTTCAAAAATCAAGATAAATCATGTTTTTAGTCTTGTATGATTAGCAAGAATTTCAAAATAAAATATAAAACTCCGGTAAAATAAAAAAAATAAAAAAAATCGTTGCGAGAGAATCGAGAGACGGCTCCATCTCGTTGATAGCCCTTTCCTCCTAAGCGCGGCCTCTCACTTAGTGGTGGCTCCATCTAACGGATAGCCCTTTTCTTCTCAATTCGGAAAACACATCATCAAATTTATCGGTCATTACAATGCTAAAACCGAGAGCTAGCTTCATCTCGTTGATAGCTCTTTCCTCCTAAGAGTGGCCTCCCTTAGTGGTAGCTCCATCTAACAGATAGGTCTTTTCTCTCGACTAAGAAAAATGCCAAATCTATCGATCAGGGAGTCTACATCTCGTTGATAGCCCTCTCCACCTAATGGCGGCCTTTCCATAGGGGTGGCTCCATCTAACGGATAATTCTCCCTAACCGAAATCACATTACTAGGTGCACCTAGGTCGTCATCATTATAACCATGATTCTTAAAAATATATCTCTTAAAACCATGTTTTAATCCAAAACTTTTGTCGAAATACGTACAATCCGAACGAAATTGAAAATATTCCACTTTACAAACTATAAGTAAAATCAAATCCAAACGGAGAATCTCAACATTTTCCAAAAACATCTATCTCAAAACCATATCACGATTCACATCCATAAAAGTTCAGTTACAAGAACAATTGCATTTTAGGTCGAATGTTGACAATTTAAACACAATACTACTTTTTCTCTAAAATTTACATGCTCACTAGAAAACTACCAACATAAGTATCGAGACCCAAAAATAATTTGGTACCAACATGCTTCATTCATAGGAAAGTATTTGAATAAAATTACCACTAAATAAATTAACTACTTACAATAATGAAGAATCAACTTGATCTTTGATAGAACCCATAATAGAAGCCATATGAATTGTATCCACTTTATCCCACAGTGTTTCAATCTAAGATCACTGTTGAGTGAGTCTTTTCCTTTTAAAACTCACAACACCCTTGCCTCTTAGAATGTTAGGGATTTGGGGTAGAAAGTAAGAAATTGAAAGAAACAGTTGATAGAGAGAAACTATGGCTATGGAAAAAACCTAAATTGGGAGATGAGAGAAAAATAAATGGAAGGCGGGGTGTTCTGCGAAGATTCCGTGTATCTTTTTCCCTCCTAAGAAATTTCTAGACACCCTCCCCTGTTTTTTTCTTTAATATATAAAATACAAAAATAGAATCTTATATATGCTAAGAAAATAAAGTTTACCTTGTTTGTTGTTTTATATATTTATTATTATTATTATTATTATTATTATTATTATTATTATTAATATTATTATTTTTGGAATATTACAATTACTATCAAAGTGAACCCTAATATTTATTCTATAGGCAGTCTCGTTTATCCGGCCAGATTTCGGACAACGTCATTAAAGTGCGAGAAAATAAATAACAAATAACATACTGAATAACGATTTATTATAACTTTGACTCAATTACATGACCCAAGTATTCATCGGGGAGTTCATCTTCTCCACCACAACCTAAGGCATCTATTATGAAAGACTTACATAATTAAATTACAAGAATCTAACTAGAAAAGCCTAAAGAAAACATACCATGTTGAGTTAGTTTTCCCGTAATGGGAGAAAACTATGCCCGTAGAGCTCCTCCGAACCTCCCTTGTAAAGAAGAGAAAGTTCTTCTATTTCTGAATGAAAAATAATGGAGGAGGAAAGCTCTATTTATAGTTTTCCAAATGTGATTCTGCAAGGTATCGCAGCCATGATAAGCCCGTCGTGCTGCGATGGCAAGATTCAATTCAAAAATATAACTGATCATGTGCATTTCATCAGCTTGGTCGCCAAGTTATGTCATCGTACTGCGATGGTGAGCATCGTAATGCGATGGCAAAATCTCCTTGAAAAATATAATTTCTGATTTCTTGGCAAGCAAGCAGCTCCCATCGTGGTACGATTACGATGAAGTGCTTTTCTTTACTTTTTTGGCTTTTTCTTGTCTTTTGCGTATCTTTGCTTTGTCTTGGTGTTTTTCCTCGATTCTTTAGGTTATTCTTCGTATTTGGGTCTGTCTTGATCAAATTACTACTAATAATACGACCTAAAATACTACAGAGATTTTTGTCATCAACAACATAGTTTTTTTTTTCTTCGTGAATATGGTTAGAAAATCTTATATCATTCATAAGAATGAAGCAAGCTTCTATTTATATACAAAATTGACATTAAATTGGTCGGTTGTACCTATTTAATGAACTTGTTCTTATAAGTCTAACACCAACCAACATTTAAGGGTTAATAGGTTGTTACCCCGCTGGTAAGTGGGCGTGTTTTGTGTTACCCCTGTTAAAAATTCCTTGAAGATCCCCCATTGCAAAATATATTTTTTTGGTTTTCCTCCTTAGGAGCAAGGAATTTGCACTTTTTAAATCGGTTGAACAGAAAACCAATTTAACAAACAATACTTTTTAAATCGATTGAACAAAATAACCGATTTAAAAAGTACATCGAGGGGGAGGGGGGGGGCAAAAAAAATTACTTTGCAAGGGGAAACTTAAAGGAATTTTTTGCAGGAAGATAAAGCAAAACATGCCCACTTAGCAAGTGTAACACTCAAACCCGTTATTTTAATAACTTCACCTTTATAAAAATAGTTTTCAAATTACGCAACGGAAATAAGATTTGATACATAAAAAGGTTTGGTTCGAGTATTACATCTTACTCATAAAAGTTTACTAATAACTTAATTAGTAAAACACCGTTATACAGAAATACGTTTCTAGAATGATACATCCTTAAATTAATGGAAAGTAGAAATAAGACTCTAAATATACATTGTATAAATAATCCCATCCCCGTGTCACATCAGAGCGGAGCTTCACCGAAGACTCGGTCACAAACATAACTTGAGAATCTGAACCCCCAAAGGTTTAGCACATACACAAAACGGAGGGTTAGATAATATAACCATAAAACGAAACTAAGTGCAAGAACACACTTATCTTAAAATTTCCTTTTGAATTCAACAAATCCAACTCACAAATCCTACTCTAGAATTTCATTCAACTTCGACACTGATTCTCCGGTCATTATCCAAATTGAATCGCTCTATCATTGACAAGCCTCTTACAAAACTCTTTGAAATATTACTCGACTCACATATTCAACCTTAAAATCTCATAATTTCATTCTCGTCTATATTAGGTTCACTTAACCCCGATCATTTCGTCATAACTGCCGACATCTGAAAAACTTATTTCTCTAAGTATCGTCCATTACATTAACTCTACTCAGATGGTAACAAAATCCAAAATATTAATCCTCCAAATCTCTAAATACTTCCTCATGCGACTTATTCATCCCTATTTAGCCAACTAGTACTTCAAACTCTTGTGATCACCTCCAATTTATATCATACAAGCAGCGCTTCTACAATCATCAACACTCCTTACGATTCTCCTAATTGTTCCTTCTCTATTAATCAACTCCGAAACAAACTTTACCAACTTATAAACATTCTCCTTCGAGCATCTCTACCTATCTCACTCAACCTTATCCGAGGATTATAACCTTCTCCCCCACTTATCTTAAACACATCTACAATTATCTATCGAAACCTTCCGATTCTCACATATAATTGTAGGCTCCTACGGTTCTAAACCTACTTCCTTAATAAAGATCTAGTATTTGACAATGTCCACACACATGTCGTATACAAAGGGTAGACTACGAATCATGCAATATAACACTAAAGCATTTATTAATATCAATTAATAAACATAATACTAAAGTAGCATAAATGAATAAACACATACATCATTTACACATAATTATACAAGCATATCACAACATCTCGCATAAATATTTAATTATCATACATTGTCTCCAAACTTTAAAAGTCAAGAATCAACTTTAAAACGAGAAGGATAGATATTCCACAACAAGAAATCCTAAGAATTCAATAATTGTATTCACTTAACATATCATATATTTTTTAAGAATTAAGGATTCACATCTAAGACAAGAAAATATGCATTTACCATAAATTCAACAAATCATATTTGTATAAGCATATCATGCAAGGTAATAATCAACTTAGCATGACAATTAACATGGTAAACTAAAACAGTCAAACATGTACCTCATATAATGAAAAGAACAAATCAAGTCAAATTCATGGTAATAATCTAGTGCATGTTACAACTAACATATTCTAGAATTCACATAACTTTATTACAAATTCTCATTCTATAACTTTCACAACAAAATAGTTTTAACATACTCAAAAGAAAATAATTACATTTTCAACGAGGTTCACATAATCTTGAATTAATACTAGTTCCAAAAATTATCTCAAGTTATAAGGAAATACACAAAAGATATATACAATGACATGCATGATAATACACATAAACTTTATTACAATTAGCAACATTTAAACTGTCAATTCAATTATCATATCTAAGTCACATCGAACAAATGAGCATAATAATAAAAATGAATTAGCTTCCAAACTTGTGAACTTACATAATCATCATATTTTTCTTATATTACTAATAGCAACTCAAGTATTAACAATTAGCACTTAAACTAACATCATTTTAGCATTCGAACATGAAGTAAAATTATAAATGCTAAAGTCATTGCCAATTAAAACATATTTTATAAGAATCAAGTAAAACACATGCAAATAAGCAATAAAAACAAGATTCAATAAACTAATCATACATCCGTAAAATGAATAATAGTGATTAATGTGCAAGTGTAGCTATAAAATTACATCACACGAAGACATAACTGATACATAAACACCACTGACACACTGCCCACTTAGTCTGATTGCACAGACTTGCTCTGATTGACGCACGACACACACATAGCTCACTATGTCCGAGGACAACCGGAGCTTTGATAACAAATTGTAACACCCAAACTCGTTGTTTTAATAACTTCACCTTTATAAAAATATTTTTCAAAATACGCAACGGAAATAAGATTTGATACATAAAAAGGTTTGGTTCGAGTATTACATCTTACTCATAAAAGCTTACTAATAACTTAATTAGTAAAACATCGTTATACAAAAATACGTTTCTAGAATGATACATCCTTAAATTCATGGAAAATAGAAATAAGACTCTAAATATACATTGTATAAATGATTTCATCCCCGTGTCACATCAGAGCGGAGCTTCACCGACGACTCGGTCACAAACATAATCTGAGAACCTGAACTCCCAAAGGTTCAACACATACACAAAACAAAGGGTTAGATAATATAACCATAAAAAGAAACTAAGTGCAAGAACACACTTAACACTTAGAACATAGTATGCTCATGTCTAACAACTCAATTCATAAACATACATTAATCACATGTCATTCATATCTCATAATCATAAAAGTACAACACATCACAATAATATCACATTCTCAACCAATTGACAAAGTATACACATCGTCATCAATTATTAATCATTATTCGCACATCACATAATACACTTTATTAAGGATTATCAATCAATGCCAAGTATCAATTATCACATTTAATCACATATTCCTAATGCAACTAATGT
Organism: Trifolium fragiferum; assembly: GCA_954870985.1. Taxonomy (NCBI): domain Eukaryota; kingdom Viridiplantae; phylum Streptophyta; class Magnoliopsida; order Fabales; family Fabaceae; genus Trifolium; species Trifolium fragiferum. The sequence continues at coordinate 22,552,799 of OX940789.1, forward strand.
TAATTAAATCATGTCATGTCACCCTAGACATAACTAAATGCATGCGGTACCATTTTTCCGTTACCATTTGGATAAACTATTATCCAATTCTCTGTTACCATTAAGATAAACATAGATTCAATTCTCCGTTACCATAATATACATGCTTTAATGTACATATACCAATTATGATGATACCTGTACTCAACTACTCATGAATAATAGGCTACTCATCTTAATATTCCTTCTCATCAATTCACATTATCATATCATCATAAAGGTCATACGTACAAGCACACATATCATACATCAACAAACAAATTATTATAACTCATTATCATCATCAACTCAATTCATCATTATGAAACATTATCTTAATTCATTATCATAACACATCAACATCATAAATTCATTTAGAATCCAAACATAACACATTATTAACTAACCTCTAATCATCACATATTATTAGTTAATCAATATGCATTATTAACTAATCTTCATACTTCATTAATCATCACACCTATTATATATGTAATTCATTTCACAATTCAAAATCATTAAACCAAACTAATCATACAAGTTTAAGTACATCATTCTCGTATACGTCAATATCTAATCAATCTAATCCTATAATATGTTATAAAATCATAATCTAATCATAGTATAAACATATATCTCATTTATTCAACAAAATACATTTTTCAGCACTGATAAGTTCGTCGGGGCGAGCTAAGTCAGAGAGCAGCAGTGCAACTCGCCACCAACTTGCCATGGCGAGTTCACAAGACAGGCTACTCGCCACCAACTTGCCATGGCGAGCTCAACAGGACAGACATGATCCTCTTTTCGGGTTTTTGATGAAAAACTCTCAAATCTCAAAATTCCAACATATCAATTCATAAAGGTGATAACTTTAAACATATATGAGCATAATAAGCATGAAAGTACAACTTTTAACATCATCAAACATCATTTCACATCAAATCATAGATTTTCATACTTTTCATCAAAACTCATTAACTTCACAAAATCTCTACAAACATCTACACATTCCCATTCTTTAACCCCAAAATTCATACTTTCACAATACTATGAATTCGATAAATATTCAATCATGTAATGGTTCAATTTTTATTTAATGAAAACACTCACCCAAAAGAAAAGAGTGTAGAGAGTTTGGAAAAGGAGAAATAGACATTCTCCTCTCTCTATTAATCATCCTAATTATATTATCTAATCCTCTTACCTCAAGTTAGATGAATCCTCTATGCTCCTCTTCTCTTGAAATCCCAACCTCTAGTTCTATCCATGGCTTTTCTTCTATTCCCCTTCTTCAATCTCAAGAGCTTCTGCCTCTACCTTTCTATCTCTCAACCTCTCTTTCTCTCATTCTTGTGACAATGAAAAATAACAACACTACTCCTCATAAAATCATCCCTTTATATACTCCTCACTTAGGTTATGGTTAAATCCCCATATTACCCTTATTTTCTCTACAATTCTCACTCACAATTCTATTTTTACTCTTACCACCCACTTTCATACTATTTACACAATTGCAATTAATTCCTCTCCAAGATACATCTTTCTAGCTATTGACCAAAATGTCCTTCTTATCTCTACACAATCCACTAATTCATATTAAATTACTATATTACCCTTATTTCTACTACAAACTCTTATTCATTCTAATTAATCCCAATACTCATAAAAACCCACTTACTAACAAACATAAATGTAACAACTACTTAATACATCCAAAAACATTTCAATTAACATGCACAATTAATTAAATAACATCAATCAATAAAATACAATAAGGTATAAGATTTGGGGTGTTACAGCAGGGGTGTAACAACCTATTAACCCAACATTTAATTACTACCATCATTCTATTTTTTTTTATTTAATAAAATTCTAAAGCTAAAGTATATTTGTTACCTTTAGTTTATAGAAGAACACAAAAAGTTAAATTGTATTTCACTTCATGGTACTGCACAAATGTGAATAACAAATAAACAAGGACACTTAAAGTACTATTGAAAAGTACGTGTCCCAATACAAAGGACACGCATTACACCAGTCACTGTAGCGTGCAACAACTACTGTTGTGTGTGGTCAAAACAACTCTGCTGTAGCTGACTTGCTACACGCCTACATATTTAAACAACTAAAAACACAAAGACTACTTTGCAATTAATTAGAAACACAAAGACAAATCTGCAGTAAATTAAAAACACAAAGACATCATTAAACTTAACTTAATCTTACATTAATAACTAATACTAAATTAGACAACTAATTAACATCTTCCTTCAACCTCCATTAGATTTTGAGTTCCATGTTCATCTTATACATCTTGACTTCATTTGTGGTTGCTAATGAACACCAAAACCATGACAAACATTACTCCGATAATTACATACTTCAAATTCCCATTTGTTTTCTTCATTTGTTTCAATTTTATCTTCGATTCTAGAAGTTCTATACCGAATTCTTTTTTCAAAACAGAAAACTTGTCATCCGCATCTTTGTTGACAACATTGATATCATTACCGAATTCTTTGTTCAAAACAGAAAACTTCTCATCTACATTTTTGTTCATGGCAATGATACCATTGTCGAATTCAAATTTCACAGTAGCAACTTCCTCTTGTATTGCTTCTGTCAACCCCTCAACCAATTCTTCCATCTTCTTGATTTGCGATTCCAAAATTCCGATTCTTGCATTTCCATAAGGATCACTAGATTGGACTTTGTTTTTGCAATCAACATCATCTTCCATTGGTCCACACCAACCCACCCATTTGTACTTGTTTTGCTTACATGAGTAATACAACCGATTTGGGTTTCCCTGACTCAAAGAAATCTTGATTTCTGAAACACAATTACATTGGCAGTTCTTGTTTGCGTAGTGGATCCAAGGATCTCGTGAAGCATTGCCATTGTTGCAAGAAGATGTCATGATTACTCCTTGAAGTTGGATCTATTCAGTAAAGATTAAAAACCAGAAACGTCAAACGAATTAGGAAAATGAATTAAAAACCAGAAGCTGGATCCAAAAGATTTTAAATCGAACTTAAAATTAACAAGAACACATTGGTAAATATCAAACGAATTAGGGATTGGATAGGAAACTTACAAAGTTTAAACTTGTTGGTGAACTTGTTCCTGTAGCTCTATTATATAGAATAGACTTGAACTTGTTCCTGAAACTCTATTATTATATAGAATACGACTACTCCTAACCCTTGTAACCCTTGGAACCCTTGTAACCTTCATTTAATTATTTATTCATTTAAGTATTTACGGACCAATAATTATTATATATAACCCTTAAGTCTTTCTAAAAAAATTATGGATTAGTCAATAATTTTATTTTGGATTAACACTAATTCGACTAACATACTTAAAGTTGTAGCAAAAAAAAAAAAACCTAACATACTTAAAGTCAATAATCTGGATAACCATAATTAACTATACATATTCAAGTATTATTTTAGTTAATTACTATTATTCTTTTTATTGTCAACAAAAATTGATATTCTTTATGACAAACTATACTCGAATTCGCACTTATACTCGAACTCGCAACACTATTTATGAAGTAACTCTAATACGACTATTTTAGTTCAACTACGATTTCTTGATATCATTCCTCAAGCAACTATACTCAAACTCGCACCACTTAAGACGAACCAACTATAATACGACTATTTTAGTTCAACTATGATTTCTCGATATCATTACTCAAGCAACTATATACTCGAACTCGCACCACTTAAGATGAACTAACTCTAATACAACTATTTTAGTTCAACTATGATTTCTCGATATCATTACTCAAGGAACTATACTCAAACTCGCATCACTTAAATCAAACTAACTCTAATCGACTATTTAAGATCAACTAGGCTCTAACTCCCACCACTTAAGATGAACTAACTATAATTTGACTATTTTAGTTCACCTATAATTTCTCGATACCATGAACTCGTAGCACTTAAGACACACTAACCTTAATATTAGTCTGACTTAATGCTAAAATGTCTGAATTAGGTTACTAGTTGTTGAATCGAGGTTATAAAAAATTAGTTGTTTAAGACAAGTCTAACTTAGTCTTAATATGTCAGAGTTAGGTTACTAGTCGTCGAATCGGGCTTTCTTCACTACAAGAAAACATCATTTTATTGGCGGATCCAATATTAATTTATTGGCCGCATTGGCAGCCAGTAAGTTTGTGGCCGCCAAAGCCGCCACAAAATAAAGCAAAACGGCCAAAAACTAAAAAAAATGATTTTTGCCACTTACTGGCGGCCATAGCCGACGCAAAAAAAAATGGGAATAATTTACCGGCGGCCATGGCAGCCGCAAAATAATACAGAATTCAAAAAAAAAAAAAAAAGGGGAAAATTTAGCGGCGGTCAAAGCCGCCGAAAATTAACCCAGAATTCAAAAACAAAACGGGAACATTTAGCGGCGGCCATGGCCGCTGCAAAATAACACAGAATTCAAAAAAAAAGCGGGAACATTTACTGACGACTTAAGCCGCCGCAAAAAAAAAAGTTTAAAAAAAAAAAAAAATTACTTTATTCATCAACCTATATATATACTCAATCCCATTCATTTCTCCATTTCATCCCTTCTCTCTACAAATTTCTCCACATTCTCTCTAAACTTCTCCATCTAAATTTCTTCATCTTCACTTTATAATTTTCTCTACCTTCTCTCTAAATTTTTCTTCCTTTTCTCTAAACTTCTTCATCCAATTTTTTTAATTATTCATATAAATAAAACATAATTATACTTTAAATAATTTCTTTATAAATAAACATACAATAAAATTATGTTTATAAAAAAAATATATAATACAGTTTTTTATATAACACACTTTAAAAATAAATAAAATAATGTACCAAAAAAAAAATTGTCTTAAAAAAATTATTTTTTAAAAAAAAAAAGTTTGCGACGGCCATAGCTGCCGCTAAATTTTCTGCAGAATGTCAACGAACCCTTTATTTTGTGGCAGTCCTGGCCGCCGCTAAGTGTTTGCGGTGCCCGATTTTGCGGCCGATCTAGGCCACCATCAAATCTGCAGTTTTTTTTTTTATTTTGTGGCCGTTTTTTCAACTTTTTGGCTGCCATTTGGCGGCCAATAAATGGCTGTTTTCTTGTAGTGAGTTAACACTAGTCTAACTTAGTCTTAATATGTATGTCCGACTTAAGTTAACAGTGGTCGAATCGAAGTTCTCAGCAATCACTATACTTAATATTAGTCTAACTTAGTATTAATATGTCTGAGTTACACTCTCACTTTCACTTAATCACGGTTCTCGGCAATTTCCATTGACAATAAAACGAGAGACACTTTCACTTTAAATGTGACAAACTTTCGTCCAAACTTATGTACATCTTAATTGATATTATAATAATTTTTACAAAATTAGATTTTTTTTTCTAAACAAATTATTTTCATCGTTAAGTTTTTTTTTAACTATTAATTATTTTTTAACCCAATAATTCCACTGATTTTATTTTTTAATTATTAATTCATATGTATGGGCTTCTTACGGTCCACTCCACAAATCTTGTTAAAAAAAAAAAGTATACAATCATGTGTGACAGTTTTACATGTACCTCTGTCCTTGCAAAGTTGTCGTTCAAGGTAGCAAACCTTGAATCCCAGCTGTAAGATCAAATCTATATTATATCTATGATATAATTACATGCATATTATATCTATGATATAATTACATGCATTGGTCCAAGAAGGACCAATAAAATCATTGGTCCAAATTAAACGGAACTTTTAATCAAACATAGATTGAATTACTTCTCAACATTTTTCCCTAACCTTTCTATATGGTTAGTATTTTCTCTACTTTGTCAATGTTTGTTTATAATTTCTTCCCACTATATATCAAAACTCATTTTAGAAAGAAAATGTATCTTGTCAACAAAATTAATTATAAAATTATTTTTCTTTATTTTTGTATATTATTCAAAATAATTTCAAGAAATGCAATAATTTGTAAATCGGGAAACTTTTTGTTTTGACCAAATACTATTGTATCTTTGGGACTTTCATGACCCAATGAGCATTAAGACCACATCTCTGATGGGGAGACTTGGCTCGATAAGCCTTGAACTCATTAGGCATTAGCTATCACCATTGGGGAAAAGGTAAGTACTAGTACTATTAAATATAGAGGACTTAATTTAGCACCCTCCCTTTTAGGGATGGCAAAACCGATATCCCTGCTCCGTTTAGGCCCGCCCCATTTAAGCCCGCCCAAAAACGGAGCGGGGTGGGCCAACTTAGGTGTGCGGGCTCAAAATTTAAGTCCGTCCGTTTATTGGCGGGGTTGCGGGTTGGCGGACATGCCCGCCAAATATTATTTTTTTTATTTTTTACAATTTGAATTACAACTTCACAATTCAATGTTAAAAAAATATTAAACATGTTGAATTATAATAACTTCACAATTCCTTAAAATTCTTACCTCCTATTTTTAAATTAACAATAATACTATAATTAAAAGAAGATTGCAGCAGAGAATAGAGATAATTAAACTAAAAGAAACATTAACCAAGTTAATAAGCAATTCCTTATAATTACGCTTAATTAAACTAACAAATCATCAACTAAGTTAATAAGTATTCCTTACAATATAAGATAAAACGATAAATACTAAAAAATGGTGGAAAAACGGGCATGCCCGCCCCCATTTAGGCCCGCCCCATTTAAGCCAGCTAAAAAATGGGGTGGGGCGGGGCGGGCCAACTTAAGGTAGCGGGCCGAAAACCTCAGCCCAGCCCGCCAAAAATTGCGGGTCAAACGGGTCGGCCCGGCGGTCGGCCCGTTTTGCCACCCCTACTCCCTTTCTACGGATTCCACATATAAATTATAATATCAAAATGTTAAATTATAAAGTTATTTATAGATGTGTAGTGATACCGAAGAGATTTATGTAATACTTATTATAAATCAGATATATCAGTTTTTCAATGAATCTAAAAAATAATTTTTTATTTTAATAGTGATCGGAGAGATTAATTTTTTTGAGGTGCGTAAGTTGGAGAGATAAAGTAAAAGAAAAGATAAAATGCTTATTAAGTATTATTATTAAAAAATTATATATATAAAAAAATCTCTATTGGGGATGTTTTAAGATATCAACAATTCTACCTAAATAAAACATAAAAAAAAATCATTAAAAGACATGTACTTTAGGACAATTCAATGAATCATATTCCCTGTATTCCAAAATAATTGTCTTTATTTGATTATATACAATATTCATATAATCTATTTTAACCATATTTTATTACCAAAATATAAAGATAAATATTAGTATATGAAATTTTATTAGATTTGTTTCGATGAATATTTTCAAACGTAAAATTTTTTGTATTTTTTAATAGTACATAACTAAATATATTAATGGTTAAAGTCGTACATCAACATATGTATAATAATAAAAAGAAATAATTGTTTTGAGACGGAGAGAGTACTTAGATTATGGTTAGAGTTAGGTTTGAATATAAACTAATAAATATGTATTTAATCCTATCACATGGAAATTTCAACCATGTGTCTTGTATATGTATGGATCTTTTGTTTTGAAAGGTATAGTATATAAATGATGTCGATGTTACACTACATTTGAATCAAGCGTTCACCTTAAAATTGTGATATTGCACCAATATTCCTAACCTTAACTATAGATTTGGATAAATAGCGATATTTCACATTTCTTGTTATGACCAATAGAGAGGACAAGCAATTAAAATAACAAGAGAGAGAGTTGTGCTCTACTGCTCTGTTCAAGCAAGGCAGGGGATAAATATAAGTCGTTTGTGAGAAAAAATTTGTTCTAAAATATAAGTTGTTTTACAATTTCAATGAAGCATTTAATGCTAGTTTTCTTATTATATCCTTAACTTTTTATTTCTCTTTCTTTTTTCAATTCTTTCTTTTATCTTTCTCATACAATTAACGAAGGACAATTTTATAAACTTACTCATAACTTCTCTTTTCTATACAACAATGATTACATTGGGTCATGTTAACTTGTGCCCTAAGGGCACATGATAAGCTACCTAAAAATACAAATGTAACATTTAATGATACAAAAAATTTAATGCTTAGATAAATGAATGGTATACATGTTTTAATAAATGTTTTTCATATTTATCTTCTTGTATAATATGATCAAAACGACTTATATTTTGGAATGGAGGGAATATATATCTATATATACACAATTTTACATATTTTAATTTGTACTAGTTTAAACTTTCAATATTTTTTTTACATATATGGATTATGATTGATTGATAATATTAAGTTATAACTCAACTGACGCTGTCCAAATTGCTAGAATGAAAATTTTGCCAAAAATCTCACCATTGCATGTGAATTACAATGGTGCTTATCACTTACGGACATAATAAGAAGTAAAGCATTTAACTAAGATATTGGACTCTAGTAGTTAATGAGTTCTCTAGAACGAATTGTTTAGGAGAATTTGCATTCGAATTTTGGTGGAAATAATTTTTAGTAAAATTTTATTTATCTCGTTACCGAACGCTGAATTATCGAAATCTCCTTTCTCTAAAAACCAAATAGTTAATACAAATAAAAACCATCTTTATAGTGAAATGTACTCCCTCCGTTTGAAATTATCAGTCACTTTCAGAAAAAAGTTTTATTCTAAATTATAATTCATTTTATAATATAAATGAATCATTAAATGTTATTTTCCTAATATAACCTTTAATTATTATTCTCTCTTTTTAAATTCTTCAATTTATATTTCTCATACTCATTAATGTAAGAAAATTTTATAAACTACAGTAACTTATAATTTTTATATCTTATACAAAATAAATTATATTTTTTTTAATTTGTGTGAAATGGTCAAAATAAGTAAATAACGTACATAATTTAAAATAGAGAGATTAATTTACATTGAAAAATACTACTACAATTTAGTTGATTAATTAATTGAGCAAGTAATTAAAGGGATGTGCTATATCTGCGGCTCCACTGGCTTCAGAGAATAAACATCAAAGTCATACGAGAAGTTAGGTGAGCAACTTTAAAGACTATGATAAAATATTTAATTTGTCATTTAATGTATGTTAGGTCTATTAATGAATTGGTCTAGTAAATAGCCTTAATTAGTTCCATTCAGCAGTAGCATCCATTAAACACATTATTTTGACAAAGTGTAGGTGAATGCTCTTTTCAAACATTTATATGACGCAACAACATTTTGTACATCACTATCCCTTTATATTTTATCTACCACCATGTGAATATATCACAACTTCTTATGGTAGAACAACAAAAATGGCTTAAATTTTAAAACACATACAAACATATGATATCAAATATGGATGGGGTTGAAGTCACAATCTTAGATTAGTGGCAAATTTAATAACATTCATAATTATTTTTCCTATTTTATTAAAGTTATGGTTATCACCGGCAGCACAACTTGTTGGTTCTTTAACAAATTGGGGATATCTATTTATTGTATGTGAGAGGGCAACAAATGGTGCATTTAATATTTCCTAACCTGAATTTGTTTAATTTTTCAATCAAGTGTGTCTTCCTAATGGTGATGTACATATTATTCGACAGAATAGTAGTTGAACCATCAATGTAAGTTCATGCTTAAAAAGAGGGTGAGTTTATAGGAGTAGTAGTTACTCCCCATCCCAAAATATTAAAGAAAAAACAAAAAAATTTGTCACAAATTATAAAAGAAAACAATAAATATATAGTTGGCTAAATTGCATTTTTGACCACCTAAGTTTTAGAAAATTGTGATTTTGACCACCTATGTTTTAAAATTGCACTTTTGACCCTCTAAATTTTAAAAAGTTGTGATTTTGACTATGTGTTTCAAAATAGCACTTTTGATCCATATTTTTACCCCTTTGCAAAAGGTCAATTTTGACCAAGTCACTTAAGAGTATTAGAATTGCTACTAATGTTGGTGATCTAATTGGGACTCAACAATCTATCAACAAGCCTTAGATTTATATTTTGGCAAATGCTGACGAGTGTCCCGGAACACTCTTTAATACCTTAAATAGTAATTTTTTTACAGAATTTTTAATAGGAATGCGTAAAGTCAACGCATTAAAAATTATAATATTTAATTTTTTAAATAAAAAATTTATTTAAATGAAATGTTTAAAGAGTGTCCCAGAAACACTCGTTAGCAAGACTCTTATATTTTATTGACATTTTGATGATGGATATATAGTCAATAAGCCTTAGATTTATATTTTAGTGACATTTTGAGAATGGATAGTTAATTATACACATACATCTATGACCTAAGCAAAATGACCAACCAAAAAGCACACGATGGGTCTGTAACTTGATTTGCATATTTGGAATATTTGTGTGAGATGAATTTAGCAAGCTTAGTAACTTTCAGGCAACAATACATCTTGTCATCATGCCAACTAATGTTGTGACCATAGGATTTATACTTTTTATCCCTGTTAAATCTATCAACAGGTCAATGCTTAATACCCATAATAACAAAATTCAATCATAAAACAAAATCAAATTTGATATTTTTCCTCGGAATTTGAAACCCAAGTCATGTCATCCTAATACTGTAGCTTGTTGATAGATTGTTGAGTCCCAATTGGATCACCAATATTAGTAGCAATTCTAGCACTCTTAAGTGACTTGCCACTTTAGGGTTGACTTGATTAAAATTGATTTTTTGTAAAAGGAGTAAAAATAGAGGTTAAAAGTGTTATTTTGAAACATAGGGGGCAAAAATCGAAACTTTTTGAAACATAGTAGCCAAAAATGCAATTTTGAAAAATAGGAGATCAAAATCGCAACTTTCTAATACTTAGAGCATCTTTATCCCTAGATGCTTAAATTGAGGTTCTTAATACTATTCACGTGGGTCCTACTGTGCCACATAGGATTAAACAACTCTTAGAGCATACACATCCAAAAAACTCATTTGAGTTCTTTAAATGGGTCCCACTTTATATTTTATATTATTTTATACTTTCCAACTATTTAAACAATCCAACCATATTTTTCAAATATCCATACAACCCATCAAATACTTAAAAATGGGTCTCATTTAACCTCACAATATTTTCACATGATTTGTCAATTGTTTGAAAGAAAAAAATAAAAAACAAAAATCATGCCTATGTGGCACTTATGGGACGTCCTTGGGCAGATGGACGTGATTTACTTTATGAACCTTGTATTCATATTAAATATCGCCTAACTCTGACAAGGAATGGTTTGCAACAGTTAAAGCACGGTGCAATTTCTACCGATAAGTATGCTCTTGAACAATTTAGACAGATTCTATTTTATCCACATATTCTTATTTTGAGGTATTCCCTCCGGCCTTTTTTATAAGTAAAAGTTGCTTTTTAGATTCATTGAAAAAGTAATGTATCTAGTCTTAAATATTGACTAGATACATTACTTCTCCAATGAATCTAAAAAACAACTTTTGCTTATAAAAAAGGTCGGAGGGAGTACTTAACACTATTCATTAGGTCCCACAATATTACATATATTTATATTATTTGTTTCCACCTAATTCGATTAAAATTTAAATATTAATTCATTTATGAAAATATGCTATAATTAAAATTGAATCAAGTAAATTAAAAAAAAAATATACAATATATTTAAAGGTGAAAGAAAATACATGTCAATGAAAATAAAATAAAAATACATATTAAATGAAATAAACATAAATGAAATACATTAAATTAATTTTCAACGTCCTCATATTGCCACTACTGCCGCGCCATCGCTTTTACCACTCTGTCAGCCACCTGGTTTGATGTTTCGGTCACCACTGTTGCCGCTGCGCCGCTGCAACGCTACCACCATATTTTCACGGTCATCTTTGTCAGTTTTGATTTAATGTTTCTGTCACTTTTCTGTTAATGGATTTATCATATTTGTTTGTTTCAGATCTTCACAAAGTTTTAATTTTTTGTTAAAGGATTTATCATAATTTTTTTGTTGGATGTAATTCTGTTAATTTTCCCTCTATTTTCTGGTTGTTTTTGGTGATGAATGCAAGAGAAAGAATGATTATTTTAATCTAAGTATCAAGATGTGAAAGATACTTGTGTAAGGATTTTTGCTTAAAAATAAGAATTAAGCTTTGCCATGTAAGCATGCTCCAACGCTGCCAGTTTTTAAGAATTGATTCTTAGCAATTAAAAAGTGGCTAAGAATCTAGCGATAATGTTGCTTTTAGAAGGCCAAAAATGCAATTTAATCTATATAGTTTTTTTCAGAAAAAGTTTTTGTTTATTTTCATGGAATTAAATGCAAATTACAGTTAAATTACTTTCTCTTAGTTTTTCATGAAACTAAGATAAATACACTAAAACATAGTTGCCACTCTCTCTAGTTCTATATATAACCAAAAATTAACTTTTTTAATTCATTGAAAATAAAATGTATTTAGTTTATATTATTGGTTAGATACATTACTTTTTCAATGAATCTAACAAGTTTAATTTTGTTTATATATTGAAATTCTATTCTCTGATAGGACAGATGTCGTACACAATATCTAAGACAACCTGTGCAACAATTCAGATATGTTAGACAACTGATTCGACAATTGGTTACTTGGATCAATAGTAACAAATACTGAAGTAAATAACAAAGCGATAAACGACATAATTGTTTGTTAACCCAGTTCAATGCAAACAACACCTACTCTGGGGGATAGCAATCCAGGAAAGAAAAACCACTACTCTGAATTAATACTTAGTCTTACAACGCACACCAAACACCTATTGGCATGTATGCATTTTCTTAATCCTAGTGTGTTTCTACCCAAGGGCTCACTCCCCCTGAATATGAGAACCTACTCACCTCCCTCTAATCACTAATCCCAAGTGACCGAAATACCTCGTCGTTTAAAACAATGGTGTTGAAGAAACCATTCAACAAACGCCAAACAACTAAATACTTGAACATAATACTTAGAAGCTACTAATGCTTTGCACAGTGGGCACAAAACTTTGTGTTGGAACAAAGTTGGTTCTAATATAACCCAGGTAGTTTTGATGATAACAATAGTATTAATATACAATAGGGAGTACTGATAATTTACTCTAGTGTGCAGGTATATAAGTTAAAATTTTATATTCACTAGAAAATTGAAGTTCTGGTTGCTATGTTAAGAAGCGCTCCCAGAAGTTGGGAAAAGCAAGTTCTGGAGAATGAAACCAGAAGTTGTGGTCACCAGAAGTTGCCTAGTCAAAGTCAACCAGAAGTTGAACTCATCAGAAGCAGAGTTTAATCTCAAAATTCTGATGATGATGAAACAACAGAATTTGTCAGAAGAACATTCTATTCTCTATAACGACTATCATCTAAATGGCAAATTCAGGAGAGGCAGAAGAAACCTCTTACAAGACCGTTATCCTCATGATAATGACGTTTGTACCATTGTACTATCTTTATTTTCCTGATATGGGCGAATATTCGAAATCAAGGTTCAGATTTTAATCTTTACTTGATTTGAATAAGCACATTTCAAATGAAAATAATAGTACAGTACTACGTAGCTGTTTTCATCTTTGTCTGCTCAAATTCAAGACGCTCTAACATCATCTATAAAAGGAGGAAGAATTTGAAGACAAATACAACACACCTACGAAGAACAAAAGCGCTGTTACACTGCTGAATTTCTAAGAGAAATTTTTAACTTAGATACAATTTGAGCTTATATCAAAATTCAGGACAAATAATTTTCAACTTCTGACTAGTCAGTTGTTGAACCTTAGTTTTCTTTTCAAGAATTCTAAGATAAGTCTTGTTTTTAAAGTTGTATTATTTTGTTCTAAGAACTCTAATATTGTTTATCAGTTGTTCAAACATTTTCTTTGTAACTTTGTTTTAGAAGTCTCTTGCTTGTGAGCTTGACATTGGAAGTCTTTTGTATTGTGTTACTTGAGCATAGGAAGTCCTGTAGTTGGCTTGAGCATTTGTAATCTTGTGTGATTATAGTGAAATCCCTTGGAAGTGCAAGGGGACTGGACTACTCTCGGTTTGTGAGAGGAACCAGTATAAATCTTGTGTGTTCATCTTCTCCTTTCTCTCCTCTGTTTTTCTTTCACCATCGCCAGAAGTTGTTTGTGTTTAAAGTTATTCCGCTGCTGATTCTGGAAAGTTGCAAAATTTAGAAGAAGTTTTTAAAACTACCCAAAACACAATTCAACCCCCCCTTCTTGTGTTTTCACACCTTCAATTGGTATCAGAGCCTGGTTCTGTTATATCACTTTGCAGTGAGACAGTTGTTTGTTGTGTCAAAACACTATGTCTGGATCCGGTGAACAAAACAAGAAAACTGAAGGAACTGCTATTCCCTTCAACTATGATGTTGATGATAAAAGCAACACCAACAAAGCTCCTAAGTTCAATGGAGATGGTTCTACCTTTTCTTGGTGGAAAGATAGAATCGATAGTCATCTAGTTGGTATTGATGATGAACTTTGGGACTTAGTTGAAAGAGGAGTAACATTTCAAGGTTTGGATGAAAGAGGAAGATTAGACTATGATGCAAGACAAGCCTTCACTGATAAGGACAAGAAAGCATACAAGAAGCACCACAAGGTCAACGATATTCTGATTAGTTGCATATCTCATGAAGAGTACCTTAAGATCACAGATAAATCTACTGCCAAGAGTATCTATGATTCTTTGTATTCATCTTATGATGGAAACAAACAGGTACATGAGGCAAAAGCAACACTTTTGATCCAACAGTATGAACTTTTTAGAATGAAAGAAGATGAGAACATTGAATCTATGTTTTCTAGATTCAAAGTTCTGGTTGCTGGTCTTCAAGTTCTGAAGAAAAGTTATACTACTTCTGATCATGTGAAGAAGATTCTCAGAAGCTTACCTGCTAAGTGGAGACCTAAGGTCACTGCCATTCAGGAAGCAAAGGATTTAGACACCCTAAGCCTGGAAGGTTTAATTAGTTCACTAATGAGTCATGAGATTGAGCTAGCTTCTGATGAACCTCAGAAGAGAATGAAGTCTTTCGCTCTGCCAGCTACTTCTGGATCTTCTAAGGCTCTAAAGGCTAAGGCTGTTGAATCTGAAGCAGAAGAATCTTCTGCAGATGATCAAGAAGAAAGATCAGATGATGATGTATTTGCACTTCTGACCAGGAAGTTCTAGAAGTGGACAAAAAGAAAGCCAAGATATTCTGATAGAAGTTCTGGATCTAAAGGTTCTGGTTACAGAAGTTCTGAAAACAAAGATAAGAAGGATGATTCAAAGAATTGCTTTAACTGCAACAAGCCTGGACACTTCACTGATGATTGTCCTGAATTGAGCACCAAAGGAAAAGGAAGAAAGAGCACTTTCAAGAACAAAGCTAAGAAGAGTCTTCTAGCTACATGGGAAGATCTTGACAAGCTGTCTGATGATGAAGCTGAAGATGCAGAAGCTAACTTGGCACTCATAGCCACAGTAGAGTCAGATGTTGAAAGTGATGTTGAGTCAGATTCAGAAGACATTGAGCAGGTTATTTCTAAACTATTTGATACTCAACTCTCTAAGGCTTTGAAAGATACTGTGATGAAATACATGGAAAAATCAAATGAGCTAGAACTTTTTAAACAAAAGTTTGACATGCTAAATGATAAAGTTAATCATATTCAAGAAGACTATAAGAAGTCCTTAAAGACTATTCAAGTTCTTGAAAATGGTTGCAGATCATGTAAAAAACCCTATGATAAGCATGAGATTGCTCTTCAAGAGTTTGTTCATCACAATATTGACAAGCATAAATTAGCCTCTATGATTTATGGTGCTGGCAAATACACTGGACAGGGTTTGGGAAGTACTGTCAAAGGAAACTCAAATCAGTCTGTGTGCATAAGCAAAACACCTTCTGATCTTTATTCTAATTTTGTTCCTAGTAATGGTACAGAAAATCCAAAAGTGTCAGATGCTCAAGTAAGCGTGGAGCTTTTGAAAACCTCTGCTCCCATTGCTTCAGTATCCAAGTCTAGTAAAGGAGTACAAAAGATCTTCAAGCCTAAGAGTATTCGGGGCATGGGATCTGGCTGTACAAACTTGAAAGCTAGTTTGCTGACACATTCTGGATCAAGGTCCAAAGGAAAGGTTAAGCCTAAACCTGTTTTTCAAGGCTCACCTCACCTTGGATCCTCTGGAAGTTACAAGAGA
Organism: Trifolium fragiferum; assembly: GCA_954870985.1. Classification (NCBI taxonomy): domain Eukaryota; kingdom Viridiplantae; phylum Streptophyta; class Magnoliopsida; order Fabales; family Fabaceae; genus Trifolium; species Trifolium fragiferum. The sequence continues at coordinate 22,569,027 of OX940789.1, forward strand.
CAGAAGAAGGATAAAAGAACTAACTTTAGGGACCCATTAGAATATGGGTACCAAAGTCTGAGATAATGTTTACTGCAGGTATGCATCCCAAGAAGAAGGCAAAACTCATGGTATCTGGACAGTGGATGTTCACGACACATGACAGGAGATAAACACTTGTTCCTCACCCTGAATCTGAGAGAGGGAAGAACTGTAGGATTTGGTGGGAACCAAAAAGGCAAAATCATTGGTATAGGTAAAGTAGGTAATTCTTCTCTTACTATTTCTGATGTTTGGTTGGTTGATGGACTACAACATAATCTACTTAGCATAAGTCAATTATGTGACAGTAATTATGATGTTGTGTTTAATAAGAATTCATGTACTGTAATTAACAATTATGATAAATCCATTTTGTTTAAAGGCTGTAGAAAGGGCAATGTTTATAAAGTTAATTTATCTGATCTGGAAAATTAGAATGTGCTTTGTTTATTGACTCTAAGTGATGAGAAATGGGTTTGGCATAAAAGATTAGGTCATGCTAATTGGAGATTAATTTCCAAGCTTAGCAAAGACAATCTTGTGAGAGGCCTTCCTAAAATGACTTATAACTCAGATTCTCTTTGTGACTCTTGTCAGAAAGGGAAGTTTGTCAAAAGGTTATTTAAACTTAAAAACATTGTTTCTACTTCTAGACCTTTAGAACTTCTGCACATTGATTTGTTTGGACCAGTTAGCACTGCTTTACTCAATGGAAAGAAGTATGGACTTGTCATTGTTGATGATTATAGTAGATGGACTTGGGTATGATTTCTGAGATCTAAAAGTGATACATATGAAGAGTTTAGTGTCTTATGTGCCCAAATTCAAAATGAAAAAGATTTAAAGATTTTAAAAGTTAGAAGTGATCATGGTGGAGAATTTGAAAATGAACCTTTTGAAAACTTTTGTGAAGAACATGGAATCTTCCATGAGTTCTCTTCTCCTAGAACTCCACAGCAAAATGGAGTTGTAGAAAGAAAGAACAGATCTTTGCAAGAGATGGCTAGAACCATGATGCATGAACATTCTTTGGCAAAATTTTTCTAGGCAGAAGCAGTAAGCACGGCTTGTTATATTCAGAACAGAATCTATATTAGACCTATTCTGAATAAAACAACATATGAACTCTTTAGAGGAAGGAAACCCAATATCTCTTATTTTCACCAATTTGGTTGTACATGTTACATTCTGAATACTAAAGTTCATCTTAAGAAATTTGACTCTAAAGCCAGTAAGGGTATCTTCATTGGATATTCTGAGCGCTCCAAGTCATACAGAGTGTATAATTCTGAAACTCAATCAGTTGAAGAATCTATGCATGTAAAGTTTGGTGACAAAGTGCCTGACCAAGAAAAGTCAGAGCCTGTTATAGAAATTTCAGATTCTCAAGACTCAGAAGATGAAGGTTCTGGACCTGATTCCACTGCTGAACTTCTGGAAGCTCCAGAGAACAACCAAGTTCCAGAATCTGATGATCATCAAACAACACCAACTGAAGATCCTGATCAAGAAGAAACAACTATTCCAAGAAATACCTTCAAGTACAAGTCATCACATCCTGAAGAGCTTATCATTGGTAATAAGAACAGTCCTAGGAAGACAAGATCAAGTTTTAGGGATGAAGAATTCTTATTTGGTCTAGTTTCTTTGATTGAACCCAAAACCACTGATGAAGCCTTATCTGATGATGCTTAGATAGTTGCAATGGAAGAAGAACTGAATCAATTTCAGAGAAATGATGTATGGGATCTGGTACACAAACCAAAAGACAAGAACATTATTGGAACAAAGTGGGTATACAGAAATAAGCTGAATGAACAAGGAGAAGTAACAAGAAACAAAGCTAGACTTGTTGCACAAGGATATAGTCAACAAGAAGACATTGATTATACAGAGACTTATGCTCCAGTTGCAAGATTGGAAGCAGTAAGATTACTTCATTCTTATGCTATCAACAACAACATTACAGTTTATCAAATGGATGTTAAGAGTGCATTTCTGAATGGAGTAATTTCTGAAGAAGTATATGTCAAACAACCTCCAGGATTTGAAGACATTTCAAATCCAGATCATGTGTTTAGGCTAAAGAAGTCACTTTATGGACTCAAACAAGCTCCTAGAGCTTGGTATGAGAGACTAAGTAACTTCTTGGTTGACAATGATTTTGAAAAAGGTCAAGTTGATAATACACTATTCAGAAAGACTTTGAAGAAAGACATTTTGATCATTCAAATATATGTTGATGACATCATTTTTGGATCAACTAATGCTGCACTGTGCAAGAACTTTTCTAAGATGATGCAAGATGAATTTGAGATGAGCATGATGGGAGAATTGAAGTACTTTTTGGGAATTCAGATCAATCAAACAAAGAAAGGAAACTTCATTCATCAATCAAAGTATATCAAAAATCTTCTGAAGAAATACAATTTGGAAGATTGCAAACCCATGAACACTCTAATGCATCCTACATCAAGTCTTAGCAAAGGTGAGTCTGAAGGTAAGGTTGATCAGAAGTTATATAGAGGTATGATTAGATCTCTTCTCCATCTAACAACTTCTAGACCTGATATTTTATTCAATGTCTGTTTGTGTGCAAGATTTCAGTCAGATCCTAGAGAATCTCATTTTACTGCTGTAAAGAGAATCTTTAGATATCTGAAGGCTACTTGTAACATTGGATTACTGTATCAGAAATCTGATGATTACAAACTGATTGGATTTTGTGATGCTGACTATGCTGGTGATAAACTTGAAAGAAAATCCACTAGTGGAAACTGTCAATTCATTGGTGAAAATTTGATTTCTTGGGCCAGTAAAAGGCAAACCACCATAGCTATGTCAACAGCAGAAGCAGAATACATTTCAACAGCTAAGTGTTGTACACAACTGCTTTGGATGAAGTATCAATTGGAAGATTATCAAATGAGCAGTCACAATATTCCTTTATATTGTGATAACATTGCTGCCATTCATCTTTCCAAAAATCCTATTCTACACTCAAGAGCTAAGCATATTGAGATTAAACATCATTTTATAGGAGACTATGTACAGAAGGGTGTTATTGATCTTAAGTTTATTGATACTGAAAATCAATGGGCTGATATCTTTACAAAACCCCTGGCTGTTGAAAGATTTGATTTTATCAAAAAGAACCTTAATATGATGGAAATCTGTGAATAAGCTGAAACTCTGATGAAGAATATTATTTTGTGGAAGTTCTGGAAGTTTATCAGAAGTTAGGGGGAGTCAGAACCTTTGTATCAGAAGTTTAGACAAACCATCTTCTGGTATCTCTATCAGAAGTTAGGGGGAGTTAGAACTTATGCATCAAAAGTTTGGACAAACCATCTTCTGGTATTTCTATCAGAAGTTTGCATGAGTGGTTCTGAACGTGACGTGGCAGTAACTATTGAGTAACCTCTTCAACTGCTGTTGCTAACGTGTCAGATATTTAATTAAGCTTCTAATACACGTGTCTGTTTGCTATTAGAGAAAGAAGTTGGTTAGTGATGATTGTGTTCTAATTCATTTTGTGAATTGTTAAGTTACTCTTTTACCCCTGTCCTTTCAGTTAGTACGTTTTTGCGCGTTTATTTCCTTTTTAAACTCACTAACTGTTCACATTCACACACTTGCACACTCACTACCTACACTTTCATTTCTTCTAAAACTCAGAGAAATTTCTTTCTTCTCCCAAATTAGCAAACCCTAAAACTCAGAATCATGTCGTCTTCATCTGGTAAACAACGACAACAACAACAAGGAGAGCAATTTCTTAATGTCCCTTCTATTGCTGACATTGAAGCCTCAACACCTGGAGTTCTTACAAAAGATAAAGTGGGTTTTCCCATTTCTGATCTTTTCTTGCTTATCGAAAAAGCGGTGGACTTCGAAGGCATAAGAGTAAATGGAGTAGATGGGGTCAAGGAAGTGTTTCAAGCACAAGGATTGCTTATTTTCTTGGACATTCTTAATGGACCTGTCTATCCAGAAATTGTAAAGGACTTCTGGATGAAGGCAGAAGTGATTTCTAGAGGTACATCTCAAATAGAGAATGATGAAGCGTCTCAAGATGATGAAGGAAACGCTGATCAAAGGAAAGATTTGGAATTTTTGGGCAAAGAGATTCGTTCAGAGGTTGGTGGAGTCTGTATAAGGATCAGACAGGAGCACATTAGGCAAGCAGCAAGGCTACCCTTTTCTGGAGTTGCTCCTCATCCTACTGAAGAATCAAATCATATTATTCAGGAAGAGATTTACTGCAAGCATTCTACTTCAAAGAGCAACAGGGATATGAAACCTCTTTACAAAATGATTTACAAAATTCTGTGTGAGTCAATAATACCAAAAGCTGGATCATCTGACCAAATTTCTCAATACTATAAGACTATCTTATACTATTTGGGAACAAAGGCTCATGTGAATTTTGCTAAGGTTATTTTTGATCACATGTGTAGAGCCATCAATGAGAGTAAAAATAAAGGCATCACAAATGTGCAATATAGCAGATTTCTGTCCTTTATGTTTCACAGAAGTTACTTATTGCAATCGTTAAAGCCTGTCTTCCCAGGATACAGTTCTTTTATTGATGCAAATCCATCTGTGATAGACGGCGCTACGGTAAAGAGAGTTGTGAAGACCCCTGGTCCTTTGGTTATCCCTCAGGTCACTTTTAAACCAAAGAAGTTTGAAGAGAATAAGTATTTCTTTCTTACTACTGTGTCTGAGGAAGAAGTTGGACTTGTTGCTGGAATGCATAAGAAACATCTGGAGGAAGGAGGAACTCAGAAGTTGGATGACAGACTTGCTACAAGATATCTGTTGCCTGCACAAGAAAAGAAGAGGAAGGCTGGTGAAAGGCCAGAAGCAACAAAGTCTAGATCCAAGAAAGCAAGAGGATCCACTCCAAAGAAGTATGTGAGTACTTCTGGTGTAAAGGATACATCAGAAGTTGGAAAGAAGATTGTTGAAGAAACCCCTGTGAACCCTGAGCCTGCTGTTCAAGAAGCAGAGGCAAGTGAAGTTTCAAGAAGGCCACCTAGTACTTCTGGCACTGCTGCTGTTGTCCCAAAAGTACCTAGGAAGAAGAAATCAGTAATTAAGAGGAAAAGGCAATTGAAACTTTCTGCTGAAGATCAAGAGGATCTTGAGACACAAGATGCTTTGAGGCAAGTAGTAGAATTTGCTGCTAGGGAGGAAACTAGCTGGGATAGTGGTGTAGATGCTGAGCCTAATGCATTTCTGGACACTCCTATTCCTAAGGATGAGTTGGTGATGAGATTGGCAAATCAAGGTATTTACAAAAAGATTAATTTTAAGAATATTCCTGATTATGTCATTAATGGTCCAAAGAATGCTAAAAACATCCCCTATACAGTTCCTGTCTAAAACTCTTTTTCAAAAATCCTTTTTGATTTGGAACCTAAAACCAACTGTATAGTAGAAGTTACTGCTAGTGATTCAATTGAAACACCATTAGTTAGCTTTGTACCATCCCCTGAGTCAATGAGGAGATTTTCTGAACATGTGTTGTCATTATTTTCAGAAACAGGTGTTGCTACTCCTGCCCAGTGGAGAATATTGAGCAAGTAGCCTCAGAAGTTAATGCAGAGGTTGCAACTTTTGATGTTATTCCTCAAAATAGCCCTCATGTGGAAACAATTACTATTCTATCCCCAGTACATGAGTCTATTCACCCTGTTTCACCAAGGTCTGCTGATTCAGAAAAGACCCTTTCTGATCACAACCCTAGTTCTCTTGTAGTTGAAACCTTTGTTGAAACTACTATACATCAATCATCTTCTGATATTGTTGTATCCTGTATTCCTGGACATGTTCAAGCAAAACTACAGAAGCTAGCCCTGGATTTAGAGAACCCTTCACCTCAGAAATCTCAACCACCACTCACCAATGTCCAAAATAACTTTCTTAAATCATTTGAGCAAGTTATTACACCACCATCAGATCAACAAATCACCATCTTTTCAACAAAAATCCTAGATATTCCATCATCATCATCCTCTGCCCCAACCCCTCAAAAGGCCATTACCCCAGAAGATGTTAAGCATGTGCTGATGGGCATTAATGATAAAATCAAAGGATTTCATCAAGATTTGCCTACATTTTCTGTTGCACTTGATCAAGTTGATGAAGAGTGTAATGCTCTGTCTGAGATGTGCAAGCAAATGCTGATTGACTATAGTTCTCAATACAAGAAGGACTATATCATGAACATTGCTAGGAAGAAGTTTACTGAAGCCAAGATTGAGGAGGCAAGAGTGAAAGAAGCTCAGAGGTTATATGATGAGAAGATGAAGTTGGTTATGGCAGAAGTAGAAGATCAGTTATCTACTCTCTATGCTCAGAAATTGGAAAAGTTTCTTCAAGTGGATACTGAGTCTACAGGTCTTATTGGTAAAGTTGATTCAGAGGCTGTCATCAAGAAATTGGAACAGATCTCTGCAAGTGCTCTGAAGCAACTTCAAGAGAAACTGCTGAACCCATCTAACCAATCTCAACCCTAGGATTCTGGCACATTTTTTTTGTGTTTTTATTATTATGTTTTGTTGAACTTGTTTAATTGTAACATCCCCAATTTTCTAAATTGCCTAATTAATTTAATTAGAGACTTTTTGTCAAAAATTAAATTTAATTAAAGGTGATTAATTAATCAATCCTTGAGGGTTAGTTGTCATTGTGTAAATTAGGAATTTCAAAATTTAGCTAACACTACACATTAACACTTCAACCTTTCCATGAATTTAATTAGCAGGAAAGAGGTTAGTTTTCCCTCCACTCATTAAACTCACCTCTAGCCATGAGTCACACTTGCACTCAAAAACCTCATTACCTCATGTTGCTACACCTCACCATGAACCATGAGTCACAATTCCACTTTAACTCTAATTACCCTTAGTCTCATGCAAACCCAAGCACTCATTCCACTTTATTCATTTCTGAAAATTCAGAGCAACTACTCCTTATTCTTCTCTTCTCACGCCAAACAACAACATAAATCACCTCACCACTTATTCATCCAATAACCAAGCATGCAACCAAGAATCCATCAAATTCGTGTGCTGATCTTACCCTCAGTAACCACTCTATAAATACCTCTCTTCTCCAGTTCAAAACATTCACAAATCAAAATTCAACTCCTAGAGCAAAACTTAAGAGTTCAAATAGTTCAAAGTTCCAATTCTGGTCCATTCAGTTCGTGGGTCTTTTGGAGGTTGCAGTAGCTGTTGTAGAGCTTAGATAAAGGTTAAAGCTTCATTATCAGGTGGGTTCTTAGGCTAGTGTAGTTTAGATTCCTAAATTATGTAATATTGCATGTTAACTTAGGAAATTAGGATTTAATTGTGTGAGGAGAATTAACTCCCAAATTCTCTTCTATTCTGTAATATATTACCTATATTATGTATCTGCACTTCCTCAGCGTTTGGTTGTAGGTGAATCTTTGAAAATATTGAAAATTCGTAAAACAGAGGTCTTTCTGACTTAACTCGCCATAGCGAGCACTCATGGCGAGCTCAAGGTTCTGGGCTGAAGAACTTCGCCATGGCGAGCTCTAGCTCGCCTAGCGAGTTGTTTAGGCCAGTACCTGTAAGTTCGCCATGGCGAGCTTGTTGACTCGCCGTAGCGAGCTAACCCAGAATTGCCTCACTTTTCTTATTTTAAAAATGGTTGTTCACTCGTTTTATATCATTATCTGAGGAAGATATATTGCAGATGTATAATGTATTTAATATGATACGGAAAGTCAGGCACAATTCTGATATTAGGGATAACTTAGAAATTAAGTTGGTATGTTCCCCGGATTTTGGGATAATATGGTAGTATGTTAATCAATTTAGAATCAGTCAATCATGTGCGGTTTAGTATGCTGCTTATGGGCTTCCAATGGAACAACCCATTAGGAAAATGATTGTGAGCTTAATGCCGTGGTCGAATCGGTCAGCGGATATGGCGGACCTTCGAGACATGCTCACCTCGAAGTGTCTTAGCGGAATAAAATCAATAAGATATTTTGTGTGTTACACTTTAATCAATTATGTTCATGATATTTTAAAGTTAGCTATTATTATGGACTGATTAGGAGCCCCGGCTTTATAGCCTAGGAGGGTAGTAGAATTCACTGGGACGAAGTGACTGTCTCACCCCACTCCCTTTTCGATATAGGTAGGACAGGTTATTTCGGAGCAAGGACCAGGATGGATCTGACGATTGGAGCCGAGCTTGGATTGTCAGCTTAGAAGATTTATTCTTCTTCCTTGTTTTAGATTAGCTTGTTATTCTGTTGTTAATACTTCCCGATGTTTGTATTGAATATTATAAATATTACTCTAATGATATTGTAGTATTCAGTTATATTTCTCTTAATTTAATGTACTCAGATTCCAGTTTAATGCTTCGACTAAATATTCTAGATATTTTTAGTTGGGGCGTTACAATTGGTATCAGAGCAGGTCGATCTAGTATCGGACCTTGCCATGAGTCATTTCAATCCTTTCCTCGGTAATACGGACCCTTTGGAGTCTGGACTGTTTACGCTGAAACCATCGCGTGCTGAGTCTGATCAACTCAGTATTGTGCATGGTAGGCAGGGTATTACGGTTGAGAACCGAAGTGGACTACGGTGGTTAAGTAAGAAGACCCTAGTGGAGATGCAGTTCAGAGGCAATCGTTGGCGAGAATTCTCTCTAACCGGATGTTAGAGCTGAAATAGTTAGAACTGAAGGAGTAAGCGGGGCAACGCCAACGAGTATACCAAGAATTAAGATGGATTAAGTGGATTAAGACCAATAGTAGTAGGAAATGCTGGAGATCGTAAGGAAGCAGTTGTTAAGATTATAGAGAGTGAAAACAGTTTGATGGAAGTACTTATCGTTCGAAGTAGAATTGTTCATGTAAGAGCGTAAGTGTATAGGGTATAGTAGCATCTACAGACGCTGAGTGCCAGGTAACTTCCCCAGACTTGAGAGTAACCATGCCTTTTGGTGAACATGTTTACAAGAAACACGTGAACCAAGTAAAATTTAACCCCGGTAAATCAGAACTCTTCCTGAATACTTAACCTTACTTGTCAGCCTGAGATTCACCAATGATGTTAGATCTGTTCAATACCATATTAGAGAAACCAAGTTGGAATATTCACCCCTAACAACACTTATCTAAGAACTTCCCAATAGATTATCCTATAGGAAGCTAACTTTTAATGCCTCCCTTAAGATAATTCAGCCTTTCGATTCATGACTCGTATTCCTACCTTATCGCTAGAACCCAAGAATCCGTTTAGCATAACAAATAGAATTTCCTCTTAGCGACACCAACCTAGGCCAGTCAATTCAGCAAACCATTTGAGATCAACCTCGATTAGAGTAACAATCAGGAATTATTTCGCAACCCCATGTAGACATCTGACTCAATTCATAAGGCATCATTCGTGAGCAGTAGAAATCAGAATCCAACCGAATTAGCCTTGTGAAGAACGATCAATAGTTGTACCTTACCACTAGAGGTTGAGCAGTATTAGAAGTACCATTTAGGAATTTCACCTTATCAACTTTAATATCCATATGGACTTATAAGGTGTAGTTATTCACTCATCTTGACTAGTAGCTTAGCATCAGTAAATTACCCGACCGTTCGCATAAAAAAAAATAGTTGACTAGGGCCACTTTAGCTTCAGCATTCTTTTACATTTCAGCCTGTTATGTTTTCACGTAGGATATTGCTACACACCAAATAAGATAGTTTCAACTCAACACGTTATCCTAGAAATCACATCCAGCCTACTTGGGACATAACCTCAATCGGAATAACAAGTAGAATAATTCTTGACCAAACTTAGGTGTCAGGTAGTTTAGTTAACACTAACATGCATCCCCTAATTTAGCAGCTTAGTGACATGGCTTAGGAAGATACCTTATGAGAGAAAATCCAGTTATTAATTTCCTTAGACGCCAGTCGCTATAGTATCATCTAGTACATTGATTATAGGAACTTATTACTATAGAGCAGCCTACCTCCGTGAGCTCAGTCTTAGTACCGTGCCACTAGCTTTCCAACCTCGATCAGATTAGCAGGTCAGAAGTTATCCTTGACACCTTCAGCCATCTAGATCACTCGTCTATTACCTATGTTAGATATCCCGTATCAAAAATAACTGAGTTGGATTTATTTTATCAGCCATTTAGCATTTTCTTTCATTTAGACCTTCGAGTTAGGAATCTGTAGAGTCAGTCAGATTTCCATTAAGAGTGCCTATCAGTACCTTGATTTGAGCCAGAACCAATAGAATTCAAATTCTAAATTCATGATCGTTCTTTCGAATTTTTGATAAGATAAGTTCATCAGACCAAACTATGATGGATTGGTTATCCATTGGACATAGGAACATGGAACGGGTTCACTCCCTAACTTGTCTGATTATTTCTCAGACAGATGATTCCTTCTCGTGCCCTATCAGCTGTTAGTCGTAATTATCACTAGAATATTTGGAAGATAAACTTTCCAAATTCATCGACATCGGTCAGTCAAACTGACAACTGTAGGATGTCACTTATCAGTAATCCTGTTCAATCTTTCCGACCTTTCAGTTACGTTGTTAGTAACTAAATATAATTCGTGGAATCCAGTTTATCTGGAGAGGACACGTGTAAATTCAGTTCAAGCTCTCACGCAACGTATCAATCTTTAATCAGTATTATTAGTCAATTATCCGCTGAGCTATTCTGTTCTGTGTCAGTATCAATTAATCGTATAGGTCTTCGTACACCTGAACGACTCATTAGTAACTCAATCGTATTGTTAAATCTTTCGGATCCTTATCAGCTAATTTTCCAGTTAGGTTTCTGATCTTCCAATTACGTAGGAATAGGAGCTAGTAGAAGTATTAGTATCTAGATACCTCATCAAGCTATTCTTTGAATTCGAGTTGAACCATTTCATTCTCTGTCAACTAATTCAGTTCCTCTGAACTTTATCAGCGAAAGATTCAGATCATCGTCAATCAAATCCCTCGTGAAGAGAATAAGAGTTTCCTTCTTACGAATCCGATTCATACGCTGACACATTGACTATGGTAAATAAGGGATTTAAAGCTACTCCCTGTGTCGAGTGTCCAAATCTTCTGTAATCAGTTAACCGTCATTAGGATCCGACCACTTTAGCCAGAATTCTTTCATGTCAGCCTATCAGTGAATTATCTAGCCAACTAACTGTATCCTTGAAGGAAGATTCGAACCTCAGTTCTTGATATGTTAAGTGTACTACTCGACCACAATGTTGTGCTAAGATGGATTGAAATAGTAGGTGGATAATTCTGAAGTACTATGGACTCGGTTGTAGATGAGTCTAACTCATTGGCGAAAGGATCTATAGTGCCTAGGCGTTTTTCACTCGTTTTACATTTCAATCTATCCTGGAGTATTTTAACGACATGAACGGGACAGTGGTAAGTGTGACGTGTCGCGAGCTGCAGCGTTCGGAGCTGAGAAAAATCTCGAAGAGAAAGATTTTGGATTGTCATTATCAATACCCAAACTTACCCCATTCAGCTATTCATATAGCGACAATCATGCCGGATACCGATCGGTGGAAGTGTAGTGTGAGACAATAATAAGAACGGTATGTTAAGGCGTCGTGGACGTGTTGGACTGTAGTAAAGAATGGAGAAGGCAGTCACCATCCACTCCCATAATTTCAGACAAACATACCTTGTGGAATTATTTAATAAAGGCGTAGTAATGGAAGAAGTTAAGTTGGAAAAAGGAGAGATGGTACGTCATTGTGTTAAATGAAATTGGAGTAAGGACTTGATGACGCAGATAAAAAGGGGATGACTATGAGTAGTCGGATCCGAGTGCGCAGCACGAGAGTAGACGAACACCAAATTTGGACGAATAACTCTTTGAGAGAGGAAAGTTTTATTCCAAGGAATAAAGGTAATCAAGAGTTCTTGAGAATAACACCAAAATTGGAACAACGAGGTGTTTCCAGACGAATAAAATTATATTCGAAGCGTATAAGACCTTATCAGATCCTTCGACGCGTCGGTCCAGTAACTTATCGGTTAGTTCTATATTCATTCAGGTCAGGGTTACACGACGTGTTTCTTGAGTCTCAACTTCGGAAATCCATTCCCGATCTTTATCATTCTATAGAGATCGATCACCAGCCAGTCTTAAACCTATCAGCCGAATTCAGTTCATATAGTGGATTGTGAAGTTAAGACCCTTCGGAAAGCGGAGAATTCCAACAATCCAAGTCAAATGGGCTCAGTCTCATGACGACTAACTAACTTCGGAATGATGATCTGTCAAGGGAAAAGTTATTCCTATTCCTTCTAAAGGTAAATTTCTAAATTTCGAGGACGAAATTTCTTTAAGGGGGGTAGATTGTAACATCCCCAATTTTCTAAATTGCCTAATTAATTTAATTAGAGACTTTTTGTCAAAAATTAAATTTAATTAAAGGTGATTAATTAATCAATCCTTGAGGGTTAGTTGTCATTGTGTAAATTAGGAATTTCAAAATTTAGCTAACACTACACATTAACACTTCAACCTTTCCATGAATTTAATTAGCAGGAAAGAGGTTAGTTTTCCCTCCACTCATTAAACTCACCTCTAGCCATGAGTCACACTTGCACTCAAAAACCTCATTACCTCATGTTGCTACACCTCACCATGAACCATGAGTCACAATTCCACTTTAACTCTAATTACCCTTAGTCTCATGCAAACCCAAGCACTCATTCCACTTTATTCATTTCTGAAAATTCAGAGCAACTACTCCTTATTCTTCTCTTCTCACGCCAAACAACAACATAAATCACCTCACCACTTATTCATCCAATAACCAAGCATGCAACCAAGAATCCATCAAATTCGTGTGCTGATCTTACCCTCAGTAACCACTCTATAAATACCTCTCTTCTCCAGTTCAAAACATTCACAAATCAAACTTCAACTCCTAGAGCAAAACTTAAGAGTTCAAATAGTTCAAAGTTCCAATTCTGGTCCATTCAGTTCGTGGGTCTTTAGGAGGTTGCAGTAGCTGTTGTAGAGCTTAGATAAAGGTTAAAGCTTCATTATCAGGTGGGTTCTTAGGCTAGTGTAGTTTAGATTCCTAAATTATGTAATATTGCATGTTAACTTAGGAAATTAGGATTTAATTGTGTGAGGAGAATTAACTCCCAAATTCTCTTCTATTCTGTAATATATTACCTATATTATGTATCTGCACTTCCTCAGCGTTTGGTTGTAGGTGAATCTTTGAAAATATTGAAAATTCGTAAAACAGAGGTCTTTCTGACTTAACTCGCCATAGCGAGCTGTTAGCGAGCACTCATGGCGAGCTCAAGGTTCTGGGCTGAAGAACTTCGCCATGGCGAGCTCTAGCTCGCCTAGCGAGTTGTTTAGGCCAGTACCTGTAAGTTCGCCATGGCGAGCTTGTTGACTCGCCGTAGCGAGCTAACCCAGAATTGCCTCACTTTTCTTATTTTAAAAATGGTTGTTCACTCGTTTTATATCATTATCTGAGGAAGATATATTGCAGATGTATAATGTATTTAATATGATACGGAAAGTCAGGCACAATTCTGATATTAGGGATAACTTAGAAATTAAGTTGGTATGTTCCCCGGGTTTTGGGATAATATGGTAGTATGTTAATCAATTTAGAATCAGTCAATCATGTGCGGTTTAGTATGCTGCTTATGGGCTTCCAATGGAACAACCCATTAGGAAAATGATTGTGAGCTTAATGCCGTGGTCGAATCGGTCAGCGGATATGGCGGACCTTCGAGACATGCTCACCTCGAAGTGTCTTAGCGGAATAAAATCAATAAGATATTTTGTGTGTTACACTTTAATCAATTATGTTCATGATATTTTAAAGTTAGCTATTATTATGGACTGATTAGGAGCCCCGGCTTTATAGCCTAGGAGGGTAGTAGAATTCACTGGGACGAAGTGACTGTCTCACCCCACTCCCTTTTCGATATAGGTAGGACAGGTTATTTCGGAGCAAGGACCAGGATGGATCTGACGATTGGAGCCGAGCTTGGATTGTCAGCTTAGAAGATTTATTCTTCTTCCTTGTTTTAGATTAGCTTGTTATTCTGTTGTTAATACTTCCCGATGTTTGTATTGAATATTATAAATATTACTCTAATGATATTGTAGTATTCAATTATATTTCTCTTAATTTAATGTACTCAGATTCCAGTTTAATGCTTCGACTAAATATTCTAGATATTTTTAGTTGGGGCGTTACATTAATTTTAACTGTTTGAATGTTATAATATTATTATGGTTTTATTAATATTGTTCAGAAGCTATATATCAATTGCTAAATACACATAATTGCATTCAAATAAATTTGTTTTATTCATAAAATTTGCATTACAATAACTTTGCATTTTTTTAGATTTTTGCATTACAAACACTTTGTTCTAAGAACAAATTTTTGCATATGAAAAATCCAGATACATATGTAAACCTAAAAGAAATTTTTTACAAGAAGATGAATTGGAAGAACTGAACCAAAGGGTGTTGATCCAAACTTCAACCTTGGAGCCTGGAACCATCAGGCTAATCTGATGATTCTTCTCAACCTCTCAAGCTACAAATTTTCTGTTTTGGAAACTTGGAGCCTGCCTTCAGTTCGTCCTGCTCATCCTCCTGCATATTGAGAAATCTTTGTTCTTTTAAGAACATAAGATGGTTGAGAAACTTGCATCTAATTTTTGAGCCAAACTCTTCACCATCTTCATATGTTTCTTAGAAATCATATTCCATGTGGTTGCATCTCTTGTTGATGAGATTCTACCTTGTTTTTCCTCTGAAAATTTCTTAAACCCATTTCTTTCAATCACTCTTCTATCCTCATCAATATTTTCTCTCATTTTGTTGAAGAAATATCACGGAAGTGTTGAGTGAAATGACAAAGAGTATGGTGCGTTTTTATAGTAACTCTGGTTGTTAGAAGTTACCTCATTTTTCGTTTTTGCATTAAATTCTTTGTGATTTTTATCATCTTTGAATTTTTGACTTGACTAATTCTTTAGTCACGTGTTTTTAGTCTTTTGACTCTTTCTTTTTCTTTTATTCTTTTTATTTAATGACAAAAGGGGGAGTAAGAGTAAATTAATTTAAGAACACTAACTGAAGCCAAATTAAAATTTATTCATTTAATTTCAGTTATGATTTAATATTATCAGTTATGATTTTGAAAGGAAAATTTTTCTATTGAGATGAGAACTTTTTATACATGATACACGTAAGAGAAGATTGCACTTTTCTCTTAGGTAGATCTGACCAAGGAAGACAGCTTGCAAACCTATCTTCTGGAAGTCAAGTGTATAATGAAGTTCTGGATTCAATGTTAAAATTTTAAAACTATTTTAATCATTCATTACTGAATTCAGGGGGAGCTTGCAAAACTCATAAACCTGAAGGATGCACTCTATGATTAAAATAACAACCATTGTAAACTAATACTTGGTTTGTCATCAATCAAACAGGGGGAGATTGTTAGAACAAAGTTGGTTCTAATATAACCCAAGTAGTTTTGATGATAACAATAGTATTAATATACAATAGGGAGTACTGATAATTTACTCTAGTGTGCAAGTATACAAGTTAAAATTTTATATTGACTAGAAAATTGAAGTTCTGGTTGCTATGCTAAGAAGCGCTCCCAGAAGTTGGGAAAAGCAAGTTCTGGAGAATGAAACCAGAAGTTGTGGTCACCAGAAGTTGCCTAGTCAAAGTCAACCAGAAGTTGAACTCATCAGAAGCAGAGTTTCATCTCAAAATTCTGATGATGATGAAACAGCAGAATTTGTCAGAAGAACATTCTATTCTCTATAACGACTATCATCTAAATGGAAAATTCAGGAGAGGCAGAAGAAACCTCTTACAAGACCGTTATCCTCATGATAATGACGTTTGTACTATTGTACTATCTTTATTTTCCTGATATGGGCGAATATTTGAAATCAAGGTTAAGATTTTAATATTTACTTGATTTGAATAAGCACATTTCAAATGAAAATAATAGTACAATACTACGTAGCTGTTTTCATCTTTGTCCGCTCAAATTCAAGACGCTCCAACATCATCTATAAAAGGAGGAAGAATTTGAAGACAAATACAACACACCTACGAAGAACAAAAGCGCTGTTATACTGCTGAATTTCTAAGAGAAATTTTTAACTTAGATACAACTTGAGCTTATATCAAAATTCAGGACAAATAATTTTCAACTTCTGACTAGTCAGTTGTTGAACCTTAGTTTTCTTTTCAAGAATTCTAAGATAAGTCTTGTTTTTAAAGTTGTATTATTTTGTTCTAAGAACTCTAATATTGTTTATCAGTTGTTCAAACATTTTCTTTGTAACTTTGTTTTAGAAGTCTCTTGCTTGTGAGCTTGACATTGGAAGTCTTTTGTATTGTGTTACTTGAGCATAGGAAGTCCTGTAGTTGGCTTGAGCATTTGTAATCTTGTGTGATTATAGTCAAATCCCTTGGAAGTGCAAGGGGACTGGACTACTCTCGGTTTGTGAGAGGAACCAGTATAAATCTTGTGTGTTCATATTCTCCTTTCTCTCCTCTGTTTTTCTTTCACCATCGCCAGAAGTTGTTTGTGTTTAAAGTTATTCCGCTGCTGATTCTGATAAGTTGCAAAACTTAGAAGAAGTTTTTAAAACTACCCAAAACACAATTCAACCCCCCCTTCTTGTGTTTTCACACTTTCACTTTGGACTCACAATCTTCAGTTATTGTGGGTTGAGTTTCAAGCTTAATGGTGAGTCCTTTATATAGGCGTGAAAATCTTCAGATAATCTTTAATCTTTCAGATGCATAACAATAGGAATTTAAGTTTTAAAACAAACTCCAAAAGATAAAAGATTTGATTTTAATCTTTATCCACTAATTAGTTACGAATCTGATCGTCTCTAACATATATGATTAATAACAAACTTTATTATCAATCATAATCTCAGCTTGTTACTTGAAGATTCGCACCTTATGCATATTTGAAAGATACGGGCGCTAATGGATAAGCATTATCTTCAAAGTTGTAACTGGGTCAAGATGTCCTACCCACATGTCTTAGGACATCTTGTTCCAACATGTTGCTTCAACATGTTATGAACCCAGTGACAAGATGTCTTAGATATCTTGTTCAACATGTTGCATCTGCACATCTTCAATATGCACTAGTTGTTTAGACTTAATTGTTTTAGCATTGATGCTTTAGCCAAGTCATTCTGACCAAGTTGTTTTAGCCTTCTGATGTAGCCAATCTCAAAAGAACTACAATCTCCCCCTTTGGTAAATTATGGCTAAAACAACCATAAACCATTTATTGAGTGTGCATTCCTCAGTCTTCAATCTTCAAATTCTTTAATCTTCAAATTGATCTCTGTTGATGCAAATTTGTTCTGAGATCTTCTGGTTTTCAAGGTCTTTGATCTTCAGAATCTTGTGTGTCTTCAATTTTCAAGACTTCTTCAATCTTGATTGTTGTGGTGAATTTTTTCCTTGTATGAGACAATCTTAGTCTTGTCTTCATATGATCCATTACATAAAATTTGTAAGTCTTAGAACTAGACAACCTAGTGACTCAGTGAACCATATTCTTGTGTTGCATCGGAAAGTACTTAATCAGAGTGACCAAGACCATCAGACTATATAGAGGTTCAGTTTTAAGCATTTAATTATGCTCTGGACACACTTACTTTTAGCATAGATTTTAGTTTTTAATTTTTTTAAAGCATGCTATTTTTCATCCGAAAGCAACAGAAGGTGATTCTTCTTGCCAAAAAGCTATCCTTATCATCAATTATTACTCCCCCTTTTTACTATAATTTGACAAAAGTAAAAGAAAAGCATTCATTGATAAAAACGGGACAAGCTTACAAAATCGCACTTACTAAGTGCCATATGTCAAAGCCTCCAATGTCTAGGACATTTGGTAGGCCACAAGATATTACAGAAGTAAAGATGAACAGAAAAGGAAAAAAATACAAAAGTACATTATTTCCCTAAGTTACCCAGTGTCTGTTCTTCAGTTTTCTTCTTCTTCTTCTTCCCCACTCCCAGCTTCTTCTTCATTCACAGCTTCTTCACCCTCTTGAGTCATGGACTTGATCAAGTTGTCCACATGTTGTTTTCTTGTTGTGCTAGTCTTGATGGTTTCTCCCAGAGTTTTTGAGATTTGCATCAGTTCAGCAAGCACATCCTCTTTGTTTGCTCTTGGTAGGGAGGAAGATGCTTCAGCAGCCTCCTTTACCTTTGGAAACACAATGTCTGGGACATGTGGTCCAACAAACAACTTATAGTCATAGCTTAGAACATGGGGCTTCTTACTTGGAGAGTCTTCAGGATATAAGACGATTAGGTATTGCCTCAGAATCATTCCAGTTATCAATGTTGGAAACACTATTGGCAGTTTCACTGCATATGTGTTAGCATGCTTCATGGTTTGGTTAAAGACGTGATCACCAAAGTTGAGTTTCTTCTTTGTTCCTATGATGAATATCATCTTTGCCAGCATAGGAGTGATCCTAGAACCATGATTGGTTGGTGTCCAGTTTCCTGCACCAATCCTATTCAGAATAGCGTACTTGGTACTAAGAGTCTCTGTTGATAGCAAGCCCTTCTTAGGCCACTCCTTCACCTGTCCTCCAGTGATTTCCTTGGTGATTTCTTGTAGAAGATCAGCTTCATCAGTTTCTGTTGATGGGTTTCTTCCATGGTATTCATAGATGGTGGTTGGAGAAAACTTGACATCTTTTCCTTTTACTTTGACCTTTCTGAACTCCTCGCTTCCTTCACTGCAGGCACTAGTAATGTTCACTATGAACTCTTTTAGTAGTATCTCATAACAGATTCGCAGGTCTTTGACTGTTATCTTCAGCTCAACAGTCTCTAAGAGCTCGTTGATATCTTTGCACTCTAAAGCTTCTTGACTAAGCTCTTTTTCTTGAGGAAATATTTTTTGATTGACATACCTCCACTTTTGAGCATTTTCTTCAAAATGAAAGATATTCTATTCATTGGTGCTGGAAGGATGTTTGTAGGAACTCTTCTTCCTCCAAATCTCTTCTTGCCAGAGGTCGTGATGTCTAGGACATCGACTTTGTTGGGTTTTTGGATGTTGGCTTCATTTTGCAAAAATAAGATGCTAGTCTACAGGTGGTGACAGATGTGGTAACATTTGTCAGCAACACTGCCAGCTGACGCCAGCTGGTTTTGGAACCCTAGTACACGCCTTTCAGCGCGCCGTCTTTCATTGAACCCTAATTTCTTTTGTTTCAGGTTTAGCTTGCGCGCCAAGGCAAAAGGAAATCAGCCAGCTTAATGAAGATTTAAATGGAAAGATTTATTTTTAAAATATGTTATAATATATTTTTAAAGCAAATCTTTAGGTTCAAGGAATATTTTTGTAAGAGATCAAGACACGCCTTTTTCAACAAGGATTCTATAGCCCAAGTATTACTTGTAGTTCAAGCAGCTCAGGACTATAAATATATGAAGACCAAGACCTAGTTCTCTAAGAGAGTCAAGCCGTATTTGGTTTTAGGGTTTAGTGTGTCAAAATCGAGTCTCTTTGTGAGCCTTTCATGCATTGCCTTAATGCATGTTTAGGACTGTGTTTGATTGAGTTGTAATGTTACTTTCTCTGAAGCTTTGAAGCAAAGAGTTAGTTAGTCTAAGCACTTGAAGCCTTTAGGTAAAAGTGCATAGGGTGTCTAGGAGGGTGTTTCCAACAACCGTTCAGTTGAATTGTGTTTTATACCCCGGTAGGTTTACGACGGTGTGGAGGAGCATTGTTATTAAGGAAGTGACCTGGGCTGGTCATATCTAGGTTATGCCTAGGTAGAATTTGCACAGATAGGGATTGAGTGAGGAGGGTTAACGAGTAGTTAACTCTGAATCAATACTATTATAGTGGATTCATTCCTGGATTGGTATCCCCCAGATTAGGAGCAGTTGCGTCCGAACTGGGTTAACAAACAAAGCGTGCACATTTATTTTCTGCCTTTTATTCGCTTTATTATTTGCTCAGTCATCTCTCGTGGAGACAAACGTGGGAACATCTGTCTCCCAGTCCAACGTTGTTGCGACAGGTGTTAGCACATCTACTGTCACATCTGTCTACTGATAGTGCCGGAATTTCAATTGGCATCAGAGCAGGCGCCCTGCCTGTACTTGGGTGAGATCCAGGGAATACTGTCTGGCAAACATGGACAAGGAAGGAGGTCTCGTTAACAGGACACCTTTGTTAGATGGTACTAACTATGACTATTGGAAAGCAAGAATGTGTGCTTTCTTGAAATCGCTTGATGGCAAGACTTGGAAGGTTGTTGTTACAAGATGGAAACATCCTATGGTAGTTGACAAAGATTGGAAAGTGACCGATGTGCCTAAACCAGAAGGAGAATGGTCAAAGGAAGAAGATGACCTATCAGTAGGAAACAACAAAGCCCTAAATGCCATATTTAATGGGGTTGACATGAATATATTTAGACTAATCAAGCAGTGTACTGAAGCTAAAGAAGCATGGGAGATTCTGAAGACCACGCATGAAGGTACTTCAAAAGTCAAGATGTCCAGGTTGCTACTATTGACCACCAAATTTGAGAACCTGCAGATGATGGAAGATGAAAATGTGTATGACTTCCACATGAACATACTTGATTTTGCTAACTCTTTTGAAGCATTGGGAGAAAAGATTAGTGAAGAAAAGCTTGTGAGGTAAATGCTTAGGTCTCTGCCTAAGAAATTTGATATGAAGGTGACTGCTATTGAAGAGATGCAGAATATATCCACCTTAAAGCTAGATGAGTTAGTAGGGACACTACAAACCTTTGAACTTGGAGCAAATGAGAAATCTGAAAAGAAAAACAAAAATCTAGCATTTGTCTCTAAGGATGCTAATGAACTCAGTGAACAAGACATGGATGAAGGTGTTTCAGAGGCTCCGGCCCTTGTGGGGAAAACAATTCAAGAGGCTGATGAGAAGAAGGGATGGAAGATCCAGGACAGATATGCCGCACATCTCAGATGACACTGGAAATCAGACCAATCCCCAGAAGCGAAAAGATGAAGATAATTCAAATCAGACCAGGAGTGTACAGTACTATGAGTGCAATGGGTTTGGTCACTACAAAACTGAATGTCTAAACTACTTGATGAAGCAAAAGAAGAGCATGATGGCTACTTGGTCAGATGAAGATAAATCAGATGTTGAAACTGAAGGAAAGAGGGACACAACATTCACAGGAAGGTGTGTGTTTGACATAAACTTTGAAGGAGTGCTCACTTTAGAAGAGCTAGCTGAAGCGTACTTTGAGCTATGTCAAGACTATGATGACAGAGTCAGATGTCTGCAACAACAGAAGAACCTCATTAATCAGCTCCAGGCAGAGAAGAGTGAGCACCTTGCTCAGATATTGCATCTTACTGATGAGGTAATTGTGCTAAATTCACAGTTTGAAAACATGAGCAAACAAGTTAGAATGTTGAATGCTGGAAATATTATGCCTAAGGTGAGTGTAGAAGTTGATCAACCTGACAAGAGTTCTAAAGCAGTGAGATATGATTATACAAATCTCAATAGAAGACATTTACCATATGGTGAAAGATACAATCATATAAAAAGAACTCTCAAATCCAGGAAGTTCAGACACATGTTGCCCCATGCCAGACCACTTCCACCTCCCAGTTTCAATAAGGAACCTAAGGAGTGGGCATGTCATCATTGTGGAGAAAAGGGACATATAAGGCCCTTCTGCTACAAACTTTATGGAAGTCCATAAGCATCAGAACCACAGGTACCTACGAGAAAGATTACTAAGATGAGAAAGGAGTGGAAACCAAAGGCTGGGAAATCTGGACTAATTGCTCACACATCACTAAGAGCCTCATCCAAAGAAGAATGGTACTTTGATAGTGGGTGCTCAAGGCACATGACAGGTATTGAAGATTATCTAGAAGATCTAAAATCTCATCCCACAGGTCATGTAGTATTTGGAGATGGAGTCAAAGGACGAATCATGGGTGTAGGAAAACTGGTCAATGACAGCTTACCTGAACTTGGAGATGTCCTACTTGTAAAAGGGTTGACTGTTAATCTCATTAGCATTAGTCAATTATGTGATCAAGGACTGAAGGTCAACTTCTCTCAACCAGAATGTTTAGTCACTAATGCTAAAGGTGTAGTCCTAATGAAGGGAGTGAGATCTAAAGACAATTGCTACTTGTGGGTACCCAACCAGAAGACACATGTTGCAACATGTATGATTGCCAAGGAAGATGAGGTGAAGATATGGTACCAAAGACTAGGTCACTTGAATCTCCAGATTATGAAGAAAACAACTTCAGCTGAAGCTATCAGAGGGCTACCTAAGCTTGAAATTGTGGAAGGTAAAATATGCGAAGAATGTCAGATAGGCAAACAAACCAAAGTCTCACACATGATGTCGCCACATCTGACTACCAACAGGGTTCTGGAGTTACTACACATGGACTTGATGGGTCCAATGCAGGTTGAAAGCCTTGGAGGGAAGAAGTATGCATTTGTTGTAGTTGATGACTATTCAAGATACACCTGGATACACTTTATCAGAGAGAAGACACATACCTACTCTGTCTTTGAAGAGTTATGTATTCAACTACAAAAAGAAAAAGAGTTCCACATAAAAAGAATCTGAAATGATCATGGTAAGGAGTTTGAAAATTCACAATTCTTGGATTTCTGTGCTAATCAAGGGATCAAACATGAGTTTTCCTCACCTATCACCCTTCAGCAAAATGGTGTAATGGAAAGGAAGAATCTTACTATCCAAGAATGTGCTAGAGTAATGTTACATGCAAAGAAACTTGCTTACCGGTTCTGGGCTGAAGCCATGGGTACAGCCTGATATATACACAATCGTGTCACCTTAAGGGCAGGTACTACAACTACTCTGTATGAATTGTGGAAAGGTAGGAAGCCAACTACGAAGCACTTTCATATCTTTGGAAGTAAGTGCTACATCTTGGCAGATAAAGAACAAAGGAGGAAGCTGGACCCAAAGAATGATGAAGGGATATTCTTGGGGTACTCAACAAACAGTCAAGCCTACAGGGTTTACAACAATAGGACCCAGACTGTGATGGAATCCTCAAATGTGGTAGTTGATGACTCAGCATCAATCAGTAATTCGAATGTGGTACCAGATGTTGACACATCTGTCCTCTATACAGAGACATAAGCTGAAGAAGATATTCCATAAATCAACACTCAGAATGATTTGCCTAAACCTACAGGTCCAACCAGTCCAGAGCATGAGACTCCAGTGCAGCCTAACACTCCTGCAACTAAAGGACCATCCATTAGAGTCCAGAAGAACCATCCTATTGATCAAATAATTGGTGACCCTAGTCAAGGTATCACTACAAGGAGGTCTTAGGATATAATGGCTAGTGCTTGTTTTGTGTCAAAGTGTGAGCCAAAGAATGTGAAAGAAGCTCTGACTGATGAGTATTGGATTGATGCCATGCAAGATGAGTTGAATCAATTCAAAAGGAATGAAGTGTGGGACTTGGTACCTAGACCAAAAGGAACAAATGTGATTGGTACAAAGTGGGTGTACAAGAACAAGACTGATGAGCAAGGAACTGTCACTAAGAATAAAGCAAGGCTCGTAGCTCAAGGGTACACTCAGATTGAAGGAGTGGATTTTGATTAGACTTTTGCTCCAGTGGCTAGATTGGAATCAGTTAGACCACTTCTAGGAGTGACTTGTATCCTAAAATTCAAGTTATTCCAGATGGATGTGAAAAGTGCCTTTCTCAATGGGTACTTGAACGAGGAAGTCTATGTAGAGCAACCAAAAGGCTTCGTGGATCCTAGTTATCCTGATCATGTGTACAAGTTAAAGAAAGCCTTATATGGGCTCAAACAAGCTCCTAGAGCTTGGTATGAAAGGCTTACTGTGTTCCTGGTTGATCATGGTTATAGAAAAGGTGGCCATGACAATACTCTGTTTGTAAGGGAAGAAAAAGGAAGGCTAATGATTGCCCAGATCTATGTAGATGACATAGTATTTGGAGGGATGTCTGACCAGATGGTGCAACATTTCGTACACCAGATGCAGTTAGAATTTGAAATGAGTCTAGTTGGTGAACTAACATTCTTTCTTGGTTTACAGGTGAAACAAATGAGTGATACAATTTTTATTTCACAGAGCAAGTATGCAAAAAATATTGTCAAGAAGTTTGGAATGGATAGTTCTCCTCACAAAAGAACACCAGCTGCTACTCATCTCAAACTAACTAAAGATGAGAAAGGTGTTGATGTGGACCAAAGCCTCTACAGAAGCATGATTGGAAGTTTGTTCTATCTCACAGCCAGTCGGCCAGATATAACATTTGTTGTAGGAGTATGTGCTAGATACCAGGCTGAGCCAAAAGTGAGTCATCTCACACAAGTCAAGATAATCCTCAAGTATGTGAATGATACTAGTGACTATGGTTTGTTGTACTCTCATGGTGAAAGTTGTGAGCTAGTTGGCTACTGTGATGCTGACTGGGCAGGAAGTGCTGATGATAGGAAGAGTACATCAGGTGCATGTTTCTTCTTGGGAAACAATTTGATCTCGTGGTTCAGCAAGAAGCAGAATAGTGTGGCCTTGTCCACAGCTGAAGCAGAGTATATTGCTGCTGGAAGTAGCTGTTTTCAACTGTTATGGATAAAACAAATGTTGAAGGAGTACAATGTTGAGCAAGATGTTCTAACATTATACTGTGACAACTTAAGTGCAATCAATATCTCCAAGAATCCTATCCAACACAGCAGGACCAAGCATATTGATATCAGGCACCACTTTATCAGAGACCTTGTGGAAGACAAGGTAGTCACTCTTGAACATGTAAGCACTGAGAAGCAGATTGCAGATATCTTCACCAAAGCTCTAGATGCAAACCGTTTTGAGGAGTTGAGGAGCAAATTAGCCATCTGCCTATTTTGAAGAGCTGTAGCTTTACAGCGTCTGTAATGTGCAACAATCATGATCATACAGGTTGCATAGTATTTATGTTCTACTCCAGTATTATTTGTCAAATTTATTGGCTAAAAAGGGGGAGTAGTATTTGGTTTGGTTGGTACAGGTGTGCCACATTTGCTAACATGTGGGTACAGAAGACAGGTTGTGGTACTAGTGTAATTTAAAACTCATTTTTACACAGGTACTATATTCAGGGGGAGTAACAGGTAATGCAGGTGTTAAGGGGGAGTAAACTCTATACTCTCTCAAGCAGCAGGTTACAGGTGCAGGTTGCACTCTTTATCTGGGAAACTTGTTTCTCAGTATGCATAACTCCAGGGGGAGTGATAAGCTAAGTATTACTGTCTAGCTGACTACAGGTGTGTGCTCAGACTTGAGCTTGTATTTCTCTTGAAGACTGAAAGAGTCTTGAAGACTGAAGACCAGATGTGGTGGCAGATGTTGTCACATCTGATGGTGCTTCTACTCTCTGCACTTGCATGTTTTACTGGGAATTTAGGTTCTCAGGATAATAGGGATTTATTTTTTCCTGAGCCACGTCTTTGTGGTAAATTACTATGTAATGAACTCAGTGTTCCATATTTGAGTCCACGAAAGAGGTTAAACTCTCCAAGTGTTGACCTTGAGGCTAGCAGTATCTATGTCTGCTGCCTCTGATCACTTGTATGTTACTCATTGTAACATTGCAAAATGTGAAGTTCCTTCTCCATCAAATCACTTAATCAAAGTTGGAGGAATTTGCTGAAGATTTCTCTCCAGAAGATGCTAAGGTTGTTATAGCCAAAATTTGCCAAAGGGGGAGATTGTTGGGTTTTTGGATGTTGGCTTCATTTTGCAAAATCAAGATGCTAGTCTACAGGGGGTGACAGATGTGGTAACATTTGTCAACAACACTGCCAGCTAACGCCAGCTGGATTTGAAACACTAGTATGCGCCTTTCAGCGCGTTGTCTTTCTTTGAACCCTAATTTCTTTTGTTTCAAGTTTAGCTTGGCGCCAAGGCAAAAGGAATATTTTTAAAGAGATCAAGACACGCCTTTTTCAACAAGGATTCTGAAACCCAAGTATTACTTGTAGTCCAAGCAGCTCAGGACTATAAATATATGAAGACCAAAACCTAGTTCTCTAAGAGAGTCAAGCCGTATTTGGTTTTAGGGTTTAGTGTGTCAAAATCGAGTCTCTTTATGAGCCTTTCGTGCATTGCCTTAATGCATGTTTAGGACTGTGTTTGATTGAGTTGTAATGTTACTTTCTCTGAAGCTTTGAAGCAAAGAGTTAGTTAGTCTAAGCACTTAAAGCCTTTAGGTAAAAGTGCATAGGGTGTCTAGGAGGGTGTCTCCAACAACCATTCAGTTGAATTGTGTTTTATACCCGGGTAGGTTTACGACGGTGTGGAGGAGCATCGTTATTAAGGAATTCACCTGGGCTGGTCATATCTAGGTTAGGCCTAGGTAGAATTTGCACAGATAGGGATTGAGTGAGGAGGGTTAACGGGTAGTTAGACTCTGAATCAATACTATTATAGTGGATTCATTCCTGGATTGGTATCCCCCAGATTAGGAGCAGTTGCGTCCGAACTGGGTTAACAAACAAAGCGTGCACATTTATTTTCTGCCTTTTATTCACTTTATTATTTGCTCAGTCATCTCTCGTAGAGACAAACGTGGGAACATCTGGCTCCCAGTCCAACGTTGTTGCGACAGTTGTTAGCACATCTGCTATCACTTCTGTCTACTGATAGTGCCGGAAATTGAGACTTCAACATATATGTCAGAGTCACTGAAAGCAATGGCCTGCTTCTTCTTCTTTGAGCTCTTATCTCCAGAGGCTTTCTTCTCAGCCTTCCACTTTCCTTTCTTTTTAGTGATGGGTGTTTCCACTTGTTTAGATATGTACGTCTTAGCTTTTCCTTTGACTGGAATGCTAATTCGTAACCCTTCACTTTCATCAGATTCTTCCTCTTCAATACTTTGCTGAGGTTGACTTCTTTTCTTCATCTCTTGAAGAATCTTGGCCAGAGGGACCTCATCTTCATCTTCATCTTCTTGCCCTTGGTCTTGAACCTCCTCTTGTTCAGGAGTTGGAATGGGACCAGATGTTGAAACATTTGGTTCGACATTGTGTGTTGGGGCTTCTTCTGAGGGCAGAGTTTGATCTAAATTGGGACTCTCTTCATGAGATTCTGAGAAGATGTTGGTGGTTGTTTCTGATGGAGTTGTGGTGTTGGTGGGTGGAGGAACTGACTCAGTACTCTTGTTTTGAGGTTCATCAGTTTGTGTGAATACTTCATTAGATGGCTTGACATGTGTACCTTCTGGTTTCTTTGGTGAATCTTGATTCCCAGAAGATTGACACTCATATTTTGAATTTTCTTGCTTTTGATTTTTGTCATTGCCAGTTGCACGTGCTCTTTTTTTTTTTTTAGGGTTCTTCCTTTTCTTTGATGAGAAGCCTTTGGATTTCTTCTTCATGATTTTCCCTTTAGTTGGTAGAACCATGCTGATGGGTACTCAGAAACCCTAGGCATTTGGGAAGATGCCTCTTTTGCATGCGTCTTTGAATCATCTTGATTCTCAGAGTTATTGTTCTTTGATGATAGTTGAGACATTGTTGCAGAGAGTTTTTGAAAGAGATGTTGATGAAAGGAATTTCTATGGTATTTTAAATAGTTAGATTAGTAATAAATTGACCAAGACAGGCCCGAATACGAAGGAAAACCTAAAGAATCGAAGAAAAGCATCAAAACAAAGCAACAATACATAAAAGACAAGAAAAAGCCAAAAAAAAAGGTGAAGAAATAGCGCGTTCATCGTAGCACAATAGCTCCCATCGTGCCACGATGGGAGCTACTTGCTAGCCAAGGAAACAGAAGAATTAAATCTGCAGAAAATCTGTTCATCGTAGCACGATACATGTCATCGTAGCACGATGACCTTACTTGGCGCACAAGATCAGTTATAATTTTGAACTGAATCTTCCCATCGTAGCACGATGGCTTGTTGAGGTCCATTGGGAAAAGTATAAATAGAGCTCCAAATCCTCATTCTTATTCATTCAGAAATATAAGAACATTCTATAGTACTCCTAGAGTTGTTCAGAGGAGCTCTACGGGCATAGTTTTCTCCCCTTACGGGAAAGTTATACTCAACAAGGTATGTTTTCTTTAGGCTTTTATGTTTAGATTATTTAATTGTAATTTGAATACTTAGTCTTTTGTAATAGATGTCTTAGGTTGTGGTGGAGAAGATGAACTCCCCTATGAATATTTGGGTCATGTGATTGAGTCAAAGTTATAATAAATGATTATTCATTATTATATTTGTTATTTACTTTCTTGCACTTTAATAACGCATTCACGTAATCTGGTCGGATAAGTGGGAGCGCCCATAGAATAAATGTTAGGGTTAGCTTTAGTATTTATATTGAAGTTCCTTTAATATTTGTCCGAAACTAGTAGTAAATATGCTAGATGAATAGAGACGGTAACATCCTGAACTAGTTGTGAACTGAGCAATTAGAGGAGGAATCAGGAACAAGTTGTGAACTGAGCAATTAGAAGCTGAATAGCCCGAAACTAGGATCCAGAGGTGTTGGATGGTTGATGAACATAATTCATATATGATGAATTACTCGCTTAGTAATTAGGGTATGTGACACATCGAGGTTAGGCTCTCGTAGGTAACTTAGTTGCTAATGTAGGGAAACTTCACATGTATTAGGGTAGCAGTAAGGTGCTACCATAACAAGGATAAATTCAACACCGAATAATAATCTGAGAAACTATGTTGTACACTAATCATGCCAAGTATGAGTAATGGAGGGAATTCAACCACCATACCTATCCTCTATATATCTGAATCAACTTTACTTTTCTGCAACGCATATCGCTCTTTTATAAAAACCTTTTTCAAAAACCAAAGCGAATGCAAAACTACGAACTTGAACAACGCTGATAATGCTTTGACACAATCCCTGTGGATACAAACTCATTCTAGACACCTAGAGTGTGAATTATTACTCGACGACAGACTGGTACACTTGCCGGAATGCAGTCAGATGTGTTTATGATTTTTGAGATGTTTGACGGGATGTTGAGACTTTTGGTAGTGTCACGTATGATAATTGTTTGAGTACCTAAGGCTACCTCTTTTTATGTGCAGATATAATGAGGATTAATGTAACTTTAATCTGCATGTTACCTCTATAGTGCCTATTACACAATGTTGGGCGTGTGACAGATACTTTTGGAACATCTTGTGGGACATCTTGCCAACTTCTTCCTTGGTAGACAAGCAAGCTATTTCCGGACCATTATTTTGAGGTGTCCAAGTATAGCACTTATCTCTTGACTTTATCCCTTTCATCACTACCTCTTGATCATTAAAGAATGAAATCTTGTAAAGAATGAAATCTTTATCCCTTTCATCACTT
Source organism: Trifolium fragiferum (assembly GCA_954870985.1). Lineage (NCBI taxonomy): Eukaryota > Viridiplantae > Streptophyta > Magnoliopsida > Fabales > Fabaceae > Trifolium > Trifolium fragiferum. The sequence goes on from OX940789.1 coordinate 22,598,553, forward strand.
ATTTTGAAATGTGCTTATCCAAATCAAGTAAAGAATGAAATCTTGATCCTTGATTTCGAATATTCGCCCATATCAGGAAAAAAGAAATAGTACAATAGTACAAACGTCATTATCATGAGGATAACAGTCTTGTACGAGATTTCTTCTGCCTTTCTGAATTTGCCAAATAGATGATAGTCGTTTTGAGAAAGAATGTTCTTTTGACAAATTTTGCTGATTCATCGTCATCAGAATCTTGAGTATCAAACTTTTGGTTTTGATGAGTGTAGCTTCTGGTTGACTTTGACTTGCAACTTCTGGTGACTTAGCTTCTGGTGTCACTACCCAGAACTTGCTTTTCCCAGCTTCTGGGGCGCTTTTCAACTAGCAACCAGAACTTCAATTTCTAGTGTATATAAAATTTTAACTTATATGCCTGCACACTAGAGTAAATTATCAGTACTCCCTATTGTATATTAATACTATTGTTATCATCAAAACTACTTGGGTTATATTTGAACCAACTTTGTTCCAACAATCTCCCCCTTTTTGATTGATGATAAACCAAGTATTAATTTACAATGGTTGTTATTTTAATCATAGAATGCATTCCTCAGGTTTATGAGTTTTGCAAGCTCCCCCTGATTTCAGTAATGAATGATTAAAATAGTTTTAAAAATTTTAACATTGAATCCAGAACTTCATTATACACTTGACTTCCAGAAGATAGGTTTGCAAGCTTTCTTCCTTGGTCAGATCTACTTAAGAGAAAAGTGCAATCTTCTCTTACGTGTATCATGTATAGAAAGTTCTAATCTCAATAGAAAGATGTTCCTTTCATAATCAAAACTGATAATATTCAATAACTTAAATAAATGAATAATATTCAATAACTGAAATAAATGAATATAACATATGAATTTTCTTTGGCTTCAGTTAGTGTTCTTAAATTAATTTACTCTTACTCCCCCTTTTGTCATCAAAAAAAAAAAAAAAAGGAAAGAGTCACGTAAAAACACGTGACTAAAGAAATAATCAAGTCAAAAATTCAAAGATGATAAAAACCACAAAGAATTTAATGCAAAAACAAAAAACGAGGTAACTGCCAACCAACAGGTTGACTATAAAAACGCACCATACTCTTTGTCATTTCACTCAACACTTCCATGATATTTCTTCAACAAAATGAAAGAAAATATAGATGAGGATAGAAGAGTGATTGAAAGAATTTGTTTTAAGAAATTTTCAGAGGAGAAACAAGGTAAAATCTCTGTAAAATCAAGAACACGAGATGTTACAGCATGGAATTTGATTTCTAAGAATCATGTGAAGATGGTAAAGAGTTTGGAATCAAAATCAGATGCAGGTTCCTCAACCATCTTCTGTTCTTAAAAGAACAAAGATTTCTCCTGATACAAAAAGATAAACAGGACGAACTGAAGGGATGCTCCAAGTTTCCAAAACAGGAAATTTCAAGCTCGAGAGGTTTAGAAGACTCATCAGATTAGCTGATAAGTTTCAGACTCCAAGGTTGAAGTTTGGATCAACACCTTAGTTGTTCTTCTTTTATCTTTTTGTAAAATTTCTTAGGTTTTCATATGTATCTGGATTTTTCATATGCAAAAACTTGTTTTTAGAACAAAGTTATTGTAATGCAAAAATCTTGAAAAAATGCAAAGTTATTGTAATGCAAATTTTATATGAATAAAAAAAATTCATTTGAATGCAATGATGTGTATGCAGGAATTATATAATTTCTGAAACATAAAGAATTGAACAGAATAATTAATAATATAGCAAATAACATCCATAACATTCAAACAAAACAAAATAAACAAGTTCATAACTTAATAAAAAAATAACAGTGCCAGAATCCTAGGGTTGAGATGGATCAGAAGGGTTAAGCAGTTTCTCTTGAAGTTGCTTCAGAACATAAGCAGAAATTTGTTCCAAACGCTTGATGACAACATCTGAACCAACTTTTCTGACACGATCTGCTGACTCAGTTTCTACTTGAAGAATTTTCTCCATCTCTTGTGCATAAATAGTACACAACTGATATTCTGCTTCTGCTAGCACAACTTTCATCTTCTCATCATATAACCTCTGAGCTTCTAGTCTTGCAGCATCAATTTTGTTTTGAACAAACTTTCTCTTAGCAATGTTTACAACATAGTCTTTCTCATATTGAAAGCTATAATCTATAAACATCTGCTTGCACATTTCAGATAGAGCATCACACTCTGAAAATACTTTGCTTGGTGCAAGAGAAAGTGAAGGCAAACTTTGATGAAATTCCTTGATTTTATCATTAATACCCAAAAGCACACACTTAACATCTTCAGGAGTTATGGCAGAATGGGTAGTTTGAGTAGATGATGAAGGGATATCAAGGGCTGATGAAGTAATAGCAATTTGAAGGTCAGCTTGTGGTGAGATAACTTGCTCAAAAGATTTGATAAAGTTATCTTGGTCAGAGGTGAGGTTTAGTGATTTCTGAGGTGAGGGGTTTTCCAAATCCAGGACTAACTTCTGTAGCTTGGCTTTTTCTAGTTCAGAATTAGTGGACACAACAACACTAGAAGATGGCTGTTGAACAACAGATTCAACAATAGACTCAACTACAGTTTCAATTCTAGGAGGGCTAGAAATGATTTGATCAGATATGGTCTTTTCTGAATCAATGGATTTTGGAGAAGCAAGGTTGACTGACTCAGGCACAGGGGATATGACAATAGTTTCCTCATGAGAAATATTTTGAGGAAGTGTGTCAGAAGTTGCAACCTCTGCATTAACTTCTTCAACTTCCTGTCCAATATTTTCCATTTGGTCAGAAGGGACAACACCTGTTTCTTGATTTGCCAGCTTGACCACCAAATCTTCCTTTGGAATAGGAGTATCCAGAAATTCATTAGGCTCAGCATCCTCAAAGCTTTCCCAACTATTCACCAGAAGTGCTTCCTTAGCAGCTTCTTTTTCCTTAAACTCTTCCACAATTCTAATGGCGTCCTCTTTTTCATATTCGTCTTCTTCTTCAGTAGAAAGTTTCAATTTCCTCTGCCTTGGCTTAGTAACCTTTTTCTTAGGAACTTCTGGAGTAGCAGCAACAGTACCAGAAGTTTTAGTTGACCTTTTAGAAGGCATACCAACCATTTTCTCTTGTACAATCTCAGTAGACACAAGATTCTCAACATTCTCTTCCACAACATTCTTACCAGCTTCTGATGTAACCTCCACACCAGAAGTGCTCACAGACTTCCTAGGAGTAGATCCTCTAGCTCTCTTAGATCCAGATGTTGGTGCATCTTGCTTACCAGAATTCTTTCTCTTCTTCAGAGATGGAAGTTGCAACAAGCTCTTTGTAGCAAGTCCGTCTTCCACCTTTGTAGAACCTCCTTCTATAAGTTTCTTGTGCTCAGCAGCAATATCAGTAACTTCCTTCTTTGGAACAAGAGTTAGAAAGAAATAGCGATTCTTTTCTTGTTTCCTGGGCTTAAAAGTCTTTTGAGGATAAACAACTAGACCAGAAGTCTTCAATACTCTCTTCAAAGTTGCACCATCTATCACAGAAGGATTAACATCAAAATAAGAACCATATCCAGGGAAGATAGGTCTTAGTGAATGCAACAAATAACTGCTGTAAAACATGAAGGACATGAATCTGCTATAATGCACATTCTTAGTGCCTTTTGTTTTACTATCTTTGATAGCTTGGCAAAGATGGTTGAAGATCACTCTAGAAAAGTTAACAACAGCCCCTTTTCCCACATAATATAAGATTGACTTATAATATTGAGAAACTTGATCTGAAGAGCCAGCTTTAGGAATAACTGACTCATGGAGAATCTTGTAGAGTATTTTGTAGAGAGGCTTCATGTCTTGTTTACTCTTAGATGTAGAACCACGACAGTAAATCTCTTCCTGCATCATATGATTTGATTCCTTCTCATCTATGCGAAGAATGATTCCAGATAATGGTAACTTTAAAGCCTGCCTTACATGTTCTGCTCTAATCCTTATACAGACACCGCCAACTTCTGATCTTACTTCTTGACCCAAATATTCTGTTATCTTCCCCTTTTCAGCATCATCTTCTTTAGACTGAGCATTTTCAAATGTACTTTTCGTAATCATTTCTGCCTTCATCCAAAAATCTTTCACCAATTCTGGATAGACAGGTCCATTTAGTACTTCGAAAAAGATAGATAAACCTTGTTTGTCAAAAAGCTCCTTGATTTCTTCCATTCCATTTGCTTTTAGACTCACGAAATCCACCGCTTTTTCGATAAAGCAAAATAGGTCAGAAATGGGGAAATCCATTTTATCCTTAGTGTAGATACCAAGGGTTGAAGCTTCTATATCAACAATAGGAGGGGTGATAATCACTTGTTGTTGAGCAGACGAAGAAGTAGACATGATTCTGAGGTTAGGGTTAGGGTTTGCTAAAATTAGAGAAGAAAGAAATTTTTCTAAAGTATAGAAGAATGAAAGTGTGGGTAGTGAGTGTGCAAAAGTGTGAATGTGAACAGTTAGTGAGTTTAAAAGGGAAAGAAATCGCGCAAAAACGTAATAACTGAAAGGACAGGGGTAATAGAGTAACTTAACAATTTACAAATGAATTTGAACACAATCATCACTAACCAACTTCTCTCTCTAATAGCAAAAAGACACGTGTATAAGAAGTTTATTTAAATAACTGACACATCAGCAACAACAGTTGAAGAGGTTATTCAACAAGTGCTGCCACATAATGTACCAGAACCACTCATGTGAAGTTTCTGATGAAGATACCAGAAGATGGTTTGTCTAAACTTCTGATACAGATGTTCTGACTCCCCCTAACTTTTGATAGTCTTCCAGAACTTCCATAAAATAATATTTTTCACCAGAGTTTCAGCTTATTCACAGACTTCCATCATATTAAGATTTCTTTTGATAAAATCAAATCTTTCAACAGCCAGGGGTTTTGTAAAAATATCAGCCTATTGATTTTCAGTATCAATAAACTTAAGATCAATAACACCCTTCTGTACATAATCTCTTATAAAATGATGTTTAATCTCAATATGCTTAGCTATTGAGTGCAAAATAGGATTTTTAGAAAGATGAATGGCTGCAGTGTTATCACAATATAAAGGAATACTGTGACTGCTTATTTGATAATCTTCTAATTGATATTTCATCCAAAGTAGTTGTGTACAACACTTAGCTGCTGAAATGTATTCTGCTTCTGCAGTTGACATAGCAATGGTGGTTTGCCTTTTACTAGCCCATGAAATCAAATTCTCACCAATGAACTGACAATTGCCACTAGTGGATTTTCTTTCAAGTTTATCACCAGCATAGTCAGCATCACAGAATCCAATCAGTTTGTAATCATCAGATTTCTGATATAGTAATCCAATGTTACAAGTAGCCTTCAGATATCTAAAGATTCTCTTTACAGCAGTAAAATGAGATTCTCTAGGATCTAACTGAAATCTTGCACACAAACATACACTGAATAGAATATCAGGTCTTGAAGCTGTTAGATAGAGAAGAGATTCAATCATACCTTTATATAGCTTCTGATCAACCTTACCTTTAGACTCACCTTTGCTAAGACTTGATGTAGGATGCATTGGAGTGTTCATGGGTTTGCAGTCTTCCAAATTATATTTCTTCAGAAGATCTTTGATATACTTTGATTGATGAATGAAGCTACCTTTCTTTGTTTGATTGATCTGAATTCCCAGAAAGTACTTCAATTCTCCCATCATGCTTATCTCAACTTCATCTTGCATCATCTTAGAAAAGTTCTTGCAAAGTGTAGCATTTGTTGATCCAAAAATGATGTCATCAACATAGATTTGAATGATCAGAATGTCTTTCTTCAGAGACTTTTAGAATAATGTATTATCAACTTGACCTTTCACCAAACCATTGTCAACCAAGAAGTTACTTAGTCTCTCATACCAAGCTCTGGGAGCTTGTTTGAGTCCATAAAGTGACTTCTTTAGTCTAAACACATGATCTGGATTTGAAATGTCTTCAAATCCTGGAGGTTGTTTGACATATACTTCTTCAGAAATGCACTCTTTACATCCATCTGATAAAGTGTGATGTTGTTGTTGACAACATAAGAAATAAGTAATATTATTGCTTCCAATCTTGCAACTGGAGCATAAGTCTCTGTATAATCAATGCCTTCTTATTGACTGTATCCTTATGCAACAAGTCTAGCTTTGTTCCTTGTTACTTCTCCTTGTTCATTCAGCTTATTTCTGTATACCCACTTTGTTCCAATAATGTTCTTGTCCTTTGGTTTGGGTACCAGATCCCATACATCATTTCTTTGAAATTGATTCAGTTCTTCTTCCATTGCAACTATCCAAGCATCATCAGATAAGGCTTCATCAGTGGTTTTAGGTTCAATCAAGGAAACTAGACTAAATAAGGATTCTTCATCCCTAAAACTTGATCTTGTCTTCCTAGGACTGTTCTTATTCCCAATGAAAATTCTTCTGGATGTGATGACTTGTACTTGAAAGTATTTCTTGGAATAGTTGTTGCTTCTAGATCAGGATCTTCAGTTGGTGTTGTTTGATGAACATCAAATTCTGGAACTTGGTTGTCCTTTGGAGCTTCCAGAAGTTCAGGCGTGGAATCAAATCCATAACCTTCATCTTCTGAGTCTTGAGAATCTGAAATTTCTATAACATGCTCTGACTTTTCATGGTCAGGCACTTTGTCATCAAACTTACCATGCATAGATTCTTCAACTGTTTGAGTTTCAGAATTATACACTCTGTATGACTTGGAGCGTTCAGAATATCCAATGAAGATGCCTTACAAGCTTTAGAGTCAAATTTCTTAAGATGAACTTTTGTATTCAGAATGTAACATGTACAACCAAATTGGTGAAAATAAGAAATATCGGGTTTCCTTCCTCTAAAGAGTTCATATGTTGTTTTATTCAGAATAGGTCTAATATAGATTCTGTTCTGAATATAACAAGCAGTGCTTACAACTTCTGCCCAGAAAAATTTTGCCAAAGAATTTTCATGCATCATGGTTCTAGCCATTTCTTGTAAAGATCTGTTCTTTCTTTCTACAACTCCATTTTGCTGTGGAGTTCTAGGAGAAGAGAACTCAGGGAAGATTCCATGTTCTTCACAGAAATTTTCAAAAGGTTCATTTACAAATTCTCCATCATGATCACTTCTAACTTTCAAAATCTTTAAATCCTTTTCATTTTGAATTTGGGCACAGAAGATAGTAAACTCTTCATATGTATCACTTTTAGATTTCAGAAATCTTACCCAAGTCCATCTACTATAATCATCAACAATGACTAATCTATACTTCTTTCCATTGAGTGAAGCAGTGCTAACTGGTCCAAACAAATCAATGTGTAGAAGTTCTAAAGGTCTAGAGGTAGAAACAATGTTTTTAACTTTAAATGAGCTTTTGACAATCTTCCCTTTCTGACAAGAGTCACAAAGAGAATCTGAGTGATAAGTCATTTTAGGAAGGCCTCTCACAAGATTGTCCTTGCTAAGTTTAGAGATTAATCTCCAGTTAGCATGTCCTAATCTCTTATGCCAAACCCATTTCTCATCACTTGGAGTCAATAAACAAAGCACATTCTGATCATCAGAGAGATTAACTTTATAAACATTGCCCTTTCTACTACCTTTAAATAAAATGGATTTGTCAGAATTGTTAATTACAATACATGAATTCTTATTAAACACAACATCATAATTACTATCACATAATTGACTTATGCTAAGTAAATTATGTTGTAGTCCATCAACCAACCAAACATCAGAAATAGTAAGAGAAGAATTACCTACTTTACCTATACCAATAATTTTGCCTCTTTGGTTCCCACCAAATCCTACTGTTCCTCCCTCTCTCAGATTCAGGGTGTGGAACAAGTGCTTGTCTCCTGTCATGTGTCATGAACATCCACTGTCCAGATACCAGGAGCTTTGCTTTCTTCTTGGGATGCATACCTATAGTAAACATTATCTCAGACTTTGGTACCCATATTCTGATCGGTCCTCTAAAGTTAGTTCTTTTATTCCTCTTCTGTTTCTTGAAGTTTCCAGGTTTAGGCTTAACCTTTCCTTTGGACCTTGATCAAGAATGTGTCAGCAAACCAGCTTTCAAGTTTGTATAGTCTGATCTCATGCCCCGAGTACTCTTAGGCTTGAAGATCTTCTGTACTCGTTTACTAGACATGGATACTGAAGCAATGGGAGCAGAGGTTTTCAAAGGCTCCACGCTTACTTGAGCATCTAACACTTTTGGATTTTCTGTACCATTACTGGAAATAAAATTAGAATAAAGATCAGAAGGTGTTTTGCTTATACACACAGACTGATTTGAGTTTCCTTTAACAGTACTTCCCAAACTCTGTCCAGTGTATTTGCCTGCACCATAAATCATGGAAGCTAATCTATGCTTATCAATATTATGATGAACAAACTCTTGAAGAGCAATTTCTTGCTTATCATAGGGTTTACTACATGATCTGCAACCATTTTCAAGAACTTGAATAGTCTTTAAAGACTTCTTGTAGTCTTCTTGAATATGATTAACTTTATCATTGAGCATGTCAAACTTTTGTTTAAAAAGTTCTAGCTCATTTGATTTTTCCATGTATTTCATCATAGTTTCTTTCAAAGCCTTAGATATTTGAGTACTAGATAGTTGAGAAATAACCTGCTCAATATCTTCTGAATCTGACTCAATATCACTTTCAACATCTAATTCAGCTGTGGCCATAAGTGCCAAGTTTGCTTCTTCTTCTTCAGCTTCATCATCAGATAGCTTGTCAAGATCTTCCCATGTGGCCAAAAGACTCTTTTTAACTTTGTTCTTGAAAGTGCTCTTTCTTCCTTTTCCTTTGGTGCTTAGTTCAGGACACTCAGCAATGAAATGTCCAGGTTTATGGCAATTGAAGCAATTCTTTGAATCATCCTTCTTATCTTTGTTTCCAGAACCTCTGTAACCAGAACCTTTAGATCTAGAACTTCTACCAGAATATCTTGGCTTTCTCTTTGTCCACTTCTGGAACTTCTTGGTCAGAAGAGCAAATACATCATCATATGATCCTTCTTCTTTGATCATCTGCAGAAGATTCCTCAGCTTCAAATTCAACAACCTTAGCCTTTAGTGCCTTAGAAGATCTTGAAGTAGCTGGCAGAGCTAAAGACTTCATTCTCTTCTGAGGCTCATCAGAAGCTAGCTCAATCTCATGACTCATGAGTGAACTAATCAACTCTTCTAGGCTTAGGGTGTCTAAATCTTTTGCTTCCTGAATAGCAGTGACCTTAGGTCTCCACTTAGCAGGTAAGCTTCTGAGAATCTTCTTCACATGATCAGGAGTAGTATAACTTTTCTTCAGAACTTGAAGACCAGCTATCAGAACTTTGAATCTAGAAAACATAGACTCAATGTTCTCATCTTCTTTCATTCTAAAAAGTTCATACTGTTGGATCAAAAGTGTTGCCATTGCCTCCTGTACCTGTTTGTTTCCATCATAAGATGAACACAAAGAATCATAGATACTCTTGGCAGTAGATTTATCTGAGATCTTAAGGTATTCTTCATGAAATATGCAACCAATCAGAATATCCTTGACCTTGTGGTGCTTCTTGTATGCTTTCTTGTCTTTATTAGTGAAAGCTTGTCTTGTCTCAAAATTCAATCTTCCTCTCTCATCCAAACCTTGAAAGGTTACTTCTCTTTCAACTAAATCCCAAAGTTCATCATCAATGCCAACCAGATGACTATAAATTCTATCTTTCCACCAGGAAAAGGTAGAACCATTTCCATTGAACTTAGGAGCTTTGCTGGTGTTGTTTTTCTTAACAACATCATAGTTGAAAGGAATAGTAGTACCTTTAGATCCTTCACCAGATGTACTAGTACCAGACATAATGTTTTTACACAACAAACAACTGTCTCACTGTAAAGTGATATAGCAGAACCAAGGCTCTAGATGCCAATTGAAGGTGTGAAAACACAAGAAGGGGGGGGGGTTGAATTGTGTTTCGGTAGTTTTAAAAACTTCTTCTAAATTTTTCAACTTATCAGAATTAGCAGCGAAAAGAATCAAACACAATCAACTTCTGGACGATGTGAAAATAAAACAGAGGAGAGAAAGGGAGAGATGAACACACAAGATTTATAATGGTTCCTCTCACAAACCGAGAGTAGTCCAGTCCCCTTGCACTTCCAAGGGATTTCACTATAATCACACAAGATTACAATTGCTCAAGCACACAGCAAGAGACTTCCTTTGCTCAAGTAACACAATACAAGAGACTTCTAATGCTCAAGCACACAAGCAAAAGATTTTTAAAACAAAGATACAAAGAAACAGATTGAACTTCTGATAAACAATATCAGAGTTCTAGAACAAAATAATACAACTCTAAAAACAAGACTTATCTTAGAATTCTTATAAAAGAAAACTAAGGTTCAACAACTGACTAATCAGAAGTTGAAAACTATTTGTCCTGAATTTTGATATACACTCAAGTTGTATTTTTCTAAGTTAAAATGCTTTTAAGAATTCAGCAGTATAACAAGGCTTTTGTTCGTTGATGTGTGTTATTGTCTTCTTCGAATTCTTCCTGCTTTTATAGGCGATAGTGGAGCGTTTGAATTTGAGCGGACAATGATGAAAACAGCTGCATAGTATTGTACTATTATTTCTGTTTGAAATGTGCTTATCCAAATAAAGTAAAGAATGAAATTTTGATCCTTGATTTCGAATATTTGCCCATATCAGGAAAAAAGAAATAGTACAATAGTACAAACGCCATTATCATGAGGATAACGGTCTTGTACGAGATTTCTTCTGCCTTTATGAATTTGCCAAATAGATGATAGTTGTTTTGAGAAAAAATGTTCTTCTGACAAATTCTGCTGATTCATCGTCATCAGAATCTTGAGTATCAAACTTCTGGTTCTGATGAGTGTAGCTTCTGGTTTACTTTGACTTGCAACTTCTGGTGACTTAGCTTCTGGTGTCACTACTCAGAACTTGCTTTTCCCAGCTTCTGGGGCGCTTTTCAACTAGCAACCAGAACTTCAATTTCTAGTGTATATAAAATTTTAACTTATATGCCTGCACACTAGATTAAATTATCAGTACTCCCTATTGTATATTAATACTATTGTTATCATCAAAACTACTTGGGTTATATTATAACCTAATTTGTTCCAACACCCAAGTCCTAAAGAAGCCCATGAAGACATCTAGTATATAAGCTTCTTTGTAAACCTTAATTTAGTACGTGTGTGTTATTGTATTACTGCAAGCTTTGTTGCATTAGGGTTTTCGTGTGCTAGAACTTTTGTGAGCCTACCTTGTATCACTTTGATGCAAGTCTAGGACATAGGTTGTTGTATTTGTGTGAAGTACTCCTAAGCTTTGAAGTATGGAGTTAGTTTGGTTTTTAGAGCATGGTGTCAGTCACTTGTATTCTTGATAATCTTGTAATCACTGGTTGTGTGATTAGGTAGGAGGTGAGATGAGATCTCAAGCTTAGGAGTTCCTAGGTCGAAATAACACGGGTAGTTGCTAGGTCATAAGCGTAAACTGGAGGTTTGCTGAGAGCTTAGCACTAGGGCTATTATAGTTGATTTCTCTCCTGGATTGGTATCCCCCAGATTAGGTTGCAGTTGTGCACCGAACTGGGTTAACAATTAAGTTGTGTCCTTTATTTGTTGTACTTTTTATTACTTGCATCGTATTCGTATATTTCTGAATGTTCCAACATCCTACTCAACATTCCAAGTGTTGGAACATTGCATAGAACATTCTATTCCTGCGTGCCGGAATTTCAATTGGCATCAGAGCAGGCACCCTGCCTGTTACTTGGGTGAGATTCATGGAAGATATATTCTGGTACAATGGAAAAAGAAGGAGGGTTCGTCAACAGACCACCTCTTCTAGATGGTTCGAACTATGACTACTGGAAATCACGAATCGCTGCTTTCCTCAAATCCATTGATGCTCAGGTTTGGAGAGCTATTTTGTTAGGTTGGGAACATCCGGCGGTTACAGACAAAGATGGCAACAAAACCAGTGTGCTGAAACCTGAACTTGAATGGTCAAAGGAAGAACATGATCTATCTACTTACAACTCGAAGGCCATCAATGCCTTGTTCAATGGTGTGGATAGGAGCATGTTTCGTCTGATCAAGAAATGTGTCATTGCTAAAGAAGCCTGGGATATCTTAGAGACTGTTCATGAGGGAACCTCTAAGGTAAAGATGTCTAGACTTCGGTTACTTACTACAAAATCTGAAAGCTTGAAGATGAAAGAGGATGAATGTGTTCATGACTTCTACATGAACATTTTAGACATTGCCAACTCATTTTATGTGCTTGGGGAGAAAATGAGTGATGCTAAGCTGGTTAGGAAGATTCTCAGATCCTTGCCAAAAATGTTTGATATGAAGGTAACAGCTATAGAAGAAGCACAAAACATCAACACCATGAAGGTTGATGAGTTGATTGGTTCCCTTGAGACTTTTGAACTAGCAATAAATGAAAGAGGGGACAAGAAAAACAAGAGTATAGCTTTTATCTCTAACACTAATGATAGTGAGTTTAATGATGGTCTAGAAGAAGATGATGGTTTCACAAAAGCTCTTGCCATGGTTGGAAGAAAACTCAGACAAGCTTGGAAACATAAACCAAATGGGGAGAACATCCGATTCAACATTAGCACTCAGGCTAATAAGTCCAAAAAGAGTAAGAATGATGAGAAGCCAGCTCAAACTAAGGGTGTACAATGTTATGAATGTGAAGGATTTGGTCACATCAGGACTGAATGAATCAGCAAAGTGTGTAACTGCCCTAACTGGAGTGTGTGTCTCAGATGCTGAATCATTTGATGAAGGATTATCCTATGATGATTTGCTAGCATCCTATAAGGATCTGTATGAAAAAGACTTGGAGATCAACAAAGTTCTGCACAAGCAAAAGAAGACAATCAATCAACTCATCATTGAGAGAGATGGAGGACTAAAGAAGATAGCTGAATTGACTGATGAAGTAATCCAACTGAATTCACAGCTGGACAATACTATGAAGCAAGTCAGGATGTTGAATACTGGTACTACTGTTCTTAATGAAATTCTGGAAGCACAAGACCAAAATAAAGGTGTTGGAATAGGTTTTGACTACAGGAAGATGAACGATAAACAACACAAAAATACAGAAAAGTTCATACCTGCTGAAAGTGAATATGACCCTACATCTGGTAAGCAGATATTGAAACGTCCCATTCAACATCATGGGTCAAATTCAGATAGAAAACCTAGAAGATGGGTGTGTCATCACTTTGGTAAAAGAGGTCACATAAGGCCTTATTGCTCCAAGTTATATGGATATCCTCAGTGGTACCAACACAAGGCAGTTGAGCAGGTTAAGGCACCAACACAGCAACCTGAGAGGGAGTGGAAGCCAAAGACTGAAAAGTAGAAAGAAACAGCTCATATTGCTCACATTTCCTTGAGAGCCACCTCTAGAAACTGTTGGTACTTTGACAGTGGGTGTTCAAGACACATGACTGGTGAAAATGGGTATCTTGATGAAGTCAAATCTTATGCTACTAGCTATGTAACTTATGGTGATGGAGCCAAATGTGAGATTGTTGGCATTGGGAAAGTAGTTAAGAAGGGGTTGCCAAGACTGGATAATATCCTCCTTGTGAAAGGATTGACTACCAATCTAATCAGTATAAGTCAACTGTGTGATCAAGGGATGAAAGTTAACTTTACTAATTCCAAGTGTGAAGTTGTCAATGCACATGGTAAGGTCCTTATGGAAGGAAGAAGATCAAGAGATAACTTCTACCATTGGATTGTTGATGAAGAAATGAACTTGTCCTATTGTCTGGTTAGTAAGGAAGAGGAAGTGAGATTGTGGCATCAAAAATTGGGTCATCTACATCTGAGAGGGATGAAGAAGGCTATCTCTACTGGAGCAATAAGGGATCTGCCTAAGCTCAACATTGAAGAAGGAAGAATCTGTGGAGAGTGTCAAATTGGTAAGCAAACCCGAATGTCTCATCAAAGGTTGGAACATTAGGTAACATTTAAACCTCTAGAGCTACTCCATATTGATCTCATGGGGCCAATGCAGGTAGAAAGCATAAGAGGGAGAAGGTATGCTCTGGTAGTGGTTGATGACTTTTCAAGATTTACATGGGTGAACTTCATCAGAGAAAAATCAGATAGTTTTGAAGCTCTCAAACTTCTCTGCTTACAACTTCAAAGAGAGATGCCAGAGAACAGAATTTCATGGGTGAACTACTATAACTCTTGGTGTTTGATTCTTTTACTCCCTAACTCTTTACTTTGTTTTAATTTTTTAATCTGCTGTCAAGATCATTCTCAGAACGATCTTGAAAAAACTGTCTAACTATTTGTTATTGTTGTTAAATCAGAAAAATTTAAAAAGAACATAATTCAAACCCCCTTTCTTGTGTTAAACTTTGCTACTTCAATACCAATTACCCTAATATATGAAGTCTCCCTACAATTATAACTAAGATACCTACAAGTGGCTACCTCGCTTGTCACATACACTAACTACAATGTGAGTTATCCACATACATGCATTATGCCCATCGACAATTGCCTCTAGGGCCTAGTATCGTACTATTCGGCCTCTAATTGCTCAGTTCACAACTAGTTCCTGATTCCGCCTCTACCCTCTTAGTTCGAAGGTAATTCCGGATGTTACCATCTCTATAGCCCTATATTTATTTACTACTGCTTCCGGATAAGTATTAAGTTTACCTAACACTTATTCTGAGAGTGCTTCCGCTTATCCGATAAGATTACGGAATACATATTTAAAGGAAGAAAGTAAATAAGACAAATAGTACTAAATATCATTTATTATAAATTTGACTCAACCATAGACTCCAAATGTTCATAGGGGAATTCATCTTCTCCACCACACTCTAAAGGATCTACACAAAAGATTACATAATTAAATTACAAGAATAAATTCATGCTACCTAAAGAAAGATACCTTGTTGATGAAGCTACCTTTCCCGTGAAGGGGGAAAGTTCTTCCTATAGAGAGCTCTTTTTTCCTCCTTGCTCCTCTAGAACAACTCTAGTGTAGCAGAGAATGCTCTCAATTTTTGAATGAAAAATAATGAGGGAAATGAGCTCTATTTATAGTTTTTATAACGGGCCTCAGCGTCCCATCGTGATGTGATGGACCCATCATGCTGTGATATGTTGATTTGTTTCAAAAATAAAACAGATTTCTGCGCGTAATCAGCTTGTGCACCAAGTAACTCCCATCGCAACACGATGGGAGTCATCGTGCTGCGATGGGTCACTCATTTATCCATTTTTTGCTTCTTTCTTGGTATTTTCTTGAATTATTGCTCCTTTCCGCGCTTTGCATTGAATCTTTAGGTTTTGCTTCGTATTTTGGCTTGTCTTGAGTCATTTTATTACTAATAATATACCTAAAATACTACATAAATTCATGTCATCAGTACCGTTTCTTATTGTAGCACCAGTACCTATTAGGTACTCTTTTGAGTTTTTCTCCAATGGAGGTACCTATTAGGTTTCAATTCTTAAAAAATAGGTATCCGCCATTGGAGATGGTCTAAGAGAGCACCAAAAGATGATCAGATAAGAGGATGCAGATTGATGACTTCAGGTCATTACTATGTTTAACCACATTTTAAGGCTTTCACGTCATTACTATGTTTAACCACATTTCAAGGCTTGTTTAGGTAGTATTTTATATATTTTTATGCTAGAAATAAAGAGAAAAAGAATCAGCACAATTTGCATCATGACATATGCTCGGTATTTTGACCATATCTAGAGTTTCGTAACTCGGAATGAGGCGGGGTTTGCGAAAAATGAAAGCTAAGATCAAGAGCTTCAACTTTCATGAAGGAAAAAAATGCACTTGCTTCTGACATTGGCGCCAGGCGTGGCGCCCAGCGCGGACACGTAACCTAGTTCTATAAATTAGACTTTTCACTCATTCAAGGGTTACAGTTTTTGACGGCGAGAAAAAGGCGATTCTTGAGAGCAAGTCTAGAGTCAAGTATTCTTATTTTGTAATGAATTCTTCTACTATATTTTATTTTTATGCTTTAATTATGCGTAAAATTCTGTTCTCTGGCAGGACAGATGTTGTACACAATGTCTAGGACAATGTGTCTCTAGTCCAGATGTCTAAGACAACTGGTTATGAGGATCACACGTTATTGCAATACTGAATTAAAGAAAAGCAATAAACAGCACCAGTAATTTGTTAACCCAGTTCGGCACTAAACAACCCTACTCTGGAGGATACCAATCCAGGAAGTGAACACTACTACTCCGAATTAATAATTAGTCTTACAACCACACCAAACACCTTTTGGCATCTATGCCTTTTCTCAATCCTAGTAATCTTCTACCTAAGGGCTAACTCCCCCTGAATATGATAACCTACCCAACTCCCTCTAATCACTAATTCCAAGTGACGAAACTTAAACTTCATAGTTTAAAGACTTGTTGAGCGACAACATTCAACGACACAAAGCTACAAAGTATCAAAGAACAATACTTAGAGCCACTTGATGTTTTGCACAGTCGGTACAAAACTTTGGACTCACAATCTTCAGTTATTGTGGGTTGAGTTTTAAGCGCTATGTTGAGTCCTTTATATAGGCGTGCAAGTCTTCAGATAATCTTCAATCTTTCAGATGCACAACAATAAGAATTAGTTTTAAAACAAACTTGGTTTAAAACAAACTCCACAAGATAAAGAATTAATCTCTATCCACAAACTAAATACGAATCCAATCGTATCTAACACTTAGAATTAATAACAAACTTTATCATTAATCCTAATCTCAGCTTGTTACTTAAAGATTCGCGCCTTATCCAAATTTGAACAAACACGCGTGCTTAATGGATAAGCATTATCTTTTAAGCTGAACTGGGTCAAGATGTCCTACCCACATGTCTTGGGACATCTTGTTCGACATGCTGCCTAAGCATGCTCTGAACCCAGTGACAAGATGTCTAGGACATCTTGTTCAACATGTTGCATTTGTACATCTTCAGCATGCACAAGTGGTTTAGACTTAATTACTTCAGCATTGGTGCTTTAGTTAAGTCACTCGGACCAAGTTGTTTTAGCCTTATGATGCAGCCAATCTCAGAAGAACTACAATCTCCCCCTTTGGCAAATTATGGCTAAAACAACCACAAGCCACTTTGTTGAATGTGCACTCATCATTCTTCAATCTTCAAATTGATCTCTGTTGATGCAATCTTCTGTTCTGAGATCTTCAGGTCTTCAAGGTCTTTGATCTTCAGAATCTTGTGTGTCTTCAATTTTCAAGACTTCTTCAATCTTGAATGTGTGATGAACCTTTTCTAGTATGTGACAGTCTTAGTCTTGTCTTCATATGATTCATTACAATGAATTTTCTAACTGCAGGAATGAGATACCTAGTGACTTAGTGAACCAAAGTCTTGAGTTGCAGCGGAAAGTACTTAATCAGAGTGATCAAGACTCACTAGACTTCTTAGAGGTTCAGTTTTAGCATTTTAATTATGCTCTGGACACACTTATTTAGCATAGCTTTTAATTTTTTAAAGCTTGCCATATTCATCCGTAAAGCAAGAGATTGATTCTACTTGCCAATGAGTTGTTCTATCATCAATTATTTCTCCCACTTTTTACCATAATTTGACAAAGGTTTAAAGGAAAATATTTCATTGATTCATAGCAGAACAATACAGCTTACAAAAGTGCACATTTTAGTGCCGGATGTCAAAGTCTCCAATGTCTTGGACATTTGGTAGACCATAATACTTACAGGAGACAGGTAGTGTTGGATTGTTGTCTTGTTTCTATCTCGTGTTGGAGGTGTGCGTGAGATCTTCTGATGGTTGCACGCCCTTTCTGGTCTGTAGTGATCTACAGACCTTCATGAATGCAGACGCCTAATGCACTCCTTAATTGTTCAAATCGGACTACATTAAGATGTTTTGTGAAGATATCTGCTAGTTGTTCTTCTGTGGCTATGTGTTCTAGAGTAACCACTTTCTTTTCAACAAGTTCTCTGATGAAGTGATGCCGAATATCAATGTGCTTTGTTCTGCTGTGTTGAACAGGATTTTATGATATGTTGATGGCACTGAGGTTGTCGCAGAATAATGTCATGACATCTTGTTGGACATTGTATTCTGTCAACATTTGCTTCATCTACAGTAACTGTGAACAGGCACTTCCTGCAGCTATGTATTCAGCTTCAGCAGTGGATAGTGACACACAGTTTTGCTTCTTGCTGAACCATGAGATGAGATTATCACCAAGGAAGAAGCATCCTCCTTAGGTGCTTTTTCTTTCATCAGCACTTCCTGCCCAATCTGCATCGCAATATCCAATAAGAGTAGGACTTGCATTGTATGAGTAGAGCATTCCATAATTACAAGTACCACTGACATATTTGATGATTCTCTTCACTTGCATCAGATGACTAGTCTTAGGATTTGCTTGATATCAAGCACATACTCCTACTGCAAAGGCTATGTCTGGTCTGCTTACAGTTAGGTATAGAAGACTCCCTATCATACTTCTGTAGAGAGATTGATCTACATCAACTCCATTCTCATCTTTACTCAATTTGATGTGAGTAGCAGCTGGAGTTCTTTTGTGTGTGGCACTCTCTAGTCAAAACTTCTTCATAATGCTTTTAGCATATTTGCTTTGTGATATAAAGACAGTATCTTCTTACTGTTGGACTTGAAGGCCAAGCAAGTAGGTTAGTTCTCCTACTAGACTCATCTCAAACTCAGACTTCATATGTCGAACAAATTGTTCCACCATCTGGTCTAACGTGCCTCCAAAGACTATATCATTCACATAGATTTGGGCGATCATAATATCTTTTAGATTCTTCTTCACAAACAGTGTCTGATCTATTCCTCCTCTGACGTACCCATTGTTGATCAAAAAATCAGTCAATCTTTCGTACCATGCCCTTGGTGCCTGTTTTATTCCATATAGAGCCTTCTTCAATTTGTAAACATGTTCAGGGAAGCTGGAGTCTACAAATCATTTTGGTTGCTCTACATAGACTTCTTCATGTAGGTATCCATTTAGAAAGGCACTTTTAACATCCATCTGATGAAGTTTGAACCTCATTGTGCACGAGATACTTAGTAGCAGTCTTATAGATTCAAGCCTAGCAACTGGTGTGAATGTTTCATGAAAGTCCACCCCTTCTACTTGTGTGTACCCATGAGCAACTAGACGAGCTTTGTTTCTTGTAACAGTATCATTCTCATCTGACTTGTTCTTGAACACCCATTTGGTTCCTATCACATTGATTTTTTCAGGTCTAAGAACTAGCTCCCACACTTGATTCCTTGTGAATTGTTCCAATTCTTCTTGCATGGCATTTATCCAGAACTCATCACTGAGTGCCTCTTTGATATTCTTAGGTTCAATTGAGGATATGAAGCATAAGTTAGCAATTTGATCTTTGGATCTGGTGATGACTCCTTCATTTGGATTTCCTATGATGTTATCAACATGATGCATCTTTAGAAGTCTTGTGGATGATCTCTTGAACCTAGGAGATATAGTACTTGGCTCAGTTGTTGGACTGTCTTGCACGATGTCCGGGACATTTGGTTGATCACTTAATGGCTGAGGAGAGTCATCATCTTCTTCTTCTTCTACAGTGAGGGGTTCTTCAGGAGTATCATTGAACACGACATTGATGGATTATATGATTGTCTTGGTGCGTTTGTTGTATACTCTGTATGCTCTACTGTTTGCTGAATATCCCATAAAGATGCCTTCATCACTTTTGGGATCCAATTTTCTTCTCTGCTCTCGATCAACTAGGACATAGCACACAGTACCAAATACATGGAAGTACTTGACTGTTGGTTTTCTTCCTTTCCATAATTCATACTGGGTTGCTTTTGTCCATTTTCTTAGAGTCACCCTGTTGTGTATATGACATGTTGTGTGCATAGCTTCAGCCCAGAAGTGATAAGGTAGTTTTTGGGCGTGTAGCATGGCTCTAGTGCATTCTTGCAAGGTCCTATTTTTCCTTTCCACCACTCCATCTTGTTGTGGTGTGATAGGAGCTGAGAACTCTTGTTCAATGCCTTTGGTAGCGCAAAATTCTGAAAATTTTGAGTTTTCAAATTCTTTTCCATGATCACTTCTTATTCTGATTACCTTGTTGGAACAAAGTTGGTTCTAATATAACCCAAGTAGTTTTGATGATAACAATAATATTAATATACAATAGGGAGTACTGATAATTTACTTTAGTGTGCAGGAATATAAATTAAAATTTTATATACACTATAAATTGAAGTTCTGGTTGCTAGTTGAAAAGCGCTCCCAGAAGCTGGGAAAAACAAGTTCTGGAGAATGACACCAGAAGCTAATGTCACCAGAAGTTGCAAGTCAAAGTCAACCAGAAGCTACACTCATCAGAACCAGAAGTTGGATACTCAAGGATCAAGATTAACTTCTTTACTTGATTTGGATAATCACATTTCAAACGGAAATAATAGTACAATACTATGCAGCTGTTTTCATCATTGTCCGCTCAAATTCAAGACGCTCCACTATCGCCTATAAAAGGAGGAAGAATTTGAAGAAGACAACAACACATATCAACGAACAAAAGCGCCGTTATACTGCTGAATTCTTAAGAGCATTTTAACTTAGATACAACTTGAGCTTATATCAAAATTCAGGACAAATAACTTTCAACTTCTGTCTAGTCAGTTGTTAAACCTTAGTTTTCTTTTATAAGAATTCTAAGATAAGTCTTGTTTTTAGAGTTGTATTATTTTGTTCTAGAACTCTAATATTTTTTATCAGAAGTTCAAACATTGTCTTTGTAACTTTGTTTTTGAAGTCTCTTGCTTGTGTGCTTGAGCATTGGAAGTCTCTTGTATTGTGTTACTTGAGCAAAGGAAGTCTCTTGTTGTGTGCTTGAGTAATTGTAATCTTGTGTGATTATAGTAAAATCCCTTGGAAGTGCAAGGGGACTGGACTACTCTCGGTTTGTGACAGGAACCAGTATAAATCTTGTGTGTTCATCTCTCCTTTCTCTTCTCTGTTTTTATTTCCACTCATCCAGAAGTTGTTTGTGTTTGATTTATTCCGCTGCTGATTCTGATAAGTTGCAAAACTTTGAATAAGTTTTTAAAACTACCAAAACACAATTCAACCCCCCCTTCTTGTGTTTTCACACCTTCATACCTCACTGCCCTGTTCTTTCTCAATGAGATAGCACAGCTCCTTGAACACATCAAAAGCTTCAGATTTTTCTCTGATAAATCTGACCCATATGTATCTTGAGTAGTCATCCACGCATACTAGAACATATATTTTACCATTCAAGCTTTCATTTTGCATAGGTCCCATAAGTTCCATATGAAGCAGCTCTAGGTTTCTTGTGGTGACCGTGTGTCGAACCTTCTTGTGTGACATCTTGGTTTGCTTCCCAATCAGGAACTCTCCACATATTTTTCCTTCCTCTATCTTGAGTTTAGGCAATCGTCTGACTGCTTCTTCTATGATGAGTTTTCTCATACTTTTGAGATTGAGATCTCCCAACTTTTGATGTCATAGTTTAGTCTCATCTTCCTTTGTTATCATGCATGAGATGTTATGACTCTTGTGTTGAGACTGCCATAGATAAGAGTTGTCCTTGGACCTTGACCCTTTCATAACTTCTTGGTCTTTGTTGGTCACAATACATTCAGAGTTACTGAAGCTGACTCTTAATCCTTAATCACATAGCTGACTTATGCTTATTAAGTTAGCTGTAAGTCCTTCTACTAGGAGAACATTATCAAGGCTTGGTAATTCAGGTCCATTCAGCTTTCCTATCCCCTTTATTTTTCCTTTAGCTCCATCCCCGAAAGTAACATAGCTGTTGGAATAATTTTTTATTTCTTGAAGATAGGCTTTTTCTCCAGTCATGTGCTTTGAACATCCACTATCAAAGTACCAATCATCTTTGGAGGTTACTCTGAGTGATGTATGAGCTATTAGATAAGTAAGCTTGCTTAGGGAGTTCTTTGCTTGTCTTCTAGCTGTGTGTCTGTTCCAAAATTGTTCATGAAACCTGGGGAAGCCATATAACTCAAAGCAAAAAGTCCTTATGTGTCCTTATTTCCCACAGTGATGACAAACATTCTTTCTCCTTTTAGATTGAATCTTGTCTTCAGTTGATCTTTGGTTCTGATCCGAATGGTGGGACATATGGTTCGACATGTGCTTCTTTCTCTGCTTCCTTGATGATTTTGGATTGTTGCTCTGAATTTTTATTGATAGAGCGATCTCTGTGAGTTTTGTATTTAGCAGAGAGATTTCCTCCTTGAGATCATTGTTGACTAGTCCTTCATTTCGAAGAAGAGAATCTACGAGTCTTCTCTGTTGTAGTATCACACATGCTTCTTCTTCATTGTTCCATGGTGAGAGATTTTCTGAAGGATCCTCTTTTGTCATGCACTTACTGATGAATGCAAGATTGATTTCTGTGTCAAGTTCTTTAGACAGAGTACTACTCATACCCTTCTGTTGTTTTTCCAGATGATTAGGACATTCATGTATGTTGTGTCCATATCATTTGCATTCATAACATCTATTTTCTTGACACGTCTTGCATTGATCACTGTTTTTTCCTTTGAGGGTTGATGTCGGACCGGATGACTGGGACATCTGACTTCTTGTAGTTTCCTAGTTTTGCCAAAGATCTGTTGAAGTCGTTGCTTATAAGGGCTATGGCTCTGGATAGGTTGTCTTCGTCTGATTCTTCTTTAGACAGAAAAGCTTTGTTTTTGACTTTCTTTTCTGATCTGTCATCGAACGCCATCTAAAAGGCTTCTAGTGAGCCAATGAGTTCATCCATCTTCACTGTTTTCAAGTCTTGAGATTCTTCATGGTCCACTCTCCTTCACCTTTTAATGTTGAAGAACCATCCTCTGCAGAGACTATTGGGTGATTCCATCCTGTAATAATTGCCCTCCATGCATTTTGATCCATGGACTTGATGAAGGCAATCATTCTTGCTTTCCAATAGTCATAGTTTGATCTATTCAGAACTGGTGGTCTTAGTCATAGCTTTCCAATAGTCATAGTTATAGATCCTCCATTCCTGTCCATCTTGAACAAGATTTTGTCTCCCTGGAGCTCACCCAGCAGGTTAGGGTGCCTGCTCTGATGCCAATTGAAATATTGTTCTCTGGCAGGACAGATGTTGTACACAATGTCTAGGACAATGTGTCTGTAGTCCAGATGTCTAAGACAACTGGTTCGACAACTTGTTATGAGGATCACATGTTATTGCAATACTGAAGTAAAGAAAAGCAATAAACAACACCAATAATTTGTTAACCCAGTTCGGCGCTAAACAGCCCTACTCTGGAGGATACCAATCCAGGAAGTGAACACTACTACTCCGAATTAATACTTAGTCTTACAACCACACCAAACACCTTTTGGCATGTATGTCTTTTCTCAATCCTAGTAATCTTCTACCCAAGGGCTAACTCCCCCTGAATATGAGAACCTACCCAAATCCCTCTAATCACTAATCCCAAGTGACGAAACTTGAACTTCACAGCTTAAAGACTTGTTGAACGACAACATTCAACGACACAAAGCTACAAAGTATCAAAGAACAATACTTAGAGCCACTTGATGTTGTGCACAGTGGGTACAAAACTTTGGACTCACAATCTTCAGTTATTGTGGGTTGAGTTTTAAGCTCTATGTTGAGTCTTTTATATAGGTGTGCAAGTCTTCAGATAATCTTCAATATTTCAGATGCACAACAATAAGAATTAGTTTTAAAACAAACTTGTTTTAAAACAAACTCCACAAGATAAAGAATTAATCTCTATCGACAAATTAAATACGAATCCAATCGTATCTAACACTTAGAATTAATAACAAACTTTATCATTAATCCTAATCTCAGCTTGTTACTTAAAGATTCACGCCTTATCCAAATTTGAACAAACACGCGTGCTTAATGGATAAGCATTACCTTTTAAGTTGAACTGGGTCAAGATGTCCTACCCACATGTCTTGGGACATCTTGTTCGACATGTTGCCTAAACATGCTCTGAACCCAGTGACAAGATGTCTAGGACATCTTGCTCACATGTTGCATCTGCACATCTTCAAGATGCACAAGTGGTTTAGACTTAATTACTTTAGCATTGGTGCTTCAGTTAAGTCACTCTGACCAAGTTGTTTTAGCCTTATGATGCAGCCAATCTCAGAAGAACTACACTTTGTATTTGGATTTTTGTTATAATGTTTGTTCTTGAATCTTATACCAGATGAGTCACCAACATGCTTTTCAACTTTCAGAATCTCATCAAGCATGTCAGTTCTAGTGTTGAGCATCTTTACAGACTTGGTCATATTCCCCAAGTTGGTTGATAGTAACTTGACTTCACTTTCAAGGCTAGTTACTTTGGCCTGCAGTTGTACCTTCTCTGTCTCAAGCTGACTGATAATCACCTTCTGCTCTTCATTGGATTATCTTATTTTGATGAAAGAATAGTATTATTGGAGGAGCGTATAGTACTATTGTACTATTTTTGCTCAAATTGATTAGGCTCCATTTTGAATATGAACATGTAGTGGAAATTTATTTCCTATCTGGGCAAAATGATCAAAATCGTATCTCCAAGGACAGTACTATTGCAGTTGGCTATCTTATCTACTATGCAACGGTCATTTTCAAACTCTATATAAATAGAAGACCTCATTTGAAGAAATGACTATTGCTCTATTACCGCACTCACGTGAAGAACAATACTCTAAAGCTCTGACACATAGAAACATCTATCAAACACTTAAAGTCTTGTAGTTTGTGTTGTATTTTGTAAATAACTTTGATTGTATATATCAAGTGTTAATTCTAAACTTTCTTAAATTCATTTAAGTTAGTGAAGTCTCTTGCAAGTGTGCTTGAGCATAGGAATTCTCTTGTTAGTGAACTTGAGCATTGAGAAATCTCTTGCTAGTGTGCTTGTGCATATGTAATCTTGTGAAGATTATAGTGAACTCCCTTAGAAGTGCAAGAGGATTGGAGTACTCTCAATTTGTGTTTTAATCCGCTGCTTAAACTCTTAAGTTTTGAAAAAGTTTTTAAACTACCAAAAACACAATTCAACCCATCTTCTTGTGTTTTTTCACACTTTCAGGCCAAATTTATTAGTAATGATTAAACTGAATAATGGATTACAGATTCAAAAACAATTTAATATTTTTTTCTTAATGATGATCAGAATGACAGCAAATTGCACATTAAAGACTAACATTGATTATTTTTTTTTAAGACTAACATTGATCCCTTTATTTCCTTATGATGAGGTTTGTCCTGTTTGCCGTAAAGCGTGCCTGGATAACTTTGGAGAACACGCAGTACATTGTAGAGAGCTTCCAGGCTTCAAATATAGGCACGACGTTGTCCGAGATGTCCTTTTTGATGTTTTTAAGCGTGCAGGAATATCTGCAAAAAAAGAGATCTATGTGAACTTTTTGACCGACCCACAGGAAGGGCGATCAACTCTCAGACCGGCAGATGTTATGGTGTATGGGTGGGTAGGTGGAAAGTTTGCATGT
Source organism: Trifolium fragiferum (assembly GCA_954870985.1). Taxonomy (NCBI): domain Eukaryota; kingdom Viridiplantae; phylum Streptophyta; class Magnoliopsida; order Fabales; family Fabaceae; genus Trifolium; species Trifolium fragiferum. The sequence goes on from OX940789.1 coordinate 22,624,219, forward strand.
GTGGATTTGACTTGAGTTTCGCCACTTGTTGGTTTACGGGCCGAGACTTTTACTGTGGGACAAGCAGCCATCAAAGATGCTTCAAGTAAAGTGGTAAAACATGAGAAATCATGAGAAATCATGTTCTGACAATCAACATGCTTTCATACCATTTGCTTTTGATACTTTTGGCTTCCTAACACTAGAAGCTGTGAGTCTTTTTGCAACGAGTTCAAAAGATTATGAATAACAATGTTGTGTCCCCTAAATCTAAAAATGTTATTTTTATCCGAATTGGTTTTGCCATTCAAAAAAGATTGGCGACGCAGCTTGTTGTTTGTTTGCCTTTAATTCATATGTAATTACTTATTTATTAATATATATATATATATATATATATATATATATATATATATGTTTCTATAAAATAAAAAAAATAAAAAATAAAAAGACTAACATTGATGTTTCCGTACGTATTTAGAAACATATGTAGTACTATATTATTTGACTTTAAAAAAAAGTTAATAACCCAAGATGGAGTGTATAGTTTGGCGAAGTTTATACATGAAAATGAGTGAGCAGTTGAATATGAATGGTTTGGAAACTATCTATGACCATGAAAATGAGAGGGTACGTACTTACGTGTCAAAAATTTAAACTAACTAACAACTTTGACTTTGGAAAGCATATAGGGCTTTCTATTCTCTAAATTAACGAATTTTTCAAGTGAATAGTATAAGTAGTATCTTAGAATCTAGTCAAGAAATTATAGTAGATTTTTTTGACCAACAAGAAAAATAATAGACGAGATACTATTGTAGAAGCTTTTGTTGATATTAATAATTGGGTCTGACATTTATTTATATATTTTAGTTATGAAGCGTGCATATATGAATTATTGTCATAAAAAATCATTAGAAAATTGTGAATGTGTGGTAGGTTCGAAATAAAGTTTGCAAATGTATTTGTGGATACAATCATACATATCTTATTCAAGATCAACAAAGTCAGAGACAGGGTTACAATTAGAGCTGTCAAAGGGCCGGTCCGGTCCAGCCCGCCTCGGCCCGAGGCAGTGGCGGTACCAGGGAGGGGCTGGTGGTGGCTACGGCCTCTCCCACCTCAAAAAAATAATTTTTTTATAGGTATAATATTAGTGCAAATTTATTATTAGTAGTTTTAAGTAATTCTGTATACATATTTGTATAAATATTAATGTAAATATTAATTTAGAGTATATTTTTTAATGACTATAAAGAATAAGTATTAGTAAAAATATTAATTTATATTATTGATGATTACGTAGGGTGTTATTTTAAGCTATACAGATTAATTTTATAATAATTAACTTTGATTTTATTTGTCAAAAAATAATAGATAACTAATTGAATTTATAATATTGGATAAAATTACCAATTAAACTAGCATATATAAATATGATATTATATAAAGAAATATGTTTATCAAAAAGGTTTTTATTTTCTTGATATGAATTTACAAGTTTAAAATTTGAAATTACCAAATAGTATATTTGTGTTTTTTACGACTTATATTTTTATATATTTAATTATTTTTTACTTAATTTATACACTAAAAAATTTTATGGCCCCCCTAAGTAATTTTTTCTGGTTCCGCCACTGGCCCGAGGGTCATAACATATGAAGGAATTAAGTGGGCCGGCCCGTTAAACCTCATGATCCGGCTCACTAAGTTTGGCCCGATAAGCAAAGAGCTACATGGCCTGATGGGCCTGCCCGACAAACTTTCATTATTTTTTTTTGACAAATGTTTTTTTAAAAATAAATTCTATTATACTTATATGAATAAATCGAACCACAAAGTATTAATACATTACCTCTAGTGCTCAAAGATTGTTATATTATGTTTCTTTTATTTTATTTTGTGAACAATTATAATTTGATTAATTTTTTTCTTATATTTTCTATTTATAATGATTGAATAAGTTGTTATTAGATTTTTTCAAATAAAGATAATCATAACAAATTTGGTTTAATAATCATCTCTTAACTAACAAATCTCATCTTTTATTATTTATTTATCTAAAGATTTTATAATAACTAAAACTCATTATTTTTAGCTAAAACTATTTTTAGAATTTTTTAAAAAATATTTTTTTAACTCTTTAAGGGGCCGGCCCAAAAGCCCGTGGGGCCAGCCCTTGATGGCCCATTAAAAAAATAGGCCCATGGGGCCAGCCCAATAAGACCCGATCAATATTTTTAAAAGTCCGGCCCGTATAAAAATAAAGGGTTAATGACCCAACCCGATAGCCCGATCCATTTTTACAGCTTTACCGGTGAAAACTAAATAAAGACTAAAGCTAATTTTAAAGTGATCCAAAAATAGTTGTTTGAATTTTTGAAGAGTTGTAAAGTTAATGTCTCATAGTTGTAATATGTTTTCTTAGGTATCTTTGTGTATTTCTTTGAGGCATTTACCCCTGTAAAGTAGGCGAATTTTGTTTTACCCTCCTATAATTATTTTTTTTGACAACACCCCCTTGTAATGTTTTATTTTTTTTTCGTAGTTTATTTTACCCCCCCGGGGGTAAAACAAAACAACATTACAGGGGGGTCAAATACACTACGAACAAAAAAATAAAACATTACAGGGGGGGTAAAACATAACTCGCCTACTTTTCAGGGGGATAAAGACCTATTAACCCTACTATAAATTAATGAACTTATAACTTATAATAAGAACATTTTTTTCTTAATAAATTTTTTTTTTTTTGAAGCTTAAAGTTCTTGCTAGGATTATCTTATCCTTGAGTAAACCTTGTAAATTCAGCAAGAATAAAGACAACATTCTTATATCTACGAGTATAGTTTAGTTTGTAGGAATGTTACTGTATGTAAAGGCTGAAATTTAAACTTTTAAACACTATCACTTATTCATAGAAAGACAATATTCTTTTGAAACTGCAATTTCAATATTTCTCAATTATATATATATATATATATATATATATATATATATATAGTGAGAAAGGAATATTTTATGTGAGATTGAACAATATTCTTTTGGGCGATATGGAAGGTGAGAAAAGACCGTGTTTTCAACAACACTACATGTGATACGATGACGGTGGTGGAGTCCAAAGGCTCTCGTGGCAATGGTTCTTGAACAACACTGCAAAAGGGTCGTGCTTATTATATGAATGGACTTGAAATCTGGGTGATTGTATGCTTAGATGAGTGTCTTTGTGTTGAGTTATTTTTTTGCTCCCTTGGCGGAGTTCTTTGTTTGTATTTTTGGTTGTTTTGGTTCCTTTGAGAACCCTTGTTTGTACTTCTTGGCCTATTTGGTACTTACTATGCCAATTATTTCCTTTAATAAAAATTACAGTTAAAAAAAAGCTATGTATTATTAGGCTTGGTGCATTGATATAAACAGTGTGTGGCCCAATAACGAAAACTTAATAGCAGGTGTCTTAATAGATCTTTGAGAATGTCTGATATCATCTTAGAATATGAAGTTGAGTCTAACGCCTGAACCATACAAAATCGACTCGTAAGTAAAGATTGCTTATACTTATAAACTCATATTCAAATTATTTCATATTCAATGGGAGATTTCCCTGACACTTATAATCTCATAATTAATTAAAGGCTTAAATGCACTTTTGGTCCTCCTATTTTCAAAAAAATGAAGTTTTAGTCCCCCTATTTTAAAAACCAACTTTTTGATCCCCCAATTTTATTTTATTTTGAGTTTTGATCCCCCATTCTATTTTAGGATAAATTTTGATGATGTGGTTTTGTCTCTAATGATGTGGCAGTGTCCACATAGATATATATTTCACATGTCATTGCCAATTTATTTTTTTAATAATACCTATTTTATAAAATATTTTAATTGTTATTTTAATGTTTTGATCAAATTATTTTAATTAAAACAACAGTAACAAATTGCTTAATTTGTCAAAAAAAAAAAAAATTGCTTGAACAAAAGTTGGTTCCTATTTCTTCTTCCTCGCAACTTACCATCACAGATTCACAATCAACTTGTTCACGACACTGTGGATGCATCCCATCTATGTGTCCATGAAACCACCACCAATCTTTTCATCTCTTAATGATCTATTACCCCATGTTTTTAGATTTTCAAAAGGATGAAGTTTATGTCAGATCACCTCCATGTTCATGGCCATTTTCCGGCAACCATGGTTTGCCTTTGAGGAAACTGAGTTGAGAAATAGAACTCCCATAATGTCCGCAACAAAACCCCTAAATTTATTTCATGATTGTTGCAATTTTTCCGACAACCACCGTGTCGGGAATAGCCATTTCCGCTGTGGGTTGAGAAATATTCAGTCACCTTCTCCATTTTTCTCACGTTTTAATTTTTCTAGATATTAATGATTTTTGGTTATGAGTTTGCCGAATAAGAAACATGAACAAAAGTGTTTTCAATCTGGGAAGAGGAAAAACATGTTTTTTAGTTACTGTGTTGTATGGGAACTAAAAGCAAAATTGAAGGATCGATGGAAGCAAAATTGAATAGGGGGAACGAAAAACAACATAGAATTGAGGGATGGAACCAAAAGAAAATGAAATAGATAGTGATAGAGTAAATTTTGGCTTTTCCAGATTTGGGTTGATGATGACAACATGGTGTTGATGATGAAGAAGAAATGTGTTTTTAATTTTATTTTATTTTTTTACAGTGTTTTTAATTTTATTTTAATATATTATTAATTTAATAATTAAAATATTTTATAAAATAGGTATTATTGTATTAAAAAAATTAGTAATGACATGGGTAATAAATATATCCATGTGGGCACTGCCATATCATTAGAGACAAAGCCAAATCATCAAAATTCACCTTAAAATGGAAAGGGGGATCAAAACTCAAAATAAAATAAAATTGGGGGATCAAAATGTTGGTTTTTAAAATAAGGGGACCAAAACATCATTTTTTTAAAAATAGGGGGACCAAAAGTGCATTTAAGCCTTAATTAAAAAATCATACCAACTAGTGCCCCCTGACACTCATATCAGATTTCGTAATATTAATTAAATAAGTTTTCAATTTTTGTTAATATATTTTATAGAGTTTTATTGTTCTGATAGAGTTTAACTAGTGTTTTAGAAGCGTAGAAAAGGCTTTTTCATTATTTGGCTTGCTTTAACTAGTGATTTATTGTTATGATAGAGTTTAACTAGTGTTTTAGAAGCACCGATTAATATATTCTATAATAAAATAGTATATGCACAATATTGTACTATTATTAACATTTGGAACGATATTATGAGTTAGCTCAAGCGACTCGTTTTATGGTTAGTCCTTAAATTTATAATTATTGTCCACCATATATTGAAACAATTATTATGAATGAAACAAATTGAGTTTGCTTTTGTCAAAAAAAAATCATTTGGAGCGATATTATATATATATATATATATATATATATATATATATATATATATATATATATATATATATATATATATATTTCAGGAGTAAGTTTTCATTGACTTACTCCGTTTAATAACTCGATATCGGCATAATATTTCTTCAATCCGACCGTTGAATTCAAAGATCTCATTGGGTAGATCAACTCCACAAATTTTTATAAAAATTCAAAATTGTTTGCTACTTTTTTTGACATCTTCAATTGAACGTACGACAAACTTTTAATAAAACCGTTGAATTTCAATAGTTTAAATACATAAATACATATTTTGAGTTTTTATAAAACTTTGTGGAGTTGATCTACTCAATAATATCTTTGAGTTCAACGGTCGGATTGAAGAAATATTATGCCGATATCGAGTTATTAAGCGGCGTAAGTCAATGGAGACTTACTCCTGAAGTCAACGGATCCCTCATATATATATAGGCCCGGCCTTGAGGGGGTGCAAGGTGCCCTACCGTGCCGAGCCTCCATTTTTTATGGGCCTCAAAAAAAAAATTATATGCTTGTAAATCTTTTGAAAAAAAATTCAAAAAATTAACTAAAAGATTTTAATATCTTCTTAATCTATTTTAATTGATCCAATCTAAATTGGTTAGATTTAAGTATGAAAAAAATTAAATTAATTCTTGTCTTAATCACAAACAGAAAAGTGTGTAGTTTTTCCTTCTCCGTCTCAATACTAGAAGTCTAGAAGGAAGGTTTTTTTTTTTTTGAAGTAGTTATAAGATATTTTTGTTGGTATTAATTTTATATGACTATTGTTTATGTTATTTACGATTTAAAAGAGTATTATGCTTTTTAAATTTTTTGCTTTTTTTATTAAGGGGATTCATATTTAATATTTATGGTCGGACCTCTAAATTGTATATATATATATATATATATATATATCACTACTAGAAAAAGTTAAAATACCGATGAAATTTAGAGACAGAATATATTTCGTCTTTAATAGAGATGAAATTAGAGACAGAAAAAACAGTTAGAGACAAATATTTTTATTTTAGAGACATATATTTTCATTTTAGAGATAGATTTTGTCCGTCTCTAATAGTTTAGAGACGAGGAAATTACCGACGGGATCAAATCCGTCTCTAACCTGCTTAGTGACGGAATATTTGCATTTTAGAGACAGATTTTGTCCGTTGGCATTTAAGATTTTTCTAATAGTATATATATATATATATATATATATATATATATATATATATATATATTATTCATTCAATTATTGGCGGATGTACATTACAATTGAAAACGACTTGGCTTCATTGGAAGCCAATATGAAAACGTGAGTATTGAACCAATGAGTATCATTGTATCAAAGACGGATTTAGATTCTCTACATTTAAAGGTTCTAAATTCACCTACATTCAAGCCAACTTTAACTAAGAAAGAGAAAATGTGGTATATTTAAATGAATTTATGAGTGTTGCAAAGACCAAAACACCCTCAAATTTTGCCTAAATGTAGAAAATGTAGGAAATTATGACTTTAGAGAATTCAAATCCATCAAAGACAACCCGTGGATAACAGTGGAGTACTAGTAGTAGCTAGTAAAAAAGAAAGGTGAGGGTTGATTTCAACATGTGTTATTTTATCAGTCTTAGAATTATTGACATAATTTTCACATATTTAGAAAGTATATATGAAATAACGAAATAGTAGAATTTTTTTATTAATTTTTTTAACCATCATGTATTTGTACACATTCATTTAAAACTGACATAGGTCGACCTGATGAAGAAACAAATGTCTATATCTTAACAGGCTTGATGTTTGGTAGACTGTACGGGAGATCACTCTATGTGCGCCCCTTACTTTGACCATACAAGTCAACGATAACTCATCTTTGGCCCACCCCAACTCAGCCCAAGACTTCAGCCCAACTCAACCTGGTCAAGAGTTCTCTCTTTCGTACAACAAGTTCACCATGGTCGTTCAGGACGTGTTGAGCTCACTTGGTCTAACTAAGCCAATAATTTGAGCTTCGTTTGGTCTACAACGCATCTCGTACGAAGGAAAGGAACATAGTAACGTGAGCTACATGTGTCTCAGCTCCACGCGACCTGCACGGATGAGTGACGTGAGCAACACATGCGTTAACTTCACATGTCCTGTCACTACAAGAAATATGATTTTTAGCAACAACTTTTTTTGTTACAAGTCGCTAGCAAAATTACCTTTAGTTGTTTTACCAGCGACTTGTAACAACTTTTAACGAAAAAAGTTGTTGCAAAAAATCATATTTCTTGTAGTGTGTACGGACGAACTGCTTCAGCGTTATTGCTTACTAGGTCTGGACCCCTCAACACAAAAGAAGTCTCATTAAAAGTCAAGAAATGATGGACTATAAAAATAGATACTTAGAAGAAAAAAGGCAAATCATTTATTAGAGGGACAAACACTATATTTTATTTTAGTCTGTTTAGACTACTCATGGAGCTCCTCTCGTGTTGTTCCAATTCTATAGAGTAGCTCGCCATTTATATTGTGTTTATACACGGGAACAATTTATACCATAAATATAAAATGTAAGATATTGAATTGATAAGATATTATATTTGTACTTTCAAAAAAAAAATTATATACGAGCATAATTCAAAATTAAAAGAGGTCGAACATTTAAGAACAACTTTTTTATTAAAAAAAAAAAATCAATTATTTTGTAACCATAAAATAGAAGTAATAGCTTTAAAACTAAAATTAGAAGTGTTTGGTAAATCTTACTTTTTTATAAAACAGGGTTAAAGTTTTTTTTTATTATTATATTAGAGTTAAAAGATGTTTGATAATATATTATAATTTTTCTTGAATAAAATATTAAAAATGATCAAATTTTCACAAAACATAACTAACATTAAATTTGTTTTTTATCATAAAAAAAAATTAAGTTTGTTTTATATAAATAATAAAAGTCATTGCAAAGTAATTATTATCACCTTATTTTAAAATTGTTTTATTAGTGTTTTTCTTTGAAATATAGAAACTTTTTTTTCATACTTTTAAAAATTATTATTTGATCTAGCTTCTTACTTTAAAAAAGAAAAAAGAAAATAAGCAAACTACGCAAATACCTATTCAAGAGTCAATGAGAAAAATTAAAGATTTAGCTTCCCACTAAAATTCGTAGTGTTCAATAATGTTTTTACATTTCACTTTGATTAATCTTTTTTGTTTGTCCTTTCCTTCTTTCGTTTTATGATTTCTTTTCATTTATTTTTGGGTACTATTCCCCTAGATTCAAAAGATTAATGTTTATTAGGAATGCTAACTTAATTAGAATATTTAACATTTACTTTAATGTACATTATACTTTTAATTTATCTAAATAAATTTAATTTTAAATTGACCAGGTCAACTCAATATATTAATAATTGATAATAGTATTGATAATTGATAATGCGCATCATATAATGATATTTTCTTGATCTTTTCCAATAAAAGTATTGACAATTGATGTTTTGAACTGCACTAAAGCTAAAGACTCAACAAATCAATAATGTTTATTGACTCCAGTGCATGTTACCAAGCATATGATGATAACGGTTAAATATGAGGATATACACATCCTATATGGCACATGCTTCACCCAATAGAAATCCAGGTATAGTATAAGAATAGTCTTTTGCCAAAACTTTTCCGCACTCCACTAACATAGTAGAATTACCACTTTCCATGTATATACATGCAAGGTTTGGCCTATAATTACGTTAATACCTCAAACATCTGATGTGCGCAATATACACCAAATTTCTTAGTATTTCCCTTAATCAAATGCCGATTTGGACGTAATAGTGCTAACATTTTTGCAAGTTCATTTCCCCTTCATGTCAAAAGCTCGTAATAACTACCACACTCAGCATCATTACCTAGTCAGTGGAGTGATCCATATGTCCATGCAGAGCAATTGATAATAGTAAATATAAACATTTTCTCATTGAAGTGCTAACAGTTTTGCATGTATCTTTACCCTCCGTGCCTGAAGCTCATAAGCACCACGTTCAAGCTCATTACCTAGTCAATGGAGTGATCAAGTTATCTCCGTTCAGAGAAATTGATAATCACCACTAACAGTTTTGCTAGTACATTTTTCTTTTGTGCCTGAAGCTAATAACCACCACAAGTCCACAACACTCAGCCACATTACATAGTCAGTAGAGTGATCCAATTATGTCCGTTTAGAGTAATTGATAATAGTAAATATAAACATTTTTCTTTTTTATTTATACATTTTTTTGGGGAGCGTGTGGACACGCAAGATGGATTCTTCTCTCTCAATTAAATTTTCTACATATGTATGAGGTATAAATTGAACCTCTGATTACATAATTAAGGCGACGAAAATCCTTATCATCACTTGAACTAATTTATTGTTGATTATTTTAATTTTTTCTAATCCATATAAAATAGTGAAATAATGCGGTCTTTCTTTTAGCAAGAAATAATTCGGTTATTATAGGAAAAGAGTGTAATGCAGTTTTACCTTTATTCACTTTGGACATCACTTGAATTAGTCATGCTTCCTTGTATGTTTCTGAAAAAGAGAAAAGAGAAAAATAGGCAAAACAAAGGGAATTGGATTTGCTGCAGTTGAATTTCGTGTGCAGTCATTTTATAGCCGTCCGATTATGATCGGATGATTTAAACAAATGAGTTAATAAATACAGTTTTTAAATCATGATCGTTCGATCTTAATCGAACAACTATAAATAACTTGACTGCACACAAATTCCGACTGCATGGAATCCGGGTCCAAAACAAAGAGGTAGGTATTGCAAGAAGAAAAATGCTTTTGCAATGGATAGGACGGTTAATTATGGTGTAGTACATGACAATTTGACATTAATTATGCAAGTCAATGAAATGTACTTGTCAGTGTTTTGCTATGCTTTCTCCTTCCTTTCGTTTGTGATAAGCCACAAAAGTGCACATCACATACCTAAGGTGATGAGAAGTAATATCACGATTTCATACTTACATGATCTATTTGTTATAGATTTTTTTAAGGAATCTGTTTATTATAGATTAAAATATAGTGATTTTGATATTCTATAATTTGGAGATTTTATAAATTAAAAAAAAAAGTAGAATTTACTTTGTAAACTAATATTTAGCTTTTTGGATAAAATATATAAAGTAAATTTTTTTATCCCAAAATAATCTTCACCTTTTAACACTCGTTTTTGAATCATATGTTTTGTAGGGAATGTTTCGCTGGTGAATCTGGTGGAATCAATGATAGGACACTAGGTATCTATGGAAAGAGTACTTGCAAAAATATTAACATTACACTAGGTATCTATGTTAATATTTGCTTAAAGATACCTTGATGATGAATGCACATGTGCATATAGGAAAACTGCACTGAAGAGTAGAGTGTGGAAGGAAGCTATGATTGAAGAGTTGAAGTTAATTGAAAAGAATAAGACATGAGATTTATGCAATTTACCTTCCGACAAAAGAGCTATTGATGTGAAATAGGTGTATAAGGCAAAACACAATCCTAAAGGCAAGATTATCAAGTATAAGACAAGATTTGTAGATAAAGGGTTCTTATAGAAATAAGGGTTGGACTACTATGAAGTGTTTATGTAATGGCAATACATGAAGCCATAATGTTAGTGACTACACTAGCTTGTAGCAGAAGGTGGTCTCTATTCCATTTAGATGTAAAACAACCACCATGTTTTCAGTTGAACAAAGTTTTGTATGGGTTGAAGCAAGCTCCAAGAGCTTGGTTGGAACAAGAGAATTGACCAATTCTTTTTTATGTAGGGTTTTAAGAAATGCAGTGTAGAATATGAAGTTTACGTGAAATGCGGTGAAGAAAAACATATGTTTGTAAGATGATAACTTGCTAGTGAGTGCAAGTTCACCAACAGAGTTTGAAGAGTTCAAATCAGAGATGAAGTATGAGTTTGAAATGAATGATGACTTGGGAAAGCTTATATATTTTTTAGGAATGGAGTTCTTAGAAACATCAAAAGGATTGATATTGCATCAAGCAAAATATGCCACTGAGATTTTGAGAAAGTTTTAAATGCTTAACTGCAATTCATTAGTCTCCGCAGACACAAGAGCTAAAATTGAAGAAGATGGAAGTGGTGATAATGTTGACCTACTATGTTCGGAAAACTAATAGGTTCATTGAGGTATTTGTGTCAAAGCAGGAATGATATTAGCTATGTAAGCAGATTTATGAGTAAACCATTGAAATCTCGCCTTTTAGCTGCTAAGAGGATATTGAGATAAATCAATGGGACAATTCATTATGGTGTATTATTCCCAAGTTCAAAGGATAGTAAGAAGCTTGAATTGATTGGATTCTTTAATGTAGATTAGTGTGGAGATAAGGTGGACATGAGGAATACTAGTGGATAGCTACTTAAGTTTTAAGGAGCACATGTCTCTTTAGGGGTGGCAAAGTGGGCATGCCCGCCCCATTTAAGCCCGCTCAAAAACGGGGTGGGGCGGGGCGGGGCAACTTAGGTGTTCGGGCTCAAAACTAATACCCGCTCGTTTTTTGGCGGGGTCGCGGGGCGGTGGGCATGCCCGCCAAAATTCTTTTTTTTTTTTTTATTTGTTTTATACAATTTGAATATTAACATCACAATTATATGTTAAAAAAGGTTGAATTACAAAATGCAAAGTTAAAGAGGCTGAATTACAAAATGCAAAGAGCACAACTTAGTTAAGAATGCATCCAATTCCACACCAAAACATGGCTCACAAACTATCACTATGTCTATGTCAATACCAAAAAGACAAAGAGCACAACTTACTTGATTTCTATTATCCAAGGACACATTACATAAAAAAACTAGCAGCAAAAAATCAATCCCAAAAGCTCCATGACAAACATTTAATCAATCATCATCATCATCATCATCATCATCATCATCTATGTCGTAAACATACGAATCTTCGGTTGATGTCGTAGCCTGAAACCTTCCACTTCCAGCATCCTTCTCATCATCGTCACCTACTACAGCTACATAAAATAAAATGCAAAAAAGTCACAACCATATATTTTATGTAGCAAAACAATATAAATGAAATAAATCAATTAAAAAGCGTGATTAAATATGATTATATACCTGAACTATTAAAACCGTGAAGCCAATTGCGAGTGCAAATCAAAGCCTCCACATTTTCCGACAATAAACGACTTCTATACTTGTTAAGAATTATTGAACCAATGCTAAAAGTCGATTCAGATGCAACAGTCGTTATAGGAATCTTAGTAGCTTACCTTAAATGTTTGTGTCTGGACTGGAGAGGAAGAACAAAACGATGGTGGAGTGGAGTGAGTAGCAGGAGTTGCGGCGGCTGTGAAATGAATGAATGAGAAAAAACCGTAACTTTGGAAGAAGAAAGAAAGAAACGTGATGAAAGTGTAAAACTGAAGTGGAAAGTAAAAAATATTAGAGATTGGGATTTGGGCTCCTCAATCCAAGCCCAATTTTAATTCAAAGGAAAAAAAAACAAAAAAAAAAAAGCCCGCAGGCAACCCTGCCCCGCCCCGCCCCGCCCCACCCCACCCCATTTTTTCGACGGGTTGAACAGGGGCGGGCCAACTTAAGGTACCGAGCCAAAGACCTCGCCCCAGCCCGTCAAAAATTGCGGACCAAACGGGTCGGCCCCACGGGCTCGGCCCGTTTTGCCACCCCTATGTCTCTTAGTGCTCTAAGAAACAATTAGTCATTGCAATTTCCAGTTGTGAAGCAGAATATATATGTTGCAGGATCTTGGACTGTTTGTCAAGCCAATTGGTTGTAGTCACTTCTCAATGAGCTGAATATCATTGGCAATCTTGCAGTAAAGCTGAAAATTGACAACAAAGCAGCAATTAATTTGGGCAAAGATCTTGTTTGTCAAGGCAAGAGTAAACATATTGAAACAAGATTTCACTTCCTAATGGACCAAGTCAACAAAGGGAAATTGATTTTGGAGTACTGTCCTACTGAAGATCATCAAGCAGATGTGCTCACCAAAGCTGTGAAGAAAGATAAGTTTTAGAAGCTAAGAAGGGAAATTGGAATTGTGTGTTTTGACAGGTTGACTCAAGGAGGAGTATTGGCTTTGTACGTCAATCTGTAGGTATTTTTCTCTTAGCAATTAATTGGTGGCTTAGCGAAATTATCAGTCTTTGTATTTCTATTATGACAGTTAAAGTTGGTTTTCTTTTTTGTTATGTGTACAATTGTGTTTGTTAGAGAGCTTGGGAGTTTGTTTGTTGACTTGTGTTGCAAGTTACCTGCTCATTTTGTTGTACTCTTCACCTATAAAATGCGTTTTTTGTGATTAATAAAATGGACTTTTTTCCCTTATTGATTTTTCACATAGCTTTCACATTCATAATTCAGTTTTAGTTCTTCACTAACATTCATAGATTCAAGACTTAATCCCCAACATAAAATTGTTTCAATATATCAACTTAATTATAAACTAATAATATACCAAAAATTGGATTAAAAATTATATTATTCAACATATAACACAGTAACATTTGAAGTTTGAGAACACAAATTGGACCACTTGCTTCTAACATTTGAAATTTGAACAATTATTAATTAAAGAAATAAAAATAAAGAGAAGGGAAAAAAACAGTAGAGGTATAACGTTTGAAGTTTAAACATAATTTTAGAAAGAAAAAAAAAAACATTCAACACACATCACCAACTGAAATAGGAGATGAAGAAGAGGATCCATGCCGATGAGATTCAAATTCACATTGTTTCCTTAATTTGCTACTTTGTTTCTCTTTAGAATAATGTATTGAGGAAATCTTTTTAAAATGAGTCAAAAATAAAAATTGAGTTTTTGACTATAAAATCATTCAATTAGGTAAAAATATACGAGTTTAAGTTATTTTATATTAAATAAACTTATTTTGACATGGTATTTCACTTTAAAATGATTTTAACTTTGGAAAATCCATGCACCTCCAAAAGCAAAGCATTTACTATGGAGAATATGTAGAGGGTGTTTACCTACCCGTGTGAGACTCCAAGAACGCCATGTAACTTGTCCGTTAACTTGCCCTTTGTGCAACCACATGAATGAAGATGATTGGCATGTTATTAGCGATTGTGTCGTTACGTTGCAGGCTAGACAAGTAGCTGGTATTGAGCATCGTTTACAGCCTCGATTTCAGCAAGCTAGGCACGCGATAGAGCTCATTTTAAGCGTTTGTTCACTGGAGGATCGTGACACATCTGGTGTGTTCGCCATGGTCGTGTGGACTATGTGGAATAACCGTAACAATCAAGTATGGAACGACACCAATGAGGCAGGGCGCAGCCTAAGCTTAAAAGCACGGAACTTATGGGAGGAATGGGCTCATGTGCATCGCGTACAACATGGTGCAACAGCTGCTCATCCTCTACAGTAGGTACTAACATGGCAAAAACCTTCCCATTGGTGGTATAAATGTAATGTAGATGCTGGGTTTCATCAAGGAATTAATAGAACTAGCACAAGTTGGTGTTTACGTGATCACCTAGGGCGTTTTGTTAAGGCGGAGACCACTTGGGTTGAAGGGAATTGTTCCATTATTGAAGGAGAAGCACTTGCCTTGATTGAAGCTATGAGAGCAATGAGAGTTAGGAATATGCAACAAGTGATCTTTGAAACGGATTCTAAATTCGTGGTGGACGCAATTCATCATTATGGCGGGGGTCATTCGAAATTTAGTTTACTTATTGCACACATTAGTAATTTGCTATTATCTAATTCAAACTTTTTGGTAAAGGTTATTAAACGACAAGCGAAAATGGTTGCTCATACTTTAGCTAAGGCGGTCATTTCTTGGTCTAGTCGTTGTACCTTCAAAACACTACCGCTTTGTATTTCGACTTTATTGCTTAATAAAATGATATAAGTTTGTGCTTGTCAAAAAAAAAAAACTCTAATTTTACAGTTTTGTAAAAAAAAATAAAAAACTCTGATTTTACATTAAAGTTATACATAAAAACATAATTAAGGTCTTCTCCATTTTTTGCATTCTCTATTTTTACCATTATTAAAATTTTGTAAATACAAAAGCAATAATGTGACATTTAGTGAACCCAATAATTCAATATAGGCAAATGCTAACGAGTGCTCCCAGGACACTCTTTAAAGTCATAAATAATAAGTTTTTTTTATAGAATTTTTATGGGAATGCGTAATGTCAACGTATTGAAAACTGTAATGCTCAACAATTTCGACATATTTACCAGTTGAATTAGGAATTACAATACACTTTTTTTAAATTCATTGTATATTTAATGTATCTGATCTATATTATAAGCTAGATGCATTAAATATACAATGAATCTAGAAAATATATTGTTGCTTATAAAGTGTTACGGAGAGAGTATAAGATACTCCCTCCGTTCCAAAATATATGTCGTTTTGGAGAAAAAATTTGTTCCAAAATATATGTCGCTTTACAATTCCAATGAAGCATTTAATGCTATTTTTCCTATTATACCCTTAACTTTTTATTTCTCTCTCTTTTCTTTCAATTCTTTCATTTATCTTTCCCATACAATTAATGAAGGACAATTTTGTAAACTTACTCATAATTTCTCTTTTCTATATAATAATGATTACATTTCTTAATTTGTGTAATATGGTCAAAACGACTTATATTTTGGAACGGAGGGAGTAATATTTAACACTTTATTTTACAAGTTAACATGACCCATATAATCTTTCTTATGGTTATCAACATTAAATTCTCAACTAATTGCTTTAAAACAATATTTAGTCAAATCAAAACTTTAAATAACATTTAAAACTTCCGCGTCTAAATAATTTCAAACATTTAATACAAGATATATCAAAGTAAAATGTGGGCACGTTTCAAGACCCATAACGCTATTCATTATTGCTATGAAGGGAAAAAATAGTGATTCATTCAACACTGTTATTGCATTTATATCTGGACTTGGAATATGGCCCAAAACCAAAGAGTCTCAATAAAACATCACCATAAATTCTGTTGTAAATAGCAATAAAAACAATTGAAGTGTGAATTCATCAGATACATTTATATGACATTTATTGACAATTTTTAATTTCAAATTATGAAAATACTACCACTGCTATTCTTTCAATACGCTCCATACATTATTATTATTATTATTATTATTATTATTATTATTATTATTATTATTATTATTATTATTATTATTATTATTATTATTTTGACTCAAGCTCCATACATTATTATATATAGTATTTTTAAGATTATTGATTTGGGCATGCAACAACGTCAAAACTCTTAGTTAGCCACTCATTTGAGTCCATAAAACTTAAGATATTAATCTTACAGTTGCGTGCAAAGCGTGTGCAGAGGATGTCTAATTTTTAGACAAAAATAAATATAGAACACGGGTATAAATAAAAAATGAGTGGCAATTTTTGGAAATACTTGTAGTATAAATGATGTTGCCATAATTGGAGTTTTGTTCAAGAAATTATAAACCTTAGTTTCTCTTTTTTTTTTTTTTTGGGTACAAAAGTCTTAGTTTCTCTATTACCAAAACCACAATTGAACAATAAAATATATAAACGATAAAAATATTAAAAAAAAAAAACAGGACAAAGGTATAAAAATATAAAATAGAAATTAAAAAAATTTCCATTAGTTTCTCTATTAAAATCGCAATGACTTTTCAATATACATAAACCTTGTTCCATAACCCTTAAAATTTATCCTATTCTTAAACCACCTAAATTTATCATCTATCATTCAATTTACAAAACCGGAAAAAGGAAAAAAATTAAAAATGTAGGTAATTAATTACCAATTATCATCACTAAATCACTTATTAATCAAATTGAAATATTAAGATCAATCCTAGGTTTCTTCATGGTAGGAATTGGAACAATTGAGTTACACCTAGGACACTTAGGATTATTCTTCATTATCAAAACATAAGATAAGCAACCAGGACACCCTGCAGCCATTGGTGATGAAATAATTTTCTCTTCACTTTCTTCTTCTTGATGAGTTGTTTCTTTAATTGATGATGATGAAGATGAATATGAAGGTGATGTTGATGACTTCAAAAATGATCCTCTTTTTCTTATTGGTTCCTTTTCAGCTCTTTCTAGTGCTGATTTCACTTTGTCTAGTGTGCACACACTTTGATAATTGTTTGTTGGTAAAGTAGATGAAACAAGTTTTAAGTCTAAATTTGTTTCATCAAATAAGTTCAATGGAACATTTGAATTTGTTGATGGAAAATTTAAGTCTTGAAGTTTTGGTGTTGTTGGTTTCATTTGATTTTTTTGTTCAGATATTGGTGATGTTGTTAATGTGTTACACCTTTGAATGTAAACTTTCCCTGACTGCATCAATAAAATAAATTTCATTAGGCCCATAAAAAATAAAAAATTCATTAAAAAAATAAATTAAAAAATATTCTACATAATGATATATAATAATATTAAGTCAAATATTAAATAAATAATTAACATATTAAATAATTTCAAATATTAAATAATTTAATATTACATAATTTGAAGTCAAATAGTATTAATTAACATTAACTAGTACTACTCAACAAAATCAAGAAATGTAATGAAGTACTAATGATAAAAAAATAAATAAAAATTAAATGGTGATGTCACATAATGAAGACTTTATGATAGTATTTATGGAATAGAGACGGTGGAGCAATCTGATTAGAATGGCGTCATTGATGCCATATTTTCATTAACTTAGATATACCAAATAATCTGAAGACTATAAATTCAAACTTTATGAGAAATTTATGAAGACATAGCAAGGAAAATTGTGTAACTGCAGGCCTGCTGTGACATTAAAATCAAAAGTGAAATACGTAAAAGAAAAATAAAAATAATTTGAATTTTAACCGTGTTCTATTCTTCAAATAAAAATAAAAAAAATAAAATTCCAATCATCCTGTTTCTCTACAACAAATCATATGAACAGAAGAAATAACAAAACTTGTTAACCAAGCATTCGATAGAACACATAATCTTCTTAATTAAAAAATACCAAATTCTAAAATTATAAATATTAACAAAAAAGTGAATCAACTATGCTCCATAATAAAATACGATGAATTCTTTGGTAAAATTTATTTAAATATATATCGATACATTTGTTGAGATAAATAATCATCATATGTTTACAAATATTATTTATTAATTTTTTTATATTCAACACTATGTGACTTTATAATCGCAATTGTCCATCTCAGTAGTATATCGAAACATTTCAAAATAAGATATTTAATGCAGTTCACCTTGTGAAATAAAAATGGCATAAACAGAACAAAATCAAAAAACAAATAAAAAAAAAATACGATGATTCTAATTCCAAAGCTAAATTTTCATGATAAAAAAAAAAAACAACAATACAATTCTCAATTCCCATGAATTATGAAAAATAAAGGTAAAATTTTTATTTTCCCGGAAAAAAAAACACCCAGATAAAAATTTTCTGACCTGAAGGTCAAGACGTTTCTCCCAACCACTAGGAACCTGCAAATCAAGATCCAATTCTTGGGATTCAATTGAAGAAGACCCACCAAGCAAGTCTCTTGTAATCAAAGCCGTTGATTTCTCACCATGAGAATCATTTCCAACCGTTCGATGTTGTTGTTCATCTTTATATCCACCAAGAACACGTATTAAAGAACTAACTTCAGTAGCCATTGTTTTCTTCTCACAAAATTTCTAGAGAGAGAGAGAGAGAGAGAGAGAGAGAGAGAGAGAGAGAGAGAGAGAAGGGAAGATGAGAAAGGTCTATGTCCTTCGTGTGTGTGACTGTGAGAGATTTATATATGCTAATAAAGATAGGAGGGTACGTTATAGTAAATTTAATGCACATAAGAAAAAATTAAATTGGAAGATGGAGTATGTTATTGAATTTAATTTAATTCTATTAAATTGAGTTTTTTTTTTTTTTTTTTGTGTGAGTCGTGATTTTGAAATTTAAAATTAATTAATATAATAATTAAATTTGGATTAATGGTTTCATTTATTGTCGATGGGTATTAATTAATGAGGTAGTGGAGGAGTGGGAAGAGAATTCAAACAAAGGGTGGCATGTAAGTAATGGTTGCATTTAATGCAAAGAATAGTATACCCTATGATTTTCAATGGATAGATATACTAGTATTTGATGATAATTTTTCTAAGAAAAATATACACAAAAATGATAAAATCGGTTTAATAGATAAATAGTATTTGACATTTGACAATACAACGTACTTATAAGACAACAATTTTAAGAATTGAACCATTTTTTGAGTTTAAAGATATGTACAACTTACATCGAAAACCAATAGGTTTATGATTTTATCCTTCATGCCATATTTATATAGTGGGAGGTTGCGTAACAAAAAATATGATTGTTATTAATTAATAGTGTAAAATTATTTTTTACCGTAAGTGTTGTGAACAAAAATTTTAATTTTTGTAAAATTACTTAACCCTCTGTTGATTCGGTCAAAGACACATCTAAAATTAAACATAATATAACAAATACCATAAATTTTAATAAATATATTGATTTTAGAGTGATGATGAAAGTAATATTAATTTGTTTGTATAATTGAAAAACAAATATCATCAATGAATTAATTTAAATGTTAAGAATTTTAACCCTTAAACAAGCGGTTATTGAGTAAAAAAAAATGATATTAGTTTGGTTTTTGCCTAGTCTAATTGAAAAAATTGAGTTGGGAAAAATGAACCCATTTTATGTGTAGCAAAATTATTTTAATAGAGAATAGTCACTGAAATAAAAATTTTGTTAATAAAAAAAGAAAAAAATATAATTTATAAATGGATCACTCTTTTTTAAAACGCGTTGAATTATAAACAGCAGAAAAGTTTTGACTTTTTTTTTGGTATATAAGTTTTGACATCTTAATTTGGTAATTGCCATAGTAAATCATTTTTTCAATTCTTGTGGTGTATTACATTCTCTAAGTATTAAATTCTTTGTATCATTAAATATTATACTTTTATTTTTAGATAGCTTAACATGTGCCTTTAGGGCACAAGTTAACATGACCCATACAATTATTGAAAGAAATTAAAGAATAGTCATAATGGCAGAATGTATTTATTCAAAAATTATTATTTTTACTTATTTTTATTGAAAATGAATCCTTAACTTTTAATGATTTAAAGCTCATAAATGAACTTTGGACCCTGTGGATGTATGACGTTAGATTTTTGTTATCAACTCCTTAATAAATTTTGGTAGAATACAGATTTGACACGTACCAAAGTCTTGGAAGTTATACATACTTGGGCATTAGGCTCCACCAATCTTTTGGACCACTCTCAGAGTTTCTTTGTTCTTGCTTAGTGTTAATTCTCACCTAATTTTATAGACCAAATGGAAGAATATCGTAGAAATTAATAAAACTAATCCTCCTTTCTAATCTAGTACTAATTGATATCTTAGTAAAAAGAAGGCAAAAAAATTAATAGTAAATGTCATTTTATCATTTCAACGTATATTAATTTATTTTCCAATTTTGTCTACTCTCCGATTATAGACTATGCACATTAATTTATCAATGTACTAAAAAAAAATTAAATTTGCTTATAAATATAATTGCGGAGGAAGTATAAACTAATATCCGCTCTTGATTTTATTATAACAAAAAAAATAACTTTGCACTTATAGTTAAAAAAATTAGTTTTTAAGATTAATTTTATGCCGTTTAAAAATATTTTAACGAATATAAATTTTAAAAAAATAATATTGGTTTGAGAATTTATATTAAATAGATCATTCATATAAAATTTTATAGAAATCTAAAATGAGAAATGTTATTTTTAGTAAGAATTTTTTTTATTTTTTTTAAAAGAAGATTTCACAAAAATAGGAAATTTGGCTAATTAGATTCTGGCTTATCATATACATAGGGTCATAGTGGGTAGGGATGTCAATTTGGAGAAATACTTCGAGAGTATGCAACTGTTAGCCTCTATTTTTAATTAAATTAAATATAGGCTTAATAGATCTTTTGGTTCCTGTATGTTCGCAAATTTTTGGTTTTAGTCTCTGTGTCTTGTTTTGTTGCAAATAAGTCCCTGAATATATAACTTTTTTTGTTTTTAGTCCCTGCGGATTTTGACTGTAGGGACTAAAAAAAAAATAAAAAAATTATACATTCAGAGACTTATTTGCAACAAAACAAGACACAGAGACTAAAACCAAAAATTCGCGAACATACAGGGATCAAAAGATCTATTAAGCCTTAAATATATTTAAAAATACATGCAAACGTTTGAGATTCAAAATATGGCAGAATATTCTAAGTATTTTTGCCTTTCGATTGTGCAGGACTTCGATTCAAATCGAAGTTAATTTCTGTATCTTATGGACTTAGCCAAATTCAAGAGTTCAAGGCTTTCAATTTCGATTGAGAAGCAGTTGAAAATGAGGCAAAGCTCACAGAACGTGCAAACGTGCCAAGACCCACGTTCGAAGGCCCAATATTCATTCTTAGGCAGTTATTTATTAGTTATTTGTATTAGCTATAAATACTAGTTTTCATTTCGAATTAAGGGTCGCATTTTACTTACACATTCCTGAAAACTCAAAGTACCAGCATAGAGAGAAACGAGTGCAAAAGAAATGTATGAAATTGCGTACCATCTTTTAAACTTTCTGTAATCTTTACAAGTTTTATGCAATTTACTTTAAAAACCTTTTCTTGTTCTTTACTTAACTTTCGTGTGAATCTACTTGCGTTGAGTATGTTTGTGTGATCTTTTGTGATTTACCTTGATGTTCATTGCTCATTGATGAACATTGCAACCTTTTCTAAGCAAATTAACAAACACATTGTCTTAGGATTTACTAGTTGATCCTGCAAGTATTTTAAACTAGCGGTTGTTTACAAAAAATCACAGTAAACAAATTGGCACGCCCAGTGGGGCTGGTTTTTGTGTTTTATTGTTAAAATTCAAAATGCTTTCTTTCTCGGTGTTAACGTTGTTTTGTTTGGTTAATGGTTTTTGGTTAAACTGTGTATGCATTTGCGTAGTGGTAAACAAGCACTTGTAGAACCAAAATTTAAATCAAGAATGCCTAAATCTTCAACCAATCAAACGCAAGCGTCAGTAAGTGACGCAAATATTGGTTCCAGTGGAGTTTCAACCATGGCTTCACAAAGCGTAACCGCTTCTGGAACGGTTACTTCGACAGTTACCACACCTATGGGTGTACCTGCTTCGATTCCTTCTAATACTAACATATCCTCAATGAGTTCTTTTAGAACTTTGCCTACGAATCCCCCTTGGGGAATGCTTACATCAGTAATGCAAGGGTTACATTCACACCCTGCAATTACAGAGGAAGTTAGTGGGAGTTTCATGCCTGCTTTTCTTGCTACAGGCAATCCAAATAATAGGCCTCTTCCTCAGGCCTTAACTATCATTACTATAATGTCACTTAGACAACAAATGGATGAAAGTAACCATGATATGGTAAATATGCTAACTAGTGACTACGTTCTGGCAAGTGGACCAGTTTGTCGTCGAGCAATAATTCACACTCTAGGTGTCTAGAATGAGTTCGTATCCACATGGATCGTGTCAAACCTTCGCTAGTGCTATTCTAGTTCGTGGTTTTTGCATTAGCTTTGGTTTTTAGGAAAAAAGTTTTAGTTTTATAAAAAAAGCGATATGCTTTGCAAAGAAAATAAAAGTTTTGATTCAGAGATATAGAAAATAGGTATGGTGGTTGAACTTACTCCCTCCTTCATACTTGGCATAATCGGTGTATTACATAGTCATTCGTACTATTATCGGGCGTCGATTCTATCCTTGTTTTAGTAGCACCTTACTGCTACCCTAAGTAGGCAAAGTCCCCCTACTTTTGTAACTAAGGAACCTACGAGAGCCTAACCTCGCTTTGTCACATACCCTTATTACTAGATAGAGTTATTTAACATATATGCATTATGACCATCGACCATCCATTACCCCTAGATCTTAGTTACGGTTATTCAGTTCCAATTGTTATTACAACTAGTTCCTGATTCTTCCTCTAATTATTAAGTCATAACTAGTTCAAGATTGTTGTGCCGTTTCTTTAATCTAGTGTTATTTATTACTAGTTCCGGACAAATAATAGTGAGAACCCTAATATGCTACTATTAAAGTAAACCCTAATTATTTATTCTAAGACGTTTCCGTTTATCCGGCCAAGATTCCGACTAACGATATTAAAGCAAGAAAACAAATAACAAATAATAATTTATAAAGACGATTTATTATAACTTTGACTCAATTACATGACCCAAGTATTCATCGGGGAGTTCGTCTTCTCCACCACAACCTAAGGAATTATTACAAAAGACTACATAATTAAATTACAAGAATCTAACTATAAAAAGCCTAAAAAATCATACCTTGCTGAGTTAGTTTTCCCATAAGAGGAGAAAACTATGCCCTTAGAGCTCTTCCGAACTTCTCTCGAAAAGGAATAGAAAGTTCTTCTATTTCTGAATGAATAATAATGAATTTTGGAGTCTCTATTTATACTTTTCGTAATGGGCCTCAGCAAGCCATCGTGGCACGCTAGGTCCATCGTGCCACGATGAGAAGATTCAGTTAAAAATTATAACTGATCCTATGCGTTTGATCAGCGTGGTCACCAAGCAAAGCCATCGTACTGCGTTGAGCTTCATCGTGCTACGATGCCAAGATTCTCTTCAAAAATATAATTGATTCTGTCTTGGAGAGCAAGTAGCTTCCATCGTGTCACGTGAGTGCCATCGTGACACGATGGGCTGCTTTTCTTCATTTTTGGGCTTTTTATTGTCTTTTGCATTTCTTCACCTTGTTTTGAAGCTTTTTCTCGATTCTTCAGGTTTTTGTTCATATTTAGATCTGTCTTGGACATTTTAATACTAATAATACTACCTTAAATACTACAGAAATTCCTGTCATTATAACCCCAAACTTAAACTGTTGCTTGTCCTTAAGTAACATGCTGTCAGACAAGATCGTTAGCGAGTTAAGAAATAAATAAAGATGATAGGAATTTCACACCTTACTTGTTCAGCAATGGTACCGCTGATTCTTACCGTAGCGTGCAATGCCCAGTACTGCTTGGTTCATGAGATGTTGATAGTAGCGAGTCAGACAAGTGTCTGCAAGAGTCCATGTTCAACCTTCTCTCTCTCTCTCTCTCTCTCTCTCTCTATCTCTCTTTCTCTCTCTCTCTCTCTCTCTCTCTCTCTCTCTCTCTCTCTCTCTCTCACATTTTCACTTGAATTGAAAGGGATACTCCCAATCATCGCACAACCCGCCATTTTACCATAGGCTTGCAAAAATTCTAAGTAACCTATCAAAATTTAATAAATATGCATTTTTGGAGGTCTTTAAGGGTTATAACGTGGCTAGAGTCAAGGTAGGACATTTTTGGGATAAGTAGGCTAAACTTGGAGTTAAGTACTACTTTGTTTCCTTTTTGTGTACGCAACCTTATTTCATAGGGTATCTTTTGATTTTTGGTATTTTCAGAGAATAGAACCGGAGAGACGTTTGTGGTTCTTTTTTCTATCACTATT
The DNA here is from genome assembly GCA_954870985.1 of Trifolium fragiferum. Taxonomy (NCBI): domain Eukaryota; kingdom Viridiplantae; phylum Streptophyta; class Magnoliopsida; order Fabales; family Fabaceae; genus Trifolium; species Trifolium fragiferum. The sequence continues at coordinate 22,649,218 of OX940789.1, forward strand.
TTTGTAGAGACGTTTTTAGGGATTTTTGATGTTATCCCGTCTCTTTGTTTTTTTTTTTTTGTAGAGACTATTTTTTTAGGGATTTTTCCCGTCTCTTTTTTCTATTTTGTTTCATTTTTTTGTAGTGATAGTTCTCTGTATACCCACCCCAAACTTGAATTGTTGCTAGTTCCACGAGCAACCCCAAACTTTGATTGTTGCTATGATCAGAGAACTATTACCTAACTCCAAAAGAGGATAATTCATTGTTTTTCTGGTCTATAGGCTTGTATCGTGGTTTGTCACCGAAAGAAAAGGGATATATATTTTTTACGGCTCAAATTTGGCTAGCAAAGGATATAATTAATATAAAGGGTGGCTTGAAAAGGCTCGGAGTTATAACAAAAAAATTGCCTCAATGCATAATTTAATAAATCAACCAGTTACAGAGAATTGGAGCAAGTTCTGAAAAATAAACAAGTGCACGGTACTCTCATAGATCGAAAGAAATTGGTAATACCTTTGGAAATATTTGGCTCAAACTGTCACTTGGCTTAGGTATCTGAAGGTGTGAACACTTATCTGCAGACACCGCTTCATCACTCGTCTCATTGTCTCCCGAACTTCTGCTTTTCGGAGCATTCACCTTTTGTGTTTGTGTTAAGGTGCAAAATTCGTATCATCAGAATTTACAACTTACTTTGCTGCAATCTTACCTATAACAGTTTCTCATGCACAAGATAATAAACAACAACAATTATTTAATTTTTTTGTAAGACAGAGGCTGTTAACAAATGAATATGACATGCTGGAATTCTGAGTACATTTTATTGAATTGAAATACTGGAGCAAATACTGAATAGAAATTATTGAAACAAATACTGAAATTGAAAACTTATCCTTGGGTTGCCTCCCAACCAGCGCTTGTTTAACGTCTCATTAGCTTGACGCATTTCCTCCATTACAGAGGATATGTTCGCATGTCTCTCTCTTCTTTAGGAGCTTCCGCCTTAGCTCCTCCCTTCTTGGTGCTCTTCTCGTACTTCTTTAGGTCCTATTTTTCTTTAAAGGTGGCAAAATAGATCCTTCCATCATCATCTGAAGCAACTGGTTTGATGATAGATTTACCTTTGCCTTTTGGTGGACTTTCCTTCTCTTCTTCATCTGGTATGCTGACCCAGCGGTTCTCCTCTACCTTCTGGAACCGTATCTTCCTTCCTGTAGCAGTTGGCTTCTTCAGAGGTGGCGTGTTAACCCTAAACTTAGATCTTCTGGCCGCCTTTCGGTTTCTTCCCCATGCTTTGACCCATGGTACCTGGATTTCTACTTCAATAGTCAGCCCCTTCATTTTGTTAGTCAGCCCCTCGGGTTCCTCTTCGGCCTTTGCTTCTACATGTAGCTGCGCCATTTCATCCCCCAACTCCTCTATCTTTATCTTCAAATTCACCTGAGCTGGAGTCGGTGGTGTAGCTTCTCCATTTTTCCATTCGAGCTTTCAACATTCGTCCTTGTTCGTATTGGAAGTTGGAATGGTGATTACATGTTCTCCACTCCTTAGTGTCATCTCGGCAAGATCCATGTCAATAATGGCCCTGCTAGTGGCTAGGAATGGCCTTCCCAAGATGATGGGATGTTCTTCATCTTCTCCGATGTCTAGGATCATAAAGTCTACTGAAAAAACCAGGTCTTGGACTTTCACCAGGACATCTTCTACTGTACCTGCTGATCGAATGGTTGATTGGTTAGCTAATGAGTTCTTTAGCTGTACCTGCAGTTGGTAATTTGAGCTTGAATTTGTTTGCCAAAGATAATGGTATGACATTCACACTTGAGCCCACATCACATAATGCATTAACTCTTTCTTCCCCAATCTGACAGACCATGGTGACGCTTCCAGGATCTTTCTTTTTGGGTGGTAGCTTTGGTTTCGTTGCTAGGCTTTTTCTATATTCTTCTAGCTCACCTAAGAACTCGTCATAGGCTTCTTCGACAGTCATTCCTAGCATATTGAACCATTCCTCGAACTCTCTAAAATCTGTTAGCTTCTGTTCACCGTGCTTGCCTTCTGGCTCTGCCTCTTTCAACGCTTTGCACTCCTCCTTTGGGTTGTCCACCGTGTTACCTGCAATGTCTTTAGAAACATGAGTACTTACCAGCTTAGACAGCTGACCATTTTGGGTTTCAAGACTTTTGATGGTCGCCCCCTGGTTGGCTACTGTGTTATGGATGCTTTCAAAATTTGTCTTGCTCATGCTTGCAAACTTTGTGAGTAACTCCTCCAAAGGAGATGGTTTTCTTGGTTGAGGTGCCGCTTGAACTAAGTTTCTGGTCTGGTCCCAACGTAAACTTGGGTGCTTACTCCAACCTGGGTTGTAGTTGTTTCCCATATAATTTACCTGTTCTTCACCTCCTGGCAAACACTGCCCGTTTGGGTGATCCTCTAGGCAGAAGTCATAGACTCCTTCTACCCGTTTCACACTAGCTTCTTTTACCTCTTTCTCTTTCTCAGCAAGTTGCATCTTTAGCAGCTCAATCTCTACTTTGTAAGCAACTTCTTTGTCCACCTTGATGATTCCAGGTGTCTTCTCATTCCTGTCATGACTCATGTTGTATTCGTTTTGGCACATCTCTTCAACTAGATCCTTGGTCTCTGCATAGGTCTTGAGTTTGATAGACCCACCAGCCGAGGCATCAAGTATCATGCGATGTTGCATTTTCATACCTGCCGTGAATATCTGCATCTGCTCCATAGCACTAATGCTGTGGTTAGGACACCTCCTCATGAGCAATTTGAAGCGTTCATAAGCTTTACACAGCGTTTCAGATTCATGTTGTTGGAAACTCAGGATATCAGACTTCCGCTTCTGGAATAGAGTATGAGCAAAAAACCTCTCAAGGAACTTGTCTTCAAGCTCCTTCCATGTGGTGATTGATCCCCTTGGCAAACATTGAAGCCAATCTTTTGCTGGACCTGTAAGAGAAAAAGCAAAAAACCGCAGCTTCTTCTGGTCCTCTGTGACATTTTCTGACACTTTCTATATTTGACAAGTCTCTGAAAACTTTGACAAATTATCCCAAGGATCATTGTTGGTGCGGCCGTCGAACTGGTTCTCCCGCAAACCTGTAAGAACGTTACCTTTGATATCAAAGTTAGCTGGGTTTGCCGGCTGGAACCCCAGTGAGATATGATCATCGTCAGTCCTCTTGCAGTAATCTCCCATAGTGATTCTTTGTTCGTCCCCCATGGCTTTGGTGGTAGGCTCTCCTTCTTTCTCGAGATTACTGGATTCTGCAAGTTTAGAGCTCTCAGTCTCTTCCTTAGCTCTTTCTCTGGCTCGTCGAAGTACTCAAACTCCCGGATATCTGTTTATCAAGCACAACAAATGAATACCATCAGTAGCACTGGAAAAGATATTTATAATTATTTTTTGGTTTGTTTCATGTGTCTTTGTCACCATGAAAATTCCCAAGTAAGTGAGGTGGATCACTAGGATCGCTTAAATACCTTGACTTTGCCTTAGCCAGAATTTCACAGTTCTAAATTCACAATCATTAAGAAAATTTTTGATTTTTTAATTTTTTTGTATTTTTAAATATTTTTGACAAACTATGAAATTCTCGTGGCAAGTGTCAGATGGGCAGCACAATGTGTACACCTTAGGAATAGTATGATGTGTAGCCTAATGTGCCAGCATCGTGGACATACTGAACTTGATGAACAAGGAAACAATATAAAGTGTAGAAAACAATAAACAACACAGAGTTTGTTAACCCAGTTCGGCGCTTAAACAACTTTAATCTGGAGGATACCAATCCACGGATGAATCCACTATGGTAGTATCAATTCAAAGCTAAACTCCCTCGTTTACAACTTATCACTTAATCACTACCCGTGCTAATTCTACCTAGGAACTCTTAGATATGAGAACCTCTGCTCACTCCCCCTCAACCTTACCCAGTAAGGATTTACTAACAAACTCAATTGGAGACACACTCCTAGAAAACTAAAACACTCATACCTCAAGGCTTAGAGTGTTGCACAATCTAACTCTTTGCTTCAAAGCTTTGGAGAAAGACAACTAGAGATTACAACTCTATTAAACTCAGTCCTTACTTGTATCAAAACATGATCCAAGTGAAGGCTCACAAAGAACAACTAAAGAACTAAAACCTAAGACTTGATTTGTAGACTTAGCTTGTTGATTTCAGTTGATGTCTTAGTTGAAGAATAATGTCTTCAGTCTTCCTTTATATAGAACAAGCTTCATGGGCTTTGACGAGCTGGCCTTCATAAATTCCTTTGAGATAAATTTGATCCTTATCTTTATTTATTTGTTTCAAATCGTTTTGATCAAAGTCGGCCAATAAAATAAAACAGAACCATGAAAGATTATCTTGTTCCTTGGCGCGCAAGCTGACATGATATTATTTGAAAAACAAATCTTTTCAAAAGATCACGCGTAAAATAATAAAAGGCGCGTCTAGCTAGGGCGTCCAGATGTGGATCCTGATGTGCCACACATCATGCTCCACATCATGGAATTAGGCTTATTTTACCAAATGAAGCCAACATCCTAAAATCCTCAACAATCTCCCCCTTTGGAAAATTTTGGCTAAAATAATCTTTGAGTCAGCCAATAAGATTTGAAGAGATGTGTAGGCACATCAAAGGCTTGCAGCAGCGGATATGAGCCTCACAGATTTGGAGAGAAATAAACTCTCGCACAATAGGAAAAATAAATTCCTAAAGATTGAGAAAAATAAATTCCCAGACACATACAAGCATGACATTCCATGCACACATGAGGGAGTGATCCGCTGTCGCACACGGGTCAAAAATAAACAAGTATTTAAAAGAAATGTAGTTTAGGGAAGCGACAAAAGTGTCGTATCACAAGGACTCTCTTGATCAATTACGAAATATTAGAATCAGAAAAATATGGGGGTTCAGTTTTGAATTCGAGTTGCAAAAAGAGATTAAAATAAGTGATTATCAAATAAATTTAAACGATTAATCTACTGTTTTCGGTTCCTAACTTATCATTGATTCATACAATTTCCAAGCCCTAAGCAGATTCTAACCCCCTTTCGATTATAGTATCAATTAACAAGCGCAATTGTCACTACAAGACATATGTTCCTGATTTCCGAATTAAGCAAACGGATTAAAGCAATCATGAATTAAGCAGACATGATCAAACGCGAATTAAGCAAACGCGATTAAGGTACAACAACATATAACAATCGAAATTAATCAACACTTATTCTATTGAACTTGAATAAAGCAAACAAGACATATATCATAAATATTAAAAAGAAAAAAGCAATTTTATTGGAAATTATAGAACTTCAAAGTGGAAACCGATTACAGCATATTAATCCTTGGTGATTAGTTCTCCATAGCAAGCAACATTCTCCAAGTTTTTGTTGTGAACAGTGATCGAAAATTACATATCTATTTCTGCTTTTTGTTGTATATAAATAGGAGAAAAGAGTGAAATCCAAAGGCCAAGGCCAAAGAAACAAAAGGCCAACAATTAAATCTCCATTAGACTAATTATTTAAGTCTGGAATATCCACGAAAATTAGAAACCCTTGCACTCTGAAACAGCTTCTCCACTAAAAATAAATCTTGTAGCTTTGTCTCTTAGCTTTCCAACGCAACTGACCGCGCCGCAATCCGATACTCGAAGCTCCAGGTATGAATTTATTCGTGCAGACTGCTAATGTTGAAAAATAAAATACGAAAATAAAATAAAGGCTAAAATAAACTTAAATCTAAAAACAAAATAAAATAGTAAAAATATTAACACAAACTAGAGAAATGCCTAAGTACAATAGTAGAAGAATGTGCATATAAATGCACTGATCAAATTCCCCCACACTTGAACTTTTGCACCCCTGAGCAAAATTTAAGAAAAAGACTTCAAAAAGATGGAAGAGAAAGAAAACAAGGCATAATGCAAAGTCACAAGCAATCAACACATTCCAAGAATCAAGGCGTATAACAATCATGAACAACATCTTAAAACATGTGTAATGAACAAGGTGGCTATTAGACTAAAAAGTGCTTAAAAAATGATAGAACCTCACGGAATACTTGTATAAAGTGCACTCAATCACTCAAAAATGGAGTGTCAGGGAAAGTGTTTACGCTCAAAGCACATCATCAAAGTTAGCACTGTCGTAGGCTTGACAAGCCTCTACCGTCCCCAAAGATGGAGGACATCCACACAATGAAGCACATGCATGCAAAGATCAAAATGTCTTTATTAAGGTTGTAACGGGGCCAAGGTAAAGATGGGATAATCCTAAGGAAGACTAAGCTGTAAAATCAAAGAGGATGAAGAATCAGAGCCTTGAAAATAATTTAAATCTTAAGCAGCTATTTGAGCTCACAAAGTCAGAGACTCAACAAACTATTTCAACTCAACCAAAGACATTGGTCCCATCAAAGTAACTTTTTTTGTTGTTTTTTTTTTTTTTTTTCATCTTTAAGACAACTTCATGCACATCTTCAGACCAACATTGCCCACAATACAACTTTTTCTTTTCTTTTTGCTATCTTTTTTCTTTCTTTTCATTTTTTTTTCTATTTTTTTTTCACGTAAAAGCTGAGCATTATAACACATGAAATTTATATACAACTCAGCATAAAGAACCTTTCCCTTTTCTACATCAGAACAAAATTTTCCATCACCCCACACTTATGATAAACTTGCATTTAGAATTTCAACACAAAGTTCGCTCCTTCATCTCCTAAGATTGGGACAAACAAAGAATGGATAAAACAAAGGCTTATTCGGCTTGTAGTGAGCTATAAAACCAAGAATGGGATTAAAAGGCTCAAAGGGGTTTAGCAAAAGGATAATTATCAGGGTAGGCTTATTTGGCTAAAAGTAGCTTATGAAAGAAAATTGCCTAGATCATTTCAGTACATGCATGTGAAACAAGTGCTTCAAGAGTCAAGTCAAGTTCTAGAAGTAACTAACAATATGAGTGAACCACACAAGAAACAACGAATTGCTGGAGGCCCAAAATCTCACAAAGTTTCAATGTTCTATCACAAATGACGCACAATCTAGTATCAAGTCAACTCATCACACTACACAAGCAAAAATGTTATCCATATCATGACATACACCTCTAGGCCTAGAACAATGAAACTACTCATAACAGTTGCATGCATGCCAAAACTATTTTATATATATATATATATATATATATATATATATATATATATATATATATATATATATATATATATATATATATATATATATATATATTTTTTTTTTTTTTGATTTTTTTTAAAAGAAAGACTAAAATTAAAAATAAAATAAAACAACTAGATGTAAATTGTTCCCCCCCACACTTAAATCAGACATTGTCCGCAATGTAAAAATAAGCATATAGTGAGAAAAAGGAAGGAACACACCCGAGGGTTTAAGGTGTAGCAGCTGGTGGGTAGGACGGTTTCTCCAAAGAGATCTCTTCAACAAGTCCCTCTTCATTGGGCATCGAATTTTCATGGAACAGCTTCAGCCGCTGTCCGTTGACTTTAAACACCTTATCAGTACCTGCACTTTTTATTTCTACCGAACCATGAGGGAAAACATTAGTAACAACAAAAGGGCCAATCCACTTAGATCGAAGTTTCCCAGCCATTACTTTTAGGCGGGAATTAAACAATAAAACCTGTTGGCCCACAGAGAATTCCTTTCTAGAAATCATTTTATAATGAAAGTGCTTAGTTTTCTCTTTATAAATTCTAGAGTTTTCATAGGCTTCTAGCCTAAGCTCTTCAAGCTGCTGTAATTGAAGTTTTCTTTCCATACCTGCTTTTTGCATTTCCAAATTACAGCTTTTGATCGCCCAATAAGCACGGTGTTCAATTTCAACAAGGAGGTGACATGCCTTACCAAACATAAGTCTATAGGGAGACATCCCAATTGGTGTCTTGAAAGCTGTTCTATGAGCCCAAAGTGCGTCTTCTAGACGGCGGCTCCAATCCTTCCTATTTGGCTGCACCATTTTCTCTAAAATTTGCTTAATCTCCCTGTTTGAGATCTCAGCTTGCCCATTAGTTTGGGGATGATATGCAGTAGAAACTCTGTGCATAACTCCATACTTTCGGAGTAAACCTTCCATAGTGCGGTTACAGAAATGTGTGCCTTGGTCACTTATGATAGCTCGAGGTATTCCAAACCTGCAAAAAATATTGGACCTGACAAAATCTGCAACAACTCTAGAATCATTAGTCCTAGTGGGGATAGCTTCCACCCACTTTGAAACATAATCAACAGCAAGTAAAATGTAGAGAAAACCAAATGATACAGGAAAAGGACCCATGAAGTCAATTCCCCACACATCAAATACCTCACAAAAAAGTATAGATTGCTGAAGCATTTCACTCTTACGAGTGATGGCTGTACCTGCAAACTGACACTCTTTACAAGTGCGGTAAGTCTCATAAGCATCCTTGAAAATAGTAGGCCAATAGAAACCTGAATCTAGGACTTTTCTTGCAGTCCTTTGAGGACCAAAGTGTCCCCCTACTTGAGAAGCATGAGAAAAATATAAAATAGATTCAATCTCGTAATCGGGAACACATCTCCTAATTACCTGATCACTACCAAATTTCCAAAGATATGGGTCATCCCAAACATAATATTTTGCATCACTCTTAAGCTTGTGAATTTGTGTCCTAGATGCACCTGTAGGAAAAACACCAGCAACAAGATAATTTACAATATCAGCAAACCAAGGAGTTACCCCATGTAAGAGTAGAAGATGTTCGTTAGGAAAGTTATCCTGAATGGGGGAAGGATCTTCATCACGCTCTATTCTGCTTAAGTGATCGGCCACTAAATTCTCAACTCGACTTCTGTCTTTGATCTCGATATTGAACTCTTAGAGCAACAACATCCATCGAATCAGCCTCGGCTTTGCTTCTGGCTTTTTTAACAAATACTTTAAAGCTGCATGGTCAGTAAAAACAATAACCTTGGAACCTAGCAAATACGATCTGAATTTATCAAGAGCAAAAACAATAGTTAAAAGTTCCTTTTCAGTGGTGGTATAATTAGACTGTGCAGAATCTAAAGTTCTAGAAGCATAATAAATAACATGGGCAGCCTTGTCGACTCTTTGTGCAAGGACCGCCCCAACAACATAGTTTGAAGCATCGCACATAATTTCAAAAGGAAGGGTCCAATCAGGGGGCTGAATGATGGGGGCGGAGGTTAATGCCTTCTTCAAGAAGTCAAAAGCTTTTTTGCACTTTTCATCAAAATCAAATGCAACATTATTTTTTAACAAATTTGACAACGGAAGAGCTATCTTGCTGAAATCTTTAATGAAGCGCCTGTAAAAACCTGCATGGCCAAGAAAAGAACGAATCTCGCGAATACAAGATGGGTAAGGCAGTGTAGAGATCACATCAATCTTAGCAGGGTCAACAGAAATCCCTTTTTCAGAAATTATATGTCCCAAAACAATTCCCTGTTGAACCATAAAATGACACTTTTCATAATTTAAAACAAGGTTAGTTTCAATGCATCTTGCCAAAATTAATTCCAAACTGTCTAAACATGAATCAAACGAGGAACCATAAACGGTGAAATCATCCATAAACACTTCGATGCAATTTTCAATAAACTCCGAAAAATACTAGTCATGCATCGTTGAAATGTTCCAGGCGCATTGCAAAGCCCAAAAGGCATTCTCCTATAAGCAAATGTGCCGAATGGGCATGTGAAAGTTGTTTTTTCTTGATCTTCAGGTGCAATATGAATCTGAAAATAACCTGAAAAACCATCAAGAAAGCAATAATGTGATTTACCATCTAGCCGCTCAAACATTTGATCAATGAACGGCAAGGGAAAGTGATCCTTTCTAGTAGCCTGGTTTAGTCTCCTGTAATCAATACAAACTCTCCAGCTATTCTGAACTCTAGTGGGAACAAGTTTATTCTTTTCATTTTTTACCACTGTGAGACCAGATTTCTTAGGTACAACCTGCACTGGGCTTACCCATTTACTGTCAGAGATAGGATATATGATACCTGCTTGCAAAAGTTTGGTCACCTCTTTCTTCAAAACATCAAGGATCAAAGGATTAAGCCTCCTTTGAGGTTGCCTTACCGTTTTCGCTCCATCCTCAAGTAAAATTTTGTGCATACATGTGGAGGGGCTTATACCTGAAATATCAGCCAATGTCCACCCAATAGCCTTCTTATGCTTCTTCAAAACCTGCAAAAGCTTATTTTCTTGATCAAAATCAAGGTTAGAAGAAATTATAACCGGGAGTATTTTATGACTCTCCAAATAAGCATATTTTAGATTTTCAGGGAGTGGTTTAAGCTCAAGGGAGGGTGGTTGTTCAATGGATGGTTTGGCGGGGGCAGCCATGATGTCAAGGGCTTTGACTACATCATCAACAATGTCACCAACAACTTCACCTGTAGGAAAATTGTCATCCAACAAGAAAGCATCAATTTCAGCACAAGCAGCACAAAGGTCGGTGTTAGTACAATCATCATCAAAACCAGATAAAGATGGATCAGTAGAGAACAAATCAAAATTAAATTCATCAACAATTTCAGAGAGCAACTCCATTTGGAACACAAAGTGCTCTTCAGAGGGATGTTTCATAGCATCGAAAATGTTAAATTTCGCGACAATGTCACCAAATTCCATGGACATGGTTCCATCGTCAACATCAATTTTCGTCTTTGCTGTTTTCATGAATGGTCTGCCCAAAATGATTGGCGATTTGCTTGATTCTGTTTCTCCAGCCATGTCAAGAATGTAAAAATCTGCAGGAAAAATCAAGTCATTAACCTGAACAAGAACATCTTCCACTACTCCAACAGGGCGAGCATTGCTCCTGTTTGCTAGCTGAATAGTGAGACCTGTAGGCTGCAAGGGACCAAGATCAAGATTATTAAAAATAGAAGTAGGCATAACATTAATAGAAGCTCCTAAATCTAACATGTAATTTTCGAATTTACTATCCCCAATGGTACATGGAATAGAAAAAGTTCCTGGATCTTTGCATTTTTGTGGTATAGGCTGATTGAGAGATGAAACAGTGGCCCTCTCAGGTGAGGGCTCAGATGAAAGCTTAGGCTGAATAAGGACAGAAACATTTCGCCCTAAATTGACTCGCTCATTTCCCTTCGACCTTCTCTTGCGGGTGCATAAATCCTTCAGAAATTTTGCATATTTCGAAATCTGCTTGATCACATCAAGAAGCGGAATGTTTACCGCCACTTTTTTGAATACGTCGAGTATCTCTCTCTCTTTGTCCTCCTCATCAATTTTTTTTATTTTTCTGAACTCTGTGAGGGAAAGGAATTTTTGGAACATACTCTTTTTCAGCTTCGACAACAACGGGAGCTTCAACAGGTTCAGGTGTTACCTCAATAACTTTTTTTTGAATTTTTTTATTTTCTTCGGGTGGTTGTGTCACCCTTCCAGATCTCAAGTTAATTACACTCACATTAGGATTAGGAACATTTGGATTCACCACTGTTTGAGCAGGTAGTTGGTTCGATCCTTGAGCTCGCTGCAAGACATTAATTGAAGTAGCAAGTTGCCCAATCTGTGTCTGCATATTCTGCATAGTAGAATCTGTTCGCTGCTGGTATTGTGTATTGCTTGCAATCATTTGCTTCATGAGGTCCTCCAATGAAGGTCCGGAGGCAGCAGCTGGTGGTGGCGTGTTTTGTTGTGCTGTTGGGTTCCCATACCGTAGAAGTGGATGATTCGCCCAGCTGGGATGATACTTGTTTGTGGAAAGATCAGGAATGTTGTACCTGTTTTGATTATTGCCTCGGTTATAAAGGGCTGCTGCATATGCTTGGGGCATCTCAGTGACCGACTCGTCTTGAAGAATGGGACAAGTGTCGGTTGGATGTTCAGTAGAAGTACATATACCACACCACTTATTTGTTTGAGCTTTACTCACTGCCAGTTGTTTCACTAAAGAAGTAAGTTCATCATTTCTGGTCTCTAGAGCCTTGTTGAAAGAAGAAGAGGAAACATGAATCTCATTCACACCTTTTGTTTGAGTCACATAATTATTTCTGGTTGTGAATTGTTGAGAGTTGAGTGACATGTTTTCAATCAAGGCCTTTGCAGCAGCTGGAGTTTTATCAACAAGTGCTCCACCACTAGCTGCATCCAAAATGTTTCTATCCATTGGTAGCAATCCCTCATAGAAATACTGAATAAGCAAATGTTCGGTAATCTGGTGTTGAGGGCAGCTGGAGATCAATTGTTTGAACCTCTCCCAATATTCAGTCAATGATTCATTTCCCTGTCTAATGCCACAGATTTCTTTTCTGATTGATGCAGCTCTAGAGGCGGGAAAATATATCTCTAGAAAAACTTTCTTCAAATCATTCCAAGTTGCGACAGAATTTGGTTCAAGATAGTATAGCCAATCTTTTGCAGCACCCTGGAGCGAAAAAGGAAAGGCTCTGAGTTTGATATGATCTTCTGTTATTCCTTCAGGCCTCAATGGTGTAGAACAAACAACCTGGAATTCCTTCAAATGCTTGTGCGGATCTTCACCTGCAAGACCACTAAACTTTGGAAGCAAGTGAATTAAACCAGATTTCAATTCAAATGGAGTAGCAACATCACCATATTCGATACATAGACCATTATAATTCACATCAGGAGCAGCAAGTTGCCTTAGTGTTCTTTGTTCAGCAGCCATGTTATCAAAAACAACTTCAGAATCACAATCAAATAAATTGCACAAAGAAATAGGATCGATAACAGGTGGTGAACTAGTGCTAGCCTGATTTGCTCTACGGCGTGTGTGCAAAGTTCTCTCTATCTCAAGATCAAAATCAAAAAGATTAGAATGACTGGACCTAGTAGTAGCCAGAACTGCGAAAATGCCGACAATGTCCCTATTAGACAGAAACAAAATGAAAGAAGGAAGGTGATTAAAATAAATTCAGAAAAATATAAGAACACGAAATTTAATCTAATTAAGACAAATAAGAATTTTGAGAATTTTTTTGGAATTTTCTGAAACTATGAAAACAATAAATAAATCTTTAAAAATAGAAAAATGATGAATTTGGGGTTTAGAGGGTGGTGTCCCGTTACTCTTTCCAAGAGTAGGGGACATTGAATCCTGATTTTTTCTGATGTAATGGCAAGGTAAAATTGGGAATCAGACTCAACTTTTCAGAAAACCGGTTTTTTACGAAAACTAGCTTTTAGGATGGGTAATGGCCGAACAAACTGCAAGCAAGGCCAGAACATAAGAAAGCACAAACTAAGAATCTAATATTGGCTATAATTTGACAGAGAGTCCCCGGCAACGGCGCCAATTTGATCCACTGTCGCACACGGGTAAAAAATAAACAAGTATTTAAAAGAAATGTAGTTTAGGGAAGCGACAAAAGTGTCGTATCACAAGGACTCTCTTGATCAATTACGAAATATTAGAATCAGTCAAATATGGGGGTTCAGTTTTGAATTCGAGTTGCAAAAAGAGATTAAAATAAGTGATTATCAAATAAATTTAAAACGATTAATCTACTGTTTTCGGTTCCTAACTTATCATTGATTCATGCAATTTCCAAGCCCTAAGCAGATTCTAATCCCCTTTCGATTATAGTATCAATTAACAAGCGCAATTGTCACTACAAGACATATGTTCCTGATTTCCGAATTAAGAAAACGGATTAAAGCAATCATGAATTAAGCAGACATGATCAAACGCGAATTAAGCAAACGCGATTAAGGTACAAGAACATATAACAATCGAAATTAATCAACACTTATTCTATAGAACTTGAATAAAGCAAACAAGACATATAGCATAAATATTAAAAAGGGAAAAGCAATTTTATTGGAGATTATAGAACCTCAAAGTGGAAACCGATTACAGCAGATTAATCCTTGGTGATTAGTTCTCCATAGCAAGCAACATTCTCCAAGTTTTTGTTGTGAACAGTGATCGAAAATTACATATCTATTTCTGGTTTTTGTTGTATATAAATAGGAGAAAAGAGTGAAATCCAAAGGCCAAGGCCAAAGAAACAAAAGGCCAACAATTAAATCTCCATTAGACTAATTATTTAAGTCTGGAATCTCCACGAAAATTAGAGACCCTTGCACTCTGAAACAGCTTCTCCACTAAAAATAAATCTTGTAGCTTTGTCTCTTAGCTTTCCAACGCAACTGACCGCGCCATAATCCGATACTCGAAGCTCCAGTTATGAATTTATTCGTGCAGACTGCTAATGCTGAAAAATAAAATACGAAAATAAAATAAAGGCTAAAATAAACTTAAATCTAAAAACACAATAAAATAGTAAAAATATTAACACAAACTAGAGAAATGCCTAAGTACAATAGTAGAAGAATGTGCATATAAATGCACTGATCAGGGAGGGTAGTAAACACAGCTATGCACAGATTCATGCAAACATGTAGTTTGTTACTCCCCTTTGTACAAGAGCACTTTCCAAGTACTCCCCCTAAATATCACATCTTCTATAGGCTTCTTCAGAATACATGACCTAGTAGAGAGACGTACAAATGTTTTTAAACCTGGCTTCTTCAGAATGCATGACCAAGTTAAAAACCTTACAGATGTATCAAACATCACACAAATGTGTCAAACATTACAGAAATTAACATCTTTAATAGGCTTCTTAAGAATGCATCACCCAGTTGAAAATGTACAGATTAAGTCTTCAGAAAAACATGCTTTAGAAAACTAGTTCTTAAAAAAATTTGTTGAGAGAAATTTTGAAGAAAAATAAGCATGTATGACAGATGTATAGTCAGATGTGCACACATCACAAGTTACTGCAGTTAAGTCTTCAAAGAAATTGTTCATTTAATTTTTACTCCCCCTTTTTAGCCAGAATTTTGACAAATAAAGTCAAAAACATAGAGAGTAAATGAAAACACCATAGAATGCAGATAGCATAGAAGTAGAGATGATGGTGCATGAACAGTAAAGGGAACTAGGCCATTAATAGTGCAGCAAGTACAAAACAAGCACACATAGGTGCATCATAAATCTATGGCACAATCCACAAAATACAAGGAAAACAAAGGAAATACTGAATACAGGGAAATAATGAATTACAAAGATTCAAATATCCTGGCTCCCATCAGTTACCTCAGCTTCAGAGTCATTGAGCTCCTGCTCCTCCAATTCCTCATCCTCAGCCATTGTTTGCTCATCCTCAAGCTCCAGTCCAGCAATGACTGCCTCCAGCTTGGTCTTCTTCTCGTCAAGAGCCTTATAGGTCTCCTTTAAAGGAGCAATCATGTCTTTCCTAGACATTACACCAGTTGAGTTGGATGTGCCCACATCAGGAGTCACATCAGACTGCTTGAGACTAACAGAAATAGCAGACTCTCTTCTGCAAGACAAATCATCTTTGCCCAGAACATCAGGTCTCTGGCTCAATATGATTCCACACAACAGAGAGGGAAAAGCAATGGGCAACTTAACAGCTAAGGTTTTGGCATGCTTGACAGTCTGGTCAAAAATATAAGTACCAAAATCATAGTTAATTTTGTTACCTACAATATAGATGAATCTAGCCAAACTTGTAGCCACATCATAGTTGTGTGTGGTAGGTACCCAATTAGCAGCAGCAATCCTGTTAAGGATGTTGTATATTGGAGTGAGCTTGCTTGCTTGTAGCTTCCCTTTATTAGGCCAAACCTTGACCTTTCCTCCAATGATGGCTTTGATGATGGCATTATCAGTAGCGTCCACTTCAGCATAGGGTTCTTCATTTCTGCCTAAAAATTTGTTGATGACAGCAGGAGAGAACAAAATTTCCTTCCCGATTACAAATACCATCTGGAACTCATCATCCAAAGGGTTATCACAGCATGTAGGAATGTTCACCAAGAATTCCTTGACCACCTTCTCATAGCAGTCACTCAGCCCTA
The DNA here is from genome assembly GCA_954870985.1 of Trifolium fragiferum. Classification (NCBI taxonomy): domain Eukaryota; kingdom Viridiplantae; phylum Streptophyta; class Magnoliopsida; order Fabales; family Fabaceae; genus Trifolium; species Trifolium fragiferum. Next base: position 22,665,150 of record OX940789.1, read on the forward strand.
TCACAGTCTTCATCAAGCCAGCATGCTTGATCAGCTTCATAACCTCCTTGCATTGCAAGGCTTCAGCACTGAGCTCTCTTTCCAGAGCTAGTCTTCTATGAACAATATACTTCCACTTAGCAGCATTCCCTATGTTGTAGAAGGAGATCAGGTCAATAGGGACATCAGGAATTCCCTGCGGAATCTTCTTCTTCCCAAAGCTCTTCGTCACAGAAGTCTCAATGTGGACCACATCGAGCTCCACATTCTGCTCTTCAGGAGCCTCTTCTTCAGACTCACTGATGTAAGCTACATCCTACTCTACATCGTACTCTGAGTCACTTGATGGCGCCTATTTTCTTTTCAGAGTCTTCTTCTTGGCAGGTGGAACCACATCTTTACTATAACCCTTCTTGGGTCCATACATCACTTGCCTCTTGACAGGATTCTTCTTCTCCATAGCAGCTACAGGAGAAACAATAACAGGACCTTTCCCACTTCTGGTCCTTCTAGCCACACTATCTTCAGCAACTTTCTTCAAAGGAATGTCAGAGTCATAATCCTCTACATCCACAACAGTAGTGTCTCCATCAGCATCCTTGTCGGAAGGATTGGAGTCTTCCACATCTTCAGCACCCTTGGCTTCTTCACTCTGGTCAAACTGACTGTCATCCTTGGGATCTTCATCCATAGCAGGTTGGTCTTCATCTACCATAACCTGTTCTGGTGAATCAGCAACAACAGGAATTTCTTCTGCATTAGCTTGAGCATCTTCTACTCCTTGTGACAACGATGTGCCAACATCTATCACAACATTAGGCTCTTGCAGGGCTTTGAGCACAAAATCTATAATCTTTTGGGTCATGCGATGTCTTGAGTCCCCAGAGGCTTCTTCAACAGCAGCCTTTTCAGAGTCAGGCTTTGAAGATTCTTGAACAATAGATGCTCCAACAGTAGCATCAACATCAACAGAGGGGAGAGGATCAAGATGTAGGCTTGACATGGAATGAGCCCTCTTGGTTGATCCAGTCTTGGACTTCCTGCTCTTCTTCTTTGATTTCTCAGTAGAAGGAGATGGAATTGCATCCTCCTCTTCAACAAAGGGAGTAGATTCCCTCTTTGACCGTTTGGACTTCTTTTTCTTGGATCCTGATGGTTTGATCATGGATACAGGGGTTGCATCAACGATCACAGTTGTAGAATCAATTTCTTGATCCATCTTGGGTGAAATGAGGTTAGGTGATGATGGAGCAGTGGTTTGCTTTGTGGATGGAAATGTTTGTGTAGCAGTAGACATGATGAGTGTTTGTGAGATAAAGGTTCTTGAAAAATTGCAGAGAGATAGGTGAAAGTTACAGAGAAATTTTTAGGTCGTTTGAGTGAGAGAGACGAATGTGATGAACAATGTGATAGGCAAATGTGAAGATTTTCTTGACAAACGAATTTTGTGGAGATATGATTAGTGAAATAGCCGTTGGAAATATTTGATATGATTGCCTTTGGATTGTGTGCAACTGTGAATGGAGGGAAAGGTAAGTAACCGTTGCACGCCGGAATAGCTATAATGGCTATTGATCCTCAAAGAGGCAAATACCAAGTTTGCCCCATAACACCTCAAACCTGTTTGCATCTAAAGCCTTTGTAAAAATATCTGCCAGTTGATTCTCACTGGCAATATGCTCTAGAGTCACAATATTGTCTTCCACAAGATCTCTAATAAAATGGTGACGAATATCAATGTGCTTTGTCCTACTATGTTGGATAGGATTTTTGGAGATATTTATAGCACTCAGATTGTCACAGTATAATGTGAGCACATCTTGCTGCACATTGTACTCACCCAACATCTGCTTCATCCAAAGTAGCTGAGAGCAACTGCTTCCTGCAGCAATGTACTCAGCTTGAGCTGTAGAAAGAGAAACACAATTTTGTTTCTTGCTGAACCATAATATAAGGTTGCTTCCCAAAAAGAAACATCCACCCGAAGTGCTCTTCTTGTCATCTGCACTACCTGCCCAGTCAGCATCACAATAACCTAACAATCTTGTGTCTTCACCATGAGAGTAGAGAATCCCATAATCACTTGTACCACTTACATACTTTAGAATCCTTTTGACTTGATTCAAATGACTCATCTTAGGCTCAGCTTGGTACCTTGCACACACACCAACATCAAAGCTTATGTCAGGTCTACTTGCAGTGAGATAAAGTAGTCTGTTAATCATGCTTCTGTATAGACTTTGATCAACACTGACACCATTCTCATCTTTCGAAAGTTTGAGATGGGTTGCTGCAGGAATTCTCTTGTGATTTGCACTTTGCATTCCAAATTTCTTCACAATGTTCTTGGCATACTTGCTTTGGGAGATGAAAACTGTGTCTTCCATCTGTCTTACTTGCAAACCAAGAAAGTAGGTAAGTTCACCTACAAGGCTCATCTCAAACTCAGATTGCATCTGATTTACAAACGTTTTGACCATGGAGTCAGACATTCCACCAAACACAATGTCATCTACATAAATTTGTGCTATCATTAGCTTGCCTTTCTCTTCTCTTACAAACAAGGTTTTATTAGTTTAACCTTTTCTATAACCTTGCTGCACAAGAAATTTGGTTACCCTATCATACCATGCCCTAGGAGCCTGCTTTAATCCATACAATGCCTTCTTCAATCTGTAGACATGATCTGGAAAATTTGGTTCAACAAATCCCTTGGGCTGCTCCACATATACTTCCTCATTCAAGTAACCATTGAGGAAAGCACTCTTCACATCCATCTGAAATAGCTTGAACTTCAAGATACATGCTACTCCTAAAAGTAACCTTATGGATTCAAGACGTGCCACAGGAGAAAATGTTTCATCAAAGTCTACTCCTTCATTCTGAGAGTAACCTTAAGCCACAAGCCTAGCCTTGTTTCTAGTGACAACACCACTTTCATTAGATTTATGCCTATAAACCCATTTAGTACCAATGATGTTGACTTCTTCAGGCCTAGGAACTAAATCCCACACTTCATTCCTCTTGAACTGGTTCAGCTCCTCTTGCATAGCTTCAATCCAAAACTCATCTGTCAAGGCTTCTTTCACATTCTTTGGTTCTACCTTTGACACAAAACAAGCATTAGATACAACCTCTCTTGACCTTGTCATAACACCTAAATCAGGATTCCCTATTATGAGTTCTTTTGGATGGTTCTTTTGAACTCTAACAGATGGACCCTTATTCACCTGAGTCTCATTCACTTGATTATCGGTCTTCTCATAAATCTCTTCTACTTCAGAGTCTTTAGGCTGGGGGTGAGATGTGTCCACAGCAGGATCTACATCAGGCACTTTGTCAGAACAGTCATCTATGACTACATTGATAGATTCCATCATAGTCTTTGTTCTGTTGTTGAAGACTCTATAGGCTCTGCTGGTTATGGAGTAGCCTAGAAAAATTCCTTCATCACTCTTGGGATCCATCTTCCTCCTTTGCTCTGTGTCAGCTAGGATATAGCACTTGCTACCAAAGACATGGAAGTATTTGACAGTTGATTTTCTTCCCTTCCATATCTCATACAATGTGGTTGATGTACCTTTTCTCAGAGTCACTCTATTGTGTACATAGCATGCAGTACTCATGGCCTCTGCCCAAAAGTAGTAAGGTAGCTTCTTGGCATGTAGCATAACTCTTGCAGCTTCTTGCAAGATTCCATTCTTTCTTTTAACCACACCATTTTGTTGGGGTGTAATTGGAGATGAGAACTCATGCCTAATCCCTTCATCAGAGCAAAACTCAGAAAATCTTGAATTCTGAAACTCTTTCCCATGATCACTTCTGATTCTAACAATGGCACTATCCTTTTCTCTTTGTAGTCTAAGGCATAGGTCTTTGAAAACATCAAAAGTATCAGACTTCTCTCTGATGAAGCTAGCCCAAGTGAATCTTGAGAAATCATCTACCATCACAAAAGCATATCTTTTGCCACCAATACTCTCTACCTGCATTGGTCCCATCAAGTCCATATGTAGCAGCTCTAGAACTCTGGATGTCACTTGATGTTGCAACATTGAGTGTCACATCTAGACCTGCTTTCCAACCTGACATTCACCACAGATACTACCTTCAACAATTTTGAGCTTTGGTAATCCTCTGATTGCTTCCTTGGACACAATCTTCTTCATTCCTTTCAGATTCAAATGACCAAGTCTTTGGTGCCAAAGCTTTACTTCTTCTTCTTGACTAATAAGGCATGTAGTTGAATGAGCTGTTTCTTCAGGAATCCATAAGTAGCAGTTGTCTCTTGATCTAGATTCTTTCATCAACAATTCTCCCTTGTCTGAAGTAACAAGACATTCATTCTTTGTGAAGTTGACTTTAAGACCTTGATCACACAGTTGGCTTATGCTGATAAGATTAGCCTTCTGACCTTTGACAAGCAATACATCATCTAGGTCAGGTACACCTTTGTTGTTGAGCTTATCAATGCCTGTGATTTCACCTTTTGCTCCATCACCAAAGGCTACAAAACTGGTGGTATGAGACTTGATATTAGTGAGGAATTTCTCAACACCAGTCATGTGCCTAGAACAACCACTATCAAAATACTAATCTTCTCTGGAAGATGCTCTGAGAGAAGTGTGAGCTATGTGAGCAGTTACTGAAACTTTTGGCTTCCACATCTTCTTAGGAGTGACCCTTGCTGGTTTGGCTTTAACCCGAGGCTTCTTCTTGGGATACCCATAGAGTTTATATCAGAAGGGCTTGATATGAGCATTCTTCCCACAGTAGTGACATCTCCAAGCATTGAACTTCCCTTTGCCAGCAGGTTTCTGATGTGGGGTGTGATGTGTCCACATTCTGCCAGGGTCAGGTTTCTTCTGAGCAGGAACAAACTTAGTATTTCAACTTTTGTTGTGATGTTTGTTCTTGAATCCTATACCAGATGAGTCACCAGCATGCTTTCCAACTTTCAGAATCTCGTCAAGCATGTCAGTTCCAGTATTGCGCATCTTTACAGACTTGGTCATATTTCCCAAATTGGTTGACAGTAACTTGACTTCACTTTCAAGACCAGTTACTTTGACCTGTAGTTGAGCCTTCTCTGTCTCCAGCTGACTGATAATCTTCTTCTGCTCTTCATTGATTCTGCACACTTCCCCACTTTGATGCACAACTTTGTATATGATGAGGCTAGTTCATCAAAGGTGAGTTCTTCATCATCAGAATCAACATCAGTACTGCACACACCAGTCATGGCACTAACATGATTAGCAGCTACATTCTCTGATTCAGTGTCAGAGTCTTCATCAGACCATGATACAGTCAGGCCTTTCTTCTGCTTCTTCAGATATGTACCACATTCAGCTCTTATATGACCAAAGCCTTCACATTCATGACATTGAACACCATTGTTCTGAGTTGACTTATCATCAGTTTTAGCTTTTGTTGAAGTGTTACCTTGTTTAATGACGTCAGCCTGGATGTTCCTCACATTCCTCCTTGATCTTCTATCCACCATTCTTAGAAGCTTGTTGAATTGTCTTCCTAACATAGCTATGTCATTTGAGAGATCCTCATCTGACTCATCAGCTTCTTCCACTTTATCAGCACAGGATACAAAAGCTATACCTTTTCCCTTCTTCTCAGTTTGCTCACTTAAGTTTATCTCAAAAGTTTGAAGAGAGCTCACAAGTTCTTCAAGTTTCATACTTGGAATGTCTTGAGCTTCCTCAATGGCTGTGATTTTCATGTTAAATCTCTTAGGTAGGGATCTAAGCATCTTTCTCACAAGCTTTTCTTCAGACAGTTTTTCACTTAGAGCCTCAAAAGAATTGTCTATTCAAGCAGGTTCCTGTGAAAATCATGAATAGATTCTTCTTCATTCATTACGAGGGTTTCAAACTTAGTGTTGAGAAGTTGGATTCTTGAGCTTTTTATCTTGGCAATGCCTTCATGAGTGGTCTTGAGTATCTCCCAAGCCTTCTTTGCCACATTGCACTGTTTGATTAGTCTGAACTGTTGGTGTAAGCCCTAGAGGCCAATTATTTATAATTGCATGGAACTTGTATTGAATAATTTAGTTATAAAATAAAGACTTTTTCTTTATTATGTTTATGTGTTAAAGTAATAAAGTCCGTAGAATAGTTGGTTCGTTTAATGGAACGTTAAGTATGACTTAATCGTGAGAATCCATCAAACATAAGAACACTATTCTTAAATATCCGTAGTCAAGCTTTATTGTAAATTGGGATAACATTAAAGCATATAGACTATTATGTTGGTAGACTGATGATCACATCTCACGGATCATAGATAAGTAGTTATCAAGTCTTCACATAGATATGAATGTTAAGGGTAACTTTTATATCGGATTGACCCACAATGAGAATACTACATAGTATGTTATGAAGTGTCATAAGATATTCTCATAGTGATAAGTGGTGTATTCCGCCCTTCGACCTGAAACAACTATGGACCCTAGATGTGGAGTCAAGTACGTTATTGTTAATCAAACGTTGTCCGTAACAGGATGATCATAAAGACAGTTGATGGGTACTTCACAAAGCATGCTGAGGGACATGAGTAACCTAGATGGAATTTACCCCTCCTACATAACAGGAGATATGTCTAAGGGCCCAATATTGAACTTAACAAGGGTGACGTACTATGCCTTGTGTTCAATATAGACATAAGGGTAAAAAGGTAATTGTACATAAGATATTTATCACGGGAAAAAGGTTTGTCAGATCACATGACATTTCCGTGACTTGGGTAGGAGTGATGTTTTGCTAGATACCGCTCACTGTTTGTTATAATTAAATGTATGATTTAATGTAACTGCCAACGTTACGGAAACCTACAAGGGTCACACACAAGGACAGTCTAGTGTAGGATTGGAACACCGTAAGGTACGGTGTACCTCAGAGGAATATGGAAATATGATAAGGGTATCATAGTAATTAAATAAGCAATACACCATTAGGAATGGTGAGGGAGCGCCCATGTGTACATGACACATGGGGCATGCGCCCCTTTATGCTTGTTTAATGAAAAGGGCATTAGCGTAAATGTAGCCCAATGACAAGAGTTTGTCTTGGTGCACAAGACAAGTGGTTCTATGAATAGAACCCTTGTGGCAAAGAAAAATCACTTGATGCAAACACTCTTGCTAAAACCCTAATCCTTATTCCTCCCACCTCTCACTAGAAACCTTCATCCTTGGAGCTAGCACTCATATTGAAGGTAACTGTTCGTGTGGACTAGATAGAGGCGTTGCTGTTCGTCTTCAACGCTCGTGATCAAGATTTTGATTGTGAATCAAAGCTCCTCCATTACGAAAGGTAAAAGTTCTTAACACATATCATGCTCATTCACAAGGATCCTTAAAGGAAAATTTTAAAATTCTGCTGCGTTTTCAATCGCTATTTTCCTTCAGTGGTATCAGAGCCACTTACGAATCCATGATTTGATGTTTGTTTAATTCTTGTACCTTGTTTTAATTCGATTAAAACACTTAACAAAGATTAAAATTGAGCAAGTAAAATTTGGCATCTTTTTGTGTACAATTTGGATGATTGACATTGAAACGGCTTCGGAATCCGACTTTAGAATGGTGAAGCAGCGATATGTTGATTGTCCTAAGGTTATACAAATAAGATTGATCAAGACTTATATGTGATATAAGTGATCGTGATGCAAAACAATATATGTGATATGTTGTTCATAATTTCATTCATTAAAACATATTATGAAAGCTATTCGATGTTGATGTGATTCATGTTCAATTGCTTTGGAATCCGACGTTAGTATGGTGAAGCAATGACATGTTGATCAATCATATTGAATTTCGGTCATGATAAGTTTTGACGGCGTGAAATTATTGCATTAGGGTTCGCAACAACATAAGGGTTGTGCTGTCAAAACGGCGAAAATTCAAGGTCAAAATGCGTGTCTGCGCTATGCGCAGGGGACAGAGAGCTACAGCTGCGTGTCTGCGCTATGCGCAGGGGACAGAGAGCTACAGCAGAATGTCTGCGCTATGCGCAGGACAGGCTGCGCTATGCGCAGGTGGCAGCAGCTTGATCACGCTCGTCAAATTTTAATTTTAATTTAATTAACGAGACTTAAACTGATTATAATAATAATAAAATATGTGTTTATTATTATGCTTTTGTGATGATCGGTTATGGCCATAGTTTACTTTTGTTCTATTTTGGGATTTTAAATATGGCCTGCGTGTCGTGCCTTATCTCTTAATCTCTTGATGTAAAGTTCTCTTCTCATCTTACTCCCTCGTATGTAAAACGAGTATTCTTTTATGTAATGTAATTTCATGAAGAAGAAAGGGAGCACAATAACATGAAGGAGATCATGCTTGGAGAAGTATAGATCGTTATTAAGTTAGCTTAGGTTCTCTCATTGGCTTGAGAGAACAATTGCGCTAGGGGCCATAACTGTTTCATTTTATGTATGTTGATGCATGTGTATGTTTGTATGTTGATGAATGTGAGAGACGATTTATATGATAAATAAGCCGGTGAGATCAAACTAATTAAAATTCCCTCAAGGTTAATATTAAGTTTTAAGCTTTCCAAAGAATAGCACCCTTCAAGATCAATATCGATTAATGTAGGTTTTACCAACGTAAAGTGCATTGTCAATACTGATAAGTTGCGGTGAGATAACTTGTTTATCTGATTGCTATTTATTGGGTTTAACTTAACTAAAGAAAATATAATACGATTATATGACTTTAGAAGCAAATGTTGGGTTATTCATATGATGGATTAGAATAAGTGTTATTCACCCAATGGAAAAGATATGAGAATTGTATGAGATACAATTGGAAAGAGTTTCCTACCTAAATAGCTGTGTTTTGTGTAATCAGCCTAACGCTGACTTAAAACAAAGTGAAATATGGATCTCATTCCCACTAGAAAATCTTCCAACGGGGTTTTCCGAATCAAATGTCGAGGGTCATTTGTTTTGAGTAAAATAGTGGGAGCGCATATTTAATTGAAGTCCTAATTAAATATGATTTTAAAATTATTTGATACTTATATCTTCAATTTTATTAATGTAGATCACCATGACAAACAATAACAGTTCAAACAGTATTATGCGAAGCATTCTTGACAAAGAAAAATTGTCTGGGACAAATTTTCTTGACTGGCATCGTAACTTGAGGATAGTCCTCATGCACGAGAAAAAGTTGTATGCTATTAAGGAACCCCATCCTGACCCGGATGATGAACCTGCTGCCAATGCACCTAAGGCTCAAAAGGATGCTTATCAGAAGCATCTTGATGATGCTATGGATGCAAAATGTCTCATGATGGCTACCATGACCTCTGAGCTTCAGAAGCAACATAAGGAAATGAATGCATTCGATATGATCGAACACTTGAAAACGCTCTACCAAGAGCAAGCCAGAATTGAGAGGTTTGATGTTTCCAGAGCCCTGTTTCAGGCCAAGCTAGCTGAGGGATCTCCTGTTAGTCCACATGTGCTCAAAATGATTGGGTACGTGGGGAACCTGACAAGATTGGGATTTCCGCTCGGGAATGAGCTTGCTGAAGGTGTGAAAACACAAGAAGGGAGGTTGAATTGTGTTTTGGGTAGTTTTAAAAACTTCTTCAAAGTTTTGCAACTTATCAGATTTCGCAGCGGGCCAAGTTTAAACACAAACAACTTCTGGGATGGTGAAAGCGAAAACAGAGCAGGAAAGAGTAAAACAGAGAAAAGAGAGAAGAGAGAACACAAGAGATTTATACTGGTTCCTCTCACAAACCGAGAGTAGTCCAGTCCCCTTGCACTTCCAAGGGATTTCACTATAATCACACAAGATTACAAATGCTCAAGCCAACAGCAAGAGACTTCCTTTGCTCAAGTAACACCTTACAAGAGACTTCCAAATGCTCAAGCTCACCAGCAAGAGACTTCTAACACAAAAAGAAAATACAATGTTTGAACAACTGATAAATAATATCAGAGTTCTGAGAACAAAGAAATACAACTTAAATAACAAGACTATTCTTAGAATTCTTGAAAAGAAAACTAAGGTTCAACAACTGATAAGTCAGAAGTTGAAAACTGTTTGTCTTGAATTTTGATATAATCTCAAGTTGTATCTAAGTTAAAAATGCTCTTTAAATTTTAGCAGAATAACAGCTCTTTTTTTCTTCGCAAGTGTGTTATTTTTCGTCTTCAAATTCTTCCTCCTTTTATAGATGAAGTTGGAGCATCTTGAATTTGAGCGGACAATGATGAATTCAGCTACGTAGTACTGTACTATTGCTTTCATTTGAAATGTGCTTATCCAAATCATGTAAAGATCAAAATATTCGCCCAAATTAGGAAAACAAAGTTAGTACAATAGTACAAACGTCATTATCATGAGGATAACGGTCTGAAAGAAGTTCTTCTGCTCCTTCAGATCTTTGCCAAATAGATGATAGTCGTTAATGAGAATAGAATGTTCTTCTGGCGTCCTCTGCTGTTTCATCGTCATCAGAATCTACAGATATTAAATTTGCTTCTGATGAGTTCAACTTCTGGTTGACTTTGACTTGCAACTTCTGATGATTTCAACTTCTGGTGTTGTCTTCAGAACTTGCATTTTCCCAACTTCTGGGTTATATTAATATTAATACTATTGTATATTAATACTATTGTTATCATCAAAACTACTTGGGTTATATTAGAACCAACTTTGTTCCAACAATCTCCCCCTTTTTGATTGATGACAAACCAAGTATTAATTTACAATGGTTGTTATTTTAATCACATAATTGCATCCTTCAGGTTTATGAGTTTTGCAAGGTCCCCCTGAGTTCAGTAATAAATGATTAAAATAGTTTAAAATTTTAATATTGAATCCAGAACTTCAGTATACATTTGACTTCCAGAAGATAGGTTTGCAAGCTTTCTTCTTTGATCAGATCTACCTAAGAGAAAAGTGCAATCTTCTCTTACGTGTATCATGTATAGAAAGTTCTAATCTCAATTGAAAAATTTTCTTAGATAAAAAATATTGACAACTGATAAAATGTAATAACTGAAACTTAATGAAATTAAAAAAATTTTGAATTTGGTTTCAGTTAGTGTTCTTTAAATTAATTTACTCTTACTCCCCCTTTTGTCATTAAACAAAAAGAATAATAAAAAAAAGGTTCAGAATAAATGAACACGTGACTAAAGAATTAGTCAAGTCAAGAAAAAAATTAAAACAGATGATAAAAACCACAATTATTTAATGCAAAAACGAAAAACGAGCTAATTCCTACCAACCAAAATGGCTATAAAAGCGCACCAACTCTTTGTCATTTCACTCAACGCTTCCATGATATTTCTTCAACAAAATGAGAGAAAATATTTGTGAGGATAGAAGAGTGATTGAAAGAAATGGGTTTAAGAAATTTTCAAAGAAGAACCAGAGAAGGATTTTATCAACGATAGATGCAATCCCATGGAATATGATATCTAAGAAACATCTGAGGATGGTGAAGAGCTTTGCTCCAAAATCAGACGCAAGTTTCTCAACCATCTTCTGTTCTTCGAAGATCAAAGAGTTCTTCTTATGCAGGAGGATGAGCAGGAGTCTCTGAAGACAAGCTCCAAGTTTACAAAACAGTAAATTTGTAGCTCGAGAGGTTTAGGTTACAAGCTCCCAGGTTGAAGTTTGGGACACCATCCACTTCAGCTCTCTTCTAACTCATCTTCTTGTAAAAATTTCCTTTTAAGTTTAGGTAGGTTTCTAGATTTATGCAAAAAATTGCTTTTAGAGCAATGATGAAATGCAAAAACAATGTAATGCAGTTTTATATATATAAAAAATTTGAATGCAATTGAGTTTATGCAGTTATTTTTATGCAGCAATATAGATATCTACTGAACATAATAAAGAAAATAAAGCAGCATAACCCAATATAAAACAAAAATTCAAGATAGTAACAAACAGATCCAAAACAACAAAGTTCAAACAGAACATGATAAAAACAGAACATAAACAAAATAAAACAAAGAAATCCTAGGGTTGTGAGGGGTTGGAAGCAAGGTTTTCAGAACCGGACCGGTCATCGAACCGGTGAGCTTACCGGTTCAAGGTTCAACCGGTCGGATCGGGGTCGGACCGGTCAGACCGTTTTTAATTAAATATATATTTTAATTAATATATAAATAAAAATAAATAAATAATAACTTAATATATTTATTTTTACACATGAAAAAGATGAAATGTCATAAAGTTAATATAAAATTAAAACTTTAGTACATTAGACATAAATTTTTTAATTCAAACTAAATTAAAATTTACATAATAACTAAGTCAAATAACACAAAATAGTACAATAACATCGTTTATAACTTGTTTATTATTTTAATCTTTCTTTTACAAATAAAACCAAATAGCATCGTTTGAAGTTTATATATATATATGAAACGACGTTGTTTTGACCTCGTTTTTTAATAAAAAAAATGAAACCATTGAACCGCCTGAACCAGCCGGTTCACCGGTTTTTTCCGGTTTAGGACCGGTTCGACCGGTTTTTTATCGGTTCGCCTGCAGGTCGGTTTTGAGGCATAACCGGACCGGATACATCACCGGTTCATGGTCTGACCGGTCCAACCGGCCGGTCCGGTCCGGTTTTGACAACCTTGGTTGGAAGGGTTCTGCATCTTGGCTTGAAGTTGTTTCAAAGCTTCTTCTGAAATAAGTTGTAGCCTTTTGAACACATCTTCTGAGTCCATTCTGCCAACCAGATGTGCAGAATCAGAGTCCACCTGAATAATCTTTTCCATATCTTGAGCATAGAGGGTGGAAAACTGATCTACAGCCTTTGTCATAACCAACTTCATCTTCTCATCATATATCCTCTTGGCTCTTCTAATTATGTTCTCTTCAGCCTTGTATTCAGTGAACTTATGCCTTGCAATGTTCATGATAAAGTTCCTTCTGTATTGAGAATTAAGATCACTCATCATATGCTTGCACATATCCGCAATAGTAGTACATTCTTCATCCACTTGGTCAGGTGCAATAGCAAGGGCAGGCAGATCTTGGTGAAGTTCCTGAACTTTGTCATTAATGCCCATCAGCACACGTTTAACATCTTCTGGTGTGATGGCTTTGTGAGGTGTAGGAACTGATGAAGATGAGGGTTTTTCTAGGATAACTGAGGGATGAATGGTAATTTCTTGTTCTAATGTAGGGGGTGTAATGACTTCTTCAAAAGTTCTAAGATATTCATTTTCTGCATTTGTGAGTTGAGGGGTTTGAGATTTTTGAGGTGAGGGGTTGTGAAGTTCCAACTCTAATTGTTGTAAAGCATTTGCAGGAATGCCAGTTTCAACAATGGCTTCAATGGGAGAAGATTGATGTTCAAATAATGTCTTCTCTGAGTCATGGGAACTAGGTGAAGAAGGTTTAGCAGACACATGTGTTGAAGATGCAACAAGGGTGCTCACTTGAGGAATAGCTTCAGAAGTTACAACCACTGCATTAACTTCTGATGCTACCTTCTCAATATTCTCCACAGAAGTAGGAGTAGAAACACTTGTTTCTATAATCAGGGACAACACATGTTTAGAGAATTGTTTCATAGAATCAAGGGATGGTACAAAGCTAACCACTGGTGTTTCAAGAGAAGCACTAGTAGAAACTTCTTCTATACAGTAGGATTTAGGTTCTAAATCTGAAAAGATTTTTGAAAAAGAGTTTTGAACTGGAGCTGTATATGGGATGTTTTTAGCATGCTTTGGACCATTAATGACATAATCAGGAATATCTTTAACATTGATCTTTTTATAAATACCTTGATTTGCCAACCTTTGCACTAACTCAACTTTAGGAATGGGAGTATCAAGAAATTCATTAGGCTCAGCTTCTACTCCACTTTCCCAGCTAGTTTCTTCCCAAGCCTTATAAAGCTCCACTTGCTTTATGGCTTCCTCACGCTCTTCATCATCATTATCCTCTTCAAGAATCAACCTTTGCTTCCTCTTCCTCTTCAAGTTTGTTCTGGCCTTCTTAGTAACTTCTAGAGCAGCCATTGCAGCAGATCCAGAAGCACTAGCTTCCTTAATTATTTCCAACTCTATCTCTGCTTGAATAGCAGGCTCAGAGTTCCCAAGGTTCACTTCTTCTACAGCAGACTTCTTCACAACAACTTCTGAGGTACTCCTAACACCAGAAGTACTTCCAGACTTCTTCTGGGTGTAGAGCTTCTTGCTTTCTTAGGTTTAGATTCTGTTGCTTCTGATTTCTTTACAACTTTCTTTTTCTTTTGTTGAACAGACAACAGATATCTTGTGGCTAGTCTGTCTTCCAACTTCTGATCATCTCCTCCTTCCAGAAGTTTCTTATGCATACCAGCAATGAGAGAAACTTCATCTCTAGACACAAAGGTGAGATAGAAGTGCTTGTCACTTTCTTCCTTCCTTGGTTTATACTGAACTTGTGGTGTAATCAATGGTCCTTGAGTCTTCAACACTTTCTTCACAGTAAAACCACTTATCACAGAGGGATAAGCATCAATGACGGATCCATAACCAGGGAAAACAGGTTTCAGAGAGTGAATCAAATAACTTCTGTGAAACATGAAGGATAGGAATCTGCAGTAATGTGCATTTGTTGTACCCTTGGTTTGACTATCAGAGATAGCTTTACACATGTGCTCAAAGATAACCTTGGCAAAGTTCACCTCAGCCTTTGTTCCCAAATAATATAAAATTGTTTTATAATGATTAGAAACTTGGTCAGATGAACCAACCTTTGGTAACAGAGAGTCACATATAATCTTGTAAAGTATCTTGTAGTATGGCTTCATGTCATTGTTGTTTTTGGAAGTAGAATTCTTGCCATAGATTTCCTCTTGTATGTAGTGACTAATATCTTCAGAGGGGTAAGGAACAATACCAGTAAATGACAACTGAGCTGCTTGCCTAATGTGCTCATGTCTGATCCTAATGCAGACACCACCAACCTCTAAGCGAATCTCTTTGCCCAGATACTCTTCATTAGGTATTGTGTCGCTGAGAGCTACTTCTGTCTTCATCCAAAAATCCTTCACTATTTCTGGATAGACAGGTCCATTTAAACAATCTAAGAAAGTTATCAACTTTTGCGCTTCAAACGCTTCCTTGATCCCTTTAACACCGTTTACTCTAATTCCTTCAAAGTCGACTGGTCTTTCAATATGAAGAAATAGGTCTGAAATAGGAAAACCTACTTTGTCTTTAGAAAGAACACCAGGAGTAGAGGCTTTAATGTCAGCAATCGGTGGTACATTTATATATCTTTCTCCTTGAGAATGATTACGCTTGGTAGAAGATGCCATGATTCTGAGTTTGGGGGTTAGGGTTTGCTAATTTGAGAGAAGAAAGAAATTGCTCTAAGTTTTAGAAGAGATGAAAGTGTGGGTAGTGAATGTGCAAATGTGTGAATGTGAACAGTTAGTGTTTAAAAAGAAAAGAAAAAACAAAACCGCGCAAAAACGTAATAACTAAAAGGACAGGGGTAAAAGAGTAACTTAACAATTCACAAAATGAATTTAGAACACAATCATCACTAACCAACTTCTTTCTCTAATAGCAACCAGACACGTGTATTAGAAGGTTAATTAAATATCTGACATGTTAGCAACAGCAATTGAAGAGGTAACTCAACAGTTACTGCCACGTCACGTTCAGAACCACTCATATAAACTTCTGATAGAAATACCAGAAGATGGTTTGTCAACTTCTGATACACAAGTTCTGACTCCCCCTAACTTCTGATAAAGATACCAGAAGATGGTTTGTCTAAACTTCTGATAGAAAGATCTGACTCCCCTTAACTTTTGATAAACTTCCAGAACTTCCTAAAATAATATTCTTCACCAGAGTTCAGCTTATTCACAGATTTCCATCATATTAAGATTCCTTTTGATAAAATCAAATCTTTCAACAGCTAAGGGTTTTGTAAAGATATCAACCCATTGATTTTCAGTATCAATAAACTTAAGATCAATTACACCCTTCTGTACATAGTCTCTTATAAAATGATGTTTAATCTCAATATGCTTAGCTCTTGAGTGTAGAATAGGATTTTTAGAAAGATGAATGGCAGCAGTGTTATCACAATATAAAGGAATATTATGACTGCTTATTTGATAATCTTCCAATTGATATTTCATCCAAAGTAGTTGTGTACAACACTTGGCTGCTGAAATGTATTCTGCTTCTGCTGTTGACATAGCTATGGTGGTTTGCCTTTTACTGGCCCAAGAAATCAAATTCTCACCAATGAATTGACAGTTTCCACTAGTGGATTTTCTTTCAAGTTTATCACCAGCATAGTCAGCATCACAGAATCCAATCAGTTTGTAATCATTAGATTTCTGATACAGCAATCCAATGTTACAAGTAGCCTTCAGATATCTAAAGATTCTTTTTACAGCAGTAAAATGAGATTCTCTAGGATCTGATTGAAATCTTGCACACAGACATACACTGAATAAGATATCAGGTCTAGAAGCTGTTAGATAGAGAAGAGATCCAATCATACCTCTATATAACTTCTGATCAACTTTACCTTCAGACTCACCTTTGCCAAGACTTGATGTAGGATGCATTGAAGTGTTCATGGGTTTGCAGTCTTCAAGATTGTACTTCTTCAGAAGATCTTTGATATACTTTGATTGATGAATGAAGTTTCCTTTCTTTGTTTGATTGATCTGAATTCCCAGAAAGTACTTCGATTCTCCCATCATGCTCATCTCAAATTCATCTAGCATCATCTTAGAAAAGTTCTTGCAGAGTCCAGCATTAGTTGATCCAAAAATGATGTCATCAACATAAATTTGAATGATTAGAATGTCTTTCTTCATGGTTTTCTTGAATAATGTATTGTCAACTTGACCTTTTACAAAACCATTGTCAACCAAGAAGTTACTTAGTCTCTCATACCATGCTCTGGGAGCTTGTTTGAGTCCATAGAGTGACTTTTTTAGTCTGAACACATGATCTGGATTTGAAGTATCTTCAAATCCTGGAGGTTGTTTGACATATACTTCTTCAGAGATCACACCATTTAGAAATGCACTCTTAACATCCATTTGATAAAGAGTAATGTTGTTGTTGACAGCATAAGAAAGAAGTAATCTTATAGCTTCGAATCTTGCAACTGGAGCATAAGTCTCTGTATAATCAATGCCTTCTTGTTGACTGTATCCTTGTGCAACAAGTCTAACTTTGTTTCTTGTTACTTCTCCTTGTTCATTCAGCTTTTTTCTGTAGACCCACTTTGTTCCAATAATGTTCTTGCCTTTTGGTTTGGGTACCAGATCCCATACATCATTCCTTTGAAATTGATTCAGTTCTTCTTCCATAGCAATTATCCAAGCATCATCAGATAATGCTTCATCAGTGGTTTTAGGTTCAATCAAGAAAACTAGACCAAATAAGGATTCTTCATCCCTAAAACTTGATCTTGTTTTCCTAGGACTGTTCTTATTACCAATGATAAGCTCTTTAGGATGTGATGACTTATACTTGAAAGTATTCTTGGGAATAGTTGTTTCTCCTTGATCATGATCTTCAGTTGGTGTTGTTTGATGATCATCAGATTCTGGAACTTGATTGTTCTCTGGTGCTTCCAGAAGTTCAGGAGTGGGAATAGGTTCACAACCTTCATCTTCTGAGTCTTGAGAATCTGAAATTTCTATAGAAGGCTCTGAGTTTTCATGATCAGGCGCTTTATCATCAAACCTTACATGCATAGATTCTTCAACTGATTGAGTTTCAGAATTATACACTCTGTATGACTTGGAGCGCTCAGAATATCCAATAAAGATACCCTTACTAGCTTTAGAGTCAAATTTCTTTAGATAGACTTTAGTATTCAGAATGTAACAAGTACAACCAAATTGGTGAAAATAAGAAATGTTAGGTTTCCTTCCTCAAAAAAGTTCATATGATGTTTTATTCAGAATAGGTCTAATATAGATTCTGTTCTGAATATAACAAGCAATGTTTATTGCTTCTGCCCAGAAAAATTTTGCTAAAGAATGTTCATGCATCATGGTTCTAGCCATCTCTTGCAAAGATCTGTTCTTTCTTTCTACAACTCCATTTTGCTGTGGAGTTCTAAGAGAAGAGAACTCATGGAAAATTCCATGTTCTTCACAAAAGTTTTCAAAAGGTTCATTTTCAAATTCTCCACCATGATCACTTCTAACTTTTAAAATTCTTAAATCTTTTTCATTTTGAATTTGGGCACAGAAGACACTAAGCTCTTCATGTGTATCATTCTTAGATTTCAGAAATCTTACCCAAGTCCATCTACTATAATCATCAACAATGACTAGTCCATACTTCTTTCCATTGAGTGAAGCAGTGCTAACTGGTCCAAACAAATCAATGTGCAGAAGTTCTAAAGGTCTAGAGGTAGAAACAATGTTTTTCAGTTTAAATGAGCTTTTGACAAATTTCCCTTTTTGACAAGAGTCACAAAGAGAATCTGAGTGATAAGTCAATTTAGGAAGGCCTCTCACAAGATTGTCATTGCTAAGCTTGGAAATTAATCTCTAGTTAGCATGACCCAATCTCTTATGCCAAACCCATTTCTCATCACTTAGAGTCAACAAACAAAGCACATTCTGATCTTCCAGATCAGATAAATTAACTTTATAAACATTGCCCTTTCTACAACCTTTAAACAAGATAGATTTATCAGAGTTGTTAATTACAGTACATGAATTCTTTTTAAACACAACATCATAATTACTGTCACATAATTGACTTATGCTAAGTAGATTATGTTGTAGTCCATCAACCAACCAAACATCAGAAATAGAAAGAGAAGAATTACCTACTTTACCTATACCAATGATTTTTCCTTTCTGGTTCCCACCAAATCCTACAGTTCCTCCCTCTCTCAGAGTCAGGGTGAGGAACAAGTGCTTGTCTCCTGTCATGTGTCGTGAACATCCACTGTCCAGATACCATGAGCTTTGCCTTTTTCTTGGGGTGCATATCTGCAGTAAACATTATCTCAGACTTTGGTACCCATATTCTGATGGGTCCTCTAAAGTTAGTTCTTTTATCCTTCTTCTGTCTCTTGTAATTTCTAGAGGGTCCAAAGTGAGGTTAGCCTTTAAAAATAGGTTTAGGCTTAACCTTTCCTTTGGACCTTGACCCAGAGTGTGTCAGCAAACCATCTTTCAAGTTTGTACAGCCTGATCTCATGCCCCGAATACTCATAGGCTTGAAGATCTTCTGTACTCCTTTATCAGACTTGGATACTGAAGCAATGGGAGCAGAGGTTTTCAAAGACTCCACGCTTACTTGAGCATCTGACACTTTTGGATTTTCTATACCATTACTAGAAACAAAATTAGAATAAAGATCAGAAGATGTTCTGCTAATACACACAGATTGATTTGAGTTTCCTTTGACAGTACTCCCCAAACCCTGTCCAGTGTATTTGCCAGCACCATAAATCATAGAGGCTAATTTATGCTTGTCAATATTGTGATGAACAAACTCTTGAAGAGCAATCTCATGGTTATCATAGGGTTTGTTACATGTTCTGCAACCATTTTCAAGAACTTGAATAGTCTTTAAGGACTTCTTATAGTCTTCTTAAATATGATTGAATTTATCATTGAACATGTCAAACTTTTGTTTAAAAAGCTCTAGCTCATTTGATTTTTCCATGTATTTCATCACAGTATCTTTAAAAGCCTTAGAGAGTTGAGTATCAGATAGTTTAGAAAAAACTTGTTCAATATCTTCTGAATCAGACTCAACATCACTTTCAACATCTGACTCTGCTGTGGCCATGAGTGCCAAGTTAGCTTCTGCATCTTCACCATCATCATCAGACAGCTTGTCAAGATCTTCCCATGTAGCTAGAAGACTCTTCTTAGCTTTGTTCTAGAAGACTCTTCTAAGGAACCTAGATCTCACCAAAAGTCCAAACACATACTCAGGCGCTATCACCTTATTCGAGAAATAATTGATAGAGGAGATGTGAAGATATGTAGAGTACCAACACTCGACAATACTGCTGACCCACTTACGAAACCTCTTGCTCAACCGAAGCATGAGGGCCACACTAGGAGCATGGGTATTAGAAGTATGCCTGATTGGCTCTAGTGCTAGTGGTAGATTGTTGGTGTAAGCCCTAGAGGCCAATTATTTATAATTGCATGGAACTTGTATTGAATAATTTAGTTATTAAATAAAGGCTTTTTCTTTATTATGTTTTATGTGTTAAAGTAATAAAGTCCCTAGAATAGTTGGTTCGTTTAATGGAACGTTAAGTATGACTTAATCGTGAGAATCCATCAAACATAAGAACACTATTCTTAAATATCCGTAGTCAAGCTTTATTATAAATTGGGATAACATTAAAGCATATAGACTATTATGTTGGTAGATTGATGATCACATCTCACGGATCATAGATAAGTAGTTATCAAGTCTTCACATAGATATGAATGTTAAGGGTAACATTTATATCGGATTGACCCACCATGAGAATACTACATAGTATGTTATGAAGTGTCATAAGATATTCTCATAGTGATAAGTGGTGTATTTCGCCCTTCGACCTGAAACCACTATGGACCCTAGATGTGGAGTGAAGTACTTTATTGCTGATCAAACGTTGTCCGTAACAGGATGATCATAAAGACAGTTGATGGGTACTTCACAAAGCATGCTGAGGGACATGAGTGACCTAGATGGAATTTACCCCTCCTACATAACAGGAAATATGTCTAAGGGCCCAATATTGAACTTAACAAGGGTGACGTACTATCCCTTGTGTTCAATATAGACATAAGGGTAAAAGGGTAATTGTACATAAGATATTTATCACGGGAAAAAGGTTTGTCAGATCACATGACATTTCCGTGACTTGGGTAGCAGTGATGTGTTGCTAGATACCGCTCACTGTTTGTTATAATTAAATGTATGGTTTAATGTAACTGCCAACGTTACGGAAACCTACAAGGGTCACACACAAGGACAGTCTAGTGTAGGATTGGAACACCGTAAGGTGCGGTGTACCTCAGAGGAATATGGAAATATGATAAGGGTATCATAGTAATTAAATAAGCAATACACCATTAGGAATGGTGAGGGAGCGCCCATGTGTACATGACACATGGGGCATGCGCCCCTTTATGCTTGTTTAATGAAAAGGGCATTAGCGTAAATGTAGCCCAATGACAAGAGTTTGTCTTGGTGCACAAGACAAGTGGTTCTATAAATAGAACCCTTGTGGCAAAGAAAAATCACTTGATGCAAACACTCTTGCTAAAACCCTAATCCTTATTCCTCCCACCTCTCACTAGAAACCTTCATCCTTAGAGCTAGCACTCATATTGAAGGTAGCTGTTCGTGTGGACTAGATAGAGGCGTTGTTGTTCGTCTTCAACGCTCGTGATCAAGATTTTGATTGTGAATCAAAGCTCCTCCATTACGAGAGGTAAAAGTTCTTAACACATATCATGCTCATTCGTAAGGATCCTTAAAGGAAAATTTTAAAATTCCGCTGCGTTTTCAATCGTTATTTTCCTTCATGAACATGTTCTTGTCCACTCCATTGAATAAAGCATTCAAAGCTTTGGTGTTTTCAAGTGATGCAGTGTCTTCTGCAGCAGACCATTCATCTTCTGGCTTGAGTGCATAAGTATCAACACCATTAGCATCCTGAACCTTGGGATGCTCCCATCCTTTGAGCACAGCTTTCCAAGTCCTACTAGGATCGCTTAAATACCTTGACTTTGCCTTAGCCAAAATTTCACAGTTCTAAATTCACAATCATTAACAAAAATTTTGATTTTTTTTTTTTTTTGTATTTTTAAATATTTTTGACAAACTATGAAATTCTGGTGGCAAGTGTCAGATGGGCAGCACAATGTGTACACCTTTGGAATAGTATGTTGTGTAGCCTAATGTGCCAACATCGTGGACATACTGAACTTGATGAACAAGGAAACAATATAAAGTGCATGAAACAATAAACACACAGAGTTTGTTAACCCAGTTCGACACTTATAACAAGCCCTATTCTGGAGGATACTAATCCAGGGATGAATCCACTAAGGTAGTATTAATTCAAAGCTAAACTCCCCCGTTTACAACTTATCACTTAATCACTACCCGTGCTAATTCTACCTAGGAACTCCTAGATATGAGAACCTCTGCTCACTCCCCCTCAACCTTACCTAGTAAGGATTTACTAACAAACTCAATTGGAGACACACTCCTAGAAAACTAAAACACTTGTACCTCAAGGCTTAGAGTGTTGCACAATCTAACTCCTTGCTTCAAAGCTTTGGAGAAAGACAACTAGAGATTACAACTCTATTAAACTCAGTCCTTACTTGTATCAAAACATGATCCAAGTGAAGGCTCACAAAGAACAACTAAAGAATTAAACCTAAGACTTTATTTGTAGACTTAGCTTGTTGATTTCAGTTGATGTCTTAGTTGAAGAATAATGTCTTCAGTCTTCCTTTATATAGAACAAGCTTCATGGGCTTTGACGAGCTGGCCTTCATAAATTCCTTTGAGATAAATTTGATCCTTATCTTTATTTATTTGTTTCAAATCTTTTTGATCAAAGTCGGCCAATAAAATAAAATTGAACCATGAAAGATTATCTTGTTCCTTGCCGCGCAAGCTAGCATGATTTAATTTGAAAAACAAATCTTTTCAAAAGATCACGCGTAAAATAATAAAAGGCGCATCCAGCTAGGGCGTCCAGATGTGGATCCTGATGTGCCACACATCATGCTCCACATCATGGAATTAGGCTTATTTTACCAAATGAAGCCAACACCCTAAAATCCTCAACAATCTAGAATAATTCTAACAAAGTTTTGTGAACACAATCCCCGACAACGGCGCCAAAAGCTTGACTACGTTCTGACAAGTGGACCAGTTTGTCGTCGAGCAATAATTCACACTCTAGGTGTCTAGAATGAGTTCGTATCCACAGGGATCATGTCAAACCTTCGTTAGTGCTATTCTAGTTCTTGGTTTTTGCATTCGCTTTGGTTTTTAGGAAAAAGGTTTTAGTTTTATAAAAAGAGCGATATGCTTTGCAAAGAAAATAAAAGTTTTGATTCAGAGATATAGAGGATAGGTATGGTGGTTGAACTTACTCCCTCCTTCATACTTGGCATAATCGGTGTATAACATAGTCATTCGTACTATTATCGGGTGTCGATTCTATCCTTGTTTTAGTAGCACCTTACTGCTACCCTATATAGGCAAAGTCCCCCTACTTTTGTAACTAAGGCACCTACGAGAGCCTAACCTCGCTTTGTCACATACCCTTATTACTAGATAGAGTTATTTAACATACATGCATTATGACCATCGACCATCCATTACCCCTAGATCTTAGTTACGGCTATCCAGGTCCAATTGTTATTACAACTAGTTCCTGATTCTTCCTCTAATTATTAAGTCATAACTAGTTCAAGATTGTTGTGCCGTTTCTTTAATCTAGTGTTATTTATTACTAGTTCCGGACAAATAATAGTGAGAACCCTAATATGCTACTATTAAAGTAAACCCTAATTATTTATGTAGTTCTTCTGAGATTGGCTGCATCATAAGGCTAAAATAACTTGGTCAGAGTGACTTAACTGAAGCACCAATGCTAAAGTAATTAAGTCTAAACCACTTGTGCATATTGAAGATGTGCAGATGCAACATATTAAACAAGATGTCCTAGATATCCTATCACTTGGTTCAGAGCATGCTTTGGCAGCATGTCGAAACAAGATGTCCCAAGACATGTGGGTAGGCATCTTGACCCAGTTCGGCTAAAAAGATAATACTTATCCATTAAGCACGCGTGTTTGTTTTAATTTGAATAAAACGCGAATCTTTTAGTAACAAGCTGAGATTAGGATTAATGATAAAGTTTGTTATTAATCATATGTGTTAGATACGATTGGATTCGTATTTAATTAGTGGATAGAGATTAATTCTTTATCTTTGTGGAGTTTGTTTTAAAACAAGTTTTTTTTTTAAACTAATTCTTATTTGAGTGCATCTGAAAGACTGAAGATTATCTGAAGAATTGCACGGCTATATAAAGGACTTAACATAGAGCTTAAAACTCAACCCAAAATAACTGAAGATTGTGAGTCCAAAGCTTTGTGCCCACTGTGCAAAGCATTAGTAGCTCCTCGTATTGTTCTTGATACTTGGTAGCCTTGAGTCGTTGAATGTTGCCATTCAACTTTGTCTTTTAAACTGTGAAAGTTTAAAGTAGTTTCGTCACTTGGGATAAGTGATTAGAGGGAGTTGGGTAGGTTCTCATATTCAGGGGGAGTTAGCCCTTGAGTAGAAGATTACTTGGATTAAGAAAAGGCATACATGCCAAAAGGTGTTTGGTAGTGTTGTAAGACTAAGTAATAATTCGGAGGAGTAGTGTTCACTTCCTGGATTGGTATCCTCCAGAGTAGGGCTGTTTAGCGCCGAACTGGGTTAACAAATTACTGGTGCTTTTATTTACTTCAGCACTGCAATAAATCGTGATCCTCATAATCAGTTGTCTAGGACATCTGTCCTGCCAGAGAACAGAATTTCAATTGGCATCAGAGCAGGCACCCTAACCTGCTGGGTGAGTTTCAGGGAGACAAAATCTTGTTCAAAATGGACAGGAATGAAGGATCAATAAATAGACCACCAGTTCTGGATGGATCAAACTATGACTATTGGAAAGCAAGAATGATTGCCTTCATCAAGGCTATCGACCAAAAGGCATGGAGGGCAATTATCACAGGTTGGAATCACCCAATAGTCTCTGCAGAAGATGGCTCTTCAACATTAAAAGGTGAAGGAGAGTGGACCACAGAAGAGGAAACTGAGGCCAATGGCAACTCTAAAGCACTAAATGCTATCTTCAATGGTGTTGATGTGAACATATTCAAACTAATCAACACTTGTACAGAAGCGAAGCAAGCCTGGGAAATCCTTCAAACTGCTCATGAAGGAACCTCCAAGGTCAACATGTCAAAACTGCAGCACCTCTCCACTAAATTTGAAAATCTTAAAATGGAGGACGATGAGACTATATCAGATTTCAACAATAGGATTCGAGATATAGCCAACTTGTCGTTTGCTCTGGGAGAGAAAATACTTGAAGAAAAGTTGACAAGAAAAATCCTTAGGTCACTACCTAAGAGATTCAACATGAAGGTAATTGCAATTGAAGAATCTCAAGACTTGAAAACAATGAAGATGGATGAACTCATTGGATCTCTACAAGCCTTTGAGATGGTGTTCGATGACAGATCAGAAAAGAAAATAAAAAACAAAGCTTTTCTGTCTAAAGAAGAATCAGACAAAGACAACCTATCTAGAGCCATAGCCCTTATAAGCAACGACTTCAACAGGTCTTTGGCAAAGCTAGGAAAGAACAAGAAGTCAGATGTCCCAGTCATCCGGTCTGACATCAAGCCTCAGAGGAAAAATAATGATCAATGTAAGACATGTCAAGAAAATAGATGTTCTGAATGCAAAGGATATGGACACAACGTACATGAATGCCCTAATCATCTGGAAAAACAACAGAAGGGTATGAGTAGCACTCTGTCTAAAGAACCTGACACAGAAATCAGTCTTGCATTCACCAGTAAATGCATAACAAAAGAGGATCCTTCATAAAATTTCTCACCATGGAACAAGGAAGAAGAAACTAGTGTGACACTACAACCGAGAAGACTCAAAGATTCTCTTCTTCATGAAGGACTAGTCAACAATGATCTCAAGGAACAAATCTCTCTGCTAAATACAAAACTCACAGAGATAGCTCTATCAATAAAAATTCAGAGCAACAGTTCAAAATCATCAAGGAAGCAGAGAAAGAAGCACATGTCGAACCACATGTCCCACCATTCTGACCAGAATCAAAGATCAACTGAAGACAAGATTCAATCCAAAAGAAGAAAGAAGATTTGTCACCACTGTGGAAAAGAAGGACACATAAGGACTTTTTGCTTTGAGCTATATGGCTTCCCCAGGTTTCATGAACAATTTTGGAACAGACACACAGCTAGAAGACAAGCAAAGAACTCCCTAAGCAAGCTTACCTGTCTAATAGCTCATACATCACTCAGAGTAACTTCCAAAGATGATTGGTACTTTGATAGTGAATGCTCAAAGCACATGACTGGAGAAAAAGCCTATCTTCAAGAAATAAAAAATTATTCCAACAACTATGTTACTTTTGGGGATGGAGCTAAAGGAAAAATAAAGGGAATAGGAAAGCTGAATGGACCTGAATTACCAAGCCTTGATAATGTTCTCCTAGTAGAAGGACTTACAGCTAACTTAATAAGCATAAGTCAGCTATGTGACCAAGGACTAAGAGTCAGCTTCAACAACTCTGATTGTATTGTGACCAACAAAGATCAAGAAGTTATGAAAGGGTCAAGGTCCAAGGATAACTGTTATCTATGGCAGTCTCAACACAAGAGTCAGAACGTCTTATGCATGATAACTAAGGAAGATGAGACTAAGCTATGGCATCAAAAGTTGGGACATCTCAATCTCAAAAGTATGAGAAAACTCATCATAGAAGAAGCAGTCAGAGGATTGCCTAAACTCAAGATAGACGAAGGCAAAATATGTGTAGAATGTCAGATTGGGAAGCAAACCAAGATGTCACACAAGAAGGTTCGACATACGGTCACCACAAGAAACCTAGAGCTGCTTCATATGTACCTCATGGGACCTATGCAAGTTGAAAGCTTGAATGGTAAAAGATATGGTCTAGTATGCGTGGATGACTACTCAAGATACACATGGGTCAGATTTATCAGAGAAAAATCTGAAGCTTTTGTTGTGTTCAAGGAACTGTGCTATCTCATTGAGAAAGAACATGGAAGTGAAGTAATCAGAATAAAGTGATCACGGGAAAGAATTTGAAAATCAAAGTTTTCAGAATTCTGTGCTACCAAAGGCATTGAACAAGAGTTCTCAGCTGCTATCACACCACAACAAAATGGAGTGGTAGAAAGGAAAAATAGAACCTTGCAAGAATGCACTAGAGCCATGTTGCACGCCCAAAAGCTACCTTATCACTTCTGGGCTGAAGCTATGCACACTGCATGTCATAAACACGACAGAGTGACTCTAAGAAAAGGGACAAAAGCAACCCAGTATGAATTATGCAAAGGAAGAAAACCAATAGTCAAGTATTTCCATGTATTTGGTATTGTGTGCTATGTCCTAGTTGATCGAGAGCAGAGAAGAAAATTGGATCCCAAAAGTGATGAAGGCATCTTCATGGGATATTCAGCAAATAGTAGAGCATAAAGAGTATACAACAAACGCACCAAGACAATCATAGAATCCATCAATGTCGTGTTCAATGATACTCCTGAAGAACCACTCACTATAGAAGAAGAAGAAGAAGAAGAAGAAGAAGAAGAAGAAGAAGAAGATGATGATGATGATTCTCCTCAGCCATCAAGTGATCAACCGAATGTCCCGGACAGTCATAGACAGTACAACAACTGAGCCATGTACTATATCTCCTAGGTTCAAGGGATCATCCACAAGACTTCTGAAAATGCATCATGTTGATAACATCATAGGAAATCCAAATGAAGGAGTCATCACCAAATCCAGAGATCAAATAGCTAACTCATGCATCATATCCTCAATTGAACCTAAAAATATCAAAGAGGCACTGAGTGATGAGTTCTGGATCAATGCCATGCAAGAAGAATTGGAACAATTTACCAGGAATCAAGTATGGGAGCTAGTTCCAAGACCTGAAGAAATCAATGTGATAGGAACCAAATGGGTGTTCAAGAACAAGTCAGATGAGCATGGTACTGTTACAAGAAACAAGGCTCGTCTAGTTGCTCAAGGATACACACAAGTAGAAAGGGTGGACTTTGATGAAACATTCGCACCAGTTGCTAGGCTTGAATCTATAAGGCTGCTACTAAGCATCTCGTGCACAATGAGGTTCAAACATCATCATATGGACGTTAAAAGTGCCTTTCTAAATGGATACCTACATGAAGAAGTCTATGTAGAGCAACCAAAAGGATTTGTAGATTCCAGCTTCCCTAAACATGTTTACAAATTGAAGAAGGCTCTATATGGATTGAAACAGGCACCTAAGGCATGGTAGGAAAGATTGACTGAGTTTTGATCAACAATGGGTACGTGAGAGGAGGTATAGATCAGACACTGTTTGTGAAGAAGAATCTAAAAGAGATTATGATCGCCCAAATCTATGTGGATGACATAGTCTTTAGAGGCACGTGTGACCAGATGGTGGAACAATTTGTTCGACATATGAAGTCTGAGTTTGAGATGAGTCTAGTAGGAGAACTAACCTACTTTCTTGGCCTTCAAGTCCAACAGTTAGAAGATACTGTCTTTATATCACATAGCAAATATGCTAAAAGCATTGTAAAGAAGTTTGGACTAGAGAGTGCCACACACAAAAGAACTTCAGCTGCTACTCACATCAAATTGAGTAAAGATGAGAATGGAGTTAATGTAGATCAATGTCTCCATAGAAGTATGATAGGGAGTCTTCTATACCTAACTACTAGCAGACCAGACATAGCCTTTGCAGTAGGAGTTTGTGCTCGATATCAAGCAAATCCCAAGACTAGTCATCTACTACAAGTGAAGAGAATCATCAAATATGTCAGTGGTACCTGTAATTATGGAATGCTCTACTCATACAATGCAAATCCTACTCTTATTGGATATTGCGATGCAGATTGGGCTGGAAGTGTTGATGACAGAAAAAGCACCTTAGGAGGTTGCTTCTTCCTTGGTGAAAATCTCATCTCATGGTTCAACAAGAAGCAAAACTGTGTGTCACTATCCACTGCTGAAGCTGAATACATAGCTGCAGGAAGTGCCTGCTCACAGTTACTCTAGATGAAGCAAATGTTGACAAAATACAATGTCCAAAAAGATGTCATGACATTATACTGCGACAACCTCAGTGCCATCAACATATCAAAAAATCCTGTTCAACATAGCAGAACAAAACACATTGATATTAGGCATCACTTCATCAGAGAACTTGTTGAAAAGAAAGTGGTTACTCTAGAACACATAGCCACAGAAGAACAACTAGCAGATATCTTCACAAAACCCCTTGATGCAGTCCGATTTGAACAATTAAGGAGTGCACTAGGCGTCTGCATTCATGAAAGTCTGTAGATTTTACAGACTAAAAAGGGCGTTCAACCATCAGAAGATCCCACGCACGCCTCCAGCACGAGACAGAAACAAGACAACAATCCAACACTATCTGTCTCTTGTAAGTTTTGTAGTCTACCAAATGTCCTAGACATTGGAGACTTTGACATCCGACACTTGAAGTGCACTTTTGTATGCTTTTCTTAATCAATGAATATTTTCCTTTAACCTTTGACAAATTATGGTAAAAAGGGGGAGTAATAATTGATGATAAGAACAGCTCTTTGTCAAGTAGAATCACTCTCTTGCTTTACGGATGAAAAATAGCAAGCTTTAAAAATATTAAAAACTAAAAAGCTATGCTAAAAACAAGTGTGTCCAGAGCATAATTAAAATGCTAAAATTGAACCTCTAAGAAGTCTAGTGAGTCTTGATCACTCTGATTAAGTACTTTCCGCTGCAACTCAAGACTTTGGTTCACTAAGTCACTAGGTATCTCATCCCTGGACGTAGAAAATTCATTGTAATGGATCATATGAAGACAAGACTAAGACTGTCTCATACTAGAAAAGGTTCATCACACATTCAAGATTGAAGAAGCCTTGAATATTGAAGACACACAAGATTCTGAAGATCAAAGACATTGAAGACCTGAAGATTTCAGAATTGAAGATTGCATCAACAGAGATCAATTTGAAGATTGAAGAATTTGAAGATTGAAGACTGAAGAGTGCACATTCAACAAAGTGGTTTGTGGTTGTTTTAGCCATAATTTGCCAAAGGGGGAGATTGTAGTTCTTCTGAGATTGGCTGTATCATAAGGCTAAAACAACTTGGGCAGAGTGACTTAACTGAAGCACCAATACTGAAGTAATTCAGTCTAAACCACTTGTGCATATTGAAGATGTGCAGATGCAACATGTTAAACAAGATGTCCTAGACATCTTATCACTTGGTTCACAGCATGCTTAGGCGGCATGTCGAAACAAGATGTCCCAAGACCTGTGGGTAGGCATTTTGACCAAGTTCAGCTAAAAAGATAATGCTTATCCATTAAGCACGCGTATTTGTTTTAGTAACAAGCTGTGATTAGGATTAATGATAAAGTTTGTTATTAATCATATGTGTTAGATATGATTGGATACGTATTTAATTAGTGGATAGAGATTAAATCTTTATCTTTGTGGAGTTTGTTTTAAAACAAGTTTGTTTTAAAACTAATTCTTATTTGAGTGCATCTGAAAGACTGAAGATTATCTGAAGAATTGCACGCCTATATAAAGGACTCAACATAGAACTTAAAACTCAACCCACAATAACTGAAGATTGTGAGTCCAAAGCTTTATGCCCACTGTGCAAAGCATTAGTAGCTCCTCGTATTGTTCTTGCTACTTGTTAGCTTCGAGTCGTTGAATGTTTCCATTCAACTTTGTCTTTTAAACTATGAAAGTTTAAAGTAGTTTCGTCACTTGGGATTATTGATTAGAGGGAGTTGGGTAGGTTCTCATATTCAGAGGGAGTTAGCCATTGAGTAGAAGATTACTAGGAATAAGAAAATGCATACATGCCAAAAGATGTTTGGTAGTGTTGTAAGACTAAGTAATAATTTGGAGTAGTAGTGTTCACTTCCTGGATTGGTATCCTCCAGAGTAGGGCTGTTTAGCGCCGAACTGGGTTAACAAATTACTGGTGTTTTTATTGCTTTTATTTACTTCAGTACTGCAATAAATCGTGATCCTCATAACCAGTTGTCTAGGACATTTGGACTGCAGACACATTGTCCTAGACATTGTGTACCACATCTGTCCTGTCAGAGAACAGAATTTCAATTTATTCTAAGACGTTGCCGTTTATCCGGCCATGATTCCGACTAACGATATTAAAGAAAGAAAACAAATAACAAATAATAATTTATAAAGACGATTTATTATAACTTTGACTCAATTACATGACCCAAGTATTTATCGGGGAGTTCATCTTCTCCACCACAACCTAAGGAATTATTACAAAAGACTACATAATTAAATTACAAGAATCTAACTATAAAAAGCCTAAAGAATCATACCTTGCTGAGTTAGTTTTCCCGTAAGGGGAGAAAACTATGCCCTTAGAGCTCCTCCGAACTTCTCTCCAAAAGGAATATAAAGTTCTTCTATTTCTGAATGAATAATAATGAATTTTGGAGACTCTATTTATACTTTTCGTAATGGGCCTCAGCAAGCCATCGTGGCACGCTAGGTCCATCGTGCCACGATGAGCATATTCAGTTCAAAATTATAACTGATCCTGTGCGTTTGATCAGCGTGGTCACCAAGCAAAGCCATCTTACTACGTTGAGCTTCATCGTGGTACGATGCTATGATTCTCTTCAAAAATATAATTGATTCTGTCTTGGCGAGCAAGTAGCTTCCATCGTGTCACGTTGATTGCCATCGTGACACAATGGGCTGCTTTTCTTCATTTTTTGGGCTTTTTCTTGTCTTTTGCGTTTCTTCACCTTGTCTTGAAGCTTTTTCTCGATTTTTCAGGTTTTTGTTGTTATTTGGGCCTGTCTTGGACATTTTAATACTAATAATACTACCTAAAATACTACAGAAATTCCTGTCATCAACTAGCCAATTGGGAACTGTAATGAATCATTTGATTCAAACTACCAATGACAGTTACCAAATGCTAAGTGCTCAAATGAGTCGAATGGCAGACTTTTTTGGTGCGCCACCTGTTTCGACTCAACAACCTGTGCCTATATTACGCATACAAACCCCTGCACAAACTACTACTAACTCTGGGTTCAGGTTAACTCTATACAACAAACCCCAGTGGTTCCAGTGATGCCACATTTTCAGGAAGTTGTTGAACAAAATCCTGGGGTAATAGTTGTTAGGCTAAACTATATTTTTGGTCCCTTATGTTTATTTTAGGTTTGAATTTGTCCCTTACGTTTTAAAAGTTTCAATTTGGTCCCTCACGTTATCAACATTTGCATTAGTTAGTCCTTTCCGTCAAATTTTTCACTAAATCCGTTTGATCCTTACATGTGACTGACAGTTTGGACACATGGACACTATTTTGAACATGTTCAGTGCCATTTGGGATGCTAACTAAGTAAAAAAAAATAATTAAAAATAATATATATTACTTATAATAATGTATTGGCCCCAAAAAAAGTGTCCCAAATAGTGTTAACGTGTCCAAAATAACGTTCACGTGTCCAAACCGTCAGCCACGTGTAAAAATCAAACGGAGTTAGTGAAATATTTGACGTAATGGACTAACTAATGCAAAAGTTAATAACGTGAGGGACCAAATTGAAACTTTTAAAACGTAAGGGACCTGATTCAAACCTAAAATAAACGTAAAGGACCAAAAGTACAATTTAACCTAGTTGTTAATAGGGACCAAAATGCAAATGAGGTTGTTAGAAAATTTCAACAACATCGTTTCGATGAACATAATAACTTGACTCAAATGGTCGAAACCATAATGGCCCAAAATGGTCTTAACATGGGAATGCATAGGACTAATTTCGTGTCTCCTTTAACTGAATATGTTTTGCAAACAGAATTGCAGGGGATATAAGTGAGTCAACTGTTGAAATGTTGCTAGATATTTGGCTGAAGCAGGAGATTTACCCAATAATGAAAATCTAAAAATGAAATATTTTCCAAATTCTCTAACCAAAAATGCTTTTACTTGGTTTACTACTCTTCCCCCACATTCGATCCATCATTTTACCCAACTTGAAAGATTGTTCCATGAACAATTCTACATGGGGCAAACTAAGATCAACCATAAATAATTGGCTAGTGTTAAGCGTAAGAATCAAGAGTCCATAGATGATTACTTGAACAGGTTTATACTTCTTAAAGCCAGGTGCTTTACTCAAGTCCCTGAACATGAGCTAGTTGAAATGGCTGCTGGTGGCTTAGACTATTCAATTCGTAAGAAATTAGATACTCAGTATCTTAGAGATATGGCACAATTGGCTGATTGAGTTCGACAAGTCGAAAAGCTCAAAGCTGAAAAAGCCAGAACATCTAAGTTTCATAATGTAGTTCTTCTGAGATTGGCTGCATTATAAGGCTAAAACAACTTGGTCAGAGTGACTTAACTGAAGCACCAATGTTGAAGTAATTAAGTCTAAACCACTTGTGCATATTGAAGATGTGCAGATGCAACATGTTGAACAAGATGTCCTAGACATCTTGTCACTGGGTTCAGAGCATGCATAGGCAGCATGTTGAACAAGATGTCCCAAGACATGTGGGTAGGACATCTTGACCCAATTCAGCTTAAAAGATAATGCTTATCCATTAAGCACGCGTGTTTGTTTTAATTTGGATAAAACGCGAATCTTTTAGTAACAAGCTGAGATTATGATTAATGATAATGTTTATTATTAATCCTATGTGTTAGATACGATTGGATTCGTATTTAATTAGTGGATAGAGATTAATTCTTTATCTTTGTGGAGTTTGTTTTTGAAACAAGTTTGTTTTAAAACGAACTCTTATTTGAGTGCATCTGAAAGACTGAAGATTATCTGAAGAATTGCACGCCTATATAAAGGACTCAACATAGAGCTTAAAACTCAACCCACAATAACTGAAGATTGTGAGTCCAAAGTTTTGTACCCACTGTGCAAAACACTTAGTGGCTCTTAGTATTGTTCTTGATACTTTGAAGCTTTGAGTCGTTGAATGTTGTCATTCAACTTGGTCTTTTAAACTGTTAAGTTTAAAGTTGTTTTGTCAGTTGGGATTAGTGATTAGAGGGAGTTGGGTAGGTTCTCATATTCAGGGGGAGTTAGCCCTTGAGTAGAAGATTACTAGGATTAAGAAAAGGCGTACATGCCAAAAGGTGTTTGGTAGTGTTGTAAGGCTAAGTATTGATTCGGATTAGTAGTGTTCACTTCGTGGATTGGTATCCTCCAGAGTAGGGCTTGTTATAAGTGTCGAACTGGGTTAACAAATTACTGGTGTTGTTTATTGCTTTTGTTTACTTCAGTATTGCAATAACACATGATCCTAATAACCAGTTGTCTAGGACATCTGGACTACTGACACATTGTCCTAGACATTGTGTAAGACATCTGTCCTGCCAGAGAATAGAATTTCAATTGGTGTCAGAGCTGGCACCCTAACCTGCTGGGTGAGCTCCAGGGAGATATATTTTGTTCAAGATGGACAAGAGAGGATCAATCAACAGACCACCAGTCTTGGATGGATCAAATTATGATTATTGGAAAGCAAGAATGGTTGCCTTTCTCAAATCCATGGATCAAAAAGCATGGAGGGCAATTATCACTGGGTGGAATCATCCAATAATCACAGCAGAAGATGGCTCCACAAGTCTAAAAGGAATGACAGATTGGAGTCCAGAAGAAGAAATTGAGGCAAGTGGCAACTCTAAAGCACTGAATGCTATATTCAATGGTGTTGATGAAAACATGTTCAAGTTGATCAACACATGTACTAAAGCCAAGCAAGCCTGGGAAATTCTTCAAACTGCACATGAAGGAACCTCCAAAGTTAGAATGTCAAAGCTGCAACTTCTCACCACAAAATTTGAGAACCCGAGAATGGAGGATGAAGAAACTATATCTGAGTTCAACACTAGAATACGAGATATAGCAAATTCTACCTTTGCTCTAGGTGAGAAGATACCTGAAGAAAAGTTAGCCAGAAAAATCCCTAGATCACTGCCTAAGAGATTTAATATGGAGGTGACTGCAATCGAAGAATCTCAAGACTTGAGCACAATGAAGGTTGATGAACTTATTGGCTCATTACAAACCTTTGAGATGTCTCTGGATGACAAACCAGAGAAGAAGATGAAGAACTTGGCATTTAATACTGAGGAAGGCCAAGATGATGATGATGAGCTATCACAGGCTTTAGCTTACATTATAAAGGACTTCAACAGAGCCGTAAGTAAGCTGCAAGCCAAGTACAGGACAAATGTCCCAGACAAGAGGTCCAACATCAAGTCACAGGGCAAGACCAAGGAGGAGAATACTTCTGAGCAAAACAAAGAAGTAAGATGTTTTGAATGTGAAGGATTTGGACACATCAGACCAGAATGTCCAAACTTCCTCAGGAAACAGAAAAAGGGAATGGCAGCTACTTTATCTGATTCTGAAGAAGAGAAAGAAGAAGAACCAACAAATAAAGCCTTCACTGGAACATTTGATACCAGCAGCAGCACGAGCAATGAAGATCTCCTACAAGAAGAATTGGATGAGAAATACAACAATCTCACCATTAAATGGGAACAATCTTGTGAACTTATAAGAAAACAAGATGAGGCGATGGAGAAACTAGCTCAAGAGAAGGAAGCACTAGAGGTTTCAACAACTAGCTTGAGAAAACAAGTTACACTACTTGCTCAAGAAAAGGAGGCACTAGAAGCATCAACAGCTGCTTTGAAAGAACAAGTTACCTTGTCAAACTCAAAACTCACTGAGATGACAAAATCTGTGAGAATGTTAAACAAGGGAACTAACATGCTTGAAGAAGTTCTTGAACTTGGTAGAAGCCCAAGTGACAAGAAGGGATTAGGGTATGACAACTACAGCAAGGCTCCTGAGAAGAAAATTTCCTCTAAGAATAAACCTCAGGACCAAATGTCAAACCACAAGTCACAACATCCTTCTCAGCACAAGCACAAGAAGACAGGATCCAAACCTCAACAACCTGCTGAACAAAAGAAACAGGTGACAAAGACACTTCATCTGACTCAACACAAGCAGAAAAGGTTTGAACAAAGGCCTCAGCCTCCAGCTCAACAAAGGAAGCATATGCCAGACCACATGTCCCAACATCATGCTCAACATGTGTCCCCCCAATACAAAGAGTACAAGGGACCACTGAAAAGATGTAAACATTGTGGAAAAATTGGGCATCTAATTTCAGAATGCTTCTACCTACATGGCTACCCTCAGAAGCCTAAATCACCAAGTCAGAACAAAAAGAAGATCCTACCTCCAAGGGTAAAACACAAGGAAGTTCTGACTAAAGTATGCAAGCCAATACCATCTCAAAAGCCTCATACTCCTCTAAGAATATCTCCACACAAAAATTGGTATTTTGATAGTGGATGTTCTAAACACATGACTAGAGATGAGAGATACCTTAGAGAATCAAGGTCTCACACAATTCAGCTTAAAAGATAATGCTTATCCATTAAGCACGCGTGTTTGTTTTAATTTGGATAAAACGCGAATATTTTAGTAACAAGCTGAGATTATGATTAATGATAAAGTTTGTTATTAATCCTATGTGTTAGATACGATTGGATTCGTATTTAATTAGTGGATAGAGATTAATTCTTTATCTTTGTGGAGTTTTTTTTTGAAACAAGTTTGTTTTAAAACTAACTCTTATTTGAGTGCATCTGAACGACTGAAGATTATCTGAAGAATTGCGCGCCTATATAAAGGACTCAACATAGAGCTTAAAACTCAACCCACAATAACTGAAGATTGTGAGTCCAAAGTTTTGTACCCACTGTGCAAAACACTTAGTGGCTCTTAGTATTGTTCTTGATACTTTGAAGCTTTGAGTCGTTGAATGTTGTCATTCAACTTGGTCTTTTAAACTGTTAAGTTTAAAGTTGTTTCGTCACATGGTGTCATAACCTAATTTTGCCCCATACATTTTTTTATTCCCATTTTACCCTTGAATTAATAAATTTAGGTTTATTTCACATTTTTGCATAAAAATTCATAAAAATCCATAAAAATGCATAATTACTTCACAAAAATTCCTAAAAATATTTTCTTTGGTTTATTTAATTATTTTCCATAAATTATTTAATTATTCATGAAATTTCTTTTATTTGCATTTTCTTTCTCATTTCTTTTTAGATTACTTCATGAACAAGTAACCATTTTTCTTCATTATTTCTTATTCTAATCAACATCATTCTCATAGTAATTTAAAATCAAAATCATCATTCATCATCATGCATATTTATCTTGTGTATTTACCATTTATTTTTATTATTTTATGTGTTATTTAACCCTTTCTTTTTATCTCAAAAAATCATAGAAAATTCACAAAAATAATTCAATCACTAACACATCATCATCCTTATCATTAAATCGCCTAGAACCTTCCCAAATAAACACATCATCAATAGTACAGCCATTTTCCACATTTAACCATTTTTAAAAAAATCAAAAAAATCACACATTTTGTACTATGTCTTATATACCCTTATTCTCATTAGCTCTGACCTAATGCCATTCATATATAAGCATACAATCATTTGGTGTTGCGCAACTGAGCTAGAGGGATCAGAGAATTCATCCAAGAACAAACACTTTTTCTCTCATTTTCATTTTTTCGAAATCACTAAATTACACCTCAAGTTCTCATTTTTCTTTCACCAATCACTTCATAAACATCCTCTGAAGCTATTCCAATCCTCAGTTTGATTCAATTTGATCTAAATCCCACGTTGCCATTTTTGAGTGTTCATCACTTTCTTTCTTCGTGGTCTATGTTCTAAGCATCAAAACCAAAATCTAATGATGGATTCATGACCAGTACGAAAAATTAAGTAGGATAGAACTTTGTTTCGAAAGATTTGAGCATTATTTGGTGATTTTGGGTTTTTGACCGTTTGAAGAAGATGAAGATCATTGCTACCAGTCTAGTTTCGTAGCAAAATCGTGGCTATCCCGTGGCAGATCGTGTTTCATTCATCCATTAACCAACGTGTTACCAGATCGTTCAACAGCCATTGGATTGTTAGCTTATAACGTGACCGTCAGATCTCGTTCAACAACGCGCGTTCGATCCGTTTCAAAGCAGATCAGACGCTCCTAAGGCGCGCGCGTTCCTTTTCCTCGTCACCTGCGAAGCATAGGAATATTTTCCATTTGGATTTGAATCTTGGCCACCTGATTGATCTGAACGGTCCATATCTGAGGTACGTATCGTGTACTTTAAGTTGACTGCTGCACTGGATCGTTTTCTTGTTTGACTGTGTTTTTCTTGGGCTTGGGCTCAGGCCACCCTTTTTGCTATTTCACCCCGATTTTTAATGCGCCTGTATGAAATGCACCCCCCTCTGATTGTGATTTTTTAATTAATTTTAGCTTATTTGCAAAAGCACTTATGTGACTTATAGCTTATTTAAGTTATTTAAGTCACTGTTTATGCTTATATCTTATTAACTTCATTTATGAATTTTTTTAATTTGCTTAAGTGATTATTTTTAATTAATTTTCCTTAAACCTAAAAGTAAATAAGTGCTTATTTAGGGTTTCAAAAAGCTCTTTAGCTTATTTGACCTAAATTCTTGCACAATATTGATTTAAATACAGTGGTCACTGTAGACAAATGATTTTCAATTTTTTAAAACTTATTTTAATAAGTGATTATTCAATTAAGTGATTTTAATCATAAGTGCTTATTTAGGGTTTCAAAAAGCTCTTTAGCTTATTTGACCTAAATTTTTACACAACATTGATTTAAATACAGTATTCATTGTATACAATTTTTTTCCAAATTTTTAAAACTTATTTTCATAAGTTATTTTTCAATTAAGTTGTTTTAACTATAAGTGCTTATTTGTGATTTCAAAAGGCTCTTTAGCTTATTTTATCCAAATTTTTGCACAAGATTGATCTAAATACAGTAGCTATTGTATACAATTTTTTCCAAATTATTGAACTTATTTTTATAAGTGATTCTTAATTAAGTTGTTTGATGTATAAGTGATTATTTGAACTTAAGGCTTTTTAGCTTGATTGTATGGGTTCCTTTGCATTAACAATTGTGTTTTAACACTAATCCTTCATTTTGATCCATGTCTCATGTTATAAACTACCTTGCTTAGCTCTCTTCAGAGTTTATGTTAGCTTAATTAAATATTTCGTTATTAACTTGTTTATTTAAATCACATAATTATTGCATGTATTATTATTATCTCTTGTAAATTATACCACATTTGTTTTCTTTTGTAACGCCCCAACTAAAAATATCTAGAATATTTAGTCGGAACATTAAAAACTGGAATCTGAGTACATTAATTAAAATAGATATAGCTGAATAACACATTATCGTTAAGATAATAATGAATATTCGGTACAAACAGCAGAAAAGAAACTACAACAGAACAACAAGCTAAAAAGAAACAAGGAAGAAGACTAAGTCTTCTCAGCTGACAATCCAAGCATAGCTCCAATCATCAAGTCCAACCTGGTCCCTGCTCCAAAATAACCTGTCTTACCTATATCAAAAAGGGAGTGGGGTGAGACAGTCACTTCGTCCCAGTGAGTTCTACTACCCTCCTAATGGCGAACTACGCCGGGGCACCTAATCAGTCATAGCATATTTATATCATAATATCATAAAGCATAAAATAAAGGTGTAACACTGATTAGTCTTATTGATTTTAACCGCAAGACACTCCGAGGTGAGCATGTCCGCGAACAGAAAGCGTTCCGGCGTGAAGCTCACAAAGTTTTACTGGTGGAACATCTAAAACGAAGTCCACAAGCGATATCACAATCACGCATAATTCGACTGATTCTAAATTAATTTCATGCTATCATAATTTCCCAAAACCCGGGGAGCATACAATCTTAAATTCTAAGTTATACCCTAAGATTCATATTGTACTTGACCTCCTGCACTATTTTATATTTATTACATGATTGTGAAATAACTGAAATAACTTGAGGATATAAAACGAGTGTGAATTTTCAGGAAAATGAAAAAGTAAGGTTTTCTGCACATTGCTCGCTACAGCGAGTTACTTAGCTCGCCATGGCGAGTGATCTTGTAATGGCCTGAACAACTCACTAGGCGAGCAGATGCTCGCCATGGCGAGATTCCTCAGCCCAGAACTTGATGACTCGCCATGATTGCTTGCTAGCAGCTCGCTATGGCGAGCTCATGCAGTAGACCCTCTGTTTTGCGATTTTCAAAGAAATTTCAAGAACAACACCTACAATCCTCATAATAAATCATCACAATCAAGAATAAATATAATATAGGACAGACTAGACGAGAATTTGGGAGCTAATTCTCATCACACAATTTAATTCCTAATTTTCTTAAGTTAACATGCAAAGTTCATGAAATTGGGAAAACTAGCTAACTAGCCTAAGAACCCACCTGGAATTGAAATTAACTCAGAAGCTTAAACACAATGCTAACGACATCTTTGGAGCTCTCCGAGAACTGAATTTGCAGCGAAGAAGTGTTTCAAATCCGTAACGTTATTTCTGCAATAGAGCATCAACTTCAAAAATACCTACAGACTTCATTCCTTGGCCTATATCCACGAAATTGGTCTCCAAACGACCGGGATTGAGTTAGCTAACTAGAACAAAAAGAATCAACGCGAACGGAGTTGTGAGGAGAGAGCACTTACTGATTTAGTGCAGCCCTGTTCAACACACTTCCTGATTCGAACCTCCAACTTCAGAAATTCACCAAAAATTCATTTCTCAATGAAAATGCGTGAAACTAATGCCAAATTGAGCGTGCTTAAGTTAGCTAACTACAGGAACAAGAATCGTTCGAATCCGACTTACAGAAAGGAAATGGTTGCAGTTTGAATGGAGCTCTGTCCAGAACACGGGTTGTTGTTGTATTGATCAAAGTAGAGCTTTGAAGGTATAATGAAAGGAAGGAGATTTTGATTGGGTTTGTCTGATGTAGTTGCATGCTGAGACTTTGTAGTATAGAGTGGAGAATCAAGGAAATGGGGTTTAAGGAATGAACTTGGGTGTTAGAGGAAATTGAGAGCATAGGGGAAATGTTGTTGTTGTGGTGTCGTGAGAGAAAATGGGAGAGTAGGGGAGTGATTTTGCTGTTGCTGAAGCTAATGAGGGTAATGAATGAATTGCATGTCTTGTAATTGGATCAATATAGGTGGTGAGGTGGGTATTGAGGTGTTGGTTTGAGGTGATAGTGATTTAGTGAGTCATTGCATGCAATTTCAAATTGAAGTGTTGGTGTAGTGTAGAGCTAAGAGTGAGTCATGAGTAGAGCAATGAGGTATTAATTGGTTAAGGGTGTGAGTCACATGAGAGAGAGCCAAGAGAGGGAAGGAAAAATTGATCCTTGTGAGTAATTAAATTACAAGTGGAAAATAATTATACTAATGTGTAGTTTAGGTCCAAATAGAATTCCTAATCTTACACATAATATATTTAATTCCCAAGATTTAATTTAATTAATCACCACCAATTAATTCTATTTTATTAGACAAGGCTCTAATAAAATTAATTAGGTAATTGAAAGAGTGGGATGTTACATCTTTTCTTATATATATGTTTGCTTGGTTTGTTTGGACTACGCTTTCATAATAAAAGACTAAGATAACATTTTTATAATAAACAAGTGAAAAAAGGGGAGTCTGACGTATGGCTTTCTCACCCTGGATAATTTGGGCCCCTGACGTATGGCTCGTGGCACTGGATCATCCTCACTCTAAAACCATCTGGATTAGCTCTCTTTAGGGTTTATTTTAATTTAATTAAATATTTCGTATGTTGTTCGTTACTTAAATTATTTCTTTAAACTGTTCAATGCTCATTCATTTATTATTCATGTACATTGCATAGTTATGCATTTATGTGATTATTCATTGATGATGTTGATCTCTTCTCTCCTCTTTTCTTTTCGTTATTTGCTTGGTCTATTTAGATTGAGTTTTCATAATAAAAATTAAATAACGTTTTCATAATAACAAGTGAAAAAAGGGGAGTCTGACGTATGGCTTTCTCACCCTGGTTGATCTGGGCCCCTGACGTATGGCTTGTGGCACCGGATCATCCTCACTCTTAAAACGATAAAATCAACACAACTCACGTAAACTTTTCTTTTTTAAGAATAAACCTGATACTATTTTATCCATTTCTCGGACATATACTTACGCTTAAGTCTCCTATTGCGAGCATACAAGCACAGTTATGTCGGCGGAATGCGACCTAAACGCTATTGGTTGATTAACCTTTTCTTAAAGACGTATAACGTTTTATCCATTCCTCCGACACGTACTTACGCTTAAGTCTCCTATTGCGAGCATACAAGCACAGTTATGTTGGCGGAATGCGACTTAAGCGTTATCCGCTAAAAACAACAAACACACAAGTCTTTTTTACCAGAACTACGTGAGTTTTGAGTTTCCCATTGCACCTAGGAATACGTAGGAGCGGGCTCCTACAACCGTCAAACTCAATAAATAAAAACCTTTTTTTTAATTAGTAATGGAGTAGAATTTAATGAGCAGTTAATCAGCAGTTAGAGCAGTTAAGTAAACCTAGGAGCGATCAATCTTAAAACCTCTGAATGGTTCCCATCGAGTACGATGGGTGCGAGGGGTGCTAATACCTTCCTCTCGCACAACCAACTCCCGAACCCGCCATGGTTCTTTAGCCATGTTAACCAAAGGTTTTAGTGGTATTTTCCTTTCCCTCTTTTGGGATAAATAAACATCGATGACGAGTTCATTGTTTACGAAAAATCCATTGAAGGAATTTTTCCAGCCGCTACACTTGGGATTAGTGATTAGAGGGAGTTGGGTAGGTTCTCAAATTCAGGGGGAGTTAGCCCTTGAGTAGAAGATTACTAGGATTAAGAAAAGGCGTACATGCCAAAAGGTGTTTGGTAGTGTTGTAAGGCTAAGTATTGATTCGGATTAGTAGTGTTCACTTCCTGGATTGGTATCCTCCAGAGTAGGGTTTGTTATAAGTGCCGAACTGGGTTAACAAATTACTGGTGTTGTTATTGCTTTTGTTTACTTCAGTATTGCAATAACACGTGATCCTAATAACCAGTTGTCGAACCAGTTGTCTAGGACATCTGGACTACTGACACATTGTCCTAGACATTGTGTAAGACATCTGTCCTGCCAGAGAACAGAATTTCACATAAAAAGGAGAAGATAGCTTATGCTGAAACCGGGGAAGAGGATTGCGACTTCGATTGTGACGAAGTTGATCATGGGGAGATAGATGTGGCTGAATTAAAGTAAGGGCCTCCCTATACTTCTAGGCTGCTAAAGCCTTCGAATGGGAAAAACCCAACTGAACCCAAAAATGATAAATATATTGCAAAAACTTATACCTTTGATATTACTAAATGTGATGAAATTTTCCATTTGTTGGTCACTGATGGCCAAATAATTGTCCAAAAAGGTTTAAAAATTCATCCTTTAGAACAAAGAAAGAAAAGAGGTTATTGCAAATTTCATAATTATTTGGGTCATAAAACTTCTCAATGTGTTCTTTTCAAGGACTTGGTGCAAAAGGCTTTGAATGATGGAAGACTTAAGTTCGATGAAAAAGTCAAGCCTCCCATGAAAGTGGATTTAGATCCACTCCAAGTTGCTGATACCTCCTATGTGGAACCTTCTGAATGTTTGGTAGTGGAAGCATTCAAAACTACACTAGTGCGTTGTGAATGCTTGGTGGTAGATTTTGTGGAAGCTGCTCTAGTAAAGGTTATTCCTGAAAAGGAATATGAGGCGAAGGTGAAAGGAGTTTACCCTAAAGAGGAAGAGGAATTAGTTGATTTCCTTTATAGGTGTAAGTTGAATAATGCTGAAGTCATGATGTGCCCAAGGTGCAGCGCTGTATGTGATAAAGAGGCTATTGCAGGCCTCCAAAAGTGCATGCCTTATGTTGTTAATAAGAACAACAAAGGGAAAGGAAAGGCTATCTTGCCTACTCCTTCGATTCAGCATAGGCTGGGTCGGAAACAAACTTTTCTTCCTTCAAACAAAGTTCATATCGATCAATGGTCTTCAGGCCAGCATGCTGCGTTTAACAAGCGCAAAATGGAGAAGGGAACTTCAAGCCAAGTCTTTTCCAATGACTTGCTCAATGTGAATAAGTATTCTTATCAAAACAACTACAAAGGTAAGAATCCTATGACTCGAACACAATGGCGCAGATACCAGCGCCAGAAGAAAGCTGCGAGTCAAAATGCTGCTAGCCAAGGTGTAGAGGCTGGGGGTAAAACCAAAGAGGCCAAGGTTGTTGAAATTTCTAGAAGGCCTATGAAGGAAAGAATTGAAACAAAAGTTGCATCCAAAGAAGATCCTAATGATGATGAGGATTATATGTGTAGTTCTTCTGAGATTGGCTGCATCATAAGGCTAAAACAACTTGGTCAGAGTGACTTAACTGAAGCACCAATGCTGAAGTAATTAAGTCTAAACCACTTGTGCATATTGAAGATGTGCAGATGCAACATGTTGAACAAGATGTCCTAGATATCTTGTCACTGGGTTCAGAGCATGCATAGGCAGCATGTCGAACAAGATGTCCCAAGACATGTGGGTAGGACATCTTGACCTAGTTCAGCTTAAAAGATAATGCTTATCCATTAAGCACGCGTGTTTGTTTTAATTTGGATAAAACGCGAATCTTTTAGTAACAAGCTGAGATTAGGATTAATGATAAAGTTT
The DNA here is from genome assembly GCA_954870985.1 of Trifolium fragiferum. Taxonomy (NCBI): domain Eukaryota; kingdom Viridiplantae; phylum Streptophyta; class Magnoliopsida; order Fabales; family Fabaceae; genus Trifolium; species Trifolium fragiferum. The sequence goes on from OX940789.1 coordinate 22,709,751, forward strand.
GTTATTAATCCTATGTGTTAGATGCAATTGGATTCGTATTTAATTAGTGGATAAAAATTAAATCTTTATCTTTGTGGAGTTTGTTTTGAAACAAGTTTGTTTTAAAACTAACTTTTATTTGAGTGCATCTGAAAGACTGAAGATCATCTGAAGAATTGCACGCCTATATAAAGGACTCAACATATAGCTTAAAACTCAAACCACAATAACTGAAGATTGCGAGTCCAAAGCTTTGTGCCCACTGTGCAAAGCATTAGTAGCTCTTAGTATCGTTCTTAGTACTTTTATGCTTTGTGTCGTTGAATGTTGCCATTCACCTTTGTCTTTTAAATTGTAAAGTTTAAAGTTGTTTCGTCACTTGGGATTAGTGATTAGAGGGAGTTGGGTAGGTTCTCATATTCAGAGGGAGTTAGCCCCTGAGTAGAAGATTACTAGGATTAAGAAAAGGCGTACATGCCAAAAGGTGTTTGGTAGTGTTGTAAGACTAAGTAATAATTCGGAGTAGTAGTGTTCACTTCTTGGATTGGTATCCTCCAGAGTAGGGTTGTTTAGCGCCGAACTGGGTTAACAAATTACTGGTGTTGTTTATTGCTTTTGTTTACTTCAGTATTGTAATAACGTGTGATCCTCATAACCAGTTGTCGAACCAGTTGTCTAGGACATCTGGACTACTGACACATTGTCCTAGACATTGTGTAAGACATATGTCCTGCTAGAGAACAGAATTTCAATTGGCATCAGAGCAGGCACCCTAACCTGCTGGGTGAGCTCCAGGGAGATAAAATCTTGTTCAAGATGGACAGGAATGGAGGATCAATAAACAGACCACCAGTTCTGGATGGATCAAACTATGACTATTGGAAAGCAAGAATGATTGCCTTCATCAAGGCCATGGATTAAAAGGCATGGAGGGCAATTATCACAGGTTGAAATCACCCAATAGTCTTTGCAGAAGATGGTTCTTCGATATTAAAAGGTGAAGGAGATTGGACTCCAGAAGAGGAGACTGAGTCCAATAGCAACTCTAAGGCACTCAATGCTATCTTCAATGGTGTTGTTGAAAACATATTCAAACTGATCAACACATGTACAGAAGCCAAGCAAGCTTGGGAGATTCTACAAACGGCACATGAAGGAACTTCCAAGGTTAGAATGTCAAAGCTACAACTCCTCACCTCCAAATTCGAAAATCTAAAGATGGAGGATGATGAAACAATATCAGAATTCAACACTAGAGTTCGAGACATAGCAAACTCATGCTTTGCTCTAGGAGAGAAGATGCCCGAGGAGAAACTAGCCAGAAAAATTCTTAGATCACTTCCTAAGAGATTTTCTATGAAGGTAACTGCTATTGAAGAATCACAAGACTTGAGCACGATGAAGGTTGATGAACTCATTGGCTCATTACAAACTTTTGAGATGACCTTTGAAGATAGACCTGAAAAGAATGTGAAGAATTTGACATTCAAATTTGAGGAAAGCAAAAGTAAAGATTGTCTATCAGAGGCAGTAGCTCTATTGACCAAGAAGTTCAACAATTCTGTGAACAGGGTCCGAGCTAAATGGAGAACAAATGTCCCAGACAAGATGTACAACAACAAGACACAAGGCATCTCAAAAGAAGAGGCAAACTCTGAAGAAGAAACAGAGATAAGGTGCTACGAATGTGAAGGCTTTGGGCATATCAGAATACAGTGTCCCAACTTTCTTAGAAAACAGAAGAAGGGGCTAGCTGCAATTCTCTCTGACTTTGAGGATGAGAGTGAAGATGAAGACATAAACAATGCATTCTTAAGGATATGTGAAACAAGCAGCAATGATAGCTTCAAAAGCTTCACAGACACTGAAGGCAGTGATAACAATGAAGAACGTCTCCACCGGGTTGGGTTATGGTGCATAAGTCCAAAGCTTATGCACCATACATAATTTCTCACGCCCCTCCCCCCCCATATTGCTACGCGCGCCCCCTAACCCCACCCCCCCCCCCCCCCCCCCACCCCCCCCCCCCCTCCACTTATTTTTTTTGAATTTTTTTTTTTACATTTTTTTTTGAATTATTGTTTTTTACTTTTTTTACATTTTTTTTCGAAAAAAGATCGGAAACTTTTTTTTTCAAAAAAACCAGAAACTTTTTTTCGAAAAAAAATAAAAAATTTTCCCGAAAAAAGATCAAATACTTTTTCCAAAAAAACCGAGAACTTTTTTCTGAAAATTTTTTCCCGAAAACAAAATCGAAATACTTTTTTTCAGAAAAATCGGAAACTTTTTTCCAAAAAATAAAAATCGAATTTTTTTTTCAGCGAGTTAAATGGTTTCTGGAAACCATTTATGCAATAATATTCTGGAAACCATTATGCTGGTTAAATGGTTTCAGAGAGTTAAACAGTGAAACCATTTGTATTGTAAAATGGTTTTATATGTTTACTGAAACCAATATTGTGTTTTTATGGTTTTAAAAATTCTGGAAACCATTATGCTGGTTAAATGGTTTCAGAGAGTTAAACAGTGAAACCATTTGTATTGTAAAATGGTTTTATGTGTTTACTGAAACCAATATTGTGTTTTTATGGTTTTAAAAATTCTGGAAATCATTATGCTGGTTAAATGGTTTCAGAGAGTTAAACAGTGAAACCATTTGTATTGTAAAATGGTTTTATGTGTTTACTGAAACCAATATTGTGTTTTTATGGTTTTAAAAATTCTGGAAACCATTATGCTGGTTAAATGGTTTCAGGTAGTTATACAATGAAACCATTACTATTGTTAAATGGTTTTACACTAAATGGTTCAATGATTTTAAATACGGATTATTACTGAAACCATAAATATGGTTTAATGGTTTTGATAGTTTTCTATGTGAAACCAAAATAATTGCCTAATGGTTTCTTACAAAACTAGTGTTGATTATCTTGGATAATCCTAAATAACCGTCCATAAATAATCCATAATCATTTGTTATAATCGGACATTAAAACCAAATATAATCGGACATTAAGTTTCTGATCTTTTTTCCGGAATAATTTTCGATTTGTTTTTTCCGGAAAAAAAATTCCGATTTTTCAGGAAAAAAGGTTTCAACAATATTTATGGTTTCAAAGATCCATTATGAAATTATTCCACCCCAAAAATGGTTTGGGCATGATTTTAGTTTAAAAATAATTACAAAAATATTTAATCATACATAATAAAAAAAATAAAAAAAAACTATAAAAAAAAAAAAACTAAACAAAAAAAAATTTTAAAAAAATGGGTTGGGTGGTGGGGGGGGGGGGGGGGGGGGGGCGGGGGGTTGGGGGCGCGCGGAGTAAATGGGGGGCGCGCGGAGTAATGGGGGGGGCGCTGAGTAAATGGGGGGCGCGTGGAGTAAGATCTAATGGTTGAAAATGGCTTATGCACCATGCATAAAGATGGCTTATGTATAATAACTTTGCCCGTCTCCACCTTTCAAGATACACTGCTAAAATATTAGAGCAAGATGAAATTATGGAAAGGCTTATCATGGAGCATAAGGAACAAGCAGCTCTGAGAAGGGAACGCGACTTCTTACAAGCTAAACTCAAGAGCATGACTGAATTTTTGAGTTGTTTAGACTATGACTCCGACTCAGAAGATGAGCTCCCTGAAATTGAGAAAATAGCTGAAGACATGATTGGATTAGGATTCGATCACCCTTTCAGAAAGGTTGAATCTGCTCCAGAAAAGGTAACTCCTCCTCTACAGAAATCTAAGGACCAGATGTCAAGCCAAATGTCTCAACATCCCGCTCAGCACAACGACAGGGTCATAGACAACATATCTCAGCACTATGTTCAGACCAAGAAGGAGATGTCACACCAAATGTCTCAACATCCTGCTCAACATTCTGACAGGATCATAGACCACACATCTCAGCATTGTGTTCAGATCAAGAAAGAGATGTCAAGCCAAATGTCTCAACATCCTATTCACCACATAGACAGGATCATAGACCACACATCTCAGTACTATGTTCAGACCAAGAAGGAGATGTCAAGTCAAAAGTCTCAACATCTTGTTAAGCACAAAAACAGGATCATAGACTACAAGTCTCAACAGTCTGCCCAAACAAAAAGGAAGATGTCAAGCCACATGTCTCAACATCCTGTTCAACACAAGAAGAATGGGAACATAGGTCGGCTTCACAAGCAGCAGAAGAAGCACATACCAAGACCACATCTTAAAAAGCTATACTCCCAAAATAGAAGAGCTTTCAATAGATGTGATCACTGTGGTAGGTCTGGACATGTTATGAAAGAATGCTTCAAAATTCATGGTTATCCTCAAAGATCAAGATCACCAAGGAAGGATGAATAGAAGATTCTTGCTCAACAAGTAAAGTGCCAGGAGACCCAAGTCAAGAAAGTATGAGGCCTAAAGAAGATTCAACACTAAAGGCTCATACTTGTATCAGGCTATCCTCATATGAAGACTGGTACTTTGACAGTGGATGCTCCAAACACATGACTGGAGATAGGAAATATCTTAAGGAATTAAGACCTTACTCCAAAGGAAGTGTTACTTTTGGTGATGGTGCTAAAGGTAGAATCAAAGGTGTAGGGAAGCTAAGAGATCCCAGCTCACCATACCTAGATAAGGTTCTACTAGTTGAAGGACTCACTACAAACTTGATAAGCATTAGTCAACTATGTGAACAAGGACTAGATGTGTACTTCAACAACTCTGAGTGCATTATTGCTGAGAATCAGAAGGTAGTGATGAAAGGTGTCAAGGCAAAGGACAAATGCTATAAGTGGACTCCTCCCAACAATAGTCCAAAAATAGCTTGCTTGTCAGTCAAGGAAGAGAATGACCAGATGTTCTACCAGATGTCCCAACATCTGTACACTCGTCAGGAAGTTGAATCATTTCAACCTGAACATGGGAAAGGAACTCTAGAGTTTCAAACGTCCAAAAGCGTGTAGAACATTAAGTGACGGGGTGGCGTGCAGAAAATTATAACGTTAATCATCATTACTTCTGCAAAATAAACGAGGTAAAATACTACCTAGTTCCGTCTATAAAAAGCCACCTAGATCATCACTTGTGCTATCACACACGCTTCAACATCTGCTACGACATCCTTCAAAAAACCTCTCAAAAGAAATTTTCCACAACGAAACTCTGAACAACATGAGTCAAGAAATCATAATGAGCACCAACAACCAAGAAATCAACAAAGGCGAAGGACCTAGTGATCCAGCTAGGGTTTCAGACTCAACCATCAATCAACCAGAGGTTGATCTTGACAAGTTAGTCATTCCCAGAGGAAGAAGAACGACGACAAGGAAAAGGAGAAGCAACACATTAGTCGGGCCCTTCACTAATTCAACATTCAGTGAAGAAACCATAGAAGTACCTCCGCTAAAAACTCAATCGTCACCAATGAGAGCTGAAGAACAAAATCCTGAGGAATCATCTCTGAAAGAGGCTACTCAAAATCGGAACCTTGAGCCTCAAACAGAGAAAGAGAAGAATGGTGAAGAAGATGTCATGACATCCGACCCCAACATCAAGGATGTCGCAACAAATGTCTCAACATCAAGAGACACCACATCTGAGGAACATCCAATGGAAGATGATCCAAAGGATGCACTAGAGACAGCTCTCTCTGAAGAGGAAGAAGAAGAAATCCCTGAGACCCTAGAAGTCATAGAGATTGGGGAAGAAACGGTGAGCGAAGAGATAGCTCCCAGAAGATCTCAGTCTATTGCTAATAGAGTAAGAAGGAATAGAGGAAAGAAGGTGGAAATTCCCAAGTCCTTCTTAGAAGAAAAGTCTCAGAAGAAGAAGAGGAAACCAGTGTCCTCAAGCGAGTTCGAGCATGATGTCGAAGACGATGTCCCAGACATCATGTCAAAGAAAAGAAAAACTACACCCTCAACATCATTCCACACTGAGGAGAATGAACAGAAGTGGAAGATAGTAAGCTAGAGGAGAATGGCCACTGAAAGGGAACTAAGCGCTGAAGCACTCTCTTACAAGGAGATCACTACACTCCTTGAAGAAGCAAAAGTCATGAAGACGGTGATGGGGGTTGGAAGATGCTATGAAAGGCTTGTGAGAGAGTTCACCACCAATATCACTGGAGAATGCAATGATGAAGGAAGTGATGACTACCACAAGGTACAGCTAAGAGAAAAGACCATTGAATTCTCTCCAACTGCAATCAACCACTACCTGGGAAGGTGTATTGAAGCTGAAAGCGACAAAATCCTATCAATGGACAAGGTTGCTGAAGAAATTACTGCTGGACAAGCTGAAAGTTGGCCCAAGAAAGGACTACTTCCAACGTCCAAGCTGACTGTCAAGTACGCAATGCTCAACAGGTTCGGCACAGCAAATTGGGCCCCTACAAATCACAACTCAGGTATAACTCCAACCCTGGCCAAACTCATCTACCTCGTAGGAAAAGGAAAGAAATTGGACTTTGGAAAACATGTCTTCGAACAAACTATGAAGCATGTGGAAACCAATACAACAAAGCTGCCAATAGTTTCCCCAGCTTGATTACTGAATTGATTCTCAGCCAACACCCAAGCATCCTACTTCCTGAGGAGTATGAAAGCAAAAGACCTCCACCAATATCCTTCAACCGCAAGTTGTTCGCTGAACCACACATCCCAGACATTGTGCTCAAAGAAAAGGAAGCAGCTGAGACCTCTGCTCCACTGGATAGAAGCTCACAAAATAAAGTACTGGTTGAGCTAATTCTAGTGTCTAAGGAGTTAGAGAAGACAATCAAGACAAGCACAGTAAGAAAAGTCTGTGTAGACCATTTGATCAAGCAGCTGACAAAGAAAATAGCTGAGAATGAAGGAGCTGCTCATGCTGAGGCAAAGCAGGAAGAAGAAGAAGCTTAAAAGAACAGACCTTGGGTAATAGGAAAATAAGTACTTATGTATTTTTCCTTTTTTTCTGTTCTACTTCTGTAAGTATTGTGGTCTACCAAATGTCCTAGACATTGGAGACTTTGACATCCGGCACTTAAAAAAAAAATTAATAAGTGCACTTTTGTATGCTTTTCTTTTAATCAATGAATATTTTCCTTACCTTTGTCAAATTATGGTAAAAAGGGGGAGTAATAATTGATGATAAGATAAGCTCTTTGGCAAGTAGAATCACTCTCTTGCTTTACGGATGAAAATAACAAGCTTTAAAAAAAAATAATTAAAAACTAAAAAGCTATGCTAAAACAAGTGTGTCCAGAGCTAAATTAAAATGTTCAATATGAACCTCTAAGAAGTCTAGTGAGTCTTGATCACTCTGATTAAGTACTTTCTGCTGCAACTCAAGACTTTGGTTCACTAAGTCTCTAGGTATCTCATCCCTGGACTTAGAAAATTCATTGTAATGAATCATATGAAGACAAGACTAAGACTGTCTCATACTAGAAAAGGTTCATCACACAAGATTCTGATGATCAAAGACATTGAAGACCTGAAGATTTCAGAATTGAAGATTGCATCAACAGAGATCAATTTGAAGATTGAAGAATTTGAAGATTGAAGACTGAAGAGTGCACATTCAACAAAGTGGTTAGTGGTTGTTTTAGCCATAATTTGCCAAAGGGGGAGATTGTAGTTCTTCTGAGATTGGCTGCATCATAAGGCTAAAACAACTTGGTCAGAGTGACTTAACTGAAGCACCAATGTTGAAGTAATTAAGTCTAAACCACTTGTGCAGATGCAACATGTTGAACAAGATGTCCTAGACATCTTGTCACTGGGTTCAGAGCATGCATAGGGATCATGTCGAACAAGATGTCCCAAGACATGTGGGTAGGACATCTTGACCCAGTTCAGCTTAAAAGATAATGCTTATCCATTAAGCACGCGTGTTTGTTTTAATTTGGATAAAACGTGAATCTTTTAGTAACAAGCTGAGATTAGGATTAATGATAAAGTTTGTTATTAATCCTATGTGTTAGATACGATTGGATTTGTATTTAATTAGTGGATAGAGATTAAATCTTTATCTTTGTGGAGTTTGTTTTGAAATAAGTTTGTTTTAAAACTAACTCTTATTTGAGTGCATCTGAAAGACTGAAGATTATCTGAAGAATTGCACGCCTATATAAAGGACTCAACATAGAGCTTAAAACTCAACCCACAATAACTGAAGATTGTGAGTCCAAAGCTTTGTGCCCACTGTGCAAAGCATTAGTAGCTCTTAGTATCGTTCTTGGTACTTTTAAGCTTTGTGTCGTTGAATATTGCCATTCAACTTTGTCTTTTAAACTGTAAAGTTTAAAGTTTTTTCGTCACTTGAGATTAGTGATTAGAGGGAGTTGGGTAGGTTCTCATATTCAGGGGGAGTTAGCCCTTGAGTAGAAGATTACTAGGATTAAGAAAAGGCATACATGCCAAAAGGTGTTTGGTAGTGTTGTAAGACTAAGTAATAATTCGGAGTAGTAGTGTTCACTTCCTGGATTGATATCCTCCAGAGTAGGGTTGTTTAGCGCCGAGCTGGGTTAACAAATTACTGGTGTTGTTTATTGCTTTTGTTTACTTTAGTATTGCAATAACGTGTGATCCTCATAACCAGTTTTCGAACCAGTTGTCTAGGACATCTGGACTACTGACACATTGTGTAAGACATCTGTCCTTCCAGAGAACAGAATTTCAATATGGATGATGATGATTTATTGGGTTCTGAGCCAGATTTTGATGTCTTGGTTAATGTGGTATCCATTCTCCCAGTGGAGTATGACCAATGGTCTTATTCTGATAGGGAAGAAGAATTTCATGAACCTGAATTGGCTGACTTCTAGCCGGTATGTTACTATGTTATGAATAATGGCTGTCTCGAAGAACAGCAAGCTGTCTTTGAAAAGCCAGATGAATGCATGAAGAACCACCTCAAACCTTTGTTTGTTAAAGCTAAGGTTAATAATGTCTGTGTCAACAAGATTCTCATAGATGATGGGGATGCAGTGAATTTGATGCCCCATTCAATGCTCGAAAAGATAGGAAAGTATGACACTGACCTTCATGCTCACAACATAGTTCTTTCGAACTATGAAGGCAAAAGTGGCCATTGGAAGTTCTGTAAGGCCAACTCTCCATTGTTGTACCATCAAAGGCCAATTACAATTTACTCCATGGACGGGAGTGGATACATGGTGTGGGGGCAGTTCCCTCAACTCTGCACCAAAGACTTACCATTTGGTGCGAAGATGGAATGGTTGAGAATATTGAAGCAGATCAAAGTTATTACTTGTCTGAAATTAACCATATAACAAAAAAAAAACCTTCGATAAAAACTTGGCTATGATTGCCCCATGTGGTGATTAGAATGCTGCTTTTGATAAGGCAGTATCTGATAATGTGTACCATTTTGTGTCTCTACATCCTACCTTGGGTTTTAGGTGGGAAAGAGAAGAGATTGACCCACCTTCTGAAGAATGAGTCTCTGAAGAATGAGTCATTCCCCCTACTGGTTGGCCAAAGGGGAATGATGAGTGGGAGGATGAAGATGTGTACTATGATGCATAAGCCTAATCCTGGGGTTAAAATTACGGCATATATAGCCGAAAATAAAATAAATACGGCCTTGGAGGCTGTAAATTTCAATATGGCTCAAAAGGCCACTGCTTCGAATTATTTTGAAGAAGAAAACATGGCTATTGAAGCCAACAATGTAGATCATGGTGTTGAAATGCCAGAAATGCATAAGTTAAATTGCATTTATGATGACAAACCTTTAGGGTTTGAGAAAGATCCACCAAGTTCAATTCAAAGAATGCAAGCTCAAGATGTGTTGCAAGAAATTGATATTGGAGATGGCGTTATCAAAAGGCCAACTTTTATCAGTACCAATATTGATTCTATATTGAGGAGCGAAGTAATAAAGTTACTCAAAGAATTCAAAGATTGTTTTGCTTGGGACTCCCATGAGATGCCAGGTCTTAGTAGAAGTTTGGTAGAGCATTGTTTGCCTCTTCGACCAGACAAAAAGCCAGTGAAACAATTACCAAGGAGATTTGCTCCTGAAATTATGTCCAAGATCAAAAGCGAAATCGAAAGGCTGCTGAAGTGCAAATTCATTCGAACTGTCAGGTATGTAGAATGGTTAGCCAATATCGTGCCAGTAATTAAGAAAAATGGTACTCTTAGAGTTTGCATAGATTTTAGGGATTTAAATTATGCAACCCTAAAGGATGAATATCTTATGCCTGTGGAAAAAATGTTAGTAGATTCTGCAGCAGGCTTCAAGTACTTAAGTATGTTAGATGGTTATTCAGGATATAACCAAATTTTCATTGCTGAGGGCGATATCCCTAAAACGGCGTTTTGATGCCCAGGTGCTCTGGGCACTTATGAATGGGTAGTAATGCCCTTTGGTTTAAAAAATGCTGGTGCCACTTATCAAAGGGCTATGAACCTAATCTTTCATGATTTCATTGAAAATTTTATGCAAGTATACATTGATGAAATTGTTGTGAAATCCTCAACTCCTAATGATCATTTGCATCATTTGAGAACTTCTTTCGAGAGAATGAGGAAATATGGATTGAAAATGAATCAACTAAAATGTGCTTTTTGTGTACGTGCAGGCGATTTCCTTGGGTTCGTGGTTCATAAGAAAGGCATTGAAATTAACCAAAACAAGACAAAAGCTATTATGGAGACACAACCTCCAACTTCAAAGAAGCAACTTCAGTCTTTGCTGGGAAAAATAAATTTCTTAAGGAGATTTATTTCGAATCTAACTGGCAAAGCTAAGCCATTTTCTCCTTTACTTCGATTAAAAAAGGATGATATTTTCCAGTGGAAAGAGGACCATCAAAAAGCTTTTGATGACATCAAAGCTTATCTTTCGAATCCTCCAACTCTAATGACCCCCATTAGAAACAAGTTTATGAAGTTGTACATATCAGCATCAGATTCAACCATTGGTAGCATGCTTGCCCAAGAGGATGAATATGGAGTCGAGAAAGCTATTTATTATTTAAGTAGAGTTCTTAATGATGCTGAAACTAGATATTGTTTAATTGAGAAGCTTTGTCTTTGTTTGTATTTCTCTTGTATGAAACTTAAGCATTATATAAAGCCTATTGAAGTTTATGTTTATTCTCATTTTGATATTATTAAACATATGTTGCTAAAACCAATCTTGCATAGTAGAATTGGTAAATGGGCTTTGGCTTTAACTGAATATTCTCTAACTTATAAACCTTTGAAAGCCGTTAAAGGCCAAATAGTGGCAGATTTCTTAGTTGATCATTCAATGATCGAAACACAACAGCTTTATGTTGATACGAATCCTTGGGTTTTATACTTCGATGGATCGAAACATAAAAATCGAACTGGGATTGGTATTTTAATTATTTCACCAGAAAAAGTTCCAACTAAGTTTTAATATAAAATAGATGGTCTTTGTTCTAATAATGAGGCTGAATACGAAGCTTTAGTAATAGGATTACAAATTTTAATAAGCTTGGGGGCAAAGAACATTAAAATTCGAGGAGATTCAGAGTTAGTCTTGAAGCAACTAACACAAGAATATAAGTGAGTCAAAGAACACTTAGCCAAATATTTCTTGATTGCAAGTTCTTTGTTGCGCAAGTTTGATTGCGTTGATATTGAACATGTGCCTCGTTTGGAAAATCAAGAAGCCAATGATTTGGCGCAAATTGCTTCAGTTATAAAGTGTCGAAATCTACATTGACACATTTAATTGAAATAAAGAACAAATTGGTTTTGAGCGAACCGTTAATTTTTGATTTGTCAATGTCAAAACTTGTGGGGGCAAGCACACAAGTTATGTTACCAATTATGGATACAGTAGAAATTTTCGCCATTGACAATTTAATAGATACTGATTGGAGAAAACCAATTGTGGAGTATCTAGAAAATCCAACAGGTAGTGTAGCTCGAAAAATCAAATATAAAGCTTTGAGTTACATTATTGTTGGAAATGAGTTATTTAAGAAAACTGCTGAAGGTGTTTTGTTAAAATGCCTTAGTGAAACAGAGGCATTCATAGCAGTTAATGATGTGCACAGTGGTATTTGTGGTGCTCATCAAGTAGGCCATAAAATGAAATGGCTTCTGTTTCGACAAGGTTTGTACTGGCCTTCTATGCTTAAGGATTGCATAGATTTTGCAAAAGGGTGCCATGAATGTCAAGTACATGCAGGAATTCAACATGTACCTGCAAGTGAATTGCATTCAATTATTAAGCCACGGCCTTTTAGAGGTTGGGCCTTAGATTTAATTGGTTAAATCAAATCTGCTTCGTCTAAAAATCAATGTTACATTTTAATTGGTATAGCTTATTTTACCAAATGGGTAGAAGAAATCCCTTTACCAAATGTTGATCAAGAGGCAGTAATTAGTTTTATACAAAATCACATCATTTATAGGTTTGGCATCCCTGAAACCATTACCACTGATCAAAGTTCAGTTTTTATTGGACAAAAAATGCAAAAAATTGTTGAAGAAAGTGGTTTTCGTTTGGTCTCTTCGACACCATATTATGCGCAAGCAAATGGTCAAGTTGAAGCAGCGAACAAAGTCAATATTGGGTTAATTAATAAACACATTGCTCATAAAGCTAGAAATTGGAATAAGACGTTAGATCAAGTCTTATGGGCATGTAGGACTTCTCCAAAAGAATCAACCAATACAACTCCATTTCGTTTAACTTATGGCCATGATGCAGTGTTGCCAACAGAAATTCTTTTGCAATCAGCAAGAATTCAAAGACAAATGGAAATTCCAAGTGACCATTATTGGCAAATGATGTCAGATGAAATGGTTGATTTAGACGAAGAAAGGTTAAGAGCATTAGAAAATTTAACTCAAAAAAGAGAACAAGTTGCCAGATTTTATAGCAAAAGAGTTAAGAGAAAATCTTTCAATATTGGTGACTTCGTTTGGAAAGTTATATTGCCTATGGATCGAAAAGATAGAGTCTTAGGCAAATCGTCACCAAATTGGGAAGGACCATTTAAAGTTGTTAACGTTTATTCGAATGGCGCATATGAAATCGAAGAGTTAACTTCTGAGAAACGTACTTTGGGTATAAATGGGAAATATTTAAAAAAAATATACACCAACGTTACTCGAAGTAAAAATAAGCGCTGAATAATAAAATACTTGGAAAATAATGGCATTCTAGTAACTTGCCATAAAAGGCGTTGTCTTAATAAAAACCAAGTGCGCAAGGGCACTGAATATTCAAAACAAAATAAAACTAAGTTCAATACGAAAAGCAGTTACATAAAATCTATTTATTGGACTTGATAGTTGCATAATGGCTTCTAAGGAAGCCAATCTCATTGTCCAGCACTAGAATGGCACTTGCAAGAGAAGTGATTTTAGCGTTTAAAGCTTCAGCAGCGCCAAAGTACTTAATGACTTCGTTTGCTTGAAAAGTAATATTTTCTTGCACAGTAGCAACGACGGCTTCTTCGATCTTGGCGCGCTTTGAAGTGGCTTCAGCAATGAGAGCTTCGCGCTCTTTGATTTGTTGTTGTAGCTCCACAATTTCAGCTTGCCACTTAGTGATGTTGTCATCACATTCTTGCACTCCTTGGCCTTTTTCAACAGGAGTTTGCCTCATCTCTTCAACTTTCGTGCTCGCCTGCTGAGCCTTCTCGTACAAAGTAGTTTGGGCCATCTTCTGAGCCTCGAGAACTTGAGTTTTAATTCCCCTGTTCTTAAGCGCCAGTGTAAACTGCTCCAAAACAGCTTCGAGCTGGATTACCAAGCCTAAAGTCTTGGCATCAGTGAGTGGATTATGGAGTTGGCGAAGAAATGACTTGTGACGAAAGGCAGCAGTTGAATATTCCTCAATGGACTGAAGCATATCGCCATTAATATACTTAGTATATAACTTCAAAACTAGTGAGTCTTGGCGCACTTCTGCAGGAACCGAAGCGTCAGAAGCTGTTGAAGCATCTGGAGTGTTTTCACTCGAGGTTTGCTTTTGTGAATTCCTCTTTGAAAGTAGCAGTTTCAAAGCAGCCTCAGGATCTTTTTGCTTCAATGAAGCAAATTCTACTTCTGAGACTCCAACGCTAGCGGATATCTTTGAAGTGGAGGACACAGGGAGAATTTCTGAGCCTCCCCTAACAGCTTCTTTGACAGAATCACTGTCATCACTCTCATCACACTCTGAAAAATGCCATTGTGGCAGTGAAGATGATGGTTCAGTCATTGAAGTTTTCGTTGGTTCTTCCACTTTGCTCTCAGCAACTGGTGTGTAACACCCCGTTTCCCAAAAAGAAAAAAAAATTGCAACGGAAAGATAAATCAGAGTAACATAAAAAAACGGAGTATTACGCTACTATTTCATTCAAGTAATAAATAGGAAAATTTCTATTTATTTAAATCAATCCTGTCAACAATATTCACTGAAATCGCAGCGGAAATAAAACAATATTTATTCAACAATTGTTCCATCAAAGTTTGGCACTAAGGTCTCAACGTGATTCATAGTAGTAATTAAAATCAACATAATTGTTTTTCAACATAAAATCATAAAACTAATACGTAACAAGGAAAATCCAAGAATCAAAGCCCGCCCCGTTACGTATCAGAGCACCTAGACACGTGAGGAGTCCACTCACATCAACAGCTAGTCCTGGAAATCTGCACTTGCCCACAAGGCGGCAATTCCAACAGAAGGGGTGAGATCACAATTCAATAATTAAAAGCATAATAAATCATGCAACATATAAATCAACTTAACAACATAATCATCATCTCATCAATAATTCATATAATTCATTATTCAAGAAAATCATAAAAATTAGCTTTAAGCTTCATCATCTTATCAATAGTTCATAATTCATTATTCAAGAAAATCATAAAATTAGCTTTAAGCTTCATCATCTTATCCTTCATTAAATCCCTCTTCTCATCTCATGACACGACTCGACTCAACTCAACAAATGCAACGACACGACTCGACTATGCAAGGCTCTTATGCATGTGGTACCAAACGGAGCATCAAGCCCCCAACTTCCAATGCCTTAATTCGGCTACAGGGCATCAAGCCCCCATCTTAAAAAAGGAGCATCAAGCCCCCATCTTAGAATACGGAGCATCAAGCCCCCAACGTCCAATATGCGACACGACGACTAAAAACAACTTTACATCAACATCTCAATGCCAAAACTAGGCCAACGTGGTTTACAACATAGACAACAATGTCTTACGACTCGATAACTTTGACATTGACAAGGACTTCTCTCCACAATATTCTTAATTCGTCACATAACTTCATAAATTCATATAAAATTGTTCACAAGGAGTTTTTGCGTCAAACCAAATCCATTAGAAATCTAACATCTTTATCTACAAATTTCGTGTTTACACCTAAGACAAATTCTGTACCGATCAATACCAGTTTTTATTTCAAATTCGGATACAGAAGCTAAAATTCCACTGTGACCTACGTGTAGTAATTTGACGATAACTTAAGTTCAAAAAATAATTTTGAAGTCAAACCAAAGCCATTAAAAAGCTAACACAATTATCTACAACTTTCATGTTGACACCAAAACCCAGTTCAAAACGGAAAACGTGTGAAAAAGCGCAAGAACATGAAACAGGAAATGCTGTCACTGTGCAGCTCTCGGGAAAGGAACATTTTCTACCCAAAAACTTTGTTTTAACTCCGATTTTCACCAAACTTGGCCCTATAATTCACTCTTACATAACCTAACTTAATATGACACAAAACACAACAATCCAATTCCAGTTCATGCACAATTCATTAGCTCTATTCGTCAACAATTATTCTTTTTACCAACAACCCTATTCTTTCTAAACTCTATCATTCTCAACAATCCCGACACCAATCATTACAGAATAATCAAGCAGCATTTCATACATCAAAATTAACAGTAACAACACACAATTCATCAGTTTTCATGGGAATTCACAAATTAAACCCTAAACTCATTTCTACCCATTTTCTCATGAACCACTAATCAAACATGAAGAACTAAGCCCTTAATTAGAGAAGTGAAACCCCACCCTTACCTGGTTTGATTGAATTACAAAGGTCCTAGCTCCTCTTGCCTCTTCTCTCTTGCTCTTGGTTTTTTTTCCTTTTTCTCAAATTTCTATGTTTTCACGTAAAATGATTTTTTTCTTTTCTCTGACTATCCTTTTCTTAACCTCCTTCATTCTAATTCATTTTAATTAATTCCCATTAATTCCTTTGTTTCCTCTTAATTACACCTCCACCCCCTTAATTCTAAAATATTCTAATTCCTATCTTATTCTTACTAACTATTAATAAAACCATTTAATTAAATAAACAAATCACATAATCACATAAATCAATTAAATGGGACTCTAAACTCTACCAAAAATAAAATAAACGGGCGTTACATGGTGCATCCTGATCAGCAGGTTTGGGAGGAGAATTTTATTCAGGCTCCTCTTCCTGAATAGGCGTAGTTTCAGCCTTGCTCGAAGCATGGTCCTGAAATCAAGAAATAGAGTTATAAAAGAAAGGATTTAAAGAAGAAAGAAAAGAAAAATAATCAAGAAGAAATTACCTCAAGGTTAACAATGTTGGGTTGAATGTTAGTGTCAGGATTTATTGACACCCCTTGCTGTTGATTAGCATCATTAGTGGCGCGAAAGGGGTCAACCTGCACTTCAGAAGAGGTTGTGACTTTCTTATTCTTCTTCTTTTTCTTTTCCACAGCAGGAACTGCATCACTGCTGGAAGTAGTCTCGCGAGACGAAACAACCCTTCTCCTTCTTCCTCTTCTCCTTTTTATGTTTCTCTTTTTCTTCTTCTTTTTTTCTTCCTTCCCCTCAACATCTTTCTGCTCTTCGACCTTACCAGCCTGGTCTTTCAACATTGGTTGAGCAGTTGTTTCCTTTGTCTCTTCTAAAGGTTGAGTCGTTTCTTCTAGCACAGTGGGGTGCTCAGCAGACGAAACAACCCTTTTAGCCTTTTTGCGCTGCAAAGGTTTAACCTGGGAACAAAATATGTTAGTAAATACATATATTTTGCTTCAAAAAGAGAACATCGAGAGCGAAAACGTTTTTTTAAAAAAAAAACGAGAATGTAAAGACTCACTTCTCCTTCTTCCTCTTCATCATCGTCGAAAGTGTGAACTACATTGGCTTCAGAAGCTATCTCATTCCTCTTTCGAATCTGAAATAAACGAATTCAAAAGATTAAAATGAGTTATGCTAAATAACCATTCAAAAACTAAAAGTAAAGGTATAACGTGAGTGCTCGTGCATTACCTTTTTCGTTGGTTTTGGGGGTTTATCTTCGGAAATGGCTTTGGTGTTGAGTTTGGTTTTAGCAGCTGGTTTGACAGGTTTCTTACTTTCAGCAACCTCAACTTCCTTTTTCTTCTTAGAAGTACCTTCACCTAAGGACGAAGTAAGAATAGAGCAAAAGTTAATACAAGTACATAAAATAGTTTAAGTAAAATGGAAAACTTGTATTTTGACTTACCAGCAAGCTTGTCTTTAATGGCTACGACTTGTGCTTGGGTGAAGCCACTTTCTAACAAATTGATAAGTGCCTCATCTCCAAGAGATTTACTAGCATAGTATCGATCCCATCAAGTTTTGAATTCAAGAGTACAGTTGAAAGAGCTGGTGTACTCAAAGGGGACCAAATCATAGGAATTTTCTTCAGAAAGTTTCAAGTACTTCTTGTACAAAGCTTCAGAAACTCCAAAACCCAAAAAAATATGCTTCTCTAATTGGTATAAACTCATAGGGCGAATTTGCGAAAAGCCAAATTGCCTAGAAACAAAGTTTGGTTGGTACCCAACCAAACCATATTCAGTTGAAGAAGCACCAATTTTACAGGAAAGGTAAGTTGGATTCAAGAAAGCTTTCCATACTTCATTGACTTCGTCCTCAAGGTCAGGATTGAAAGCTGGGAAATCTTCAGTGAACCAATGAAAGCCAATTTTTCGCTCCACAAATGGAGCATGTGCAGGAGTGAAAGTCTTGAAATTGATAAATATTTTCATGTATTTCATGAAAAGGTTCTTATAATTTTGAGCGAAGGGTTTAGGCAACAATCGAAGTAACCTAACTCCTTCGATTTGTTGTTCTTCAACCTCTTGTTGGTAATCTTGAGGGATGGACAAACCCATTTCTTTTTCGAAGGTGGCGTTAAGCCACAGTTGTAAAAGCCACATGGGCCCAGAGACTAAAAATGAAGATCCATCCTTCATTTTTCAGATTATCACTAACCTCGCCCAAAGATTCGTACAAAGAGGCTAGTAAGAGGAGCCCTAAACCAAAGTGTTGGCTTTCATGGATTTGCACAGCCATGGGAACAAACTTTCTAGCTACTTGAAGAGACTTCGAGCAGAACACGAAGTGGGAGAGCCAAAGTGTCAAGAAGGCAACATGCTCTTCATCTGAGACTTCGTCATTTTCTTCACCTCTGTTCTAAGCAATGAACTTTGTGAAAGCATTTTCCATATGCTTTAATTGGACTGAATTGTTCGAATCAGCGGGGTTGTAAGATTTTCCTAGTGGGCTAAGGCCAGTGATGGCAGCCACATCAAAGAGGGTAGGAGTTAACATGCCACACCTAAACTGAAAGGTATTTGTGGACTTTTCGAAGAAGTGGTAGGCAGCCATGAGCATCTCAGGTTGATACTCCAATGGTTTTTTAGAAAGCTGGATGAGTTCATAAATTCCATACCTCATCCAAAACTCTGAAAATGCTTTATGAACTCTGTTGAGCCAAGGGACATAAGCCTCGTGCCCAAACTTGGGCTCATAATGAAAGGACTTATGGGAGTGTTTCAAATACTCGAAATTGTAAGGAGAAAAGTTAAAGACGCGAGGTTCACAAGTTTTGAAGCCAGGGAAAATTGCGTTTACCTTTTGTGTAAGTGTTTCAGGATGTGGAAGTGGACCTCCAAGAGCATGAGTAGCTTTACCAATACCAAATGGTATCATGACGTTTGAATACCATACATCCCTGTCTTCAGGGGAACTTTGAAATTCTGGAACAAAATCTTCATCACCTTTAGTGATGAACTTGCTTCATCTCCCAGCTAAAGGAATGTCTGGAACATCAGAAATAGAAGCCATTGAATGAAATTTTGAGGAAATGGACGGTGTTGTTTGAATATCAGAGAAAGCCGAAGCTTTTGACGGTTAAAAATGGCGGAAATGCAAAGAATATGATGGAAAAGGTTGTAAGTTGCAGAAGAAAACGAGATTGTCAAAAATCGAATTAATTAAATAAAAATTTGTTTCTTCTTCGCTCTTTCAGCTCCCGTCACTGACACGTATCGAATTTGATTGTCAAAAATCGAAAACGTGATGATGGAACGTGGGGATTGAGGTGACAATTATTTGCAATGATGGCAGTAATGGGATTACGTCAGCGCCGTTTCTTGGAAACATGGAAGATGTGATTCGAATCTTAAAAAATGTCCCCTTTCTCTCTCTTGTTCAAAGTCGAAATGAACATTTTTTGGGGGCAATTTGTTAGCCTGTATTTTTAATTAAATTAAATATATTTAAAAATACATGCGAACGTTTGAGATTCAAAATATGGTAGAATATTCTAAGTTATTTTGCCTTTCGATTGTGCAGGACTTCGATTCAAATCGAAGTTGATTTCTGTATCTTGTGGACTTAGCCAAATTCAAGAGTTCAAGGCTTTCGATTTCGATTGAGAAGCAGTTGGAAATGAGGCAAAGCTCACAGAACGTGCAAACGTGCCAAGACCCACGTTCGAAGGCCCGGTATTCATTCTTAGGCAGTTATTTATTAGTTATTTGTATTAGCTATAAATACTAGTTTTTATTTTGAATTAAGGGTCGCATTTTACTTACACATTCTTGAAAACTCAAAGTACCAGCGTAGAGAGAAACGAGTGCAAAGGAAATGTATGAAATTGCGTACCATCTTTTAAACTTTCTGTAATCTTTACAAGTTTTATGCAATTTACTTTTAAAAGCTTTTCTTGTTTTTACTTAACTTTCGTGAGAATGTACTTGTGTTGAGTATGTTTGTGTGATCTTTTGTGATTTACCTTAAATGTTCATTACTCATTGATGAACATTGCATCCTTTTCTAAGCAAATTAACAAACACAAAACATGTTTTAAGATTTACTAGTTGATCCTGCAAGTATTTTAAACTAGCGGTTGTTTACCAAAAATCACAGTAAACAACAACTAATATTTTTTTTTTATAAGTAAAAATTGAATTATTAGGAGTATAAGGTGCATCCATCCCTTATAAACCAAAACCAAGAGATAAAGATGATTTGATCCACCAAAGAATCTAAATTAAGCACATTTCCATGAAATATAATGTTATTACGAGTGCGTCATCAAGCAAAAATTGACATAAAGCAAAATTGAAAGATAAATCAAATTTAACATAAAGCAAAAATTGTTGAAGAGATTGTACGATTTTTGAAAAATGATACTACAGTATAACATTATATGAGTTTAATGGAGATGCACTGACCGTGTAAATAGTTTTACACTATCATCAAATAAAAAAAACTATCAATTTGTTATGTCATATCAAAAAAGTAGGTGAAGTGGAGTGACATGACAAAAAACATGTTGGTTATTGGTTGACAGTTTAAAATTATTTAACATTGTCAGTGTATGTTGCTTTTTCTCCTTTTATATTTCAGTGAAATAACAAATACCCCCTCTGAAAATTCAAAATTCGTCAAATATCCCCACGAAATTTGGAAATAGGAAAATAGCTATGAAATTATAAAACATCAATTAAAATCATTCGCCCGTTAACTCCTTTTATATTGATGACATGAACCTTAATCAATAACAACACACAATGCTCCTTCAACAACAAAACAATACACCCCAACTCAAGCAAAATCCAGCAAAGCAAAACCCCAAATTGATAAATAATAATAATAAATAAAAAAAACCCTTATTTATTTACCACCAATTTCATTGTGATTATGTTTCTGGGTTCAGTTTCTCAGATCTGTCGTACCGGTCTTACAAATACTGATTTTATGTGTTTTTGGAATTTGACTTGCGGTTGGCACATACTTAGTTAGCGCCCACTTCCTCAAAATAGACGAAGTTAATAGACAAATTGGATATTTGATTGACATTTTACAATTTCAAGAGGGTATATGCCTATTTTCAAATTTTAAGGATATTTGACGTATTTTGAAATTTCAGTGGAGTATTTGGTATTTCACTCTTTTATATTTGGAATCTTTGAACAATGTCATTAGGGCGGTGTTAAACCCGACTTTATTTTAACATTATCACGTCTTTAAAGAGAAAAAAGAATATGCACTGACAGTGTAGAATAGTTTTACACTATCAACCAATCACAATTATTTTTTTCGCCACATCACACCACTTTCTTGATATGACATTGAAGGTTGAAGCATTCTTATTGGTTGTCAGTGTAAAATTAATTTACACGGGTAGTGTGTGTCTTTTGAACTCATCTTTAAATAAGAGTTTAATGAACATGCTACGTCGGTGTAAAATAATTTTACATGAACATCCAGTAAGATTTAATTATTCTTCCACATCATACCATGAAAGTGATGTGTAGCAGAATAATTTGACGGAATACATGATTGATATTGGATGACAGTTTACAAATATTTTACATCATTGGTGCCTATCTTATTTTCTCTTTTAATAATAGTGAGATATTTTGTTCAAAAAATTAATAGTGAAATACTTTGAATTTTGAAAGACACGTCTAGTATATATCCAGTATACTCTAAGGGTAACTGTAGAGACTAATCTCTCGAGTTTTGTGGATTCAAATGGACGAAAAACTCTCCCTAAGAGTTTTAACGTTCTGTATGTTCAAGTTAAAGATAGAATTTAAAATTTTGGTTAATTAAGAAAGATTTATATCATCTCTGTAGTTCTTCTGAGATTGGCTGCATCATAAGGCTAAAACAACTTGCTCAGAATGACTTAGCTAAAGCACCAATGCTAAAGCAATTAAGTCTAAACCACTTGTGCATATTGAAGATGTGCAGATGCAACATGTTGAACAAGATGTCCTAGACATCTTGTCACTGGGTTCAGAGCATGTTGAAGCAACATGTCGAACAAGATGTCCTAAGACATGTGGGTAGGACATCTTGACCCAATTCCAACTTGAAAGATAATGCTTATCCATTCGCACGCGTGCCTTTTCAAATATGAATAAGGCGCGAATCTTTAAGTAAAAAGCTGAGATTAGGATTAATGATAAAGTTTGTTATTAAACCTATGTGTTAGATACGATCGAATTCGTAACTAACTTTGTGGATAAAGATTAAAATTAAATCTTTTATATTATGGAGTTCGTTTTAAAACAAGTTTGTTTTAAAACTTAAATTTCTATTGTTGTGCATCTGAAAGATTGAAGATTATCTGAAGACTTGCACGCCTATATAAAGGACTCAACGTAAAGCTTGAAACTCAACCCACAATAACTGAAGATTGTGAATCCAAAGTTTTGTACCCACTGTGCAAAGTATCCGTAGCTTCTAAGTATTAATTTTAATATTTAGTTGCCTGTCGTTGTTGAATAGTGTTGTTCAAGGTGTTTCTTAAACTTCAAAGTTTAGTTTCGATCACTTGGGATTAGTGATTAGAGGGAGTTATGTATGTTCTCATATTCAGGGGGAGTGAGCTCTTGGGTAGAAGATTGCTAGGATTAAGAAAAGACATGCATACATATCAAAAGGTGTTTGGTATGCATTGTAAGACTAAGTATTAATTCGGAGTAGTAGTTTTCACTTCCTGGATTGGTATCCCCCAGAGTAGGTGTGGTTTGCATCGAACTGGGTTAACAAACAGTGGTGTTGTTTATTGCTTTTATTTACTTTAGTACTGCAATAACGTTTGATCCTTTTAACCAGTTGTTGAACCAGTTGTCTAAGACATATGGACTGTCACACAAGTTGTTCTCGACATTGTGTACGACATCTATCCTGTCAGAGAACATAATTTCAATTGGCATCAGAGCAGGCACCCTAACCTGCTAGGTGAGCTTCAGGGAGATAAATTTTGTTCAAGATGGACAAGAACAGAGGATCAATAAATAGACCACCTGTTCTGGATGGATCTAATTATGACTATTGGAAAGCAAGAATGATTGCCTTCATCAAATCCATGGATCAAAGAGCATCGAGGGCAATTGTTACAGGTTGGGATCATCCAATAGTCTCAGCAGAAGATGGTTCTTCAATACTAAAAGGTGAAGGAGATTGGACTTCAGAAGAGGACACTAAGGCCAGTGGCAATTCTAAAGCACTAAATGCTATATTCAATGGTGTTGATGAAAATATACTCAAACTAACCAACACATGTACAGAAGCCAAGCAGTGTTGATGAAAATATATTCAAACTAACCAACACATGTACAGAAGCCAAGCAAGCCTGGGAAATTCTTCAAACTGCTCATGAAGGAACTTCCAAGGTTATAATGTCAAAGCTACAACTTCTCACCTTGAAATTTGAAAATCTAAGGATGGAGGATGATGAAACCATATCAGAATTCAACACCAGAGTTCGAGACATAGCAAACTCATCCTTTTCCCTAGGAGAGAGGATACCTGAAGAGAAACTAGCCAGAAAAATCCTTAGATCACTTCCTAAGAGATTCTTTATGAAGGTAACTGTTATTGAAGAATCACAAGACTTAAGCACGATGAAAGTTGATGAACTAATTAGTTCATTACAAACTTTTGAGAAGACCTTTGATGATAGACTTGAAAAGAAACTAAAGAATTTGGCTTTCAAATCTGAGGTAAGTCAAAGTGAAGATTGTCTATCAGAAGCAATAGCTCTATTGACCAAGAAGTTCAATAAATCAGTGAACAAGGTTCGAGTTAAGTGGAGGACAAATGTCCCAGACAAGATGTCCAACATCAAGACACAAGGCATGTCAAAAGAAGAAAACAACTCTGAGGAAGATGCAGAGATACACTGCCTTGAATGTGAAGGCTTTGGGCATATCAGAATTGAATGTCCCAATTTTCTCAGGAAACAGAGAAAAAGAATGATCTGAGGATAAAAGTGAAGAAGAAACCACCAACAATGCATTCTCTGGAACACTTGAAACCAGGAGTAATGCTAGCTTCAAGAGCTTCACAGACACTGAAGGCGGTGATGATGATGAAGAACTACTCTACACTTCAGAATATACTGATGAAGTAAGAGAGCAAGAAAAAAGCATTGAGTTGCGCATTCAGAAGAACAAGGAATTATCATCTCTCTCCAACGAGTTAAGAGAAGAATATAATTTCTTAAATTCTAAACTCAGAAGCATTACTGAATCTGTGAGCTGCTGACTACGTTCTGGCAAGTGGACCAGTTTGTCGTCGAGCAATAATTCACACTCTAGGTGTCTAGACTGAGTTCATATCCACAGGGATCGTGTCAAACCTTCGCTAGTTCTATTCTAGTTCGTGCGTTTTTGTATTCGCTTTGGTTTTTAGGAAAAAGGTTTTTAGTTTATAAAAAGAGCGATATGCTTTGCGGAAAAATAAAGTTTTGATTTAGAAACATAGAGGATAGGTATGGTGGTTTAGATTTACTTCCTTCTTCATACTTGGTATAATCGGTGTATAACATAGTCATTCGTATTATTATTGGGCGTTGATTTTATTTAAGCAAAGTCTTCCTATTTTTGCAACTAAGGCACCTACGAGAGCCTAACCTCGCTGTGTCACATACCCTAATTACTAGATAGAGTTATTTACATACATGCATTATGACCATCAACCATCGAATTCCCCTAGATATTAGTTTCGGGCTATTCAGCTTCTAATTGTTATATCACGACTAGTTCATGATTCCTCCTCTAATTGTTAAGTCAAACAAAGTTCAGGATGTTTTACCGTTTCTACACATCTAGTGTTATTTATTACTAGTTCCGGACAAATAATAGTGAGAACCCTAATATGCTACTATTAAAGTAAACCCTAATTATTTATTCTAAAGGCGTTGCCGTCTATCCGGCCAGATTCCGAGCAACGTTGTTTAAGCAAGAAAACAAATAACAATAATAATTGATAAATTCCATTTATTATAACTTTGACTCAATTACATGACCCAAGTATTCATCTGGGAGTTCATCTTCTCCACCAAAACCTAAGGAACTATTAAAAAAGACTACATAATTAAATTACAAGAATTCAACTATAAAAGCCTAAAGAAATCATACCTTGCTGAGTTAGTTTTCCCGTAAGGGGAGAAAACTATGCCCTTAGAGCTCCTCCGAACCTCTTTCCAAAAGGAATAGAAAGTTCTTCTATTTCTATTTATACTTTTCGTAATGGGCCTCAGCATGCCATCGTGCCACGCTAGGTCCATTGTGGCACGATGGGAAGATTAAGTTTAAAAATATAATTGATCCTGTGCATTTCATCAGCGTGGTCACCAAGTAATCCCATCGTACTGCGTTGAGCTTCATCTTGATACAATGCTAAGATTTTCTTCAAAAATATAATTGATCTTGTCTTGGCGAACAAGCAGCTTCCATCGTGTCACGTTGAGTGCCATCGTGACACAATGAGCTGTTTTTCTTCATTTTTGGGTTTTTTCTTGTCTTTTGCGTGTCTTCAATTTGTCTTGAAGCTTTTTCTCGATTCTTCAGGTTTTTGTTGATATTTGGGCCTGTCTTGGTTATTTTACTATTAATAATACTACCTAAAATACTGCAGAAATTCCTGTCATCAGCTGCCTAGACTATGAATCTGACTCAGAAGATGAATTCCTTGAATCTGAGAAAATAGCTGAAGAAATGATTGGATTAGGATTTGATCAGCTCTCCAGAAAGGCTAAATCTGCTCCTGAAAAGGTAACTCCTCCTCTAAAGAAACCTAAGGACCAGATGTCAAGCCACATGTCTCAACATCCTGCTCAGAACAAAGACAGGATCACAAACTACATGTCTCAGAACTATGTTCAGACAAAGAAGCAAATGACAAGCCATGTGTCTCAACATCCTGTTCAACATGAAGACAGGATCACATACTACACGTCTCAACACTCTGTTCAGACAAAGAAGCAGATGTCAAGCCATATGTTTCAACATCCTGTTCAGCACAAAGACAGGATCATAGACTACAAGTCTCAACACTCTGTTCAGACAAAGAAGAAGGTGTCAAGCCACATGTCTCAACATCCTGTTCAACATAAGAAGAATGGGCACATAGGTCAGCTTCATAAGCAGCAGAAGAACCACATACCTAGACCACATCTTAAAAAGTTTTTCTCCTAAAATAGAAGAGCTTTCAAAAGATGTGATCACTTGGTAGGTCTAGGCATGTTATGAAAGAATGCTTCAAAATTCATGGATATCCCCAAAGATCAAGATCACCAAAGAAAGATGAAAAGAAGATCCTTGCTCAACAAGTAAAGTGCCAGGAGACTCAAGTCAAGAAAGTATGGAGGCAAAAAACAGACTCAAAACTAAAGGCTCATACTTGTATTAGATTATCCTCATATGAAGACCTGTACTTTGATAGTGGTTGTTCCAAACACATGACTGGAGATAGGAAATATCTTAAGGAACTAAGGCCTTACTCTAAAGGGTGTGTTACTTTTGGTGATGGTGCTAAAGGTAGAAGCAAAGGCATATGCAAGCTAAAAGATCCCAACTTACCATACCTTGACAAGGTTCTACTAGTTGAAGGACTCACTACAAATTTGATAAGCATTAGTCAATTCTGTGAACAAGGACTAAATGTGCACTTCGATGACTCTGAGTGCATTATTGCTAATGATCAGAAGATAGTGATGAAAGGAGCTAAGTCAAGAGACAGATGCTATAAATGGAATCCTCCCAACAATAGTCCAAAAATAGCATGCTTGACAGTCAAGGAAGAGAATGGCAAGATGTCCCACCAGATGTCCCAACATTTGTACACTAGACAGGAAGTTGAATCACTTCAATCTGAACGTGGAAAAGGAACTCTAGAGTTCCACACGTCCAAAAGCGTTTAAAGCATTAAGTGATAGAGTGGCTTGCAGAAAGATTATAACGTTAAACATCATTACTTCTGCACAATAAATAAGGTAACACATTACCTAGTTCCGTCTATAAAAGCCACTAAGATCATCACTTGTGCTATCACGAACGCTTCAACATCTGGAACAACATCTTGCAAACCTCCTTAAAAGAAAAATTTCTCTCAAACAATCTTATGAGATCATGAACCAAGAAGTCACAATGGGGTCAAATGATCAAAATGTCAACAGAGCCGAAGGACTAAATGACCCAGCTTGGGTTTTAGAATCCATCATCAATCAACAAGAAGTTGAAATCAACAAATTGGCCATTCCTAGAAGGAAAAGGACAACATCAGGGAAAAAGAGAACCATTCAACCGGTTGGGCCCTTCACAAATTCAACACATTGTGAAGAACCTAAAGAAGCGTCACCACTAAATGGAAAATCATCACCTGCAAAGACTTCACAGAAACCTTCTGAAGAATCATCTTTGAAAGAGGCTACTCAAAACCCAAACATTGAGCTGCAGACAGAGACTGAGAAGGATGTTGGAGAAGATGTCATGACATGCGAACCAAACACCAAGAATATTGAAGCAAATGTCTCAACATCAAGAGACATGACATCTGAAGATCATCAAATGGAAGAAAATCCAAAGGATGTACATTTACCAGCTTCCTCGGAAAGTGAAGAAGAAATCTTCAATTCCCAAGAGATCATAGAAATTGATGAAGGAACAAAGAGAGAAGAAGTGGTTCCCATAAGAACTCAGTCTGTTGCTAACAGACTAAGAAGAAACAGGGGTAAGAAGGTGGAGATCCCCAAGACATTCCCGAAGGAGAAGCCTCAGAAAAGAAAGAGGATGCCAGAGTCCTCAAGCGAGTCTGAACCTGACGTCAAAGTTGATGTCCTAGACATCATGTCAACACCCAAGAAAAAGAAAGTTGCATCCACAACACCTTCTCACACAGAAGAAAGTGAACAAAGGTGGAAGATAGTGGCTCAAATAAGGCTGGCTACTCAGAGAGATTTAACCTCAGAAGCCCGCACCTACAAGGAAGTTATCACCCTTCTTGAAGAAGAAAAAGTCATGAAGATGGTGATGGGAGTTGGGAGATGCTACGAGAAGCTTGTGAGAGAATTTATTGCCAACCTCACTGAAGAATGCAACAGTGAAGGAAGTAATAGTTATCACAAGGTGCACATGAGAGGAAAGGTGATAAGCTTCTTCCCTACTATAATCAATCAATTCCTGGGAAGATGCATGGAAGCTGAGGACAACAAAACCCTTTCTCTGAACAAAATTGCTGAGGAAATTACTGCCAGTCAAGCTGAACAATGGCCCAAGAAAGGACTACTCCCAACATCAAAGCTGACAGTTAAGTATGATATACTCAATAAAATTGGCACAACTATTTGGGCTCCAACAAATCACAGCTCATGTATAACTCCAACTCTGGCCAAGCTCATCTATCTCATAGGAACAGGAAAGAAATTAAACTTTGAAAGACATGTCTTCGAACAAACAATGAAGCATGTAGAAACCAATGCAGTAAAGATTCCAATAGCTTTCCCGAGCTTGATTACTGAGATAATTCTTAGTCAGTACCCAAGAATTTTGTTGCCTGAAGAGACTGAGAGCAAGAGACTTCATCCAATATCCTTCAACCGCAAGTTGTTTGCTGAACCACATGTCCCAAACATTGTGTTAAAAGAAAAAGAAGCAACTGAAACCTCTGCTCCACTGGACAGAAGCTCACAAAATAAAGTGCTGACTGAGCTTATTCAAGTGTCTAGAGAACTGAAAGAGACAATCAAGACAAGCACAATCAGGAAAGTATGTGTAGACCACTTGATCAATCAGCTGACAAAGAAACTTGCTGAAACTGAAGGAGTTGGGAATGCTCATACTAAGAATGAGCAAGAAGAAGAAGAAGATTGAAGAACAGAACCTGGGTAAACTTAAGAAAATAAGTACTTTTTGTATTTTTCCTTTTTTTTCTGTTCATCTTTTGTAATGCTTTGTGGCCTACCAAATGTCCTAGACATTGGAGGCTTTGACATCCGGCACTTAAGTAAGTGCACTTTTGTAAGTTGTTTCATTTTTTTTATCAATTAATATTTTTCCTTTAACCTTTGACAAATTATGGTAAAAAGGGGGAGTAATAATTGATGATAAGAACAGCTCTTTGGAAAGTATAATCACCTTCTCTTCTTTCGGATGAATAATAGCAAGCTTTAAAAATAATAACTAAAAGCTATGCTAAAAATAAGTGTGTCCAGAGCATAATTAAATGCTTAAAATTGAACCTCTGAAAAGTCTAATGAATCTTGATCACTCTGATTAAGTACTTTAATTTGTGCCTTGTCTTGATTAAGTGGCAATTGCAAGGATGCATAACAATAATGGTGGCGAAACTAGCTTAACAGAAAAGTATTTCGGTTCTATTTTTACTTTTAGTGACACTTTTTGTTTGTCACTATAAGTCAATTTTTTTGTATTTAATCAAAAAAAACCAAAAATTTTGAAGGTTTTCCGGTAAGAAACAATGAACCGGATTAATTTAAAAAAGAATTTCGGTATAGGTGAAAACAAGACATATCCACAGATATTTTACGTTTATTGATAAACAAAACTGTCACTATAAGTCAAATTTATTGTATTTAACCAAAAAAATATTTTAAGGAAGGTGTTTCGGTAAGAAATAACGAACCAGATTACTTTGAAAAAGAGTTCCGGTATAGGTGAGAATGGGATCTATCTACCATTTTTTACTTTTAGTGACAGTTATGTCTGTCACTATAAGTCGAATTTCTTGTAAGCTCAAGTTTTAAAGGATAAAATTGGAAAAAAAAATGATTTGTAGGGGTAGAGGTATAATGGTAGAGGTGGAAAAAAAATTTCCCACAAGTGCAAAGTGTGCGACGGCATCAGGCTTCTAAATTTTCGAGGCCTCGTTTTAAATTTTGATACCCTATAATAATAGTTATATAATACTTATATTCATAAAATACCAGATGTATATCAATAGATTAATTTTGACACACAATAATAATAGTTATATATTGTCAATGTTCATAAAATATTATATGTGTATCAATAGATTAATAGTAGACCATGATGGGGGTCAAAAGTTGGGCGAATATTCGTGCTCTTCGAGCTGTTCTTGTGCTTTTTGAGACAATGTCGGGCCTGAAGGTTAATTTCAACAAAAGCATGTCGGTCGGGGTTAACATTCTTGATTCTTGGTTGGGTGAAGCGGCATCTGCTTTTGTGTTGTAGAATGGGAAAGATTCCTTTCCTTTATCTGGGACTCCCTATTGGGGGTGATCCGCGTCGTTTTCTTTTTTGGGAACCAGTGGTGGCTCAGTTAAAAAATAGATCGGCTGGGTGGATGAGTCATTTTCTATCTTTTGGTGGTCGACTAGTTCTTGCTTAAGTCTGTCTTGACCTCTCTTCCTGTCTATGCTCTTTCCTTCTTCAAAGCTCCCTCATGTATCATTTCCTCTATTGAATCTCTTTTAATTAAATTTTTTTGGGGGGAGTGTGAGGACTCTAGGAAAATCTCTTGGGTTACCTGAAAATCCATTTGTTTGCGTATGAAGTATGGAGATCTGGGGGTCAGGAAGTTGAGAGAATTTAATTTGGCTCTATTAGGTAAATGGTGTTGGAGGATGTTGGTGGATCGAGAGGGACTGTGGTTTAGGGTGTTGCCAACCCGGTACGGAGTGTAGGGAGGTAGGCTTCGGGAGGGAGGGCAGAGATGGTCTTCTTGGTGGATGGAGATAGCTCGTGTTAGGGAGGGAGAGGAGACAAGGGATAGATGGTTTGAGGAGCATGTTTCGAGGAGGGTGGGGGTGGGTCCGACACTTTTTTCTGGACTGACGCCTGGGTGGAAATTGTAATGTTTATTTTTTGGATAAAAAGTTTCTCTAAATGGAATGCTTAAAGAGTTTCCCAGGGGCACTCGTTAGCAAGACTCTATGTGTGTGTGTGTGTGTGTGTGCGCGCGCGCGCACCCTACACCCATTTAATTATAAATATATGTAACCTAAATAAACAACTTGAGAAATCAAAAAAGATAATTTGATGCTTATCAGAAGAAAAAAAACGACAACTTGATGCACTCTAAACATAAAGGTGTTT
Organism: Trifolium fragiferum; assembly: GCA_954870985.1. Taxonomy (NCBI): domain Eukaryota; kingdom Viridiplantae; phylum Streptophyta; class Magnoliopsida; order Fabales; family Fabaceae; genus Trifolium; species Trifolium fragiferum. The sequence continues at coordinate 22,740,862 of OX940789.1, forward strand.
ATAAATAAAGTAGGTGTAAATTAGGAAAGTTGGTGCAAATTAAGGAATATTTTTTATGAAAGTTACAAAATTATCCCTCAAATTACTTGTTTTATATAATAAATATGAAAGATTTTACTATCGAAAGTTAAAAGATGCATTTTGCTAATTTAGACCTTCATATTTTTAGGTGGATCTAAATTAATAAGTCATATATATATATATATATATATATATATATATATATATATATATATATATATATATATATATATAGCGGGTAATATGTTGTCTCCTTCATTGCATATGTTGTTTGTTGGCCAAAACTCTTTTACACTTTTTTATTGTCTCGTTTTGTTCCTTTTAATCCGTCGATGTACAACTTAAACTGCAATTTCAATTCATTCTTCAGTATCCAATTTAAACATTCACTTTTTTTTTTTTAATGTTTTGATCATGAGGAGAGATTTGCTCATAACCAAATGGCTTCTTTTTTATTTTATTTGTTAAATAAAAAGAAAAAGGGGCTAAGGGCTTGTTTAATTAATTGATTGATAACCCATTGCAGTGCTGCACAAATATAATCCATGAATCGCTGATAGTCACATTAGTAAAGAAAACATGAAATTGATCTAACTGGGTATATAGTTGAAAGATGAAATTGGTTTTCTGGAATTGGTAGTGAAAGATGCAATTGGTTTTGTGGAATTAGTAGTGAAAGATGAAATTGGTTTTGTGAAAGTAAGAAGAAGAAAAAAAGAGGAAATTTATCTAGACGAGTATACAGTTGAAACGTGATATGCCGAGATTGAGATGAGTCTGATACGTTGAAGAGAAATGTGAAGGTGTGAAAAACACAAGAAGAAGGGGGTGGGGGGGGTTTTTTTAAAAACTTCTTTCACGTTTTACAACTTATTAGAATATGCAGCGGATGTAATAACACAATCAACACAATATCAACGTAGAGAGAGAGAGAGAGAGAGAGAGAGACAGATATTTTTATACTGGTTCCCCTCACAATCCGAGGGTACTCCATCTCCTTATACTTCCAAGGGAGTTCACAATAATAACAAAAGATTACAAGTTGTTCAAGCACACAGCAAGAGACTTTCAATGCTCAAGTAAAACTTACAAGAGACTTCCTATGCTCAAGCACACAAGCAAGAGACTTCCAAACACTTACAAAGAAATAACAAATAAGTTTTGAACACTGGATACAAATATCAGTCTTCTAAAGAAACAAATACAACTCACAAACAAGACTAATCTTAGAATCCATAATGAGAGAATACTAAAGTTCAACAACTGAAATGATCAGAAGCTGAAGCTAAGGTCTTGAGTTTTCAAATGAGTTCAAGTTGTATTTTTCAAAGTGTTTTTGTGCTTGTAGAATTTGACAGAGTGACAATACTTTGATGTACTTAGTGTGTGCACAAAAACTTCAATTCATCCTCCTATTTATAGGCAGTAGTGGAGATTATGAATTGATAACCGTTGCAGTGAAATAGTCAGCTGAAGATCGTACAATTTCCTTCACATGGTATATTAACCAAATCATGCAATGCTTATCCTTTCCCTTCCTTGCATACAAAGATTCGCCCATATCAGGTAATGAAATAGTACAATAGTACTAACGTCACTATCTGTGAGGATAAGGATGATGTACTATGATTATTCTCCAATCATAAGTAGCAGAGAAAGTCCTTCTGACAAAAACGGCTAAGACTGCACTTATCCGAACCTTGTGTGTTTCCAACACAACTTCTGATGGCTAAGCTTCTGATATGCTTGTGACTTGTAGCTTCTGATAGCTGCATCTTCTAGAGTTTTGCTTCATAATTTGCTAGAGTCATCTTCTGATATGTCTTTAGAATACGTTTCAGAGCTTCTCAAATACTCTTTAGTGCATATGAAATATGTACCTGCACACTTAGAATAAATTATCAGTGTATCCTATTGTATATTAATACTATTGTTATCATCAAAACTCAATTAGGTTATGTTAGAACCACTTTTGTTCCAACAAAGAGGCGCTGAAGCACAAGAAGAGAGGAATAAGATGGAGTAAATTGCGACTATAATAGAGTCTTTTAATCTCAACCATAGATTTATATTTAACGGTTATTATTAATTGTTCTCATTTCTCACAATAGCAAAGTGTTTTCACCAGAGTCGCCCCCATATAGATATATATTATTGACTGACCTCTGACAAGTGCATCGGTTTGTCGTCACGTAATAATATAATATGGGGGGTGAGTCTAAGTATATTACAGCATAATAATAGTACAAGGATATAATTTTACCAATCAAAATTCGAACCTTTTACCCTGGATTTCTCCTCTCTATTTATAGAGAAGGATTACATTTAAAATATCTATGAACCACCCCACTCCTCTCGATGGAGGTCGTGGGTGGTTTCCGCCATATCCACCGTGTTACAGGGGTGGTTATTGGCGGTTTCTTTTCTCCACCGTGCGTAGGTGGTGACAGTGGGTGGTTATTGCTTTCATTCGCCGTCCCTGAGTGGGCTTATGGGACGGTTTCCTGCTGCTCTAATGAGGCAGCCACGTTCCAGGGCGTCACCCCTCATTTCTATGTCGCCAACCTTTATCTTTCCCGCTAAGTTAACTATTTGAATCGTTTGGATCATTTGTTGGGCCACTTCGTTATTGGGCCTATAGAATTTCGCCCGGTACAGATAGTTTGGAGACAAATTAGCTTAGAGATTAAGGATAGAAGTTAGTTGGGTATTTTTTGAATCGTTCCCCTAGTCCTACTTGGTAATTTAGCATTATATTCTCTTGCAATTATTTCTTCTTTTTTTTGTTAAATAGCTTAGTCGCTAGCAATTATTTCTACTATCACGGCGGATTAACAAAATAGTGAAATGTACTCTTGCATACTATCCAATTGAAGACACTAAACACGATGTTGGAACTAGTTGGAAATCATGCAAGCATTAATTATGTGAACGTTAATCTTATTTACGCTTTAGTCTCAAATTCTTGAGATTATCTCCGGGTGCTGGCTAGATTAAGTACTCCGGTTCCAAAATCAGGGCTCTGTTACGACGACACCTAATTCTTATGAGCAATTCATAAATATATCTACTTATAAATTGTGATTGGATGCATAAAGTAAAATTAGAAATGACAAAATTAATTGCAAGTAATATAAACTTTTTCAAACCAGTTACATATTTCAAGTATTTATAGGGGATCATTTCCTCTACTTGACCTAACATAAAAAAATTTAGCTACTCATAATAGTAATTAATAAAAAAGAGGTCAAAATACTACACATAAAATAATTTTATTGCCTTGCTAACGAAGATATATACCCCGGTGATGATGGGAGGTTGACTTCCCTAAAAAAATACATATTTGAATAAAATGTTGATAAGATAAATGATCTAGAGTTAAAAATTAACCCTAAGCCACTCCGATGGATGAAGATGGAAAAATTAAGGTTAAAAAACGAAGGGGCAGTTGGTGTTCACCCAAGGATGCATTATTTTGTGTTCATATTCAATGTATTTTATTTTGTATTTTTTGAAAGAAAAAAAAACATTATAAAGATGATTAAATAATAAAAAATGAACACAAAATAAATCTGTCCAAAGTTTTTTTTTTTAACCTTTTGGTTTTTGGTAGGGGAGTTTTGATAATTTAAAATTTAGCTACAAGATAAGTCTATCCAATAATTAATTTTATCAAAAATCAAATTCGAATCCTAAATAATTCATAGGGAAAACTCATTTTTTACTTTAAGCCTTTAACCCAATATATCTTGATTTAGGATGATTTTTTTTTTCTTTTTTTTTATCACAGGATGAATGTAGTATTTCTTGATGAAAAATGTCAAAAGTGACTTATAATATGAGTCAACGTAATAATGAACAAAATCCTTGATGAAAAAAAAAGTGTTCATGAAAAAGGATAAAACACCAATGTGTGCTGATCCTATGCACAGATAAATCAAAGGAAAAGAATTAATGACCTGAATCCAAGTACTTACTCTTGAAACAGATGAATTGGAAAAGAAAATCATTTTCTTTAAAAATTAAATGTCGCGTGTATTTGGTGCTTTCATGCACAGGAAGGTGTAAGTATTTAAGATGAGCCATCAAGTTTTAAATGCTACATTTAATATGAAGAAAAAATAATTGCACTTGGGAAAGAAAAAAATGGGAAAACAAAGAAAATTAAGAAGAAAAAATATAAAGGGCCTTAATGTGGTTGGGTAACATTTATGTTACAAACTTGATGCTTTCCTTCTTTCTTTGGTAAACATTAAATCATCAAATTGAATGCTTTTTATTGTATTTATATAGGAGTATTCATTGGTCATGTTAACATATGCCCTTAGGACACATGATAAGCTATTTAAAAATAGAAATGTGTATTTAATGATATAGAAAATTTAATGTTTAGACAATTAAATAATACATAAGTTGTAATAAATTTTTTCCATATTGGTATTCTTAACATGTGCCCTTAAGGGCACAAGTTAACATTCCACTTTAAAAAATATATATATAGGAGTATTCATTCGAAATATTTTTAATACAAATTGGGATATGCCTTTAATATCTAGGTGTACCATATTGAAGGAGCGGTGAGGTATTGAAGATGAATCATAAAATACGAAGATTCACATTCAATAGCATCAATTTCATAATAGTCATGGTATGATCTTATTCTTAGATTCATTTATAAGAGGGACTTTCTATGGTCTTCTTATAAAAAAAACACATACTCCCTCCGATCACTATTATTATAAGTAAAATTGAATTTTTTAATACATTGAGAAAATGATATATTTGATTTATAATACGATCCACATACATCACTTTTTCAATGTATTAAAATAGTCATATTTTTTTATAATAGTGACCGGAAAAAGTATATTGCCATATGAGTTTAGCTCAATTGATAAAGATATTAACATTTTCTATGTAAGGTAAGGTTTGAAGGAATGTTTCATTTTTTTTTTTGACAAAAAAGAATATTTCACTTATTCATTTCAAGAGGTGAATTTTTAGTCATTAAACTACTTGACAAAATAACACAAATTTATTAAAGGCTTATTTCAATATTTGATCTCTCATATTTATTTTAGGTTTCAATTTGGTCATTTATGTTTTAAAAGTTTCAATTTGGTCTTTTATGTTTCCACCAATTGCATAAGTTGATCATTTCCCTTATTTAATTACTTTTAAATCAATTAATTCACTTATTTTTAATATTCTCTTTCATAATAAATAAAGGCATAAGTGAAATTAAATATTTAAAACATAAGAAAATTTATCAAAGTTTCTAATAAAAAGGACAAAAAAATTTCATTTTTTTTTTTTATAAAAAGAACATACTTTTTCCAGTCTCATATAAAATTAAATTAAATTAAATTATTTCATATCTTTGAAATAAAAATTATTTTACATCCTTGAAGATAAAATAGTTAAATTTTGCTTATGTGACATAAGGTAAAATGTTAAGAATGTATTCCAGCCGGTCTTAATTATAATCAAAATTTTCAATTTTTAGATTCATTGAGTTGTTGATTTATTTTGACTATAATATAGTCCAAATACATCAATAATTCAATAAATATATAAAAAAACATAATTGAACTTTATCTTATAATTAAGGCCGAAGAGAGTAAATATAAATACTACATCCCTTCCTAATTATAAGATCTTTTTGGAAAATTTTCTTGTCCTTTTTTATAAAATTCTCTTTGAATTTTCAACCCTTGGCCGTACAATAAATACTTTGATAAAACATAAATAAATTATTTATCTTAAAGGATAAAATTGTAAAAATATTACTCACTATCAATAAATTAATAATTACCATCTAAATAAATCTAACTATTTTTGTGTTAATATTTTGGTTTTTTAAAAAAATCTAACTTTTTTTTTCTTCAATAATTAGTTTTTTTAATATTTCGTTTGGTTGTATTGGAACATTTTATTTTTTTTACAAGATGTATTGGAACATTTTTTTAAGGTAAAAGGTGTGCCAATGGTAAACATGAATATACTAGTAATAATGTAAATTAAACAAAAAACCACTAGAGACCACATTGGATAATGGAGCATTCTAAATGGACTTTAGATATCCTCTCTATTTTGTATTATATTTATTTTCTCCAATACTATATAGTTTTAGAAATATAAATGCAAAAATATGATATTCAATAAGTCAAAATATCTTTTATGCACCAAAAAATATAATTTTTTTTTTATAATATAAGAAATGGAAATCATAGAAAACGGAAGAGGCCTAACATTTTTTTTACAATATATGGCCTAGCTAACACTCTTTTTTTTTTTTGTCAGGAGCTAACACTCTTTTATTATGGCTTATTATTACAGTTTTTGTCACTATAGTTTGAGTTATGTGAGATTATAGTTCCTCATGTTTCTAATGATTTTGGTCTACTAGTTTAAAATTTAATCTAATTTGGGCGAATTTATTTGTTCTAAATCACTGAATTCTCATTTTTTTATTAAATACTTAAAGCTTAGTGATGAATTCAAAATATAAAATAATATCAAAAGTTTCAATATAAAAGTTTGAAGAAATTGAAGAAAACTTGTGATATTTTATTAAACGTTTCACATTGTATATTTTATGAGCTAAATAATATTTAAAACAATTTAAACATTGCATAATCTAAATTTTTTAAAATGATTATAGGAATTTTAAAAATTTAATATAAAATAGACAGATGGACTTAATTATACAATTTAAAATTTGAGTATTAAAATCCTGCGAGAAAAAATAAAAAGAAATTTTTTTGATGCTTTCTCTTCCCACCCCCCCTATATCTTTTTCACCCCCTAATATTCCGATTTTGCCCTTGTTAAAAAGTTCGGAACGTATTTTCCGAACTTTTTCCTAGTGTAAATTCGAAAAAAAATTCGGAAAACACAATCCAAAATTCATATTCAAGGCAAAAAAAAGTTCGGAAAATACGTTCCGAACTTTTTGAACAAAGGCAAAATCGGAAATTCGGGGGGTGAAAGAGATGTGTGGTGGGTGGGAAGAGAAAACTTCATTTTTTTATGGGTAAAAGAAAATTCAAGAAGAATTTGTCCATAACTCAAACTACATGGGCCTATTTGACTTTAAACAGTTGATAAGTGAACCACTTGTTCTGGATGATATTTTCTCTTTCAGCCCCCTATTTCTTTTTCACCTCTCGAGTTTCCCATTTTGTCCTTAAAGAAAAATTTTGGTTTCTATAAACCAAAATTTTTTTTGCCTTGAAATACAACTTTGGTTTCTAGAAACCGAAATTTCCTAAAATTTGAACTAGAAAAATTTCGGTTTCTGCGAACCGAAATTTTTATTAAGGCCAAAATCAAATTTTTGGAGGTATAAAAGAAACGTCAGGGGCTGAAAGAGAAATTATCGTTTTGGATTTGTTAAGCACAACAGACCCATTCTTTTAAATATGATTGAAAATTTCTCTGTTGGCCCTTAGTTGCTACTAAACCCCCCAAGAACTCCAAAATGTCCTCAATTATTTGGATTGCATGATTCAAAAACACTAAAATGCCCTCCAAAATTACTATTTTAGTAGTTACGTTTTGAAGTGGCTGTTTTTTTTTTTTAAATATTTTTTTAGATTTTAGAGTGTAACTTCGGAAATGGTGATTTTGAAATCTAGGTTTCGAAATAGTTGATTTCTTTTTTTTGCTTCTCAATACTGCTAAAATAAAAAAATAAAATACACTTTGAAACCTACATTTCAAAATTAATTAATTTCGTCAGTTTGAGAGGTATGGGGATCCTGAATAGCATCAGGGATCTAAAAAGCAATTTTCAATATGATTAGGTCCAATATTCCAAACGATGTTTTCAAGTGTGATACTTTCAATTTCTATATACACCCCTATTTTTTTCACAATTTTTTAAATCCATTTATCATGTTTTTCCCTTCCTTTAAATTTTTTCCGTAAAAAATAAAATTTAAAAATCAAATGAATGTATTACGGTAGGATAATTAGAAAAAAAAAAATTATAAATGGAGTATTTAGAGATTATTTTTTAACTCTTAAATAAAAATCAAAGTTGATCAAAGTTTTGGATCAAAAACATAAATAATAACTGATCTATACTTTTGTTTATATCTAAGTTTGAAATACCAGTGTTTTAAAAATCGGCCGGACATCGAACCATTAAGGATATTAAATTGGTCAAACCACTGAATTATCGGTCGAATCTCGTGATTAAACCGAATAATTAAGTTGAATAAATCAGTCTCTATAACAAAATTAGAGAGGTATTAAATCGGGTTGAACTGTAAGACTCGATCTATAAAAAAAAATAAAAAATTGCTCTTTAAACCCTCCTACTTGCTCTCAAACCTCCCATAAATCTCAAAATGCCCTCAATTTTAGACCCAGGATACTATATATTCTAGGATACGAAATTAATAATTTTCATATCCTAAGATACGAAACTAAGCGTTTTCGTATCCTAGAATATGAAACTGGAGTGTTTTAAAAAAAATTGTAGATTTGCTTCATATTAGTCTTGCAATCTTTATTCCTTTCTTTTAAATTGTTCAAAATGTCATTTGGCTGCACCAAATTCCTTGTTAACTCATGGACACGCTCCTTTTCCTCCGATTTTAAACGTCCGGCAAACATATGACCTTCCAAATTTTTGGCAATTTCATAGTTATGCTCACCACACACAACACCGAGATTCCATTCCTGAGATGCCAAAAAGTAACCCCGCAGCCTGAATGGACACTAACATTTCCTTGTTGCCGTGTCATCTTTCTTTAACTTTCTTTTTGATTCTTTGTACAAACCCCCTCTTTCGCAACCACTACAAAAAATATGATTTTTAGCAGTGACAAATGTCGCTGCGAACTGCGAAAAATACAACGTTGCTGCGAAATGTATTTTTCGCGGCGAAAAAATTGTCGCTGCATGTTGTTGGTATAAGTGTCGTTGCGAAAAGTCTTGCAAGGACAATCAGTGTCGCTGTCATAACTAGTATTTTGCAGCAACAATTAATGTCGCTGGCATAACTAGTGTTTTTCAACAACAATTAATGTCGCTGACATAACTAGTATTTTTTGTAACAACAATTATTGTCGTTGGCAAAAAAAGTGTTTTTCCCAACGGAAAAATATTTGTTGCATGCCGTTGCAAAAAGTTTTGGTCGCTAACATAACTATTGTTTGTCAATAATTCAAATATTAATTTAATCTCCCATGAAATAATATATTATGAATTAACGTTCAATATCAACAATTGATTGCTAAATTTTATTTATAAGTTATGTTTCTCGTTCAAATTTTTTTTTAATCAACGAAATTTATTTATACCAAAGTTCAAATACAAAGAACCAAAATACAAATTACAAGTCATTTAGATCGTAACAAAACCAACTGGCCATTCACATAATATCAAAACATTAAATTAGAAAACACAAAAGAGCAACACTATTTTGAATGTTTATCACTTAATCTTATAAGAACATCATAAAAATTTCTAAGACACCAATGGCTTGATTATTGCTTGCCCCTTGTTCTCCATTGTTCATCATCTTCTTTCATAGTCTTCACACTTTTCTTGAATTGCGTCAGTATTCTTCAAAGATTTTTAACATTAGATACATTCTCGTCGTAGCTTTATTTATTGAAATTCTACTCAACTATTAATGAGGTTGTGTGTGGAACAAAGTGAGAGAAGTAATTTTGAAAGGGAAAATTATATAAGTTGATGAATAATGATGACATGATGGAGAACTAGATCTGTTAAATTTTGAAGAGATCGAGTAATTAACTTTTGAGCAATGAACAAAAGAGAAAGAGGAACGTTGGATGAATAGTAATCTACCGTATGGTTTGCAATATATGATCTAAGTGGATGAATTTATAGCTATTACTAGTAAATAGATTTGATTAATTAACAAATATTCCAAAATACATGGGAAATAAAATAATTAATGGATTATCTTTACTCCATTAACCGTCATACTATATGATTATCTCAATAGTGATAGTGGGTATGTATAGAGTGCTACCGTCGAATTTTGAAAAAAATAAAACAAGCCACTATTTTTTTAATCCAAATAAACTTAATTTAATTAATCTACTTCTAATAATATATTAAAATTGATAACTACTATATTTACTAATTTGTCCTTATCAATTTTAATAATTTTAGTTGGTTTATTTCTTCTCCCCAACCGATCCAAACCCTTGATTTGCGATGTAGCCGCCTTGTGTGGTGGTGTGTGAGTGACTTTTTGCCCTCCGCACCACCGTTGCCCAGTCCAGCGCCGGTGAGTTTGTGACGGTTTGTGGGTAGTTCACGGTGGCTTTCGGTGGACTGTGTTCGATTGCTCAACCTCCGACAGATCCGTTTCGCTGGTTTGGTTCAACCTTCTTCTTCCTCCTTGTTCGCGTAGGCACAACTCTGTTGTGGTGGTGTCGATGGCAGATCTGGTGGCTTTACCCTTTTTGGGTCGTGTTGCTGTTGTTTCTGCCATGGGAAGGGTCGTCTTCTCGCTTCTGGCGGTGTCGATGATTTTTTCCAGTTTACCGGCGGTGTTTCTCATTGTACAGAGGGTTTTTCGAAGCTCTAGTTTGGCTTTACTCGTCCTGTTCCGTCGTGTGTCAGTGATGAGTTTGTTTTATGAGTTTGGTCCTTAAATCTGCTGGTTGGGGTTTGAATGTTTATGGCGGTGGTTGTCTTGCTCTGTTGTCTTCATTGCTTTCTCCTTTTCCTGTCACAGATTCGGCTAGAAATGGCCTCTTACTTGTTGTTGTTGCTGTGAGTCGTCGGCAGCTGTCTCTGCGCCGTGTTGACGGTTTGATTCCGATGTCGTTCCTTAAGAGATGGTTCTTTCTCTAGTTTGTTTCTTTACAATGGTGGCAGTTTTTTTCCATTTGTTTTTTTGCAATTTAGTTTTGATTCTTGTGTTGGGCTTGCTGAATTGTGTTTGATGTGAAATCGGCTGCTTCGCATTTGATTCTATCACTGGATTCTAGTCCGGTTGTGTATATACCACTTGTGTAATTTTTATTGTTGTACTGCCCTTTTGGGATGATCGTTACACTTTTGTGTGGTTGCTGGGTTAGCTTTTTGCCACCCTAGGTTGATGTACTTTCTTTTTATTTTATATATCTTTGTTTGCTTAAAAAAAAAATTATTAATTTTTAAAATTTTATATCCTTCATGGTAATTTTACTCTATTTACAATATTTGTATAAAAATAGGAAGAAAAAAAAAATAAGGATTAGAAAAAGTTTAGTAAAACAATTATAGAAAAAAAAAACAAACAATAAATGATTATATATGAATCTATGCATAAAACTACGAATAAAAAATAAAAATTTGGTATTTTTTTTATGCATAAAAAAATTACGTATATTAAAATTGCTCAAAAATAAATTACGTATATTCATTGACAAGTTATGTTGTTGGTATAATTATAAGATTTTCCAATAACGTTATAATGTTGTTGTCAAAAAGGAGATACAAAACATAAAAATAGGGAAAAAATATTCAGCTAAAAGAAATTTACGCAAAAAAAATAGAAACAGAAACTACAATAAAAGATATGCATCTAAAAATAGTAATTGTGTGGTTTTTCAATGACTTTACAAAGTTGTTGCAAATAATCTATAGTATTAAAAAAAAAAAAAAGATAATAATTTTAAGTTAAAACAAATCTCTTCAAAAATCATGATAAAAGACACGTATAGAAAAATAATGATTGTTGGTTTCTTAGCGACTTAAGGTTTGTTGCAAAAAAACTATATGATTAGCGACAACAATAATTATTGTTGGGATAAGTAATTTTTCCCAACGATAACATAATTGTTGAAAAAAAACTAACTTACAACAACAACTTAAATTAGTTGCTGCTATATGTATACTTTTGTCAACAATTTGAATGTCGCTGCAAAAAAGTCGCTACGAAAAATCTTATTTCTTGTAGTGAACCCAATACAAAATACTTTTTTCTTCGATCAGAACTGTTATCAGATTTCTCAATCACAATAGTAAATCCAGCTTTTGCAGCCTCACGTTTACACCAATTGATCAAGTCATTCCAGGTTAAAAAAATATTTGGCGGTGTTAACGGAAACGTTAGGTTGATCATTACCAGGTTCAACAACATTAGGTGGAGCAATTCCGGGTGCAACATCTTCAGCAATGTCGGCTTCATCAATTTTTTTGTTTCAATTCAACCGGAGGTTCGGCCATCTAAGCACATTCATATATCAAATACCACAATTAAAATCATCATAAACATAATACATAAACAAATGCATGAAGTGTGAGAACCTTCAATGAATGAAGAAACATTGATTTAAAGCCTTCAAAATGTTAAAAAGTTGTGTAAGATCGTATTTTGAGGGTTTAGTGTTGAAGGGGTTATGAAAAAAACGTTAGGGCAAAAGATAGATCTATGCGTCGACTTTGTATCCTAAAATACGAAATTAATAATTTTGATATCCTAGGATACGAAAGTAAGCGTTTTCGTATCCTAGAATATGAAACTGTAGTGTTTTAAAAAAAAAGTGTATTTCATATTCTACGGGCTGAAACCTTAAGCTTGTTTTCAGAAAAATGTCAATTTCATATCCTAGAATATGGATTTGTGTTTTTTACGCGCAAACATGGTTTCGTATCCTAGGATACAAAATTGGATTATTTCATATTCTACCTTACAAAACCCTTTGTAAGGGTATTTTTGTCACGATGGGGACCTGAAAGTAATGGTGGGGGGTCTAAATAGCAATTTTCTAAAAAAAATCATGACATTTAAAAAATATGAAAATTTTAATAGTCCATTTAATAAATTCAAATTTTAAACATATGCAAATGCTACGGTGGACAGTGGTCCACCATGGACAAGTGATTAATACTATTATAACGAATACAAATTCTACAAAATTCATCGTTGGATTGAAAATTAATATCATATAGATCATCTATAAAAAATGTAGAAAAATTGAAAATAATTTGATATGTTATTGAGATCCATAAAAATTAACGGTTTATTAAATACCGTAATTCTCAACGAGTCCCAATAACATATCAAATGATTTTTAATTTTTTTATTTTTTTTATGAATGATCTATATGATATAAATTTTTAATTCCGATAACATATTTTATTGCATTTTTTTTTAGTAGTGTAGGTAGCTCGTATAATTGAAAAGAGTCTTAAAAGATTTTTTGAGCATAAGGGGGCGTTTGTTTCACGGATTCTAAATACATTCCTGGGAATCTAATGCTGGAAATAAAAATAAGTAAAAACAAAATTGGAAAAGATAAATATTTCTTTTTATAGTTTAGAACAAGAAATATTTGTCTTTATAATTTAGCCTAACAACAAAAATGAGAATTGATAAATAACTAACATTAGTTTATTCATGGAGTACATTTTAAGAATTGGATAAATAACAACAAAAACGATGAAACCATTTTAAACTACTTAATTTTTCGAGAAATGTTAATATGGGCACAAACCCAAGAAAAAATATTATAGGCACACACATATGAATACAAAAATTTAAAGAAAAAATAATTCAATGGTATGACAATATTGATTTTGATTTAACTTTTTTAAAAATATAAATGTGCCTAAGTAATTTTTTCTTGGGTTTGTGCCCAAGTAAGAATTCATCATCCCCACTATCTTTGAAGCAAGTTAATTAGGTGTTGCATGCAGCACGCTGTTAACTTCAACGATCGCAACTTGGGTTTGTACATGTGTCACACTCTTTTAAGATATATAGTACACCGTACATCGATACAATTGAAACATTTTATATCAGGATATTTATTTTTAAGAAATACTTCATGCGTCACACTCTTTTTTTTTTTTCATTTTATTAATTAGTAGATTCTCACCCGTGCAACGTCGCGGAGTGATAGATATACGATTTAAAATTTTCAAAATAAATCATTTATAAATTTTAAAATCGCAATAAAATAACATAGTAAAGAGAAGAATTGTATATACATAATACAACAACATAGAGAAAAACTTAAATGTGCGTTTGATTTGTTAAAAACAAAGACTGGATTGAACAAATTTTGTTGTATTCTGTTTGATTTAGAAATTGATTATAGGACTGGACAAAATAGCTAGTACGGGATAGAACAAAAACAACAATTTTTGCCCCTCATAGAATCACGATACAATTTTTTGTCCACGGTACAACTATAAAAATATGAAAATACCTATTTTACTTTTGAATATAAAAAATATTATCGTTTTATATCTCTCCGATACAATTTTGTCATGTTCTGTACTATCTTGTTCTGTCTTGTACTGTTATGTCCAATACGTGTTGTTTTGCGAATCAAACACACCCAAAAAATTATCACACTAATTAAAGAGAGACTACAATATAAATAATAGTATAAATCAATATGTATCAATATTCGACAAACTAATCTATAATAACCTCAACCCCACCAAAGGTGTACTGAAACCCCACAATTCCATTTACAACACCTAACACCCCTCACGCCTAATCCATCTATTAGAAATCCAACATTTAAGATACAAATTTAATGAAATGGCCGATAAAAATCTCATCTTCCGTATCCAAAACCCAATGACCTCCACATAATGTTAATAAGAAGCATTCTATAAAAGAATATGCTATAAAGACATATGACAAGAAACTAAATTATACGCGCAAGTCAAATCATGTGCCAAAAAAAAAAACATGGGTGCGTGGGTTGATGCATATCAAAAATTGAGTTGAGATGCACAGACAGAAAAAGAAAGGTACCTAGAGAAGAAAAAATTAGGTTGAGAGAGCAGTGACCGAGAGCGAGAAGAGAAAAGTTGGTGAAAAAATCAGAAGTTGCGTATAATGATAGAGAGATAATAGAGAGATGCCATATTTTTAAGCACAATATTCAATTGTGCTATTTTTTAGGTGAACATTTATTAATGTATTATTTTCAATGAATAGCAACTAATGAAGTCCAATTCAAAATTCAAATTATAGAATTATAAAAAAAATAAAAATTAAAAAAGCAAATTGAGGAAAGGATTTATAAGTGGCGGACCATAATTATTAATATGTGGCTGGGTCATTAATTAATAAGGGATTAGGAGGAAAAATTTAGGATTAAATGTTTGCTTAAGTATGGTTTTAAAAGGTGCAAAACCTTATTTTTATTAAGAATAAGATAAATGTTATGTTAACATGTATTTTAAGAGTATATATTAAGCTATCTTAAAATAAAAACTTAACATTTAAAGATAAAAAATATTTAATAATTCATAAAATTGAATAGACAAATTCCAACAAATATTTATCTTCTTTAACATATGTCCTTAAATTACATGTTAACATTATTTTCTTAATTAACCGTCATATGTCACTTAGCTATTAGATATTTTTTCTTTATATATGCCATTCATCTTGAGAATTTTTATTTTTCCTTACCATTTGAAAATCTAATTAACAAGCATATTGTTACTTATTAACTTTTATCTTTTTGACACAGTTACTTATTACTATTAGTCATCGTTTTATTTAAAATATGTTAGAAGATTTGAACAATTAACATAAATGCCAATATATAGTGTTTACTTTTCTCCTGTAATAAAAATATATTGCTCAATCCCAACTTAATTTTAAGCAAAAATACTTTTTTTTTCATTAAATAAAAACCAGAACATACAAATAATATACTTAACTTCTTCCAATGTATGTAAGCAACTCCAAAGTTTTTATCTAGGGATGAAAAATAGGTCTTGAGTTTAAGATGTCTCAAAGATATGGAAATTAATCTATACTATTATTATTTGCCATACTCAAAGTAAAAAGTACACTTGACATTCTCACGTTGCTTCTCAAAGAGTAAATTCATATGTGACATTATTTTAATAACATGGCGTCTATATGGCGCCTACGTGTCTTCTCTTTACGACCTAAAGGGACACAGTTCGATTCCCACCGACAACAAAATATTAATTTTATGATTTTTTTGTCTTTCCTATTTTGCCTTGCTTTTTTATTTTTTTGTCGATTATTAAATCTATTGTGAAACAAAAAAATATATAGATAATAAGATTACCATGAATTCTATCGGATAAGTACAAAAAAAAAAGAAGAAAAAAGAATCTATTGTCAATTAATAAAAAAGATTTGCCTCCAAAAAATATAACAAACCTTACAAAAATAAAAATAAAAAAACAAACATAAATTAATTAAAAAAAAAATATATATATATATATATATATATATATATATATATATTAAAAAAATTAATTAAAACGTTATTGAGCGGTGTAACATTTGGTGTCAAACTAGTTGGTGTCATTTGATCATGACCCATATATATATATATATTATAGTACATTATACTACTCTTTCTTGAGAAGTGCGTAAACTACATTACTCTCCACTCTTATGTTAAAATATACACTTTCCTCCCCTCTTATGCAAAATAAATTAGAGAAAATTAATCTACTCTCCCTCAAAAGAAACTTGAATTTCATCTCCCTCCCTCCTTAATATTAAAACATACATTTTCCTCTTTTAATCAAAGTTCATTTTAACTTTTTACACGAGCTTTACACAGTTAGAAATAACTCTCTTCCGTTAGTTAATATATATTTGAATATTTTAATGGAACATTTTATTAAAATAATTAAGATGTGAGACATAAAGTTATGGTTCGTGTTGTTTTGTATATTACACAGGTTTGATTTAGTTTTTCATACTATAAAAAATTACTGTCTCCTATTAGATCAAATATCTCTTTAAATTTTAACTGAACATTTTATGAATATAATTAAAACGTGAGACATAAGATTATAGTCTCAATTGTTTTACTTTTTTACATATGTTTGATTTAGTTCTTCACACCGTAATAGATTAACCTCTCCTCTTAGATTACATCTTTTTTTACATTTTAATTGAAAATTTTGCAAAAATAGTTAAGATGTAAGGTTATAGTTTCAATAGTTTTTCTTTTTACACGAGCTTGATTTTATTTTTCACACCGCAAGAAATTACTCTCTTCTATTTGAATAAATTCATCTTAAAATTTTAAATGAACTTTTACAAAAAATAATTAAGACGTAATATATAAGAATATTGTCTCAATTGTTTTACTTTTGACGGCTTTATTTATTTCTTTACGCCGTAAGAGACTATCATTCCGTTAGAACAAATTTCTCTGGATATTTTAATTGAAGTTTTTACAAAAATAATTAAGAATTGAGACCTTAGGTTATGATATCAATTGTTTTACTTTATACACAGACTTCATTTAGTTCTTCAATTCGTAAAAGTGATTATTCTCTTCCGTTGGATCATATCTCTTTGAATATTTTACTTTAACATTTTATAAAAATAAATAAGGTAAAATTACACGTTTGATCATTTATCTTATTTTTTTGTAACATTTTGGTCATTTATCTTTCATTTGTAACATTTTGGTCATTTATCTTATCTTTTAGTAACACTCTGGTCTTTTATCTTTTATTTGTAATACTTTGGTCGTTTAAAAAACATAAAAAGATGAAAGAATTGATGAAGATGATGAACATTTTCATCAAAATTATGAGTTTTATTTATTTTTAATAAAAATGTATTTTAACAAATAAAATTCAGCATTTTTTTAATAAAAAAAATGAGAAAAAAAGTTTATATGTGAATGTTATAAAAGATAAAGGATTAAAGTGTTACAGATAAAAGATAAAGGACCAAAGTATTACAAATAAAAGATAAAGGGCCAAAATGTTACAAAAAATAATAAAGGACCAAACATGTAATTTTGCCAATAAATAAGTTATGAGGCCTAAAGTTATGGTCCAAGTTGTTTTACTTATTACACGAGATTGATTAGTTCTCCACACCATAATAAATTATTCTTTTCTGTTAGAGCAAATCTCTCTTGAAATTTTAATTGAACTTTTTATAAGTATTATAAAAATGCGAGACCTAAGATTATAGTGTCAATTGGTTTACTTTTTACATGTGCTTGAATAAATTCTTCACATCACACATGTAAGAGATTATCCTCTACTGTTATATGAAATCAATTTTGATATCTTAATCAAAGAAATTTTGATATCTTAATCAAAGAATATACAAAAATAAAAATAAGAAGATTATCCTCTACTGTTAAGATGTAATTAAGACCTAGCGTTATGGTCTCAATTGTTTTACTTTTTACACATGTTTTATTTAGTTCTTCACACCATAAGAAATTACCCTCTTCTCTTACATCAAACCCCTCTTGAAATTTCAATTGAACTTTTAAAAAGAAAAATTTAAGACGCAAAACCTAAGAATACAGTCTCAATTGCTTTACTTTCTACATTATCTTTATTTATTTCTTTACACCTTAAGAGATTATAATCTTCCGTTAGAATAAAATTATCTTGATATTTTAATTGAAGTTTTTTAAAAATAATTAAGATGCGAGACCTAAGGTTATGATCTCAATTGCTTTACTTTTTACAAAGACTTTATTTAGTTTTTCACGCTATAAGAGTTACACTCTTCTGTTAGTTAAAATCTCTCTTGAAAATTTAATTTAACATTTTACAATAATAACTGAGATGTAAAAGATTACAAGCTTTACTTTTTACAGAGACTTAATTTAGTTATTCACACTATAAGAAATTACTTTCTTCTATTAGCTACATGGAATTCCTCTTAAAATTTTAATTGAACTCTTTACGAAAATAATTAAGAAGTGCGACCTAAGATTATGGTTTCAATTGCTTTATTTTTATACACGGGCCTGATTTAATTCTTCCTACCGTAAGAGATTAATCCTCATTTCTTAGATCAAATTCTTTTTAATATTTTAATTGAACATTTTATAAAAATAACTAAGATTCGATGCCTAAGGGTATCGTCTCAATTTCTTAATTTTTTTACGTGAGTTTAATTTAGTTTTTCACACTTTAAGAGATCACGCCTCTTCCGTTTGACCGGATATCTCATTGAATATTTTAATTGAACTTTTTACAAAAAATAATAAAGATGCGAGGTTTAAGATTTTGATTTCAATTATGGTTTACTTTTTATTCCGGCTTGATTTAATTTTTTACGTTAGATCAAATACATTTTTGATATTTAATAGAATCTTCTTTACCTAATAGTCATGATACACGACTTAAGGTTAGATACTCTTGAATGAGTTCTTCATCACATAAAAGATTATCCTCTTCCATTAGAACAAAACCCTCTTCATAGATTAATTGAATTTTCTACCAAAACAAGAATAAAAGAAAGATGTGCACATTAAAGTCTAAAATCATTAATTCTAACAAAAAAAAAATCAAAATCAATATATTTTTATGAATAAAAGCTAATTCATATATAACGCGGACAATTTTCCACTTCTAAAATATTAATTAATTTCAAAATAGAATTATATATATATATATATATATACTACACGCATTTTTAAGATTTATAAAAAAAATTGAATTTCTTGCTCGTGCTTGGCACGGGTGTCCATACTAGTTTACATATTAATTATACTACTATTATTTTTAAATTATTTGTGAAAAGAGAAAAATGGACTTTAAAATAAGACTGTACAATTTTTTTTTTATTTGATGTGCTCAATAAAAAGTTATCAAACTTGAACTCTTACTCTTGTGCCTAAAAATCCAAGCACCGGTGAGGAAATAGACCTTAGTGGGCTTGTGTTCAAATTCAAACAAACCTAATTAACTTACAAAACTTGAAACACAAACTTCATGCGTCATCCATATGCAATATACTTTATTAGTTTTTTATTATAGTGTTTTGGTTAACTTTAAATTAAGTTTTTTTTGTTTTTTATGTTCATAAATCGTAGTTCAACTAATAGAAATGTTAAAATTACTAAATTAAACAATATGAACGGAGTCTCAATTTCAATTCGGTCCCTTCATTTTATATATGTGAGTGAGTATCCAACTGATTTGTCATTTAGTTTATCTAAAAAAAATTGTTTCTTATATAAAATTAAAAGAAAGAAAAAGTATTATTCATTACATTTAACTCTACATTAAAGTTATAAGGTTTTTACCCCCTGTAATATAGGTAAGTTTTGTTTTTCCCCCCTGTAATTTTTTTTTTGCGATTTGCACTTTTTAAATCGGTTTGAACAAAATAATCGATTTAAAAAGTGCATTCAAGGGGCGAGTCCAAAAATTCAACATTACAAGGGGCGAGTCACAAAAAAAAATTTACAGGGGGAAAAACAAAACACGCCTACATTAAGGGGGGTATAAGCCTATTTACCTAAGGTGTAACTATGAGAACAAACTAATACTATACTATATCGATCTCATGAAAAAAATTCTTTGAATTTTGTTGACTCCTATCTTTAGATTTCTTCAGTTTAATTAGTAGTCATTTGGAGACAAAGTCATTATTAGTGGTAAGTAAAACTTTACTAACTCCAACAAAAACATGTCAAAAATTAGGTACCATTGCTATAAAAGCCTTGTAAATTGTAATGTTAGTTTCCCTAACAGAGACTAATGCCAATTTTAAAACGTCGCCTTCTTGTTGTCACTTTCATGTAGGTAGACTTATTGGACTCATATGTAAGATTCCATGGGGTATGTTAGTTTTGACATATATTAATTGATAATTGTTTTGTAATGAGTGTCATCAGAATTAGTGAGTGTATAAGGGCTGGTCACCTAAATAATACAAGTTGAGGGTTTTGCCTCATTTTTTTTTTGAATTAATGGAGGCTAAAGTTATTATATATAAGTGTAATTCTTATGCATGGTATATAAGTCGAAAACATTCAATAGATTGAGCATCCACATGTAATAATCCTAGCCAATCTCAACTCACATACTCACACCCGATCTCACACTCCGCAAATTTCTCGCGTACCCCCAAAGTTTCTCGCGCACCCCCATTTCTCGTGCGCCCCTCAAATTTCTCGCGCGCCCCCCAAATTTCCCGTGCACCCCCAGATGACTTGTGCCCCCAAATTATTTTTTTGTCTCCCCACATGTCTAGTCTAAACCATTTTGATGTGAGAATGATTTCTGATATGTACACTCCAAAACCATTAAGTGCATAAGATGTTTTTTAAGTACAACCTATAATTAGAATCATTATTTTTTATTTTGTTGGGTACAATTATAATAATTATTTAAAACCATTTAACAATAATTTTGATTTCTCATATAAGACAAACTAAACCATTAAATCACAATTATTGTTTCTATTCTAATATAATTATAGGGTTGTACTCCAAAACCATTTTATGCACTTAATAATTTTTTATTACAACCATCTGAAACGATTCCCACAGCAAAATGGTTCAATGGTTTTTTATTATAATCATTGTTTATTTTTTTTGGTACAATTATAATAATTATTTAAAACCATTTAACAATAATTTTGATTTCTCATATAAGACAATCGAAACCATTAAATCACAATTATTGTTTATATTCTAATTATAGGGTTGTACTCCAAAACCATCGTATGCACTTAATAGTTTTGGAGTGCATATCTCTGAAACCATTCTCACAGCAAAATGGTTTGTGCTAGAAATGTGGGGGGACGGAAAAAAAAATAAAAATAAAAATTGGGGGGCAAAAGTTATAAGGGGTGTGCGAGAAATTTGGGGGTGCATAAGAAATTTAGGGGTGCGCGAGAAATTTGGGGGGTGCATGAGTAATTTAGGGGGTGCGCTAAGTAACTTATGAATGGTGCATAAGGATGGCTTATGCATAATAATCAATCCCATGATTACACTTGAATAAAAGGTAAACGGGCAACAAGCTGCGCTGCTAAACCTTTCTGTATAGCAAAACTCATTCTTTGAAAAATTACATTCATAGATCTAGGCGACACCACATTACTATGCATGACCCTTTAAATAAAGGATTGGCCGACTATTGGACCTTTATATTAGTAAGTTAAAGTTTATCAAGGTTTTGTTTAAATATGGAAATTTTGTCTCGAAACTTACGTATTGAATGCATCGAGAATATAAAAAGTTATTTATCAATATTAATTTTATTTTTTATTTCTATTTTTGATATGTTTAACAAGTGCCCCGGGGACATTCTTAGCATGACTCTTAAATAAAAATAACGGATGGTTGAAAAGTTAGCTTATCTTATGAAAGGTGGCTGATAGTTTATAGCTGATAAGCTAATTGAAGTGTTTGATAAAATTGGCAGTTCAAACAGCTGATAAATGTAAAATCACATAAAAAAGCATTCTTAATTGATAATAAAATTTATATTTTAGATAATAATTTAAATTTATTAATGTAATATATCATTTATATATTATTATTAAATTAATTTGTATATCTTAAAATTGTGCATGTACGGGAATATAAAAATATATTTTTAATTTATATTGAATTAATATTTAAAATACTTAAAATTAAACATAATAATAAAATATATTTGACACAAAAATGAATTTTCTTCTCTTAAAACAAACATCCTCAAAAAAGGAAAAATAACTTACATACAAATATAATATATAAGTCACACTACACTATATATATTATGCATACAGGTTAATAGATTTTTACCCCCTGTAAAGTAGATGAGTTTTGTTTTATACCCTGTAATTTTTTTTTAGAACACTCCCTTATAATGATCTTTTATTTTTTTTCGTAGTGTATTTTTACCTCCTTGCCAATTTTTTTTCAACACAGGAAGGTAAATTACACTACAAAAACACAAAAAAAAAAAAAAAACTTACAAGGGGGTTGAAATTATGTTCTCTGGCAGGACAGATGTCTTACACAATGTCTAGGACAATGTGTCTGCAGTCCAGATGTCCTAGACAACTGGTTCGACAACTGGTTATGAGGATCACACTTTTATTGCAGTACTGAAATAAATAAAAGCAATAAAAACACCAGTAATTTGTTAACCCAGTTCGGCGCTAATCAGCCCTACTCTGGATGATACCAATCCAGGAAGTGAACACTACTACTCCGAATCAATACTTAGTCTTACAACACTACCAAACACCTTTTGGCATGTACGCCTTTTTTTAATCCTAGTAATCTTCTACTCAAGGGCTAATCACTAATCCCAAGTGACGAAACAACTTTAAACTTTCACAGTTTAAAAGACAAAGTTGAATGACAACATTCAACGACTCAAGGCTACCAAGTATCAAGAACAATACGAGGAGCTACTAATGCTTTGCACAGTGGCCACAAAGCTTTGGACTCACAATCCTCAGTTATTGTGGGTTGAGTTTTAAGCTCTATGTTGAGTCCTTTATATATGCGTGCAATTCTTCAGATAATCTTCAGTCTTTCAGATGCACTAGTTTTAAAACAAACTTGTTTTAAAACAAACTCCACAAAGATAAAGATTTAATCTCTATCCACTAATTAAATACGAATCCAATCGTATCTAACACATAAGATTAATAACAAACTTTATCATTAATCTTAATCTCAGCTTGTTACTAAAAGGTTCGCGTTTTATTCAAATTAAAACAAACACGCGCGCTTAATGGATAAGCATTATCTTTTAAGCTGAACTGGGTCAAGATGTCCTACCCACATGTCTTGGGACATCTTGTTCGACATGCTGCCTATGCATGCTCTGAACCCAGTGACAAGATGTCTAGGACATCTTGTTCAACATGTTGCATCTGCACATCTTCAATATGCACAAGTGGTTTAGACTTAATTACTTCAGCATTGGTGCTTCAGTTAAGTCACTCTGACCAAGTTGTTTTAGCCTTATGATGCAGCTAAACTCAGAAGAACTACAATCTCCCCCTTTGGCAAATTATGGCTAAAACAACCACAAACCACTTTGTTGAATGTGCACTCTTCAGTCTTCAATCTTCAAATTCTTCAATCTTCAAATTGATCTTTGTTGATGCAATCTTCAATTCTGAAATCTTCAGGTCTTCAATGTCTTTGATCTTCAAAATCTTGTGTGTCTTCATTATTCAGGACTTCTTAAATCTTGAATGTGTGGTGAACCGTTTCTAGTATGAGACAATCTTAGTCTTGTCTTCATATGATTCATTACAATGAATTTTCTAAGTCCAGGGATGAGATTCCTAGTGACTTAGTGAACCAAAGTCTTGAGTTGCAGCGGAAAGTACTTAATCAGAATGATCAAGACTCACTAGACTTCTTAGAGGTTCATATTGAGCATTTAAATTTTGCTCTGGACACACTTGTTTTAGCATAGCTTTTTAGTTTTTAATTTTTTTAAAGCTTGATATTTTCATCCATAAAGCAAGAGAGTAATTCTACTTGCCAAAGAGCTGTTCTATTATCAATTATTTCTCCCCCTTTTTACCATAATTTGTCAAAGGTTTTTAAAGGAAAAATTGCATTGATTAATAAGAGCGAAACAGCTTACAAAAGTGCACTTCAAGTGCCGGATGTCAAAGTCTCCAATGTCTAGGACATTTGGTAGACCACAAAACTTACTAGAGACAGATAGTGTTGGATTGTTGTCTTGTTTCTGTCTTGTGCTGGAGGCGTGCGTGGGATCTTCTGATGGTTGCACGCCTTGTTTGGTCTGTAGGAATCTTCAAACCTTCATGAATGCAGACGCCTAGTGCACTCCTTAATTGTTCAAATCGAACTGCATCAAGGGGTTTTATGAAGATATCTGCTAGTTGTTCTTCTGTGGCTATGTGTTCTAGAGTAACCACTTTCTTTTCAACAAGTTCTCTGATGAAGTGATGCCGAATATCAATGTGCTTTGTTCTGCTGTGTTGAATAGGATTTTTTGATATGTTGATGGCACTGATGTTGTCGCAGTATAATGTCATGACATCTTGTTTGACATTGTATTCTGTCAACATTTGCTTCATCCAGAGTAACTGTGAACAAGCACTTCCTGCAGCTATGTATTCAGCTTCAGCAGTGGATAGTGACACACAGTTTTGCTTCTTGCTGAACCATGAGATGAGATTTTCACCAAGGAAGAAGCAACCTCCTTATGTGCTTTTTCTGTCATCAGCACTTCCAGCCCAATCTGCATCGCAGTATCCAATAAGAGTAGGATTTACATTGTATGAGTAGAGCATCCCATAATTACATGTACCACTGACATATTTGATAATTCTCTTCACTTGTAGTAGATGACTAGTCTTGGGATTTGCTTGATATCGAGCACAAACTCCTACTGCAAAGGCTATGTATGGTCTGCTAGCAGTTAGATATAGAAGACTCCCTATCATACTTCTGTAGAGCACAAACTCCTACTGGGACATCTGACTTCTTGTTCTTTCCTAGCTTTGCCAAAGACCTGTTGAAGTCGTTGCTTATAAGGGCTATGGCTCTAGATAGATTGTCTTGTCTTCGTCTGATTCTTCTTTCGTTAGAAAAGCTTTGTTTTTTATTTTCTTTTACGATCTGTCATCGAACGCCATCTCAAAGGCTTGTAGTGATCCAATGAGTTCATCCATCTTCATTGTTTTCAAGTCTTGAGATTCTTCAATTGCAGTTACCTTCATGTTGAATCTCTTAGGTAGTGATCTAAGGATTTTTCTTGTCAACTTTTCTTCAGGTATTTTCTCTCCCAGAGCAAACGACGAGTTGGCTATATCTCGAATCCTATTGTTGAAATTTGATATAGTCTCATCATCCTCCATCTTAAGATTTTCAAACTTCGTGGAGAGGAGCTGCAGTTTTGACATCTTGACCTTGGAGGTTCCTTCATGAGCAGTTTGAAGAATCTCACAGGCTTGCTTTGCTTCTGTACAAGTGTTGATTAGTTTGAATATATTTTCATCAACACCATTGAAGATAGCATTTAGTGCTTTTGAGTTGCCATTGGCCTCAGTTTCCTCTTCTGTGGTCCATTCTCCTTCACCTTTTAATGTTGAAGAGCCATCTTCTGCAGAGACTATTGGGTGATTCCAACCTGTGATAATTGCCCTCCATGCCTTTTGACCCATGGACTTGATGAAGGCAATCATTCTTGTTTTCCAATAGTCATAGTTTGATCCATTCAGAACTGGTGGTCTGTTTATTGATCCTCCATTCCTGTCCATCTTGAACAAGATTTTGTCTCCCTGGAGCTCACCCAGCAGGTTGGGGTGCCTGCTCTGATGCCAATTGAAATTTTGTTCTCTGGCAGGACAGATGTCTTACACATTGTCTAGGACAATGTGTCTGCAGTCCAGATGTCCTAGACAACTGGTTCGACAACTGGTTATGAGGATCACACGTTTATTGCAGTACTGAAGTAAATAAAAGCAATAAAAACACCAATAATTTGTTAACCCAGTTCGGCGCTAATCAGCCCTACCCTGGAGGATACCAATCCAGAAAGTGAACACTACTACTCTGAATCAATACTTAGTCTTACAACACTACCAAACACCTTTTGGCATGTACGCCATTTCTTAATCCTAGTAATCTTCTACTCAAGGGCTAACTCCCCCTGAATATGAGAACCTACCCAACTTCCTCTAATCACTAATCCCAAGTGACGAAACAACTTTAAACTTTCAGTTTAAAAGACAAAGTTGAATGACAACATTCAACGAATCAAGGCTACCAAGTATCAAGAACAATACGAGGAGCTACTAATGCTTTGCACAATGGGCACAAAGCTTTGGACTCACAATCTTCAGTTATTGTGGGTTGAGTTTTAAGCTCTATGTTGAGTCCTTTATATAGGCGTGCAATTCTTCAGATAATCTTCAGTCTTTCAGATGCACTCAAATAAGAATTAGTTTTAAAACAAACTTGTTTTAAAACAAACTCCACAAAGATAAAGATTTAATCTCTATCCACTAATTAAATGTGAATCCAATCGTATGTAACACATAGGATTAATAACAAATTTTATCATTAATCCTAATCTCTGCTTGTTACTAAAAGATTCACGTTTTATTCAAATAAAAACAAAAACGCGCGCTTAATGGATAAGCATTATCTTTTAAGTTGAACTGGGTCAAGATGTCCTACCAACATGTCTTGGGACATCTTGTTCGACATGCTGCCTATGCATGCTCTGAACCCAGTGACAAGATGTCTAGGACATCTTGTTCAACATGTTGCATCTGCACATCTTCAATATACACAAGTGGTTTAGATTTAATTACTTCAGCATTGGTGCTTCAGTTAAGTCACTCTGACCAAGTTGTTTTAGCCTTATGATGCAGCCAAACTCAGAAGAACTACAGGGGTGTTCTCAAAAAATAAATTACAGGGATAAAACAAAACTCGCCTACTTTGCAGGGGGTAAAGACATATTAACCCTACATTAATACATATAAACATCGCTTTTTTTTTATATAGAAAAAGATGGTTTCTATTCTAAGCCCATATATAATTATTTATTTCAAATTAAAATAAATTATAAAGGATAAAAATGGATTTTAGTGAAAGTAATAAGGGTAAAAGTGAAAGAAAAAATGATAAGCCATAAGCTACTCGAAATAGCTTATGAAAAATAGGCTATAAGCTCGTGATAAAAAATTGTTACCAAACAAGTCCTTTAGCTTATAAGCTTTAAGATATAAGCCATAAGCTAACATTTTGTGTTTGTCAAACAAAGCCTTTCTCTTATAGGAAAACAGAGCAATTAAGTAAAAAAAATCTTTCTCTAAAAATATCAAATATGGGTTATATAAAAGATAATAATTAAATATTTTCACCAAAAGAAAAGGTAGTTTGATAATCTTTGTTAAGATAATTATTAAGAATATATTATTTCTATTAAGAGCTAATACAATAAAAAAAATTAACATTTATAAAGTCTACATTGAACTCACCTGTGATTAACATTTATAAAGTCTGCATTGAACTCACCTGTGATCAATAACTTTTATATGTCAAAAACAAGTAAAAATTGAATGAACTGCCATTATACTACCTTTAAAAAGTCTGCATTGAACTAACCAATTGCCATTATACCCTTTAAAAAAAAGCATACGAGTCATTAAAATTTTGATGTATTTGATTTATAATATGGACTAAATACATAGATTTTTATATACTTAAATAAACTTTTCATTTTCTGAAAATTACTTTTCTAAAATAAAAAATAAAATAAAATAATTTCTACTTTTCTATAATTACCTTTAGTTATGGAGATATTCCATTATGAACAAAATTTTATTTATTACCAAAACATATTACTGTATATCCATTATAGGTATTATAATTAATAAATATGTATTCTTGGATTTCATTCTATTTATTGCTTACATGTGGCATGGCTCTTGTTGAAACATAAGCCTTTTCAATACCAAGTTAGTGTGTATATATAGGGAGGATAACAACACATATATGAGTCATATTATAAAATGAAATAATCCAAATAGTATATAGTATGAGAGAGAAATTAGATAGCCTTTGTATTTGCTAAGAGAATCATCATCTTCATCATCATCATGGGAAAAGGAAGAGCACCATGCTGTGATAAGAGTCAAGTGAAGAGAGGACCTTGGAGCCCTGCTGAAGATCTTAAGCTTATTGCTTTTGTTCAGAAATTTGGTCATGAAAATTGGAGATCTCTCCCTAAACAAGCAGGTATATTTATCTATCTATACGTGTGTGTTCTGTTGTGAAATAAATTTTATTTATTAGAGTGATGTAATTAGTTTCATGTTTTAACCAAGTTTTGTGTAATTGATCTCATTCATTTTAAGATCATTAAGAAAATTTGGATACATTTTTCAATATGCATTTGTATCAATATTTTATTGCTTCATATGGTATATGCATGAGTTTGTGATAAATAAATACAGTTTATACTTTCTGCATTTGCACTTCATATCATTCATAAGACATGCCTCTGCACTTCATATCATTCATAAGACATATGCATCTGTTTTAACTTTTTTGACTAAATTAAATAAATTAATTTAGAGAGTTTATATCATGTTACCTTTTATTATTGATTGTAAAAAAAACTATATTTTTTTAAAAAATGATAACATTTAATTTCTTTTTGACTGATTTTGAATATTTAATTACAACCGTCAAACGCGAATAAATGATTCAAATTATATCATGAATTTTATAAGATCTTTAATTAAAAGGATTAAAACGCTTGCTTTTATCAAAAGATTAAAACATTTACTTTTTACAAAGCATAAAAGCGCGTTTGTCAAAAAAAAACAAAGGGCGTTGAAATTATTTAATGATGATGAAATATAAATCGTCGATTTGAATCCAACAGTTATAACTAAAAAATTTATTTTTATATAATAATTATGAGTTTTCACCTTTGGTTTAAGGTGGTGACATATGACTTCTCTTTGGTTAGTAAGAAACATTGTAATTTGTAACCAATTAGTGAGTGTGGACCCTGTTTCTACCTATAACCTACATATCAAATCATACTTAGCGCTAATCCAATCAATTTTTACTTGGCTAGCTTCTGATAATGCATATCTTACCTACCATATATGAGGCCCATCAAACTTGAATGGTCCATATTTGAAAAAATGTAACTACTATAAGTTTATTATTACCATAAGTATAAATACAGTTTAAGGAATATACACATAATATTGTATCATTTTCCTTTACTAGGTGCCATTGTGCATGTATAAAATTTCCAATATTGTATCATTTTCCTTTAAAAATTAGACCAAAACAAAGAAATTCTCTTAAAAAGAACAACATATATACCAAATTTTGTGTCTCCTATTGTGGGCTATAATTAATCCCCTCCAATATTTGTCAAAGTACTTTTTCACTTAAGTTAAAGTGAAAATTTCCCTTATGTAAAAGTACTTTTTTCACTTTTCAAAAATTGTGTCCTTATCAATCTCCTAATATTTTTAATTTCTATGTTGTTTATTTATTTCTAATTATCTAACACTGACGTCATTAATAGAAATATACGTCATAGAATCCACGTAAGTAAGATTAATGATGCTACGTGTACAGAAACCTAAAAAGAGTACTAACTCATCACCTGAACCGCTTCTTCAAGTCTCCTCTCACTCCTCCACCGTCAATCCCTATCATAGTGTTGAAAAATGTTGTGAAAGAATTTTCTGCTGTTATAGTAGGACACTTTAACGGATATAGACAATCCGATCAAAATCGTGTAGTTGGAATAATTTTTAGTAACTTTGTAAATGAGTTAATCTAATCCGTCCGATCAAATAATCAACGGTTGAAATGTAAAACAATATAAAACAGTACTATAATTTTGCACTGCTGCAAATCCTTGTCTAAAAATGTCACACTCCCAAGTCAAAAGAATCTGAATCCTTACTTCACCATTTATAAAAAAACATAAAAAAAAAATTAGAATCAATATCCTATGCAACTAGTATTTAGTAATGTAATTATTCGTATTTAATCATTCATTATTCATGGTACTACCATTAAGCCTAATTATTAATGTTTGGAAAACAGCATGCTCAATTGTCATGCCTTGTAAGTTTAAAATTTAGTGCTTGACAAATAAAAAAGTCTTAAATTTTGTGATGATGTATATTAATTTTGTGATGATGTTATCTAATTTTGCTCTCACTTACGGTGTACAAATTTTTTTTCTTTACTTGTTACTTAGGTCTTCAACGGTGTGGGAAAAGCTGTCGTTTAAGATGGATCAATTATCTTAGGCCTGATTTAAAGAGAGGCAATTTTACAATGGAGGAAGAGGATACCATAATAAGGCTACATAAGGAATTTGGAAACAAGTAAGTTCTTAATTTAAATAATTATATTTTATTTACGCAAATAATTATATATATATAGAGAGAGAGACAGAGAGAGATGAGTTACATCCAATATAAAAATGTAATTTTTTGAAAGAGAAAAAATTAATTTTAGAGGTGTAGAATTCACTTTCATATATTTGGATATTTTTAAGTTGAATTTTTTTTGAAAAATAAAATATATTATTTCAAGTTTTTGTCTCTACAATTGATTTTTTATATGAATGTACCGAAAGATAAATTACTTTATATTTCAACTCACTATTAATCAGAATCAATTTTATAAAATTTATTCATTCAAAATCAATTTCTTAACACCTCATAACCAAATGCACATCTAATCACCTTTTTTTCAAAATTAATTTTACAAAATCAATTTATTTATATAAATTTTTATCACCCAGAATCGATAATACATAGTCATTAAACTCATGCTATATTGTCTCTATTTTTTAAGTTTGTAACATTATGATTTTTATCTAATTATTATAGTATCAAACAACTACATTTCAGATGGTCAAAGATTGCATCATATTTGCCTGGTAGAACTGATAATGAGATCAAGAATGTGTGGAACACACATTTAAAGAAAAAACTTATTGTGAAAAATTCAGAATCAACAAGTGGAGATGAATCCAAGTTAGAATCATCAATAACTTCACCTTCTTCATCAGAATCATTTTTATCAAATGAGGTACCATTAAAAGATTCTGAAAAACAAGTATCCAACAATGATAATGATGAACTTGTTATCAACAATGAGGAACCAAAAGGGTCATCATCAAATTCATTATCATCTTCAATTGAGTCAAATATATTGAACTCAAGTCAAATTGTTGATAAAAAATTGCTTGAACAAGAATTGGCTTCTTTAGGAACTTTTGATATTGACAATATATTAGAAGAGATGGAAAATACAAATGATTTAATTGAAATACCATGGGAATTAGATGATGATCTTTGGAATTTTATTGACAATATTGGATCTTATAATAATCAATTAAATGTTGGTGAAGAAAATGTTCAAAATAATGTTGTTGAAGCAAAAAAGTGGTCCCATAATGAACTTGAGAATGAGTTTGGAGCATTAGGTGAAAAAAAGGAGTCAAACAAGAAGGATGAGGTCCTACCAAAGAATTGTGGAGTTGAGCAACAAATTAATCCTCATGAGGCATTTGATTTCAATGATATTATAATGTCTGATTCTGAATTAGACTTTGGTGATATTCAATTTTGGCCTTCTTGGCCTCAAAATAGTAGTCCTAAAGTCTAATGTACAAAACCAATAGTTGGAAAAAAAGTTTATTTGAGATTCATGAATTTGTGATTTACTCATAGGTATACAATGACATTGGAAAATTAATCAATATTATTAGGTATCTTTGATGTATGATGGATTTCATGTTAGAATAGTTTGTAGCTTAAAGTTCAAATATGAAATAAGCATCAATTTGTAGTACTTGCTTAGTTCCTTTTTAATGGCTGGTTTTGTAGAAAATTTTGTTTCTGTTTATTTATCGTTTTTAAATTTTAATGCAATATTAACTACACTTTTTTTTTGGTTTACAATCAGTTGAAAATCGAACCCAGAACCTATAACATGCTACTCTAACCCCTCACCACCAAAACTACAATATTATTTTATCAATTAAGTGATTAGGTTGAAGTGGTTACGCTCACGTAATAACAAAAAAAAATTATTATTAAAAGTCGGTAATAACAAATTATTTGAAAAAAGCCTAAATCCAAATATCAACCGAAACAATTTTTGAACATGATTTACTTTTCTTTGCGTTGAATTATAAAAAATAAGAGCCCTCTTTCATAAAAACCGGACATCAAGTCCAAAATAAAAACTATTATTTTGTCAATAATATTCACTATGATGGAATGAAATCATAAATAGTAATTATAGGAAAAGACAAATAATCATATTAAAAGTAATAAAATTTATTAATTTTTTTTGTATATGTAAATAACTTTAAAACAACAATTCAAAAGGAACAAATGATTATTCCATAAGTGTATATTAATTGGTAGCTATTTTAGAGGCACTATTAGAATAGTTGGTGTCGAAAACTTCAGATTTTCCACTTCTCCACACTAAAGTATGTGAGTATAGCCACTAGACAATCCAACACAAAAACAAAGTAATAGATGGTTAAGTTTGAAGGTTAGACTCACACAATATGGTCGATCCAAAGGTTAAAATGTATAACAATTATAACTAATTAAGGGACAAGAATGTTTAATATTTATAACCTTAAAGGTTAAAATGTCTAACAATTATAACTATTTTTTGTCAAGTAATTTACCTACCTGTATTTGTTTGGAATTTTAAATTTTAAAGTGGTCTTATTCTGTAACTGGTTTGTTTGGAAATATACCTACTCGTATGTGTCCACCCTAGTGAACATTTCATGACATTACCTAACGCCCTGCTTCTATTTGTCTAGATGTGATCCAAGCGAGCTCAAGTGTCTGAAGAGCATATTTTCCTAAGCAAATTATTACCTAGATAGGCTTTTCCTTTTATTCTTTCTCGATGTTGGTTACGAAGTCTCTGATTCTTTAGGGGTTATAGTTGATGGTTGTTTCTCAATTCCATCTCTACTATAGAACCGTACATGAGATTTTCACCTCGATCATATGGCTCCTCACGAATAAATCGATTGAAAAATATTTCACCAATAATTAAAATAATAATGAAAATAATATATAACATTCTCACGCAAAAGTAAAAATATCAGAATTTATCAATTGAATTATGCTCACGGAACCTAACAATTATAACTTAATTAAAAAAATCAATATGGCATGAAAAAATCTAAAGAATTAAAGTGTATAGCACTTCTAACTTAACGGATCAAAATAAAATAACCTTAAAAGATCAATGTAAAATCTAAAAACAACTTTTTTTTTTATTTTGACAAAAAATATACAAATAATTTAGAAGGTCCACAATAAATTTCTAAAATTTCAACTAGGGCTTCATAATTTCACTTATAAAATAAAAATACAATTGAATAACTACGGCGTGCCTCAGTCCACATGAAGTTTCACCAATCGATTGAAAAATATTTCACCAATAATTAAAATAATAATGAAAATAATATATAACATTCTCACGCAAAAGTAAAAATATCAGAATTTATCAATTGAATTATGCTCACGGAACCTAACAATTATAACTTAATTAAAAAATCAATATGGCATGAAAAAATCTAAAGAATTAAAGTGTATAGCACTTCTAACTTAACGGATCAAAATAAAATAACCTTAAAAGATCAATGTAAAATCTAAAAACAACTTTTTTTTTTATTTTGACAAAAAATATACAAATAATTTTGAAGGTCCACAATAAATTTCAAAAATTTCAACTAGGGCTTCATAATTTCACTTATAAAATAAAAATACAATTGAATAACTACGGCGTGCCTTAGTCCACATGATGTTTCACCACTATCTGGAATATGATTATTTCAAGAGGATAAAGTTTATAAAATTTAAAAGGTCATGCTTAACAGATGTATTTATTTAGCATGAAAAAAAAGAATTATTAGAAAATAAAATTAATATTATAATAAGATAATTTTTTACACTTTTAAAATATTAAATGTATATCTAACCAAAAAAAAAATTAAATGTATAAGTTTCAACTTAATTCATACTTTGGTCCCTTATGTTTATTTTAACTCTCAATTTGGTCTCTTATGTTTTAAAACACTCACGTTAGTCCCTTATGTTTTGAGCGTTACTATTAAATGGTCCCTTCCGTCAAAAAAAAATTTAAACGTTGTTAATTTTGGCCACGTGTTAGACGGAAACGGGCTTAATTCGTATTTTGGTCCCTTATGTTTATTTTAGCTCTCAATTTGGTCTCTTATGTTTTGAACGTTACTATTAAATGGTCCCTTCCGTAAAAAAAAAATTTACATCGTTAATTTTGGCCACGTGTTAGACGAAATGGACATTTTTTACACAGTCACCCTGCCATATAATTAATTGGATTTAAAAAAAAATTAAAAAACTAAATTAACTTAATAAGAATTGGGGTGAATGAAAATTAGGGAGAAGTACAAAATGTTTTCGGTGAAAGAGAATTTCATTTGAAACTAAAAAACTTCTCTCTACTTCTCACCGGTCTCTCTTTCACTCTCAACTGTGTTCATGCATAAACGAAACCCAGAATCCGGCGCGGTGGTCGTCGGGCCAGACGGATTCTTGGTTTCATTTAGTTTTTAATTTTTTTTTTTTAAATTCAATTAATGATATGGCAGGGTGACTGTGTAAAAAATGTTCATTCCGTCTAACACGTGGCCAAAATTAACGACGTTTAATTTTTTTTTTTGACAGAAGGGACCATTTAATAGTAACGTTCAAAACATAAGGGACTAACGTGAGTGTTTTAAAACATAAGAGACCAAATTGAGAGCTAAAATAAACATAAGGGACC
The DNA here is from genome assembly GCA_954870985.1 of Trifolium fragiferum. Taxonomy (NCBI): domain Eukaryota; kingdom Viridiplantae; phylum Streptophyta; class Magnoliopsida; order Fabales; family Fabaceae; genus Trifolium; species Trifolium fragiferum. The sequence goes on from OX940789.1 coordinate 22,775,955, forward strand.
AAAGTATGAATTAAGTCCATTTTCGTCTAACACGTGGCCAAAATTAACGACGTTTAAATTTTTTTGACGGAAGGGACCATTTAATAGTAACGTTCAAAACATAAGGGACTAACGTGAGTGTTTTAAAACATAAGAATCCAAATTAAGAACTAAAATAAACATAAGAGACCAAAGTATGAATTAAGTCTTTTCTTATTAATATACTTAACAAATTCCACGAAAATATTGTTTAGCATTTTCCAAATATAAAAAACACTAAAAGCGAGTGAGAGTGGATTCTCTCAAGTGGAGAAAACAATTGAGGAAATAATGTTGGATAATTGACCGTTGGATTATAAAGATAAAACAATATTTAATTCTAAAAGAAATTGATAAAAGGTGATTGATGGTTAAGATGTGAAAATTGAGGAAAAATTGAGGAAAAAAAATTGAGAGGATCCATTCTCAAAAGCGAGTGTAGTAATAAATTGTTGGTAAACCGGGATTATCATGTACTTTGCAAAGTGGGTAGTTGATAATTGTCCACTTACTGCCACTAATGGTGACACATTTTCTTCATGTTCCCACACATTTTTTGAAGAATTGTAACTATCTTGCAAGTACAAGACTATGTCGTCATAACAAGTCTAAAAGCTACACACCAATTTCAACACTTAGATCATTTAAAACTAAGAAACCAAATCCAAGAAAACAAAAGTTAATTAATTAACAAATGGAATTTAATCCAATTTATCAATTGAATGAAGAAAAAAATGTAACTTAGTGGTTACATGTATTGGACTATGTAATGATTAGGACAAGATCTTACCAAACTATAGCTACCTAAAATGTGAGGTCATCATTCACTTGCTTTCTCATTGATTTTGATTACAATTTGTGGTACCAACAAATGATGTAGCTAGAATTCTAAGTTGAGTACCGTTCTCAATCAAAAAAGGGTGAGAAGTGAACTTCATGACTTGGTGTATAGTACGATTGATTACATGCATGTTATAATTATAATATAATATATGTCTTCACAATTCTTAGAAGTAAAGCGTTGATTTTAACAAAGCTATATGAATATGATAGACTCGAGCATTTGTGATAATTGAGCCCTTATCTCAAAATTACGGTTAAATTGTGAGGGGAGTTTCACTAGATTAGATCAATACATTGAGTATTTGAGTAATTTTATAAATGACTTTTGACACCACACACTTGATAGGTTTATGATCCTCTCATTTATAAAATATATTAACTTTAACATTTCTAATTAATGTAAGATTTACGAATTGTTTTCAAAAAATGTAAGATTTACGAATTAATCGAACATCTTTGAATCAAAATCCTCTCCATTTTTTTCAATTTCCATTTTTAATATTTTGTGAATATAAATGCAATAATGTGATATTTGGTGGATCCAACTATTTAAAAACTATAGTAATGGAGAGAGAAAATTAAGACAAAAAATAAAGAGAATCTCGACATCTTCTCTGCAAAACTGTAAAGATTAATCCTTCAAAATGAATAGTACAAGTTACTATCATATAAAGGAATGTTGGTTCAGATGCTAATTAAAGATTTGAGTCACAATATTGTTGTGGCAAGTGTGAGTTAAAAGTCTCACATTGCTTAGAACAGTGGATGTTGAACACTTTATAAGTGAGAAGACCCATAAACCTAACGCCTTAAAGTTTTGGGTTAAAGTGTGGTGTCCAACTCACTTGTGAAGTTGTTGTTAATTCCAATGTGGATGATCCTCCTGGCTGCCCCTTCATGGTGATCCAACAATGGTATTAGTGCTGATGGTTCGACGAAAGTTTCAACCGGCTCCTTGTATCCAAAATCTTCCTTACAACGGTGGTCAGACGGCGGGTCTCGTTGTCCACAACAACAGCGGTACAAGTACAAGCGTATGGATGAAGAAAGTTTCCGCTTGAGGGGGAGCATATCCAAGAGTAGATGGACTCACACTTGAGGGGAAGATTGTTGTGACAAATGTGAGTTAAAAGTCCCACATTGCTTAAAACGGTGGATGTTGAATACTTTATAAGTGAGAAGACCCATAAATCTAACGCCTCAAGGTTTTGGGTTAAAATGTGATGTCAAACTCGCTTGTAAAGTTACTCTTAAGCCCAATGTGGATGATCCCCCTCACAGCCACTTCATGGTGATCCAACAAATATTCTCCAAGAATTTTGTGCCATTCAAAGAAATATGAGAAATTTTCTTTTTCCATTGGAAAAAATATGAGAATTTTATTGGTACATAATTTGTAAATAATTTTTAATTGCTTATGTAACCGCCGAAATTCAACTAAATTTTTCATGTAAAGATATATTAAATTGCAAAAATAAATAAAAATTATTAGATATTATATTACATAAGCTTTAAATTTATACTCCCTTCCTCACCCATATAAAGTAATTCATTTTCGGACAATTGTAGTTTGTTAAATAAAAAAGCAGATATTCCTCTAGTTCCTTTGGATGTGGTTTGGCAATGAATATAATGCTATTGAAATATATATCTATTGTGAACTAAATGTTGGGTTTCAGTCTGCAGATGTAAAAATGATAAAACATAAATTTAAAAGAGTCTTTGGATTACATATTTTTATGAGGTAATATATAATGTCATTTAATTATTGTTTTGGAATTGACTTGTAAACGTATTTTATGTTTTATGTCTCACTAACCCAACCAACAAACAAACTTCCTTATTACTAGGTTGTATTGATTTGAATTTGACTGAAAATTCAATTACAAGTTTTTCCCTAACACAAATTGATAGAATACAATTGAATGGAATAATAAATTTGACCAAAATTTATTCAACACGAATGAACGGTGCACACTACTAAACTACGAAGCATAGTAGCCAGTTCAAAGTCAAGACTAATTTATTCAACACGAACGGTGCACACTACTAAACTACGAAGCACAATAGTAAGAAAAAAGTCAAGACTTTGTTCACCGTTAAAGGTGAGAATATAAGATAAGTTGAATGATTGTTCACGTAAAAGTGTTTGACTTGTTTAAAAGTCAACGCATTTAAGTTTCAAGGACTATTTTTCAAAACTTGTAATGACATCTTAGCTATTTAGAATTTATTTTGTATTAAAATATTTAATAAACTGAATTTTATAAAGTATATTTCCACAAAAAATAACAATTATAAGGTATGTTTCTTAATTCATTTATATAATATTAATCATTTTTAAGATCTAACATGATATTTTAGAGAATATGGTATTATTATCATATGATACTTTCTTCGAACTTTATTTTACAAAAACACCTTTAAATATATGTGGCACGTCAATATAGACATTTATGCTTAAATTATTGAACAAATTGGCAAATATACGTGTTTTGAACTGGGCTTGGAAGCCCATTACACCAAGGAAAGTCCCTTTTCCTCAGTCTAGCAAGGCCCGTAAAGATGAAGTCCATTTGCACAAATAAGCTACTCAATAGGCAGATTTTTAAGAAATCGTAACGTCCGACATCGGAATGATGAGTATTTACTGTTCATCAAGGCTTTTTAGGTTGTTTTTCGACAACCATCAATGGCTTTGGCCCAGCACTGGGGGCTATATAAACACTCCTTATCCACAGGAGTCAAGTACAATTTCTTACGCTATGAAAAAATTTGTTTGACACTCTATCTGACTTGAGTTTCGGAGCATCTGCAGGTACACCACCCCCCCCCCCCCCCCCCCCCACATCCCAATTCACCGAAACAGGACATCACAACATCACAACATACCGGCGTGGTCAACTTTGATAAGGTAAGATCAATACGATTTAACACAATATATACCAAGATTATATGGAATATGGAGAACTTGAGAAGAAGATTCTTTTGTGGGACATAAATATCGTGAGGTAAATGGATTCTCTTTTTCACTCTTCTGACTAGGACTGGCAATGAAACGAATCAACTCGAACAAAGTTCGAGATTCGATTCGACAATTGATTCTTTGAACATGGTTTATGAACTGAATTTGAGCTAAATATCAAGTTCGTTAATTAAATGAGTTGAACTTGAGCTATATATAATTCGGCTTGTATGGTTCACGAGCTGACTCGTTTATATTTATAACACTTTAAAATATATTTTTAAATAACACTTAAAAAATAATTTTAAATTTATATATATATATATATATATATATATATATATATATATATATATATATATGATTTTATACATTTATATTTATATAATTAATTTTATATATTTAGATAATTAATAATATATACAATACTTTAAAGAAACTAAGACGGACACTTAACAATAATAGAATAAAAATTGGTAACATTAAAATTGATAAACAACGTCATGCACAATAATATGTTCTTACAGATTTTAAAAATAAATAGTCTCACATCGGAGTGTAATAGTGTATATAAAAAAATGGAGAATAAATAGAAAAAAGAAAAATTCATGTTGAATTCTTGAGTTGAATTTCAAGTTGGAAATGAATTGGACCAAATGAGCCGAACTCGAGTCGAAACAAAAATTCGTATCAAACTCGAGCCGAACCAATTCTTATCGAATCAACCTCTAACAAGTTCGACTCAGCTCATTTTCAATTCTACTCCAAACTCTTTCTTAATCTCACTCTCTCTTTATTAAAAAATAAAAATATAATCAAAAGAGAGATAGAGATAGAGAGTGTTTCCTTTGGGGTTTTATTTTGAGTACAACCACTTGTACTTTCTCCCTAAAAGTGGGTTTTGTACTAAATTGTACTTTGTTTCATCCATATATACAAATGAATATATTGGTTGGTGTTAAAAAAAAAACACCAGAGAGAGTTAGAAAAGAAAAGGAAATAAGAGTGAATGAGAGGATTCGATTAAAATATTGTGCTACCTTGAATTGGATTAAAATATTACACATTAACATATGGCTTTAAGGAAAGAGAAAGAGAACATTCAATTCAACGTTGAGGAATGAGGAAATAGAATTGATAACTGCTGGTGGCTGGTGCACAATTTAGACTGTGGTTTCATATATATATATATATATATATATATATATATATATATATATATATATATATATATATATATATATATATATATATATATAAAAGAATTACATATGAACAAAAGGTAGATGAACAACGAATTGTGATTTTAAAAAAATTTAAAACAAAGCCGCAAAAAACATTTCTTCATTCATAATGAATTTTCAGCCTTTTTCATGTGCATTATGTTTTTGTTTTATTTTATAATTCATAATGAATTTCCAGCCTTTTTACATGTGCATTATGTTGTTGTTTTATTTTATAAAACAATCCTATTAAAAAATGTAACACTAAATATAATAAAATATATTCAAAACAACAAACTTGAACACTCTTCCATCGTTTAGTCGATATTTAGTTTCACGTTTAGAGTAGAAATAATTGAATTTAAAGGTGTAAAATTGATTTGATATGTTTGGTTGCTCTCGAGTAAAATTGATTATAAGGTGTGTTAAAGTTGAAGCAAAGAAGGAACACTTGTTTGAGTTGTCTGGGGGGGGGGGGGGTGGGGGGGGGTGGGGGGGGGGGAACGACACTCTACAAGTGTCATACGAGACACCGATGCGGGCGGACATCATGATACGCCTAATCCTAAAGGTGTTCGTGCTTCCTAGATCTTGATTGTAGCAATTTAAAAAATCAGAACCATCATATAAGCTTTGCAGCAGTAGATGTAATAGTTGATTAGTAGCTGATAAGAAAATATACCTCAATAGTCAATACCATGGAATCCAAGTTTAATCAGGAACTATGACTCTAAAAAAAAAAATATATGAATGAACTCAGTTAAGAGCTTATGAGTGTAAGCAATTCAGACGAACCTGACCTTAGAGAAACCAAATCAAACGTTGATCCGTCATCCGAAGCATAAGCAGAAATCAATAGCTGTTGATCAGAAAACAGTACCCTCTTCCTCTCAATAAGCTCTGATAGTAATGAGTTTCAAATGCTGCTCCAGATGGCATTGCAAATGACAAAGCTTGCATACATCGTCACATCCCTATTTTGTTAGAATGATGAATATTCATTGGCTTTGATGTTGTTGACAAAAGCTAAAAAGTAATGGTTCAATGGGCTAGGCTCACCAAGCTATGTGGGCTGAAGATGCAGCAGCTTGTTATCCCTCCACTGTCAAGAGCAGGAGGTGTTCACTGCTCTGTGAATCCAGCCTCATGCGGTTCCCTCCATTCTAGAGACTAGGAGATCAAGGCCTTCGCCTTAACCCCATGGCCCAACTCTCAACTTGGAGCGGGCAAGCCAGCATAATGCACCAATCAGCCCAACCTGACAAGCCAAAGCCATGTTCCATCACTTTGTTGCCCCCACTTAGGTCACAAGTTGTTGTTACTCAACTCGGCAATTTAGCTTCTGTGTTAGATGATTATATACACTTACATATGCTATGTTATAACCGATGTGGGACTTTTCAGAGTTCAGACAAATAGTGTCTTTGTATTCTTCATATGAGAAGTGCTAGCAACACACTCTCAAACACACTCTTTTAACACACTCCAATCATAATTAGCCACATCATCCATTATTTTTATCACTTTACCCAACAACCGGTTGTACAAGTTGCTTAACATTAAAATAAAAAATTAAAAAAATTGGCATCTGTTTTGTTAAGGACAGTGTCGGCGTTGGAAAAACTCTTTCTTTGGGAATCATTCATCAAAAGATTCAGAGAAAAAGAAGTTGAAAAGCTGGATGCCACACTATATTTCTCTTCCTGTATGCGATATGGATCCAAAAGAGATACAAGTTTCATCATCTCATTCAACAATGGTTGTTCTTTTAATCCTGAATTTATGAAAAACGGATCTTCGCAATCTGCCAAAGAATCCAATTCAATCTATCAGTGCAGGTGATAAAACACCATCATTTGCAAGACCTTTGATCGTGATGCACAGTAAAGAAGAAACCCCATCATAATTTTCAAAATCATCAAAGCCAAAGAAAATATTAGATCTAAATATTGCCCAGATTTTAGAAAAACCCAGGCTGAAAAAGTTGCGATTAAAAATTCCAATTGTTCACAAGAAATTAGAGCAAAAACTATGAAGCATATTCAACAACAAAATCAAACTCTAGTTTCTTATATTATGTTAACAGCAACAATATGAAACACAAAAATCAAAGGTTGTCGTCGTCGGAAAATCCATGGCTTGTGCAACAACGTGAAAAAAAAATGGGGGATTGATTTTTTAGTGATTTTTTTGTTTAACATTTGAGCTTTGACTAGAAATCTAGAATTGGGTTTCATGGCTTCTCTGGTTGGTTTCCTTGTTTTTGTTGCAAGTTTATCACCCAGGGAAAAAAAAAAATTCAGGAAAGAGAAACCGTACAAAAATGTGTCTTTTCTTTTTTAACTTGTGCAACCGGTAACAGGTTAAAGAGATAATAAAAGTGGATGATGTGGCTGATTATAATTAGAGTGTGTCAAAAGAGTGTGTTTGAGAGTTTGTTGCTAGCACTTCTCTCTTCATATTTATTCACTCTCCTCATGATGCATAATTATGTAATAATTTACGAGGTTCTTCCTAGTGATGTGAAATCGTTCAATGTTACTACAGAAACTATGCCTCAATCTTGATATGTGAATGAATCGTAAGATAATCATAACTTTGTTGAAGGCTTGAAAAATATCTCTGATACATATTCTTCAATATTCTAGTGGCTTTGAATTCTAGTTGTCTTGTTCCTTAAAAGTTGTATAGCCTTAACTGAATGAAATCCCAACGGAATTTTCCAATGTTGTGTCCTTCACATTAGTCATATTCAAGCAACTGCAATCTGAGCCGGGACTTTGTTTTTTATGCCTTCACTACCAGAACTGAAGCCACATCAGGCACCATGCTTCGCATTATCAAGATTGCAATACAACTGCGATTTATGAGATCAAACTAGGGATTCATAATCTATGTAGAAACAACACTTTATATTGTAGTCGATTAACAATTGTGATTATATGCAATCATCAAATTCAACTATTGGGCGATCATGCCATTGTGAAACCTGCGAATGAAATCTGCAAGAACATGCAGGAAAACAGAATGACAATTAATGTCTTCTGCATTTCTGTGAGTAAGATTTATCCGAGCAGATGATATTAGCTTTGCAGAATGGTTGTGACTTGTGATATCATATCAAAGAATCATTCCTCTATCCTGTAATTGTGAGAGCTGAATCGGGCAATGATAAGAAACTATATTTCAAAGTTGATTCCTTATATCCCGCTCAACTGTGTTCGATAAACATTACTACGTAACACAGAAAACATAACTGTTACACATTACATGAATAGGAAGCTGATAAAAAATATACTTTGGAATCCAAGTTTAATATGGCAGAATAAAACACATTGATTTGTTGATGTTGTGCAATGACTATTCAGAAAGAGTTCTATACAAAGCTGATCTTACATCAGAATATATTTATTGCAGCCATAGACTAAACATTTAACATAATGCCATCAAAATCTAGAAATTCGGTAACAGATTGTCGCTTTACACAGATAAAAGTATCCTCAAATATGTGCTGAGACATTTACAAAGAATGATTAAAGAACAAACCAACTCAGTTAAGAATTTCTGAGTTGGGAACAATTCAGACGAACCTCGCCTTGGTTTCCAGTCAAGACATCGAGATTAGACAATTTTCAACATAACCGCAGCAAAATCCATCCGAAAGGTCGATCCATCGTCTGAAGCATAAGCAGAAACCAATCTTGCAGTCTTCTCTTGAGCCATCAGCTGTTGATCAGCAAACAGTAACCCTCTTCCTTGCAACAGGCTCTGGTAGTAGTGAGTGTCAAATGATTTTCCAGATGATATTGCAGATGACAATGCTTGCATGTATGACATCCCTTTCTTTTCAGAGTGATGAACATTCATTGGCTTTGAAATCGTAAACATCGAAGACTTGTCAATGCTGCTGTTGGTACTAGTATTCTTGTTGTCGGGTGGACAAAATCGCCTCATATCACTAAGGAAATCGAGAGGTATACTCGGGTCTGGTTGTCTAGTTCCTTGAAAGTTGTATAGCCTTTGTTGAATGAAATCACAGCCGATTTGTCCGATGTTGTGTGCTCCTTCAGTTTATCAAGAAACCAACAGATCCCATTAGTCATATTTAAGGTGTTTTTAAAAAGAGTGACTGTGATCTAAGCTGTGACATCATGATTTGCAATATGAAGATCGCGACGCAGACACAATTAAAAATCTGTCATTAGAAAAATGCATAAATGTAAAGTAATTTACCAAGAAGGCTGACTGTCTCCCGGGCATTGAATCCTCTAAGATTGAAGAGTTGAAGTGTGCGCGTAACGTTATCATCAGGTCTTGGAATTTGATCAGTTGCTTCCTGAAAATACGATTGACGGCTATCTCGTCTGCCAGTTAAAACTGGATAGAAAGGTCCACCAGCCTGCCATAGCCATATCCATAAAACAAATCAATTGAAGGTGCAACAATGATTAATTTTCTAAAACACTTCTATGCCTTAATCAGTATATCAAACACAAGTAACAGAAAAGAGAGGAAAACAAACTTGCAACAAAAGAACAAGCAAATGCTTAAAAGAGAGTCAAAACAAAATTATAAAAGCTAATCTCTAAATGGTAACAACTAACAATAACATGAGTGAACATGATAGACTATAGATTCAATACTTGGCACACTATTTTTTCTGTTATAATTTCTGAAACAGATTCATTCAACATTTTCTGAAACTTGGAAATGTTTTTGTAAGTAAACATGCCCTTAATTTTAAAGCCACATTACCATATCAAAGTAGCCACAACACCACAAAGTCTTTAATAATAAAGGAAGTGGAAAACACACACCCATTTCTACACAACTTTTATGTCTAGGCTTAATCCTATTCTCTAAACTATATGAGAAATATTCTGGAAATTTTTTCAACTCCTTCAAATCTCTCCCCATCTCCACCACAAAGTAATTGTATTTTGGCTCCAAATTATTCTTAATACTATAACAAAACAGCTGAGGCCATCTTCGAAACATCGAAGTTGTATCGCGGTGAGAGAATCCGATATTTTTGAAGTATTCGATTCGGGGTATAAACTTTTCTTCGACACTACATGATAGTAAATCGGTGTGTTTGCTTACATCTTTTATGCCGATACTTTGGAGGAAATACATGGTAGGACGAAGTTGCTTACCGATGTTGCAGATAATCAACCGAGGACGACGATTTATTACATGCTTGATATTTGAGCCACTTACACGAACTTCTTCGTGAAGAAACATGAAGACGGGTATAATGTCTGGGACTTTGGTGGTAAGAATCTCTGGGCACATGCCAATCATGCGTCGAAACTCGATTGCAGAGAAATTCATAGCGGTAATGTATTCCACGGTAGATTTTATATCATCTAGTGAGGCAGTGATCAGCATTGGATGATTTTCAATATGTGAGAAAGAGTCGATACCAATAGATTCCAGATACAAGGCCTTCTTTTGGAAACTGGTATCGCTGTTGGGAGGTAGAGTTTGATTTGGACATCGCCATTTTACAACCTGTAGTACATCAAAAGCACAAGAAAGTGTTATTGACACCCTAAAGTATATCATGTACGCTCCGGATTAAAAACAACATATCAAAGGATAGGATAAAACAATACACATATCAGAGGTTAAACCATTGATCATCACAAGAACAATTTGTCGCTGCTATTATAGTATTGTCGACACCCTTGATGGTTTGCATATAACAATAAGATATTCTATGAATGAAAATTTACAAAACCAATATCCCAATTCAACCATTGATCGTGTTTTTTACTCCCCTATTGCTTACTGGTCTTATGGCTACAGCTTGAATTACCTTTTTCCTATAGTTATAAACATAAAATTGTTTTTGATTTCTGCTTATAATGCCACCAGAATGTTCAACTTTCTATAATATAGAAGACATATGTTGAACACACTGAGTGCAGTATAAAAACTCACCCCCTACCCCATTCCAAGACGCATGGCATTGGTATTTGGTAGCATCACTACCGTGCATAAAATTAAGAGCTTGTTTGCATTAGGTGCTGTTCAACTCCAATGAAAGTTGAACAAAAGGGGGAATATGAGCACTATCTAAAGGCACAAAAAATCCAACCTACCATTCATATCTGTTAAAATCTTAAGCAAACACAACTTAACATAATTCCAATTAGTCAAAGGCCATGGATATGTTGCTATCCTGAACCAAAAGAATCATTAGGCAAAGTGTATTTCACAACATATGTTTCTACGTCAAATGTGATATGTCTCCAACCAAGTAATAAAATCCTAAAACAATTGCATATTAAATATATCACGGATGATACTCAAGACAATACTTCGTGAATTTTATAAAATAAAAAGCATCACTGAGTTTTAACAACAATTGCATATTACAGATGACACTCAAGACAATTGCATATGTCTCCAACCATTTAACAACAACTAATTTTCCAATTAAAACATCGGTGAATTTTATAAAATAAAAACCTCCTTACTATCTTCTTTTTAAAAATGGCCAAAGTTAGTAAGTAGTTGTTATTGTTAGTATTTTTTAACATTAACTAGACATTTAACTCCTTAACTGTTAGCTCAAACCAATTGAACCCCCCTCCCCCAACCCACGGAAAAACTATCTTTTATTCTACGTTAGTCCAAAGTACAAGCACGTAACAACTTGAACTACATTTTCCAATTTAAATATAGATGAATTTTATAAAATAAAAACTCCTTTGCTGAATAACATATTGAACTTCAATGAAATTACCAACAATTTGTGTGATCGGATTGTAGCACTCTCATTTGATCAACCCCCTTCCCCCAAAAATGTAAAAAGTATATCCTTCTTTCTAGGAGCAAAGAACACCACATAATTCATCAATAAAGGGCAAGACCCATAAACAAAGGTAAATTTATTCTGCAGATAAAATAGAAGATAGTATTTAATATCTTCAAATCAAACCTTGGCAAGGACAACAAACAATGTCTTAGAAGAACAGCATTTAATGCTCAAATAAGCACTACTAAATCTCGGACACCAGACACGACACAACACGCCGACACTGATAGTAATTTGAGAAAATAACACAAGTCAATATAATCATGTCTCCATGTCTGACATCAATGTGTGCCCGACACTAGTACACGCCTAATCCGAGAAGTGTCTGTGTTACATAATTAAGCTAAAACCCAGTAATAAAAATCTAAACCAAAGCATTATTAAGGCAAAAGCCCATTAACAAAATTGTGAACTTGATCATTATTAAGCATAGACCTAGTAAACAAAATATAAAGTAAAGCATAATTAAGTAAAGACCCATTAAGAAAAATCTAAACTAGAGCATCGCTAAGCAAAGACCCATTAAGAAAAAATTATAAAGTAAAGCATAATTAAGTAAAGACCCATTAAGAAAAAATTTGATACTTTAACATTATTAAGCAGAGACCCACTAACAAAAATTCTTAACTAGACCATCATTAAGCAAAAACCCAGTAACAAAATTTGATACTTTAACATTATTAAGCAGAGACCCACTAACAAAAATTCTTAAATAGACCATCATTAAGCAAAAACCCAGTAACAAAATTTGATACTTTAACATTATTAAGCAAAGACCCAGTTACAAAAATTCTAAACTAAAGCATCATTAAGCAAAAACCCAGTAACAAAATTTCATACTTTAACATTATTAAGCAGAAACCCAGTAAGAAAAATGAAAAGTTGAAGATTATTAAAGCATGAAATGAGAGAAAGAAAGCTGACCGTAGCCCTAACAAAGAAGGTAGGTCGTGTGGAATTGAAGGTAAGGGAAGTAGGGACCCTAGAATGAAAGGGTTTGCAGAGACGAGTGAAGGATTTGGGAATGTGATGATCGGTTGAAAACAAGAGTGTTGTAGCAGTGGCAGAGCACATTTTTTGGTTATTAAGGATAGAAAATGAAGAAAAAGTGGTGTTAATGGTTGTGGAATATTGAAACTAAATTGAAAAAAATGAATAATGATTGATGATTGTAGAATTGAGATGTTGAGAGTGTCACGAGTGTGTTCTGGATTGGAGAAGTGGTGGATTAGGAGATAGAGAGTATGCATGCGTGTCACACTTCTTCTGGGTCCACTTTCTTTCTTCTCTGCTTCTCTAGCTTCTAACCCAAACCATACATTTGCATTTTCATCAATTTTTTATTTTTAAAATTATATTAGTACAAAAAAAATCAATTATTGAAATATAAAAATTATATTGGTCCCAATTGTTTTTTTTTCTACGTGAGTTTCAACTTTTAATCCTAACTAAATAAATAAAATACCGGGTGAATCACCAAGGACTACCTAACTAAATAAAATACACACACCAGGTGAGCACTAAGTAGTATAGTGAGAGATATGATAAGAGACTAAGAGTACACCGGTTGGAGACTGAAATAGAACATTAAACCAAAAGATCGTGTGGGATGGGTAGCTCAATTGGTTATGCTAGTTGAGCTAAGGGTAAAGGAGTAAGGAGGTCCAGGGTTCAAGTCCTGGCAAGGAGAAAAACTAACAATATTGTAATATACTAACAACTAACAATTTGCCATAAAAAAAACAAAAAAAAACCAAAAGATCCCTAACTGTGGATGATGGCCTACAGATTCTCTCCACATTTTGATTGATGGATGAGTCAATTTTCAAAAATAGATGAGGAAGTTATTCATCGGGGATCCGGCGGATCTATGTTATATGATATTTTTTAGATATTACAGAGTATGACTTTGCCAGTAATTACTTCCACGAGGCATTAAATTTCCTATTGGGGGCCGGGAGTTGTGGATAAAGATGGACATTAAGCATTGTGTAATCTCTATTTTTCAGTCTCTCTTAGGTTCCTATCGATTGGAATGAGTAAATTACACTCCTCTTTTAAAACTTTACACTATTTTCTCCTCTTATGTTAAAATATACTCCCTCCGGTCACAATTATAAACAAAAGTTTACTTTTTAAGTTCATTAAATAAATCATGCATCTAGTCTATAATATAGGCCGGGTACATTATTCAATGAACCTTGAAAGTAAACTTTTGTTTATTCAATTGTTGTTACAAAAAAAATAAGATAAAGGACTTACCGTGTAATTTTACCTTAAAATATAATATAAAATTCATTTATTAAAGTGTAGAATTATTTAACCTAAGATAAATTAAATATGATTTTTTTAAAATAGCAACTGTTTAACATAAAACTTAAAAGTAATGAAAATCGTCCTCAAATCCTAGCTCAATTGGTAGAATTACCAAAATTGTTTTCAGATGTAGATGTTATTGCTCTTGATTGAGAACTTGTTGAATTTTCATGAAACCTGTGTTCTATTATATCATCGCTTACCAACACACACTCTGAATTTCCCTCTGAGTTCTCTTCATCATAGATAACTTCAACAAATTCTAAATTTGAATCTCCAACACCTTTCGTCAACTTCTCTAACCTTTCTTGAGTGAAGATGCTACAGAAATATCAGCACAATAAAATGAGCATAAATAATAAATCCATAAGATAAACTAGCATGCCAAAATGTAAACAGCTTTAAGTTCATGCGTAAGAATACAATGTGGCAGCATATATTATCTATAACTCATTATTTCAGCTAAATAGACTGTAGATAAACAGCATGCCATCTACACGCACACACAAAAACAGGATAAAAAACTTTCAGTTTAAGTTCCACAATATATAGAACTTAACCTTCCAATGTAGAAACCTACTTCATGTGAGAAATCCTAACACAAGATTCTAATAATCTGGAGAATTTGAAATATGACAGGGTAGGGCAGAAGAAAGAAAACAACAGATAAAACTCCTTAGCTTATATAAGCTGACTCCTATTACACAAGACCAAAACTTTATCACAACAAACTGCATTCCTGGGAAACATGTATCATTTAAATTACTTTCTGATGATATATTATTTGTTTCACTTAATCTTGGGACATCAATAAATCGGTTTTTCTTTTTTCTGCAGCAACCTATGTTAAGATGTGCTTGCAGCACATGTGCATGCCAAGTAGGCAAGTATTCAAGTTAACTTTGTATTGAACATTATTCTTCGTGAGTGCTTTTCAACCCCCACCCAGTTTTATAATGCATTGATTTGATGAAATGCAAAAATTCCTTCTATCTATCTCCAATTGAAAAAGAAATATCTCCAAATAATATGCTTAGCTGATTTACAATTCAATTTCACAATATCATACATATTTCACAAAGTGGTACAGATAAATCCTATACTCATCAGAAAAAAATAGTTGATACTTTTTTGTTTGATGCACACAAGGTGAACCGAACAAACCTACTATTCACTGAGTCCTTTCAAAACTTAATGCAGTGAGTGCACACAGATGTTGCAAATATCTTGTACATCCCACTTTCATCGGATGACTTCTGATTACAAATGCCTACCTATTTAATACACCAAAGTGTAGTTCAAAAAATGGAAGTTTTGAAAGAATGCAGTAACATCTCTGAGTGGTTAAAGAAGAGTAGGATGGTTGCTTGTCAGAAATCAGAGATAGCAATCCAGATGGCTT
The DNA here is from genome assembly GCA_954870985.1 of Trifolium fragiferum. NCBI lineage: Eukaryota > Viridiplantae > Streptophyta > Magnoliopsida > Fabales > Fabaceae > Trifolium > Trifolium fragiferum. Next base: position 22,791,548 of record OX940789.1, read on the forward strand.
TTGCACTAGTTCTTCCACCAAAACACAACCACCCATAAAGTGTTGAATTGTCAGAACCCTACAGAGTCAAACAAAAACAAAACCAAGTAACATTTGAGTACAGAAACCAGAGCAATCTAAATATGAAAAATTAGATTAAGCACTTTTTGGTAGGGTAAATTAGGAAAGAAAATTAAGGAAATGATTGATGCTTATAAAGTATACTAGGCTCTAGCGCACGAGCCATGACTCAAAGTGACTTCAGGGACTACTTGATCCTAGGAATCACCAAGGTTACTTCTTGTCACTTTAGTGCACCCTACCCCGACACACTAGATCTTAGACCACCAATGCACATTAAAAGAAGTTTTTAATAGTCAAAACACACCAACTGTATATTTCCTTTATTTCCAAATCTACTATACCAAACAAAACAATGCATCATGGTAAATATTTAAATCCCCAATTCCTTGTATGAAAGAAAACCAGAAAATATATTACACTTTTTCTTTATGAACAAAAGGGGAAGAAAATATATTACACTAGTGGCAAGAGAACTCTATTCTCACGCGACAGGATTTGATGTCCTATTTCTAGGATGGGATCTCGAGCAAAACAACACAGTTAGCACAAACAAATGTGAGGGTGATTTTTGCATCACAGCAGAAGATATACATCATAACCATCTTTTGATTGAAGACCGCCAAAAAAACTATGAAATAATCCAGGCTAACACCAATCCAGCCATAAACATCTTTAGATGGTTCATTCCAAATGCTATCCCAAGAGTGTTTTTAAATTGAAGTAGAAAAAAGCCCACATAGTAATAATGTCATCAAAGCGCTTAGAATAACACACACACACACACACACACATATAATAAGATAGTGTCAGCTATTTAAGAATGAGATGGCTACAGATACCTGTAACCTGAATACAAATGAAAGATCCATTTGTTTAAGGTGTTCCTGCAATATACAGACAGACCTTTAGTCATCAGTATTTAATATTTTAGATCCTCCAACTATATGAATGAAAAAGTAGTGAAGATTTAACAAAAAAATGATCATAAAGATTGGACAGTTAATATAATATAAAAAGTAGTGGTAACAAGTAACCCTAAATAAAATGTTATCCATTGACACAGAAAGTTATAAGGCCTGCAAAGACAAACTTTTCTGAAGGAAAGCATAAATGGTGCTGGAACCAGAATCTGAAAAATGTTTCTCTAGACTAAAAAAATTAAAAAATCATAATAACCATATTGAGGAATCAAGGATCTGAAAGACCCAAGTGATAACCATACAGCATCCTTAAATTTTCAATAACTGCAATATGGCAACTCCAAACGTAAACATGAAACATTGAAACCTATTCCAGAAAGAAGCATTCTGGAAGAACTAAATGGTCGCTAGACGGTTGAACTTCCAAGTTTACAATGCTACTGATAAAGTGACAAGAGATCTATGAAAACGAAGTTACTTATGGGTAACCGGAGTGACAAAGGGGAGGAAGAATTTAATCATTTATCAATCAAATATTAATCCAGAAAATATTTTACATAAATTAACAATAATTTATAGTATTGCAAAAAATACCTGCCCGAAAAAAATTTCATTCAATGCACTCATGGAAGGGGTTCTCTCAACAGCTTGAACCTAAACATATATCAAAGAAAATATTAGAAGCTCCACAAAAGTTACACACACACGAAAATAAAGAAATGCAAGACAATGCAGACAAGTAGATGACTGACTTTGCAGCCTATTTACCACATATATATGCAGATACATTATACCTACATAAACTAATGCTAATACCAAGAAATTAAATATGCTTATTTGAGTAATGTGATCAGGTTACTATTGAATATTGATCACCCTGACTTTTCAGTTAGTATGGTTCATCGACAATGGATATTCAATACATGGCACAAACACAAATAACTTTCTCTTATTCGCCCTATTATTTCACCCATTGCCACTTAAGATATACCAAGTGAGTAGAAGATCGAACTTCAAACTTTGTTATTACACCCTAGTCCTAACAGCAGACCCAGTGTCAATTTAGCTTCAAGCTAGTTGGCATACAACTAACCTACAACTAAGCTACTCTTCAATTTCAAAACAAAATCTCAATACTTAAGGTCATTTCTATTTTCATCCTCTTCTACCTGAATAATGATGATGATCGTGATATAAAAATGAAGGATGATAATTTAAGTTCATTAAACATACAACTAACCTCCAAGCCTCCGGGGAAACAGAAAGAAAGAAGATCCTTGCGTTTAAGAGGCAGCCGTTTTTCTGGAGGATAAACAAACAAGACCTGGAAAAAATTGAACAAGGTGTGTCCATTGTACAGATATATTTCAAGACAAAATTAATAATGAAGACAGTAATCAATAAATGTTCTTGTGGTCGTTGAAGTAATATTGTAATACAACTAACACTAATACTTGTATCATTGGCAATAAGAAAAATAGTTAAAATTGTTCAGTCACTGCTACCAAATCACAACCTGAGGTTCAATATTGGATTCTGCGCGAGATTGATTCTGACAACCAAGATCACTTCTCAATTTGTCAGATCCCTCAAGTTTTCTATCAACAAATTGTCTATGCAGTGCCTGAACATCACAGTTAGGGTGAAGTCCAACAACCACCATACTCTCAAACAGTCATGAGGGCTCCTTCCAAGACTTTTGACCCTGTGAAAGGACAACATATGGGTTGGGTCCTAAGACACAAAGAAAATGTATGAATCCTAGAAACTGATAATGGCATGCAGAGTAAAGAAAGTAAGAAACAAGAACACAGATATAATGCTTTACAGTCAAAAAGGAACTGAGATGAAAATTCAAGTAACAGTTAAGGCCGAACTCGGGTAAGAGGAGCATTCAAAATCAAGTGCCAAAGATCCTACAACAACAAGCAGCTTAAGCTTTCTTCATAGTCCATACTCACAGTATTAAGGCCTAGTTTAGATAAAGAGCTTAATGAAGCGCTTATAGCATAAGCGCTTATCTTATAAGTGTTTATGTATAATATAAGCTATCTCTACAACAAAAGATAAAACAAAGTTTCATTTAAGTTATAAGCTATCCTAGAGTTTATGAAAATGAGCCTAAAACTACTTATGAACATATCATATGTTGTTTGAATAAGTTCTCTGAAACAGTCGCACAAGTGCTTATGCCAGTAAATAAACTCAAATAAATCAATCCAAATAGACCGTAGAAGAAACATATAACTGTGGCGCATTATGCATGATGATACCATGTACTTCAAGTGAAAGTTTGCAGCCCATTGACGCTTGAGAGTAGTGAGGATTTCAGGATTGTAATTTGTGTTTTGATTTTCAAGATCAGGTGAACTTGAAAAACCCTTAAACAATTTAGTAACTTGATACTGTAGCCTTAGTAGTTGGCTACTACCACTATTATCATCTTTTGATGACAATGTAGATTTAACATCAGCTTCTTCTTTTACTATTCCAGTCATTTGATCCTTCCTAAAAATGCATATTTGATAATAAAAAAATGTTATTTAAGCAACACAAACAATTAACCAGTAAATAAATATCTTAACTTTCATGTTTTTGAGCTAAGTTAACATGATGCAATAGTTGAATGAAAAAAGAAATTAATTGAAGTGAAGCATAACTTGCTAATTAATTACTACTAGTTATCCCAACCCAATCATCATCATCATAATGAAATTCAAAGCAACAAAAGAAGAAAAAAGAAAAAAAAAAACTGACCTTGATGAAGCAGAAAGAATTGGAGGTGCAATGAATTGTTGTTGAGGTTTGGCTTATGGGTAAAAGTAATATATATGTATTGATTAATTAATTATAAGTGGATGTGATGAATGAATAGAATGGAATAATAATAATACATGATGAGTGAAACGAATGGACGAAAGAAAGAGTTGGAATGGAATGGAATGCAGAGAGAGAAAGAAAGAAGGAAGAGTCAATTTGTTATTTTCACGCCTCTCTTCTTTCATCTTTTGCTTTGGCCGCTGTCTCTATTTTTTGACTACTCCACAGACAGGCCAAGGTTATTATACATAAGGATGTGGTGCATAAGTGAAGCACAACCATTAGATTGTGATTACACATGTAATAATCTTAGGCATCATTTCACACTCTCACAATCTGAAGCTTGCGTTCTTCCAATTTCGATCACTCTCACAAGCACGACGGCGTGAATTTCTCCGGCCAGCTTCCACGGCGACTTGAATTTCTCCGGCCAGCTTACACGGCGACGTGAATTTCTCCGGCCAGCTTCCACGGCGACGTGAATTTCTCCGGCAATATTCCACGGCAGCGTGAAGATTCAACAAAAGGTACACTTTGAATTCTGTTTCGATTCTGATTCTCCTCCTGGTGGCCATTTGTTCTTTGGTTCTGTTTTTATGTGTTATGTTTCTTTGATTTTGTTTTGGGTTATGGTGGTTGGTAGTGATTTGTAGTGATGATGAATGAAAGTAAATGTGGTGATGGAAGGTGCCGTAACAACAATCTAGTTTTTCTTCTGTTTTCTATTGGTTTTTTTAATGGGATTTTTAGTAACAATTTTGTGTGGATGTGTGTTGGTTGTGGTTACTAGTTTGTGTAGTTGAGCATTTTGATACTTTTGTTAGCAGGTTCAAGTTTTAAATGGTATTCCACCAACAGATGACTATTCTTTTGCCAAGTACAACAAGGTAAATGTTGATTCAGTCTTTTACATTTTCTGATGCACCTTGTAGTTTTTTTTTGTTACATATCATTCTTGCTAAGTTAAAAATCATACCTAAACCATTTTGCTGGAAGAATGGTTTCAGCAAGTTGTACTCCAAAACCATTTTGCTGGTAGAATGGTTTCATATAACTGATGCTTAATTGTTGCATCCTAAACCACTTTGTGTTTGTGACTGTGCAGGTGTGATTTCAGAGATCTTCGTGTTGAGGGACTGGTGCTATTTAGTTTTGTGCTTCTGTTTGTAGGCCTCAGTTTGTTTAGCTTTGGTTAAGCTTAGTGTTTTGGTATAGTAGCATTCTTTAGTTTTGGTTTAACTTAGTAGATCTCTTATGGTATAGTAGCTTTGGTTAAGCTTAGTGTTTTGCAGGCCTGATTTTGCTGTTTGTAAGAACAATATTTTTATAGAGCACAAATTGTAATGGGGAATGGAATAGAAAATGATATTATGATGTAAAAGATTATTTTTTGTAATTGTCGATTCTTTTCTAAATCATGATTGAAAATGGATGCTACAACGCTCATTTCTGTGCTAACTAGTAACTACTATTGGTCTTAAAGTATAACTGAATATGAAAATAACCTATGATGATAATTTTGTTCTTATGGTTTGCACAATTATTTTGGATAAAACATGAATATTTTATTGGAAACCATAAGAGATCTACTTTGGTTTCACATATAACACTAGTGAAACCATTAAGTTACACTTATGGTTTCAATTATAATATTTATTTTGAATAAAATATGAATATTTTATTGGAAACCATAAGAGGGCTACTTTGGTTTCAGGTACAAAACCAGTGAAATCATTAATCCACACTTATGGTTTCAATTATAATATTTATGTTAAATTAAATATGAATATTTTATTGGAAACCATAAGAGGACTACTTTGGTTTCAGATACAAAACTAGTGAAACCATTAAGCCACATTTATGGTTTCAGTTATAATATTTATTTTAAATTAAATATGAATATTTTATTGGAAACCATTAAGTTACATTTATGGTTTCAATTATATTATTTATTTTGAATAAAATATGAATGTTTATTTTCTGTTTAAGCATAACTGCATTAGCATTTGAAAATAAAAGATGGTACATGAGAATCAATAATTCATGATGAAACAACAATTAAGCATCAACTATCTAAAACCATTCTACTAACAAAATGGTTTCAGTGTACAACTCTATGAAACCATTCTACCAGCTAAATGGTTTCAACCAGAAACATTCACTTAGGCACTCTCTCTTGGGCATGTATAACAACCAAGCTTGTGGGAAATATATACTCAGTTCCCTTTAGCAGCAAGAAAGAAAAGACATGACATTTTCTTTATTAACTGAAGTTTGTGACACCTTCTGTTTGAAGATTGAAGCAAAATTTTTTATAGCATCTCCAAAATCAACAACCACACCGATTTTTCTCAATTCTTCGTTGTAATCGAAAATCTTTTTTCCATAGAATTTATGATCAATCACAGAAAAGCAGCCCCAAACTTGGTCATACAAAAAAACATTCATTTGGTATCTTGAAACACGACGATGGTGAAGTGTTGTTGGCGGCGATTGTGGATGAAATCGGCGACGGTGGCAGAAAAAAGGGGGTTATGAGAACAAACTTTAGTGTTGCGACCGGCGATAATAAATTACCTCATTGTCCATTTTAGCTTCCAAATTTCAAATCCAAGTAGTAATAATAAATTATCCAAATTTATGTTTCTGAACTGTCCATTTTAAGAACCTTCTGATCCCATCGGCATAAGAATCTCTGCAATCATAACAACAACATTTGTTTCAAAAATATTCATGTAAATATTTTCCATCAAAGAGATAAAAACCTCACACTCACACACACACACCTAGCTTCTATTTAGCAAATACATTCCTATTCCTAATTCCTAACAGAGAAAGATAAGAAACAATCTCTGGTTCGAATTCTTGGTGAATTGTTGTGAGTTTGAAAAGGTATCTGAAATGGTTGGATCAAAGGTTATGCAGAAAAATGATGAAAAGCTGAAACAGAGATATGAATGGATGATTTCTGCGATGGTGATGAAGATGGTTGTGATTTCCGATCGTTGATTGTGATTTGGTGGCGGTGGAATTGGAGAAAGGAGAAGAAATGGTATGGGGGCGCGAGAAGAAATTGTATGGGGGCTCGAGAAGAAATGATATGTGGGCTGGGCTGTTTAATGGCTGCTTATGCAGCGTACATAAGTTTTACTTATGTATAGTAACCAGACCCCCACAGACACTTCCAATCTTCGCTTTGCCCCGCTGTCTTGCCATTGCCTGGCAACAATTAATTAGTTCAAGAGTTCATGTGGTAAGAATCTTACACATTTTAATTAAGTGGTCAAAGTCTCTGATATTTTATATTTTGTACCGTCGGATCTTCTCTGATTGCATGCAGTCAAAACTGTATGTAATTCAAATTCGTTTTAATGACCCGATTTTCTTCTTTTGTATGGATACCCACAATTGGTTAAAACTAAGAGTCAGAATAGTCTAACATAAAATTCTCAGTTTTGTCTTAAATTAACCTCTTACAGTTTTGTTTTAAACTAATCTCTAAAAAACTTAATTTTGTCATAAACATACCCCTAAAAATACCAAAAATTTTGACGAGAGTTTGGACAAATGTTTGGACTTGCCCATGTGTAGAATCGTCTATGCTTATCAGGATTCTCTGGCTTCTCCCAAGACTCTTCTAACATTTTGTATGTCGAGCTACTTGCTATATTTCAAGGTTTCACCATAGTTAAAGACGTGCACATCGATGAGCTTGTCTTCTATTTACATTGTATTAGTCTCATGAATGGGGGTTCGGTTATCCTGCATAAAGATTGTTTATGCAGCGTGCATAAACTTCCGATTTGCACCCCTCTCATTCCGTTATACACCCCCCATCCAAAGTCCACCTTAAGTTTGGTTACTGTGCATAAGCCCAAAGACAGTTGCTTAGCGCACCCCCCTCAGATTCTTCGCGCACCCCCCAGTTGCTTCGCGCGCCCCCGTATACTACCCCATTATTTGGGTGCCCCTCATTTGCTTAGCTCACCCCCCAGTTGTTTTTTTTTTCCTTTTTCTCCTTAGATTTTCTTGTGAGCCCCCCAATTTTTTTTTCCTCCTCAAATTTCTAGCGCGCCCCCAATTTGTTTCCCTCCTCCAAACTTCTAGCGCACCCCCACCCAAATTTCTAGCGCGCCCCCCGTTTCCAATTAAATAATAACTTTTGTTCTTTTGAAGTATATATTATAAGAATCCATTTTTAATTAATTTTCGTCATATACCCCCTCGAAGCCCAACATAATAACCAATGGTTCATGTATAACATCTTGAAACCAAATAACAAGACTAATGGTTTCAATGTATAACGCTATGAAACAATTTAACTAGAATAGTGGTTTCAGCGTATAACACTATGAAACCATTTAACTAGACTAATGATTTCAGTGTATAACATCTTGAAACCAAATAACAAGACTAATGATTTCCGTGTATAAAGCTATGAAACCATTTAACTAGAATAATAGTTTCAGTGTATAACGCTATGAAACTTTTTAACTAGACTAATTGTTTCAGTGTATAACATCTTGACAACAAATAAAATGACTAATGGTTTCAGCGATATGAAACCTTTTAACTAGACTAATGGTTTCAGTGTATAACATTTTGGCACTAATGCTCATTTAACTATAATAATGGTCATAAATTTAAATTTTTTAAGACGATATAAAACCAGAGAGAGTGAGGTATCCCCAACCGTTCTAAATAATTCAAAATACCCTAAATAAAATTTTGGGAAAATTTTATTAATACCTGATATTTATAAAAGCGTATTTACCTTATTTAATTAACTAAAAATGGTTCCAAGTCTCAAAAAAATACCTAACTGGTCCCAAAATTTCCAGAAAATTATTTCCTATTTTTTTGTAAAAAAAAATTGGAGTCTCCTAACTCCTTGGCACCACACGCGCCCCCACGCGCCGCCAGTGAGAGTGGACGTGGAGGCGCGTCACTGTTCGTCGATCCGGTTCGTTCTCCCTCAATAATCAACGAAACTCGACGTTCTTTATACCGTTTTGATCGTCGTTCAATTTTATGAATGGTTTAGGTATTAGTTTTCGAAATCGGTAATCGAATCGCATATAAAATGTGGCCGAAATTGAGCAAGCAAAAATACAAAGTTCTTCAGTTATGATTATTACACATGTTGTTTGGATCTGATGGTGGATATTGACTTATACACGGTGCATAAAAAATGCCTTATGCATAATAACTTTGGCCCATATCATGTGTACATAATAAAATCCTCTAAAAAATTTAGTCTGTAAATTTAGGTTTGCATGTTTCCAAAAATGAAAAATATCATCTTCTCCACTTACGACTAAACTATTACGCCGATCAACAAAACGATCCTATCTATGTTCTGAATTCCCTTATTTAATTGCAAAAAAAATCATACAATGGAATTTTTATTTTTATTTTTGAAATAACACTGGAATGGTTCTGTAGGGAATTATTGAGGCCCAAAATGCCTTCACAATTTTGTTCCACTAAGCTTGAAATAGACTTGCTTCCCCCTTGATCACTCCACAAATTTGAGAGAGAGAGAGAGAGAGAGAGAGAGAGAGAGAGAGAGAGAGAGAGAGAGAGAGAGAAGAGAGAGAGAGAGAGAGAGAGAGAGAGAGAGAGAGAGAGAGAGCAATGTGGAATCCTAGAGCATTTCCACATTATAATAAAAAATGAGTGGATCATACATGGATGCACCTAATGATATTTGCATGACTTTCTTTATATAGCAACAATTCGTAGCGAAATTGACCAGCATCACATAAACGCAATTGATAATAAACGATGAATATTTATATGAAGCAATAATGGAATAGCGTCATTATCAGAAAAGATAGCACATGTTTTTTTGTGCATAAGTTGTATCTTTACCTAACCATCTGTAGAGACTCACCAACGCAAAGTCACATGATTCAGAAACATTAAACAAAAACAAAACAGTTTACTATTATTTTACACAAATGTGAACTAAAAATGATGTATATAGATCATCTTTGAGGCTGCTCAGAATTTGAGTTGTTAGTAATTGACGGCGAGGTTGTCCTATTATCAACAGATGCTGAAACTCTCCATCTCCCACCCATGGGCTCTATGACCTTAATAGACCCATCTGACATTCCAATGGCAAATTGATTCGGTTCCTGTGGGTGTGCTGCAATAACAAATGGGTATGTATTTTGGCTGCACGACACAAACCAGACCAAGGTTAAGGATTACTCTAAGCAACAACAAAAAAAAGGTGTGCGAAATGTTCGTAGGCTCAGCCGAACATACAAAAAAGATGCAAACTTCCAAAACCGAAAACTGCTCAATTATCAATCGCCGTGAAACATGAATTAATATGCTAAAAGTATATTTCAACTAAAACTTCTCAAACTTTAAGTTCCGCAAGGCAAAACTGGAAGCGGCACTAACGAAATAGTTGTCTTTTTTTAGGATGTTTATCGCATTCTAGTAATATTAACTTTGTAAAGTAAAACACGTAATGAAATATTTTGAATACCTATTTGACGATGGCTGATATGCAGATGAAGCTATACGGCATCTTAGTCTCAGGCTGTCAGCATCAAATACTCCAATACTTCCATCGGTGAAGGCAGCATAAACTAGTTGGCTGTTGCAAGAATATGTTGCAGAGGATATGGAAGTAGACGATTCTTGTGGAACCCACTAGAATAAAAAATAAAGAGTAGTATTTAGAGGTTTTATATTAGAGAAATGTAAGTGATACACTCTTTCAATTATCAGTTGTTGCTTTGGAGACAAAGGTAGCAGCTTACCTGCCGAATCAATTCCATTTTTGAAGCATCGTATAATGCTAGCTGTGATTCATGGCATACCAATAAGTGCACTTGATCAGAATGGAAATATACTCGAGTATCACCAACAGATGCTTTTCCAGCTGGCCATTGAATTGGTAGTGTTTTCTCCTTATCCCATGTATCAATACGCCAAAAGCAAAGCTATGAAAAAAAAATTAAAAAAAATGGTTGCAATTAAGAAGTATTAAATAGTACAGTACTTAGAAGTTGATGAAATCGTCGACAGCCAAATAGAACAATTATATAAGCGACAAAATGGTTATGGAATTCATGCTCAAACATACCTGACCATCAGCAGAGGATGAAACCAATATGTTCAGGTGAGTTGAAAAAGCTAAACCGGTAATACGCTTCTGGTGACCCTTCAATTTATGTTTGACCTAAAAGCAAAGAGGGCCGCATCACAATATGGTTCTTGAAACAAATGCAAATTCAAAGGGTTCATTAACTAATTACCTCATCCACCATAACATTGTAAAAATGAATGCTTGCGTCTTCCATTCCGATTGCAATGATATTTTTGTCTTGAGGATGAAATACCAGAAAGGTTGAAGCCGGGGGAGGTGCCATAAAAGTTGACATTACCTGAAACTCGGTAATGATTTAGCACAATTATTGAGAAACAGCTTATAGAAGCTATGAGATGTCACACACTATATTAGCATTTAATTGTCAAGTTACCTTAAAAGTCATCATATTGAAGAATGAAATTTTTCCTCCACATGCAGACATGACATAAGAGTCATTCTTCGAGAGTGCAATGCAAGGAACTGGTTCTTCAGAATTGTCTGGGACATCATTAGTCATGAGAAGACGACTAGTTGGTTGCCAACGTTGGGGAACAACATTAGCAGAGGCCTTCAAAACCCACAGAAATAGAAATCAGTAATATTTAAATGAGTGCATGGTGTGGTGCGCGCGCGCGCACACACGCACACACACTGTCAGAACTCAGAAGTTAAATAGATATCAAGATATACATGCAATAATATGGTATAATCAAGCAACAAGAAAGATATTTCTGTATTTGTAGATCTCAGCATACAATCACTTAGTAAAAAAATACAATCTCACCATCTCACCTTTCCGGTGGGATTCTGATCATTACGGCTCCATTTCCAAAGCTTCTGAATGCCTTTGGCACCAAGAGCCAGAAGGCCCGACCCAGAATTGGTGTAAAGAAGACGAACAACCTAAACATGTATGAAATTTTGGCCTTAAAAATTTGTTGCTATATATAATAGAAATACAACCTCGTAAACACCCTTTTCAACAAAATAAGGGTAGGGAGTACCTTGTTGGTAGGGTCGGTAGTTTCTGGCAGAGTAACTACCCGACAATGAACAGGATCAACTATTTCTGTCGGATCGCTAGTTTTAGATTTATTAGCTACGTCATCCAAACTTATTTGCTTCTCTACGCTTCTGGCAACAGAATCAACTCCATTCTGGAGCGAATAACAAAATAAGTCAGTTGCATGCATAATTGTCAAACAGACCAGAATTGCAACAGAAAACTATGTACAGAAAACTTCACTCAACAAAGAAAAAAGATGCATAGTTTGTAATTTAGATTTATTCCAACATGTTTGTAATTTAGATTTATTCCAACATAGTTTGTAATTTAGATTTATTTCAACATGTTTGATCGACAAAAAAGCTAAAATCTAAAAAATAAGTGTCAATATCGCTTTTAATTGATAACTATGTACAGGAATAGGCAGTGGTGCAGCAGGAGAGCTTCTGTCGACACGTTCTACTTTATTGACGTGCTGATTGATATTTGCAATCATAGAAGATCCAGGAACCTAATTCATCAACATTAACCAAATCAATTTCTGGACATAAAAAAAGCCATTAAATGATATTTGGTAAGGTAAAAACCTTTGTCTCCACTTGTGTTTTAGATGCTTCGTAAGACCGAGCTTCAATGGATCTTAAGTACTTCACGCCATCATTATCAGCAAGGATTTTCACACCACCATCTGCTGTAGTAACAGCAAGTAGATTTCCTTCCTTATTGAACCTCAGACGAGGGAGACTCTGATGCAGGACATCAACCATGTCAAACAATTCACTCCAAAATACACTAAAATATAAAAAGTACAAGCAATACTCACCGGAAGACCACCTTCAGCATCGATACTTGTCAACATAGACACTGTCCACATCCCAAAACTTAATTTGGTTTTCTTCACCAGCAGCCAAGATGCGGTTCTTTGTTGTGTCAAATTGCACAACACCGTTAGATTTTTCCCTAAACCCGGAATATGTTCTCTTTAGTGCACCTTCACTTTCATTCCATTCAACTAGGAAAGAATCTCCTTCCTTACTTGTCCCACATGAAAACAATCTAAAATATGAAAAAAACAGTTACGAATCATACTAACATATATGAGCGAGGAAGATTATCGAGTAAGGAAGTTTGTAGTATTCTAATTGATTTCTTACCTACTTCCATCAGCACTATAGAGCATTGTAGTGCACCACTGTCCAGGAGCATCATAGTCAACCCTGGAACCCATGCTTTCATACAGCCAGCCTTTGATTTTCCCATCGAGAGAAGTAGAAAATATAAACTGCATATATGTCATGATTTTTTCGATTAACTACTCACTGGTATAAGAAAACAATAACATCCCCTCACATCTAATCATCATTACAAAATTGACGACAAAAGTATAATTACCTGGATATTTTCCTTCTGGTGGGAACAAACAGAATAAACTGGTGCTTCGTGACCAAAATGAAAAAGTTTCCGTCCATTCAAATCCCATACCTGTCATAGTCCTCAAACTTAGTAATTATGGATACATTCATCGGGATAAAAAGATGTTATAGTTAGGAAACTTTTATGTCACCTTAATTAGCTTATCATCCCCACAAGTTACAATGCAAAGTTGTTTGTTCGGATAAGAAAATGCCAAGTCATTAACACCACCAGTATGAGCATCAATCTGTAATGAGGTAAATACATCACCCAATCAATGTCACCAAAAAACAATAAAAGACATCATGTACCAATTACAAAAACTTTATATTACAGAGTGATCTGAACTTGCCTCCAAAGTCTGCCTTAGATCGTTAGATCCATGATAACCATACAAATGAATCAAATGTTTTGTGAAAGCAACCCCTGAAAAAGATAGGAAAATGTATTATAAACCGGTATAATGCAATAAACTAAGCCAAGTTTCCCTACAGAACATACCAAGATGATTTCCATCGGGACTCCATGATACACGAGTGACGGATATAGATGCATCGTTCACAATTGCAGTCTACACGAGAGTTCATGTAATTAGTATTCTTTCGAAAAATATCCCTGTTAATACATTCATCACTTTCTTGATCTCAATTAGTTGAATAAAGTTATAAACCTGAAAAAACACAGAACAAGCAGAAATATCCTTTATTTTGAAAGGTTTTGATATCAGCCTCTCTTTCAGCCCTGCTTCCCAGAGTGACATGTCACCATTTCCGCAACCAACTGTTACAGAAATGATATTCGAAAATCAATAAACAATGACTAAACTTCTTAATAGCACAAGTGTACAAGAATAAACCAGTCTATTTCAACCTACCAGCAAGTAAACAATGAAGGGAAGGGTGAAAATCCATGCTTGTCACTGTTGATCCTTGATGTAAGGTACAAACCACGGTTCTAGGAAGCTCGTCAAGTGACCAATAAGGGGCTTGGTGGGATGGAGCTGGATAAGTAACCTGCATAGTCATGATTGTCAAACTCGGGATCCAATCAAAGATCGCTTGGGTATAGAAAGAGCGTAAATTGTAGGATCATAACACGGATCTTAAGATCCCACCAAATAGACAAAATTACAGAAATAATAACTAAAAAAATAGCATTAACATATATATTCTAAAAAAAAAAGTTAATGATTTAATCATAAAGATGAGACCAATTTAACCTAAACATAGACTGTATCAATTTCTCATTGATTTAAAACCCACCGCAACAGAAGCAGACACACCAACAGAAGCGAGAGCACCAGCAGAAGTAGAAGGTGTGGTAGAGCAGGAGGCAGAAGCGGCAAATAGTGTATTATATTTGATAATCTCTGTGTGCATCCTAGAATCTTCAACCTGCAAGACAGTCCCGTATTTTCTACTGCAGAACTTAACTTTTGCCAACATTGAGTTTTGTCGCAAGAAGTTTATTATTCCATCAGGTACTAAAGGGGGTTTGAAACTTGCTTCAACCGCATGTCTAGACTTAACATATTCGTATAAAGGTCCATGATAAAATGCTAACAGCTCTACTTCCAATGATTTCAAGTTAAACAAAGAAGAAAGCTTAGCCTCAAAGAGATCAGGAACTAAGGAGAGAATCTACAAAATGAAAGTCAAGTAAAAAAATTAACCAAAAGGCATCTTAAGAAAAAATAAAGCTTAAAAACAGACATGGGTACCTGAAGAGCAATGGAAGTGACTTTCAATGATTCTAAGTTTTCAAGTTCTTGCAGCCAGCTAAATAGTACCAAGCCATGTTCCATGGGAGATGAATTTTCCAAGTAATCTATTAATGCTTTTTTAACAGAAGAAAACCCACACCCACAAACTTTGGGAAAAATGACACTACAACTAAACTCAAAACTCCAAAGTCTTGGAGTAGATAACTCGATTTGGACAAATGAATTTTTGCGAGTAACTAAATTGACAAGTGTTACACTCGATATGCGGATCATTTGGGTGTCGACTAACTCACAACTAATAATTGATAAAGTTTTCAACTTTGTAAATGTTAGAAATGGATCGGCAAAATCACTTTGACCACGAGTAAAGACAAATTTGCATAGATTTAAGCTAGTCAATGAAGGAAAATCCAAATAATTTGGAAACAATGATGCTCTACCATGACGTTGATTTGAAAGCACGAGTGATGTCAAAAATTGACACCGAGAAACAGCCCTCATAATCAAACTACCATTAGCCTTGGCCAAAATTGATAATTCCCTGAGATTTGTACTATGTGACTCGACATATCTCAAAATCTTATTAAGGACAACATCAGTAATTTTATAACAATCAAGATCCAGATAGCGCAGTGCTTCCGAATTGTAACGAAGACCTAACGTCTCCGTTACAAACATGAAAAAGGCATCCCCCTTAGTAAACACCGAATCATTAAGTATGAGTACAGGAATCGCTTTCCAGAGATGTCTCCATCTCTTGGACAAAGTAGAGGTTCGTACCACATGTTTTGTATATAAAAAGGATAAAATATGAAGTATTACCCCGTCCGGTAAATCACTTATCCTATCTCCACTTCTATCATTCGGTAAATCACTTATCCTATCTCCACTTCTATCATTCGGCTTTCTCTTCTTCGTGGCTTTGTGAACCTCTCTTTCTCTCCTTGAATCTAGAATCCTCTTCATTTTCTGGAACAAGAATCAGAAAGTTTAGTTCATATAATTCAATATATATATATACATATACATATACACACAAACACAAAAAAAAAAAAAAAAAAAAAAAAACTATAATACATAAACAAAATAAACTTGGTTAATTAATATTTCATAATCATCTTTCCAAATATTCATAACAAAAGTATTAAGTTCATAAAATTAATATTTCATAATCATCTTTCCAAATGTTCATAACAATCAAGTTCACAAAATAACAACAGAGTTGAAAAGAAAACACAGTCACAGTCAGAGTTGAAAAGAAAACAGAGTGACTCACAGATTTTTGAAAAGAAAAAACAAATATGAAGAAAACAGAGTTGAAGATTTTCTTGGCCGGAATTTCGTCGCTGCGACGGAGACGGCAAAAACGCGATGAAGGTGACCTAGGGTTAAAATGAATTTCGGCTATGAAAACAGAGTTGAAGATTTTCTTGGCCGGAATTTCGTCGCTGCGACGGAGACGGCAAAAACGCGATGAAGGTGACCTAGGGTTAAAATGAATTTCGGCTATGAAAACAGAGTTGAAGGTTGGCCGGAATTGCAGACGAAGACGGCAAAAACGCGATGAAAGTGACCTGGCCGGAATTGCAGACGGCACCGGTAGGAATTTTAGGGTTCATTGTATGATTTGGGAACAAACAAATTGGGAATAAGTTATATTCATCGTATAACCTTTTTTTTATTTAATTTCAATTGTTTAATTTTAAATGACATTATATTTATTACTTTATTTTAAATGTCAGATCATTAAAATGAAAGGGGACTAAAAAAAATATTGACTTTTAAAATAGGGGATCAAAAAGTTGAGTTTTAAAATAGAGGGATCAAAACTTCATAAATTTGAAAATAGGGGGACTAAAAGTGCATTTTAGCCTACATTTTATATACGAGAACTGTATTTTTTATATCGAATAAAATTATCTATCTTTTTATAATTTCTATGTTAATTCTCGATGAACTAATTTTTTGTTTGATTTTTTTTAACATAATTTTTTTTGTTTGATTTATATTGTAATGAACTTCTTTAATTAGTTTATACTGTAGTATCTTTGAGATGCTGTTAAATGTAGTGTTTTAGTTTATAGTTTCTTTTACGTTTTATTTTATTTTTACCATTATTATTATTTTAATTTTATTATTTCTTTATTGAATTAGGATCAAATGACACTAAGGTGTCAATTTTAAATTGACACCAAATTTAAACCATTGATTTTATTTAATCTAAAGGCTCTTATTTGTCTTAAATGATCACATGATAATAAAGATTTTATTTTTCATCAATAAATACTCTTAATTTTTGACAATTTAAATTTTATCTTTCTTCCTCTCCAACAATTTATCTCTCTCCCTGTCATTTCTTTTCTGCTACAATCTTTATATTTCTTTTTTTTCTTCTGTTTGTCATCGATTAATGCCCTATGAATTATTCATATTGGAAAATCGTTCAATTAAAGACATACGGCATTGATGAATTTATCTCTAACACTTTCGTATTCATACTAGTTAGAACATACTATCGCATGGGATTGGTTATTGTCCATAAAGACAATTTTTATGGACCGTCCATAAACCAATCAAAAGACAACAATTTTACTCATGCGCTCCCCATTTTACTCGCGCGCCCCCCATATTACTCAAACACCCCCATAAGTGAGGAAAATTTCTCATGCACCCCCCAAATTTCTCACACACACCCCTCAAATTTCTCGCGCACCCCCCAAATTTTTCATGCACCCCCCAAATTTCTCGTGCACCCCCAAATTTCTAATGCACCCCCCCAATTTTTCATGCACCCCCAAATTTTATTTTGTCCCCACACATTTCTAGCCTAAACCATTTTGTTGTGGGAATGGTTTCATGTATATACGCTTCAAAATCATTAAGTGCATAAGATGGTTTTGAAGTATAACCTATAATTAGAATCATTGTTTTTATTTTTTTTGGGTACAATTATAATCATTATTTAAAATCATTTAACAATAATTTTGGTTTCTTATATAAGACAATCTAAATCGTTTAATCACAATTATTGTTTTTATTCTGATTATAGGGTTGTACTCCAAAACCATTTTATTCACCTATTGGTTTTTTATTACAACCATCTGAAACCATTCTCACAGCAAAATGATTTAATGGTTTTTTTTTATTATAATTATTATTTTTTAGTTTTTTGGTACAATTATAATCATTACAGTATTTAAAACCATTTAACAATAATTTTGGTTTCTCATATAAGACAATCGAAACCATTTCTATTTTAATTATAGAGTCGTAATCTAAAACAATCTTATGCACTTAATGGTTTTTTAGTGCATATCTCTGAAACCATTTCCACAGCAAAATGGTTTAAGATAAAAATGTGGAGGGGATCAACAAAAAAAAAATTGGGGGGCAAAAGTCATATGAGGGTGTGCGAGAAATTTGGGGGGTGCATGAGAAATTTGGGGGGTGCATGAGAAATTTTGGGGTGCGTGAGAAATTTTGGGGTGCATGAGAAATTTGGGGGGTGCACGAGAAATATGGGGCGCTAGTCAGTTGGGGGACGCGCGAGAAAGTTGGGGAGTGTGTGAGTAATATGGGGGGCGCGCAAGTAAAATGGGGGGTGCATGAGTAAAGTTGTTGTCTTTTGATTGGTTTATGGACTGTCCATAAAGATTGTTTTTATGGACAATAACTTTGCCCCTATCACATAATTACATGTATGATTTTCTAGGGAAAATTGAATATATGACACAATGTTCACCATATATTCGAGCAATCAAAACCAATTTCTTTTTACTTTTACAAAAAATCTATATAAAATTTATCTACACAAGTAAATTTGCAATTATGAGAATTGAGTGAATAAGCAAGTGAAAGTTTAATTCTTTGTAGTGTCATGAAACATTCGTTCTAAAATCATTTGATGTGTCAATGACATGGTTAGGATCAAATGACATTAAGGTGTCAAATTTAGTACAACGACACCTCCGATAATTCTTTACCGGATAGTCGTATTACAAAATCTACCGTTGGATTCAAAGCTATTGTTATATAAATCATGTCTATAAAATTTAACACCAATCGGAAATCATTTGATGTGTCAATGAGATGCATAAAAACGAACGTCTTACAAAACTTCGTTAAAACCGTTAATTTTGATCCTTCTCTTTAACCCATCAAATGATTTCCGATTAATGTTAAATTTTATAGACATGATCTATATAACAATAGCTTTGAATCCAACGGTAGATTTTGTAATACGATTATCTGGTAAAGAATTATCGGAGGTGTCATGGTACTAAGTTTGACACATTGGTGTCATTTGATCCTAACCCTATATATATATATATATATATATATATATATATATATATATAGGGAGGGATCAAATTACAACAGTGTAACACCTGAGTAATGTTACACCGCTCAATAACGCTTTAACGAATTCAAATTTTACAAAATTCACCGTTGGATTGGAAGATTATATCATATAGATCATTTATGTTGAGTTTTATAAAAATCTAAAATCGTTTGACATGCTTTTGAAACACATAAAGATTAACGATATTCAATAAAAATGCATAAACCGTTAATCTTTATGTGTTTCAATAACATATCAAACGATATTAAATTTTTGTAAAACTCAACATAGATGATCTATATGATATAATCTTCCAATCCAACGATGAATTTTGTAAAATTTGAATTCGTTAAAGCGTTATTGAGCGGTGTAACATTACTCAAGTGTTACACCGGTGTAATTTGATCCCTCATATATATATATATATATATTTGTATCTTTCTTCTGTCTCCATTATATGATTCTATCGAGGCTTCATCAACAAAAAATAGTTGTTAATTCTATTTATTTATTTTTAATGAATATCAATTAAATTTTCGTGTTTAGTTCTCACTATGATCTACATACACTTTTTATCATGGGGATCACGTTTCTTCGTGCTTGATAAAATTTTGAATAAGTTTTCCCTATGATAAAATATGAATATGAATATGAAAATAAGGATAATTCTCACAGTTAGAATTCAAATTTTAATTCGTCAATGTGTATTTTTAATAGTGGGGTGAGAATAGGGATGGCAACAATATCCGTAGATATATGCGGATAAAATCCGCCATGGATACGGAGCGGATAACTTAATGGATATCCATAGATAAAATAAATGAATATCGATCACAACAAAAAAGGAGGTTAAGTAGCTATCAATTAACTAAGTCCAATAAAAAATAGATTAAGTGGTTATTTATATTTGCACAATAGAGTATATCGATCGCAACAAACAAAAAAAATATCGATCACACAAACGGGCACGGATAAAATATTGTTTTTTATTATAAAAAAACTGAAAACTTACTTTTATGTGGAAGTTGTGTTTAGTTATTGAAAAAAATATATTATTTACTAAAAAACAAACTGAAAATCTATTTTTATGTGGAAGTTATTTTTTAAAGATAAAATAGGAATAATGAAAAAGTCATCCCAAAAATTTGTATCCCCTTTATATATTACTCCCTCTGTTCCTTTTTAAGTGTCCAAAAACGTCAAATTTAACGTTTCTATTTAACTGTCCATTTAGTATTTTAAGGGTACGAATTGTCAATTATACCCTTTGTTAATTACTCATATCTTTTTCAATAAAACTAATTAATGCTATATATTTGGAAAACTAAATCTTTTTATTTTTATTTTTTTTGGTACATAACATATTAAATTATTTTTTTTTGTGTGCATAATATATTAAATTTATTGGAAAGATAAAGTGTGTGCATAAAAATATGATTTTATCGGTGAACTCTAAAATTAGGGTATAATAGAAAGACAAGGTGCAAAAATACACTTTCTTAATTTGATGTTACTATTCAAAACGGACACTTAAAAAGGAACGGAGGTAGTAGTATATATATGTTAATGTTTTGTATTTTAAAAAAATTAATTTTTTTCAATAATTAGTTTTTTTTTTTTAAATAAAAAATATATATCATCCATGGATATCTGTTAATATCCGCGAATACTTCAATATTTGTGGATTACCCGCTTAGCGGATATCCGCATGGATATGGAGCAGACACGGATATCATATATGTATGACGGAGCAGATATGGATATCGCACTATCTATCTCTCTCCCTATCTCATTCTCCAACATCGAGAGTTTTCTCCCTATCTCTCTCCCCCTCTCTCTCTCTCTTTCAAAATCTTCTACTTTGTTTTTGTCTCAAATGAACATAATTTTTTCTTCAAAATAAAATAAAATGTTTGTACGTAAAAAAAGTTTACAAATATGTCATAATCTATTTTTTGGGTTCAAAACTTCAATTCTTCGAGTGTTATTATCCATGAAAAAAATAGTGTACTTTCTATTTTCAACGTGTTTCAAAGTAATCTAAATATAAATGTTCCTTCATTTTACAAAATTAAAATATAAAAAATGTACCAAGATAGTGTCGAAGAAGTTGTTGATACTTGGGTCCCTTAATCATTTGGTCTTGAGATCGATCCTGACCGGTGCAAATGGAGAATCATTTCTCAAGAGAGGTCACCCCCTTAAATAAATTTCAGTTAAATCGAGAGAATTAGTCTCTGTAGTTGCGCACGGATGATACCTTTATTTTAAAAATAAAAATAATAAATGTGTGTGTGTATATATATATATATATATATATATATATATATATATATATATATATATATATAGGGAAACTTTCAAGTGAGAGAAATTTTAAAATGAGAGGGTGAGAGGAGTAGATAATAGCCACTAGATTAATTTAATGGTTTGGATTAAATTTCTTTGCAAAGTATGTCGCCCCATTTGAATTCTCTTTGGTAAAAACAAACTCAAAATCATACTAGAGACTGTTTGATAATTGGATGATAGACGATCCAAATTTCCATCGAATTCAAAAGAATATCTTGCTAGAAAGTTAATTTTTGAAAAGATTTGTTTTTTTTTTTTTTTGATAAACAAATCTTTGCCATTTGAAGATTTAGCGGTGCTCTCTCTTTTTGGATTTTGAATCGTTTCTAATATTCTCCTGTTCGTCATCCATGTTTGATGACTATACCCATTATGTTGGTTATTGTTGATCTTTGTTCGTCTCTATTCAATTATTATAGCATTCGGTGGATAAAAATCTTTCCTTTTTCATTGTAAAAAACATATAAATTAAACACAATTGCTTGAATGAAAACGTAAGAAGTTAATTTGGAATCGATTTCTAATTTAATGGTTAACTTTGGAGGAATGACTACAGTCACTGCAATCATCCTAAAAAGGTAGCAATCCTGGTCCCAGTTCGATGTGTTGGAGACGAAAAGCATAGAGGCATAAGAAACGATTAGGTTTCTGAGAGAGAGAGAAATCAGAAGAGGCAACATATTTAAAAAAGAAATTTAATCTGAACCATTAAATTATTCCAGTGGCTATTATGTATTCCTCTCACCCTCTCATTTTAAAATCCCTTCATTTGAAAGTCCCCATATATATATATATATATATATAAATAAGATATTTTAGAAATTATAAAAAAAAATATAATGTTTATGAGAGTTTATAAAAAAAACTTAATATGTAATATTTTTCGAGAGTTTTCATAAAAATTAAAAATAAAACAAAATTGAGAGTTTTAAAAAAAAATTGAAAAAATTTCTACAAAAAGAAAAGAAAAATATATTTGAAAGAGTTTTTACAAAAAAAAAACATTATAAAAATTCAATTATTGTTATCAATGAGATTCGAACAATATACATTTGTTAGTAATAAGGTAATTTTCTCTACAAAAAAGAAATGTAGTTTTTATTAAAATATTATAAAAATTCAATTATTGTTGTCAATGAGATTCGAACAATATACATTTGTTAGTAATTATAAGGTAATTTTCTCTACAAAAAAGAAATGTAGTTTTTCTTAAAATATTATTAAAATTCAATTATTGTTGTCAATGAGATTCGAACAATATACCTTTGTTAGTAATTAGAAGGTAATTTTCTCTACAAAAAAGAAATGTAGTTTTTCTTAAAATATTATAAAAATTCAATTATTGTTGTCAGTGGGATTCGAACAATATACCTTTGTTAGTAATTAGAAGGTAATTTTCTCTACAAAAAAGAAATGTGGTTTTTCTTAAAATATTATAAAAATTCAATTATTGTTGTCAGTGGGATTCGAACAACATACCTTAAGCTAAAACTCAGAATGACACCTAAGCAAGAAAAGCTCTAATTGAATGTCACAAAAGCAATTACTATTGAGAATGCACCAGAAAACTTCGTGGGAAGTATTGGAATTTCTTAGCCGTTTTGACCAATGGAGATAATTTATTTTAAAAATATCTTAAGTCGGCCGAGTTTAGTTTAGTTTAGTTTAGTTAGGAGTTAGGGTGATGTTGATCAACTTGGTGTTTGGCCCTATCCCAATTTTTGCAGGTCTCTCTTTCATATGTCGGTTTGTGTGTGTGTTGACACCAACATTGTAAAATTAATGATATGTATTTCGACTTGGTGTTAGACTTTGAAAAGAAGGAAAAAATTCATTTCGACAGACCATATGTTAAGGAACATGCAAGACAAAGTGGAAACAACACATCAAGCAAACAACTCTTTACAAGGAAGTTATCAGAAGTTACCAAGAACATGTGTCAATCTTAGATTAAGAAAGTTAAATAAGACACTTGTCAAAATCTTAGATGTAGGAAATTATTTTCTATTCTCTATAAATACTTGTAACTTCTTTGTAATAAAGGTTGAATCATATTTTCTAGAAACTCTACGATGCACACGCCGCGTGTGCAAACAGGTTCAAGAGTGCATAGAGATGGATTCCTTCCACCATTTACATTTCATGCAATTTAATGTTGATTTGTTCTTCCTTTATTTTCCTTTTTCTTTTGCAATTATGCATTTCTTTTCATCTTCTTTTATTTTATTTCTTTTCAATACTCACTTGAGTATTTTCTATTATGTTGTCATGAGACAACTTGTTATTAAAAAGTGTTGGATGCGATTCTGACACTTAAAAGTATTAGAAATAATATAACCATTTATGTGGCCTTTCCTAACAGCTTAAGCTTTTGGGATAATCGGTTATTTGACATGGTATCAGAGCCTCTATGACCCAACGGTCACGGGTTCGATCCCTCCTCCCTACACTTTCTAATTAAAAGTGGAATATTAGAAATAATATAAACTATCCACACTTCAAGCCCAATGGGCTCTTGTGTGAGGGAGCATATTAGAAATAATATAACCATTGATGTGGCCTTTCCTAACAGCTTAAGCTTTTGGGATAATCGGTTATTTGACAAAAAGAACAACGATTTTGTTCTTAAGGTCGCATGAAGTACATCGTAATTCCTGAGACTTGAACGAACCCTTAAAAAGGATTTACTAGTTGATCCTGCAAGTAATTTTCAAACTAGCGTTTGTTTACCAAAAATCGGTGTAAACAAATTGGCACGCCCAGTGGGACGTTTCAAGTTTAGGGTTGATCAATGTTTTAGGCGTTTGAAGATTGTGATTTAATCTTCATATGGCTAACAATGATTTTGAAATATGGATATGTCTAGATAAATTTCGAATCAATTTTTGGCCACGAGAAATGGTTTTTTAAACCGTACATGAAATGGTTTTTAAGCCATAGAAAAATAAAAATAAAAATTTGTCGAAGCCATTAAAAGAGGACACCAACTGAATTGGAAAATCTTATTAAAATGGTTTTGAAAAGTTTTACTAAGATTGAAATTGAAAAGTTTTAGTTTTTGAAAGGTCGTTGATGATTGATATTGTGATTTAATTTGCATGTCAAAGGAATGTGTGTTTCAAGAGACAAATTATACATTTGTAATTTGATACTTTTGAATTGTTGGCAACGGCACTTAAATTGTGTTTAATTGACAATTAGTTTATTGGTCGAACATTGGCTTAAAAAAATATGGTTGTTTTCGACTATGACTTTTAAGGATAAAGTCCAATAATGTTTCGATTTTCTTTTTGGATGGTATCAAATAATTATTTTGATAAAAAAAGAAGAAGAAGAAAATGGCAAGTTATTGTTGATGCTACTATAGCATGTCTAAAATGAAAATATGACAAGCATGCCATGTTATAATAACTATGAAGTTATTTTATTGATCATGGTAGTAGTAACACTAAAGTAATGTTTCAACCAGGATTTGACTATGTTATGGAATTATATTTTCCAACCAAATATTTGGCTAAGCCTCTCTATTGTTTCGATATACAATCAATATGGAGTTAAATTATCTTCTCCAAATTTTGCTAAGTGAAAAAAAAGGCTTTCAAATTGTTTTCTCCATCGAGGATCACCTTCACAAGTGGTCCACCGTGGACAAGTGATCAACTCATCAACCGGATATGAGTTTTACAAAATTTATTGGTAGATTGAAAGTTTATATCATATAGACCATTTATAAAAAAATTTAGAAAAATTGAAAATCATTTGATATTTTATTGGGATTTATCAAGATTTACAGTATTTAATAAACCATTAATCTTGATGGGTCTCAATAACATATCAAATGATTTTCAATTTTTTAAATTTTTTATAGATAATCTATATGATATAAACTTTCAATCCAACAGTGGATTTTGTAAAATTCGTATTTATTATATGATTTTTCATGAATGATCCACCATGAACCACTTGAAGAAGTGATCCATATTAGAATTTTCCTATATATATGCCATTTCTTTGAATTGATTATTGAGTTTCATAAATTTTTTAAAATAAAAAATGGTAATTTATCAGGATTTGGACAACTGTATTATTTTTATATTTATATTGTGATAGTAAGATTAGACCTCTTACATTATTTCACCGTGAGATTTAGGTTGTGTTTGACCTGACTTTTTTTCAATCTATAAGTCACTTTTAGCTTAAAGTTAAAAAATATGACTTTAAAGATAAAGTAAAAGTTGTTTGGATTGTCAAAAAAAAATTTATCATAAAAGTTACTTTCAAAACAATTGTTTGACTATAATAAAATATTTCTAGAAAAACTATTATTTTATTTAAAATTTCTTCTAAATTTTTTGAACAAGAAAATTTCTTTTAAATTATTAAACACGCACGTGAAATTATATATTTTTTGGTATAATAAGTGAAATTATATTTTTTTTTTGTATTATTCTTTTTATGTACTAAGCGAGCGACAAATTGCGCCGCTACTCCTTTTTGAATAGCAAATTTAATTCTCTTTAAAAAAAATTATGACAACTATTTTACATTAGAATTAGACAGTGTAATTTATGAGAATTATATAAAATTTAATTAGAATTAAATAGTATAATAACCTTACTTATAAGATTATAATTTACATTTCAATAGTATTATAATTTTAATATTTTGAATATAAGGTGAATTTTTTAATAATTTCGATAACTTACAATAATAACCTGATTTATGTTTGTCAATATGTGTCTATCAAAAAATGTTGTATTACTTTTGTCTTATGCTACTGACCATATTTTGATAATAATGTTTCTAGTGTTGTTTATAAATAAAAACCACCATGCTACTGGTGTTTCTCTAAATATGAATAAATTTCAAATATGCAAAAAATAAAATGTAAGATGTTCGTGCTCGCTGGGAATCGAAGAGGCACATATGAAAGAAAAAGTCATAAGTCACCGAAAAAAGTTGATATTTGTGACTTTTTCGGCAGATTCTTTTTCAAGGTTTCTCTTCATAAAATTAAGTTCCTTATTTATTTTAGCACTTCTTGTAAATTATGTTTGGCTCATCTTTTACTTTTAAGAAGTAGATAAGTAAGAAAAAAGTCGGGTCAAACAGTACGTTAACATTTCAACAATTTCTTTGAATTGATTTCTTACAAGCAACAAATGAAAATAGAAAAGTTGCAGTGTACTACTAACAAAAAAATAGTATAATAACAAAGATTAAATTACAGATACAACAATGAAATTAATAATTTTTTTAAAAATTTCATATACTATTTTGTCTGTGTTAGCCTGTATTTTCGACAGGCATTAATGAATTGGAGAGAGAAGATGAATTCTCATTTAATGTTCTCTTGGAAATTAGTTGTTTAATAAATCAGGAGAAGATTAAGGCATTCGACGTCGAAAGCCTTTTAGTTAAAGTTCACTGTCGAGCTTGAAGAAGCTGTCGAATTCGACAGGAACATATTTTATTAAATATATGTTGTTTGCTTCGACATTGCTATATATGTGTCGAATTATATATATGTATATATATGTGTGTTTGCTTGTATAACGTATTCTGCAGTACGGAGAAAGCATACTCTGCACTTAGCAAATTATTCAAAGAGGATAACGTTTGAAAGCCTTGCCAGGTGTCCAAGAATTCAAATTGTCGAAGACACGTGGAGTTTAGTTAGACGTTAAGTAGGTTTTGGCAGTTATTCTGTTTGTCTATAAATATTAGTTTTTCATAGGAGAAACGGGTTGTTCACAATTCTCATGCAAATTCCGACAAAACTCAGAGTACCCATGTCAACGAGCGAAATGAGTGCAAAATGGAACATGTACGAATCTGTGCAACCAATCTTTCTTTTGTAAACAATTTACATTATTGAATGCAATTTACATTCTCCAAGTATTTTACTTGCTTTCCATTTAAAGTTCTGCACTTTAAATCATTTCTGCAATTTATCTTCATTGCAACTTTTAACTATTCTGCAATTTATTTCATTGCAAGTTTAAAACCTTTTCTGCAATTTACTTTGTTGCATGCTTTTACATTTCAAAGTCTTTCTTTAAACTTTATTTGCAATTCATTTACAAGTTTTCTGCAAAATTTAACTTTGAAGCATTTTACTTTTAAACAATCCATTCGACTGCGTCGGATGATTTTACTGTTTTTATCAATTTATCCGATTTAACCCAGAAAATATGAAATATGTTTTCGTCAAATCTGCACAAGCCATATGTCCCAGGATTCACTAGTCGATCCTTCTTGTAATAACCAGACTAGCGGTTGTTTGCTAAAAATCGGGGTAAACAAATTGGCACGCCCAGTGGGACTATTGGTTTGTGTGTTTTTATTTAGTTTGTTTTTGAAAAACTTTTTTGTAAAATTGTTGTTTGTTGTCAGAATTTGATTTGTGTGTGTAATTTTATATGCATTTGAGGAGTGGTAAATCTCTCCCAGATTTTTCAAAAATACCAACTCGTACTCGTACTAGAATGGTGAGACCACCAAGCAATTCTGCAAATAATAACAATAATAATGGAACAGATACTAATTCGGTTCCAAATCCCCAGAATGTGGCAGGACAACCTAGTCAGCCAGCGTCTGGCGTTTCTAACGCCAATTCTACTGGTGGGCCAACAGGTCCTGCATTGAATTCTACGAATTCTGAAAGTATCCCAAATAATAATAATAATAACGGCGGAAATTCGAACCCTGCGACGAATTCTAGTACCGTTGGCGCAAACGCCAGTGGATCAACAATGCCTGCCGTTGCATCAAGTATGATAGGAGGAGTGCTTCCTCCAAATCCTAACGGTGCAGCAATGACACAACCAAACATGTCATCCATACCAACAAACGTATCACACACACATGGATACACAGACGGTAGTCAAGTTGGTGGAACACCGTCAAGACCATCCTGGTTTCCTAGAAACCCACAATTTGGAATGCCAACAACGACTATGGCAAACCTGTATAATTGGCCTTCAATAGAAAGTTCTCCCTCGTCTTCTGCGACGGGAAATAGAGGAAATTCTCTAAACTTGACAAATAACTCTATGGCAGTATTCAGGCAACAAATGGATGAGAGCAACCATGATATGGTGAATGCGTTGACCCAACAGATTGGCACAATTTTTAATCCCATGTTACAGACGACCAATGATAGTTATCTGTTATTAGCCAATCAAATGGGGAGGATGGCAGACTTTTTTGGAGCCCCTGATGCTCCAAATAACCAAAGGGTTCCTCGTGCAAACCCAGAAATTCGACCAGAAGTTCAAGCCCAACCACTGCGTATTGAAGGAGAACAGCCAGAACAAGAAGTGGTATTGGTTAATAGAAACCAGAATGCTGATAATGTTCTTAGAAACGTTCGACAAGATAACATAGCAGGGCAGAATAACTTGGCCAACTTAGTAGAAAATATACTGGCCCAAAATGGTTTGAATATAGGATTGCATAGGCCAAATTTCGTGTCAGCATTGTCTGAATATGTTTTGCAGGCAGAACTGCCAAGGGGGTGGAAAATCTCCAAATTTACAAAATTTGCTGGTGATACGAATGAGTCTACTGTCGAACACATTGCCAGATATATGGCAGAAGCATGGAATTTAGCAAATAATGAGGATTTAAGAATGAAATTTTTCCCCAATTCCCTCACAAAAAATGCTTTCACGTGGTTCACCACACTTCCCCCTCATTCAATTCATAATTGGACTCAGTTAGAAAGGCTATTTCATGAACAATTTTATATGGGACAATCTAGGATTAGCCTCAAAGAATTAGCCAGTATGAAACGTAAAACTTCAGAGGCCATTGATGATTATCTGAATAGGTTTCGCCTCCTTAAGGCAAGGTGCTTTACTTAAGTGCCTGAACATGAATTGGTTGAAATGGCTGCTGGTGGCCTCGACTATTCCATTAGGAAGAAGTTAGATACTCAGCATTTAAGAGATATGGCCCAGTTAGCAGATCGTGTTCGACAGGTCGAACGCCTCAGGGCTGAAAAAGTCAGAAATTCTAAATTCCATAAAAAAGAAAAAGTGGCGTATATAGAAACTTATGAAAGTGAAAATGAGTTCGACGATGGTCAGGATTACATAGAAAATAATGAGGTTAATATTGCTGAATTAAAACCAGGACCTCCCTATACTTGTAAAATGTTAAAACCATCAAATGGAAATAATCCTGTCGAACCAAAAAATGATAGATTTGTTGCTAAGACATATACGTTCGACATTACTAAATGTGATGAAATTTTTGACTTATTGGTTACTGATGGCCAAATAATTATACCAAAAGGTTTAAAAGTTCCACCTTTGGAACAACGTAAGAAAAGAGGTTTTTGCAAATATCATAATTTCTTGGGTCATAAAACCTCACAATGTGTTCTTTTCAGGGATCTGGTCCAGAAAGCCCTGCAGGAAGGAAGACTCAAATTTGGCGAAAAGCCAAAATCCAAACAGCAGGTGGACGAAAATCCATTGCAGATTGCTGATGCTGCCTACACAGAGCCATTTGAATGCCTGATGTTGGAAGCATTGAACCTCACTGAAGGGGGGCAATTAGTTTCCATTCCTGAAGAAGAATATGAAAACAAAGTGGAAGAAGTGTATCCACAGGCTGGAGAGAAATTGCTAGATTTTCTCCAACGCTGCCACGAGAATGATGGCGAAGCTACATTATGTCCTCACTGTAGTGCCATGTTCGACAAAAAGGCTGCTGCAGGCCTCACCAAATTTTTGCCTCATAGTCAGGGCAGAAACAATTGGCCGAATAAAAGGCCAACATATTCCAACATTCTGAATAGCCAACAGGCACCTGTGCATCAAAGGTTGGGACCACAAAAATCTTTTGTTCCATCAAACAGGACACCTGTCAACCAATGGGTTCATGGGAGAAACATGGCTTCTGGCCAAAAGAATTTCGAGAAAGGAAGTTCCAGTAACTCCAATCCCAAGAAAGATTCTGAATCAAGAAAATATGATTACAGGAATAATTACAAAGGGAAGAATCCTATGACAAGATCTCAATGGCGTAGATATCAACGCCAGAAAAAGTTGGCTGCTCAAAATTCCCAGATTACTGCTGATGGTAAGGGAAAGAAGCCTATGGAATTGGCTAAGAAGCCAATGAAAGAAAGGCTAGTTGAACCAAAAATAGAGTCTTCAGTTGCTGATGATGTCGAAGACGAACACATGGAAGCTGATGATTTTCTGGATTCTGAACCTGATCTCGACATAATAGTGAATGTTGTGTCAATTCTGCCAAGGGAATTCGACGTCTGTTCTGAAATAACAGATGAAGAAGAAGAATCTGGAATGCAAATGGCCCTTCACAGGCCAGTCTGTTACTACATAATGAATAATGGTACTTTGGAAGACCAAATGGCTACATTTGAAAGGCCAGATGAAGGCATGAAAAATGACTTAAAGCCTCTCTTCATACAGGCCAAGGTGAACAACGTAGGAATCAACAAAGTACTAATTGATGGTGGCGCTGCTGTTAACCTAATGCCAGAATTTATGCTGAAAAAGATTGGGAAATCTTTGGTGGATCTGCATCCTCACAACATAGTTCTGTCGAATTATGAGGGTGAAACTGGTTTGTCATTAGGAGCAATCCAGGTGGATGTGGTTGTTGGAAGTACTACCAGGCCAACCTTATTTTTGGTTGTGGCCTCTAAGGCAAACTACAATCTGCTCCTAGGACGAGAGTGGATTCATGGCGTGGGGGCAGTCCCATCTACCTTGCACCAACGCCTGATTATCTGGCGAGATGATGGTATTGTTGAAAATGTGGAAGCAGACCAAAGCTACTTCAAAACTGAAGTTCATCAACTTACCAAGCACTCATTCGACAAAAAATTGGCAACTATCTCGCCATGCACTGAAAGGGATTTTGCATATCGTTCGGTGAGAAATGTTCACCATTCAGTCAAGCTAGACCCCACACATGGTTTTTTGTGGGAAACTGAAGATGGAGATATTGAATATGGCGAATATGAAGGCCAGAACTACCCAACTGGGTGGGACATCAACGAAGATTACTATGTCTGAGTCCCAAACTTGAGCAAAGATTTCGGCCTATATGGCTGAAAACAGAATCAAAATGGCTTTGGAAGCCAATTCATTGTCAGAAAATATGGCTGTTGCAGCCAATGATATAAAATTTGGCAAACCCAAGCCAGAAATGCAAAAGCTGGATTGCATCTACGATGACGAACCCCTAGGATTTGAAAAAGACCCAATCAGTCAAAGTCACAAGATGTAAGCCCAGGATCCTTTGCAAGAAATTGACCTTGGAGATGGTCTGACAAAGAGACCAACATACATAAGTGCAAACATTTCTCCAGATCTGAAGACAAAAGTGGTGCAACTTTTAATGGAATTCAAAGATTGTTTTGCTTGGGATTACAACGAAATGCCAGGTTTGAGCAGAAAGTTGGTGGAACATGAACTACCAGTTCGACCAGATAAAAAACCAGTGAAACAATTGCCAAGAAGGTTCGCACCAGAAATCATGTCGAAGATCAAAGAAGAAATTGAAAGGCTGCTGAGGAGCAAATTTATCAGAACAACAAGGTATGTCGAATGGTTAGCAAATATAGTGCCTGTGATTAAGAAAAATGGTTCTCTTAGAGTATGCATAGACTTTAGAGATTTAAATAATGCTACACCAAAAGACGAATACCCTATGCCTGTGGCAGAAATGCTAATAGACTCAGCAGCTGGGTTTGAATATTTAAGTATGTTAGATGGTTATTCTGGATATAACCAAATTTTCATTGCTGAGAATGATGTACCCAAAACTGCCTTTAGGTGCCCAGGAGCATTAGGCACATATGAATGGGTAGTAATGCCCTTTGGCTTGAAAAATGCTGGGGCCACTTATCAAAGAGCAATGAATTTAATTTTTCATGAGTACATAGACACTTTCATGCAAGTGTATATTGATGACATAGTTGTCAAATCCTCGTCAAATGATGATCATTTAGATCATTTGAGAAAATCTTTTGAAAAGATGAGGAAATATGGATTAAAAATGAATCCATTAAAATGTGCTTTTTGTGTTAATGCAGGAGATTTCCTTGGGTTTGTTGTGCACAAAAAGGGCATTGAAATAAATCAAAACAAAACAAAGGCTATTATGGAGACCAAACCTCCAACTACAAAAAAGCAACTTCAGTCCTTACTTGGGAAAATCAATTTCTTGAGGAGATTCATCTCAAATTTAAGTGGTAAAGCTCAACCGTTCTCACCATTACTTCGACTCAAGAAAGAAAGTGTTTTCACTTGGGGGCAAGATCAACAACAAGCTTTCGACGAAATCAAGAGTTATTTGTCGAATCCACCAATGTTAATGCCTCCAATAAGGAACAAATTCATGAAGTTGTATATATCAGCATCTGATTCGACACTGGGTAGTATGCTTGCTCAGGAAGATGAAAATGGCGAAGAAAAAGCCATTTATTACTTAAGTAGGGTTTTAAATGATGCTGAAACTAGATATAGTAGTATTGAAAAACTATGCTTATGTTTGTATTTTTCTTGCATGAAACTCAAGCATTATATAAAGCCTGTTGATGTTTTTGTTTATTCTCATTGTGATATCATTAAGCACATGCTATCTAAACCAATCCTGCATAGTCGAATTGGAAAATGGGCCTTAGCCTTGACAGAATATTCACTAACTTATAAACCTTTGAAGGCAGTTAAAGGCCAAATTGTGGCTGATTTCATAGTGGATCATTCTGCATTAGAAACTCCACAAAACTATGTAGATTCAGAACCTTGGAAATTATATTTTGATGGTTCTAAACATAAACATGGAGTTGGAATTGGGATTTTAATCATTTCTCCCTCCAAAATTCCCACCAAGTTCAAATATAAAATCAATGGGTTCTGTTCAAATAATGAAGCAGAATATGAGGCTTTAATAACAGGCCTGGAAATTTTATTAGACTTGGGGGCAAAAAATATTTTGATTAGAGGTGATTCAGAATTGGTGTTGAAACAATTGACAAAAGAATACAAATGCATAAAGGAACACTTGATGAAGTATTTTGTCATAGCAATTGCTTTGCTAAAACGTTTCGACCAAGTTATCTTTGAACATGTACCTCGTATAGAAAATCAAGAAGCCAATGATTTGGCTCAAATAGCTTCTGGTTATAAAATCTCTAGTGAAAAACTAGAAGAGTTGATTGAAATTAAAGATAAACTCATAATTGATCAACCTCCTTCATTGGAATTGTCAATGCCAAAACTTGTGGGGGCAGACTCACCACAAAATAATGGTGAAGATACCACCTATGACTATGACGAAAATTCAGAAATTTTTGAAATTTTTGCCATTGACAATCTATCTGACAATGATTGGAGAAAACAACTTGTCGAATATTTGAAAGATCCAAATGGAACGACCAATAGAAAAATCAAATATAGAGCCTTGAGTTATGTCATCATTGGTAACGAACTAATGAAGAAAACACCTGAGGGAGTTTTGCTAAAATGTTTAAGTGAAACTGAAGCTTATTTGGCTATATCTGATGTGCACAGTGGTGCATGTGGATCTCATCAGGCAGGCCACAAAATGAAATGGTTGTTATTTCGACAAGGTGTGTATTGGCCAACAATTCTAAAGGACTGTATAGAGTTTGCCAAAGGTTGTCAAGAGTGCCAAAGACACTCAGGTATACAACATGTGCCTGCAAGTGAACTCCATTCAATAGTAAAACCTTGGCCTTTTAGAGGATGGGCTTTAGATTTAATTGGTGAAATTAAACCAAGTTCGTCAAAAAACCAACGTTATATTTTGGTTGGCATAGATTATTTCACCAAATGGATAGAAGCAATTCCATTACCAAATGTTGACCAAGAAGCAGTGATTAGTTTTATACAAAGTCACATCATTTATAGATTTGGTATACCTGAGTCTATTACTACAGATCAAGGTTCGGTATTCACTGGACGAAAGATGGTTGAATTTGGCCAACAAACTGGTTTTAAACTCTTGACCTCTACACCATATTATGCCCAAGCAAATGGTCAAATAGAAGCTGCCAATAAAATCATTATTGGTTTGATTAAAAAGCACATTGCCCAAAAGCCTAGAAATTGGAACAAGACTTTAGACCAAGTCTTTTGGGCATGTAGGAATTCTCCAAAAGAATCAACTAACACCACACCCTTTCGACTAACATATGGGCATGATGCAGTCTTGCCTGTCGAAATACATCTGCAGTCAGTCAGAATTCAAAGACAGGCAGAAATCCCAAGGGATCATTATTGGGATATGATGTTAGACGAATTAGTTGATTTAGATGAGGAGAGAATAAAAGCTTTAGAGATGTTAACTCGACAGAAAGAAAGAGTTGCTAAAGCTTATAATAAAAAGGTTAAGTCTAAAACCTTTAATGTTGGAAATTTGGTTTGGAAAGTTATTTTGCCAATGGATAAAAAAGATAGAGTCTTAGGCAAATGGTCTCCAAATTGGGAAGGACCTTTTAAAGTTGTTCAAGTTTTTTCAAATGGTGCTTATGAAATTGAAGAATTAACAGAAGAACAACGTTCGTTAATTATAAATGGCAAATACTTGAAAAAGTATGAACCAGTGTTGCAAGAAATAAAAATTAACGAAGAATAAAACTTAGGACATAATGAAAAATGGTGATCATAAAAGGATTCGCCACAAAATGGGCATTGTCAAGATTACAATCCAAAAAACCATAAACAAATTGTTCAAATAGTTGAAGCAAAAAACTAAGAACAAGAACAACTAAAATATTACAAAGTTAAAACTTTTTCTTCAAGTCTTCATATAGGCTTTTGAATGAGGCAACCTCTGCATCGAGAACCATGTTGGAATCCTCCAAAAGTTTGATTTCTTCTTCGACGGCTGCAGAATTGCTGAAGTACTTGATGCCAGCATTTGCCTCTTTGTCAATCATAGCTTTGGTTGCCTTGGAAATATTCGCTTTGGCTTCCTCACGCTTGGCCTTTGCACTGGTGATCTTGGCATTGAGACTTTGGATTTTCAAGTTCAAATCAGCCACCTCATTCTCCCAATCAGCAATGTTCTTGTCATAGCCTGCAATCTCAGCATTCGACTCAATGTCCTTCTCAAGACGTTCGACATTTGCCTGAGCAGCTTTTGCTTTCTCGACCAAAACAACATGGGCTTCAGTTTGAGCCTCCAACCTTGAGGCATTGCTTTGCTTTTTCTGAATGGCTTTAGTAAAACCATCAATAAGGTTTTCAAGTTGGATAACCTTACCAAGGGTAGCACCATCAGTCATTGAAGTGTGAAACTTTTTCAGAAAGCCTAAGTGGGCAAAAGCGCTGCTAGGGTTGGCTTCAATCAATGAGAAGACATCCTTGTTAATGTAATCTGAATGCAGTTTGAGGATCAAGGAGTCTTGTCTCACTGTCGAATGGATCTCTGAATCAGAAGCTGTCGAACTGCTGTGATGTGAGGCGCTTTTTTCCTTGTTGTTCTTGCTTGAGAGGAGCATCTTTAATGCTGCAGCAGGATCAGAGTCTTTCATGGCTATGAATTGCATTTCTGACAACCCAACGTCAGCGGATAGCTTTGAAGTCGAAGAGACTGGGAGTATATCAAAACCTCCTTCAGCAGCCTCTGGCATGGCCTCTTCCTCTTCATTGTCGAAAGCCATTTCGACATCTGTGCCTTCTGACGAATGGGTGGATTCAGCAGCATTGTCAAGAATGGTTTCTTCAGAATCTAGAATGATGTGTGGAACTTGTTCAATTACTGGGTCTTCTCCAGTTTGATTTGGATTGACCTCGACATCATTGGTTCCGACGCCTTGGGCCACATCCTCTTCATTTTCGTCAGCCATGTTGGCGTTGTCCTCATTATCAGCATTCAGGTTGATATTATCATCGTTAGTATCCTGTCGAAAAGGCAAGGCAAATGAAGGTATGAGAAAGGTTATGAGAAAAAGAAATTTGTTTTATTGACAAAGCCTTAAAGGTGAGAAGATTTTACCTTTGCACCAAGATCATGTGAACATGAATTTGTATTTTCTTGCCTGGGGGCAGGAACTTCAGTGGTGGTGTTTTCAGCTTGGGGCATTGTCTGATCTTCGACAGGAGGATTGGAAGGGGTAATCTCAGCTTCTTTTTCTGCTTCTGCAGAAGCCTTAGAGCTGGACTTAACTCTTTTCTTCTTCTTCTTCTTTTCCTTGTCACCTCTCTTTTTTGGAGGTTTGTCAGCATCAGATTTTGTTGGTGGCATGCTTGCCTCACTAGTTTCTTCGTTGGCCTTTCCTTTGTCTCTTTGGCCTTCTCCACTAGGAGCAGCAGCAGTGGGTTTCTTTTGAACATTGCCAGTGGCCTGAAATGAAACATTAAGACTTATTAACACAAAATTTCTTTGAAGTTAAAAAGGAACTTGAAAGGGTATGTCGAAAGCCTTACTGTTGGTTCTTGAATGGTGAGTTTCTTTTGCTTCTTTTGAATGGTGGGTTCTCCAGTTTCTTCTGAGGTCACATTGATTCTTTTTCGACTCTGCATTGTAAGTTAAGCGTCGAAAGGTTCAAAAATGTTTTGTAAAAAAAAAAAAAAAAAACAATTTTTGAAAATTAAAACTAAGTTAAAAGACTAGTTTTGAATTTGATACCTTCGCCCCAGTATTTGGGAGTGATTTCTTGGAACTCACAGCAGGAGCACTGGAGTCAGTGGAGATGTTGGTTTCTTTAGTCTTGGTGGGATTAGATACACCTGTTGTCGAATTTGAAGGGACCAAACATCAAATGAAGAGTCAAAATTATAAACATTATTTAAAAAAAATATATATAACTTTGATTATTTTTAGTCAAGTTACCTTTGCCTTTGGGAGTCTTCGACTGCAAAGCGTCGAATCCTGCATTCAATGCACACAGTAGCAGCTTCTCATCCTTGGCATGCCTTTCATAATGCAAGCTCCACCATGCAGCAAACTCATAGGTGCAATACTGAGAGGCCTCAAAGGCAACATGTGTAAGGTTGTAAGAGTGCTCGTCAGCAAGCTTCAGACGACGTTCAAAATAATCAACAGACATTCCAGAGTTGCCCAAAACAAGATCATCTTTGTTCTTGAACAAATTCTTTGGCCTGAACTGACTTAGGCCAAATTGGCGAGCAACCAAATTGGGTTGGTATCCAACCAAGCCCAAATGTCTCTTGTCAATCCCTTGCCTTGATGATAGGATTGTTGGGTTCAAAAACATTCTCCAAATGTTGTTGGTGTCTTCTTCATCATCTGGATTTGTTGCAGGAAATGGTTTCTTAAACCAAGCTGGTCCAATAGTTCTTTTAATGAAAGGGGTGTTTTGAGGGGTGATCTCGTCGAAGGCGAGCAGAATTTTGAAGTAATGAAAGAAAAGCTGTCGAGTGGTCAGATTTGTTTCTCTTTGCCTCAACAAGGCCAACCTAGCGCCTTCTGATTGTCGAGAAGCAACAGAGGTCTCCATGTGAGTAGGGAGGAAAAGTTTGAAATTGGTTTCAAAGGTGGCATTTAGCCAAAGTTGTAGAAGCCAAATAGGTCCAGAAAGGGTTAACTGTGATCCTCTATCAGTTTTCTTGAGCAAATCACTAGCTTGTCCTAAGGAATCATAAAGGGAAGCCAAGATGAACCTTCCTAAAGCTACATCCAAACCCTGGTGAAGCATAATGGCGAGAGGAACTAATCTTTTTACAACTTGCAGAGAGCAAGTGCAAAGGACAAAATGAGATAGCCAGTAAGTCAGGAAGGCTATATGTTCTTCATGTGAAACCTCTTCACTACTGAGGTCATGGTAAGTTTTGAGGAATCCTGAAAAGGATAAGACTTTAAAGTCGAACTGATGATTTGGGGTAGTGTATTTGGGGTCGAAAGTGGGTCCTGTTGGTCTCAAGCCAGTAATAGCAGCAACATCGAATAGAGTTGGGGTCATCATGTCTGCTTTCAGGTGAAAAGTGTTGGTAGAACTTTCCCAAAAATGAAGGGCAGCTATTAGCATTTCTGCATTGTACCTAGGTCCTTCTCTCGACAGCTGGATTAAGTCGAATATACCACTTTCTTTCCAAAACGTGGCATATTGTTTTTCGACTTTATTGAGCCATTTAAGATAGCTCTCAGTCACTATGGGTGCAGATCTAAAGGCCCTGTAGCCAGATTCAAAGAAACTCATGTCGAAGACAGAGTTGGCAAATATTTTTGGCTCACAAGTGACATGGAGAGGGAAAATGCTACTTACTTCCTCATTAAAATCAGTAGTCGAAGGAAGAGGGCCTGCAAAGGCAAGATTTTTACCTTTAAGTCTATGAGGAATCAGCAGTTCCTTTCCCCATATGGCGCTTTCGACAGCGGTGGTGGCAGGTTCCGATAGGAACACTGAATCGTCAACCATGACAAGATCTTTGTCATCTGCAGCGATAGGAACAGCGTTTCTGGAGGAAGAAGATGAAGCCATTGATGCTTCTTGGTGTTCTTGGTGTTCTTGAGGTTGATGGTGATTTGACAGGTGACAGTAGCAAAGGTTCAAAAACCTTCAAAATCAACTTGTTTCTTGCTCAAATGCAGTGGAAAGAACGGTGATGATGAACGAAAATGATTGACAATCGTTTTGGTTGGTTTAGATTCAACAGAAACACAAGAACAATGCAAGATTTGGAGTTTGTTTTGATTGTTTTTGGAAAAAATGCGTGAGTGCTCTCTATGGAAGGGAAGTTCAATGTTTAGGGTTTCAGAAAAGTGAAAGTGTTGGACTATGCTTGCTATTTATAGACTCTGCAGATTTGCATGCAGTTGGTAACTGAAGCACCACCATTTTCCATCTCAATCGTCCCGATCCTGCCACGTGTCCCACTATTGTGCTAAAAAAGTGGAAATCATGGTTTGAAGGGATTGAGTTGACGGTTACATTTTTTGTCATGATTGATGTGACATTAATGTGACGTTTGCGCCGTCTTTGGTAAGCGTGCAGAAGTTGAAAAGAAAGAGAATCTTCAAAACTGCCATTTCTTCCTTTCGTATTCGACATGCAGTCGAAATTGGCATTTTTGAGGGGGCAATTTGTTAGCCTGTATTTTCGACAGGCATTAATGAATTGGAGAGAGAAGATGAATTCTCATTTAATGTTCTCTTGGAAATTAGTTGTTTAATAAATCAGGAGAAGATTAAGGCATTCAACGTCGAAAGCCTTTTAGTTAAAGTTCACTGTCGAGCTTGAAGAAGCCGTCGAATTCGACAGGAACATATTTTATTAAATATATGTTGTTTGCTTCGACATTGCTATATATGTGTCGAATTATATATATGTATATATATGTGTGTTTGCTTGTATAACGTATTTTGCAGTACGGAGAAAGCATACTCTGCACTTAGCAAATTATTCAAAGAGGATAACGTTTGAAAGCCTTGCCAGGTGTCCAAGAATTCAAATTGTCGAAGACACGTGGAGTTTAGTTAGAGGTTAAGTAGGTTTTGGCAGTTATTCTGTTTGTCTATAAATATTAGTTTTTCATAGGAGAAACGGGTTGTTCACAATTCTCATGCAAATTCCGACAAAACTCAGAGTACCCATGTCAACGAGCGAAATGAGTGCAAAATGGAACATGTACGAATCTGTGCAACCAATCTTTCTTTTGTAAACAATTTACATTATTGAATGCAATTTACATTCTCCAAGTATTTTACTTGCTTTCCATTTAAAGTTTCTGCACTTTAATCTTTCCTGCAATTTATTTCATTGCAAACTTTAATCTTTCCTGCAATTTATTTCATTGCAAACTTTAATCTTTCTGCAATTTATTTCATTGCAAGTTTAAAACTTTTTCTGCAATTTACTTGTTGCATGCTTTTATATTTCAAAGTCTTTCTTTAAACTTTATTTGCAATTCATTTACAAGTTTTCTGCAAAATTTAACTTTGAAGCATTTTACTTTTAAACAATCCATTCGACTGCGTCGGATGATTTTACTGTTTTTATCAATTTATCCGATTTAACCCAGAAAATATGAAATATGTTTTCGTCAAATATGCACAAACCATATGTCCCAGGATTCACTAGTCGATCCTTCTTGTAATAACCAGACTAGCGGTTGTTTGCTAAAAATCGGGGTAAACAACTTGTTGCATGCTTTTACATTTCAAAGTCTTTCTTTAAACTTTATTTGCAATTCATTTACAAGTTTTCTGCAAAATTTAACTTTGAAGCATTTTACTTTTAAACAATCCATTCGACTGCGTCGGATGATTTTACTGTTTTTATTCAATTTATCCGATTTAACCCAGAAAATATGAAACATGTTTTCGTCAAATCTGCACAAGCCATATGTCCCAGGATTCACTAGTCGATCCTTCTTGTAATAACCAGACTAGCGGTTGTTTGCTAAAAATCGGGGTAAACAGTCTGCCAAACTAAATTGCAGACAAAAAAATGTCTCAAAATGAATTAACCATTATTTTCACCAAAATTTACAGTGAAAATACCAAAAAAAAAAGCTGTGAAACAAGATATGTTGGTATCGAAAATTCAAATTCTTGCACGTATGAAAGAAGTGGAGAGCAAGAAGTTCAACGTTTTGAAACTTAGACGCTTCTACAATGGACCATGAACCCATGTGGTCCATGATGGACTATTCCTTTTCATTTTTTCTTTGTTAATTCTAACCAATTGATGAAACAAGTGTACAAAAGCTAGGGGTGTACAAAATATCCGGTTAGAAGGCCCAAACTCATAACCAAATCCAAACCCAATTTAAAAAATCCGGATTTTGGTATATGGTTATTAACCAAACCATTTTCATTTGGTCGGTTATCCATCCAAATTAAATTTTTGGATTTGGTTTAAATTGGTTATTATATCCTTTTTAAATTTGTTTTTGTCAAAAAAAAAAAAAACAAACAAATATCATTTTCAAATTTGTTTTTGTTAAAAAAAAAACAAACAAATATTCTTTTATTAAAATTAATTTCCGCATAAACCATCACCACTTGTGATCTCTACACTTGTGAGTTGTGATTTGCGATGAACCCTAAATCCCAAATCTACAATAATCTTTCCAATTGAACTCTAATCGACGATATTCTCTTTCATTCGAACCACATTCATTCTCTCCAATTGTTTCTAACCGCTCTAATAGGTATTATCATTGAAATTTTTTTAAGATTTGATTTGTAGTTACATTAAAATACACTTAATTTATTTTTTTAAAGGATATGTGCAATGTGTGTGAAAAGATGACTATATAGACACCTAGTTAAATTGAAGTTTCAAAGTAGTTTAACCATTAAAAGATTAATCATATATATTAAACTACATGCAATATAAATTTATTAAACTACAATATAAATTTGTAATTATGTAAGATTCTTCTTAGTTATGCTTTGAACTTCGAGAGAATTTTGGTTTGCTAGTTTAAAGTTTGCCGTTGAAAAAAATCCACTCCCCCGTTGTCTCTATATTCCTCATATATAATTCTCTGTCTCCCTTAGAATGACTTTGATTTTTCTATTACAAAAAGTTTATTGTCTAGAACTTAGATGAAACCCACTTAATCAAAATGCTATTTCAAATTTGACAATTTATTTGCTAGTATATTAATCTATCTGAATTTCACTTGGTCAGTTAATATACCTACCCCTCAATTCTATC
The DNA here is from genome assembly GCA_954870985.1 of Trifolium fragiferum. Classification (NCBI taxonomy): domain Eukaryota; kingdom Viridiplantae; phylum Streptophyta; class Magnoliopsida; order Fabales; family Fabaceae; genus Trifolium; species Trifolium fragiferum. Next base: position 22,833,945 of record OX940789.1, read on the forward strand.
TTTGGAGAGAAATATTTGTAAGTAGATTATTATTAATAATAAATAGAAATATATTAAGTGACTTTCGAATCAAATTAATTTGATGACGAAATTAAAAAGAAAAAAGAAATACATTAAAATTAAGGAAATTTTTAAAAATATTTTGGCTCAAATATCAATTTTCTTTACTCAATTCAGTATATCATGTAAAATTTCCGCTCTTCTGATTGCTCTTCTGATTATTATTTTATGTGTTATTTTTCTCCAATCAATTGGCTCTTTGGATGATTTAAGCTGCCAAACTGCTGGTGAGTGGACAATATACCCTTGGATTCACAACAATTGCAATTCACTTTCAGACAGTGACCAACTTCGTCCTATTTCAATACCAGATATTCATCCTGCCAGGTACATTCATGGATATTGGATTATTTTTATCTTTTTATAAAATATAACTAATTAGAAGGAAAGAATGAATAAAATGAAAGGGACCTTAATATGGGTTCCTTCTTTGGCATAAAACAATACCACTGAGCGATTGATACAGAAGGGCATCTGTCTTGAATCTACCATGGATATTCCATAAAACTTTACAAATTGAGACAAATAAAATCAACCACTTTTTTTACCATTAAGGGGATAAATTGTCCTCTTACCATTAACTAATTATTAGTTAACATATATTTAAGTAGTTTCAATTGAAATATGATGTGTTTTGGTTCAATGATATTGCTGATTCTAGACTTGTAGTCATAATATTTGAATTAAAATATAATGATGTGTTATGCTTCAATTGAATAAAAAATATGATGTTAAGAAATTTTAATTAAAGGAGTATAATCAAAATATAACGTGTGTTTGTTGATTGTTTTGCAGTTTATTTACAAATGGGTGATATATCTGAGGCAACAAATGTGTTTTCTTCTTCAACACCAAAAACTCGCAAAAACAGATTTGCTGTTTGGAATGACTTCACGTTAGATCCAGAATTGGAAAAAATAGTTATATGTGACCATTGTGAAGGTTGAAAAACACACAAGAAGGGGGGGGGTTGAATTGTGTGAGACTTTTTCTAAGTTAAAACAAATTGCAGCGGATAAGGTATAACACACACAATATATGAGGATAGGGTTAGAGAGAGATGCACAGAATTTTTATACTGGTTCCTCCCACTAACAGGAGTAGTCCAGTCCTCTTGTCCTTCACAAGAGATTTCACTATAATCACTCAGATTACAAATGCTCAAGCACTAAGCAAGAGACTTCAAATGCTCAAGCACAAAGCAAGAGACTTCCAATGCTCAAGCACAAAGCAAGAGACTTCCAATGCTCAAGCACAAAGCAAGAGACTTCCAATGCTCAAGCACAAAGCAAGAGACTTCCAATGCTCAAGCACAAAGCAAGAGACTTCTAACTGCTCAAGCACAAAGCAAGAGACTTCCAATGCTCAAGCACAAAGCAAGAGACTTCTAACTGGTTTTAATGTTAATAAAGATAAGAGATTAACACTTGATATACAATCAGAGGTGTTTACAAAATACAACTCAGTTACAAGACTAACTTAGAAAATTATCACAAAGTTTCTAAGTGTTTGATAGCTTCAGATTTTGACAGAGTTTCAGCACGTTCAGAAGCTTAAGTCTTGATTCAATTTCTTCACAAATCTTCTTCCTTTTATAGATGATAAAATGAACGTTGAAGATTATAGCCGTTTGAAGAATTGAGACGCTCCTTTGTATAGATCAGTGAGCTTATTAGCTGTTCTGATTTGCAGTAGCTTAGGAGCTTAACGTTTACTACAAAATGAGAGATTCCATTTGGCTTTTGATATTTGAACCTTGGTGAAAGCCAAATAAGGAAATAATCGTTTCTGAAGCCTGACTTGAAAAGGACCTTTCCATGGTCAAACCTTTTCATTCTTGGTTTCTGCGTTTGGACTTAGTCAGGCACAGTCTTCAATAAAATTGTACTCTCAAATGTAGCTTGACACTTATATCTGACGAGCCTTCAGATTTTGATAGGCTCAGAATTACTTGTTTCAGATCTGGTGAGCTCAGATGTTCTTCAGATTTTGATAGGCTCAGATTTACTTGTTTCAGATCTGGTGAGCTCAGATGTTCTTCAGATTTTGATAGGCTCAGAATTACTTGTTTCAGATCTGGTGAGCTCAGATGTTCTTCAGATTTTGATAGGCTCAGAATTACTTGTTTCAGATCTGGTGAGCTCAGAAGTAATTCCTTCAGAAATTCTAAGGTTCAGATAATAACTTCAGAGTTTCACAGGCTCAGAATTACTTGCTTCAGATCTGGTGAGCTCAGAAGTAATTCCTTCAGAAATTCTAAGGTTCAGATAATAACTTCAGAGTTTCATAGGCTCAGAATTACTTGCTTCAGATCTGGTGAGCTCAGAAGTAATTCCTTCAGAAATTCTAAGGTTCAGATAATAACTTTTAATCCTGCACACTGAATTAAATTATTAGTACTCCAATTTAACCTTAAATACATTGTTATCATCAAAATCAATTAAGGAGATACAAAATCATAATTTTGTTCCAACAATCTCCCCCTTTTTGATGATGACAACTATATGTATTTAAAATCAATTGTTGTTGTTTTTATTTAACATCTTGACTTCAGGTTCTGAGGTTTGCAAGCTCCCCCTGAGTCTGATAAGCTTCAAAAGTTTATCAATGATAAATATAAAACAGTCTAAGAGTAATATTTAATGTCAAATATAATTTCATATATTCTCCCTTCAGAATTAGAGGTTTGCAAGCTCTATTTCTTCAGATTGACAAATATAAGATATGGTTTGCAAGCGTATCTTATATTATATGAATTTATGTTGGACAAAATTTATTACTCCCCCTCATTAAAAGTTTAAAAGACTTTAATATAACTTAACAAGAGTAGAGTTCAGAAAATGTGATCTTTAGAGCTTCAGAAATAATTTCACTGCCATAGGAAATGAAATAATATTTTCTCCCCCTTTGTCATTATCAAAAACGGGTCAGTCAAAGCACAAGTTACAGGGTAGTAAATGCACACAGCAAACAACCACCAGCAGTAAATGCATTCAACGGTAAAACAGGGAATTGTTAAGTACCATGGTGAAACAGGGAATTGTTTCAGAATGAAGACGAGTTTCTTCAAGATCTGAATCAGTTCCAGGAAAAGGTGGAGTGGTTTGAATGGATGAGGGGTTTGGTTCAGAAGTGGTTGGCTTAGGAGATGAAGTCTGAAGGGGTTCAGTTTGGGATTCAGCAGGGACTTCAAAATTTTGAACATTTGAGGGTTCAGATTGGTCTACGTCCATTGCTATTGGGGTAGACTCAGAATCTTTAATAGGAGATTTCTGAGGGGATTTAGGAGTGTCAGAAATGGTTATAGTGGAAGTTTCAAAATATTGGGAAAACAAGATAGTGACGTAATGGGGGCTTGGCAGTTACTTTTAATAAAATCATCATTAGCTCTCCTTCATGACCCAGCGTTTACTAGACATGATGGGAAGTTACACAGATAAGTAGTGTTTTCAGAAGCCAGCTGTCAGTTAGAGAAACTGAGTGGTCAACTAACACTTAGAGTAGGTATCTGAGTCACAAGAAATCATATTTAATAATAAATAATTCTGATTGCTTCAGATGAGAGAGTGCTTCAGAACCTATATAATAGTTTCTGAGCCGTCCAAACTTCTGAGGCCCTTCAGAACCAGTTTATTCATTCAGAGTTAACAGCATTCAGAGATATCATTCAGAAATAAAAACCATGTTCAGATTTTTCTTGATAAAATCGAAACGATCAATAGCAAGAGGTTTGGTAAAGATATCAGCCCATTGATGCTCAGTATCAATGAATTGAATCTTAATTACTCCCTTCTGAACATAGTCTCTAATGAAGTGATGTTTGATCTCAATGTGTTTAGCTCTTGAATGCAAAATAGGATTCTTAGACAAACAGATAGCAGCAGTATTATCACAGAGAAGTGGTATACTACTTATCCTTATCTGATAGTCCTCCAACTGATGTTTCATCCAGAGCAATTGCGTGCAACACTTAGCAGCTGAGATGTACTCTGCTTCTGCTGTAGATAGAGCAATAGTTGCTTGTCTCTTACTAGCCCATGATATAAGGTTTTCACCTAGAAATTGACAGTTTCCACTAGTGGACTTCCTTTCAATTTTATCACCAGCATAGTCAGCATCACAGAATCCAATAAGCTGATAATCTAAGGATTTCTTATAAAGTAATCCAAGATTAGTGGTTCCTTTCAGATATCTAAAGATTCTCTTAACAGCAGTTAGATGAGACTCTCTAGGATCTGATTGAAATCTAGCACACAAGCATACACTGAACAAGATATCTGGTCTAGATGCAGTGAGATAAAGGAGGGAACCAATCATACCTCTGTATAATTTCTGATCTACTTTGCCTTCAGATTCTTCCTTCAGAAGACTGCTAGAGGGATGCATAGGAGTTGACATTGGTTTGCAATCTTCAAGACCAAATTTCTTCAGTAAATCCTTTGTGTATTTGGTTTGATGCACATATACTCCTTCTTTTCTTTGATTGATTTGAATTCCCAAGAAGAATGTTAGTTCTCCCATCATACTCATTTCAAATTCATCCTGCATAAGCTTAGAGAAATTCTTGCAAAGAGAAGCATTAGTTGAACCAAAGATAATATCATCAACATAAATCTGAACAATCAAAATATCAGTTTTTTAAGGTTTTTCTAAAGAGAGTGTTATCAACATGTCCTTTTTCAAAACCATTTTCTAGAAGAAATATACTTAACCTTTCATACCAAGCTCTTGGAGCTTGTTTCAAACCATACAGAGATTTCTTCAATTTGTAAACATGATCAGGACACTTTATATCTTCAAAGCCAGGAGGTTGTTTAACATAGACTTCTTCATAAATTACTCCACTCAGAAATGCACTCTTAACATCCATTTGAAATAGAGTGATGTCATGATTAACTGCATAGGACAAGAGAAGTCTAATTGCCTCAAGTCTTGCTACTGGTGCAAAGGTTTCAGTGAAATCTATGCCTTCTTGCTGACTATAACCTTGTGCAACCAGTCTAGCTTTATTTCTGACAACTTCTCCCTTTTCATTTGACTTGTTCCTGAATACCCATTTTGTTCCAATAATGTTCTTGTGTTTGGGTTTTGGTACCAGATCCCAAACATCATTTCTTTCAAATTGATTGAGTTCTTCTTGCATTGCAACAATCCACCCATCATCTGAGAGTGCTTCTTCTATGTTTGTGGGTTCAATTAATGAAATTAACCCAACTAGGGATTCATCCTCTTTGAAAGCAGATCTGGTCTTTCTTGGGCTATCCTTGTTACCAACAATTAGCTCTTCAGGATGAGATGATCTATACTTGAATTTACTCTTAGGTGGAGCAGGTGTCTGAGAGGGTTCAGTTTCTGAAGGGTCTTCAGTTTCAAGGCCTTCAGAGATATCTTCATTTTGAGTCTCAGATGGATATACAGCAATGGAGAGATCTTCACACTCAGAATTTGAGGAAACTTGAAATTCTGCAAAAGTCTCAGCTTGCTCTGACATTTTATCGTCAGGCTCTTTATCATCAAATCTAACATGTATAGATTCTTCAACTGTGTGAGTTTCAGAATTATACAATCTATATGCTTTTGAGCGTTCAGAGTAGCCTATAAAGATACCCTTATAAGCTCTAGCATCAAATTTCTTTCGATAGACCTTGTTGTCTAGAATATAACAAGTACATCCAAACTGATGAAAATAAGAAATATTTGGTTTTCTTCCTTTGAACAGTTCATAAGCAGTTTTGTTCAGAATAGGTCTGATGTAGATTCTATTCTGAACATAGCAAGCAGTACTCACGGCTTCTGCCCACAAGAACTTAGCTAGGTTAGACTCAAGCATCATGGTACGAGCCATTTCTTGCAAAGATCTATTCTTTCTTTCTACAACACCATTCTGCTGTGGTGTTCTAGGAGAAGAGAATTCATGGATTACTCCATGCTCTGAGCAGAAAGATTCGAAAGAGTCATTTTCGAACTCTCCCCCATGGTCGCTTCTAACCTTCAGAATCCGAAGATCCTTTTCACTTTGTATTTGTGTGCAGAAGTCACTGAACACCACAAGTGCTTCACTCTTAGAACGTAGGAATTTCACCCAAGTCCATCTACTGAAATCATCAACCATGACCAATCCATATTTTTTACCATTGATAGAGGCTGTCGAAACAGGACCAAACAGATCAATGTGAAGCAATTCCAAGGGTCTGGAAGTAGAGACAATGTTTTTAGACTTGAATGAAGTCTTAGCAAATTTTCCTTTTTGACATGAGCCACAAAGTGCATCTGAGTGATAATCAATGTCAGGCAAACCACTAACAAGCTTTTGTTTGCTAAGCTTAGAGATCAACCTCCAGTTAGCATGACCAAGACGCTTGTGCCATAGCCATTTCTCATCACTCAGAGACAAAAGACATATAATCTTTTGGTCAACCAAATCAGAAAAGTTTACTTTATAAACATTGCCAACTCTCATTCCCTTGAATACTACAGATTTGTCAGAGTCTTTTGATACAGTACATGATTCCTTATTAAATGTAACAACACACCCATTGTCACAAAATTGACTAATGCTCAATAGATTGTGTTTAAGTCCATCAACTAACCAAACATCTTTAATGGAAAGAGAAGAATTACCAACTGTACCTGTACCAATGATCTTCCCTTTTTGTTTTCCTCCAAATCCCACAGAGCCTCCCTCTTTCAGAGTTAGGGTTTGGAACATATGCTTTTCTCCCGTCATATGTCGTGAGCAACCACTGTCCAGGTACCAGGGCTGCTGTTTTACCTTTCCTTGCATGAGCATCTGAAGCAAACATTATTTCAGATTTTGGTACCCATATTCTGATGGGTCCTTTAGAGTTAGTCTTCTGAATAGTATTCCTTCTTTGTTTTCTATGATCAACACAAGATCTAGAATTAATTAAGCTTTGACAAGAATGTTTAGGCTTAATTTGATTCTTGGATTTTGATCTGGAGTATACCACAGTTCCAAAGGTCAAGCAAGGATCTGAAGTAACTTTACCTTGATTTCTCAGAGGTTCAGATGACTTCTGAGCCTTAACTTGAGAACTTTTGGACTCAGAAATTTTAGGTTCAGAAGAACTTGGAACTTCTGAGTCTTTGGGTTCAGGTTCAGAACCTCCTTCAGAGTTGGATGCCTTCAGATCAAGTGTACCACTTTTAACAAAGGTAGAGAATAATTCAGGTGGAGTATCATCCTCACTATATGATTTCAGAGGTTTATCCCAGTTCTTAAACCGAGAATAACCAATGCCTTCACCATAGTTACGAGTCATATGATAAATCATGGAAGCCATTTTACTCCTATTGAAGGTACAACGAATAAATTCGTGAAGAGCATCTTCATGATCATCATTGAGCTTGTCTGCCAAGACATAGTTAGATTCAACATGACAAATACGAATGTTTAACGATTCATTTTCATCATAAAGAATCTTGGCATCCTTTTTCAATGATTCATGAACATTCTTCAGAATTTTGTGTTGACTTACTATACGAGAGTAATGTTTCACGGCAATCTTAAGAGAATCAATTAATTCAGATTTAGTCATGTTAGAGTATACCTCATTTTCATCATCTGAGTCATCTTCAGAATCTCTATCAGAGTTGTTACCTTCAGAAGTTCTTGCCATTAAAGCCAGATTGCCTTCTTCATCATCTTCTCCTTCAGAGTCATTCTCAATGGTCTCCCAAGTGGCTAACAAACTCTTCCTTACCTTTTCTTTGTACTTTTCTTTCCCAAAGCTCTTATTCTTTCCTTTGTCCTTGGATGACATTTCTGGACAGTCCGCAATGAAGTGTCCAGATTTCTTGCAGTTATAGCAGTTGTTCAGTTCTTCCTTTTTGTCCTTTGAAAAGGAACTTCTTGAGTTGTTTCCTTTGTTTGGAAACCTTTTGTATTTCTTGTTCCAATTCTGAAACCTTCTAACCATTAGTGCCATTTCTTCATTCTCATAATTTTCATCCATCATATCATCAGAAGTTTCTTCCTCTTGTTCAGACACTTTGATCTTTGCAGCTTTTGAGGAAGTCTGAACAGAGCTTAGAGCCAAGGACTTCATCTTCTTGACAGGTTCATCTGACATAAGTTCTAGCTCATGACTTCTGAGTGAGCTTATTAAATCTTCAAGAGTCACATTGTCCAAATCCTTGGATTCCTGAAAAGCTGTAACTTTTGGTCTCCATTTGGAAGGTAAGCTCCTCAGAATTTTCTTCACGTGATCAGATGCAGTGTAGCTTTTCTTCAGAACTTGAAGACCAGAGACAAGGGTTTGAAACCTTGAATACATGGTTTCAATATCTTCATCTTCCTTCATTCTGAACAGCTCATATTGATGAACTAATAAGTTTGCCTTAGCTTCTTTGACTTGCTTATTTCCTTCATAGGTGGAACATAGAGAGTCCCAGATAGTTTTGGCACATGACTTGTTGGATATTTTTAAATACTCAGCATGAGATATTGCACCAATAAGCATATTCTTAACAGTATGATGCTTCTTATACTGTTTCTTCTTTTCAGCATCAAAGAACTTTCTGTAGGTATTTCTTACAACACCTTCATCATCCATGTGTTCAAAATGTATACCATCTTCAATGATATCCCATAACTCATCATCGGTCCCAATGATGTAACTATACATCTTGGTTTTCCAGAAAGGAAAAGTAGTAGGATCACTGTTGAAGTAAGGTGGTTTGTCTCTGTGATTATCACTGTTCCTTTCCCTATCATAGTTGTGAGGAGGTGGAACAGCAGAGTGATCAGGTCCAGAGGAAGCAGAAGGAGAGGTAACACCAGACATGTTTTTCAACTAAGTACCCCTAGATCTTTTACTGTTTCACTGTTAAGTGAAGAGCAACAGACCGGAGCTCTGATGCCAATTGAAGGTTGAAAAACACACAAGAAGGGGGGGGTTGAATTGTGTGAGACTTTTTCTAAGTTAAAACAAATTGCAGCGGATAAGGTATAACACACACAATATATGAGGATAGGGTTAGAGAGAGATGCACAGAATTTTTATACTGGTTCCTCCCACTAACAGGAGTAGTCCAGTCCTCTTGTCCTTCACAAGAGATTTCACTATAATCACTCAGATTACAAATGCTCAAGCACTAAGCAAGAGACTTCAAATGCTCAAGCACAAAGCAAGAGACTTCCAATGCTCAAGCACAAAGCAAGAGACTTCCAATGCTCAAGCACAAAGCAAGAGACTTCCAATGCTCAAGCACAAAGCAAGAGACTTCCAATGCTCAAGCACAAAGCAAGAGACTTCCAATGCTCAAGCACAAAGCAAGAGACTTCTAACTGCTCAAGCACAAAGCAAGAGACTTCCAATGCTCAAGCACAAAGCAAGAGACTTCTAACTGGTTTTAATGTTAATAAAGATAAGAGATTAACACTTGATATACAATCAGAGGTGTTTACAAAATACAACTCAGTTACAAGACTAACTTAGAAAATTATCACAAAGTTTCTAAGTGTTTGATAGCTTCAGATTTTGACAGAGTTTCAGCACGTTCAGAAGCTTAAGTCTTGATTCAATTTCTTCACAAATCTTCTTCCTTTTATAGATGATAAAATGAACGTTGAAGATTATAGCCGTTTGAAGAATTGAGACGCTCCTTTGTATAGATCAGTGAGCTTATTAGCTGTTCTGATTTGCAGTAGCTTAGGAGCTTAACGTTTACTACAAAATGAGAGATTCCATTTGGCTTTTGATATTTGAACCTTGGTGAAAGCCAAATAAGGAAATAATCGTTTCTGAAGCCTGACTTGAAAAGGACCTTTCCATGGTCAAACCTTTTCATTCTTGGTTTCTGCGTTTGGACTTAGTCAGGCACAGTCTTCAATAAAATTGTACTCTCAAATGTAGCTTGACACTTATATCTGACGAGCCTTCAGATTTTGATAGGCTCAGAATTACTTGTTTCAGATCTGGTGAGCTCAGATGTTCTTCAGATTTTGATAGGCTCAGATTTACTTGTTTCAGATCTGGTGAGCTCAGATGTTCTTCAGATTTTGATAGGCTCAGAATTACTTGTTTCAGATCTGGTGAGCTCAGATGTTCTTCAGATTTTGATAGGCTCAGAATTACTTGTTTCAGATCTGGTGAGCTCAGAAGTAATTCCTTCAGAAATTCTAAGGTTCAGATAATAACTTCAGAGTTTCACAGGCTCAGAATTACTTGCTTCAGATCTGGTGAGCTCAGAAGTAATTCCTTCAGAAATTCTAAGGTTCAGATAATAACTTCAGAGTTTCATAGGCTCAGAATTACTTGCTTCAGATCTGGTGAGCTCAGAAGTAATTCCTTCAGAAATTCTAAGGTTCAGATAATAACTTTTAATCCTGCACACTGAATTAAATTATTAGTACTCCAATTTAACCTTAAATACATTGTTATCATCAAAATCAATTAAGGAGATACAAAATCATAATTTTGTTCCAACACATTGCGGTAAGAAGCTTAAGTATAATGGGACGAGTTCGATGGCAACACATCTTAAGGGTTGCAAGAATAATCCGAATAGTGAATCCAACAAGAGGCAGAGAAATAATCCATCCTCGATAAATGTTGAAGGTTATGTGATTTCTCCCCCTTTAGTGCCTAGTTTTGATCAAGAGAAATTGCGGTATTTACTTGTGAAGATGTTTGTAGGCATGGAACTTCCTTTTAATAAAGTAGAGCATCCCGATTTCGAAGAATTTGTAAATGGCTTGAATCCAAAATTCAATCTTATATCACGTACTACACTTGCACGTGATACTTTGTTATTATGGGATGTAGAAAAGGCAAAAATGAAAAATTTTCTAGCCCAACACTGCCACAGAGTTTCCCTCACTGCCGATACATGGACATCTATCCAAAATCTATGTTATATGTGTATCACTGCTCACTTTATTGACAATAATTAGACCTTGCAGAGTATGGTTTTAAGTTTTTGCCAAGTCACAAGCCACTCAGGAGATGTAATTGCAAACACTATTGACCATTGTTTGACTGATTGGGGACTTAATCGTGTCTTGACTATCACACTTGATAATGCATCGTCAAATGATCTTGGAATTAAACATTTGAAGAAGAAGCTACTCTCTTGTGACAACTTAATTTTGAAGGGAAAATACTTACATTTGCGTTGTTGTGCGCATGTGTTAAACCTCATTGTGAAGGAGGGGTTGAAAGATGTCGACGACTCTGTTTTGAGAATTCGAGGTTCAATAAAATATGCTAGGTCTTCTGCTCACAGGTTTTCAAAATTCAAAACATCTGTAGAACGTTCCAACACCGAGTACAAAGGTCTTGTGTGCCTTGATGTAGAAACAAGGTGGAATTCGACTTATTTAATGTTAGACTCAGCTTTGAAGCATCGAAAGGCTTTTGAAGTGCTTGAAATCCAGGATCCCAAATATAGTGAGGAACTAGCTGAAAAGGGGAAGGGTGTGCCCACATGTATGGATTGGGAGGAAGCACAAGCGATTCTGCCGTTTCTAAAAATATTTTATGATGCTACACTTCGGATTTCAGGTTCCTCTTATGTGGCCTCTAATATGTATATGTTAGAGGTTTTTGATATTGGGTCTCAGATAAATATGATGTGTAATTCAGATGATGTATTCTTAAAGAGTATGGCTCTAAAGATGAGAAAGAAATATGACAGGTATTGGGGAAAAATTGAAGACTTGGACATGTTATTGATGATTTCTACAGTCTTAGACCCTAGGTACAAATTAAAGTATGTCAACTGGTCGATCGATGATAATTTTAATCCACATGAGGCAAAGGAATTAAAAGAATTGTTGGAAACTAATTTGTATCAACTCTTCGCGGAGTATAGTGGTGTGGGGCAAGGTTTCCAAAGTGGTTCACAGTTGAGTTTAGGTGGTATGGAAGATCGTTATAGTTACAATCGTTTTTTACAGTCCATTGGTTCGTCCTCTGCTCAAACTGATTTGCAAAAGTACCTCGATGAATCTCTAGAAAGTCAGTTTTCTGATGACTTTGATATTTTAAGATGGTGGAAGGAAAACTCCAGCCGTCTTCCAATCCTTGCAAAGATGGCAAAAGACTTGTTTGCCAAACCAATCTCCACGGTACCATCTGAGTCTACTTTTAGTCTTGGAGGACGAGTGATCGATGAACATCGCAGTTGCCTCACACCTAAAATGGTGGAAGCTCTTATTTGTAGTTATAGCTGCATTAAAGGATCACGTAAATCATCATTAATTGAGTCACTTATAATTGAGGATTACAAGGAACTTGAGAAATTAGAGCAAGGTATGATGATATCACTTATAGCTGCATTAAAGTTATGATTTATGGATTATAAGTCAGTTATTAATAGGTTTTATTTATGTTTTTTTTTCTATAGAAATAGCTGCTATGAAAGTTGGTGATGCTTGTTCAGTCTCGGTTGCTCTTGATGAAGACTGACGAGTTGATGCTTGTTCTGCCTCGGTTGCTCTTGATGAAGATTGACGAGTTTTTATTTACTTCGTATTAGTCTTTTAGTTATTATGCAAACATTTATCTAAGATAACATTAGAAGACAATGAGGGTGTAGGTTACTCTTATATGATACCGGTACTCTTATTTATAAATTATTATTATTATTAATATTATTATTATTATTATTATTATTATTATAATATATATATATATATATATATATATATATATATATATTGACAATGGTTAACCAAAAGAGTAAATTACCTAGATTATCTTTATGTTAATGAAATCAATATATTACTTATTAGTTAAAGAACCAGTTTACAATTACCATGATGTTTCTCTATTAGCAAGTTAAAATGAAAATGTAGTTTAAAAAAAAAATAGAAATTTTTTTAAAAAAATAAACAAGCTCTTATCTTTACACTAATAATTTGTATATCTTTATCTCGTTGGAATTGAAAAAAAGAAATTTAGAAGAAGGAATGAGAATGGTCTTCTTCACATGTTTTTTTTTTTCATCTCTTCCAAACACATAACACATATCGGAAGCAATTTGGCTTGAATTTTTTTTTTTTTTTAATGTTGGCTTGAAGTTGATTATTGCCGCAAAGAATAAAAAAAAAAGAGGTGTATTTTTTTTACAGTTTTTAATATATTTTTCGTCCGCGTAAAAAAAAAAAAGACCGAATTAACCGTTTATTAATCCAGTTTTAAAAATAACCAGTTTAAAACTGGATTTAAAAATTAACCGCTTTTAAACCGGTTTTACAAAAATATCTGGTTATGTATCCATATCCAAATTTATAACCGGTTATATAACCGGTTTATGAAAAATAATGGTTATGGTCATGTATCCAAATCCATATTTCTTGTTTTGGTTTGGATATAATTTGGTTTGGTTAAATAACCGACCATGCACACCCCTAACAAAAGCTATTATAAACTTAAAACACTCAATAATATCTCTTTTTACCATCTTTCTCTTTTTGTCTCATCAATTATCAACCTGACGGCATCTCAACTCTCACTCTAGTCAGTTTATTCCTTCTCTTTTTCCTCCAATATATCTCTATTCTCATTTTTTTTTAAATAAAAAAAAGGAACATTTTTATTTAATATTACTCTCTTGAGTTATTTTATAAAAAATAATTTGAAAAATCGCATGGACAAAGGAAACTAATTTTTTTATTAATAATTCTAAAATATTCAGTTTTATTCCAAAATTATCCCTGAACTAATTTGAAAAATAAATCTCTCTAATTGATGCATTAAGATTAAAATGTATCATTTGATTTTATTTAATAAGGGTACATATGGAATTGTGTATTTAATAAGGAAAAAATTTAAAATAGTATTGATTATAAAAAGAACCAAATATTTCCCAATATTTCTTTATAAAAAGGATCGGAGGGCGCAATAATTTATTACTCAATCCGGTCTTTTTTTTTTTTGATAGAAGAGAGGGCTAAACGCCCAAGGAAAAAAGAAACTACAAAGGAACTAATCTAGGGGTAGTAATCCCCATATTATCCGCAATAAGTAACTCAACTATTTGACTAGGACAAGAATCAAATCTCCTAGTGTTATAATCAAAGAGTACAACCCATATTAGCTAACCCATCCGCACACTTGTTAGCTTCTCTATAGATGTGGTGAACTTCCACTTCCCAATCCAAAGTCATCAATCTCCAAATCTGTCTTGCCAAAGAGTTACCGGAAGCACTTTGAATGCAACCAGTTTTTACCACTTGAACAACCGCTGCAGAATCCACATTAAGTTCCACCTTTTGAAAACCCATCCTTCTCACATAACGAAGCCCTTCAAGCACTCCCCACAGCTCTGCTACAAAAGCATTACACAGGCCTACACACTTAGCGAATCCTCCAATCCACTCGTCGTCACTTCCTCGAACAATTCCTCCACATCCCGACAACCCCTGCTCCTTACACGCACCATCAGTATTAAGCTTGACAAAATTCTGCTTCGGGGGAGACCACCCTATCATTGTAACAACCCGTGGTCTGTCCATGATCAACTCACTATTACTCATTGCTTTTCTATACTCCATGTCCATTCTTCCCACGTGTTGTACTGGCATAGCAGGTCTAACAAACCCATCTTCATGAATTTCCTTATTTCTCCAACTCCATAGTCTGTAGCAACCCAAAGCCCAAAAACTACACCAAGTACTACCATTATTCAAATCAGTGGAGTTATTTAAATTAAACTCAAACCAATGCTGCAACTCTCCCATATAAAATACTCCCCTCTTGTTTATAGGAATTGCTTGGTTCCAAAAATTAACCGCAATAGGACAGTCTCTAAGCACATGACTTAAAGTCTCCTCAACATCGCTACAATGATTACACATGGCATGTCCTAGCCCCATTGAGTTCTTGATGGAGTTAGTAAGCAATCTTTTGTGCAACACCAACCACATAAAAGAACACACTCTCTCTGGAACCTGAAGTTTCCATACTTTACACCAAATAGGATTAGCTTCTTCTCTATGAAAATCACACCACTATTTTTGCCTCCTCCACTTCTTTCATCGCTGCCATTATCTATAGCAGGAGGAAGAATTGCTGCTATTTTATGTTGTAAATATGTTGGTAGCCAGCCATGTAAAAGGGACCAATTCCACTCACCTTCATTGTCAACAAGATCACACACTTTGATACCTTGTAAATGGTTGGGAATAGCAATAAGCTGCTCAATATGTAATCCTTCTTCCAGCCATGCATGCTTCCATGCATCAATTTTAGTACAATCTCCCACTTGCCAAAAAATAAATTCCTTATAACACCCCATAGATAAATCTAGAATAATCATGGAATATTATTAAAGGTACTGAATTCATTATTATTACAACAGAAGTTTAAACACACACACAGGTGTTAAATACATCAAGAGTACGTGAAATAACAGCGGAAACAAACGATGACACGATAAGATAAATAAGGAAGCAAGAATCAAATGCAATCCTCCAAACAGCAGCAGCGACTCCAACACCAAAGCTTACCTAATCAACCTGTTTTCCTGTTTCAAATAGGGAGTGGGGTGAGACAGTCACTTCGTCCCAGTGAATTCTACTACCCTCCTAGGCTATAAAGCCGGGGTACCTAATCAGTCCATAGTTGATAATCTATCATAGTAAATATCATAATCATAATTAATAAAAGTGTAACACACAAAAGTATCTTGTTAATTTTATTCCGCTAAGACACTTCGAGGTGAGCATGTCTCGAAGGTCCGCCATATCCGCTGACCGATTCGACCACGGCATTAAGCTCACAATCATTTTCCTAATGGGTTGTTCCATTGGAAGCCCATAAGCAGCATACTAAACCGCGCATGATTGACTGATTCTAAATGTTGAGTTACATACTACCATAATTATCCCATAACCCGGGGAACATGCATCCTTAATTCTAAGTTATCCCTAATTTTCAGAATTGTGTCTGACTTTCCGTACAATATTAAATACATTATACAACTGCAATTTATCTTTCTCAGGTTATGATATAAAACGAGTGATTAAATCATTTTTAAAACTGAAAAAGTGAAGTAATTCTGGGCTAGCTCGCTACGGCGAGTTAGCAAGCTCGCCATGGCGAAC
This sequence comes from Trifolium fragiferum, assembly GCA_954870985.1. Classification (NCBI taxonomy): domain Eukaryota; kingdom Viridiplantae; phylum Streptophyta; class Magnoliopsida; order Fabales; family Fabaceae; genus Trifolium; species Trifolium fragiferum. The sequence continues at coordinate 22,850,080 of OX940789.1, forward strand.
TTACAGGTACTGGCCTAAACAACTCGCTAGGCGAGCTAGAGCTCGCCATGGCGAAGTTCTTCAGCCCAGAACCTTGAGCTCGCCATGAGTGCTCGCTAGCAACTCGCTACGGCGAGTTAAGTCAGAAAGACCCCTGTTTTACGAATTTCCAATATTTTTCAAAGATTCACCTACAACCAAACTCTGAGAAAGTGCAGTTATATAATATAGTCAATATATAACAGAATAGAAGAGAATTTGGGAGCTAATTCTCCTCACACAATTAATTCCTTATTTCTTAAGTTAACATGCAAATTCATAAATTAAGGGAATTCTAACTAAACTAGCCTAAGAACCCACCTGCTAATGGAGCTTTAGACTTGCAAAAGGACCCTCTAACTGCTACTGAACCTCCTCAGCAAGCCCCACGAACTACCAGAACTGACTTTGAACTCTAGACACTTGAAAACCCCTTAGTTGAGCTCTACGAATTGAGAAGTGTTTGATGATCAGTTGAGTTGTAAAAGGAGGTATTTATAGTGGGTTTCTCTGAGTCTAAACAGTAGGGAAGTTGTTTGAATCACGAATTTGCATGTTGGCCATTGGTTGGTTTTGAGGTGAGTTAAGGGTTGTTGTTGTTTTGTAACATGTGAGGCCTGAATGGTATAGCTCAGATGAATTCCTCTGTTCTGAAGAGTTGCAGATAAAGAATCTCCACTGTATTGAGGATGGAAGTATTTGCATGTGATGGATGATTCCAAACTTTAGTGTTAGTGGAAAATTGGGGATTTTGGCTTGTGTTGGTTGTTGTTGCTCGTGAATGAGAGAGCAAGAGGGAAGCTAGGTGTGGTTTCCTGTTGTGTTAGCTGCAGGGATGGTTTGCATGTATTGGAGTGTTTAGCTAAGTGGATATATGACTCACAATTGATAGTGAGGTGTAGAGCCAAGAGAAGAATGAGTCACATGAATGAATTATGGGAGGGAGTAGCACGAGAGAGTGAGAGGAGATTAGGAGGGAAATTGTTCTTGTGATCAAATTAATCCTTAAGTGAAACTAAGGTGTTAATGTGTAATTTAGGCTTAATTAAAATATCTAATTTTTACACATAATACTCTTATTTCTCATGAATTAATTAATTAACCACTACTAATTAATTCTAATTTTAATAGATGGAACTCTAATTAAAATTAATCAGACAATTTAGAATTTGGGGATGTTACAATCTACCCCCCTTAAAGAAATTTCGTCCTCGAAATTCAGAAATTTACCTTAGAATAGGTGAGGATAACTGTTCATCATGTCTGATTCCAATTCCCAAGTGTACTCGCCGTCCGGAGACTGCGCCCATTCAACTTTGACAATGGGAATTCTCTTATTCCGAAGAGTTTTAACATCTCGATCAACAATTCGAATAGGATCAGGTTGGTAAGTCAAGTCCGGCTGAAGATCTATCTGTTCGATTGCTATTGGCTGATAAGGATCTGGAATATACTTGCGAAGCTGAGAGACATGGAACACGTCGTGTAGCCCGGACATAGAAGGGGGAAGAGCTAACTGATAGGCTACTGAACCAACGCGTTGCAGGATCTGATAGGGTCCAATAAATCTTGGACAGAGTTTCTTGGTTCTAAACACACCACGTAAACCCAACTTCGGAGTAACCTTCAAGAACACATGATCTCCTTCTTCAAATTCCAACGGTCTCCTTCTTCTGTCGGCATAACTCTTTTGCCGACTCTGCGCAACCTTCATCTTTTCACGGATTGACTTAACCTTTAAAGTTGTCTCTTGTATAAGGTCCGGTCCAAGTAATCCGCGATCACCGACTTCCGTCCAACACAAAGGAGTTCTACACTTTCTTCCATATAAAGCTTCAAACGGTGCCATCCCGATACTAGAATGGTAACTGTTGTTATAAGAGAATTCAATCAAGTGCAAGTAGTTGCTCCAACTACCGCCATCTTCCAAAACACATGCACGAAGCATATCTTCAAGAGTTTGAATGGTTCTTTCAGACTGTCCATCTGTCTGAGGATGATGCGATGTACTCATTCTCAATCGAGTTCCCATCGCATGCTGGAAGGCTTTCCAAAACCTAGAAGTAAAGATTGGATCACGATCTGAAACGATGCTGAGGGGTACACCATGAAATCTCACAATATGTTCTATAAAAATAGCTGCATACTGTGTGGCCTTATAGGTAGATTTCACAGGAATGAAATGAGCTGACTTGGTCAATCTATCCACAATTACCCAAATTGAATCTTGACCTTTCTGGTTACGGGGTAACCCACTTACAAAATCCATGGTGATGTGTTCCCACTTCCACTCTGGAATTTCAAGTGGTTGCAACTGACCTCCAGGTTTCTGGTGTTCAATCTTCACTTGTTGACAAACCAAACATCTAGACACAAAATCTGCGATTTCGGCCTTCATGTTCGGCCACCAGTAATTCTGCTTCAAGTCGTGGTACATTTTGGTGGATCCTGGATGAATCGAGAATCCACTTTTGTGTGCCTCGTCGAGAATCAGCCTTTTCAGTTCATCGTCATTTGGTACACACAACCTTCCATCATACAACATAGCACCATCCGATGCAATTGAGAACTCTGGGTTATTCAATTTCCTTTGAAGGTCCATATCACTTCGCTGCGCCTGCACTACCCTCGAGCGCAGATCGCATGACAACTCCATACGGTTGATTCTAATGCCGCTCTTTCTGTACACAACATTCAGATTCAGGTCTCTGAACTTCTCATACAATCCACACTGCTGCATTAAGAGTTCGGAAGCATATAAGACTTTCCTGCTCAAAGCGTCTGCCACAACATTCGCTTTGCCTGGATGGTAGTTGAGATTGAAATCGAAGTCCTTCAAGTATTCCATCCACCTACGCTGCCTCATATTCAAGTCTTTTTGATCAAACAGGTATTTCAAACTCTTATGGTCGCTGAAAAGATCAAATTGGACACCATACAAGTGATGCCTCCAAATCTTTAGAGCGAAAATAATTGCTGCTAAGTCCAGATCATGGGTTGGGTAATTTTGCTCGTGTGGTTTCAATTGCCGCGAGGCATATGCTACCACAGCTCCATCTTGCATTAAAACACAACCAAGACCTTTATGTGATGCATCGCAATACACCACGTACTTCCGATTAGGATCAGGGATGACCAATACTGGAGCACTGGTTAACTTTTCTTTCAACGTCCTGAAACTCACTTCACAATCAGCATCCCAAACAAAAGGAGTACCTTTCCTGGTCAAACGGGTCAAGGGTAAGGCGATTTCCGAAAATCCAAGAATGAATCTCCGGTAATAACCTGCTAATCCCAAGAAACTTCTGACTTCTGATACATTGTTGGGCCTTTCCCAGTTAAGAACTGCTTCTACCTTGGATGGATCGACTGATACACCGCCTTGGGAAATGACATGTCCCAGAAATTTAATTTCTGAGAGCCAGAATTCGCACTTGCTGAACTTGGCGTATAACTTCTTCTCTTGCAGAACTTCCAAAACAATTCTGAGATGTTCAGCATGATCCTCTTGATTACGAGAATAGATTAAGATATCATCTATGAAGATGACAGCAAACTTGTCGAGGTAAGGCTGAAAAATCCTGTTCATGTAATCCATAAACACAGCAGGAGCATTAGTCAATCCAAAAGGCATAACCAGGAATTCGTAATGCCCATAACGCGTCCGAAAAGCCGTCTTAGACACGTCTGAGGATTTAATTCTGATTTGATGATAGCCGGAACGAAGATCAATCTTCGAAAAGACAGTAGCACCCCTAAGTTGATCTAAAAGATCATCAATCCGAGGTAGCGGATATTTGTTTTTGATAGTCACTTTGTTAAGCTGGCGATAATCAATGCATAAGCGCATAGTACCGTCCTTCTTTTTCACAAGTAACACGGGTGCTCCCCAAGGAGAGACACTTGGACGAATGAAATGCTTCTGGAGTAGTTCCTCAAGTTGAGTTTTAAACTCATGAAGTTCTAATGGAGACATTCTATAAGGGGCAACTGAGATGGGTTGTGAACCCGGAATAAGATCTATAGAGAACTCTATTTCACGCTCGGGAGGGAGACTCATAATATCATCAGGGAAAACATCTAAATACTCACTAACTATAGGGATATTGCTAGGACTCAAACTAGACTCACGATCAATAGTGAACAAGACACTGAAACACTTGCTGCTGGCACCTAAATACTGGATCATCTGGTGAGTGTTTTGCAATAAAGCAGATAAGGCTCTACTTTCTGCAGAGGTTTCCGAAGGGATGAACAAATTCTTTTCCGCACAACCGATGTACACGGTATTGGCTGAAAGCCAATCCATGCCAAGAACGACATCAAAGTCCTTTAGAGGTAGACATATTAAATCAATGTGGTAGACCTTACTTCCGACTAAGATGGGACAATTTTGACAGACTTTCTTTGAATTAACTCTGCCGCCAGTAGCGACAGCGACAGACATTGGAGGTACGAGAGGTACAGAAGGAATTCCTAACCGCATGACACAGTCTACGGCTATAAAAGAGTTGGTGGCTCCACAGTCAAATAAAACTAAGACCTTAGACTGTCCTAACAAACATACATCCATAATTAAAGCATTATTAGATCTTATTTCATTGCAGTCTAAAGAATATACCCGACCTTTATTCTTTGCGGATCCACTGGATTCACCGTGCTTCTTCAATTTCGGGCACTCGTTCCTGAAGTGACCAGGTTGCTTGCAGTAATAGCACATATTCTTGCCTTTCATGCATTCTCCGCTGTGAGGATATCCACAGTCTGAACAGTTCTTGGGCGAACGTTGAGAGTGATTCTGCTTGCCCATGCTGGAATTACCCTTAGACTTCAAGTTCAAACCAAACTTTCCAAACAAACCCTTTTTCTTCTGTGTGGTCTCACTCCTTTCCTTGTGAATGTGGCTGAGGCCGGCTTCGGCATGATAGCTTTTCTGCACTAGATCACCAAAGCTAGTGATCTGCTGCATTGACACATCGTGGGCTATGTCAGCTCGAAGCCCTATCCTGTATTTCTTCATTTTCCAGGCCTCAGTAGGGGCATCGTCACCATCAGCAACATACCGGACCAGCTCATTGAACTTCATGGTATATTCAGCTACCGTCAGACCACCTTGCTTCAACTCAGTTAACTCTCGTTCCATCTGGAATTGGTAGCTCTCAGGAATGTAATGGCCAATGAACAAACGCCTGAAATTCTGCCAGTTAATCTCCGTATGGCTGGCTTCCATGTATTGCTTGGTACCTTCCCACCAATTGCAAGCGTCACCCCTGAAGAAGCGGGAGACGAAAGTTACTTTATCTGTCTCTGAGCAAGTCATGGAGTCCAGAATGCCAGTCATTCTCTGCAACCATTCTCTGGCCTTTGCGGGGTTATATTCACCATAGAACTCTGGAGGGCTCATTCTACAAAATTCTCGGAAAGCAGCGCTCGACCCCAAGTTCTGAGGAGGGGGAGCATTCATGTGCTGCTGAAACATGGCCATAAACTCCTGATGCTGTTGCGCTTGTTGGGCTTGAAACTGCTGATGCTGATGCATCATCTCTGCCCACATGTTGGCGTTAGCATCTCCAAACACTTGCGGTTCTTCTTCTTCTTCTACGTTCTGCCTTCTTGGTGGCCTTCCAGGTCCTCGTCTCTCTCCAGACATTTCGCTCTAACTGCCAATATCAAATCAAGTTAGCTAGGCCTAAAGTGACATGACATCTAGAACGTATGTAGGGAAACTAGACAACTACTGGGATTGGAATAGTAATACTAATGAACTCACGCAAGATCTGAATCGACCTGCTCTGATACCAATTATAACACCCCATAGATAAATCTAGAATAATCATGGAATATTATTAAAGGTACTGAATTCATTATTATTACAACAGAAGTTTAAACACACACACAGGTGTTAAATACATCAAGAGTACGTGAAATAACAGCGGAAACAAACGATGACACGATAAGATAAATAAGGAAGCAAGAATCAAATGCAATCCTCCAAACAGCAGCAGCGACTCCAACACCAAAGCTTACCTAATCAACCTGTTTTCCTGTTTCAAATAGGGAGTGGGGTGAGACAGTCACTTCGTCCCAGTGAATTCTACTACCCTCCTAGGCTATAAAGCCGGGGTACCTAATCAGTCCATAGTTGATAATCTATCATAGTAAATATCATAATCATAATTAATAAAAGTGTAACACACAAAAGTATCTTGTTAATTTTATTCCGCTAAGACACTTCGAGGTGAGCATGTCTCGAAGGTCCGCCATATCCGCTGACCGATTCGACCACGGCATTAAGCTCACAATCATTTTCCTAATGGGTTGTTCCATTGGAAGCCCATAAGCAGCATACTAAACCGCGCATGATTGACTGATTCTAAATGTTGAGTTACATACTACCATAATTATCCCATAACCCGGGGAACATGCATCCTTAATTCTAAGTTATCCCTAATTTTCAGAATTGTGTCTGACTTTCCGTACAATATTAAATACATTATACAACTGCAATTTATCTTTCTCAGGTTATGATATAAAACGAGTGATTAAATCATTTTTAAAACTGAAAAAGTGAAGTAATTCTGGGCTAGCTCGCTACGGCGAGTTAGCAAGCTCGCCATGGCGAACTTACAGGTACTGGCCTAAACAACTCGCTAGGCGAGCTAGAGCTCGCCATGGCGAAGTTCTTCAGCCCAGAACCTTGAGCTCGCCATGAGTGCTCGCTAGCAACTCGCTACGGCGAGTTAAGTCAGAAAGACCCCTGTTTTACGAATTTCCAATATTTTTCAAAGATTCACCTACAACCAAACTCTGAGAAAGTGCAGTTATATAATATAGTCAATATATAACAGAATAGAAGAGAATTTGGGAGCTAATTCTCCTCACACAATTAATTCCTTATTTCTTAAGTTAACATGCAAATTCATAAATTAAGGGAATTCTAACTAAACTAGCCTAAGAACCCACCTGCTAATGGAGCTTTAGACTTGCAAAAGGACCCTCTAACTGCTACTGAACCTCCTCAGCAAGCCCAACGAACTACCAGAACTGACTTTGAACTCTAGACACTTGAAAACCCCTTAGTTGAGCTCTACGAATTGAGAAGTGTTTGATGATCAGTTGAGTTGTAAAAGGAGGTATTTATAGTGGGTTTCTCTGAGTCTAAACAGTAGGGAAGTTGTTTGATTCACGAATTTGCATGTTGGCCATTGGTTGGTTTTGAGGTGAGTTAAGGGTTGTTGTTGTTTTGTAACATGTGAGGCCTGAATGGTATAGCTCAGATGAATTCCTCTGTTCTGAAGAGTTGCAGATAAAGAATCTCCACTGTATTGAGGATGGAAGTATTTGCATGTGATGGATGATTCCAAACTTTAGTGTTAGTGGAAAATTGGGGATTTTGGCTTGTGTTGGTTGTTGTTGCTCGTGAATGAGAGAGCAAGAGGGAAGCTAGGTGTGGTTTCCTGTTGTGTTAGCTGCAGGGATGGTTTGCATGTATTGGAGTGTTTAGCTAAGTGGATATATGACTCACAATTGATAGTGAGGTGTAGAGCCAAGAGAAGAATGAGTCACATGAATGAATTATGGGAGGGAGTAGCACGAGAGAGTGAGAGGAGATTAGGAGGGAAATTGTTCTTGTGATCAAATTAATCCTTAAGTGAAACTAAGGTGTTAATGTGTAATTTAGGCTTAATTAAAATATCTAATTTTTACACATAATACTCTTATTTCTCATGAATTAATTAATTAACCACTACTAATTAATTCTAATTTTAATAGATGGAACTCTAATTAAAATTAATCAGACAATTTAGAATTTGGGGATGTTACATTCCTCCATCGTATGGTTTAATTTCACCATATTTTTCCACAGGCTAGAATCGGTTCCTCTAACTTCCTTCTGCTCGTGGGAATGCATTCTAGAATCCTCATATTTGCCTTTTAAGACTTTACACTAGAGCTCCTCCGTATCTCCCTGGTAATTCCAGCTAAGTTTCATCAGGCAGGCAGTGTTCATAACTTCAAGTTTCCTCACTCCCAACCCTCCTAACCATTTCGGAACAGTAACTTTGTCCCATCCAACAGCATGGTATCGCTTCTTTTGAGGCATGTCTCCCCATATAAAATTCCTTTGCATACGTTGGATATCGTCAAGACACGACTTTGGAATTCTAGCCGACATCATTGGATAAATCGGCACCGCTTCCATTACACTTTTGGCCAAGGTTAATCTTCCGGCGAAAGAAAGTTGAGTAGCTTTCCACCTTGCGAGTTTTGCGCTGACTTGATCTATTAGATACTGATAATCTCTTCGTTTAGGTGCTCGACCAGTTAGCGGCACGCCAAGATACTTCCCAAAGTCCCCAGTCACATGAAAACCCGAAATATTCAACAACTTCTGTTTCATACCATGGGCAACATTCTTGGAAAAGAGAATGCTTGTTTTATCTTGACTTATTTCCTGACCTGATATGTTGCAAAAACTATTTAAAACTTGCATAACACACCTCATCTGTTTCTCCGTGGCTTCCCCAAACAAAAGCAAATCATCCGCAAACATTAAGTGAGAGATCTCAGGACCATTTCTACCTGCCTTAATACCATGCCATTTATTGTCTCTGACAGCTTGAAGGATAATGTGAGAAAGTTTATCCATACATAACACAAACAAATAAGGGGATAAAGGATCGCCTTGGCGGACTCCCCTCTGAGGCTTGAAAAAATCCACGAGCACCATTCCACTTGACATTAGTAACAACACTAGTAACAGCATGCATCACAATATTAATAATTGTTTCTGGTAATTTGATCTCCACCAAGGTTCTCCAAATAAACTCCCAACTCAACTTATCATAAGCTTTAGTAAGATCAACCTTAATAGCAAAAGCACCCTTCTTCCCTTTCATGCGATTCATGGAGTGTATCATCTCATTGGCCACAATAATGTTCTCATGAATGTTTCTTCCGGGTACGAAGCCCGTCTGAAACGGAGAAATCAATTTACCAATGCACCCCTTCATCCTCTCAACAACCACTTTGCTAACAATTTTGTAGTTTGTATTGCAAAGTGATATAGGCCGAAATTGTTTAACATATTCAGGGTGTGGAATTTTTGGTATAAGACAAATATCGGTTTGGTTAACATCCGCAATTTCACTCGGCCTCTGCCACACCTTCTTCACAAAATCACAAACTGTTTCACCAACAATCTCCCATGACTTTTGATAAAAACCGGCAGGGAAACCATCCGGCCCCGGAGCTTTCCAAGGGTTCATATTAAAAAGAGCTCGCTTGATTTCTTCATTAGATATAGGCGCTGCTAATGTGTTTAACATTTCTGTATCAAGGTCTGGGTAAGTGATGTCAGTCTGAAACCACTCTCTGCTAATCTGGTTGTCTGTAAAAAGCTTTTTGTAAAACTCATTGACCAATTCTTGAAGCTGGTCCTCTTTGTCTATCCACTGCCCCTGCTCATTCTTTAACATAAGAATATTATTTTGACGTCTTCGCTTAACAGTTTTAATTTCTAGATTCATAAAATAATTTATGTATCTAAATCATATTATGAATCAGATACATCAAACATTCTATGAATCTAAAGAAAAAATTCTTATAATTTATGCATTTAAATTGGTTCATATAGGTACCGTTTAGCCTTGGCTTGTTTTAGACTTTTTTTACTCAATAAAGAGAAAAGTTAGGCCAAACAGATTTTCAAGAAGCTTTTGATAGAAAAAAAATTGTTTAATTTTTTTGAATAAAATACATAGATAAACGACTTATGAATATACTCCCTCCGTTTCTTTTTACTTGTCTTTTTATAATAATAATATCAAATTAAGGAAGAACATTTTTGCATTTTATCTTTCTATTAAACTCTCGTTTTAATCCACCAATAAATTTCTATTTTTTTTCACACATTTTCTTTTGCCAATAAATTTAATATATTATGTACCAAAAAAAACAAAATTTAATATGTTATGTACAAAAATAAATAAAAATAATAGATTTAGTTTTTCAAATATATATCATTAATTAGTTTTATTGAAAAAAAGTAGGAGTAATTGACAAATGATATAATTGACAATTCATATCCTTAAAATACAAAAAAAATCAATAAAAATGAACGCTAAATCTGACGACAAAAGACTAATAAAATGAAACGGATGGAGTATAATTTATTAAAAAATATACACGGGACGAGACCATAGCTATTTTTTTGTTTTTTAATAATCATGAGACAATAGCTTTGATAAAATATATTGTTTCATGTAATATCTGCATAATTTACTATATTTACCTTATCACTTTTAAAAATATTATAAATTTTCTATCCTTCTATTTAATTTTACTCTGATAAGAACCAACTACTAATATATTAGAACATATTAATTACAATTTATTAAAAAATATACATGGGACAATAGTTGTTTATTATAATCACGGGACAATAACTTTAATAAAATAAATTTATCGATTTAACAAGTTTTACAAGAAAGAACACAATAATTTTACTTATATTTTATAATAATTTTTTAAATATTTTATTTAAAATATATTTTTACATTAATATAATGATATACTAAAATATTGAATCTTGCACTGGTCTCTAGACTAGTTTATTATATAATATAAACTAAACTACTATGCTCTAATGACTTGCAAAATTTATTAATTCAATAAATTTATTTTTTATTAAAGCTATTGTCCATATATATTTTTAAATAAATATAGTTTTTTTATCAGATAGTTTAGTAGCTAGAATTCTACTTTGAATAAGTGGATTGTCCAAGATTCAAATGTCAACCCTTTCATATAAATTGTGATGTTGTTATCAATAGAGTTAAACTCACAGAATAAATTGTAATTATTATGTTTTAATATTTAAATTTTTACTTAGAAGATATAAAAAAGTTAATAATTTTTTATTTATTTTTTCTTGATATTTAATTTCAATATTATAGTTAAAATTATTAATAGTTGATATTTTGAAAATACATCGAGACGAATCAAAAAACATATTATGTGCTATTGTTTATTTTTATTTGTTAGTAGAAAAATTAACTGTTTTACACATGTCAATGCAAAACTTTTATGATTAATATCTTTAATTGTATGATAATTACAATTATAAAAAGTTGATATTTTGAAAATATTTATCGAGACGAATCCAAAAACATCTTATACGGTAATGTTTATTTTTATTTATCATTAGAAAAATTAATTGTTTCACACATATTAATTCATAACTTTGACGATTAATATCTTTAATTGTATGATAGTTAAAATTATTAAAAGTTGATATTTTGAAAATAACCATCGAGAAGAATCCAAAAACATTTTATATACTAATGTTTATTTTTATTTATTAATAGAAAAATTAGTTGTTTCACACATGTCAATGCATAACTTTTATGATTATTATCTTTAATTGTATGATAATTAAAATTATAAAAAGTTGATATTTTGAAAATATTTATCGAGACGAATCCAAAAACATCTTATACGCTAATGTTTATTTGTATTTATCATTACAAAAATTAATTGTTTCACACATGTTAATACATAACTTTGACGATTAATATTTTTTTTTGTACAATGACGATTAATATCTTTAATGGTATGATAATTAAAATTATAAAAAATTGATATTTTGAAAATACTAATTGAAACGAATCCAAAAACATCTTATATGTTAATGTTTATTTTTATTTATTAATAGAAAAATTAATTATTTCACATATGCCAATGCATAACGTTTATGAGTAATATCTTTAATTGTATGATAATTAAAATCATAAAAAGTTGATATTTTGAAAATACTTATCAAGATGAATCCAAAAACACCTTATACGTTAATGTTTATTTTTATTTATCAATCAGTACACAAATTAATTGTTTCACACATGTCAATTCTTAACTTTGACGATTAATATCTTTAATTGTATGATAGTTAAAATTATGAAATGTTGATATTTTAAAATACTCATTGGGACAAATCCAAAAATATCTTATAAGATAATATTTATTTTTATTTACTAGTAAAAAAATTATTTGTTTCACATAAGTCAATGCATGACTTCCGTTAAACCAACTTAACGACAATGACCATTTTTGAAAACAAAGTTTTTGGGGAGTAATATTCGAAGAATTTTTTTTTATGGAATAAAAACAAAACTTTAAATATTTATGGAAATTAGAAACATATTTATCTCTTAAAATTTTTGAGGTTGAACTTTGAATTTTTTAACGATTTAGAAAAAATATTCATAAAAAGATAATTATAAATTATTAATTTGAGCCTTAACGTTTTAATTTGAGATTTTATTGAGTAAAAAAAGATATATAAAATGTCCTGTGAGCTTAGCTCAGTTGGTTGAACATTACATTATATATGCAGGGGGCCGGGGTTCGAACTCCGGTGATCCCACTTATTCATCTTATGGGTGGAATTTCAAACCACTAGACTACATGACAAAAAAAAAATTCTAAAACAAAATTTTAAATAATTCTATTTTGTATGAGATAATTTGATTTTTATGAAGAAAGAGGAGCAAAACAATTTCATGCGGAAGATGAAGATATAATAAAATTAATGGTCTTGCTAACTAGTTAAGGAATTAAAAAGAGAAAGAAAATAAAAGTTGTTGCATTGAAAACACCAAAAATTGAACTTTTGTTGCATTGACTACACAATTTCCAAAAAAAACTTACTAAATTTGAATAATTAACAAGTACAGAGCACTATTTAACATTTGTCTAAAATTAATTGCAAAATTTTAACGTAAACAGTGAGTACTGAGTGATGGACAGGAGAGATAGAATTGAGTTGGAAACATTAATCATGTAGGGAAGGTGCATGCTATGGGAGATCAATCTAAAGGTAATTGTTTCATGTCCATCGTAGAGCATTTGTCACCCTAGTCCATATTAGAATTATTGTGAAACAAATGAGTTTGAGTTTCCTCCATTTATTCTCCATTTAGAGAGATAAACACAATTCAAAATGAGTGAGGTCCACAAATTAGTGGGACCCACTTTTAATGGGTCCCACTAATTTTTAATGTGTTTATCTTTCTCCAAATTGAGAGATAATAAATGGAGAAAACACAAACTCCAAACAAATAGTTCAAAAGAGAGCTTACTTGATAAAAGTTACAATAAACTCCATGGATGAGCAAAAAAGGACCGGAACGGAGTTTCTTTTTGTGATTTTGGAAAACTAAACAAATGGAAACAAATTAGACGTGAGAGGATGAGATTTATAGTGTTGGTATGACCATTTGAGATCCAAAAGGTTTATGTTAGGGATGATGTTTCTCATTGAAGAGAGAGAGGGAAAGAGAGTGAGAAATGTTAATAATACGCAGGTTACAAAATAAAGGAAAATGATATAGTGTACGACATATGCTTTCGTCCCAGTTGCACGACTCGGTGTTAATAGTTTTCTTATAATAATGTTATAATCATGTTTTGTTGATAGCTTTCTATTTGATGTTCTATGATTATTTCTATCAGTATTTCTTTTACTACACATTTAGTCTATAAGGATTAATATATTTTTTATCCCTAAAAAAGTGATATGTTTTGGTTTTTACAAAAGTTTTTTCATCCATTTTTACTCCTAAAATTTAATTCCAACAAAAGTACCGAAAAAATCGGCATAGAAATTGAATTTTAAGCTTTTTTTTTTAAAAAACTTTTATAATATTTTAAATATATTCACAAAATAATTATTCCAAAATACATGTCAATTCTGCAACCGGACTAAAAATACACGCATACTGATTTTTAAGTCCAAAACATGTCAATTTTTTGTCAGGTAATTCAGTGGTTCGAATTCCCTTGATTTACCCAAAATAGTCTTTTATTTTGGGACGGAGGTATTACCAATTAAGCTAGATAATTTTTTATATAAACATTTCATTTTTTTTATATAAACTAAAAACAAAACTTGATAATTTTATAGAAACTAAAAATAAATTTAACTCTTTAAAATATTATCTCTATTGTATACATTACGAGATTCTACGGAGCTCTCTCGTGCATTCTCAAGAATAAAATCCTACGTGGCATTATTATAGAGATTCTACTTACGCGGAGCTTTTAGCACGAGGTCTGTGGTTCGAGTTCCACTGACAACAAATAATTTAATTTTTATAATATTATATGGAATTCTACATTTTTTGTGTTTTTAGAAAAAACAACTTTATTATTAATAGAATGTCTGTTGTTCGAATCTTATTGACAACAATAATTTAATTTTTATAATATTTTTTTTTGATATTCAATTTTTATAATATTTTAATGTTATGGAAAGCTACCATTCTTTTTTTTAAAAAAAACCATATTGTTTGAAAAAAAAATGGTTGGATATATACAACTAAACTAGAGCTTCTCTCTTTTTTTGTTTTTTGACTCAAACTTCTTTTTTTTTGTAACTTTTTTTTTATCGAGTTTTTATTATTTTTTGTCATTAAATTAAAGATTCTTAAATATATTTTTTTGTAGAAACTTCGATATTATATCTTTTTTATGTAGAAATCTTTATTTTTGCAGGGATTTTTTTTTTATTTTAGAAATTCTAATATTAAATTTTAATATTATTACATAGATGAAATTCAATTAAAGTTTTTCTAATAATTAATTTTTTAGAAATTCAAATATTATATTTTAATTATTAATATATATTATATTTTTAATGATGACAAGTTTATTTAATCCATTAAATGTTATATATTTTATATGTAAAAACCATGCGAATACTTCGACTAAAATTTGATTAGACATATGTATCTATTATCCAATCATTCAATTACATGTTATATTTCTATGTTGATTTGTTTTAAAATAAATTTAATTCATATTTGGTATTTTTTTTATGGGATCACTCATTTAAAATTGTATCTAGCACAATGAAAAGTTATCATGTGATGAAGTGTGTCTGTAGATGATAGTGAGAACTGAGCACGGTAACTTTAGTGTAAATTGATGAAAGAAAAAAATAGATTTCATATCCTTATATAATTAGATTACACACATTTGAGTCATGCAACAAAGATTATATATATATATATATATATATATATATATATATATAGAGAGAGAGAGAGAGAGAGAGAGAGAGTTAAAGAGAATCTCTAAAATAATGTATGATCGAAATAGAGAGCACTTCACATAACACTATTAAAATTATACATTAACTAAATATCTCTAAATTATATCTAGCGGGATGAAAAGTGATTCTTATAGTCAAAATCGTTCGTAGATAATAGTGATAACTAAATACGAGAATTTTATTGATATTCATTAAAAAATAATAAAGAATTAACAACTATTTTTTGTTCATAGAGCGACTAGAATCATGTAACGGATACAGAAGACGGGTAGAATGAGAGAGAGAGAGAGAGAGAGAGAGAGAGAGAGAGAGAGAGAGAGGGAGAGAGAGAGAAAGAGTCTCAGTGGTGTAGAATAAAAAACGGGAAGCATTCCGCACTCAATATTAAAAAAACACATTGAATAATGAAAATTTGAATTCAAGTGTGTATTCATATTTTTATATTTTATCATAGGGATTACTTATTCAAAATTTTATATAGCACGATGAAACTTGATCCTCATGATGAAAAGTGAATGTATATGATAGTGAGAATTGAGCACGAGAATTTTATTGATATATATTAAAAAATAACATAGAGTTAATAACTTTTTTTTGCTGATAGGGCCCTATAGATCTGTAATAGAGACGATAGAGAGATAGAAATGGAGAGAGATAGAAATATAGAGAGAGAGAGAGAGAGAGAGAGAGGATCTCTCAGTTGTGTAGAATGGAAAACGAGAAACACTTCCCACCTGACTATTAAAAATACACATTGACTAAAATTCTTACTGCGGGACATATCCATATTTGCATATTTCATATTTTATCACGAGGATCCCTTATTCAAAATTTTATTTAGCATGATGAAAATTAGTTCGCCATCAAGAAAAATGTATGTAGAAGATAGTGATAAATTAATGAGCACGAGAATTTTATTGATATTCATTATAAAAATAATATAGAATTAACAACTATTTGTTGTTGATGAAGCCCCTATAAAATCGTGTAACGGAGATGAGAGAGAAATAGAAATAAACAACGGGAAACACTTCCCATTCTTCTTTTTTTTGTAAAAACACTCCCCATTCTACTATTGAAAATATACATTGACTAATTAAAATTTAAATTCCGACTACGGAAGTTTTTTTTTTTTTATATTTTGTGTTTATCAGAATTTCACTATATTACATCCAACTGAAAAAATCTATGGGAATTGAAACCAAAAATAAATTAATATAATTTTAATTTTTTTATAATCAATGGATTTTTTTTATAACTTCAATTTTAAGCTTTTCATAAATCTTCGTTCAAATTTTTTTCGGGATGCTAATTTAACAATGTGAGTGGAGATTCATATATAGATTTTTCCATTTTACGCTCGCACGTGAAAATCGCTTCTTTGTGGACAATGATAAAGAAAAGTTTGAGAATGGGAACATGGTCAAATATGTTAATATTCATTTGAAAAATAATATAAAATTTATAATTATTTTTTGTTGACAGAGTCTATATAGAGATGTGAGAGAGGGAGGAAGAGAGAATCCCATAATATTGTTGAACGTGGAATGAGGGAGTATTTTCCACCCTTCTATGCCCCTATAACATCTTTAAATTAAACATATAGGCAACATTCAAAATAATATAAAATGAAAAATGAAATAGATAACATGCAAAAGAAAAAAAAGAACATATGCAAATAAATATTTTTAAAAAATGAAAATTATCCTGCGGGATAGATGTAGAAATAGTGAGAGAAAGAGAGAGAGAGAGAGAGAGAGAGAGAGAGAGAGAGAGAGAGAGAGAGAGAGAAAGAGAGAGATAGAACTTTCACGAGTGTAGAATGAGAAACATGGAACATTTTCGACCCCACTATTAAAAATGTACCTAGAGTAATTAAATTTTCGTTTGAGAACAAAATTTATAATTATTTTATATTTAAAGGTCACTATATAGTTCAGTGGATGAAAATGAGAGAAATAATTTATCTATTAACAGTGTAGAATGGGAAACATAATAATATTATTCATCTTGTTCTATTTTATAACATTTTTAAACCTATATAATTCAAAAATTATCTCAATTGTTATCGTAGAATTTTAAACCAAATTACCCAAATAGTAATATTACAAATATAAACATATAAATAATATTAAAAAAAAATTATCTCGTGCACGGCACGGATTGTCATACTAGTTAATCTTATTTTAGTAAATTTACACATTTAGTGTTTCTTAAATAAAAATAAATCAAGCCAACTAGGCTGACTTGGTCTACTAGTGAGGGATTTGGATAATATTTTAGAAGTCGTATGTTTGATCTTCAGCTTTATTATATAAAGAAAAAAACAATTACATCAAAAAGGCCAAGAAAAATTACCAAAAAAAAATAAAATAGATCAAGGAGGATGCCTGGTCGTGCATTTGTCGTGCTTATGGCTTTCATGCCATCTAGCATGGCTTATGGCTCTCACATGCGGACTTCAAATAAAATTTACTGCTACCTATGGACTTCAAAACAACATTCAATTTAGTTAATTTATTTTTTAATAAATTAAATTAAATATTAAATGCTATGTGAGAGAACTTTAACTTCAGTAGAAAAAAATTGTGAAATAAAATACTATCTTGTATTACAATATAAGTCATTTTGCCATTTTTAAGCATATTAAGAAATGTAATTAATGTTGTATGAAAAAGAGAAATTAAGAGTTGATTTACAAAATTGTCATTCATTCGTTATAAAGAAATTTTAACTATATACGGAAAATTGTTGATGACAATTTTTAATTAACTATTGTACACGGGAAAACTGATAAACTAATGAAATAATTTGGGGAACAAGTTGTTGCTGATAAAAAGTTAATCAAATATTATACATGAAGAACAAGTTGTTGATGGAAATTTATAATTAACGGGGAAGCTAACAAAAAAATTAAATAATACGGAGAACAAGTTGTTGTTGATAAAAAATTTAAATTGTCAACATAAAAAAAATTAAATTACTTACCATATATGAAAAATAAGTTGTTGATGAAAAATTAACTATTGTGCATGGAGAAACCGATAAAAAAGTCAATTAATCCAAGGTAACAAGTTGTTGCTGATAATTTTAATTAAATAGTATACACGGAAAACAAGTTATTGATGTAGTAAAATTTTAATTAAGTATTGTACACGGGAAAACTGATTAAAAAATTCAATAATGCGGAGAACAAGTTGTTGTTCTTGATAAAAAATTAAATTAATTACTATATACGGAAAACAAGTTGTTGATCAAAAAATTTAATTAACTATTGTATACGGGAAACGGATAAAAAATTAAATAATACAGGGAATAAGTTGTTGTTGATCAAAATTTTAAATCAATTACTATTGGAAAACTGTCGATGAAAAATTTTAATTAACTAATGTACACGGAAAATCTTATAAAAAATTTAATAACACCGAGAACAAGTTGTTGTTGATAAAAATTTAAAGTAATTACTATATATGAAAAGAGTTAGGATTCGTTGACACCAGGTGTCAAACTTTATTTTGACACCAAATCTAATCCGTTGATTTTTATTAAATCAATGGTTGTGATCCATCCACTTAAAATATTATATGAATGTCTTAATAGCAAATTTCTAATTCACCAAACCCTAACTCAACCTGGTTTCCATCAATTTGGTATATTTTTCTTTACGACAATTTCCACATCTCCATATATGGTTTTTCTAATTAAATATTGTACACGAGGAAACCCTCGACCCAAGTACCCACGACCCATGGCGCGAGGGTATCAAACTAGTTAACATAAAAACCTAGGGTTCTACTACTTTTAGAGCCAAAAACCAATAATACTCTCCACCTATATTGGGCCTATTATTCTAACCCCACCTTATTTGGCTTCACCTCCCCTAACTTTCTAACCCAACTAAAAATTATCATATTTGATGTATCATATCTCTGATACATTTTCTTCAATATTCTAGTGGCTTTGAATTCTAGTTATCTTGTTCCTTAGTCATAACTGAATGAAATCCAAACGGAATTTTCCAATGATGTGTCCTTCACATTAGTTCTATTCAAGCGACTGCAATCTGAGCCGGGACTTTGTTTTTTATGCCTTCACTACCAGAACTGAAGCCACATCAGGCACCATGCTTCGCATTATCAAGAATTCAATACAACTGCAATTTATGAGATCAAACTAGGGATTCATAATCTATGTAGAACCAACGCTTCAGATTGTAGTCGATTAACAATTGTGATTATATGCAATCACTTTTATTTTTCAAATTATTTTTGGTGTTTTGTGTCTAATGTCTGTACTATGTTCTATTCAACCATTTCTTAGTTTGTGCTATTTTCCTTTCCGCAGTAACAAGCTATGACATTAGTGTGTATACAATCCTTGGTTGTAATAATCATTAGAATGATACTGTTGAGACAACCTCATCATGCCTCATCAAATTCAACTATTGGGCGATCATGCCAATGTGAAACCTGCGAATGGAATCTGCATGAACATGCAGGAAAACAGAATGACAATTAATATCTTTTGTATTTCTGTGAGTAAGATTATCTGAGCAGATGATATTAGCTTTGCAGAGCGGTTGTGACTTGTGATATCATTAATATCAAAGAATCACTCCTCTATCCTGTAGTTGTGAGAGTTGAATAGGGCACTGATAAGAAACTATATTTCAAAGTTGATTCCTTATATCCCACTCAACTGTGTACTTGATAGACTGTTTTTTCGATAAACATTACTACGTAACACAGAAAACATAACTGTTACACATTACATGAATAGGAAGCTGATAAAAAATATACTTTGGAATCCAAGTTTAATATGGCAGAATAAAACACATTGATTTGTTGATGTTGTGCAATGACCATTCGGAAAGAGTTCTATAAAAAGCTGATCTTACATCAGAATATATTTATTGCAGCCATAGACTAAACATTTAACATAATGCCATCAAAATCTAGAAATTCGGTAACAGATTGTCGCTTTACACAGATAAAAGCATCCTCAAATATGTGCCGAGACATTTACAAAGAATGCTTAAAGAACAAACCAAATCAATATTGTAACAATGTGACAACATGTTGATTGTTCTTCATTTACCTCTATTTAGAAAACTCAAAACAAACTACTAATAAGACTTAAATAAATTATACTAAATAAAAAGGAATCCAAATCAATATTTGCCAGACAATACAATAGCATATTCTAAATGATTGAAAAATTAAGCTTCAGAGTGTTACTTCAGCAGCACCTTCCATTGCAGTAGCCCCTTTCTGTATTTCTCTTGCCATACAAGGAATAATATCTGCAAAAATTAAATTATGTCCATCATGTATTTGTTTGAGCATGTTTGACTTTCAATTTCATAATACTGTGACTTAAATCTATAATGAAATGGTTATTGGCTAAAAAAATTAAATATGTTGCATTTGATAGTTTTAAAATCTATACACAGGTTACTCTTAAGAGGCATCAAACACAGTCAATTCTGGTAGAACCGAGCTAACTATAAAACATTGATAGCACAGACACATTGCTGTATAGTATTTATTCATGAAAGAAGGGAACAAGAACAACATTAACATAGGGAAATTTCATAATTGCATGCGGTACAAAGAAAGGGATTGAAAATCATGTTAAAGTCAGTCTGTTATAGCAGCAAATACAGAGCTGGAAGCACAAGAAAACAAGAAATGAACACAAAAGATCAAAAGAGATTCAGCAGTGTTTTTCAAAATAAATGTGATTGAATAAGGCCAAAGTGTTGAACCTTAAACCATTCGAGCTTCCCGAAACATTAAATGCATTTAAAATGAAGCTGTCATTGAAAATAGCTTTTGAATTTCAATAGTAGTTATGTCTTTCGTACTGATTCTTCCAACTTGTAGTTATGTCTTTGAAAGGCTAATGATAGCGTACAATCTCTCTATGTCTCAATGTAACAATGGTCACTTTCCAAACATACAACAATGGTCAATATATATACTCAATCGACAATGTAAACAAGCTAAGTGGCTAAGACATCACACAATTGATTATTACAAACGGCTTATAGCAACATACATAGGTAACATAAATTCAAACAAGTGTGGAAGAGAAACTCAATTTAAAATTTCAATGAGTCGAAACAAAACTCTCAACATAGTTTTTGGCCTGCAGCCACAATATATTGTAACTAATTCCAATTTTCTCTAGTTTATTGTCTTTGCAGTTGTAGATAAAATAATCATTTGCCGATATCAATATATCACCATTCTTTGAAAGACTCAATAATGGCAACAAATTCATCCATGCACAGAAATTATCATAACTATTTTTAAATAATTGAATCCAAGAGTCTTGAACTCCAAAATCCTTCATTTTCCATATAACAAAATGGGTTTCCTCAAAATCATGCGAAAAACAAGGACAGTCCATCAAAACCACAAGCTTTGGAAGGCATTTCAAATCTCCGAGGTAGGTTAGCAACAATTGAGTGTAAGTCTCGGTGGATAGATCAAATCAAGTGAAACAATCACAGATTGCTCGACAGTAACACTACAATCTTTCAAACAAAAGTAATCATCGTCAAGGGCCAGCCAGTTAAGACAAATTCATTCATTCATTTCAACCAAACTTCAATATGGTCCATAAATAATCACCCAAGCGGCTATAAGCTATCACACAAAATATTCACACAAGTATTTTAAAGAAACATACATGAACAAGCATAAACTGAAACAAGTAATATGTGAAAGAGAAACTTACTTTTAAAGAGTCGGAACCAAACTTTCAACATAATCCATGGCGTACGACCACCCTACATTATTAATAACTGCAACTTTCTCTACTTTTTTATCTATGCAGCTATAGATAGATGTCACTGTGTCTTCTTCACGTGCCAATAGCAGTGTATCACCATTCTCGGAAAGATACAATGGCAACGAATACACCCATGGAGAGCGATTCTCATAACCAAGTTTAAATAATTGAATCCAAGAGTCTTGAACTCCAAAATCCTTCATTTGCCATATAACAAAATGGGTTTCCTCAAAATCATAACAAAAACAAAGACGGTCCATCAAAACCACAAGTATTGGCTGATCAGATTTGGGCACGTTATCCAAACCCAGAGGTAGCAACAGCTGAGTGTAGGTCTCAGTGGAGAGATCAAGTGAAAGAATCAGATATTGGTCAACACTAGTATTGTAATCGCGAAAGGCCAACCAGTTAATAGTACCATTCAAATGCAAACCATTATCATTAACCTTATCACTAGACAAGTAGAGTGGAATAAAAGGGAAACATTGAAGATCTCTCCAAGAATTATCGCCCAAGCTGAAAACTTTGACCTCACTTTTTACATTACAACCAGACTTGAGCACATAGGACCCTACCACTTTATAAGTTTGAGTTGAATTATCATATCCAAAAGAGAACATATTATATTCACCACGGTAAGAATCATCAACAGAAAATATCGTAAATTCTTCAGATTTTGTTCTCATAGCTGGGTTCCAGAAACAAAGCGAGTGATCATCAGGAGAGGGTAAAACACTGATCAAGCAAAGCAATCCATTGCATGAACCAACCAGCCTCCGATCTATGTACTCGTCCTCGTTCTCGCTGTACAATAGATAGTAAGGATCGCCGAAAAAGTGGTTTTGGATTTGGATTTCGAACAAAGAAGGAACGTAGAGAGTTAACAAACGGCATTCATCAACCCCGGACCAATCGTGATACCACCACGGTATTGCCAGGTGCGAATTTCGTTTAGATTTATTGAGATGCATTTGAACGAAGTGAGGATCAAAGATTAGAGTTTTGAAAAACTTGCTAACGCACCTCCATTGCATAATATGTTTCACTGGAAGCCATGATATGATTTCTAGCATTACTTCGTTGGGGAAGATTGCTGAATTGGGATGACGCAGCAACCACCGCCGCTGCATCTCTTCCTGGTTGAATTTGAATCCTAGTTTTTTTTATTTGAAAGGGAACCCTAGTTAGATTAGAGTAGTATAGTAACTACCCATTTATATTTTAGAAAGTTGCGATCCGGATGTATCTCTGCTGCCCTTTTCTCATCCGTTGGATTAATCCAACAACCCATACATGAAACACCAAAACTTTGAAATAAATAATAATTTAGGCTCTATAAGTTTGCTTTTAACTTTTAGCTTATAAACTAAAACCTCTGTTTGGTAAACATTCATAAAAGTATGAAAATTTTCTATGAACTTTACTCCTTTAACTGTCATGCAGTTGATTTTTCCATGATTTACCTCCTCTCACTTGTAATATATTTTTTGACAGTGATGGATGCAAAGACCAACGGATATATTCTTGTAAATGCCAATGGTGGCTTGAATCAGATGAGATTTGGGGTATGCTGTGTTGATTTCTGATGGTATATTATAGAAAGGCATGCGGAAAGCATAATCTAATGTCTAAATATATTTTGATTGCAGATATGTGATATGGTTGCCGTTGCTAAGATTATGAAGGCAACACTTGTCCTTCCTTCTCTTGACCATACCTCGTACTGGGCTGATCAGAGGTTGGTTTAAATTTTGGATCTCTTAGCAAGTGTATTATGCCAGTGTTTGCTGCAAGCCTGAAACTTTATTCAGTTTTAGTCTATGCCAATTATCCGCATTAGTTGATAATGATATAATATAAGATTTTAAGCGATAAACTTGTTAAAAAAGCATGGCATATAGCACAGAACTAAAGACTATTAAGTATGTGCAAGAAATGTCATAGAAATATAGCTTTATTTTGTCGGCACTCTTGCAGCATTATTTTAGAACTATGCCATCAATTTCAATCCTACAATCAAAACCTTTTCTTTAGACAATCATCAGTAAAGGGAAGAGTGCAGATGTCAGAAACCTCTAATTAGTTTTCTTAATCTCTCCAATATATATTTTCTCCCTTTTGCTATCACGTGATGAGTTTTCAGCTTTAATATTCTCTCATTCAATATTTTTTTTTGTGGTGTATAACTTTTGTTTCAATATATTTGCAGTGGATTTAAGGATTTGTTTGACTGGAAGCATTTTATTGATACATTGAAGGATGATGTCCACATAGTTGAGACATTGCCACCTGCCTATGCTGGAATTCACCCTTACTCAAAAACTCCAATATCTTGGTCTAAGGTAACCATAGCTTGTATGCTCAAAATATGTTGATTAATTGATTTACCACATTCTTGTTGAGGTCAGACGACGGCCATCCATCCATCTCGTCTTTTGGTAGCCAGTTAAGTTGTCAAGAAAATGAAAGGATCACTATCATAGAATGGCCTTGTATGTGTCATCATAATTTATTTAGTCGCTATGTGTCAAATCAATGCCAAAATATTTTGCACATCATATAATTGCATCCTCTTTTACCAATGCTTCGGATTACGGTCAATGAATATACATAGTGCTTATGCTTATTTACAGGTTCCTTATTACAAGACTGAGGTTCTTCCCCTCCTAAATCAACACAAAGTGATCTATTTCACACATACTGATTCACGGCTAGCTAACAACGGCATTCCAAAATCCATACAGAAACTAAGATGCCGTGTAAATTACAGAGCCAAGACTGATGAAATATAATAATGTTCCAAGACTGATGAAATATAATAATAATGTTCCAAATTAAAACATTATTATTATATTTCATTCCACTCCGCTCCATTTTATTGTATTCCATCAATCCAAACGGAGCCATAATCCAGGCTTAATGCACTGGCTGGCAGACTTATTTCAACTCGAGAAAAAGAAATGATAATTGAGGAATTATTTTAGGACAAGGTAGTGTGTGCCCATACCCGCCCGATGAACTGTGTGGTTTGCTTTGTATGACAAGGAATATTCGGTTGAAGTTACCTTTTATCAAGGAAAAAAATGCTGTTCAAACCATATGGTTCAAATTTTCTCCTCAATTAAAGCAAACCAATACTATAAAAGGGACTGCCAGTAGGATCCATGTGCTATGCCAGAAAGAAACTGTTGAATTGAATAGCTATATACTCATGATATTGATTGGCTATTATTCTTTCTTATTCATTGGCTATATTATTAGTCCCCTTAGAAAAAAAGGAAAACGATGCTTCACTATAATAATTGCTTGAGTCTTGAGAGATTGATAGATACCTGTATTATAATTATTTAGCCAATTGGCAAAGTAATTCAAAAATTATAACAAGGCTGCAGCCTGCAGTCAATAATATACTTTGAATATGTCAAATATTAATCAATCTTAATTGGGTAAATAGGCCTTTACACCCCTGCAATATAGGCGACATTTGCAATTGTCCCCTGTAAAACAAAAATTTGGGAATCGGTCCTTGCAAAAAAAAAATTATTTGCGTTATCCCCCTGAGTGGCCAACTAAACAAGGAATGCTAACGTGGCATGCATATGTGGAATTTTTTTAAATTTTTATTTATTTTTTTCACTGATGATTGGGTAATGTATATTTTTTTTTTTAAAAAATAAAAAAAAATTTAAAAAATTCTGAAATATTAATGTTTTGAAAAATATAAATATAAATAAAAAAAATTTAAAAATCAGTAATATTAATTTAAAAACAAAACGAAAAAAATATTACCTTAAAAAAATTTTGAAAAAATATAAATTTTTTTAAAATCTGAAATATTACTTTAAATTTTTTTAAAAAATCAGTAATATTAATTTAAAAAAAAAACAAAAAAAATATTACTTTAAAAAAAATCTGAAAGAATATTAATGTGAAAAAATCTGAAAAACGTAAATTATTAATTTTTTCAAAAAAATCAAAAATATTATCTTTTTCAAATATTTGAAAAAATGAAAAACATATTGGTTTTTTTAAAAAAAAATCTGTAATATTAATGTTTTGAAAAATATAAATAAAAATAAGTAAAAATTTTAAAAATCAGTAATATTAATTTAAAAAAAAACGAAAAAAATATTACTTTAAGAAAATTTTGAAAAAATATTAATTTTTTTAAAATCTGAAATATTACTTTAAAAAAAATTTAAAAATCAGTAATATTAATTTTTAAAAAAAACGAAAAAAAGATTACTTTAAAAAAATTCTGAACAAATCTGAAATATTACTGTAAAAAATTTTAAAAATCAGTAATATTAATTTAAAAAAAAAACGAAAAAAATATTACTTAAAAAAAATTCTGAAAAAATATTAATTTGAAAAAATCTGAAAAGCGTAAATTATTAATTTAAAAAAACTGAAAAAACATAAAATGTCAAAAATAGAAATATGAGAAATCCAAATCGTACAAGACTACAACACCCTAACTAGAATTAATAAAACCTGACCTAGTGACAAAAAAACAAACCGAGTTAGTTGTTTAATGAATGTGAGAAATGTTTTATAAGCACAAATAAAAATGATTTTGATTTAGGCACACTCACAAATGTTAAAAGAAATAAAATAGAAGATGAAATGATTAATTTATCATTTTTAGTTTTTATATAATAATATTTCCTTTTATATTTTTCATTATATGTGCATGTGCCTAAATAAAAATCATTTGTATTGCTGATCATCCTATTCTTGCTTCCTATCTTTAAAAATGTATTATTAAGATATTTTTATTTGTATAGAAAATCTAAAAAAATTATTTACCAATTTTACTAAGATATTTCCCTGAAGAACATATTTCTTTTAAAACAAAAACTAATTCCAAATTTAAATATAAAGACATAAAATAAGATTATTAGAACAAATAAATTAAATTTTTCAGTTTATGTTTTTCAGTTTTTTTTAAATTAATAATTCAGTTTTTTCCTATTTTTTAAATTTTTTTTTGTTTTTTCTTTTAAAACTTAATATTACAGATTTTTTTTAAAAAAACCAATATGTTTTTCATTTTTTCAGATATTTGAAAAAAATAATATTTCTGATTTTTTTGAAAAAATTAATAATTTACGTTTTTTCAGTTTTTTTAATTAATATTTCAGATTTTAAAAATATTAATAATTTTTCAAATTTTTTTTAAAGTTATATTTTTTTCGTTTTTTTAAAAATTAATATTACTGATTTTTTAAAATTTTTTAATTTTTTATTTTTTTTAAAAAAAAAATATACATTACCCAGTCATCAATGAAAAAAATAAATAAAAATTTAAAAAAATTCTACATATGCATGCCATGTCAGCATTCCTTGTCTAGTTGGCCACTCAGGGGGGTAACGCAAATAAAAAAAAATTTGCAAGGACCGATTCCCAAACTTTTTTTTACAGGGGGCAATTGCAAATGTCGCCTATATTGCAGGGGGGTAAAGGCCTATTTACCCTTAATAATTTATACTACAAGTGTAATCTCACCTATCGTTAGTACAATTAAGCAAATTTTATATTCACAATAGATGGAAATTACTTTCATGATAAAAATAATCACTTAAGATTTGGAGACTCTAATTGTACATCAGTACATGTAACAACAAAATAAAATTTTGAAATGATAAAGAAAGCGAAAACAACAATCAAAGGCGTGCATTTAGCTCTATAGTTCCATTTCCTTTGCCGAGGAAAGGATAATCAGTGTAGCCTATAACAGGATCCTGTGTGTAAAATGTCTTCCTGTTATACTTGTTAAGAGATGCATTAAGCTTAAATCTTAAGACTAAATCTGGATTAGAGATAAAAAGACGACCAAATGATACCAAATCAGCGTCGCCTTGAGCTACAGCTTCCATTCCTAACTTCCTAGTGAATCCACCACTGCACATGAATGTTCCTTCATAAGCTTTTCTCAAGTTCCTCATCAAATGAGCTTCTTCTTTTTCTTCTTCTTTGTCATACTCAGTTTTTCCATAAGCTGTGTATCGAGGTTGCGTAACATGAAGATATGTGAGTTTTCTACCAAGCTCTTTCTGGAGATTGTTTAGTCTCTCTATCACTGCTAAGCCTAGTCTAAGAGGGTTAGAATCCATAGCATCATTGTGATCAATTGCTGGTGAAATTCTCACACCAACTCTTTCTGCTCCAATACCAGAAACAACGGCTCGAACCACCTGAATTAAAAACCTGCATCGATTTTCAATTGATCCACCATATTCATCTGTTCGATCATTGATTCCATCCTTCAAGAATTGATCAATCAGATACCCATGTACCCCGTGAATTTCAACTCCATCAAAACCTGTATTTGTGTTTCAATTTCATCATCTTGCATGCCATGTCTTTAAAATAATAAAATCACATAAACATGAAATTAGTCCATATCCGTGTAGAGCACTGGTATGTCTGCACGAGTATGGATTAATTTCATTCTTCGATAACTCACAAGCAAAAATTAGTAAGCTAAACGAATTCATTAAACAGATATAAAACCTGCTCGAATTGCATTAATAGCTGATTGGCGATAATGCTGGACTATTTCTGGTATCTCAGAAGTGGTAAGTGCTCGTGGCTCCGGATATGTGCCATAGGAACCATCTGGCAAAAGAATTCTCCACCTCTTTGAAAGCGGTTTCGTCGTGGACGAAATAGGTGCAGCACCACCAGGCTGATACACTGTTTCACAATTAAACCAGTTAGTGAAAATAAGTGCACAACAAGTAACTGTAAAAACTTGTTACAAACATTGCAAATACTAAGAATTTTCGATGCTGTTCATTAAGGATGGAAAGTTACCAGAATGAGATGCACGGCCAACATGCCATAGTTGACAAAAGATAATGCTGCCTTTAGCATGAACAGCATCCACTACATTTCTCCATGCCTCAACTTGTTCATCTGTATATATTCCAGGTACATGGGGAAACCTGCGCAATACGCGTTCAATCAAAATAAAACACTCTTCTATGTTACAGTAATGTAATATTTTCATATGTAAATGTTAGAGTGGGTGAGTGTAGCTGCATTATTATTTTTTTATTCAATAGTTTAGTGGCTAGAAATTCAGTGAATAAAGGGAGAATATCAAGTTATAATCGTGACTTTGGCATATATAATGCGATGTCTCTATCCTATCAACTGACTTGTGCTCACGGAACTTCCATAGGTCATTTTTACTTGTCACAATTATAGAAAAAATTGTTAATATTTACTTGCAAATTGCAATTACCAACAACTTGTAGCACAAGTGATGGTCTCTTAATTATTTAAATCTGTGAAGAATGAGGATACCTTAATTGGTTCATCAAAATCAATCCAACATTATTTATTTTGCCTACCCTTGAGTATTATATTACAAAAAGAGAAATGTGTGGAATGAAGCAATAAATAATTAAAGGCATTTTTTTTATTACAATATAATTCAAGGTATTGTAAGAAATAATTATTTTATTTTTTAGTGGCTAAATTCATACATTTTATGTATGGAGAAGTAGAGAATTCAAGTTTAAATTCAAATCCCTCTAAATTAATGTCCTGATAATTATCAATTGAATTATATTTACGAATTTTTTAATAAGTTTGTAAGAAAATAAATTAGCTACTACTAAAAATAAATAAAAGAGAAAAGGCAAATGTTAATGACTACCCCATAGAACAGTCATTAATATGATTTTTCAAACGTTATTTTAAATAACTTATGAGTTTATATGTTCATATTTTTTAAAAAAAAATTATAGTTTATTTTACTAGTTTATAGTTTATTTTTCAAACGTTATTTCAAGTGGCTTATGAGTTTATAGCTTATTATTTTTTCTTCCAATTTTACCCCTATCATTTTATTTGAAAAAAATTTAATATATTTATTTATATCATTTCATACTTATAAGGTAGTTCAACTGCTAATTTTACCAAACACTACAAATTCAATCAACTAACTTATTTGTTATAAACTAAAAGTTAACTTATAAGCTATTCGCTATAAGCTCTGTTTGGTAAACCAAAGAAATTAGCTTATAGCTTTTGTCTTATAAGCTAAAAGCTCTGTTTGGTAACCGCTTTTAAAAAAGAGCTTATAGCTTATTTTACTAGCTTTTAGCTTATTTTTCAAATGCTATTTCAAGTAGCTTATGAGCTTATAGCTTATTATCTTTTCTTCCAATTTTACCCTATCATCTTACTTGAAAAGAATTAAATATTAATTACACATATCATTTTTATGTCATTTTATACTTATAAGCTAGTTCAACTGCTAATTTTATCAAACACTACAAATTCAATCAGCTAGCTTATTCGCTATAAGCTAAAAGCTAGCTTATAAGTTATCCACTATAAGCTAGTTTATCTGCTATCCGCTATTTTTTACCAAACAGAGCCATAAGCTCATCGATTATAAATTATTTTATCAATTATCAGTTATTTTTTACCCTATAGAGCCTAAGATATGATGAGGAAATCAATGTTTAAATTTATGAAAAATCAATCAAATAATAAAAATTAGAGTGGAGTACCCATTTGCGGTAGGAGAAATGGTGGTTCCTTCAGTGATGAGAAATCCACCAGGACTTGATCTTTGACCGTAGTATTCAGCATGTGCTGCGTTTGGAATCCCATTCAACGCTCTGCATCTTGTCATAGGTGCCAACACCACCCTGCACCCCCAACACCATATCCACATCAGATCACTCACTAATTCATCATTATTACTCCAATTTTGTTGGGAGATAAACTATTTAACTAATCTAATTAAGTATATCCGAAAATAAAAAACAAAACAAAACAGTAGTAACCACCTAACAAGGGCTAAGGCTACCGTACGTGAGCTAAGCAGGTCGCGCACCATACGAGGGCAAATAAACCGGATCTTTATGGGAATATATTCTTGGCACATGTATTTGGTCTGGAAATAGTTGTGTATTATAGGGTCGTATTGGTATTTCTTACATCATTTAAAATAGTTGTGTTATTAGTTTTTTTATTTTGAATATATGCTGACTAATTAAATTAACAATTGGTCGATTGTAGAACAATGATTAAAATTATCAGAAATTTTAATGACGAATAATAATATTTTTTAAAAGTAAAAATTATAACTCTTCACATTTTTACAGCTAAAAAAATGACATTATTAACGTCAATTTAGTACGAGTTATATATTTATTATATGTTTTCCTAATTAAATTGGTGTTAATTAAGTCATTATTTTTATCATGAAATGAAAATAATCATTAAATTACAGTTTCAAACATAAACATATATTATTGATAATATTTTAAATATTTTTTAGATACTGGTCTACCGTTGACCATATGAAGAAGTGGTTCATATTAGTATTTGTGATGTTTTTAACACATATATTTAGACTAACAAACGAATGAGAAAAAAAAATTGATGATTGGACTCCGAATATATTCACAGATTGAAATAATAGTTTTACCAGAAACATAGTTTTAATGAAAGGTCATGAACTTTGACTAAAACTATTCATTTTGATTAGAGATTTCAAATTTAATCAATTCAGCCGATTCAATATCACCTAATTCGACTGACAAACGAATGAGAAATTTTTTTTGATGATCGGACTCTGAACATATTGTAATAACAGTTACATCGAAAACATAATTTAATGAAAGGGTCATTAACTTTAACTAAAACTACCGATTTTGTTTGGAGATTTCAAATTTAATGAATCCGACTGTTCAATATCACCTAATTAGACTGACAAACAAATAAGGAAAAGAATTTTGATTATTGGACTCCTAATGGATAAACAAATTGTAATAATAGTCTCATCGGAAACCTAGTTTTAATAAAAGGATCATGAACTTTGACCGAAAGTACCGATTTTGATTGGAGATTTCAAATTTAATGAATTCGACCGTTCAATGTCACCAGGGGCGGCCCGGAGGGGGTGCAGGGTGCCCTAGCGCATCGGGCCTCTAATTTTTAGGGCCTCCAAAATAATATTATGTGGTAGTAAGTCTCTTAAAAAAAATAATTCAAAAGAATTAAAAAAAAATCTTAAATATATTTTTAATTTATTTTTGTTGTCCCAATTTAAAGTGACTAGGTGCATGTTTTAGAAAAATAAAATAAAAGAAACACCAAAAGAAAAGTTTGTCATGTCTCAAACATAATCAGAAACTCGTGTATTTTTTTCTTCTTCATCCTACTAATTAGAATATGATTATTTTATATTTGATTTTGTGTTTTTCTTATAATTAAAGGATTCATTTTAAATATTTTGCTCAGAGCCTCTAAATTGTCGGGACCGGCCCTAAATGTCACCTAATTAGACTGACAAACAAATGAGAAAAAGAATTTTGATTATCAGACTTCGAATGGATATACATAATGTAATAACAGTCTCATCGAAAACCTAATTTTTGAGGATAGAAATCATTGACAAAAAGAATATATAGTATATGTTAAAAAACTAGATCAATGTTCATGAGTTCATCATCTCCATTCAAAGCCCCAAAAATAATTTCGTTAAATTATTAGGTTTAGTCGAAAATCATAAATTAACAACAACAAAAAAAAGCCACCCAGATGCTTGAGTTCATCAATCAATACACCTACATGCTTGCAGATGAGTTGGATGAGATTTCAAAATAGGAATATATGAAGAGAAATGAAAAAGAAAATCCTTAAAATTGTTTCCAGAAGCTATAGAAGCAAATGTGTCGTGGTCAAGCTTCTTTTTATTTGCTTGCTCTTTTAATTTCTTCTCACGTCAACACCAAGTTTGACTTTCCATTCCAGCATGTTCATATAGCCCCACGATGTGGGGGTAAATTCCTCTTTGCTATTTTTCTTATTTACTATCAGATCTGTATTTATCTGGCAAAGGATCATGCGATTTGGTTCCCTTGTTTGTTATTTTTTATAAAATATTGTAAATGATGATTGATGAGGATGAAGTTGTTGAGTATGGTGAAACCAGATATGGAGTTTTCACATTTATGACTCATGAGATTGAAGACAAACTTGGTGAACCCAGATAATGGTGATGATGATAATTTCTCATTCGTTTGTGAGTCCAATTAGGTGATATTGAACCGGCCGAATTGATTAAATTTGAAATCTCTAATCAAGATGAATAGTTTTAGTCAAAGTTCATGACCTTTCATTAAAACTATGTTTCTGGTAAAACTATTATTTCAATCCGTGAATATATTCGGAGTCCGATCATCAATTTTTTTTCTCATTCGTTTGTTAGTCTAAATATATGTGTGAAAAACATCACAAATTCTAATATGAACCACTTCCTTATATGGTCAACGTTAGACCAGTATCTAAAAAATATTTAAAATATTATCAATAATATATGTTTATGTTTGAAACTGTAATTTAATGATTATTTTCATTTCATGATAAAAATAATGACTTAATTAATACCAATTTAATTAAAAAAACATATAATAAATATATAACTCGTACTAAATTGACGTTAATAATGTCATTTTTTTAGCCGTAAAAATGTGAAGAGTCATAATTTTTACTTTTAAAAAATATTATTGTCAGTCGTTAAAATTTCTGATAATTTTAATCATTGTTCTACAATCGACCAGTTGTTAATTTAATTGGTCAGCATATATTAAAAATAAAAAACTAATAACACAACTATTTTAAATGATGTAAGAAATACCAATACGACTCTATAATACACAACTATTTCCAAATACATGTGCCAAGAGTATATTCCCATAAAAATCCGATTTATTTGCTCTCGTATGGTGCGCGACCTGCTTAGCTCACGTACGGTAGCCTTAGCCCCTAACAAGTTGTTGAATTGAAATTGAACAAAAAAATGGTCAAATTAATAAATAATAATAATAAAATAAAATGGGATGTGAGACAGAAAATAGAGAATAAAAACAAAAAGTGTGAGAGATAGAGAGTGTTTCCTTTGGGGTTTTATTTTGAGTACAACCACTTGTACTTTCTCCCTTGTACTAAATTGTACTTTGTTTCATCCATATATACAAATGAATATTTTTTTTTTTTTTGACACACAATACAAATGAATATATTGGTTGGTGTTAAAGAAAGAAAAAAAACCAGAGAGTTAGAAGAAAAAAGGAAATAAGAGTGAATGAGAGGATTCGATTAAAATATTGTGTTACCTTGAATTGGATTAAAATATTACACATTAACATATGGCTTTAAGGAAAGAGAAAGAGAACATTCAATTCAACGTTGAGGATTGAGGAAATAGAATTGATAACTGCTGGTGGCTGGTGCACAATTTAGACTGTGGTTTCATTTTATATATAAAACATTTCTTCATTCATAATGAATTTTCAGCCTTTTTCATGTGCATTATGTTTTTGTTTTATTTTATAATTCATAATGAATTTCCAGCCTTTTTACATGTGCATTATGTTGTTGTTTTAATTTATAAAACAATCCTACTAAAAACTGTAACACTAAATATAATAAAATATATTCAAAACAACAAACTTGAACACTCGTCCATCGTTTAGTCTATATTTAGTTTCACGTTTAGAGTAGAAATAATTGAATTTAAAGGTGTAAAATTGATTTGATATATTTGGTTGCTCTCAAGTAAAATTGATTATAAGGTGTGTTAAAGTTGATCCGTCATCCGAAGCATAAGCATAAATCAATAGCTGTTGATCAGAAAACAGTAGCCCTCTTCCTCTCAATAAGCTCTGATAGTAGTGAGTTTCAAATGCTGCTCCAGATGGCACTGCAAATGACAATGCTTGCATGCATCACATGACATCCCTATTTTGTTAGAATGATGAATATTCATTGGCTTTGATGTTGTTGACAAAAGCAAAAAAGTAATGGTTCAATGGGCTAGGCTCACCAAGCTATGTGGGCTAAGAATGGCCTTCGCCCAAACCCCATGGCCCAACTCTCAACTTGGAGTGGGCAAGCCAGCATAATGCACCAATCAGCCCAACCTGACAAGCCACAGCCATGTTCCATCACTTTGTTGCCCCCACTTGGGTTACAAGTTGTTGTTACTCAACTCGGCGATTAAGCTTCTGTGTTACATGTTTATATACACTTACATATGCTATGTTATAACTGATGTGGGACTTTTCAGAGTTCAGACAAATAGTGTTTTTGTATTCTTCATATTTATCCACTCTCCTCATGATGCATAATTATGTAATAATTTACGAGGTTCTTCCTAGTGATGTGAAATCATTCAATTTAACTACAGAAACTATGCCTCAATCTTGATATGTGAATGAATCGTAAGATAATCATAACTTTGTTGAAGGCTTGGAAAATATCTCTATCTGTGATACATTTTCTTCAACATTCTGGTGGCTTTGAATTCTAGGGTCTAGTTATCTTGTTCCTTAAAATTTCTATAGCCTTAACTGAATGAAATACCAACGGAATTTTCCAATGTTGTGTCCTCCTTTAGATTATCAAAAAAAACAACCGATCATATTAGTCATATTCAAGTGACTGCAATCTGAGCCGGGACTTTGTTTTTTATGCCTTCACTACCAAAATTGAAGCCACATCAGGCACCATTCGCATTATCAAGATTGCAATACAACTGCAATTTATGAGTTCAAACTAGGGATTCATAATCTATGTAGAACCAACGCTTCAGATTGTAGTCGATTAACAATTGTGATTATATATGCAATCACTTTTATTTTTCAAATTATTTTTGGTGTTTTGTGTCTAATGTTGGTACTATGTTCTATTCAACCATTTCTTAGTTTGTGCTATTTTCCTTTCAGCAGTAACAAACAATGACATTAGTGTGTATACAATCCTTGGTCGTAATAATCATTACGATGATACTGTTGAGACAAACTCATCAAATTCAACTATTGGGCGATCATGCCAATGTGAAACCTGCGAATGGAATCTGCATGAACATGCTGATAGAAAGTGATAAATTAACGGTAAGAATTGTTCCAATTCGAGAAGGAACAGGTCTCCATAGAAATGAGGGAAAGACTAGAATTCTTTATGATTAATTTTCTTCCTTGTTGTTTTCACATACAATACAACTACTTATAAATACTAATAACTTCTTAAAACTCCCAATAACTACCTATACACATAATTACATAATTATTACTTTATATTATAATATTACAAATAAAATACATATATTAAATAATAATAATAATAATAATAATAATAATAATAATAATAGTTTATTGATATACGTATCACATGCAGGAAAACAGAAAGACAATTAATATCTTCTGCATTTCTGTGAGTAAGATTTATCCGAGCAGATGATATTAGCTTTGCACAATGGTTGTGA
The DNA here is from genome assembly GCA_954870985.1 of Trifolium fragiferum. Lineage (NCBI taxonomy): Eukaryota > Viridiplantae > Streptophyta > Magnoliopsida > Fabales > Fabaceae > Trifolium > Trifolium fragiferum. The sequence goes on from OX940789.1 coordinate 22,886,308, forward strand.
CTTGTGATATCATATCAAAGAATCATTCCTCTATCCTGTAATTGTGAGAGCCGAATAGGGCGCTGATAAGAAACTATATTTCAAAGTTGATTCCTTATATCCCGCTCAACTGTGTACTCGATAGACTGTTTTTTCGATAAACATTACTATGTAACACAGAAAACATAACTGTTACACATTACATTGCTTTGTTGATGTTGTGCAATGACTATTCAGAAAGAGTTCTATACAAAGCTGATCTTACATCAGAATATATTTATTGCAGCCATAGACTAAACATTTAACATAATGCCATCAAAATCTAGAAATTCGGTAACAGATTGTCGCTTTACACAGATAAAAGTATCCTCAAATATGTACTGAGACATTTACAAAGAATGATTAAAGGACAAACCAACTCAGTTAAGAATTTCTGAGTTGAGAACAATTCAGACGAACCTCGCCTTGGTTTCCAGTCAAGACATCGAGATTAGACAATTTCAACATAACCGCAGCAAAATCCATCCGAAAGGTCGATCCATCATCTGAAGCATAAGCAGAAACCAATCTTGCAGTCTTCTCTTGAGCCATCAGCTGTTGATCAGCAAACAGTAACCCTCTTCCTTGCAACAGGCTCTGGTAGTAGTGAGTGTCAAATGATTTTCCAGATGATATTGCAGATGACAATGCTTGCATGTATGACATCCCTTTCTTTTCAGAGTGATGAACATTCATTGGCTTCGAAATCGTAAACATCGAAGACTTGTCAATGCTGCTGTTGGTACTAGTATTCTTGTTGTCGGGTGGACAAAATCGCCTCATATCACTAAGGAAATCGAGAGGTATACTCGGGTCTGGTTGTCTAGTTCCTTGAAAGTTGTATAGCCTTTGTTGAATGAAATCACAGCCGATTTGTCCGATGTTGTGTGCTCCTTCAGTTTATCAAGAAACCAACAGATCCCATTAGTCATATTTAAGGTGTTTTGAAAAAGAGTGACTGTGATCTAAGCTGTGACATCATGATTTGCAATATGAAGATCGCGACGCAGACACAATTAAAAATCTGTCATTAGAAAAATGCATAAATGTAAAGTAATTTACCAAGAAGGCTGACTGTCTCCCGGGCATTGAATCCTCTAAGATTGAAGAGTTGAAGTGTGCGCGTAACGTTATCATCAGGCCTTGGAATTTGATCAGTTGCTTCCTGAAAATACGATTGACGGCTATCTCGTCTGCCAGTTAAAACTGGATAGAAAGGTCCACCAGCCTGCCATGGCCATATCCATAAAACAAATCAAACTTCTACGCCTTAATCAGTATATCAAACACAAGTAACAGAAAATAGAGGAAAACAAACTTGCCACAAAAGAACAAGCAAATGCTTAAAAGAGAGTCAAAACAAAATTATAAAAGCTAATCTCTAAATGGTAACAACTAACAATAACATGAGTGAACATGATAGACTATAGATTCAATACTTGGCACACTATTTTTTCTGTTATAATTTCTGAAACAGATTCATTCAACATGCCCTTAATTTTAAAGACACATTACCATATCAAAGTAGCCACAACACAATATCATTTTAAAGCCAAAATGCATAAGAATTCAGATCTTTTAACAGAAGAAATATGTAATAGGTTTTGCGAACAAACCAAAAGAACAGCGTCTCTTGCTGCTAGAGCAAGTATGTCAGCACAAGACACAACGCCAGGACATACTTGTTCCACCTCCTCCTTAATCAAGTCAATTTTGTCAAAACCTTTCAATGTCTGATTTGGAATAGCCTGCTTCTCAGAAGAACTGTTTCTATCCTCCAACAGCAGTGAAGCATCACATCCCTGATTCAGCAATTAGAACAGAAAATCAAAACCATGACAAAGAACTTTTTCAGTTAAAATTGAAATAATGATTAATGACCCAATTCTAAGTACATTGAGCCTCAGAAAAAGCTTAACAAATGGAGAAGAAATATCTAATGCAACAAAAGCATCAATCTCCTCAGAAAAAAAAAAAAGAAAAAAAAAAAAAGACTAAATATATGATCTTGGATGCAAAACAAACAAAATCAAAACATCTAATTTATGCATAACCCAAAAACAAAAACACACCCATTTCCACATAATTGAAGAACAATAAAGACCCATTTTGATTCACATTATAAAAAGACTAACTTTATGATCTCAGAAACAAAACACACAAAAACATAAACACACAAGTTCCACATAATTGAAGACCCATTTGGATTCACATTATAAAAATACTAACTTTATGATCACAGAAGCAAAAACACCCATTTCTACATTCTTGAAGAACAATAAAGAAAGACCCATTATGATTCAGATACTAAAAAGCCTAACTTTATAATCTCTTAAGCAAAACACACAAAAATCAAAACACCCCATTTCCATTAATTAAAGAAAAAATACAGAAAAAACCCATTATGATTCAGATACTAAAAAACCTAAATTTACAATCTTGAAAAAAAAATAGAGAAAAACAAAAACAACCCATTTGCTCTAAAGAAAAGAAAAACGAACCTCAATGAAGCAATCATGAAAGAAGAGACGAAGAATAGAAGCAGCAAAAGTTCTATGATCAAAGAAAATATCAGCAACAGAAGAACGAATAATATCCTCAGCTTGAGGACAAGTATCTCTGTAGAAATCATATTGAAGATTGGAACCATCTCTGATTCTGAGATTGAACTCAAATGGAAAAGTATTGGCTAACTTGACAGTACCAAAAGAAGTACCAAAAGAAGTATCAGAAGAAGTGGTTGTTTGTGTAATGAGATTCTCTGGTTCACCTCTAGGGTTTCTGAGAGAGAGGAGAACGGGAAGAACTACGACCAATGCAACCATTATCCAAGGGTTGAAGAAACTCCTCATTTTGTTTGTGTTCTTGATGATGGATTGAAGAAGAAGATGATAAAAGAAGCGGGAAAGAGAGGATTTTGTAGGGGAAGTTGGAATATAACTGAATTGTGATGTGATTGTGATTATGGTTAGTTAGTTAGTTAGGATTATGGTTAGTTTTATAGGATAGGATAAAAAGGAATCAAGGAACTAGGAATGGTAGGATTAATCCTCTTAAAAGATATTTTTCACCGTCGTTTAACGGTGATAAACTTTTGATCGTCTGTTTAAGTGAATCACATATTTTATCACTTAGATTGATATATTGTTAGTGGGATAATTATCTTCTAATGTATATAAAAAATTTATTCTCATTTTTAGAATTTGAATTATTTTGGCTATTGATTCTCATTCTTATGATACTAGTAAGGTTGGGCAAAGCCGAAAGAACTGAACTGACGGTTTTTTTTTTTGCACACAGTCAGGTTTGACTGAGTTTATGGGTTGGAAGGTTGAATTGAAAGGGATAGATATGGGACCAACGGTTGTATTTAGACTTTTTTTTTATGTCGTCTAAATATGAATTTGACAAATGTTTAAAAGTGAATATTTATTTTGATTATATAATCTTCTTCTCCAGCAAAAAAAAAAACCCTTAATTGCTCATTTATAAAAATAAATCGAGACAATTTAATCCTTCTGGCAGTATTTTTTCTAATAGATTTTTTCTTTCATTTTTTAACTGTGACAAAATTATATAATAGTTCTTCTCCAAAAAAAAAAATTATATGATAGTTAACATGTCATATAATGAATCGCCTACATGTACTTCAAACAGAAATAAGGAAATATCTTAATCCATACAACAATTTTTTAAGACATTTAGATTCCTAAAAATTTTAAAATCCAAAAATCTGCTAAGTGTCAAGTTCTATTAGATTCTAGAGAATCTATCATATCATTAATCGCTTCTTGCCACAGATTTGCACTCGGAGATGATGAGACTTTTTAAAAATTTGTTAGATCTTCCAATATATAGGCCGCATAGTTCGATCCATAATATTTTACTTCTTCAAAGTTTAGTTTCTCCTACATCATCGCTTTTGGTGCTCCTTATCACACGAATGTGACTCAATTTGGAAAATTGCTATCAAGGCCGCTCTATATGCTCTCAGGCTCTCCAAAAATCCCGAAATACCCCTAGGTTTAGTGGACAAAAATCTCATCTTCTACATACTGAAATAAAAAAAACGTTTGATATGTAGACGGCGAAATTCTATATTTACCAAAAATAACCAATATTTCATTTACTACGCACCGAAAATGATGTCTTCGTGAACTGCGAGACGAAACACTTCATTTCGATAATTACGCGACGAATGTGTTGATTTTCGTTGACTGTGAAACGATATGCAGTGATATGAGAACGAGAAAGACAGTTTAAAACTCAGTCTTATGAAAACATAGGGTTTGATTTTGTGGGCGATTAGGATTTGTGGCCTAGACAACGAAATATTGGTTCGGTAGTTTCAAGAGACAAAAATATGTGATGGATCGGGGAGTATAGTTGGGGGCCTATATAGCAATTTTCCTAAATTTGGTGCGCCCCACCCCATTATTTCTCAATTTGAAAGGGAATCTATTTTTATATAAATCAACACAATTTAATTCTATGATCACTTTAGCGTTTATGTCATACAATTTATACACCTTATTGTTTATTGCATACCCAATTAATACACATTCACACGCTCTACTAACAAGTTTAATTTGTTTAGGATCCGGAATCCTAACAAATGCCATACAATATAAGTTCTAAAATAAGAGAAGTTTGGTTCTTCATTATCTCATAAGGAGACATTGTACTTTAAGATTTAGAACTCCATTCAGGACATACCAAATAGTATTGACAGCTAGAGATAAATATATTTTTTTTATGTTCAAATTACATAAATGTATTTTATTTTAGACTTTATTTTGAAGGATTAAAATCAAAATATTTTACATACTACATAATCAATTTCAAACAATAGTCAATTTGGTGAATGGCCAAGGGCACTTGATGACTATTCAAAAAGTCACTAAATAATCAGTTCAATTGGTGAGCTAACAGACACTAAAGGCATGTTAACCAGAAGGTTCACTAAAAACTAACATAACTACTAATTTTCTACCTACAAAAAAATCACAAAATTAAGGTAAAATATACAATGCAATTGTTTTGTCTATACTTGATCAATATGATGACCATCACACCATAGAGGAGATGTTTTTGAGGGTGTTGAAGAATTTACAAATGTTTCTAATCTATTCTGAAATGTCACTTCACTAGTCTTTAATAATAAAGGAAGTGGAAAACACACACCCATTTCTACACAACTTTTATGTCTAGGCTTAATCCTATTCTCTAAACTATATGAGAAATATTCTGGAAATTTTTTCAACTCCTTCAAATCTCTCCCCATCTCCACCACAAAGTAATTGTATTTTGGCTCCAAATTATTCTTAATACTATAACAAAACAGCTGAGGCCATCTTCGAAACATCGAAGTTGTATCGCGGTGAGAGAATCCGATATTTTTGAAGTATTCGATTCGGGGTATAAACTTTTCTTCGACACTACATGATAGTAAATCGGTGTGTTTGCTTACATCTTTTATGCCGATACTTTGGAGGAAATACATGGTAGGACGAAGTTGCTTACCGACGTTGCAGATGATCAACCGAGGACGACGATTTATTACATGCTTGATATTTGAGCCACTTACACGAACTTCTTCGTGAAGAAACATGAAGACGGGTATAATGTCTGAGACTTTGGTGGTAAGAATCTCTGGGCACATGCCAATCATGCGTCGAAACTCGATTGCAGAGAAATTCATAGCGGTAATGTATTCCACGGTAGATTTTATATCATCTAGTGAGGCAGTGATCAGCATTGGATGATTTTCAATAAGTGAGAAAGAGTCGATACCAATAGATTCCAGATACAAGGCCTTCTTTTGGAAACTGGTATCGCTGTTGGGAGGTAGAGTTTGATTTGGACATCGCCATTTTACCACCTGTAGTTCATCAAAAGCAAAAGAAATTTCAAGCTGACGATAATTAATTCATTAATCAGAAATTCAACATGCAACCAAATAATCAATTCGCTTACTAAAATGTGAAATTAATGTGCATATAACAGGAGACAAAAAGACCAAAGAAAGTGTTATTGACACCCTAAAGTATATCATGTATGCTCCGGATTAAAAACAACATATCAAAGGATAGTATAAAACAAAACGCATATCAGAGATCATCACGAGGACAATTTATCACTGCTATTATAGTATTGTCGACACCCTTGATGGTTTGCATATAACAATAAGATATTCTATGAATGAAAATTGACAAAACCAATATCCCAATTCAACCATTGATCGTGTTTTTGACTCCCCTATTGCTTACTGGTCTTATGCCTACAGCTTGAATTACCTTTTTCCTATAGTTATAAACTTAAAATTGTTTTTGTTTTCTGCTTATAATGCCATCAGAATGTTCAACTTTCTATAATATAGAAGACGTATGGCATTGGTATTTGGTAGTATCACTACCGTGCATAAAATTAAGAGCTTGTTTGCATTAGGTGGAATATGAGCACTATCTAAAGGCACAAAAAATCCAACCTACCATTCATATCTGTTAAAATCTTAACCAAACACAACTTAACATAATTCCAATTAGTCAAAGGCCATGGATATGTTGCTATCCTGAACCAAAGGAATCATTAAGCACAGTGTATTTCACAACATATGTTTCTACGTCAAATGTGATATGTCTCCAACCAAGTAAGAAAATCCTAAAACAATTGCATATTAAATATATCACAGATGATACTCAAGACAATACTTCATGAATTTTATAAAATAAAAAGCATCACTGAATTTTAACAACAATTGCATATTACAGATGACACTCAAGACAATTGCATATGTCTCCAACCATTTAACAACAACTAATTTTCCAATTAAAACATCGCTGAATTTTATAAAATAAAAACCTCCTTACTATCTTCTTTTTAAAAACGGCCAAAGTTAGTAAGTAGTTGTTAATGTTAGTACTTTTTCACATTAACTAGAACTTGAACTAGACATTTAACTCCTTAACTGTTAGCTCAAACCAATTGAACCCCCCTCCCCCAACCCACGGAAAAACTATCTTTTATTCTACGTTAGTCCAAAGTACAAGCATGTAACAACTTGAACTACATTTTCCAATTTAAATATAGACGAATTTTATAAAATAAAAACTCCTTTGCTGAATAACATATTGAACTTCAATGAAATTACCAACAATTTGTGTGATCGGATTGTAGCACTCTCATTTGATCAACCCCCTTCCCCCAAAAATGTAAAAAGTATATCCTTCTTTCTAGGAGCAAAGAACACCACATAATTCATCAATAAAGGGCAAGGCCCATAAACAAAGGTAAATTTATTCTGCAGATAAAATAGAAGATAGTACTTAATATCTTCAAATCAAACCTTGGCAAGGACAACAAACAATGTCTTAGAAGAACAACATTTAATGCTCAAATAAGCACTACTAAAACTCGGACACCAGACACGACACAACACGCCGACACTTATAGTAATTTGACAAAATAACATAAGTCAATATAATCATGTGTCCATGTCTGACATCAACGTGTGCCCGACGCCTAATCCGAGAAGTGTCTGTGTTACATAATTAAGCTAAAACCCAGTAATAAAAATCTAAACCAAAGCATTATTAAGGCAAAAGCCCATTAACAAAATTGTGTACTTGATCATTATTAAGCATACACCCAGTAAACAAAATCTAAAGTAAAGCATAATTAAGCAAAGACCCATTAAGAAAAATCTAAACTAGAGCATCGCTAAGCAAAGACCCATTAAGAAAAAGTTATACTTTAACATTATTAAGCAGAGACCCAGTAACAAAAATTCTAAACTAGACCATCATTAAGCAAAAACCCAGTAACAAAATTTGATACTTTAACATTATTAAGCAGAGACCCAGTAACAAAAAATCTAAACTAAAGCATCATTAAGCAAAAACCCAGTAACAAAATTTGATACTTTAACATTATTAAGCAGAGACCCAGTAACAAAAATTCATACTTTAACATTAATAAGCAGAAACCCAGTAAGAAAAATGAAAAGTTGAAGATTATTAAAGCATGAAATGAGAGAAAGAAAGCTGACCGTAGCCCTAACAAAGAAGGTAGGTCGTGTGGAATTGAAGGTAAGGGAAGTAGGGACCCTAGAATGAAAGGGTTTGCAGAGACGAGTGAAGGATTTGGGAATGTGATGATCGGTTGAAAACAAGAGTGTTGTAGCAGTGGCAGAGCACATTTTTTGGTTATTAAGGATAGAAAATGAAGAAAAAGTGGTGTTAATGGTTGTGGAATATTGAAACTAAATTGAAAAAAATGAATAATGATTGATGATTGTAGAATTGAGATGTTGAGAGTGTCACGAGTGTGTTCTGGATTGGAGAAGTGGTGGATTAGGAGATAGAGAGTATGCATGCGTGTCACACTTCTTCTGGGTCCACTTTCTTTCTTCTCTGCTTCTCTAGCTTCTAACCCAAACCATACATTTGCATTTTCATCAATTTTTTATTTTTAAAATTATATTAGTACAAAAAAAATCAATTATTGAAATATAAAAATTATATTGGTCCAAATTGTTTTTTTCCCTATTTTTACGTGAGTTTCAACTTTTAGTCCTACGTTTTTTTATTATATTTTGAGTATCTCACGTTTTTACCGTTAACATCTTTAATCCCTACCATCAAATTTTAGTGATTAGGATAACAGAATATGACACGCAGGACGACACCACGGATGCCACGTCAATTACTGAATCTATGTGGCTTGTATGATGTGGATTGGACTTAAGGCAAACGAGTTTACCATGCTCCAAAATCGACCCGGCCCAACTAAAACATAAATTCCAAAATTTTAAATCCCTAAATAGAGTTCACGATCTCTTTCTTCTTCGTTTGATCGTGATCTCTTTCTACTTCTCAAATCCATATTGTACCCTAAATGGTGAAAGTCCAGTAGTCGAATGCATCGTTGCACAGCTATATGCTCAGACCGGTGTAGCATGTGTCACATGGAATACCGAGTGAATCACCAAGGACTACCTAACTAAGTAAAATACACACACCAGGTGAACACTAAGTAGTATAGTGAGAGATATGATAAAAGTACACCAGTTGGAGACTGAAATAGAACATTAAACCAAAAGATCCCTAGTTGTGGATGATGGCCTACAGATTCTCTCCACATTTTGATTGATGGATGAGTCAATTTTCAAAAATAGATGAACAGGTTATTCATTGGGGATCCGGCAGATCTACGTTATATGATATTTTTCTGAAATTACAGAGTATGACTTTGCCAGTAATTACTTCCACGAGGCATTAAATATCCTATTGGGGGTCGGGAGTTGTGCATAAAGATGGACATTAAGCATTGTCTAATCTCTATTTTTCAGCCTCTCTTAGGTTCCTATCGATTCTCCTCGAGTTTTAGGATCACCTTTGACCTACCCTTGTTGACTTGGAGATTAATTTTTCGGTCGTACCTTATGTGATCTTTACACTTGGCTTGATTGTTGGGCTGGGACAGTGGAACATTCTATCTTTGTTAGGCTTAAGCTAAAGCGCATTAGAGAAAGAAAGTTCTTGTTTCCAGGCATATCGATTGGAATAAGTAAATTACATTCCTCTTTCAAAACTTTACACTATCTTCTCCTCTTATGTTAAAATATACTCCATCCGGTCACAATTATAAGCAAAAGTTTGCTTTTTAAGTTCATTAAATAAATCATGTATCTAGTCTATAATATAGGCCGGGTACATTATTCAATGAACCTTGAAAGTAAACTTTTGCTTATTCAATTGTTGTTACAAAAAAATAAGATAAAGGACTTGCCGTGTAATTTTACCTTAAAATATAATATAAAATTCATTTACTAAAATTTATAATTATTTAACCTAAGATAAATTAAATATGATTTTTTTTAAATAGCAAATGTTTAACATAAAACTTAAAAGTAATGAAAGTCGTACTCAAATCCTAGCTCAATTGGTAGAATTGCCAAAATTGTTAGGTTGGACGTCTTGATCAGGGTTCAAACCTCGATTCATCCACTTTGTGTATGCGAGTTTCCAATAGCTTGTCATTTTGTATATATACAAAATTTATATATATTTTATTTTATATATATTATTATATTATTATGGCCTTTTCAAAAGAATAATGTGTATATATACGAAAAGAAATAACGAAAATCATAGGGGTATCACATTTTATATAGAGGAGCCGAAATTCAAACTCAAAATCTTTCGCTTATTTAGAATTCGTTTGGCCTAACTTATTCAATTTTTACTAATTTGAAATTATAAAATAACATAAAACTTAATCTATATGTATTATTATTTACCTTACTCAAAGTAAAAAGTACACTTGGTGTCTTCACGTTGCTTCTCAATGAGCAAATTTATAATTTATAAGTGTCATTATTTTAATAACATGGCGCTTACGTGTCTTCTTTTTACGATCTAAAGGGACACGGTTCGATTCCCACTAACAACAATTTTTTATTTTTTTTTGTCTTTCCTATTTGCCTTACTTTTTATTTTTTTACCGATTATTGAGTCTATTGTGAAAAAAAAAATATAGATAATAAGATTGTCATGAATTCTATAAGATAAGTACCAAAAGAAGAATCTATTGTCAAACAAAAAAAATAGAATTGCCTTGATTTATTTTTTTTACCAATTATCCAATGTATTGCCAAAAAAATAATAATGAATCTTACAAAATAAAAAACAAACAAAATTAATTAAAAAACAATATATATTATAGTAAATTAGACTATTCTCCCCTCTTATGTTAAAATATACACTTTTCCCCCATCTTATACAAAATATATTAGAGAAAATTACTCTCATCTCCCTCGAAAGAATCTTGAATTTCATTCCCCTCCCTCCTAATATTAAAACATACATTTTCCTCTTTTAATCAAACTTCATTTTAACTTTTTACACGAGTTTTATTTAGTTCTTTACGCAGTTTGAAATAACTCTCTTCCGTTAGTTCATATATCTTTCAATATTTTAATGAAATATTTTATAAAAATAATTAAGAAGTGACACCTAAAGTTATGGTTCATGTTGTTTTGTATAATACACGGGTTTGATTTCGTTTTTCATAATTTAAGAAATTACTCTCTCCTATTGGATCAAATATCTCTTGAAATTTTAATTGAACGTTTTATGCATATAATTAAGACGCGAGACATAATATTATAGTCTCAATTGATTTACTTTTTACACACGTTTGAATTAGTTCTTAACACCGTAATAGATTATCCTCTTATGTTAGATTAAATCCTTTTTTATATTTTAGTTGAAATTTTTGCAAAAATAATTAAGATGTACTCCCTCCGGTCTCATATATAAGAAAAATTTTACTTTTTAGATTCATTGTAAAATAGATGAATCTAAACTATAATAATGTCTAGATACATCCATTTTGTAATGAATCTAAAAAGCAAAATGTTTCTTATATATGAGACCGGAGGGAGTAAGCCTTAAGGTTATAGTTTAAATTGTTTTTCTTTTTACACGGACTTGATTTTGTTTTTCACACCGTAAGAAATTACTCTCTTCTATTTGATCAAATTCATCTTAAAATTTTAATTGAACTTTTAACAAAAAATAATTAAGACTTAATGCCTAAGAATATTGTCTCAATTATTTTACTTTTCACGGCTTTATTTATTTCTTTACGTGGTGAGAGATTATCATCTTCCGTTAGAACAATTTCTCTAGATATTTTAATTGAAGTTTTTACAAAAATAATTAAGAATTGAGACATTGGGTTATGATATCAATTGTTTTACTTTTTACACAGACTCCATTTAGTACTTCAAGTTGTAAGAGTGATTACCCTCTTCTGTTGGATCATATCTCTTTGAATACTTTACTTGACCATCTTATAACAATAAATAAGTTATGAGACCTAAGGTTATGGTCCAAGTTGTTTTACTTATTGCACGGATTGAATAGTTCTTCACAATGTAATACATTACTCTTTTCTGTTAGAACAAATTTCTCTTGAAATTTTAATTGAAATTTTTATAAATATTATAAAAATGTGAGATCCAGCTAAGATTATAGTGTCAATTGATTTACTTTTTACATGGGCTTGAATTAATTCTTCACACCTATAAGAGATTATCCTCTTCTATTATATGAAGGTCCTGTTTGAATTAACTTATTTTTGAGCTTATGCAAACAGTTTATGCAATATAAATTAGATTTTATGCTATTTTATAAGTTCATACTAATGAAAATTGTATTTTTATAAGCTATTTTTATCATAAATTACATTGACAAATTTATAATAATACATAAAAATTGCATAAGCTGTTTGCATAAGCTCAAAACTACGCTAATTCAAACATGGCCGAAATCTATTTTGATATCTTAATCAAAAATTTTACAAAAATAATTAAGATGTGAGACCTAGGGTTATGGTCTCAATTGTTTTACTTTTTACACATGTTTAATTTAGTTCTTCACACGGTAAGAAATTACTCCCTTCTATTACATTAAATCCCTCTTGAAATTTCAATTCAACTTTTACAAAAGAAAAATTTAAGACTCGAGACCTAAGAATACGATCTCAATTACTTTACTTTTTACACGATCTTTATTTATTTCTTCACACCTTAACAAATTACAATCTTCCGTTAGAATAAATTTCTCTTGATATTTTAATTGAAGTTTTATAAAAATAATTAAATGCGGGAGCTAAGGTTATGATCTCAATTGCTTTACTTTTTACACGGACTTTAGTTGTTCACGCTGTAAGAGATTACACTCTTCCGTTACTTCAGATCTCTCTTAAAAATTTAAGTTAACTTTTAACAAGAATAACTGAGATGTAAAAGTTTACGAGCTTTACTTTTTACAGAGACTTAATTTAATTCTTCACACTGTAATAAATTACTTTCTTCTGTTAGCTGGATAGAAATCCCTATTAAAATTTTAATTGAACTCTTTACAAAAATAATTAAGAAGTGAGACCTAAGAATACGGTCTCAATTGCTTTATTTTTTACACGGGCTTGATTTAGTTCTTCCTACTGTAAGAGATTAACCCTCATTTGTTAAATCAAATTCCTTTCAATATTTTAATTGAACATTTTATAAAAATAACTAAGATTTGAGGACTAAGGGTATCGTCTCAGTTTCTTAATTTTTCACGTGAGTTTAATTTAATTCTTCACACTTTAAGAATTACGCCTCTTCTGTTTGACCAGATATCTATTTGAATATTTTAATTGAACTTTATATAAAAAATAATTAAGATGCGAGGTTTAAGATTTTGGTTTCAATTATGTTTTACTTTTTACACCAGCTTAATTTAGTTTTTTCTGTTAGATCAAATACATTTTAAAATTTAATAGAAACTTTTTTACCAAATAGTCAAGACACGAGGGTTGGATGCTCTTGAATGAGTTCTTCATCCCATAAAAAATTATTCTCTTCTATTAGAATAAAACCCTCTTGATAGATTAATTGAATTTTCTACCAAAAAAAGAATAAAAGAAAGATGCATATATATATTCACATTAAAGTCTACAATCATTAATTCTAACAAAAAAAGTTCAAAATTAATATATTTTTATAAATGAAAGTTAACTCATATATAACGTGGACAATTTTTCACTTCGAAAATATTAATTAATTTCAAAATAGAATTATATATATATTTGAGAAGCATTTTTAAGAAATTACTTTCTTCTGTTAGCTGGATAGAAATCCCTCTTAAAATTTTAATTGAACTCTTTACAAAAATAATTAAGAAGTGAGACCTAAGAATACGGTCTCAATTGCTTTATTTTTTACTAATTTGAAATTATAAAATAACATAAAACTTAATTTATATTATATAAACTATTTAGATAAGCTCAAAATTAAGTTAAGTCAGACGGACCCTTACTTCAAGAGATAAATTTCATGTTACTTAAAAAAAACAGAGAGAGAGCGAATAGGGGTATTTTGGAAATTTAATTTATTTATGTGAAGAGGTGGTGTAACTAGAACGTTGGGTGTGTGCAAGTAACTATAGCCGAAATCTTAAAAAATTAGTTGAATCGATTGTGAGCACTTGTTTGCTTTCAATTTGTGTGTAGCTATTGCCTGTTGGAAAGCAATAATCAACAGCATGGGAAGCGATCGAAAATCGAAGAGAAAAAATTATTCTTCGCAATCCGAATCTGAAGGTACTTCATTTTTTTTCAATTATTCCTTTTTCATTTTCCATTGTTGTTACTATTGATTGTTAATGTTAATTGACAGATGAAAAGAAAATCAAGAGGAAGAGAACAACGGTAGATGATGAAGAAAGGAAGAACAGAAAGAAGGAAAAGAAAGATAAAAGGAAAGATAAGAAGCATTCCAGAGATAAATCTGATAATAAGGGTATATCATTATTTATTTATTTATTTATTTATGAAATTAGGTTTGGTTTAGACTTAGGCACTATTTTGATGAATAAGTTAGTTAAGCAGTTTTCATATAAGCTATAGCTGTTTTTATAAATTATCCTTAGATTATAGAAATAAGATTAAAACAGCTTATAGACATGTCATTAGTTGCTAGGTAGTTAATAGTGGCGAACAAAACATGGCGGCGCTGTCCGCGACGGTGAGCGGGTTAGCAGAGCAGAAAACAATCGCGAATGCTCCCCGGGATTTTACGGGTCGCAGTAGGGTAGCGCTCCAGAGTGGGTTTTAGGAGTGCTAGTCATTTTTTAATGGAAAAAAAATCGAATTTTAGGGTTGGCTGCGCCGCTACTCGGGATAGACTAGCTAGATAATTTTTTTTCCATATGCTCTCAAAATAGTCTCTCTCAGAGGTGCTTATGCCGGTAGATAACTTCAAATAAGTTCTTCCAAGCAGGTCCTTAGTACTCCCTCCGGTCTCATATAAGCAAAACTTGACTTTCTAAATTCATTGAAAAAGTTATTTATCTAGTCAATATTATAGACTAGAGACATCACTTTATCAATGAATCTAAAAAAGCAACTTTTGGTTATATATGAAACCGGGGTAGTAATGATTAATTGGTCAATATTTTTAGCATCAATCTGTACTTTGTTCCTTTGTTTTCTGTGTTAGCTGTATGACTAAGAAGTCATTGATTCATTCTAATTATGGGACTTTGATGCATAGTTAGGTGTTGTGTTGATTGTGTAGTAGGATATTAAGTTTTGAATAACTGAATATGATAAGAATGTCCAACCTAGACATTCAATGGATGGTAAATTGATGACTATAAACTTGTATTGTTTATAAGTAAGTTGTTTTCATACTGGCTTAGTTTGTGGTTGTTTATAATTATATACTAGATTAGAACCATGCCTCAACATAACTGAACTGACTATTCTAAACAGAGGAAAATGGAAACTGAAGGATTTATCTGTAGTCAGTTTGACATGGAGGGTTGTAGGAATTAGAACTAACTAGGAATCAATAGGCTATGTAGAGTTTCGACTAACTGAGAGATTGTGGTTCTCTGTGAAATCTTCAATGATCCAGTCCATAGACATGCCGATATTTTGTCCGTAAATTTGAATGTAAAATTTAGTTTAGGTATCTTCTTTTTTATGCATAAATGTGTGAAAAAGGGGTGTATCATAATTCATGATGCAATTGTTCTGCAGTTCTTCTATGTAAAATCTCCAGGCTTGAAATTTAAATGAAATCAATTCATTTATTCTTAGTGCTTGGGGCTTTGAGCTTATAAAAAAACATGAAAGGAATGTTTCTGGTCATGCTAAGCAGTAACAAGTTTATAAAATATATTTCCTAAAGTAATGTGGAAAAGCACATTCTTCAAAAAAAATGTGGAAAAATATATGCATAAGTCACCTTGTCCTTCACCATTTCATAGCAGATTCTATCTACTCGTTACATATCTATCCCTTTAGAAATATTGATGATGTATGTTCGATTGAATGCATCGAGTATCGTAGAGTTTGGGTTTGGCTTAACTAACCCCAATAGCAAGCTCAAGGAGTAACAATTGTCCAACAAATCTAGGTGTTGACAGTCTCGCATTGGATGAGATATGACCCGAAAGTGTGTTTATAAGTGGGAAACATCCCTCACTTTACAAGCCGGTTTTTTTAGCGTTTGATTTAAGGTGCAACTCAAATTTGAAGATGGTATTACAGTCTATCCAAGATTCGTTGAGATCTCAACAGAGTATTTATTCATAGTCATTAAATTATTTAGGATTATGAAATGACGTTTGTATGGGTTAGCGATATATTGTAATTGAGGTCTTTCTGATTGATAGGTTTTCTTCCCAATATTTGAGTTAATAGCATTTTTTAGTAATTAGGACTCTTGGCTATCGATTACATTCTTTCATTATTGTTCTGTCTTTAATATTTTTTTGGTTTAGTTCTGTCTTTAATTCAGAATTGAAGTTTCATTGATTCTTCTTTTTCTTCCCTTGTCATCCCCCTGTTCTATATTTTTTCTTACCTCTAAAATCTCCCCCAAATTTATCTTTTTCCATATATGTTTGGTTTGTCCTACATGAATAAAATGCATCTGAACTAAAGTTTTGAAATTTAACACTGGCACTGATAAGCTTAGTTTTATATTAGGATCAAAATAAGCTTATACATGACCCTAATATATCTTTTTATTTTCATTTGACTTCAAGTCGTTAGGAAAAATAGTTTTTGTGACCTGCAGACTCCTTCAAATTGTTTTACTTTCCATAAACGGTTGATTCCTCGGTGTATATCTTAAACAAAAATAAAAAGAGAGAAACAATTAAGTTAAACTAAGCTTATACATGAGCCTAATATATGTTTAAGATATAAAGTCAAACTTTCCGTTTTTTCTATCTTTAACACTGACACTGAAGGCTAGTGTAATTTAATCATGTGCAGGAAAAAAAGTTTCGATTCTCTTTTTAAAGATTTTATTTTAAAGTTGTTATAATGCTTTATTTTTATATTGACATTCTGTTGTTATTACAGTGAAGTCAAAAGACAAGCACAAAAGTAAACGCAGCAAAGGTGAAGGCAATGTGGTGAGTTCTGTTCCCAAATTACTAATAATGCTACATCCAAAAGAATCTTTATCACTTAATGTCTTGCTAAATATTTGTATCAAAAGAAAATTATAGATAAATAACACAATCAATTCATGGCCTCATGCTGCAAATGTCTAACAGTTCAAAAGTATTTGTTTGTCGTATTTTGAAGACTTTAAATGGTGACTACTGTAATTCCAAAATTAATTTAAAACTTTTGTGATGGTCCATCCCACATGTTTACAGCTCTTACAAACTAAAAATGGTTTATCGTTGAATATAACATGTTATCATCCTATAAACGATTGATTTTATCTCATGTATATCTCGTGTTATAGCCTGTTTATCATTAGTGTTTATGTATAAGCTATTTCTATAACACGAGATAAAATAAAGTCAAACTGTTTTCATATACACAATAAAGTATTTTCAGAAGCTATCCTAGAGAGCATATGAAAACAAGCTGAATGCTTATGGGCATGTCATATGCTGTTTTCATAGTTCTCTCAAACAATCTCACAAGTGCTTGAGTCAATAGATAAATTCAAATAAGTCAATCTAAATAAGCCTTGAGTAGTAAGAAATTGTGATTGTTGAGGTTATTTATCTAGTCGGTCATTGGTATTTATGGGTTGTCTTGTCTCAATTGTAGGACTTTCAAGAATTGTCCGGTGATGATTATTTTGCCAAGAACAATGAGTTTGCTACCTGGCTGAAAGAAGAGAAGAATGTGTTTTTCTCTGATCTGTCATCTGAGTCAGCGCGTGAGTTGTTTGCAGACTTTGTGAAAGCTTGGAATAGAGGAAAGCTTGAATCAAATTACTATGAAGGCATTGCAACTGCGCCTCGCACAGCCCATAACTGGAAAATCAAAAAGTAGATTTGAAGAAAGATCAGTCATTTGGATCCAATCACTATAGACCCTTTGTTTAGATTTCATTTCTAACAGTAACTAACAACTGACTTGAAACTCAGTAAGTATATAGATGTTGCATAGTTCACACTTGCATCAATCTTCGAGTGTCTGACTCCGTTGTTTGTGGCGCCAAAAAGAAAGTGTGAAGAGCAGAGAACAGATGGGGTTGAAACAAAAAAAATAAAAATTAGGGAATTCGAGTTATAATTTGCAGAGTGACGGATAGGCATATCGCTTTCCCTTGATGTGTTTATATGAATCAATATGACTGATTTTGTGAAGGCATGTGTTCTATGCCAAAGCTAAGGGAGTTTTAACCTAATTGGGATGATTTCTGCAAATATAAAGACCTAAGTGTTACAAAATAAATAAGATAAAAAACCTCAAGTGTAATTTCGCCTAGAAAATTTGATACCTTTGATTTTCAACTACATATTAATTTTTTTTAAAAAAAAATTATTTTTACTAATATTATCTTATCTTGTCTTTTCATGTTTATCCTTTTCGTCTAGGCACTTTTTTTTTTTAAGTTATATTGTTTACTCAATTTATATAGATGTGTGTGACAACTTAGAAGTAAAACCTTGCATCAAACTAATATATTTTACTCTATTATCACTATTGTTAATAAATACTTTAAAACATATATTGCCTATAATTTTATGATTTAATTTCATTCTACAAATATTGATAATTTTTTATATATATATATTAAAATTATTCTTATATTTTTAATAATGGTTTGATTCTTTAATTTTGGTTTTAAAAAATAAAATTCTTGCAACATTCCATAATTGTTTATATAATAACACATTCAAACCTTTTAGCTGGGGGAATCTTCAAAGAACTTTTAGCAGGGGTAATGCAAAATACGCCCACTTAGTAGGGGGTAACAACCTATTAACCCAAAATTTTATAATAATATATAAAAAAATTTAATTATTTGTATAATAAACTAAAAAATAAATCAATTTAAAGAGTAAAATCTTATTTCTCACTTCTACCCAAAAAAATAATCTTATTTCTCACTTCAAGATTAATTTGGGCTCTCTAATTTTTACGAAGAAATTTACTTTTGTCATCTTACTAGTTACTCGCACGTTCGACGTCTTTTTCATTTTATCTTTCCGCTACTTAATAGTAATAAATGATATAAAAATTGATAATTTTTGAAGAAAAACACTATATAAAAATTCAAGATTTTAAACGTCAGATACTTAAACGTCAACTATTTAAGTAATAAACATTATAAAAATCAAAACTTTTGAAATGAAAAAAAAAACTTACAATCATGGAATTTCTAATATTTTAACGTAAAATCCACTACATAAGAGACGAGATATTTTGTTTCAAAAAAAAAAAAAAAGAGACGAAATATTTTGATAATTTTATAGGATGCGAGAAATGAGTAGGTCCTCGAGTCTGGGTCTGCTCCATTTCTATATGCTCCGGTTTATCCAATTTTCTTAATAGATCAACGACACATGGCACTTAAAAGTCTCAACGGCTAAGATTAAAAATTTGTAAATCAACTTGGTTTTGATAAGCATAAACATAGCAATCTCAGGACTCATCTTCTTCGTCCAAACAAACACAACCCTCATTCCTTTAATCAGAACTCAATCAATATCTCAGTATCTTGAAGATCTCGCCGTCGCACTTACTCTTCTCATACAATATTTACTGTTCCTCTTCCTTGAAGATCCAACACTTCTTCCTTTCATTGCAGCTCGCCGCCGCCGCCCTCTCTCTGTCCGTCCCGCCGCCCTCCATTGAGGATAAGCATGTTTGAAAGGCAAGTTTCACTTATAGCCTTTAATTCTAATTTTCATGTATTTATTTGTGTGATTTTAGAACAAAAAAAAAAATTGAAGGAGCCGATTGAAATTGAAAGAGAATGTTTGGTGGTGCTGAAATTGAAGGTTGTGGGAGACAATTAAAATCGAAAATTCTTGTTTTGAAAATTGTTAGTATTAAGTAGTTGCATAAGAAGAGGGATCCTGAGAAATTTTCTTTCTTTGGTAGTAACATGATTATTATTTCTTTGGCAGTAAGATGGTTATTAACTTATTATGCAGAGGAGGAAATCAAAAATAAATTATGTTGAGACTGTGAATGTCTAGTTGAGTGGTTGGGAAAAGCAACAGAGAAGTGTTGTGTTGCTGTTGTTGAAGCCTGGGACGAAGAAGAGAGAAGCTGATTTTACTTTGTTTAATCTCAGCTGTTGAAATGTTTTATTCCACGTGTCACACATCTAAGCAAGAAACTAGAAAACTGGAGTGTAATTTCATTTTGTGAGACTTCTCGGAGAACAAAAACGAGCCCTTTTCTTTTTCTTCATCTTAGTTCTTGTTTCTCATCTTTCATACATCCACTGCCGCCGCCGCCCCTCCTCCTTATTCTGCCCTCTACTCCACCCTCCGTTGCTTCATCACACACAACAACTCTCTCATAACAAGTAACCACATTCTTTCTTCAGGAACTCAAAACAGAGCATAGCAACTTCATCCCCTTTACTGCTCAATCTTGAATTTCACCGCCTCTATCAGCCACCATCACCACCATCCCCCAAGTTGCTTACTTTAACCCTTTTGTGAGCTCTTTACTTTCTTACTATTCATTTCTTGAAACCACACTCACTCTTTCAATTCAAAACAAAAAAAAAAATAATAATCTTGAATTTCTATTCACACCATGTCTAATCATAACACACCCCCCAACTCCAATCATCCACCCAATTTCTCAAATCCTCCTAACAATCATCATCCTCAAATGGGTGTTGCTGGAAATTATCAAAATCAAAACTTTATGCAACCCTTTATACCAAACATGCAACCTCCACCACAACTTTTCATGAATCCTCAAATGGGTGGTTTAGTTCCTCAAAATAATGCAAATTATAATAATAATAATCCAATGTTTTCTGTTCATAATGCACCACCACCTCAACTGAATTTGTCTCAATTTCAAGGGCAAATTTTAGCACAAAATCTTTTGAATTTGCTTCAACAACCTAATATGAATATGAATATGAACATGAATATGAATGTGCCAAATGGTCAATTTTGTCCACCTGTATCATATCCAATGCAGAATATGAATCAACAGTTACCTATGCAAATGCAAAGGCCAAACCATTCTCAAGGTGTTCCTTATGGTATGAATAATGGTCCTAACCCTAACCCTATGTTTCGGTTTCCTAATCAAGTGAATCATGGCATGGTTCCTCAATATCGAATGTTTTCTGGTAATCCTCAGTTTGGTGTTGTACCTGGAAATCAAGTTAGGCCACAGATTGACTCGAATGAGAAGAATCGGGTTCCGTCAAATGGGAACGCAAATGGTTTTGTATCGGGAGGACCTTTTCCACCTCAGCAGTTGCAAGGGAACGGTTCTGTGCCACAAAATTCAAATAATGCTCAAAGTTCTGCGTTTAGGAATTCACACTCAAAGGTATTTTTGAAAAATTGAAGGTGTTTCGGTATTTTCGTTGCAGTGTTGTCAAATAGCGGCTATAGCACTATAGAGTAGCAAAATCTTAACAAACTGTTATTGTTTTGTGATATGCAATTTAGCATAAAGTTTTGGCAAATAGCAACTATTCAGCTATAGCAGTGCCCTAGCTCTGTGGTGTAGTGAAATTTAAAGTTGAACAAACTGCTATTTTCTGCGATATGTGATTGAGAACACTTTTCAATAAGTATTTGTCAAGATTGTATAAATGTAAAAGGATTTAATTTAACGCAACTCTGAATTATTGCTGCAGGAAAATCCTAATACTAATTTTGCAAACTCTAACTGGAAAGGATCGCCAAACAAAAGCTTCAAAAATAAACAAAATAGAGGTGGATCTCAAGGAGGGTATGTTATTTTCTTCTCACTTTAATCATACTTTTAGTTTACTGTGTTGAAAATTTGACGACTTACATAGTTTTACTGTGGTTTGCAATCATTGTTCAATTCTTGTAGGTTCCAGAAGTCTAAATTCTGTGATAACAACAACAAAGGAAACAAGAGAACGGGGTTTCCAAAAGAACATAATAAAGGCAAAGGTTTGAACTCTACTGCTTGGTACCGAGATGAAAACAATTTTCTGCTGTTAGACTAATGTTTGTAACAAAAGCAGGTCCCAATAATGAGAGAGCAGGAAATTTTAGTTTAAATTCTGGGGAAATTCAGCAGGAACAGAGAAGGTAGGTTTAACATTACTCGACTTTCCAGTCATTTCTTACCAATCTTTTACTTGCTATCATTGCCTTAATTCAATTTATTTACATCGGGGTTCCTTCTTAACGATGATTGCGGATTTTTAAGTTTTAAAAAGTTTGATTTTGTTTGGTTTTTACTTGTTTATGACATTGTAAAGTTGTGTCAAGGAAAAGCTGTCAGCCATTTTTCTATAAAAAATCTTATTTGAAACTTATAGCACAAGTGCTTATCACGATAAACATGTATAAGCTTACATAAGCTATTTCTATAGCAATCCAGAAAGGCCCCTAGTTCCCCTTTGAACAAGACAAGTTTTGAGTCTGCTCCTAGTAGATAATATTAAGATAATATTTTTCTTTAAATTTTAAGAAAGCTATAAATATATATTTTTTGAATAGCACGATGTAAATGGGAAATTTACAAAAAGTTTGTAGAATGTTTCTGCCAATCTATTTGAGGTTTTGGTATATAATCCTCGATGCTGTGGCCAAATATCCAATTTTTTATTCTTTCACTAGTCACTATGTTTACTTCTTAAGGTAAATACATTTTCAATAATAATTGGAGGCGTATACTGGATAGGATAAATAGAAATTTCATTTACTAGCCTCCTGATTTGTGACTAGCTCCCAAAAAATTTATGTTAGCAAGTTACTTGATTATTTATCTTTATCTAAAGGTAGATAGTTAGGAATAGGAACGAGTAATTCATGATTAATTAACTTGAAAAAAAGTTGACATGTAAAAAGTGATGAAGTCAAATACATCTAATTAGAGGGGTGTCCAACTATCCCACCCAATAAATTTAAATTTGCAACTTATGTAGATTAAGATATAAATTGTTGTATAGTAAACCATTTTGAATCTATGAAGTATGGTAGTCTATTAACATTTGAATAACTAACACACCCTGCCTCAACATATTCAGTTAACAAGGATGAGATCATAGTTACTAGGTTCGCAATACTCTCTGTCCATAGTATGTATTTGTGGCACGTAACCTTATAGAGTATTGGCACATTGGGGGTATACATAGTTAGAATGCTATTAGGTTTGTGTGGTACATTGTATTATATTAATCGGTACACTATCAATAAGAATTTAAATAATCTACTTAAACAAAATAGAACACACATCCTCTCAGAGCATACTCTTGCCAACTAGGGTCCTATTCAAAGAGTCACCAAAACTCTCAAACACAGCCGAATGAAGATTCCAAGTTTCTAACCCTCTCACTCACAATTCTGCCACCAAAATTGAACTTTCGGTCATAACTTTGGTCTTTGCCTTTTGGGTCCTCTTTGCCTCTTCTTATGAGGGATGGTTACTGAGCCACCGTCTCTGACAGCTCTTTCCTTGGTTTTCTGGTGGTTGGGGCAAACATGGAAGCCCCACAACAACACGTAAAAGGGTTTGCTTCCATCTTCACTCACCGGCTTGAGAACCTATTCTCAAAAGTTCCTTTATATTCAGTACACAGTTACCAATATGCAGTGTTCAGGTGGGAGAAGTGAATTATGTTTCACTGGTTGATAGCTTTCACGATTTTGGTACCAAACTAAGTTTTTAACCAACCAAACAAAAGATAGATGTCTTTTGTGGTGCTAATTTAGAAATCATGGACTGTACTATTTCCTCATCAAGTTATAGTTTGATCTTTTATCTACTTGGTTTCTTTTCTTGAACTTAATTTAGCAAATTTTCCCTTTGTACCAACAATCTGTTAAGTGTTAACACTTGTTTTATTTTTTGAATGGTTAGATCCTTTATTCCGAATTATTCTGAGCAAGAAATTCAACAATGGCGTGAGGCACGGAAGAAGAATCACCCTTCTTTCAGAGGAAAATTTGAAAAGGTTTCATACAAACTACTCTATGTGCTTTTTTTTTAGTAAAATATTATCGTCAATTATCAATGTTATTGTCTGATAAGTAATAACTGAACTACTACTTGCTGAAGCAGTTTGAACCATCGACATCGAACGGCTCCAAGGTCATCGATAGAGAGGTCTTCCAACGACAGGTATACATATTAGAGTGATGGCTTTTTTACCATGTAGTACCTTTCACTATCATATACTAATATTTTCACATTTGATTTTGTTATTCTATTGAGCGCTAAGCAAGTACTATTATTTCTTTTCGTAGAAATATACTCCTTCCGTTTCAAAATGAGTGTCATTTTCAGAAAAAACGTTGTTTCAAAATGAATGTCATTTTCAGGTTCCAATGCAATATTAATTGTTTCTTTCCAATTATACCCTCTAATTAATGTGGACGGAGGGAGTATTTGTGTAAAAACTTTAAATGACATTCATTTTGAAACGGAGGAACTATATATTGTAACAAATAAATCTGCATTGGATTAATGGAGACTCGGGCACTAATCCAAATATTGAGCATATTTATCTTTGCAGCTTAAGGAGGTTTTAGCAAAGCAAGCTGAGTTGGGAGTTGAAGTTGCTGAAATACCTTCACACTACCTGAAGAACGGTGCAAATCAAGGCCTTCAGAGTGAAGAGCAGAATAACACATTTACAGACAGAAGAAAATCAAGAAACAACAGAAGGAGAAATCAAGACCGAAGAAGTCGGAATAACAAGAAGCAGAAGCTTGCTGACAAAGATTTCTTAGAAAACAAGAAATCAACTTTATTACAGAAACTCTTGAGTTTAGATATAAAGAGAGATAAAAGCTACCTGTTACAGGTTTTCAGGTTCATGACGGCAAATTCGTTCTTGAAAGATTATCCTGGTAAGCCACTGGTATATCCATCAGTTTTGGTTAAAGAAGTGGAATCTGAAGTTAATGGTGGGAAAAAACATTTGAAAGATGGAAAAGCTGTTCTTGAACACGGTTCTAAGGAAATAGTTCAAAATTTTGTAAATGATAGTGAAGATGAAGAAAATGGCGAGTTTGATGAAGAGGAGGGGGAAATTTTAGAGTGAATTTGTGCTTTGTTGTTTCAATAAAGCTTTTGAGTAGGAAAGATTGTAATGTTTTGTGTTAAACCATTTATGTTTCAATCACTGTTTTAACATTATAGGGTATGTTATTACAGTGTGGATGGTTCACTGAAGTTATTGAGAATTTTATGTCATCATATATTTGGATATATAGATTTGTAGAAGTAGCTATTAGTGGCATAGATTGCATTGCATAACCATGCATTGTGAAGAGAAATTCAGAAACTATAGGAATTAAGCAAGTTTTTAGAGTTAACTAAAATCACCAACTTCATGATGCATTACTATAAATTGTAGAATTAGCTTTAATTTGCGTTTCAAAATAATGGTTCATCAGTTCTGATATAAGCACCATGGCATTAACATTTTGTCTAGTTTTTGGATTCTTTATATATATATATATATATATATATATATATATATATATATATATATATATATATATATATATATATATTGCTGATAAAATAAGTAAATCAAAGTTTATGGCTACAGTGTATAAGCTTATTTTTGTTACATGAAGTTTATTGTCTGACGTATTCTTGAATAGGATTGGCCAATTAGAGAAAATCTGTGGATTTGTTGAAAAGAAGAGTGAAGAAAATAAATTTGAAATACATATAAAGATTAAGCTGACAACTACACAAGTGGTCCTAAGGATTCCTTTATCCAATGACGTTTTGTTTGAGAGTTTGGAGGGGGGATGAGAGTTTTGAAAACAAAAAAGGAACAAGGTTTTTTTTTTTTTTTTTTTTTTTTTTTTTTTTTTGTAACATAAAATTCTTTTAATTTTGAAAAATAAAAAATCATTTTAATTTGGCGAAACTTAAAAATTGTATTGGAGGAGATTTTGGAGGATTCATATAAACAATTTTTCAAATTCTTCAAAGATCAAGCATATCAATGTTGTCAAACTTTTTTTGAGGATTTATTCTATAGATCTTGAAAAGTTTCTATAGGCTAACTAGTGGCATTTTTATGATAACCTGAACACCTTTTGACTTCATCAATGGCTCTTTATATCGACAGCAGAGATCTAGACAATGTTGGACCGTGAGGGAGAGCTTCATTCGGTTGTATTGATACATTTAACTAAGAACTATACCATTAAAGTGATTTTGACACCATATCTTCACCCAAAATTTTAACATGATTTATGGATCCTCTCGTCTATATGATGTTTAACATCAACTCTTCAAACCAATGTGAAACTCAATGCACACTTGATATATCTCAATAGACAATTTCTAACTGAAAGCGTCTGTAACATCCCGGAATTTTAACTATCTAATTAATTCGCATTAGAGCTTGTCCAATAATTCAAAGATTAATTAGAGGTAATTAATCTATTTAAGTCTTGAAAATTAATCGTATTAAGTGTTAAGTTAGGGACTCTAATTGAACCTAACCTACACTCTAGTACAATTATTTTCACTTATGATTTAATTAAACTCTAAGAATCAAGTTCCCTCCATTCCCCTTCCTCTCACTCGTGACTCATCCCTCCCTTATGACTCACTCTCATCTCTAGCCAACACCTCACCACTAGTACTTACACCTCATAAAAACACTACACACCCTTGGCAACACCTCACCAAACAATGCAACCAATTGAAAACATGCAAGAGTAACTAGTAGGTAGTAAGTTAACCACTCTACTATCATAACAATTTCAGAATTGAAAACTCAATGCTCTCTTCTCTCTTCACTTCCACGAGCAACCACAATCACCCACCCTCACACCATTTAATTTCTCCCACATGCAAGTTAGCTTGTAACCCTTTATAAACTCTACACTCAAGCCACCATTACTCTTGAGAATCCATACATGCAAGGCTAGTTAGAAATCAGTTCAAAAACCTCTCCTCTCATTTTCTTAAAGATCACCAAAACAACAACAAGCTTCATTTACCCATTTATCAACCAATGGAACACATGCAACCCAGTTCTAGTCAAACTCCCTACTGATTACAACTCATAAACACTTCCTGGTAACCTTCCATCTCAGATGAATCCTTCATCAAACAGGTTCCAAATCCGAGAGCAAATAGGAAGTTCAACATTTCTCCATATTTTCCAAATTCTCCAAGGTCTGGTCGTGGGCTTAGCTGTGGGTTGTTGTAGCTGTTAAGAGAACTCAGTAACAAGGATTTAGAGCTCCAATTCCAGGTGGGTTCTTAGGCTAGTTAGTTTAGTTTTCCCAAATTCATGAACTTTGCATGTTAACTTAGGAAAATTAGGAATTAAATTGTGTGATGAGAATTAGCTCCCAAATTCTCGTCTATTCTGTCCTATATTATATTTATACTTGATTGTGATGATTTAATTCGAGGATTGTAGGTGTTGTTCTTGAAATTTCTTTGAAAATCACAAAACAGAGGGTCTACTGCATGAGCTCGCCATAGCGAACTGCTAGCGAGCAATCATGGCGAGTCATCAAGTTCTGGGCTGAGGAATCTCGCCATGGCGAGCATCTGCTCGCCTAGCGAGTTGTTCAGGCCATTACAAGATCACCCGCCATGGCGAGCTAAGTAACTCGCTGTAGCGAGCAATGTGCAGAAAACCTTACTTTTTCATTTTCCTGAAAATTCACACTCGTTTTATATCCTCAAGTTATTTCAGTTATTTCACAATCATGTAATAAATATAAAATAGTGCAGGAGGTCAAGCACAATATGAATCTTAGGGTATAACTTAGAATTTAAGATCGTATGTTCAACGGGTTTTGGGAAATTATGGTAGCATGAAATTAATTTAGAATCAGTCGAATTATGCGCGATTATTAGTATCGCTTTGTGGACTTCGTTTTAGATGTTCCACCAGTAAGACTTTGTGAGCTTCACGCCGGAACGCTTTCTGTTCGCGGACAAGGCATGCCTCTGAGACATGCTCACCTCAGAGTGCTTGCGGTTTAAAATCAACAAGATTAATCAGTGTTACACCCTTATTTATTTATGCTTTATGACAATATAATATGAAATATGATATGACTGATTAGGAGCCCCGGCTTTATAGCCTAGGAGGGTAGTAGAATTCACTGGGACGAAGTGACTGTCTCACCCCACTCCCTTTTCGATATAGGTAAGACAGGTTATTTCGGAGCAGGGACCAGGATGGATCTGACGATTGGAGCCGAGCTTGGATCGTCAGCATTAGAAGACTTAGTCTTCATTCTTACTTTTAGTTATCTTGTTATCTCTCTGTAGTTCTTTTTCCGCTGTTTGAATTCAAATATTCAGTTATTATCTTAATAATAACATATTATTCAGTTATCTCCTTATAATTTAATGTACTCAGATTCCAAATTTTAATGTTCCGACTAAATATTCTAGACAATTTAGTTGGGGCGTTACAGCATCCCTAAGCTTCTTTTTGTGAGACTTGACCTTCATCGTAGTTAGAATACGAAGTTTTATATTTTTCAATTTAAAATGACACTTAAAAGAAACGGAGGTAGTACTCCCTCCGTTCCAAAATATAAGTCGTTTTGACCATATTACACAAATTAAGAAATGTAATCATTGTTGTATAGAAAAGAGAAATTATGAGTAAGTTTACAAAATTGTCCTTCATTAATTGTATGGAAAAGATAAATGAAAGAATTGAAAGAAGAGAGAGAAATAAAAAGTTAAGGGTATATTAGGAAAAATAGCATTAAATGCTTCATTGGAATTGTAAAGCGACTTATATTTTGGAACAAATTTTTTCTCCAAATCGACTTATATTTTGGAACGGAGGGAGTAACAAGTAAGAGCACAAATACAGGGGGTGGTATTTGCCACATGTGTCAGGGTATCATGGATAATTGGAATGAAATATGATGGTATAAAAGAACCACACTTCCAATAATGGATACAGTGGCTTAGCTTGTTTTCTTTTTCTTTCCAAAAGCTTTTGGTATTAAAATAATTGAAAAAAAGGAACCATGCTTCATATATTGTGAATTTTCAATTTTGTATGGTCATGTTAGAGTGTTGAATGAGTGATGTGGATATTTGGAAAATATAGTTGAGTGATTTAAATAGTTGAAAAATATAAAATAATATAATATATATGTATGACGCATTTATACGACCAATATAAGTGGTATGGATGTGGGTGATGTAAGTTATATCCATCTCCAACTTAAACATCCATTGAGCTTCCACTATCACAAACATCACAAACCAAAATTTACTAGGTAATTGTACTTGGCATCACATATAGCATGCATGTGCAAGACTATTCTTGTGATTTGAAGGGGTCTCACGTTACGATTCTTGTATGAATAGCATGGGTTGAGCAATTACAGTCTAAAAAGAAAACTTTAGGAGTTAATTATAGGAGAGTATTTTATCCATCAAGAAAACTCCACAAAACTTCTATTATCTAAATATTGACACTTTGAACATTCAATTCTTATTGTAGACCACTTAAATTAACAAAATATTGAAAGGATCAGACAAAATTGGCCTAGTGAAAGCATGTTAGTTTGGCATGCAAAAGAATGATCATATAGTTACCCCTTGTGATACTTGCATCCAAGAGAACATGTTATTAAAATTAAAGGAGATGGTGACCTCCCTTCTCTTATTAAATTAAACATCAAACATGATGCTTATGATAGGCCAATACTTAAGAAGGTTGTGCCTTGCTTGCGACGGTTTGTTGCTGGTTGCGATTGGTGCATTGAAGAATAACTATGGCGACGACAACATACAGCATGTGTCCCAAAAATCTTTTGAAGTGGCAAATGAAGCAATATGACAGCAACAAACCAGTCGCAGACAAAAATAAAACTTAGCACACCAGAGTCCAGACCACAAACTACATTAAACAAAAAATAAAAGAAAAAATAATATGACATGCAATGACACTTCCACTTTGAGGGAAAGGGTAGATTGAGCAAAAATCAGAAGCTTTCTCAAAAAAATTGGACTGCATAGAGTGAGTTGAACTTTAACCTGTTAGGTACCAAGGTAAACCCATATTTCATTGATAGGTTCCAAACAGAAACTAACCCAGCTAAATTCATTTCCAACCTTACCTAAGAAGTGAAGGCATTTCACTTTGGTTAAAAAAAAAAAGAAACAACTGTCATTTGATTATATATTGAAGCCAGCATTCAATGTGATTAGTACAAAAAAAAAGGCATCACTTTCTACTAACATTTCGAAAATTAGCTTTTCTACCTGCCCTTCATCCATCTATCCACTAGTTTGCTCATTCAGTCCTGCAATAAAATGGATTTGTGGAGCAACATCATCTGAAGCACCGGTCAAGCGCCGAAACACACTAGTTCTTTTACACTTTGTACCATCACTCTGTTGTGTGATCTCTTCCCTTTGTTCATATTGGTATTGATGTTTTGCTCTTGACAAGTCCTTTCCATTGGCATCATTTTGATTCTTCGAAGCAATACCCTTTGAAGAAAAACTTAGGCGAGAAAACACACTGGTTCGTGTTTTGGGCTCATCAGAATACAAACCCTTTGAGAGAAGGGAATTCAAATTATCACTTTCATCTTTGGACTGCAAGTCACTTACAGCGACAGAGGACGAGTCATCTATCTTCTTAAATTCTTGATTACTCAGCAGAAATCTTGGTACAGGGACAGAAAAAACATCGTATCCAAAAAGCATATCTAACTCTATTTGTTTCTCTTCTGAACACTCGCTGACATTATCAATCTCCCCATCTTCAAGGTCAGAATTGTCTGTTGAACACAAGGGTATAAAATTTTCGGTGTCTTCCTCAAGAATATCCGAGTCTCCTTTCTTCTTTTGCAATGTAGGAAGCTCATGTGATTCATAGCTAGCAGCAGAGTGAGCCCCAGATCCCACTGGATAATTGAAGCCAGGATTTTCAGGATCATAAGCATCATCATTGAAATAGATGTTTTCACACTTTCCACAAGACTCGGGAGACAAAGTGAGCTCTTCAGGATCTTGTTCAGTAGTTACTGATGTTCCTGGGGTGTTGAGCTTCCTTTTCCGAGTGTTAGTAACACTCCCTTTCATTAGCAAGTCTTCAACAACCTCAAAATCCCACTTTCTGTTCTTCCTTTTCTTCTGATGAATAGAGCGCGAAACTTCCTCTCTTTCATTAGTAACACTCTCTTTCATTAGCACGTCTTCAACAACCTGAAAATCCCACTTTCTGTTCTTCCGATGACGAGAGCGCGAAACTTCCTCTCTTTCATTAGTAACACTCTCTTTCATTAGCACGTTTTCAACAACCTGAAAATCCCACTTTCTGTTCTTCCGATGAAGAGAGCGCGGAACTTCACATTTTCTTGACTCGAATAGCCACATAAGATTTTGAACCTGACAGTACAACAACCAGAACCATAAAACTATGTATCATGCAGGTTATTCACACAAACTCTCGCATATGCTTGTAGATAAAGTAACATGGTTCAATAGTGTCCAACCAAAAGTTGAAAAGAAGCAGACCTGATCTTTAGACAAACCAAAGTGGAATTTCTTGGGGGTAAAGTAATTATCTCGAATAACATCAGAAAACTCATTTTCAAAAAGAGGGTCACAACGCAAGATTGAGGTGAACTTAACCTGGTCAAAAGCATAAACATATGAACTCACAAAAATAAGAATATTCTAAAAAAAAACGTTTATCAAAATAATAGGAAAAGCAAAATATACACACAAATCTGTGGGAGTTTAAATTGGAATAAGGCAAGCATAATATGAAAATAAAGATTACAACCTGCGCGGGGAACTGCTTTCCTGATGAAGCATATGCACGACGAACAATGCTCATGCCACCATCTGATATCGCTTTAAAAACCCCATAAAGTTTTCTGTCTTCAAATTGAAAAAGAAACAAAATCATTCCAACCTTGACGTCTTTAACAAAACTCGAAAAACTATCCGGTAGCCCAAACAAACTCCTCTCAAAACATTCTTTCAAAGTATTTCTGTTTGACATGAAGATGGCACCATGCTCAGGAAATAATCCAGACACCTTTTTTCTGTAGAAATTCCTCGAGTCCATTTTTGTTCTAACAAAAAAATTGTACTACATTAGAATTGCCATAACAAAAGAAAAATTGTACATTAGAATTTGTATATTTAATCTTGTAGACACCATAAGCCACTAACTTTTTTGCATTTAAATAACCCAAGTACAAACCCTAATCATATTCATACCTAAATATAACTCATAATAAAAAATAAATAAAAAGAACATAAACAACCATAGATTTACAATGCTGATTATATGAAAGTTGATTTTCGATAACAAACAACCATAAAGATGAGATTCAACAAACGGAAACGATAATAAGATAGTAGAAATGGAAAAATAATCATAAACCTTGTAAATCGCCCTAATCTTTTGCTTGATTTTTCTGTTCTTGTGGATTTTCTGCAGAAGCAAACGATAATAAGAGAGAAAAAGTGATTAAAAATAAGCGATTAACGAAACGATAAAAAAAAAGAAGATGAAAGAAGTTCAGAGTGAAATGAGTAGTCACTCACTCAGCAGAAGTTGGCATTGCGAAATGGCGCCACTATGCACGTCTTCCGTGCGTATAAGTAGAAGTGGAGAGTGTTACCAAAACGACAATTTGTTTTCTTTTTTCACAAATGAAACGACAACTCTAACAATTGCATTGACTCTACTATTTTGACATTGTTGGTACTGGTACTACAAGACAAATGATTTCCACAAATAAAATGATTTTATTTGATACTCTCTCTTATTACGTGATTCATGCATCATGAACATTTCACACACATTAAAACAAATAAATTTAAAATTGACTCAATAAGATATATTTTACAAAAGTTAAGTGTGAAGAAGAAAAAATCAACCATATAAAAATAGAGAAATGCTTTTCTTTGCCAATAACTGTTTTAAGAAATATAAGAATAAATCATGATCTTCCATTTATCTCCAACTTATAAAAAAAAAGGTTAAATTGCACTTTTAGCCCCCTAAGTTTCAAAAAGTTGCGATTTTGGCCCTCTATATTTCAAAATAGCACTTTTGACCCCCTATCTTTACTCCCTTTTGCAAAAGATCAATTTTAACCAAATCAATGTTGATTGGTTATGTTTTGCACATAAATTGGCAAAATATTTGCATGAAGTGAACAATTTTGTACAAACATAGTAATATTTATAAAGATACACAACTGATACGTCAATAAAAACATTTCTAATGGAAATGACAAATATAATATTTAGTGACTGGTACCTTAATACAACACACCCAATTTTAAAACCTTGTATCTAGACTACTTAGAACTTAGCCAAAAGATCCTCGAAATCCCTTCTTCTATATTTTTTCACATCCATTAAACCTCTTTATATAATAATAGTCTGATTAGAGAATCTAATTAAATACAAATTAAATCCTGTTAAATAAGCTTATCCTATAATAGATAAATGACAAAGTAGGATGAACAGTTTACTTGCTGCCATATGATTATCATTATGATTTATGGATAAATCATATCCAGTCTTCCAAAGATATATGGGTCGATACCTTGGTTCCTTGAAGAGTTTTGCCACCAATTTATTGCTATCTTCATGAATAGTGTAATGAAAATCATTATCATTATTCCTTGTAAAAACTCGGCATTGAGGAACTAAGTTAATATCGATTGTTTTTTTGAAAGAAAATGGTGATTTTTTTAGTGGCGCCACTTTCTAAGATTTTATATTATGTAGTTTCTACCTCGTATAGTCATATTGGTTTTGCATGCTGGAAAGTAGAAGATACTTGTTTTTATGTGTTAAATGCTCTATAAGCAAGCCTCTCCTTTTTTTATTTTTTTTATTTATTTTAAGATGACAAAAAAAAAACTAATTTTTTTTATTAATTTTAAGATGATAAAATCGCAACTTTCTGAAACTTAGGGGGTTAAAAATGCTATTTTAAAATATAAGAGGTCAAAATCACAACTTTTTAAAACTTAGGGGGCCAAAATTGCTATTTTGAAACATAAGGGGCCAAAATCGCAACTTTCTTAAACTTAGGGGGCTAAAAGTGCAATTTAGCCTAAAAAAACATATAAAAATAAGAAGATAGTTTTTTTTTAAATAGCATAAAACCTAATTTATATTACATAAGCCGTTTGGATAAGCTCTAAAATAAGCTAGGCCAAACGAGCATTGATGAGAGAAAGTCTACTATAGACACAAATATTGTGGTATTGCAATTGTGAGTAAAAAGTTTCATATTGCTTAGAATAGTGGAGGTTGAACACTTTATAAATGAGAGAATCTATTAACCTAACACCTTAAGATTTTGGGTAAGAGTGCGGTGTCCAACTCACTTGTGAAGTTATTCTTAAACCCAATGTGGATGATCCCTCTGGTTGCCCCCTCTTAGTGACCGAATAGTGGCATCAGAGCCTGGTTCGATGAAGGGTTCGACCAGCTCCTTGTGTCGAAAGTCAAACGACGTGTCCCATTGAGTGCGGCCAACGGCGGTGCAAGTATATGTGGCTAATAAAGCTTCCGCTTGAGGGGGAGCATATCCAAGAGTGGATAGACTCACACTTGAGGGGGAGCATATCCAAGAGGGGGAGATTGTTGGTATTGCAAGTGTGAGTAAAAAGTCCCCCTGACTGTCCCCTCTTGGTGATCCAACAAATACAACACCTCAATTTTAGACACACTCACATTAAACTAAAAAAATTAAATAAAAAATGATTAAAGTTATATTATTAGATGTGACAATTTTATTTTTCTTTTAATCTTTTTGATGTGTGAATGTGTGCCGCAATTTTATACTCAAACACTTATTTCATTTACTTACCCTTATTCTTCTTATTTTACTTTGCATTTAGTTAAAATGTGGAGTTAAAGATGAGAATGAAAGAAATGAGAAAAAATGAAAATGAATGAGATTTGAAATAAAGAAAAAGAGGAAAAATAATAAAGGATACAAATGATTCCGACATATTCTTTGGTTAGTAGCAACTACTAGTAGTGTGCATTTTGTTTTAGGGTGAGTCCAGTGGCGGAGCCAGGATTTTAAATGAGCCTGGGCAAAAAATTTAACCGCAAATTCGCAGGTAACATAATATATAACTTGTCATAAACCAAAATACATTAAATAGGCTCGTCATTTTTTCAACAAAAGTACAATTTAAACTTAGAAAGATGAAACATAACATATCAATAGTGTGCTAAATAAAACCAGGAGGTAAAGGCCCTCTCCGAGACCTTTTTGCGCCGAATGTTCGAATAATATCAACATCTTCAAGTGACTTGAATATCTCCCGCTCGGTGTAACACATCATTAAGTCACTGAACCAATCATCGTTGATCTTGTTGCGCAAATTAGACTTGATAATATTCATGGTTGGAAAAGCTCTTTCAACGGATGCCGTCGACACCGGCAATATCAAAGCTAACTCAATAAGTTTGTAGACCAACGGAAATACCAAATGCTTACCAGTTTCTTCTGCTTCGACGGCTTCCGGTTGCACAACATTCGCATTCTCAATACTTGTTCTAGGAACAAAAAAACTTCTTCATCTAAGAAATTAAAATGATGCAAAATAAAGATATAAGAGAGTTCTTGTTTTACCATCAATTTAAGTGATTATATATACATGAATTGGACATAAAAGTTGTAGAAATCTTAAACTTTGAAATGGAAATGAAACTGAAGTTAAATTGGACATAAAAACAGCTTAGCAATCAAAACAACTTATTTATATATTCACTTAACAATCAAAACAGCTTAACAAATTTATTACATGTAAAATTTTAAAACCTAATGTAATCAAAACTCGTTTGGATTAGTTTACTTTTGAGCTTATGCAATGTAAATTTGGTTTTATACTATTTTATATGTTTTGAAGTAGTAAAAATTGTATTTTATAATCTATTTTATCATAAATTATCTTAAAAAACATATAATAATATATAAAAATTGCATTAACTGTTAAGCTCAAAAATAAACTAATCCAAACAGACCCTTAATCTAAAAAAAATACAGTTTTTGGAATTTAGATCCTCTCAAATTATTTCTCTCATGTTGATCATGTGGTGATAATCTTAATCATTCATATAGTTTTCTTCTCTCTCTTCTTAAATACATATTTGCTCCATGTGATTTATTAACCATTGAATTGAGAGAAAGAGAAACAACATGAGAGAAATAATTGGAGAGAATCCAAATCTCCGTTTTTGAAAAGTGAAAGGCTGAATTAAAATACAATTTTTATTTACAAAGCGTTACTTATTGCGTTTGGTTTGATCAACAAAACAAAAACAGTAGCACTCACTCACTCGCACCACCTTCACCTGCATCACATCACACTCTCACAGTACTATAATTTCTTTTTGGATTTTTAATTAAATTTTGATTTTGGCACAACCTGCGACTCTTCGACTAATCCTAGGCCACTCCTTTTATATGCTCCCTGCTCGTGAAAATGGCTTCATCCCTTTTCACAAAGATTCTATTAGGTCCTCGCTCGATTCACACCTCTTCCTTTCTCACTCACCACCCACCAATTTTTTCTTCTTTCATCACTGTAAGAATCGCTTTTTCTCTCTCAATTTTCATCTGGGTATCCATTTTTTTCTTAATCCCCCACTTCAAATTTGTGGGTTTATAGATTTCTGTCTTTAAAGTTTTGATTTTTTAATGTTTTGTGTGATGGGGTTCTTGATCAGTTCAGTGATATACTTGTTTGACTTTGTTTTGTGGCAATTTCTCATGACATGTTTTTTCACACAAGTTTAATTTTTGTGTCTTTGGTGTTGAATTAAGTTTATTAGTAACACATGATAATTGGTTATGGATTGTTGGGTGTTTTGTATCCTCTTTCAAGTAAAGGGCATTGTTAATACAACCTATAAAGTACTAACACTCCTCGGATTAGGCGTGTCCCGTGTCGGAAACGCGTAACACCTATGATTACATTAAATTATGTCATTTTTGCAAATTATTATCCGTGTCAGTATCGTGTCTGGTGTCTGTTTGTAGCTGTGGAACTGACTTAAGTGAAATATGTTTCATGGTGGGATTAATTCTAACTTCTCTACTTGTTAAATGGATCAAATGATGATTCTAGTTTGTCATTAGTGGGAATACTGCACTTATTAGCTTTTGTAGACTCACTTAATGAATTATTAACATTATGAATCCCACTTCTTTGTACGAGCTGAAGTTTTAAGTTTCTTTCAATTTTTATAAACAAATAATGAATCCCTTTTCTTTGATCAATTTGATATAAGGGGTGGTTAGTCTCTTTGTTACATATTGTTTTGCGATAACGATTTAGTATAAACTGTTTCAAATAGCAGCAACAACATAGTAGAATTTGAACATACTAATATTTTCCGCAATCCGTGTTTGACAACACTAGAATATATAGGGTGTAAAGACCGGGCATGATGTTATTTTTATGTATGAAAGTTTGGTAGAAGCAAATGGAAAGTTTTTCATACAATTTGGTAGCTGCCCTTTAGTATTTGTTAGTTCTTTTCGCAAGATTGTATAATTTTTCTTCTACATACAGAAGCGGCTCTTCTCTGTACGAGCTGTTCCAACCTCTACAGCCCAAAACACCAAGTCGACTTGTTGGTCTCCTTGTATGGCTTCTTCAGTAGTTAGCAGAAGAGCTACATATTCAACACGATCCGCACCTACAAATGAACCAGTTGTTTCTGTGGATTGGCTTTACGATAACCTGAAGGAGCCTGATATTAAGGTACTAGCCTTATTACTTTTATTGGTACCTAAATAGCACCCTTACCAATTATTTTTATCCTTAGTATCTGTAAATCTACCGAGTTTGTTATTTCTGTTTTTGTTTTCTTTCCTGGTTCTGCACATTGTACATACGTCAGAAAATTATTTATGGAATGGATTGTGAATGCAATTGATGTTACATTAATGAAAAGGTAGAAGCTGAGAATTGTGAGAGCAGTTTGCTACAGATGAACTAGGTTTACT
The DNA here is from genome assembly GCA_954870985.1 of Trifolium fragiferum. Lineage (NCBI taxonomy): Eukaryota > Viridiplantae > Streptophyta > Magnoliopsida > Fabales > Fabaceae > Trifolium > Trifolium fragiferum. Next base: position 22,924,331 of record OX940789.1, read on the forward strand.
AATTTGATCAAATTTCGTAAAATTTGCCAGAATTTCATATCAAGTTAGAGAATCTCATCGTTTCAAGAATATGCTTAGATATGAATAACAGTGTAAATGCTAAACTAGGTTTGCTGAACTAGGTTTACTAATTTGATCAAATTTCGTAAAATTTACTGCCAGAATCTCATATCAAGTTAGAGAATCACATTATTTCAAGAATATGCTTATATATGAATAATGGTGTAAATGCTAATACTTATGTTGTCTATTCTATGCAGGTGGTGGATGCCTCTTGGTACATGCCGGATGAGCAGAGGAATCCAATTCAAGAGTATCAGGTATTGACATGATTTTTCTTGGCAATTGTATTCTTAGAACATTAAAGCTCTGAATAATTGGATGGTATATGATATCACTTCAATACATTCTCTTACATGTACTTCGTTTCATTTTAACTTTTCTGTGTACCATTTTTCAATAATGTGCTTTTTGTGTAACACTACGTGAAACAGGTTGCTCACATTCCTGGGGCTCTTTTCTTTGATGTAGACGGAATAGCAGATCGAACAACAAATGTGAGCTTATCTCCATTTTATTCATTTTGATGTTTTTTTAATATACCTTCATGTCAAAGCAATTCTACTATTTATAATTGTTGGAGCATATACTTGTCTAGATGATTATGCTAGCTGCTTTATATGCCAGCCGTGGCAGCATTATATGCCATTGCATTGGAGTTAGTTACCGTGATGCTTGCTGTCACTTAAGTCATAACTAACTTAGTTTGTGTAGTCCCTTCCTTCTACTGTAAAAATCTGTAATCTGTAATGGTTACTCAGAGCAATGATTACAATAACAAAATTTAAAAGAAACTCAGTTTATTTTCTCTCTCTACCCTAGATTAGGTTTTTCGAATAAAAATAGAAAGAAGTTAAGCAAATACGTTGTTATCAATTCACCATGCTGTTACGGCGGGTTCAACTCTCAAGAATATTTTTCAATTTCAGGGAGTGCTTAGACGAGTTATGGCTGATGATCCTGCTTCCTTTTGATGAATACCATTTAAGAAAATTCTTTAATTGTCATGTGAACATTCTTAATGGTTGTGATTATTTTATAGATTGTTCTTTGTCGGTAGTGATTTTGTTCTGTGACTCTGTCAATGCTATTCATTTTCCTTTTATAACTAATAATATGTTAATGCTAACTGTTATTCATTGATCAGCTGCCACACATGTTGCCATCAGAGGAAGCTTTCGCAGCTGCTGTTTCTGCTCTTGGCATACAGAACAAAGATGACTTGGTGGTTTATGATGGCAAAGGATTATTTAGTGCAGCTCGTGTTTGGTGGTAAGCTATGGTGTGCTGTAAAAAACACTATAAGTAGACTGTAATCTTATGTAATTTTTGATGCATTGTCATTAATACCTTTGTCCTGTCTTCACTGATTAAAAGGATGTTCCGAGTGTTTGGGCATGACAGAATTTGGGTATTAGATGGTGGCCTGCCAAGATGGCGTGCATCTGGTTATGATGTTGAATCTAGTGCTTCGAGTGATGCTATTCTTAAAGCCAGTGCTGCAAGTGAGGCAATAGAGAAAGTGTATCAGGGACAAGCAGTGAGTTTGGAAACTATTTGTCTTCTAATGATCTTTTTTCCTTTACTTGAGTTGAATTTGACATTTGAATTTATTTTAAGTTAATGCGTTGCTTTTTGCGTGTTGTTTTTCAGGTTGGTCCAATCACATTTGAGACTAAATTTCAGCCACATCTTGTTTGGACCCTCGAACAGGTTGGTTGCATTTTTTGTGTTATTTCAAATGTAAATTCTGAATATGTATGTCTTGTTTTTACTGAAAGAAGTAACTGTATTGTGATAGGATATGTTCTACTTTCTGTAAATTGTAATGTGGCTGTTGATCCTGCTTCAATCACTTGAGCAATTGATTGAATTATATTGACAATATTGGTGGTTCTAGAATATCAATCACTTAAGTAGATGTATTGTGAGTTGAATGTTAATTTTTCTGTTTCTTTTTCCTAATAGGTAACAAAAAATATAGAGGAAAAATCTCACCAACACGTAGATGCTCGAGGAAAGCCCAGGTGATTTACATTCCCTCTTTGTTGCAAGCCTTGATTTGACATCATCATATACGATTTGCATGTAACTTAGTTATCAATCCGGAAATGCTATAGTAGGGTGGTTGCTATACTGAAAAATATAGGTATATAGATCACTCATTTGTACTATATATACAAAAATAACTGTTGTCAAATTGACACCATGGTAGCACATGATGCATGACATAGGCAGATCACTCATTTGTACTATATATACAAAAATAAGTGTTGTTAACTTGACACCATGGTAGCACATGGTGCTATGACATAGGCTGCAACGCCTATATATTATGTTCGCCATAGGCCGTAATGCCATGTTTATATGGTGGGTTTTTAGCTAACCTCCATAACTTGTCATTAATGATAACACTTTGCCATTGAAAACAGTGCTCAAAACGTAAAGAAAAAAAACTAAAATTAAAAGACATGTTCAAGATTGATAGTCAAAAGTAATACTCCAAACAAGTAATCATCATTAATCTAAAGCCTAATCAACAAGGCAATGACGATAAAAGTGGAAGGGCATACAGCAAAAAAGAAAAAAGTACAACGACACCAAATCTTAATAAGTTGATGGAATCAATGGAAAAAAACTACATTGGTTGAATTAATATAAAAAAGAGAGCAGTGAATTGTGACAGCACATAGGAGCAAAGTGCTGTGAACTATGAGGTGCATGAACTGTGAAATGTTGAAGGGTTGTACTATGCACTCACCAGATATTAGGGACCATGCAGATGAATTGGGTCAAGTGACACCTAGTATGTAGGGCTGGCCCAAGATATGGCCAGTCTACTATAGAAAACAGTTTAAGAATAGTGGGAAGGATGAGCATGCACTGCGAATAGCTTAGACAGACTCAATAGAGAGCTGAGTGAGTGGTGTAAGTAATGTCGTGGACGAGAACACTTGCATACGACTCTGGCAAACAATGGGTGTGGTGGTAAAGGCCATTTGACTATAAGTGATGTTGGTTAGATAAAGTGTTTTTTAGGCGAACTATGATGTAAAAGACATACCACAGACTACTTCTAATGCCAAAAAGGTTAAATAATAAAAATAGAAAAATTGCACTAATGGTCCTTTAACTTAATTTAAAGTTTCAAACAAGTCCTTTATCTTTTTGTGTCAAATTAATCATTTTTTCATGTTAAGTTAGTCCTTTATGTTTAAAATCATCAACTATGGAGTAGCTCTAGCTAACCCAATTTTTTATTTTATTTGAATAAGTATATTTTATATTTAGCTTCCCTAATAATATATATTTGTCAAAAGTTAGTAGAAATAAGAAAGTCAAAAGATTACCACTTGTTTGGTAGATTTATTCTCTTATTTTGAGAGGGAAATGAGGTATCATGAATTCTGTTAGGAGAAAGAGAGGATCACCGAGAACCTTTCTTGACAAGGGGGCCATTTGGCTAGCGACCGGTAGACACATTGCTAATAGATTTTCTTCTTTTCCGTTGTCTCTCTAACCTATCCCCCTAGATAACACCCTCAAGAAAAAAAAATCCAAACAGAGACACGTAACATGAACTGCAAAGAGCATAAACAGACTCAATAGAGACCTGCGTGAATGACGTATATAATTGTGGATATGCACACTGGGAAACAGTGGATGTGCTTGTAAATGCCTGGCTTGTCTGTAAATGATACTGGCGAGTATTGGGTTTGGATTATAGTTAGAAACTGGTTAGATAGCGTTTTTTTTGTGAAATCATCAACAGAAGCAGAAAAAACAGGTCAAATAATAATAAAATTTTAAGATTTGGTTGGAAAACTCAAAATAAAGGCAGAAAAATGGCTTTACACTTGTTGACCATAATGGCCATGACGAATGTTTTTCAATATCGTTTTTGATGTATGGTTCTTGGGTTTATGAAGATTCTATCTTTTGACAGGTTTGATGGAATTGCACCAGAGCCCAGAAAGGGAATCAGAAGTGGTCATGTACCTGGCAGCAAATGCATTCCTTTTTCCCAGGTATAACATATCGTCGTGTCTATTATATTTATATTAATAAAAATCATACATTCTTATCTCAATTCTGATCCAATTGTATTATACCGGCAACCGGCCGATATTGTTGTTATTATTATTATTATTAAGGACTTTGCAGTATATTGTTACATTATGCTTGTATGAAATTGCAAGATATTTAATCAATGTCAAATGTCGCTCATCTGCAGATGTTAGATGGTTCACAGTCATTGTTACCAGCAGATGAGCTTAAGAAGCGGTTTGATCAAGAAGGTTTGAACATCTTTCTACGAGTTTTAATAATGCTGAAATCATTTTGTTCCTCGAATTCTACCGTCACACAATGTTTTTGATCCGCAGGCATCTCTTTGGAAAACCCGGTTGTGACTTCGTGTGGAACCGGAGTAACTGCATGCATTCTTGCATTGGTATCTCTTTGTCTATTCCCTAATCTTTCCATAGAAAATTTTAAATTGTTATGTGTAGTAACCTTGATATATTTGGATTTTTTTTCTTTCTACATTTTTATTTTGACTGTTTTTTGTTATAGGGTCTTCATCGTCTTGGAAAGACTGATGTTCCGGTATATGATGGATCGTGGACTGAATGGGGAGCACATCCTGATACACCTGTTGACACCACCGCACAAGCGCAATAGAGTCACCAAAACGTATTTGCATGGCATAACAGCTATCTCTAGTTTTCAAACATTTCGAGCTCACATGATTTATCTCTGCATCTTGCTTTATATTGTTTTGGATTAATTGGTGATTGAATTGCAATATTTTCCATGTCCAACAACATTACTAATAGTAAATCCTATCATGTGGCCTATAAAAATAATGAGAGGATTGTTTAATAAAAGCGTAGGAGGTTTGTGGTTTTAGTTAGTGTCATATCATATGAACTAAAATCAATGATAAAAGGAAAATCTAATGCTAAGTATACTTACATAGATTTCTTGAAGGTGAAGAGAACTTATTTGGGAAATTTAACCTAATTTTTTTTACTTCATTTGAAAATTTAAACATTCTTTTATGTGGAGTCAACATAACACTTCCACATCATCATAAATATTTCAGTGATTGTTCCCATGAGCCTAGCTCAGTTGGTAGAGACATCCATCCATTTTATATGTAGAGGTCAGGGTTCGAACCTCGGACAAATCACTTATCCACTATAAGAGTGGAATTTCTAGCTACTAGACTACCTAAATAAAAAATATGTTTCGGTGATTAGGGCAACATTCTTTTAGTTTGCTCAGACATCAAAAATCTAAAGGCCATGTATATTTCGTTATTAGCCGCAATCGAAATGTTTGAACTAACAATTAAGTGTTAGAAGCTAGTGTGCTTTTTGTTATGGTTAGAATAGATCATTGAACTTCATGTACATTTAGTTCGTGACCATTTCAATTGATGGCATAGAAGGCATTTCTCTTGTTAGTATAGTTGAGTTGTTTCTTCCTTCATGGCTGCATCAGGTAAGTCAACATTTGTATTAATATTTGATTCATAAGTTTAAATGATGTCTAACATGTATTTGCAACAAAAGGAAGTTATTTATGTTCACACATAAAAGTTGAGGTTATAACTTAAGTGTTAATATTTGTAGTGAAACCCTTCAAGTTGAATGATGCTTCAATTTTTTCATTTTTGAGGTAATTGAGGTTATAACTTATAAGTGTTAATATTTGTTGTGGAACCCTTCATTTTTTTTTGGAGTGTTAATATTTTTTATTTTTTTTTGAGATTATACTTAAAGGAGTTAAAGGTAATTTGTGTTTTTTTAATGTAATAGCAATTTTTTGGGTGTTTTTTTTTTTAAAAAAATCTTTTTGGGTTTTTTTATATACCGTTTTTTTTTTGTTGGCGTTATTGAAATAGAAATGAATTGAATATTTTGTACCTTACAAAAAGAAAATTGAATATTTTGTACAAAAAAAAATAATGAATTGAATGCTATATTAATATATTTTGGTTAAAATTGAATTTCTGAAATTATATGTGAGAATAAATTATAAATAAATAAAAAAAAACGTATGATGTGAGAATAAATAAATTATTTACTATAAAAAAAGAATAAATAAATGATTCAACAAAAACGATGACCCATTTATTATTTTCACATTTGAATTGTGTTTTGGGTGTAAATTTCCTTTTCCACATAGACCCGGTTCATGCGATCCCACCCTCCTCAAAGTATATTGGACTGGATGAGAACTAAGAGTGCGTTTAATTTGCTAAAAAATAGGGGACTGAACAAGATAATTTTTGTTGTATCCTGTTTGATTTAAAAATTGGTCATGGTACTGGACAAAATAGGCACTAAAGGACAGGACAAAAACAAGAATTTTTGTCCCTCACTAAACAACAGAACAATTTTTTGTCCATGGTATAACTACAAAAAATACAAAAATACCTATTTTATTTTTAGATATAAAAAACATTATCTCTCTTTCTCTCATCGATGCAATTTTGTTCTGTCCTGTTTTATCTTGTGTTGTCCTGTTCTGTCTTGTACTGTTCTGTCCAGTACTTACTGTTTTCCAAATCAAACGCACCCTAAGTACTAGTAATTAGGATTGTGATTAAAGAAGATCAAAGAATGGGTCAAAGATCTAATCTTCTTCAAATGACTACTAAAATATATAAATCAGATTATTATTTTTTACAATATATCTAAATTAGTTTAATTTTTTTTGTAAGATTATTTTTCTCATTCCAAAACATAGAATAGAATTATTCCTTTTTTTTTTACTAAAACATAGAATTATTCTTGGTCTAACAAACACTGCGAAATTATTCCTAGTTAGTTACTAGCAAAACCGTAAAAAACCAGCTCATATTATATACCATTGTTCCGAAAATCTCGTATATTGACCAAGTATTCATATATGACTCATAAAATATATTATTATATTTTTGACCAAGATAAGTCATATTATATTATAGAAAATGCTATTTAGTAAGAATTTAGTATATGCAAGATAGAGAATAATTATATGTGACAATATTTGATTGGTTAAATTATAATCACTCTCTTCCATGTGGGGTTATCTCTACTTTTGTGCATTTTTTTCTTTCTTGTATAAAAATTTCTTACTAAATAATAATGCTCATTTTTACTTTCATTCTCATTTTTGGTCTTTCTTTCTCATATATCATACTCTTTAAAGAAATGGGGAAGATTTTTTTATTTATTAATTAAAGTCGCTCCAATGACCATTTTATTTATTGGGGATTCTGAATTTTACCTTTGAGCTTACAAGGCTAAATTCATATATCATGTTTTATTTCTTTAACAATACTTAAATTTTCCAGTGAACACATTCATCCAATAAAATAAAATCATGGTACCACTTTTATAAATTTGTTCATAAAATATAGTCTCAAATGTCTATATTCATGATATTTGATTATGAGATTTTAAAAATAAACAAATGAGTAAGATCATCAAACTAGAAAACTATGTAAAGAATTGAGAGGAGACCTAACTAAATAAAAGTTTCAATTTCAAATAAAATTGTTCCGACTAATAAAAAGTTGACTCATATCTTATAAGGGTGTGAGTTCAACTTCTAACATGATGATTTTCAATGGACAATTTGTAAACCTTAAATATATCTGTAAATATTCTTTGACTTTTGTGACCTATCCTAATTTGGTGAATTCTCGAAACTCAACTCATCTGTATTTTGTTTCTCATATTTACCATCAAAAATAAAATAAAATAAAAGAAGCAAGATTCCACTTACCTTATCCTTAACCTTGGCGAGCACAAATTAACAATACAAAAGATTAAAAAAATTATGTAAATTAAAAAAATATCAATAAATGGTTCCTCTTACATGCAAAATTAACTTGCAAAAGAATCGAATCTAGCCTAGACTCACGAGTAGAGAGCCTTATTAATGAAAAATGAAATAAAGCAACACTAAAAAAAAATGGAGAAAACAACCAATGAAGAGTAAAATTATTCTTGCTTTGGTATTTTCTCATTAATCTCTGTTCCAATAACTATAAGCTGTTTAAGATCCTTAAGGATGATAGGTTTTGATCTGACATCATCATGATTGGTTAGTGTGGTGACAAACTCTTTTGTAACAAAGCACTTTTCTTCCAAATACAATTTCTCTTGAACAAAGGGAGAAACAAGTAGTTTGTGTAGATATTGACTTGGAGGAGGTTCCTTTTCTTCCTACAATAATCAATTATAAAAATGTAAGATATATATATTTTTAGTTATTTGGGCACATGTATATAAACAAAAATGTTAAGAAAGTTAATTAAAGGAGAAAATATTCAAAGCATTAACTAATATTATTGTCGTAATTTTTTTTTATATTATTTATAGTTCTTTTATGAAAATCCAATTTATAATTTATAATTACTCTAGAAATTTAGCTTCTAAAAAGTTGTTAAAACTACTAATTAGGGCCGGAGACCCAAGGATAAGACTACCTACCTAGACTAATTTTAGGTCTAAACAAATATAAATTTTATCTAAAAGAAAGTTTCATATTCTACTATTTTCAAATTGATAAATGTTTATCGAACATTAATATTGTATCAACAAAAATAAAACAGATTGACTTTACTATCATAATTTTGTATTCTAAATCGTTTAAAAAATGATTAAACTAAATTTCAAAATTATATCAAAATATTATTATAGACTTTAAAAATATTTTGTTTTAGACCTCTAAATATATTGGATCGACACTTTTTAATTTCATTTTTGGATAGTGAATTACGAAATGATAAATTTTTAAATATTTTTCCATGTGTTAGGGAAACTAAATATATGAATAACAGTTAATATTAAAGTTAAATTAATTTAATAAAGTGTATATTTAAATTTTTACCGTATAAGCAAAATAATTATTAAATTAAAAAAGAATCAGTTGAAAAATCCTTGTAAAGCAGTTACAAAGCCAGCTCATTTCATATATACTATTCATATTCCTAAATTCTCTCTTGTTTATTGACCATTTCCTCTTCTTATTAACCGTTTCCTTAACCTTCTCACTCTCATATACTATCCAACAATTTTTTGATAAAGAACATTTCCTAAGCATTTTCTTAGAATAAAAGTACGTTAAAAGGAAAAAAAAATCAATATAAGAATGACACAAATGAGACAATAGTAGGTCAAAGAATAACACATAAAAGTAAAAACTAACCAACTCTACAATAGTTTTAATATCCAATTTTAGATATTTTACAACAATACATCACAATAAATGACATATATACTCAAATGATTACTAGCAAGGTTCTTCACACACAATAAACAAACATATTTTATATGTATTATAAATTCAAAAACTAAATTCAACTAGCATAACATAAAAAGCAAAAACATCATTGAAAACAAAAACATGCAAATTCACTTGAAGTTGAATTGGATTTCCTTGCATTAAAAATTTAAACTGTTTGATTTCAATTCAACAACCATTGATATGACTGCGTGAATGCGCGCATGCAATCAATGATTACAAGAATCCAAATTCCTTGAAGTTGCAAATAAAAAAAAGTTTAATTTGAAACTCAAGTAAAAGCAAGTAATTAACTTAATTTATAAGCTCTAATAATATAAAAACATACAAAACAAAAATGTTAATTACCTTGCTTAATGTTCCCATAACTTGAAGCATTCCAACTTGAGCTTGAAGAAACTTAACATAATTAGCAGCAGCATTAAGCATCTCTGCTGTGTTCATCTTAGGTCCACCAGGAACCAACTTTCCAAGCTCTTGTGTCTTCTCAGTTATCTTCCTTCTTCTTTCTCTCGCCGCAATACTCTGCGACGAGATAGTCTTTTCATTCACTTTCTTCTCACAACCAACAACATCAACAATTTTCGAAGCAGAACAAAACGGTTGTTCTTCTTCGAAAGAAGCAAAAGGGTTAGTAATAAACTCATCCACAAAAAAATTGGTTGAGTTCAAAAGCTCTTCTTCTTCTACTTTTTTCTCCTGATAACATAGCTTTTGTCTTTTTGCACATGGTAGGTAAGTGTTGAAATCTTCTTCATTTGGGAAAATTTCATTCATTGAAATGAAGCCATCATTTTGAGAAGAGAAAGTTGAGTGAAGAAAGAGTTCATCATGAGAAGGGTAAGTCTCATTTGAGTAAAAATAAGGACTTTGAAAAAACAAGGTTTCATCTAAATAAGAAGAAGAAAAAAGGTGGTTATTATGTTCTGAAATTTGTGATAATTCAGGTAATAATAATTGTTCTTGTTCATGATGTTGAAAAGTGATTATTTCTGAGTTGGTGTTAGTTTGAAGAGGTTGATAAGGGTAACAATTATAGTTATGGTATGTGCTAAGTGCTCCCATGATAACAAAAAAAAAAAAGAACCTGCGAGAAAAAACATAGGAAAAAACAAAAAAGAGTTAGTTAATTAAAGACAAGTGAAACAAGTACGAGAATGTTTGGATTAATTAATGTAATGAATGTACGTAGAAAATCTAGAAAGTGAGACCTGAGAGAGAGAGAGATATAGACAGTGTGCTAGAATTAGGAAAGAATATAGAAATGTTTCTAGAAATTGTGAGAGTGAATCTTTGCTTGGTTTGAGGGTGTGAGAGAGAGAGAGAGATTGAAGGAGGAAAAAAGACTGCAGAGGACTTTATTTTGAGAGAGAAATGAGAGAGTACAGCTATGGTACATAAACTGATATGATATGATGTGTTCCTCACTGCGCTTCATGAGATAGTTTGTGGGTTCAGATTATTTAGGGGAAGTTGGAGGCAGTTACACTGACACATAATGCATCTCTCTCTCTCTCTCTCTCTCTCTCTCTCTCTCTCTCTCTCTCATTTTATTTATAAAATCTTTTTCTTTTACTAATTATTTGAACTCCAAACAAGTAAAAGTATAGGTATGTTTTTGAGATTAATTATTATGCACTAGCGTCCCGACGGGCACTCCCGTGCCCGTCAGTCCGCCTTTTTTTATTTTCTTATTATCCGTGTCTATTTGTGTGATTTATGTTTTCTGCTAATGTGTGTAAACTATAAACAGTGCTTTATTAACATAATTAAAAATGCAGATCATTTTCAAAAAACAATTATTCATAAAAAAATGTGTAAAAAATTATAATAATCTTTAACTTATAATTATAAGTTAACAAAATAGAAAATGCGGATCACACAAACGGTGACATGACAATAACAAAATAAAAAATAAAAACGGATTGACGGGCACTCCGTCTGGACGCTAGTGATAATAATATGTGTAAAAGATAATTTCTCAATTTTCTATACATCTTTTTTTTTTTTTGAATAGTTGACTTTGAAAATAACAAATTTTTCTGCTTCACTTCTTTCAATTGACATTTCCTGCATTTAATTATTTTCATAAATTTGTTTTGAGCAATAGAGTAATTATAGGAAACATAGATTTGTTTTGAGCAATAGAGTAATTATTTGACAATGTAGTTTGGCAATAATCAAATTACTATAAAATTAGTAACCAATCTATTTTAAAAGCAACCAAATATTCAAAAATTCTGAAGGGCAAGAAAAACTATGCATTCATATTATAAAACTCTTTTACACAATCCAATCAAATCATTTTTATAGGTTTGTTACTAAAATATCCTCTTAAATATTTATATGCCTCGATTCAATTGGATGTTTTTTGAATAAGTCAAATTAATCCATTCAAATTAGCACCAGAAAAAATCGATCCCGAAATCTTAAGGAAAAATACACTCCTAAATTCCAAGCCAATATCATAAAATCAACCAAACTAGATTAATGAACATGCATCATTGGGGAAGTAAAATAACTTTATTCCGCCGTCTAATAAAGAACTAATTAGTTTATCGTGTCATACAACTAGTTTATTGGATTGCGTGAAAAATTATCTTAAAATAGTTATGTCATTTTTAAGTAAATTAAACTTTTCCAAACAGTTGGCATATAAGCTAAAAGTTGCAGAAAATTGGGTATTTTCACTTCACCTGCCTTAGTTCAATATTAAAAACTTCTCACTTCCTTTCGTTTCAGTTCCACCACATTTGTATATCATGACTAGGCATGGCAATAAACCCAAACCCACACCCATAATTTCGGGTGCACCCAAATCCAAATCCAAAGTCTGTTTGGGTGGTAAAACAAAACCCACGCCCACACCCATTGGTTTTGGATTTTTTCACCCAAACCCAAATCCACAGCTTGATCATGCAGAATTAAAATTCCCGAGTTTTTTCATTCAAACCCAAACTCACATTCAAATTTGATAAAATGCAAACCGCATTAAAAAAAGAAAAAACATAGTTTGCAGTACAATATCACAATTTAACATACTTTTTTCCCAATGCAATAACATAGTTTAACATACGTTGTTTACAATCACAATACATAACAACACAATATAAAAAAAATTCCACAATATATATATATATATAATATTTTGGTAATTTAACATATAAACGGGCGGGTGTATGGGTTTCGGGTGTGGGTTTCGTACTACCCAAACTCACACCCATAATTTCGGGTGCCACCCGAACCCATACCCAAACCCAGTCAACTCGGGTTTCACCCGTTGACTTGGATTTGGGTTGGTGAAATTGCCATCCCTACTTATCCAACTGAGACTTTTTCAAAGAGAAACTCAAACTTTAAACATTCGGTTCGACTCATTTACAATCCTATTGGTTAGAATAATGGTATCACTAGTATCAATACTTTCCATTGGTCCTGCTATATACCTGTTGTTAAAATCAAAAATCGAAAAACTACGACAGAACAAATTTATGTCGCCTATGGTATATATACATCATTGATAAATAAATCATTAAGATGAAGCTGGAACAAAAGAGAGGTATAAAAATCACTTTCCTTAAAACAATTTCAGAAAAATAGAACTTGTTGCAATCAAGAAATCATACAACAGGTATTTTACATTATCTTCTGAACAAGAAAATTGGTATCGGAGCACATGGCCGGTTTAACATTTGAAGCTTGCAACAGATCCAATTCTCAACAGACAAACTAGCAGCAAAAGTTTCAACAACCTCCAATTCTTCCCTGCACAAATTTAAAAACATTATTATTGGATGTAAATCAATGTCAAAAATGAGTTATTTTAAATTAATATACCGAAATTGATTTGCTCCTCTGAAGCGAGAGATGCAATCAATTTAGAAGATAAAAGTCATGTTTGGATAGATGACTAAATTAAGCGCTTATTCTATAAGTGCTTTTTAATAAGCTATCTATATAAAATAAAAAAAGATAAAATAATGTCAAATTGTTTTCATACAATTTATAAGTTATTTTAATAAGCTGAAACCATAGCTTATGAATATATCATAAAATTATAACTCCATAATATGTCACTAGATAAGTTCAAATAAGTTATTCCAGACCAAAATCTACAATTGAAACCATTAATTGGAAAATTGACAATTGGTATTTTAACAAATGTATAGTTTGCCATACATATGCATGTATTATTATATATCACAATCATAAACTATTGATTTTCGACCAATGGTCTGAATCCAGGACATGCATATTCCCAAATAAACCGAGAGAAAAAGTAAGTTCAACTGATTAATTATCTGCATCTTTCGTAAAGTTGAACCAAAAAGCATTATTAAAGGAATTAAAGAAACAACATTGGCCAAACCCAGATGACATATATACAATACACGGATTCGGATTCTCTCATGTAAGAGAATCATACATAAACACAGTAGACACCCTCGGCTGTTAATTTTTGATCAGACAAGAAAGATTAAAAACTGTGACGCAGTTGATGTAGCAAATCCGTTTCCACCAAAACAGAACTTAAATTACTTCAATATATCTTAATCAACCAGGTTGTGATGCTCAAATATCATTGAAGCCGATGAAACTTGGAACGTTCATATATAATTCTAAATATAGATAGAAAATCAGGACATTTAGCAAAAAATACATGCAATATTTCGAAAAGATAGTGAATCAGAAATATCACCTTCCACCGGGGTGCCCGACATATACCACAATACTAATGAGCCCTCCTTGTATTAGAATTCTCTTTGCAGCTTCCAATGCCAGTAATGTTGTTTCTGATCTTGTTATTATTTCTTTGTCGCCTCCCGGAAGGTAACCTAAGTTGAAAGCAACAAGCCTAAAAGTATGCCGCTTATTAAGATAGAACTAATACTGAAGTTTTCATGAAATTGCATCAATAGTAACTGTGACAAATGCTTTTTGAGCCAATAATAGCCATTTGTGACAAACGCTTGACATGATTTATGCAATTGAAACCAAGTTGAAATTAAGGCTGAAGTTATAGCTTTTTGTTCCAGAAATCTATTAAACGAAGAATGTAAAAGATATCACCGAGTATAATTAAATCAAGTACGTCTGATATTTTCAACTATTAGTTTCGAAATACAAAATAAGAATAAGGAGATGATGCAAGTTAAGGGAAAGTGAGTACCTAACAGAGGCATTCCTTTGAACAACTTCCTCCATTTTACTATGGCAAATATTGAAGAGCTTCACGTGCTGTTTCTGCATTTAATTTTGAAATTATTGTTTGTGACATTAAAAGGCTCAAGCCTAATTCTAAATTTCAATGCTAAAATAGTATCCACAAAACGATGAAAATATGCATACAGAAAATAAAACACAAATAAAGTGCAAATTTTGTGAAAAACATTTTTCTGAATAAAATAGACCCCAAAATTCTTCACCAAATCAAAGTTGAAATCTTCACTCCTTTATAGTTCTCACCTCATTGGAATTAAGTGATTCCTCCAGCAACAATGAAGTCTTATCTAAAGCATCTTTCTGAATGTCCAATGCATACAGATAACCATTATGTGAATCATCAGCAACCAAATTGAGCAACGCTAAGGTGTCAAAACCATTACCGCACGTGGCATCAATGACCGTGTCTCCTTTGTGGACAACATGTTTCCATACCCTGCTAGGAACAACAGCAATATCTCATATTAAGGTTAAAGCCTTATTATCACAAAGTATATGCATAGTAAGATAAATATGAGAGTAATAACTCGTAGAAGTAACGAAATATATGTCATAGAGTTTATAATAAGCAAACATGCCAAATAGAATTCCGCAACAAACCTCAAATATGTTCACTTTTAATTCAGCCGAAGCCACTTTAGAATCAATAAAACTGAAAATGTATACATAAAGGAATCCTTCTAAAGGTATAGCAAATAGAGTTTGGCACAAACGATTAGGACTAAAAAATTTAAACTCCTCAGAATTTGTGGTCCTATTACAGCCTGCGATCAATTTCAAGTGGAATACTCGCATAAAAAAAAATTAACCATACCATGTAATTTTTTAATGATATTCTCATAAATTGTCAACATATTGAGACCTTATTCAAATGAGGGTTTCGGAGAAAAAGAGAAGAGAGGGTAAAATTTCATTTTCAAGAATAGAATGATAGCTAATCATGAAATATAATGTCTTCGTCTCTTATTCCGTTTTACTAACAATATTTCTCTTAATTTAAAAAGAACCATTTAACAGCCAATTCTCTTTCTCTCTATCACTTCATTCAAACATACCATAAGTCTAACTCAACACCAAAATCTAGCTCATGGCGTGTGAGGGTTGTCCCCTGCATAAACCAGTAGTCATATCATATCGCTGTCCAATGTGAGACTCTCGACATTGTTCATCTTAATCATGACTTAGGTGGTCCCACGGATTGAGCTCTAATACCATTTTAAAATTCGGGTTTCGTTTCCAGGTTACAAAAGTCGTCGTTCTATCAATTCTATGTTTTAAAACAGTCACCTTAAGCAAACCAACATCACTATTTGCGAGTTGTGACTACAAATGGAGCTAACATAATAGGTTTAGCTTTGTATGCAGTCATGAGAAAAAACTCAGCTTACTTGTTTGAGAATTTAATGTCCCCCTTCTATAGAAGAATCAATAACAACTCAAAATAGAATACTTTCAAAAAGTCAATGTTGCGTCTCCTAGGTCAATGAATGTAGTTTTTAAGAGGATTAATTTTGCAATCCAGAAAGAATTAGCGGTGCTATTTGTTGTCGGATTGCCTTTCATTCATGTGTAATAATTATCTTCAATATATATATATAAAGTTAACAAGTGAGATTCTCAATATATATATATATATATATATATATAAAACCACTTTTTTTGTGGAGAATCAATAACCAAAACAAACATTCAACCACTGAGGTTCAAGAACATAAAAAAAAATCAAGCAGAAACATTGACAAATAAAAAAGACAAAAGCATTTGATTAAAAGATATATAAGATATGATTGAGGAACCAATTAACTAAATTGACATACATGTGAGCAACATCAGTTGCCCTTTTCTTTCCAAAGAGGAAGCTCACAAAAACATCTTCTAATCCTGCAAACAAAGAACATTAAAAAAGATAAGTTATTATACAAAATTATTAAGCAAAAGGTTATAAATTATTGTTACAAAGACACCATTTTGATGATACTAACATTGATGGGAAACAAAAGGGTACCTGAAAAAGGAGAATCTTTAGAGAAAGAAGAAGATTGAAGGTTATTTTTGGGCATAGAAAAGAACCCATTTTGTTTAATGGGTTTGACAGAGAAGCAAGAGTGTGTTTGAGAATGAAGAAGGGACAAGTGTCTGCAAGAAGAAGGATTGTGAGTTGCGAAAGATGCGAAACGAAAGTTCAACGATAACATCACTTTTTGAAATTAATGGAATTGGATGAAAAATGAAACAATTATTATTTAGAAATATGTTTATTGAATTAGTTTGATTTGCTAAAAAATAAATGTCCGGATAAAACAATTTCACTTTCCGTCAAAAAAAATAAAAAATATTTGTACTATATTTTATTTTAAAACTGTTTTTTGGATTGAACAAAGTCAACAAACCGAGCTTAAAAGGACTAGACAAAATTTAAATTTTTGTTTTTCACTGACCCACGATACAACTTTTTGTCCTCTGCATAAATTGTCTAAAATACCAAAATAACATTTTGTCCACCATACATCATACAAAAACAACATTTGTTCAACACCTTAAACTTTTGTCTTGTGTTGTTTTGTCTTGTACTGTCATGTATTGTTTTGTCAAGTACTTATATTTTACAAATCAACCTTAATATCTCTTTTATTTAATTTTTTTGAAAATATTTTTTTACACAAAATATAGAATATTCATCCAAATTGTTGGAGTATACCGATGCATTACAAATTTAAAGTCGCCAAAAATAAAAAGGATAAATTGTCGAACAAATTTATAGCATCCATGTAAATAGTATAAAATGAGAAATTGCATAAGCCTATAAATATGACATATTGAAGGGTCCAAAATATTCATACCTCCGAATTTTAGTGTTGATGACACCAAAATCAACATTGATCTTAATACTCTCCTCTCCAATAATCTAAGAAGAAGAAAATCTTATAATATAAATCTTGGTTTAAATTCACACATGTGGTGGCGTTAAGCCCTTGGTTTGTATGGACATTGACTAACTGATGTTTGGTAGTTTAATCTTTGTAGATTTTTAGAGTTCTCGTTAATATATCTTGTATTGATCAGTACTTGTTAATAAATAAATTTCATTTTTGTTTGTTTAAAAAAAATAGTGACTGACGACTAGGATTAACGGTGCAATTCCTTTCTACGTAATTAAAAATTTAAATTCTAAATAAGGTATTTTGGTGTTTAATTTTTCTCTCGCAATTTTGGTGTTTGATTGAAAAATGAGGTTCTTTTTTTAACAAGCAAAAATGAATTATATATAGATAAACACAAGAAATGGTAGACTCTTCAGCACAAGGTGTGCCAAAAGAGCTACAAGAGTTTACAATAGTATCCAAGAGAGCAACAATATAGCAATACAATCAGTCGATACTCAAACAAAGGAAATGGCTCGCCCACCAACAATGAGAGTTGGAGGTTAAAGTAACATCCGTCGTCTGCAGCCACTGATAAGATAACAGCTTGACTTTATCCAGAAGTTGGTTTACAGATTTCGCCGAATTTTTGAATACCCGGTGATTTCTTTCATTCCACACTACCCAGACACAAGCAAGCCAGAAAAGCTGTAGGAAGGACCGCCGAGCACGAAGACCACCCGCTGAATAAGTGAACTGAACAAAGTGATCTGGGAGACTGTGTTTGTCCACCGCCGAGAAGCCAATCCAAGAGCGAATGAGGGGCCAAAGAGAACCAATAGAAGATATAGTACTTGAGGGGGGCTTTGAAGAAGGAAAGAGCATAGACAGACAAAGATGTTAAGACAAATTTGGGGAGAACCAGACGGTCGCCAAAAGATAGAAAACGACTCTTCCAGCCAAATAATATACTCCTAATGTGCGCAATAGGAAGACTTAGATAAAGAAAATGAATTTTTCCCACTCTACAACGCAATGCAGTCGCAGCTTCGTTTAACCAGGATTCCGAAATATTAACCCCAACCAACATACTCTTATGGAAATTAACTTTTAAACCCAACATTAACTCGAACAACATAAGCACTGCACGTAAGGCTCAAACGTTCTCCCAACTCTTAACCCCCAAAAGCAGAGTGTCGTCAGCGAACTGCAGGTGAGAAACAATGACTGGTTCCGTCCCACCCACACGATACCCAGAAAATCTATTTCCTTCAACCATAGCCCGCATCATCACATTCAAGCCCTCCACGGCCAACAAAAAAAGAAAAGGGGACAGTGGATCCCCCTGTCTTAACCCTCGTTCCAGGGAAAACTCCTCTGTAGGGCTACCATTAACCAAAACTGAAGTGGTAGCTGTGCATACACATTCCCGCATCCACTTTCTCCACAGGGGCAGGAATTCCATCTTCCCCATAACCGCGTCCAAATACCTCCAATCCACAGAATCATAGGCTTTCTCAAAATTCACCTTGAAAAGCATCAACTCCTTCTTGGATCGGCGGGCCTCGTCCGCTACCTCATTAGCAATGAGAATACCATCAAGAATCTGTCTATCCTTCACAAAAGCCGTCTGAGACTCGGATGTATTTTTATTTTATTAAAAGGATATTAAAATATGGTCAAAAAAAAGATATTGAAAAAGAATCATGCAAGTTTTTTTTACATGGTTCGACTTGTAATTGCAGTTTCTTATATGGTTCGACTTGTACCACATATTTGATTACTTCTAATTAGAATTTGAATTGCAATCGCATTGAAATTCTAAAATGTGTAAGTGTGGTGACACAAAGAAAATTAACAAAATAGAACTGATACTATATAACTTTAGTAACCGAATTCCGAACTTCAAAGAGAAAACTAAATCAACATAACATGTCAAATTTAAAAAGCAAAACCTTATAAGGGTTAAGAACAAATTAATTCCTAGAACAATTACTAGGAACAAAAGAAAGTTTTTTCCCTTGAAGATCATACCCCACTTGAAAATCAACTTGTGCCACATTTCCAAGGATGGAAATTCCTTGCAAACTTGAAGGTACTACTGCCAAGCATACCAAATTATTCTCATACAATAAAAGCATGTTCTTAGGCTCTAAGGAAAGGTTTCCTCCTGTAAAATGCAACACAATAGAAGGAAAACCAACATCAGGTCGATACGTAAAACAATAGTGGAACGGAGACGGAATATCTCTACTTTCTTCAAGACCAATAACTTCCTTAACCGAAGTTACAAATTGATCGAAAAATGATTGTTCAAGATACGTTAGTGTTGTCCCTGAATCAATGATTATGTTACCGTTGATTTGACCTGTCTGGATCGTCTTGTGTCCGACACTGATGCCTTCAAGATTAAGATAGTAAAAAGTAGGTTCGGAAGGTTTGATTATAAGCGGAGTAGACACAATCCCACCACCCGATATAATTGCTTCGTTCCCGAATTTCAATTTACTACTTGAATTTGAATTAAAAGAAACCAAACAATAAGAAAATTTGTGACCAATAGAATCACCTAGTTGTGAAACTAGTGACAATGGTCCTGCTCCTAGACCAACAAGTCCAGCTGTTCTAACACTATTATCAGCTGTGAAAACATTGTAAAATCCACATCCAAAAATAGACTTAGGAAATGATGATATATTAACATTATCATTAACATTAACACCTTGAACCAAACTATTAGAACCAAAACTAATAGAATCAACACCTAATTGACCAATGCTATATGATTTGTCACCATAATGGTATGAGTATAAACATTCATTAAATTTTCCACAAAATTGTTGTTTTTTAGGAAGTAATGTACAAGATTGTGTGTCACATGAAACATTTGAGAAAGTGGAAGATTTTGTTCTATCATAAAAAGGTGTATCTTGAGTGAAACAATTGATACAAGGAGCACATTGTACCCAAGTAAGATCACTACCTGTGTCAACAATAACAAGTTTTTCTATAGGTGGTGTACCTATAAAAATTCTCATAAGATAATCACCATTATTTGGTAATATAATAGATTCGGGTGATTCATTTTTTTTATCATTTGATAAAAGGGAAGAGGAAAATCTATTTAGTCTAGTATTTGAGCGCAAATATGCATTTCTTATGAGATCTAAATGGGACAATGAAGGGTTGTAAAAAGGTGACTTAGGTGAATCACGATGTATAAGATCAATGGTAAAGCCACTTTGGATTTTACTAGATTCAATAAATGGTGTAGAAGAAAGTGAACATAGTGCTAGAATGAAGAATACTAATGATTCCATCTTTAAGAAATTCAAGGAAGCAAGTTAATTAATGTGCTTCTATTTATGCATGTTTTCTTGTCAATTAAATATTAAATTGTTGGTAGCTACTAAGAATATTGTTGGAAGGGTTAGAATAGAAATTATAAATTCTCAACTTCTCAATACTTTTTTATTTGTTTCATTTACTATCCCTCTATTTATTGTTCATTTAGGAGAGAGATAAACACAAATGAAAATTAATCTTCACTAGTTAGGATTCTCTTAATTTTTTATTTCATTTTTGTTCTCCATTACTATAGTTTTAAATTTTAATATATGTTTTAGAATTACAAAAAAAAAATGTTTTAGAATATATATTAAATATTTGAACCCACTAGATATCACATTATTGTATTTATATTTCTAAAACTTTAATAATGACAAAAATGGAGCGATAAACAAATGGAGAGAATCATGATTCTTCACGAAATACCTATATTTGTCCCTCTTCTAAATGGACAACAAATAAAAGAGTAATAAATGAAACAATCTCAAATTTTTTTATAGTGTGTGCGAGTCTAATTAGACTATTGAATTAAAAAAAAGATTTATATAATATTTTTTTTCAGCTTACTTTATAATGTTTACTTGAAATATTTATATATTTTTCCTTCTGCTTACCTTATGATGTTTACTTGAAATATTTAATAAAGCAAAACGGCCAAATTAAATTTGTGTGCCAACAAATTATAAAAAAGGTAAAATATAGATTTATATAATAATGTTATTTAGAATATCAAAAGCCACTTCAAATATTGAACATATAAGTCATTTCCAAAAGGCGGGTCTTTAAGTATAAGTCAAAAGTCATAGAAAATAATATAACACATTATAAAGCAAGAAGAGTCACATAAGAAAAAAAAAAAAGAAAAAGAGATTCTTTACAAATATGTATTGTCTGTTTAAAATAGTTTTACGCTCACCGGTAAAAAAATAATCTCCCTATATTAGAGGTGGAAATAGGCTCTATCGAATCAAACTTTGCATGGTTTAAGATTAAAAATTTCAAACATTACATGTTAATTAGTATAGTTCATAACATGTAACATTTGAAATTTTAGCTCATTTTTAACAAATAGATGATAGATTATTTTTTTTGTAAATTTAGTTGCACCGACTATTTTTAGTATAATTTTAGTAAATTTATTATAATTTAATTCTTTGACAAAAAATATTAGCCCTACTAACAATTTATGTCTGAATCTGGTCTTGGTTATAAATGTGTGTTTGGTTCTATGGTTGCGAGAATTGAGCAAACTTGATAGTATCGAGTTTGAGAGAATTGACTTTTTTTTGTACAAGGAGCGAAAAGAAAGAATGAGACACAATAAAAACTATCTAGAAAATAAAGTCTCACTAACATCATTTAGTATGAGGAGACTCATTTTATTGGGTGGAATAGCTATAAAAGAATGAGCTTAAAGATTGCGTGCTCCAAGCTTGGATAAATAGTTTGCACATACGTTGTCTTCTCGAAGGGTATGAACAAATTTAACCCTCCAGTCCGTAGCAAGGAGATCCTTGCTATTTTGAATAATAGATGCATAGTAGTGTCAAGCATTGACAAGATCATATAACAACAAGATAACATTCTTAGAATCATAATACTACCAAAGCTCTTTGATGTCCAGCTTCCAAGCCAAAGGTAAACTGAGAGAATTGACATTGATGAACAATGAGCTGCACATAAATTGATTTGTATTTGAATATATTCGGCAAAATAGATTCTTATCAATTTATGTTATTTGGATTGTTTGAATCAAAATTACTTTTTAATGTCTAATTTCCATAATGTTTTTTTTTTTTTTTTTGTGGTCAAGTGTCTTAGTGGTTAAAATTTTCACTTTTAAGGTGAATATGTGAAGCATTCAAAAATTTGAATCTTAGATTCATAAAATATGATGTCCCTACCAACTGATTCCTTAATCCTTGAGTATCATGTCCCGCAACAATAAAAAAAATCCCCAAGATAAAGAGCAACTAACTTATATGGGTCGGGTTGCAATAGTAATAGTAGAGTCATATTATTTGTAACATAAGAGAGCTTCTTTTTGCAGCCCCTGTGTCACTCACGCACCTCCTGACCTTCTCAAATTATTCCCCTCGCTACTTAGAAAGCGAGTGTGTAAATTGAAAAAAATAGGCACACCACAGTTCGCTTTCTAAGTAGTGTGCAATGGTATGTTCTCATCCTAAGTAGTGAACCTATCGACAGTGAAAAAACTCAGTTTTCCATGCAGTCAAAAGTTGTTGCCACATGACCAAACATGATTGGCCATGTGGAAGACATTGAATAGTGCACAACCAATGAAAATCAATAAAATTTCTATAAAAGTCGTGCCATGAGTGTGATAGTTTTTCACACATTCACTTCTTCCTCCGTATAATTTCTTTCTCCATATATTATTTATTTTTATTTTTTTGTTATTTATAATTTTAATTAGTTTCGTGGGATACTAAGGTTGTATATGAATCAAGAGAGTTTGTAGTTTAAAGTTTTAGTGGTACAATATGGGTTAAAAGAGGCAAATATCACCAGGGGCGAGAGAGAAATGTGTTTATTTGGCAGATGGATTTATTTTAGAAATGGTGTTGGTTTGAGTATGAGAAGGTGGTTTGAGGAGAATATTAGGATGGACGTGGTAAACGACGAAAATATGTTGTTTTAGAACGATAGGTCGTTAGGGGATGCTCATTTTAATGATATATTTGGTAGTTTTTTTTATGTTACATAGAAATATTATTGTAGTTAGGGCTGATCTTGAGTTTTTAGAGGCCGTGTGCAAATTTTTAAAAGTGTCCTTTTAATAAAAAATAAATATAATTTAAAAAAAAAACTCATCGACTTTTTTTTTTTGAAAACTCGATATTCGGCCCAAGGACCGATTAACTCGAGGGGAAAAAACTCATCGATTTTAAAAAATATGATTATCCTAGTAATTAACATAAAAAATATTCATGTTCTATCAATAACAACAAAATAATTTATTTAAGTTAATCTTAAATTAAAATTAAATGCATTCAGATCTAATAGTTTCATAGTTTATTGCATTGTATGGTAGATGTAGACGATTTAATAGTCTTTTTTTTTTTTTGTTCAAACTGGGTCTGCAATTGGGCTTATTTTGCTGCAATATGATATTTCCACCTTCTATTTTACTAATACTACTACCTTGAAAAAAAATTGGAGGCCTTATCATTTTGGAGGCACACTGCAACAGGCCTTGTTGCAGCCCCTTCAGGGTCGGGCCTGGTTGTAGTTTATCAGATGTACTATTTTGGAGAATTATTTTTTGCAGGTGAATATTAATGACTCATGAAAGTGACAACTTGATCTTTATAAACTATGAAGCACCAACACCTCTATGATTAGACGTGTCGCGGTGTTCGATACGTGTCGGTGACCGACACTCGTATGACACCCGTAAGATACTCCTACAAACGTGTCGGAGAGGTGTCCAAAAAAATAATTTTTTCTTTAATCCGACACTCCTTAAATCGGTGTCCAACACATATAAGACATTCGTACAAACGTGTCGGGGTAAGTGTCCAATTTTTATTTTTATTTTATTTGCTTCTACTTTTCTCAGACATATATACAACGATTAGAGATGTGTCGAAATAATAATATTGATCAATGAGGGATTAAAGATATTACATTTTGATTACGTTATTTTTAGTTTTTCAATAGTAGTTGGATGAGTAAATGTCAAATGTACTATCATATATTATTTTAAAACTTCTTTTATTGAAAAATTTGTTCAACTTAGATGCATATGTATGTATTTTTATTTCTAAACTTATATTTTTTTATAAATATGTAGCGGTGTCGGTGTCGTATAATTTTTACATTAGTGGTGTCGAAGTGTCCATGTCGTGTCGTGTTGCGGTGTCCGTGTCAGAGTCTGTACTTCATAGTTTATGAAAGCTATTGTGTCAAAGAAGTTTATCATATACTATATATGTAAAGGGGATGAGACGGGTGGGTTGGAGCAAAATGAGATGATTTAGAATAGCTTTATTCCTTTGAATGTGTCAATATTCGCGTGGAAGTTAGTTCAAAACAAATTACCAATAAAAGATAACTTGGCGATGAGGGTAATGTCTCATTTCAATGCTTTATTTTGTTCATGTGGTTGCGGCTTTAATGAAACAACTAATTATTTATTTTTTGATTGTTGGTTTATTTAAAGATAACGGAATAATAATTTTTTTGCTTATAAAAAAATGTTGTTGTATTTGATTCTTGATAAAATGAAGACTCTAATTTAAGTAGTTGAATTCTTGGAAAAAAAAAACTTAAGTTATAATTTGAATTTAGGGTGGTGGAACCCATTGTCTTATATAGGGTTTGGAGCTAATTGATTTATTTATTTATTTTTTTTTTTGTTTTTTTTTTTTTGTGTGTATGTGTGTGAGGCCTTGTTTTCTACCTAATTAGGTATGACTTGTGTGTGTTTGGATGTGTCATAATTTACTACAAGAAAATATCATTTTAGTGGTCAATCCAATATAAATTTACTGGCCGTTTTGACAGGCAGTAAGTTTGTGGCCGTCAAAACCGCCACAAAATAAATCAAAACGGCCAAAAACTAAAAAAGCGATTTCTGCCACTTAGCGGCAGCTATGACCGTCGCAAAATATTACAGGTTAAAAAAAAAGCGGAAAAATTAGTGGCGGCTTAAGCCGCCGCAAAATATTAAATAATTAAAAAAAAGCAGGAAAATTAGTGGCGGCTTAAGCTGCCGCAAAATTATAAATAATTAAAAAAAAGCGAGTAAATTAGTGGCGGCTTAAGCCGCCGCAAAGTAACACGATTTAAAAAAAAATCAAGATTGTTTTTCTTAACCATCATTTCTTTTCTCTCATTATTATCTATTTCCCCTCATTTATTTTTCTTTTCTCTCCTTCACCTTCATTTCTTTTTCTTCTCTCATTCTTATCTTCTTCCCCTCATTTCTTTTTCTCTTCTCCCACTCTTATCTCTTTCACCCTCATTTCTTTTCTCTCATTTTTATCTTTTTCCCCTCATTTATTTTTCTTTTCTCTCATTCACCTTCATTTATTTTTCTTTTCTCTCATTCTTATCTTCTTCCCCTCATTTTTTTTCTCTTCTCCCATTCTTATTTCCTTCCCCTCATTTCTTTTTCTCTTCTCCCACTCTTATCTCTTTCACCTTCATTTCTTTTTCTCTTCTCTCATTCTTAACAACAACAATATCAATATCATCAAATTCTTAACAACACCAATATTATCACCACCAACACCATCACTCTCTTTCATTCTTCAATTAAAAATTCATTCTTAACAACAACAACAACACCAATATCATCAAATTCAACAACACCAATATTATTAGAATTGTGATAACTACTCTCCCATCAAACAAAAAAATTAATAATAATAATAATAATAATAATAATAATAATAATAATAATAATAATAATATTAATTAAAATATGTTTTTCATTCTCCTAGTTAAAAAAAACAGAAGAAAAAAAAACACGTTTTTACTTTTTTATTTAAAAATAGTATTAAAGTTTGCGACGACCATAGCCGCCGCTAAATATTCTGGATTTTTTACAATTGCGTCACATTTAGCGTTGGACAAAGCCACCACTAAATATGTTGCATGCATGTCAGTTGCGTCAGAATTTTGCGTCCGCTTTGGCCGCCGCTAAGTGTTTGCGGCCACTATTTTTCCGGCCGCTTCTGGTCGCCACAAGATTTGCGATATTTTTAATTTTGTGGCCGTTTTTGCCACGTTGTGGCTGCCATTTGGCAGCCAATAAAAACTTATTTTCTTGTAGTATAAACTCTTTCGTAGAAAAAACTACTAATTTTCTAAATATATATAGGTAAATCTAATTTTATAATATTTTTTCAAAATACTATCTT
The DNA here is from genome assembly GCA_954870985.1 of Trifolium fragiferum. Taxonomy (NCBI): domain Eukaryota; kingdom Viridiplantae; phylum Streptophyta; class Magnoliopsida; order Fabales; family Fabaceae; genus Trifolium; species Trifolium fragiferum. The sequence goes on from OX940789.1 coordinate 22,951,020, forward strand.
ATCTTATATTACTAGTGTTTTGGTTCAATGCTAATGATTTGGGTTCATTACTCTACCACTAATATGCCTTTTATTTAACATTAGGAACATATACTAAGATACAACAAGTGAAAACAATGTGTAACATAACATGTTGACAAACCAATAGTATAATTGTTTGTTGAATTTTATTAGGTTTGGTACAACACATTAGAGACTACTTTGTTTGAGTTTTTAAAAAAAAATAAAAAATTATTTTTAGATTGTCCAATAGAATAGCGCCACGTGTAAAACAAACATTTTTTTTTGTCAAAATAGTCAAGAGGGACCATAAAATGCAAAAGGGGGTAAATGTGAGGGGTCAAAATCGCACGTTTGAAACTAAAGGGCCAAAATCACACAATTAGAAAACTCGGAGGGTCAAAAGTGCAATTTAACCTTAATTTTTTCAATTCAATGATGGGATAACATAACTCAATAAGTTTTTTTTTTAATAAAAAAATTCCAAATTAAGTATAGGTCATTGCCCACGCAACTCGTATGCATCACCAAGGTATATGAGAAATGAAAAATCCAATCCCCTAGCTATAGCTGTTGATGATCAATTCCACAATCAAAGGGCAAATAATTGTGCAAAAGATACAAATTACAATGCATGGTGACTTTCATTCTTTTTTTCTTTCATGTCCAGCAAAAGATTGGCTCAACATGTGGTGCCTGAGCCTGTGCTGCCTGTTGGCAAGCCACCTTCCTTTGTTTTCGAGAAGGACCCCCAGTCTCTTCCACAGCTTGTGCCCTTGCCCGCCGCACAAACGCAGTTCGACCTTTCAGACGCGTTGAAGGTCCGGATTCAGGAGGAGGTTGTTGATTCTTTCCTGTTGAAATCAAACCAAAACCAAGGTTCAAAGCATGAACAAAACAACCAACAACATCACACTAATTCGTGCCCTAAGCCACAAATTATATCAGTCACGGAAAACAAAACAAAAATGTGAAACATAACCATAATTCATCCTAATTTCACAACAAATTCAACAGAAATCAACAACAATAACAACATGAAATCAAATTTAATCCAAAAAATAACAACATTAAACCTAAATCCGTTGCAAAAGTCACGGATTCTAACAATCAAGAACAAAAAAAATGCAAAAATTGAAGAAATACACTAATTAAATGAACTAACCTTATCATTTTTTTGGTGCCATGATGTATGCGACTTGATTCCGAGTAGCATAGTGAAGAAACGGGTGAACTTGAAGTTGAAATACGAATTTGGGGTTGAGACGTTTTTGAGTGTTTTGTTTGTGTTTGAAACTGACTTCGGGGGGGAAGAAGATGAGTTTTGCCTTATATACGTTGTGATATTCCACGACTTATGTCACAGATTGTTATTAAGTGTGCGTAGCATAAGTCTCGGATGCGTATTTTTCAAGTAAGGTGTCTCTGGGTTGTTATTCTTGATGCATGGGGAAATCCAACAATTTTTTACACATCCGTGACATATGACCTGGATTCTATCTGTTGCTTAAGCCACAGACAAGGATATTTTGGTCTTTTCATAGAGCGCGCTCCAAAATTCATAGGTGGCAAAAGTAGTTTTCAAAAAATAATGGTGATGATTATGAAATCAAAATAGATTTTTTGTTATTTTTTCTTTTGTCAACTGATTCAAATTGATATGACCAAGCCCAAACGTCATGCTAACCCACCAACTTATTCAAATTGGAAAATTGTTATAGAGGCCCCATCTTTGCTCCCAAGCCCCCCAAACTAACAAAAATGCCCCTAATAAAAAATTTTGTTAAGTAGGCGACGATCAAAAGATAACTTTGTTGACTGTGCGACGAAATTACGTGATAATTTTGGCCAAACGTGGATCCTGTGCATGGTGCTCACATTTTCGTCTCGCAGTCACCGAAATGAAGTTTCGTTGTCTACATGGCGAAAAAATCTTGTTTCGTTATTGTTCTAGTAAAAATGTATGGGGGGTGAGTCCAAGTATATTAATGCATAATAATGATACAAGGATCTTATATTTACCAAAAAGATGAACCCTTTACAATGAGTTTTTCCCCTCTATTTATAGAGGAGGATTACAGTCGGAAAATATCTATAAACCGCCCCACTCCTCTCAATGGAGGTCGTGGGTGGTTTCCGCCGTGTCCACCGCGTTATAGGGGTGGTTATGGGCGGGTTTTCTTCTCCTCCGTGTTTAGGTGGTGGCAGTGGGTGGTTAACTCCTTTTGGGTGACGTGAACGTAACCTGGGGGCGTCACCCCTAATCTTCCATCTCGCCCGCGCCTTGCCTTTCCCGGCAAGTTATTTATTTGATTTGCTTGGGCCATTTGTTGGGTCATTACGTTATTGGGCCTCCTGGATTTTGTCCGGTACAGTTGTCTACTTGACAAACACGCTGGTTTTCATTGTCTACTCAACAAAATTATTGTTATAGCAGACAGACCAGCTGGTTCCTGCCATTAGTACTATTTGAAATCTTAATTAGGGGTGTTCATGAGTACGGGTCAATCCGCGAACCCTCCAACCCAATACAATCCAGCCCATTATTTATTCGAACCCATTCATTTGCGGGTAGAATCCAGTCCAACCCGCCAAACTCTCAAGTAATTGGACCGGGTATTGAATTTGAGTTTTTGGACCCGTCTACCCATGAACCCAACCCGAACATTGAATGCATATTTGAAAGGTGTTGTCGACTTGTCGTACAATACTATACACTTTGCTTTTTGAATTTATGTAATTTATTACTTGAACTTATTTAGTTTGTTGTTACTATCTTTTAAACTTATATGTATTTCGCACTTTGCTTTTGTTGCAACATATCATTTTCAAATTATGGATCTAATGAAAATGATATGTTTTATGGGAATTAGCTACTCTTATTAATGATTATGATTGAATTTTTATTTGAAGTTAAGCTAGTGTGTTTTATTCAATTTAAGTGCTAGAAATGTATTACAGTTGTGTTAAATTGTATTATAAGATTTTTTAGAAGCTTTAAAAAAATTATACTTTGTTCTATCAAAAATTTATTTTTAAGTTTATGAACAACCCACGAATCCAATCCAACCCAACCCGTCCATAATCGGGTTGGTTTGGTTCGAATTTGATAGTGAATCTGCGGAATTTTTTTATAAACCCAACCCAATGAATATTGAATGAGTTGGATAATGGATTAGGCCAAATTTGACCCAACCCGCGTACACCCATCTTAATCCCAAAAGTAGATATATGAAAACCGTAACGTTTTAGTGTTCTGAGTTTGAATTTGTCTTCTATCTTCTCATATCACTGGTTTTCGTTGCGTAGTCAATGAAAACACGTGCGTTCGTCAAATAACTACCGAATTCACGTGTCTCGTCTTTTAACTCACAAAGACACAATTCTCGTTGCGTAGTCAATGAAATTTCGGTTATTTTGTTGAGATGAATCGTTTCATCATTTAGGTACCGAATTGTTTTTAATTTCCTTACGCAAACGACAATTTTTTTGAACATCAACTCAGGAATATGTTGGGATTTTATGGGAGCCTGAGAGCAAGTAGGAGGGTCTCAATAGCAAAATTCTTCAAATTGATAGAAAGGCTTACCTTCTCAGTGTAAGACAAAATCCGGCAATATATGCTAGAAAGTTCCTAATTATACTCCCTCCATCCCATATTGTAAACAAAAAAGAAAAAAATAATTATACTTATTAAGAAAAATATAATATGATAATTTGAAGTATGACTTTAACGTATAAAAAGAGAGTACTTTATTTCAAAACTTTATTTTATTTTTTATTTTTTTGACTTAGCTACATCAACTTTAACGTATAAAAAAAGACGTTAAATACTTTGCACTTACTGTAGAGATGATTTTTACGGCATTACAAATTTTTATTTTGAATAACACAAATATCAGGAGGTTAAAAAAAATGTTAAATGGCGTCCACAAATCCTAGCTCAACTGGCAGAAATACTGAAATTGTTAGTGTCGGACGCCATGACCGGGGTTCGATCCCTGGTCCCTCCACTTTGTGTATATGAGTTTCCAATGACTTGCCATTTCGTCTATGTACCAAAAAATAAATGTTAAATGGCTAATTAATATCAAGCACGTGTCATTTCACTTTTTAACTCTTTTACTTTGGCCACTATTAATATCAACATTATCAATCTAAAATTTCAGTCTAATTGACATTATCGGCAAAATTAGATTTACAAATAATATATTTATTGATTTATTTGTAATGAGATATTCTTTTAGCAGTATTGTGTTAAATATATTGGAAATCTTCTCAAAAATATATAAATGTCTCATAAATATAGTTTAATTGATAGCTACAAGGAATTAGATTCGGTTTAACACATTTTGGTGCCCCCTAGCGCATTAGATAAAGAAATTTAAAATTAAAATTAGATTACTTAAATAAATTAATATATATTTTATTTGAAAAGCACAATTTTTAAGATAAGTAATCTTTTATTAAAAAAATAAATAATATCAATAACATAAAAAATAGTCATACTCTAATAATAATAATAATAGTTTGATTGAAAATTTATATCATATAAATCAATTGTACAAAATTTTAGACAAATTTAAATTAGTTTGTGTCATTTAACCTGACCCATAAAAAATAGTCACTTCCCATTAAAAGTACTTACTTCAAATCACTTTCTTATTAAACTTCGTTCATCCTTAAATCCTCAATCTATTCTTTTATACAATCCTAAACTATAAAAGAATATATGAAAGATTAAAAAAATAAAAAATAGAGCCTGAGTGAAGATAATATAAATTATTATATATCGCAGAATGGACGGATCCTCCAATGAATTAGCACATGCTAATGTATTTCCAACACAAGTGATATTATTATATGCTTTTGACTTTTTATTTATTATTTTATTTAAGAAAATAGCTATAAACTAAGTAATCAATCAAGGTACATACAAATTCATATTAACATTTGTATATAATAAAAAAATATAATATAAATCTTCAATCCCTAAATATAAATCCTCTTTAAAGATGAATGTGTCAATAATTATAAATGATATATATATATATATATATATATATATATATATATATATATATATTATTTTTTGTCAACTATATATTTATATCAATATTATTACTATTTGCGGTCTATCCACTTCGCGGGATCATCCTTTACGGGTGTGCGTAAAAGTTATTTGATTTTACAAAAAAAAAAGGAAATTTTAAAAAGAATTTGATACATTATACATTGAAAGGACCGATCGGTCCATGTGAACTTAAGGACGTAATTTCTAATTACTAAGCTATCTAATAAATAAATAAATAAATAAATAAATAAAAATATCTACATCTCCGGCTTAGAGCCCCTATTGCTCATAAATAAAAAATAAAAACATCTACACCTATAGAGTGTTAATATTATAAGTGAAAATATAAAATTACGTAAAAATATACAAAATGAAACATCTAAATAACAAGTGCTTTATTTTTTAAGTTAAACTTTCTAAATAAAATAATAATAATAATAATAATAATAATAAAAGCAAAATATGCTTTATTGGATTCAATAAGGATTAAAATATTGACTCTTCAAAGTGCTTATAAGTTGCAACATGGAAACATTCAAAAAATAATAAGAACCGAAAGAGGTTATGTCTCGTGAGCATCTTTTAACTAACATATTAAATCCTTATCGAATCCAAATTTTTATGTGGATTATCGCTCATGAGCATCTCTTAACCAACATTTGTATAAGCAAATGGGATGTAGGAGTTTCATCAACCTACTCTATTTTTTGCAATGAGGATGAAAATGTGACCCACGCCACACTCTCAGGGATTATGTCCAGACAACCCTATCTACCTCATATTAGTTAGATATAATAATATTACTATTTTTTTTTCTCTTCTCTTAATTGAAGTGATTGAGTTTTCAAAAACCTAGATAGCAAGAACTTTGGAGAGCGAGAAGAAAGATGACAAGCAATTTTCATGGTGGCGTGTTGACAAATTTGGACTTAGAGAAACAAATCAATATTTGATGAGGGGTTTCAACGTCCAGTTCTTCGGATGGCGAATGAGACTAATAATTATGGGCATACTCTTCCGAAGGCATAAACTATACCATTTATATCAACATGAATCATCTTCAAGGGAATTGGATAAAATTCAACTATCCTAAAGAATTGGATAAAATTCAACTATCCTAAAGCATTTGTATATGGATTGAAACTTGTAATGTGGTCCATGCATAAATGCAGGAATGTACACGGAATTTAAAATTGTTAGATAACAAATTTTTACCTATATTATAGTTGAAATTGATTGCAAGCTCTGATTTTTTTTATTTTTTTTTTAAGAAGCTAAATAACATATTAAAAGAAGTAAGCACAAGAGGTGTCTACATAAAAGAGTTCAAATACAAATAAAAAGTAAAGCTTAAAAGCATTATGTGGTGAGCCATATACAAGCTTTTAGATTTAGCATCCAATGAACTAGATCGAAACAAAAACCTTTTTTCCTTGACTTAAACCACCACCAGGCATGAACTTTGATGGTAAAAATTAACCTGTCAACAGAAGTTGTTGTGCCATTAAAAACTCTATCATTTCTATCTTTCCAAATACACTAGATTGAGGCTAGTCAAATTGCTTGTAAACTGGTCCTAATATTTTTGCAAAAACCATGAGCCCCGCAAAATTGAGATGCCACAGAAAATTCGTTATCAAGAAGAGCCCATGTGATCCCCAACCAGGAAATGATGCCACTCCAAACTGCTCCAGAGACGGGACAATTCAGAAAAGTACAACACTCGACCCACAAATGTTCCTCCCAAGCTAACAAGTGCCTACGCCACCGCCAACCATTCCCTCCTACCTCCCACCCACGCCTGCACATATCTGCTACAATCACCTCTTTATCTAAGCATAACTCAAACTACCTACCAAATTGCGACTTCAACGAAATCCCATCCATCCAAAATAATGTCCTCTCTCCATCCCCTACCCTCTTTACTACGTTATCCCCAAACTACCTCTCAACCCCCACCGCGTTTCCAAATCTAATATTATTGATATCATTCCATCAACTAGAAGCTCTACTACCCCCACTATCCACTTGACCACCCCTCATCTCATATTTAGCTGCCATAACCTTGAACCACAAACTCTTAGGTTCCTGCAACAACCTCAAACACCACTTGCTAAGAATAGAAATATTAAATTCCTTCCCTCTACGAACCCCTAAACCTCCATGCTCCTTATGAAGACAAATTTTATCCCACTTAATCCAATTTATTTTTTTAGACTCCTCACTCCCACCCCATAAAAAAGCTTTAAAAATATATTCAATTAAAGAAATGGTACCTGTCAGAGCCTTGAAGAAGGAAAGAAAGTATATCGAAATTGACGGCAAAACTGATTTTGAGTAAAATCAATCGATCACCCATAGATAGATGACGACTTGTCCACAGAGACAATTCTCAACGGATCTTATCAACCAAAGCAGACCAAAATGAGATTCGTTTCGCATTACCTCCAATCGGTAGCCCCAAGTAGACAAAAGGAATACGACTGATTTTACAATTAAGCACTGAAGCCGCATCTCTCAACCAACGAGAGCTATAAACTTAACGAAGACACCCATATATTGGTTTGATGTATCTGGGATCTCGCTAATATAAAATCACACATGATTTTCAAGCATACCTCGCGTGAAGGAAATAGAGGCTCAAATTTGGTTATCTAAGTATTGACTTAATCAGGATTTATATGATATTAAAATAATGGAGGTTCCTCCTAGGGAACTTCAGAATCTCCACACTTATTTAAAATTAGAATGGAAGTAATAATATACTCCATGAGTCCTTTATTATAAAACAATCCAATAAAAGTAGTTGTAATAATAATTTTTTCAAAAAGTTGTGTTAATTTTACATATTTTTTCATTCAATTAATGATATTATAAGAGAGATAAATATAATTTATATTTTTCACACATCATTTTAAATAAATGTATTTTTATAAAGAAAATACATTTTTCACACAACATTTTAGATAAATGTATTTTTATAAAGAAATTATTAATACATGATGAATTGTATAAAGAGTTTTATATTAAAGGACAAATAAAAAATAGTATTATAATCAGATAAAGACTAAGTATCAAATTTGGTAAAAAGTTAAATAAAATATTACTAATGTGGTCTTAAGTATATAAAAAATCAAGAAAAGTTTATATATTTAATTTAAAATTTGAATCGAAATATATCAACTTCTTTTATATTAAAGTTTTATAATCTAAGGTGAATGAGTGGATGTACCACAATTCAAAATTCTATCCCTACATATTGCATACAAATACAATATCTCTATCAAAACTTTTTTTAAACAAGCAAAAATAAAACTTATTTGTTACCAAGAAGTCCTGATCAGCACAACAGGTGCTAACCAGAATCCAAAAGTCTACAAAGGCTAACCAGCCAAAAACAATCTAGCCAACTCCCACACAAACTAAGGGACACGACCACCACATGTGGGAATTTAAACTTAGATTGACATTATAAACTTTCATCCACCAATTTGAATGAACTTTGATTTTCTCTACTATTTGAAGGACCGTAGATTCCTTTGCCTTAAAATTTATGTTATTTCGTTCATGCCAAACTACCCAAATACAACATAACCAAAGCAGCTGCATGAAAGAGCGCAGTGAACGAGAATCGCCTGCTGAATGGACAAACTAAAGAAAGTGATCATGAAGCAATAACGGATCAGCCAGAGAAACACCAACCCACGATCTAATGAGACTCCATAAGGGTGCAAAAACCGGACATAATATGAACAAGTGTTGTGCGGTCTCCACACCCTCACATCCTGTCACGCAAAGATTCTCGTCGAGGGGAAAAATGAACCACCTCACTAGATTGTCCTTTGTCGGCAACCAATCGCGAAGTAACCGTCACGCCAATGAAACCATCAAGAAAACTTATATATGCCAAATTAAATTTGTTGAAAACGTTGACTTCTAAACACTTTTATTTATATTTATGGCTCTATTTGATTTGCAAAAGGCAATAACTAGACATAAAATGTTATTTTCGTATTTTAGACAATTTGTATATAAAACAAAAAGTTATACCTAGATTTAGAGAGATACAATAATTTCTTTTATTGTCCAATTCTTAGCCCCATGTTGTCCAATAGTAAAAATAATTTTAAAATCAAAAGTTAAATATATTTTTGGTCCCTATAAAATTGAGACATTATAAGTTTACTTCTTATTTAATTTTTACCATATTTTTAGTCCATATAATATTTTTCTTGCACATAGTTTTAGTCTTCCATTAAAACTAAATTTCTGCAATTATCATTAAATTCTTAAACTTTTGAATTATATTTTATAAGCATCTTTCAAATATCATGCATAAAGTTTATTCACTAAAGTTTTGAATTTTAAGCTTGTTTTTTTCTAAAGAAACATTTTAAGACGTCCTTAACACACTTGCAAAAAAATTATTAAAAAATACACTGTGTCTTAATAGTAAAAATCAAAATTAAGTACAAAATAATTTTCAAAGACTAAAAAATTAATAAAAATTTATGAAATCCCGATACACGATACGATACTGATACTTCGATATAAGAATTTTTTTAAAAATCTCTATCAAATATTGTCGCGATACATTAGTTAAAAATTAAATATATAAATAGACAATATATAAACATGACTAAAATCAATAATATTAATGATGATAATTTTTTTTTGAAAGACAATATTATTATTATAAACATCAATAATTTATTGTACAAGAAGTACAAACAAACCAATAAATTTGTATAAGAACAAAACAGTTTGAGGCTTAACATACAAGAATAAAAATAAAAATTTAACTGGTACTTTTTCGATACGAATATTGAAATGTATCAAACGCGTATCAAATATTATTATTTTATTTAAAACCGATATTTTTTTATACGAATATTAGAACATATCGAACGAATATCAATATCAAATACGTATCGGACACAATACTTCAACATTTTAAGAGTCCGAGACTTTATAGATAAAAATTAAACAAAAACTAAACTAATCTTTCAATCGCACCCACCATCCTTTCAAAATTGTGTCATGGTATCCTCTGGATTTTGATGACTTCATTACTTCATTACTCGTTACCCATTACTAGGGGTGGACATCGGGCGGGTATGGGCGGGTTCGGACTCAAAATATTCATTTATCTTAAACCGTGGGTGATATGTAGAGACCCGTCTTTGTCCATTTCCGTTCTTCGGTTTGGACGGGTTAGGGTTGTGCGGTTTGCGGGTTCGCGGGCGGATTATTTCGGTTTCAATAAAAAAAATATAAATAAAATAATAAATAGAGCAAGATAAAAAAAAAAATAAACTTAGATTCATAACACGAAAATTAAAATATCAATATCATCATATGCATATCTTATATGTATTATCACCAAACCAACAAAAGAAAAAAAAACATAAAATAAAAAATAACAAAACATGAAGAAAAAATTGATATTTACAAAGATAAAAAATATTATAATGACGAAGAAGAGAAAAACGGGGAGAAAGAAGTGATTCGTCTACTTAATCAGTTTCATAACTTTCATTGTGATTGGTTGTCTCATTACAATACTAGATGAAATGCAAAGATTAAAAGCAATTTTTGTATTCTCAAGAAATGAGAGAATTTGTGTTTCTAGAATATGCAGAGGTACTATTTTATTGTGATAATAAAAAAATGTATTGTAAATTGAAATACATTTATTACTTCCATTTGAAAAAGAATAATACTAGTATAATTACTAGATATTTGTGCATTTTTTAAAAGAAAAAAAATGACATATATGCATTCCACTAACGTCGACATTATTAGTGTAGTAGACTAATTTTTATTTTTTTCACTATGCGGGCGGGTTTCGGGTCCCATCGGTCCAGTTCTCTCCACCCGGACCCGCCCACGTCAACTCTGTTCAAACCGAATTTTCAAACCCGCAAACCCGTGACCCAATCCAAACCACCCATTTTTCAGCTTTTTTATCGGTTTTGTCGGGTTAAGTCGGGTCGCGGGTTTTCTGTCCACCCCTACCCATTACTTAATAAAAAGAGCTAAATTGATATTTTCTCGTTTGACTAAATATAGAAATAAATAAAAAATCAATAAAATAACTTTCGGTAGCGACAAAAACTAGAAAGGACGGTGGGTGGTGCAAGTGCAACTAGTAGAGAGAGAAAATAGCGTCTTTTTCTTCACACAAGAACTTCAACTACACAACTTGATTCACACTTTCTTCTAAATCCAACGTTAAATGCTTAATTTCCAAACAATGACAACCTAATAAAACAACTTGGGTTCATTTTGTTTTTGGTTGGATTAAAAAAAAAGTGTTTTTTTTTTCATCCGTTGTTGAATCACAGCTGCATCTTTTGAAGTTTGAGCAAATGGGTATGTGAAAGTTTTGTTTTTTATCATTTTTTTCTTCATTGGGTAGCTAGATTTATTTTCATATTCTGTTTGTTTTTGCTAATTTTGTCATTATCTTTATTTGTTCGTTGTTGCTATATTTTTGTTTGCTTCATTGTGATGTGAAGTTCAAGTACAATAGGAAGAACCCTAAATTGATAATCTTGGGTTTATAATTCTTGATGGATGAGTTCTGATTTTGTTTCTAGAGGTGTTTCTGCTTTGACCATATTTGTTAACTTAAGTTGTTATTTTTTTGTTCCAATGGTGTTGTGTTTCATGTTATAGATTGGTAATGCTCTTTTGCTTAACTGCTATTTGTAGTTAGTTTGTAATTTTGTGATTTACCGCTGAATAGATTCGGCTTGTTAAGTTTAGTTTTAAGATTATGGAAAGCTTAATGAATTCAATAATTGGAAACATCTTTGTGTATGTTTGGTTCCACTTTTGGAGGTACAATTGATTCTAACTTGAAGCTAGAGTTTGGAGCTTTTGCATCTACAATTGATTTTTAGCCTCAAGTTTATCGTTCAACTCACTTTACATTCAACTTATTTTTAGCTAGAATCAATTTTAAAAAATCAATTCAGTTAAAATCAATTTTTGTCACTATAGAACCAAACACACTTTTAGAAAATTGAGTGAAAAGCTTACAAGTTTCCAAAAATAGTGACAGGAGAGGTGTAATTTATTCGAAAACATTCGCCCTCAAGCATGCATGATCTCATATATATATATGGCAACATTTATTGTTTTCTGCATTTATGATTGTCATTTATACTGGTTTCCATTTATGTGACATATCTTATTGTGTAGCTAATTTGTTTCTAAAGGTTGTCTTGATTCCATTCTGTTTACAGGGAAGTTTCTTTATGCTTAAAGAGCATTTTGTGCGGAAATGGTATACAACAGTTCTTTAGAGTTCCAAGACTGCGAATGCTGCTTCAAATTTCGATATAGTGACTTCACTGGTCAGTTACTAAAGCTTGAAAGTTCTTTTTGACTCAAACTTTTAATGTTTGCTTTGTCTATAAAGAAGAACAGTGATGGTTTGATGCAACAATCAAGACTGTAGAAAACATTTCTATACGAAAGCATGGAACCTAGAAATGAATACCAGCCGGGATTACCGTCAGTAATGCATGATCATATGGATGACATTTATACGAGTAGAAGACCGCATGACCTTAATACAGCAGAAGTTAAACCGGTACAACACTACTCAATACAAACGGGCGAGGAATTCGCTCTTGAGTTTATGAGAGATAGAGCGAATCTTGGTAAGCCTGTATTTCCGAATGTCGGTGATCCGAATTATGCAACTGGCTATATGGAACTGAAAGGAATTTTAGGTATCAGTCACGCAGGATCTGAAACTGGATCAGACATTTCCATGCTATCAATGATGGAAAAATATCCTAAAGAGTTTGATAGAAGCCAGTATGGATCAATTCGATCAATACCAAGATCTTCACTGAATCAGGACAACAGACAGTTTGTGCATGGATATGGCTCTTCCGAAAATTATGATAACTCATCAATCATGATGAAGTTCCTTTGCAGCTTCGGTGGTAGAATATTGCCACGGCCAAGTGATGGAAAGCTAAGGTATGTTGGGGGCCAAACACGTATTCTCCGTATTAGAAAAGACATATCTTATCACGAGCTCATTCAGAAAGCATTGGTGATCTATAACCAGGTTCATACAATTAAGTATCAGCTTCCCGGTGAAGATCTCGATGCTTTGGTATCTGTGTCATCTGACGAGGATATACAGAATATGATGGAAGAATGCAATCATCAAGAAGATATAGAAGGATCACAAAAACTTAGGATGTTTTTGTTCTCAATCAGGGATTTGGAGGATGCTCAGTTTGGTCTCGGCTGCACAAGTGATGAATCTGAAATCCAATATGTTATTGCTGTTAATGGCATGGACTTGGAATCAAGAAAAAACTCACCCATGGTCGGTTTCAGCTATTCTGCAAACGATATAAATGAATTGGACAGGCAAAATATTGATGGTGAGGCTAATGACAATGCTCCCCTGGCGCACCATTTTGACTCGTCATTGGGTACTCATTTTTCACAACCAGTGCTACCAACTTCCTCAAATTCATATGAAATGTATCCAATGTTTTATGGCGATCAAATGATGCGTCATGGTGAACCTAATGGCCATGAGCAATATCTTATGCATCATGGTGTTGTTAATCCTTCCTATAAACCTTTTTTTGAAGAGGCTCCGATTAATATGATTCCTCATATGCCAAATATTCAACAAGGGGTTTTAAATGAAGGCTATCTGCCTAGTGGGTTACAGGTACAAAATGCAGAAATACCAGAATCTTTGGTGAGAATGATGGCCGATAATTCAATTCAACAAGAAACAATATCTCCATCTCCTTCCCAACTGTTTGACGGTTACTCAAAAAATGATATTCCCGAAGCAACGGTTGCAGTTACTGCCGCAGAGGGATATCCATTGCCTCCAACAAGAACGAACCACCAGGATTTTGAAGAGGCTTCTTCTACTTCCAGCAGTGCATTTGGTGCTGGTCTGTATGTTGATTCCCGCTCCAATGCAGTTGACTTGAGTAGTCTTCACCCTCCCCCTCTTCCTAAAAGAGTTTATTATTCAGAAAGAATTCCAAGGGAGCAAGTAGAGTCGCTGAACCGTTCCTCAAAGTCGGATGATGCGCACAATTCTCAGTTTCACGTTTCAGATTTACTTTCTGGTGACAACTTGCAGAATTCAGCTATAGAATCTGGTAACAACTTGCACAATGGAAATCTGTCTAATCTTGCCGAGGAATCGAGCATCACAGCGAAGCCATTGCATGCAGATGGCGAAGGAAACAAAGATATCTTAAATAAGGACACTGCTGTTATGTTGGAAACAGAAAATTATTCTAACGATAACCGTGAAAAATTCCCGGTTGAAGGTAAATCAGACATCCCTTTGAAAGAATCAAACAATGGTTTTAGCGTGCAAGCATCATCTGTTCCTTTGACTGCGAAAGTTGATTCAGAAGCACCAGGTGACATTCTTATTGATATTAATGATCGATTCCCTCGTGAATTGCTTAATGATATGTTCTCAAAAGCAATACTAGAAGAAGATTCCTCTAGTCAACCTCCATTATCTTCAGATGGAATGGGTTTAAGTATTAACATGGAAAATCATGAACCTAAAAGTTGGTCATATTTTCAAAAGTTGGCGCAAGATGGGATCGGTAACGCGTCTCTTATTGACCAGGATCATCTAGGGTTTTCACCTGCTATAGTTGGAGATAATAGAGCTCAACATGTTACCCCTTTAGCAACTGATGAAGTTCCTCTAAACCGTGCAGAATTCCATCTCAATTTTGGTGAAGAAATTCAGAAAGACTTGCATGGAGAAAATGGAACTGAAACTGCTGTTTTGCAATCAAATTATGATCAGTCACAAGTTAATGAGACTGAAAGTATGCAATTTGATGCTATGTTGGACAACCTAAGAGCACAAGATTCAGAATATGAGGTACTATTTTAGTATTTTTTTTTCCCCCCTTTAGAATCTTACAAATATGTTTATATTCTTGCTGACATAAGTTCTTATTACTTTAACTTTAGGATGGGAAGTTTGACAAGAAAAACAACAGTCTACCTCCTCTTGATCCTTCTTTGGAGGAATTTGATATGAGTACCTTGCAGGTAAGATGTTCATTTTTGCATGTGCAATCTTTCTTCTGTGCCGTGTTTTTTATTTGGGGGAGAGATTTAGATATTGTTTTGTAAAAGGAAGGTCATTGCTGGTTTTCTGCCTTTTTATATGAATGAATTGTTGTCTTATCTTATGTGTAAATAATTGCTAATAAGTTCAGGTTTATTGGCATAATATTCGGCTCTTATTCATAATATTTAATTTATAATTGAAGTTTTATTAAGTTGACTGCAAAAGCTTAAAATGGTAAGTAGTAAATTTGGATGCTTGCATTTTAGTGATGAACATAACATCGTCGCATCAATCTATTCCCACTCACTTAAAGTTATAATGTAAGTTTTTATTTTTCCAATCAATGATATGGCTATAGAAACTGTCTGAAATAGTCGAGACAAGATGAACTTATTAAATTTCATTAATATCAACGATATATATGTGTTTATGTGTGTATGCACGCTTCAGCTAGTGGAATTCTTTTTAGTATAGTGTTAGGAAATAGAACTTATGAAGCTATTGATGGCCTATTTGCAACTACTATAATTCTCTGATCAAGTGTTTCTTTGACATGTTGTTTATCTCTAACATGTAGATCAACAATGTGTTTTATGGACAGTTGAATTCAATCAATTTATTGGTCATCATATGTGTCTAGAGACTTCAACTTTTTCTTCTCTCATTTGACCTTGTGAAACATTTTTGTGATCATCTAGCTGTTTGTATATATCCCTCCAAAATATTCACATGCTTCAGATTTCATTGTTTTGGTTAAACATGAAAATGTAGTTCATTCGTTTCGTTGTTCTGATGCAAATTGTAGGTAATAATGAATGAAGATCTTGAAGAGCTGAAAGAACTAGGTTCTGGTACCTTTGGGACTGTATATCATGGAAAGTGGCGAGGAACAGATGTTGCCATTAAGAGAATCAAGAAAACATGCTTCACTGGTCGATCATCTGAGCAAGAGAGACTGGTAAAGATAATCTTATTGCTTTCTCTTGAAAGTATGCTTCCATGATAACGAATAATCTTTGAGATGAAATTGTATCTGTTTCTTTTCAGACTGTTGAGTTCTGGCGGGAAGCTGACATTCTTTCTAAGCTTCATCATCCAAATGTTGTGGCATTTTATGGTGTGGTGCAGGATGGACCAGGAGGAACAATGGCAACCGTTACGGAGTATATGGTGGATGGTTCTCTTAGGCATGTATTACTTCGCAAGGATAGGTATGGCATACCTAAATAGAGCTTTTTAATTGATTATGTTTAGTTATAGGTTGTCAATAGTAATAAATAGCTCCTCTATCCCGGTGGAGCAGTGGGGAACGGGTTGTTTCCGCCACTTCTTCTTAGGGAATCGCATATAGATAATGTGGCTGGAGCATCTACTTTCATGGCCCAAAATCGCAGAACATATCATGGAAATAGCATGCTACAGGACCGCGCCAGGAAAGGGGGAAGGAAAATCTGATAAAATTGGAAATTCTGGATTTTTTTCATTGTTTCTGTCAGTATTCCTTTCTCCCAAACCCCACTCCACACACATATTCTGGTTATCTCTGTGTCTGTTTGATGAAGTTATGCCCATATGATAGCAATCCCTATCGGCATTTTTTTTTCTTCTGTTGAATTGGAAAAAACAAAGGCATAATATTGTGAAACCGCGTGTCTCAACTACACAACATGCTCTCTCTATATAGGCTTACAAGCAATAAATAGAATAATTTATCCCTATTTACAAGATATAATGTGTCTATCCTATAAGATAAATACATAGATCCCTAGTATAATTTTTTTTGGTAATTTATTATCCCTAGTATAATTTATCAAGTCATAAAGAGTATATGGCGATGAGTCTCATGTTTTATGGATGGATTTAACTCTAAGAATACGTGCATGATTTTTCATTTTAGGTATCTCGATCGTCGCAAGAGACTGATAATTGCGATGGATGCAGCATTTGGAATGGAATATTTGCACTCCAAAAATATTGTGCATTTCGACTTAAAATGTGACAATTTACTTGTAAACTTAAAAGATCCATTACGGCCAATATGCAAGGTATCGAAGCTGGGATTTTTCTTCTATTTTCCATGAACTTAAAATGTTATACATTTAATATAAATGTTAACAAGACCAAGAAAATATATTTTCCAGGTTGGTGATTTTGGTTTGTCAAAAATTAAACGAAATACCTTGGTTTCTGGTGGAGTGCGAGGCACTCTACCTTGGATGGCACCAGAGCTGCTCAATGGTAGCAGCAGCAAGGTCTCAGAAAAGGTAGAATTTTGAATTTTCTAAATTAATTTATTTTTCTAAGCAAATAAATATTTTCTATTTATTTATTTTTCTACTCATAGAAATCTTATGTTCATAATGGATGCTTGGATCTTTCACCAGTAATGTTTGAACAGTAATACCTGGAAAGGCTTAAATAGTGTTTTAGCCCCTGCAATTGTCACTCATTTTGAAAAGAACCCTTGTTAAATTTTTTTTTTGATTTTAATCCCTGCAAAATTTAAAAGTTTTGAAAAGAGCCCCTGAACATGAATTCTTGATGCCATGTCACCATTTTAATGTCGTGGCAGTTGCTGACTGTGCTGAATAGTACACGTGTCAAAAACTTGCTGACGTGGCAATACACAAACATTTTCCATTTTTTTAATTGAAAATTCCCTTTTTTTATGTTTTTTTATATATTTTTTTTAAAACAAATCAATCAATTAAAAACAAAGAAATGAAAGAGGGGGAAAAGATTAAACGATGGAAAAGGAAATCAAAGGTTAGGGTTCCATTCATTCATAAGTTTCATCATCATCAACGATTTGGAAAACTCACAATCATGATGAGAAAACCACCATAACCCCTAACCCCTTCTTCTTCTTCATTGTTTCAAACACCAAAACCACCATAACCCCTAACTAAACAACATTAATCAAAGAAACAAAACCAAAAAGAGTGAGAAAATAAACACAAACAGAACAGAACGAAAAGAAGGAACTGCCGCACACCACCGTAGTCATCGTCGTCGAATCCGACCGGAACCGTCTTCGTCGCCGCCGACCAACAACCACCACGGACAGGGCATCACCACCATCGCCGGACCTCCTTCTCTCTCCCGCCGTGACCCTTTTCTCTCTCGGCCGCATCTCTTTGTACGCATTTTGTTTGTTTAGTTTTAGGAAAGGGAAATGGATTGACTTGGGTTATTTCTTTTGATTTAATTTATTTTTTATGATGATGATGAAGTTTATGAATGAATGGAACTTTGATTTTCTTTTCCATCGTTTAATCTTTTCCCCCTTTTTCATTTCTTTCTTTTTCTAAAAAAAAATATATATTTTAATTGACTTATTAGTTTTTTAAAAAAAAAAAGAAAAAAGGGAATTTTCAATTAAAAAAAGAAAAGGAAAATGAGTGTGTATTGCCACATCAACAAGTTTTTGACACGTGTACTATTCAACACAGTCAGCTACTGCCACGTCGTTAAAATGGTGACATGGCATCAAGAATTCATGTTCAGGGGCTGTTTTCAAAACTTTTACATTTTGCAGGGATTAAAATCAAATTTTTTTTTTAACAGGGGTTCTTTTCAAAATGAGTGACAATTGCAGGGACTAAAACACTATTTAAGCCTACCTGGAAATTACTAGTATTTCAGCTTGTAATCCATATGATTCATCTTTGGCTATGTTTGTCAAGGTCTAACCGCTAGTTTATAGCGGATACCTTATATCATATTAGTTAGAATGACTGGTAGAGTTGTTTGGTAGTGATACTTCTCTTATGAGCTGATATCTTCTAGCATATCATTTTTTCACTCGTTTTCATCATCAATATTTTAATCGAAGAAATTTAAATATTAATCATGTCGTTTTATATTTATCAGTTAGTTCAATCAACTAGTTTATCCGATATTGGTTAGCATATTCTCTTTCCATTATAAAACCATCCTCCCTCTATCCGCAAACTTATCTGTTATTCGCCATTGTTTCCGAAACATAGCCTCTGTATCTTCTTTTATTCACCTTATTGTTGCTTGGAGTTTTTGGTTTTTGATATTGAATTTCAATTTGTAGGTTGATGTGTTCTCATTTGGCATAGTACTATGGGAGATTCTTACTGGTGAGGAGCCATATGCCAATATGCACTACGGTGCAATCATAGGTGCGCAATCGTTTTCTTATGATCTTGTTTATATTGTCTGTGATTTTAATACTTAATTTAAAAAATGTTTAAAAAGATTCAAATTATAATCGTCGACATTGTAAGGATATGCCATGGAATCTGAACAATGTTACCAATAGCTTCATCTATATCCACAAATGTTTGTTTGGATTGACTTATTTGAGCTTCTTTACTGGCATAAACATTTACGGGACTATTTGGAAGAGCTGATAGAAACAACTTATATCGTGTCTATAAGTTGCTTTCAACATATTTCCCTAAGCTCTCCAAGATAGCTTATGAAAACAACTTATAGCTTATATGAAAACAAATTGACTTTATTTTATCTTTTGTACAAAAATAGCTTATACCTATACGCGTTTTTTATGATAAGAGCTTACAGTTTATCCAAAGAGGACCTTATTAAATTTGAATTTATATATTTCCATACAGGTGGAATTGTTAACAACACACTAAGACCAACAATCCCAAATTATTGTGATATTGAATGGAGAACACTGATGGAGCAATGTTGGGCACCAAATCCAGCAGTTAGGCCATCCTTCACAGAAATAGCGAGCCGATTACGCATTATGTCTACGGCAGCTAGCCAAACCAAATCACCGGGACACAAGGCATCCAAATGATCGAAACAAATACTGATGCTAGCTAGTTTTTCGTATCTTATACCAATATATTATTGGCATGGAAGTATTTGATGTCAAGAGTCACTGCAATTTTTTATGTCATGAGTCTCTTGTATTTTGTTGTATCACTATTTTTTATGATTGAAGTATTGTTATACACTAAATTGTATTCACAGAAGTTTGGAATGAATTTTTATGTTTAATTAGTATTTTTTTTTAATTTCCCCTTATTTATGGTGATTTTTGGTTAAATGTGTGCTGCATTGGAATTCATAGTTATTGTGGTTCATCCTTCCTGAGTTTGAGTCGTGTTTAGCCCTAATCCGCCACGGGCCAACAAACACCTGCTAGTGTCGTCGGTCTATTTGCTTTACCGACCTTGTTTGATTGTCACTTTTGATGATTTTTCAATGACTACATTTTGTTCAAATCATGCCAATGCTTGTTGTTTAGTTTTATGTCAACCATCACATCTTTTACCTTTTGAACCTTTGCTCAACATATTTGATTTACATTTACATAAGGTCTCCCCGAGACTCGAACTCCATTTTTTTTTCTTCCATTAACGCCCATTTTCACCTGAATTTTTAATTTTTTCTCGTCCTCCGATAAAAAATGAATACACTTTGATATCGGAACTTATTAGTATATTTAGGCAAAATTTAATGTCATGTTGAATTTTATATTAAAAAAATTTTGCCTGTCTAAAAATGAGTAATAATGTAAATTTGTATCAAGAGTTTACCTTAAAAAATAACATTTAACTGGAAAAATAATACTAACACTTTTGTTGCAATTTGCACGTATTAGGTATCTATAAGAAAAAAAAAACGTGACTTTGCATTTGTGCAATAAAATCAAAATTAAGTATCACCACAAAATTAAAGATGTATTGAAACTTCATAATTTAATAGTAGTTGAATGATGAAAACCGCAATCCAACAACGTTGTTCCATGTTGCCTATAAAAATAATTAACTAAATTAAAAAATGAAAAAAGTCCGACCTACCGGATTCGAACCAGTGACCTAAGGATGTCTGTTATTACCAACTACAGTCCTCCGCTCTACCAACTGAGCTAAGGTCGGTTGCTGATATAATTTGAGTATGTAAGTTAATAATAGATAAACAAAGGCTACGAGACATTTTAATAGGGTGGATAAAAATGAAATAAATATTTTATGCAATTGTTGAGAAACAATTATGGTAGAGGCAATAATAGGGATATAACAATTGTTGAGACACAAAAACATATTTATCTGTGAATTTTAGTGGATTTACCACTTCATTTAAGACAATTTTTTTTTTTGTCATGAACATAAGATAAAAAACTTAATGAATATTTACAGTAAGTAGTATTTTAACTAAACACAAAGAATACATACGTGAAAGAATCCTACTCTAATACTCTAATTCTTTTTTATTGTTTGATTAATAATTCTTTTGTGTCAAAGTGAGATGAAGTTTATCACTATTTTTATGTGTTAATATTATTATTATTTTTTGTTTAAAAAGGAGCAAAAATTGCACATAATTATTAAAATGTTATATAATTTACATAAATATTGCATATTTTTGAAATAATTTTTTTTTTTTTTTTGAAATAGCAAAATTTTATTAAGCAAACTCAATAACAAAAAGTACAAGAGTTGCCAAGAAGAGCAAGAAAAACCAACAAAAAGGGGTACAACAACACCCAAAGGCAACAAAGCCATACAACACAACGACCCCTCCAAAACAGCAAAAACCCCTCCAACACCCAAAGAAATACCCCACGGCCAAGACACACCACCAACAAAAACAACACCTAAGCCAAAGGAACCAAGCGTTAACAAGCTAAGCAATCCCCGGGGTCCCAAGACCATTCATAGAATAAACAAGGCGGTACCTTCAATCTAGCAAGACTCCACTTTCAACTCAATACTTTGATGGCATCAACTATGTCGTTTGGAATGAACAAATCATCCGCAAAAATAGTTTTATTTTGCGCCTTCCAAATGCACCAAAGAGTTGCGTGCCAAACCACCAAAAAACCAAGACGGACCTTCTTACTCTTAGCCATCCCCCTGACCATCTCAAAGAGCAAAGATAACGATGGTGGAGCAACAATGACCACCCCAAGCCACCTAAAGATCTCATACCACACCACTATAGCGCTAGGACAATGCAAAAAAAAATTGGTTGAGGATTCCCCAATGCCCACACAAACCACACAATCCTTAGGATCTTCCGGATTAATGATTCTACGATAATCAAGGTTCAATCTCGTCGGGATCCGATCATAAAGTAATTGCCAAGAGAAGGCTATAACATTTGACGGCGCCGGACTTTCCCAAATTTGCTAAAAAAAACCCTCTCCTCCTCAACTAAAGCCTCCCCTACATTAAGCTCCTTAGAGAGAAAATTATAACATGAATTAACCGAAAAGAAATTCTCAGGATTCGGTTTCCATCTCCACACATCTAACTCCGAGGACAAGGAGGCCGATTCCAAAAGATCTCTCAAAAGATTCACACGCACCATTTCCCATTGAAAAAGAGATATTCTCCATGAGAAATGCCAAGACACAACCTCCCCATCTTGCACAAAAACATTATCGACCATTCCTTCTTTATGGATAGAGAGAGAAAATAAACGAGGAAATAAGGTAGAAAGAGTAGCATCTCCAATCCACCTAGACTTCCAAAACAAGGTTGAGCTTCCATTCCCCACTTTCCGAGTCACGATTTCCGAAAGCCAATTCTTACCCACCAATACCTTCTCTAAGGCACAAATATCCTTCCACCAATTCGACGATGCCGACGGGATTCTATAACTACTCCACTCCACATGATGAGAAATATGATCCCCATACTTTGCAAGTAACACCTTCTTCCAAAGAGGCAAACCGGGTTGGAGAAGGCGCCACCGCCACTTAGACAAAAGGCTTAAATTAACTACCTTAATGTCTCGCACCCCCAACCCACCTTGGCTTTTTTCTTTGCACACCACATCCCACTTCACCCAACTAATCCTCTTACCACCCCGCACACCGCCCCATAAAATCTCCCTTTGGATTCGCACCACTTTCTTCCAAACACAAACCGACATTTTGAAAAAAGAAAGATGAAAAATTGGAATGACATTCAAGACCGCATTAATCAAGACAATCCTTCCTCCGAGACTAATAAATTTATTCCTCCAAGAATACAAACGCTTCCTAAGGTGACCCAAAAGAGGTTCCCAAGTGGAAATGCTCTTGGGATTCGCCCCAATTGGAAGACCAAGGTACTTGAACGGAAGAGTACCAAGTCTACAATTAAGAAAAGTGCACGCCATCGCCATAAACGTCGGAGACACATTAACTCCCAAAAGAGCACTTTTCCAAAAATTGACTTTAAGCCCGGAAGCCAATTCAAACCCCATAAGAATAGCTTTCAGGGTCCAAATATTACTTACCGAGGCCTCCCCGATGCACAACGTATCATCGGCGTATTGGAGATGAGAGATGACCAAAGGAACTCTTCCAAACGTGAATCCTTTGAAAAGATCCAAGTTCATTGCCTTGCGCAAAACCCCACTCAAACCTTCAACCACAAGCAAGAAAAGAAGAGGAGCCAAGGGGTCGCCTTGTTTGAGGCCCCTTTGAATATTAATTTCCGAGGTAGGAGTGCCATTAACAAGAACCGACAAATTTCCGGCAAAAACACAAGCTTTAATCCACCTAATCCATTGTTCACAAAAACCAAACCGGCGGAGCATATACTCTAGGAACCCCCAATCCACCGAGTCATATGCTTTCTTGAAGCCCACCTTAAAAATATGACACTCTCTCATAGAATTCCTTGCCAATTCCACAACTTCATTCACCACAACAACACCATCCACCAAATTACGACCCTTAATAAACGCGGATTGATTTGGAGCAATAATCGAGTCCATTACCTTTGCAAGTTTTTTCGCCAAAACTTTAGCAATTAACTTATAAAGGCATCCAATAAGAGAAATAGGTCTAAAATCGGAAAGAGAGATTGGAGAGTTCACCTTGGGGATTAAAGTAACAAAATACGACAAGAAGCTTTTCGGAAGACAAGCGTTGCCATGAAATTGGTCAAACAAGATAATTGATATATGTAGATACCTCAAAAATTGATATTCGTACGGTCATGAACGGAACGTCGAAATCAACTTTAAATTTCACAACCTTTGGTTCTTTGCTTGACTTCTCATCAACCTTTGGCTGTTTGTTTGACATCACACAAACCATATGATCTTTGATTGGTTTAGGATTAATCATAACTTAAACAATCTAAAAAAAATAGCATCGGAGTAATTCGCTAGTTAACCTATAAACAACGTTCATCACTTATTATTAAACCTGACTAATACAATTTTGCTTGACATGATTCAAATGAAATGCATATGAAAAAGAATTTATCCGCAAGATAACCTGTGAACCCATCGGACAATGTGTTTTCAACAATTTGAGAAGAGGGAGTCGAACAATGAAGAAATGGAATGGAAGTAGGACAAAACAATGAGATTTGTACATGTCCGTATGTTAAGTAGCGAGTTGTGTTTGCATGTTAAATTGTGGGCAAATTTAAAGGACACAAAAAGGAATAACCGGCCTTGATGCTTTTGAATTGAGTGTTTTTTGTTGCGCCCCCTACCTTTCTCGTGCGCTCCATGAAAATCTAAAAATACTCACCTTGCAAGATAACCGGTGAGTGCTGAAGGCATGCATAATTTGGAAAAACACAGTTCATTACTTAAGTAGCGAACTCAAGAAGGCACAAAATGGAAAAACGTGGTTCATTATTTAAGTAGCGAATTGAGTTTGCACTTTAAATAGAGAACCTTATAAAATCTAATATTTTTGTCCCACTTATCCGTCTTACATCCCCTATGAAAATATTTTTATAAGGTTTTTTAGTTAAAATACGAATTTAATTCCTTACTTAAATAACAAATTGTATTTTTTTAAATTTACATCCATTCAACACTCCCTACTTATTTTGCAAGAGGAGTATTTTTAAAATAAAAAATACAAAGGCGCACAAAATGAAACACACTGGACTTTCATACTAACCTAATTTTTTTAGCCATTGGTTGACAAAGGTTGACAAAGTCTAAAGGTGTACTTATGCACACCCTATTATTGCTGCAATACACCAAGAAAAGATTACTTTAGAAATTATATTTCTAACCCAAGCTAAAGTTAATAATAATATTGTACCTTAGCAATGACGAAAAGAGTATTTGTAGCAATTGGGGGTGCGCCAATCATCTTCCAACTCCACATTGTTAATTATAGTATTTCTTTTCATACACTAGCAATAAGCTAACAAAAATTATCTCCCCCAAAACTCTCTTTGTCCATTAAAATTCCAATTTTGCTCGTGCGAAAAAAGTTTGGAATATATTTTTTAACTTTTTCGCTTATACAAAATTGGAATTTTAAAAGAAATCAAGAACAGAATTTTTCATAAGTTAAGGTGCTTGTGGTCACTTTAACTAAAAACTAAATAATGTTATAAAACTCCCTGGCCAAACTAATAACTTCAAATTTATTGATAATTGATTAATGAAGAATAATAATTAATAGAATACTATGATTAAATTAAAAGAAGGCAGTTGACTGGAAGCCGCCCTGCATAGGAGAAAATTGAAAAACCATTAAGAAAAATTGATTAAAAAAATGAGACGGTTATTAAAAATGGATTAAATGGATGGCTTAAAATATTTTGGGCCCTCCATATTAGTAAATGGGTAATTTTAACGTGTTTGGTTCATTATTATGCTATAAGCATGTACCAGGAGTACATCACAAGATATTTTTGATGTAATAAAAGAAGCAAAATATCATTAAAAGATATATGTAATCATTGTTGAAAATGAATAGTAGAAATTGAACTAATTAAGGAAGCATGTCTCATTGATTTCAAACAATTTGAAGACGAGAATGTTAGTGAAGATCAAAATGTTGAGAAAATTTGATGTAAAACACTGAAATTGATAGTGTTGAAGAATCTCAAATTCAACAAGAAATAAGCAATTATGTAGTCCCATAAGTGTAATTTAAATGGTAATTACTAGCGATATTATTAAAATAGTCGGGATTTGAGCCCCGAATTTGACTTTTTTCTTCATTTAAATGTGCCAGCCATTAAACTACCTAAAAAAAAGCAATTATGTAGAATGTTTAATAATTTCGAAAAGTTTGATGACAATGATGTGATAGTAATTGAGGAGTTGGGATCCTCTCCATTTTTCATTATTTTCATTTCTTCCATTACCAAAGTTTTTAAATGTTTTGGGATGTATAAAAGAGATTTGGGTCCACTTAATGTCACACTTTTGCATTTATATTTCCAAAAGTATATAATAATGGAGGAAATGGAAAACATAGGAAATGGAGAGGATCTCAACTCGTAATTGAGGACTATATGTATATGTTAGTTACTGGCGAGTGCTCTCTAATAAAACTATCGCGACGTGACAAACTAATCTTCAAATCTTAATTTTTTTTTTATTTTTATCAAACTTCAAATCTTAGTTTAAAAAAAATTATATTAAATATTCAACTTGCATTAATTGTTAATTAGTTTAATGGTGATTGACACTGAACTTAATAGGAAATACTACCGTTTAATCTCTACAATTACAATAGAAAAATAATAGAAATCACTTGATTCAAGAACTGACTTCAAATCAGATTAAGTTGAATATTGAAATGGAAAAAAAATAAAAATTCAACTTGCTTTAAATAAAATAGAATATATCTTGCGAAAGAAATATATGGAGAAACAAACAATAGATAAACGGACACAAAGCTACCAAATTGATGCGATAAATTTATCAAAAATATAATAAAAAATTGATGTGACAAAGATGAAAGAAGAGTACTTATAAAACGATGACAAGTGGAATCAACATAAAAAACACTTACTTTTCACAAATTAATAAAAATATAAAAAGCTTTTAAAATAAATAAATACTCTCTTTGATTTGTTTTTAAATATTAAAAAATTATCTATGATTTAAATTAAAAACAAATTTCAATTAATTTATACTGCATATGATTTTATTTTATTTTGTCATATAGTTTAATAATTAAAATTTCACATTTAAAGCGAATAAATAGAATTTTTCAAATTTTGTAAAAAATATAATAGTTTTTTAAATTCAAATTTACTTTTGGCGATGTCTCTACCAACTAAATAAAATGATTCTTAAAATACTACTATTCAATAAATTATAGATCATTCTAAGTGTTAGTGTCTCCGAACACTAGTTAAAAAACAATAAATAAATAAATTTTACATTAAAAATATTTTATGCAGTCCTTTTTATAAGAAATAAAACAACAAAATCATTAAGACAAAAAAAAAAAACATTGTAAATAGCTATTTTCATTTAATATACTCCTATAGATTTAAAGTTATATCATGATGTTACGAACATAACTCGGATTTATTCGCAAGGGATAAATATGTATCGACCTGACCTCAAGTCCACATCTCCGAGAGATTGTTTGCTTTGGGGTTAACCCATCACAGTTTTGTCCTTTGTAAAAAAAACGCCTCGATTGATTAGAAGAGTGTGACTGTATACAAACTACCATTAGCCTCAAATTCCGCTAACTTATTTACTTTTAATATTATCTTTCATAATAAATAAAATCAAAATGAAAGTAATGTTGAGGCAAAACCCATTTTTGATATGTGTTTTAATGACAACAAACCTTATGGAATAAATGTTAAGTTTTATGAATGGTGATCTACTGATGTTTGCACTTGAGTTTTTGTTGAAAGATAGATAATGACAAAAGTGGATGAGCTAGAGGTCACTCACATCAACAAGTGCACTTTATATAGTCAAGCAATGAAAGATTTGAAGTAGCATCAGATGATAACAAAAGTAGCATCACAAGCTTCATGAAGATTTTTAAAGGATGTTGTTTGAAGCATAAAAGGTTTCGTTGGAAGGTTTAACAACAAAGTGACTTTTATGATTAATAGTCTTCCTCATCATTACAAAGTTCACAATGAGTATTGAAGATTCAAGAAAGAATATGAAGATCATAGTTGAAGAATCAAGATGGAAAAACTTGCATCACAAGCTACCCAAAAATATATTTGATGTTATTATGTCAAAACTCACATTGAGTTTTGTTACATGCTTTGAAGATTTACTACTACAATTAACATCAATTGAAATGATGCATAAGTTGAAGATCGTCAAAACCTACTCAAAGTTTTATCTTATGAAAGTTTCTCAAGATGAGAAAGTTTGAGAATGATCTTCCATGAGTTTTCAAAGGAGCTTATGCACAAGGCATAAACGTTTTAATCATTCTCTAAATTAGAAAATGATAATCCTCATGATGAGTATACTCACGCCTCCACTAAATCATCTCAAAGATACTCAATGAACAAGCAACAATATGGGCAAAACATCAAAGAGGAATTGTGGAATGTTTTGCAACAACAAAAGATTTCAAAGTTGATTAACCAAAGAAAGAAACATTATCAACTCTTATGAAATAATGTTACCATCATGAATATGTCCATTTCCTTCAAGGGCATTCATATCAGTTCAGCAAAATTACAAGAATCAACTTTGAAGAAGAAATCATTTCAAAAGTTGAAATATTTATAAGTCAGGAGAACGTTCTCAAAACGGTCTCTCCCAAGTTTGCGTGTTCAAGGATAATCACTTTTCCATAAGTCAACTTGGTACAAAGCATGAACTTTCATATGAGAGTCATTTCAAGAATCATAACAGTTGGAATAAGTCATTTTGGCAAGGAATCATTTTTATCAAAGAACTTATTCCATGAAGCAACTTTAAGAACATCAAGCTCACATATCATTGTGAAGGCTCTATGTTCTCTAAGAACATCATTAAAGATTTAATCTAGACCAATGAGAAAAAGACAACAAGCTGTACCGGTTTTAGAAGAAGATTTAAATATCAACAAAGTACAAACACATGGCAAAAGGAGAAGTATCAAGTGTACTCACTTTACTATTCACTTGTCCTTGCAAGGACAAATGAATAGTGGCTATTCTATAGCTTTCACTTGCATTTACAACTGTAAGACAACTTGCAACAGCTCTTTGATCACGTGGGTATTATCTTCCTTCATTTGTAGTACAGTCTCCCAATGATCTCGTAGATTTTGTGCCTACAAGCTACAATCTTATCCAAAGTTGTGCCAAACTATTTCCACACATGAGCTATTGTTTCACAACGTTCATATGCTCAGAAAACAACTCATAACAACTGGCACAACGGATATTTATGACATCACTACAATTCCATATGCCAGAGACCATCAGAAGAACATTCTCCAGACTCACTAAAAGGACAGATTTGATTGGGCTGTTTTGCTTCTCTCACAACATCTATTTTAATACTCTCAACTGTCATATTTGAAGTTCAAATATGAGAAGGACTTCTCCATCTATAAATAGCACCTTGGTTGCATTTGAAGGGTAAGAGTTCAAGCTACAAATCATCAAACACTTGTTTTTGTCTATAAGTCACAAAACTCTTCTTTTATTACTCACACTCAAGATCTTCATTTTCATCAATACTTCTGAGTTTATTGAGTAATTTTATTTGCTTCTCAAACTAACCTTTGAGTTTCTAAAAGCAAATATATCAAGATACCACTTTTCAACACAATCCACTTTTAAGTGATTGTATCTTTGTCTCTTCATTTTACCACTCACACTCCAACTCTCTATCAACTCTTGGATCAAATATTATTGAGTGTATGAGTGTAGTTTATGTATAAGCTTCTAAACTAGTTTGAGTTTATTTGTAAGCTTAAAGATCCGAAACAAACTCCTTTGTAAAAGAAGATTGCTCAAGTCAATACGTAACTATTGATTGAGTGTTACCCTTACTAGCTTGTAGGGCTGGGGTAGATTTAAGCTTGAAGGGCTTATTGTTATTGATCTTGGTCTAGATCAAAGAAGAAGAATTGTATTTGAGATCGGTAGCATCTCAAGATTACAGTGGAAAAACTCACAGGCGTGGGGACTGGACTAGCCCAGGATTTGGGGGAACCAGTATAAATTTTGCGTGTAAATCTCTCTTACCTTTAACTCTTTAATTTCTGTAAACACACATCACACAAACCACCTCGTTTACATTTACCTTCAATTCTCACGCAGCAAAGAACATTCTCTGAACATTCTTCAAATAGACTTTTTTATATTTCACTAACATTTATCCAAGTATACACTTGAGATCTATTTTATAGAGTGCAGAATTAAATTTTAAAAGGGTCACAATTCAAACCCCCCCCCCCCCCCCCAACCATTTCTTCCACTTCAAGTAAGACCATCTTCAATGGTGATACTTATTTTTTTAAGTACCAAAACCTAATAAGTAGTTCCATTGAAGCAAAACAAAAAATAGTACCTAATATGTACTGCTTCTTAAATAAACAATGATACCTATATTAGTTTTGTGAGATCCACTTATAATAATGTAGTGTTACTTGTGAGATAAGTTATTGGTAGGACCTATTTAAAACTTTTTAAGAAGTGTTGGGTTGAAGAGATTGAGTGCTTATTTGGTACTATTATTAAAAAACTATAAATGAATGATGTGTACACGTGAGATCCGGTTAAGTACTAAAAAATGAATAGCTCCATTGTAAATGCTCTAAGTATCTAATACATTTATAAACGGTTCAAAACTTCTTATAAAAATGACCAAATATTTTTTAAAATATTCTTTATAAAAAAGATTGAAGAGAATAATTTTATTTTTTTAAATATATTGTCTACATACATTTAAAGGTTTTTTAAAATAGTAATCTGTCTGCTTTAGAAAACACTAATTAACATTTATTTTATTAATTATTTTATATAATTATCTTTCTTTTGCTTACAGTCAATATTGAAAGATTAGTCAACAAGCTGTCAAAATGGGATCCCTGATGCACAATTAACGATTAACGAACTGTTGCAGTAATAAAGAAATAAGAATTCTAGTAACAAAAAAGAACAATGCTAATAATAACAATTTAAAAAGGAGGAACAAATTTTGTTGCATACTGTATTCTTCACTCTTTTGACTATTTTACCGACATAACACAACTTATAAATATATATATATATATATATATATATATATATATATATTTTTTTTCTGGTGACCACTTTAGTCTTCCAAAATACGGATATTCTATAGACAAGTTATATATATATATATATATGAATAATAAATTAAAATTCTTCTCTTTTTACGTATAAACATTAAATAATTTTTTTCACAAAATACCATACTCGACAAAATTTTTTAAGGTTCTGTTTGGCAAAATACATAAGCTAACTTTTAACTTATAAGCTCATTTAATTTGGCTAAAGAAGATATGTTGGTAACAATTTTTCAAAAAGATCTCATAACTTATTTTACTAATTTATATTTATGTTTCAAATATCATTTCAATTAACTTATAAATTTATAATTTATAATTTTTTTTTTCAATTTTACCCGTATCATTTTACTTGAAAAAACTTAAATATTAATTAGACATATTTTTATTTTGACACAATTAGACATATTTTTTTATATCATTTTATATTTATCAATTAGTTCAACCGCTAATTTTACGAAACACTACAAATTCAACAATTAACTTATGAAATCGGCTGTCTTCGTGAGTTTGACTCAATTGGTAGAGACATTACACTATATGTGCAGGAGCCCGAGTTCGAACCGAGACACTTCACTTATTTACCTTTAAAATAGATTTTATACTCACTAGATTACTTGACAGAAAAAAAAATTTATGAAATCGGCTATAAATTATTTAATAATCCGATATTTTTTATCAAGAACGGAGTATCTAATAATTTTTTCTTTTATTATTCCACAAAACACAAACATTAGCTTCTACAATCCACAACAGATAGAGAGAGAAACAAAAGTGCTTGTATCTGTGCGACTGCGTGAGACAGAAGAGAGATAAAGTGTCTGTCTGTGTTGTGCTGTGCTGTCATTTTGTTCCAAAAGTATCATTCACTTACAAGTAGATTCATATTGTTTGCAACTTCAAAGAAAAAAAGATAAAAAACATGGGATAGACAAACAAAGTTTGATTCCTTTTAGTTTCCTTTTTCAGATATTTATACTCTTTTTTCCAAGATACCAATCCATGGCTGTTACTCTGAATCCCTCTTGAAGTAGCATATCATCACTCAGGTATATATATAATAATAATTCTGTTTAATTTTTTTTGCTTGATCTAGTTTTAATTTGATCTTTTGTGATTCTTATCAATTTTTGTTTGTTAAATCAAGTTTGATTTATGAAATTATGATAATCTATGCTGTGTTTTGATTGAGAAAGGTTGAAGTTAGGATCCTCTAGTTTGGTGAATTTTGGATTTCATAATTCTGATGAGTTGACCAGAATTGATATTATTATTTATGGATCCTTTAGTTAGATGGTTAAGTTATGACTTTTGTTCAATTATTATACTTCATTATTTTCTTTGCATGTGATTTGATTTTTCTTATTTTTTGATAGAGAAATGTTAGTTAGTAAGTAGTTATGTTAGTTTTCAGTGTTCCTTAGCTCACCAATCGAGTTACCTACTTGGTAAACTCATGATTTGGTTTGATCTAGTGTTTTGCTTCACTGCAAATGGTTCTGTAAATTTCAAATTATTTGGTTGATGCCAATTTCTTTTTTGAAGACTCGGTATCCGGATTAAAGGCCGACACAATTTAGAGACACCAATCCCACTGTCCACTAGCAGGAGGCCCATTTAAAGCTGATTTTTGCTCTGTATGGACTGACCCAACACAAGAAGTGGCATCGGGAGGATTCAAACTTGAGACCTGACTGATGCCAATTAAATGATGAAATTTTTATTTTTTAGAACACTAAGATCCATTTTATTAATCCTTTTCTTCTTCTTAGTACTTTAGGCAATGGTTCTCAATCCTTGATATTTTAAAGAATTGCGGTCAAACGCGACTGGTGCAGCCTCAATTGCAGTCGCGCTGCAGTTTTGGCAACATTAAAAATTGTTATGTCGTGGCATAGATCACGGTCACAAACCTTTATTTAAAACCCTGATTTAGCGTATGAAGTTAAAAGTAGTTATGCAATGAACTGGGGGTTGAAAGAAATATGTACTTTAGTGTCTGATTACTAACTTAATTAAGATCATGAAGGAATAATCTCATGTCTGCAGTATCCTCAACCTTAAAAGTTTTAGAGAAATGTATGAGATTTTGTATACTAACAATTATAAGAGATTAAGACTATATTTTTTTTTCAACTAATAGCTCGATCATTGATGATAAATTTTTCTGATTGATTATATCAGTTACTGTTCTAGTAATCTGTTCTATTTTGTATCTCATTCCAAAGTTTCTAAATTTCATCATTCTTACAGGGTTACATTTGGATGATAATCTGATCATCAAATCAAGTACTTAGTCTTGAGTTGTTCAAAAAAGTACTTAGTCTTGAGAAATCTGAGGATTGTGGAAGCTTCTTCATGCATTAGTTATGTTCACATAAACCGGTGCATTAATAAAGCTTCATGCATTGACTATAGTAATCTTATCGAAGGGTTTGGAAATTAAATTTGCAGTATTAGTTTCGTAATTTTCACACGATGTTTAATGTCTTCTCAGTACTGTCGCATTGCAGTAAACTCCTGCATTCAACATTACACATGATGCTTTGATTACACAATCAAGAATGCAGAAACATCAATACAATTCCATGGAACCTCGAAACGAGGAATACCATTCTGCACCCCAACCGGTCCTGCAAGACCATCTGGATGGCATGCATACCAATACAAGGCCTCCTCCTTCCTTCAACATGCCAGAAAATAAACCTGTACATAATTTCTCCATACAGACCGGTGAGGAATTCGCTCTCGAGTTTATGAGGGTCAAGAAGCCTGCATTTCCAAATGTTGTCAGCGAACCTAATTATGCGACAGGGTATATGGAATTTAAAGGAATTTTAGGTCATCCAGGATCTGAAAGTGGTTCCGATATTTCTATGCTTGCAAATATTGAAAATGTTCCGAAAGAGTTTGACAGAAGGAATTCTGTATTACATCAGGAAAGAAGTAATTATGGTTCGGCTCGATCAATTCCTAGATCTTCTTCTAATCAAGACAATAACCGAGTCATTCATGGCATTTCCTCCTCTGGAGGTTCTGACAGCTTATCATTGAAGATGAAGATTCTATGTAGCTTTGGTGGTAGAATATTACCACGGCCGAGTGACGCAAAGCTTAGATATGTCGGTGGTGAAACACGGATTATTAGTATAAGAAAGGACATAAGTTGGCCGGAACTTTTGCAGAAAATATCATCAATCTATAATGATACTCATGCAATAAAGTATCAGCTCCCTGGAGAAGATCTTGACGCCCTAGTTTCAGTATCTTCTGACGAGGATCTTCGGAATATGATGGAGGAATGTCATGATCTACAAAGAAGGAGAGGATCCTTGAAGCTTAGGATGTTCCTATTCGCGATAAATGATTTGGACGATACTCAGTTTGGTCTAGGTAGCATGGATGGTGGTGATTCTGAAATTCAATATGTAGTTGCTATTAATGGCATGGGCATGGAATCAAGAAGCAACTCTATCCTTCGTGGTGCCGGAAGTTCTAATAGTATTCACGAGCTAGACAGACAAAATATTGACAAGGAGACTAAAAGAGCTGTGGTAGAATCATATGGTGTCGGCAGTTCTTCATTGGCTGGCAATGTTAACTCGGTATTGACAAATCAGTCTTCGCAACCAATGCTACCAACACCCTCAAATGCTTATGAAGCCTATCCGTTCTTTTACGAGGATCCGATCATTCAACAAGGTGGAACTAGTCAATATCCAATACACAATGGGCCTTTTCCTTCTAGCAGTTCGGCTCGCAATTTAGGAGAGGTTCCTATTTCTTTGCCTATTCATGGTCTTGCGAACCAAGGAATCGTGAGCGAAGGACAAGCATCCAGTGAGTTTCAAGTACAAAGAAAAGGTGATAATGTCATTCATACAGCGAATGATCGAGTAAAAGTTTTATCAACAGAAGCGCCATATTCTCTTCCTTCACATCCATTTGAGGGAAGTTTGCAAGGTAATTTATCAGAGGCACCAGTTTCAGCTGCTGTATCAGAAGCACTCCATCCTGCACTGCCATTAGAAAACAAGATTCCAGTTGTTGTATCAGAAGCTCTGAATCCACCGATTTCAAGATCAGGTGAAGATGACTTCTATACTACATCCGCAGACGCATTCAGTCGTGCTCTTGTTGATGCCGAGTCCAATGTAATTGATTTCAGTTGCCTTGAACCACCTCCGCTTCCTAATAGAGTCTATTATTCAGAGAGAATTTTTCCTAGGGAGCAGGCAGATTTGCTGAACCGGTCCGCAAAGTCAGATGATGCATATGGTTCTCACTTACTCATGTCAGATTTACTTTCTGATTTGAACCATATGAATTCAGTTGATGAATCCAGCGACATGTTGCACAACGAGAATCTATCGAATCTGAATACAGCGGCAAAGCCTTTGCGTGCAGATAGCCATATCATCAACAAACATTTGCCTGATGCAACAAGTCAGGCAAACTCAAAGTTATATCAGCTTGTGGATTCTGATTTGAAGCGGGTATTATCAGATAACAAAATTTCTGAAAATGAGAATAATGTCTCCAAAGATAGTCCTAAAGTTCTTCAAGTTGATGAAACCAAGGGCAGTGAGCGTCTTCCATTTCGCCGAGTTCCTTCTGTTGAACATAATGTGAATCAAGCATCTAAACTTCAAGATAGCAATTTGTCTGAGGTTCCTACAAGGGAACCTCTTGATGCTAAATCCAAACCATCCCAGGGTGACATTCTGATTGACATTGAAGACAGGTTTCCGCGTGATTTCCTTTATGATATGTTCTCGAAAGCAGCTCATTCTGAAGATTCCGCAAACATTAGTCCACTACCAGCTGATAGAGCCGGTTTGAGCTTAAAAATGGACAATCACGAGCCTAAAAGTTGGTCATATTTTCAGAAGTTGGCTCATGAGGGGTTCGATAATAATGTTTCTCTAATTGATCAGGATAATCTCGGTTTTTCATCTGCTATTAGTAAAGCAAAAGAAGGGGATAGTATGATACAGCATTCTGCTCCTCTACCAGCAGAGAGTGTTATTCTGACAGGACCCAAGGAATCCCATTCCCACCTAAATTTTGAAGAAAATCAGAAAATTTTACCTGCAACCACTAAAACCGAGGCTGTTGTTTTTCAACCAGAAAATAACCCTTTTGAACTTAAGGGAAATGAAAATACAAACGTCAGCACCACAGTGGAAAACGCAAGACCACAGGAATCTGAATATCAGGTATGTTTTTAATGGTTCTTTATCTTATGAAACTGCACAAATATGTTCTTTTTTGGCTGACAATCCTTTGATGGACTGAGTGCAGGATGACAATAGTGAGACAAGGGATGTGGTTGTAGCTCCAGATACTATTTTTGGGGAGTTTGATATCAGTACTTTGCAGGTAAAATCATAGTTCTTCTGTGGTGATACATTATGAGTATCGATCTTCTCCATTTCTGAAAAGAAATGCATAGTTTAATTACCATATTTTTATGTATAAATGATATAAATCACATATTTTCACAATTGGTGACATTTATTGAGTGATTATTCATCCAAAACTATGGTAATGAAGGCTTTCGTTTCTCTTGAGAAATGGAGAGAATCTCTCATGTATTATATCTTCCTTTTTCTACAAAAGATAGTTACCATTCTTAGGAAGCATAACTATGGCATATTCTGTACAAATTAGTTTCTATGATGATGGTTTCAAGAATATCTGTACTAGTTGATAGCTTAGGGGCTTAGCGGCCTATTTTTCGTAACATTATAAATTGAAGTTAATATTTTCTGATACTTATTACATTAAATATATTTTTATGATGCAAATGACAGATCATAATGAACGCGGATCTTGAAGAGCTGAGAGAACTCGGTTCTGGCACCTTTGGGACTGTGTATCATGGAAAATGGCGGGGATCGGATGTTGCAATTAAAAGAATAAAGAAAAGTTGTTTCTCTGGTCGGTCTTCAGAACAAGAAAGACTGGTAACTTGTCTATAAATCACATTGAGTGTTTTTTGTTCCGTTTTCTATTATTCGTCCTGCTACTCATTTATCAGAATGACTTATATCGATGAAATTCATGTCCAGACCATAGAGTTTTGGCGGGAAGCTGACATACTTTCCAAGCTTCATCATCCAAATGTGGTGGCATTTTATGGGGTAGTTCAAGATGGACCAGGAGGTACAATGGCCACTGTTACCGAGTTCATGGTCGATGGTTCTCTCCGTCATGTCTTGCTACGTAAGGATAGGTAATGCATCCATCCTACTAAGTTATAGCATTTCTATTAAGTGGCTTATTATTCAATGAAGAGTTTAATTTTGATACACCGTCAATGTAAAAAGTTTTACACGGTTAGTAAATCATAATCATATGTTTGACTTTAAAAGTAGTTATGATGAAAGTCAAATGTTTTCTAATGATCCGACGATTATGAAAAATAACTTTACACTGATGGTTTATATGAATTAATTCCTTCAATGAAATCCCTGACATTTTGCTAAGTGTTGTAATCTTTAGATATCATTAACAATTTTGGCATCAAGAAAATTGTTGAAGGGATTTTTGCATGATCTTATCTTTTTTTATCCAGGTATCTTGATCGCCGCAAGAGGCTGATAATTGCAATGGATGCAGCTTTTGGAATGGAGTATTTACACGCAAAAAATATTGTTCATTTTGACTTGAAATGTGACAATTTGCTTGTGAACTTGAAGGATCCTTTACGGCCAATATGCAAGGTATTTATTCATGTTTTGGGGATTATTGATTCTAGTAAACTCTGTTGTCGATATTCTTACAATATTAATGAAACTTGATTTTCATCAGGTTGGCGATTTTGGCCTGTCAAAAATTAAGCGCAATACCCTTGTGACTGGTGGTGTGCGTGGAACTCTACCTTGGATGGCACCAGAACTGCTGAACGGGAGTAGCAATAAGGTTTCAGAAAAGGTAATATGATGAAGGAGCGTTGGGTAGCTCAACTAGTTTGTGTCAATACAACACAGGTCTATCTCATTTACTACGAAGCCTTGGTAACTAATGCTATCTTGCAAAATGTTTAGGTTGATGTATTCTCCTTTGGCATTGTATTATGGGAGATTCTTACCGGGGAGGAGCCATATGCTAATATGCACTATGGTGCAATCATAGGTACTGTTCTTTTCTCTTTTCTTTGACACCCTCTTTACATGGCTTGAATTCAAGTTGCGTTGAATCTTCTGAATCACTAGTTTGCATCAGTTTTACTTAAATCTAATAACAATCAGTATACAGCAGTGTATCAACACACATGTCAGATTGAAGACGTGTCTGATGTTCGATATGTGTTTAATGTCAAACACGTGTCAGTATCCAACACTGACACAACACCGACACATGTGGCTATGTTCAACTATATTTTACTTTCTCAACTTATTATCGGTACCAATATGTTAGTGTTGTGTCCTTGGCAGTCCCTCCATTCCGTCCTTCCCTTCATTCAAATTCTATACTTTCACTCATTCTCTTGCTCACTCTCATACAGGAGGTATTGTGAACAACACATTAAGACCAACAATCCCAGGTTATTGCGATATAGAATGGAGAACACTAATGGAACAGTGTTGGGCACCTAATCCTGCAGTCAGACCATCCTTTACAGAAATTGCACGCCGCTTGCGTGTGATGTCCGCGGCAGCTATTCAGACCAAAGGACAAGGACATAAAGCATCTAAATGATAATCAACAGATTTGATGAGATGCAAACATATCTTTATGTATTACATTAAGTACATTCAATTGAGTTATAAAATTGTATATGTAATACAACTATATGAGGGACATTGTTATCTGTTTGTATTGTAATTTCCTGGTCTGTCCACCAGTTGATTCTATTGTTGATTGTATAGAGTATATATGTCAATATGTGTGAAACCATATATTATAGGATTGTTCAATAACATTTGTACTTATAAAATCAATTCCACAGTGTGTTTTGTACTGCAAGTTTCCTCCATTTACTTTCTTAGGATAAGTTGTTTTGATATCACATAGGAAAAAAGGGAAAAACTAGTCAAACTGCTTATGATATCAATGATATTTCTTCGGATATATTATTTTCTTTATGTTTTTTGTTTCACTCTAATCAGTGAAATCATCCGGTTGGGTGTAAATCAACAAAAAATATTAATCAATAAAAAAATTAAGAGATAAATAATTTAGTAACATCGTCTCATATTAATCAATTCTTTTATCTTTTAATTTTTAAAATAATTTATGTGTGTTCAAATATACTTTTATTTATGCTTCTGTCTGTCTATTTAGGCGCAACTGCATAAAATAAAAATTTAATGGTTGTATAGAGACTAATGTATCTATACTTTTACCAGCCATTTGAACTTATCAACAAAACTGAAAAAATTGTGACATTGTAGCATTAATTTAGTACTCCCTCCGGTATTATAATCTAGATATATCAACTTACAATGAATTTAATTTAATTTTTTTTTTATTTTTATTTTTTTTATTTTTTTATGTATAGGATCAGAGGTAACCTATTTTTAACTCTCCATACAATCATTGGTTCAAACATGCATCCATACTTTTAACCTTTCATTAACTTCTTTAATTTGCTTTGAAAAATGGAAACTTCTTAAATCTTACTCATTTCAACTCGTGCCTTTATGTCTTTTTGGCATGATATAAAACACTAATTTTTAAAGAAAATATTACTTCATTCGATCCTAAATATAAAAGAGAGTTTACTTTCTAAATTCATTGAGAATCTAATATATTTGGTCCATAATATTTTCTCTATCTCATGAGTACCACTTTGAAAGTGAGCTTGTGAC
Source organism: Trifolium fragiferum (assembly GCA_954870985.1). Classification (NCBI taxonomy): domain Eukaryota; kingdom Viridiplantae; phylum Streptophyta; class Magnoliopsida; order Fabales; family Fabaceae; genus Trifolium; species Trifolium fragiferum. Next base: position 22,990,982 of record OX940789.1, read on the forward strand.
CCAATTTCTAGTTTGGCTTGCAAACCAACAATTTACATAAGTATAATGACTAGTGAGCGGATCCGGGTTCTGTGCATTCACTTTTTCCATGCAGTCGGTCCATTTATAACCATCCGATCAAGATCGAATGACTGTGATTTAAAATCTGCATTTATTTAAACCCTTAGTGATCCAATGAAGTTGACTGCATCTAATCTAAATCCTTAGTGAGCTTGTGAACCAATTCCCAAACGCACCATTCACATCACACTGCAGAATATCCATAAACACCATCCATCTATGAAGCCCCCGATACCGATACGATACAGATACGTAAAAAATTTTAAAATTCATAATCCGATACTGTCGCGATACGTTATTTAAAAATTAAATTTAAAATTAAATATATAAATACACAATATATAAACATGACTAAAATCAACAATATTAATAATTAAAACCAGAAAATATCTAGTCTTATATCAGAATTTTGGGAAAAACTCAAATGTTTAACAACCTGTTATATAGTAGGACACCATAATATAGTTTTTCTTTTGAAAAGTAAAAAATTATATTGACAAAGAAAAACCACAAGAAGTGCTAAAGATACAAACAAATTGGGACGTATAAGATATATATCGGGTATTACTTTTTTATTTAAAAATAATGATTTAACCGATACTTTTCCGATACGAGTATCGAGATATATCGGAAGAATATCAGTTATTATTTTTTTATTTAAAAATAATGATTTAACCGATATTTTATCGATACGAATATCGAAATGTATCGAAAAAATATCAATATCCAGTACGTATCGGACACGATACGTTGCCATTTTTTGAGTATCGGGACTTTAGAGCCCTCCATACAACATCAACAATTTACATTATTTGTAAAGAACCCCCTGATGCCCTGTCATCCGTTGAAACATCACTGTCATTTACACTGTCGCTGCCATACCAGTTCCTTTTCGACACGTGGACGCCAAAAAACATCATCACAATTGTCAAAACTTTCTTCCAACACCACGTGTCGATCTTTCGTAGATTCTCCTCCATAACCCAGAAAATAAAACTGCTTTCTCATTTCAAAGTCACACACATATACACACTCTTCACAGTTCCCTGTCCCTCCCTCCCGCTTTTAAAAATTATAAATAAAAACCGTTCTCTATCTCTTTCCCTAATTTTCTCAGTCATAGGTTCTCATATCATCACAGTTTCAACCTGAATTTCCAGCGGTAACGATTCTTTCATGTTCTGTTTCTTTCGTTACTTCAAAATGCTTGCAAAATTTTAAATATTTTTTGCTTTTTATATCATGTTATTTTCTTCTTAAGAGTGTTTATATTGTTTCTCTGGGCATGCATGAGAGTGTTTATTTTGTTGCATGCTCATGGAATTGAGTGTAAGAAAAGAAATCACGTATGATATTTATGAAACATGACACTTCGACACTAATAATAATTTGAAAAAATGACACAATTCAAGTGTTGTATAGATGTTGGACACTTACTTATGTCCATCACTGGGACACACTTAATCTGAGAAGTGTTTGTAATTCATAGATGATATATCAACCTTTGACTTGGACTAGTTAGTAGTAATTTCTTTTGAGAAATGTCTAGAAAATGAGAAGAAATTCCGTTTTAAAATTCGAAGAAATTCATGGTGAGAGGTTTTCAAATTTTTATGCTCTGCAACAAAATTCGAAGAAATTCCTGTTGAATGTGATTTATTTCCTATTTTTTATTCGACTTGATTCGGGTGAGAGATGTAAAGAAAATTGGTATGTTTTTTGAAATTTTGGTGCTCTGCCACATACCAATTTTCTAAATCCTGCTTTTGATTTCAGCTTCAGTTTGATGAATTCATATGTTTTCAATCTGGTATGCATGATAATTTGTGATCTATCAGCTATTAGAGTTATTATTATCTATAGATATTTTTTCGGTCTTCAATAGTAAAATGTGCTTCACTGTGAATTTTGCACAAAATGACTTGTAATCTATTCATTCTATAATATTTTCAACTTCTATCTCATTTTGCACTTCGCTATGTAGTCAATTGTTACTGTAGAGGCCACAATTGCATTGCATAGCTGAGGCAGGGTGCAATGAATTTGGAAATTGTGTTGTGTTTTATGGTTGCAGCCGTGGTGCCCCACATTGCAGCCAAAATTTGGCTGCACCAGCCGCAAGATTGAAGACTAGAACTCTGATTGGAGAAAATAAACCCTAGCAGACACACTTTTCGTTCTTTTCTGAAAGAAAAAAACATTAGTACCCCCACTCTTTTCTTTGCGGCATCCCTTTCCTTTTGCATACTTTCTTTATATTTTTGGTTTGAAAGTTATTAACAATGAACTTCGATTGTTAGTTATGAATGTGTTGAATTGGGTGTGCAGTCTTCTGTTTTTGAGCACTTAAATGTGTATGGTATAAATTGCTTGTATTATTTTCCTATGCTTATAGCAGCCATACCTCCACCCTTTCACCGCAATACTGTTTTGAGTGTTGGTCGCAATGTCTGCAATCTGCCCCCGACTATGGTTGTACATGGCATATTTTGTAATAGAAACCAGAGATTAAAAGATTGTACTTCCATTTACCATTGGTAATCAATGACATAGATAAATAATTTCCGCCGGTGTACCCGACTGCTCTGTTCACTAAAATGTACCAATCACATGTTATGGCAGTGTGTAAGTTGTTGAAATTGGAGTGTCGATCACTTCGTCTAGATGACTATTGTTGCATTTTACATAATCTTTTGATGGTTTGTGTAGCCTCTTTAAAATTGCAGTATCCTTGATGTTTGAAATATTATATGAAACAAAGTTTTCTTTCCCCTTCTTTTTACAGATTTGTAGGGAAAGAACAGTTAAAAGATAAAATCTTATAGCAGTAACTAGTCATGGACAATTCAGAGCAGAATCAACATGTGAAGGGAGTTGCACCAAGCGATAGCCAAATGGCCTATTCTTCTCACTACCATACTGTTCCCATGATGGCTTCTGGCACACCTGCTGCTATTCCTACCGCAACACATCCTCCCGCTACCTTCTCTAATTCTGCCCACCAGTTCGCATACCAGCAAGCACAGCATTTCCACCATCAACAGCAGAATGAACAGCAACAGCAGCTTCAAATGTTTTGGGCAAACCAAATGCAAGAGATTGAGCAAACATTTGACTTTAAGAACCATAATCTCCCACTTGCCCGTATAAAGAAAATAATGAAAGCAGATGAAGATGTTCGGATGATTTCGGCAGAAGCTCCAGTTGTATTTGCAAAAGCATGTGAAATGTTCATATTAGAGTTGACTTTGCGATCTTGGATCCACACAGAAGAGAACAAGAGAAGAACACTACAAAAGAATGATGTAGCAGCTGCTATTGCAAGAAATGATGTTTTTGATTTCTTGGTTGATATCATTCCAAGAGATGAATTGAAAGAAGAGGGGCTTGGAATCGCAAAGGCTACGGTCCCAATAATCGGCGCTCCAGCTGATATGCCATATTATTATGTCCCACCACAGCATCATTTAGGACCTACAGGGATGATCATGGGAAACCCGGTTGATCAAGCAGCATTGTATTCTAATCAGCAGCCTCGACCTCCTATTGCTTTCATGCCCTGGCCAAATGCACACTCCCAGCAACAGCAACCACCGCAATAACAATAGACTCTTAATGAATATGGTGATTCAATTCAATCAGGTAGCAAAGTACAGTGGTTATTTTAATTTTTAAAATATTGTTCCCTTGTATGTGCCGTAGTTTAGTGTTTTTTTTATTAATCAAACAGACTTAATGCATTTCATTAACTAATAAATGTTCAATACATAAGGGTATAATTTCAAATCTATGGAAGCTAGTCCAAGAATTGGCCGCCCTAACAAGAGTATGAGCAACCAAATTTGCTTGTCTCTTAACAAACTTAACCTCAAAGTTTAGAAAAGATGACATAAAACTAACAATATCATGAACAATTGAAAGAAATTCATAATTGCCTCTGCTTCATGTGAACGGCATAAACCAACACCTTCGAATCATTTTCAAATTGAACTCGGTTCAATCCTCTATGTCTAGCTTCTTTCATAGCTAAAAGTAAAGTCCATGCTTCTCCCTCTATAGTTGACATCACAATCTGCTTCCATTGTGTCACACCAGCCATGAACTGACCATTACTATCACGAAAACACAAACCCATCGAGGTCTTCCAGAGCCAGTAATGAAAGCAACATGGACGTTACATTTTACCCAGCCTAGATTTGATTTTTCCCACCGTAACAGACCTGATTCTGTAGCCATACTCAGATTGTTACGTTGTAGTTTATGAACTGAGTACCAATCATTCCAAGCATCAAAGACATGTCTTCCGATTTGGCTTGGCATCTGACCATTGTCATTCCAAATTTTATCATTACGATTGTGCCAAATGCACCAGAGTAACATAGTCACTCTTCCAACCGAATCACTACTCTCGTTGCTGCACAAATTGAAAATACGATCCATAGCGGTAGTTTACTGGTACGCATTATTAGTGTTATGCATTGAAAAATGCCAAAGGTTATATTATAGTCATTTGTGATTGTAGTGTTGTTTACTTTTCAGGTACAGGTATCACGGTGTAAGTTAAATTTGTTTTCCGTTGTCCATAACTAGTACCATTGATTAGGAAGTTTGAAATGATGAAAATGTTTGTAATGCTATCAAAGATTATTGGTGTTCAATATATAAGCTTGAAGCTCATAGTATTTCTTGATATCGTATGGCTGGTTCTACCAGGGAATCATCAAAATGAATCAAACTTTTGTTGTTGAAAATCTAAAAGGCATGGCATGGCAAATGCTCTCTCATCTTATGTGTTGCAAATGGCATGGCAAATGCTCTCTCATCTCCAATTAGATACTGTCCATAGATACAAGATATTTATATATAGATCAAATGCTCTTTCAAAAACGTTCCAAAAATGTTGAAATTTATAAACATAGATAAAAGATTATAGCATATCTACATTAACAAATGGATCAAGGAATGGAATTGTGCACCTTTAGGTTCCATGAGAAAAGATCACGAGTAAGGGTTGGGAATAGGCTAGGCCGAATTAGGCTTAGCCAAGTCTAAGCCGGGCTATAAAAAAATTTAAGGTCTGAGTCTGACTTGTGGCTTGTCATAAGCTTCTTAGGTCTGAGTCTGACCTTTTGAAGGTTTGATATAATCTGTTGGTCTGTTTAAAAGCTTATTTAACATGAACTATTCAAATAAATATATTAGTGAACTAATAAACCAATGAGATCAAACTTCCTTTTAATATTTTACATGATATTTTAAAGAATTTGAATATATATGACATCATATTTCAATTTCTAGTTTATAATAATACATTTATATATGTGAAAAATTAATGTAGATTAATAAACTTAAACTATTGAAAAAATTAATAGATTTATAATTTAATCAAAGTACAAATTTTATTATATAATAAAAATAGTAGTAAAAATATTACTCATATATATACTTAAATACGCTGGCCTAGTAGGCCTAAAAGACTTTTTTAATGGTCTGCGGTCTGACCTTTTTAACTAAATAGACTTATAAAACAACATTGACCTATTCTATTTAAATCCTTGGCATTACCTATCCTATGTAGGCTAGGCCATAGGCCCTTATAGACCGGCCCGTAACCTATTCCCAATCCTATGTGAGAGGGATGACTACCCTCATTACCTTTTAGCATGCTTCAGAGATTTTCATCATACATTAATTTTCTAATGGGATAACAATTTTATAGTTAAATAGTTGATGACATAGGTTTTTATAGCTTAACTAAATGGCCCAACCCAACACAGTTCATTTGGAAACAAAAATTTAATCAAGGAATTCATCAATAATTAGTGCTTAACAAAAATAGACCTTAATTTATATTCATAATTCACAATAATTGATTATTGTCAATCTATAATTGATTGTTAAGTTTCAATTTAGTCTCTTACGTTTAAAAAATATTAATTTGGTCCTTTATGTTTTCACCATTTACATTAGTTAGTCCTTTCTATTAGTTTTGTCACTAGCACCATTTCAATTATACATATGTCTAAGTGTCCAGGTGACTGTCCACATATGCAAACCTGAAATTCCGGCATGCAAGTGACAAATAGTGCACGATGTGATGCCTAATGTTGTAATATCGTGACAACACTTAACTTGATGAATAAGGTAAAACAATAAACTGCAGAAAGTTAACCTCCCAACTACCTACCCCACTACTCCATATAACCTCCCAACTTCCCCTCCATGATCTCTAATCCCACTCCTATATATAATCCATCATAAGCATCAGAAAAGGCATGTTCCATCCTTGACAAAACACAGAGTAAAACTAACATCAGTTCTACACTCTGCATACCCCCTAAAATCTATGCAGGAACATTTGGCGTCCACCGTTGGATCGCGGTAAAGATGATTTCCCGGCCACACACCTCAAAGACACAGACGGCTACAAAGGCAGGATAAATGGCGGTGAAGAAATGATCCAGTGACAAGGGCACTTATGTTCTCGCCAATGCTATACGTTGTTTATAACACTGCCGCTATCACTACTCTCCCTTTTGATGAATTGTAAATTAGTTTACCGTACCCTTCATCCTCCCTGTGAGTTTGGGAGCGTGTTGTTCTCTTCTCCAACACAGGCCCATCGCCATACCTTATATCCAACCATTCACCCTCTGCATCACCGATCCAAACTTGGTAAATCTCCCTCAGTCTTGCCCTCAGGTTGCACCACCATGCATGCTCTCCAGACAAAATCACTCAGTTCGCACAATCTCCGTGGCGACGGCAAGTCCGACTGGAAAATCGAAGTGAATCCTAAAACTGAGAAACTGGTTGGATTTTGTGAAGAAACCCAATGAACTTTTTGGAGATTTCGAAGCGCTTGGAAGTTGTGAAAGAGTTTGGTGATGATTCACCTGCTATTGGACTCAGAAAATTGATCATGACTTCATGTCAATTTGCAAGGTTTGGTTTTTATTATGCTAATTAACAAGTTTATATGTTGAAGTTTACGGTGGTTTGTCGTGTAAAAACCTGCTATTCTTCAACCTGACCAACTTTTGTGTTAAAAATGAAATTGTGGTATGTCTGTAAAACAATAAGACCAACTTTGTGCTTATCAAAAAAAAAAAAAAAAAAAAAAAAAAATAAGACCAACTTTGATAATTTCGGGAGTTTTGATCAATTCACACTATATATTTAACTTCATTGAGAAAAACAAGTTAAGAAACAAATTAATATGTTATGATGACTAAATCATTTCAATTTGCTTCATTTCTATTATTTCTATTTTAATTTGGTTCATTCATGCATGATTTTGTTTAACCAACATCGTGGACCTAAATTCACCATCTCGCCGAGCTGCCGCCGCCATCCAATGCCGCTGTCTCACTTTCAATCTTCGGTGTTGGACCTCTTTCGCCGTTTTTCAAACATGGACATCATCGCTGGCAACATCATGTAACTATTTTGAACGATCACAATCCAGGTGACGTCAATCCAAACTCTAACCTCCAAATCATGTGGGCAATTATTTATCCATCAGGTTAAACTTTACACTTTTATTTGTTCTGCTTTTTGGGAATTTGATCAGACTATAATCTTTTACAATAATTACAACACCAACAGTTTGATCCACTTTTTCTGATATGAGTAAACGTTGATGAAATCGTAAGTAACTACTAGTGATTTAGGCACATCAACACCTATGTAAAATTGAACGATAATAATGAATAAGTCAATACGGGTTTGAATATTCCTCATATAATGACACGGTGTTGTTTAATACTCACAAATTCGATAGGGTGAAAGATATTTTAAGGCATTACTCACTCCAATACTCATAATAATGTCCATGTTTAATAATATCATACCGTTATTTCAGTTTGGCTTAATTGTGTGGTCTATGTGCCATATATTGTAGTTTTGATTTATACATATTGTTATGAGTGGCAAGTGTCGTGTATCTCAATCATTAATCAAGACTTGTTTTGTTGAAGTTTATGATTGAATTTAACTTGTTTATTATACTAATTAGTAATTGATGGACAAGAATCAAAATAACTCATAAATTGTGGATACAAGAAGAAAACTTGCTGATATGCTCCCTCATTTGAGTATTGTAGAGTTACTTCATTTCCACGTGCACTATATTTTTCATAAAGAATGTGCCTTTAATTGCTATGAGTTTGACTCATATATCCTTGGGGATAATTCAATTTGTGCACTACCTGCCTTTGCTACAAGGTGAACTATATCAGAACATCCATTAGCTTCATTTAAAAATAAAATAAAATTATATTCGATCCCGTGTTTGGTTTCTTTGAAAATGCTAGATAGTGTGCGGGTTCAATCTGATAACTAGTTAAATAACATGATCATTTTTCACTTAACTGATACTGATATAATGTTAAGCCTGTATAGTCTTCAAACAACGTACTATTTACTTGAGCTTGAAGTAGTTCTAGAAAGTAGAAACACTTGTACAGTTTCATCTAAATACGTGAAATCTAGCATGAAGAGATTGAAAGGGAACTAGCTAGGATAAGTTTGTTACCATATAATGATTTTTTTTTTTTTTTTTTATATCATATAAAATTTTATCATATATAATTTTATGCATAGACATCTTCTATTCTCCTGCAGGGCCAGCCCAACGTGATATGAGGCCTAAAGCTAACATTAAAATGAGACTTTTCGGTATAAAAAATATGAAAGAACAACATAAAAAAGTTTATATTTTTTTGATAGATAGACAAATTGACAAAGTTATTATAAACTCACACACAAATGAAAGAGTTAGGGTACGAATCTCGATCATGACGTCCGGCTAACAATGTTTCAATTATATATTTAGTAAAGCTAAAATATATTATTTATAAGAAATAATTAACATAAAGCAGTGCTATAATATGAACGAGCGAAAAAACAAATATAATTTTTATTGTTTAATATTTATTTTAGTCATTTTAGTTTAATTTACTTGTTTCGTCGGATTAAAACAACGAGCACGAGAATTAACAAGTTCTGGTTACAATACCTCGTCCACCAGTTATAGTTGTCAATTCGGTTAAAGCCAAACAGATGAGGTGCAAAACATTTTGAGTACAACACTCTTTCAAAAGGCGATCACAAAAAATAAGAATGACAAGTGTCCGGAACATAGACGATAAAACTCCATTTGATAAAGTGCCACTTGAGATAAGACGCCAAAAGACAAAGTGCCATGTGATACAGACAAAGCGACAAAGGCGAAATGCCTCATTTATCCGGCCATAATGCCAAGAGCTTTTATGCTATCAGGCTATAACGTCTTTATTCGGCCATGACGCCAAAAGCTAAATAAAAGCTATGTTATGGCTAATGACGCCAATAGCGAAATAAAAGCTATGTTATTACGGCTAATGACGCCAAGAGCTAAATAAAAGCTATGTTATGGCTAATGACGCCAATAGCGAAATAAAAACTATGTTATTACGGCTAATGATGCCAAAAGCTAAATAAAAGCTATGTTATGGCTAATGACGCCAATAGCGAAATAAAAGCTATGTTATGGCTAATGACGCAAATAGCGAAATAAAAGCTGTGTTATTACGTCTAACGACGCCAAGAGCTAAATAAAAGCTTTGTTATGGCTATTGACGCCAATAGCAAAATAAAAACTATGTTATTACGGCTAATGACGCCAAGAGCTAAATAAAAGCTATGTTATGGCTAATGACGCCAATAGCGAAATAAAATTTATGTTATTACGGCTATAACGGCAAGATCTTTTACACTATCAGGCTATAACACCTTTATGTTACTCGGCTAAACCGAAGATATATTGAAATTATGTTACGTCTTGCCAATAAAAATGAAACTATCTTGCCGCGAGAGATTAAATTGTAAAGCCATAAAAAATGGCCCCGCTTTTGAAATACAATTATCTTGCCCAAATAAAAGAGTCACTGAAACGACCGTACTCTTCGCCATATTTGGAATTATAATTTCCCTTTGCAAGACTTATGCATGGGGGGCTATGCAAGCTAAAGAATCTGATGACTTTTAAAGGAAGTGACATCTGCCCCCGACAAACACAGATCGACAAATTCAATGTCCTAGACAATAGTATTCGTACAAAAAGAAAATAAATTGTCAAGCTATATTTCTCAAAGACAACTTTATCTCGCCTATGCAGTTGAAAGAATTTAAGAAACAACAAGAGCCAAAAATTCGGCAAATGAAGTTATCCCAAATTATCACCTTAAGCATTTCGTCTTAACAAGCCTCATGCTTGGGGGGCTGTGTAACAGACAAAAATACCGGGGTGGCATTCAGCCCATCTCACCTATTGGCCATGGACTTGGTCATGCTTTGGGTGAGATGAGACCAAGAAAATACGAACACATGGAGCCACTTCCTCCCACATGATCTCAACTACCTACCCCACTACTCCATATAACCTCCCAACTTCCCCTCCATGATCTCTGATCCCACTCCTATATATAATCCATCATAAGCATCAGAAAAGGCATGTTCCATTCTTGACAAAACACAGAGTAAAACTAATATCAGTTCTACACTCTGCATACCCCCTAAAATCTATGCAGGAACACAAACTAATTCCGTACTTAAAAGCATTAGAGTAAATTGCAAATTACAACTCAACTAAACAATCCTTACTTTTGTATCAATGATGATTCATGAGAGGCTCACAATAAACAATCATAAGGCTAAAACCTAAAACCCTATTCTAAATATATGTTTTAGTACATAATTAAGTCTTCTGTCTTTCTTTATATAGTACGAGCTTTATGGGCTTTGGACTTCAACAAATAATAGCTGGCTATCGTAAATTCCTTTGAAAATATAACAAACTCAACATCTTGGACATATGCTTATTTAACCAAAATGAAGCCAACAACAAAAAACCTAACAATCTCCCCCTTTGGCAAATTTTGGCTAAAATAATCTCTGAGTCAGCCATGAAAACTTAGAGAGATATATTATAACATCAGAGACATGTAGCAGCTAATTCTAGCCTCACAGATTTGTAGAAAAATTAACTCTCACACAAGAGCCATACATAGAGAAATAAACTCCAACAAATAGAGAAAAATAAATTCTCATCTAAAAGGCTCTTTGGAAAAATAAATTCCTATCAACTGAGAAAAATAAATTTCCAGTCACGATATGATTTTAAAATCACGCACACTCAATAAAGCAAGACGTTTTAACATTGGTTGCCGCATCATAAAAGGAGAGACCAATCAGATTAGCTTAGAAAAATAAATTCTCAAAGCACATACAAGCAGAATTAATCATGTACACATAAATATTTTACTCCTCCTAAAATGCAGATCACTTCTTCAAAAAAATAGTCTTCACAGAAAAACATCTTCAAGAATCAGACATAGATGCATAGATAGATGTTAAAACATCATGCATAACATCCATCACATAAATGCATGCATTCATATATTACTCCGCTTTTTAACCATAATTTTGACAAATAAAGTCAAGATCAGAGAAAGTAAAAACACCAAAATCACGCAGAGATAGTAGAAGTGTACCAAAAGCATCAGAAGGCCATAGGCCATAGGGCCATAAATTGTGCATATTACAAACCAGGCACACACATGTGCATAAGAAATCCAGGGGATAACCCACAAAATAGAACAAAAAATGATATATGGAAGATTACTATAAAATGAATTACATGAATTCAAATATCTTCACCCCCTTTTGTATCCTCAACATCAGTATCTCCAACCTGCTTAGTATTCATATCTTCCTCCTCCTCAGCTTCCACATTGGCTTCCTCATTAGCCTCCTCAAGCTCCAAATCAACAATTACACCTTCCTACTTAAGCTTCCTTTACTCCAAAGCTTGGCATGTCTCCTTCAAGGCTGCAATCATGTCATTCCTTGACATGGATCCAGGTGCCGCAAAGCTTGAGGCATCAGCAACACAAGTTCCTTCAAATAGCCTAGCACTGAAGGTGATAACAAACTCCCTTTTGCAAGAAGTATCATCCTTTACAAGGATCTCTGGGTGTTGGCTCAAAATTATTCCACACAGTAAAGAAGGAAAAACTATGGGCAACCTAACAACTAAGATTTTGGCATGTTTCAAGCTTTTATAAAGGTGGGGATCACTTAGGAACAGTGGGGCTAGAATCATGAGAGGTGGTGGAATTGTTAGGTTGGGGAAAAAGGTTAACTTGTGGTGATGGATTAGGTGGTGGTGCAGGAATGTTGAACTGAGGACAAACAATATTCATTAGCCAATTCCTCAGAATCTGAAACTCCATCTTCATGTGCATAAGCATGGTATTCTGAGCAACCATTTCTTCAAACAGTTTTGCAATATCTTTGATTGCCTTTTCCATATCCTTCTCAACCTTGGTTCTCTTGGTGAGTTCTAAGCTTTCGGTTTCTTCCCCATGCTTTGACCCATGATACCTGGATATCTACCTCAATAGTCAGCCTCTTCATTTTGTCAGTCAGCCCCTCGGGTTCCTCCTCGGCCTTTGCTTCTACCTGTAGCTGTGCCATTTCATCCCACAACTCCTCTATCTCTATCTTCAAATTCACCTGAGCTGGAGTCGATGGTGTAGCTTCTTCATTCTTCCATTCGAGCTTGTAGCATTCGTCCCTGTTCGTCTTGGAAGTTGGAATAATGGTTACCTGTTCTCCACTCCTTAGTGTCATCTCAGCAAAATCCATGTCAATGATGGCCCTGCTAGTGGCTAGGAATGGTCTTCCCAAGATGATGGGATGTTCTTCATCTTCTCCTATGTCTAGGATCATAAAGTCTACTAGAAAAACCAGGTCTTGGACTTTCTCTAGGACATCTTCTACTGTACCATCTGATCGAATGGTTGATTGGTTAGCTAATATGAGTTCTTTAGCTGTACCTGCAGTTGGTAATCTGAGCTTGAATTTGTCTGCCAAAGATAATGGTATGACATTCACACTTGAGCCCACATCACATAATGCATTGACTCCTTCTTCCCCAATCTGACAGACCATGGTGACGCTTCCAGGATCTTTCTTTTTGGGTGGCAGCTTTGGTCCTCTTGCTAGGCTTTCTCTGTATTCTATTGAGGATGGCAAACTTGACAGTGAGTTTGCTCGCTTGCAGCTTCCCTTTTTTAGGCTAGTGCTTGATCTGATTACTAGTGATGGCCTTACACATGTCATTGTCAGTGGCCTCTACCTCTGCCTGTGGTTCTTCATTCCTACCCAAGAATTTGTTGATTATTGTAGGAGAGAAATTAATGCACCTACCTCTAACAAACACCTTCTGATACTCCTTGCTAAGGGGGTTGTCATAATCATATGGTATGTTGACCAGAAACACCTTCACTAGTTTTTCATAGCAGTCACCCATCCCACACACAGTCTTCATCAAACATACATGTTTGATCAGCCTCATAATAGTAGTTCTTCTGAGATTGGCTGCATCATAAGACTAAAACAATTTGGTCAGAATGACTTGGCTAAAGCATCAATGCTAGAGCAAATAAGTCTAAAACACTTGTGCATATTGAAGATGTGTAAATGCAACATGTTGAACAAGATGTGTAAGACATCTTGTCACTGGGTTCAGAATATGTTGAAGCAACATGTTGGAACAAGATGTCCTTGAAGTAGCAAAGTTTTTCACAAGAAAGGGGGGGTTTGAATTATGAACCTTTAAAAATGACCTATTAAAAATAATAGACAAACACTTTGACAAAATAAAGTGTTAGAATATTCTTAGAACGTTTGTTAGTTATAAATGGTAAGTTAGAGAACATTCTCAAATCAATCTCAGAATAGTAAGGCAAACAAATAAATTAAGTTGTGTGTGTTGTGATTGCATAAATACAAAGAGATAAGGGAAGAGAGAAACAGACAACAATTTATACTGGTTCACCCCTTAACTTATGGGTTACGTCCAGTCCTCACGCTCCTTTTGAGTTTATCCACTATGAGATGCTAATGATCCCAAAAGTACAATATTCTTCTTGCAATCTTCAACCAAGATCCAAGATCCCTTTAAGCCCTACAAGCTTAAAGATACCCCAGTCCTCCAGACTAATATGGGTATTTCAAAACACTCCAACAATACAGCCCTATTGACTTGAGTAATCTTTTACAAAGATGATGATAAAGTTCTAAGCTTTTAACAAACTCACCAAGTGAGAAGCTTATAGAAATAAAAATCTCAATTCACTCAAATAAAAATCTTATAGCTTGTATGATGTTGACAAGTTCGTAAAAATTGTGATGAAAGCTATTGCTTTTCAAAGTCACCAAGAGGCTCTATTTATAGTTGAAATATGTCCTTGCATTGCTTGGTGATAAAGTATAGCCGTTTGCAACGGATATAAGCTTGAAACTTCTTCAATAAGATGACACCTCATTAAATTCAAAAGTTGCTGGGTTTGTGAGAACATTCTGAGAATGTTCTTGAATCTGAGCCTTGTCTTTGAATCTTAAAGGAGCGTGGTAGATGAGTTGGCAGTGAGCTGTGAATGATTCAAAAGTTCTTGTTCAGCAAGAAGCAAGAAAAGCCGCTGTTAATCTTTTAGGCACGTGAAGCACAATTTTCAATGAGTTTGAATATTTAAATGACAAGAACAACATTCTCCTAGAACGTTCTCCAATCTGGGCAGAGGATGAACTTATTCTTCAAGGCAAATTGATCATTCATGTGAGATGCCAGCTGGTGATGATCAGGCGTGTAGCTTTATAGTACGCTCACTATTCATTTGTACTTGATGTCTCAAAAGTCTTTGGAGAGAGAGAACCTTTATGGGAGAATGTTCATTAAATATTTGCATGAAGTACACCTCCACTCATAGTTCCAAAAGTGTTGTGCAAATTCTATTGGACCATAAAAAATCTGTCTAAGATCAAATAGACAGCTTGTGATCTTTGTCTCTTGAATTTAAACCATTTTCACATGCTCCTTCCTCAATCTTGGCCAAAGAGGAAAGTTTCACATTTCTTCACAAATATTCCTTGCCCTTTTTGATATGTGAACTGTTGTGATCTTGTGAGTTACTACCATGAAAAGTGTTTCTTTGTCTTTGTACAATGTTCACTTTAAATAAAAAAAGTGATTAGTCTTTGAAGCTCTTGTTCTTGATTAATATGAGCGAGAGTTTCTGAGAACGTTCTTAGATCGTTCTCCCAGTCGTGTTCTTATTCAAAATAAAATGAATAATCTTGATATAAATTGCTCAATTAATCCTGTCTTATTAAAACACTCACAAACACTTCTTAGATAACCAAAGGATCAGAATTACATTAAAATATACTCAAGATGTTTGTTATCTTTAAAACATCAAATTGGGATTTTGCTTCAACAATCTCCCCCTTTTAGATGATGACAAACCTCTTGAATTATGTTTTAAGAGGAATTCTGATTATATCAAATAAGTATAGAGATTTTGCATTTGTACTAGTGTTTTAATTTTATCAAGCTCCCCCTCAATTCAAGCATTTAATTTTCAATAACTTTAAAGAATTGAGAAAACACAAATGAACCATAACATAATTTCATTAATCATCAAGCTCACAAAGTGAGAATCCAAACATGGTGTACAACACAAGATTAATGCAAAAAGGTTCAAACAACAGAAATTAAAATCCTAGTTTAGAAATTAAAACATAGTAGGAGAAGTTTCTTAGTAGCAAAAAGAACTTCCCAAAATATCTAATCCTCTAAACAAGGTGGATTCAAAACATACATAATTTTAAATACTTAAAAGTTCTAAGCTCCCCCTAAATTAATCAGAACACATTCTCCCCCTTTGTCATCATTGAAAAGGTGGGGATCACTTAGGAATAGTGGGGCTAGGTTGGGGAAAAAGGTTAACTTGTGGTGATGGATTAGGTGGTGGTGCAGGAATGTTGAACTGAGGACAAACAATATTCATTAGCCAATCCCTCTGAATTTGAAACTCCATCTTCAAGTCCATAAGCATGGTATTCTGAGCAACCATTCCTTCAAACAGTTTTGCAATATCTTTCCTTGCCTTTTCCATATCCTTCTCAACCTTGGTTCTCTTGGCAGGCCTGGGTTCAGTTGAAGGGCCAGGTGCATTCTTATCCATGTTAGGTTCAGAGCCAATATGTTTTGCCAAGCTATCAATAGCTGCAGCATTTGCTGAAGAGCAAAATGAATCCAGAGTTGCAAAAGACGTAGGCAGGGAAGGCAGTGATTCAGTAGAGAACAAAGTAGATGGAAATCTTGGTAAATCAGGACTTGATCCTGCTAGATTTTTCATAAACTCAGAGCCTAAAAAGGTATGAAGAATACCTTGGGATGATGACATCAAAGGTGAGAACACTGTGGTATTTGCAGGATTAGTGGTGGAGAAAAAAGCTTCTAGAGTTTAACCAGTTCTTGGTGGTACAGAGGTCTTAAAACCATGAGAGAAAGGTGTTCTAAAGTGTAGAGAGGTATCTAAATGAGAGGGAATGGATTCAGTGTTCATTCCAACATTAGTTCCTGCACTGTCTCCAGTTTGGAGAACGTTCTCAGGATGTTTTCCCAGTGCATCAGCCAACATTTTCAGTCCATCTTTCTCAACAATTTCTCTCTTTCTTTTTCCTAATTCAAATGTTTCTTAAGAAATGGTTTCTTTCTTCATATGATGAATATTTTTAAGATTGAAACGGTACAAGTGTTATCAATCCTTTGGTTGGTTTCATCAATAGCATACATTCGAAAAATCCTAGTCAGGATCATTCCATAGGGTAAAGCAACCTTCTTAATTCCAGATTTTGCATCATGAATCATGTGTTGAATGATTATGTGAGGTAGGTTAAGCTTAATACCTTTGGATAGATGATGCATGATGAGCAAATCATTCTCAGTAACTTTATCCTTGCTCCCAGTCCTTGGAAAAATGGAGTGAATGCTGATGACAGGAATTTACTGTAGTATTTTAGGTAGTATATTTAGTAGTACTTTGACCAAAACAGGCTCAAATATTAAGAACAACCTGAAGAATCAAGAAAAAACACCAAGACAAGGCAAAGATACGCAAAAGACAAGAAAAAGCCAAAACATAAGGAAAAGCAGCTCATCGTGTCACAATGGCTCCCAACGTGCCACGATGAGAGCTGCTTGTTGGCCAAGACGTCAGAAATTATATTTTTGAAGAAAATCTTGTCATCGTGTTGCGATGGACTACAACGCAGTACCATGAGATTACTTGGCGACCAAACTGCTGAAATGCACAGGATCAGTTATAATTTAAAACTGAATCTTTCCATCGTGCCACGATGGACCTATCGTGTCACGATGGCTTGCTGAGGCCCAATACGAAAAGTATAAATAGAGCCTCCTCCTCTCATTATTATTCATTTAGAAATAGAAGAACTTTTCTATTCTATTGGAGAGGTTCAGAGGAGCTCTAAGGGCATAGCTTTCTCCCCTTACGGGATAGCTACACTCAGCAAGGTATGTTTTCTTTAGGCTTTTGTATTAGATTGTTGTAATTTAATTATTTAGTCTTTTGTAATAGGTGCCTTAGGTTGTGGTGGAGACGATGAACTACCCGATGAACACTTGGAGTATGTAATTGAGTCAAAGTTATAATAAATCATTATTCAGTATGTGACTGGGTTCTGGCAAGTGGACCAGTTTGTCGTCGAGCAATAATTCACAATCTAGGTGTCTAGAATGAGTTCGTATCCACAGGGATCGTGTCAAACCTTCGCTAGTGCTATTCTAGTTTGTGAGTTTTTGCATTCGCTTTGGTTTGGGGTAAAAAGGTTTTAATTTATGAAAAAGAGCGATATGTGTTGAGGTTTTTAGGGTGTTGGCTTCATTGGGTAAAATAAGCCTAATTCCATGATGTGGAGCATGATGTGTGGCACATCAGAATTCACATCTGGACGTCCTAGCTGGACGCGCCTTTCATTGTTTTACGCGTGATCTTTTGAAAAGATTTGTTTTTCAAATAAAATCTTCCATGGTTCTGTTTTATTTTATTGGCCGACTTTGATCAAAAGATTTGAAACAAACAATTAAAAGATTATGATCAAATAAATCTCAAGGCAAATTTATTGAAGGCCAACTCGTCAAAGCCCATGAAGCTTGTTCTATATAAAGGAAGACTGAAGACTCATTATTCATCAACTGAAATCAAGAAGCCAAGTCTACAAATTGAGTCTTAGGGTTTTAGTTCTTTAGTTGTTCTTTGTTATTTGTGAGCCTTCACTTGAATCATAGTTTTGATACAAGTAAGGACTGAGTTTGATAGAGTTGTAATCTCTAGTTGTCTTTCTCCAAAGCTTTGAAGCAAGGAGTTAGATTGTGCAACACTCTAAGCCTTTAGGTACGAGTGCTTTAGTTGTCTAGGAGTGTGTCTCCAATTGAGTTTGTTATTAAATCCTTACTGGGTAAGGTTGAGGGGGAGTGAGCAGAGGTTCTCATATCTAGGAGTTCCTAGGTAGGATTAGCACGGGTAGTGATTAAGTGAGAAGTTGTAAACGGGGGAGTTTAGATTTGAATTGATACTACCATAGTGGATTGATCCCTGGATTGGTATCCTCTAGAATATGGCTTGTTATAAGTGCCGAACTGGGTTAACAAACTCTGTGTGTTTATTGTTTCTTGCACTTTATATTGTTTCCTTGTTCATCAAGTTCAGTATGTCCACGATGTTGGCACATTAGGCTACACATCATATTATTCCTAAGGTGTACACATGGTGCTGCACATCTGACACTTGCCACCAGAATTTCAATTGGCATCAGAGCAGGCACCCTGCCTGTTTGAGGGCGAGCTCCAGGGAAGTTACTTTATGGAAACATGGACAAGGATGGCACAATGGTCAACAAACCACCTCTCCTAGATGGAACTAATTATGACTACTGGAAGCCAAGGATGATTGCCTTCCTAAAGTCACTTGACAGCAGGACTTGGAAAACAGTGCTCAAAGGATGGGAGCATCCCAAAGTCCAGGTTGCTAATGGTGCTGATACTGATGTACTCAAGCCAGAAGAAGAATGGTCAGCTGTAGAAGACACTGCATCACTTGGAAACTCCAAAGCTTTGAATGCCTTATTCAATGGAGTGGACAAGAACATGTTCAGACTGATCAAACAATGCACTGTTTCAAAGAAGGCTTGGGAGATACTCAAAACCACTCATGAAGGCACTGCCAAGGTAAACAGCTCAAGAATCCAACTTCTCAACACTAAGTTTGAAAATCTCAGAATGAAGGAAGAAGAATTTATTCATGATTTTCACATGAATCTGCTTGAGATAGACAATTCTTTTGAGGCTCTAGGTGAAAAATTGTCTGAAGAAAAGCTTGTGAAAAAGATGCTTAGATCCCTACCCAAGAGATTTAACATGAAAATCACAGCTATTGAGGAAGCTCAAGACATCCCAAGTATGAAACTTGAAGAACTTGTGAGCTCTCTTCAAACTTTTGAGATGAACTTAGGTGAGCAAACTGAGAAGAAGGGAAAGGGTATAGCTTTTGTATCCTGTGCTGATGAAGAGGAAGAAGCTGATGAGTCAGATGAGGATCTCTCAAATGACATAGCTATGTTAGGAAGACAATTCAACAAGCTTCTAAGAAGGGTGGATAGAAGGCCAAGGAGGAATGTGAGGAACATCCAGACTGACATCAGTAAACAAGGTAACACTTCAACAAAAGCTAAAACAGATGATAAGTCAACTTAGAACAAGGGTGTTCAATGTCATGAATGTGAAGGCTTTGGTCATATAAGAGCTGAATGTGGTACATATTTGAAGAAGCAGAAGAAAGGCCTGACTGTATCATGGTCTGATGAAGACTCTGACACTGAATTAGAGAACGTTGCTGCTAATCATGTTAGTGCCATGACTGGTGTGTGCAGTACTGATGTTGATTCTGATGATGAAGAACTCACCTTTGATGAACTAGCCTCAGCCTACAAAAAGTTGTGCATCAAAAGTGGGGAACTGTGCAGAATCAATGAAGAGCAGATGGTGATTATTAGTCAGCTGGAGAAAGAGAAGGCTCAACTACAGGACAAAGTGACTAGTCTTGAAACTGAAGTCAAGTTACTGTCAACTAATTTGGGAAATATGACCAAGTCTGTAAAGATGCTCAATACTGGAACTGACATGCTTGATGAGATTCTGAAAGTTGGAAAGCATGCTGGTGACTCATCTGGAATAGGGTTTAAGAACAAACATCACAATAAGAGTACAAATACTAAGTTTGTTCCTGCTCAGAAGAAACCTGACCCTGGCAGAATGTGGACACATCATACCCCACATCAGAAACCTGCTGGCAAAGAGAAGTTTAATGCTTGGAGATGCCACTACTGTGGGAAGAATGGTCACATCAAGCCCTTCTGCTATAAACTCTATGGGTATCCCAAGAAGAAGCCTCAGGTTAAAGCCAAATCAGCAGGGGTCACTCCTAAGAAGATGTGAAAGCCAAAAGTTTCAGAAACTGCTCACATAGCTCAAACTTCTCTCAGAGCATCTTCTAGAGAAGATTGATATTTTGATAGTGGTTGTTCTAGGCACATGACTGGTGTTGATATATTCCTTACTAATATCAAGTCTTATACCACCAGTTTTGTAACCTTTGATGATGGAGCAAAAGGTGAAATCAAAGGGATAGGTAAGCTCAACGACAAAGGTTTACCTAACCTAGATGATGTATTGCTTGAGAAAGCTTTGAAGGCTAATCTTATCAGCATAAGCCAACTGTGTGATCAAGGTCTCAAAGTCAACTTTACAAAGAATGAATGTCTTGTTACCTCTGACAAGGGAGAATTGTTGATGAAAGGATCTAGATCAAGAGACAACTGCTATCTATGGATTCCTGAAGAAAAAGCTCATTCAACTACATGTCTTATCAGTCAGGAAGAAGAAGTAAAGCTTTGGCACCAAAGACTTGGTCATCTGAATCTGAAGGGAATGAAGAAGATTGTGTCCAAGGAAGCAATCAGAGGACTACCAAAGCTTAAAATTGTTGAAGGCAGTATCTGTGGTGAATGTCAAGTTGGAAAGCAGGTCCAGATGTCACACCCAATGTTGCAACATCAGGTGACATCTAGAGTTCTAGAACTGCTACATATGGACTTGATGGGACCAATTAATGCAAGTAGAGAGTATTGGTGGCAAAAGATATGCCTTTGTGGTTGTAGATGATTTCTCAAGATTCACTTGGGTTAGCTTCATCAGAGAGAAGTCTGATACTTTTGATGCTTTCAAAGACCTATGCCTTAGACTTCAAAGAAGCCTTGACAGATGAGTTTTGGATTGAAGCTATGCAAGAGGAGCTGAACCAGTTCAAGAGGAATGAAGTATGGGATCTAGTTCCTAGGCCTAAAGGAGTCAACATCATTGGTACTAAATGGGTTTATAGGAATAAATCTGATGAAAGTGGTGTTGTCACTAGAAACAAGGCTAGGCTTGTGGCTCAAGGTTACTCTCAGATTGAAGGAGTAGACTTTGATGAAACATTTGCTCCTATGGCACGTCTTGAATCCATAAGGTTACTTTTAGGAGTAGCATGTATCTTGAAGTTCAAGCTATTTCAGATGGATGTGAAGAGTGCTTTCCTCAATGGTTACTTGAATGAGGAAGTATATGTGGAGCAGCCCAAGGGATTTGTTGATCCAAATTTTATAGATCATGTCTACAGATTGAAGAAGGCATTGTATGGATTAAAGCAAGCTCCTAGGCCATGGTATGATAGGCTAACCAAATTTCTTGTGCAGCAAGGTTATATAAAAGTAGAAACTGATAAAACCTTGTTTGTAAGAGAAGAAAAAGGCAAGCTCATGATAGCACAAATCTATGTAGATGACGTTGTGTTTGGAGGAATGTCTGACCCCATGGTCAAGATGTTTGTGAATCAGATGCAATCTGAGTTTGAGATGAGCCTTGTAGGTGAACTTACCTACTTTCTTGGTCTGCAAGTTAGACAGATGGAAGACACAATTTTCATCTCCCAAAGCAAGTATGCCAAGAATATTGTGAAGAAATTTGGAATGGAGAATGCAAATCACAAGAGAACTCCTGCAGCAACCCATCTCAAACTTTCTAAAGATGAGAATAGTGTCAGTGTTGATCAAAGTCTATACAGAAGCATGATTGGCAGTCTACTCTATCTCACTGCAAGTAGACCTGACATAAGCTTTGCTGTTGGTGGATGTGCAAGGTACCAAGCTGAGCCTAAGATGAGTCATTTGAATCAAGTTAAAAGGATTTTGAAGTATGTTAGTGGGACAAGTGATTATGGGATTCTCTACTCTCATGGTGAAGACACAAGATTGTTGGGTTATTGTGATGCTGACTGGGCAGGTAGTTCAGTTGATCGGAAGAGCACTTCTGGTGGATGTTTCTTCTTGGGAAGCAACCTTATATCATGGTTCAGCAAGAAACAAAATTGTGTTTCTCTTTCTACAGCTGAGGCTGAGTACATTGCAGCAGGAAGCAGTTGCTCTCAGCTACTTTGGACGAAGCAGATGTTGGGTGAGTACCATGTGCAGCAAGATGTGCTCACATTATACTGTGACAATCTGAGTGCTATAAATATTTCCAAAAATCCTATCCAACATAGTAGGACAAAGCACATTGATATTCGTCACCATTTCATTAGAGATCTTGTGGAAGACAATATTGTGACTCTAGAGCATGTTGCCACTAAGAATCAACTGGCAGATATTTTCACAAAGGCTTTAGATGCAAATAGGTTTGAGATGTTAAGGGGCAAACTTGGTATTTGCCTCTTTGAGGATCAATAGCTATTATAGCTATTCCGGCGTGCAACGGTTACCTGCCTTTCCCTCCATTCACAGTTGCACGTAATCCAAAGGCAATCATATCAAATATTTTTCCAACGGCTATTTCGCAATCATATCTCCAAGAAATCCGTTTTGTCAAGATTTTATCACATTTCCTATCACATTGTTCATCACATTCGTCTTTCACACTCAAACGACCTAAAATCTCTCTGCAAATCTCTTTGTTCATCTCTCTGCAATTTTCTTTGAACCTTCATCTCACAATCACTCATCACCATGTCTACTGCAACTCAAACATCTCCTTCCACAAAATCAATCCTTTCTCCATCATCACCTAAATCTAATTCCCCCATACCACATTAAGAAGGTGATCAAAGTGCTATGATCGTTGATGCAACCCCTGTTTCAATGATCAAACCATCAGGATCCAAGAAAAGGAAGTCCAAACGATCAAAGAGGGAATCTTCTCCCATTGTTGAAGAGGAACCTGCTATTCCATCTCCTTCTACTGAGAAACCAAAGAAGAAGAAGAGTAAGAAATCCAAGATTGGATCACCCAAGAGGGCTCATTCCATGTCAAGCCTACATCTTGATCCTCTTCCTTCTGTGAATGTTGATGCTGCTGCTGGAGCGTCTATTGGTGAAGAATCTTCAAAGCCCAACTCTGAGAAGGCTGCTTTAGAGACTTCTGGTGACTCAAGACACCCCATGACCCAGAAGATCATTGATTCTCTGCTCAAGGCCCTGCAAGAACCTGATGTTGTGACAGATGTTGTCACATCATTGTCACAAGGAGTAGAAGATGCTCATGCTGATGAAGAAAAAACTCCTGCTATTGCTGAAGAGACTCCTGTTATTCCTGATTCTCCAGAACAGAAAATATTTGAAGAAGATCAACCTGCTGAGGTTGAAGAACCTAAAGATGACACCCAGTCTGACAAGGGTGAAGAAGCTGAAGGTTCAGATCATGAAGATGACTCCAATGATGCTGATGGAGATACAGTTGTTGTGGATGTGGAGGACTATGATTCTGACATCCTTTTGAAGAAGGTTGCTGAGGATAATATTGCTAGAAGGACCAGAAGTGGTAAAGGTCCTGCTACTATTGGTGGTTCTCCTGTAGCTGCTAAGGAGAAGAAGAAGCCTACCAAGAGGCAAGTTATGTATGGTCCCAAGAAGGGATATAGTAAAGCTGTGGTTCCACCTACCAAGAAGAAGGCTCAGAAAAGAAAGGAGGCACCCACAAGTGACTCAGAGTACGATGTGGAACCAGATGTAGCTCACATCAGTGAGTCTGAAGAAGAGTCTGCTGAGGAGCAGAATGTGGAGCTTGATGTGGTTCACATTGAGTCTGCTGTGAAGAAAAGCTATGGGAAGAAGAAGATTCCTTAGGGAATTCCTGATGTCCCTATTGATCTTATCTCCTTCCACAACTTTGAAAATGTTGCTAAGTGGAAGTATATTGCACATAGAAGACTAGCTCTGGAGAGAGAGCTTAGTGCTGAGGCCTTGCAATGCAAGGAGATTATGAAGCTGATCAAGCATGCTGGCTTGATGAAGACTGTTTTTGGGCTGAGTTACTGCTATGAGAAGGTGGTCAAGGAATTCTTGGTGAACATCCCTGCTGGCTGTGATAATCCTCTGGACAAGGAGTACCAGAAGGTTTTTGTAAGGGGCAAGGAAATCATATTCTCTCCTGCCATTATCAACAAGTTTTTGGGCAGAAGTGAAGAGCCCTATGCTGAGATGGAAGCCAATGACAACTACATCATCAAGGCTATCACTGGTGGAAAGGTCAAGACTTGGCCTAAGAAAGGGAAGCTCCAAGCAAGCAAGCTCACTCCAATCTACAACATCCTTAACAGGATTGCTGTTGCTAATTGGGTACCAACCACACACAACTGTGATGTGGCTACAGGTTTAGCTAGATTCATCTATACTGTAGGTAGCAAAATTAACTATGATTTTGGTACTTATATTTTTGACCAGACTGTCAAGCATGCCAAAACCTTAGCTGTTAAGTTGCCCATTGCTTTTCCCTCTGTATTGTGTGGAATCATATTGAGCCAGAGACCTGATGTTCTGGGCAAGGATGATTTGTCTTGCAGAAGAGAGTCTGCTATTTCCTTTAGTCTCAAGCAGTCTGATGTGACTCCTGATGTGGGCACATCCAGCTCAACTGGTGCAATGTCTAGGAAAGACATGATTGCTGCTTTAAAGGAGACCTGTAAGGCTCTGGATGAGAAGAAGACCAAGCTAGAAGCAGTCATTACTGGACTAGAGCTTGAGGATGAGCAAACAATGGCTGAGGATGAGGAATTGGAGGAGGAGGAGCCCAATGACTCTGAGACTGAGGAAACTGATGGGAGCAAGGATATTTGAATTTTTGTAATTCATTGATATTTCCCTGTATTCAGTATTTCCTTTGTTTTGCTTGTATTTTGTGGGATGTGCCCTGTATTTCTGTAGCACCTATGTGTGCCTGGTCTGTACTGCTGCACTATTAATGGCCTGAGAGCCTTTTACTATTCATGCACCATCATCTCTATATCTATGCTATCTGCATTCTATGGTGTTTTCATTTACTCTCTATGTTTTTGACTTTATTTGTCAAAATTCTGGCTAAAAAGGGGGAGTAAAAATTAAAATGAACAATTCTTTGAAGTCTTAACTGCAGCAAATTGTGATGTGTGCACATCTGACTACACATCTGGCATACATGCTTATTTTTCTTCAAATTTTTTCTCAACAAATTTTTGAAGAATTAGTTTTCTAAAGCATGTTTTTCTGAAGACTTAATATGTACATTTTCAACTGGGTGATGTTTGACACATTTGTGTGATGTTTGATACATCTGTGAAGTTTTTAACTTGGTCATGCATTCTGAAGAAGCCGGGTTTAAAAACATTTGTATGTCTCTGTACTAGGTCATGCATTCTGATGAAGCCTATAGAAGATATGATATTTAGGGGGAGTACTTGGAAAGTGCTCTAGTACAAAGGGGAGTAAACTACTACATGTTTGCATGAATCTATGCATAGCTGTGTTTGCTACCCTCCCTCATGTGTGCATGGAATCTCATGCTTGTATGTGTCTGGGAATTTATTTTTCTCAGTCTTTAGGAATTTATTTTTCCTATTGTGTGAAAGTTTATTTCTCTCCAATTCTGTGAGGCTCATATCCGTTGCTGCAAGCCTCTGATGTGCCTACACATCTCTCCAAGTCTTATTGGCTGACTCAAAGATTATTTTTGCCAAAATTTGCCAAAGGGGGAGATTGTTGAGGATTTTAGGGTGTTGGCTTCATTTGGTAAAATAAGCCTAATTCCATGATGTGGAGCATGATGTTTGGCACATCAAGATTCACATCTGGACACCCTAGCTGGACGCGCCTTTCATTGTTTTACGTGTGATCTTTTGAAAAGATTTGTTTTTCAAATAAAATCGTGCCAGCTTGCGCGCCAAGGAACAAGATAATCTTTCATGATTCTGTTTTATTTTATTGGCCGACTTTGATCAAAAGATTTGAAACAAACAATTAAAAGATTATGATCAAATAAATCTCAAGGCAAATTTATTGAAGGCCAACTCGTCAAAGCCCATGAAGCTTGTTTCCTGCACTTTATATTGTTTCCTTGTTCATCAAGTTCAGTATGTACACGATGTTGGCACATTAGGCTACACATCATACTATTCCTAAGGTGTACACATTGTGCTGCACATCTGACACTTGCCACCAGAATTTCAATATGGTTGCAAGAAAAATAAAAGATTTGATTCAGAAACATAGAGGATAGGTATGGTGGTTGAACTTACTCCCTCCCTCATACTTGGCATAATCGGTGTATAACATAGTCATTCGTACTATTATCGGGCGTCGATTCTATCCTTGATTTAGTAGCACCTTACTGCTACCCTATGTAGGCAAAGTCCCACTACTTTTGCAACTAAGGTACCTACGAGAGCCTAACCTCGCTTTGTCACATACCCTAAATTACTAGGTAGAGTTATTTACAAACATGCATTATGACCATCGACCATCCAATACCCCTAGATCTTAGTTACGGTTATTCAGTTCTAATTGTTTTTACAACTAGTTCCTGATTCTTCCGCTAATTATTAATTCATAACTAGTTCAAGATTGTTGTGCCGTTCCTTTAACCTAGTGTTATTTATTACTAGTTCCGGACAAATAATAGAGAGAACCCTAATGTGCTACGATTAAAGTAAACCCTAATTATTTATTCTAAGACGTCGCCGTTTATCCGGCCAAGATTCCGGCTAACTATATTAAAGCAAGAAAATAAATAACAAATAATAATTTATATTAAAGACGATTTATTATAACTTTGACTCAATTACATGACCCAAGTATTCATCGGGGAGTTCATCTTCTCCACCACAACCTAAGGAATTATTACAAAAGACTACATAATTAAATTACAAGAATCTAACTATAAAAAACCTAAAGAATCATACCTTGCTGAGTTAGTTTTCCCGTAAGGGGAGAAAACTATGCCCTTAGAGCTCCTCCGAACTTCTCTCCAAAAGGAATATAAAGTTCTTCTATTTCTGAATGAAAAATAATGAATTATAGAGGCTATATTTATACATTTCGTAATGGGCCTCAGCAAGCCATCGTGGCACGCTAAGTCCATCGCGCCACGATGAGCAGATTCAGCTTAAAATTATAACTGATCCTGTGCGTTTGATCCGCGTGATCTCCACGCAAAGCCATCGTATTGCGCTGTGAGCCATCGCGATACAATGCTAAGATTCTCTTCAAAAATATATTTGATTCTGTCTTGGAGAGCAAGCAGCTCTCATCGTGTCACGTTGGAAGCCATCGTGACACGATGAGCTGTTTTTCTTCATTTATGGGCTTTTTCTTGTCTTTTGCGTATCTTCACCTTGTCTTGAAGCTTTTTCTCGATTCTTGATGATAGGAATTTCACACCCTTACTTGTTCAGCAATGATACCGCTGATTCTTACCGCAGCGTGCAATGCCTAGTCCAGCTTGGTTCAGGAGACGTTGTTAGTAGCGAGTCGGACAAGTGTCTGCAAGAGTCCATGTTCAACCTTTTCTCTCTCTCACATTTTCACTCGAATTGAAAGGGATGCTCTCAATCATCGCACAACCTGCCATTTTACCATAGGCTTGCAAGAATTCTAAGTTACCTGTCAAAATTTAATAAATATGCATTTTGGGAGGTCTTTAAGGGTTATAACGTGGCTAGGGTCAAGGTAGGTCATTTTTGGTGAAATTCTGGTGGCAAGTGTCAGATGTGTAGCACGATGTGTACACTTTAGGAATCGTACGATGTGTAGCCTAATGTGTCAACATCGTGGACATACTGAACTTGACGAACAAGTAAACAACATAAAGTGCAGGAAACAATAAAACACAAGGAGTTTGTTAACCCAGTTCGGCACTTATAACAAGCCCTATTCTGGAGGATACCAATCCAGGGATGAATCCACTATGGTAGTATCAATTCAAAGTTAAACTCCCCCGTTTACAACTTCTCACTTAATGACTACCCGTGCTAATCCTACCTAGGAACTCCTAGATATGAGAACCTCTGCTCACTCCCCCTCAACCTTACCAGTAAGGATTTAATAACAAACCCAGTTTTGGAGACACACTCCTAGACAACTAAAGCACTCGTACCTAAAGGCTTAGAGTGTTGCACAATCTAACTCCTTGCTTCAAAGCTTTGGAGAAAGACAACTAGAGATTACAACTCTATAAACTCAGTCCTTACTTGTATTAAAACTATGATCCAAGTGAAGGCTCACAAATAACAAAGAACAACTAAAGAACTAAAACCCTAAGACTCAATTTGTAGACTTAGCTTCTTGATTTCAGTTGATGATTAATTAGTCTTCAGTCTTCCTTTATATAGAACAAGATTCATGGGCTTGGATCTTCAATGTTGACAGCTGGCCTTTGTAAATTTTGCCTTTAGATTTATTTGATCATAATCTTTTAATTGTTTGTTTCAAATCTTTTTGATCAAAGTCGGCCAATAAAATAAAACAGAACCATGAAAGATTATCTTGTTCCTTGGCGCGCAAACTGGCACGATTTAATTTGAAAAACAAATCTTTTCAAAAGATCGCGTGTAAATTAATAAAAGTGCGTCCAGATGTGAAACCTGATGTGCCACACATCATGCTCCACATCATGGAATTAGGCTTATTTTACCAAATGAAGCCAACACCCTAAAATCCTCAACAATCTCCCCCTTTGGCAAATTTTGGGCTAAAATAATCTTTGAGTCACCCAACAAGACTTGGAGAGATGTGTAGGCACATCAGAGGCATGCAGCAGCGGATATGAGCCTCACATAATTGGAGAGAAATAAACTCTCACACAATAGGAAAAATAAATTCCTAAAGACTGAGAAAAATAAATTCCCAGACACATACAAGCATGAGATTCCATGCACACATGAGGGAGGGTAGCAAACACAGCTATGCATAGATTCATGCAAACATGTAGTTGTTTACTCCCTTTTGTACTAGAGCACTTTCCAAGTACTCCCCCTAAATATCATATCTCCTATAAGCTTCTTCAGAATGCATGACCTAGTAGAGGGACATGAAGATGTTTTAAACCTGGCTTCTTGAGAATGCATGACCACGTTAAAAACTTCACAGATGTGTCAAACATCACACAAAATAACATCTTCAATTGGACTTCTTAAGAATGCATCACCCAGTTGAAAGTGTACAAATTAAGTCTTCATCAAAACATGCTTTAGAAAACTAATTCTTCAAAAAATTTGTTGGGAAAATATTTGAAGAAAAATAAGCATGTATGCCAGATGTGTAGTCAGATGTGCCACCCATCACAATTTGCTGCAGTTAAGACTTCAAAGAATTGTTCATTTTAATTTTTACTCCCCCTTTTTAGCCAGAATTTTGACAAATAAAGTCAAACACATAGAGAGTAAATGAAAACACCATAGAATGCAGATAGCATGGATGTAGAGATGATGGTGCATGAACAGTAAAAGGTACTCAGGCCATTATTAAAGCAGCAGTACAGAACAGGCACACATAGGTGCTACAAAAATCCAGGGCACAACCCACAAAATACAAGCAAAACAAAGGAAATACAGGGAAATAATGAATTACAAAGATTCAAATATCCTGGCTCCCATCAGTTTCCTCAGCTTCAGAGTCATTGGGCTCCCCCTCCTCCAATTCCTCATCCTCAGCCATTGTTTGCTCATCCTCAAGCTCCAGTCCAGCAATGACTGCTTCCAGCTTGGTCTTCTTCTCATCCAGAGCCTTACAAGTCTCCCTTAAAGCAGCAATCATGTCTTTCCTAGACATTGCACCAGTTGAGCTGGATGTGCCCACATCAGGAGTCACATCAGACTGCTTGAGACTAAAAGAAATAGCAGACTCTCTTCTGCAAGACAAATCATCCTTGCCGAGAACATCAGGTCTCTGGCTCAATATGATTCCACACAACAGGGAGGGAAAAGCAATGGGCAACTTAACAGCTAAGGTTTTGGCATGCTTGACAGTCTGGTCAAAAATATAAGTACCAAAATCATAATTAATTTTGTTACCTACAGTATAGATAAACCTAGCCAAACCTGTAGCCACATCACAGTTGTGTGTGGTTGGTACCCAGATAGCAGCAGCAATCCTGTTAAGGATGTTGTAGATTGGAGTGAGCTTGCTTGCTTGCAGTTTCCCTTTCTTAGGCCAGGACTTAACCTTTCCAGCAGTGATGGCCTTGATTATGTAGTTGTCATTGGCCTCCATCTCAGCATAGGGCTCTTCACTTCTGCCCAAAAACTTGTTGATAACAGTAGGAGAGAAATGTATTTCTTTTCCTCTCACAAAGACTGTCTGGTACTCCTTGTCCAAAGGATTATCACAACCAGCAGGAATGTTTACCAAAAACTCTTTGACTACCCTCTAAAAGCAGTCATTCAACCCAGTCACAGTCTTCATCAAGCCAGCATGCTTGATCAGCTTCATAACTTCCTTGCACTACAAGGCTTCAGCACTGAGCTCCCTCTCCAGAGCTAGTCTTCTGTGAGCAATGTACTTCCATTTACCAGCATTGGCAGGGTTGTGGAAGGAAATCAAATCAACAGGGATATCAGGAATTCCTTGAGGAATTTTCTTCTTCCCATAGCTCTTCTTCACAGCAGACTCAATGTGGAGTACATCCAACTCCACATTGCGCTCCTCAGCAGATTCTTCTTCAGACTCACTGATGTGAGCTACATCACGCTCCCCATCATACTCTGAGTCACTTGTAGGTGCCTCTTTTCTTTTCTGTGTCTTCTTCTTGGTAGGTGGAACCACAGCTTTACTAAATCCCTTCTTGGGACCATACACAACTTGCCTTTTGACAGGCTTCTTCTTCTCCTTAGCAGTAACAGGAGAACCACTAACAGCAGCAACATAACCTTTTCCACTTCTGGTCCTTCTAGCAATACTCTCCTCATCAACTTTATTCAAAGGGAGGTCAGAATCATAATCATCCACATCCACAATAGTAGTGTCTCCATCAGCATCCTTGTCAGAAGGATTGGAGTCTTCCACATCTTCAGAACCCTTGGCTTCTTTACCCTTGTCAGACTGGGTATTATCTTCAGGTTCTTCAACCTCATCAGGTTGATCTTCTTCAACAACTTCCTATCTGGAGAATCAGGAATGACAGGATTTTCTTCAGCAGTAGGAGCCTCTTCTTCATCAGCATGAGCCTCTTCATCTCCTTGTGGCAATGATGTGCCAACATCTGCCACAACATCAGGCTCTTGGAAGGCCTTGAGCACAGAATCAATGACCATCTGGGTCATGGGGTGTCTTTGATCACCCGAGGTCCTTAGAACAGCTTTCTCAGGGTTAGGGTTTGAAGGACCTTCACCAACAGATGCTTCAGCAGCAGCATCAATAGTTTCAGAGGGAAGGGGATCAGCGTGTAGGCTTGCCATGGTGTGAGCCCTCTTGGGTGTACCAGTCTTGGACTTCTTGCTTTTCTTCTTTTTCTTCTTTGGTTTTTCTATGGAAGGAGAAGGAATAACAGCTTACTCTACAGCAATGGGGGTTGATTCCCTTCTTGATCGTTTGGACTTCCTCTTCTTTGATCCTGATGGTTTGATCATTGAAACAGGGGTTGCATTGATGATCATATCACTTTGAACGCCTTCTTGATGTGGTGAATTAGGTTTTGGTGATGATGGAGGAGTGTTTGATTTTGTGGAAGGAGATGTTTTGGTTGCAGTAGACATGATGATGAATGATTGTGAGAGATGAAGGTTCAAAGAAAAATTGCAGAGAGATGAACAAAGGGTTAGAGAGAGATCAAGAAAATTTTGGTCGTTTGAGTGTGTGAGAAACAAATGTAGTGATCAATGTGGTAGGCAATGAGAGAAAAATCTTGAATAAACGGATTTCTTGGAGAAAATCGCGAAATAGCCGTTGGAAAAATATATGTTATGATTGCCTTTGGATTGCGTGCAACTATGAATGGAGGGAAAGACAGGTAACCGTTGCACGCCGGAATAGCTATTATGGCTATTGATCATCAAAGAGGCAAATACCAAGTTTGCCCCTTAACACCTCAAACCTATTTGCATCGAAAGCCTTTGTGAAAATATCTGCCAGTTGATTCTCAGTGGCAACATGCTCTAGAGTCACAACATTGTCTTCTACAAGATCTCTAATAAAATGGTGACGTATATCAATGTGCTTTGTCCTACTATGTTGGATAGGATTTTTGGAAATATTTATAGCACTTAGATTGTCACAGTATAATGTGAGCACATCTTGCTGCACATTGTACTCACCCAACATCTGCTTCATCCAAAGTAGCTGAGAGCAACTACTTCCTGCTGCAATATACTCAGCCTCAGCTGTAGAAAGAGAAACACAATTTTGTTTCTTGCTGAACCATGAGATAAGGTTGCTTCCCAAAAAGAAACATCCACAAGAAGTGCTCTTCCTATCATTTGCACTACCTGCCCAGTCAGCATCACAATAACCCAACAATCTTGTGTCTTCACCATGAGAGTAGAGAATCCCATAATCACTTGTACCACTAACATACTTCAGAATCCTTTTGACCTGATTCAAATGACTCATCTTAGGCTCAGCTTGGTACCTTGCACACACACCAACAACAAAACTAATGTCAGGTCTACTTGCAGTGAGATAGAGTAGACTGCCAATCATACTTCTGTATAGACTTTGATCAATACTGACACCATTCTCATCTTTAGAAAGTTTGAGATGGGTTGCTGCAGGAGTTCTCTTGTGATTTGCATTCTCCATTCCAAATTTCTTCACAATGTTCTTGGCATACTTGCTTTGAGAGATGAAAATTGTATCTTCCATCTGTTTGACTTGCAGACCAAGAAAGTAGGTAAGTTCACCTACAAGGCTCATCTCAAATTCAGACTGCATCTGATTTACAAACATCTTGACCATTGGATCAGACATTCCTCCAAACACAATGTCATCTACATAGATTTGTGCAATCATGAACTTGCCTTTTTCTTCTCTGACAAACAAGGTTTTATCAGTTTCTCCTTTTCTATAACCTTGTTGTACAAGAAATTTGGTCAGCCTCTCATACCATGCCCTAGGAGCTTGCTTTAATCCATACAATGCCTTCTTCAATCTGTAGACATGATCTGGATAATTTGGATCAACAAATCCCTTGGGCTGCTCCACATATACTTCCTCATTCAAGTATCCATTGAGGAAAGCACTCTTCACATCCATCTGAAATAGCTTGAACTTCAAGATACATGCTACTCCCAATAGTAACCTTATGGATTCAAGACGTGCCACAGGAGCAAATGTTTCATCAAAGTCTACTCCTTCAATCTGAGAGTAACCTTGAGCCACAAGCCTAGCCTTGTTTCTAGTCACAACACCACTTTCATCAGATTTATTCCTATAGACCCATTTAGTCTCAATGATGTTGACTCCTTCAGGCCTAGGAACTAAATCCCATACTTCATTCCTCTTGAACTGGTTCAGCTCCTCTTGCATAGCTTCAATCCAAAACTCATCTGTCAAGGCTTCTTTCACAATCTTTGGTTCTACCTTTGACACAAAACAAGCATTGGATACAACCTCTCTTGACCTTGTCATAACACCTGAATCAGGACTCCCTATTATGAGTTCTTTTGGATGATTCTTTTGAACTCTAACAGAGGGACCATTGTTCACTGGAGTCACATCTTCTTGCTGATCAGTCTTCTCAGGAATCTCTACAACTTCAGAGTCTTCAGGCTGGGGGTGAGATGTGTCCACATCAGGATCAACATCAGGCACATTGTCTGAACAGTCATCTATGACAACATTGATGGATTCCATCATAGTTCTTGTTCTGTTGTTGAAGACTCTATAGGCTCTGCTGGTTAAGGAATAGCCTAGAAAGATTCCTTCATCACTCTTGGGATCCATCTTCCTCCTTTGCTCTCTGTCAGCTAAGATATAACACTTGCTACCAAAGACATGGAAGTTGGTTTTCTTCCCTTCCATATCTCATACAGTGTGGTTGATGTACCTTTTCTCAGAGTCACCCTGTTGTGTACATAGCATGCAGTACTCATGGCCTCTGCCCAAAAGTAGTAAGGTAGCTTCTTGGCATGTAGCATAACTCTTGCAGCCTCTTGCAAAGTTCTGTTCTTTCTATCAACTACACCATTTTGTTGGGGTGTAATTGGAGAGGAGAACTCATGCCCAATCCCTTCAACAGAGCAAAACTCAGAAAACCTTGAGTTTTCAAACTCTTTCCCATGATCACTTCTGATTCTAACAATGACACTATCCTTTTCTCTTTGTAATCTAAGGCATAAGTCTTTGAATGCATCAAAAGTATCAGACTTCTCTCTGATGAAGCTAACCCAAGTGAATCTTGAGAAATCATCTACAACCACAAAGGCATATCATTTGCCACCAATACTCTCTACCTGCATTGGTCCCATCAAGTCCATATGTAGTAGTTCAAGAACTCTGGATGTCACCTGATGTTGCAACATTGGGTGCGACATCTGGACTTGCTTTCCAACTTGACATTCACCACAGATAATGCCTTCAACAATCTTCAGCTTTGGTAGGCCCCTAATTGCTTCCTTGGACACAATCTTCTTCATTCCTTTCAGATTCAGATGGCCAAGTCTTTGGTGCCAAAGCTTTACTTCTTCTTCCTGACTAATAAGACATGTAGTAGAATGAGCTGTTTCTTCAGGAATCCATAGATAGCAGTTGTCTCTTGACCTAGATCCTTTCATCAACACTTCTCCTTTGTCAGAAGTAATAAGACATTCATTCTTTGTGAAGTTGACTTTAAGACCTTGATCACATAGTTGGCTTATGCTGATAAGATTAGCCTTCAAACCTTTGACAAGTAACACATCATCTAGGTCAGGTAAACTTTTGCTGCTGAGCTTACCACTGCCTTTGATTTCACCTTTTGCTCCATCACCCAAGGTTACAAAACTAGTTGTATGAGGCTTGATATTAATGAAAAATTTCTCAACACCAGTCATGTGCCTAGAACAACCACTATCAAAATACCAATCTTCACTAGAAGATGCTCTGAGAGAAGTGTGAGCTATATGAGCAGTTTCTGAAACTTTTGGTTTCCACATCTTCTTAGGAGTGACCCTTGCTGATTTGGCTTGAACCTGAGGCCTTTTCTTGGGATACCCATAGAGTTTGTAGCAGAAGGGCTTGATGTGACCATTCTTCCCACAGTAGTGGCATCTCCAAGCATTAAACTTCTCTTTGCCAGCAGGTCTCTGATGTGGGGTGTGATGTGTCCACATTCTGCCAGGGTCAGGTTTCTTCTTAGCAGGAACAAACTTAGTATTTGTATTCTTGTTGTGATGTTTGTTCTTAAATCCTACCAGATGAGTCACCAGCATGCTTTCCAACTTTCAAAATCTCATCAAGCATGTCAGTTCCAGTATTGAGCATCTTTACAGACTTGGTCATATTCTTCAAGTTGGTTGACAGTAACTTGACTTCACTTTCAAGAATAACTACTTGGTTTTGCAGTTGAGCCTTCTCTGTCTCTAGTTGACTGATAACCACCTTCTGTTCTTCATTGATTCTGCACAGTTCCTCACTTTTGATGGACAACTTTTTGTAGACTGAGGCCAGTTCATCAAAGGTGAGTTCTTCATCATCAGAATCAACATCAGTACTGCACACACCACTCATGGCACTCACATGATTAGCAGCAACATTCTCTGAGTCAGTGTCAGATTCTTCATCAGACCATGATACAGTCAGGCCTTTCTTCTGCTTCTTCAGATATATGCCACATTCAGCTCTTATATGACCAAAGTCTTCACATTCATGACATTGAACACCCTTGTTCTGAGTTGACTTATCATCAGTTTTGGTTTTTGTTGAAGTGTTACCTTGTTTACTGATGTCAGTCTGGATGTTCCTCACATTCCTCCTTGGCCTTCTATCCACCCTTCTCTGAAGCTTATTGAATTGTCTTCCTAACATAGCTATGTCATTTGAGAGATCCCCATCTGACTCATCAGCCTTTTCCTCTTCATCAGCACAAGATACAAAAGCTATACCTTTTCCCTTCTTCTCAGTTTGCTCACCTAAGTTCATCTCAAAAGTTTGGAGAGAGCTCACAAGTTCTTCAAGTTTCATACTTGGGATGTCTTGAGCTTCCTCAATAGCTGTGATTTTCATGTTATATCTCTTGGGTAGGGATCTAAGCATCTTTCTCACAAGCTTTTCTTCAGACAATTTTTCACCTAGAGCCTCAAAAGAATTGTCTACCTCAAGTAAATTCATGTGAAAGTCATGAATTGATTCTTCTTCTTTCATTCTGAGGTTTTCAAACTTAGTGTTGAGAAGTTGGATTCTTGAGATTTTTACCTTGGCATTGCCTTCATGAGTGGTTTTGAGTATCTCCCAAGCCTTCTTTGCAACAGTACACTGCTTGTTCCATCTGAACATGTTCTTGTCCACTCCATTGAATAAAGCATTCAAAGCTTTGGAGTTTCCAAGTGATGCAGTGTCTTCTGCAGCTGACCATTCTTCTTCTGGCTTGAGTACATCAGTGTCAACACCATTAGCATCCTGAACTTTGGGATGCTCCCATCCTTTGAGCACAACTTTCCAAGTCCTGCTGTCAAGTGACTTTAGGAAGGCAATCATCCTTGGCTTCCAGTAGTCATAATTAGTTCCATCCAGAAGGGGTGGTTTGTTGACCATTGTTCCATCCTTGTCCATGTTTCCAGAAAGTAACTTCCTTGGAGCTCACCCTCAAACAGGCAGGGTGCCTGCTCTGATGCCAATTGAAATTCTGGTGGCAAGTGTCAGATGTGCAGCACGATGTGTACACTTTAGGAATCGTACGATGTGTAGCCTAATGTGTCAACATCGTGGACATACTGAACTTGATGAACAAGTAAACAATATAAAGTGCAGGAAACAATAAAACACAAGGAGTTTGTTAACCCAGTTCGACACTTATAACAAGCCCTATTCTGGAGGATATCCAAGGATGAATCCACTATGGTAGTATCAATTCAAAGTTAAACTCCCCCGTTTACAGCTTCTTACTTAATCATCACCCGTGCTAATCCTACCTAGGAACTCCTAGATATGAGAACCTCTGCTCACTCCCCCTCAACCTTACCCAGTAAGGATTTAATAACAAACCCAGTTTTGGAGACACACTCCTAGACAACTAAAGCACTCGTACCTAAAGGCTTAGAGTGTTGCACAATCTAACTCCTTACTTCAAAGCTTTGGAGAAAGACAACTAGAGATTACAACTCTATAAACTCAGTCCTTACTTGCATCAAAACTATGATCCAAGTGAAGGCTCACAAATAACAAAGAACAACTAAAGAACTAAAACCCTAAGACTCAATTTGTAGACTTAGCTTCTTGATTTCAATTGATGATTAATTAGTCTTCAGTCTTCCTTTATATGGAACAAGATTCATGGGCTTGGATCTTCAATGTTGACAGTTGGCCTTTGTAAATTTTGCCTTGAGATTTATTTGATCATAATCTTTTAATTGTTTGTTTCAAATCTTTTTGATCAAAGTCGGCCAATAAAATAAAACAGAACCATGAAAGATTATCTTGTTCCTTGGCGCGCAAGCTGGTACGATTTAATTTGAAAAACAAATCTTTTCAAAATATCGCGTGTAAATTAATAAAAGCGCGTCCAGCTAGGGCGTCCAGATGTGAAACCTGATGTGCCACACATCATGCTCCACATCATGGAATTAGGCTTATTTTACCAAATGAAGCCAACACCCTAAAATCCTCAACAAATCACAACAACATACATATATTCTCAATCATATGTATTCAATCACAACAGCATACATATATTCTTAATCATATAAAATTCACAACAACCACTCAAGCATGTGTAGAATATAGCATGTTCTCAAACAAGTTCTCGTCACGAGAATACATCACAAAACAACCATGCCCATAATTCATATTGCATCACATCAAGCAAATACACATATTCAAGCAAACAGTTACACATGCATAAAAAGCACTCGATATTTCGTGGTATATGAAATCGTTAGAAAGTGCCCTTATCTCGGCAAGCTTCCAACACATCAACTTACGCTACGCGAGCAATATCTGTCTCTCTCGACGAAGTCTCCAATTCGGCTAATCCTCTTAACCTTTTAAAGCATACAACTTATCTAAGTTAATACCACATTCTAATTGATCATTCAAATAGTCCTAGCTCGGCTACTAATGGATCAAGGCCTATGGTCGTTCTCTTACACCTAACTAGGCTCGACTCATTTTCAAAACGGCTCTTGAAAATACAAACACTTAAAAGAATAGATTTTATCTCAAAAGCGTCATTAAATAAAAACCAACTATTAAAAACATTTCCAAAAGAAAATCTATTTTCAAACAACTTATGCCTTAAGTCATAAGTTCCAAAATCTTTTCAAACTAAACAAGTTTAACTAGAACTTTTCTCGCTAGACTTATAACAAAATACTCTTTTTGCGAACATAAATATTTTTCAAAATAGTTCAAACATGTCAAACTCTTAAATATAAATTCTCGACAAAAGAATTTCCAATTCAATTTACAAATCGATTTCCAAACATTTTTCTCTTTTCATAGAAAAATAATCTCTATCATTTTTCTACAACTATACTTCAATTTTAAAACGGCAATGAAATAGTTACAAACATGAAACGACCATAACTCCGTCATTCTTTATCCTATGATCGCAAACCATATGTCAAAATCACCGTCTCGAAAAGATGAATTAAATGGCTAACTTTTTAGGACACAAAAATAATTTTATAATGCCATAAACACCCTTTCAAATTTCGGCCAGAATTAAAATTTCTCAAAATCATTGTTTTCAAAAATCAAACATAGTTAAAATACTCATAAAATTACCAATTTCACATAAACCAACTCAATTGAATAAATATTCCAAAAGCTAAAGAAATTCCAAAACCCTAACTTCACAAATCATAAAATTTTAGGGCTTTTCAATTCTAACATTTTCTTTTCAAAAATTAAGACCGTAAATCACCTTGTGATTACTTTAATTGCAAGAAAACCATTTCACAAATTGATTTCAAACATTTCATAATATTCCTCAAGATCTCTAAAATTTAAAGTGATCAAAATAAAAATTTTCTTTTAGATCTATTATCTCAAAACTCACACAACAACATTAACAAAAGAAAAGAGCAAGAAAATCAAAACTTAACCAAAATTATTTTTTTTAGCATAAAGTCAAACAATTCAAATCACAAATTTTCTCTTGGATCTATAACTAACTATCAAGGATTTATACTATTAACAAAGGAAATAAGCAAGAAAAATAGAAATCAAACCCCACTCCACATGTATGTATGTTCGGCCAAGAGAGAAAATAAGGAAAGGATTTCTACCTCATGTAATAGCTCTACTTCAAGATGATGATGATCCACTAGGAACCCAAGACCCAAGCCTTTAAAATGAAGGGATAAAAATTTTATGAAGATTGGGAGGTATAGGCTTATGGCTCGGCCAAGAGAGGGAGAGGAGTGAAAGCTTCAAAATTTTCTAAGTCTTCTACTTAAAGTAATAGCCAAGAATCAAGAGCCCTTGGATTGCATAGTGTAAAGTAGTAAGACTAAATCTTAGCCATTGATTATATCCCTCACATGATTAAAATAATACTATCCTAAGAAATATCTAGATATTTATGACTTTACCGCCACCTCGTCTCACTCAGTCCCCATGTTTGCTCTTAAACGAGTCGTATCTCGCGTACCAATTAATGAACTTTACGGAAATAGAAAATTTTACCGTAAACCTTTTAATAAAAACAATTCACAAACTTTTGAATAAATTTTATTCCGGACAAATTTTCGCTCCTAAGCTCGGAAAAATATAATGACGTCAAATTCTCATTACAGTCGATATATAAAGTCTCGAATAAAATTTTGACGGAAATCAGAAACCGTAAAATTTTCAAACAGCGGGTATATCTTGCCCGTTTTCTCAAAAACAACTAGAAAATTATTTTCAACATTTCAACGAGACAAAAATGTTTCTAAACTCATTTAAAGCTTATAAAATCATTGTGCCCATTTTTCAAACGTTAAACTACGCGCAAGCACAATCTCAGCAAAAATTCTGTCAAAACAGACAATCAAGCGGAGAATCAATAAAAAAAATAGCATAAGCTAATTACTATATCAAGAATCATATTTCTGCTACAGTAATTTTACGGGTCTTACAAGATCCATCTTAAAAGTCTAGGTTTAGCATCCTTCTTACTTAATAGGTACCTAATAGCGGCATGGTCAGTGTAAACAATAATTTTGGATCCTATTAGGTAAGACCGAAACTTATCCACAACGAATACGACAGCTAGGAGCTCCTTTTCAATGGTGGCCTAGTTCATTTGCGCATGATCTAGGGTACTACTTGTGTAATAGATTGCATGAAGTTTCTTATCTTTTCTTTGTCCTAAAATTGCGCCTATAGCGTAATCACTAGCGTCACACATGATTTCAAAGGGTAAGCTCCAATCAGGTGGCGTGATATTTGGTGCGGATATAAGAGTTGTTTTTAAATGTTCAAACGCTTTTAAGCATCCTTCGTCAAAAATAAACTCGGCATCTTTCATCAATAAGCCGGTTAGAGGCTTGGTGATTTTAGAGAAGTCTTTAATGAATCGTCGGTAGAAACCAGCGTGTCCTAAGAAACTGCGTACTTCTCTTACTGTTTTTGGGGGTGGAAGGTTTTCTATGACTTGAATTTTAGCTTTATCTACTTCAATCCTCTTATCGGACACTACGTGTCCAAGAACTATACCTTGTCGGACCATGAAGTGGCACTTTTCCCAATTAAGCACCAGATTTACTTTTACACATCTTTCAAGTACTTTTTCTAGCTTTTCCCACAAACAGAGAAATCATCCATAAAAATTTCCATGATGTCATTTATAAAATCTGCGAAGATTGCCATCATGCATCTTTGAAAAGTTGCGGGAGCATTGCATATTCCAAATGGCATTCGCCGATAAGTAAAAGTTCCATAAGGACATGTGATGGTGGTTTTCTCTTGGTCATCGGGGTGAATAGGGATTTGAAAGAATCCTGAATAACCATCTAGGTAGCAGAAATATGAATGTTTAGCCAATCACTTGAGCATTTGATCAATAAAGGGTAGAGGAAAATGGTCTTTTCGAGTGGCTTTGTTTAGTTTCCTATAATCTATGCACATTCTATGTCCAGTTACAACGCTTTGTGCTATGGATTCTCCTTTTGGATTCATCACAACTATAACTTCTCCTTTCTTTGGTACGACGTGTACTGGGCTGACCCATTTACTGTCGGATATCGGGTATATGATTCCTACTTCTAGAAGCTTTTGCAGTTCTTTCTTAACTACCTCACTTAGAACTGGATTGATCCTTCTTTGGGGTTCTCTAGATACTTTACCGTCTTCCTCTAGCATAATACGATGCATACATATCGAAGGACTAATTCCCTTTAGGTCAGTGATGTTATACCCTAAGGTAGTTGGGTATTTTCTTAGAATGTTCAGAAGTTTTTCAGTTTCTAACTTTCCTAAGTCCGCACTGACTAT
Organism: Trifolium fragiferum; assembly: GCA_954870985.1. Classification (NCBI taxonomy): domain Eukaryota; kingdom Viridiplantae; phylum Streptophyta; class Magnoliopsida; order Fabales; family Fabaceae; genus Trifolium; species Trifolium fragiferum. The sequence goes on from OX940789.1 coordinate 23,032,898, forward strand.
TACTGGTCATTTGAGGTCTTTATCTAGGAATTCATACCTTAAATTTTCAAGTAGAGCTTTGAGTTCTAAAGTTGGTTTGATAGGGCGAGGCATAGGATCTGGTGTAGTTTCTAAAGATTCCGCTAGGTCGTCTTCATCATCTTTATGAGTTTGAGGAGTGGGGGTTCTTAGAATTTCAGAATACTTAGTTTGATCCTTCTCCACCTCTTTTCTACATTCCTCAATGACATCTAGCATGTAGCATTCATCGTCTATGGCTGGTGCTTTCATGAATTGAGTTAAAATAAATTCAACTTTTTCTTAACCCACCTCAAAAGTGAGCTTTCCTCTCTTTACATCTATTATGGCACCGGCAGTTGCTAAGAATGGCCTTCCTAAAAGGATAACTGTATTGGAATCTTCCCTTATGTACATAACTATAAAATCAGTTGGGATAAAGAATTGACCTACACGTATGATACCTAGAGGGTATTTGACAGAATGGTCAGCGAATTGTATGAACATTTTTGGTGGTCTTAGTTCTCCCATTTTCAGTTTTTCACATATGGCTATGGGCATTAAACTGATACTAGCTCCTGAATCACATAGGGCTCTATCTATTACGTACTTTCCAATAACACAGGGTATGGAGAAACTTCATGGGTCCTTTAGCTTAGGAGGCATCATGTTTTGTAATATGGCGCTACATTCGGCAGTAAGCATAACAGTCTCATCATCCTCGATCCTTTTATATTAGTCAAGATTTCTTTAAGAAACTTAGCGTATGAGGGCATTTGGTTGATAACATCGGTAAAAGGTATTTTTTTGTTCAATTGTTTTAGAAGCTCTACAAATTTCTTAAACGGCCCTACGCTCGTGGATTTCTCAAATCTTTGAGTATATGGGATGGGTGGTACATATGGCTTTTTCTTTTCTACGGTTTCCTCTCCATTATCTCCCTTTTCTTCTCTATTTGGTTCACTCTCTTCCTCGGTTGTCTTACTAGAATTTTGTTTCATGGCTGGAATATCAGTTTTTGATTCCTCTACTTGTTTTCCAATTCTCAATATGATAGCATTGGCTTGTCCTTTTGGATTCTGCTGTGGTTGTCCAAGAAATGTGCCCGCAGGTGCAGAAGTATATGCTTGTTGTTGGGCCACTTAAGAGATTTGTGTTTCTAACATTCTATTGTGTGTGGCCAGGATATCTAATTTGCTTGTTAATTGCTTAATTTGATCATTGGTGTGTTTAAACTGCTCATTAGTGTGTAAGTTTTGATTTAGGAAATCTTTGTTGGTTTGAGCTTGAGCAGCTATGAAGTTTTCCATCATTAATCCAAGGTTAGACTTCCTAGGAGCATTTTGAGCAGGGTAGGCAGGCTTTTGAAATCCTGGTGGTGCAGAAGTTGGTGCTTGGCTAGGTGCATATAGAGCGTTGTTGCTTTTGTATGAAAGGTACGGATGGTTCCTCGGACCTTGATTGTAAGGGTTTCCTTGAGTGTAGTTCACTTGTTCTGGGGAAACTTCCGTCAAAAGTTGACAATCAGCGACAACGTACCCTTGAATTCCGCACAGTTCACAATTTGAAATTGTTGCAGCCACGGTGGCTGCAAGTGTTGTGGTCAAACTCTCCATCTTTTGAGTTAGAGCTTCAACTTTGGCTTTAACAAGGTCAAACTCGCTTACTTCGTACATACCACCTTTCGTTTGAGGTTTCTCTACAGTTGTTCTCTCATTTCCCCATTGATAATGGTTTTGGGCCATGCTCTCAATGAGTTTGTGGGCGTCATTGTAAGGTTTATCCATCAGTGCGCCACCAGCAGCGGCGTCTATGGTCAATCTTGTGTTATACAAGAGACCATTGTAGAAGGTGTGGATAATCAACCATTCTTCGAGTCCATGATGTGGGCATACCCTAATCATGTCTTTGCATCTTTCCCATGCTTCGAAAAGAGACTCGTTGTTTTTTTTATTAAATCCATTAATTTGGGCTCTTAGCATAGCAGTTTTGCTAGGTGGGAAATATCTGGCTAAAAAGACTTTCTTCAACTCATCCCATGAGGTGATTGATTTGGATGGTAGGGACTGGAGCCAAGCTCTAGCTCTATCTCTTAACGAGAAAGGGAATAAATGAAGTCTTATAGCTTCGGGACTGACACCATTTGCTTTTATTGTATCCGCATATTGCAGAAATATGGATAAATGTAGGTTAGGGTCGTCCGTGGGGTTTCCGGAGAATTGGTTTTGTTGTATTGCAGCTAACAACGAAGGTTTAATCTCAAAATTGTTTGCTTCAATAGCAGGAGCAGCGATGCTGTTATAGGGTTCCTCTTGCGAATGGATAGCATATGACGAGAGTGTACAATTTTGAGGTAATTCAGCCATTTCAATAATTGGTTCTTCTAATTCGGGGAGAATCGTTTCTATTTGGGATTGATTATTTCTAGTTTGGTTTTCTACATTACGGCGTCTTAAGCTAAGAAGACGCTCAGGTTCGCTAACAGGTTGCTCAATTTCATCGCCTCGAGAGCGAGTACTTGGCATACAAATTGGTCCCCGGCAACGGCGCAAAAAACTTGATCGGACGACAACGTGACTGCAAGTATACAGTCATGTTGCGTAGTTTTAAAAGATTATCGTTCCCACAGAGACCAATAATCGACCTACCGTTATCTAATGTTACTTTGTAAATCTAAGGCTTAATGATTAAATTAAAGGGATTTAAATAAAAATATTTTTTTTATGATTTTTATATTAAATTGGAATAAGTATTACTAGGATGTGCTTTAAGTTGCTTCAGAGGGGTCCAGTATTTAAATCGTGCTAAGTAAAAAAAAAATGTTTTCGAAACTATATTGATTTAAAAATACTAGTCTCAGCTCTCGCAAATCTTGACTAATATTATATAATATAAAGGTGATGCTTAATTCTCGTCCTCACACCCACTAATAAAATACTTTTTGAAAATTAATATAATTTAATTCTAATCCCAACTCTCGTTGCTGATTAGAATTAATGTTCAGTTTTTACTATCTAGCAAAAATCTCACGTTCTCGCTCTATCGATTTTACTTTAATTAATTCTCACTCGTGACAAATTATAATTATTAAATTAAAAATTGCTTTTTGAAAACTCGTTAAAAGCAATCGCACGAATTATCTACCGAACCCCTATTAGCTTCTAACTACACATCCTAGCAATATTAACCTAGCTAGACATAATTAAAAATAAAGACATAAAAATAAAGCAAGCAAATAAATCAAACATAATCAAATAAAAACGAAAAATAAAGACAGGAAATAAATAAGACAGAATTAAATAAAAACCTGAATTAATAAAAAGGTCCAACGTCGGGATAAATATATTAAACTAAGAGGAAACAAACTAGAACAATGTCTAGGTTTTTATTCAACTCTTTTAACTTTTGCAAGTTGTGTGTTTTCAATTGTAAGAATTAACACTTATTTATACTAATAGCTAGGAGACAAAACCACACATTTCACCGATGTGGGACTTTGTGTTGACAAATTGGATCCGCACGATCATAATTAAACGGACGGAGGGGATTAAGCATGATGGGCGGCACATGCAATTTGGTTAATGGGTTTGGCCCATTTGCTTCTCCTTCTTCTTGTGCATGCCGCTTGGCATGTATGTTTGTGAGTCTGGGGGGGGGGGGGGGGAGGGTCCTTTGGGCTGCACTTGTGTGGCCCTTTTTGTCCCGTTTTGCTCCTTTTCGGTCCGTTTTTGCTCATTTATTCAATTCATTCACTTTTCAACTGATAAAATAAAATACTAGAAATTATTAACAATTTATAATATAAAATTACGAAATCGAAATAAAAATAACTAAAATATTATATTAATTTAACTAAATAAATAGTACAATTTTCGGTGTATCAATAACCCTTTTCTCCACAATGATGACATGCCCATCCCTGAGGTCTCCCATTGAATCTAGGTGGGGGATGTCGTCTGGAATGTTACACCATGTGTCTGAACTTCTTGGGATTGAGTACCCTTTTATTCAGGTTTGTATAATCAAAACCCACAACTTTGGAACTCTTATCAGGTTGATCAACTTCAGTACTGACTTCAGACACAATATTTCCAGCATTCAACATCTTGACTTGTTTATTCATGTTTTCTAGCTGTGAATTTAACAAGGTTACCTCTTTAGTGAAATGAGATATTGGAGCAAGGTGATCATTCTTCTCTAACTGGAGATGATGGATAAGATTCTTCTGTTGTTCCTGACATCTGATTACTCCTTCACTATCTTTTTGACAAATCTTTGTTGGCTTCAGCTAGTTCCTCTAAAGTGATCTCAACTTCTGAATTAGTGTCGGACACACACCTCTCAGTTAATGCAGTATCATTTATGCATTCAATCTCATCATCTGAGTTATCTTCATCCGACCAGGTTACCATCATACCATTCTTTTGTTTCTTCAGGAAGTTAGGGCATTCTGACCTAAAGTGACCAAAACCATTACATTCAAAACACTGAGTACCTCTTGCTTGATTTGAGTTGTCTTCAGCTTTGTTTTTCTTTTGAAGATTGATCTGCTTCCCAGTGTCATCTGAGATGTGCTGCACATCTGCCCTAGGTCTTCTATCCATTCTTCTTAGCAACCTCTTGAACTGTTTTCCAATTAGCGCTAAAGCATCTCAAATGCCTTCGTTCATGTCTAGTTCGCTAGGTTCTTCAACATCTTTAGTTACAAAGGCAAGGTTTTCATTCTTTTTGTCAGACCTTTCCTTTGTTCCAAGCTCAAATGTTTGTAGGGAACCAACCGGCTCATCAAGTTTCAAGGTAGATATATCCTGCATCTCCTTAATGGCAGTCACCTTCATATCAAACTTCTTAGGCAGAGACCTAAGCATCTTCCTAACAAGCTTCTCTTCACTGATCTTCTCTCCTAAGGCTTCAAAAGAATTTGCAAAATCAAGTACATTCGTATGGAAATCATACACACTTTCATCCTCCAACATTTGCAGGTTCTCAAATTTGTTAGTTAAAAGTTATAATCTTGACATCTTAACCTTTGAGGTGCCTTCATGAGTAGTCTTCAGAATATCCCAAGCCTCTTTAGCCACAGTACACTGTTTGATAAGTTTAAACATGTTTCTGTAAACTCCATTAAATATGGAATTCAGGGCTTTGTTATTGCCAACAGATAAGACATCCTCTTCCTTTGACCACTCTCCCTCTGGTTTCACCACTGTGGTATTTTTCCCATCTTTGTCAACCACAACAGGATGTCTCCATCCAGTAACAATAGCTTTCCAAGTCCTGCTATCAAGAGATTTCAAGAAAGCACACATTCTTGCTTTCCAATAATCGTAGTTGGTACCATCCAACAGAGGTGGCCTGTTAACAAGACCTCTTTCTTTATCCATCTTGCCATAAAGTATTCCCTGGAACTCACCCAAGTACATGCAGGGTGCCTGCTCTGATGCCAATTGAAATTTCGGCACTCACAGTAGATATATGTGTTGACCAATGTTCCAACACCTGTCCAGACAACGTTGGATGTTGACACAGTTGTTCCAACACTTGTCTCTACGAACGATAATAGTATAAACAATAACGCAAGTAAAAACAGAAAAATAAACTTGCACACAGTGTTTGTTAATCCATTTCGGAGCAAACATCTCCTACTTTGGGGGATACCAATCAATGAATGAATCCACTATAATAGTATTGCTTTTAAGCCAAACGAACTGCTTGCACTTCTCACTGAATCCTTATTTGTGCAAATTCTACCTAGGCCCAACCTAGATATGACCAACCAAGGTCACTTCCTTAATAACAATGCAACACAACACCGTTCTCTACACTACGGGTAAAAACACAAACACACTGTTTTTGGAGACACTCTCCTAGAAAACAACACACTTTTGCCTAAAGGCGTCGAGTGTTGACACACACATTCCTACCTCCTTGCTTAAAAGCTTTGGAGAAGATTAACACATACAACTCAATAAAACACAGTCCTTAACATGCATCAAGACAATGCAAGAAAAGCTCACAAAGAGACTCAATAAACACACTAAAACCCTAATAACCAAATACGGCTAGACTCTCTTAAGAAACTAGGTCTTGGTCTTCACATATATATAGCCATGTGCTGCGTGGGCTGTAACAAATAACAGGGCTTCAAATTCCTTGTTGGAGAAGTGTGAAAGATCTCTTACAAAAATATTTCTTGAACCAAAAGATATTATTTCAAAATATATCGTCATATATTTTAGAAACAAATATTCCTTATGAAGTCTTCAGCAGGTGATTGCTGATTTGCAACTTAGCCTTGGATTAGGTTAAGGGTTTGAAATTATTGTAATCTTGGTCTAGATTATAATTGGATAATCTCACGCAAGTGGGGACTGGAGTAGCCCATACTTTTAAGGGGTGAACCAGGATAATATTGTGGTGTTTGATTCTCTCTTTCCCTTCTCTTTACTTTAAGCAAACACATATCACATTTATTTCTATTTAACTTACTGCAGAGAACGTTCTCTGGACATTTTCTTAATTGTGTGATTTATATTCGTTACTTTGATTACCATTTACTAGTGTTGTAGCAAAATTTAAAAATGTCACAATTAAACCCCCCCCCCCCCCCCCCCCCCCCCCCTCCTCCTTGTGACAAACCTTGTTACTTCATTGTCATTCCTAAACTCATCTTATCACGCAAACTAAAATCTTTGAGCTAAATCTCTCATTCCACTTGTTATAATATTTAATGATAATTTTTGTTACTTCATTGTCATTCCTAAACTCATCTTATCACGCAAACTAAAATCTTTGAGCTAAATCTCTCATTCCTCTTGTTATAATATTTAATGATAATTTTTCTTTGGAATGTTATCTTTTTATGCCACAAGTTTCTTGCACAAAGAGATTAAAAATGCTTAGACGTTATTTGGCCTGCTACTCGGTTAATTTTAGTAATTATTTAAGCATTTATCATATTATGGTCAAGTCTAAGATACACAGACAAATTTTTTATTATACACAAATCTGTTTTTACCATTGGATTATTAAACCTCACCAATGGATCAAATAAAATGTGACATATTGCATGCAATTATATAACTTTTAATAATTTTTTTCTAGAATTGTAGAAATATGAAAAAAACTAGATCATTAATGATAAATAAAATTGTGTCATTAATTTTACTGTTTCGATTACTAACAAATAAAATTTGATCAAAAAGTATCTTGATTTGATTTGAAAGATGTCACGTTTTTTGTTTATTAAATTTATCATAATTTTTTGTGGAATAAAATTTAGATATGGGGATACTCACCGCATAAAAAGTAAGGAAGAACCATCAACCTCAATTAAGATTTATGCATAACACAAAAATCACAGGAAATTAGAACATAAACACAACAACACAAGTCAGTAAGCAAGTTAAGATTTTCATGATTTGACAAATTTTTATATTAATCAAATTATTGGTACATACATTATAAATAGTTCTTGACGAAACAAACATTCAATTATTTCATATAAAAACTTGGAGGACCAGGTGGTATTTGATGTCCTACACCAGGGCTATGTCCTGGACTTGTTGGGCGAAAAGCATCGTCACCACCAATATTATTAAAACTTGTAAGTGTAGGTGGTATTTTATGTCCCACCCCAGGGGCACTGGGTCCTGATTCTGTCGGAAAAACCACATCATCACCACCCTTATTATTGAAACTTGGAGGACCAGGTGGTATTTGATGTCCTACACTAGGGCTATGTCCTGGACTTGTTGGGCGAAAAGCATCGTCACCACCCATATTATTAAAACTTGTAAGTGTAGGTGGTATTTTATGTCCCACCCCAGGGGCACTGGGTCCTGATTCTGTTGGATAAACCACATATTCACCACCCTTATTATTGAAACTTGGAAGACTAGGTGGTATTTGATGTCCTACACCAGGGCTATGTCCTGGATCTGTTGGGCGAAAAGCATCGTCACCACCTTGGTTATAAAAAGTTGGAGGACTAGGTGGTATTTGATGTCCTACACCAGGGCTATGGTCTGGATTTGTTGGGCGAAAAGCATCATCACCTCCCTTATTATCATCGTTTAGAAATCTTGATGCTTCTATTGAACCGAAGTTTTGTTGCATCATAATAAGGAGAAGATAAATTATTGATAACATGTTTTTCTTTTCCATGGAGCTCTTTAAGCTAAACAACTTTAATTTTACTTGCTAGCTTTTTGAATAAAGGGAGAGAAAACTAGTGGTGATCTTTAAACAATGATGCAAGTGATATATAAGGTGAGAGTGATAGTTGTATTTAACATGAGTGCTCATTTAACTTAGTTAAATAAACTTTGTTTTGGCTAACAATATTTACTTTTTTTGGTACAAAGTTTATGTCAAAATATTTTGTATATACATAAATGTATAAAACTTTATGTTTTGACTGAATAAATATATATAACTTAGTAGTAAAAGAAACTAATTGTATAAATATCACATTCTACCAAAAATAATCAGATTTTTCTATAATATAGTGATATTATGTTATGTGATGTTGATCAAAGGAATCACATTTGTCTATAATCCCGTGATGTAATGTCAAGTAATAATGTTATTGATAAAAAAAATATAAAGTTGGCAAAATGTATTTATTTGCCAAGAAAATCACATTTTTCTCCAATTATATTTATTTTATGGGTTTGTAATAAAAATATATTACCTACTCCTTTATGTAAAAAAAGATTACTTAATTGTTCTTTATGCTCTTTCAATTTATAGAAAATTTGGTGAAATTTTGTCTAATTTACAAAAATACTAATTTACAAATATTTTGTCGTTTATCATACCATCCATTCTTTTTTGACCAGAATTACTTTAAATACTATAAATGAAAATATATCTTTGACGAAATGCATTTTTGTACTTATTTTCATTAAGAGTCCAATTCTTAATATTGTATGAGACAAAATTGTTAAAGAAATATATATAAAAATGGTAACATAAAATTATAGAAAACATTGTGCTAAATTATCGAATTTGATGGTTTGAATTATCGAAACTATGATGTTTTGCCTCTCCACATTGAAAACGTACATGAATATGAAAATATGATTTATTTTTTAATCTTTTTACACCCTAAGATTTTAAATCATTAATGACATAAGAACTACAATTTTTTGTATCGTATAAATTTATATGCTTCTTATTAACACGTAAAAGGCTCTACTTTTCAGCTCAACTTACACATATTTTAATCTCGATGTTATCGATTTTGCAATGTTATGATGATATCGTGTGTCTATTTCAGGTATGTATCAGTTAAAGGTCCATGCGCGTCAAAATTATGGAAAAAGGCGAAAATAGTAAGAAAAAAGTCCAGCCAAGCATGAAAAGCGTCCTAGCTCGGACCGTCAGTTGCAATCCACACAACAATAACAATAGTAATTTCAATTTATTATCTCGTAAACGTAGGTCAATTGGTAATTGCCAAAGATATTATTTGAAAGGAGCACAGAGGTTTGAACTCTAAATTTTTATGTTTTATGCACTTAAAATTTAATCATGCACACTACAAAATTGAACTAAAGTGTATATTTTGATAAATGTTAGTGAATATGAATTTGATTGTTCTGAGAAAGTGGTTTGTGTGTTTATGTGTGTTATGTGTGTTTATATGTGTTTATGGTTGTTCTGAGAAAGTAAATGTAAATGAAGTGGTTTGTGTTATGTGTGTTTACATAAAATAAATAGTTAAACGAAAGAGATTTTCACACAAATAATTTATACTAGAAATATCATATGAAGTCTGCAAAACCTCATAGCAAGCAGAGTTGATATAACTTCTGTTGCAGTATGTTAGTGTTTTGTATGTTGGCATTATTTTGGTAAAATAAAGTTACACAATCAAGATGTTTGATGTAATGTTTCAACATTTGGATATGCATCCAGGGTTTTTTTTTTTTTTTTTTTTTTTTTTTTTTTTTTAAACTAAGAGAATAGCTTAACCAAGAAGTAAAGACATGCCAACTAGGTTGGCGCCCCTTTACCACCCAGCCAACAAGCTAAAACTCTCTCATATATTAAAATAAATAGAAAAAGAGGAAGTACAAACAAACTTGCGGGGACTAGGCCAAAACCCAAGTAGGAGTTATAATGTATATACTGCCTCATTAAAAACCTTACCTGTAAAACCCTAAGGGAAAAACTAGGTGAAGGGAAAAAGAGTGCAGTGCTCCAAATCGACAACAAACAAAACAACAAACGATGGAGGAGTCCAGACCAAAATGGAGGAGTCCTTACCTGTAATACCTGAAATAGACACACGATATCATCATAACATTGCAAAAATCTATAACATCGAGATTAAAACATGTTTAAGTTGAGCTGAAAAGTAGAGCCTTTTACGTGTTAATAAGAAGCATATAAATTTATACGATACAAAAAATTGTAGTTCTTATGTCATTAATGATTTAAAATCTTAGGGTGTAAAATGATTAAAAAATAAATCATATTTTCATATTCATGTATGTGTTCAATGTGGAGAGGCAAAACATCATAGTTTCGATAATGCAAATCATCAAATTCGATAATTTAGCACAATGTTTTCTATAATTTTATGTTACCATTTTTATATATATTTCTTTAACAATTTTGTCTCATACAATATTAAGAATTGGACTCTTAATGAAAATAAGTACAAAAATGCATTTCGTCAAAGATATATTTTCATTTATAGTATTTAAAGTTATTCTGGTCAAAAAAGAATGGATGGTATGATAAACGACAGAATATTTGTAAATTAGTATTTTTGTAAATTAGACAAAATTTCACCAAATTTTCTATAAATTGAAAGAGCATAACGAACAATTAAGTAATCTTTTTTTACATAAAGGAGTAGGTAATATATTTTTATTACAATCCCATAAAATAAATATAATTGGAGAAAAATGTGATTTTCTTGGCAAATAAATACATTTTGCCAACTTTATATTTTTTTTATCAATAACATTATTACTTGACATTACATCACGGGATTATAGACAAATGTGATTCCTTTGATCAACATCACTTAACATTATATCACTATATTATAGAAAAATATGATTATTTTTGGTAGAATGTGATATTTATACAATTAGTTTCTTTTACTACTAAGTTATATATATTTATTCAATCAAAACATAAAGTTTTATACATTTATGTATATACAAAATATTTTGACATAAACTTTGTACCAAAAAAAGAAAATATTGTTAGCCAAAACAAAGTTTATTTAACTAAGTTAAATGAGCACTCATGTTAAATACAACTATCACTCTCACCTTATATATCACTTGCATCATTGTTTAAAGATCACCACTAGTTTTCTCTCCCTTTATTCAAAAAGCTAGCAAGTAAAATTAAACTTGTTTAGCTTAAAGAGCTCCATGGAAAAGAAAAACATGTTATCAATAATTTATCTTCTCCTTATTATGATGCAACAAAACTTCGGTTCAATAGAAGCATCAAGATTTCTAAACGATGATAATAAGGGAGGTGATGATGCTTTTTGCCCAACAAATCCAGGCCATAGCCTTGGTGTAGGACATCAAATACTACCTAGTCCTCCAACTTTTTATAACCAAGGTGGTGACGATGCTTTTCGCCCAACAGATCCAGGACATAGCCCTGGTGTAGGACATCAAATACCACCTAGTCCTCCAAGTTTCAATAATAAGGGTGGTGATTATGTGGTTTTTCCAACAGAATCAGGACCCAGTGCCCCTGGGGTGGGACATAAAATACCACTTACACTTACAAGTTTTAATAATATGGGTAGTGACGATGCTTTTCGCCCAACAAGTCCAGGACATAGCCCTGGTGTAGGACATCAAATGCCACCTGGTCCTCCAAGTTTCAATAATAAGGGTGGTTATGATGTGGTTTTTCCGACAGAATCAGGACCCAGTGCCCCTGGGGTGGGACATAAAATATCACCTACACTTACAAGTTTTAATAATATGGGTGGTGACGATGCTTTTCGCCCAACAAGTCCAGGACATAGCCCTGGTGTAGGACATCAAATACCACCTGGTCCTCCAAGTTTCAATAATAAGGGTGGTGATGATGTGGTTTTTCCAACAGAATCAGGACCCAGTGCCCCTGGGGTGGGACATAAAATACCACCTACACTTACAAGTTTTAATAATATGGGTAGTGACGATGCTTTTCGCCCAACAAGGCCAGGACATAGCCCTGGTGTAGGACATCAAGTGCCACATGGTCCTCCAAGTTTCAATAATAAGGGTGGTGATGATGTGGTTTTTCCGACAGAATCAGGACCTAGTGCCCCTGGGGTGGGACATAAAATACCACCTACACTTACAAGTTTTAATAATATGGGTGGTGACGATGCTTTTCGCCCAACAAGTCCAGGACATAGCCCTGGTGTAGGACATCAAATACCACCTGGTCCTCCAAGTTTTTATATGAAATAATTGAAAGTTTGTTTTGTCAAGAACTATCTATAATGTCCATACCAATAATTTGATTAATATAAAAATTTGTCAAATCAAGAAAATCTTAACTTGCTTACTGACTTGTGTTGTTGTGTTTATGTTCTAATTTCCTGTGATTTTCGTGTTATGCATAAATCTTAATTGAGGTTGATGGTTCTTCCTTACTTTTTATGCGGTGAGTATCCCCATATCTAAATTTTATTCCACAAAAAATTATGATAAATTTAATAAACAAAAAACGTGACATCTTTCAAATCAAATCAAGATACTTTTTGATCAAATTTTATTTGTTAGTAATCGAAACAGTAAAATTAATGACACAATTTTATTTATCATTAATGATCTAGTTTTTTTCATATATCTACAATTCTAGAAAAAAATTATTAAAAGTTATATAATGGCATGCAATATGTCACATTTTATTTGATCCAATGGTGAGGTTTAATAATCCAATGGTAAAAACAGATTTGTGTATAATAAAAAATTTGTCTGTGTATCTTAGACTTGACCATAATATGATAAATGCTTAAATAATTACTAAAATTAACCGAGTAGCAGGCCAAATAACGTCTAAGCATTTTTAATCTCTTTGTGCAAGAAACTTGTGGCATAAAAAGATAACATTCGAAAGAAAAATTATCATTAAATATTATAACAAGAGGAATGAGAGATTTAGCTCAAAGATTTTAGTTTGCGTGATAAGATGAGTTTTGGAATGACAATGAAGTAACAAGGTTTGTCACAAGAAGGAGGGGGTGTTTGAATTGTGACCTTTTTAAAATTTTGCTACAACACTAGTAAATGGTAATCAAAGTAACGAATATAAAATACTCAAAGATATTTAGACCTTGTATTCTAGAGAGCTTTGGAGTATGAGTGAAAAAGAAGAGCTTAGATTGCTTCGTGATTGCAAGTGTGAATGCTTTGATTGCTTGTGAAACTCTTGCTCTTCAATGATGCCAAGCTTGCTATTTATAGATGGAGGAGTTCTTCAGATATTTGAAATTCAAATATCACAGTTGAGAGTGCCAAAATAGTCGTTTTGAGTGAGGCAAAACAGTCCAATCAGATTTGTACTTTTAGTGATTTTGGAGAACATTCTTCTGATGGTCTTTGAGATATGCATCTGCGAGGATGTGAGAAATATTTGTTATGCCAACTGTAAATGACTTTCTTCTGATCATATATCTGTATGCACAAAATTTGGGAGACCATTCTCTTGGATGCTGGAGAGCATTCTCCTATCAGATGGAAATGGAGCCAGCTGAATGTGAAACCCTAATACGCGCCATGTAGTGCGCCGTTTCTTTGAACCCTTATTTTTCCTTGCCTTCGGGACTTGCTTGCACTCCAAGACAGAAGAGAATCTCCTGACTTGCTGAAGACTTCATAAGGAATATTTGTTTCTAAAATATATGACGATATATTTTGAAATAATATCTTTTGGTTCAAGAAAAATTTTCGTAAGAGATCTTTCACACTTCTCCAACAAGGAATTTGAAGCCCTGTTATTTGTTACAGCCCACGCAGCACATGGCTATATATATGTGAAGACCAAGACCTAGTTTCTTAAGAGAGTCTAGCCGTATTTGGTTATTAGGGTTTTAGTGTGTTTATTGAGTCTCTTTGTGAGCTTTTCTTGCATTGTCTTGATGCATGTTAAGGAATGTGTTTTATTGAGTTGTATGTGTTAATTTTCGCCAAAGCTTTTAAGCAAGGAGGTAGGTTTGTGTATGTCAACACTTGACGCCTTTAGGCTAAAGTGTGTAGTTTTCTAGGAGAGTGTCTCCCAAAACAGTGTGTTTGTGTTTTTACCTTTAGTGTAGAGAACGGTGTTGTGTTGCATTGTTATTAAGGAAGTGACCTTGGTTGGTCATATCTAGGTTGGGCCTAGGTAGAATTTGCACAAATAAGGATTCAGTGAGAAGTGCAAGCAGTTCGTTTGGCTTAAAAGCAATACTATTATAGTGGATTCATTCATGGATTGGTATCCCCCAAAGTAGGAGATGTTTGCTCCGAAATGGGTTAACAAACACTGTGTGCAAGTTTATTTTTCTGTTTTTACTTGCGTTATTGTTTATACTATTATCGTTCGTAGAGACAAGTGTTGGAACAACTGTGTCAACATCCAACGTTGTCTGGACAGGTGTTGGAACATTGGTCAACACATATATCTACTGTGAGTGCCGAAATTTCAATTGGCATCAGAGCAGGCACCCTGCATGTACTTGGGTGAGTTCCAGGGAATACTTTCTGGCAAGATGGATAAAGAAAGAGGTCTTGTTAACAGGCCACCTCTGTTGGATGATACTAACTACGATTATTGGAAAGCAAGAATGTGTGCTTTTTTGAAATCTCTTGATACCAGGACTTGGAAAGTTATTGTTACTGGATGGGGACATCCTGTTGTGGTTGACAAAGATGGGAAAAATACCACAGTGGTGAAACCAGAGGGAGAGTGGTCAAAGGAAGAGGATGTCTTATCTGTTGGCAATAACAAAGCCCTGAATGCCATATTTAATGGAGTTTACAGAAACATGTTTAAACTTATCAAACAGTGTACTGTGGCTAAAGAGGCTTGGGATATTCTGAAGACTACTCATGAAGGCACCTCAAAGGTTCAGATGTCAAGATTGTAACTTTTAACTAACAAATTTGAGAACCTGCAAATGTTGGAGGATGAAAGTGTGAATGATTTCCATATGAATGTACTTCATTTTGCAAATTCTTTTGAAGCCTTAGGAGAGAAGATCAGGGAAGAGAAGCTTGTTAGGAAGATGCTTAGGTCTCTGCCATTAAGGAGATGCAGGATATCTTTACCTTGAAACTTGATGAGCCGGTTGCTTCCCTACAAACAGTTGAGCTTGGCACAAAGGAAAGGTCTGACAAAAAGAATGAAAACCTTGCCTTTGTTACTAAAGATGCTGAAGAACCTAGCGAACTAGACATGAACGAAGGCATTTGAGATGCTTTAGCGCTAATTGGAAAACAGTTCAAGAGGTTGCTAAGAAGAATGGATGGAAGACCTAGGGCAGATGTGCAGCACATCTCAGATGACACTGGGAAGCAGATCAATCTTCAAAAGAAAAACAAAGCTGAAGACAAATCAAATCAAGCAAGAGGTACTCAGTGTTTTGAATGTAATGGTTTTGGTCACTTTAGGTCAGAATGCCCTAACTTCCTGAAGAAACAAAAGA
The DNA here is from genome assembly GCA_954870985.1 of Trifolium fragiferum. Classification (NCBI taxonomy): domain Eukaryota; kingdom Viridiplantae; phylum Streptophyta; class Magnoliopsida; order Fabales; family Fabaceae; genus Trifolium; species Trifolium fragiferum. The sequence continues at coordinate 23,048,565 of OX940789.1, forward strand.
AGGGTATGATGGTAACCTGGTCGGATGAAGATAACTCAGATGATGAGACTGAATGCATAAATGATACTGCATTAACTGAGAGGTGTGTGTCCGACACTAATTCAGAAGTTGAGATCACTTTAGAGGAACTAGCTGAAGCCAACAAAGATTTGTCAAAAAGATAGTGAAGGAGTAATCAGATGTCAGGAACAGCAGAAGAATCTTATCCATCATCTCCAGTTAGAGAAGAATGATCATCTTGCTCCAATATCTCATTTCACTAAAGAGGTAACCTTGTTAAATTCACAGCTAGAAAACATGAATAAACAAGTCAAGATGTTGAATGCTGGAAATATTGTGTCTGAAGTCAGTACTGAAGTTGATCAACCTGATAAGAGTTCCAAAGTTGTGGGTTTTGATTATACAAACCTGAATAAAAGGGTACTCAATCCCAAGAAGTTCAGACACATGGTGTAACATTCTAGACGACATCCCCCACCCAGATTCAATGGGAGACCTCAGGGATGGGCATGTCATCATTGTGGAGAAAAGGGTTATTGATACACCGAAAATTGTACTATTTATTTAGTTAAATTAATATAATATTTTAGTTATTTTTATTTCGATTTCGTAATTTTATATTATAAATTGTTAATAATTTCTAGTATTTTATTTTATCAGTTGAAAAGTGAATGAATTGAATAAAGGAGCAAAAACGGACCGAAAAGTAGCGAAACGGGACAAAAAGGGCCACACAAGTGCAGCCGAAAGGACCACACCTGCGTGGCCCAAAGCAACAGGTGCCACGTGCAAACCCCCCCTCCCCCCAGACTCACAAAACATACATGCCAAGTGGCATGCACAAGAAGGAGAAGCAAATGGGCCAAACCCATTAACCAAATTGCATGTGCCGCCCATCATGCTTAATCCCCTCCGTCCGTTTAATTATGATCGTGCGGATCCAGTTTGTCAACACAAAGTCCCACATCGGTGAAATGTGTGGTTTTGTCTCCTAGCTATTAGTATAAATAAGTGTTAATTCTTACAATTGAAAACACACAACTTGCAAAAGTTAAAAGAGTTGAATAAAAACTTAGACATTGTTCTAGTTTGTTTCCTCTTAGTTTAATATATTTATCCCGACGTTGGAGCTTTTTATTAATTCAGATTTTTATTTAATTCTGTCTTATTTATTTCCTGTCTTTATTTTTCGCTTTTATTTGATTATGTTTAATTTATTTGCTTGCTTTATTTTTATGTCTTTATTTTCAATTATGTCTAGCTAGGTTAATATTGCTAGGATGTGTAGCTAGAAGCTAATAGGGGTTCGGTAGATAATTCGTGCGATTGCTTTTAACGAGTTTTCAAAAAGCAATTTTTAATTTAATGATTATAATTTGTCACGAGTGAGAATTAATTAAAGTAAAATCGATAGAGCGAGAGCGTGAGATTTTTGCTAGATAGTAAAAACTGAACATTAATTATAATCAGCAACAAGAGTTGGGATTAGAATTAAATTATATTGATTTTCAAAAAGTATTTTATTAGTGGGTGTGAGGACGAGAATTAAGCATCACCTTTATATTATATAATATTAGTCAAGATTTGCGAGAGCTGAGACTAGTATTTTTAAATCAATATAGTTTTGAAAACATTTTTTTTTACTTAGCACGATTTAAATACTGGACCCTCTGAAGCAACTTAAAGCACATCCTAGTAACACTTATTCCGATTTAATATAAAAATCATAAAAAAAATATTTTAATTTAAATCCCTTTAATTTAATCATTAAGCCTTAGATTTACAAAGTAACATTAGATAACGGTAGGTCGAATATTGGTCTCTGTGGGAACGATAATCTTTTAAAACTACGCAACACGACTGTAAACTTGCAATCACGTTGTCGTACGATCAAGTTTTTTGCGCCGTTGCCGGGGACCAATTTAGTCGATATCGTAACTCCAGTGTTACACCGTAGAGACTAAGGCAATTTTATTATTTGTATGCCAAGTACTCGCTCTCGAGGCGATGAAATTGAGCAACCTGTTAGCGAACCTGAGAGTCTTTTTAGCTTAAGACGCCGTAATCTAGAAAACCAAACTAGAAATAATCAATCCCAAATAGAAACGATTCTCCCCGAATTAGAAGAACCAATTATTGATGGATTTAATAAAAAACACAACGAGTCTCTTTTCGAAGCATGGGAAAGATGCAAAGACATGATTAGGCTATGCCCACATCATGGACTCGAAGAATGGTTGATTATCCACACCTTCTACAATGGTCTCTTGTATAACACAAGATTGACCATAGACGTCGCTGCTGGTGGCGCACTGATGGATAAACCTTACAATGAAGCCCACAAACTCATCGAGAGCATGGCCCAAAACCATTATCAATGGGGAAATGGGAGAACAGCTGTAGAGAAACCTCAAACGAAATGCGGTATGTACGAAGTAAGCGAGTTTGACCTTGGTAAAGCCAAAGTTGAAGCTCTAACTCAAAAGATGGAGAGTTTGACCACAACACCTGCAGCCACCATGGCTGCAACAATTTCAAATTGTGAACTGTGCGGAATTCAAGGGTACGTTGTCGCTGATTGTCAACTTTTGACGGAGGTTTCCCCAGACCAAGTGAACTACACTTAAGGAAACCCTTACAATCAAGGTCCGAGGAACCATCCGTACCTTTCATACAAAAGCAATAACGCTCTATATGCACCTAGCCAAGCACCTACTTCTGCACCACCAGGATTTCAAAAGCCTGCCTACCCTGCTCAAAATTCTCCTAGGAAGTCTAACCTTGAATTAATGATGGAAAACTTCATAGCTGCTCAAGCTCAAACCAACAAAGATTTCCTAAATCAAAACTTGCACACTAATGAGCAGTTTAAACACACCAATGATCAAATTAAATAATTAACAAGCAAATTAGATATCCTGGCCACACACAATAGAATATTAGAAACACAAATCTCTCAAGTGGCCCAACAACAAGCATCTACTTCTGCACCTGCGGGCACATTTCCTGGACAACCACAGCAGAATCTAAAAGGACAAGCCAATGCTATCATATTGAGAAGTGGAAAACAAGTAGAGGAATCAAAAACCGATATTCCAGCCATGAAACAAAATTCTAGTAAGACAACCGAGGAAGAGAGTTAACCAAATAGAGAAGAAAAGGGAGATAATGGAGAGGAAACCGTAGAAAAGAAAAAGCCATATGTACCACCCATCCCATATACTCAAAGGTTTGAGAAATCCACGAGCGTATTACCGTTTAAGAAATTTGTAGAGCTTCTAAAACAATTGAACATCACAATACCTTTTACCGAAGTTATCACCCAAATGCCCTCATACACTAAGTTTCTTAAAGAAATCTTGACTAATAGAAAAGAATCGAGGATGATGAGACTGTTATGCTTACTGCCGAATGTAGCACCATATTACAAAACATGATGCCTCCTAAGCTAAAGGACCCAGGAAGTTTCTCCATACCCTGTGTTATTGGAAAGTACATAATAGATAGAGCCCTATGTGATTTAGGAGCTAGTATCAGTTTAATGCCCATAGCCATATGTGAAAAACTGAAAATGGGAGAACTAAGACCACCAAAAATGTCCGTACAATTTGCTGACCGTTCTGTCAAATACCCTCTAGGTATCGTACGTGTAAGTCAATTCTTATCCTAACTGATTTTATAGTTATGGACATAAGGGAAGATTCCAATACATCTATCCTTTTAGGAAGGCCATTCTTAGCAACTGCCGGTGCCATAATAGATGTAAAGAGAGGAAAGCTCACTTTTGAGGTGGGTTAAGAAAAAGTTGAATTTATTTTAACTCAATTCATGAAAGCACCAGCCATAGACGATGAATGCTACATGCTAGATGTCATTGAGGAATGTAGAAAAGAGATGGAGAAGGATCAAACTAAGTATTCTGAAATTCTAAGAAGCCCCACTACTCAAACTCATAAAGATGATGAAGACAACCTAGCGGAATCTTTAGAAACTACACCAGATCCTATGCCTCGCCCCTGTCAAACCAACTTTAAAACTCAAAGCTCTACTCGAAAATTTAAGGTATGAATTCCTAGATAAAGACCTCAAACGACCAGTAATAGTCAATGCGGACTTAGGAAAGTTAGAAACTAAAAAACTTCTGAACATTCTAGAAAATACCCAACTACCTTAGGGCATAACATCACTGACCTAAAGGGAATTAGTCCTTCGATATGTATGCATCGTATTATGCTAGAGGAAGACGGTAAAGTATCTAGAGAACCCCAAAGAAGGATCAATCCAGTTCTAAGTGAGGTAGTTAAGAAAGAACTGCAAAAGCTTCTAGAAGTAGGAATCATATACCCGATATCCGACAGTAAATGGGTCAGCCCAGTACACGTCGTATCAAAGAAAGGAGAAGTTATAGTTGTGATGAATCCAAAAGGAGAATCCATAGCACAAAGAGTTGTAACTGGACATAGAATGTGCATAGATTATAGGAAACTAAACAAAGCCACTCGAAAAGACCATTTTCCTCTACCCTTTATTGATCAAATGCTCAAGTGATTGGCTAAACATTCATATTTCTGCTACCTAGATGGTTATTCAGGATTCTTTCAAATCCCTATTCACCCCGATGACCAAGAGAAAACCACCATCAGATGTCCTTATGGAACTTTTGCTTACCGGCGAATGCCATTTGGAATATGCAATGCTCCCGCAACTTTTCAGAGATGCATGATGGCAATCTTCGCTGATTTTATAAATGACATCATGGAAGTTTTTATGGTTGATTTCTCTGTTTGTGGGAAAAGCTAGAAAAAGTACTTGAAAGATGTGTAAAAGTAAATCTGGTGCTTAATTGGGAAAAGTGCCACTTCATGGTCCGACAAGGTATAGTTCTTGGACACGTAGGGTCCGATAAGAGGATTGAAGTAGATAAAGCTAAAATTCAAGTCATAGAAAACCTTCCACCCCCAAAAACAGTAAGAGAAGTACGCAGTTTTTTAGGACACGCCGGTTTCTTCCGACGATTCATTAAAGACTTCTCTAAAATCACCAAGCCTCTGACCGGCTTATTGATGAAAGATGCCGAGTTTATTTTTGACGAAGGATGCTTAAAAGCGTTTGAACATTTAAAAACAGCTCTTATATCCGCACCAATTATCACGTCACCTGATTGGAGCTTACCCTTTGAAATCATGTGTGATGCTAGTGATTACGCTATAGGCGCAATTTTAGGACAAAGAAAAGATAAGAAACTTCATGCAATCTATTACACAAGTAGAACCCTAGATCCTGCGCAAATGAACTAGGCCACCATTGAAAAGGAGCTCCTAGCTGTCGTATTCGTTGTGGATAAGTTTCGATCTTACCTAATTGGATCCAAAATTATTGTTTACACTGACCATGCAGCTATTAGGTACCTATTAAGTAAGAAGGATGCTAAACCTAGACTTTTAAGATGGATCTTACTCTTACAAGAATTCGACCTAGAAATCTTAGAAAGAAACGAACTGAAAATGTAGTAGCTGATCAGTTGCCTAGGATAGAGGACATTGAGCCTATGTCAACACCCATTAATGATGATTTCCGTTATGAACGACTCATAGCTCAATTAGAAAGTATTTCTGGTGAATTTTCCTTAGACGAATCCAATACCATGCAGCCAATAAGAGAAGTCTGCTCCACCAAAAACACTTTACCAAGGTATGTTGATTTCGTTAACTATCTAGCAGCCGGAGTACTTCCACCAGAACTATTATTGGGATGAACCCCTACTCTTTAGAAGAGGTCCCGACGGTATCTTCCGTCGATGTGTCCCTGAAGAAGTGAATGATATAATCTCCCACTGCCATTATGCCCCTTATGGAGGGCATGCTAGCACTTCAAAGACCGGTGCTAAGATCTTAGAAGCTGGTTTCTTTTGGCCTACCCTATGGAAAGACGTCCATATCGCTATTAAAAATTGTGACCGATGCCAACGCACCGGCAAAAAGGAATTTTAGAAGTAGAGATCTTTGATGTGTGGGGAATAGATTTCATGGGACCCTTCCCGTCTTCTGGTGGAAATAAATATATACTTGTTGCTGTTGGCTATGTTTCAAAATGGATCGAGGCTTTAGCCTCTCCTACAAATCACACACAAGTAGCCTTCCCTAGGTTCGGTACACCCCATCTCGTCATTAGCGACGGTGGCTCCCATTTCATCTCTAAAATCTTCGAAAAATTATTAATTAAATATGGGATAAAACACCGAATAGCAACCCCTTATCACCAACAAACTAGTGGGCAAGTAGAAGTTTCAAATAGAGAAATTACAAGAATTCTAGAAAAAACTGTTGCTACTAGGAAAGCTTGGTCATATAAACTCCCTGAGGCTCTGTGGGCCTATAGCATAGCGTTTAAAACCCCTATTGGAACTACACCGTTTAATCTAGTCTATGGAAAATCGTGTCACCTACCTATAGAACTTGAACATAAAGCTTTTTGGGCTATCAAGGCACTAAATATTGATTACAAAGTAGCGGGAGGGAAAAGAATTCTTGATCTTCACGAACCTGAAGAACTTCGAATGAGCGCCAACACTGTTCCACCTGCACACACTGCACATTTTTCAAACATTTTTCAGGTAGTTCTTCCTCGTCAAGACAGAGCACCATTGACTATGTGCTCTATGAATTACGCGCTCAAAATGCTATCAACCAAGAGCGCGATGGACTCTTTTACGGCATGCACGAGCAACAAGAGGAGATGATGGAACAGATGCAGTATATGCAAGCCCAGCAGACAAAAATTCTTCAAAACCAACATGAGATGCAGGGCTATTATAACAGATGGGAAAGCTCAGAAGAGCACCGCCAACAGCAGCTCGACAACGTTATACAAGAGCTAGGCGGTTTGAGGCTCCAGTTCAACAACTTTCAGAATTATCTGCAGCCTCCCCCGTGATTTTTCACACCATTCCAGGTTTTACGCTCCAATTCTACTCTTGAGTCGCAACAATGAGGACACTGTTGGATTTAAGTTTAGGGGAGGAGTTTTACCGCTTTAATTTATTATCAGTTATTTCAATTTCTATTAGTTTAATTTCCCTTTCCCATAATAAAAAAAAATTAATTAAATTTATAGTCATTCTCTGGTTTTTCTAACTTTTTCCTTTTCTTGAGCCAATTTAAATTTTTTTCTACAGATTTAGAATAAACAACTCACTTTGAAAGTATATAGGTTAAGAAAAGACAAGAGGCTAAGTTAAGAAAATTAGGAAATTTTTCAACAAAATCGGTATTTTTCCAATACCTGAAAGTCTCTCTTGTATAGATATCAATTTGAATAACCGTTGTGCCAAAATCTCCTGATTTAAATTTGTGGATTTCTTAAGTTGTTTATCTATACAGTCGGACATCATCTATAGAGTCACACATTAAGTGGGTAAGTCGATGAATATAAGCGAATCATCTAAAAAAAGAGATAGAAAGTAAAAGGTCATACTGTGGTAATACGGTTAAACCTTGAAAAAATATATATACAGTAGTTCTTCTGAGATTGGCTGCATCATAAGGTTAAAACAACTTGGTTAGAGTGACTTAACTGAAGCACCAATGCTGAAGTAATTAAGTCTAAACCACTTGTGCATATTGAAGATGTGCAGATGCAACATGTTGAACAAGATGTCCTAGACATCTTGTCACTGGGTTCAGAGCATGCATAGGCAGCATGTCGAACAAGATGTCCCAAGACATGTGGGTAGGACATCTTGACCCAGTTCAGCTTAAAAGATAATGCTTATCCACTAAGCACGCGTGTTTGTTTTAATTCGAATAAAACACGAATCTTTTAGTAACAAGCTGAGATTAGGATTAATGATGAAGTTTGTTATTAATCCTATGTGTTAGATACGATTGGATTCATACTTAATTAGTGGATAGAGATTAATTCTTTATCTTTATGGAGTTTGTTTTAAAACAAGTTTGTTTTAAAACTAATTCTTATTTGAGTGCATCTGAAAGACTGAAGATTATATGAAGAATTGCACGCCTATATAAAGGACTCAACATAGAGCTTAAAACTCAACCCACAATAACTGAAGATTGTGAGTCCAAAGTTTTGTACTCACTGTGCAAAACACTTAGTAGCTCTTAGTATTGTTCTTGATACTTTGAAGCTTTGAGTCGTTGAATGTTGCCATTCAACTTTGTCTTTTAAACTGTGAAGTTTAAAGTTGTTTCGTCACTTGGGATTAGTGATTAGAGGGAGTTGGGTAGGTTCTCATATTCAGGGGGAGTTAGCCCTTGAGTAGAAGATTACTAGGATTAAGAAAAGGCATACATGCCAAAAGGTGTTTGGTAGTGTTGTAAGACTAAGTAATAATTCGGAGTAGTAGTGTTCACTTCCTAGATTGGTATCCTCCAGAGTAGGGCTGTTTAGCGCCGAACTGGGTTAACAAATTACTGGTGTTGTTTATTGCTTTTGTTTACTTCAGTATTGCAATAACGTGTGATCCTCATAACCAGTTGTCGAACCAGTTGTCTAGGACATCTGGACTACAGACACATTGTCCTAGACATTGTGTAAGACATCTGTCCTGCCAGAGAACAGAATTTCAATTGGTATCAGAGCAGGCACCCTAACCTGCAGGGTGAGCTCTAGGGAGATATATTTTGTTCAAGATGGACAAGAGAGGATCAATCAACAGACCACCAGTCTTGGATGGATCAAATTATGATTATTGGAAAGCAAGAATGATTGCCTTTCTCAAATCCATGGATCAAAAAGCATGGAGGGCAATTATCACTGGGTGGAATCATCCAATAGTCCCCGGCAACGACGCCAATTTTGATCCGCTGTCGCACACGGGTCAAAAACGAGTTTTAAACGTAGTTTAGGAAAGCGACACTCGAGTATCGTATCACAAGGACTCTTGATCGATTTACCAATATTAGAATCAGATGAAAGACTGTAAATTATGGGGGTTTATGGTTTTAGATGCAACTTATAAAAACAGAGAAAATAAATGATTATAAGTGATTATGAAAATAAGTCAATCTACTGCTTTCGGTTTCCGGCTAATCACTGGTCTTTATCTTACCAATTCCCTAAGCGGCTTCGATCTCTATTCGATTTCAATATCAATTGACAAGCGCAAAAGATACAAAACAGATTGAATTCCTATATTCCAAATGAAGCAAACGGATAAATACAATCGTGAATTAAGCAAACACGATATAGATTGCGATTTACCGACGAAGCGACGTAAACAACAATTAAGATTTGGAATACAATCATACGAATTTAATCAACACATTCCACAAAATCACAGATTAAGCAAATGCAATTTCATAGAATATAATTGAAAGAGAAACGAAATTGAATTGATAGAATAAAAACCTCAAAGCGTTTGGAAACGTAATTGCAGTAGATCAACTCTTAAGAAATTAGCTCTCCATGAACATTGTAGCTTCTCTTATTTTTCTCTAAATTTCGCGGACTGTGTTTTGCAGAGCATACCCATACAATTCTGATTTGGGTTTAATTTATAGGAGGAAAATTGAACTCCAAAAGTTATGGAAGAATTACAAAAGGCCAAAATTAAAGTTCCACTTAGGCCATTAAGTCTGCCACTTTCCACGAATTATTAAGGACTGTTGCAGTCTGAAACAGCTCCTCCACTCAACATTAAACTTGTAGCTCTGTCTCTTAGCTTTCCAACGCAATTGACCGCGCTACAATCCGATACTCGAAGCTCCAGTTATGAATTTATTCGTGCAGACTGCTAATGCTGAAAAATAAAATACGAAAATAAAATAAAGGCTAAAATAAACTTAAATCTAAAAACACAATAAAATAGTGTAAATATTAACACAAACTAGAGAAATGCCTAAGTACAATAGTAGAAGAATGTGCATCTAAATGCACTGATCAAAGATGGACAAGAGAGGATCAATCAACAGACCACCAGTCTTGGATGGATCAAATTATGATTATTGGAAAGCATGGAGGGAAATTATCATTGGGTGGAATCATCCAATAGTCACAGCAGAAGATGGCTCCACAAGTCTAAAAGGAATGGCAGATTTGAGTCCAGAAGAAGAAACTGAGGCAAGTGGCAACTCTAAAGCACTCAATGCCATATTCAATGGTGTTGACGAAAACATGTTCAAGTTAATCAACACATGTACTGAAGCCAAGCAAGCTTGGGAAATTCTTCAAACTGCACATGAAGGAACCTCCAAAGTTCGAATGTCAAAGCTGCAACTTCTCACCCCAAAATTTGAGAACTTGAGGATGGAGGATGAAGAAACTATATTTGAGTTCAACACTAGAATACGAGATACAGCAAATTCAACCTTTGCCCTAGGTGAGAAGATACCTGAAGAAAAGTTAGCCGGAAAAATCCTTAGATCACTGCCTAAGAGATTTAATATGAAGGTGACTGCAATCGAAGAATCTCAAGACTTGAGCACAATTAAAGTTGATGAACTTATTGGCTCATTACAAACCTTTAAGATGTCTCTGGATGATAAGCCAGAGAAGAAGATGAAGAACTTGGCATTTAAATCTGAGGAAAGCCAAGATGATGATGAGTTATCACAGGCTTTAGCTTACCTTACAAAGGACTTCAACAGAGCCTTAAGTAAGCTGCAAGCCAAGTATATGACAAATGTCCCAGACAAGAGGTCCAACATCAAGTCACAGGGCAAGACCAAGGAGGAGAATACTTCTGAGCAAAACAAAGAAGTAAGATGTTTTGAATGTGAAGGATTTGGACACATCAGACCAGAATGTCCAAACTTTCTCAGGAAACAGAAAAAGTGAATGGCAGCTACCTTATCTGATTCTGAGGAAGAGAAAGAAGAAGAACCAACAAATAAAGCCTTCACTGGAACATTTGATACCAGCAGCAGCACGAGCAATGAAGATCTCCTACAAGAAGAATTGGATGAGAAATACAACAATCTCACCATTAAATGGGAACAATCTTGTGAACTCATAAGAAAACAAGATGAGGAGATGGAGAAACTAGCTCAAGAGAAGGAAGCACTAGAGGTTTCAACAACTAGCTTGAGAGAACAAGTCACATTACTTGCTCAAGAAAAGGAGGCACTAGAAGCATCAACAACTGCTTTGAAAGAACAAGTTACCTTGTCAAACTCAAAACTCACTGCGATGACAAAATCTGTGAGAATGTTAAACAAGGGAACTGACATGCTTGGAGAAGTTCTTGAACTTGGTAGAAGCCCAAGTGATAAAAGGGGTTAGGTTATGACAACTACAACAAGGCTCCTGAGAAGAAAATTTCCCCAAAGAATAGCTCTCAGGACCAGATGTCAAACCACAAGTCACAACATCCTTCTCAGCACAAGCATAAGAAGACATAATCCAAACCTCAACAATCTGCTAAACAAAAGAAACAGGTGACAAAGACACATCATTTGACTCAACACAAGCAGAAAAGGTTTGAACAAAGGTCTCAGCTTCCAGCTCAACAGAGGAAGCATACGCCAGACTACATGTCCCAACATCATGCTCAACATGTGTCCCCTCAGTACAAAGAGTACAAGGGACCACTGAAAAGATGTAAACATTGTGGAAAAATTGGGCATCTAATCTCAGAATGCTTCTACCTCCATGGCTACCCTCAGGAGCCTAAGTCACCAAGTCAGAACAAAAAGAAGATTCTATCTCCAAGGGTGAAACACAAGGAAGTTCTGACTAAAGTATGTAAGCCAACACCACCTCAAAAGTCTCATACTCCTCTATGAATATCTCCACATAAAAATTGGTATTTTGATAGTGGATGTTCTAAACACATGACTGGAGATGAGAGATACCTTAGAGAATTAAGGTCTCATTCAAAAGGAAGTGTTACTTTCGGTGATGGAGTTAAAGGTAGAGTCATAGGCATTGGAAAACTATCTGGTCCACACACTCCATGCCTAGATGATGTTCTACTAGTAGAAGGTCTCACTGCAAACTTGATTAGCATTAGTCAGCTATGTGAACAAGGACTAAAAGTGCACTTCAACAATCATGAATGCACCATTGCTAATGATCAAGAGGTAGTGATGAAAGGGATAAAGTCAAGTGATAAGTTCTATACTTGGACACCTCACAACAATGGTCCAGAAATAGCTTGCTTGTCTACCAAGGAAGAAGTTGAAAAGATGTCCTACCAGATGTCCCAACATCTGTACAATGGACAAGAAGCTGAAGAGATTTTGGTTGGGAGCGTTAGTGTGCCTCTGGGTATTCACACGCTCAAAAACGTGTCATAAACATTATAGAGGTAACGTGCAGAGTAAAGAAACATTAAAAATCTGCACGTAAAAAGAGGTAGCCTTAAGTTCTCCATCAATATATAAAAGGCTATTAAGATCTCATATGTGACACTACCAAACGTCTCAACATCTTGTCAGACATCCTTCTCCAAACTCAGAAACTCACTCTTCTCAAAGAACTCTCTGCAACAATGTCTCAACAATCATCCAAGAACAACAACTCAAATCGCGATGATTCAAAGACGCAAACAGAAGAGGCATCCTCTCAAATGCCTAAGGTTTCAGAAATTGAAATTGATCAAGAAGGGATCGTTACCAACGCTATACCACTCTGTGTGATTCCCCCAACTGAAGGTCCTGCTAAGAAGAAGACCAAAAGATCAACCTCAAGGAAGAGTACAAAGAAGGGCAAATCCTCAAGCAAGTCTTTGGAGAAGAATGATCAAAAAGAACAAAAAGAAATTGATCAAGAAATCAAAGACTTAGAACGAAAGCCATCTGAGGAACTTGAGCAAGTTGTCAGAACATCAGCTGAAGCACATACAACAACATCTCCTGATGAACATCAAAACAAGACTACTGAGTCAAGCTCTCCTCCAGCCAAAAAAGTTCCTCAATCAGAAACCACCAACATCTTCTCAGAACCTCATGAAGAGGATCATAACTTGGATCAACCTATGCCTTTAGAAGAGGCTCCAACACCTGATGTCGAACCACATGTTCCAACATCTGGTCATGATCAAGCTCCTGAACAAGAAGTTCAAGATCAAATACTAGAAGAAGAAGATGAAGATGAGGTCCCCCTGTCCAAGATTCTTCAAGGGATGAAGAAGGGAAGTCTACCTCAACAAAGCTCTAAGGAAGAAGAATCTAATGAGAGCGAAGGGATATGAATTAGCATTCCAGTCAAAGGAAAAGCTAAGACGTATAAGTCTAAGCAAGTGGAGACGCCCATCACTGAGAAGAAAGGGAAGAGGAAAGCTACGAAGAAAGCTTCTGGAGACAAGACTTCAAAGAAGAAGAAACAGGTCGTTGCTGTAAGCGACTCTGAATCTGATGTCGAACCTGATGTCCTAGACATCACGACCTCAGGGAAGAAGAGAATTGGAGGAAGAAGAATTCCTGCAAACATCCCTCCAACTCCAATGGACAGAGTTTCTTTCCACTCTGAAGAAAGTGCTCAAAGGTGGAGGTATGTATACCAGCGCAGAATAGCACAAGAGAGAGAACTCAACCAACAAGCTCTCGAATGTAAAGAGATAATGGAGCTACTAGAGAAGGCTGAGTTAATGAAGACTGTCAAAGATCTGGGTGATTGCTATGAGATGCTTGTGAAGGAGTTCATAGTGAATATCACTAGCGCTTGCAGTGAAGGAACTGAAGAGTCCAGAAATGTTCGAGTCAGAGGAAAGGATGTGAAGTTTTCTCCTATCACCATTAACGAGTACCTTAGGAAGAACACTTCAACTGAGACTGATGAATCTGATCTCTTGGAAGAGATTACAAAGGAGATTACAGGAGGACAGGTAGAAGAATGGCCCAAGAAAGGACTACTCTCATCAGGGACTCTTAGTGTGAAGTATGCAATTCTCAACAGAATTGGTGCAGCAAACTGGGCACCAACCAATCATGGCTCTGGGATCACTCCTCTGCTGGCTAAGATGATATATCTCATAATGGAGATGCAGTTCCGAAGAAATCGTTGGCGAGAATTCCCTCTGACCGGATGTTAGAGCTGAAGTAGTTAGGTCTAAATGAGTGAGAACTATATGATGGGAGTACTAATCATCCAAAGTAGAATTGTTTATGGAAACTCGTAGGTGTGTAGGTCATTTTAGTATCCGACTGACACCATGTGTTAGGTAAATCCCCGGACTTGAGAGTAACCATACCTTCTGGTGAACATGTTTACAAGAAACATGTGACCCAAGTTAAACTCAACCCTCAGTAAATCAAGACTCTTCCTGAATACCTAGTCTTACCTTTCCGCCGCGAGGTTTACCAGTGTTGTAAGATCTATTCAATACCAAGATTAGAGAAACCAAGTTGGAATATTTGACCATAATAACGTTTATCTGAGAACTTCCCAATAGATTATCCTATAGGAAGCCAACTTTTAATGCCTCCCTAAGAATAACTTAGCAGTTCTACATCGCAACTCGTATTCTTACCATACCGCGGGAAGCCAGAGTTTGTTTAGCATGACAAATAGGATTTCTCTTCCGAGACCAGCTTAGGTCAGTTAATTCAACAAAACTTTAGGGATCAACCTTGATTAGCACAATGATTGGGAATCATTTTACGACACCATTGGATACCTAAGTTAGTTCGAGAGACACCAACCTTGAGTGGAAGAAACCAGAGTTGAACCGAAGTAGCTTCTCTAGGTAGCAACCAATAGTTATATCCTACCGCTAGAAGTGAACATTAACAGATAAACTAATTAGGAATTGCACCATATAGGTTGGATTACCTATGTAGTCTTATTAGGTATAGTTAATCGCTTATAGCGAACCAGTAACTTAGTGTTCCAAGCTACCCAGCCATGAATATAGGAATTAGTCGAATTAGACCACCTTTGATATAGCAGCCTCTCACTTTCCAGCTTGCCATGTTACCACTTGGGAAATTATTACAGGTCTAGTAAGATAATCTCAGCACAACACGTTACATTAGAGATCACACCGAACCTTTTGGAACATAGCCTCACCGAAATGACAAATAGAAGCAATTCTTGACCAAACTTAGTTGCCAGGTAGTTACTTAACACCATCATGCATCTGCTACATTAACAGCTTAGTGTCGTGACTTAGGTAGACACCTTGTGAGAGAAAATCCAGTCTAATCACCCGAGTTATTAATTTCCTTAGACGCCGGTCGCTATAGTATCATCTAGTACATTGTCTGTAGGAACTTATTACCATAGAGCAGTCTACCTCCGAGAGATCAGTATTAGTACCGTGTCACTAGCATTCCAGCCTCGATCAGATTAGTAACTCAGAAGTTATCTTTGACACCTTCAGCCCTCTAGATCACTCGTCTATTACCTATGATAGTTATCTCGTATCGAAAATAACTAAGTTGGATTTATTCCTTATCAGCCAATTGTCATTCTTGTTTAATCAAACCTTCGAATTAGGAATTTATTAGGGTTAGTCAGATCTATATTAAGAGTGCCCCTCAATACTCTGTTTGGAGCCGGAACCAATGGAAGTCAAATTCCAAAAATTAATGACCATTCCTTCTGGCCATTAATAAGCTAAGTTCTTCGAACCAAACCATTTTGGATTGGATATCCATTAGACATAGAAGCATGGAACGGGTTCATTCCCTAACTTGTCTGTCTATGTCTCGGACAAATAATTCCTTCTCGTGCCCTATCGTCTGTTAGTCGTAATTATCACTCGGAATAGTTGGTAGGTAAACTCTCCAAATTCCTCGATATCAGTCTGTCAAGCTGACATAGTAGGACGTTACACATAAGTGATTCTGTTCAAATCTTTTCAGCCTTTCCGTTATGTTGTTAGTACCTTAAAAATAGAATCCATGGAATCCAGTTTATCTGAAGAGAACACGTGTAAGTTCAGCTCGAGCTCTCACTCAATGTATCAATCTTGTAATCAGTATCATTAGTCAATCATCCGCCGAACTATTCTGTTCAGTGTCAATATCAGTTAATCATATAGGTCTTCATGTACCTGAACGACCCATCATTAATTCAATGGTGTTGTTTAATCTTTCGGAGTCTTATCAACTAAATTCCAGTTAGTTTCAGATCTTCCCAGTTACATAGAAATAGGAGCTAGTAGAAGTATTAGTATCTAGATACCTCATCAAAGATTTCTCTGAATTCAAGTTTGAGCCATTACATTCTCTGCCAATTGATGCAGTTATCTGTACATTATCAACGATAGATTCAATTCATCATCAATCAAATTCTCGAACAGAGCAAAGAGTTTCCTTATTGCGAATTCCATTCTCATAATTGCACTTTAACCATTTTGGACAAGGGATTTAAATCCATTTCTTGTGTTAAATGTGCAAATCTTCCGTACCCAGTCAACCATCATTAGGATCCGAACCCACTAGTCAACTTCTTCCACTTCAGCTTATCAATGAATGATTCAATCAACCTAACCATATCATTGAAGGAAGAATTCGAACCTCAGTTCTTGATATGTTAAATGTGCTACTCGACCACTGTGTTGTGCTAGGATGGATTGAAATAGTAGGTGGAATATTCTGAAGTACTATGGACTCGATTGCAAATGAGTCTAACTCATTGGCGAAAGGATCTATAGTGCCTAAGCGTTCTTCACTCGTTTTATATTTTAATCTATCCTGGAGTAATTTAAACGACATGAACGGGATAGTAGTACGTGTGACGTGTTACGAGCGGCAACGTTTGGAATTGAGGAAAACCTCGAAGAGAAGATTTTGGGTTGTCATTATCAGTACCCAGACTTATCCAATGCAGCTTTTCACATAGAGATAACCAAGCCAGATACCGACCGGTGGAAGTGTAGTGCGAGATAATATTGAGTACGGTATTGCTAAAATGTCGCGAACCTATTGGACTGTAGTTGAGTATTGAGAAATACCGTCACATACTTGCTTTCACAAAGTAAAACAAGTATTAGCTTGTGAGGTTATCCAATGCGAGACGTAGTAATGGTGGAAGTAAATTAGAAAGAAGAGATGGTGTGTCACTGTGTTAAATGAATTTGGAGTAATGACTTGATGAAAAGGGGATGACTATGAATAGTCGGATCAGAGTGCGCAGCACGAGAGTAGACGAACACCAAATTTGGACGAATAACCCTTTGAGAGAGGAAAGTTTTATTCCAAGGGATAAGGTAATCGAGAATTCTTAAGAATAACGCCAAAGTTAGATCTACGAGGTGTGTTCAACCGGAGAAATTCCATCCGAAGTGTGTAAGACCTTATCAGATCTTTCTACGCGTCGGTTTAGTAACCCCTTGGTTAACCCTATCTTCATTCAGGTCGGGGTTACACGACGTGTTCCATGTGTCACAACTTCGGAAAATTCATTCCCGATCTTAGTCGATTGTGAAGTTAAAGATCCTTCGGAACAAGAGAATTCCAATAATCAAAGTCGGATGGGCTCAGCCTCATGACGACTAACTCGCTCAGGAACGGAAACCTGTCATGAGAAAAGTTATTCCTATCTATCCTAAGGGTAAATTTCTGAATTTCGAGGATGAAATTTCTTTAAGGGGGGTAGATTGTAACATCCCGGAATTTTAACCACCTAATTAGTTCGCATTAGAGCTTGTCCAATAATTCGAAGATTAATTAGAGGTAATTAATCTGTTTAAGTCTTGAAAATTAATCGTATTAAGTGTTAAGTTAGGGACTCTAATTTACACTCTAGTACAATTATTTTCACTTATGACTTAATTAAACTCTAAGAATCAAGATTCCTTCCATTCCCCTCTCTCTCACTCATGACTCATTATTCCACTCAAACTCTCTTCTCTAATGACTCACTACCTTGCATGCAATGACTCGTCTTTTATAACACCACAACTCTACACCTCTAACCAACATCTCACTTAAGCTACATGCAAAAATTGTGACTCATTTCATGACTCACTCTTAACCAACACCTCATTGCCTTCTTATTCTACCACCTCACCTAATGACTCACTTAACTTTGGTTACAAGCCAACACCTCACCAAAGTAAATTAGCCAATTAAGATGCATGCAAGAAAGGTTAATAAGTAGTGTGCTATGCCATTTCATTCATAACTCAACTTCAGAAAATATAATCACAACAAACTCTTCAAACTCTCCCTCCCTCTTCTCATTCACGAGAATCAACAACAAACACATACTCCAATTCTTCAATTCTTTTCTAAACTTAATATTCTATCTTTCTCCCACAAAATCACATTCCAATAAGTAGAGTATCTCACATGCAATGCTTAAGGACAGAACCTCTGACTAGAACTATCATTATATTCTTTTAGCAAGCTCATCATTTAAGCCAAACAACAACCACTTCAATTAGCCTTCAAGCTTTCTCTTCACCACTAGAGTTGCATGCACCAGAATTTTAAGCCACACTCCATACTGTTCTATATCAGGAAACCCTTCCTAGAAAAACTCTTATCATCAACTGGTCTCAACCATCAACAAGCTTCAATTTAAAGCAAGCTAGGAGTTCCACTTTCTTTCCAAAACTTCAAATCGGTCAAGTCTGTTCGTGGGCTGTAGCTGGGGTTTGTTTGTAGTTGTTCTAGAGCCAGGAATCGAGTTTAAAGCTCCTTTACAGGTGGGATCTTTAGGCTAGTTTAGCTAGTATCCCCTAATTCATGAATTGCATGTTAACTTAGGAAAATTAGGATTTAATTGTGTGAGGAGAATTAACTCCCAAATTCTCTTCTACTCTGTTATATATTACTTATATTATGTATCTGCACTTCCTCAGCGTTTGGTTGTAGGTGAATCTTTGAAAATATTGAAAATTCGTAAAACTGGGGTCTTTCCGACTTAACTCGCCATAGCGAGCACTCATGGCGAGCTCAAGGTTCTGGGCTGAAGAACTTCGCCATGGCGAGCTCTAGCTCGCCTAGCGAGTTGTTTAGGCCAGTACCTGTAAGTTCGCCATGGCGAGCTTGTTGACTCGCCGTAGCGAGCTAACCCAGAGTTGCCTCACTTTTCCTAATTTAAAAATGGTTGTTCACTCGTTTTATATCATTATCTGAGGAAGATATATTGCAGATGTATAATGTATTTAATATGGTACGGAAAGTCAGGCACAATTCTGAAATTAGGGATAACTTAGAAATTAAGTTTGTATGTTCCCCGGGTTTTGGGATAATATGGTAGTATGTTAATCAATTTAGAATCAGTCAATCATGTGCGGTTTAGTATGCTGCTTATGGGCTTCCAATGGAACAACCCATTAGGAAAATGATTGTGAGCTTAATGCCGTGGTCGAATCGGTCAGCGAATATGGCGGACCTTCGAGACATGCTCACCTCGAAGTGTCTTAGCGGAATAAAATCAATAAGATATTTTGTGTGTTACACTTTAATCAATTATGTTCATGATATTATAATGTTAGCTATTATTATGGACTGATTAGGAGCCCCGGCTTTATAGCCTAGGAGGGTAGTAGGACTCACTGGGACGAAGTGACTGTCTCACCCCACTCCCTTTTTGATATAGGTAAGACAGGTTATTTCGGAGCAGGGACCAGGATGGATCTGAGGATTGGAGCCGAGCTTGGATTGTCAGCTTAGAAGATTTATTCTTCTTCCTTGTTTTAGATTAGCTTGTTATTCTGTTGTTAACATTTCCCGTTGTGTGTATTGAATATTATAAATACTACTCTAATGATATTGTAGTATTCAGTTATATTTCTCTTAATTCATGTACTCAGATTCCAGTTATTAATGTTCCGACTAAATATTCTAGATAATTTTAGTTGGGGCGTTACAATTGGTATCAGTTGTAACGCCCCAACTAAAATTATCTAGAATATTTAGTTGGAACATTAAAAACTGGAATTTGAGTACATTAATTAAAAAAAAATTAACTGAAATATTATGATTATCATTAAGATAATAATGAATATTCGATTACCAACAGTGGAAAGAATATACAACCGGATAACAAGCTAATCTAAAACAAGGAAGAAGAATAAATCTTCTAAGCTGACAATCCAAGCACAGCTCCAATCGTCAGATCCAACCTGGTCCCTGCTCCGAAACAACCTGTCCTACCTATATCGAAAAGGGAGTGGGGTGAGACAGTCACTTCGTCCCAGTGAGTTCTACTACCTTCCTAGGCTATAAAGCCGGGGCTCCTAATCAGTCCATAATAATAGCTAACATTATAATATCATGCACATAATTGATTAAAGTGTAACACACAAAATATCTTATTGATTTTATTCCGCTAAGACACTTCGAGGTGAGCATGTCTAGAAGGTCCGCCATATCCGCTGACCGATTCGACCACGGCATTAAGCTCACAATCATTTTCCTAATGGGTTGTTCCATTGGAAGCCCATAAGCAGCATACTAAACCGCACATGATTGACTGATTCTAAATTGATTAACATACTACCATATTTTCCCAAACCCGGGGAACATACAAACTTAATTTCTAAGTTATCCCTAATTTCAGAATTGTGCCTGACTTTCCGTACCATATTAAATACATTATACATCTGCAATATATCTTCCTCAGATAATGATATAAAAGGAGTGAACAACCATTTTTAAAATAGGAAAAGTGAGGCAACTCTGGGTTAGCTCGCTACGGCGAGTCAACAAGCTCGCCATGGCGAACTTACAGGTACTGGCCTAAACAACTCGCTAGGCGAGCTAGAGCTCGCCATGGCGAAGTTCTTCAGCCCAGAACCTTGAGCTCGCCATGAGTGCTCGCTAACAGCTCGCTATGGCGAGTTAAGTCAGAAAGACCCCTGTTTTACGAATTTTCAATATTTTCAAAGATTCACCTACAACCAAACGCTGAGGGAGTGCAGATACATAATATAAGTAATATATATACAGAATAGAAGAGAATTTGGGAGTTAATTCTCCTCACACAATTAAATCCTAATTTTCCTAAGTTAACATGCAATTCATGAATTAGGGGATACTAGCTAAACTAGCCTAAAGAACCCACCTGTTAATTGAAGCTTTACTCATGCTCCTGGGCTCAACAACGTCTACAAATCTCCTAGCTACCACCCACGAACAGCTCAGGTCAGAATTTGGAAATTGTGATGAAAAGATGAACTTTCTAATTTGCTTGGTTTCAAAGTCTCACATTGCAGCATCAAGAGCTCAATGTAACCAACATGCAAGACAACCAGACTGTGATTAGGAGGGATAAGCACGAATTTGGAATTTAAGAGAGAGAGAACCAAGACTTGTACTCACCTATTCTTGATTCCAATGGTTGGAATGGGAGACAACTCTGAGATATACTAATGGCACGAATTTTGCTTGACCAAGGGCGAAAGGGTACGATTGAAGCTCACCAATACAGAGGAAATGAGCTGAGAAGCAACTATGAGCTTCCTGTCTCACTCGCCATGGCGAGTAGCTCAGCTTGCCATGGCAAGTTGCTCAGTCCAACAGCAACAACACACTCCAGCTGCCTCCTTTCAAAACCTCACCTTTCCACAGCATCCTAGACATTCTCAGTGTTGCAAAACTCGTATTTTTGAAGATTAATACACATGCAGCAAGGGTTTACAGGTGTGGGGTTGAGATTGAGAGATTAAATTGAAATGGAAAGGTTTATGTGCTTGTTGTTGTGGTTCAAACTTGAATGTAGAAAGATAGTTGTTTCAAAAGAATTCCCAATTTCTGATTAGCATGCAAGAACTTACTGATTCTGTGCAAGGTTAGAATGGGTTAGGAGTTAGAAGGTAAAACTCTTGATTATAGGAAAGGTAATTTCTTTGGAGGGCAAGCTTGTTGCTTGGTTTTGAGAGAGGAGAGAATAATGAGAGGGGGAGTTCAGTGATTCTGTTCAGAAGTGAATGAGGGAATGAGAGACCAGGTTGCATGTGGTATGAGGAGAGAAATGTAGAGCTTTGGGTTGTAATCAAAAGTTACACTAGTGGAAATGTGAGTCATAGTTAATGGGTGAGGTGTTGTATATTGGAGTGGTAGAGAGGGTAACACGTGAGGGTGAGTAGAAATGGGAGGAGAGATTTGATTCTTGGGGTTAATTAAATTACAAGTGGAAAATAACTATACTAATGTGTAGTTTAGGTCCAATTAGAGTTCCTTGTTTACGCACCATATATTTAATTCCCAAGACTTAATTTAATTAATCACCACCTATTAATTCTATTTTATTAGACAAGGCTCTAATAAAATTAATCAGGTAATTTGAAAGAGTGGGATGTTACAATCTACCCCCCTTAAAGAAATTTCGTCCTCGAAATTCAGAAATTTACTTTTAGGAAAGATAAGAATAACTTTTCTCATGACAGGTTTCTGTTCCTGAGTGAGTCATTCGTCACGAGACTGAGCCCATTCTCCTTCAAATCTTCAAAATTCTGTCAAAGGAGTTCGTGGGAGTAGCTGAGGGATGTGTTGCTGTGTAAAGCCCAAGGAGCAAGTTAAAGCTTCTAATATCAGGTGGGTTCTTAGGCTAGTGTAGTATAGATTCCCAAAATTATGAAAATTGCATGTGAACATAGGAAAATCAATAGGTATAGCTGTATGTTTGGAATTAACCCCAAATTCCATTCTATTCTGTTCATATTATTTATTTTATGTTTCTGCAATGTTTCAAATGAAGGTGGTAGGTGAATTTCTTGAAAAATATTAAATTCTGTAAAACAGGGTAAATTCTGCATCAACTAGCCATAGCGAGTTGCTAGCGAGCCTTCATGGCGAGCTGAAGGTCCTGGGCTGAAGAACTTCGCCATGGCGAGCTCTGGCTCGCCTAGCGAGTTGTTTAGGCCAAGACCTGTAAGTTCGCCATGGCGAGCTTGGTAACTCGCCGTAGCGAGCTAACCCAGAAATTACTCACTTTTCTCATTTTCAAAACTCTTAATCACTCGTTTTATACCTTCATCTGAAATAGTTATTCTGCAGCCATATAATTTATATAATATAAACAGGAGGTCAATACAGTCGGACTATCAGGGCTTAACTTAGGAAATTTAGATTTATTGCATGCGCCCCGGGTTTGGGATAATTATGGTAGTATGTAATTCAACAATTAGTATCAGTCAATCATGTGCGGTTTAGTATGCTGCTTATGGGCTTCCAATGGAATAACCCATTAGGAAAATGATTGTGAGCTTAATGCCGTGGTCGAATCGGTCAGCGGATATGGCGGACCTTCGAGACATGCTCACCTCGAAGTGTCTTAGCGGAATAAAATCAATAAGATATTTTGTGTGTTACACTTTAATCAATTATGTTCATGATATTATAATGTTAGCTATTATTATGGACTGATTAGGTGCCCCGGCTTTATAGCCTAGGAGGGTAGTAGAATTCACTGGGACGAAGTGACTGTCTCACCCCACTCCCTTTTTGATATAGCTAAGACAGGTTATTTCGGAGCAGGGACCAGGATGGATCTGACGATTGGAACCGAGCTTGGATCGTCAGCATTAGAAGACTTAGTCTTCATTCTTGCTCTTATTTATCTTGTTATCTCTCTATAGTCCTTTTTCCCCTGTTTGTATCAAATATCCAGTTATTATCTTAATAATAACATATTATTCAGTTATCTCCTTATAATTTAATGTACTCAGATTCCAAATTTTAATGTTCCGACTAAATATTCTAGACAATTTAGTTGGGGCGTTACAATTGGTATCAGAGCAGGTCGATCTAGTATCGGACCTTGCCATGAGTCATTACAATCCCTCTCTTAGTAGTACGGACCCTTTGGAGTCTGGACTGTTTACGCTGAAACCATCGCATGCTGAGTCTGATCAACTCAGTATTGTGCATGGTAGGCAGGGTATTACGGTTGAGAACCGAAGTGGACCACGGTGGTTAAGTAAGAAGATCGTATCGGAGATGCATTTCAGAAGCAACCGTTGGCGAGAATTCTCTCTAACCGGATGTTAGAGCTGAAACAGTTAGGACTAAAGGAGTAAGTGGTGCAGCGCCAACGAGTGTAACAAGAGTTAAGACGGATTAAAATCAATGATAGTAGGATATTCTGGAGGTAGTAAGGGAACAGTCTGATGAAAGTATTAATCGCTCGAAGTAGGATTGTTCATGAAAGAACGTAGGTCATTATCGTATCTAACTGACACCGTGTGTTAGGTAAATTCCCCGGACTTGAGAGTAACCATGCCTCCCGGTGAGCATGTTTACAAGAAACATGTGAGCCAAGTAAAATTCAGCCCTCTATAGACCAAGATTCTTCCTGAATACCTAGTCTTACCTTTCAGCCGCGAGATTCATTAGTGTTGTTAGATCTGTTAGTACCATACTAGAAGGACCAAGTTGGAATATTCATCTGAGAACTTCCCAATAGATTATCCTATAGGAAGCCAACTCTTAATGCCTCCCTAATAATAGTTTAGCGTTTTAGCATTGTAACTCGTATTCCTACCGTACCGCGAGAAGCCATGATCTGTTTAGCATAACGAATAGGGTTTCTTTTCGATACCCGCTTAGGTCAGTTGACTCAGCAAACTATTAGAGACCAACTGTGATTAAGTAACAATTAGGAATCATTTTGCAATACCATGTAGACACCTGACTCAATTCCTAAGGCATCATTCGTAAGCAGTAGAAACAAGAATTAACCGAATTAGCCTTGTGAAGAACGACCAATAGTTGTACCTTACCACTAGAGGTTGAGCAGTATTAGATGTACCATTTAGGAATTTCACCTTATTAACTTTAATATCCATATGGACTTATCAGGTGTAGTTGTTCACTCATCTTGAACTAGTAGCTTAGCATTAGTAAATTACCCGACCGTTCGCATAAGAAATATAGTTGACTAGGGCCACCTTAGCTTCAGCATTCTTTTACATTTCAGCCTGTTATGTTTCCACGTAGGATATTGCTACACACCAAATAAGATAGTTTCAACTCAACACGTTATCCTAGAAATCACATCCAGCCTACTTGGTACATAACCTCAATCGGAATAACAAGTAGAATAATTCTTGACCAAACTTAGGTGTCAGGTAGTATAGTTAACACTAACATGCATCCCCTACTTTAGCAGCTTAGTGTCATGACTTAGGTAGATACCTTATGAGAGAAAATCCAGTCTAACCACCCGTGCCATTAAATTCCTTAGACGCTAGTCGCTATAGTGTCATTTAGTACATTTTCTATAGGAACTCATTACCATAGAGCAGCCTACCTCCGTAAGATCAGTCTTAGTACCGTGTCACTAGCATTCCAGCCTCGATTAGATTAGCAAGGTCAGAAGTTATCTTTGACACCTTCAGCCATCTAGACCAACCGTTTATTACCTATGTTAATTATCTAGTATCGGAAATAACTGAGTTGGATTTATTTATTATCAGCCATTTAGCATTTTCAAATCATCCAGACCTTCGAGTTAGGAATTCTTAGAGTCAGCTAGATTTCCATTAAGAGTGTCTATCAATACCCTGGTTTGAGCCGAAACCAATAGAAGCCAAATTCCAAATTCATGACCATTCCTTCGGACCTTGATAAACTGAGTTCATTGAACTGAACTATGTTGGATTGGGTATCCAGTAACCATGGGAACATAGAACGGGTTCATTCCCTAACTTGCCCGATTATGTCTCAAACAGATAATTCCTTCTCGTGCCTTATCCTCTGTTAGTTGTAGCTTCCAATCAGAGTAGTGAAAAGTAAATTTTCCAAATTCCTCGACAATGGTCAGACAAACTGACAACAATGGGATGTCACTTATCAGTAATCTCGTTCACTCTTTCCAACCTTTCAGTTACGTTGTTAGTAACTAAATATAATTCGTGGAATCCAGTTTATCCGGAGAGAACACGTGTAATTCAGTTCAAGCTCTCACTCATCGTATCGATCTTTTAATCAGTATCATTAGTTAATTATCCGCCAAACTATTCTGCTCAATGTCAGTGTCAGTTAATCATATAGGTATTCGTGCACACGAACAACCAATCATCATTTCCAGTGCATTGGGCATAGTATCAGAGTCTCGTCATCTAAATTCCAGTTAAGTTTCCGATACTTCCGATTACATAGAAATAAGAGCTAGTAGAAGTATTAGTATCTAGATATCTCATCAGATTTATTCTTTAAAATCGAGTTTTATGCCATTTCATTCTTTATTAACTAATTCAGTTCTCTGAACATTATCCACGATAAATTTAGATCATCATTAATCGAATTCCTCGTGTAGAGCATAAGAGTTTTGTTATTGCGAATCCGATTCGTACGTCGACACATTGACTATGGTGAATAAGGGATTCAAGGCCATTTTCTGTGTGCAAATCTTCCGTACCCAGTCAGCCACCATTAGAATCCGATCACGTTAGTCAACTCCTTCCACTTCAGCCTATCAGTAAATTATCCAACCAACCTAACCGTGTCCTTTAAGGGAGAATCGAACCTCAGTTCTTGATATGTTAAATGTATTACTCGACCACAGCGTTGTGCTAGGATTGATTGGAATAGTAGGTGGAAAATTCTGTAGTACTATGGAATCGGTTGTAGATGAGTCTAACTCATTGGCGAAAGGATCTATAGTGCTTAAGCGTTCTTCACTCGTTTTATATTTCTATCTATCCTGGAGTATTTTAAGCAACATGAATGGGACAGTGGTATGTGTGACGTGTCACGAGCTGCAGCGTTCGGAATTGATAAAAACCCTAAAGAGAGAATTTTGGATTATTGACATCAACACTTAAACTTATTCCATTCAGCTATTCATATAGCAACAACCAGGCCAGATACCGACATGAGGAACGGTAGTGCGAGATAGTATTCAGTATGATATTGCTAAGATGTCGTGAACATATTGAACTGTAGTAGAGGATTGAGAAGTACCGTCACATACTTGCTTCCACCAAGTAAAACAAGTACACTTTGTGAGGTCATCCAAGGAGAGACGTAGTAGTGTAAGAAGTTTATTTGGAAAAGAAGAGATAATGCGTCATTACGTTAAGTGAATCTGGTGTAGGGACGTGATGACGTAGAATAAATCACCATAAGTAGTCGGATCGGAGTGCGCAGCGCAAGATCAGACGAAAATATATTATATGATCAAATTTGGACGAATAACCCTTTCAGAGAGGAAAGTTTTATTCCAAGGAATAAAAGTAATTAAGTGATTCTTGAGAATAACACCAAAGTTGGATCTACGAGGTGTTTTCGAACGAAGAGATTCTATCCGAAGTGTATAAGACCTTATCAGATCCTTCAACGCGTCGGTCCTGTAACCTATTAGTTAGCTCTATTTCTATCCATGTCAGGGTTGCACGACGTGTTTCATGTGTCTCAACTTCGGAGACTCATTCCCGATCTTTATCACTCTTTAGAGATTGAAAATCAGTCAGCCTTAACTTATCAGCCGAATCCAGTTCGTATAGTTGATTGAGAAGTTAAGATCCTTCGGAACAAGGAAATTCCAATAAGCAAAGTCGGATGAGCTCAATCTCATGACGACTAACTCACTCAGGAACGGAAACCTGTCATGAGAAAAGTTATACCTATCTTTCCTAAAGATAAATTTCTGAATTTCGAGGACGAAATTTCTTTAAGGGGGGTAGATTGTAACATCCCCAAATTCTGAAATATCTAATTAATTTTTAGATGAGAGCTTTGCCTAAATAATTAATATTATTTAGAGGTGAATAATTGATTCATGGAATTAAAAGTATTTTGTGCGAGAATTAGGATTTTAATTAAACCTAAATTGTACACTAGAACACTTATTTCATGAGTTTAAACTTAGTAACTTTAAGAATCAATTCCATCCCTCCTTCCTATGACTCACCAATCTACTCTCAACTTTAGGCTTACACCTCTCCCAACCAATGAGTCATGCTTCCACTCATCTCTAAATCACTCTAAACACATGCAAACATTATCAACTCTCTCATTTCTACAACTTCAGAAACTGAAGCTCTCCTTCCCTCCCTCATTCCTCTCTCTCACGCCCTCAATTACAAAACAACAAGTCTCCAAAACTTCCATTTTTTTTCCTTCCAACTAAAGAGGTTGCCATTCTTGTGAACCATACAACCTCCCTCACACTTTCAGAGACCATTTCATGCCATTGCAGCAGAGAAACAAATCAGAATCTCCTTTTTATTTCCCCAAGCTTTGCAAACCCACAACAACAAGCACATAAACCCTTCCATTTCAATTTAATCTTTCAACTTCAACCCTGCATCCGTAAAACCTTACTGCATGTGTAGTTATCTTCGAAAAATACGAGTCCTGCAACATTGGGAAATGTTTTGGGTGCTGTTGGAAGGTGAAAATGTGGGAAAATGCAGCTGATTTGCGTATTGGATGTTGCTGATACTGAGCAACTCGCCATGGCAAGCTGTCCTACTCGCCATGGCGAGTTAGACAGACCCATGGGAGCTCCTCAGCTCAATTTCTTCGTGTTCTGGCCTTTTGGTGAGCATCTATCGCTCTTTTCGCGCTCTGTCAAGCTGAGTTCGTGTCATTAACATGCACTAGAGATGTTTCCACTCCAACCCTTTGGAGAACAAGGATAGGTAATAAATCTTAAATCTTTCTCCTTTGAATTCAATTCGTGCCACATTTCTAATCATAGTCTGGACGGTCTTGCATGTTGGATATGCTGAGTCCTGAGTGCTGCAAGTGATACCTTATCAACCAAGTAAATTAGAAAGTCCATTCTCCTTCAAATCTTCAAAATTCTGTCAAAGGAGTTCGTGGGAGTAGCTGAGGGATGTGTTGCTGTGTAAAGCCCAAGGAGCAAGTTAAAGCTTCTAATATCAGGTGGGTTCTTATGCTAGTGTAGTATAGATTCCCAAAATTATGAAAATTGCATGTGAACTTAGGGAAATCAATAGGTATAGCTGTATGTTTGGAATTAACCTCAAATTCCATTCTATTCTGTTCATATTATTTATTTTATGTGTCTACGGCTAGGAATTCCTTCTGTACGTCTCATACCCCCAATGTTTGTCGCTGTCGCTACTGGCGGCAGAGTTACTTCAAAGAAAGTCTGTCAAAATTGTCCCATCTTAGTCGGAAGTAAGGTCTACCACATTGATTTAATATGTCTACCTCTGAAGGACTTTGATGTCGTTCTTGGCATGGATTGGCTCTCAGCCAATACCGTGTACATCGGTTGTGCGGAAAAGAATTTGTTCATTCCTTCAGAAACTTCTGCAGAAGTAGAGCCTTATCTGCTTTATTGCAAAACACTCACCAGATGATCCAGTATTTAGGTGCCAGCAGCAAGTGTTTCAGTGTCTTGTTCACTATTGATCATGAGTCTAGTTTGAGTCCTGGCGATATCCCTATAGTTAGCGAGTATCTAGATGTTTTCCCTGATGATATTATGAGTCTCCCTCCCGAGTGTGAAATAGAGTTCTCTATAGATCTTGTTCCGGGTTCACAGCCCATTTCAGTTGCACCTTATAGAATGTCTCCATTAGAAGTCCATGAGCTTAAAACTCAACTTGAGGAGCTACTTCAGAAGCATTTCATTCGTCCAAGTGTCTCTCCTTGGGGAGCACCCGTGTTACTTGTGAAAAAGAAGGACGGTACTATGCGCTTATGCATTGATTATCGCCAGCTTAACAAAGTGACAATCAAAAACAAGTATCCGCTACCTCGGATTGATGATCGCTTAGATCAACTCAGAGGTGCCACCGTGTTTTCAAAGATTGATCTTCGTTCCGGCTATCATCAAATCAGAATCAAATCCTCAGACGTGTCTAAGACGGCATTCAGGACGCGTTATGGGCATTACGAATTCCTAGTTATGCCTTTTGGATTGACTAATGCTCCGGCTGTGTTTATGGATTACATGAACAGAATTTTCCAACCCTACCTCGACAAATTTGTTGTCATCTTTATAGATGATATCTTAATCTATTCTCGCAATCAAGAAGATCATGCTGAACACCTAAGAATTGTTCTGGAAGTTCTGAGAGAGAAGAAGTTATATGCCAAGTTCAGCAAGTGCGAATTCTGGCTCTCAGAAATTAAATTTCTGGGACATGTCATTTCCAAAGGCGGTGTGTCTGTTGACCCATCCAAAGTAGAAGCAGTTCTTAACTGGGAAAGACCCAACAATGTATCAGAAGTTTCTTGGGATTAGCAGGTTATTACCGGAGATTCATTCTTGGATTTTCGGAAATCGCCTTACCCTTGACCCGATTGACCAGGAAAGGTACTCCTTTTGTTTGGGATGCTGATTGTGAAGTGAGTTTCAGGACGTTGAAAGAAAAGTTAACCAGTGCTCCAGTATTGGTCATCCCTGATCCTAATCGGAAGTACGTGGTGTATTGCGATGCATCACATAAAGGTCTTGGTTGTGTTCTAATGCAAGATGGAGCTGTGGTAGCATATGCCTCTCGGCAGTTGAAACCACACGAGCAAAATTATCCAACCCATGATCTGGAACTAGCAGCAATTATTTTCGCTCTAAAGATTTAGAGGCATCACTTGTATGGTGTCCAATTTGATCTTTTCAGCGACCATATGAGTCTGAAATACCTGTTTGATCAGAAAGACCTGAATATGAGGCAGCGTAGGTGGATGGAATATTTGAAGGACTTCGATTTCAATCTCAACTACCATCCTGGCAAAGCGAATGTTGTGGCAGACGCTTTGAGCAGGAAAGCCTTATATGCTTCCGAACTCTTAATGCAGCAGTGTGGATTGTATGAGAAGTTCAGAGACCTGAATCTGAATGTTGTGTACAGAAAGAGCGGCATTAGAATCAACCGTATGGAGTTGTCATGCGATCTGCGCTCGAGGGTAGTGCAGGCACAGCGAAGTGATATGGACCTTCAAAGGAGATTGAATAACCCAGAGTTCTCAATTGCATCGGATGGTGCTATGTTGTATGATGGAAGATTGTGTGTACCTAATGACGATGAACTGAAAGGGCTGATTCTTGACGAGGCACACAAAAGTGGATTCTCGATTCATCCAGGATCCACCAAAATATACCACGACTTGAAGCAGAATTACTGGTGGCCGAACATGAAGGCCGAAATCGCAGATTTTGTGTCTTGATGTTTGGTTTGTCAACAAGTGAAGATTGAACACCAGAAACCTAGAGGTCAGTTGCAACCACTTGAAATTCCAGAGTGGAAGTGGGAACACATCACTATGGATTTTGTAAGTGGGTTACCCCGAAACCAGAAGGGTCAAGATTCAATTTGGGTAATTGTGGATAGATTGACCAAGTCAGCTCACTTCATTCCTGTGAAATCTACCTATAAGGCCACGCAGTATGCAGCTATTTTTATAGAACATATTGTGAGGTTGCATGGTGTACCCCTCAGCATCGTTTCAGATCGTGATCCAATCTTTACTTCTAGATTTTGGAAAGCCTTCCAGCATGCGATGGGTACTCGATTGAGAATGAGTACGTTGCATCATCCTCAGACAGATGGACAGTCTGAAAGAACTATTTAAACTCTTGAAGATATGCTTCGTGCATGTGTTTTGGAAGATGGCGGTAGTTGGAGCAACTACTTGCAGTTGATTGAATTCTCTTATAATAACAGTTACCATTCCAGTATCGGGATGGCACCGTTTGAAGCTTTATATGGAAGAAAGTGTAGAACTCCTTTGTGTTGGACGGAAGTCGGTGATCGCGGATTGTTGGGACCAGACCTGATACAAGAGACAACTTTAAAGGTTAAGTTAATCCGTGAAAAGATGAAGGTTGCGCAGAGTCGGCAGAAGAGTTATGCCGACAGAAGAAGGAGACCGTTGGAATTTGATGAAGGACATCATGTGTTCTTGAAGGTTACTCCGAAGTTGGGTTTACGTGGTGTGTTTAGAACCAAGAAACTCTGTCCAAGATATATTGGACCTTATCAGATCCTCCGACGCGTTGGTTCAGTATCCTATCTGTTAGCTCTTCCTCCTTCTATGTCAGGGCTACACGACGTGTTCCATGTCTCTCAGCTTCGCAAGTACATTCCAGATCCCTATCAGCCAATAGCAATTGAACAGATTGATCTTCAGCCAGATCTAACTTATCAACCAGATCCAGTCCGAATTGTTGATCGCGATGTTAAAACTCTACGAAACAAGGGGATTCCCATTGTCAAGGTTGAATGGACGCAGTCTCCGGACGGCGAATACACATGGGAATTGGAATCGGACATGATGAACAGTTATCCTCACCTATTCTGAAGGTAAATTTCTAAATTTTGAGGATGAAATTTCTTTAAGGGGGGTAGATTGTAACATCCCCAATTTCCGAATTTGGCTAATTAATTTAATTAGAAATTATTCGTCTAAATTAAAATTAATTAAAGGTGACTACATGATTAAATTCATGGGAAATTAGGAATTTTATGTGTAGGATTTAGTAATTCTAATTAAAACTAAAGCTACATGATTACTACCTTAATCATGCTTATGAAAATTTAATTAGAATTCAAATTCGTCCCTCATGTGACTCAATTCCCTTTGGCTCTACACCTCATTTCTAAACTATGAGTCATAGTTCCACTTGAAACCATTGCCCATGACTCATAACTCTCCAAGCTTGCATGCAAAATGAGTTCTTTTCTTCACACCTCACTTCAGCCAAGAGCAAGCTGAGCAAGAGCTCTTTTCTCTCCCTCTCCCACGTGAAGCATCAGCAACCACACCCTTCCAAAGTTTTCAATTCCCCTTAACACTCCACTTTGGCAATTACCTTCACATGAAACACTAGCCTACAACAACATAAGTTCAGAGATTCCTAACCTGATATACAAACATAGAGCCAGTTCTGGATACCTGATTCCTTCACAATTCCAAGGCTTCACAAGATGAACAACAACAACACACACTTCACTTCACCACATTTCCACCCAATAACATTGCATGCAAGCTTAAGCCAGGCCAAGCTAGATACTGTTTCAAACCCAGAAATCCAACTATAAATAGCCCTCCATTCCAACTCACTGATCATCAACTCATCTTCAAATTCGTAGTCAAGCTTAAGAGTGTTTTCAAGTGTCAAAGTCTAATTCTGTTCCAGTCAGTTCGTGGGTCTTTAGGAGGTTGCTGTAGCTGCCTTAGAGAGCCCAGGAAGCAAGGAAAAGCTTCAATCCAGGTGGGTTCTTAGGCTAGTTTAGTTAGAATTCCCCTTAATTTATGAATTTGCATGTTATTTTAAGAAATTAAGAATTAATTGTGTGAGGAGGATTAGCTCCCAAATCCTTTTCTATTCTGTTCCATATTGATTATATTATGTTTCTGCACTTCCTCATAGTTTGATTGTAGGTGTTTCTCTTAAAAAAAATGTTGAAATTTGTAAAACAGGGGTCTTTCTGACTTAACTCGCCATAGCGAGTTGCTAGCGAGCATTCATGGCGAGCTCAAGGTTCTGGGCTGAAGAACTTCGCCATGGCGAGCTCTAGCTCGCCTAGCGAGTTGTTTAGGCCAGTACCTGTAAGTTCGCCATGGCGAGCTTGATAACTCGCCATAGCGAGCTAACCTAGAATTTCCTCACTTTTTCTATTTTTAAAATGAATGATCACTCGTTTTATGTCACTACCTGAGGAAGATAATTTGCAGATATATAATGTACTTAATATCGTACGGGAAGTCAGGCACAATTCTGAAAATTAGGGATAACTTAGAAATTAAGTTGTATGTTCCCCGGGAAAGGAATTATATTGGTAGTATTCTAGATAATTTTAGTTGGGGCGTTACAATGGAAAGTTTTATTCCAAGGAATAAAGGTAACCAAGTATTCCTGAGAATAACCCCAAAGTTGGAACTACGAGGTGTTTTCAAAACGAAGAAATTCCATTCGAAGTATATAAGACCTTATTAGATCCTTCAACGCGTCGGTCCTGTAACCTATCAGTTAATTCTACTTCTATCCATGTCAGGGTTACACGACGAGTTTCAAGAGTCGCAACTTCGGAAATCCACTCCCGATCCTTATCAGCCTATAGAGATTGATCTTCAGTTAGCTTTAACTTATCAGCCGAATCCAGTTCGTATAGTTGATTGTGAAGATAAGACTCTTCGGAACAAGAAGATTCCAATAATCAAAGTCGGATGGGCTCAGTCTCGTGACGAATGACTCACTCAGGAACGGAAACCTGTCATGAGAAAAGTTATTCCTATCTTTCCTAAAGGTAAATTTCTGAATTTCGAGGACGAAATTTCTTTAAGGGGGGTAGATTGTAACATCCCACTCTTTCAAATTACCTGATTAATTTTATTAGAGCCTTGTCTAATAAAATAGAATTAATTGGTGTGATTAATTAAATTAAGTCTTGGGAATTAAATATATGGTGTGTAAACAAGGAACTCTAATTGGACCTAAACTACACATTACTATAGTTATTTTCCACTTGTAATTTAATTAACCCCAAGAATCAAATCTCTCCTCCCATTTCTACTCACCCTCACGTGTTACCCTCTCTACCACTCCAATATACAACACCTCACCCATTAACTATGACTCACATTTCCACTAGTGTAACTTTTAATTACAACCCAAAGCTCTACATTTCTCTCCTCATACCACATGCAACCTGGTCTCTCATTCCCTCATTCACTTCTGAACAGAATCACTGAACTCCCCCTCTCATTATTCTCTCCTCTCTCAAAACCAAGCAACAAGCTTGCCCTCCAAAGAAATTACCTTTCCTATAATCAAGAGTTTTACCTTCTAACTCCTAACCCATTCTAACCTTGCACAGAATCAGTAAGTTCTTGCATGCTAATCAGAAATTGGGAATTCTTTTGAAACAACTATCCTTCTACATTCAAGTTTGAACCATAACAACAAGCACATAAACCTTCCCATTTCAATTTAATCTCTCAATCTCAACCCCACACCTGTAAACCCTTGCTGCATGTGTATTAATCTTCAAAAATACGAGTTTTGCAACACTGAGAATGTCTAGGATGATGTGGAAAGGTGAGGTTTTGAAAGGAGGCAGCTGGAGTGTTTTGTTGTTGTTGGACTGAGCAACTCGCCATGGCAAGCTGAGCTACTCGCCATGGCGAGTGAGACAGGAAGCTCATAGTTGCTTCTCAGCTCATTTCCTCTGTATTGGTGAGCTTCAATCGTACCCTTTCGCCCTTGGTCAAGCAGAATTCGTGCCATTAGTATATCTCAGAGTTGTCTCCCATTCCAACCATTGGAATCAAGAATAGGTGAGTACAAGTCTTGGTTCTCTCTCTCTTAAATTCCAAATTCGTGCTTATCCCTCCTAATCACAGTCTGGTTGTCTTGCATGTTGGTTACACTGAGCTCTTGATGCTGCAATGTGAGACTTTGAAACCAAGCAAATTATAAAGTTCATATTTTCATCACAATTTCCAAATTCTGACCTGAGCTGTTCGTGGGTGGTAGCTAGGAGATTTGTAGACGTTGTTGAGCCCAGGAGCATGAGTAAAGCTTCAATTAACAGGTGGGTTCTTTAGGCTAGTTTAGCTAGTATCCCCTAATTCATGAATTGCATGTTAACTTAGGAAAATTAGGATTTAATTATGTGAGCAGAATTAACTCCCAAATTCTATTCTATTCTGTATATATATTACTTATATTATGTATCTGCACTCCCTCAGCGTTTGGTTGTAGGTGAATCTTTGAAAATATTGAAAATTCGTAAAACAGGGGTCTTTCTGACTTAACTCGCCATAGCGAGCTGTTAGCGAGCACTCATGGCGAGCTCAAGGTTTTGGGCTGAAGAACTTCGCCATGGCGAGCTCTAGCTCGCCTAGCGAGTTGTTTAGGCCAGTACCTGTAAGTTCGCCATGGCGAGCTTGTTGATTCGCCGTAGCGAGCTAACCCAGAGTTGCCTCACTTTTCCTATTTTAAAAATGGTTGTTCACTCCTTTTATATCATTATCTGAGGAAGATATATTGCAGATGTATAATGTATTTAATATGGTACGGAAAGTCAGGCACAATTCTGAAATTAGGGATAACTTAGAAATTAAGTTTGTATGTTCCCCGGGTTTGGGAAAATATGGTAGTATGTTAATCAATTTAGAATCAGTCAATCATGTGCGGTTTAGTATGCTGCTTATGGGCTTCCAATGGAACAACCCATTAGGAAAATGATTGTGAGCTTAATGCCGTGGTCGAATCGATCAGCGGATATGGCGGACCTTCGAGACATGCTCACCTCGAAGTTTCTTAGCGGAATAAAATCAATAAGATATTTTGTGTGTTACACTTTAATCAATTATGTTCATGATATTATAATGTTAGCTATTATTATGGACTGATTAGGAGCCCTGGCTTTATAGCCTAGGAGGGTAGTAGAACTCACTGGGACGAAGTGACTGTCTCACCCCACTCCCTTTTCGATATAGGTAGGACAGGTTGTTTCGGAGCAGGGACCAGGTTGGATCTGACGATTGGAGCTGTGCTTGGATTGTCAGCTTAGAAGATTTATTCTTCTTCCTTGTTTTAGATTAGCTTGTTATCCGGTTGTATATTCTTTCCACTGTTTGTAATCGAATATTCATTATTATCTTAATGATAATCATAATATTTCAGTTAATTTTTTTTTAATTAATGTACTCAGATTCCAGTTTTTAATGTTCCAACTAAATATTCTAGATAATTTTAGTTGGGGCGTTACAACACCTCACAACAATGGTCCAGAAATAGCTTGCTTGTCTGCCAAGGAAGAAGTTGACAAGATGTCCTACCAGATGTCCCAACATCTGTACAATGGACAAGAAGCTGAAGAGATTTTGGTTGGGAGCGTTAGTGTGCCTCTGGGTATTCACACGCTCAAAAACGTGTCATAAACATTATAGAGGTAACGTGCAGAGTAACGAAACATTAAAAATCTGCACGTAAAAAGAGGTAGCCTTAAGTTCTCCATCAATCTATAAAAGGCTATTAAGATCTCATATGTGACACTACCAAACGTCTCAACATCTTGTCAGACATCCTTCTCCAAACTCAGAAACTCACTCTTCTCAAAGAACTCTCTGCAACAATGTCTCAACAATCATCCAAGAACAACAGCTCAAATCGCGATGATTCAAAGACGCAAAGAGAAGAGGCATCCTCTCAAATGCCTAGGGTTTCAGAAATTGAAATTGATCAAGAAAGGATCGTTACCACATGTTCCAACATCTGGTCATGATCAAGCTCCTGAACAAGAAGTTCAAGATCAAATACTAGAAGAAGAAGATGAAGATGAAGATGAGGTCCCCCTGTCCAAGATTCTTCAAGGGATGAAGAAGGGAAGTCTACCTCAACAAAGCTCTAAGGAAGAAGAATCTAATGAGAGCGAAGGGATACGAATTAGCATTCCAGTCAAAGGAAAAGCTAAGACGTATAGGTCTAAGCAAGTGGAGACGCCCATCACTGAGAAGAAAGGGAAGACGAAAGCTACGAAGAAAGCTTCTGGAGACAAGACTTCAAAGAAAAAGAAACAGGTCGTTGCTGTAAGCGACTCTGAATCTGATGTCGAACCTGATGTCCTAGACATCACGACCTCAGGGAAGAAGAGAATTGGAGGAAGAAGAATTCCTGCAAACATCCCTCCAACTCCAATGGACAGAGTTTCTTTCCACTCTGAAGAAAGTGCTCAAAGGTGGAGGTATGTATACCAGCGCAGAATAGCACAAGAGAGAGAACTCAACCAACAAGCTCTCGAATGTAAAGAGATAATGGAGCTACTAGAGAAGGCTGAGTTAATGAAGACTGTCAAAGATCTGGGTGATTGCTATGAGATGCTTGTGAAGGAGTTCATAGTGAATATCACTAGCGCTTGCAGTGAAGGAACTGAAGAGTCCAGAAATGTTCGAGTCAGAGGAAAGGATGTGAAGTTTTCTCCTATCACCATTAACGAGTACCTTAGGAGGAACACTTCAACTGAGACTGATGAATCTGATCTCTTGGAAGAGATTACAAAAGAGATTACAGGAGGACAGGTAGAAGAATGACCCAAGAAAGGACTACTCTCAACAGGGACTCTTAGTGTGAAGTATGCAATTCTCAACAGAATTGGTGCAGCAAACTGGGCACCAACCAATCATGGCTCTGGGATCACTCCTCTGCTGGCTAAGATGATATATCTCATAGGAACAAAGAAGAAAATCAACTTTGGTGATCACGTCTTCAACCAAACCATGAAGCATGCTGACACATATGCTGTAAAGCTGCCTATTGCCTTCCCCAGCCTGATAACTGGAATGATTCTCAGACAATTTCCAACAATCCAACACTCTGATGAAGTTTCAACCAAGAAGCCTCAAGTTCTGAGTTTTGACTACAAGCTCTTTGCTGGTACACATGTCCCAGACATTGTGTTCCCTAAGGCGAAGGAAATTGCTGAAGCATCAGGCTCCATGCCCAAAGCAAACAAGAATGATGTTCTGGCTGAACTAAGGAAAATTTCAAAAACTCTAGAAAAAACCATTAGGGTCAGCACAGCAAGGAAGACTCATGTGGACAATCTGATCAAGTCCATCATGGAGAAGGGTGAAGGTGAAGAAGAAATTGGAGCTGCTCAAGCTGAAGCAGAGCAACAAGAAGAAGAAGATTGAAGAACAGTAACTGGGTAATAGGAAAATAAGTACTTATGTATTTTTCCTGTATTTCTGTTCATCTTTCTTTAGTTTGTGTGGTCTACCAAATGTCCTAGACATTGGAGACTTTGACATCCGGCACTATGTGTGCAACTTTTGTATGTTGTTTCTCTTTAATCAATGAAGTTTTTTTCCTTTAAAACCTTTGACAATTTATGGTAAAAAAGGGGAGAAATAATTGATAATAGAACAGCTCTTTGGCAAGTAGAATCACTCTCTTGCTTTACGGATGAAAATAGCAAGCTTTAAAAAAATTAAAAACTAAAAAGCTATGCTAAAACAAGTGTGTCCAGAGCATAATTTAACTGCTCAATATGAACCTCTAAGAAGTCTAGTGAGTCTTGGTCACTCTGATTAAGTACTTTCCGCTGCAACTCAAGACTTTGGTTCACTAAGTCACTAGGTATCTCATCCCTGGACTTAGAAAATTCATTATAATGAATCATATGAAGACAAGACTAAGACTGTCTCATACTAGAAAAGGTTCATCACACATTCAAGATTGAAGAAGTCTTGAATATTGAAGACACACAAGATTCCGAAGATCAAAGACATTGAAGACCTGAAGATTTCAGAATTGAAGATTGCATCAACAGAGATCAATTTGAAGATTGAAGAATTTGAAGATTGAAGACTGAAGAGTGCACATTCAACAAAGTGGTTTGTAGTTGTTTTAGCCATAATTTGCCAAAGGGGGAGAATGTAGTTCTTCTGAGATTGGCTGCATCATAAGGCTAAAACAACTTGGTCAGAGTGACTT
Organism: Trifolium fragiferum; assembly: GCA_954870985.1. Taxonomy (NCBI): domain Eukaryota; kingdom Viridiplantae; phylum Streptophyta; class Magnoliopsida; order Fabales; family Fabaceae; genus Trifolium; species Trifolium fragiferum. The sequence continues at coordinate 23,087,796 of OX940789.1, forward strand.
AACTGAAGCACCAATGCTGAAGTAATTAAGTCTAAACCACTTGTGCATATTGAAGATGTGCAGATGCAACATGTTGAACAAGATGTCCTAGACATCTTGTCACTGGGTTCAGAGCATGCATAGGCAGCATGTCGAACAAGATGTCCCAAGACATGTGGGTAGGACATCTTGACCCAGTTCAGCTTAAAAGATAATGCTTATCCATTAAGCACGCGTGTTTGTTTTAATTTGAATAAAACGCGAATCTTTTAGTAACAAGCTGAGATTAGGATTAATGATGAAGTTTGTTATTAATCCTATGTGTTAGATACGATTGGATTCGTATTTAATTCGTGGATAGAGATTAATTCTTTATCTTTATGGAGTTTGTTTTAAAACAAGTTTGTTTTAGAACTAATTCTTATTTGAGTGCATCTGAAAGACTGAAGATTATCTGAAGAATTGCACGCCTATATAAAGGACTCAACATAGAGCTTAAAACTCAACCCACAATAACTGAAGATTGTGAGTCCAAAGTTTTGTACCCACTGTGCAAAACACTTAGTAGCTCTTAGTATACTTTGAAGCTTTGAGTCGTTGAATGTTGCCATTCAACTTTGTCTTTTAAACTGTGAAGTTTAAAGTTGTTTCGTCACTTGGGATTAGTGATTAGAGGGAGTTGGGTATGTTCTCATATTCAGGGGGAGTTAGCCCTTGAGTAGAAGATTACTAGGATTAAGAAAAGGCATACATGCCAAAAGGTGTTTGGTAGTGTTGTAAGACTAAGTAATAATTCGGAGTAGTAGTGTTCACTTCCTGGATTGGTATCCTCCAGAGTAGGGCTGTTTAGCGCCGAACTGAGTTAACAAATTACTGGTGTTGTTTATTGCTTTTGTTTACTTCAGTATTGCAATAACGTGTGATCCTCATAACCAGTTGTCGAACCAGTTGTCTAGGACACCTGGACTACAGACACATTGTCCTAGACATTGTGTAAGACATCTGTCCTGCTAGAGAATAGAATTTCATATACATATATGAATAATGCCTATGAAGTGATACAAAAAAATTTGTGCACATCAAGCTTTATTGCAAAAAGAAAAGAAATGAATAGAGACGCTAACTGACTTTCTTACCATGTGTGTGACATAGATAAAGGGTCTTAATGTGACTGTCTAGAATGAAAAAGGATAAAACAAAGGAGAAGACTTAGATTTTAGTACAACGGTATAATCCAAATTCGGTATACATAAGAGGGAGAACTTTGTGTGTCGTTGAAATACCCTTCTTGATTGAATAAGCACCTAATTAATTAATCTTAGCCGATTTGAAGTTCTGACCGCATATGAGTACTCGTGATGTTGTTTTTCTCTAAGTCTGTGTGTGTGAGTTGCTTCGCATTTTAAAATGTTTTCTATATGCAAGCTAAATTGCTTGAGGACAAACAATGGTTCAAGTTTAGGGGAGTTTGATAGACCGAAAAATGTACTATTTATTTAGTTAAATTAATATAATATTTCAGCTATTTTTATTTCGATTTCGTAATTTTATATTATAAATTGTTACTAATTTCTGGTATTTTATTTTATCAATTGAAAAGTGAACGAATTGAATAAAAGAGCGAAAACGGACCGAAAAAGAGTGAAACGGGACAAAAAGGGCCACACAAGTGCAGCCCAAAGGACCACACCTGCGTGGCCCATTTCTTTTTAATTGTTTCTTATTCATCAAGTTCAATATGTCCACGATGTTGGCACATTAGGCTACACATCACACTATTCCTAAGGTGTACACATTGTGCTGCACATCTGACACTTGCTACTAGAATTTCAATTGGCTTAAGAGCAGGCACCCTGCATGTTTGAGGGTGAGCTCCAGGGAAGATACTTTCTGGAAACATGGACAAGGATGGAACAATGGTCAACAAACCACCTCTTCTGGATGGAACTAATTATGACTACTGGAAGTCAAGGATGATTGTCTTCTTAAAGTCACTTGACAGTAGGACTTTGAAAGCTGTGCTCAAAGGATGGGAGCATCCTATGGTTCAAGATGCTAATGGTGTTGATACTGATGTACTCAAGCCAGAAGAAGAATAGTCTACTGCATAAGACACTGCAGCACTTGAAAACTCCAAAGCTTTGAATGCTATATTCAATGGAGTGGACAAGAACATGTTCAAGCTGATCAAACAGTGCACAGTTGCAAAGAATGCTTGGGAGATACTCAAGACAACTCATGAAAGCACTGCTAAGGTAAAAAGTTCAAGACTCCAACTTCTCACCACAAATTTTGAAACTCTCAGAATGAAGGAGGATGAGACAATCTATGATTTTTTCACATGAACCTGCTTGAAATAGATAACTCTTTTGAGGCTCTAGGTGAAAAACTGTCTGAAGAAAAACTTGTGAGAAAGATGCTTAGATATCTACCTAAGAGATTTAACATGAAATTCACAGCTATTAAAGAAGCCCAAAACAATCCAAGTATGAAACTTGAAGAACTTGTGAGCTCCCTCTAAACTTTTGAGATGAACCTAAGTGAACAATCTTAGAAGAAGGAAAAAGGAATATCTGTTGTATCCAGTGTTGATCAAGAAGAGGATGATATTGAATCAGATGGGGATCTCTCAAATGATATTGTCCTGATAGGAAGACAATTTAATAAGCTCCTGAGAAGGGTGGATAGAAGACAAAGGAGGAATGTGAGGAACATCCAGACATCAGTAAGCAAGGAAACACTTCAACAAAAACCAAGACTGATGACAAGCCAACTCAGGGCAAGGGTGTTCAATGTCATGAATGTGAAGGTTATGGTTACATAAGAACTAAAGGCGGTACCTTTTTAAAAGAAGTAGAAAAACGGCCTGACTGTATCATAGTCTGATGAAGACTCTAACAATGTGTTACAGACTGTAGCAGCAAATCGTGTTAGTGCCATGACTGGTGTGTGTGTGTGTGTGTTTCTGAGAATGATTCAGACGATGAAGAACTCACTTTTGAGGAACTAGCCTCTGTTTACAAAAAACTATGCATAAAAAGTGAGGAAGTGTGCAGAACCAATGAAGAGCAAAAGGTGATTATCAGTCAACTTAATTCAGAGAAGGTGCAGTTGCAGGCTAAAGTAACAAGTCTTGAAAGTGAAGTCAAGCTGCTGTCAACCAACTTGGGTAACATGACCAAGTCTGTTAAGATGCCCAATGTAACACCCAACCCATATTAATTAAAATATTACCTTTAGAAAATATCTTTCAAATACGGCAAAGAGTTTCAAAAGTCAAGATTTTCTGAGTTTTGCTCTGATGAAGGGATTCGACATGAGTTCTCATCTCCAATTACACCCCAACAAAATGGTGTAGTTGAAAGAAAAAATAGAACTCTGCAAAGAAGCTGCAAGAGTTATGTTACATGCAAAGAAGCTACTTGATTACTTCTGTGCAGAGGCAATGAGTACTGCATGCTATATACACAATTGTGTTACTCTGAGAAAAGGAACATCAACCACACTGTATGAGATCTGAAAGGGTAGAAAACCAACTGTCAAATACTTCCATGTCTTTGGTAGCAAGTGTTATATTATAGCTGACAGAGAGCAGAAAAGGAAGATGGATCCCAAGAGTGATGAGGGGATATTTCTTGGCTACTCCATAAATAGTAGAGCCTACAGAGTCTTTAACAACAACACAAAGGCTATGATGGAATCTATTAATGTAGTCATAGATGACTGTTCTGACAATGTGCCTGATGTAGAGCCTGATGTGGTCACATCTCTCCCCCAACCTGAAGACTCTAAAGTGGAAGCAATTTCTAAGAAGACTGATAATCAAGAGAATGAGACTCAGGTGAATAAGGGTCCCTCTGTTAGAGTTCAAAAGAATCATCCAAAAGAACTCATAATAGGGAATCCTGATTCAGGTGTTATGACAAGGTCAAGAGAGATTGTATCCAATGCTTGTTTTGTGTCAAAGGTTGAACCAAAGAATGTGAAAGAAGCCTTGACAGATGAGTTTTGGATTGAAGCTATGCAAGAGGAGCTGAATCAGTTCAAGAGGAATGAAGTGTGGGGTTTAGTTCCAAGACCTGAAGGAGTCAATATCATTGGCACTAAATGGGTTTATAGGAATAAATCTGGTGAAAGTGGTGTTGTTACTAGGAACAAAGCTAGGCTTGTGGCTCAAGGTTACTCTCAAATTGAAGGAATAGACTTTGATGAAACATTTTCTCCTGTGCCACGTCTTGAATCCATAAGATTACTTCTAGGAGTGGCATACATCTTGAAGTTCAAGTTGTTTCAAATGGATGTGAAGAGTGCTTTTCTAAATGGATACTTGAATGAAGAAGTAGATGTAGAGCAACCTAAAGGGTTTATTGATCCTAATTTCCCAAATCATGTCTACAGATTGAAGAAAGCATTGTATGGATTAAAGCAAGCTCCTAGGGCATGGTATGAAAGACTGACCAAATTTCTTGTGCAACAAGGTTATAGAAAAGGTGAAACTGACAAGACTTTGTTTATCAAAGAAGAAAAAGTCAAGCTCATGATTGCACAAATCTATGTAGATGACATTGTGTTTGGTGGAATGACTGATTCCATGGTAAAAAGGTTTGTGAACCAGATGCAATCTGAATTTGAGATGAGCCTTGTAGGTGAACTTACCTACTTTCTTGGTCGGCAAGTACGACAGATGGAGGATACAATTTTCATCTCATAAAGCAAGTATGCTAAGTATATAGTGATGAAATTTGTAATGGAGAGTGCAAGTCATAAGAAAACTCCTGCAGCAACCCATCTATCTCAAACTTTTTAAAGATGAGAATGGTGTCAGTGTTGATCAAAGTTTATACAGAAGCATGATTGGTAGTCTACTCTATCTCACTGTAAGTAGACCTGACATAAGTTTTGTTGTTGGTGTATGTGCAAGATACCAAGCTGAGCCTAAGATGAGTCATCTGAATCAAGTCAAAAGGATTCTGAAGTATGTGAGTGGTACAAGTGACTATGGGATTCTCTACTCTCATGGTGAAGATACAAGGTTGTTAGGTTATTATGATGCTGACTAGGCAGGCAGTGCAGATGATAGGAAGAGTACTTTTGGTGGATGTTTCTTCTAGGGAAGCAACCTATATCATGGTTTAGCAAGAAACAAAATTGTGTTTCTCTTTCTATGGTTGAAGCTGAGTACATTGCAGCAGGAAACAGTTGCTCTCGGCTACTATGGATGAAGTAGATGTTGGGTGAGTACAATGTGCAGCAAGATGTGCTCACATTATACTGTGACAATCTGAGTTCTACAAATATTTGCAAAAATCCTATCCAACATAGTAGGACAAAGCACATTGATATACGTCACCATTTTATTAGAGATCTTGTGGAAGACAATGTTGTGACTCAAGAGCATGTTGCCACTTAGAATCAACTAGCAGATATTTTTACAAAGGCTTTAGATGCAAATAGGTTTGAGTTGTAAAGGGGTAAACATGGTATTTCCCTCTTTGAAGATCAATAGCAATTACTGCTATTCCGGCGTGCAACGGATACCTATCTTTCCCTCCTTTCACTGTTGCACGCAATCCAAAGGCAATAATATCAAATATATTCCAACGGTTATTTCGCGATCATATCACCACATAATCTGTTTATCACGAAATCTTCTCATTACCTCTCACATTGCTCTCTACATTCGTCTCTCTCACTCAAACGACCTAATTCTCTCTGCAAACCTCATTCATCTCTTTGCAAGAATCTCAAACTCTCACCTCACACAAACGATCACCATGTCTACTCAAACCACTCCATCAAAACAAACTGCTTCTCCATCATCACCAAACCCTAATTCCCCCATAATGAATCAAGAAATTGATCAAACTCATGTGATCACTGATGCCATTCCTGTCTCTGTGATTCCACCAACTGGTTCTAAGAAGAAGAAGTCTAAACGATCAAGAAGAGACTCAACTCCCATTTGGTGAAGAGGAAGCTGTTACTCCATCTCCTTCTGTTGAGAAATCAAAGGAGAAGAAGAAGAAGGCTGCAAGGCCTATGCTATATGGTCCAAGGAAGGGATACATTAAATCTGTTATTGCACCAAACAAGAAGAAGACTTTGAAGAGAAAAGAGCCATCATCAAGTGACTCTTAGTATGATGTGGAGCAGGATGTGGAGCTCGATGTGGTCCACATTGAGACTTCTGTGAAAAAGAATTTTGGGAAGAAGAAAATTCCTCAGGGAATTCCTGATGTCCCTATTGATCTAATTTCTTTCCACAACATTGCAAATGCTGCTAAGTGGAAGTATGTGGCACATAGAAGACTGGCTCTGGAAAGAGAACTGAGCAAGGAAGCCTTGCAATGCAAGGATGTTATGAAGCTAATCAAGCATGCAGGCTTGATGAATACTGTGACTGACCTTAGTGACTGCTATGAGAAGGTGGTCAAAGAATTTCTGGTAAACATCCCTGCTGGCTGTGATAACCCTTTGGATGAAAGTATGTGGCACATAGAAGACTGGCTCTGGAAAGAGAACTGAGCAAGGAAGCCTTGCAATGCAAGGATGTTATGAAGCTAATCAAGCATGCAGGCTTGATGAATACTATGACTGGCCTTAGTGACTGCTATGAGAAGGTGGTCAAAGAATTTCTGGTAAACATCCCTGTTGGCTGTGATAACCCTTTGGATGAAAGTATGTGGCACATAGAAGACTGGCTCTGGAAAGAGAACTGAGCAAGGAAGCCTTGCAATGCAAGGATGTTATGAAGCTAATCAAGCATGCAGGCTTGATGAATACTATGACTGGCCTTAGTGACTGCTATGAGAAGGTGGTCAAAGAATTTATGGTAAACATCCCTGCTGGCTGTGATAACCCTCTGGATGATGAATACCATAAGGTGTTTGTAAGGGGCAAGGAAATTGCATTTTCTCCTGCCGTTATCAACAAATTTCTGGGTAGAAGTGAAGAACCCTTTGCTGAGATTGAAGCCACTGATAATTACATTTGCAAAGCTATTACTGGAGGCAAGGTCAAGGTCTGGCCTAAGAAAGGGAAGCTACAAGCAAGCAAGCTCACTCCAATGTACAACATCCTTAACAGGATTGCTGCTGCTAATTGGGTACCAACCACACACAACTGTGATGTGGCTACAGGTTTGGCTAGGTTCATTTATACTGTAGGTAGCAAAATTCATTATGATTTTGGTACTTATATTTTTGACCAAACTGTCAAGCATGCCCAAACCCTAGCTGTTAAGTTGCCCATTGCTTTTCCCTCTCTACTGTGTGGAATTATTTTAAGCCAAAGGCCTGATGTTCTGGGCAAGGATGACCTGGCTTGTAGAAGAGAAACTGCTAACTCTTTTAGTCTCAAGCAGCCTGATGTGACTCCTGATGTCGGCACATCCAGCTCAACTGGTGTAATGTTTAGGAAAGACATGATTGCAGCTTTGAAGGTGACTTATAAGGCTTTGGATGAAAAGAAGACCAAGCTGGAGGCAGTCGTTGCTGGACTGGAGCTTGAGGATGAGCAAACAATGGCTGAGGATGGGGAATTGGAGGAGGAGGAGCCCAATGACTCTGAGGCTGAGGAAACTAATGGGAGCCAGGATATTTGAATCTTTGTAATTCATTATTTCCCTGTATTCAGTTTTTCCTTGTTTTGCTTGTATTTTGTGGGTTGTGCCCTGGTTTTTTTATGCACCTACGTGTGCTGGTTTGTACTTGCTGCACTATTAATGGCTAAGTGCCTTTACTGTTCTTGCACCATAATCTCTGCATCTCTCTGCTATCTGCATTATCTGGTGTTTTACTTTTACTCTCTATGTTTTTGACTTTATTTGTCAAAATTCTGGCTAAAAAGGGGGAGTAAAAATGAGTGCAAAGTTTTCTTTGAAGACTTAAAAATTGAAGCAACTGTGATGTGTGCACATCTGGCTACATGTCTGTCATACATGCTTATTTTTCTTCAAGAATTTTTCTCAACAAAATTTTCTTCGAAGACTTTATTTTTGAAGCATGTTTTTCTTGAAGACTTTTCTGAAGACTAATTTGTGTGATGTTTGATACATCTGTGAGTTTTCTACATGGTCATGTATTCTCAAGAAGCCATGTTTGAAACTTCTATGCCTATTTCAACAAGGTGATGCATTCTTAAGAAGCCTATTGAAGATGCTATATTCTGGGAGAGTAAAGGGGAGTAAATTAATACATGTTTGCATGAATCTATGCATAGTTGTGTTTACTACCCTCCCTCATGTGTGCATGGAATCTCATGCTTGTATGTGTCTGAGAATTTATTTTTCTCAGTCTTTAAGAATTTATTTTTCCTATTGTGTGAAAGTTTATTTCTCTCCTAATCTGTGAGGCTCTTATCCGCTGCTGCAAGCCTCTGATGTGCCTACACATCTCTCCAAGTCTTATTGGTTGACTCAAAGATTATTTTAGCCAAAATTTGCTAAAGGGGGAGATTGTTGGGTTTTTAGGGTGTTGCCTTCATTTGCTAAAAGAAGCCTAAGTCCATGATGTGGAGCATAATGTGTGCACATCAGGATCCACAACTGGACACCCTAGCAAGACGCGCTTTCTGTTATTTTCCCACGCATGATCTTTTGAAAAGATTTGTTTTTGAAATAAACTTACGCCTACTTGCGCGCCAAGGAACAAGATAATCTTTCATGGTTCTGTTTTATTTTATTGGTCGATTTTGATCAAAAGATTTGAAACAAATATATTTTGATAAGGATCAAATTTATCTCAAGGAGAAATTACGAAGGCCAGCTCGTGAAAGCCCATGAAGCTTGTTCTATATAAAGGAAGACTGAAGACTAATTATTCATCAACTTAAATCAATAAGCTAAGTCTACAAATCGAGTCTTAGGGTTTTAGTTCTTTAGTTGTTCATTGTTCATTGTGAGCCTTCACTTGGATCATGTTTTGATACAAGTAAGGACTGAGTTTAATAAAGTTGTAATCTCTAGTAATCTTCTCCAAAGCTTTGAAGCAAGGAGTTAGATTGTGCAACACTCAAAGCCTTTAGGTACGAGTGCATAGTTTTGTCTAGGAGTGTGTCTCCAAACTGAGTTTTTTATTAAATCCTTACTAGGTAAGGTTGAGAGGGAGTGAGTAAAGGTTCTCATATCTAAGAGTTCCTAGGTAGAGTTAGCACAGGTAGTGGTTAAGTGATAAGTTGTAAATCGGGGGAGTTTAGCTTTTAATTGTTACTACCATAGTATATACATTACAGCTCCCACTTGGGTTCACTACTAGAAAAATTGCTTTTGGCAACCGATTTAGCGACCGAAATATTTCGGTTGTTTTAGCAACCGATTTAGAGACTGATTTTTGAACATCAAACTAAAAAAATAATTGGTCGCTATATCAGTCGCTATTGTATTATAGAGACCGAAATAGAGATCAATAATTAGCAACCAATTTTTTAGTCGCTTTAGACACCGATTTAGAGACCAATATTTCAACCGTAAAAGTCAAAAAAAATATTTAGTCGCTAAATCAGTCGCTATATAATTATAGAGACCGAATTAGAAACTGATTATTAGCGATCAACAAATTTGACGCAACTGATTTTTTTTTTTTTTACAAAATCATTAAAATATTAATTTTATTTTATTTTCCACGAAACTTATTGAGAAAATCTCAAATTAACAAACAAGAAATTTGATTGATATCTTTACACACATTAAAAAACATTCAATTCCTTCACTCCCCACCTAATTTCCCACAAATTCCTAATTTGCTAAGATTGAGAGAACATCTGTAACAGATTTGTTATTAAACAATAATACTAAATTTCATATAACAACACCCTAAGCCCTAAATTCCCAAATCACACCTGTAATTCCATCTTGTGGTATCCTCAATTCCTTCTTCATCACACCGACCAAACCTCAATTCCACTGACCATCCTCCATCAATATCTTTCGTCATCAACCAAACTTCATCCGAGCAACTCAGCAACTGTCGGATAAGGTAATTTTCTGCTGAATTGGAACTGGATTTGTCGGTGATTTACTGTGTTTTAAGGTTAGCCGAGACCTTTTTTGTGTTTAGCTGATGTTGCAGTTCAATTTTGTTGAACTGGTGCAGGTTTGTGTTTGATTTTGGTTTGTGGGCTCCTGTTTTGTAGCAAAGTTTTCTAATTTTGGGGTACGATAACTGCAAATTAGTGGGATTACTAGTTTGCTATAGGGTGTTTCTCTCATTCTCCCGATTCATTACTTTAGACTAGTAGTATTTTCGCTCAAAGTACTGGTTTTTAACTTCTAATATAATTGTTTTGCTAACATATTTTGATTGAACTAGCATCAGAAAACTGCTATTTTCTATTTGAGATATGGACTATTGATTATGAATGAATCTTTTCTGTTCTAATGTTCAATGGTAATCAGGGCATAATTCTTGTTATTTGATGCCTTAGCACATCATGGTTGGTTTCAATTTTTTCTAAAGTAACATGAGAATAGTTAGTAGATAATTTTATATATGCATGGAGCTTGCTTCCTTTTTAACTTTTTGGAGATGTTTGTAACAGAGGTAAGAGGAATACTGTGATGAAGCACCTATCCTTGCTACTTGATGTCAGTAGAAGTGTAAAACACATAATTAACTAGTGTGGTATTAGTAACAATGATGTGTTTCTCCATCTAGCTCAATGAAATACAATTGTGAGCTTGTCTTTGACTAAGGAATTAAATTAAACATATTTGGAAAATATGGAAAGGATTGAAATATTTGATTAGTTATTTTTGTTTCTATGAAAGCTAATATTGTGTTTTTTTTAGGAATTCATTTTGCTCATCAAGGGAGTTTAAATTTGGCTAAAGGTGAAGCTTACAAAATACATTCACATTGTGGATAGTTGCCTTTATGATAGCTCTTTTTCTAAGATTAAAGCTCAAAACATCTGGAGTAAATAATGGAAGTTCTAAGAAGAGCAACTTGGTTAGCAAACAATATTTTTTTTAATATGAAATTTAAGCTTTTGATTTGTTGCTTCTGATTTTCATTGTATGTATTGACTTAATCTTGTTTGATATTTATTGTATGGCAATATCCTGGTTTTTTGTCCTATACTTATTGGGATTGATTTCCATGTTTGCACATCAATGAAATGAGTTATGGTTTGTGAGTTAGACATGTGCTGGTGAATATGATCTATAATTATTAAATTATTCGTTTCCTAATTTTCTCCTCACAATTTACATAATCCAAGTCATATTTTTACCTGACCTTTGTTGTTGCATTTAACATTATTTATGTGCTTCAACTTTAGATCAAATTGCCTTAAAAGTTGATTTTTTCCTAAATGATCTTCAAAATAGTGTTCTATATGCTTATTAGTTGCTTATTTGTACAGTTTGATTTTTCTTCTTATACTGCTCGGTATTCACACAATATCTAAAGGATATGCTTAAGTTGTATCAAGGTTGCGCATCCTGTTCGAAAGTTATGCCTACAAGTGTTTATGCTTTTGGAAGAGTTACTTGAACGGGATGATTTGCAATTGGTCTAGATTGCTCATGAAGAACCACATAGCACATGGAGCTGTGTCAACATCACCAAAGCATCATCTTATAATTCAATTCCATCACAAAATTATGGTAAATTTTTTAGTCATGCTTAGTTAAAACATGAACTGAACATCTTTTTTTTGGTATTTTTCAGGTTCAGTGTTATTAATTATGGGCACAAGTAAGCATTTTGTGTTTTGTGGATGATTTATTGTATGCATTGCTGTGGAGGATTGAGTTTATGATGCTTGATTTGAGCTTAAGCAAGGATTTTGTGGTTTTGAAGTAGAGCTAGTTGCATAGGATCCTGTCCAGAAAAGTATAACCTTCTTGATAGCTATTTTTTAGTTATTGGTTATGTACATATGCTAATTGTTAAGATTTGATTTTGAAATGATTTCAGAGAGTTTCATAAACTTTGGTAGAGGTAGAGGAATAGCTAAGAGTTGCTTCTCTACATGATGAGGAGAGGGATCTGCATAAAAAGCTTGTGTAGAACTAGACGAATATACATGGCTGATACTACTTAATGAAGAATGTGTATCATGGAGCATGTGGATTAGAGTCTTCTACAATAATATATGTTTATTGGAGATTTATTTGTAAAATTGACTATAGAAATAGCATTATTAGTTAAGCATAGAAAGTGTTTGATATTATATGCAAAGTTAGGTTAGTATAGATTTAACGTAATAATGGATACATTTTATGTATCATTTTTTATTTATTATATTTATATTAATTTTTAGTTTAAAAATATTATATTTTTTATTTTTTATTTTTTTTTGCCATAAAACAAGTTAGAGACCGATTTAGTGACTGAATTTTAAATAACTTGATAAAATCAGTTTCTAAATCGGTCGCTAAATGCTAAAAATCAGTGGCTAATTCGGTCGCAATAATAGGAAATGTAAAATTGGTCACTAAATCAGTTGCTAGTAGCGTCGCACAAAGTGTAGCATAATACGTCGCAAAGTTAGTCTCTAAATCAGTCTCTGAGATCGGTTGCTATTTCGGTCTCTAAATTCAGTTGCTAATTCGGTCGCTACAGATCGGTCGCCTATTTGGTCACAACAGATCAGCGACCAAGGTGGCTGTTACCGATTTTCACCGGTTGCCATTTCGGTCGCTAATGCATTTAGCGACCGATTTTCATCAAAATCGGTCGCTAATTCAGTTGCCAAAAGCGATTTTTCTAGTAGTGGTTTTGGCCTAGTCCCCCCAAGTTTGTTTGTACTTCCTCTTTTTCTATTTATTTTAATATATGAGAGAGTTTTAGCTTGTTGGCTGGGTGCTAAAGGGGCGCCAACCTAGTTGGTATGTCTTTACTTCTTGGTTAAACTATTCTCTTAGTTTAAAAAAAAAAACTGGATGCATATCCAAATGTTGAAACATTACATCAAGCATCTTGATTGTGTAACTTTATTTTACCAAAATAATGCCAACATACAAAACACCAACATACTGCAACAGAAGTTATATCAACTCTGCTTGCTATGAGGTGTTGCAGACTTCGTATGATATTTCTAGTATAAATTATTTGTGTGAAAATCTCTTTCGTTTAACTATTTATTTTATGTAAACACACATAACACAAACCACTTCATTTACATTTACTTTGAAATTTTCACGCAGTAGTGAACTTTCTCAGAACAATCAGATTCATATTCACTAACATTTATCAAAATATACACTTTAGTTCAATTTTGTAGTGTGCTGGATTAAATTTTAAGGGCATAAAACATAAAAATTTAGAGTTCAAACCTTTGTGCTCCTTTCAAATAATATATTTGCCAACTACCAATTGACCTACGTTTACGAGATAATAAATTGAAATTACTATTGTTATAGTTGTGTGGATTGCAACTGACGGTCCGAGCTAAGACGCTTGTTATGCTTGGCTGGACTTTTTTCTTACTATTTTCGCTTTTTTCCATAATTATGACGCGCATGGACCTTTAACTGACACATAACTAAAATAGACACACGATATCATCATAACGTTGCAAAAATCTATAACATCGAGATTAAAACATGTGTAAGTTGAGCTGAAAAGTAGAGCCTTTTACGTGTTAATAAGAAGCATATAAATTTATACGATACAAAAAATTGTAGTTCTTTTGTCATTAATGATTTAAAATCTTAGGGTGTAAAAAGATTAAAAAATAAATCATATTTTTACATTCATGTACGTGTTCAATGTGGAGAGGCCAAACATCATAGTTTCGATAATTCAAATCATCAAATTCGATAATTTAGCACAATGTTTTCTATAATTTTATGTTACCATTTATATTTATATATATATATATATATATATATATATATATATATATATATATATATATATATATATATATATATATTTCTTTAACAATTTTGTCTCATACAATATTAAGAATTGGACTCTTAATGAAAATAAGTACAAAAATGCATTTCGTGAAAGATATATTTTCATTTATAGTATTTAAAGTTATTCTGGTCAAAAAAGAATGGATGGTATGATAAACGACAGAATATTTGTAAATTAGTATTTTTATAAATTAGACAAAATTTCACCAAATTTTCTATAAATTGAAAGAGCATAACGAACAATTAAGTAAACTTTTTTTACATAAAGGAGTAGGTAATATATTTTTATTACAATCCCATAAAATAAATATAATTGGAGAAAAATGTGATTTTCTTGGCAAATAAATATATTTTGCCAACTTTATATTTTTTTTATCAATAACATTATTACATGACATTACATCACGGGATTATAGAAAAATGTGATTCCCTTGATCAACATCACTCAACATTATATCACTATATTATAGAAAAATCTGATTATTTTTGGTAGAATGTGATATTTATACAATTAATTTCTTTTACTACTAAGTTATATATATATTTATTCAGTCAAAACATAAAGTTTTATACATTTATGTATTTACAAAATAGTTTGACATAAACTTTGTACCAAAAAAAGAAAATATTGTTAGCCAAAACAAAGTTTATTTAACTAGGTTAAATGAGCACTCATGTTAAATACAACTATCACTCTCACCTTATATATCACTTACATCATTGTTTAAAGATCACAACTAGTTTTCTCTCCCTTTATTCAAAAAGTTAGCAAGTAAAATTAAACTTGTTTAGCTTAAAGAGCTTCATGGACAAGAAAAACATGTTATCAATAATTTTTCTTCTCCTTATTATGATGCAACAAAACTTCGGTTCAATGGAAGCATCAAGATTTCTAAACGATGATAATAAGGGAGTGTCATACCCCATTTTTTGACCATCATATTTTTTTCATTGTTTTTTCTCATTTTTTGAGCATGTTTATTTTTTACTATTATTATTTTATTTTATTAAATCAAAAATGTCAAAAAATAGTATTTTATTTCATTTACGCTGCTTAACTGTTTCATTTTTAGGTAATTAACCTTTTAGCTTTTGGAATTTATTTTTTCACCATATATTTTTCAAATGTGCTCTTATATCAATATTTACACATAAATAATTTTTTTATTCCCATTTTACCCTTTTCTAAAATTACAAAAAATATAGATTACTTCATCTGCAAGTAACATTATTTTTCCATTTTTTCATGATCTTGACTTATAATCTTATTTTCATTCTCTTTATATTTCCCAAATATATCAAAAATATTTTTATTCTAATTTTTATTTTATATTATTTTATTCATACTATTTTCATATTTAAATTCAAAAAATAGATTTCTTCCAATACAAGTAACCTTTTTTCTTCAAACTTTTTTCACTTGTTTTCAAATTAATTCCTTCACCATAAACTTCAAAAGATGACACTTTTACCCTTGGTATATTTACATTTCATTTTTCCTATTTTCATTTATTTCTAATAATTCATTTTAATTGTTTTCACCAATTTTCATCACATAATGATTCCCAAAAATTTCCCTAACCTCTTCTCTATCTCATTTGAGCCTAGAATATCCTATTTCATCACAGCTCACATGTCCTAACATGTGTACTCATTTTGATCATAAATTACAAAAATATCTCAAAAACAAAAACTCAAAACTACCCTTTCTTCCTCTCCAATTCAAGCCACATCACTACCCTAATATTCCCTTATATATAGAGCACTTATTTTCAGAGAAAAGGGTTCCAGAAATCAGAGAAAACAACCCAATCATGAAATCAAAGTTCTCATTTTTTCAATTTTCCAAAATTCGCAAACAAACCTCAAAACTCAAAATCAAACCTTCCAACACGTTATAAATACTCCCAAAAACAAAAATCCATCATAAACCACAAATTCTAACCCTCCATTTGCTCAAGTTTGAAGCTCAAAAATCCCAAAAAAGTAAGGATCGTATTTGAGTTTTTAGTCACTGTTTCAACGTGTTTTCTCCTCCATTCATGTTTATTTTGTGTCCTGATGCTTTTCCATAGTCTAGTCGTGCTTGATTTTAGCTAAAACGTGAGTTCCCAAAATTTCATTTCAAACTTTCATCCATCAGTTTTTACGCTATGAACCTTATTATGAAAATCTAAGCCTAGATTTGGATTCCTTGTGAAATTTCGAGTAAGAAAGGTTATTCATTTGCACGTTTTGGAGACGGAAAATATCTCCGGTGATGCAAACACCGTACCGGACTTACAGTCCGGGGCCGGAGCTACTCGAGGTAGATGAAGGTTCACCCAAACCTTCAGTTTGAATTCTGACCGTTAGATCAAAGATGCGCGATCTAACGTCCTGGATTTCGTTTCGTTTTTTAAATCTCACGCGTGCGTTTGATCGTAAGGTTAGTATTCGTCCCTCTGTCTAACGCGTTTTAGTTATGCTTGCATGTGATTACTGTGTACCTTATCATATCCTGAACCGTTGGATCCAGTGCCAAGGCGACGAAGGATCTGAAGCATTGGATTTTGTGAAATCACGCGCGTTGGATTAAATCACTCAGATCCGAGCCCTTGGCTTATAATGTTGGTGCAGCCTCAGACGCACCTGATTATTTTTCCTTAAACTGGCCCAATAAGCCCAGTTTCACTTCCTGCACACCTTTTATTTTTCGTTCTGTTATTTGCACCCGCCATATATTTAATTTTATTTTTTAGCTTATGAGATAATTACGATTGATATAATCATGTTTTAGGTCATTTTTGTCTGTTTTAGCATGAAATTGATTTTTGATTTATTATTTTCTATTTTTTAATATTTATTTAATTATTTATTACTTGTTAGTTTATTAGTTAAGTTAATTGTTCATTTAATTATTTTGTTTATGAGCTAATGAGGTAAGTTGATTTGGCATGTGCTTGTTTAAGCAATTTTAGCCTATTAAGCACAAGATTGAAGCTTACCCTTTTTTTTTTTTTCTTTATGCCTTCATTATTTATTTTATTTAATTATTGTTAATGCAATTTTGTGTTAATTGATTAGTAACCTTTTTTAATTGCATCTTGCACTTATAATATAAACACTTATGGTATTTAATTTAGGCTTTTACCCTCAGCCCCTTTATTTCTTATGTGATGTAGAAATTTATTTGTTAATTTTAATTGTGGGTTTAACATGCTTATGATTATTTATTTATTTTTGCTTAGGATTCTTGATTTAGTTTTCATTATCTTTTTAACTTAGCTCTTGACCATGCTTTAAATATTTGTTTAAATATTAGTCCAATACTTGTTTCATGCTTTGTGATTCATATCATTAATTTCAAATAATTTTAATATGTCTTTGTTCCAAATGTTGGATTTTCTTGATTAATTGTTGCTTATGTGCATTGTTATTTTGAAATTGAGATACCATGAAAATCTAAATCCTTTGATTATCCTTATGTGAATGTTCTCTCATGTCATATTATTCTTTGATTATCCTTATGTGAATGTTCTCTCATGTCATATTATTGACTTGCATCTCATTTCATCACATTTAAGATATTTTATTTTGACATATATAAATTGTGTGCTTTAGGATTGTTATTTTATTATTATTATTATAGTTATTATTCTCGTTTGTTTATTTTATCCATTGAATTTCCCCATGACATGATTCCCCCCCGGTTGTATTGTTTGATTGGATTTTCTTTCATGTTAGTTATCCATTGAATTTCTCCATACCATGATTCCCCCCCGGTTGTATTGTTTGATTGGAATTTATTTTATGTTAGTAACTTTATCTTCGCATTTATTATTGCTTGTTTATACGTGTAGTATAGAAATCCGAGGAAAAGGCGTCGCTTCGATCTATATATTGTCATGAAGTGCCTTCGCGCTTAATTTAACGCTTTTAGGATGTTTAGTTTAATATCGTATCCGCGCTTAGACCATTACCCATTTCTATCCAAAATTTGAGGTGAACACCTCTTTTCAAAAACACCTAAAAAAACATGTCATTATCAAATCATTTTCAAAACAACATTTGGATTTCAAACCAAGTCACATCTTTTCTAAAAATTAATCAAACAACTCTTTTCTTTAGGAAAAACGCTTGGATTTCAAACCAAGTCGCATTTTTAAAATTCAATCAATTTTCTTTCTAGTTTAAAAACCTTGGACTTCAAACCAAGTGTCTTTTTTTCATTCAAAACTTTTCCCTAAGCAAAAACCTTGGAATTCAAACCAAGAGCTTTTATCATTTAAAACCATTTTCTCAATCATCACTTTATTTCCCTAACTCTTATACATTTTGCAAGCAATTAAAATAAAAGCGCATAGGTAGATTAGAACAAGAGGTTCCTATTGTTGGGAAATCGTATCATAAACAGAGATAATGCGCAGCGGAATTTTAACAAAATTTCCCATCAATGGATCCTTGTGAATGAACATGATCAGGGTTTAAATTATTACCTTTAGTATAGCAAATCCTGTGCTCGAAAATTGATCACAAGCGCCACGAAATCGCTCTCTTGAAGGGAAGAACCTTTAAATCACGAACAAGATGATCATGAGCGTTGATGAAGATCACCGACGCCTCTAACTAGTCCACACGGACAATCACCTTCAATGGAGTGCTAGCCCTTTATGTTTGAAGGCTATGCCAGAATATTGAGAGAGAGAGAGAGAAAGAGAGAGAGAGAATTATTTTAGGATTCACAATTCTAAAATATTCTTGTGCCTTTTGTGTGTGTTGCCTTGAGCAATGACAAGAGGTCTCTATTTATAGATATTTCTTGTCTTATGCATTAAGACAACTCTTGTCTTGTGCACCAAGACATCTCTTATTGGGCAAAGCCCAACAAGAAACAATGTCTAGGGTGCGCACCCCCCATGAGTGGTAGTACTCATGTGCGCGCCCTCCCACCATAACCTATGGTGTTCTTACTCGTTTAAATTACCGTGATACCCTTATCACATTGCACATACACCATACCTTACGGTGTTCCTTTAATTATCTCAATATTAGACTGTCCTTATGTGTGTGACCCTTGTATGTTTCCATAACGTTGGCAATTATATTAAATCCTTTATTTAATATAATAAACAATGAGCGGTATCTAGCAACACATCATTGCTACCTAAGTTATGAGAAATTAACATGTGATCAAAACATAACCTTTAGTGATAATACATGCGTGTATAATTACCCCTTTGCCTTTTATGTCTATATTGAACACAAAGCATACTTGGTGTCATCTTTGTCCAGTTCAATATTGGGCCCATGACATTTATCCTGTTATACAGGATTGGCAAATTCCATCAAGGTCACTACTGTCCCTTAGCATGCTTTGTGAAGTACCCATCAACTGCCTTTATGGTTATCCTGTTACGGACAACGTTAGATCAGCAACAAAGTACTTGACTCCACATCTAGGGTACAAAGTGGTTTCAGGTCTAAGGGCGGTTTACACCATTATAACCATGAGAGTAACTTATGACACTTCGCATAACTTTGCATGTAGTACTCTCATAGCGGGTCAATCCGGTATAAATATTACTCCTAATATTTCTTATACCTATGTCAAGACTTGATAACTCCTTATCCCATGATCCATGAGATGCGATCATCAGTCTATCTTCATAATAGTCTTTATGCTTTAAGGTTATCCCTTTTCACCTTAAAGCTTGACTACGGATACTTTTAAGAATAGCGTCTTTATGTCTAATGTAATCTCATGATTAAGTTACACTTAATATTAAACGGATTTTCTATTCTAGGGACTTCATTATTTTGAACGTTACAAACATAATAAAGAAAGGCCTTATGATTTATATAAAATATATAAATGAAGTCGCAATACAAAATCAAATACTATCAAAATAGATTGGCTTTTAGGGCTTACTCCAACACCTATAGGATACTATAGATACTTAGGGTGCTAGAACCTTCCCTTCGTATAACCAACCCCCTTACCTCGATCTCTTAAATAGGGTATTTAACGAACTTTTCCCCTTTCCACGGAAAAATTAAAGATCGGTGGTGTAACTATAAAATTGAGATTCGAAGCTAACTAATAGCTCGACATCCAAAAATCACCGCGACAGAAATGGCGACTTCACTGGGGATCCCCATGCGGGTTGAGCCTAACTTGTTTTTAATCTTTATCTTTGCGCTATTATTATTTACTTGCTTGTATATATATGTGCATATATGGTTGTTTGGGAATTATTTGAGTGGTGAGATAAGTCCTACACCCGGACTTGAGAGAAACAATAAGATAGGATGGGGTAGAATCATAGTGACATGTCCAGAGTAATTTGGATTATGATGCACATGTGATACAACCCCACTCAGTGGAGGCCTCACGACGGTAGTACTCGTCGTCTTGAATAGTCATGATGGTGTTATTACTTTCAATGTGAGTGTCCCGAGAAGCTGTGGACCTTAGAACCACATTAACCCCTCTTGGCCTTTTAGGGCATAGCGCGGTGGCTAAATCAAGTATTTAGTCGATACGCGAGGCTACACTCAAACGAGATCTTCTTGCGAATATTATTGGTCCGGGAGTAGTCGCGTAAACCGATAATATCTGAAAGAAGGTTGATAACTTTGGGAACTTTATAGAACCCGTGATACAGGTGCAGATGAAACTTTAGTTCTTACCTTGTGGGTGGTTCGTACCTTCGACTCCATCATTGAATGACCAACCTAAAACCCATGTTTGTGATTGTTGCATCATCATGCATTCATGGAAAACCTTTTTCATTCATTGGAAGGACCTAAGAAATATATTTTTGTCAACACCACATGTATGGATCTAAGGAAGAAAAATACCAAGAGTTACAGCTTCAAAAAGCCAGATCTTTTAAAGCTAAGAGAGCTAGGAGCTCTGGTTCCTTTCCCAGATGATTTCAGAAAACGTTATGGGAAGATTTTGAGTATTCTTAAGACTAATGTTGCAGATGGGGCCCTCAGTACTCTGGTTCAGTTCTATGACCCTATTTACCGCTGTTTCACGTTCATTAATTATCAACTTGTTCCTACTCTAGAGGAATATTCATATTGGGTCGGCTTGCCTGTGTCCGACACGATACCTTTCATCGGTTTGGAAAAGTTCCCCGAACCAGCAGTCATTGCAAAGGCTCTTCATTTGAGAAAATCTGACATAGAAGCAAATCTTACCGTCAAGGGAGGGTCTCAAGGGTTGACTTCTAAGTTCTTATTCGGAAAAGCGGGTGTTTTGGCCGAAGCGGGTAGTGTGGATGCTTTTGAGGCTATCTTGGCTTTACTTATTTATGGGCTTGTGTTATTTCCTAATCTCGACCACTTCATTGATAGTAGTGCCATCCAGATCTTTTTGGGAGGAAACCCCGTCCCCATTCTGCTTGCGGAGACTTACCATTCCATTCATCAAAGGGCTAGCAAAGGAGGACTCATTACTTGTTGTGCACCCTTGCTATATAGGTGGTTTATTTCGCACCTACCTCGGACCAATCGTTTCAAAGAAAATCCAGAACAACTCCGGTGCTCCCAAAGGCTTATGCTTCTCACAGCAACGAATATAGTGTGGTACGACTCTGCTTATGATGTCGGTGTAATCATTGATAATTGTGGGGAATTCCCCAATGTGCCTATTATTGGCACACGAGGAGGAATTACTTACAATCCTGTGCTTGCCAGGTGACAGTTCGGGTATCCCATGGCTGATAGACCCAATAATATTATTTTGACCGGCATATTCTATCTCAATGAAGAAGGAAGTCAAGACACGAGGGCAGAGTTTGCACGGGCTTGGCATAACATTCATAGGAAAGGGAAGGGTCAGCTAGGGAAGAAGAATGGTTTCATCTCCAAAGACTACACCGAATGGGTCATGAATAGGAGTCTGGATCTCTGTAGTGGCATCTTCTGCTGCTACACCATCTCCTGTTATCCCTTTTGAGACCATAAGAGAGTTATGAGAAATACTTGATAGAATGAGGCTTGAGAAAGATGCTTTGGAAAGGAAATTTCATTCGTCTGAGCTTAAGAACAAGGAGTTAAAAGAGAAGATTAAAGAGCACGAGGACATGCTTTATCTACAGGATGGTATGCTGCTTGAAAAAGAAGATGTGATCAAAGCCCAGGATGCCTTATCGAGGAAGGATAGTTGAAGGAAGAAGAGGCAAGGGGATTTATTTTCCTCTGGCCCCGACCCAGACTTTGATGGTTCACCTGCTTCAAGAGCTCGAGTTTAAAATTTGATCTTTTATATTTGTTTGTCTTTTCCTTATGATTAAAAACTGGTTGTAACCTTTGAATTACTAACATGATCTTTTTGTCTTCTGTTTTTTTATAAATGTGTTTACAAAAAATATATTATCCTAAAGTCTTTCAAAACCTTTTGCATATTTTTAGCATAACATATCATGCATCATATCACAATCATAAATTTCAAAAAGCACAGTTTCAAAGCAATGAAAACAGAGTCTCATATTCTTCTCTTCTGCCTTAGTTGAAAGTGGCTCGGCGTATCCGTTACAAGGCAACTCGTACTTACAACACCTGGTCTCATCTAAAGAGGAAGATGTCAAATTTCGAGGAAGAGAATATGTAACGCCCCAACTAAATTATCTAGAATATTTAGTCGGAACATTAATAACTGGAATCTGAGTACGATAAATTAAAGAAAATATTGATGAATAATACACTATCATTAAAAATAATAATGAATATATATTCGATACAGACAGCGGAAAAGAACTACAACATAAATAACAAGCTAAATAAAACAAGGAAGAAGACTAAGTCTTCTAAGCTGACAATCCAAGCTCGGCTCCGATCGTCAGATCCATCCTGGCCCCTGCTCCGAAATAACCTGTCCTACCTATATCAAAAAGGGAGTGGGGTGAGACAGTCACTTCGTCCCAGTGAGTTCTACTACCCTCCTAAAGGCTATAAAGCCGGGGCACCTAATCAGTCGTATCATATTTCATATCATATTGTCATAAAGCATAAATAAATAAGGGTGTAACACTGATTAATCTTGTTGATTTTAAACCGCAAGCACTCTGAGGTGAGCATGTCTCAGAGGCCTGCCTTGTCCGCGAACAGAAAGCGTTCCGGCGTGAAGCTCACAAAGTCTTACTGGTGGAACATCTAAAACGAAGTCCACAAAGCGATATTAATAATCGCGCATAATTCGATTGATTCTAAATTAATTTCATGCTACCATAATTTCCCAAAACCCGGGGAACATACAATCTTAAATTCTAAGTTATACCCTAAGATTCATATTGTGCTTGACCTCCTGCACTATTTTATATTTATTACATGATTGTGAAATAACTGAAATAACTTGAGGATATAAAACGAGTGTGAATTTTCAGGAAAATGAAAAAGTAAGGTTTGCTGCACATTGCTCGCTACAGCGAGTTACTTAGCTCGCCATGGCGGGTGATCTTGTAATGGCCTGAACAACTCGCTAGGCGAGCAGATGCTCGCCATGGCGAGATTCCTCAGCCCAGAACTTGATGACTCGCCATGATTGCTCGCTAGCAGTTCGCTACGGCGAGCTCATGCAGTAGACCCTCTGTTTTGCGATTTTCAAAGAAATTTCAAGAACAACACCTACAATCCTCGAATTAAATCATCACAATCTAGTATAAATATAATATAGGACAGAATAGACGAGAATTTGGGAGCTAATTCTCATCACACAATTTAATTCCTAATTTTCCTAAGTTAACATGCAAAGTTCATGAATTTGGGAAAACTAAACTAACTAGCCTAAGAACCCACCTGTTATGAAGCTTTAATCCTTGCTTCTTGGGCTCTTTAACAGCTACCAATCTCCCAGCTATCCCACGACCAAGCTTTGAACAGATTTGAAACTTAAAGAGTGATGAACTTTCTATTTTTGCATCTAAGAATTGAGCTTGTTAGATGTTTGATTCTTCTGAGATGAATGAGTTCTAGGGAGTGTTTATGAATTTATAGATAATAAAGGGTTTGGCTAGAACTTGGTTTGCATGTGTTCTATATGTTGAGGAAGAGCTATGTTGATTTGGTTGTTGTTTGGTTAATTATTGAATTTGAGAAATATAGGAGGTGAGAATCTTGATGGGGGCTTAGATGAGTTTTCTGAGTAGCTGCAGTTCATGTGAAGGTGGAGGAATGAGTTGCACTATTGTTTTGTTTCACACTAGATTTTGCATGCCATGTTATTGGCTCTCAAGAGAGGTAGTGGAGATGATGTTGTTGTGTGGTGTTGCCGTGGGGAAAGAAGGAAAGAATAGAGCTTGTTACCTTAGTTTTCTTTTTTTGATTAATGAATAATGGATAGATGAGGGTTTGGTTGCATGCTACCACATAGGTTCTTAGTGGAATATGAGGTGTTGGCTTGTGAACAAAAGAGTAGTGAGTCATGATACGAGTCATGGGTTGATGTGTTTCTAGGAGAAGGGTATTAGCTTGACTGGAAAAATGAGTCATGAGCAAGAGACTTGGAGAGGGATAAATTGAATACATAGTGTTACTTAAAATAGTATTGTGAGGTTAAGGTGTTAGTGTATAATTTGGGTTCAATTAGAACTCACAAATTTACACGTTATCACTTAATCCTCGAAACTTATTTAATTAATCACCACTAACTAATTCTAATTAATTAGACAAGGCTCTAATTAAAATTAATTAGGTGGATAAAATTGCGGGATGTTACAATCTACTCCCCTTAAAGAAATTTCGTCCTCGAAATTTAGAAATTTACCTTTTGGAGAGATAGAATTAACTTTTCTCATGACATGTTTCCGTTCCTGAATGAGTTAGTCGTCATGAGACTGAGCTCATCCGACTTTGATTATTGGAATCTTCTCGTTCCGAAGGATCTTAACTTCACAATCAACTACACGAACTGGATTTGACTGATAAGTTAATGCTGACGGAATATCAATCTCTAAAGAGTGATAAAGATCGGGAATGAATTTCCGAAGTTGAGACACATAAAACATGTCGTGTAACCCGGACATTGATAGAAATAGAATTAACTGATAGGTTACAGGACCGACGCGTTGAAGGATCTGATAAGGTCTTACATACTTCGGATAGAATTTCTTCGTTTGGAAACACCTCGTAGTTTCAACTTTGATGTTATTCTCAAGAACTCTTGATTACCTTTATTTCTTGGAATAAAACTTTCCTCTCTCAAAGGGTTAGTCATCCCAAGACTGATCATCTAACTATGTTTTCGCCTGATCTCGTGCTGCGCACTCTGATCCAACTACTTATAGTCATTCCTTTTTATCTGCGTCAACATGACCTTCCAAATTTGTTTAACACAGTGACGCACCATCTCTTCTTTTCTAAATACTTCCACCATTACTACGTCTCTCATTGGATAGCCTCACAAGGTAGTACTTGTCTTGTTAAAGCAGGTATGTGACGGCATTTCTCAATACTCTATTACAGTCCAATACGTTCGCTACATCTTAGCAATACCGTCCTCAGTATTTCCTCGCACAACACTTCCACGGTCGGTATCTGGCCTGGTTGTCGCTATATGAATAGCTGAAGGGAATAAATTTTAAAGGTTGACATTAAAATCCAAAACTTCTCTTCCGGGTTTTTCTCAATACCGAACGTCGCAGCTCGTGATACGTCATACGTACCACTGTCCCATAGTGCCGTATAAAACTCTAGGATTAATCAAAATATAAAACGAGCGGAGAACGCTTAAGCACTATAGATCCTTTCGCCAATGAGTCAGACTCATCTGCGACCGATTCCATAGTACTACAGAATTTTCCACCTACTATTCCAATCCATCCTAGCACAGTACTGTGGTCGAGTAATACATTTAACATATCAGGAACTGAGGTTCGAGTCTTACTTCAATGGTACGGTTAGATTGGCTGGGTATTTCTCTGATAGGCTGACATGGAAGAATCTGGCTAAAGTGAGTGGATTCTAATGACGGTTAACTAAATATGGAAGGTTTACACATTTAACACCGAGAATGGCTTTAAATCCCTCATTCACCATAGTCTATGTGTCAACGTATTAATCGAATTTGTAATAAGGAACTCTTATACTTTACACGAGGAATTCGATTGCTGATGATCTGAATCTATCATTGATAATGTATAGAGAGACTGAAACAGTCGGTAGAGGATGAGACTGTCAAACGTGGATTCAGAGAAAAGTTTTGATGAGGTATCTAGTTACTAATACTTCTACTAGCTCCTACTTCTACTTAACTGGGAAGATCTGAACTTAACTGGAAGTTAGCTGATAGGACTCCGAAGGTTTACCCAATGCTCTGAAATGATGGTGGGTTGTTCAGGTACATGAATACCTATGTGATTAACTGATACTGACACTGAAAAAAATAGTTCGGCGGATAATTGACTAATAATACTGATTAATGATCCATACGATGAGTGGGAGCTTGAACTGAATTTACACGCGTCCTCTCCAGATAAACTGGATTCCACAAATTATATTTAGTTACTAACAACGTAACTGATAAGGCCGAAAAGATTGAACAGGATTACTTATAAGGAATGTCTCACAATGTCGGTTTAACTGACCGATGACGAAGAATTTGGAAAGTTTTACCTTTCAACTACTCCGAGTGATAACTACGATTGACAGATGATAGGGCACAAGAAGGAACTATCTGTCCGAGACGTAAACAGACAAGTTAGGGAGTGAACCCGTCCTATGTTCCCATGGTTACTGGATACACAATCCAACATAGTTCGGTTCGATGAACTTAGCTTATCAAAGGTCCGAAGGAGTGGTCATGAAATTGGAATTTTAACCTCTAATGGTTCCGGCTCAAATCGGGGTATTGATAGGCACTCTTAATGGAAATCTGACTAACTCTACAAATTTCTAACTCGAAGATCTGGATGATTTGAAAATGCTAAATGGCTGATAAAAATAAATCCAACTCAGTTATTTTCGATACGAGATAACTAACATAGGTAATAGACGAGTGATCTAGATGGCTGAAGGTGTCAAGGATAACTTCTGGCCTGCTAATCTGATCGAGGCTGAAATGCTAGTGACACGGTACTAAGACTGACATCACGGAGGGAGGCTGCTCTATGGTAATGAGCTCCTATAGGCAATATACTAGATGATAATATAATGGCTGGCATCTAAGGGAATTAATAACTGGAGTTTCTCTCACAAGGTATCTACCTAAGCCACGACACTAAGCTGCTAATGTAAGAAATATATGATAGTGTTAGGTAGGCTATCTGATAACTAAGTATGGTCAAGAAATATTCCTACTTGACATTCCGGGTGAGGTTATTTCCCAAGTAATTTGTTGTGATCTCTAATGTAACGTGTTAGGCTGAGACTTATCTTATTTGGCATGTAGTAATATCCTACGTGATAAATTAACAGGCTGAAGTGTAAAAGAATGCTAAAGCTAAGGTGGCCTACATCAACTATTTTTCCTAT
This sequence comes from Trifolium fragiferum, assembly GCA_954870985.1. Taxonomy (NCBI): domain Eukaryota; kingdom Viridiplantae; phylum Streptophyta; class Magnoliopsida; order Fabales; family Fabaceae; genus Trifolium; species Trifolium fragiferum. Next base: position 23,115,103 of record OX940789.1, read on the forward strand.
GTGAATGATCGGGTAATTTACTGATGCTAAGTTACTAGCTCAAGATGAGTGGACAACTACACCTAATAAGCCCGTATGGATTTTAAGTTAATAAGGTGAAATTCCTAATGGTACATCTAATATTGCTCAATCTCTAGTGGTAAGGTACATCTATTAGTTGCTCTTCGGTTAATTCTTGTTTCTACTTCTCTCGAATGATGCCCTATAAATTAAGTCAGGTGTTTACACGGTATTGAAAAATAATTCCTACTTGTTGCTCTAATCAAAGTTGGTCTCTAATAGTTTGCTGAGTTAACTGACCTAAGCTGGTATTGGAAAAAGAAATCCTATTTGTTATGCTAAACGGAGTTAAGTTTCTAGCGGTAAGGTAGGTATACAAGTTACGATATTGAAAAACTAGATTACTCTTAGGGAGGCATTAAGAGTTGGTTTCCTATAGGATAATCTGTTGGGAAGTTCTCAGATAAAAATCCCAACTTGGTTCCTCTAGTATGGTACTAAACAGATCTAACAGCACTGGTGAATCTCGCAGCTGACAGGTAAGACTAGGTATTCAGGAAAAGTCTTGATTTACTGAGGGTTGAATCTTAATTGGCTCACATGTTTCTTATAAACATGTTCACCGGGAGCCATGATTACTCTCAAGTCCGGGGAATTTACCTGACACATGGTGTCAGTTGGATACTAAAATGGCCTACACACCTACGTGCTCCCATGAACAATTCTACTTCGAGTGATTAGTATTTCCATCTTAACTCTTGGTGTGCTCGTTAGCGTAGCACTATTACCCCTTCAGTCCTGTCTATTTCAGCTCTAACATCCGGTTAGAGAAAATTCTCGCCAACGATTGCTTCAGGACTATACTTCCCCTACGATCTTCTTACTTAACCACCGTGGTCCACTTCGGTTCTCAACCGTAATACCCTGCCTACCATGCACAATACTGAGCTGATCAGACTCAGCACGCGATGGTTTCAGCGTAAACAGTCCAGACTCCAAAGGGTCCGTACTACTAAGAAAGGGATTGTAATGACTCATGGCAAGGTCCGATACTAGATCGACCTGCTCTGATACCAATTGTAACGCCCCAACTAAATTATCTAGAATATTTAGTCGGAACATTAATAACTGGAATCTGAGTACGATAAATTAAAGAAAATATTGATGAATAATACACTATCATTAAAAATAATAATGAATATATATTCGATACAGACAGCGGAAAAGAACTACAACAGAAATAACAAGCTAAATAAAACAAGGAAGAAGACTAAGTCTTCTAAGCTGACAATCCAAGCTCGGCTCCGATCGCCAGATCCATCCTGGTCCCTGCTCCGAAATAACCTGTCCTACCTATATCAAAAAGGGAGTGGGGTGAGACAGTCACTTCGTCCCAGTGAGTTCTACTACCCTCCTAAAGGCTATAAAGCCGGGGCACCTAATCAGTCGTATCATATTTCATATCATATTGTCATAAAGCATAAATAAATAAGGGTGTAACACTGATTAATCTTGTTGATTTTAAACCGCAAGCACTCTGAGGTGAGCATGTCTCAGAGGCCTGCCTTGTCCGCGAACAGAAAGCGTTCCGGCGTGAAGCTCACAAAGTCTTACTGGTGGAACATCTAAAACGAAGTCCACAAAGCGATATTAATAATCGCGCATAATTCGATTGATTCTAAATTAATTTCATGCTACCATAATTTCCCAAAACCCGGGGAACATACAATCTTAAATTCTAAGTTATACCCTAAGATTCATATTGTGCTTGACCTCCTGCACTATTTTATATTTATTACATGATTGTGAAATAATTGAAATAACTTGAGGATATAAAACGAGTGTGAATTTTCAGGAAAATTAAAAAGTAAGGTTTTCTGCACATTGCTCGCTACAGCGAGTTACGTAGCTCGCCATGGCGGGTGATCTTGTAATGGCCTGAACAACTCGCTAGGCGAGCAGATGCTCGCCATGGCGAGATTCCTCAGCCCAGAACTTGATGACTTGCCATGATTGCTCGCTAGCAGTTCGCTACGGCGAGCTCATGCAGTAGACCCTCTGTTTTGCGATTTTCAAAGAAATTTCAAGAACAACACCAACAATCCTCGAATTAAATCATCACAATCAAGTATAAATATAATATAGGACAGAATAGACGAGAATTTGGGAGCTAATTCTCATCACACAATTTAATTCCTAATTTTCCTAAGTTAACATGCAAAGTTCATGAATTTGGGAAAACTAAACTAACTAGCCTAAGAACCCACCTGTTATGAAGCTTTAATCCTTGCTTCTTGGGCTCTTTAACAGCTACCAATCTCCCAGCTATCCCACGACCAAGCTTTGAACAGATTTGAAACTTAAAGAGTGATGAACTTTCTATTTTTGCATCTAAGAATTGAGCTTGTTAGATGTTTGATTCTTCTGAGATGAATGAGTTCTAGGGAGTGTTTATGAATTTATAGATAATAAAGGGTTTGGCTAGAACTTGGTTTGCATGTGTTCTATATGTTGAGGAAGAGCTATGTTGATTTGGTTGTTGTTTGGTTAATTATTGAATTTGAGAAATATAGGAGGTGAGAATCTTGATGGGGGCTTAGATGAGTTTTCTGAGTAGCTGCAGTTCATGTGAAGGTGGAGGAATGAGTTGCACTATTGTTTTGTTTCACACTAGATTTTGCATGCCATGTTATTGGCTCTCAAGAGAGGTAGTGGAGATGATGTTGTTGTGTGGTGTTGCCGTGGGGAAAGAAGGAAAGAATAGAGCTTGTTACCTTAGTTTTCTTTTTTTGATTAATGAATAATGGATAGATGAGGGTTTGGTTGCATGCTACCACATAGGTTCTTAGTGGAATATGAAGTGTTGGCTTGTGAACAAAAGAGTAGTGAGTCATGATATGAGTCATGGGTTGATGTGTTTCTAGGAGAAGGGTACTAGCTTGAGTGGAAAAATGAGTCATGAGCAAGAGAGTTGGAGAGGGATAAATTGAATACCTAGTGTTACTTAAAATAGTATTGTGAGGTTAAGGTGTTAGTGTATAATTTGGGTTCAATTAGAACTCACAAATTTACACGTTATCACTTAATCCTCGAAACTTATTTAATTAATCACCACTAACTAATTCTAATTAATTAGACAAGGCTCTAATTAAAATTAATTAGGTGGATAAAATTGCGGGATGTTACAGAATACCCCACTTCAGGAGAAGATGACAGATATGCAGGCTGAGATTGAGAATTTGACTACTATGGTGACATCTTTGTTGGCCAACCAGAATCAAGGCCCAGCATCAGCTCCTCAGTCTAGTAGTGTGCCCGTACCTCCTCCAGTTTCATCTGCACACGTCAATGCTCCCCGGCTCACTATGCCCGAGGGTTGCACATGAGGGTTATCAGAAGGTTTTCTTGGAGAAGGATTTTTCCCTCAGGCGACGGAAGCTCCTCTCGTCCACTCAGCAATACCTATTCCTCAGCTTGGGAATACTCTCCGTCAGGTTACTGCTACTGTCTTTGCGCCTGTGGTTCATGCTGTTCCACAGTACCAAGAGCCCATCTTTCATGCTGAAAGTATGGGAGGTTTTGATAGAGTTGAAGACCTGCAAGACAAGTTCAATGAGATGCAACGTGAGATGAGAGCCCTTAAAGGAAAAGATCGGTTTGGTAAGGACGCTCATGAATTGTGTTTGGTCCCTGATGTTGTAGTGCCACACAAGTTTAAGGTTCCAGACTTTGAGAAATATAAGGGGAGCACCTGCCCAAAGGCCCATCTGACAATGTATGCAAGGAAGATGTCAACCCAGACCAGCAATGACAAGCTCTTGATTCATTACTTCCAGGATAGCCTGGCTGGAGCGGCTCTAAAATGGTATATGGATCTCGATAGAGTTGATATTCGTACTTTCAATGACCTAGCCAGTGCTTTGATGAAACAGTACAACTACAACTCTTACATGGCTCCGGATAGAGATGAGCTCCGAGCAATGACCCAGAGAGAGAAGGAGTCTTTCAAGGAATACGCCCAGAGGTGGAGGGAATTGGCTGCTCAGACTCGTCCTCCTATTGAAGAGAAAGAACTATCCAAAATGTTCATCCATACTCTCAACCCTTTCTTTTAGGAGAAGATGTTTAATATGGTGTCAAGAAATTTTACCGAGGTAGTAGAAACTGGGATGTGTCTAGAGGAGGCAATCCGCCAAGGAAGATTGACAAAAGAAAGTACTCCTGCTAGCACTGCTAAGAAATACGGTCACAGTTTTCCGAAGAAGAAAGAGTCTGAAATTAGCATGGTAGCTCAAGGAGGACCTCAACCAAGATACTCAGCCTACCAACATGTCTCAGCTATTACACCCACATCCCAACCACAAATGAATCAAACACTACCCCCTCAATATTCACAATCTTACCAACAAATGCCTCCACAACAACCCTACCCACAGCAGAATCGCCCACAAAATTTCCAACAACCCTTCAATCGTACTCCAAGATATCCACCATTTGACCCAATACCCATGAAATATGCTGATTTACTCCCAACCTTGCTTGCTAAAAACTTTGTTCAAACAAGACCACTTCCTCCTGTGCCAGCTATATTACCCACTTGGTACCGTAATGACCTAACCTGTGCCTTTCACCAAGAGGCACCTGGCCATGATGTAGAGCGTTGTTATGCTCTCAAGAAAGCTATTCAAGACCTAGTTCGAAACAAGGTGTTATCCTTCAAAGATGAAAATCCCAATGTACAAACTAATCCCTTACCAAATCATAATTCTTCTGTTCATTTGACTCAAAATTCCCAAGCTACAAATGTCATCCTCAGTGTACAAAGTATCAAGATTCCATTGGTTCCCATTCATAAGAAGATGTGTGAAGCGAAGATGTTTAGCCATGATCATACAGTCTGTGAGGTGTGTCTGACAAATCCTCATGGGTGTTCCCAGGTTCAAGAAGATATCCAAGGGCTGATGGATAAAGGGGAGTTGTTAGTAACAAAGAAGAGTGAAGATGTTTGTGGCATAATGCCAGAATTCAATATCACTGACCATCTTGAGATGATTTATAATAGTGGTGAGCCCACTGTTCCCCGGCTTACAATTCGCACACCAGGACCCATGCCTTATACATCTCAAAGAGCTATACCATATAGATACCAAGATACAAGACGGTGTAGAGATACCTATACCTTCTCTGACTTTTATAAGCAACGTTACGGACAGCAGCAGAATCTTGAGAAGCGGACATGTTATTCAAGGGGTAGTTCCTCAGAAGCCAAATACTCCTACTGTTGAAAAAGCACCAGTCTGTGTTCCCAGTAAGCCATTTGAGAGGGAATATGAGGATTCAGACGAAGTAATGAAGTTGATTAAGAGGAGCGAGTACAAGATAGTGGATCAGTTGCTACAGACCCCTTCCAAGATCTATATACTGTCTTTGTTGATGAATTCTGATGCTCATAGGGAAGCATTAATGAAGGTACTAGATCAAGCTTTTGTGGAGCGAGATGTGACTTTGGGCCAGTTCGGAAGCATAGTAGGAAATGTGACAGCTTGCAACAATCTGAGTTTCAGTGATGAAGAGCTCCCTGAGAAAGGACGGAACCATAACTTGGCATTACACGTATCAGTTATCTGCAAGTCTGATTCTTTATCCAATGTGTTGGTGGATACTGGGTCATCTCTGAATGTAATGGCCAAGACTACCTTAGACAAACTTTCATACAAAGATGCCCAATTAAGGCCAAGTGCAATGATTGTGAAAGCATTTGACGGGTCGAGGAAATCAATAATTGGTGAGATAGATTTGCCTATTTCAGTTGGTCCACATGAGTTTCAGATTACCTTTCAAGTGATGAACATCCAAGCTTCATACAGTTGTCTACTAGGATGTCCATGGATTCACGAGGCCCGAGCCGTGACATCCACATTACATCAAAGGTTGAAGTTTGTGCGAGAAGGAAAACTAGTGATTGTGAATGGAGAAGAGGCTTTACTTGTTAGCTATTTGTCAACATTCTCGTTTATCAGTGCTGATGGTTCAAATGGTACATCATTCCAGGGACTCTCCATTGAGGAGAAAGGTCCAAACAAAGTTGAAACGTCCACGACATCTTTGAAAGACGCGCAAAGGGTTGTGCAAGAGGGCAAGACTTTTGGTTGGGGTAAGGTGCTACAATTGCCAGAAAACAAGGATAGGTCAGGTCTGGGTTTCACTCCATCTACAAGAATGGGAAAGAAGGAACCATTTGAGGATGTCTTTCGCAGTGCTGGTTACATCAATACTCCTCCAGAGATTAATGCTATTATTGGAGATGAGGATGAAGAAGAACCACTGTCTTTTGTGACCCCAGGAAGTGCCACAATTGGATTGCTGTTGATGTCCCTTCTGTCACTCCTTTATCTAAGTAATATGTTTGTCTTTTTATGTTTTCCAAAAATCCTCTTGTCTCGCCCCAGGCAAGAGTGAAATCATGTTGGGCTTTGTTAATGCTTCAAGTATTTTAATGAAAATCGTCGTTTTTATCATGACTTTTTTATTTTCTTTATGTCCTTTTATTCTAGAAAATGCTAACACAAAAAACCAAAATACATATATTTTTATTTTTTTTATTTTAACCTTCTATTTTTCTCGCTTTTATCAAATAAGAAAAAATCTGCATTCACTTATTTACTAAAAAAATCAATCATCAATCATATGCAGAATTAACATCAATGAACCCGTTGAACACAATGATCCTAGGCCCTCTATCAACTTTGAGTTCCCTGTCTACGAGGCTGTATAAGAAGAGGATGAAGAGATTCCTGATGAGATCAGACGATTATTGGATCGGGAGAAAATAACAATTCAGCTTCACCAGGAAGCTATGGAATTGATCAATCTAGGTACTAATGAGGAGAAAAGAGAAATCAAGATAGGGGCATGGTTAGAAGCATCTGTCAAAGAAAAGGTGATCGATTTGCTTAGAGAATACGTTGATATCTTCGCATGGTCGTATCAAGACATGCCCGGTCTGGATCCTGAGATTGTTGAACACCGTCTGCCTCTGAAGCCAGAATGTCCTCCAGTGAAACAAAGGTTGAGAAGATCTGACCCTGATATGGCTCTCAAGATCAAGGAAGAAGTTCAGAAACAGATTAATGCATGTTTCCTTATCACTTCAGAATATCCTCAATTGTTGGCTAACATAGTGCCGGTTCCTAAGAAAGATGGTAAAGTCAGGATGTGTGTTGATTACAGAGATTTGAATAGAGCTAGTCCGAAGGATGATTTCCCTTTACCGCACATTGATGTACTGGTTGACAACACCGCCAAATCCAAGGTTTTCTCCTTTATGGATGGTTTCTCGGGGTACAATCAAATCAAGATGGGTGTTGAAGAAAGAGAGAAGACTTCCTTCATCACACCTTGGGGCACTTTCTGTTATCAAGTAATGCCTTTTGGTCTAACAAATGCAGGTGCTACTTACCAAAGGGGCATGACCACTTTGTTCCATGATATGATGCATAAAGAGATTGAGGTATACGTGGATGATATGATCGTCAAGTCAGGCACTGAAGAAGAGCACGTGGAATACTTGTTGAAGATGTTCCAAAGATTGAGAAAATACCAACTCCGGTTGAATCCTAACAAATGTACTTTTGGTGTTAGATCCGGAAAGCTCTTGGGTTTCATTGTCAGTCAGAAAGGTATTGAGGTTGATCCTGATAAAGTCAGAGCCATCAGAGAAATGCCAGCTCCCCAGACAGAGAAGCAAGTTAGAGGTTTCCTTGGTCGACTGAATTACATTTCCAGATTCATTTCCCATATGACTGCCACATGTGGGCCAATCTTCAAACTAATCCGTAAAAATCAAGAGATTGTTTGGACAGAGGATTGTCAGAGAGCCTTTGAGAGTATCAAGAAGTACTTAATAGAACCTCCAATTCTTATTCCTCCAGTTGAAGGGAGACCACTCATCATGTATCTAACTGTGCTAGAGGACTCCATGGGTTGTGTGCTTGGGCAACAGAATGGGACTGGTAGAAAAGAACATGCAATTTACTATCTGAGCAAGAAATTCACTGACTGTGAGTCTAGATACTCCATGCTTGAGAAGACTTGTTGTGCTTTAGCTTGGGCCGCCAAGCGCCTTCGTCACTACTTGATTAATCACACTACTTGGTTGATATCCAGAATGGATCCAATTAAGTATATTTTTGAGAAAGCTGCTTTGACCGGAAGAATCGCTCGTTGGCAGATGTTATTGTCCGAATATGATACCGAATACCGCACTCAGAAAGCAGTCAAGGGCAGTGTCCTAGCTGATCGGTTGGTTCACCAGCCAGTTGAGGATTACCTACCAATCAAGTTTGATTTTCCAGATGAAGAGATTATGTATTTGAAAATGAAGGATTGTGATGAGCCGTTGTTTGGAGAAGGGCCAGATCCTGAATCCAAATGGGGACTGATATTTGATGGGGCTGTGAACGTTTATGGTAGTGGAATTGGGGCAGTTATCATAACTCCTAAGGGTGCTCATATCCCTTTCACCGCCAGATTACAGTTTGATTATACCAACAATATTGCCGAATATGAAGCCTACATCATGGGTATTGAAGAAGCTATTGACTTGAGGATCAAAAACATTGACATCTATGGAGATTCAGCCCTTGTAATTAATCAGATCAAAGGATAATGAGAGACTCGCCATGCTGGCTTAATTCCTTATTAAGACTATGCAAGGAGATTGCTAACTTTCTTCAACAATGTAGAGTTGCACCATATTCCTCGTGATGAGAATCAAATGGCAGATGCTTTAGCCACTTTGTCTTCAATGTACCAAGTTAACCACCGGAATGAACTACCAATTATCAGTATTCGGTGCCTCGGAAGACCAGCACGTGTGTTTGCAGCTGAAGAAGTGGTTGATGATAAGCCGTGGTTTCATGATATCAAGGTGTTCCTTCAAAATCAAGAATATCCCCCTGGGGCATCTAACAAAGACAAAAAGACTCTGAGAAGATTATCCAGCAGTTTCTTCTTGAATGGAGATGTGTTGTACAAGAGAAATTTTGATATGGTTTTGCTTCGGTGTGTGGACAAGAACGAGGCTGATTCTTTGATGCATGAAATACATAAAGGGTCATTCGGATCCCATCCTAATGGGCACACAATGGCTAAGAAGATGTTAAGGGCAGGATACTACTGGTTGACGATGGAGTCCGATTGCCATAAGCATGCTAGAAAATGTCACAAATGTCAGATCTACGCGGATAAAATTCATATGCCGCCAACTTCTCTGAATATTATTTCTTCTCCCTGGCCCTTTTCCATGTGGGGCATTGATATGATTGGTCGGATCGAACCAAAGGCTTCCAATGGACATCGTTTCATTTTAGTGGCTATTGATTATTTCACCAAATGGGTCGAAGCAGCATCGTACGCCAATGTTACCAAACAAGTAGTGGTTCGTTTCATCAAGAATCACATTATTTATCGCTATGGCGTCCCTAGCAAGATTATTACGGATAATGGAACCAATTTGAACAACAAGATGATGAAGGATCTGAAGGAAAATAGCGTTATTATAAGCAGCGGAATTCAAAAATTTTCCTTAGTTTGATCCTTACGAATGAGCATGATATGTGTTTAGGGTTTTTACCTCTTGAAGGGAAGAACCTTTAAATCACGATCTCTAGTAGGGAAGAACTTTTAAATCACGATCTCTTGTAGGGAAGAACCCTTGAATCACGAACAAGATGATCACAAGCGTTGATGAAGATCACCGACGCCTCTAACTAGTCCACACGAACAGTCACCTTCAATAGAGTGCTAGCCCTTTATGTTCGAAGGCTATGCAAGAATATTGAGAGAGAGGATTATTTTAGTATTTTCAATTCTAAAATATTATTGTGGTTTTTCTTGTTTTTTAGAGCAATGACAAGAGGTCTCTATTTATAGATATCTCTTGTCTTGTGCATCAAGACAACTCATGTCTTGTGCACCAAGACTTCTCTTATTGGGCAAAGCCCAACAAGAAACAAAAGCTAGGGCGCGCGCCCCCATGAGTGGTAGTACTCATGTACGCGCCCTCCCACCATAATCTATGGTGTTCTTGCTCGTTTAAATTACCGTGATACCCTTATCACATTGCACATACACCGTACCTTACGGTGTTCCTTTATTTATCTCAATATTAGACTGTCCTTATGTGTGTGACCCTTGTAGGTTTCCATAACGTTGGCAATTATATTAAATCCTTTATTTAATATAATAAACAATGAGCGGTATCTAGCAACACATCATTGCTACCCAAGTTATGAGAAATTAACATGTGATCAAAACATAACCTTTAGTGATAATATATGCGTGTATAATTACCCCTTTGCCCTTTATGTCTATATTGAACACAAATCATACTTGGTGTCATCTTTGTCCAGTTCAATATTGGGCCCATGACATTTATCCTGTTATGCAGGATTGGCAAATTTCTTCTAGGTCACTACTGTCCCTCAGCATGCTTTGTGAAGTAACCATCAACTGCCTTTATGGTTATCCTGTTACGGACAACGTTAGATCAGCAACAAAGTACTTGACTCCAGATCTAGGGTACAAAGTGGTTTCAGGTCTAAGGGCGGTTTACACCATTATCACCATGAGAGTAACTTATGACACTTCGCATAACTTTGCATGTAGTACTCTCATAGCGGGTCAATCCGGTATAAATATTACTCCTAATATTTCTTATACCTATGTCAAGACTTGATAACTCCTTATCCCATGATCCATGAGATGCGATCATCAGTCTATCTTCATAATAGTCTTTATGCTTTAAGGTTATCCCTTTTCACCTTAAAGCTTGACTATGGATACTTTAAGAATAGCGTCTTTATGTTTAATGTAATCTCATGATTAAGTCACACTTAATATTAATCGGACTTTCTATTCTAGGGACTTCATTATTTTGAACGTTACAAACATAATAAAGAAAGGCCTTATTATATATATATATATATATATATAAAATATATAAATTAAGTCGCAATATAAAATCAAATACTATCAAAATAGATTGGTTTTTAGGGCTTACTCCAACAATCTCCCACTAGCACTAAAGCCAATCAAATGTTCATCTAACATTTATCGGTTTAGAATGAGCATCGAGCAACTTCTAAGCAAGATGCTACATTAGTTGATAAGGAACAATTTCCTATGTTGGTATCTTATATATCTCCCAAGTTTCTCTTTCGATCTCTATCGAAATATAGAAGTGTCAAAGTATATCTGAATCGTTGGTGAGATCTATTCCATTGTTTGCAAAATCATTATCATTTCTAATGTGTTTAATGAGATCTGCAACATCGGAAACATAATTTTAGCTCTATCTTGAGCTAAACGATCCAAATAAAATACTTGACCTTTGTAATAGAAATAAACACTTCTATCGCATAGCTTATAGTGTATATATCCGACATAATTGGAATTTCAATACAAGTATCAGGTTGGAAACTAACATTATTGTAACTCCTTTACAATGATCTTTTCCATACCAACCTATCTCAAGAGATAGGCCTTAGTTCCTTTAAGGTACTTTAGGATATTCTTGAAGGTCAATTAGTGTCAAACACTAGATTCAATTTTGGTACTTACTGATTATGCTAAAAGCATAGGGTGTATCTGTTGTAGTACATATTATATGGTGTACATGATCGATCCATCTGCCAAAGCATGTGGATTCTTTTCATGTATCTCTTTCTCATCCAATGAGACACGACATTGTCCTTTGGACAAATAAAACCATTTGACACATGTAATAAATCATGCACATTAGGTGTCCAAACACTTTGTCAACATATGTACCTAGATTAAGGACAAGTTGCATCAACAATCTATCTCTATAGATTATGATTATGATTCCGGATGCCTTGCCTAAGTATTTCATCAAGAGACATTACCTTAATCATGTCTTACATGTATAAGGAAAATATTTTTGATGATTAATGTGTCCTCCACACATAATACCAAATTTAAGATAAATACTCCCACTAACCTCCTTGTGTGCACAAGACTTATATTTGTCCTTTATTAATTCGTTTTCATAAAACTTTATAAATAAGAACAAATAATTAAATTTCTGAGAACTTGATCTAATCAACATTAGATTGCTCTATGGCATTTAGCCACTTCTCAGAATTTAGGTCATATACAACCTTTTAACAAGTCAAACATTCATCTTCTATGAAAACCATATCACCTTGTTGAGTCATGATGAAATCATACTTTTAGCGTTGTGATATGTTAGACTTGTCTAGGCTTTCGTGCAACTCAAACCGGTGGTCCTACAACAACCTTGAGGATTCAGTTTGTGTTTCCTTTTAAATGGATATTAACTCCGTGGTACTTGAATTATTCAAGTTCTATATCACTCCCACTGACTCTTTTAGAGACACATACCCACTTGAGGAACGCTTCAGTTCTAGTAACAAATCAACTTTTGTCCTAAAGAGTGATGTAGGACAAGTATCCCTTAGTTTCCTTAGGGTACTTCCACATTCATCCAATTTGGAATTAAATTTATCTCATAAATTTTCAATCCAAACTGTCATAAAGACAAACAAAGTATTCTACCTTCATATCAAATATATGATGTCTTTATGATCACTTTTAAAAGGGCGAAACTAGTTGTGGGTGAAGAATAACTATAAGCAAATGATTTTAAAAGGAATCAATGACATATAATTAAACTATTTTAAGGTAAATCATGTCAAACATAATGCGTTTAAAATAGTAATTATACTCCTTAATTAAGTATTTAGCATTATGACTTATTCATATGACTTTAATACTTTTGTGAAGTTATTTTCTTTACTCCATTATTGAACTCTTTGACAAATTCAATGATTTCTAATTTATGTCACACACATATCCACATCTACTGATTTTATCAGTAATGTAAATGAAGTAAATTTAATTCAATATATCAAATAAGTTTGTTTAGTGTCAGACATACATCTCATGTATATCGTTCAAATAAATCGTGTGCCATTTAACTTTCCGTTAGTAATTGACACACCAAATATTTGTACTAAACAACAACGCTCTTGATATATATACAAGGTCCAAATCTTATTTGGTCCTTATCACAACTATTATAGATAATCTTATCAAGATCATGGAACTTAAGTCCATCGCTTGATTTAGAGCCCTAGTATAGAAAACTTTGTTTAAACGATGTGACTAATTCTTGTCTCATTATTCAAAACTACAATCCATCTCTTGTCATTACAAGATGTAGAATCGATACTTATATTACTAGATGGAACTTGATAACAATTATTAGGTTCCACTTCAATCTCGAATTTAAGTCAAAGCATAAACTCTTATTGTCAATGAAACAATTTGTTTCATTCTAGACACAAGTTGACTTAACTCATAATCAATGTTCTAATTCTTGAAACTTCTCTATATTTTAACAAATATGAGATTCAACATCTTGTATCATATACCTTTGATGCAGAATAGAAACTTTGATTTTCTATAACTAGATGTACAAAATCGAAGTCTTACTTCATTCTTTGATTTTTGACTCTTTCAATTTCAAGAACTTATAGTTTTTCTTGCAATTGAGAACAATTCTCAATTTGTACCAATACAGAAACTCTTTTCTGAAGTTCATGTCCTTCATAAGGACAACATAATTTGTATTGTATTCCAAAATTATAATTACAGAGATATGTAAAATATTGTATTACGATTAAAACATATTTAATTAGGACTTCAATTAAATATGCGCTCCCACTATTTTACTCAAAAACAAATGACCCTCATCATTTGATTCGGAAAATCCCGTTGGAAGATTTTCTAGTGGTTCAAGATCCATATTTCACTTTGTCTTAAGTCCGCGGTGGGCGGATTACACAAGACTTAGTTATTTAGGTAGGAACTCCTTCCAATTGTATCTCATACAATTCTTGAATATATCAATTGGGTGAATAACTCCTTATTCTAATTCATCTTATGAATTATTCCCAACCATTGCTTCTTAAACTCATATAATCTCATTATATTTGTTAAGTTAAGTTTGACCCTTACTTTAGAAGTTGGATATTACAATTATCCCATCGCACCTTACCAATATAGAGTATGCACTTCGCGGTGGGCGAACCTACATAGTTCGATACTAGTCTTGATGAGTTCTAAAGCTTGGAAAGCGTAAACTTAATATTATTCACATATTTTATTATTAAAGAGAATGCACTCCGCGGTGGGCGAACCTACATTTTCTTTATTAATCTCTTTATGTGTCTCTTGAGGGATATTTAATTGTTTTGATCTCACCGGCTTGTTTAACATATTAAACGCTCTCACATGCATCAACATACATACATACAATAATATATAATGATATGATTATGGCCTCCTAACGCCAGTGTTCCCCCAAGCCAATGAGAGAACCCTAAACTAGCCTAACGATGATCTACTTCTCCAAGCATCATCTTCTCGGCTGTCCACCTTTGTTTCTCTTCTAATTCTATTATAATGTTACATCAATGAATACTCGTTTTACATACGAGGGAGTGAGATGAGAAAAGAAGTTACATCAAGAAATTCAGAGAGAGGCACGACACGCAGGCCGTATTTTAAAATCCCAAATAAAAACAAAAGAGTAAACTAAGGCCATAACCGATCATCAGAAAATCATAACAATAAACACATATTTTATTATTATCAGTTTGAGTGGTGTAGATTAATTAAAATTAAAACTTGGCATTATCAGATTTCAAGTAAATTAAAAGGTTAGCAAATCAAATATTTGCTAAAATAATACCTTTAAAACTATTTTAAAGATAATCTCGATCTTTTAATTTAAAAGGAAATCTGATCCATATTTTGGCTTTATTATTTCCAAAACAAATAAAGCTAAAATTGTGCAAATCTTTTAGATAAATTCAAAAGATTATATCTGATATTGAAACTATTTCAAATCATAATCTTTTAAATTTAAAATTAGTTAATGCAATATTAAAACAAATAAATCAATTTAATGACATTTATTTGTTTCCCCTTTTGAAATAATTTTTCAAAATAACGGTAATTCTCAATGAACAATTCATTGAATTAATACCTTATTTTGCATCAACACTTGATTCATTCCAAAGAACCCTAACCGTCACTTTGCAAACCCTAATTATAACAATGGCACAACACTTGCGTCATTACGATTTCTTAATGATTATACCAAATCAAGTACTCTGATTTTATTCTACATGATTGTCGAATATTTTAAAACTTCACCAGATTCGGTTCTGAAGCGCTTCACCAGATACGGTTCTGAAGCACTTCACCAGATACGGTTCCGAAGTTTCAAATATCAATTATCAAATAAAACAAATATCATCCGACTTAATTATTCTATGATAAAAATCAGTATATCACATATACTGTTATCGCTTAGGGGTTTAAAGTTTTTTTTTTTTTTTTTTTTTGCGATGCCGATTTTAATTTATTTTATTATTTAATTGATTCCATTATGTTTAAACAATTTAAACATAAGCGAATTGATTAAACACAAATTGTTTCCAATCTGTTTAAACGATTTAAACAGAAACGCGATTAAACAATTTCATAATATGTTTAACCAATTTAAACAGAAACGTGATTAAACAATTAAAATACTATCAAAATTAAAATTTTGGCGAACGATCAAAAATTTCTACCTCCTGCGCATAGCGCAGCGATTCTGCGCGTAGCGCAGCCTGTCCTGCGCACAGCGCAGACATTCTGCTGTTAGCTATCTGTTTCCTGCGCATAGCGCAAACATTCTGCGCATAGCACAGACACGCAGTGTGTAGTTCTCTGTTTCCTGTGCACAGCGCAGACGCGCATTTTGACCTTGAATTTTCAGGGTTTTGATAGCACAACCCTTGTGTTCTTGCAAACCCTAATGCAATAATTTCATGCCGTCAAAACTTATCATGACCGAAACTCAATATGATTGATTTACATGTCATTGCTTCACCATACTAACGTCGGATTCCAAAGCAATTGAACATGAATCATATCAACATCGAATAACTTCCATAATATGTTTTAGTGGACGAAATTATGAACAACATATCACATATATTGTTTTGCATCATTATCACTTATATCACATATAAGTATTGATCATTCTTATTTGTGTAAACTTAGGATTAGGATGATTAACATATCACTTGCTTCACCATACAAAAGTCGGATTCTGAAGCCGTTTCAATGTCGCTCATCCAAATTGTACACAAAAGGATGCCAAATTTTAATTACTCAATTTTATCTATATTAAGTGTTTTAATCAAATTAAAACAAAACATGAAATAAACAAACATCATATCATGGGTTCGTAAGTGGCTCTGATACCACTGAAGGAAAATAGCGTTATTATAAGCAGCGGAATTCAAAAATTTTCCTTAGTTTGATCCTTACGAATGAGCATGATATGTGTTTAGGGTTTTTACCTCTTGAAGGGAAGAACCTTTAAATCACGATCTCTTGTAGGGAAGAACCTTTAAATCACGATCTCTTGTAGGGAAGAACCCTTGAATCATGAACAAGATGATCACGAGCGTTGATGAAGATCACCGACGCCTCTAACTAGTCCACACGAACAGTCACCTTCAATAGAGTGCTAGCCCTTTATGTTTGAAGGCTATGCAAGAATATTGAGAGAGAGGATTATTTTAGTATTTTCAATTCTAAAATATTATTGTGCTTTTTCTTATTTTTTAGAGCAATGACAAGAGGTCTCTATTTATAGATATCTCTTGTCTTGTGCATCAAGACAACTCATGTCTTGTGCACCAAGACTTCTCTTATTGGGCAAAGCCCAACAAGAAACAAAAGCTAGGGCGCGCGCCCCCATGAGTGGTAGTACTCATGTACGCGCCCTCCCACCATAATCTATGGTGTTCTTGCTCGTTTAAATTACCGTGATACCCTTATCTCATTGCACATATACCGTACCATACGGTGTTCCTTTATTTATCTCAATATTAGACTGTCCTTATGTGTGTGACCCTTGTAGGTTTCCATAACATTGGCAATTATATTAAATCCTTTATTTAATATAATAAACAATGAGCGGTATCTAGCAACACATCATTGCTACCCAAGTTATGAGAAATTAACATGTGATCAAAACATAACCTTTAGTGATAATATATGCGTGTATAATTACCCCTTTGCCCTTTATGTCTATATTGAACACAAAGCATACTTGGTGTCATCTTTGTCTAGTTCAATATTGGGCCCATGACATTTATCCTGTTATGCAGGATTGGCAAATTCCTTCTAGGTCACTACTGTCCCTCAGCATGCTTTGTGAAGTACCCATCAACTGCCTTTATGGTTATCCTGTTACGGACAACGTTAGATCAGCAACAAAGTACTTGACTCCACATCTAGGGTACAAAGTGGTTTCAGGTCTAAGGGCGGTTTACACCATTATCACCATGAGAGTAACTTATGACACTTCGCATAACTTTGCATGTAGTACTCTCATAGCGGGTCAATCCGGTATAAATATTACTCCTAATATTTCTTATACCTATGTCAAGACTTGATAACTCCTTATCCCATGATCCATGAGATGCGATCATCAGTCTATCTTCATAATAGTCTTTATGCTTTAAGGTTATCCCTTTTCACCTTAAAGCTTGACTATGGATACTTTAAGAATAGCGTCTTTATGTTTAATGTAATCTCATGATTAAGTCACACTTAATATTAAACGGACTTTCAATTCTAGGGACTTCATTATTTTGAACGTTACAAATATAATAAAGAAATGCCTTATTATATATATATATATATATATATATATATATATATATATATATATATATATATATATATATATATATATATATATATATATATATATATATATATATATATATAAAATATATAAATTAAGTCGCAATACAAAATCAAATACTATCAAAATAGATTGGTTTTTAGGGCTTACTCCAACAGGATCTCTGTGACGAATTCAAGATTGAGCACCATAATTCTTCTCCTTACCGGTCTCAAATGAATGGTGCAGTGGAAGCTGCAAACAAAAATATCAAGAAAATCGTGCTGAAAATTGTAGTTACTTATAAAGACTGGCATGAAATGTTACCCTTTGCTTTACATGGGTATCGTACTTCAGTTCGCACTTCAATAGGGGCAACCCCTTTCTCTTTGGTATATGGTATGCAAGCAGTACTCCTTGTAGAAGTCGAGATTCCGTCAATGAGGGTTCCGATGGAGGCTAAATTGACTGAGGCTGAATGGTGTCGAAGCAGATATGAACAACTAAATCTGATTGAAGAGAAACGCATGGCGGCTTTGCGTCATGGGCAGTTATATCAGAGAAGAATGAAGCAGGATTTTGATAGGAAGATTCGACCCCGTGAATTTCGTGAAGGTGACCTCGTGCTCAAAAAGATTTTGTCCTTCCAACCTGACGCCAGGGGCAAGTGGACGCCCAATTATGAAGGACCGTATGTTGACAAAAGAGCTTTTTCGGGTGGTGTTATGACTCTCGCAACTATGGATGGTGATGAACTCCCTCGTCCTGTGAATGTCGATGCAGTCAAGAAATACTTTGTCTAAAAAAAAAAAAGAACAGCTCGCTAAGTTGAAAACCCGAAAGGGCGGTCCATGCAAAAATTAGAGACATAAACAGAAATAATTATCATGATAGGTCGAAAACCTGAAAGGGCGGCCTATGCAAAAGTTAAGGAAATATGACAAGTAACTGCATCGGAACAGGCATCACTTATTTTGAAGCACTCCAGTTGGCAATGACATGTCCTACTTATAGTCTTTTAGATAGTAGAATTCAAAGTTGATAGGGAGAATAGTATTCATTGTGTTTGATGTACCTTTCCCATATAATTACCATTTTCTAAAATTTTATAATAATCCATGGGGTTGCGCTTTCTGCTAATCTCTACTCTTTTACTCAAGTTTTAACATGTGCCCTTTATTTGAAATTCACATTTATTCGCAATTTTATTTTCTTATTTTTATCTAACTTTAAAATACTTGAAGCAAAAACTCAAAAATAATATCAAAATCTTTTCAGTTGAGTCTTTTTGAAAAATATAAATGATAAACATATCTCTTAAATTCATGAGTCACATAAGCATATACCAACAGTGCCCTAAGTGCGGACATATTTTACAAGGTAGGTACAGTCAAAAAAAAAAAAAGAAGAAGAAAAAAAAGAAGAAAAAACAACAGCTCGCTAAGTTGAAAACCCGAAAAGGGCGGCTTAGGCAAAAATGAGCGTCTCGGTGGATTGAAAACCTGTAAAGGCGATCCAGGCAAAAATTAGGGGCATAACAAAAAAATATATATATACTCCCGGTGGATTGAAAACCTGAAAGGGCGATCCAGGCAAAAGTTAGGGATTCAAAAAAAAAAAAAAAGAAAAAAAAAGAGAGAGAAAGAAGAAAAAAAGAAAAATGAAAAAAGAAGAGCATGACTGATAGTAAATGTTGTGGTTCAGAGTACGAATTGGCGACTTCTGCTAAACCCTCAACCCATAAACTTTATCCCAAGAAGCGGTCATGGACTGATATGTTATCCCCGGTTTGCCCCCGCAGATCTTGATTCAATTCCCATACAAGGATACTGTTCCCACCAGAAAATTGTCGAGTAATTGCATGGATACGCCGACCTAGTGTTTCCGCTATCCACTCATCTGTCATCTCATTAAGTCATGTCAATCTTGCCATACAAATAACGGTTTCTAACATACATTCATACATTGATGCATACATCTATGTGAACGCTCATACTCATACACGACATATAATCAAAACATCCATACATGCCGCATGGATCATTACGGGTTTCGCCACAGTGTGTTACAAAAAGGGTCATCTCCAGTGTGTCTGGTCTAAGATGTCTCCATTAAATCATGCATCACAAAAGATTCATCCCCAGTATGTCTGGTCCAGAGATGTCTCCATTAATCATACATCAAAAATAAAATAAAATGTGTCATTACTCAGTGTACCTGATCCAGGATGTCATCATCAAACATATTTCAAGTAGCAGATGCTAAAGACAATCATTTGCAAAATTACATTCAATTCCCCAAAGAGGTCACTCCCAGTACATCTGGTCAAGTCAATTTATCTTTTCATGATATGTCCTGTTCTCCTACAATGACAGCAGATAATTTATTTCCTGGTTATGTCCCTACCATCCCACAATGTTGGTAGACATTGTCTTTACCCCACAATGTTGGTAGACATTGTCTTTACTGTTTATGTCCATTCACAGGACTTTACTGCTTATGTCCGTTCACAGGACTTTATTACTTCCTTTGTTATGTCATGCTTGCCTACATTGACAACAGACAATTTAACACCTTGTTGTGCCGTTACCATCCCACAATGTCGGTAGACACTGTCTTTATTTCTGTTCGTTCACAAGACTTTATTGCTTTTGTCCGTTTACAGGACTTTACCGCTTTTGTCCGTTCATAGGATTTTACTGCTTTTGTCCGTTCACAGGACTTTACTGCTTTTGTCCGCTTACAGGACTTTACCGCTTATGTCCGTCCACAGGACTTTACTGCTTTCTGTCCGCATACAGGACTTTACCGCTTTCTGTCTTTATCACTCTTGTTCCCCAATGAACTCGTCTCTTTCCCAGTCAGATAACTCTTATTGTCTTACATCTTCAATACTCACAAGCATAACATTCATGTCATCATATCATAGCATTTTAAGTTTTGTCGGTCAAAAAATGGTGTACTCTATATTTAAGTCTCTTCTACCGTCAATTCAAAACAAAAAAGACATCAAAATCATCTTTTTCTTTTTAAAATCTTCGGTAGAAGAAACTTAAATAAGGGCATCTGTCATACCCCATTTTTTGACCATCATATTTTTTTCATTGTTTTTTCGCATTTTTTTCGCATTTTGATTTTTTTACTATTATTATTTTATGTTATTAAATCAAAAATGTCAAAAAATAGTATTTTATTTCATTTACGCTGCTTAACTGTTTCATTTTTAGGTAAATAACCTTTTAGCTTTTGGAATTTATTTTTTCACCATATATTTTTCAAATGTGCTCTTATATCAATATTTACACATAAATAATTTTTTTATTCCCATTTTACCCTTTTCTAAAATTACAAAAAATATAGATTACTTCCTCTGCAAGTAACATTATTTTTCCCTTTTTTCATGATCTTGGCTTATAATCTTATTTTCATTCTCTTTATATTTCACAAATATATCAAAAATATTTTTATTCTAATTTTTATTTTATATTATTTTATTCATATTATTTTTATATTTAAATTTAAAAAATAGATTTCTTCCAATACAAGTAACCTTTTGAAATTCTGGTGGCAAGTGTCAAATGTGCAGCACGATGTGTACACTTTAGGAATCGTACGATGTGTAGCCTAATGTGTCAACATCGTGGACATACTGAACTTGATGAACAAGTAAACAATATAAAGTGCAGGAAACAATAAAACACAAGGAGTTTGTTAACCCAGTTCGACACTTATAACAAGCCCTATTCTGGAGGATACCAATCCAGGGATGAATCCACTATGGTAGTATCGATTCAAAGTTAAACTCCCCCGTTTACAACTTCTCACTTAATCACTACTCGTGCTAATCCTACCTAGGAACTCCTAGATATGAGAACCTCTGCTCACTCCCCCTCAACCTTACCCAGTAAGGATTTAATAACAAACCCAGTTTTGGAGACACACTCCTAGACAACTAAAGCACTCGTACCTAAAGGCTTAAAGTGTTGCACAATCTAACTCCTTGCTTCAAAGCTTCGGAGAAAGACAACTAGAGATTACAACTCTATAAAATCAGTCCTTACTTGTATCAAAACTATGATCCAAGTGAAGGCACACAAATAACAAAGAACAACTAAAGAACTAAAACCCTAAGACTCAATTTGTAGACTTAGCTTCTTGATTTCAGTTGATGATTAATTAGTCTTCAGTCTTCCTTTATATAGAACAAGATTCATGGGCTTGGATCTTCAATGTTGACAGCTGGCCTTTGTAAATTTTGCCTTGAGATTTATTTGATCATAATCTTTTAATTGCTTGTTTCAAATTTTATGATCAAAGTCGGCCAATAAAATAAAACAGAACCATGAAAGATTATCTTGTTCCTTGGCGCGCAAGCTGGCACGATGTAATTTGAAAAACAAATCTTTTCAAAAGATCGCGTGTAAATTAATAAAAGCGCGTTCAGCTAGGGCGTCCAGATGTGCCACACATCATGCTCCACATCATGGAATTAGGATTATTTTACCAAATGAAGCCAACACCCTAAAATCCTCAACACCTTTTTTATTCAAACTTTTTTCACTTGTTTTCAAATTAATTCCTTCACCATAAACTTCAAAAAATGACACTTTTACCCTTGGTATATTTACATTTCATTTTTCCTATTTGCATTTATTTCTAATAATTCATTTTAATTGTTTTCAGCAATTTTCATCACATAATGATCCCAAAAAATTTCCCTAACCTCTTCTCTATCTCATTTGAGCCTAGATTATCCTATTTCATCACAGCTCACCATGTCCTAACATGTGTACTCATTTTGATCAAAAATTACAAAAATATCTCAAAAACAAAAACTCAAAACTACCCTTTCTTTCTCTCCAATTCAAGCCACATCACTACCCTAATATTCCCTTATATATAGAGCACTTATTTTCAGAGAAAAGGGTTCCAGAAATCAGAGAAAACAACCCAATCACGAAATCAAAGTTCTCATTTTTTCAATTTTCCAAAATTCTCAAACAAAGCTCAAAACTCAAAATCAAACCTTCCAACACGTTCTAAATACTCCCAGAAACAAAAATCCATCATAAACCACAAATTCTAACCCTCCATTTGCTCAAGTTTGAAGCTCAAAAATCCCCAAAAAGTAAGGATCGTATTTGTAACATCCCGAAATTCTAAATCACCTAAACTAATTTTAATTAGAAATTATCTATTAAAACTAAAATTAATTGGTAGTGGTTGATTAATTAAATCATAGAACTTAAGTGTGGTTTGTGTGCAAATAAGTACTTCCAATGGACTTGAACCCCACACTAGAACACTAAACTCATGGACTTAATTTAATTAACACCATTAGAATTCAAACTTCTCTCCTTGATGACTCAACCTTCCACTTGGTTCACCTCACACTCACACATCAACACCTCATTACCTTGAATGAGTCATAATCCCACTTCAAGCTACACCACTCTTGGCCACATGCATTCAAAACCCCTCAATCACTCCCTCCATCTCAGAAAAATTCTGAAGTAGTGAGCCCTCTCCTTCTCTCCTTCCCACGCCAAACAACAAGCAAGCATAACACCAAAAACCTTCAATACTCATGTTCACAAGAAGTTGTCCTCTTCTATCACATAAACCAACTTCAACACTATTCACTCTCAGAAATTCATTCACATGCATAGCCTCAGCCCTGAGCAACAAATTCTTTCACCTTTCCAACGCTTCACATGGTGAATAATAACAACAACCCTTAACTCACCTCAAAACCAACCAATGACTTACATACAAATTCGTGATTCAAACAACTCTCTTACTGTTTAGCTTTAGAGAAAACAACTATAAATAGCCTCCATTCCAACTCTCTGATCATCAAACCAAACTCAAATTCTTAGAGCTAAAGCAAAAGGGTTTTCAAGTGTCAAAGTCCAAATCTGGTCTGGTCTGTTCGTGGGTCTTGCTAGGAGTTGCTGTAGCTGTTGTAGAGCCCAGGATTCAAGTCTAAAGCTTCATTCCAGGTGGGTTCTTAGGCTAGTTTAGTTAGAATCCCCTTAATTTATGAATTTGCATGTTAACTTAAGAAATTAGGAATTTAATTGTGTGAGGAGAATTAGCTCCCAAATTCTCTTCTATTCTGTTAAATATTGATTACATTATATATCTGCACTTTCTCAGAGTTTGATTGTAGGTGATACCTTTGAAAAATGTTGAAATTCGCAAAACAGGGGCCTTACTGCGTTAACTCGCCATAGCGAGTTGCTAGCGAGCACTCATGGCGAGCTCAAGGTTCTGGGCTGAAGAACTTCGCCATGGCGAGCTCTAGCTCGCCTAGCGAGTTGTTTAGGTCAGTACCTGTAAGTTCGCCATGGCGAGCTTGTTAACTCGCCGTAGCGAGCTAACCCAGAATTGCCTCACTTTTTCTGTTTTTAAAATGAATGATCACTCGTTTTATATTATTACCTGAGAAAGATAAACTGCAGTTGTATAATGTATTTAAATATTGTACGGGAAGTCAGGCACAATTCTGAAAATTAAGGATAACTTAGAATTAAGTTGTATGCTCCCCGGTTTTGGGAATTATTGGTAGTATGTTACGAACCTAGTGATCAGTCAAATAAAAACATGTTTATGTTATCAGTGTGGACTTCGTTTTAGATGTTCCATTAGAAAAATTTATGTGAGCTTTATGCCGGAGCGCTTTCTGCTCGCGGATAAGGCGAACCCCTGAGACGTGCTCACCTTAGAGGGTTTGCGGTTTAAAATGAACAAGATAAACTTTGTGTTACACCTTTATATTATTGCTTATGATAATTATGCTATGGATATAGATTATGATATGACTGATTAGGAGCCCCGGCTTTATAGCCTAGGAGAGTAGTAGAATTCACTGGGACGAAGTGACTGTCTCACCCCACTCCCTATTTGAAACAGGAAAACAGGTTGATTAGGTAAGCTGTGTTGTGGAGTAGCTGCTGCTGTTTGGAGGATTGCATTTTAGATTTCTTGCTTCCTTATTATCTAGTCGTGTTATCATTGTTTCCGCTGTTGATTTTTCTGTACTCTCGATGTATTTGGCACCTGCGTGTGCAATAAACTTTGTTGTAATAATAATGAATTCCGTTACCAATAATAATATTCCAAGATTATTCTAGATTTATCTATGGGGTGTTATAATTGGTATCAGAGCAGGTCGATTCAGATCTTGCGTGAGTTCATTAGTATTACCATTCCAATCCCAGTAGTTGTCTAGTTTCCCTACATACGTTCTAGGTGTCATGTCACTTTAGGCCTAGCTAACTTGATTTGATATTGGCAGTTAGAGCGAAATGTCTGGACCGAGACGAGGACCTGGAAGGCCACCAAGAAGGCATGATAGTGATGAGGAACCAGAAGTGTTCGGAGATCCTAACGCCAACATGTGGGCAGAGATGATGCATCAGCATCAGCAGTTTCAAGCCCAACAAGTGCAACAGCATCAGGAGTTTATGGCCATGTTTCAGCAGCACATGAATGCTCCCCCTCCTCAGAACTTGGGGTCGAGCGCTGCCTTCCGAGAGTTTTGTAGGATGAGCCCTCCAGAGTTCTATGGTGAAAATAACCCCGCTAAAGCTAGGGAATGGTTGCAAAGGATGACTGGCATTCTGGACTCCATGACTTGCTCAGAGACTGATAAAGTAACCTTCGTCTCTCGCTTCTTCAGGGGTGACGCTTGCAATTGGTGGGAAAGTACCAAGCATTACATGGAAGCCAGCCATATAGAGATTAAATGGCAGAACTTCAGGTGTCTTTTCATTGGCCATTATATTCCTGAGAGCTACCAATTCTAGATGGAACGGGAGCTAACCGAGTTGAAGCAAGGTAGTCTGACGGTAGCTGAGTATACCATGAAGTTCAACGAGTTGGTCCAGTATGTTGCTGATGGCGACGATGCCCCTACTGAAGCTTGGAAAATGAAGAAGTACCGAATTGGGCTTCGGGCAGACATAGTTCACGACGTGTCAATGCAGCAGATCACTAGCTTTGGTGAACTAGTGCAGAAGAGCTATCATGCCGAGGCTGGTATTAGCAACATTCACAAAGAAAAGAATGAGGTGAATCAGAAGAAGAAGGGTTTGTTTGGAAAGTTTGGTTTGAACTTGAAGTCTAAAGGTAACACCAACATGGGTAAGCAGAGTCACTCTCAACGCTCACCCAAGAACTGTTCAGACTGTGGATATCCTCACAGCGGCGAATGCATGAAAGGCAAGAATATGTGCTATTACTGCAAGCAACCTGGTCACTTCAGGAACGAGTGCCCGAAGTTGAAAAAGCACGGGGAAGCCAGTGGATCTGCAAAGAATAAAGGTCGGGTATATTCTTTAGACTGCAATGAAATAAGATCTAATAATGCTTTAATTATGGATGTATGCTTGTTAGGACAGTCCAAGGTATTAGTTTTATTTGATTGTGGAGCCACCAATTCTTTTATAGCCGTAGACTGTGTTATGTGGTTAGGAATTCCTTCTGTACCTCTCGTACCCCCAATGTCCGTTGCTGTCGCTACTGGCGGCAGGGTCACTTCAAAGAAAGTCTGTAAGAATTGTCCCATCTTAGTTGGAAGTAAAGTCTACCACATTGATTTAATCTGTCTACCTCTAAAGGACTTTGATGTCGTTCTTGGCATGGATTGTCTCTCAGCCAATACCGTGTACATCGGGTGTGCGGAAAAGAATTTGTTCATTCCTTCAGAAACTTCTGCAGAAAGTAGAGCCTTATCTGCTTTATTGCAAAACACTCACCAGATGATCCAGTATTTAGGTGCCAGCAGCAAGTGTTTCAGTGTCTTGTTCACTATTGATCATGAGTCTAGTTTGAGTCCTAGCGATATCCCTATAGTTAGTGAGTATCTAGATGTTTTCCCTGATGATATCATGAGTCTCCCTCCCGAGCGTGAAATAGAGTTCTCTATAGATCTTGTTCCGGGTTCACAGCCCATCTCAGTTGCCCCTTATAGAATGTCTCCATTAGAACTCCATGAGCTTAAAACTCAACTTGAGGAACTACTCCAGAAGCATTTCATTCGTCCAAGTGTCTCTCCTTGGGGAGCGCCAGTGTTACTTGTCAAAAAGAAGGACGATACTATGCGCTTATGCATCGATTACCGCCAGCTCAATAAAGTTACAGTCAAAAACAAGTATCCGCTACCTCGGATTGATGATCTCTTAGATCAACTCAGAGGTGCCACCGTGTTTTCAAAGATTGATCTTCGTTCCGGCTATCATCAAATCAGAATCAAATCCTCAGACGTGTCTAAGACGGCATTCAGGACGCGTTATGGGCATTAAGAATTCCTAGTTATGCCTTTTGGATTGACTAATGCTCCTGCTGTGTTTATGGATTACATGAACAGAATTTTTCAACCCTACCTCGACAAATTTGTTGTCATCTTCTTAGATGATATCTTAATCTATTCTCGCAATCAAGAAGATCATGCTGAATACCTCAGAATTGTTCTGGAAGTTCTGAGAGATAAGAAGTTGTATGCCAAATTCAGTAAGTGCGTATTCTGGCTCTCAGAAATTAAATTTCTGGGACATGTCATTTCCTAAGGCGGTGTGTCTGTTGATCCATCCAAGGTAGAAGTAGTTCTTAACTGGGAAAGACCCAACAATGTATCAGAAGTCAGAAGTTTCTTGGGACTAGCAGGTTATTACCGGAGGTTCATTCTTGGATTTTCGAAAATCGCCTTACCTTTGACCCGATTGACCAGGAAAGGTACTGCTTTTATGTGGGATGCTGATTGTGAAGTAAGTTTTAGAACCCTGAAAGAGAAGTTGACCAGTGCTCCAGTATTGGTCATCCCTGATCCTAATCGGAAGTACGTGGTGTATTGCGATGCATCACATAAAGGTCTCGGTTGTGTTCTAATGGAAGATGGAGCTGTGGTAGCATATGCCTCGCGGCAATTGAAACCACACGAGCAAAATTATCCAACCCATGATCTGGAATTAGCAGCAATTATTTTCGCTCTAAAGATTTGGAGGCATCACTTGTATGGTGTCCAATTTGATCTTTTCAGCGACCATAAGAGTCTGAAATACCTATTTGATCAGAAGGACCTGAATATGAGGCAGCGTAGATGGATGGAATATTTGAAGGACTTCGATTTCAATCTCAACTACCATCCTGGCAAAGCGAATGTTGTGGCAGACGCTTTGAGCAGGAAAGCCTTATATGCTTCCGAACTCTTGATGCAGCAGTGTGGATTGTATGAGAAGTTCAGAGACTTGAATCTGAATATGGTGTACAGAAAGAGCGGCATTAGGATCAACCGTATGGAGTTGTCATGCGATCTGCGCTCGAGGATAGTGCAGGCGCAACGAAGAGATATGGACCTTCAAAGGAGATTGAATAACCCAGAGTTCTCAATTGCATCAGATGGTGCTATGTTGTATGAAGGGAGATTGTGTGTACCAAATGACGATGAACTGAAAAGGCTGATTCTTGACGAGGCACATAAAAGTGGATTCTCGATTCATTCAGGATCCACCAAAATGTACCACGACTTGAAACAGAACTACTGGTGGCCGAACATAAAGGCAGAAATCGCTGATTTTATGTCTAGATGTTTGGTTTATCAACAAGTGAAGATTGAACACAAGAAACCTGGAGGTCCGTTGCAACCGTTAGAAATTCCAGAGTGGAAGTGGGAACACATCACTATGGATTTCGTTGGAGGTTTACCCCGAAACCAGAAAGGTCAAGATTCAATTTGGGTAGTTGTGGATAGATTGACCAAGTCGGCTCATTTCATTCCTGTGAAGTCCACCTATAAGGCCACACAGTATGCAGCTATTTTTATAGAACATATTGTGAGGTTGCATGGTGTACCACTTAGTATCGTTTCAGATCGTGATCCAATCTTTACTTCTAGGTTTTGGAAAGCCTTCCAGCATGCGATAGGTACTCGGTTGAGAATGAGTACATCGCATCATCCTCAGACAGATGGACAGTCTGAAAGAACTATTCAAACTCTTGAAGATATGCTTCGTGCTTGTGTTTTGGAAGATGGCAGTAATTGGAGCAACTACTTGCACTTGATTGAGTTTTCTTACAATAACAGTTATCATTCTAGTATCGGAATGGCACCGTTTGAAGCTCTGTACGGGAGAAAGTGTAGAACTCCGTTGTGTTGGACCGAATTCGGTGATCGTGGATTGTTAGGACCAGACCTTATTCAAGAGACAACTTTAAAGGTTAAGTCAATCCGTGACAAGATGAAGGTTGCACAGAGTCGGCAAAAGAGTTATGCCGACTGGAGAAGGAGACCATTGGAATTTGAGGAAGGAGATCATGTGTTCTTGAAGGTTACTCCGAAGTTGGGATTACGTGGTGTGTTTAGAACCAAGAAACTCTGTCCAAGATATATTGGACCCTATCAAATCCTTCGACGCGTTGGTTCAGTAGCCTATCAGTTAGCTCTTCCACCTTCTATGTCTTCCACCTTCTATGTCAGGGCTACACGACGTGTTCCATGTCTCTCAGCTTCGCAAGTACATCCCAGATCCCTATCAGCCAATAGCAATTGAACAGATAGATCTCCAGCCAGACCTGACTTATCAACCTGATCCTATTCGAATTATCGATCGTGATGTCAAAACTCTTCGGAATAAGAGGATTCCTATTGTCAAAGTTGAATGGGCGCAGTCTCCGGACGGCGAATACACATGGCAATTGGAATCTGACATGATGAACAGTTATCCCCACCTATTCTAAAGGTAAAATTCTGAATTTCGAGGATGAAATTTCTTTAAGGGGGGTAGATTGTAACATCCCCAAATTCTAAATCGCCTAAATTAATTTTAATTAGAAATTATCTATTAAAACTAAAATTAATTGGTAGTGGTTGATTAATTAAATCATAGAACTTAAGTGTGGTTTGTGTGCAAATAAGTACTTCCAATGGACTTGAACCCCAAACTAGAACACTAAACTCATGGACTTAATTTAATTAACACCATTAGAATTCAAACTTCTCTCCTTGATGACTCAACCTTCCACTTGGTTCACCTCACACTCACACATCAACACCTCATTACCTTGAATGAGTCATAATCCCACTTCAAGCTAAACCACTCTTGGCCACATGCATTCAAAACCCCTCAATCACTCCCTCCATCTCAGAAAAATTCTGAAGTAGTGAGCCCTCTCCTTCTCTCCTTCCCACGCCAAACAACAAGCAAGCATAACACCAAAAACCTTCAATACTCATGTTCACAAGAAGTTGTCCTCTTCTATCACATAAACCAACTTCAACACTATTCACTCTCAAAAATTCATTCACATGCATAGCCTCAGCCCTAAGCAACAGATTCTTTCACCTTTCCAACGCTTCACATGGTGAATAATAACAACAACCCTTAACTCACCTCAAAACCAACCAATGACTTACATGCAAATTCGTGATTCAAACAACTCTCCTACTGTTTAGATTTATAGAAAACAACTATAAATAGCCTCCATTCCAACTCTCTGATCATCAAACCAAACTCAAATTCTTAGAGCTAAAGCAAAAGGGTTTTCAAGTGTCAAAGTCCAAATCTGGTCTGGTCTGTTCGTGGGTCTTGCTAGGAGTTGTTGTAGCTGTTGTAGAGCCCAGGAATCAAGTCTAAAGCTTCATTCCAGGTGGGTTCTTAGGCTAGTTTAGTTAGAATCCCCTTAATTTATGAATTTGCATGTTAACTTAAGAAATTAGGAATTTAATTGTGTGAGGAGAATTAGCTCCCAAATTCTCTTGTATTCTGTTAAATATTGATTACATTATATATCTGCACTTTCTCAGAGTTTGATTGTAGGTGATACCTTTGAAAAATGTTGAAATTCGCAAAACAGGGGCCTTACTGCGTTAACTCGCCATAGCGAGTTGCTAGCGAGCACTCATGGCGAGCTCAAGGTTCTGGGCTGAAGAACTTCGCCATGGCGAGCTCTAGCTCGCCTAGCGAGTTGTTTAGGTCAGTACCTGTAAGTTCGCCATGGCGAGCTTGTTAACTCAACGTAGCGCGCTAACCCAGAATTGCCTCACTTTTTCTGTTTTTAAAATGAATGATCACTCGTTTTATATTATTACTTGAGAAAGGTAAACTGATAATGTATTTAAATATTGTATGGGATGTCAGGCACAATTCTGAAAATTAGGGATAACTTAGAATTAAGTTGTATGCTCCCCGGTTTTGGGAATTATTGGTAGTATGTTACGACCCTAGTGATCAGTCAAATAAAAACATGTTTATGTTATCAGTGTGGACTTCGTTTTAGATGTTCCATTAGAAAAATTTATGTGAGCTTTATGCCGGAGCGCTTTCTGCTCGCGGATAAGGCGAACCCCTGAGACCTGCTCACCTTAGAGGGTTTGCGGTTTAAAATGAAAAAGATAAACTTTGTGTTACACCTTTATATTATTGCTTATGATAATTATGCTATGGATATAGATTATGATATGACTGATTAGGAGCCCCGACTTTATAGCCTAGGAGGGTAGTAGAATTCACTGGGACGAAATGACTGTCTCACCCCACTCCCTATTTGAAACAGGAAAACATGTTGATTAGGTAAGCTGTGTTGTGGAGTAGTTGCTGCTGTTTGGAGGATTGCATTTTAGATTTCTTGCTTCCTTATTATCTAGTCGTGTTATCATTGTTTCCGCTGTTGATTTTTCTGTACTATCGATGTATTTGGCACCTGCGTGTGCAATAAACTTTGCTGTAATAATAATGAATTCCATTACCAATAACATATCATCACTAGGTCATACACACAATACATACACACACATCATATATATACATATATAAGTTCATTTCATACTCCATGTCAATTAATCACTAAACAACCATGCAATCTCAAGCATGTATCTTCAATTTTTAATTAATCTAATCTTACCATACACTATAAGATCATTACTCAATCATAACATACACATATACCTCTTTTATTCCCCAAAAATCACTTTTATTACTGTCAGGACTCGTCTAGACGAGCTCAAGGCGAGCTCATGGCAAGCTCAAGTCAGAGAGCAGCAGTTGCAGCTCGCCCCCAACTCGCCACCACTTCGCCATGGTGAGCTCAACTCGCCATCTCACTCGCTATCACTCGCCATGGCGAGCTCTTAGTTTCTGGGCAATGCCAAGAACTATGAATACTCGCCATAGCGAGCAATATACTCGCCCTAGCGAGCTAGCACAGAAGAAAAACTCTGCTTTCGGGTTTAAGTTCAAAATCATTAAAAATCCCATTTTTCAACATGTGAATCCCTAATGCTATCAACTTTAAGCATTTATAACTCATACAAGCTTAGAAGTACAATCTTTATCATCATCAAGCATCATTTCAAACTAAAAGTACAATAATTTCATATTTTTCTTAAAAACTCATTCTTCAAATAAAAAACAACAATTCATACACTTAACATGTTATTGATCATGGAAATTCGTGTTAAAATCATGCATAAACACATATTCATAAACAACAACACATTTGCAGAATTTAAAACACCTTCCCATAACCCAATCCCCACCAAAATGAGATGAGAGAGTTTGGGTGTGGAGAACAGTCATCTCCCCTCTCTTGATCATCTCTATGAATTAGTAACTACTCTCTTACCTTAGAAGGTGGATGAAATCTCTAGCTCTCCCTTGAACTTTCCTTCTCTTCCCCTCTACCTCCTTCTTCTCCAAGTTTTTCTCTCTCTACCTCTCTATGTTTGTTATGTTATGAGAACTCTACTTCTCATTCCCTCATACAATTCAAAACCTAGCCTAACCAAAGACAATAATGCCCCTCCTTACTCACTTAATCCAAATTCACTAAACTCCAAACATTTCCTTAAAATACCTCCACTCATAACTTCCTTCTTCTTATCCTATACTCTTTCCTCTTATAGCTAATACTATAATTATGTACTAAACTACACTAAATTACTCTAAGAAGACAAATTAACCTCTAACCAAACAAAATAAGTCTAATAAAATAAAATAAATAAATGCGGGTGTTACAACTCTACCCTCCTTAAAGAATTTCCATCCTCGAAAGTCGGCCAATAAAATAAAACAGAACCATGAAAGATTATCTTGTTCCTTGGCACGCAAGCTGGCACGATTTAATTTGAAAAACAAATCTTTTCAAAAGATCGCGTGTAAATTAATAAAAGCGCGTCCAGCTAGGGCGTCCAGATGTGAAACCTGATGTGCCACACATCATGCTCCACATCATGGAATTAGGCTTATTTTACCAAATGAAGCCAACACCCTAAAATCCTCAACAATCTGCCCCTTTGGCAAATTTTGGGCTAAAATAATCTTTGAGTCACCCAACAAGACTTGGAGAGATGTGTAGGCACATCAGAGGCATGCAACAGATTCTTTCACCTTTCCAACGCTTCACATGGTGAATAATAACAACAACCCTTAACTCACCTCAAAACCAACCAATGACTTACATGCAAATTCGTGATTCAAACAACTCTCCTACTGTTTAGATTTATAGAAAACAACTATAAATAGCCTCCATTCCAACTCTCTGATCATCAAACCAAACTCAAATTCTTAGAGCTAAAGCAAAAGGGTTTTCAAGTGTCAAAGTCCAAATCTGGTCTGGTCTATTCGTGGGTCTTGCTAGGAGTTGTTGTAGCTGTTGTAGAGCCCAGGAATCAAGTCTAAAGCTTCATTCCAGGTGGGTTCTTAGGCTAGTTTAGTTAGAATCCCCTTAATTTATGAATTTGCATGTTAACTTAAGAAATTAGGAATTTAATTGTGTGAGGAGAATTAGCTCCCAAATTCTCTTGTATTCTGTTAAATATTGATTACATTATATATCTGCACTTTCTCAGAGTTTGATTGTAGGTGATACCTTTGAAAAATGTTGAAATTCGCAAAACAGGGGCCTTACTGCGTTAACTCGCCATAGCGAGTTGCTAGCGAGCACTCATGGCGAGCTCAAGGTTCTGGGCTGAAGAACTTCGCCATGGCGAGCTCTAGCTCGCCTAGCGAGTTGTTTAGGTCAGTACCTGTAAGTTCGCCATGGCGAGCTTGTTAACTCAACGTAGCGCGCTAACCCAGAATTGCCTCACTTTTTCTGTTTTTAAAATGAATGATCACTCGTTTTATATTATTACTTGAGAAAGGTAAACTGATAATGTATTTAAATATTGTATGGGATGTCAGGCACAATTCTGAAAATTAGGGATAACTTAGAATTAAGTTGTATGCTCCCCGGTTTTGGGAATTATTGGTAGTATGTTACGACCCTAGTGATCAGTCAAATAAAAACATGTTTATGTTATCAGTGTGGACTTCGTTTTAGATGTTCCATTAGAAAAATTTATGTGAGCTTTATGCCGGAGCGCTTTCTGCTCGCGGATAAGGCGAACCCCTGAGACCTGCTCACCTTAGAGGGTTTGCGGTTTAAAATGAAAAAGATAAACTTTGTGTTACACCTTTATATTATTGCTTATGATAATTATGCTATGGATATAGATTATGATATGACTGATTAGGAGCCCCGACTTTATAGCCTAGGAGGGTAGTAGAATTCACTGGGACGAAATGACTGTCTCACCCCACTCCCTATTTGAAACAGGAAAACATGTTGATTAGGTAAGCTGTGTTGTGGAGTAGTTGCTGCTGTTTGGAGGATTGCATTTTAGATTTCTTGCTTCCTTATTATCTAGTCGTGTTATCATTGTTTCCGCTGTTGATTTTTCTGTACTATCGATGTATTTGGCACCTGCGTGTGCAATAAACTTTGCTGTAATAATAATGAATTCCATTACCAATAACATATCATCACTAGGTCATACACACAATACATACACACACATCATATATATACATATATAAGTTCATTTCATACTCCATGTCAATTAATCACTAAACAACCATGCAATCTCAAGCATGTATCTTCAATTTTTAATTAATCTAATCTTACCATACACTATAAGATCATTACTCAATCATAACATACACATATACCTCTTTTATTCCCCAAAAATCACTTTTATTACTGTCAGGACTCGTCTAGACGAGCTCAAGGCGAGCTCATGGCAAGCTCAAGTCAGAGAGCAGCAGTTGCAGCTCGCCCCCAACTCGCCACCACTTCGCCATGGTGAGCTCAACTCGCCATCTCACTCGCTATCACTCGCCATGGCGAGCTCTTAGTTTCTGGGCAATGCCAAGAACTATGAATACTCGCCATAGCGAGCAATATACTCGCCCTAGCGAGCTAGCACAGAAGAAAAACTCTGCTTTCGGGTTTAAGTTCAAAATCATTAAAAATCCCATTTTTCAACATGTGAATCCCTAATGCTATCAACTTTAAGCATTTATAACTCATACAAGCTTAGAAGTACAATCTTTATCATCATCAAGCATCATTTCAAACTAAAAGTACAATAATTTCATATTTTTCTTAAAAACTCATTCTTCAAATAAAAAACAACAATTCATACACTTAACATGTTATTGATCATGGAAATTCGTGTTAAAATCATGCATAAACACATATTCATAAACAACAACACATTTGCAGAATTTAAAACACCTTCCCATAACCCAATCCCCACCAAAATGAGATGAGAGAGTTTGGGTGTGGAGAACAGTCATCTCCCCTCTCTTGATCATCTCTATGAATTAGTAACTACTCTCTTACCTTAGAAGGTGGATGAAATCTCTAGCTCTCCCTTGAACTTTCCTTCTCTTCCCCTCTACCTCCTTCTTCTCCAAGTTTTTCTCTCTCTACCTCTCTATGTTTGTTATGTTATGAGAACTCTACTTCTCATTCCCTCATACAATTCAAAACCTAGCCTAACCAAAGACAATAATGCCCCTCCTTACTCACTTAATCCAAATTCACTAAACTCCAAACATTTCCTTAAAATACCTCCACTCATAACTTCCTTCTTCTTATCCTATACTCTTTCCTCTTATAGCTAATACTATAATTATGTACTAAACTACACTAAATTACTCTAAGAAGACAAATTAACCTCTAACCAAACAAAATAAGTCTAATAAAATAAAATAAATAAATGCGGGTGTTACAACTCTACCCTCCTTAAAGAATT
Source organism: Trifolium fragiferum (assembly GCA_954870985.1). Classification (NCBI taxonomy): domain Eukaryota; kingdom Viridiplantae; phylum Streptophyta; class Magnoliopsida; order Fabales; family Fabaceae; genus Trifolium; species Trifolium fragiferum. The sequence continues at coordinate 23,150,985 of OX940789.1, forward strand.
TCCGTCCTCGAAAGTCGGCCAATAAAATAAAACAGAACCATGAAAGATTATCTTGTTCCTTGGCACGCAAGCTGGCACGATTTAATTTGAAAAACAAATCTTTTCAAAAGATCGCGTGTAAATTAATAAAAGCGCGTCCAGCTAGGGCGTCCAGATGTGAAACCTGATGTGCCACACATCATGCTCCACATCATGGAATTAGGCTTATTTTACCAAATGAAGCCAACACCCTAAAATCCTCAACAATCTGCCCCTTTGGCAAATTTTGGGCTAAAATAATCTTTGAGTCACCCAACAAGACTTGGAGAGATGTGTAGGCACATCAGAGGCATGCAGCAGCGGATATGAGCCTCACATAATTGGAGAGAAATAAACTCTCACACAATAGGAAAAATAAATTCCTAAAGACTGAGAAAAATAAATTCCCAGACACATACAAGCATGAGATTCCATGCACACATGAGGGAGGGTAGCAAACACAGCTATGCATAGATTCATGCAAACATGTAGTTGTTTACTCCCCTTTGTACTAGAGCACTTTCCAAGTACTCCCCCTAAATATCATATCTCCTATAGGCTTCTTCAGAATGCATGACCTAGTAGAGAGACATGAAGATGTTTTAAACCTGGCTTCTTGAGAATGCATGACCAAGTTAAAAACTTCACAGATGTGTCAAACATCACACAAAATAACAACTTCAATTGGACTTCTTAAGAATGCATCACCCAGTTGAAAGTGTACAGATTAAGTCTTCATAAAAACATGCTTTAGAAAACTAATTTTTCAAAAAATTTGTTGGGAAAATATTTGAAGAAAAATAAGCATGTATGCCAGATGTGTAGTCAGATGTGCCACACATCACAATTTGCTGCAGTTAAGACTTCAAAGAATTGTTCATTTTAATTTTTACTCCCCCTTTTAGCCAGAATTTTGACAAATAAAGTCAAACACATAGAGAGTAAATGAAAACACCATAGAATGCAGATAGCATGGATGTAGAGATGATGGTGCATGAACAGTAAAAGGTACTCAGGCCATTATTAAAGCAGCAGTACAGAACAGGCACACATAGGTGCTACAGAAATCCAGGGCACAACCCACAAAATACAAGCAAAACAAAGGAAATACAGGGAAATAATGAATTACAAAGATTCAAATATCCTGGCTCCCATCAGTTTCCTCAGCTTCAGAGTCATTGGGCTCCTCCTCCTCCAATTCCTCATCCTCAGCCATTGTTTGCTCATCCTCAAGCTCCAGTCCAACAATGACTGCTTCCAGCTTGGTCTTCTTCTCATCCAGAGCCTTACAAGTCTCCCTTAAAGCAGCAATCATGTCTTTCCTAGACATTGCACCAGTTGAGCTGGATGTGCCCACATCAGGAGTCACATCAGACTGCTTGAGACTAAAAGAAATAGCAGACTCTCTTCTGCAAGACAAATCATCCTTGCCGAGAACATCAGGTCTCTGGCTCAATATGATTCCACACAACAGGGAGGGAAAAGCAATGGGCAACTTAACAGCTAAGGTTTTGGCATGCTTAACAGTCTGGTCAAAAATATAAGTACCAAAATCATAATTAATTTTGTTACCTACAGTATAGATAAACCTAGCCAAACCTGTAGCCACATCACAGTTGTGTGTGGTTGGTACCCAGTTAGCAGCAGCAATCCTGTTAAGGATGTTGTAGATTGGAGTGAGCTTGCTTGCTTGCAGTTTCCCTTTCTTAGGCCAGGACTTGACCTTTCCAGCAGTGATGGCCTTGATTATGTAGTTGTCATTGACCTCCATCTCAGCATAGGGCTCTTCACTTCTGCCCAGAAACTTGTTGATAACAGTAGGAGAGAAATGTATTTCTTTTCCTCTCACAAAGACTGTCTGGTACTCCTTGTCCAAAGGATTATCACAACCAGCAGGAATGTTTACCAAAAACTCTTTGACTACCCTCTCAAAGCAGTCATTCAACCCAGTCACAGTCTTCATCAATCCAGCATGCTTGATCAGCTTCATAACTTCCTTGCACTGAAAGGCTTCAGCACTCAGCTCCCTCTCCAGAGCTAGTCTTCTATGAGCAATGTACTTTCATTTACCAGCATTGGCAGGGTTGTGGAAGGAAATCAAATCAACAGGGATATGAGGAATTCCTTGAGGAATTTTCTTCTTCCCATAGCTCTTCTTCACAGCAGACTCAATGTGGACTACATCCAACTCCACATTGCGCTCCTCAGCAGATTCTTCTTCAGACTCACTGATGTGAGCTACATCACGCTCCCCATCATACTCTGAGTCATTTGTAGATGCCTCTTTTCTTTTCTAAGTCTTCTTCTTGGTAGGTGGAACCACAGCTTTACTAAATCCCTTCTTGGGACCATACATAACTTGCCTTTTGACAGTCTTCTTCTTCTCCTTAGCAGCAACAGGAGAACCACTAACAGCAGCAACAGAACCTTTTCCACTTCTGGTCCTTCTAGCAATACTCTCCTCATCAACTTTATTCAAAGGGAGGTTAGAATCATAATCCTCCACATCCACAATAGTAGTGTCTCCATCAGCATCCTTGTCAGAAGGATTGGAGTCTTCCACATCTTCAGAACCCTTGGCTTCTTTACCCTTGTCAGACTGGGTATTATCTTCAGGTTCTTCAACCTCATCAGGTTGATCTTCTTCAACAACTTCCTATCTGGAGAATCAGGAATGACAGGATTTTCTTCAGCAGTAGGAGCCTCTTCTTCATCAGCATGAGCCTCTTCATCTCCTTGTGGCAATGATGTGCCAACATCTGCCACAACATCAGGCTCTTGGAAGGCCTTGAGCACAGAATCAATGACCATCTGGGTCATGGGGTGTCTTTGATCACCCGAGGTCCTTAGAACAGCTTTCTCAGGGTTAGGGTTTGAAGGACCTTCACCAACAGATGCTTCAGCAGCAGCATCAATAGTTTCAGAGGGAAGGGGATCAGCGTGTAGGCTTGCCATGGTGTGAGCCCTCTTGGGTGTACCAGTCTTGGACTTCTTGCTTTTCTTCTTTTTCTTCTTTGGTTTTTCTATGGAAGGAGAAGGAATAACAGCTTACTCTACAGCAATGGGGGTTGATTCCCTTCTTGATCGTTTGGACTTCCTCTTCTTTGATCCTGATGGTTTGATCATTGAAACAGGGGTTGCATTGATGATCATATCACTTTGAACGCCTTCTTGATGTGGTGAATTAGGTTTTGGTGATGATGGAGGAGTGTTTGATTTTGTGGAAGGAGATGTTTTGGTTGCAGTAGACATGATGATGAATGATTGTGAGAGATGAAGGTTCAAAGAAAAATTGCAGAGAGATGAACAAAGGGTTAGAGAGAGATCAAGAAAATTTTGGTCGTTTGAGTGTGTGAGAAACAAATGTAGTGATCAATGTGGTAGGCAATGAGAGAAAAATCTTGAATAAACGGATTTCTTGGAGAAAATCGCGAAATAGCCGTTGGAAAAATATATGTTATGATTGCCTTTGGATTGCGTGCAACTATGAATGGAGGGAAAGACAGGTAACCGTTGCACGCCGGAATAGCTATTATGGCTATTGATCATCAAAGAGGCAAATACCAAGTTTGCCCCTTAACACCTCAAACCTATTTGCATCGAAAGCCTTTGTGAAAATATCTGCCAGTTGATTCTCAGTGGCAACATGCTCTAGAGTCACAACATTGTCTTCTACAAGATCTCTAATAAAATGGTGACGTATATCAATGTGCTTTGTCCTACTATGTTGGATAGGATTTTTGGAAATATTTATAGCACTTAGATTGTCACAGTATAATGTGAGCACATCTTGCTGCACATTGTACTCACCCAACATCTGCTTCATCCAAAGTAGCTGAGAGCAACTACTTCCTGCTGCAATATACTCAACCTCAGCTGTAGAAAGAGAAACACAATTTTGTTTCTTGCTGAACCATGAGATAAGGTTGCTTCCCAAAAAGAAACATCCACCAGAAGTGCTCTTCCTATCATCTACACTACCTGCCCAGTCAGCATCACAATAACCCAACAATCTTGTGTCTTCACCATGAGAGTAGAGAATCCCATAATCACTTGTACCACTAACATACTTCAGAATCCTTTTGACCTGATTCAAATGACTCATCTTAGGCTCAGCTTGGTACCTTGCACACACACCAACAGCAAAACTAATGTCAGGTCTACTTGCAGTGAGATAGAGTAGACTGCCAATCATATTTCTGTATAGACTTTGATCAATACTGACACCATTCTCATCTTTAGAAAGTTTGAGATGGGTTGCTGCAGGAGTTCTCTTGTGATTTGCATTCTCCATTCCAAATTTCTTCACAATGTTCTTGGCATACTTGCTTTGAGAGATGAAAATTGTATCTTACATCTGTTTGACTTGCAAACCAAGAAAGTAGGTAAGTTCACCTACAAGGCTCATCTCAAATTCAGACTGCATCTGATTTACAAACATCTTGACCATTGGATCAAACATTCCTCAAAACACAATGTCATCTACATAGATTTGTGCAATCATGAACTTGCCTTTTTCTTCTCTGACAAACAAGGTTTTATCAGTTTCTCCTTTTCTATAACCTTGTTGTACAAGAAATTTGGTCAGCCTCTCATACCATGCCCTAGGAGCTTGCTTTAATCCATACACTGCCTTCTTCAATCTGTAGACATGATCTGGATAATTTGGATCAACAAATCCCTTGGGCTGCTCCACATATACTTCCTCATTCAAGTATCCATTGAGGAAAGCACTCTTCACATCCATCTGAAATAGCTTGAACTTCAAGATACATGCTACTCCCAATAGTAACCTTATGGATTCAAGACGTGCCACAGGAGCAAATGTTTCATCAAAGTCTACTCCTTCAATCTGAGAGTAACCTTGAGCCACAAGCCTAGCCTTGTTTCTAGTCACAACACCACTTTCATCAGATTTATTCCTATAGACCCATTTAGTCCCAATGATGTTGACTCCTTCAGGCCTAGGAACTAAATCCCATACTTCATTCCTCTTGAACTGGTTCAGCTCCTCTTGCATAGCTTCAATCCAAAACTCATCTGTCAAGGCTTCTTTCACATTCTTTGGTTCTACCTTTGACACAAAACAAGCATTGGATACAACCTCTCTTGACCTTGTCATAACACCTGAATCAGGACTCCCTATTATGAGTTCTTTTGGATGATTCTTTTGAACTCTAACAGAGGGACCCTTGTTCACTGGAGTCACATCTTCTTGCTGATCAGTCTTCTCAGGAATCTCTACAACTTAAGAGTCTTCAGGCTGGGGGTGAGATGTGTACACATCAGGATCAACATCAGGCACATTGTCTGAACAGTCATCTATGACAACATTGATGGATACCATCATAGTTCTTGTTCTGTTGTTGAAGACTCTATAGGCTCTGCTGGTTAACGAATAGCCTAGAAAGATTCCTTCATCACTCTTGGGATCCATCTTCCTCCTTTGCTCTTTGTCAGCTAAGATATAACACTTGCTACCAAAGACATGGAAGTATTTGACAGTTGGTTTTCTTCCCTTCCATATCTCATACAGTGTGGTTGATGTACCTTTTCTCAGAGTCACCCTGTTGTATACATAGCATGCAGTACTCATGGCCTCTACCCAAAAGTAGTAAGGTAGCTTCTTGGCATGTAGCATAACTCTTGCAGCCTCTTGCAAAGTTCTGTTCTTTCTTTCAACTACACCATTTTGTTGGGGTGTAATTGGAGAGGAGAACTCATGCCCAATCCCTTCAACAGAGCAAAACTCAGAAAACCTTGAGTTTTCAAACTCTTTCCCAAGATCACTTCTGATTCTAACAATGACACTATCCTTTTCTCTTTGTAATCTAAGGCATAAGTCTTTGAATGCATAAAAAGTATCAGACTTCTCTCTGATGAAGCTAACCCAAGTGAATCTTGAGAAATCATCTACAACCACAAAGGCATATCTTTTGCCACCAATACTCTCTACCTGCATTGGTCCCATCAAGTCCATATGTAGTAGTTCAAGAACTCTGGATGTCACCTGATGTTGCAACATTGGGTGCGACATATAGACTTGCTTTCCAACTTGACATTCACCACAGATACTGCCTTCAACAATCTTCAGCTTTGGTAGTCCCCTAATTGCTTCCTTGGACACAATCTTCTTCATTGCTTTCAGATTTAGATGGCCAAGTCTTTGGTGCCAAAGCTTTACTTCTTCTTCCTGACTAATAAGACATGTAGTAGAATGAGTTGTTTCTTCAGGAATTCATAGATAACAGTTGTCTCTTGACGTAGATCGTTTCATCAACACTTCTCCTTTGTCAGAAGTAATAAGACATTCATTCTTTGTGAAGTTGACTTTAAAACCTTGATCACATAGTTGGCTTATGCTGATAAGATTAGCCTTCAAACCTTTGACAAGTAACACATCATCTAGGTCAGGTAAACTTTTGCTGCTGAGCTTACCACTGCCTTTGATTTCACCTTTTGCTCCATCACCCAAGGTTACAAAACTAGTTATATGAGGCTTGATATTAGTGAGAAATTTCTCAACACCACTCATGTGCCTAGAACAACCACTATCAAAATACCAATCTTCACTAGAAGATGCTCTGAGAGAAGTGTGAGCTATATGAGCAGTTTCTGAAACTTTTGGTTTCCACATCTTCTTAGGAGTGACCCTTGCTGATTTGGCTTGAACCTGAGGCCTTTTCTTGGGATACCCATAGAGTTTGTAGCAGAAGGGCTTGATGTGACCATTCTTCCCACAGTAGTGGCATCTCCAAGCATTAAACTTCTCTTTGCCAGCAGGTCTCTGATGTGGGGTGTGATGTGTCCACATTCTGCCAGGGTCAGGTTTCTTCTTAGCAGGAACAAACTTAGTATTTGTATTCTTGTTGTGATGTTTGTTCTTAAATCCTACCAGATGAGTCACCAGCATGCTTTCCAACTTTCAAAATCTCATCAAGCATGTCAGTTCCAGTATTGAGCATCTTTACAGACTTGGTCATATTCTTCAAGTTGGTTGACAGTAACTTGACTTCACTTTCAAGACTAACAACTTGGTTTTGCAGTTGAGCCTTCTCTGTCTCTAGTTGACTGATAACCACCTTCTGTTCTTCATTGATTCTGCACAGTTCCTCACTTTTGATGGACAACTTTTTATAGACTGAGGCCAGTTCATCAAAGGTGAGTTCTTCATCTTCAGAATCAACATCAGTACTCCACACACCAGTCATGGCACTCACATGATTAGCAGCAACATTCTCTGAGTCAGTGTCAGAGTCTTCATCAGACCATGATACAGTCAGGCCTTTCTTCTGCTTCTTCAGATATATGCCACATTCAGCTCTTATATGACCAAAGCCTTCACATTCATGACATTGAACACCCTTGTTCTGAGTTGACTTATCATCAGTTTTGGTTTTTGTTGAAGTGTTACCTTGTTTACTGATGTCAGTCTGGATGTTCCTCACATTCCTCCTTGGCCTTCTATCCACCCTTCTCTGAAGCTTGTTGAATTGTCTTCCTAACATAGCTATGTCATTTGAGAGATCCTCATCTGACTCATCAGCCTTTTCCTCTTCATCAGCACAAGATACAAAAGCTATACATTTTCCCTTCTTCTCAGTTTGCTCACCTAAGTTCATCTCAAAAGTTTGGAGAGACCTCACAAGTTCTTCAAGTTTCATACTTGGGATGTCTTGAGCTTCCTCAATAGCTGTGATTTTCATGTTAAATCTCTTGGGTAGGGATCTAAGCATCTTTTTCACAAGCTTTTCTTCAGACAATTTTTCACCTAGAGCCTCAAAAGAATTGTCTACCTCAAGTAAATTCATGTGAAAGTCATGAATTGATTCTTCTTCTTGCATTTTGAGGTTTTCAAACTTAGTGTTGAGAAGTTGGATTCTTGAGCTTTTTACCTTGGCATTGCCTTCATGAGTGGTTTTGAGTATCTCCCAAGCCTTCTTTGCAACAGTACACTGCTTGATCAATCTGAACATGTTCTTGTCCACTCCATTGAATAAAGCATTCAAAGCTTTGGAGTTTCCAAGTGATGCAGTGTCTTCTGCAGCTGACCATTCTTCTTCTGGCTTGAGTACATCAGTGTCAACACCATTAGCATCCTGAACTTTGGGATGCTCCCATCCTTTGAGCACAGCTTTCCAAGTCCTGCTGTCAAGTGACTTTAGGAAGGCAATCATCCTTGGCTTCCAGTAGTCATAATTAGTTCCATCCAGAAGGGGTGGTTTGTTGACCATTGTTCCATCCTAGTCCATGTTTCTAGAAAGTAACTTCCCTGGAGCTCACCCTCAAACAGGCAGGGTGCCTGCTCTGATGCCAATTGAAATTCTGGTGGCAAGTGTCAGATGTGCAGCACGATGTGTACACTTTAGGAATCGTACGATGTGTAGCCTAATGTGTCAACATCGTGGACATACTGAACTTGATGAACAAGTAAACAATATAAAGTGCAGGAAACAATAAAACACAAGGAGTTTGTTAACCCAGTTCGGCACTTATAACAAGCCCTATTCTGGAGGATACCAATCCAGGGATGAATCCACTATGGTAGTATCAATTCAAAGTTAAACTCCCCCGTTTACAACTTCTTACTTAATCACCACCCGTGCTAATCCTACCTAGGAACTCTTAGATATGAGAACCTCTGCTCACTCCCCCTCAACCTTACCCAGTAAGGATTTAATAACAAACCCAGTTTTGGAGACACACTCCTAGACAACTAAAGCACTCGTACCTAAAGGCTTAGAGTGTTGCACAATCTAACTCCTTGCTTCAAAGCTTTGGAGAAAGACAACTAGAGATTACAACTCTATAAACTCAGTCCTTACTTGTATCAAAACTATGATCCAAGTGAAGGCTCACAAATAACAAAGAACAACTAAAGAACTAAAACCCTAAGACTCAATTTGTAGACTTAGCTTCTTGATTTCAATTGATGATTAATTAGTCTTCAGTCTTCCTTTATATGGAACAAGATTCATGGGCTTGGATCTTCAATGTTGACAGTTGGCCTTTGTAAATTTTGCCTTGAGATTTATTTGATCATAATCTTTTAATTGTTTGTTTCAAATCTTTTTGATCAAAGTCGGCCAATAAAATAAAACAGAACCATGAAAGATTATCTTGTTCCTTGGCGCGCAAGCTGGCACGATTTAATTTGAAAAAAAAATCTTTTCAAAATATCGCGTGTAAATTAATAAAAGCGCGTCCAGCTAGGGCGTCCAGATGTGAAACCTGATGTGCCACACACATGCTCCACATCATGGAATTAGGCTTATTTTACCAAATGAAGCCAACACCCTAAAATCCTCAACAAATCACAACAACATACATATATTCTCAATCATATGTATTCAATCACAACAGCATACATATATTCTCAATCATATAAAATTCACAACAACCACTCAAGCATGTGTAGAATATAGCATGTTCTCAAACAAGTTCTCGTCACGAGAATACATCACAAAACAACCATGCCCATAATTCATATTGCATCACATCAAGCAAATACACATATTCAAGCAAACAGTTACACATGCATAAAAAGCACTCGATATTTCGAGGTATATGAAATCGTTAGAAAGTGCCCTTACCTCGGCAAGCTTCCAACACATCAACTTACGCTACGCGAGCAATATCTGTCTCTCTCGACGAAGTCTCCAATTCGGCTAATCCTCTTAACCTTTTAAAGCATACAACTTATCTAAGTTAATACCACATTCTAATTGATCATTCAAATAGTCCTAGCTCGGCTACTAATGGATCAAGGCCTATGGTCGTTCTCTTACACCTAACTAGGCTCGACTCATTTTCAAAACGGCTCTTGAAAATACAAACACTTAAAAGAATAGATTTTATCTCAAAAGCGTGATTAAATAAAAACCAACTATTAAAAACATTTCCAAAAGAAAATCTCTTTTCAAACAACTTATGCCTTAAGTCATAAGTTCCAAAATCTTTTCAAACTAAACAAGTTTAACTAAAACTTTTCTCGCTAGACTTATAACAAAATACTCTTTTTGCGAACGTAAATATTTTTCAAAATAGTTCACACATGTCAAACTCTTAAATATAAATTCTCGACAAAAGAATTTCCAATTCAATTTACAAATCGATTTCCAAACATTTTTCTCTTTTCATAGAAAAATAATCTCTATCATTTTTCTACAACTATACTTCAATTTTAAAACGGCAATGAAATAGTTACAAACATGAAACGACCATAACTCCGTCATTCTTTATCCGATGATCGCAAACCATATGTCAAAATCACCGTCTCGAAAAGACGAATTAAATGGCTAAATTTTTAGGACACAAAAATAATTTTATAATGCCATAAACACCCTTTCAAATTTCGGCTAGAATTAAAATTCGTCAAAATCATTGTTTTCTAAAATCAAACATAGTTAAAATACTCATAAAATTACCAATTTCACATAAACCAACTCAATTGAATAAATATTCCAAAAGCTAAAGAAATTCCAAAACCCTAACTTCACAAATCATAAAATTTTAGGGCTTTTCAATTCTAACATTTTCTTTTCAAAAATTAAGACCGTAAATCACCTTGTGATTACTTTAATTGCAAGAAAACCATTTCACAAATTGATTTCAAACATTTCATAATATTCCTCAAGATCTCTAAAATTTAAAGTGATCAAAATAAAAAATTTCTTTTAGATCTATTATCTCAAAACTCACACAACAACATTAACAAAAGAAAAGAGCAAGAAAATCAAAACTTAACCAAAATTATTTTTTTTAGCATAAAGTCAAACAATTCAAATCACAAATTTTCTCTTGGATCTATAACTAACTATCAAGGATTTATACTATTAACAAAGGAAATAAGCAAGAAAAATAGAAATCAAACCCCACTCCACATGTATGTATGTTCGGCCAAGAGAGAAAATAAGGAAAGGATTTCTACCTCATGTAATAGCTCTACTTCAAGATGATGATGATCCACTAGGAACCCAAGACCCAAGCCTTTAAAATGAAGGGATAAAAATTTTATGAAGATTGGGAGGTATAGGCTTATGGCTCGGCCAAGAGAGGGAGAGGAGTGAAAGCTTCAAAATTTTCTAAGTCTTCTACTTAAAGTAATAGCCAAGAATCAAGAGCCCTTGGATTGCATAGTGTAAAGTAGTAAGACTAAATCTTAGCCATTGATTATATCCCTCACATGATTAAAATAATACTATCCTAAGAAATATCTAGATATTTATGACTTTACCGCCACCTCGTCTCACTCAGTCCCCATGTTTGCTCTTAAACGAGTCGTATCTCGCGTACCAATTAATGAACTTTACGGAAATAGAAAATTTTACCGTAAACCTTTTAATAAAAACAATTCACAAACTTTTGAATAAATTTTATTCCGGACAAATTTTCGCTCCTAAGCTCGGAAAAATATAATGAGGTCAAATTCTCATTACAGTCGATATATAAAGTCTCGAATAAAATTTTGACGGAAATCAGAAACCGTAAAATTTTCAAACAGCGGGTATATCTTGTCCGTTTTCTCAAAAACCACTAGAAAATTATTTTCAACATTTCAACGAGACAAAAATGTTTCTAAACTCATTTAAAGCTTATAAAATCATTGTGCCCATTTTTCAAACGTTAAACTACGCGCAAGCACAATCTCAGCAAAAATTCTGTCAAAACAGACAATCAAGCGGAGAATCAATAAAAACAAATAGCATAAGCTAATTACTATATCAATAATCATATTTCTTCTACAGTAATTTTACGGGTCTTACAAGATCCATCTTAAAAGTCTAGGTTTAGCATCCTTCTTACTTAATAGGTACCTAATAGCGGCATGGTCAGTGTAAACAATAATTTTGGATCCTATTAGGTAAGACCGAAACTTATCCACAACGAATATGACAGCTAGGAGCTCCTTTTCAATGGTGGCCTAGTTCATTTGCGCAGGATCTAGGGTACTACTTGTGTAATAGATTGCATGAAGTTTCTTATCTTTTCTTTGTCCTAAAATTGCGCCTATAGCGTAATCACTAGCGTCACACATGATTTCAAAGGGTAAGCTCCAATCAGGTGGCGTGATAATTGGTGCGGATATAAGAGTTGTTTTTAAATGTTCAAACGCTTTTAAGCATCCTTCGTCAAAAATAAACTCGGCATCTTTCATCAATAAGCCGGTTAGAGGCTTGGTGATTTTAGAGAAGTCTTTAATGAATCGTCGGTAGAAACCGGCGTGTCCTAAGAAACTGCGTACTTCTCTTACTGTTTTTGGGGGTGGAAGGTTTTCTATGACTTGAATTTTAGCTTTATCTACTTCAATCCTCTTATCGGACACTACGTGTCCAAGAACTATACCTTGTCGGACCATGAAGTGGCACTTTTCCCAATTAAGCACCAGATTTACTTTTACACATCTTTCAAGTACTTTTTCTAGCTTTTCCCATAAACAGAGAAATCATCCATAAAAACTTCCATGATGTCATTTATAAAATCCACGAAGATTGCCATCATGCATCTCTGAAAAGTTGCGGGAGCATTGCATATTCCAAATGGCATTCGCCGGTAAGTAAAAGTTCCATAAGGACATGTGATGGTGGTTTTCTCTTGGTCATCGGGGTGAATAGGGATTTGAAAGAATCCTGAATAACCATCTAGGTAGCAGAAATATGAATGTTTAGCCAATCACTTGAGCATTTGATCAATAAAGGGTAGAGGAAAATGGTCTTTTCGAGTGGCTTTGTTTAGTTTCCTATAATCTATGCACATTCTATGTCCAGTTACAACTCTTTGTGCTATGGATTCTCCTTTTGGATTCATCACAACTATAACTCCTCCTTTCTTTGGTACGACGTGTACTGGCCTGACCCATTTACTGTCGGATATCGGGTATATGATTCCTACTTCTAGAAGCTTTTGCAGTTCTTTCTTAACTACCTCACTTAGAACTGGATTGATCCTTCTTTAGGGTTCTCTAGATACTTTACCGTCTTCCTCTAGCATAATACGATGCATACATATCGAAGGACTAATTCCCTTTAGGTCAGTGATGTTATACCCTAAGGTAGTTGGGTATTTTCTTAGAATGTTCAGAAGTTTTTCAGTTTCTAACTTTCCTAAGTCCGCACTGACTATTACTGGTCATTTGAGGTCTTTATCTAGGAATTCATACCTTAAATTTTCGGGTAGAGCTTTGAGTTCTAAAGTTGGTTTGATAGGGCGAGGCATAGGATCTGGTGTAGTTTCTAAAGATTCTGCTAGGTCGTCTTCATCATCTTTATGAGTTTGAGGAGTGGGGGTTCTTAGAATTTCAGAATACTTAGTTTAATCCTTCTCCACCTCTTTTCTACATTCCTCAATGACATCTAGCATGTAGCATTCATCGTCTATGGCTGGTGCTTTCATGAATTGAGTTAAAATAAATTTAACTTTTTCTTAACCCACCTCAAAAGTGAGCTTTCCTCTCTTTACATCTATTATGGCACCGGCAGTTGCTAAGAATGGCCTTCCTAAAAGAATAGCTGTATTGGAATCTTCCCTTATGTACATAACTATAAAATCAGTTGGGATAAAGAATTGACCTACACGTATGATACCTAGAGGGTATTTGACAGAACGGTCAGCGAATTGTATGAACATTTTTGGTGGTCTTAGTTCTCCCATTTTCAGTTTTTCACATATGGCTATGGGCATTAAACTGATACTAGCTCCTAAATCACATAGGGCTCTATCTATTACGTACTTTCCAATAACACAGGGTATGGAGAAACTTCATGGGTCCTTTAGCTTAAGAGGCATCATGTTTTGTAATATGGCGCTACATTCGGCAATAAGCATAACAGTCTCATCATCCTCGATCCTTTTCTATTTGTCAAGATTTCTTTAAGAAACTTAGCGTATGAGGGCATTTGTTTGATAACATCGGTAAAAGGTATTTTTTTGTTCAATTGTTTTAGAAGCTCTACAAATTTCTTAAACGGCCCTACGCTAGTGGATTTCTCAAACCTTTGAGTATATGGGATGGGTGGTACATATGGCTTTTTCTTTTCTACGGTTTCCTCTCCATTATCTCCCTTTTCTTCTCTATTTGGTTCACTCTCTTCCTCGGTTGTCTTACTAGAATTTTGTTTCATGGCTGGAATATTGGTTTTTGATTCCTCTACTTGTTTTCCAATTCTCAATATGATAGCATTGGCTTGTCCTTTTGGATTCTGCTGTGGTTGTCCAAGAAATGTGCCCGCAGGTGCAGAAGTATATGCTTGTTGTTGGGCCACTTAAGAGATTTGTGTTTCTAACATTTTATTGTGTGTGGCCAGGATATCTAATTTGCTTGTTAATTGCTTAATTTCATCATTGGTGTGTTTAAACTGCTCATTAGTGTGTAAGTTTTGATTTAGGAAATCTTTGTTGGTTTGAGCTTGAGCAGCTATGAAGTTTTCCATCATTAATCCAAGGTTAGACTTCCTAGGAGCATTTTGAGCAGGGTAGGCAGGCTTTTGAAATCCTGGTGGTGCAGAAGTTGGTGCTTGGCTAGGTGCATATAGAACGTTGTTGCTTTTGTATGAAAGGTACGGATGGTTCCTCGGACCTTGATTGTAAGGGTTTCCTTGAGTGTAGTTCACTTGGTCTGGGGAAACTTCCGTCAAAAGTTGACAATCAGCGACAACGTACCCTTGACTTCCGCACAGTTCACAATTTGAAATTGTTGCAGCCACGGTGGCTGCAGGTGTTGTGGTCAAACTCTCCATCTTTTGAGTTAGAGCTTCAACTTTGGCTTTAACAAGGTCAAACTCGCTTACTTCGTACATACCACCTTTCGTTTGAGGTTTCTCTACAGTTGTTCTCTCATTTCCCCATTGATAATGGTTTTGGGCCATGCTCGCAATGAGTTTGTGGGCGTCATTGTAAGGTTTATCCATCAGTGCGCCACCAGCAGCGGCGTCTATGGTCAATCTTGTGTTATACAAGAGACCATTGTAGAAGGTGTGGATAATCAACCATTCTTCGAGTCCATGATGTGGGCATACCCTAATCATGTCTTTGCATCTTTCCCATGCTTCGAAAAGAGACTCGTTGTTTTTTTTATTAAATCCATTAATTTGGGCTCTTAGCATAGCAGTTTTGCTAGGTGGGAAATATCTGGCTAAAAAGACTTTCTTCAACTCATCCCATGAGGTGATTGATTTGGATGGTAGGGACTGGAGCCAAGCTCTAGCTCTATCTCTTAACGAGAAAGGGAATAAATGAAGTCTTATAGCTTCGGGACTGACACCATTTGCTTTTATTGTATCCGCATATTGCAGAAATATGGATAAATGTAGGTTAGGGTCGTCCGTGTGATTTCCGGAGAATTGGTTTTGTTGTATTGCAGCTAACAACGAAGGTTTAATCTCGAAATTGTTTGCTTCAATAGCAGGAGCAGCGATGTTGTTATAGGGTTCCTCTTGCGAATGGATAGCATATGACGAGAGTGGACAATTTTGAGGTAATTCAGCCATTTCAATAATTGGTTCTTCTAATTCGGGGAGAATTGTTTCTATTTTGGATTGATTATTTCTAGTTTGGTTTTCTACATTACGGCGTCTTAAGCTAAGAACACGCTCAGGTTCGCTAACAGGTTGCTCAATTTCATCGCCTCGAGAGCGAGTACTTGGCATACAAATTGGTCCCCGGCAACGGCGCAAAAAACTTAATCGGACGACAACGTGACTGCAAGTATACAGTCGTGTTGTGTAGTTTTAAAAGATTATCGTTCCCACAGAGACCAATAATCGACCTACCGTTATCTAATGTTACTTTGTAAATCTAAGGCTTAATGATTAAATTAAAGGGATTTAAATAAAATTTTTTTTTTATGATTTTTATATTAAATTGGAATAAGTATTACTAGGATGTGCTTTAAGTTGCTTCAGAGGGGTCCAGTATTTAAATCGTGCTAAGTAAAAAAAAATGTTTTCGAAACTATATTGATTTAAAAATACTAGTCTCAGCTCTCGCAAATCTTGACTAATATTATATAATATAAAGGTGATGCTTAATTCTCGTCCTCACACCCACTAATAAAATACTCTTTGAAAATTAATATAATTTAATTCTAATCCCAACACTCGTTGCTGATTAGAATTAATGTTCAGTTTTTACTATCTAGCAAAAATCTCACGCTCTCGCTCTATCGATTTTACTTTAATTAATTCTCACTCGTGACAAATTATAATCATTAAATTAAAAATTGCTTTTTGAAAACTCGTTAAAAGCAATCACACGAATTATCTACCGAACCCCTATTAGCTTCTAACTACACATCCTAGCAATATTAACCTAGCTAGACATAATTAAAAATAAAGACATTAAAATAAAGCAAGCAAATAAATCAAACATAATCAAATAAAAGCGAAAAATAAAGACAGGAAATAAATAAGACAGAATTAAATAAAAACCTGAATTAATAAAAAGGTCCAACGTCGGGATAAATATATTAAACTAAGAGGAAACAAACTAGAACAATGTCTAGGTTTTTATTCAACTCTTTTAACCTTTGCAAGTTGTGTGTTTTCAATTGTAAGAATTAACACTTATTTATACTAATAGCTAGGAGACAAAACCACACATTTCACCGATGTGGGACTTTGTGTTGACAAACTGGATCCGCACGATCATAATTAAACGGACGGAGGGGATTAAGCATGATGGGCGGCACATGCAATTTGGTTAATGGGTTTGGCCCATTTGCTTCTCCTTCTTCTTGTGCATGCCGCTTGGCATGTATGTTTGTGAGTCTGGGCCCTTTTTGTCCCGTTTCGCTCCTTTTCGGTCCGTTTTTGCTCCTTTATTCAATTCATTCACTTTTCAACTGATAAAATAAAATACTAGAAATTATTAACAATTTATAATATAAAATTACGAAATCGAAATAAAAATAACTGAAATATTATATTAATTTAACTAAATAAATAGTACAATTTTCGGTGTATCAATAACCCTTTTCTCCACAATGATGACATGCCCATCCCTGAGGTCTCCCATTGAATCTGGGTCGGGGATGTCGTCTGGAATGTTACACCATGTGTCTGAACTTCTTGGGATTGAGTACCCTTTTATTCAGGTTTGTATAATCAAAACCCACAACTTTGGAACTCTTATCAGGTTGATCAACTTCAGTACTGACTTCAGACACAATATTTCCAGCATTCAACATCTTGACTTGTTTATTCATGTTTTCTAGCTGTGAATTTAACAAGGTTACCTCTTTAGTGAAATGAGATATTGGAGCAAGATGATCATTCTTCTCTAACTGGAGATGATGGATAAGATTCTTCTGTTGTTCCTAACATCTGATTACTCCTTCACTATCTTTTGACAAATCTTTGTTGGCTTCAGCTAGTTCCTCTAAAGTGATCTCAACTTCTGAATTAGTGTCGGACACACACCTCTCAGTTAATGCAGTATCATTTATGCATTCAGTCTCATCATCTGAGTTATCTTCATCCGACCAGGTTACCATCATACCCTTCTTTTGTTTCTTCAAGAAGTTAGGGCATTCTGACCTAAAGTGACCAAAACCATTACATTCAAAACACTGAGTACCTCTTCCTTGATTTGAGTTGTCTTCAGCTTTGTTTTTCTTTTGAAGATTGATCAGCTTCCCAGTGTCATCTGAGATGTGCTGCACATCTGCCCTAGGTCTTCTATCCATTCTTCTTAGTAACCTCTTGAACTGTTTTCCAATTAGCGCTAAAGCATCTCAAATGCCTTCGTTCATGTCTAGTTCGCTAGGTTCTTCAGCATCTTTAGTTACAAAGGCAAGGTTTTCATTCTTTTTGTCAGACCTTTCCTTTGTTCCAAGCTCAAATGTTTGTAGGGAACCAACCGGCTCATCAAGTTTCAAGGTAGATATATCCTGCATCTCCTTAATGGCAGTCACTTTCATATCAAACTTCTTAGGCAGAGACCTAAGCATCTTCCTAACAAGCTTCTCTTCACTGATCTTCTCTCCTAAGGCTTCAAAAGAATTTGCAAAATCAAGTACATTCGTATGGAAATCATACACACTTTCATCCTCCAACATTTGCAGGTTCTCAAATTTGTTAGTTAAAAGTTACAATCTTGACATCTTAACCTTTGAGGTGCCTTCATGAGTAGTCTTCAGAATATCCCAAGCCTCTTTAGCCACAGTACACTGTTTGATAAGTTTAAACATGTTTCTGTAAACTCCATTAAATATGGAATTCAGGGCTTTGTTATTGCCAACAGATAAGACATCCTCTTCCTTTGACCACTCTCCCTCTGGTTTCACCACTGTGGTATTTTTCCCATCTTTGTCAACCACAACAGGATGTCCCCATCCAGTAACAATAGCTTTCTAAGTCCTGCTATCAAGAGATTTCAAGAAAGCACACATTCTTGCTTTCCAATAATCGTAGTTGGTACCATCCAACAGAGGTGGCCTGTTAACAAGACCTATTTCTTTATCCATCTTGCCATAAAGTATTCCCTGGAACTCACCCAAGTACATGCAGGGTGCCTGCTCTGATGCCAATTGAAATTTCGGCACTCACAGTAGATATATGTGTTGACCAATGTTCCAACACCTGTCCAGACAATGTTGGATGTTGACACAGTTGTTCCAACACTTGTCTCTACGAACGATAATAGTATAAACAATAACGCAAGTAAAAACAGAAAAATAAACTTGCACACAGTGTTTGTTAACCCATTTCGGAGCAAACATCTCCTACTTTGGGGGATACCAATCCATGAATGAATCCACTATAATAGTATTGCTTTTAAGCCAAACGAACTGCTTGCACTTCTCACTGAATCCTTATTTGTGCAAATTCTACCTAGGCCCAACCTAGATATGACCAACCAAGGTCACTTCCTTAATAACAATGCAACACAACACCGTTCTCTACACTACGGGTAAAAACACAAACACACTGTTTTTGGAGACACTCTCCTAGAAAACAACACACTTTTGCCTAAAGGCGTCGAGTGTTGACACACACATTCCTACCTCCTTGCTTAAAAGCTTTGGAGAAGATTAACACATACAACTCAATAAAACACAGTCCTTAACATGCATCAAGACAATGCAAGAAAAGCTCGCAAAGAGACTCAATAAACACACTAAAACCCTAATAACCAAATACGGCTAGACTCTCTTAAGAAACTAGGTCTTGGTCTTCACATATATATAGCCATGTGCTGTGTGGGCTGTAACAAATAACAGGGCTTCAAATTCCTTGTTGGAGAAGTGTGAAAGATCTCTTACAAAAATATTTCTTGAACCAAAAGATATTATTTCAAAATATATCGTCATATATTTTAGAAACAAATATTCCTTATGAAGTCTTCAGCAGGTGATTGCTGATTTGCAACTTAGCCTTGGATTAGGTTAAGGGTTTGAAATTATTGTAATCTTGGTCTAGATTATAATTGGATAATCTCACGCAAGTGGGGACTGGAGTAGCCCATACTTTTAAGGGGTGAACCAGGATAATATTGTGGTGTTTGATTCTCTCTTTCCCTTCTCTTTACTTTAAGCAAACACATATCACATTTATCTCTATTTAACTTACTGCAGAGAACGTTCTCTGGACATTTTCTTAATTGTGTGATTTATATTCGTTACTTTGATTACCATTTACTAGTGTTGTAGCAAAATTTTAAAAATGTCACAATTCAAACCCCTCCCACAATTCAAAATTTTGAAAATGTCACAATTTTCTTAATTGTGTGATTTATATTCCTTACTTTGATTACCATTTCTTAAATGTGACATATTGCATGCAATTATATAACTTTTAATAATTTTTTTCTAGAATTGTAGAAATATGAAAAAAAACTAGATTATTAATGATAAATAAAATTGTGTCATTAATTTTACTGTTTCGATTACTAACAAATAAAATTTGATCAAAAAGTATCTTGATTTGATTTGAATGATGTCACGTTTTTTGTTTATTAAATTTATCATAATTTTTTGTGGAATAAAATTTAGATATGGGGATACTCACCGCATAAAAAGTAAGGAAGAACCATCAACCTCAATTAAGATTTATGCATAACACAAAAATCATAGGAAATTAGAACATAAACACAACAACACAAGTCAGTAAGCAAGTTAAGATTTTCATGATTTGACAAATTTTTATATTAATCAAATTATTGGTACAGACATTATAAATAGTTCTTGACGAAACAAACTTTCAATTATTTCATATAAAAACTTGGAGGACCAGGTGGTATTTGATGTCCTACACCAGGGCTATGTCCTGGACTTGTTGGGCGAAAAGCATCGTCACCACCCATATTATTAAAACTTGTAAGTGTAGGTGGTATTTTATGTCCCACCCCAGGGGCACTGGGTCCTGATTCTATCGGAAAAACCACATCATCACCACCCTTATTATTGAAACTTGGAGGACCAGGTGGTATTTGATGTCCTACACCAGGGCTATGTCCTGCACTTGTTGGGCGAAAAGCATCTTCACCACCCATATTATTAAAACTTGTAAGTGTAGGTGGTATTTTATGTCCCACCCCAGGGGCACTGGGTCCTGATTCTGTTGGAAAAATCACATCATCACCACCCTTATTATTGAAACTTGGAGGACCAGGTGGTATTTGATGTCCTACACCAGGGCTATGTCCTGGACTTGTTGGGCGAAAAGCATCGTCACCACCCATATTATTAAAACTTGTAAGTGTAGGTGGTATTTTATGTCCCACCCCAGGGGCACTGGGTCCTGATTCTGTTGGAAAAACCACATAATCACCACCCTTATTATTGAAACTTGGAGGACCAGGTGGTATTTGATGTCCTACACCAGGGCTATGTCCTGGATCTGTTGGGCGAAAAGCATCGTCACCACCTTGGTTATAAAAAGTTGGAGGACTAGGTGGTATTTGATGTCCTACACCAGGGCTATGGTCTGGATTTGTCGGGCGAAAAGCATCATCACCTCCCTTATTATCATCGTTTAGAAATCTTGATGCTTCTATGGAACCGAAGTTTTATGCATCATAATAAGGAGAAGATAAATTATTGATAACATGTTTTTCTTTTCCATGGAGCTCTTTAAGCTAAACAAGTTTAATTTTACTTGCTAGCTTTTTGAATAAAGGGAGAGAAAACTAATGGTGATCTTTAAACAATGATGCAAGTGATATATAAGGTGAGAGTGATAGTTGTATTTAACATGAGTGCTCATTTAACTTAGTTAAATAAACGTTGTTTTGGCTAACAATATTTTCTTTTTTTGGTACAAAGTTTATGTCAAAATATTTTGTATATACATAAATGTATAAAACTTTATGTTTTGACTGAATAAATATATATAACTTAGTAGTAAAAGAAACTAATTGTATAAATATCACATTCTACCAAAAATAATCAGATTTTTCTATAATATAGTGATATAATGTTATGTGATGTTGACCAAAGGAATCACATTTGTCTATAATCCCGTAATGTAATGTCAAGTAATAATGTTATTGATAAAAAAAATATAAAGTTGGCAAAATGTATTTATTTGCCAAGAAAATCACATTTTTCTCCAATTATATTTATTTTATGGGTTTGTAATAAAAATATATTACCTACTCCTTTATGTAAAAAAAGATTACTTAATTGTTCTTTATGCTCTTTCAATTTATAGAAAATTTGGTGAAATTTTGTCTAATTTACAAAAATACTAATTTACAAATATTCTGTCGTTTATCATACCATCCATTCTTTTTTGACTAGAATTACTTTAAATACTATAAATGAAAATATATCTTTGACGAAATGCATTTTTGTACTTATTTTCATTAAGAGTCCAATTCTTAATATTGTACGAGACAAAATTGTTAAAGTAATATATATAAAGAAACATAAAATTATAGAAAACATTGTGCTAAATTTATCGAATTTGATGGTTTGAATTATCGAAACTATGATGTTTTGCCTCTCCACATTGAAAACGTACATGAATAAGAAAATATGATTTATATTTTAATCTTTTTACACCCTAAGATTTTAAATCATTAATGACATAAGAACTACAATTTTTTGTATCGTATAAATTTATATGCTTCTTATTAACACGTAAAAGGCTCTACTTTTCAGCTCAACTTACACATATTTTAATCTCGATGTTATCGATTTTGCAATGTTATGATGATATCGTGTGTCTATTTCAGGTATGTATCAGTTAAAGGTCCATGCGCGTCAAAATTATGGAAAAAGGCGAAAATAGTAAGAAAAAAGTCCAGCCAAGCATGAAAAGCGTCTTAGCTCGGACCGTCAGTTGCAATCCACACAACAATAACAATAGTAATTTCAATTTATTATCTCGTAAACGTAGGTCAATTGGTAGTTGCCAAAGATATTATTTGAAAGGAGCACAGAGGTTTGAACTCTAAATTTTTATGTTTTATGCACTTAAAATTTAATCATGCACACTACAAAATTGAACTAAAGTGTATATTTTGATAAATGTTAGTGAATATGAATTTGGTTGTTCTGAGAAAGTGGTTTGTGTGTTTATGTGTGTTATGTGTGTTTATGTGTGTTTATGGTTGTTCTGAGAAAGTAAATGTAAATGAAGTGGTTTGTGTTATGTGAGTTTACATAAAATAAATAGTTAAACGAAAGAGATTTTCACACAAATAATTTATACTAGAAATATCATATGAAGTCTGCAACACCTCATAGCAAGCAGAGTTGATATAACTTCTGTTGCAGTATGTTGGTGTTTTGTATGTTGGCATTATTTTGATATAACTTCATTAAGGAGATGCAGGATATCTCTACCTTGAAACTTGATGAGCCGGTTGGTTCCCTACAAATAGTTGAGCTTGGCACAAAGGAAAGGTCTGACAAAAAGAATGAAAACCTTGCCTTTGTTACTAAAGATGCTGAAGAACCTAGCAATGTAGACATGAACGAAGGCATTTGAGATGCTTTAGCGCTAATTGGAAAACAGTTCAAGAGGTTGCTAAGAAGAATGGATAGAAGACCTAGGGCAGATGTGCAGCACATCTCAGATGACACTGGGAAGCAGATCAATCTTCAAAAGAAAAACAAAGCTGAAGACAACTCAAATCAAGCAAGAGGTACTCAGTGTTTTGAATGTAATGGTTTTGGTCACTTTAGGTCAGAATGCCCTAACTTCCTGAAGAAACAAAAGAAGGGTATGACGGTAACCTGGTCGGATGAAGATAACTCAGATGATGAGACTGAATGCATAAATGATACTGCATTAACAGAGAGGTGTGTGTCCGACACTAATTCAGAAGTTGAGATCACTTTAGAGGAACTAGCTGAAGCCAAAAAAGATTTGTCAAAAGATAGTGAAGAGTAATCAGATGTCAGGAACAATAGAAGAATCTTATCCATCATCTCCAGTTAGAGAAGAATGAGCATCTTGCTCCAATATCTCATTTCACTAAAGAGGTAACCTTGTTAAATTCACAGCTAGAAAACATGAATAAACAAGTCAAGATGTTGAATGCTGGAAATATTGTGTCTGAAGTCAGTACTGAAGTTGATCAACCTGATAAGAGTTCCAAAGTTGTGGGTTTTGATTATACAAACCTGAATAAAAGGGTACTCAATCCCAAGAAGTTCAGACACATGGTGTAACATTCTAAACGACATCCCCCACCCAGATTCAATGGGAGACCTCAGGGATAGGCATGTCATCATTGTGGAGAAAAGGGTTATTAATAGACCGAAAATTGTACTATTTATTTAGTTAAATTAATATAATATTTCAGTTATTTTTATTTCGATTTCGTAATTTTATATTATAAATTGTTAATAATTTATAGTATTTTATTTTATCAGTTGAAAAGTGAATGAATTGAATAAAGGAACAAAAACGGACCGAAAAGTAGCGAAACGGGACAAAAAGGGCCACACAAGTGCAGCCCAAACGACCACACCTGCGTGGCCCAAAGAAACAGGTGCCACGTGCAAACCCCCCCCCCCCCCCCCCTAGACTCACAAACATACATGCCAAGTGGCATGCACAAGAAGGAGAAGCAAATGGGCCAAACCCATTAACCAAATTGCATGTGCCGCCCATCATGCTTAATCCCCTCCGTCCTTTTAATTATGATCGTGCGGATCCAGTTTGTCAACACAAAGTCCCACATCGGTGAAATGTGTGGTTTTGTCTCCTAGCTATTAGTATAAATAAGTGTTAATTCTTACAATTGAAAACACACAACTTGCAAAAGTTAAAAGAGTTGAATAAAAACTTAGACATTGTTCTAGTTTGTTTCCTCTTAGTTTAATATATTTATCCCGACGTTGGAGCTTTTTATTAATTCAGGTTTTTATTTAATTCTGTCTTATTTATTTCCTGTCTTTATTTTTCGCTTTTATTTGATTATGTTTAATTTATTTGCTTGCTTTATTTTTATGTCTTTATTTTCAATTATGTCTAGCTAGGTTAATATTGCTAGGATGTGTAGCTAGAAGCTAATAGGGGTTCGGTAGATAATTCGTGCGATTGCTTTTAACGAGTTTTCAAAAAGCAATTTTTAATTTAATGATTATAATTTGTCACGAGTGAGAATTAATTAAAGTAAAATCGATAGAGCGAGAGCGTGAGATTTTTGCTAGATAGTAAAAACTGAACATTAATTCTAATCAGCAACAAGAGTTGAGATTAGAATTAAATTATATTGATTTTCAAAAAGTATTTTATTAGTGGGTGTGAGGACGAGAATTAAGCATCACCTTTATATTATATAATATTAGTCAAGATTTGCGAGAGCTGAGACTAGTATTTTTAAATCAATATAGTTTCGAAAACATTTTTTTTTACTTAGCACGATTTAAATACTGGACCCTCTGAAGCAACTTAAAGCACATCCTAGTAACACTTATTCCGATTTAATATAAAAATCATAAAAAAAAAATATTTTAATTTAAATCCCTATAATTTAATCATTAAGCCTTAGATTTACAAAGTAACATTAGATAACGGTAGGTCGATTATTGGTCTCTGTGGGAACGATAATCTTTTAAAACTACGCAACACGACTGTATACTTGCAATCACGTTGTCGTACGATCAAGTTTTTTGCGCCGTTGCCGGGGACCAATTTAGTCGATATCGAAACTCCAGTGTTACACCGTAGAGACTAAGGCAATTTTATTATTTGTATGCCAAGTACTCGCTCTCGAGGCGATGAAATTGAGCAACCTGTTAGCGAACCTGAGAGTCTTCTTAGCTTAAGACGCCGTAATCTAGAAAACCAAACTAGAAATAATCAATCCCAAATAGAAACGATTCTCCCCGAATTAGAAGAACCAATTATTGATGGATTTAATAAAAAACACAACGAGTCTCTTTTCGAAGCATGGGAAAGATGCAAAGACATGATTAGACTATGCTCACATCATGGACTCGAAGAATGGTTGATTATCCACACCTTCTACAATGGTCTCTTGTATAACACAAGATTGACCATAGACGTCGCTGCTGGTGGCGCACTGATGGATAAACCTTACAATGAAGCCCACAAACTCATCGAGAGCATGGCCCAAAACCATTATCAATGGGGAAATGGGAGAACAGCTGTAGAGAAACCTCAAACGAAATGCGGTATGTACGAAGTAAGCGAGTTTGACCTTGTTAAAGCCAAAGTTGAAGCTCTAACTCAAAAGATGGAGAGTTTGACCACAACACTTGCAGCCACCATGGCTACAACAATTTCAAATTGTGAACTGTGCGGAATTCAAGGGTGCGTTGTCGCTGATTGTCAACTTTTGACGGAGGTTTCCCCAGACCAAGT
This sequence comes from Trifolium fragiferum, assembly GCA_954870985.1. NCBI lineage: Eukaryota > Viridiplantae > Streptophyta > Magnoliopsida > Fabales > Fabaceae > Trifolium > Trifolium fragiferum. The sequence continues at coordinate 23,176,784 of OX940789.1, forward strand.
GAACTACACTCAAGGAAACCCTTACAATCAAGGTCCGAGGAACCATCCGTACCTTTCATACAAAAACAACAACGCTCTATATGCACCTAGCCAAGCACCTACTTCTGCACCACCAGGATTTCAAAAGCCTGCCTACCCTGCTCAAAATTCTCCTAGGAAGTCTAACCTTGAATTAATGATGGAAAACTTCATAGCTGCTCAAGCTCAAACCAACAAAGATTTCCTAAATCAAAACTTACACACTAATGAGCAGTTTAAACACACTAATGAGCAGTTTAAACACACCAATGATCAAATTAAATAATTAACAAGCAAATTAGATATCTTGACCACACACAATAGAATATTAGAAACACAAATCTCTCAAGTGGCCCAACAACAAGCATCTACTTCTGCACCTGCGGGCACATTTCCTGGACAACCACAGCAGAATCCAAAAGGACAAGCCAATGCTATCATATTGAGAAGTGGAAAACAAGTAGAGGAATCAAAAACCGATATTCCAGCCATGAAACAAAATTCTAGTAAGACAACCGAGGAAGAGAGTGAACCAAATAGAGAAGAAAAGGGAGATAATGGAGAGGAAACCGTAGAAAAGAAAAAGCCATATGTACCACCCATCCCATATACTCAAAGGTTTGAGAAATCCACGAGCGTATTGCCGTTTAAGAAATTTGTAGAGCTTATAAAACAATTGAACATCACAATACCTTTTACCGAAGTTATCACCCAAATGCCCTCATACGCTAAGTTTCTTAAATAAATCTTGACTAATAGAAAAGAATCGAGGATGATGAGACTGTTATGCTTACTGCCGAATGTAGCACCATATTACAAAACATGATGCCTCCTAAGCTAAAGGACCCAGGAAGTTTCTCCATACCCTGTGTTATTGGAAAGTACGTAATAGATAGAGCCCTATGTGATTTAGGAGCTAGTATCAGTTTAATGCCCATAGCCATATGTGAAAAACTGAAAATGGGAGAACTAAGACCAACAAAAATGTCCGTACAATTTGCTGACCGTTCTGTCAAATACCCTCTAGGTATCGTACGTGTAAGTCAATTCTTATCCTAACTGATTTTATAGTTATGGACATAAGGAAAGATTCCAATACAGCTATCCTTTTAGGAAGGCCATTCTTAGCAACTGCTGGTGCCATAATAGATGTAAAGAGAGGAAAGCTCACTTTTGAGGTGGGTTAAGAAAAAGTTGAATTTATTTTAACTCAATTCATGAAAGCACCAGCCATAGACGATGAATGCTACATGCTAGATGTCATTGAGGAATGTAGAAAAGAGGTGGAGAAGGATCAAACTAAGTATTCTGAAATTCTAAGAACCCCCACTCCTCAAACTCATAAAGATGATGAAGACAACCTAGCGGAATCTTTAGTAATAGTCAATGCGGACTTAGGAAAGTTAGAAACTAAAAAACTTCTAAACATTCTAGAAAATACCCAAATACCTTAGGGCATAACATCACTGACCTAAAGGGAATTAGTCCTTCGATATGTATGCATCGTATTATGCTAGAGGAAGACGGTAAAGTATCTAGAGAACCCCAAAGAAGGATCAATCCAGTTCTAAGTGAGGTAGTTAAGAAAGAACTGCAAAAGCTTCTAGAAGTAGGAATCATATACCCGATATCCGACAATAAATGGGTCAGCCCAGTTGTCACGGTGATTTTTGGATGTCAAGCTATTGAGAAGCGTTGAATCACAAAATATTTAATTACACCACCGAGCTTTTATTTTTCCGAAGAAGGGAGAAAAGTCCGTTAAACACCCTAAATAAAGAGATCGAGGTAAGGGGGTTGGTTACGCAAAGGGAAGGTATTAGCACCCTAGGCGTCTATAGTACTCTATAGGAACCTCTTGTATTCTATCTTATGTGTTTGAAAATATGTATAAGATTTAGGGAAAATCAAGTGATTATTGGGGAAAAATAAGTTTTGAGTGACAAAATGCTCTTGGCTTGAGTTCCAAGGTTTTAACCTAATGAAAATGACTTTTGAATTTGAAAATAAGACTTGATTTGAAAAACCAAGGGTTTTTGCCTAAAGAAAATAGAGTTTGATTGATTGAGGACTTGGTTTAAAATCCAAGTTGTTTTGAGAAATGTTTGATTAATGACTTGGTTTAAAATCCAAGTTGTTTTTGCTTAAAGAAAATAAAGTTTGATTGATTGAGGACTTGGTTTAAAATCCAAGTTGTTTTTTGAGAAAAAGTTTGATTAACGACTTGGTTTAAAATCCAAGTTGTTTTTAAAAAAAAAAGTTTTTGATAAGTGATATATTTTGGATATTTTTGAGAAGAGGTGTTGACCTCAATTTTTTGGCTAAAAAGGGTTAATGGTTCTAACAAGAGTTCTAACGCTTTAATTAAACAACCTAAAATATTTGAATCGCGCCTAGACTTTTTGCAACGACATATAGGTCGCGGTTTTTTCCTTTCTTCGGATTAACACATTAAATATACTAACGAGCAATAATGAGCGAGAATTTAAAGCATACAATACATCCGGGGGGGAACATGCAAAGGGGATTGAATTAAATAAATGACAATGATAATAATGACTGAAAATAAATCGCGCCAATTATGCGCATTTAAAATTACAACCGGGGGGAAACATGCAAAGGGGATTGAATAACAATAATAATGATAGCATAAATATAAATAAAAGAGATATAAATATAGAGCATATAATATAACATAAGTGCGAGAAACATAAATATAAAGCATATAATCATAAAATCATGAGATGAATTATAAAGCATATAACAAGTAATAAATACGAAGCAAGTAATGAGACATAAGTATCATGTGAAGCATAAAACAAATAACAATTAATGACAAGATTAACACATAAAACATGAGAGTGGGAATAGACAAGAAAAAGCAAAAGCAAAAATTTAACACATCATAAATAAAATAACCAAATAATAAGATAACCTAGATAATACCAAACATTTCCAATTAAACATACATGCATATACTTGTCTAAAAATGAAAATTGAAAATCAATCAAGATACTTAAGACTATCATATCATACCATAGAAAATATCATCAAAATAAATCAAGCATTTTCAAAATCATATACATGCATATATATTTTTAATTAAATGAAGAAAATAATTTACAATTAAATCCCACTATTAAAAATTAACCACATTAAATCAAAAAAACCTAGGACTAAATCATGAAAGCAAAAATTAAGCATGTTATCAAGCATAGAACAAATTTAGTGGCAATTAATAATTAAAACATCAAATAAAAATCACTTAAGACTCTAACATATAAATCCTATAATTAATTAATGCAATTAAAACAAAATAAACAAGAAAAATCATGGGATCAAGGCAAAATGAACCAAAGTCAGAGGGTAACATTCAACAAAAAAATAATTAAAAGTTCATGGCATAATAAGAACATAGGAAAATAATTTTTAATCACATAAGATCAATTATTAACATTTAAACCTAATTAAATAGTGCCAAAAGATAAAAAAAAAATCAAAATAATACATGATTATATACACATCAAGATAAAAAGTTCCAAACATTAACATATTATTCATGTCATATGGTAAATTAAGTAACACAAGCATATTATCAAAAATTAATTAAGTTAAACCTAATTTATACACTAATAAATGAAGAAAATATGGAAAAAAAATAGTAAATAAATGATTTAAAAATTTATTTCATGATATATCAATTAATAATAACCTAACATATAATTCAAAAATGATAATCATCTCAGGAATTAAAAATAAAATTAAATAACAGAGAAGGTGTGAATATCAAAACGAATAGAAAAGGGGGTGCAGAAAGTAATACCTGAACTTTGGGCTTATAGCCTAGTATGCGTCAGAATCAGGTGTGGCACAGGTCCAAGGAAGCACAGTACGCGCGCGCAATCTGGTGCGTCTGATCAGATCTGAAGGCGTGAGATTCAAATCAGCAGGTGATGGATCCGGTGCTCCGCAGGAACTGGAGACCACGGTGCAACGCGTCCTTTGGGTTGTTGGATCTGGATGTAAAAGAATCGGACGCGCGCGATATGTTGGCTTGATCTGACGGCTGTGACCCACACGCGAGATCTAACGGCCTTCATGGGATCTGAGGGAACACCATGGGTCTTGTTCTTCCTCGCGTCAAGCAAACGGCCGGAGCTTCACCGGCGCGGCGACGAACATCACCGGACGTCCAAACAGTAATAAAACTCGCTCCAAAATACTCTATCCCACTCGAAAAATCACGAGGAACACGAATCCACTGTTAGTTTCTTTAAAGGATGCTTCAGTTTTGAAAAACGATGAGAAAAAGTTCAAACTTAAATTTCAGAAAACGTGATTTGAACGAGAGTTGGGTTAAATTAAGCAATGGGAAAGCATCTAGAGGTTATTTGATGATGAATGGGGTTAAAAAACGACGGAAACAGAGGCTAGAAACTCGTATTCAAATCTCACATTTTTGAAGGTTTTTGAGGTTTTGATTCTCTCGAATCTATGGGTTAGAGCTTGTGTTTTGTGGTTGTTTTATGCTACTGGAAGTGTTTGGAGGCTTATTTGATGAAGAAATTGAGATTTGGATGAGGTTTATGAAGAAATTGAATTTTGAGAAAAAGGGTAAAAATGAGAGAACTTGGGATTGATTTTCTCTGAGTTTGTGAATGAATTTCGTGGTCTCCTCTCTCCTCACTGAAGAGTGTTATTTGTAGTGGAAAATTAGGTTATGAGTTGGCTTCAATTGGACAAGAATCAAGGGTAATTTTGAGTTTTTGGTTATGAGATTTTTGTGGGTTTTTGATCAAGAGAAATGAGGACACTTGTTATGCTCATGAGCTGTGATGAAAGGAATATACTAGGATCAATTTGAGGAGATAAGGATCAAGAGAAAATTGTGGGATTTAAGTGTGATGGGAAAAATGGTGAAAAATCAATTAAAATGAATTAATGAAAATACATGAAAATATGGAAAATGAAATATAAATTGATAAAGGGCAAATATGTCATTTTTCAGGGTTTATACAATGCATGAGTTAAATTGGAAACAATTGAAAAAAGTTTGAATAAAAAAGATTACTTGTTGATGAAGTAATGAATTTTTGAACTTAAAATGTAAATATGAATATAATAATATAAAATAAAAATGCAAATGAAAATATAATTAAAATATTTTTATTATGCTCATAATATATGAAAATGATGGAGATGAAATTATAACTCAAAAATCATAAAGAATGGATGAAGAATGAGATTACTTGCAAAAGAAGTTACCTTAATATTTGAAATTTTTGAAAAGGGTAAAATGGGAACAAAATCAAGTTTATGAACAAATTATGGTACAAGAGCATATTTGGAAATTTATGGTGCAAGAAAAAGATCAAAATGTCATGTAATTAATTATCTAAAAATGAAACAGTTAAGCAGCGTAAACAGGATAAAATACTATTTTTTAGCAATTTTAAATTAACAAATAATAATAATGTGATGAAAATTAACATGTTTAAAATGAGCCAAAATTAAATGAAGAAATTAGGGGTGGTCAAAAAATGGGGTATGACAGATGCCCCTATTTAAGTTTCTTCTACCGGAAGTTCGAAAGAAGAAAAAGATATTTTTGTTGTTTTGAAAGGACGGTAGAAGAAACTTAAATATAAAGTACACCATTTTTTGACCAACCGAACAGGGAATGATATGATGTTATGTTATGAATGCTAGGCTTGTAAACATTTGAAAATGCAAGGTTATGCAGAACTTACCTGGCAGGCAGGAGACAGACTCACTGGGGAACATGAATGATGATGACAAAAGCAGTACAGTCTTATAAGCAGACAGAAGCGGTAAAGTCCTGTAACGGACAGAAGTAGAGACAGAAAGCGATAAAGTCCTGTGAGCGGACATAAGCAATAAAGTCCTGTGAATGGACATAAGTAAAGACAGAAAGCAATAAAGTCCTGTAGCGGACAGAAGCAGTAAAGACAGTGTCTACCAGCATTGTGGGATGGTATTGACACAACAAGGAAATAGATTGTCTGCTGTCATTGTAGGAGAGCAAGACGTAAAAGGGAGAAGAGACTTTGTTTGTTATCATTGTGGGAGAGCAAGACAGAAGAATAAAGATAATGTAAGCCGTCATTGTGGGAGAGCATGACATAATAAGAAGATAAACTGTCTGCTGTCGATGTAGGAGAGCAGGACACAAGAATAAAGTGAATGTCTGCCGTCATTGTACGAGAGCAGGACACAGGAAGAAAGTAAATGTATGCCGTCATTGTGGGAGAGCATGACATAATAAGAAGATAAAATGTCTGCTGTCGATGTAGGAGAGCAGGACATAACAAGAAAGTAAATGTATGCCGTCATTGTGGGAGAGCATGACATAATAAGAAGATAAACTGTCTGCTGTCGACGTAGGAGCAGGACACAGAAAGAAAGTAAATGTCTGCCGTCATTGTGAGAGAGCTGGACACAGGAATAAAGTAAATGTCTGCCGTCATTGTAGGAGAGCAGGACATAACAAGAAAAGATAAATTGACTTGACCAGATGTATTGAGAATGACTTTTCAGGGGGAATAGAATGTAATTTTGCAAATGTTTATTTGTAGCATCTGCTACTTGAAATATGTTTGATGATGACATCCTGGATCAGATACACTGAGAATGATATTTTTTGTAATATATGATTGATGGAGACATCTCTGGACCAGAAACACTGGGGATGACTCTTTTTGTGATGAATGATTGATGGAGACATCTCTGGACCAGGCACACTGGGGATGACTCTTGTAAATTTTGTGAGAACAAGATGCCCCAAGAAACAAGTTATTATCACTGGGGGAGACTGAGACAAACACAAAGGGAATGATGCAAGTGACCCAACTGGCGAAGAGATGACAAAAGGGATATATCGGTTTACAGAAGAGGGGAATTCGACTCCACTGGGGGCATGATATAGTTTCACTGAGGAAGGTATTACTTGTTATGAGAGCTTAATGAAGGCAAATGCGAAATTATCAAACATTATCTACTGTCGACGAGAGATGGCATATCCAGACAAATGACTAAGATTACCCACTATTATACAAATGATGGTATACTGAGGAAACCTGAATGATGAAATTATTTGTGAAGTAAATTGATTAACACCTCTTTTCCATATACATTGGTGATGACATCACTTGGGGAAAGCGAGAGTTTAATTGTTTGTATGCAAGCTTCTCAAATAAAGAGACTGCCACTTGCTGATTGCAAAAAGAACTCAATCCAGGAAAGAACTGGAGAGAAAATAGTTAAACAAGACTCTGTACCCAACGAGGAAGAAACTCGATTGGGAAACAACTGAAGCAACCTTCTTCCATGAGGATTATCTCGCTGGGGAATGTAGAAATGATATGCATTTTCTGCTTAGGGCTGACAATCTATTTGGGGAGAATGACACGCCCACCTTTATTATCGGAGAATAAACACGACCAAGACGAGTGAATTAATGAATATGTGGAAAAATACAGTCATGCATGAATTGTGTGAGTATATATGTTATGTACGAATGAATGTCAAGAATGTATGAATGTTATGTATGCATCGTATGTATGACTCTTGTATTTGTATGATTATATAAAACTTGGACGAGACAAGCCTGGACAGGTAAGATAGGAAGCGGCCTGACATAGCTGTACAACCACTCAGAAGTTTTTCATTGGGGATAACACCCTTGTAGATAGATTAAATCAAATCATCGGAACGACGCCCGGTACATAATATCAACTGATGGTGAAACGAACATTTGTTGGGGATAAAGCCCATTAATCAGAAGTTTGGCAGAAGTCGCATTTGTGAACCAAATCAGAATGCTTTCTCATGGTCAAGCTTCGACAGTCATGCTTTTTTGTTTTTGTAATTGTTGTTTTTTTTTTTATTTTTTTTTTTAATCCCTAACTTTTGCCTGGATCGCCCTTTCAGGTTTTCAATCCACCGGGATTATATTTTTTGTTTGCCCCTAATTTTTGCCTGGATCGCCCTTTCAGGTTTTCAATCCACCGGGACGCTCATTTTTGCCTAAGCCGCCTTTTCAGGTTTTCAACTTAGCGAGCCTTTTTTTTTTTTTTTGCAATGACTGTGTTTGTCTATCCGTTCTCGGGACAGATGTTGATTGTATGCTTCTATGACTCATGATTTGGAGAAGAATATGCTTGTAGTTTGTGCTTAAGATAACATGAAAAATTTCTGATTAACAACTTCAAATCCCATTGTTTAGGACGCTTCATATTGGAGGTACTCTGACAAATAAGATGTCCCAAATGAGTGAAACCTTAACCTTGAATCCTTGAAAGGTATGCCCCTAATTGGCAGAATCCTGAGATAACTTGCCCCAAGTTTAAGGAAACTTTGACTTCGAATCTTTGAAGAGAATGCCCCTGGTGCAAGGTCTTGCCCCTGTTTGGCAGAATGATGAGGTAACTTGCCCCAAATTGGCAACATGCTGAGGTAACTTGCCCCACATTATGAAACCTTAAGTTGATCCACTCTCGATTAGACCATTTGCTTGAATTTCCTTGATGCTAAACATAAGCTTGCGAATAAAATTGTTTCTTTTGAAAAGTGTTTCTGAAGTAATATACATGCAAGTTTTGGAATCGGAAAAGATTTTATAGAAAACACGTGTAGTGTGTGTAAAAGATAGTTACTCAACAAACAGGTGGAGTCAGTTTTAACAAGGTTTTGCTGATTATGCTTTCAAAGTGACCCAATTTCAATTAGGTCTTTTGAGGGTTATAACGTGGCCTGGTTCATGGTTTTGAAAAAAAGATTTTAGGCTCAAATTTCTGTTTTTACCCACCCACTCTTCTTTGATGTCCTTCATTCCTAGATATTCAATTAATTCATCAGGCACATTTTGATCACCCAGAGGATTTCTTTGACAATGAACGCTTGAGATCGATTCTTTGGTCGCCGCCTTAATGAGATTCTTGGAGTAACAGTCACTTATTTATTCACAAACTTTCTTTTGATCCCCTTATTTTTATGGACCATCGGGATACCATAATTTTTGCTTCTAATTAAATGTAAACATTGTAGAAAATATCCACTTCACTTGATAACTATAACATTACAAAAATACAATGAATAAAAACACTTCTTTTTTCCTTCTTTTTTTATTTTTTATTATCCCTAACTTTTGTATGGATCGCCCTTTCAGGTTTTCGATCCACCGGGAATTTTTTTTATTGGAAACTAAAAGAAAATACAATGAATAAACAAACTTAAAATGTCCATATTATACTTCATTCCCTTCGGGTCTTTTCTAAGCGCAGCATCCTTCTCTTGAAGCTGGATGGTCTTCTGGACAATTATCCGACTTTGGGTCAAAAACTCATGCTTCTTTATATCTAAATCTATTTTCAACGTTTCATGCCTAATCTCTAATTCTTCATGCTTTTTTCTTCAAACACTCTTCTCACGAGCTAACTCGGCCAATTGTTCGAGTAACTCTTCTTTGGTGTCAGCAATCATAGGTAGATACATTTGTGACTGCCACATGACATTGTAAGCTTTGTCCTCCTAATTTCTTGTATCTCAGACAAATGGATCCTCTTGCATCAAGATGTATCATTGAATTAATTGAAAAACTACCCTGCCCCGGGTCAAGATTTAAGGGTTGTGTTTTGTAAAGAAAGAACACCATCTTCTGGCTCAAAGGGGTTGAATACGGATTATCTCCTTATTTCTCCGGTGTTTGGGAAGTGAAACAATGCCTTACATCGTCAACCGGGTCTTATCAATGAAAGCATGTATCAGCACATATCAGCAATTTTAAATTAATTTGTTTACATCATCCTCCCCTCAAGTTCGTTAACGTAAGAAGTGAAAAACATAGAAAAAGAGTGAATACAAATGGATGGATTCCAAAATATGCATGCTCATTGTTTTAGAAACATTAATTTAAAAGATACAATTTAAAAATGCAAACAAATGCTTAACAAGTAAGAAAATGCAAAATAAAAGGCCTAGTGGTCCTAGGGACAAGCTTCTTGACAATCCTGAATCATGCTGACAGAGAATCCATTGTTAGACAGAGAGTGAACTTTGGACGTTCAAGCTTGGATCATTGAAGGATAACATGTTGGTACGGACCAAATTCTGAACCTCTTTTCGGAGTGCATAACATTGTTCAACGTCATGTCCGGGTGCTCCTTGGTGGAAATCACAAGTAAGATCAGTGCGATACCAAACAGGCAGTCTTTCAGGCACAGGGGGAGGTGGTTTGGTATGGACGAGGTTTCTTGCGAGTAGGACAGGAAGCAAGTCTGCGTACTTCATTGGTATAGGGTCAAATGACTGCTTTCTTTGAGTACGAACTGATTGATTGAAGGGTTGTTGAGGAATGGTTGAGACAGCAGCAGTATGTGAGTAAACTGGTGTACCTTCCCTTGTTAGACGTCTTTGACGGACCCCATCTTCTAAACACATTCCCATCTCCACCATTTCAGTGAAATTCTTGGACACAATCATTTTCTCATAGTAAAAGGGGCTGAGAGTATGAAGGAACATCTTGCGCAAATCTTTTTCTTCTAAGGGTGGACGAATTTGTGCAGCAAGTCCTCTCCATCGCTGGGCATACTCTTTGAATGATTCATTTTCCTCTTGGGTCAGGGCTCGTAGTTCATCGCTATCAGGGGCCATGTCCAAATTGTACCTGTATTGGTGGATAAAAGCTTCGCCCAAGTCACTGAAAGTTCGAATGTTGGCACTATCTAGACCCGTATACCAATTCAAAGCAGCACCGGTTAAACTATCCTGAAAGTAGTGGATGAGCAGCTGATCGTTATCCGCATGAGGAGACATCTTCCGAGCGTACATTACCAAATGACTTCGGGGACAAGAATTTCCTTTATATTTTTCAAACTCAGGGACCTTAAACTTAGGCGGGATCTTGACGTTTGGCACTAAACAGAGGTCGCGGGCATTTTTCACAAATAAATCCTTCCCACGAAGAGCTTTGATCTCAAGGTGCATCTTATCGAGCTCCTCTTGAAGATCATTCATGCGACCATGTGCCCCTACATTTCCAATTGGTTCTTCATGATAGACGGGTTCATTCATACAGGGAACATTGTGACTTGTAGAAGTGGGAAGAGTCCTCGTTAAAGGTGGCACTGAAGCACTAGTTTGAGGAAGAGTTTTTACATGTTGGCGAATAACACTTGTATGCTGCACAAATGAAGTCGGTACCCCAGAATTTGGAAAGTAAAACCCTTCGATGGAGCTACGAGGCATGCCCCATGGGTGTCCTTCAGACATAGTTAACTGAGAAAGGCTGGTGAGCACAGTAGTTGGCTGAACCAGAGAAGTGCTAGTGAGCTGAGGGACCGATACCTGAGCTTGAGCATGATTAACTAAAACACCAGTCACCATGGCAGTTAACCTCTCTATTTCCCCTTTCATATTTGTTACTTGCTCACGGAGTGCTTGGTTCTCTTGCTCAAGACGTTCCATCTTCCTAACTTGCTCGAGTGTTGTAGATAAGGGTAAACTTGTAGTAAAAATGCCGGGCCACTTTCTTTGACTGAGGCAGAGAGAAGAGGAGCATATGAGACTCGGTGTTGGAGACTTATGAATGCATGATGATGCATGATGTGTTTATGCTAAAATATGCAAAGTTTTTTTTTTTTTATCAAAAGACTTATACTAAATTGATTGTAGACATTGTAGATAAGATTTATTACACTTGAAAATCTGACACATTACAAGGAATTTTTATTTTTATTTTTTTTAAAAACAGAGCTTAGGAACATTACAAAATAGTTGACAAGTCCGGTTTTTTTTAAATTTAATTTCCTAATGCCTCTTACAATATTAACATCTACAATGTTTATAAAGAATTTAATTTAAGTCCTTTGATATCGGATGAGAAAAAGTTTTTATGAATGAATGCATGCATGCAATTAATGATGCGCAAACATGGTTGGGTTAAGGTAAAATGTTGGAGTCAAGGGTAAGAGCCCCTTCCCACATGGTAAGTACTAAGGTTTATTTGTACCTGCATCACGGGTTCTACAAAGTTCCCAAAGTTATAAACCGTCTTTTGGATATTATCGGTTTACGGCACTACTCCCGTTCCCATAATATTCGCAAGACAATCTCGTTTGGGTGTGGCATCGCGTATCAACCAATCTAAACTACTCTAGACCGGTCACCGCGCCACGTCCTAATGGCCAAGATGGGTTAAGTGTAACTCTAAAGGTCCACAATCCTTCGGTCCTCCAAAAATAGAACGTCAACATAACTACTCATGTCAACACTCTACCTTTGAACTTCCTAGACTGTCCGTGGTTATATCACATGCGAACATGGATTGAACTACTCCAATCCCGTCACTATGACCCTACCACATCCTATCTTATTGTTTCACTCAAGTCCGGGTTAGGTCTGTCTCACTCAAGCAATTTTCCCAATTTAAAGCTCATAAATCATACATATACACATATAAACAAACAAGCGCAAAAGAAAAAGATTACAAGATGGGCTCAACCCGCTCGGGGGATCCCCAGTGAAGTCGCCATTTCTGTCGCGGTGATTTTTGGATGTCAAGCTATTGAGAAGAGTTGAATCACAAAATATTTAATTACACCACCGAGCTTTTATTTTTCCGAAGAAGGGAGAAAAGTCCGTTAAACACCCTAAATAAAGAGATCGAGGTAAGGGGGTTGGTTACACAAAGGGAAGGTATTAGCACCCTAGGCGTCTATAGTACTCTATAGGAACCTCTTGTATTCTATCTTAAGCGCTTTGTTTTTATGTGTTTGAAAATATGTATAAGATTTAGGGAAAATCGAGTGATTATTGGGGAAAAATAAGTTTTGAGTGACAAAATGCTCTTGGCTTGAGTTCCAAGGTTTTAACCTAATGAAAATGACTTTTGAATTTGAAAATAAGACTTGATTTGAAAAACCAAGGGTTTTTGCCTAAAGAAAATAGAGCTTGATTGATTGAGGACTTGGTTTAAAATCCAAGTTGTTTTGAGAAATGTTTGATTAATGACTTGGTTTAAAATCCAAGTTGTTTTTGCTTAAAGAAAATAAAGTTTGATTGATTGAGGACTTGGTTTAAAATCCAAGTTGTTTTTTGAGAAAAAGTTTGATTAACGACTTGGTTTAAAATCCAAGTTGTTTTTTAAAAAAAAAGTTTTTGATAAGTGATATATTTTGGATATTTTTGAGAAGAGGTGTTGACCTCAATTTTTTGGCTAAAAAGGGTTAATGGTTCTAACAAGAGTTCTAACGCTTTAATTAAACAACCTAAAATATTTGAATCGCGCCTAGACTTTTTGCAACGACATATAGGTCGAGGTTTTTTCCTTTCTTCGGATTAACACATTAAATATACTAACGAGCAATAATGAGCGAGAATTTAAAGCATACAATACATCCGGGGGGGAACATGCAAAGGGGATTGAATTAAATAAATGACAATGATAATAATGGCTGAAAATAAATCGCGCCAATTATGCGCATTTAAAATTACAACCAGGGGGGAAACATGCAAAGGGGATTGAATAACAATAATAATGATAGCATAAATATAAATAACAGAGATATAAATATAGAGCATATAATATAACATAAGTGCGAGAAACATAAATATAAAGCATATAATCATAAAATCATGAGATGAATTATAAAGCATATAACAAGTAATAAATACGAAGCAAGTAATGAGACATAAGTATCATGTGAAGCATAAAACAAATAACAACTAATGACAAGATTAACACATAAAACATGAAAGTGGGAATAGACAAGAAAAAGCAAAAGCAAAAATTTAACACATCATAAATAAAATAACCAAATAATAAGATAACCTAGATAATACCAAACATTTCCAATTAAACATACATGCATATACTTGTCTAAAAATGAAAATTGAAAATCAATCAAGATACTTAAGACTATCATATCATACCATAGAAAATATCATCAAAATAAATCAAGCATTTTCAAAATCATATACATGCATATATATTTTTAATTAAATGAAGAAAATAATTTACAATTAAATCCCACTATTAAAAATTAACCACATTAAATCAAAAAAACCTAGGACTAAATCATGAAAGCAAAAATTAAGCATGTTATCAAGCATAGAACAAATTTAGTGGCAATTAATAATTAAAACATCAAATAAAATTCACTTAAGACTCTAACATATAAATCCTATAATTAATTAATGCAATTAAAACAAAATAAACAAGAAAAATCATGGGATCAAGGCAAAATGAACCAAAGTCAGAGGGTAACATTCAACAAAAAAATAATTAAAAGTTCATGGCATAATAAGAACATAGGAAAATAATTTTTAATCACATAAGATCAATTATTAACATTTAAACCTAATTAAATAGTGCCAAAAGATAAAAAAAATCAAAATAATACATGATTATATACACATCAAGATAAAAAGTTCCAAACATTAACATATTATTCATGTCATATGGTAAATTAAGTAACACAAGCATATTATCAAAAATTAATTAAGTTAAACCTAATTTATACACTAATAAATGAAGAAAATATGGAAAAAAAAAATAGTAAATAAATGATTTAAAAATTTATTTCATGATATATCAATTAATAATAACCTAACATATAATTAAAAAATGATAATCATCTCAGGAATTAAAAATAAAATTAAATAACAGAGAAGGTGTGAATATCAAAACGAATAGAAAGGAGGGTGCAGAAAGTAATACCTGGACTTTGGGCTTAAAGCCTAGTATGCGTCAGAATCAGGTGTGGCACAGGTCCAAGGAAGCACAGTACGCGCGCGCAATCTGGTGCGTCTGATCAGATCTGAAGGCGTGAGATTCAAATCAGCAGGTGATGGATCCGGTGCTCCGCAGGAACTGGAGACCACGGTGCAACGCGTCCTTTGGGTTGTTGGATCTGGATGTAAAAGAATCGGACGCGCACGATATGTTGGCTTGATCTGACGGCTGTGACCCACACGCGAGATCAAACGGCCTTCATGGGATCTGAGGGAACACCATGGGTCTTGTTCTTCCTCGCGTCAAGCAAACGGTCGGAGCTTCACCGGCGCGGCGACGAACATCACCGGACGTCCAAACAGTAATAAAACTCGCTCCAAAATACTCTATCCCACTCAAAAAATCACGAGGAACACGAATCCACCGTTAGTTTCTTCAAAGGATGCTTCAGTTTTGAAAAACGATGAGAAAAAGTTCAAACTAAAATTTCAGAAAACGTGATTTGAACGAGAGTTGGGTTAAATTAAGCAATGGGAAAACATCTAGAGGTTATTTGATGATGAATGGGGTTAAAAAACGACGGAAACAGAGGCTAGAAACTCGTATTCAAATCTCACATTTTTGAAGGTTTTTGAGGTTTTGATTCTCTCGAATCTATGGGTTAGAGCTTGTGTTTTGTGGTTGTTTTATGCTACTGGAAGTGTTTGGAGGCTTATTTGATGAAGAAATTGAGATTTGGATGAGGTTTATGAAGAAATTGAATTTTGAGAAAAAGGGTAAAAATGAGAGAACTTGGGATTGATTTTCTCTGAGTTTGTGAATGAATTTCGTGGTCTCCTCTCTCCTCACTGAAGAGTGTTATTTGTAGTGGAAAATTAGGTTATGAGTTGGCTTCAATTGGATAAGAATCAAGGGTAATTTTGAGTTTTTGGTTATGAGATTTTTGTGGGTTTTTGATCAAGAGAAATGAGGACACTTGTTATGCTCATGAGCTGTGATGAAAGGAATATACTAGGATCAATTTGAGGAGATAAGGATCAAGAGAAAATTGTGGGATTTAAGTGTGATGGGAAAAATGGTGAAAAATCAATTAAAATGAATTAATGAAAATACATGAAAATATGGAAAATGAAATATAAATTGATAAAGGGCAAATATGTCATTTTTCAGGGTTTATACAATGCATGAGTTAAATTGGAAACAATTGAAAAAAGTTTGAATAAAAAAGATTACTTGTTGATGAAGTAATGAATTTTTGAACTTAAAATGTAAATATGAATATAATAATATAAAATAAAAATGCAAATGAAAATATAATTAAAATATTTTTATTATGCTCATAATATATGAAAATGATGGAGATGAAATTATAACTCAAAAATCATAAAGAATGGATGAAGAATGAGATTACTTGCAAAAGAAGTTACCTTAATATTTGAAATTTTTGAAAAGGGTAAAATGGGAACAAAATCAAGTTTATGAACAAATTATGGTACAAGAGCATATTTGGAAATTTATGGTGCAAGAAAAAGATCAAAATGTCATGTAATTAATTATCTAAAAATGAAACAGTTAAGCAGCGTAAACAGGATAAAATACTAGATTTTAGCAATTTTAAATTAACAAATAATAATAATGTGATGAAAATTAACATGTTTAAAATGAGCCAAAATTAAATGAAGAAATTAGGGGTGGTCAAAAAATGGGGTATGACACCAGTACATGTTATACCAAAGAAAGGAGGGGTTACAGTTGTGATGAATGCAAAAGGAGAATCAATAGCACAAAGAGTTGTAACTGGCCATATAATGTGCATAGATTATAGGAAACTAAACAAAGCCACTCGAAAATACCATTTTCCTCTACCCTTTATTGATCAAATGCTCAAGTGATTGGCTAAACATTCATATTTCTGCTACCTAGATGGTTATTCAGGATTCTTTCAAATCCCTATTCACCCCGATGACCAAGAGAAAACCACCATCAGATGTCCTTATGGAACTTTTGCTTACCGGCGAATGCCATTTGGAATATGCAATGCTCCCGCAACTTTTCAAAGATACATGATGGCAATCTTCGCTGATTTTATAAATGACATCATGGAAGTTTTTATGGTTGATTTCTCTGTTTGTGGGAAAAGCTAGAAAAAGTACTTGAAAGATGTGTAAAAGTAAATCTGGTGCTTAATTGGGAAAAGTTCCACTTCATGGTCCGACAAGGTATAGTTCTTGGACACGTAGTGTCCGATAAGAGGATTGAAGTAGATAAAGCTAAAATTCAAGTCATAGAAAACCTTCCACCCCCAAAAACAGTAAGAGAAGTACGCAGTTTTTTAGGACACGCCGGTTTCTTCCGACGATTCATTAAAGACTTCTCTAAAATCACCAAGCCTCTGACCGGCTTATTGATGAAAGATGCCGAGTTTATTTTTGACGAAGGATGCTTAAAAGCGTTTGAACATTTAAAAACAGCTCTTATATCCGCACCAATTATCACGCCACCTGATTGGAGCTTACCCTTTGAAATCATGTGTGATGCTAGTGATTACGCTATAGGCGCAATTTTAGGACAAAGAAAAGATAAGAAACTTCATGCAATCTATTACACAAGTAGAACCCTAGATCCTGCGCAAATGAACTAGGCCACCATTGAAAAGGAGCTCCTAGCTGTCGTATTCGTTGTGGATAAGTTTCGATCTTACCTAATTGGATCCAAAATTATTGTTTACAGTGACCATGCAGCTATTAGGTACCTATTAAGTAAGAAGGATGCTAAACCTAGACTTTTAAGATGGATCTTACTCTTACAAGAATTCGACCTAGAAATCTTAGAAAGAAATGAACTGAAAATGTAGTAGCTGATCAGTTGTCTAGGATAGAGGGCATTGAGCCTATGTCAACACCCATTAATGATGATTTCCGTTATGAACGACTCATAGCTCAATTAGAAAGTATTTCTGGTGAATTTTCCTTAAATGAATCCAATACCATACAGCCAATAAGAGAAGTCTGCTCCACCAAAAACACTTTACCAAGGTATGTTGATTTCGTTAACTATCTAGCAGCCGGAGTACTTCCACCAGAACTAACCTATCAACAAAAGAAGAAATTCTTCCATGATCTTAAGAACTATTATTGGGATGAAGCCCTACTCTTTAGAAGAGGTCCCGACGGTATCTTCCGTCGATGTGTCCCTGAAGAAGTGAAAGATATAATCTCCCACTGCCATTATGCCCCTTATGGAGGGCATGCTAGCACTTCAAAGACCGGTGCTAAGATCTTACAAGCTGGTTTCTTTTGGCCTACCCTATGGAAAGACGTCCATATCGCTATTAAAAATTGTGACTGATGCCAACGCACCGGCAAAAAGGAATTTTAGAAGTAAAGATCTTTGATGTGTGGGGCATAGATTTCATGGGACCCTTCCCGTCTTCTGGTGGAAATAAATATATACTTGTTGCTGTTGGCTATGTTTCAAAATGGATCGAGGCTTTAGCCTCTCCTACAAATCACACACAAGTAGCCTTCCCTAGGTTCGGTACACCCCGTCTCGTCATTAGCGACGGTGGCTCCCATTTCATCTCTAAAATCTTCAAAAAATTATTAATTAAATATGGGATAAAACACCGAATAGCAACCCCTTATCACCCACAAACTAGTGGGCAAGTAGAAGTTTCAAATAGAGAAATTACAAGAATTCTAGAAAAAAACTGTTGCTACTAGGAAAGCTTGGTCATATAAACTCCCTGAGGCTCTGTGGGCCTATAGCATAGCGTTTAAAACCCCTACTGGAACTACACATTTTAATCTAGTCTATGGAAAATCGTGTCACCTACCTATAGAACTTGAACATAAAGCTTTTTGGGCTATCAAGGCACTAAATATTGATTACAAAGTAGCGGGAGAGAAAAGAATTCTTGATCTTCACGAACCTGAAGAACTTCGAATGAGCGCCAACACTGTTCCACCTGCACACACTGCACATTTTTCAAACATTTTTCAGGTAGTTCTTCCTCGTCAAGACAGAGCACCATTGACTATGTGCTCTATGAATTACGCGCTCAAAATGCTATCAACCAAGAGCGCGATGGACTCTTTTACGGCATGCACGAGCAACAAGAGGAGATGATGGAACAGATGCAGTATATGCAAGCCCAGCAGACAAAAATTCGTCAAAACCAACATGAGATGCAGGGCTATTATAACAGATGGGAAAGCTCAGAAGAGCACCGCCAACAGCAGCTCGACAACGTTATACAAGAGCTAGGCGGTTTGAGGCTCCAGTTCAACAACTTTCAGAATTATCTGCAGCCTCCCCCGTGATTTTTCACACCATTCCAGGTTTTACGCTCCAATTCTACTCTTGAGTCGCAACAGTGAGGACACTGTTGGATTTAAGTTTAGGGGAGGAGTTTTACCGCTTTAATTTATTATCAGTTATTTCAATTTCTATTAGTTTAATTTCCCTTTCCCATAATAAAAAAAAATATAATTAAATTTATAGTCATTCTCTGGTTTTTCTAACTTTTTCCTTTTCTTGAGCCAATTTAAATTTTTTTCTACAGATTTAGAATAAACAACTCACTTTGAAAGCATATAGGTTAAGAAAAGACAAGAGGCTAAGTTAAGAAAATTAGGAAATTTTTCAACAAAATCGGTATTTTTCCAATACCTGACAGTCTCTCTTGTATAGATATCAATTTGAATAACCGTTGTGCCAAAATCTCCTGATTTAAATTTGTGGATTTCTTAAGTTGTTTATCTATACATTCGGACATCATCTATAGAGTCACACATTAAGTGGGTAAGTCGATGAATATAAGTGAATCATCTAAAAAATGAGATAGAAAGTAAAAGGTCATACTGTGGTAATACGGTTAAACCTTGAAAAAATATATATACAGTAGTTCTTCTAAGATTGGCTGCATCATAAGGTTAAAACAACTTGGTTAGAGTGACTTAACTGAAGGACCAATGCTGAAGTAATTAAGTCTAAACCACTTGTGCATATTGAAGATGTTTAGATGCAACATGTTGAACAAGATGTCTAGGACATCTTGTCACTGGGTTCAGAGCATGCATAGGCAGCATGTCGAACAAGATGTCCCAAGACATGTGGGTAGGACATCTTGACCCAGTTCAGCTTAAAAGATAATGCTTATCCATTAAGCACGCGTGTTTGTTTTAATTTGAATAAAACACGAATCTTTTAGTAACAAGCTGAGATTAGGATTAATGATGAAGTTTGTTATTAATCCTATGTGTTAGATACGATTGGATTCGTATTTAATTAGTGGATAGAGATTAATTCTTTATCTTTATGGAGTTTGTTTTAAAACAAGTTTGTTTTAAAACTAATTCTTATTTGAGTGCATCTGAAAGACTGAAGATTATCTGAAGAATTGCACGCCTATATAAAGGACTCAACAAAGAGCTTAAAACTCAACCCACAATAACTGAAGATTGTGAGTCCAAAGTTTTGTACCCACTGTGCAAAACACTTAGTAGCTCTTAGTATTGTTCTTGATACTTTGAAGCTTTGAGTCGTTGAATGTTGCCATTCAACTTTGTCTTTTAAACTGTGAAGTTTAAAGTTGTTTCGTCACTTGGGATTAGTGATTAAAGGGAGTTGGGTAGGTTCTCATATTCAGGGGGAGTTAGCCCTTGAGTAGAAGATTACTAGGATTAAGAAAAGGCATACATGCCAAAAGGTGTTTGGTAGTGTTGTAAGACTAAGTAATAATTCGGAGTAGTAGTGTTCACTTCCTAGATTGGTATCCTCCAGAGTAGGGTTGTTTAGCGCCAAACTGGGTTAACAAATTACTGGTGTTGTTTATTGCTTTTGTTTACTTCAGTATTGCAATAACGTGTGATCCTCATAACCAGTTGTCGAACCAGTTGTCTAGGACATCTGGACTACAGACACATTGTCCTAGACATTGTGTAAGACATCTGTCCTGCCAGAGAACAGAATTTCAATTGGTATCAGAGCAGGCACCCTAACCTGCTGGGTGAGCTCTAGGGAGATATATTTTGTTCAAGATGGACAAGAGAGGATCAATCAACAGACCACCAGTCTTGGATGGATCAAATTATGATTATTGGAAAGCAAGAAGGTTGCGTTTCTCAAATCCATGGATCAAAAAGCATGGAGGGCAACGGCGCCAATTTTGATCCGCTGTCGCACATGGGTCAAAAACGAGTTTTAAACGTAGTGTAGGAAAGCGACACTCGAGTATCGTATCACAAGGACTCTTGATCGATTTACCAATATTAGAATCAGATGAAAGACTGTAAATTATGGGGGTTTATGGTTTTAGATTCAACTTATAAAAACAGAGAAAATAAATGATTATAAGTGATTATGAAAATAAGTCAATCTACTGCTTTCGGTTTCCGGCTAATCACTGGTCTTTATCTTACCAATTCCCTAAGCGGCTTCGATCTCTATTCGATTTCAATATCAATTGACAAGCGCAAAAGATACAAAACAGATTGAATTCCTATATTCCGAATGAAGCAAACGGATAAATACAATCGTGAATTAAGCAAACACGATATAGATTGCGATTTACCGACGAATTTAATTATTGGAAAAGAGAGGATCAATCAACAGACCACCAGTCTTGGATGGATCAAATTATGATTATTGGAAAGCAAGAATGGTTGCCTTTCTCAAATCCATGGATCAAAAAGCATGGAGGGCAATTATCATTGGGTGGAATCATCCAATAGTCACAGCAGAAGATGGCTCCACAAGTCTAAAAGGAATGGCAGATTTGAGTCTAGAAGAAGAAACTGAGGCAAGTAAGCTCAATGCCATATTCAATGGTGTTGACGAAAACATGTTCAAGCTAATCAACACATGTACTGAAGCCAAGCAAGCTTGGGAAATTCTTCAAACTGCACATGAAGGAACCTCCAAAGTTCGAATGTCAAAGCTGCAACTTCTCACCACAAAATTTGAGGATGGAGGATGAAGAAACTATATCTGAGTTCAACACTAGAATACGAGATATAGCAAATTCAACCTTTGCCCTAGGTGCGAAGATACCTGAAGAAAAGTTAGCCGGAAAAATTCTTAGATCACTGCCTAAGAGATTTAATATGAAGGTGACTGCAATCGAAGAATCTCAAGACTTGAGCACAATGAAAGTTGATGAACTTATTGGCTCATTACAAACCTTTAAGATGTCTCTGGATGATAAGCCAGAGAAGAAGATGAAGAACTTGGCATTTAAATCTGAGGAAAGCCAAGATGATGATGAGTTATCACAGGCTTTAGCTTACCTTACAAAGGACTTCAACAGAGCCTTAAGTAAGCTGCAACCAAGTATAGGACAAATGTCCCAGACAAGAGGTCCAACATCAAGTCACAGGGCAAGACCAAGGAGGAGAATACTTCTGAGCAAAACAAAGAAGTAAGATGTTTTGAATGTGAAGGATTTGGACACATCAGACCAGAATGTCCAAACTTTCTCAGGAAACAGAAAAAGTGAATGGCAGCTACCTTATCTGATTCTGAGGAAGAGAAAGAAGAAGAACCAACAAATAAAGCCTTCACTGGAACATTTGATACAAGCAGCAGCACGAGCAATGAAGATCTCCTACAAGAAGAATTGGATGAGAAATACAACAATCTCACCATTAAATGGGAACAATCTTGTGAACTCATAAGAAAACAAGATGAGGAGATGGAGAAACTAGCTCAAGAGAAGGAAGCACTAGAGGTTTCAACAACTAGCTTGAGAGAACAAGTCACATTACTTGCTCAAGAAAAGGAGGCACTAGAAGCATCAACAACTGCTTTGAAAGAACAAGTTACCTTGTCAAACTCAAAACTCACTGCGATGACAAAATCTGTGAGAATGTTAAACAAGGGAACTGACATGCTTGAAGAAGTTCTTGAACTTGGTAGAAGCCCAAGTGACAAAAAGGGGTTAGGTTATGACAACTACAGCAAGGCTCCTGAGAAGAAAATTTCCCCAAAGAATAGCTCTCATGACCAGATGTCAAACCACAAGTCACAACATCCTTCTCAGCACAAGCATAAGAAGACATAATCCAAACCTCAACAATCTGCTAAACAAAAGAAACAGGTGACAAAGACACATCATTTGACTTAACACAAGCAGAAAAGGTTTGAACAAAGGTCTCAGCCTCCAGCTCAACAGAGGAAGCATACGCCAGACTACATGTCCCAACATCATGCTCAACATGTGTCCCCTCAGTACAAAGAGTACAAGGGACCACTGAAAAGATGTAAGCATTGTGGAAAAACTGGGCATCTAATCTCAGAATGCTTCTACCTCCATGGCTACCCTCAGGAGCCTAAGTCACCAAGTCAGAACAAAAAGAAGATTCTATCTCCAAGGGTGAAACACAAGGAAGTTCTGACTAAAGTATGTAAGCCAACACCACCTCAAAAGTCTCATACTCCTCTAAGAATATCTCCACATAAAAATTGGTATTTTGATAGTGGATGTTCTAAACACATGACTGGAGATGAGAGATACCTTAGAGAATTAAGGTATCATTCAAAAGGAAGTGTTACTTTTGGTGATGGAGTTAAAGGTAGAGTCATAGGCATTGGAAAACTATCTGGTCCACACACTCCATGCCTAGATGATGTTCTACTAGTAGAAGGTCTCACTGCAAACTTGATTAGCATTAGTCAGCTATGTGAACAAGGACTAAAAGTGCACTTCAACAATCATGAATGCACCATTGCTAATGATCAAGAGGTAGTGATGAAAGGGATAAAGTCAAGTGATAAGTGCTATACTTGGACACCTCACAACAATGGTCCAGAAATAGCTTGCTTGTCTGCCAAGGAAGAAGTTGACAAGATGTCCTACCAGATGTCCCAACATCTGTACAATGGACAAGAAGCTGAAGAGATTTTGGTTGGGAGCGTTAGTGTGCCTCTGGGTATTCACACGCTCAAAAACGTGTCATAAACATTATAGAGGTAACGTGCAGAGTAAAGAAACATTAAAAATCTGCACGTAAAAAGAGGTAGCCTTAAGTTCTCCATCAATATATAAAAGGCTATTAAGATCTCATATGTGACACTACCAAACGTCTCAACATCTTGTCAGACATCCTTCTCCAAACTCAGAAACTCACTCTTCTCAAAGAACTCTCTGCAACAATGTCTCAACAATCATCCAAGAACAACAGCTCAAATCGCGATGATTCAAAGACGCAAACAGAAGAGGCATCCTCTCAAATGCCTAGGGTTTCATAAATTGAAATTGATCAAGAAGGGATCGTTACCAACGCTATACCACTCTGTGTGATTCCCCCAACTGAAGGTCCTGCTAAGAAGAAGACCAAAAGATCAACCTCAAGGAAGAGTACAAAGAAGGGCAAATCCTCAAGCAAGTCTTTGGAGAAGAATGATCAAAAAGAACAAAAAGAAATTGATCAAGAAATCAAAGACTCAAAACGAAAGCCATCTGAGGAACTTGAGCAAGTTGTCAGAACATCAGCTGAAGCACATACAACAACATCTCCTGATGAACATCAAAACAAGACTACTGAGTCAAGCTCTCCTCCAGCCAAAAAAGTTCCTCAATCAGAAACCACCAACATCTTCTCAGAACCTCATGAAGAGGATCATAACTTGGATCAACCTATGCCTTCAGAAGAGGCTCCAACACCTGATGTCGAACCATATGTTCCAACATCTGGTCATGATCAAGCTCCTGAACAAGAAGTTCAAGATCAAATACTAGAAGAAGAAGATGAAGATGAGGTCCCCCTGTCCAAGATTCTTCAAGGGATGAAGAAGGGAAGTCTACCTTAACAAAGCTCTAAGGAAGAAGAATCTAATGAGAGCGAAGGGATACGAATTAGCATTCCAGTCAAAGGAAAAGCTAAGACGTATAGGTCTAAGCAAGTGGAGACGCCATCACTGAGAAGAAAGGGAAGAGGAAAGCTACGAATAAAGCTTCTGGAGACAAGACTTCAAAGAAGAAGAAACAGGTCGTTGCTGTAAGCGACTCTGAATCTGATGTCGAACCTGATGTCCTAGACATCATGACCTCGGGGAAGAAGAGAATTGGAGGAAGAAGAATTCCTGCAAACATCCCTCCAACTCCAATGGACAGAGTTTCTTTCCACTCTGAAGAAAGTGCTCAAAGGTGGAGGTATGTATACCAGCGCAGAATAGCACAAGAGAGAGAACTCAACCAACAAGCTCTCGAATGTAAAGAGATAATGGAGCTACTAGAGAAGGCTGAGTTAATGAAGACTGTCAAAGATCTGGGTGATTGCTATGAGATGCTTGTGAAGGAGTTCATAGTGAATATCACTGCTTGCAGTGAAGGAACTGAAGAGTCTAGAAATGTTCGAGTCAGAGGAAAGGATGTGAAGTTTTTTCCTATCACCATTAACGAGTACCTTAGGAGGAACACTTCAACTGAGACTGATGAATCTGATCTCTTGGAAGAGATTACAAAGGAGATTACAGGAGGACAGGTAGAAGAATGGCCCAAGAAAGGACTACTCTCATCAGGGACTCTTAGTGTGAAGTATGCAATTCTCAATAGAATTGGTGCAGCAAATTGGGCACCAACCAATCATGGCTCTGGGATCACTCCTCTGCTGGCTAAGATAATATATCTCATAGGAACAAAGAAGAAAATCAACTTTGGTGATCACGTCTTCAACCAAACCATGAAGCATGCTGACACATATGCTGTAAAGCTGCATATTGCCTTCCCCAGCCTGATAACTGGAATGATTCTCAGACAATTTCCAAAAATCCTACACTCTGATGAAGTTTTAACCAAGAAGCCTCAAGTTCTGAGTTTTGACTACAAGCTCTTTGCTGGTACACATGTCCCAGACATTGTGTTCCCTAAGGCGAAGGAAATTGCTGAAGCATCAGGCTCCATGCCCAGAGCAAACAAGAATGATGTTCTAGCTGAACTAAGGAAAATTTCAAAAACTCTAGAAAAAACCATTAGGGTCAGCACAGCAAGGAAGACTCATGTGGACAATCTGATCAAGTCCATCATGGAGAAGGGTGAAGGTGAAGAAGAAATTGGAGCTGCTCAAGCTGAAGCAGAGCAACAAGAAGAAGAAGATTGAAGAACAGTAACTGGGTAATAGGAAAATAAGTACTTATGTATTTTTCCTGTATTTCTGTTCATCTTTCTTTAGTTTGTGTGGTCTACCAAATGTCCTAGACATTGGAGACTTTGACATCCGACACTATGTGTGCAACTTTTGTATGTTGTTTCTCTTTAATCAATGAAGTTTTTTTCCTTTAAAACCTTTGACAATTTATGGTAAAAAGGGGGAGAAATAATTGATAATAGAACAGCTCTTTGGCAAGTAGAATCACTCTCTTGCTTTACGGATGAAAATAGCAAGCTTTAAAAAAATTAAAAACTAAAAAGCTATGCTAAAACAAGTGTGTCCAGAGCATAATTTAAATGCTCAATATGAACCTCTAAGAAGTCTAGTGAGTCTTGGTCACTCTGATTAAGTACTTTCCGCTGCAACTCAAGACTTTGGTTCACTAAGTCACTAGGTATCTCATCCCTGGACTTAGAAAATTCATTATAATGAATCATATGAAGACAAGACTAAGACTGTCTCATACTAGAAAAGGTTCATCACACATTCAAGATTGAAGAAGTCTTGAATATTGAAGACACACAAGATTCTAAAGATCAAAGACATTGAAAACCTGAAGATTTCATAATTGAAGATTGCATCAACAGAGATCAATTTGAAGATTGAAGAATTTGAAGATTGAAGACTGCACATTCAACAAAGTGGTTTGTAGTTGTTTTAGCCATAATTTGCCAAAGGGGGAGAATGTAGTTCTTCTGAGATTGGCTGCATCATAAGGCTAAAACAACTTGGTCAGAGTGACTTAATTGAAGCACCAATGCTGAAGTAATTAAGTCTAAACCACTTGTGCATATTGAAGATGTGCAGATGCAACATGTTGAACAAGATGTCCTAGACATCTTGTCACTGGGTTCAGAGCATGCATAGGCAGCATGTCGAAAAAGATGTCCCAAGACATGTGGGTAGGACATATTGACCCAATTCAGCTTAAAAGATAATGCTTATCCATTAAGCACGCGTGTTTGTTTTAATTTGAATAAAACGCGAATCTTTTAGTAACAAGCTGAGATTAGGATTAATGATGAAGTTTGTTATTAATCCTATGTGTTAGATACGATTGGATTCGTATTTAATTATTGGATAGAGATTAATTCTTTATCTTTATGGAGTTTGTTTTAAAACAAGTTTGTTTTAAAACTAATTCTTATTTGAGTGCATCTGAAAGACTGAAGATTATCTGAAGAATTGCACGCCTATATAAAGGACTCAACATAGAGCTTAAAACTCAACCCACAATAACTGAGGATTCTGAGTCCAAAGTTTTGTACCCACTATGCAAAACACTTAGTAGCTCTTAGTATACTTTGAAGCTTTGAGTCGTTGAATGTTGCCATTCAACTTTGTCTTTTAAACTCTGAAGTTTAAAGTTGTTTCGTCACTTGGGATTAGTGATTAGAGGGAGTTGGGTAGGTTCTCATATTCAGGGGGAGTTAGCCCTTGAGTAGAAGATTACTAGGATTAAGAAAAGGCATACATGCCAAAAGGTGTTTGGTAGTGTTGTAAGACTAAGTAATAATTCGGAGTAGTAGTGTTCACTTCCTGGATTGGTATCCTCCAGAGTAGGGCTGTTTAGCGCCGAACTGAGTTAACAAATTACTGGTGTTGTTTATTGCTTTTGTTTACTTCAGTATTGCAATAACGTGTGATCCTCATAACCAGTTGTCGAACCAGTTGTCTAGGACATCTGGACTACAGACACATTGTCCTAGACATTGTGTAAGACATCTGTCCTGCTAGAGAATAGAATTTCATATACATATATGAATAATGCCTATGAAGTGATACAAAAAAAATTGTGCACATCAAGCTTTATTGCAAAAAGAAAAGAAATGAATAGAGACGCTAACTGACTTTCTTACCATGTGTGTGACATAGATAAAGGGTCTTAATGTGACTGTCTAGAATGAAAAAGGATAAAACAAAGGAGAAGACTTAGATTTTAGTACAACGGTATAATCCAAATTCGGTATACATAAGAGGGAGAACTTTGTGTGTCGTTGAAATACCCTTCTTGATTGAATAAGCACCTAATTAATTAATCTTAGCCGATTTGAAGTTCTGACCGCGTATGAGTACTCGTGATGTTGTTTTTCTCTAAGTCTGTGTGTGTGAGTTGCTTCGCATTTTAAAATGTTTTCTATATGCAAGCTAAATTGCTTGAGGACAAACAATGGTTCAAGTTTAGGGGAGTTTGATAGACCGAAAAATGTATTATTTATTTAGTTAAATTAATATAATATTTCAGCTATTTTTATTTCGATTTCGTAATTTTATATTATAAATTGTTACTAATTTCTGGTATTTTATTTTATCAGTTGAAAAGTGAACGAATTGAATAAAAGAGCGAAAACGGACCGAAAAAGAGTGAAACGGGACAAAAAGGGCCAGACAAGTGCAGCCCAAAGGACCACACCTACGTGGCCCATTTCCTTTTAATTGTTTCTTGTTCATCAAGTTCAGTATGTCCACGATGTTGGCACATTAGGCTACACATCACACTATTCCTAAGGTGTACACATTGTGCTGGACATCTGACACTTGCTACTAGAATTTCAATTGGCTTAAGAGCAGGCACCCTGCATGTTTGAGGGTGAGCTCCAGGGAAGATACTTTCTGGAAACATGGACAAGGATGGAACAATGGTCAACAAACCACCTCTTCTGGATGGAACTAATTATGACTACTGGAAGTCAAGGATGATTGCCTTCTTAAAGTCACTTGACAGTAGGACTTTGAAAGCTGTGCTCAAAGGATGGGAGCATCCTATGGTTCAAGATGCTAATGGTGTTGATACTGATGTACTCAAGCCAGAAGAAGAATAGTCTACTGCATAAGACACTGCAGCACTTGGAAACTCCAAAGCTTTGAATGCTATATTCAATGGAGTGGACAAGAACATGTTCAGGCTGATCAAACAGTGCACAGTTGCAAAGAATGCTTGGGAGATACTCAAGACAAATCATGAAAGCACTGCTAAGGTAAAAAGTTCAAGACTCCAACTTCTTACCACAAATTTTGAAACTCTTAGAATGAAGGAGGATGAGACAATCTATGATTTTTTCACATGAACCTGCTTGAAATAGATAACTCTTTTGAGGCTCTAGGTGAAAAACTGTCTGAAGAAAAACTTGCGAGAAAGATGCTTAGATCTCTACCTAAGAGATTTAACATGAAATTCACAGCTATTAAAGAAGCCCAAAACAATCCAAGTATGAAACTTGAAGAACTTGTGAGCTCCCTCTAAACTTTTGAGATGAACCTAAGTGAACAATCTAAGAAGAAGGAAAAAGGAATATCTGTTGTATCCAGTGTTGATCAAGAAGAGGAAGATATTGAATCAGATGGGGATCTCTCAAATGATATTGTCCTGATAGGAAGACAATTTAATAAGCTCCTGAGAAGGGTGGATAGAAGACAAAGGAGGAATGTGAGGAACATCCAGACATCAGTAAGCAAGGAAACACTTCAACAAAAACCAAGACTGATGATAAGCCAACTCAGGGCAAGGGTGTTCAATGTCATGAATGTGAAGGTTATGGTTACATAAGAACTAAAGGCGGTACCTTTTTAAAAGAAGTAGAAAAACGGCCTGACTGTATCATAGTCTGATGAAGACTCTAATAATGTGTTACAGACTGTAGCAGCAAATCGTGTTAGTGCCATGACTGGTGTGTGTGTGTGTGTGTTTCTGAGAATGATTCAGACGATGAAGAACTCACTTTTGAGGAACTAGCCTCTGTTTACAAAAAACTATGCATAAAAAGTGAGGAAGTGTGCAGAACCAATGAAGAGCAAACGGTGATTATCAGTCAACTTAAGTCAGAGAAGGTGCAGTTGCAGGCTAAAGTAACAAGTCTTGAAAGTGAAGTCAAGCTGCTGTCAACCAACTTGAGTAACATGACCAAGTCTGTTAAGATGCCCAATGTAACACCCAACCCATATTAATTAAAATATTACCTTTAGAAAATATCTTTCAAATACGGCAAAGAGTTTCAAAAGTCAAGATTTTCTGAGTTTTGCTCTGATGAAGGGATTCGACATGAGTTCTCATCTCCAATTACACCCCAACAAAATGGTGTAGTTGAAAGAAAAAATAGAACTCTGCAAAGAAGCTGCAAGAGTTATGTTACATGCAAAGAAGCTACCTTATTACTTTTGTGCAGAGGCAATGAGTACTGCATGCTATATACACAATTGTGTTACTCTGAGAAAAGGAACATCAACCACACTGAGAAAAGTGGAAGCAATTTCTGAGAAAACTGATAATCAAGAGAATGAGACTCAGGTGAATAAGGGTCCCTCTGTTAGAGTTCAAAAGAATCATCCAAAAGAACTCATAATAGGGAATCCTGATTCAGGTGTTATGACAAGGTCAAGAGAGATTGTATCCAATGCTTGTTTTGTGTCAAAGGTTGAACCAAAAAATGTGAAAGAAGCCTTGACAGATGAGTTTTGGATTGAAGCTATGCAAGAGGAGCTGAATTAGTTCAAGAGGAATGAAGTGTGGGGTTTAGTTCCAAGACCTGAAGGAGTCAATATCATTGGCACTAAATGGGTTTATAGGAATAAATCTGGTGAAAGTGGTGTTGTTACTAGGAACAAAGCTAGGCTTGTGGCTTAAGGTTACTCTCAAATTGAAGGAATAGACTTTGATGAAACATTTTCTCCTACGTCTTGAATCCATAAGATTACTTCTAGGAGTGGCATACATCTTGAAGTTCAAGTTGTTTCAAATGGATGTGAAGAGTGCTTTTCTAAATGGATACTTGAATGAAGAAGTAGATGTAGAGCAACCTAAAGGGTTTATTGATCCTAATTTCCCAAATCATGTCTACAGATTGAAGAAAGCATTGTATGGATTAAAGCAAGCTCCTAGGGCATGGTATGAAAGACTGACCAAATTTCTTGTGCAACAAGGTTATAGAAAAGGTGAAATTGACAAGACTTTGTTTATCAAAGAAGAAAAAGTCAAGCTCATGATTGCACAAATCTATGTAGATGACATTGTGTTTGGTGGAATGACTGATTCCATGGTAAAAAGGTTTGTGAACCAGATGCAATCTGAATTTGAGATGAGCCTTCTTGGTCCGCAAGTACGACAAATGGAGAATACAATTTTCATCTCACAAAGCAAGTATGCCAAGTATATAGTGATGAAATTTGGAATGGAGAGTGCAAGTCATAAGAGAACTCCTGCAGCAACCCATCTATCTCAAACTTTTTAAAGATGAGAATGGTGTCAGTGTTGATCAAAGTTTATACAGAAGCATGATTGGTAGTCTACTCTATCTCACTGCAAGTAGACCTGACATAAGTTTTGTTGTTGGTGTATGTGCAAGATACCAAGCTGAGCCTAAGATGAGTCATCTGAATCAAGTCAAAAGGATTCTGAAGTATGTGAGTGGTACAAGTGACTATGGGATTCTCTACTCTCATGGTGAAGATACAAGGTTGTTAGGTTATTATGATGCTGACTGGGCAGGCAGTGCAGATGATAGGAAGAGTACTTTTGGTGGATGTTTCTTCTAGGGAAGTAACCTATATCATGGTTTAGCAAGAAACAAAATTGTGTTTCCCTTTCTATGGTTGAAGCTGAGTACATTGCAGCAGGAAGCAGTTGCTCTCGGCTACTATGGATGAAGTAGATGTTGGATGAGTACAATGTGTAGCAAGATGTGCTCACATTATACTGTGACAATCTGAGTTCTACAAATATTTGCAAAAATCCTATCCAACATAGTAGGACAAAGCACATTGATATACGTCACCATTTTATTAGAGATCTTGTGGAAGACAATGTTGTGACTCTAGAGCATGTTGCCACTCAGAATCAACTAGCAGATATTTTTACAAAGGCTTTAGATGCAAATAGGTTTGAGTTGTAAAGGGGTAAACATGGTATTTCCCTCTTTGAAGATCAATAGCAATTACTGCTATTCCGGCATGCAACGGATACCTATCTTTCCCTCCTTTCACTGTTGCACGCAATCCAAAGGCAATAATATCAAATATATTCCAACGGTTATTTCGCGATCATATCACCACATAATCTGTTTATCACGAAATCTTCTCATTACCTCTCACATTGCTCTCTATATTCGTCTCTCTCACTCAAACGACCTAATTCTCTCTGCAAACCTCATTTATCTCTTTGCAAGAATCTCAAACTCTCACCTCACACAAACGATCACCATGTCTACTCAAACCACTCCATCAAAACAAACTGCTTCTCCATCATCACCAAACCCTAATTCCCCCATAATGAATCAAGAAATTGATCAAACTCATGTGATCACTGATGCCATTCCTGTCTCTGTGATTCCACCAACTGGTTCTAAGAAGAAGAAGTCTAAACGATCAAGAAGAGACTCAACTCCCATTTGGTGAAGAGGAAGATGTTACTCCATCTCCTTCTGTTGAGAAATCAAAGGAGAAGAAGAAGAAGAAGAAGGCTGCAAAGCCTATGCTATATGGTCCAAGGAAGGGATACATTAAATCTGTTATTGCACCAAGCAAGAAGAAGACTTTGAAGAGAAAAGAGCCACCATCAAGTGACTCTTAGTATGATGTGGAGCAGGATGTGGAGCTCGATGTGGTCCACATTGAGACTTCTGTGAAAAAGAATTTTGGGAAGAAGAAAATTCCTCAGGGAATTCCTGATGTCCCTATTGATCTAATTTCTTTCCACAACATTACAAATGCTACTAAGTAGAAGTATGTGGCACATAGAAGACTGGCTCTGGAAAGAGAACTGAGCAAGGAAGCCTTGCAATGCAAGGATGTTATGAAGCTAATCAATCATGCAGGCTTGATGAATACTGTGACTGGCCTTAGTGACTGCTATGAGAAGGTGGTCAAAGAATTTCTGGTAAACATCCCTGCTGGCTGTGATAACCCTTTGGATGATGAATACCAGAAGGTGTTTGTAAGGGGCAAGGAAATTGCATTTTCTCCTGCCATTATCAACAAATTTCTGGGTAGAAGTGAAGAACCCTTTGCTGAGATTGAAGCCACTGATAATTACATTTGCAAAGCTATTACTGGAGGCAAGGTCAAGGTCTGGCCTAAGAAAGGGAAGCTACAAGCAAGCAAGCTCACTCCAATGTACAACATCCTTAACAGGATTGCTGCTGCTAATTGGGTACCAACCACACACAACTGTGATGTGGCTACAGGTTTGACTAGGTTCATTTATACTGTAGGTAGCAAAATTCATTATGATTTTGGTACTTATATTTTTGACCAAACTGTCAAGCATGCCCAAACCCTAGCTGTTAAGTTGCCCATTGCTTTTCCTTCTCTACTGTGTGGAATTATTTTAAGCCAAAGGCCTGATGTTCTGGGCAAGGATGACCTGGCTTGTAGAAGAGAGACTGCTAACTCTTTTAGTCTCAAGCAGCCTGATGTGACTCCTGATGTGGGCACATCCAGCTCAACTGGTGTAATGTTTAGGAAAGACATGATTGCAGCTTTGAAGGTGACTTGTAAGGCTTTGGATGAAAAGAAGACCAAGCTGGAGGCAGTCATTGCTGGACTGGAGCTTGAGGATGAGCAAACAATGGCTGAGGATGGGGAATTGGAGGAGGAGGAGCCCAATGACTCTGAGGCTAAGGAAACTAATGGGAGCCAGGATATTTGAATCTTTGTAATTCATTATTTCCCTGTATTCAGTTTTTCCTTGTTTTGCTTGTATTTTGTGGGTTGTGCCCTGGTTTTCTGATGCACCTACGTGTGCTGGTTTGTACTTGCTGCACTATTAATGGCTAAGTGCCTTTACTGTTCTTGCACCATAATCTCTGCATCTCTCTGCTATCTGCATTATCTGGTGTTTTACTTTTACTCTCTATGTTTTTGACTTTATTTGTCAAAATTCTGGCTAAAAAGGGGGAGTAAAAATGAGTGCAAAGTTTTCTTTGAAGACTTAAAAATTGAAGCAACTGTGATGTGTGCACATCTGGCTACATGTCTGTCATACATGCTTATTTTTCTTCAAGAATTTTTCTCAACAAAATTTTCTTTGAAGACTTTATTTTTGAAGCATGTTTTTCTTGAAGACTTTTCTGAAGACTAATTTGTGTGATGTTTGATACATCTGTGAGTTTTCTACATGGTCATGTATTCTCAAGAAGCCATGTTTGAAACTTCTATGCCTATTTCAACAAGGTGATGCATTCTTAAGAAGCCTGTTGAAGATGCTATATTCTGGGAGAGTAAAGGGGAGTAAATTAATACATGTTTGCATGAATCTATGCATAGCTGTGTTTACTACCCTCCCTCATGTGTGCATGGAATCTCATGCTTGTATGTGTCTGAGAATTTATTTTTCTCAGTCTTTAAGAATTTATTTTTCCTATTGTGTGAAAGTTTATTTCTCTCCTAATCTGTGAGGCTCTTATCCGCTGCTGCAAGCCTCTGATGTGCCTACACATCTCTCCAAGTCTTATTGGCTGACTCAAAGATTATTTTAGCCAAAATTTGCTAAAGGGGGAGATTGTTGGGTTTTTAGGGTGTTGCCTTCATTTGCTAAAATAAGCCTAAGTCCATGATATGGAGCATAATGTGTGCACATCAGGATCCACAACTGGACACCCTAGCAAGACGCGCTTTCTGTTATTTTCCCACGCATGATCTTTTGAAAAGATTTGTTTTTGAAATAAACTTACGCCTACTTGCGCGCCAAGGAACAAGATAATCTTTCATGGTTCTGTTTTATTTTATTGGTCGATTTTGATCAAAAGATTTGAAACAAATATATTTTGATAAGGATCAAATTTATCTCAAGGAGAAATTACGAAGGCCAGCTCGTGAAAGCCCATGAAGCTTGTTCTATATAAAGGAAGACTGAAGACTAATTATTCATCAACTTAAATCAATAAGCTAAGTCTACAAATCGAGTCTTAGGGTTTTAGTTCTTTAGTTGTTCATTGTTCATTGTGAGCCTTCACTTGGATCATGTTTTGATACAAGTAAGGACTGAGTTTAATAGAGTTGTAATCTCTAGTAATCTTCTCCAAAGCTTTGAAGCAAGGAGTTAGATTGTGCAACACTCAAAGTCTTTAGGTACGAGTGCATAGTTTTGTCTAGGAGTGTGTCTCCAAACTGAGTTTTTTATTAAATCCTTACTAGGTGAGGTTGAGAGGGAGTGAGTAAAGGTTCTCATATCTAAGAGTTCCTAGGTAGAGTTAGCACAGGTAGTGGTTAAGTGATAAGTTGTAAATCGGGGGAGTTTAGCTTTTAATTGTTACTACCATAGTATATACATTATAGCTCCCACTTGGGTTTTGGCCTAGTCCCCCAAAGTTTGTTTGTACTTCCAATTTTTCTTTTTATTTTAATATATGAGAGAGTTTTAGCTTGTTGGCTGGGTGCTAAAGGGGCGCCAACCTAGTTGGTATGTCTTTACTTCTTGGTTAAACTATTCTCTTAGTTTAAAAAAAAAACTGGATGCATATCCAAATGTTGAAACATTACATCAAACATCTTGATTATGTAACTTTATTTTACCAAAATAATGCCAACATACAAAACACCAACATACTGCAACAGAAGTTATATCAACTCTGCTTGCTATGAGGTGTTGCAGACTTCGTATAATATTTCTAGTATAAATTATTTGTGTGAAAATCTCTTTCGTTTAACTATTTATTTTATGTTAACACACATAACACAAACCACTTCATTTACATTTACTTTGAAATTTTCACGCAGTAGTGAACTTTCTCAGAACAACCAGATTCATATTCACTAACATTTATCAAAATATACACTTTAGTTCAATTTTGTAGTGTGCTGGATTAAATTTTAAGTGCATAAAACATAAAAATTTAGAGTTCAAACCTTTGTGCTCCTTTCAAATAATATATTTGCCAACTACCAATTGACCTACGTTTACGAGATAATAAATTGAAATTACTATTGTTATAGTTGTGTGGATTGCAACTGACGGTCCGAGCTAAGACGCTTGTTATGCTTGGCTGGACTTTTTTCTTACTATTTTCGCTTTTTTCCATAATTATGACGCGCATGGACCTTTAACTGACACATAACTGAAATAGACACACGATATCATCATAACGTTGCAAAAATCTATAACATCGAGATTAAAACATGTGTAAGTTGAGCTAAAAAGTAGAGCCTTTTACGTGTTAATAAGAAGCATATAAATTTATATGATACAAAAAATTGTAGTTCTTTTGTCATTAATGATTTAAAATCTTAGGGTGTAAAAAGATTAAAAAATAAATCATATTTTTATATTCATGTACGTGTTCAATGTGGAGAGACCAAACATCATAGTTTCGATAATTCAAATCATCAAATTCGATAATTTAGCACAATGTTTTCTATAATTTTATGTTACCATTTTTATATATATATATATATATATATATATATATATATATATATATATATTTCTTTAACAATTTTGTCTCATACAATATTAAGAATTGGACTCTTAATGAAAATAAGTACAAAAATGCATTTCGTGAAAGATATATTTTCATTTATAGTATTTAAAGTTATTCTGGTCAAAAAAGAATGGATGGTATGATAAACGACAGAATATTTGTAAATTAGTATTTTTATAAATTAGACAAAATTTCACCAAATTTTCTATAAATTGAAAGAGCATAACGAACAATTAAGTAAATTTTTTTTACATAAAGGAGTAGGTAATATATTTTTATTACAATCCCATAAAATAAATATAATTGGAGAAAAATGTGATTTTCTTGGCAAATAAATATATTTTGCCAACTTTATATTTTTTTTATCAATAACATTATTACTTGACATTACATCACGGGATTATAGAAAAATGTGATTCCCTTCATCAACATCACTCAACATTATATCACTATATTATAGAAAAATCTGATTATTTTTGGTAGAATGTGATATTTATACAATTAATTTCTTTTACTACTAAGTTATATATATTTATTCAGTCAAAACATAAAGTTTTATACATTTATGTATTTACAAAATAGTTTGACATAAACTTTGTACCAAAAAAAGAAAATATTGTTAGCCAAAACAAAGTTTATTTAACTAGGTTAAATGAGCACTCATGTTAAATACAACTATCACTCTCACCTTATATATCACTTACATCATTGTTTAAAGATCACCACTAGTTTTCTCTCCCTTTATTCAAAAAGTTAGCAAGTAAAATTAAACTTGTTTAGCTTAAAGAGCTTCATGGATAAGAAAAACATATTATCAATAATTTTTCTTCTCCTTATTATAATGCAACAAAACTTCGGTTCAATGGAAGCATCAAGATTTCTAAACGATGATAATAAGGGAGTGTCATACCCCATTTTTTGACCATCATATTTTTTTCATTGTTTTTTCTCATTTTTTGAGCATTTTGATTTTTTACTATTATTATTTTATTTTATTAAATCAAAAATGTCAAAAAATAGTATTTTATTTCATTTACGCTGCTTAACTGTTTCATTTTTAGGTAATTAACCTTTTAGCTTTTGGAATTTATTTTTTCACCATATATTTTTCAAATGTGCTCTTATATCAATATTTACACATAAATAATTTTTTTATTCCCATTTTACCCTTTTCTAAAATTACAAAAAATATAGATTACTTCATCTGCAAGTAACATTATTTTTCCCTTTTTTCATGATCTTGACTTATAATCTTATTTTCATTCTCTTTATATTTCCCAAATATATCAAAAATATTTTTATTCTAATTTTTATTTTATATTATTTTATTCATACTATTTTCATATTTAAATTCAAAAAAATAGATTTCTTCCAATACAAGTAACCTTTTTTCTTCAAACTTTTTTCACTTGTTTTCAAATTAATTCCTTCACCATAAACTTCAAAAAATGACACTTTTACCCTTGGTATATTTACATTTCATTTTTCCTATTTTCATTTATTTCTAATAATTCATTTTAATTGTTTTCACCAATTTTCATCACATAATGATTCCCAAAAATTTCCCTAACCTCTTCTCTATCTCATTTGAGCCTAGAATATCCTATTTCATCACAGCTCACATGTCCTAACATGTGTACTCATTTTGATCATAAATTACAAAAATATCTCAAAAACAAAAACTCAAAACTACCCTTTCTTCCTCTCCAATTCAAGCCACATCACTACCCTAATATTCCCTTATATATAGAGCACTTATTTTCAGAGAAAAGGGTTCCAGAAATCAGAGAAAACAACCCAATCATGAAATCAAAGTTCTCATTTTTTCAATTTTCCAAAATTCTCAAACAAAGCTCAAAACTCAAAATCAAACCTTCCAACACGTTCTAAATACTCCCAAAAACCAAAAATCCATCATAAACCACAAATTCTAACCCTCCATTTGCTCAAGTTTGAAGCTCAAAAATCCCAAAAAAGTAAGGATCGTATTTGGGTTTTTAGTCACTATTTCAACGTGTTTTCTCCTCCATTCATGTTTATTTTGTGTCCTGATGCTTTTCCATAGTCTAGTCGTGCTTGATTTTAGCTAAAACGTGAGTTCCCAAAATTTCATTTCAAACTTTCATCCATCATTTTTTACGTTATGAACCTTATTTTGAAAATCTAAGCCTAGATTTGGATTTCTTGTGAAATTTCGAGTAAGAAAGGTTATTCATTTGCACGTTTTGGTTACGGAAAATATCTCCGGTGGTGCAACCACAATACCGGACTTACAGTCCGGCGCCGGAGCTGCTCGAGGTAGATGAAGGTTCACCCAAACCTTCAGTTTGAATTCTGACCGTTAGATCAAAGGTGCGCGATCTAACGTCCTGGATTTCGTTTCGTTTTTTAAATCTCACGCGTTCGTTTGATCTGAAGGTTAGTATTCGAGCCCTTGGCTTCCAATGTTGATGCAGCCTCAGACGTACCTGATTATTTTTCCTTAAACTGGCCCAATAAGCCCAGTTTCACTTCCTGCACCCCCTTTTATTTTTCGTTCTGTTATTTGCACCCCCCATATATTTAATTTTATTTTTTAGCTTATGAGATAATTACGATTGATATAATCATGTTTTAGGTCATTTTTGTCTGTTTTAGCATGAAATTAATTTTTGATTTATTATTTTCTATTTTTTAATATTTATTTAATTATTTATCACTTGTTAGTTTATTAGTTAAGTTAATTGTTCATTTAATTATTTTGTTTATGAGCTAATGAGGCAAGTTGCTTTGGCATGTGCTTGTTTAAGCAATTTTATCCTATTAAGCACAAGATTGAAGCATACCCTTTTTTTTTTCTTTATGTCTTCATTATTTATTTTATTTAATTATTGTTAATGCAATTTTGTGTTAATTGATTAGTAACCTTTTTTAATTGCATCTTGCACTTATAATATAAACACTTATGGTATTTAATTTAGGCTTTTACCCTCAGCCCCTTTATTTCTTATGTGATGTAGAAATTTATTTGTTAATTTTAATTGTGGGTTTAACATGCTTATGATTATTTATTTATTTTTGCTTAGGATTCTTGATTTAGTTTTCATTATCTTTTTAACTTAGCTCTTCACCATGCTTTAAATATTTGTTTAAATATTAGTCCAATATTTGTTTCATGCTTTGTGATTCATATCATTAATTTCAAATAATTTTAATATGTCTTTGTTCCAAATGTTGGATTTTCTTGATTAATTGTTGCTTATGTGCATTGTTATTTTGAAATTGAGATACCATGAAAATCTAAATCCTTTGATTATCGTTATGTGAATGTTCTCTCATGTCATATTATTCTTTGATTATCCTTATGTGAATGTTCTCTCATGTCATATTATTGACTTGCATCTCATTTCATCACATTTAAGATATTTTATTTTGACATATATAAATTGTGTGCTTTAGGATTGTTATTTTATTATTATTATAGTTATTATTCTCGTTTGTTTATTTTATCCATTGAATTTCCCCATGACATGATTCCCCCCCAGTTGTATTGTTTGATTGGATTTTCTTTCATGTTAGTTATCCATTGAATTTCTCCATACCATGATTCCCCCCCGGTTGTATTGTTTGATTGGAATTTATTTTATGTTAGTAACTTTATCTTCGCATTTATTATTGCTTGTTTATACGTGTAGTATAGAAATTCGAGGAAAAGGCGTCGCTTCGATCTATATATTGTCATGAAGTGCCTTCGCGCTTAATTTAACGCTTTTAGGATGTTTAGTTTAATATCGTATCCACGCTTAGACCATTACCCATTTCTATCCAAAATTTGAGGTGAACACCTCTTTTCAAAAACACCCAAAAAAACATGTCATTATCAAATCATTTTCAAAACAACATTTCGATTTCAAACCAAGTCACATCTTTTCTAAAAATTAATCAAACAACTCTTTTATGATTTTTATATTAAATTGGAATAAGTATTACTAGGATGTGCTTTAAGTTGCTTCAGAGGGGTCCAGTATTTAAATCGTGCTAAGTAAAAAAAAAATGTTTTCGAAACTATATTGATTTAAAAATACTAGTCTCAGCTCTCGCAAATCTTGACTAATATTATATAATATAAAGGTGATGCTTAATTCTCGTCCTCACACCCACTAATAAAATACTTTTTGAAAATTAATATAATTTAATTCTAATCCCAACTCTCGTTGCTGATTAGAATTTATGTTCAGTTTTTACTATCTAGCAAAAATCTCACGCTCTCGCTCTATCGATTTTACTTTAATTAATTCTCACTCGTGACAAATTATAATCATTAAATTAAAAATTGCTTTTTGAAAACTCGTTAAAAGCAATCGCACGAATTATCTACCGAACCCCTATTAGCTTCTAACTACACATCCTAGCAATATTAACCTAGCTAGACATAATTAAAAATAAAGACATTAAAATAAAGCAAGCAAATAAATCAAACATAATCAAATAAAAGCAAAAAATAAAGACAGGAAATAAATAAGACAGAATTAAATAAAAACCTGAATTAATAAAAAGGTCCAACGTCGGGATAAATATATTAAACTAAGAGGAAACAAACTAGAACAATGTCTAGGTTTTTATTCAACTCTTTTAACTTTTGCAAGTAGTGTGTTTTCAATTGTAAGAATTAACACTTATTTATACTAATAGCTAGGAGACAAAACCACACATTTCACCGATGTGGGACTTTGTGTTGACAAACTGGAAATAAAAATAACTGAAATATTATATTAATTTAACTAAATAAATAGTACAATTTTCGGTGTATCAATAACCGTTTTCTCCACAATGATGACATGCCCATCCCTGAGGTCTCCCATTGAATCTGGGTCGGGGATGTCGTCTGGAATGTTACACCATGTGTCTGAGCTTCTTGGGATTGAGTACCCTTTTATTCAGGTTTGTATAATCAAAACCCACAACTTTGGAACTCTTATCAGGTTGATCAACTTCTGTACTGACTTCAGACACAATATTTCCAGCATTCAACATCTTGACTTGTTTATTCATGTTTTCTAGCTGTGAATTTAACAAGGTTACCTCTTTAGTGAAATGAGATATTGGAGCAAGATGATCATTCTTCTCTAATTGGAGATGATGGATAAGATTCTTCTGTTGTTCCTGACATCTGATTACTCCTTCACTATCTTTTGACAAATCTTTGTTGGCTTCAGCTAGTTCCTCTAAAGTGATCTCAACTTCTGAATTAGTGTCGGACACACACCTCTCAGTTAATGCAGTATCATTTATGCATTCAGTCTCATCATCTGAGTTATCTTCATCCGACCAGGTTACCATCATACCCTTCTTTTGTTTCTTCAAGAAGTTAGGGCATTCTGACCTAAAGTGACCAAAACCATTACATTCAAAACACTGAGTACCTCTTGCTTGATTTGAGTTGTCTTCAGCTTTGTTTTTCTTTTGAAGATTGATCAGCTTCCCAGTGTCATCTGAGATGTGCTGCACATCTGCCCTAGGTCTTCTATCCATTCTTCTTAGTAACCTCTTGAACTGTTTTCCAATTAGCGCTAAAGCATCTCAAATGCCTTCGTTCATGTCTAGTTCGCTAGGTTCTTCAGCATCTTTAGTTACAAAGGCAAGGTTTTCATTCTTTTTGTCAGACCTTTCCTTTGTTCCAAGCTCAAATGTTTGTAGGGAACCAACCGGCTCATCAAGTTTCAAGGTAGATATATCCTGCATCTCCTTAATGGCAGTCACCTTCATATCAAACTTCTTAGGCAGAGACCTAAGCATCTTCCTAACAAGCTTCTCTTCACTGATCTTCTCTCCTAAGGCTTCAAAAGAATTTGCAAAATCAAGTACATTCGTATGGAAATCATACACACTTTCATCCTCCAACATTTGCAGGTTCTCAAATTTGTTAGTTAAAAGTTACAATCTTGACATCTTAACCTTTGAGGTGCCTTCATGAGTAGTCTTCAGAATATCCCAAGCCTCTTTAGCCACAGTACACTGTTTGATAAGTTTAAACATGTTTCTGTAAACTCCATTAAATATGGAATTCAGGGCTTTGTTATTGCCAACAGATAAGACATCCTCTTCCTTTGACCACTCTCCCTCTGGTTTCACCACTGTGGTATTTTTCCCATCTTTGTCAACCACAACAGGATGTCCCCATCCAGTAACAATAGCTTTCCAAGTCCTGCTATCAAGAGATTTCAAGAAAGTACACATTCTTGCTTTCCAATAATCGTAGTTGGTACCATCCAACAGAGGTGGCCTGTTAACAAGACCTCTTTCTTTATCCATCTTGCCATAAAGTATTCCCTAGAACTCACCCAAGTACATGCAGGGTGCCTGCTCTGATGCCAATTGAAATTTCGGCACTCACAGTAGATATATGTGTTGACCAATGTTCCAACACCTGTCCAGACAATGTTGGATGTTGACACAGTTGTTCCAACACTTGTCTCTACGAACGATAATAGTATAAACAATAACGCAAGTAAAAACAGAAAAATAAACTTGCACACAGTGTTTGTTAACCCATTTCGGAGCAAACATCTCCTACTTTGGGGGATACCAATCCCTTAATGAATCCACTATAATAGTATTGCTTTTAAGCAAAACGAACTGCTTGCACTTCTCACTGAATCCTTATTTGTGCAAATTCTACCTAGGCCCAACCTAGATATGACCAACCAAGGTCACTTCCTTAATAACAATGCAACACAACACCGTTCTCTACACTACGGGTAAAAACACAAACACACTGTTTTTGGAGACACTCTCCTAGAAAACAACACACTTTTGCCTAAAGGCGTCGAGTGTTGACACACACATTCCTACCTCCTTGCTTAAAAGCTTTGGAGAAGATTAACACATACAACTCAATAAAACACAATCCTTAACATGCATCAAGACAATGCAAGAAAAGCTCGCAAAGAGACTCAATAAACACACTAAAACCTTAATAACCAAATACGGCTAGACTCTCTTAAGAAACTAGGTCTTGGTCTTCACATATATATAGCCATGTGCTGCGTGGGCTGTAACAAATAACAGGGCTTCAAATTCCTTGTTGGAGAAGTGTGAAAGATCTCTTACAAAAATATTTCTTGAACCAAAAGATATTATTTCAAAATATATCGTCATATATTTTAGAAACAAATATTCCTTATGAAGTCTTTAGCAGGTGAATGCTGATTTGCAACTTAGCCTTGGATTAGGTTAAGGGTTTGAAATTATTGTAATCTTGGTCTAGATTATAATTGGATAATCTCACGCAAGTGGGGACTGGAGTAGCCCATACTTTTAAGGGGTGAACCAGGATAATATTGTGGTGTTTGATTCTCTCTTTCCCTTCTCTTTACTTTAAGCAAAAACATATCACATTTATTTCTATTTAATTTAACTTACTGCAGAGAATGTTCTCTGGACATTTTCTTAATTGTGTGATTTATATTTGTTACTTTGATTACCATTTACTAGTGTTGTAGCAAAATTTTAAAAATGTCACAATTCAAACCCCTCCCCCTCCCCCCCCCCCCCCCCCCCCTTCTTGTGACAAACCTTGTTACTTCATTGTCATTCCTAAACTCATCTTATCACGCAAACTAAAATCTTTGAGCTAAATCTCTCATTCCTCTTGTTATAATATTTAATGATAATTTTTGTTACTTCATTGTCATTCCTAAACTCATCTTATCACGCAAACTAAAATCTTTGAGCTAAATCTCTCATTCCTCTTGTTATAATATTTAATGATAATTTTTCTTTGGAATGTTATCTTTTTATGCC
The DNA here is from genome assembly GCA_954870985.1 of Trifolium fragiferum. Taxonomy (NCBI): domain Eukaryota; kingdom Viridiplantae; phylum Streptophyta; class Magnoliopsida; order Fabales; family Fabaceae; genus Trifolium; species Trifolium fragiferum. The sequence continues at coordinate 23,220,895 of OX940789.1, forward strand.
ACAAGTTTCTTGCACAAAGAGATTAAAAATGCTTAGACGTTATTTGGCCTGCTACTCGGTTAATTTTAGTAATTATTTAAGCATTTATCATATTATGGTCAAGTCTAAGATACACAGACAAATTTTTTATTAAACACAAATCTATTTTTACCATTGGATTATTAAACCTCACCATTGGATCAAATAAAATGTGACATATTGCATGCAATTATATAACTTTTAATAATTTTTTTCTAGAATTGTAGAAATATGAAAAAAACTAGATCATTAATGATAAATAAAATTGTGTCATTAATTTTACTGTTTCGATTACTAACAAATAAAATTTGATCAAAAAGTATCTTGATTTGATTTGAAAGATGTCACGTTTTTTGTTTATTAAATTTATCATAATTTTTTGTGGAATAAAATTTAGATATGAGGATACTCACCGCATAAAAAGTAAGGAAGAACCATCAACCTCAATTAAGATTTATGCATAACACAAAAATCACAGGAAATTAGAACATAAACACAACAACACAAGTCAGTAAGCAAGTTAAGATTTTCATGATTTGACAAATTTTTATATTAATCAAATTATTGGTACAGACATTATAAATAGTTCTTGACGAAACAAACATTCAATTATTTCATATAAAAACTTGGAGGACCAGGTGGTATTTGATGTCCTACACCAGGGCTATGTCCTGGACTTGTTGGACGAAAAGCATCGTCACCACCCATATTATTAAAACTTGTAAGTGTAGGTGGTATTTTATGTCCCACCCGAGGGGCACTGGGTCCTGATTCTGTCGGAAAAACCACATCATCACCACCCTTATTATTGAAACTTGGAGGACCAGGTGGTATTTGATGTCCTACACCAGGGCTATGTCCTGGACTTGTTGGGCGAAAAGCATCTTCACCACCCATATTATTAAAACTTGTAAGTGTAGGTGGTATTTTATGTCCCACCCCAGGGGCACTGGGTCCTGATTCTGTCGGAAAAATCACATCATCACCACCCTTATTATTGAAACTTGGAGGACCAGGTGGTATTTGATGTCCTACACCAGGGCTATGTCCTGGACTTGTTGGGCGAAAAGCATCGTCACCACCCATATTATTAAAACTTGTAAGTGTAGGTGGTATTTTATGTCCCACCCCAGGGGCACTGGGTCCTGATTCTGTTGGAAAAACCACATAATCACCACCCTTATTATTGAAAATTGGAGGACCAGGTGGTATTTGATGTCCTACACCAGGGCTATGTCCTGGATCTGTTGGGCGAAAAGCATCGTCACCACCTTGGTTATAAAAAGTTAGAGGACTAGGTGGTATTTGATGTCCTACACCAGGGCTATGGTCTGGATTTGTTGGGCGAAAAGCATCATCACCTCCCTTATTATCATCGTTTAGAAATCTTGATGCTTCTATTGAACCGAAGTTTTGTTGCATCATAATAAGGAGAAGATAAATTATTGATAACATGTTTTTCTTTTCCATGGAGCTCTTTAAGCTAAACAAGTTTAATTTTACTTGCTAGCTTTTTGAATAAAGGGAGAGAAAACTAATGGTGATCTTTAAACAATGATGCAAGTGATATATAAGGTGAGAGTGATAGTTGTATTTAACATGAGTGCTCATTTAACTTAGTTAAATAAACGTTGTTTTGGCTAACAATATTTTCTTTTTTTGGTACAAAGTTTATGTCAAAATATTTTGTATATACATAAATGTATAAAACTTTATGTTTTGACTGAATAAATATATATAACTTAGTAGTAAAAGAAACTAATTGTATAAATATCACATTCTACCAAAAATAATCAGATTTTTCTATAATATAGTGATATAATGTTATGTGATGTTGATCAAAGGAATCACATTTGTCTATAATCCCGTGATGTAATGTCAAGTAATAATGTTATTGATAAAAAAAATATAAAGTTGGCAAAATGTATTTATTTGCCAAGAAAATCACATTTTTCTCCAATTATATTTATTTTATGGGTTTGTAATAAAAATATATTACCTACTCCTTTATGTAAAAAAAGATTACTTAATTGTTCTTTATGCTCTTTCAATTTATAGAAAATTTGGTGAAATTTTGTCTAATTTACAAAAATACTAATTTACAAATATTCTGTCGTTTATCATACCATCCATTCTTTTTTGACCAGAATTACTTTAAATACTATAAATGAAAATATATCTTTGACGAAATGCATTTTTGTACTTATTTTCATTAAGAGTCCAATTCTTAATATTGTATGAGACAAAATTGTTAAAGAAATATATATAAAAATGGTAACATAAAATTATAGAAAACATTGTGCTAAATTATCGAATTTGATGGTTTGAATTATCGAAACTATGATGTTTTGCCTCTCCACATTGAAAACGTACATGAATATGAAAATATGATTTATTTTTTAATCTTTTTACACCCTAAGATTTTAAATCATTAATGACATAAGAACTACAATTTTTTGTATCGTATAAATTTATATGCTTCTTATTAACACGTAAAAGGCTCTACTTTTCAGCTCAACTTACACATATTTTAATCTCGATGTTATCGATTTTGCAATGTTATGATGATATCGTGTGTCTATTTCAGGTATGTATCAGTTAAAGGTCCATGCGCGTCAAAATTATGGAAAAAGGCGAAAATAGTAAGAAAAAAGTCCAGCTAAGCATGAAAAGCGTCTTAGCTCGGACCGTCAGTTGCAATCCACACAACAATAACAATAGTAATTTCAATTTATTATCTCGTAAACGTAGGTCAATTGGTAATTGCCAAAGATATTATTTGAAAGGAGCACAGAGGTTTGAACTCTAAATTTTTATGTTTTATGCACTTAAAATTTAATCATGCACACTACAAAATTGAACTAAAGTGTATATTTTGATAAATGTTAGTGAATATGAATTTGGTTGTTCTGAGAAAGTGGTTTGTGTGTTTATGTGTGTTTATGGTTGTTCTGAGAAAGTAAATGTAAATGAAGTGGTTTGTGTTATGTGTGTTTACATAAAATAAATAGTTAAACGAAAGAGATTTTCACACAAATAATTTATACTAGAAATATCATATGAAGTCTGCAACACCTCATAGCAAGCAGAGTTGATATAACTTCTGTTGCAGTATGTTGGTGTTTTGTATGTTGATATTATTTTGGTAAAATAAAGTTACACAATCAAGATGTTTGATGTAATGTTTCAACATTTGGATATGCATCCAGGTTTTTTTTTTTTTTTTTTTAAACTAAGAGAATAGAAGTTCACTTCTATAGAAGATATGTGGGAGTTGTGTGATTCCAACTAGTAATACCCGAGGCTGACGAGGGCGGGGAGTGGTCGCCGGTGCACGAGGCATGACAATGTGCGGCTCCTGGCAGCTTCTAGGCAAACCGAATCACATCGGAATGAGAGGGATCCTGAGGCTGTGCAGGTATGAGACTGCATGGTTGAAGGAAGGCTTATAAGGATTGATGGGTACTACCTATACCAACAAGATGCATCTTCTTTTCGGGAGATCATTCCATAAGAACTCCATAGATAAGCGTGCTTGAGTTGGAGTAGTCTTTGGATGGGTGACCTTCTGGGAAGTTTCCCGGAAAGCGTGCAAGTGAGGACAAAGCTCGCTGAAAAGACTCGTGTTGGTTTGTGGGGCCAGTCGGTCATCCTAAAAGCAGTCTAGGGCGTTACAAATGGTATCAGAGCAGACCTCTCCCAGTACGATGTGGTTCGAGGACGAACTAAGCGGAAGCTGGTGGGCATGTAATACTCGAGGCTGACGAGGGCGAGGAGTGGTCGCCGGTGCACGAGGCATGACAATGTGCGGCTCCTGACAGCTGAGAGGGATCCTGATGTTGTGCAGGTATGGGACTGCATGGTTGAAGGAAGGCTTATAAGGATTGATGTGTATTACCTATACCAACAAGATGCATCTTCTTTTCGGGAGCTCATTCCATAAGAACTCCATAGTTAAGCATGCTTGACTTGGAGTAGTCTTTGGATGGGTGACCTACTGGGAAGTTTCCCGGAAAGCGTGCAAGTGAAGACAAAGCTCGCTGAAAAGACTCGTGTTGGTTTGTGGGGCCAGTCGGTCATCCTAAAAGCAGTCTGGGGCGTTACAAATGGTATCAGAGCAGACCTCTCCCAGTACGATGTGGTTCAGGGACGAACCAAGCGGAAGCTGGTGGGCATGTAATACCCGAGGCTGACGAGGGCGGGGAGTGGTCGCTGGTGCACGAGGCATGACAATGTGCGGCTCCTGGCAGCTTCTAGGCAAATCGAATCACATCGGAATGAGAGGGATCCTGATGCTGTGCAGGTATGGGACTGCATGGTTGAAGGAAGGCTTATAAGGATTGATGGGTACTACCTATACCAACAAGATGCATCTTCTTTTCGGGAGCTCATTCCATAAGAACTTCATAGTTAAGCGTGCTTGACTTGGAGTAGTCTTTGGATGGGTGACCTACTGGGAAGTTTCCCGGAAAGCGTGCAAGTGAGGACAAAGCTCGCTGAAAAGACTCGTGTTGGTTTGTGGGGCCAGTCGGTCATCCTAAAAGCAGTCTGGGGCGTTACAAATGGTATCAGAGCAGACCTCTCCCAGTACGATGTGGTTCGGGGACGAACCAAGCGGAAGCTGGTGGGCATGTAATACCTGAGGCTGACGAGGGCGGGGAGTGGTCGCCGGTGCACGAGGCATGACAATGTGCGGCTCCTGGCAGCTTCTAGGCAAACCGAATCACATCGGAATGAGAGGGATCCTGATGCTGTGCAGGTATGGGACTGCATGGTTGAAGGAAGGCTTATAAGGATTGATGGGTACTACCTATACCAACAAGATGCATCTTCTTTTCGGGAGCTCATTCCATAAGAACTCCATAGTTAAGCGTGCTTGACTTGGAGTAGTCTTTGGATGGGTGACCTACTGGGAAGTTTCCCGGAAAGCGTGCAAGTAAGGACAAAGCTCGCTTAAAAGACTCGTGTTGGTTTGTGGGGCCAGTCGGTTATCCTAAAAGCAGTCTGGGGCATTACACAACTGGTCACCTCAGAGCAAGGTTACTCTAATTAAAGCCATCATTAATTTGATCAACACCATTTGGCTGGTTCGTAATCAAGCAAGATTTCATAATAAACTTTTATCCTGGAGGTCTGCTATTGCTATTATAATATCCACCACTTTTCTCTGGCAGTAACTCTTGCAAAACTTCCTCTAACTCTATCAGAGATTTTACTTTGCTGAAGAAATTTAATAGCAACATGCACCAACCTAAGCTTCATGTGGTTAAAGAAATTCTCTGACAGCCACCTCTGGTGAATTGGTACAAATGTAACATTGATGGAGCTTCCAAAGGTAATCTTGGCCCTGCAGCTTGTGGTGATATTTTTAGAAATGCAAATGCTGACTTGATCTATGCTTTTGCTGAACCTCTTGGGATTGTTTCCTCCTATTATGCTGAGCTTGTTGTGCAATGAAGGCTATTGAGATAGCCTATCAAAATAGCTGGACTAACATTTGGTTGGAGACGGATTCCACTCTTGTTGTTAATGCTTTTAGGAGCTCTCCCAAATCCATTCCTTGGACTCTTAGAAATCGTTGGAAGAATGTCATGGTAAATGTCAAGAATCTCAACTTCATGATCTCCCATCTTCACAGGGAAGGTAATCAAGTGGCAGACTTGTTGGCGAATCATGGTATTGCTTTGTCTACTTACACTCATTGGGAGCATCCTCCAATGTTCTCTAGAGATAGTATTCTTAGGAATAAAATGGGGTTACCTCATTTCAGATATTGTTTAATTTAATGGAGTTTTGGTCTGGACCCCTCCATCGTTTGTTGTTATGTTTGTTGTCGATTTGGAGCACTGCACTCTTTTTCCCTTCACCTAGTTTTTCCCTTAGGGTTTTACATATAAGGTTTTTAATGAGGCAGTATATACATTATAACTCCTACTTGGGTTTTGGCCTAGTCCCCCCAAGTTTGTTTGTACTTCCTCTTTTTCTATTTATTTTAATATATGAGAGAGTTTTAGCTTGTTGGCTGGGTGGTAAAGGGGCGCCAACCTAGTTGGTATGTCTTTACTTCTTGGTTAAGCTATTCTCTTAGTTTAAAAAAAAAAAAAAAAACTGGATGCATATCCAAATGTTGAAACATTACATCAAACATCTTGATTGTGTAACTTTATTTTACTAAAATAATGCCAACATACAAAACACCAACATACATTGATAACATACCTAGTCCTTTTTTTAAAACGGTGTTACCGAAAAAATTGACGGAAAGGACCAATTAATACAAAAGGTGGAAACGTAAATGACCAAATTGATACTATTTAAACGTAAAGGACCAAATTGAAACCTAAAATAAACGTAAATGACCAAATGTGCAGTTAAGCCTATTTTATTTTTAGCTTATTTTATAAGTCCTTTTAATCATTTTTTTTAACTTATAGAATTAAGAGCTTATTTAGCTTGTTTATTTTTTAGTTTTTTTCACTATTTATTTATTTATCTCATTTCATGCATTTTTATTTTAGCTTTAGCTTATTTTATTACATCTTTTATCTACCTCATTGCACTTGTATTTATTTGTTTATTGTTTGCATTGTTATTTATTTTTAATTATTTGAGAATTAGTGTGTATTTAGGAATCAAATGTAAATTATAAATGAGAAATGCATAGCATATGCGTTCACTTGCATTCATATCATGTTTATTTTGTCGTTAAACTTCTAGAATGTAATTAGAATCAAATGTAAATTATAAATGAGAATTGCATTCCATGCATTTTATTTATTATGCTTTATGTTAATTAGATAGAAATTCAAGGGAAAGAGGATTCTCATTTCGATCCAATATCGTTATAAGATTTCCTCGCACGTAATTTAATCAATCACCTTTCAGTTAATATTTTCGCGCATAGTCTATTTAGGTAACGCGTAACTTTTTTATCAATAACTCATAGAAATTCAAATATTGAAAATCTCAAAAACACTTCAAATATGCAAAACTTCAAGAATATTTTGTCAAAACCTTGGACTACAAACCAAGTGACTTTTTTTCTCAAATCAGTCAAACACTTCTCTTTTTCTTTTATCAAAAACCTTGGATTTCAAACCAAGATTCTTTTTATCAATCAAACTCTTTTTAATCAAACAAAGACCTTGGACTTCAAACCAAGTGACTTTTTCTCGCTTAAACATTTTCTCAATAAACCTTGGACTTCAAACCAAGCGATCGCGTCCTTTTTCTTAATCAAATTTCTATCAACTCTAATCATTTAGACTTTCTTCCACAAATTTAAAATCAATCAACCTCACATTTTATGCTATTTTGGCTTTTATCTTTAAAACTATTTTCAAAACTTTAAAATCAATCAAACAAATTTACTCGCGTTTTTACCCGAACTACGGTGGTTTTGATCCTTCGGGTACGTAGTGCAAAAGACCTCGCGTCTTCCCAAATCAATAAAATTGACAAAAACATTTTCTCCTTTCTTAATCAATAAAAATAACAAAAACATTTTCTTTTTCCTTTCACAAACTTAAAACTTTTTTTAGTCAAAACTTTCTTTTCACAAGTCATTACTATAGTCCTAAACTTATATTTTTTACAAGCAATTAAAAATAAGCGCATAGATAAGATTAGAACAAGAGGTTCCTATAGATACTTAGGGTGCTAGTACCTTCCCTTCGTATAACCAACCCCCAAACCTTGATCTCTAAAAAAAAAAAAAAGGGTATTTACGAACTTTTCCCCTTTCCCTCAGAAAAATTAAAGATCGGTGGTGGAACATTAAATTGCGATTCGAAGCTAATCAATAGCTCGACATCCAAAAATCACCGCGACAGAAATGGCGACTTCACTAGGGACCAACCAAGCGGGTTGAGCCTATCTTGTATTTATTTTATCTTTGTGCTTTTATTTCTTTCTTGTATGTATATATGTGTATATTGTTTGCTTGGGATCTCTTGAGTGGTGAGATAAGTCATAACCCGGACTTGAGAGAAACAATAATATAGGAGTTGGTATAATCAAAGCGACATGCCCAAAGTATATTTCGGACCATGGCACGCATATGATATAATCACACTTAGCTGAGGAAACTTGGGGGTAACAATGTTGACATGAGTAATTGTGTTCGGCGTTCTACTTTCGAGGGATCGACGACGCTATGGACTTTTAGAGTTACCTTTAATCCATCTTGACTTCTAGGACGTAGTGCGGTGGCTAATTAAGAGTCAATCTTGACTTCAAACGAGATCGTCTTGTGGATATTATTGACCGAGAGTTAATCTTGTAAGCCAATAATATCTAGGAGACGGTTGATAACTTTGAGAACCTTATAGAACCCGTGATGCAGGTACAAACTAAACCTTAGTACTCACCATGTGGGAGGGACTCTTACCCTTGACTTCAACATTTTACCTTAACCCCTCCTTGTTTTCCGCATAATCATGTATACATGCACTCATTCATATAATCTTTTCCCATCCGATATCGAAGGACTTAAATTAAATTTTTTGTAAATATCGTAGACATCAATATTAGCACTAGGAAGTTTAATTTCAAGAAGCCGGATTTATCAAGATCAAGTGAACTTCTTTGTAATGTTTCAATTATCAAATGTAATAAATGTAGTCTGTCCCTAGGCTCTGTTTGTAAAAAAGAGAACTGTCTTGTAACAGATTATCAAGTGTAATGAATGTTCTTTACAATATTTACAATCAATTTGGTATAAGTCCTTCGATATCAAAAAAAAAAAAAAACTTTGCATATTTTAGCATAAACACATCATGCATCATACTACATCCATAAGTTTCCAAACTCGAGTCTCATACTTTCCTCTTCTCTCTGCCTCAGTCAATAAAGTGGCCCGACATATTTACTACAAGTATATCTGTATATACAACACTCGAGCCAACTTAAGGAAGAAAATAGAACATCTCGAGCAAGATAACCAAGCACTCCATGAGCAAGTAATAAATATGAAAGGGGAAATAGAGAGACTAACTGCCATGATAACTGGTATTTTGGTTACTCAAGCTCAGGAGACGGCCCCTCAGCTCACTAGCACTTCTCTGATTCAGCCAACTAATGTGCTCACTAGCCTTCCTCAGTTAACTAGGCCGGAAATTTGTACATGGGGCATGTCGTAGTACATGCCCAATGGGGGGTTTCATCCCGTGGTCTCTGAAATACAAGCCTCTAGTGCTCAGGAAGCAATGCCGGTTCCTCAGTCCGGATTATCATTACCTCAGGCTCCTCTGGTCCACACCTTTCAAAAAGATCAAGCACCTATCTTTCATTCCGAAAGTGTAGGAAGATTTGATAGGGTGAATGACCTACATGACAAATTCAATAAAATGCAGCGAGAGATGAGTTGTTTGGTTAGAATGTCCATGAACTCTGTCTGGTTCCCGATGTTATAATTCCATACAAGTTCAAAGTGCCCGATTGTGAGAAATATAAGGGGAGCATTTGCCCTAGAGCTCATCTGGTGATGTATGCAAGAAAGATGTCGAACCAGACTAACAATGATAAGTTGCTCATCCACTATTTTCAAGATAGTTTGACTGGTGCAGCACAAAGATGGTACATGGATCTGGATAGTGCTGATGTCCGCACTTTTAATGATCTTGTTAATGCTTTTGTTCGGCAATACAACTACAATTCATACTGGCCCCACTACTACAAAATGTAGAATAGATAGTGCACTTTAGACAGCGCTTATTTACAAAAACGCTGTTAAAAGAAACACAGAACTCTTAGATAGCGCTTTTTGTAAAAAACGCTGTCTAAAGTACTACCATTTAATAGCGCTTTTTTGTGAAAAGGTTTTTATAAGGTTTAAAAAAAAATTAAAATCTAAAAAAAAAAAATATTTGCTACTTTAGACGGCGCTTTATATGAAAGCGTTGTTTAAGGTTATATATATATATATATATATATATATATATATAATCTCTCGTTGCCAAAACAAAAAAAGAAACAAGATTAATCTTTCTTAGTTGAACAAAAATATTTCTCTCCTATCATCACAAAAACAATTTTCTTTTCCAAAATCCATTTTCAATCACACCACAGAAACACCCAAATTCATTCATCTTCACCGTCATCTTGAACCCTAGTTTCGTCTTCCTTTTCAAACTCTTCACCTAGAGAAACTCTCTCGAATCACAACGACAATCGAAACCCTTCGTCATCATCTGAAAACCCTTGATCGAAAATTGAATGTCTTTCGCTTGAATCTCCATCGTCTCTGTCATTCACTTCGCAAGAAAAGGTTTGACCTCTCATCGTTAGGGTTCAATCTTTATAATCACTTGGAAGCACTCAAACTACCGTTACATTTTCTTCTTCTTGAATGGGTCTCGTTTTCTTCTTGAATGGGTACTCGCAAGAAAAGGACCGATCTCTAGCATGTAAGTCTCTTTTTCATTCTTCATATTTATTATCTATAGATAAATAATAGGGTTTTAAATAATGGTTTTTTTACTCCAAACTGAACCGCAACATAACTGCGATTGAGACTGTATCGTCCGCGACTTCAACCGATGTTTGAAACCCTTGTGAATTAATTTAGTTACTTGGTTACCTTGAGTAGAAGTCACTCGGGCAGAAAATAAAGCTAAATTCTACAAAAATTTTGGGTCAATTGTTTAACTATTTTCATGTTAAATGACTTATGATGAGTTAGGGCTAATTGATTTTCAATTTTGATATGGTGGTTAGGATTGGATTATGTTGCTACTTTAGAGTTCTTTTTCCTTCTGCATTTCTTTTATTGAAGTCCTGCTGCGGGTTCTGTTCCTATTCTGGTGCTCAGGTTGTGGAAGTGGTCTTTGTGTGGAGTTGTCATTGTGCTCAGGTTTTGTTCATGTCGTAGGTTTTGTTCTTGGTGATGTGGTTTTATGGCATTGTGACAAGTTTTTGTGATTAAACTTTTTTTCTTGTAGTTTAGTTTTTTGTGGTTCCCCTATTTATTTGTTTTGTTGTTATTTGTTTGGGGCTAGTTGTTTGGTAGTTATTAGCTTTATTTATCTGCATAATTTTTTAGGTGATGTATATTGTTTACTTCTTTCTCTTGATGAGTTTTTCTTATACTTATGAATGATTTATATCAATAACTTATGCTGTGAAAAAAAAATACAATAAGCTGAAGGTGTATATTTTATTGCAATGGTAGTAAAGATTTGAACAAAATATTTGTGTAAAGTGAAGTTGCTGCAATCTGGAGATTTTATTTGATGTTATTCTTATGCATAAGTATGTGATAGAGTGGGGTTTTAGTTATATTTATAATAATAATAATGGGACTGGTTTTCACTGGCTTAGAAACAATTTGTGGTGATCCTTGAGGCAAAGCTTTCTTGCTTTTTATGTGATAGATTTCAATTCTTTGTGTGTGGCTCTTTTGGCTAATCCAATTGTCTTGTCTTTGGAGATTAATGTTTGTGTCACTAATAGCAAGGGTGGTGGTTATCAAAATTTAGAGAATTTTTAGCACTAAAATTGTTTATGAAAGGACCTTAATAGCAAAATGTGGAATGGATGACACTGTGAATTTGTGACCAAACTGTAGATTCAAGTTTATCATCTTTTATGACCTTCGGGAAGTGCTTCCTTCTTTTTGGTCTTGCTTAGGCTATTTTATTAAGATCAATAGTATGTTTACCTCTCTCTCTCTCTCTCTCTCTCTCTCTCTCTCTCTCTCTCTCTCTTATTCTGAAAAGTAACTTCTATTATTGTATAGTATAATGCATTAGGTAGCGGCTAAGGAATGTGGAATCAATCATGAGTTGGACACTTATTTTCAACCAAGGTCTATTTGCTCTCTCTCTCTCTCTCTCTCTCTCTCTCTCTCTCTCACACACATGATTTTGTTTTCTGTTACAGGATAAGTTTGTGAGATACCAAGTTGTTTTCATGTCCAAACTTCCATTGCATCTGTTGAGTTGAACTAGTAATTGTTCTATAGTTGGACTTTATTTTCTATGGTGATTTGCTTGTGTAATCAATTGGTACTAATATTTTTTTTATGCTATTCAGACCATGGCCAAATCTTATTATTTTGCAATCATATATTAGACTTGATATGAGTTTCAACTCCATCTATCATATGCCTTTATTCATAGACCTTTTTGTTAATCTTCATACAAGTAGAAGACTACCAGTTTACCCCTGATATCTGTCAATACTCAATACTTTATTTTCTCCATTGCCATTTATAGTACATATATGATGTAGACAAAATCCATTTTTCTGCATATAAGTGATTGGAGCTTCAAGGTTGTCAACTTGTCATTACATCACTTATTTGGAATTGTTTATTATTCTCTTTTATTGATATGCAATTTTTATTGTCCATTTTGACTACATTTCCTCCCTAAATGGTTTATGTAGTCCTTTGGAGTTCATTTGTGCCCATTTTGCAACTTGGCATGATTTCCATCATCTTTTGAGTAAGCATAGTTAACTTAGATTTGTTGAGCTATTGAAAATTTAACTTAAGAATGTGCTCTAAATAGATCTGTTAAAAGGGGATGACCCTTTTGGTTGGCTTGCATCCCCTTCTCCAAAGGAAGAATATAATAATACTATATCTTTTGTCTATGTTGAATGCTCAAACCAAATTGATGAATGTTGTCTTATATGTTAGTATCATTCATGGAATTCACAAGAGGGATTGCCACCACTATCTCTTTGCCTCCCTTTTATTAAGTCATACTCATATGTTAGTAACATACTAAGTTTATATTTATTTTTTGTTCTCTGCATACTAAGTTGTAATATTATGTATTTGTCATTTCTATGTAATTATTGGCACTTGATTATTTAGAAAACAAATGAAATGATACCCATGCCGTTAATTTAGATGAAGAGATGTAAAATTTGTGAGAATAGGATTTGGAGCTGGATTGAGTGATGTCCAACTACTGGAAAGCATGGGTATTAGATCAAAGTGATCTGGATGCCCTTGAACAACCATAAATAAATGATCTTTTTTTCATCTCAATTGGTAACTCTTGAAGTATTTAAAAAAACTAAATAAATGAAAACCTCCCTACTTTTCATTTTGAATTTCTTATTTAATATATGCGAAAAAAAAAAGTTCCATAACCTTTTTCCTGTGCTTATATGCTTTGATCCATAAAGACTTTTGGTATTCTTACAGATTTTCTATTTTATTGGATTTGGCCTGTTTTTCTTGGAGGCACTTCTAAGCTTGTGGGGGAAGTCAGGTGAGGGACACTAGCTTTGATTTATCTACTGATTAAGTACATTAATACATTTATATTGATTATTGGTTTAGGGTATTTCACCTTGTCTACTCTTCTTATCGTCTCCTATTTATCGCCTGGTTGGTAAGGGAAACATGCATAAAATCTTGGGAGAGTGGAGGTAGTACGTGCTTGGACTGAGAATCATATGATAATTTTAATGTAAGGTGAGTTATTTAATCTTACTCTCACTTGTTTGAGCAACTTTGGCAACACCAATTCCTATCACCTTCTCTCATTCTCTAAGTATTGTTCATTATAGCATGGATTGTCCTATCTTTTCTGTTTTACTGTTTAGTGATGTTCTGGTCTTGTCTTTGGTTGCGTTTGATACAGGTGCTGCTACTTCGATGTTTCGATTCGAGATGGATTTTTGCGATTTTCCCTGGTTGCACTCCAAAATCCTTGCTCTGCTGACGGTGCTGTAGTTGCCTTGACTGGGTTAAACCATATATTTATAGGAAGTTATAGGAACAATAGCATTATGTAATTTTGGATGTGTATTAACTGTTGAGGATTTTAGGGTGTTGGCTTCATTTGGTAAAATAAGCCTAATTCCATGATGTGGAGCATGATGTGTGGCACATCAGGTTTCACATCTGGACGCCCTAGCTGGATGCGCTTTTATTAATTTACACGCGATCTTTTGAAAAGATTTGTTTTTCAAATTAAATCGTGCCAGATTGCGCGCCAAGGAAGGACTGAGTTTATCAAATAGTTTTTCAAATTAAATCGTGCCAGCCTTCACTTGGATCATAGTTTTGATACAAATAAGGACTGAGTTTATAGAGTTGTAATCTCTAGGTTTCCTTCTCCAAAGCTTTGAATCAAGGAGTTGGATTGTGCAACACTCTAAGCCTTTAGGTACGAGTACTTTGCTTTAGGTAGAATTAGCACGGGTAGTGATTAAGTGAGAAGTTGTGAAGGGGGAGTTTAACTTTGAATTGATACTACCATAGTGGATTCATCCCTGGATTGGTATCCTCCAGAATAGGGCTTGTTATAAGTGCCGAACTGGGTTAACAAACTCTGTGTGTTTTATTGTTTCCTGCACGTTAAATTGTTTACTTGTTCATCAAGCTCAGTATGTCCACGATGTTGACACATTAGGCTACACATCGTACGATTCCTAAAGTGTACACATCGTGCTGCACATCTGATACTTGCCACCAGAATTTCAATTGGTATCAGAGCAGGCACCCTGCCTGTTTGAGGGTGAGCTCCAGGGAAGTTACTTTCTGGAAACATGGACAAGGATGGAATAATGGTCAACAAACCACCTCTTCTGGATGGAACTAATTATGATTACTGGAAGCCAAGGATGATTGCCTTCCTAAAGTCACTTGACAGCAGGACTTGGAAAGCTGTGCTCAAAGGATGGGAGCATCCCAAAGTTCTGGATGCTAATGGTGTTGATACTGGTGTACTCAAGCCAAAAGAAGATTGGTCAGCTGCAGAAGACACTGCATCACTTGGAAACTCCAAAGCTTTGAATGCTTTATTCAATGGAGTGGACAAGAACATGTTCAGACTGATTAAACAGTGTACTGTTGCAAAGAATGCTTGGGAGATACTCAGAACCACTCATGAAGGCAATGCCAAGGTAAAAAGCTCAAGAATCCAACTTCTCAACACTAAGTTTGAAAACCTCAGGATGAAAGAAGAATCAATTCATGACTTTCACATGAATTTGCTTGAGGTAGACAATTCCTTTGAGGCTCTAGGTGAGAAATTGTCTGAAGAAAAGCTTGTGAGAAAGATGCTTAGATCCCTACCCAAGAGATTTAACATGAAAAACACAACTATTGAGGAAGCTCAATACATTCCAAGTATGAAACTTGAAGAACTTGTGAGCCCTCTCCAAACTTTTGAGATGAACTTAGGTGAGCAAACTGAGAAGAAGGGAAAATGTATAGCCTTTGTATCTTGTGCTGATGAAGAGGAAGAAGCTGATGAGTCAGATGAGGATCTCTCAAATGACATAGCCATGTTAGGAAGACAATTCAACAAGCTTTAAAGAAGGGTGGATAGAAGACCAAGGAGGAATGTGAGGAACATCCAGACTGACATCAGTAAACAAGGTAACACTTCAACAAAAACCAAAACTGATGATAAGTCAACTCAGAACAAGGGTGTTCAATGTCATGAATGTGAAGGCTTTGGTCATATAAGATCAGAATGTGGCACATATCTGAAGAAGCAGAAGAAAGGCCTAACTGTATCATGGTCTGATGAAGACTTTGACACTGACTCAGAGAATGTTGCTGCAAATCATGTGAGTGCCATGACTGGTGTGTGCAGTACTGATGTTGATTCTGATGATGAAGAACTCACCTTTGATGAACTGGCCTCAGTCTACAAAAAACTATCCATCAAAAGTGAAGAACTGTGCAGAATCAATGAAGAACAGAAGGTGGTTATCAGTCAACTAGAGACAGAAAAGGCTCAACTGCAAAACCAAGTAGTTAGTCTTGAAAGTGAAGTCAAGTTACTGTCAACCAACTTGAAGAACATAACCAAGTCTGTAAAGATGCTCAATACTGGAACTAACATGCTTGATGAAATTTTGAAAGTTGGAAAGAATGCTGGTGACTCATCTGGTGTAGGATTTAAGAACAAACATCACAACAAGAATACAAATACTAAGTTTGTTCCTGCTCAGAAGAAACCTGACCCTGGCAGAATGTGGACACATCACACCCCACATCAGAGACCTGCTGGCAAAGAGAAGTTTAATGCTTGGAAATGCCACTACTGTGGAAAGAATGGTCACATCAAGCCCTTCTGCTACAAACTCTATGGGTATCCCAAGAAGAGGTCTCAAGTTCAAGCCAATTCAGCAAGGGTCACTCCTAAGAAGATGTGGAAACCAAAAGTTTCAAAAACTGCTCATATAGCTCACACTTCTCTCAGAGCATCTTCCAGTGAAGATTGATATTTTGATAGTGGTTGTTCTAGGCATATGACTGGTGTTGAGAAATTTCTCACTAATATCAAGCCTCATACAACAAGTTTTGTAACCTTTGGTGATGGAGCAAAAGGTGAGATCAAAGGCAGTGGTAAGCTCAGCAACAAAGGTTTACCTGACCTAGATGATGTGTTACTTGTCAAAGGTTTGAAGGCTAATCTTATCAGCATAAACCAACTGTGTGATCAAGGTCTTAAAGTCAACTTCACAAAGAATGAATGTCTTATTATTTCTGACAAAGGAGAAGTGTTGATGAAAGGATCTAGGTCAAAAGACAACTGCTATCTATGGATTCCTGAAGAAACAGCTCATTCTACAACATGTCTGATTAGTAAGGAAGAAGAAGTAAAGCTTTGGCACCAAAGACTTGGCCATCTGAATCTGAAAGGAATGAAGAAGATTGTGTCCAAGGAAGCAATTAGGGGACTACCAAAGCTTAAGATTGTTGAAGGCAGTATCTGTGGTGAATGTCAAGTTGGAAAGCAGGTCCATATGTCACACCCAATGTTGCAACATCAGGTGACATCCAGAGTTCTTGAACTGCTACATATGGACTTGATGGGACCAATGCAGGTAGAGAGTATTGGTGGCAAAAGACATGCCTTTGTGGTTGTAGATGATTTCTCAAGATTCACTTGGGTCAGCTTCATCAGAGAGAAGTCTGATACTTTTGATGCATTCAAAGACATATGCCTTAGACTGCAAAGAGAAAAGGATAGTGCCATTGTTAGAATCAGAAGTGATCATGGGAAAGAGTTTCAAAATTCAAGGTTTTCTAAGTTTTGCTCTGATGAAGGAATTGGGCATGAGTTCTCCTCTCCAATTACACCCCAACAAAATGGTGTAGTTGAAAGAAAGAACAGAACTTTGCAAGAGGCTGCAAGAGTTATGCTACATGCCAAGAAGCTACTTTACTACTTTTGGGCAGAGGCCATGAGTACTGCATGCTATGTACACAACAGGGTGACTATGAGAAAAGGTACATCAACCACACTGTATGAGATATGGAAGGGACGAAAACCAACTGTCAATTACTTCCATGTCTTTGGTAGCAAGTGCTATATCTTAGCTGACAGAGAGCAAAGGAGGAAGATGGATCCCAAGAGTGATGAAGGAATCTTTCTAGGCTATTCCTTAACTAGCAGAGCCTATAGAGTCTTCAACAACAGAACAAGAACTATGATGGAATCAATCAATGTTGTCATAGATGACTGTTCTGACAATGTGCCTGATGTTGATCCTGATGTGGACACATCTCACCCCCAGCCTGAAGACTCTGAAGTTGTAAAGATTCCTGAGAAGACTGATCAGCAAGAAGATGTGACTCCAGTGAATAAGGGTCCCTCTGTTAGAGTTCAAAAGAATCATCCAAAAGAACTCATAATAGGGAGTCCTGATTCAGGTGTTATGACAAGGTCAAGAGAGGTTGTATCCAATGCTTGTTTTGTGTCAAAGGTAGAACCAAAGAATGTGAAAGAAGCCTTGACAGATGAGTTTTGGATTGAAGCTATGCAAGAGGAGCTGAACCAGTTCAAGAGGAATGAAGTATGGGATTTAGTTCCTAGGCCTGAAGGAGTCAACATCATTGGTACTAAATGGGTTTATAGGAATAAATCTGATGAAAGTGGTGTTGTGACTAGAAACAAGGCTAGGCTTGTGGCTCAAGGTTACTCTCAGATTGAAGGAGTAGACTTTGATGAAACATTTGCTCCTGTGGCACGTCTTGAATCCATAAGGTTACTTTTGGGAGTAGCATGTATCTTGAAGTTCAAGCTATTCCAGATGGATGTGAAGAGTGCTTTCCTCAATGGTTACTTGAATGAGGAAGTTTATGTGGAGCAGCCCAAGGGATTTGTTGATCCAAATTTTCCAGATCATGTCTACAGATTAAAGAAGGCATTGTATGGATTAAAGCAAGCTCCTAGGGCATGGTATGAGAGGCTAACCAAATTTCTTGTACAGCAAGGTTATAGAAAAGGAGAAACTGACAAAACCTTGTTTGTCAGAGAAGAAAAAGGCAAGTTCATGATGTTGGAACAAAATTATGATTTTGTATCTCCTTAATTGATTTTGATGATAACAATGTATTTAAAGTTAAATTGGAGTACTAATAATTTAATTTAGTGTGCAGGATTAAAAGTTAAAGTTTGCGTACTAAAGCACCTTAGAATTTCTAAAGGAATTACTTCTGAGCTTACCAGATCTGAAGCAAGTAATTCTGAGCCTGTCAAACTCTGAAGCTATTATCTGAAGGCTCATCAGAGATAAATGTTAAGCTACACTTGAGAATACAATTTTATTGAAGACTGTGCCTGACTAAGTCCAAACGTAGAAACCAAGAATGAAAAGGTTTGACCATGGAAAGGTCCTTTTCAAGTCAGGCTTCAGAAACAAATATTTCCTTATTTAGCTTACACCAAGGTTCAAATATCAAAAGCCAAAAGGAATCTCTCATTTTGTAGTAAACGTTAAGCTCCTAAGCATCTGCAAATCAGAACAGCTAATAAGCTCACTGATCAATACAAAGGAGCGTCTCAATTCTTCAAACGGCTATAATCTTCAACGTTCATTTTTTCACATATAAAACGAAGAAGATTTGTGAAGAATTTGTGTCAAGACTTAAGCTTCTGAACATGCAGAACCTCTGTCAAATTCTAAAGCTATCAAACACTTAGAAACTTTGTGATAATTTTCTAAGTTAAGTCTTGTAACTGTGTTGTATTTTGTAAACACCTCTGATTGTATATCAAGTGTTAATCTCATATCTTTATTATTATTAAACTTGTGTGAAGTCTCTTGCTTTGTGCTTGAGCATTGGAAGTCTCTTGCTTTGTGCTTGAGCATTGGAAGTCTCTTGCATTGTGCTTGAGCATTGGAAGTCTCTTGCTTTGTGCTTGAGCATTGGAAGTCTCTTGCTTTGTGCTTGAGCATTTGTAATCTGAGTGATTATAGTGAAATCTCTTGTGAAGGACAAGAGGACTGGACTACTCCTGTTAGTGGGAGGAACCAGTATAAAAATTCTGAGCATCTCTCTATCCCTATCCTCATATATATTGTGTGTGTTACAACTTATCCGCTACATTTGTTTTAACTTAGAAAAAGTCTTAACACAATTCAACCCCCCCTTCTTGTGTGTTTTTCAACCTTCAATTGGCATCAGAGCTCCGGTCTGTTGCTCTTCACTTAACAGTGAAACAGTAAAAGATCTAGGGGTACTTAGTTGAAAAACATGTCTGGTGTTACCTCTCCTTCTGCTTCCTCTGGACCTGATCACTCTGCTGTTCCACCTCCTCACAACTATGATAGGGAAAGGAACAGTGATAATCACAGAGACAAACCACCTTACTTCAACAGTGATCCTACTACTTTTCCTTTCTGGAAAACCAAGATGTATAGTTACATCATTGGGACTGATGATGAGTTATGGGATATCATTGAAGATGGTATACATTTTGAACACATGGATGATGAAGGTATTGTAAGAAATACCTACAGAAAGTTCTTTGATGCTGAAAAGAAGAAACAGTATAAGAAGCATCATACTGTTAAGAATATGCTTATTGGTGCAATATCTCATGCTGAGTATTTAAAAATATCCAACAAGTCATGTGCCAAAACTATCTGGGACTCTCTATGTTCCACCTATGAAGGAAATAAGCAAGTCAAAGAAGCTAAGGCAAACTTATTAGTTCATCAATATGAGCTGTTCAGAATGAAGGAAGATGAAGATATTGAAACCATGTATTCAAGGTTTCAAACCCTTGTCTCTGGTCTTCAAGTTCTGAAGAAAAGCTACACTGCATCTGATCACGTGAAGAAAATTCTGAGGAGCTTACCTTCCAAATGGAGACCAAAAGTTACAGCTTTTCAGGAATCCAAGGATTTGGACAATGTGACTCTTGAAGATTTAATAAGCTCACTCAGAAGTCATGAGCTAGAACTTATGTCAGATGAACCTGTCAAGAAGATGAAGTCCTTGGCTCTAAGCTCTGTTCAGACTTCCTCAAAAGCTGCAAAGATCAAAGTGTCTGAACAAGAGGAAGAAACTTCTGATGATATGATGGATGAAAATTCTGAGAATGAAGAAATGGCACTAATGGTTAGAAGGTTTCAGAAATGGAACAAGAAATACAAAAGGTTTCCAAACAAAGGAAACAACTCAAGAAGTTCCTTTTCAAAGGACAAAAAGGAAGAACTGAATAAGTGCTATAACTGCAAGAAATCTGGACACTTCATTGCTGACTGTCCAGAAATGTCATCCAAGGACAAAGGAAAGAATAAGAGCTTTGGGAAAGAAAAGTACAAAGAAAAGGTAAGGAAGAGTTTGTTAGCCACTTGGGAGACCATTGAGAATGACTCTGAAGGAGAAGATGATGAAGAAGGCAATCTGGCTTTAATGGCAAGAACTTCTGAAGGTAACAACTCTGATAGAGATTCTGAAGATGACTCAGATGATGAAAATGAGGTATACTCTAACATGACTAAATCTGAATTAATTGATTCTCTTAAGATTGCTGTGAAACATTACACTCGTATGGTAGGTCAACACAAAATTCTGAAGAATGTTCATGAATCATTGAAAAAGGATGCCAAGATTCTTTATGATGAAAATGAATCGTTAAACATTCGTATTTGTCATGTTGAATCTAACTATGTCTTGGCAGACAAGCTCAATGATGATCATGAAGATGCTCTTCACGAATTTATTCGTTGTACCTTCAATAGGAGTAAAATGGCTTCCATGATTTATCATATGACTCGTAACTATGGTGAAGGCATTGGTTATTCTCGGTTTAAGAACTGGGATAAACCTCTGAAATCATATAGTGAGGATGATACTCCACCTGAATTATTCTCTACCTTTGTTAGAAGTGGTACACTCGATCTGAAGGCATCCAACTCTGAAGGAGGCTCTGAACCTGAACCCAAAGACTCAGAAGTTCCAAGTTCTTCTGAACCTAAAATTTCTGAGTCCAAAAGTTCTCAAGTTAAGGCTCATAAGTCATCTGAACCTCTGAGAAATCAAGGCAAATTTACTTCAGATCCTTGCTTGACCTTTGGAACTGTGATATACTCCAGATCAAAATCCAAGAATCAAATTAAGCCTAAACATTCTTGTCAAAGCTTAATTAATTCTAGATCTTGTGTTGATCATAGAAAACAAAGAAGGAATACTATTCAGAAGACTAACTCTAAAGGACCCATCAGAATATGGGTACCAAAATCTGAAATAGTGTTTGCTTCAGATGCACATGCAAGGAAAGGTAAAACAGCAGCCCTGGTACCTGGACAGTGGTTGCTCACGACATATGACGGGAGAAAAGCATATGTTCCAAACCCTAACTCTGAAAGAGGGAGGCTCTGTGGGGTTTGGAGGAAAACAAAAAGGGAAGATCATTGGTACAGGTACAATTGGTAATTCCTCCCTTTCCATTAAAGATGTTTGGTTAGTTGATGGACTTAAACATAATCTATTGAGCATTAGTCAATTTTGTGACAATGGATGTATTGTTACATTTGATAAGAAATCATGTATTGTATCAAAAGACTCTGACAAATCTGTAGTATTCAAAGGAATGAGAGTTGGCAATGTTTATAAAGTAAACTTTTCTGATTTGGTTGACCAAAAGATTATATGTCTTTTGTCTCTGAGTGATGAGAAATGGTTATGGCACAAGCGTCTTGGTCATGCTAACTGGAGGTTTATCTCTAAGCTTAGCAAACAAAAGCTTGTTAGTGGTTTGCCTGACATTGATTATCACTCAGATGCACTCTATGGCTCATGTCAAAAAGGAAAATTTGCTAAGACTTCCTTCAAGTCTAAAAACATTGTCTCTACTTCCAGACCCTTAGAATTGCTTCACATTGATCTGTTTGGTCCTGTTTCGACAGCCTCTATCAATGGTAAGAAATATGGATTGGTCATGGTTGATGATTTCAGTAGATGGACTTGGGTGAAATTCCTACGTTCTAAGAGTGAAGCATTTGTGGTGTTCAGTGACTTCTGCATACAAATACAAAGTGAAAAGGATCTTCGGATTCTGAAGGTTAGAAGCGACCATGGGGGAGAGTTCGAAAATGACTCTTTCGAATCTTTCTGCTCAGAGCATGGAGTAATCCATGAATTCTCTTCTCCTAGAACACCACAGCAGAATGGTGTTGTAGAAAGAAAGAATAGATCTTTGCAAGAAATGGCTCGTACCATGATGCTTGAGTCTAACCTAGCTAAGTTCTTGTGGGCAGAAGCCGTGAGTACTGCTTGCTATGTTCAGAATAGAATCTACATCAGACCTATTCTGAACAAAACTGCTTATGAACTGTTCAAAGGAAGAAAACCCAATATTTCTTATTTTCATCAGTTTGGATGTACTTGTTATATTCTAGACAACAAGGTCTATCGAAAGAAATTTGATGCTAGAGCTTATAAGGGTATCTTTTTAGGCTACTCTGAACGCTCAAAAGCATACAGATTGTATAATTCTGAAACTCACACAGTTGAAGAATCTATACATGTTAGATTTGATGATAAAGAGCCTGACGATAAAATGTCAGAGCAAGCTGAGACTTTTGCAGAGTTTCAAGTTTCCTCAAATTCTGAGTGTGAAGATCTCTCCATTGTTGTATATCCATCTGAGACTCAAAATGAAGATATCTCTGAAGGCCTTGAATCTGAAGACCCTTCAGAAACTGAACCCTCTCAGACACCTGCTCCACCTAAGAGTAAATTCAAGTATAGATCATCTCATCCTGAAGAGCTAATTGTTGGTAACAAGGATAGCCCAAGAAAGACCAGATCTGCTTTCAAAGAGGATGAATCCTTAGTTGGGTTAATTTCATTAATTGAACCCACAAACATAGAAGAAGCACTCTCAGATGATGGGTGGATTGTTGCAATGCAAGAAGAACTCAATCAATTTGAAAGAAATGACGTTTGGGATCTGGTACCAAAACCCAAACACAAGAACATTATTGGAACAAAATGGGTATTCAGAAACAAGTCAAATGAAAAGGGAGAAGTTGTTAGAAACAAAGCTAGACTGGTTGCACAAGGTTATAGTCAGCAAGAAGGCATAGATTTCACTGAAACCTTTGCACCAATAGCAAGACTTGAAGCAATAAGACTTCTCTTGTCCTATGCAGTTAATCATAACATCACTCTATTTCAAATGGATGTAAAAAGTGCATTTCTGAATGGAGTAATTTCTGAAGAGGTCTATGTCAAACAACCTCCTGGCTTTGAAGATATAAAGTGTCCTGATCATGTTTACAAATTGAAGAAATCTCTGTATGGTTTGAAACAAGCTCTAAGAGCTTGGTATGAGAGGTTAAGTATATTTCTTCTAGAAAACGGTTTTGAAAAAGGACATGTTGATAACACTCTTTTTAGAAAAACCTTAAAAACTGATATCTTAATTGTTCAAATTTATGTTGATGATATTATCTTTGGTTCAACTAATGTTTCTCTTTGCAAGAGTTTCTCTAAGCTTATGCAGGATGAATTCGAAATGAGTATGATGGGAGAACTAACATTCTTTTTGGGAATTCAAATTAATCAAAGAAAAGAAGGAGTATATGTGCATCAAACCAAATACACAAAGGATTTACTGAAGAAATTTGGTCTTGAAGATTGCAAACCAATGTCAACTCCTATGCATCCCTCTAGCAGTCTTCTGAAGGAAGAATTTGAAGGCAAAGTAGATCAGAAATTATATAGAGGTATGATTGGTTCCCTCCTTTATCTCACTGCTTCTAGACCAGATATCTTGTTCAGTGTATGCTTGTGTGCTAGATTTCAATCAGATCCTAGAGAGTCTCATTTAACTGCTGTTAAGAGAATCTTTAGATATTTGAAAGGAACCACTAATCTTGGATTACTTTATAAGAAATCCTTAGATTATCAGCTTATTGGATTCTGTGATGCTGACTATGCTGGTGATAAAATTGAAAGGAAGTCCACTAGTGGAAACTGTCAATTTCTAGGTGAAAACCTTATATCATGGGCTAGTAAGAGACAAGCAACTATTGCTCTATCTACAGCAGAAGCAGAGTACATCTCAGCTGCTAAGTGTTGCACTCAATTGCTCTGGATGAAACATCAGCTGGAGGATTATCAGATAAGGATAAGTAGTATACCACTTCTCTGTGATAATACTGCTGCTATCTGTTTGTCTAAGAATCCTATTTTGCATTCACGAGCTAAACACATTGAGATCAAGCATCACTTCATTAGAGATTATGTTCAGAAGGGAGTAATTGAGATTCAATTCATTGATACTGAGCATCAATGGGCTGATATCTTTACCAAACCTCTTGCTATTGATCGTTTCGATTTTATCAAGAAAAATCTGAACATGGTTTTTATTTCTGAATGATGTTTCTGAATGCTGTTAACTCTGAATGAATAAATTAGTCTTGAAGGGCCTCAGAAGTTTGGACGGCTTAGAAACTATTATATAGGTTCTGAAGCACTCTCTCATCTGAAGCAATCAGAATTATTTATTATTAAATATGATCTCTTGTGACTCAGATACCTACTCTAAGTGTTAGTTGACTGCTCAGTTTCTCTAACTGACAACTGGCTTCTGAAAACACTATTTATCTGTGTAACTTCCCATCATGTCTAGTAACCACTGGGTAATGGAGGAGAGCTAATGATGATTTTATTAAAAGTAACTGCCACGCCCCCATTACGTCACTATCTTGTTTCCCCCAATATTTTGAAACTTACACTATAATCACTTATCACACACTAGTCACTATCACTTCTCACGTTTTCAACTTCTTCTTTCAAAATTTTCATCTCTCTTTCTCTCAAAATTCTTTTCTATCTTCCTCAATCGTCAACTTCAATGGCTTCTTCATCTAAAACTACTATCATTCCTAACCTTATTGAATCTCAAGAAGATGTCTCCAGAAATCCTGAACCTTCATCTGTTCGCTTTGAGCAATTAGAGCTAGTTGCAGAAAGTCCAATCGACTTTGAATCGTTTAGGGTAAACGATTTGGAACTAAGAAGTTACTTTGAGAATCAAGGATGGACGAACTACTTTGATATGCTGAACGGTGTCGTTTATCCAAATTTAGTCAAGGAATTTTGGGTTGGCACGGAAGTGTTTACTAAAGAAAAGGCTAAAGCGGAATTGGAAAGGGCCATTGCCAAGAATCCAGAAGTTAACAAGAACAAGTCTTGTGAGGAATTAGGTTTGAAACCTTACATTGGTCCTGAAATTCGTTCAACAATTCTCGGTGTATCTATGTCAATCACAAGAAAACACTTTGCTGAACTCCTTCAGATTCCTAATGAAGGATTCTTTCAAGTTGATACTGACAAACCTCCACCCCTAACCAAGCATAGAGCTGAGATTAAAGATAATTTATATGAGGATCCCACTCATATGGGAAGAACTTCTGGGCTGTTTAAAGTTGCAAAGCTTCTGCACAAAATTCTTCTCTCTACCATCATTCCAAGGGTTGGTGGAACTGATCAGATTTCGTGGGATCAAAGGCATTTGCTTCTCTTCTTAGTAAAAGGTACAAAGTTAAATTTACCAGCTTATCTCTTCCACTATCTCTGTACCTATATCAGAAACACTACAGAGAAATCTAAGCACTGGGTTGCTTATCCAAGATTGCTCTCTGAGCTCTTTTACCAATGGCGTTTGGTGGATAAGTTGAGGGAAGTTGGAGCTGAGGATACCACTGTTGAGTTAAGGACTCCCTTCCTTTCTGCTGAAAATCTGTGCAATGTGCACAAGATCTCTAAGGATAATCTGAAGTATCCTCAATCTCCTACCAAGAGAAGGGTAACATCCCTCAGAGATGATGTTCACCCTGTGTATAAGAATGAGCCAATAGATGTTATTGCTCATTACATTGCTGCTAGAAGGGAAGAAGGTGTTTATCTTACCCTTGATGATTTACAGTCTGAACCTGAGGATGACTATGTGGTCAAGAAAAGAAAGAGGACAACAAAGAAGAAGAATTCTGAGGTTGCTGAAGCCCCAGAAAAGAAGAGGGTTAAGAAGGAAAAGAAGGTGAAGACCAAGAAGGTCTCTGAAGCTACTGCCAAATCTGAACGGGTACCTCAGTGCACTGAAGAGCCTTTTGTGGCACATGTTGACAGCGATTCAGATACAGAAGATGATGTGCCTCTGAGCCGCACTATCAGAATCAGGAAACCAGTTCAGATATCTACTTCAGGTATTCCTTCAACTTCTGTAAATACTGTTCTTAATGCTGCACAAACTGTCAACCCCTTATCTGAACAAACTCAACCTCCTCCCCAATTCACTGAAACCATATTTGAACAACCTCCATCTCAAACTAATCCCACTCAATCTCTACCTCATCTTTCCACACATCCTACCATTGATCACCCATCTGTTGTTGAATCTCAACCCATCAATATGATGCTGCCTGGTAGTAGCCAAATATTTCCAGCATTTCCCATTGTTGATGAATCCCCCACAGTCTCTGAGCTTGAAAGAGCTGTGGATCATGTACAAGAATCCATCATCTCTGTTGCATCTAAGAGAAATGAAACTCTTCACTCCAAAATGCAACAACTCCATGATCTTTAACAACAAGAAACTCAACAACAACAACACCAACCACAATCACCATCTCCACACTCCACAGACACTC
This sequence comes from Trifolium fragiferum, assembly GCA_954870985.1. Classification (NCBI taxonomy): domain Eukaryota; kingdom Viridiplantae; phylum Streptophyta; class Magnoliopsida; order Fabales; family Fabaceae; genus Trifolium; species Trifolium fragiferum. The sequence continues at coordinate 23,247,790 of OX940789.1, forward strand.
TCCAACACCTTGAACAACATCTTCATGGTGATCTTGTATACACTGTTTCATCACCTCAGCAATCACCCATTCACACTGCTTCCACCTCTGCACCTGCCATTATTGCTGAAACCATTCCTGACAAACCTAAATCCCCTCAGAAATCTCCTATTAAAGATTCTGAGTCTGCCCCAATAGCAATGGACATAGACCAATCTGAACCCTCTAATACTCAAACTTCTGAAGTCCCTGCTGAATCACAAACTGAACCTCCTCAGCCTTCATCTTCTAAGCCACTCACTTCTGAACCCAACACTTCAGAAATTCCAACCTCTCCACCATCTCCTGGAACTGATTCAGATCTTGAAGAAATTCGTCTTCATTCTGAAACATTTCCTTGCTTCACCATGGTGCTTAACACTGAACCTCCTCAATCCTTCCGACCACCCAGAAAAGTCATTACCATTCCTGACTCTGACTCAGATTCTGAAGAATCTTTTACTTCAGAATCCTCGTGTGAACATTTGCCTAGACCACCACCCCCTCCTGTTTCCAATGACATGTTTGTGCGCGTTACTAACAAAATTTACAGGAAAGCAAAGGCACTTCATGATGTTAGGCGTTCACTGATGAATCCAAGAGCTTATATCATGGCTTGGGTTGAACTAAGAGAGGAAGTTCTGACTGATTTCTATCATCTGGTGGATGGGGATCTGAATGAGATGTTGGATTATCAGATTGCTCTGAAGGCTTGGTTGGATAAGCTCAAGGAAGGGTATTTGAAGATATCTGAGAAGGCGGCGCGTCACTGGCAGGAAGATTACCTCAACACTCACTTCTCACTTTCTATGCAAAGTTCCATTTCCACTGCTCTGAAGTTTTCTTTGGACCCTGGTGATTTATTTGTGAGCAAGTCAGTGATGGATGTAGTTGGCTCCTCTTCAGAACTCTCTGTACTTAAGAAAGAGCTTGAGGCTCAGAAACAGAAGCAAGCTGCACTGAATGCTAAGATTGATCAGCCTGCCGCTCAGCAGAATGAAAAATTTGAGAGGATTGAGGCTAAACAGAATGAAATGGCAAATGATCTGAAGACCCTTATTACCCTTCTGACCCCTAAACCTTAGGATCTCTTTTAGGCACTTGTTTTAGTTTCTTTTCTGAACAATTTTATCTTGGTTATGTTTTGAATATTTTGCTTAAATTTCTTTTGATTTTATGGCTTATTTCTTATTATTAATTCTTATCACTTTCTTCAAAACTTGTGTTTTGACTGACCCGTTTTTGATAATGACAAAGGGGGAGAAAATATTATATTATTTCATGTGGCAGTGAAATTAATTCTGAAGCTCTAAGATCTTACATTTTCTAAACTCTACTCTTGTTAAGTTATATAAGTCTTTTAAACTTTTAATGAGGGGGAGTAATAAATTTTGTCCAACATAAATTCGTATGATATAAGATACGCTTGCAAACCATGTCTTATATTTGTCAATCTGAAGAAATAGAGCTTGCAAACCTCTAATTCTGAAGGTAGAATATATGAAATTATATTTGACATTAAATATTACTCTTAGACTGTTTTATATTTATCATTGATAAACTTCTGAAGCTTATCAGACTCAGGGGGAGCTTGCAAACCTCAGAACCTGAAGTCAAGACGTTAAATAAAAACAACAACAATTGATTTTAAATACATATAGTTGTCATCATCAAAAAGGGGGAGATTGTTGGAACAAAATTGTGATTTTTTATCTCCTTAATTGATTTTGATGATAACAATGTATTTAAAGTTAAATTGGAGTACTAATAATTTAATTTAGTGTGCAGGATTAAAAGTTAAAATTTGCGTACTAAAGCACCTTAGAATTTCTGAAGGAATTACTTCTGAGCTTACCAGATCTGAAGCAAGTAATTCTGAGCCTATCAAACTCTGAAGCTATTATCTGAAGGCTCATCAGAGATAAATGTTAAGCTACACTTAAGAATACAATTTTATTGAAGACTGTGCCTGACTAAGTCCAAACGTAGAAACCAAGAATGAAAAGGTTTGACCATGGAAAGGTCCTTTTCAAGTCAGGCTTCAGAAACGAATATTTCCTTATTTAGCTTACACCAAGGTTCAAATATCAAAAGCCAAAAGGAATCTCTCATTTTGTAGTAAACGTTAAGCTCCTAAGCATCTGCAAATCATAACAGCTAATAAGCTCACTGATCAATACAAAGGAGCGTCTCAATTCTTCAAACGGCTATAATCTTCAACGTTCATTTTTTCACATATAAAAGGAAGAAGATTTCTGAAGAATTTGTGTGAAGACTTAAGCTTCTGAACGTGCAGAACCTCTGTCAAATTCTAAAGCTATCAAACACTTAGAAACTTTGTGATAATTTTCTAAGTTAAGTCTTGTAACTGTGTTGTATTTTGTAAACACCTCTGATTGTATATCAAGTGTTAATCTCATATCTTTATTGTTATTAAACTTGTGTGAAGTCTCTTGCTTTGTGCTTGAGCATTGGAAGTCTCTTGCTTTGTGCTTGAGCATTGGAAGTCTCTTGCATTGTGCTTGAGCATTGGAAGTCTCTTGCTTTGTGCTTGAGCATTGGAAGTCTCTTGCTTTGTGCTTGAGCATTTGTAATCTGAGTGATTATAGTGAAATCTCTTGTGAAGGACAAGAGGACTGGACTACTCCTGTTAGTGGGAGGAACCAGTATAAAAATTCTGAGCATCTCTCTATCCCTATCCTCATATATATTGTGTGTGTTACAACTTATCCGCTGCATTTGTTTTAACTTAGAAAAAGTCTTAACACAATTCAACCCCCCCTTCTTGTGTGTTTTTCAACCTTCACATGATTGCACAAATCTATGTAGATGACATTGTGTTTGGAGGAATGTCTGATCCCATGGTCAAGATGTTTGTGAATCAGATGCAATCTGAATTTGAGATGAGCCTTGTAGGTGAACTTACCTACTTTCTTGGTCTGCAAGTCAAACAGATGGAAGACACAATTTTCATCTCTCAAAGCAAGTATGCCAAGAACATTGTGAAGAAATTTGCAATGGAGAATGCAAATCACAAGAGAACTCCTGCAGCAACCCATCTCAAACTTTCTAAAGATGAGCATGGTGTCAGTGTTGATCAAAGTCTATACAGAAGCATGATTGGCAGTCTACTCTATCTCACTGCAAGTAGACCTGACATTACCTTTGTTGTTGGTGTGTGTGCAAGGTACCAAGCTGAGCCTAAGATGAGTCATTTGAATCAAGTCAAAAGGATTCTAAAGTATGTAAGTGGTACAAGTGATTATGGGATTCTCTACTCTCATGGTGAAGACACAAGATTGTTGGGTTATTGTGATGCTGACTGGGCAGGTAGTGCAGATGATAGGAAGAGCTTTTCTGGTGGATGTTTCTTTTTGGGAAGCAACCTCATATCATGGTTCAGCAAGAAAAAAATTGTGTTTCTCTTTCTACAGCTGAGGCTGAATACATTGCAGCAGGAAGGAAGTAGTTGCTCTCAGCTACTTTGGATGAAGCAGATGTTGGGTGAGTACAATGTGCAGCAAGATGTGCTCACATTATACTGTGACAATCTAAGTGCTATAAATATTTCCAAAAATCCTATCCAACATAGTAGGACAAAGCACATTGATATCCGTCACCATTTTATTAGAGATCTTGTGGAGGACAATGTTGTGACTCTAGAGCATGTTGCCACTGAGAATCAACTGGCAGATATTTTCACAAAGGCTTTAGATGCAAACAGGTTTGAGGTGTTAAGGGGCAAACTTGGTATTTGCCTCTTTGAGGATCAATAGCCATAATAGCTATTCCGGCGTGCAACGGTTGGCTGTCTTTCCCTCCATTCATAGTTGCACGCAATCCAAAGGCAATCATTACAAATATTTTCTAACGGCTATCTCGCGATTTTATCCAAGAAATCCGTTTATTCAAGATTTTTCTCTCATTGCCTACCACATTGATCACTACATTCATCTCTCATACACTCAAACGGCCAAAAACTTTCTTGATCTCTCTCAAACCCTTGCTCATCTCTCTGCAATTTTTTTTAATCTTCATCATGTCTACTGCAACCAAAACATCTCCTTCCACAAAAACCAACACTCCTCCATCATCACCAAAACCTAATTCCCCACACCATGAAGATATTCAAAGTGATATGATCGTCAATGCAACTCCTGTTTCAATGATCAAAACATCAGGATCAAAGAAAAGGAAGTCCAAGCGATCAAGAAGGGAATCAACCCCCATTGCTGCAGAGGAAACTGCTGTTCCTTCTCCTTCCACAGAAAAATCAAAGAAGAAGAAGAAAAAGAGCAAGAAGTCCAAGACTGGTACACACAAGAGGGTTCACACCATGGAAAGCCTGCACACTGATCTCCTTCCTTCTGAAACTGTTGATGCTGCAGCTGAAGCATCTGTTGGTGAAGGTTCTTCAAACCCTAACCCTGAGAAGGCTGTTCTAAAGACCTCTGGTGATCAAAGACACCCCATGACCCAGATGGTTATTGATTCTGTGCTCAAGGCCTTGCAAGAGCCTGATGTTGTGGCAGATGTTGGCACATCATTGCCACAAGGAGAAGAAGAGTCTCATGCTGATGAAGAAGAGGCTCCTACTGCTGAAGAACCTCCTGTCATTCCTGATTCTCCAGAACAGGAAATTGTTGAAAAAGATCAACCTGATGAGGTTGAAGAACCTAAAGATGATACCCAGTCTGACAAGGGTAAAGAAGCTAAAGGTTCAGATCATGAAGACTCCAATCCTTCTGACAAGGATGCTGATGGAGACACTAAAATTGTGGATGTGGAGGATTATGACTCTGACCTCCCATTGAATATGATTGCTGAAGACAACATTGCCAGATGGACCAGAAGTGGAAAGGGTCCTGCTACTGTTAGTAAATCTCCTGTTGCTACCAAGGAGAAGAAGAAGCCTGTCAAGAGGCAAGTTCTGTATGGTCCCAAGAAGGGATATAGCAAAGCTGTGGTTCCACCAACAAAGAAGAAGACTTAGAAAAGAAAAGAGGCACCTACAAGTGACTCAGAGTATGATGGGGAGCAGGATGTAGCTCACATCAGTGAGTCTGAAGAAGAATCTGCTGAGGAGCGCAATGTGGAGCTGGATGTAGTCCACATTGAGTCTGCTGTGAAGAAGAGCTATGGGAAGAAGAAAATTCCTCAGGGAATTCCTGATATCCCTGTTGATCTAATTTCCTTCCACAATCCTGCACATGCTGGTAAATGGAAGTACATTGCTCACAGAAGGTTAGCTCTGGAGAGGGAGCTGAGTGCTGAAGCCTTGCAGTGCAAGGAAGTTATGAGGTTGATCAAGCATGCTGGCTTGATGAAGACTGTTTCTGGGCTGAGTGACTGCTATGAGAAAGTGGTCAAGGAGTTTTTGGTGAATATCCCTAGTGGTTGTGACAATCCTCTGGACAAGGAGTACCAGACTGTCTTTGTGAGAGGAAAAGAAATCAATTTCTCTCCTGCTGTTATCAACAAGTTTTTGGGCAGAAGTGAAGAGCCCTATGCAGAGATGGAGGCCAATGACAACTACATTATCAAGGCCATCACTGGTGGAAAGGTCAAGTCCTGGCCTAAGAAAGGGAAGCTCCAAGCAAGCAAGCAAGCTCACTCCAATCTACAACATCCTTAGCAGGATTGCTGCTGCTAACTGGGTACCAACCACACACAACTGTGATGTGGCTACAGGTTTGGCTAGATTCATCTACACTGTAGGTAACAAAATTCACTATGATTTTGGTACTTATATTTTTGATCAGACTGTCAAGCATGCCAAAACCTTAGCTGTTAAGTTGCCCATTGCTTTTCCCTCCCTGCTGTATGGAATCATATTGAGCCAGAGACCTGATGTTCTGGGCAAGGATGATTTGTCTTGCAGAAGAGAGTCTGCTATCTCTTTTAGTCTCAAGTAGTCTGATGTGACTCCTGATGTGGGCACATCCAGCTCAACTAGTGCAATGTCTAGGAAAGACATGATTGCTGCTTTGAGGGAGACTTGTAAGGCTCTGGATGAGAAGAAGACCAAGCTTGAAGCAGTCATTGCTGGACTGGAGCTTGAGGATGAGCAAACAATGGCTGAGGATGAGGAATTGGAGGAGGAGGAGCCCAATGACTCTGAAGCTGAGGAAACTGATGGGAGCATGGATATTTGAATTTTGTAATTCATTAATATTTCCCTGTATTCAGTATTTCCTTTGTTTTGCTTGTATGTTGTGGGTTGTGCCCTGGATTTCTGTAGCACCTATGTGTGCCTGTTCTGTACTGCTGCACTATTAATGGCCTGAGTGCCTTTTACTGTTCATGCACCATCATCTCTACTTCTATGCTATCTGCATTCTAATGGTGTTTTCACTTACTCTCTATGTTTTTTACTTTATTTGTCAAAATTCTAGCTAAAAAGGGGGAGTAAAAATTAAAATGAACAATTCTTTGAAGTCTTGACTGCAGCAACTTGTGATGTGTGCACATCTGACTACACATCTGGCATACATGCTTATTTTTCTTCAAATATTTTCTCAACAAATTCTTTGAAGAATTAGTTTTCTAAAGCATGTTTTTCTGAATACTTAATCTGTACATTTTCAACTGGGTGATGCATTCTTAAGAAGTCCAATTGAAGATGTTTATGTGTGTAATGTTTGACACATTTGTATGATTTCTACATGGTGATGCATTCTCAAGAAGCCTGTAGAAATTGCTCTTTGTGTGATGTTTGACACATCTGTGAGGTTTTAACTTGGTCATGCATTCTCAAGAAGCCAGGTTTAAAACATCTTCATGTCTCTCTACTAGGTCATACATTCTGAAGAAGCATATAGAGGATATGATATTTAGGGGGAGTACTTGGAAAGTGCTCTAGTACAAAAGGGGAGTAAACAACTACATGTTTGCATGAATCTATGCATAGCTGTGTTTGCTACCCTCCCTCATGTGTGCATGGAATCTCATGCTTGTATGTGTCTGAGAATTTATTTTTCTCAGTCTTTGGGAATTTATTTTTCCATCTTGTGAGAGTTTATTTCTCTCCAATTATGTGAGGCTCATATCCGCTGCTGCATGCCTCTGATGTGCCTACACATCTCTCCAAGTCTTGTTGGGTGACTCAAAGATTATTTTAGCCCAAAATTTGCCAAAGGAGGAGATTGTTGAGGATTTTAGGGTGTTGGCTTCATTTGGTAAAATAAGCCTAATTCCATGATGTGGAGCATGATGTGTGGCACATCAGGTTTCACATCTGGACGCCCTAGCTGGACGCGCTTTTATTAATTTACACGCGATCTTTTGAAAAGATTTGTTTTTCAAATTAAATCGTGCCAGCTTGCGCGCCAAGGAACAAGATAATCTTTCATGGTTCTGTTTTATTGGCCGACTTTGATCAAAAGATTTGAAACAAACAATTAAAAGATTATGATCAAATAAATCTCAAGGTAAATTTACAAAGGCCAGCTGTCAACATTGAAGATCCAAGCCCATGAATCTTGTTCTATATAAAGGAAGACTGAAGACATTATGAAGTACGAAGCCAAGAGTTAAAGAAATCGAGTCTTAGGCCTTAGTCTGTTTATTGTTCTTTGTGAGCCTTCACTTGGATCATAGTTTTGATACAAGTAAGGACTGAGTTTATAGAGTTGTAATCTCTAGGTTTCCTTCTCCAAAGCTTTGAAGCAAGGAGTTGGATTGTGCAACACTCTAAGCCTTTAGGTACGAGTGCTTTGCTTGTCTAGGAGTGTGTCTCCAACTGAGTTTGTTTAGTAAATCCTTACTGGGTAAGGTTGAGGGGGAGTGAGCAGAGGTTCTCATATCTAGGAGTTCCTAGGTAGAATTAGCACGGGTAGTGATTAAGTGAGAAGTTGTAAACGGGGGAGTTTAACTTTGAATTGATACTACCATAGTGGATTCATCCCTGGATTGGTATCCTCCAGAATAGGGCTTGTTATAAGTGCCGAACTGAGTTAACAAACTCTGTGTTTTATTGTTTCCTGCACGTTAAATTGTTTACTTGTTCATCAAGCTCAGTATGTCCACGATGTTGACACATTAGGCTACACATCGTACGATTCCTAAAGTGTACACATCGTGCTGCACATCTGACACTTGCCACCAGAATTTCATTAACTTTCTATTAGTTACTATCAATTTTCTGCAAATTTTGTATGTGTTGTTATCAACATGCTATTAAGATATATTATTAAAATTTTTATTTTCTTTATATCACAACAATATCTAATACTTTCCAATTATATCAAATCTAACGGAGAAAAATTGGATGAAGAAAAATATAATTATGAAAAATAATATTTTAGTAACAGATCATTCAATGTCTGAGATAAAATTGTTGTCTGAAAAGGTAACATAAGACAGTGCTTGTATAAAAATATGTTGTCTAAAGGTTAACATAAGATAGCGCCTATATATAAACCATTGTCTAAAGGTTATAGTAAGATAACGCTTGTATAACAAAACGCTATCTAAAAGTATCATTAGATAACATTATGTATAAAAAGGCGCTATCTAAAGGTACCATAAGATAGCACTTTGTATAAAAAACGCTGTCTAAAGGTACCCATAAGATAGCGCTTGTATAAAAAAGCGCTTTCTAAAGATATCATAAAATAGCGTTTCTATTAGAAAACGCTGTCTAAAGGTATCTTTAGACAACACATTTTACTTCAATATGAAGCGCTATCTAAACTTTTAACAGCGCCAAAATAGACAGCGCTATCTAAAGTCAAAATAAGCGCTGTCTAAAGCCTTTTTTGGCATAGTGCCCCAAATAGGGATGAGCTACGGGCTTCGACTCAAAAGGAAAATGAATATTTCAAAGAGTATGCCCAGCGGTGGAGACAGCTTGCTGCACAAATTCGTCCACCATTGAAAGAAAAACATTTGTGCAAGTTGTTTCTTAATACTCTCATTCCTTTCTACTACGAGAAGATGGTTGGCCGTGTCTCAAACAATTTCACCGAAATAGTGGATATGTGAATGTGTTTAGAAGAGGGGGTCAAAGAGGTTTGCCAATGGTTATCCAAGGGAGAATGAGCAAAAGGTTGACAGGATTTCCCATGGAGAATCCCAATCAGAATATCCCGTTTACCCACATATTGCTGCTGTCTCAACCATTCATCGACAACTCTTCAATCAACAAATTCGTACTCAAAGAAAGCAATCATTTGACCCTATACCGATGAAGTATGCAGACTTGCTTCCTGCTTTGCTTGCGAAAAACCTTGTCCATACCAAGCCACCTCCTCCTGTGCCTGAAAGACTGCATGTTTGGTATCGCACTGATCTTACTTGTGCTTTCCACCAAGGTGCACCCGGACATCATGTCGAAAAATGTTATGCACTTAAGAAAGAGGTTCAGAATTTGGTCCGTACCATCATGTTATCTTTTAATGATCCAAGCTCGAACGTCCAAAGTTCATCGTCTGCCTAATCATGGGTCCTCCGTCATTTTAATTCCAGATTATCAAGAAGCTTGTCCCTAGGATCACTAGGCCTTTTTATTACAATTTCTTTCTTGCCAAGCATTTGTTTGCATTTTAAAGTTGTATCTTTTAATTAATGTTTCTAAAAAAACAATGAACATGCATGTTTTAGAATCCATCCATTCGTATTCACTCTTTTCTTGCGCCATCAAATGGCAATGTTTTTCAATTTCACTTCTCACGTTAACAAACTTTAGGGGAGGATGATGTAAACAAAATGATTGAAATTGTTGATATGTGCTGATATATGCTTTCATTAGTAAGACCCGATTGATGATGTAAGGCATTGTTTCATTTCCCAAACACCGAAGAAATAAGGAGATAACCCGTATTCAACCCCTTTGAGCCAGAAGTTGGTGTTCTTTCTATAGAAAAAAAACCCTTAATCTTGACCCGGGGCAGGGTAGTTTTTCAATTAATTCAATGATACATCCCAATACAAGAGGATCAATCCATCTGTCTGAGATACAAGAAGTCATGAGTAAACAAAACTCACAATATCATGTGGCAGTCACAATCGTCCTACATCAAAAAAAGGACAAACAAAAAACAAAGACAAAAAAAAAAAAACCCCCGCTAAGCAAAAGGCTTTGGCAAAATTCAGGGCATCCCGATGGTCCACAAAATCCAAAAGAATTGGTCCATGCAAAAATTAGGGATCAAGAGCAAAAAAACCAAAAGCAAACTTGAGAACGAGAAAGTGATTGCCACTCCAAAAAAATAAATTAAAACAAGCTTGTGAGTGAAAAAGTGACTGCCACTTCAAGAATCTCATCAAAGCTTCGACCAAAGCGTCATTCTCGAACATTATCATAAAAAATCCTCTTGTCGACCAAAGCGTCAATATCAACATCATTGTCAAAGAAATTCTCTGGATGACCAAAGTGTCTCAGATGACTTAATTGAATATAGGAATGAAGAACATCAAAGAAGAGTGAGTGAGTTAAAACAGAACTTCAAGCCTAATAAATCTCTTTTTTTCAAAAACCATGAACCAGGCCACATTATAACCCTCAAAAGACCTAATTGAAGCTGGGTTACTTTGAAAGCATAATCAGCAAAATCTTGTTAAAACTGACTCCACCTGTTTGTTGAGTAACTATCTTTTACACACACCACACGTGTTTTCCATAAAATCTTTTTCGATTCCAAAACTTGCATGAACATTACATCAGAAACAATTTTATTTGCAAACTTATGTTTAGCATCAAGGAAATTCAAGCAAATGGTCTAATCAAGGGCGAATCAACTCAAAACGCTCATAACTTGGGGCAAGTTACCTCATAATTCTGCCAATCAGGGGCAAGACCTTGCGCCCAGGGGCATTCTCTTCAAAGATTCGAAGTCAAAGTTTCACTGACTTGGGGCAAGTTACCTCATAATTCTGCCAATCAGGGGCAAGACCTTACATCCAGGAATATACCTTTCAAGGATTCAAAGTCAAGGTTTCATTCATTTGGGGCACCTTAACTGTCAGAGTCCCTCCTATTTGAAGCATCCCAAACAACGGGATTCAAAGCTGTTAATTGGAACCTTCTCATATCTTTTAAGCATATTCTTCTCCAACTCATGAGTCATAGAAGCATTCAACGACTCATGTCCCGAGAGCGGATAAACAAACACAGTCATTGCTACAAAAAAAAAAAAAAAAGCTCGCTAAGTTGAAAACCTTAAAATGAGGCTAAAGCAAAAAATGAGCGTCCCGGTGGATTGAAAACCCGAAAGGGCGATCTAGGCAAAAATTAGGGGCATACACAAAAAATATATTCCCGGTGGATTGAATACCCGAAAGGGCGATCCAAGCAAAAGTTAGGGATTCAAAAAACAACAAACACAAAACAAAAAGCAAAAAGCATGACTGTCAGAGCATGACCATGAGAAAGCCTTCTGTTTCGGTTTACAAATGGTGACTTCTACCAAACTTTTGATCAATGGGCGGTTATCCCCCAAGAATTGTTGTTTCGCCATCAGCTGATACTGTGTACCGGGCCTCGCCCCGATGATTTGATTTAATTCATCTACAAGGGTGTTATCCCCAATGAGGAACCGTCAAGTGGTTGTACAACTATGTTGGGCCACTTCCCATTTTACCTGCCAGTCTTGTCTCGTCCAAGTCATATGCAGTAACACAGTCATACAAATACAAGCTACATTCATACATTCATACCTACAATCATACATACATTCATATCATACAATCATTCATACTCTAACGCATACTTTTCTACATATGCTCATACAAACATTCATACATACAACATACAAAAAATGATAAATATTTATATATATATATATATATATATATATATATATATATATATATATATATATATCATTCATACATGATTGCATTGACCATCAAGTGTCTTGCTTCAGTTACATCACAAAAAGAGTCATCTCCAGTGTGTCTGGTCCAGACGTGTCTCCATCAATCATATATCACAAAAGAGTCATCCCAAGTGTGTCTGGTCTGAGATGTCTCCATCAATCATACATCACAAAAATTGTCATCTCCAGTGTTTCAGGTCCAGAGATGTCATTATCAAACAAATTTCAAGTGGCAGATTTTACAAACAATCAATTGCAAATTACTTTCAATTTCCCCGAAAAGAAACCATCTCTAGTATATCTGGTCAAGACAAACTTCTTCTTCTTATTATGTCCTGCTCTCCTACAATGACGGCAAACATCACATTTCTTCCTTTGTCCTGCTCTCCTACAATGACAGCAGACGATTTATTTCCTTATTGTGACCTACTCTCCCGCAATGACAGCATACAATTTATTTCCTTGTTGTGTCTCGCTCTCCTACAATGACAGCAGACAATTTATTTCCTTGTTATGTCTCACTCTCCTACAATGACAGTAGACAATTTATTCCCTTGTTATGTCCTTACCATCCGACAATGTTGGTAGACACTGTCTTTGAGAAACTCTTCTCTAGACACAGATATAACACATCAAATTTAGGCACAACAAATAAAAATAGGACACATGTCATTTAAATTAAAAGATATAAAAAATAAATGATTATGATCTCTTTTCTCTCTCTTTCAATCGTATTTCTCGCTCTCTCTTTGTGAACACAACAAATTTGCTTGTTTCTCCCAAACTCACTTCTTCCATTGCCACTTAAGACTTAAATCTCGACAATTAACAATTAATATTAAAATATTGTGAGGAACATATCATAACAAAAACATAGACATTAAGCTTTAAGTTGATATTCACTATTCCAAAAGTTGAATTAATTTAATTTCTGAAGCTGAAGCTAAAGCTTGAAGACAGCCTCCATAGTTCATTCGAGTTGCTTCCTTGAACGACGGTCGTGTTGGTGCACCGACCATCGTGTTTGTTCCTCCAAGAACATTAACAAGAATTGCAAATCGGTTGGATCTTTTTTTTTGTAATTGACGGTCGGATCTGAAAGTGAAACTTTACCCATTTTCAAGCTTTCAACGACCCATTTTTGGAACTTGGTCTTAGGAGGCACAACTATGGATTTACATTATGGTCGTTGTGGAGTTAAGGTGGTCTTCAATCTTGGGGATTAGTGATGCTGTAGATCTGTGGAACTTTGGTGTCAAAATTAAATCAACATTTGTAATAGTCTATAGTCTATGAAAAGGTTTAGTGTCAATGTTTCTTGTCATGATAATTTTCCTAGAAATTCACTGCAAATGGCCTTACCTTATATATTTGAATGATTTGAATAAAACATTGTTGAGAGAAACATTCAGATAATTAAAACTAAACTTTATGGCCCTTCTCTTTCAAGCAAAAGTAGCAATGGAAATGAGTTTGGGAGGAGTTCAGTCCATGAAAGAGAAGGGCGTGCGTTGGTAACTGAGCTACAAAAGAAAAATTCAATATCAACCAGGTGTCATATTCTTATTTGTTGTGCCCAAAGTTGATGTGTTGCGTTTGTTCCCATAGAAGAGTTTCTCCTGTCTTTACTTCTGTCCTTACTGAAATTCTGTTCTTTGGCAGGACAGATGTCTTACACAATGTCTAGGACAATGTGTCTGTAGTCCAGATGTCCTAGACAATTGGTTCGACAACTGGTTATGAGGATCACGATTTATTGCAGTACTGAAGTAAATAAAAGCAATAAATAACACCAGTAATTTGTTAACCCAGTTCGGCGCTAAACAGCCCTACTCTGGAGGATACCAATCCAGGAAGTGAACACTACTACTCCGAATTATTACTTAGTCTTACAATACTACCAAACACCTTTTGGCATGTACGCCTTTTCTTAATCCTAGTAATCTTCTACTCAAGGGCTAACTCCCCCTGAATATGAGAACCTACCCAACTCCCTCTAATCACTAATCCCAAGTGAAGAAACAACTTTAAACTTTGCAGTTTAAAAGACAAAGTTGAATGGCAACATTCAACGACTCAAAGCTTCAAAGTATCAAGAACAATACTAAGAGCTACTAAGTGTTTTGCACAGTGGGTACAAAACTTTGAACTCACAATCTTCAGTTATTGTGGGTTGAGTTTTAAGCTCTATGTTGAGTCCTTTATATAGGCGTGCAAGTCTTCAGATAATATTCAGTCTTTCAGATGCACTCCAATAAGAATTAGTTTTAAAACAAACTTGTTTTAAAACAAACTCCACAAAGATAAAGAATTAATCTCTATCCACTAATTAAATACGACTCCAATCGTATCTAACACATAGAATTAATAACAAGACTCACTAGACTTCTTAGAGGTTCATATTGAGCATTTAAATTATGCTCTGGACACACTTGTTTTACCATAGCTTTTTAGTTTTTAAATTTTTAAAGCTTGCTATTTTCATCCGTAAAGCAAGAGAGTGATTCTACTTGCCAAAGAGCTTATCTTATCATCAATTATTACTCCCCCTTTTTACCATAATTTGTCAAAGGTTAAAGGAAAATATTCATTGATTCAAAGAAAAACATACAAAAGTGCACTTCAAGTGCCGGATGTCAAAGTCTCCAATGTCTGGGACATTTGGTAGACCACACTACTTACAGAAGTAGAACAGAACTAAAAGGAAAAATACAGAAGTACTTATTTTCCTATGAAATTCTAGTGGCAAGTGTCAGATGTGCAGCACAATGTGTACACCTTAGGAATACTCTGATGTGTAGCCTATGTAAGTCCACCAGTTCATCCTCATGTTTTAATAATTGTCAAAACACATGAAAATAGAGTGGAACATATTTTGGCAACATTACAAATGACTTGACAGCGAAAAACTATTTTTAAACTTTGAAAAATTGATTTTTAGGTATTTTGTATCGATACATAATCATTTGTATCGATACAAATGTCCTGAAATTACTTCAGATTGATTTTGTGCATTTTGTATTGATACATTCATCATTTGTATCGATACAAAACTGGTCTCTCAGAGGCAGAGAGTCACTTGTGTATCGAATCATGCTTGCATGTATCGATACACACCTAAATCTCTCAAAAGACCAGAGAACGCAAGTTGTATCGAATCATGCTTGCATGCTTCGATACATATCAGTCAGTTTTTCAAGAAACTGATATATGTATCGATACACATACGTGTTTGTATCGATACATAGGTCAAATATTTCAAATTTGAACGCTGGTCAAAGGGTTTGTATCGATACAAACCATCATTTGTATCGATACATGTCTATTCTGTTTTGCCTAAATTTGCTCAATTTTATTTTCTCTATAAATAGCAATGTGCTTTGTTGTTGTAAAAGAGAGAAAACCTGTGAGAAAGTGAAATAGCTTTGATAAACTCTTTGGATATCAAATTTGGTGAATAATTTGTGTAACACCCGTATTTATTTAATTGCGTTTAATTAAAGTATTTTGTGTGATTAGGTATTAATTAGCATTAGTAGAATTAAGTGGGTTAGTGTTAAGTGATTTAATTAGAATTGGCTAAATAAGGAAAGGTTAGAGGATAAGGAAAATAGGATTTTAAGAGTAGACCTTTTTAGGTAATAAGAGGAGTTAATTGAATTAACTTAAGATAAGAAAGGGTAATTTGGACTTTGGTTAGTCTAGGTTTGTTTAGAGTGAGTAAGAGTGAAAGAGAGAGCTCATATCACAAAACTTGAGAAAGAGGTAGAAAGAGAGAAAGAAGGACTTGAAGAGAGTAGAAGGGAAAATTGAAGGTAGAGCTGAAGATTAGAGCTGCAATCAAAGGTTAGAGAGTAGTTTTAATTCATGTGAGATGATCAAAGAGGGGGGAGATGTCTACTCTCCATACCCAAACCCTCTCATCTCATTCTTGGTGGGGATTGGGAATTTGGGAAGGTGTTTAATGCTTTAATATGCTATGTTATGATGTTAACATGTTATTAAATGTTTCCAATTCGTATTTCCATGAACAATTTCGTGTTAAATGAATGATTATGTGATTTATGTTTGAAAATGGGTTTTGGGTGAAAATTGGGGAAAATCATTCTTTTTATCATGAAATGATGTTTGATGATGCCAGAGTTTGTACTTCTAAGCTTATACATGTTAGATAGACCTAAAGTTGATAACTTTTACGATTTGCATGATGAAAAAACGGGATTTTGATGGATTAAAGTTCAAAACCGAAAACAGGGGTTTTGGGTCTGCTTGAACTCGCTGGGGCGAGTAACTTACTCGCTATGGCGAGTATTCATGATTTCTGGGTTTTCCAGAAATGCATGAGCTCGCCATGGCGAGTCATAGCGAGCAGGTTGGCGAGTGGCAGCTCGCCATGGCGAGTTGGAGGCGAGTAAAATGAGAAGCTTCTGACTTGAGCTCGCCACAAGCTCGCCATCCACCTCGCTAGGCGAGTTAGTGCAGTATGAACAGTATTTTTCTGAGTTTGAGATGAATCCTATGCTTGCTATATGTTAGGGATATGATCTTGTAACATGTTGTAAGTTTAATTAATGGAATCTATAGCTTAAAGGTGTATGTCATGTGCTTATGATTCTTATGGATTAATTTATGTGTTGATGACTTATGAAATGTGATACAATTAATTGATACCATGTTGCTTGAATGAATGCCTTGTATGATGATATGGTGATAATATTGAATGTGAAGTGAGATGGAATATGAGGAGAGTGTCCTATATTCATGAGTAGTTGAGTAGGGTTATCATCATGGTTGGTATGTGTTCATTCATGCATGCATGTGTCAAACTTGAGCGTTGGTCCACCATGACTTGAAACTAGACTTGAGCGTTGGTCCACCATGACTTAAAACTAGACTCGAGCGTTAGTCCACCATGACTTAAAACTAGACTTGAGCGGGTACCACATGCATTAGATGTGTCTAGGTTGAGACATATGAATTGATGGCATTAGTTGCATTAGGAGTAAATGTGCATCTTACTTGATAATTGGTAAATGTCGATGAGATTGGTTGTAATTGTGTTATGGGATTTTATTTGATATCTTGTGAGTTTTTACAATTATGCTAATGTATGTTATGAGTGTAGTATTTATCACATGAGACGATTATGCGTCAATTATGATATGATTATTATTATGCATGATATGAGTATATGTTATACTTATTATTATGAACTTGGATTATAACTAACTCTCTATTTTGTGTATTTGAATGGTTTGGGTCCAGATACTTCTCTTGAGGGGTGATCCGTTGCTTGGAGGTTTAGCTTTGAGACTAGCATAGCTTGGTAAGGAGGAAGAGTAGAAATTCTAGGAGCCTTAGAGGTCTAGGATTTGCTCTGATGCTTGTAACCTTGCTAGACTAGTGTTTAGTTCGTTTGTTTGAGAATTGTATGATCTTGCTAATTTTATTTGAATTATGCTATACTTTGAATCTTATGGATAACATGTTGGATTTTAAGGAATAGGCCTTGTGGTAAGAGGACTTATTCTAATATGTATCGTGGTTTAAGCTTGATGCTTGGTTAGTATTAAGTACCTTAAGTAAGAACTTATATTTTGATTATGATGCTTCCGTTGCTAGTTTAAATGAATATATGCATGTTCATTAAGTTTTATAAAAGTGTATAACATGTAATGCCTTGATTGATGTATGATATGTTTGTTATTAATTATAATGGATTATATATCGATTAGGGTGTTACAATTTGGTATCAGAGCAAGGTCGGTCCATGTGGATCAATTAGGTTAGAATACCCTTAGGTGCATAAGTGTAGTAAAACACTTTTTAGCATCCTTAAGTTTAATGTGAGATTGGGTTTTTGGTTAATTGTTTAGGTAATGGCGCAAAGAGCGATGGCGGATGCTATAGCCTTGATGGCTAATGCTTTGACTCAAGATGCGGCGGCAAGAGCGGCCGAAAGGGTTGCACATGAGAATCGCATGGGCAATGAAGATGAGCTAAGATTGGAGAGATTCCTTAGGAACAACCCTCAATCATTCAAGGGATGGCATGATCCCGAGGGAGCTCAAAAGTGGTTGGAAAGCATTGAAAGGATCTTTGGTGCTATGAGGTGTTCGGAGACACAAAAGGTGACTCTTGGGAGTTACATGTTGCATGAAGACGCCGGGTATTGGTGGAAGAATGTGAGCCAAAGGTTGGGCCAAGGTGGAGCTCTCATTACTTGGGAAAGTTTCAAGAGAGAGTTCTTAGCTAAGTACTTTCCGGCGGATATGAGGAACCGGAAGATAGTGGAATTTATGGAACTTAAGCAAGGGAACTTGACTGTTGCGGAGTATGCAACCAAGTTTGAAGATTTGTGTCGCTTTTGTCCACACTATAACACAGTGGAGGCGGAAGCGGACAAATGTGTGAAGTTTGAAAGTGGATTGCGTCCCGATCTTAAGCAATTGGTTGGTATCTTGGAGATTAGGAACTTTGCCAACTTGGTGAACAAGAGTAACATATGTGACTTGGATGGGAAGGCAAGGTCTAGCTATTTCAAGGAGATACATGATAGGAAAGGGAAGAGTCAAGACCGTGGGAAGCCTTATGACAAGAAGAACAAAGGCAAGTTTGAGTCTAGTGGAGGAAAGAAGAAGGCTACCGATGTCAAGTGCTACAAGTGTGGCGAATTGGGTCATTATTCTTATGAATGCCCAAAGGGGGATAGGTGCTTTAAGTGCGGAGATTTTGGTCACAAGGGTGATGCTTGCAAAGGGAACATGGTTTGCTTTAATTGCAAGGAAGAAGGTCACAAGAGCTTTGAGTGCAAGAAGCCAAAGAAGGCGATGGGTAAGGTGTTTGCCTTGAGCGGGAATGAAGTGGATCAAGGAGACAATTTGATTAGAGGTACGTGCTTCATTCATGACACCCCTTTAATTGCAATTGTCGATACGGGAGCAACACATTCTTTTATATCTTTTGAATGCATGAAGCGTCTTAATATTCCTGTGTCAAGCATGATTGGTTGTATGGAAATAGAGACTCCTGCTAGTGGTTCTGTAACTACTCAACTTGTTTGTCTTAATTGTCCTGTGTCTATTTTTGGTAGATCTTTTGGTATGGACCTTGTGTGTATTCCACTTAGTGGTATAGATGTGATTTTTGGCATGAACTGGTTAATTGTTAATCGAGTTCACATTAACTGTTGTGATAAGACGGTGATATTTCCGAAGTTAGAAGGAGATCCGAACTTGATGAGTGGGAAGGAAGTAAAGGAGTCGTTAAGCGATCATGGAGAGTTGTTTGTCATGATTGCATCTTTGAAGCTTGAGGGTGAGGTTGGAATTGAAGGACTTCCTGTTGTACAAGAATTTCCTAATGTGTTTCAAGAGGATGTGTCTGATGTACCACCGGAGCGAGAAGTAGAGTTTGCTATTGACTTGGTACCTGGTACAAGTCCAATATCTATGGCACCGTATCGGATGTCAGCATCTGAGTTGAGTAAGTTGAAGGAGCAATTAGAAGAGTTACTTGAGAAGAAGTTTATCCGACCGAGTGTGTCACCATGGGGGGCGCCAGTGCTTTTGGTAAAGAAGAAGGACGGAAGTATGAGATTGTGCATTGACTATCGTCGTTTGAATCAAGTCACGATCAAGAATAAGTATCTGTTGCCGAGGATAGATGATTTGATGGATCAGTTGGTGGGTGCTTGTGTGTTTAGCAAGATTGATTTGAGATCAGGATATCATCAGATTCGAGTTAAGGCGGAGGATATTCCGAAGACTGCTTTTAGAACAAGATATGGTCATTACGAGTATTCGGTTATGCCTTTTGGTGTAACCAACGCACCGGGAGTGTTTATGGAGTACATGAACCGGATTTTCCATTCTTACTTGGATAAATTCGTGGTAGTTTTCATTGATGACATTCTTGTGTATTCCAAGACCGAAGAAGAACACGCGGATCATTTGAGAATTGTGTTAAGGACCTTGCAAGAAAAGAAACTTTATGCTAAGTTGTCCAAGTGCGAATTTTGGTTGAAGGAAGTGAGTTTCTTAGGTCACGTGATATCTAGTGGAGGTATTGCGGTGGATCCTTCTAAAGTGGATGCGGTATTGAAGTGGGGAACTCCTGAATCGGTGTTTGAGATAAGAAGTTTTCTTGGTTTGGCCGGTTATTATCGGAAGTTTATTGAAGGTTTTTCAAAGTTAGCTTTACCGTTGACTCGATTGACTAGAAAGGATCAAGCGTTTGTGTGGGATGATCAATGTGAGAGAAGTTTCCAAGAGTTGAAGAAGAGGTTGACGTCGGCTCCAATTTTGATTTTGCCGATACCTAATGAGCCTTTTTCCGTGTATTGTGATGCATCTTTGAGGGGATTGGGTGGTGTTCTTATGCAAAATGGACAAGTGGTAGCTTATGCTTCTAGGCAATTGAAAGTGCATGAGAAGAACTATCCAACACATGATCTTGAGTTGGCGGCCGTTGTGTTTACCTTGAAGATTTGGAGGCATTATTTGTATGGTTCAAGATTTGAGGTTTTTAGTGATCACAAGAGCTTGAGGTATTCGTTTGACCAAAAAGAATTGAATATGAGGCAAAGGAGGTGGTTAGAGTTCTTAAAGGATTATGATTTTGAGTTAAGTTACCATCCCGGAAAGGCGAATGTGGTTGCGGATGCCTTGAGTAGGAAGTCGTTGCACATGTCTTTGCTTATGAGTAAGGAGTTGGACTTAATTGAAAAATTTAGAGATTTGAGTTTGATTTGTGAAGTGACTCCTAAAAGTGTTAAATTGGGAGTGTTGAAGTTAACTAGTGATTTTCTTGAAGAAGTAAAAAGAAGCCAAAAAGAGGATTTGAGTTTGATTGATCGTTTAACGTCAATGAATCAAGAAGGCCAAGTAGACTTTAAGATTGATGATTTTGGGGTGATAAGATTCCACCATAGGGTTTGTGTACCCGATGTCCCGGAGTTAAAGAAAAGAATCTTAGAGGAAGGTCATAGAAGTAGCTTGAGTATTCATCCTGGAGCCACTAAAATGTATCAAGACTTGAAGAAATTGTTTTGGTGGCCGAGTATGAAGAAGGAAGTGGCGGAGTTTGTATATGCTTGTTTGGTTTGTCAAAAATCCAAAGTTGAACATCAAAGACCATCGGGGTTGTTACAACCTATGTTTGTACCCGAATGGAAGTGGGATAGTATTGCAATGGACTTTGTAAGTGGACTACCAAAGACTAGGAAAGGAAATTATTCGATTTGGGTGATTGTGGATAGGTTGACAAAGTCGGCACACTTTATTGCGTTCAAAACGGGAACCTTGGTACCTAAGTTAGCCGAGATTTATGTTGAACAAGTGGTGAGACTTCATGGTATTCCTTCAAGTATTGTATCGGATCGAGATCCGAGGTTCACTTCAAGATTTTGGGAGAGCTTGCAAGAAGCAGTTGGTACTAAATTGAGAATGAGTTCCACTTACCATCCTCAAACGGACGGTCAATCGGAAAGGACTATTCAATCTTTGGAAGACTTGTTGAGAGCATGTGTGTTAGAGAAAGGAGGTAATTGGGATGAATGGTTATCTTTGATTGAGTTCACATACAACAATAGTTTTCATTCAAGTATTGGTATGGCACCATTTGAAGCTTTGTATGGAAGAAGGTGTCGCACTCCTTTGTGTTGGTACGAAGATGGTGAAAGTGTTATGTTAGGGCTGGAATTGGTTCAACAAACCACGGAAAAGATTAAGATGATACAAGAAAAGATGAAAGTGACTCAAAGTAGGCAAAAGAGTTATCATGATAAGAAGAGGAAAGATGTGGAATTTCAAGAAGGCGATCACGTATTTTTGAGAGTTACCTCAACTACCGGTGTTGGTCGTGCTTTGAAATCAAGGAAGTTAACATCTAAGTTTATTGGGCCGTATCAAATTTTGAAGAGGATAGGAAATGTGGCATATAAGATTGCCTTGCCACCATCATTGTCGAACCTTCATGATGTGTTCCATGTGTCCCAATTGAGGAAGTATGTATCGGATCCAACACATGTGATTGTATCGGATGATGTGCAAGTGAGGGACAACTTGACGGTTGAGGCAATACCTTTGAGGATTGAAGGTAGGGAGGTCAAGAAATTGAGGAACAAAGAAATAGCATCGGTGAAAGTTGTTTGGGGAGGACCCGCGGGAGAGAATGCTACTTGGGAGCTAGAGAGCAAGATGAGGGATTCTTATCCGGAGTTATTTTCAGGTAAATTTTCGAGGACGAAAATTCTTTTAAGGGGGGTAGAGTTGTAACACCCGTATTTATTTAATTGCGTTTAATTAAAGTATTTTGTGTGATTAGGTATTAATTAGCATTAGTAGAATTAAGTGGGTTAGTGTTAAGTGATTTAATTAGAATTGGCTAAATAAGGAAAGGTTAGAGGATAAGGAAAATAGGATTTTAAGAGTAGACCTTTTTAGGTAATAAGAGGAGTTAATTGAATTAACTTAAGATAAGAAAGGGTAATTTGGACTTTGGTTAGTCTAGGTTTGTTTAGAGTGAGTAAGAGTGAAAGAGAGAGCTCATATCACAAAACTTGAGAAAGAGGTAGAAAGAGAGAAAGAAGGACTTGAAGAGAGTAGAAGGGAAAATTGAAGGTAGAGCTGAAGATTAGAGCTGCAATCAAAGGTTAGAGAGTAGTTTTAATTCATGTGAGATGATCAAAGAGGGGGGAGATGTCTACTCTCCATACCCAAACCCTCTCATCTCTTTCTTGGTGGGGATTGGGAATTTGGGAAGGTGTTTAATGCTTTAATATGCTATGTTATGATGTTAACATGTTATTAAATGTTTCCAATTCGTATTTCCATGAACAATTTCGTGTTAAATGAATGATTATGTGATTTATGTTTGAAAATGGGTTTTGGGTGAAAATTGGGGAAAATCATTCTTTTTATCATGAAATGATGTTTGATGATGCTAGAGTTTGTACTTCTAAGCTTATACATGTTAGATAGACCTAAAGTTGATAACTTTTACGATTTGCATGATGAAAAAACGGGATTTTGATGGATTAAAGTTCAAAACCGAAAACAGGGGTTTTGGGTCTGCTTGAACTCGCTGGGGCGAGTAACTTACTCGCTATGGCGAGTATTCATGATTTCTGGGTTTTCCAGAAATGCATGAGCTCGCCATGGCGAGTCATAGCGAGCAGGTTGGCGAGTGGCAGCTCGCCATGGCGAGTTGGAGGCGAGTAAAATGAGAAGCTTCTGACTTGAGCTCGCCACAAGCTCGCCATCCACCTCGCTAGGCGAGTTAGTGCAGTATGAACAGTATTTTTCTGAGTTTGAGATGAATCCTATGCTTGCTATATGTTAGGGATATGATCTTGTAACATGTTGTAAGTTTAATTAATGGAATCTATAGCTTAAAGGTGTATGTCATGTGCTTATGATTCTTATGGATTAATTTATGTGTTGATGACTTATGAAATGTGATACAATTAATTGATACCATGTTGCTTGAATGAATGCCTTGTATGATGATATGGTGATAATATTGAATGTGAAGTGAGATGGAATATGAGGAGAGTGTCCTATATTCATGAGTAGTTGAGTAGGGTTATCATCATGGTTGGTATGTGTTCATTCATGCATGCATGTGTCAAACTTGAGCGTTGGTCCACCATGACTTGAAACTAGACTTGAGCGTTGGTCCACCATGACTTAAAACTAGACTCGAGCGTTAGTCCACCATGACTTAAAACTAGACTTGAGCGGGTACCACATGCATTAGATGTGTCTAGGTTGAGACATATGAATTGATGGCATTAGTTGCATTAGGAGTAAATGTGCATCTTACTTGATAATTGGTAAATGTCGATGAGATTGGTTGTAATTGTGTTATGGGATTTTATTTGATATCTTGTGAGTTTTTACAATTATGCTAATGTATGTTATGAGTGTAGTATTTATCACATGAGACGATTATGCGTCAATTATGATATGATTATTATTATGCATGATATGAGTATATGTTATACTTATTATTATGAACTTGGATTATAACTAACTCTCTATTTTGTGTATTTGAATGGTTTGGGTCCAGATACTTCTCTTGAGGGGTGATCCGTTGCTTGGAGGTTTAGCTTTGAGACTAGCATAGCTTGGTAAGGAGGAAGAGTAGAAATTCTAGGAGCCTTAGAGGTCTAGGATTTGCTCTGATGCTTGTAACCTTGCTAGACTAGTGTTTAGTTCGTTTGTTTGAGAATTGTATGATCTTGCTAATTTTATTTGAATTATGCTATACTTTGAATCTTATGGATAACATGTTGGATTTTAAGGAATAGGCCTTGTGGTAAGAGGACTTATTCTAATATGTATCGTGGTTTAAGCTTGATGCTTGGTTAGTATTAAGTACCTTAAGTAAGAACTTATATTTTGATTATGATGCTTCCGTTGCTAGTTTAAATGAATATATGCATGTTCATTAAGTTTTATAAAAGTGTATAACATGTAATGCCTTGATTGATGTATGATATGTTTGTTATTAATTATAATGGATTATATATCGATTAGGGTGTTACAATTTGGATCAAAGGGTCATTCTTCACAAGATCATCATCTTCCATCAAATTGCAATTCATTGAAGAGTGAGTATGGGATCATTCGGATAGAGGTTGTACATTTGATCGATAACGTTCGGTACGGCTTGCGGTGAATCAGAGTCGTGATCGAGTTGGTTTGTGAAGAAGGTTTGGGTTTTCTTGAGGATTCAAGATTGTGCGATATCTTGAAGGATCAACAACGAAGAAGCGAGGTACTCAGCTGGACGATCGGTGCGAGGATTTGCGCATGGTTAGGATCGTTGGAATCAGAGGGAGAAGCTTCATTATTTGTTGAGGTTATTACGCATAGTTTACATTAGATTCGATATAGGGTTATTGGAGTCTTTGTAAATTGTGCACTATAGTTCAATCGTTTTTAATCAATAAACGCTCAAATAACCCGTTTGGTTATTTGGGAGCAGACGTACCCGGCCGACCGCGAGGACGACACGAAAGCCGTTGGGAACTCTCTAATCAATCGTTTGTGTCTTTCTTCCTTAATCTTTTACTTTACGCAATCGCTTTAATTTTTCGATTCAATTGAATTTTCGTGTTCGTAAGTGTGCACCAAAATTCAATTGACATATATCTTGATTGTGATTGGATTGTGTTATTGGATCGTTTAATTTGAATATTTTGCACACGATCATTTCTTATTCATTATCATCGCACGTTCAAGGTTATACTACCTTTTCAGTGATCAATCGGGTGCAAAGAGACTACTGATCCGGTGGTGCTTCCGCGCGTACCTTTTGAACTAAATTTTTAAAAATCAACATTGTTTAAAGGGGCCACTTATTCAACGCCCCCCCCCCCCCCCCCCCCCCCCTCTAAGTGGTTAGCCAAGTAGTCTAACAAGTGGTATCAGAGCCTGGTTCGATTTTGTACACAAAATTCGGTGGATTGTGCCAATTATTAGAAAACATGGCTTTTGCACCTAAAGGGGCTTATAATCGGGCACCTATATTCAATGGAGACCATTTTGATTATTGAAAAAGTAGTATGCGCATACACATCAATTCTTTTTATGGTGAAGTGTGGAATGCTATTGAGAACGGTCCGTTTGTTCCGACAAACACCGATCAAAATGGCATTGTCACCAATAAGCCTATGGCACAATGGACGGACGATGATAAGAAAAAGGTCAATTACGATGCAAAGGCACAAAACATACTTATTTCATCCCTTGGGATTGAACAATTTTACCATGTGTCGCATTGTTTATCGGTCAAAGAAATGTGGGATACATTAGTTACTCATTTTGAGGGTACTAATGAGGTCAAAATAAACACCTTAACTCAAGAGTTCGAATTGTTTCATATGCAAGATGGTGAAACCATTGCGGATATGCAACAAAGGTTTGTAAAAATTACCAACAAGTTACATGGTCTAGGTAAACCAATCACTAATCAAGATGCTACTAATAAGATTTTGAGATGTCTTAATAGGTCATGGCAACCAAAGGTCACCGCAATCGAAGAAGCGAATGATCTTACAACTTTGAGTCTCACAACCTTATTCGGTAAGCTAACGGAACATGAACAAGTGCTTAATTTGTTGGAAAAGCATGAGAAAGGTGGGAAAAAGGAGAAACACAACGAAAAGGAAAAAGAAAAGGATAAGAGGTCCATTGCTCTAAAGGCCTCCACATCTAAGTCCAAAAAGGTTGAGCAAGTGGAAAGTAGCTCAAGCGAAGACGATTTCGATGATGAGGAAATGGGGCTCTTCGTTCGACGCTATAATAGATGTGAGAAAGAATGGGATAAAGCACTCCGATGACAATCTTAAGAAGTTTCGGAAAGATAGTGGTTACCGCCGGAAGAATGAAGATGCTAGGTACTCCAAGAAAGGGATATGCTATGAGTGCGGCCAAGTTGGTCACTACAAGCCGGATTGTCCTAATCTCAAGAGAAAAGAGAAGGAGTCATCTTCAAACAAAAGGAGGAGCAAAGGAAAGAAAGCTTATGTTGCATGGGAGAGTAGTAGCTCTTCATCTCATTCATCATTAAGCTCTAGTTCAAGTGATGAAGGCGAAGTGGCTAATGTATGCTTCACAACTCATCATCACAAAAAGAAAGATAAAGCTCCCAAAAAGGTAAACCAAAATCCCTCTAGCTCATATACTTTGTTAGAATATCATGATTTGCAAAGGGCATTTGAGGACCTATGTAGTGAAACTAGGAAAGCTTTCAAACGATTAAAAGAAATTATAAAAGTTAACAAAGCTCTTGAAAAGAAAGTTTCCGAAACGGAAGAAGAGTTGAAAGCTTTCAAGGTATCATTATTAGAAAGGTCAAGTGCAAGTCATGATAATAGTAATATAGTTGGTTGTGATGGATGTACCACTTTGTCAAAAAATATTAAGACACTCAAGAAGTTTGAAAAGTTTTGCTCTAAACATGGCATTGAACACAATTTTTCCGCTCCACGTACACCACAACAAAATGGAGTAGTGGAGAGGAAAAATCGTATTCTAGAAGAGTTAGCTAGGACTATGTTAAGTGATCTTCCTAAGTATTTTTGGGCGGATGCGATAAGCACCGCGAGTTATGTTCTAAATAGGGCGATTATTCGACCTATTTTGGACAAAACTCCCTATGAAATACTTAAAGGTAGAAAACCTAATCTTAGTCATTTGCGCTCTTTTGGATGCAAGTGCTTTATTTTAAATAATGGAAAGGAGAATCTTGGCAAATTTGATTCAAAAGCGGATGAAGGCATTTTCTTAGGTTATTCATTATCTAGCAAGGCATATAGAGTATACAATAAGAGGTTACAAATTGTTGAAGAATCGGTTCATGTAAACTTTGATGAGACTTTTCCGGAGGAAAACGGGAAAGGTAATTTTATTGGTGCAGGTGTCGACTCAACGAACATTTTAAAGGATAAAGAAGTTGTTGGAAGTGATCAACCCTCAACGGAAGTTCCGGAAGAAAAGGACGATAAGACGTCACCATCCAATGAAGACAAAGATGATGGAGGATCTTCTTCATCAAAGAATCATCACAAGCATAGAGGAGCCGGTCTTGCAAAGGAATGGCGTACTCTAAAGAACCATCCCATTGACAAAATCTTAGGTGATATCTCAAAGGGAGTGTCTACTCGATCTCAAATAACTAACTTCTGCTCTCATTAGGCGTTTGTTTCACAAGTTGAACCTAAAAACTCAAAAACCGCATTACTTGATGAACATTGGATTCTTGCAATGCAAGAAGAATTAAATCAATTTAAAAGAAATGATGTGTGGGATTTAGTACCACCTTCTCCAGGTCATCAAGTGATTGGGACAGGTTGGGTTTTTAGAAATAAACTCGATGAAAACGGTGTTATTGTTAGGAACAAGGCACGGTTGGTAGCTCAAGGCTACAACCAAGAGGAGGGCATTGATTATGAGGAGACCTATGCTCCGGTAGCCCGCCTCGAGGCCATTAGACTTTTATTAGCTTATGCATGCAATATGAACTTCAAGTTATACCAAATGGACGTTAAGAGTGCCTTCATAAATGGATACATAAATAAAGAAGTGTATGTCAAACAACCACCCGGTTTTGAAAATCACGAACATCCGGACTATGTTTTCAAATTAAAAAGAGCGTTATATGGTCTTAAGCAAGCTCCTAGAGCTTGGTATGATAGACTTAGCAAGTTCTTAATTAAAAACGGATATTCAAGGGGGAAGGTTGACACTACACTCTTCATTAAACGTAAGGGGAAGGACGTCTTATTAGTTCAAATTTATGTTGATGATATTATTTTTGGTTCCACTAACCCATCTCTTGTCAAGAGCTTTTCTAGTCTTATGCAAGGTGAATTTGAGATGAGCATGATGGGTGAACTAACCTACTTCTTGGGATTACAAATCAAGCAACTAGAAGAAGGAACTTTCATATATCAAACTAAATATTGTCTTGAGTTGCTTAAGAAGTTTGGGATGACGGATTCAAAACATATGGAAACTCCCATGGCATCAACATGTGCTTTAAGCAAAGATGAAGAAGGTAAAGATGTGGAGATTACAAAATATAGAGGTATAATCGGATCCTTACTCCACCTAACGGCATCTAGGCCGGATATTATGTTTAGTGTTTGCATGTGTGCACGATATCAATCATGCCCCAAAGAATCACACCTAAAAGCCGTAAAAATGATTTTAAAATACTTGAAAGGAACAACAAACTTTGGCTTATGGTACTCTAAGGGGAATGATTGTTCTTTGGTAGGTTACTCCGATTCCGACTTTGCCGGTTGCAAGTTGGATAGGAAGAGTACTAGTGGAACATGTCACCTATTTTGTAATAGCTTGGTAAGTTGGCATAGCAAGAAACAAGTATCCGTTGCTTTGTCAACCGCCGAGGCGGAATACGTTGCGGCCGGAAGTTGTTGTTCCCAAATACTTTGGTTAAAACAACAACTTCTCGACTACGATTTAAAACTACAACGTATTCCAATCTTGTGTGACAACACTAGCGCCATAAACCTCACAAAGAACCCCGTGTTGCATTCAAGGACTAAGCATATAGAGATTAGGCATCACTTTCTTCGCGGTCATGTAGAAAAAGGGGACGTTATTTTTGAGCATGTGGAATCGAAAAACCAACTTGCGGACATTTTTACAAAGCCACTTGCAACGGATCCCTTTATCTATATTCGCGGGGAATTAGGGGTCCTAGATATCTCTAACTTAGAATAACATATATTAAGCATGCACTTTATATACATGACATACTTCTTGGCAACTTGGAGTTTTATACAAAGGAAAGTGCATCAACACCTTACGGTACAAGGTTAACTAGTATCATATCTATCTTCTCTTCTTAATCTTTACAAGTTAATGCCTAGGTGAATTCTTTTCAATTATCAACATAACATATTAGTGCATTTCAATACATTTATATGTTGCTCATTTCCAAAAACTTTGCTTTAAGATAAGTAATAATTCTTGAAGTCCATATGTATCAAATGTCAATGTTTGAAATATTGATTAACTGATGTGTCTATAGCTTAACATGTTGCATATATGCTATCCGTGTATTTCATTTCTTCATGAACACCGTTATAATATGATATGGCAACATGAAATTGTGCATGTAGAATAATAGGATGCATGCCTTTGTTTATTTCGTCCCATATTTGGATATGTTACTTGATTAAAATGTCGATGTGTTACGATATTCATGCGTTGCTTTTGGTTTGTTGTTCTACATTCCATATTTGTCATGATATTTGGTATTCGTCATTGATATATTTTGGCATATCTTTGTATGTAATTATTTTGATTAGGAAATTTCATCATATAGTGCATTTCGACAAATGTAAGTGCACGATATGACTATGGTTAAAACTTTTTGAACTTGATACTTCTAATGAGCTCTCTTCTTCTTTTTGATATTGTCAAAGGGGGAGAAATTTGGATTGCACAAGCTAAGGATGAATAGCTAAAGAAGTCTTGAATGTTGTTATCAACAATATCAAACGCATTATGGCATCAACTCAGGGGGAGCGTGCTTATGGTTAGCCTTGGTGTAATTGCGCCTGTATACATATTGCTATTTTATTGCATATTAGATATAGGCTTAGTTAGCTTATGCAAAGTTTTGACAATTATCAAAAAGGGGGAGAATGTAAGTGCACCAGTTCATCCTCATGTTTTAATAATTGTCAAAACACATGAAAATAGAGTGGAACATATTTTGGCAACATTACAAATGACTTGACAGCGAAAAACTATTTTTAAACTTTGAAAAATTGATTTTTAGGTATTTTGTATCGATACATAATCATTTGTATCGATACAAATGTCCTGAAATTACTTCAGACTGATTTTGTGCATTTTGTATCGATACATTCATCATTTGTATCGATACAAAACTGGTCTCTCAGAGGCAGAGAGTCACTTGTGTATCGAATCAAGCTTGCATGTATCGATACACACTTAACTCTCTCAAAAAACCAGAGAACGCAAGTTGTATCGAATCATGCTTGCATGCTTCGATACATATCAGTCAGTTTTTCAAGAAACTGATATATGTATCGATACACATACGTGTTTGTATCGATACATAGGTCAAATATTTCAAATTTGAACGCTGGTCAAAGGGTTTGTATCGATACAAACCATCATTTGTATCGATACATGTCTATTCTGTTTTGCCTAAATTTGCTCAATTCTATTTTCTCTATAAATAGCAATGTGCTTTGTTGTTGTAAAAGAGAGAAAACTTGTGAGAAAGTGAAATAGCTTTGATAAACACTTTGGATATCAAATTTGGTGAATAATTTGGATCAAAGGGTCATTCTTCACAAGATCATCATCTTCCATAAAATTGCAATTCATTGAAGAGTGAGTATGGGATCATTCGGATAGAGGTTGTACATTTGATCGATAACGTTCGGTACGGCTTGCGGTGAATCAGAGTCATGATCGAGTTGGTTTGTGAAGAAGGTTTGGGTTTTCTTGAGGATTCAAGATTGTGCGATATCTTGACGGATCAACAACGAAGAAGCGAGGTACTCAGCTGGACGATCGGTGCGAGGATTTGTGCATGGTTAAGATCGTTGGAATCAGAGGGAGAAGCTTCATTACTTGTTGAGGTTATTACGCATAGTTTACATTAGATTCGATATAGGGTTATTGGAGTCTTTGTAAATTGTGCACTATAGTTCAATCGTTTTTAATCAATAAACGCTCAAATAACCCGTTTGGTTATTTGGGGGGAGACGTACCCGGCCGACCGCGAGGACGACACGAAAGCCGTTGGGAACACCCTAATCAATCGTTTGTGTCTTTCTTCCTTAATCTTTTACTTTACGCAATCGCTTTAATTTTCCGATTCAATTGAATTTTCGTGTTCGTAAGTGTGCACCAAAATTCAATTGACATATATCTTGATTGTGATTGGATTGTGTTATTGGATCGTTTAATTTGAATATTTTGCACACGATCTTTTCTTATTCATTATCATCGCACGTTCAAGGCTATACTACCTTTTCAGTGATCAATCGGGTGCAAAGAGACTACCGATCCGGTGGTGCTTCCGCGCGTACCTTTTGAAATAAATTTTTAAAAATCAACATTGTTTTAAAGGGCCACTTATTCAACCCCCCCCCCCCCCCCCCCCGCCCCCCCGCCCCCGCCCCCTTCTAAGTGGTTAGCCAAGTAGTCTAACAGCCTAATGTGCCAACGTCGTGGACATACTGAACTTGATGAACAAGGAAACAATATAAAGTGCAGAAAACAATAAACACATAAAGTTTGTTAACCCAGTTCGGCACTTATAACAAGCTCTATTCTGGAGGATACCAATCCAGGGATGAATCCATTATGGTAGTATCAATTCAAAGCTAAACTCCCCCGTTTACAACTTCTCACTTAATCACTACCCATGCTAATCCTACCTAGGAACTCCTAGATATGAGAACCTTTGCTCACTCCCCCTCAACCTTACCCAGTAAGGATTTAATAAACAAACTCAATTGGAGACACACTCCTAGAAAACTGTGCACTCGTACCTAAAGGCTTTGAGTGTAGCACAATCTAACTCCTTGCTTCAAAGCTTTGGAGAAAGACAAAATAGAGATTACAACTCTACAAAACTCAGTCCTTACTTGTATCAAAACATGATCCAAGTGAAGGCTCACAAAGAACAATGAACAGACTAAAAACCTAAGACTCAATATCTTCAATACTTGGTTTCGTGAATAATAATGTCTTCAGTCTTCCTTTATATAGAACAAGCTTCATGGGCGTTGACGAGTTGGCCTTCAATAAATTTGCCTTGAGATTTATTTGATCATAATCTTTTAATTGTTTGTTTCAAATCTTTTTGATCAAAGTCGGCCAATAAAATAAAACAGAACCATGAAAGATTATCTTGTTCCTTGGCGCGCAAGCTAGCAAGATTTTATTTGAAAAACAAATCTTTTCAAAAGATCACGCGTAAAACAATGAAAGGCGCGTCCAGATGTGAATCCTGATGTGCCACACATCATGCTCCACATCATGGAATTAGGCTTATTTTACCAAATGAAGCCAACACCCTAAAATCCTTAACAATCTCCCCCTTTGGCAAATTTTGGCTAAAATAATCTTTGAGTCAGCCAATAAGACTTGGAGAGATGTGTAGGCACATCAGAGGCATGCAGCAGCGGATATGAGCCTCACAGATTTGGAGAGAAATAAACTCTCACACAATAGGAAAAATAAATTCCTAAAGACTGAGAAAAATAAATTCCCAGACACATACAAGCATGAGATTCCATGCACACATGAGGGAGGGTAGTAAACACACCTATGCATAGATTCATGCAAACATGTAGTAGTTTACTCCCCTTTGTATTAGAGCACTTCCCAAGTACTCCCCCTAAATATCATATCTTCGATAGGCTTCTTCAGAATGCATGACCTAGTAGAAAGACGTACAATCGTTTTAGACATGGCTTCTTCAGAATGCATGACCATGTTAAAACTCACAGATGTATCAAACATCACACAAATAGAAACTTCTACAGGCTTCTTAAGAATGCATCACCATGTAGAAATTAAACAACTGTGTCAAACATTACACAAATTAACATCTTCAAATAGGCTTCTTAAGAATGCATCACCCAGTTGAAAATGTACAGATTAAGTCTTCAGAAAAACATGCTTTAGAAAACTAATTCTTCAAAAAAATTTGTTGAGAAAATTCTTGATGAAAAATAAGCATGTATGACAGATGTGTAGTCAGATGTGCACACATCACAAGTTGCTGCAGTTAAGACTTCAAAGAAATTGTTCATTTTAATTTTTACTCCCCCTTTTTAGCCAGAATTTTGACAAATAAAGTAAAAAACATAGAGAGTAAATGAAAACACCATAGAATGCAGATAGCATAGAAGTAGAGATGATGGTGC
The DNA here is from genome assembly GCA_954870985.1 of Trifolium fragiferum. Lineage (NCBI taxonomy): Eukaryota > Viridiplantae > Streptophyta > Magnoliopsida > Fabales > Fabaceae > Trifolium > Trifolium fragiferum. The sequence continues at coordinate 23,281,090 of OX940789.1, forward strand.
ATGAACAGTAAAGGGCACTCAGGCCATTATTGCAGCAAGTACAAAACAAGCACACATAGGTGCTACAGAAATCCAGGGCACAACCCACCAAATACAAGCAAAACAGGAAATACGGAATACAGGGAAATAACGAATTACAAAGATTCAAATATCCTGGTTCCCATCAGTTTCCTTAGCCTCAGAGTCATTGGGCTCCTTCTCCTCCAATTCCTCATCCTCAGCCATTGTTTGCTCATCCTCAAGCTCCAGTCCAGCAATGACTGCTTCCAGCTTGGTCTTCTTCTCATCCAGAGCCTTACAAGTCTCCCTTAAAGTAGAAGTCATGTCTTTCCTAGACATTGCACCAGTTGAGCTGGATGTGCCCACATCAGGAGTCATATCAGACTGCTTTAGACTAAAAGAAATAGCAGACTCTCTTCTGCAAGATAAATCATCATTGCCCAGAACATCAGGTCTCTGGCTCAATATGATTCCACACAATACAGAGGGAAAAACAATGGGTAACTTAACAACTAGGGTTTTGGCATGCTTGACAGTCTGGTCAAAAATATAAGTACCAAAATCGTAGTGAATTTTGTTACCTAAATGTCATACCCCATTTTTTGACCTTCTTACCCTTTGTATATTTTTTAGAGTATCATGTTTTTATTATTATTATTTTATTATTTTAAATTTAAAAATGTCAAAAATAGTATTTTATCCCGTTTACGCTGCTTAACTGTTTCATTTTTAGATAATTAATCATGTGGCTTTTTGAATTTATGTTTTCACCACATATACTCTCATATCAATATTTGCACATAAATAATTTTTTATTCCCATTTTACCCATTTCAAAAATTACAAAGAAATAGGTTACTTCTTTTGCAAGTAACCTCATTTTTTCCCTTTTCTTCATAATTTTGACTTACAATTTTATTTCTATTATCTTTATATTTTATAACTATGCCAAAAAATATTTTAATTACATTTTTACTTTATTTCATATTATTATATTCATATTATTATTACATTTAAATTCAAAAATTGATTTCTTCTCCCACAAGTAACCATTTTCATTCAAACTTTTTCCAAACATTTTCAATTTAATCCATGCATCTTATAAACCCTAAAAAAGGACATTTTTGCCCCTGTTCATGAACATTTTATATTTTCACATATTTATTTATTTACAATAATTGTTTTAATTTGTTTTAAAATCATTTTTCACCACAAATTAAATTCCAAAAATTCCTTGATCCTTATCCATCCATTTGATCTCAGAATATACCTTCTAAACACAATGCATCAGATCAAAACAAGTGTACCCTTGATTGATCAAAAAACCACAAATATCCATTTTGCAAAAACTCAAAAATACCCCTCTCATTCACACAAATTCACTCTTATCTTAACCTAAACTTCCCTTATAAATAACAGAGCTCATTTCTGAGCAAGGGGTTGGAAGAATTGGAGGAAGAATCACCAAACACAAGCTCACATTTTCTCACTTTTTCAAAATTCCAAAAACACAAATTCATCATCATCTCTTGCAATTAACACCTCTGTTACCTTCTATAAGCCTCCAGAACCAAAACCCAAGCACGAATTTGAAGCTTCAAGGTTGATTTGCAGCTCGTTTTGAAGAGGAAAGTTCGTGAAAAAGTCAAGGTTCTACAGCTCGTTTCTGGTAGCTTTCTTCAACCTTTTTAATTCCTTTCATCTAATTTTAATGTGTAGAAACTATCTGGGTTGTTGTTTTGCTTTGATTCCTGCGTATTTGTGAGTTTGAGTTTTGATTGGATTTTCTTTTCTCGTTCGTTTTTGACGCTACAGACATTATTTTGCAAAACTAATTACATATTTGGAATCCTTGTGAAAAAACAAGCAAAACCATATAAGATTTGTTGATTTCTGGGTTGTTTTTGTAACTCCGGTGCCGGAAACGGCGCCGGCGAAGGTGAGGGTTGAACGGAGACGATGATCCATCGTGAGACTCCGTCCTCACCAAGTTTAAATCGTATCCGTTGGATTGATCGTACGACGCGTGTGCTCCTTTAACCGCACCCGTCAGATCTCATTAAATAAAGATCTGACGGTGGTCAGACGATAGGACCACTATACGCGCTCACACCTGATCCACATCTGTTGCTATTGCACGCGTGTTCCTTAGGTGTCCCAGATTTAATCTTCTCTGATCGTATCCGTTTGATCTTCTCTGATGAAGATCAAACGGCTGTAAAACATGATCACGCAGCATGTGCGTCACACACAATTCAGGCCTATATGTTTTCATATTTTTTTATTTTTGCGTGGGCCTTGGACTTTTCTAGGCTTTTTGCTTCTCTGAACCCCCCTTTTATTTTAACCTGTTATTTGCACCATCCCCTTCATTTAATTTTATTTTTTATTTTCTGAGATGATAATTATTATTTTAATTATATTTTAGGCTATTATTAATTGATATATCATGAAATAAATTTTTAATTTATTTATTTGCTATTTTTCTCATATTTTTTTATGTTATTACTTAAATTAGGTTTTAATCAATTAATGTTTTGCTGATTATTCTTGCTTGTTAATCAATGATATGAGATGCATGATGTATGTTTGTTTGAGCTATTTTATCTCATTAAGCATGAAATTTTGTTTTATTTTAATTTTTTGCCACTCATTAATTAATTTAAGTGTTAATAAATAGTTCTAAATGTTGTTAAATTAATTCTTTTAGATTATTATTTATTATGAACTCTTAATTATTTTTATCAAAAATATTGCTCTCTGCCCTTTGCTTATTTTCACTATGATCACATGATTTTCTTGTTTGTTTTATTTTATTTGTGTTAATTAAGTGCAAGATTTACATGTTATGATTTTTAGATAATTTTATTTGATATTTTTACTTGTTAAATGTTGCTCAAATTCATTCTATGTTGAAGAATATGCTTGGACTATGCTTCCATGTTAGCTCTAGGTTTATTGGTTGTGATACGTTTAGTCCTAAGTGTTTTGATTAAATTGCGAATTATACTTTATTCAATTAAATTCATAAGTATGTTTGTATGTGGATTGAAAATGCTTGATAATTTTTTATGTTAATGCGCGTAATTGGCGCAATTTATTTTTCGTTCATTTATTTATCATCATTTGAATTCCCTTTGCATGTTTCCCCCCTGATTGTATTGAGTGGTTAAAGTTTTTACATTTATTCTTATTCGTTTGTATGATTAGTATAATAATCCGAAGAGAGGGCGTCGCCTCGACTTATATGTCGTTGCGGAGTGTCTTTGCGCGATTTAACGCTTTAGGTTATATATGTCAAACGGTAGAACCTTCGCTCGAACCATTACCCTTTTAGCCAAAATAGAGGTCAACACCTCTTTTCAAAAATATCCAAAACATGTCATTTATTAAAACATTTTCAAAACACTTGGATTTTAAACCAAGTTATTCAATCAATCAAACAATTATTTTCTTTAGGAAAAAACACTTGGTTTTTCAAACCAAGTCGCATTTTCAAAACCAATCAATTCTCTTTTTTTTTAGATTAAAACCTTGGATTTCAAACCAAGAGCATTTTGTCATTCAAAAACCATTTTCCTAATAATCACTCTATTTTCCCTAAGTCTTGTACATTTTTGCAAATAAATAAAATCAAGCGCATAGATTAGATAATACAAGAGGTTCCTATAGGATACTATAGATACCTAGGGTGCTAATACCTTCCCTTCGTATAACCAACCCCCTTACCTCGATCTCTCTAATTAGGATATTTAACGGACTTTCTCCCTTCTTCGGAAAAATCAAAGCTCGGTGGTGTAATTAAAATTTTGAGATTCAATGCTTCTCAATAGCTTGATATCCAAAAATCACCGCGACAGAAATGGCGACTTCACTGGGGATCCCCCGAGCGGGTTGAGCCTATCTTGTATTCTTTTTTCTTTGCGATTGTATGTTTGTTTGTTTGTTTATATGTATGCATGTTTTATGTGCTTTATTTGGGAAAATTGCTTGAGTGAGATAAGTCCTAACCCGGACTTGAGGGAAACAATAAGATAGGATAGTGGTAGGGTCATAGCGACGGGATCGGAGTAGTTCGATCCATGTTTCGCATGTGATATAACCACGCACAGTCTAGGAAGCTCAAAGGTGGGGTGTTAACATGAGTAGTTATGTTAACGTTCTATTTTTGGGGGACCGAAAGACTGTGGACCTTTAGAGTTACACTTAACCCATCTCGGCTTTTAGGACGTGGTGCGGTGACCGATCTAGAGTAGTCTTGGATTGGTTGATACGCGAAACCACACCCGAACGAGATTGTCTTGCGGATATTATTGGACCGGGAGTAGTTCCGTAAGCCGGTAATATCCAAAAGACGGTTTATAACTTTGGGAACTTTGTAGAACCCGTAATACAGGTACAAAGCAAACCTTAGTACTTACCATGTGGGAGGGGGTTCTTACCTTTGACTCCAACATTTTACCTTAACCCAACCATGTTTGCGCATTATCAATTGCATACATGCATTCATTCATAAAACTCTTTTCTCATCTGATATCGAAGGACTTAAATTAAATAAAAAAAAGTGTTTTTATTCATTGTATTTTCTTTTTATCTTTGTAATATTATAGTTATCAAATGAAGTGGATGTTTTCTACAATGTTTACATTTAACTTAGTATAAGTCTTTCGATATCGAAAAAACCTTTGCATATTTTAGCATAAACACATCATGCATCATCATGCATACATAAGTTTCCAAAATAGAGTCTCATATTCTTCTCCCTCCCTTCTGCCTCAGTTGAAAGTGGCTCGGCGTATCCATTACAAGGCAACTCGTACTTATAACACCCGATCTCAGTTTAAGAAGAAGATGGCAAGTGTTGAAGAAGAGAATACCCAGCTTCGGGAGAAGATGACAACTATGCAAGCCGAGATTGAGAATTTGACTGCTATGGTGACCTCTCTGTTGGCAAACCAGAATCAAGGCTCAACATCGGTTCCTAAGTCCAGTGGTGCGCCTGTGCCTCCCCCAGCTGTATCTGCACCAATTACTGCTCCCCGGCTCTCTATGCCTGAAGGTTGTACATGGGGATTATCGGAAGGTTTTCTCGGAGGAGGATTTTTCCCTCAAGTGACTGAAGCACCCCTTGTTCAGTTGGAAAATACTCTCCCTCAAGTTACTGCTACTGTCTCTGCACCTGTGGTTCATGCTGCTCCGCATTACCAAGAGCCCATTTTTCATGCGGAAAGTATGGGAGGTTTTGATAGAATGGAAGATCTGCAAGATAAGTTCAATGAAATGCAACGTGAGATGAGGGCCCTTAAAGGGAAGGATCTGTTTGGCAAGGACGCTCACGAACTGTGTTTGGTCCCTGATGTTGTAGTGCCACACAAGTTCAAAGTTCCGGACTTTGAGAAGTACAAGGGAAGTACTTGCCCAAAGGCCCATCTAACTATGTATGCGAGGAAGATGTCAACTCAAACTAGCAATGACAAGCTCCTGATTCACTATTTCCAGGATAGCTTGTCTGGGGCAGCTTTGAGGTGGTATATGGATCTTGATAGAGCTGATGTCCGCACTTTTAATGACTTGGCTAGTGCTTTCATGACTCAATACAACTACAATTATTTCATGGCTCCAGACAGAGTTGAACTCCGTGCAATGACCCAGAAAGAGAAAGAATCCTTCAAAGAGTACGCTCAGAGGTGGAGACAGTTGGCTGCTCAGACTCGTCCTCCCATTGAAGAGAGAGAATTGTCCAAGATGTTCATCCACACCATTAATCCTTTCTTTTACGAGAAGATGTTTAACATGGTATCTAGAAATTTTACTGAAGTAGTGGAAACCGGGATGTGCCTAGAGGAGGCAATCCGCCAAGGAAGGATGACAAAAGAAAGCACCTATGTTAGCAACACCAAGAAATATGGTCACAATTTCCCGAAGAAGAAAGAGTCCGAAGTTGGTATGGTAACTCAAGGAGGGTTTCAGCCAAGGTACTCAAACTACCAGCATATCTCAGCCATTACACCTGCATCCCAACCACAAATGAACCAAACACTACCTCCACATTACCCACAAATGCCTCCACAACAATAATACCCACAACAATCCTATCCACAACAGAATCGCCCACAACATTTCCAACAACCTTTCAATCGCACTCCAAGATATCCACCATTTGACCCTATACCCATGAAGTATGCTGATTTACTCCCAGCCTTGCTTGCTAAGAACTTTGTTCAAACAAGGCCACCCCCTCCAGTGCCTGCTATATTACCCACTTGGTACCGTAACAACCTAACCTGTGCCTTTCACCAAGGGGCACCCGGCCATAATGTGGATAATATCACCGCGACTTCACATGGTAATTAGAATATCATGTTTTTATTATTACTATTTTATTATTTTAAATTTAAAAATGTCAAAAATAGTATTTTATCCCGTTTACACTGCTTAACTGTTTCATTTTTAGATAATTAATCATGTGGCTTTTTGAATTTATGTTTTCACCACATATACTCTCATATCAATATTTGCACATAAATAATTTTTTATTCCCATTTTACCCTTTTCAAAAATTACAAAGAAATAGGTTACTTCTTTTGCAAGTAACCTCATTTTTTCCGTTTTCTTCATAATTTTGACTTACAATTTTATTTCTATTATCTTTATATTTTATAAATATGCCAAAAAATATTTTAATTACATTTTTATTTTATTTTATATTATTATATTAATATTATTATTACATTTAAATTCAAAAATTGATTTCTTCTCCCACAAGTAACCTTTTTCATTCAAACTTTTTCCAAACATTTTCAATTTAATCCATGCATCTTATAAACCCTAAAAAAGGACATTTTTGCCCCTGTTTATGAACATTTTATATTTTCACATATTTATTTATTTACAATAATTGTTTTATTTTGTTTTAAAATCATTTTTCACCACAAATTAAATTCCAAAAATTCCTTGATCCTTATCCATCCATTTGATCTCAGAATATACCTTCTAAACACAATGCATCAGATCAAAACAAGTGTACCCTTGATTGATCAAAAAACCACAAATATCGATTTTGCAAAAACTCAAAAATACCCCTCTCATTCACACAAATTCACTCTTATCTTAACCTAAACTTCCCTTATAAATAACAGAGCTCATTTCTGAGCAAGGGGTTGGAAGAATTGGAGGAAGAATCACCAAACACGAGATCACATTTTCTCACTTTTTCAAAATTCCAAAAACACAAATTCATCATCATCTCTTGCAATTAACACATCTGTTACCTTCTATAAGCCTCCAGAACCAACACCCAAACACGAATTTGAAGCTTCAAGGTTGATTTGCAGCTCGTTTTGAAGAGGAAAGTTCGTGAAAAAGTCAAGGTTCTACAGCTCGTTTCTGGTAGCTTTCTTCAACCTTTTTAATTCCTTTCATCTAGTTTTAATGTGTAGAAACTATCTGGGTTGTTGAACGGAGACGATGATCCATCGTGAGACTCCGTCCTCACCAAGTTTAAATCGTATTCGTTGGATTGATCGTACGACGCGTGTGCTCCTTTGATCGCACCCGTTAGATCTCATTAAATGAAGATCTGACGTTGGTCAGACGATAGGACCACTATACGCGCTTACACCTGATCCACATCTGTTACTATTGCACGCGTGTTCCTTAGGTTTCCCAGATTTAATCATGGCCCTTGTTTTGATCCAATGGCGCGCGCGTGAATATGATCGTATCCGTTTGATCTTCTCTGATGAAGATCAAACGGCTGTAAAACGTGATCACGCATCGTGTGCGTCACACACAATCCAGGCCTATATGTTTTCAGATTTTTTATTTTTACGTGGGCCTTGTGCTTTTCTGGGCTTTTTGCTTCTCTGAACCCCCCTTTTATTTTAACCTGTTATTTGCACCTCCCCTTCATTTAATTTTATTTTTTATTTTCTGAGATGATAATTATTATTTTAATTATATTTTAGGCTATTATTAATTGATATATCATGAAATAAATTTTTAATTTATTTATTTGCTATTTTTCTCATATTTTTTTATGTTATTACTTAAATTAGGTTTTAATCAATTAATGTTTTGCTAATTATTCTTGCTTGTTAATCAATGATATGAGATGCATGATGTATGTTTGTTTGAGCTATTTTATCTCATTAAGCATGAAATTTTGTTTTATTTTAATTTTTTGCCACTCATTAATTAATTTAAGTGTTAATAAATAGTTCTAAATGTTGTTAAATTAATTCTTTTTGATTATTATTTATTATGAACTCTTAATTATTTTTATCAAAAATATTGCTCTCTGCCCTTTGCTTATTTTTACTATGATCACATGATTTTCTTGTTTGTTTTATTTTATTTGTGTTAATTAAGTGCAAGATTTACATGTTATGATTTTTAGATAATTTTATTTGATATTTTTACTTGTTAAATGTTGCTCAAATTCATTCTATGTTGAAGAATATGCTTGGACCATGCTTCCATGTTAGCTCTAGGTTTATTGGTTGTGATACGTTTAGTCCTAAGTGTTTTGATTAAATTGCGAATTATACTTTATTCAATTAAATTCATAAGTATGTTTGTATGTGGATTGAAAATGCTTGATAATTTTTTATGTTAATGCGCGTAATTGGCGCAATTTATTTTTCGTTCATTTATTTATCATCATTTGAATTCCCTTTGCATGTTTCCCCCCTGGTTGTATTGAGTGGTTAAAGTTTTTACATTTATTCTTATTCGTTTGTATGATTAGTATAATAATCCGAAGAGAGGGCGTCGCCTCGACTTATATGTCGTTGCGGAGTGTCTTTGCGCGATTTAACGCTTTAGGTTATATATGTCAAACGGTAGAACCTTCGCTCGAACCATTACCCTTTTAGCCAAAATAGAGGTCAACACCTCTTTTCAAAAATATCCAAAACATGTCATTTATTAAAACATTTTCAAAACACTTGGATTTTAAACCAAGTTATTCAATCAATCAAACAATTATTTTCTTTAGGAAAAAACACTTGGTTTTTCAAACCAAGTCGCATTTTCAAAACCAATCAATTCTCTTTTTTTTTTAGATTAAAACCTTGGATTTCAAACCAAGAGCATTTTGTCATTCAAAAACCATTTTCCTAATAATCACTCTATTTTCCCTAAGTCTTGTACATTTTTGCAAATAAATAAAATCAAGCGCATAGATTAGATAATACAAGAGGTTCCTATAGGATACTATAGATACCTAGGGTGCTAATACCTTCCCTTCGTATAACCAACCCCCTTACCTCGATCTCTCTAATTAGGATATTTAACGGACTTTCTCCCTTCTTCGGAAAAATCAAAGCTCGGTGGTGTAATTAAAATTTTGAGATTCAATGCTTCTCAATAGCTTGATATCCAAAAATCACCGCGACAGAAATGGCGACTTCACTGGGGATCCCCCGAGCGGGTTGAGCCTATCTTGTATTCTTTTTTCTTTGCGATTGTATGTTTGTTTGTTTGTTTATATGTATGCATGTTTTATGTGCTTTATTTGGGAAAATTGCTTGAGTGAGATAAGTCCTAACCCGGACTTGAGGGAAACAATAAGATAGGATAGTGGTAGGGTCATAGCGACGGGATCGGAGTAGTTCGATCCATGTTTCGCATGTGATATAACCACGCACAGTCTAGGAAGCTCAAAGGTGGGGTGTTAACATGAGTAGTTATGTTAACGTTCTATTTTTGGGGGACCGAAAGACTGTGGACCTTTAGAGTTACACTTAACCCATCTTGGCTTTTAGGACGTGGTGCGGTGACCGATCTAGAGTAGTCTTGGATTGGTTGATACGCGAAACCACACCCGAACGAGATTGTCTTGCGGATATTATTGGACCGGGAGTAGTTCCGTAAGCCGGTAATATCCAAAAGACGGTTTATAACTTTGGGAACTTTGTAGAACCCGTAATACAGGTACAAAGCAAACCTTAGTACTTACCATGTGGGAGGGGGTTCTTACCTTTGACTCCAACATTTTACCTTAACCCAACCATGTTTGCGCATTATCAATTGCATACATGCATTCATTCATAAAACTCTTTTCTCATCTGATATCGAAGGACTTAAATTAAATAAAAAAAAGTGTTTTTATTCATTGTATTTTCTTTTTATCTTTGTAATATTATAGTTATCAAATGAAGTGGATGTTTTCTACAATGTTTACATTTAACTTAGTATAAGTCTTTCGATATCGAAAAAACCTTTGCATATTTTAGCATAAACACATCATGCATCATCATGCATACATAAGTTTCCAAAATAGAGTCTCATATTCTTCTCCCTCCCTTCTGCCTCAGTTGAAAGTGGCTCGGCGTATCCATTACAAGGCAACTCGTACTTATAACACCCGATCTCAGTTTAAGAAGAAGATGGCAAGTGTTGAAGAAGAGAATACCCAGCTTCGGGAGAAGATGACAACTATGCAAGCCGAGATTGAGAATTTGACTGCTATGGTGACCTCTCTGTTGGCAAACCAGAATCAAGGCTCAACATCGGTTCCTAAGTCCAGTGGTGCGCCTGTGCCTCCCCCAGCTGTATCTGCACCAATTACTGCTCCCCGGCTCTCTATGCCTGAAGGTTGTACATGGGGATTATCGGAAGGTTTTCTCGGAGGAGGATTTTTCCCTCAAGTGACTGAAGCACCCCTTGTTCAGTTGGAAAATACTCTCCCTCAAGTTACTGCTACTGTCTCTGCACCTGTGGTTCATGCTGCTCCGCATTACCAAGAGCCCATTTTTCATGCGGAAAGTATGGGAGGTTTTGATAGAATGGAAGATCTGCAAGATAAGTTCAATGAAATGCAACGTGAGATGAGGGCCCTTAAAGGGAAGGATCTGTTTGGCAAGGACGCTCACGAACTGTGTTTGGTCCCTGATGTTGTAGTGCCACACAAGTTCAAAGTTCCGGACTTTGAGAAGTACAAGGGAAGTACTTGCCCAAAGGCCCATCTAACTATGTATGCGAGGAAGATGTCAACCCAAACTAGCAATGACAAGCTCCTGATTCACTATTTCCAGGATAGCTTGTCTGGGGCAGCTTTGAGGTGGTATATGGATCTTGATAGAGCTGATGTCCGCACTTTTAATGACTTGGCTAGTGCTTTCATGACTCAATACAACTACAATTATTTCATGGCTCCAGACAGAGTTGAACTCCGTGCAATGACCCAGAAAGAGAAAGAATCCTTCAAAGAGTACGCTCAGAGGTGGAGACAGTTGGCTGCTCAGACTCGTCCTCCCATTGAAGAGAGAGAATTGTCCAAGATGTTCATCCACACCATTAATCCTTTCTTTTACGAGAAGATGTTTAACATGGTATCTAGAAATTTTACTGAAGTAGTGGAAACCGGGATGTGCCTAGAGGAGGCAATCCGCCAAGGAAGGATGACAAAAGAAAGCACCTATGTTAGCAACACCAAGAAATATGGTCACAATTTCCCGAAGAAGAAAGAGTCCGAAGTTGGTATGGTAACTCAAGGAGGGTTTCAGCCAAGGTACTCAAACTACCAGCATATCTCAGCCATTACACCTGCATCCCAACCACAAATGAACCAAACACTACCTCCACATTACCCACAAATGCCTCCACAACAATAATACCCACAACAATCCTATCCACAACAGAATCGCCCACAACATTTCCAACAACCTTTCAATCGCACTCCAAGATATCCACCATTTGACCCTATACCCATGAAGTATGCTGATTTACTCCCAGCCTTGCTTGCTAAGAACTTTGTTCAAACAAGGCCACCCCCTCCAGTGCCTGCTATATTACCCACTTGGTACCGTAACAACCTAACCTGTGCCTTTCACCAAGGGGCACCCGGCCATAATGTGGATAATATCACCGCGACTTCACATGGTAATTAGAATATCATGTTTTTATTATTACTATTTTATTATTACTATTTTATTATTTTAAATTTAAAAATGTCAAAAATAGTATTTTATCCCGTTTACACTGCTTAACTGTTTCATTTTTAGATAATTAATCATGTGGCTTTTTGAATTTATGTTTTCACCACATATACTCTCATATCAATATTTGCACATAAATAATTTTTTATTCCCATTTTACCCTTTTCAAAAATTACAAAGAAATAGGTTACTTCTTTTGCAAGTAACCTCATTTTTTCCGTTTTCTTCATAATTTTGACTTACAATTTTATTTCTATTATCTTTATATTTTATAAATATGCCAAAAAATATTTTAATTACATTTTTATTTTATTTTATATTATTATATTAATATTATTATTACATTTAAATTCAAAAATTGATTTCTTCTCCCACAAGTAACCTTTTTCATTCAAACTTTTTCCAAACATTTTCAATTTAATCCATGCATCTTATAAACCCTAAAAAAGGACATTTTTGCCCCTGTTTATGAACATTTTATATTTTCACATATTTATTTATTTACAATAATTGTTTTATTTTGTTTTAAAATCATTTTTCACCACAAATTAAATTCCAAAAATTCCTTGATCCTTATCCATCCATTTGATCTCAGAATATACCTTCTAAACACAATGCATCAGATCAAAACAAGTGTACCCTTGATTGATCAAAAAACCACAAATATCGATTTTGCAAAAACTCAAAAATACCCCTCTCATTCACACAAATTCACTCTTATCTTAACCTAAACTTCCCTTATAAATAACAGAGCTCATTTCTGAGCAAGGGGTTGGAAGAATTGGAGGAAGAATCACCAAACACGAGATCACATTTTCTCACTTTTTCAAAATTCCAAAAACACAAATTCATCATCATCTCTTGCAATTAACACATCTGTTACCTTCTATAAGCCTCCAGAACCAACACCCAAACACGAATTTGAAGCTTCAAGGTTGATTTGCAGCTCGTTTTGAAGAGGAAAGTTCGTGAAAAAGTCAAGGTTCTACAGCTCGTTTCTGGTAGCTTTCTTCAACCTTTTTAATTCCTTTCATCTAGTTTTAATGTGTAGAAACTATCTGGGTTGTTGAACGGAGACGATGATCCATCGTGAGACTCCGTCCTCACCAAGTTTAAATCGTATTCGTTGGATTGATCGTACGACGCGTGTGCTCCTTTGATCGCACCCGTTAGATCTCATTAAATGAAGATCTGACGTTGGTCAGACGATAGGACCACTATACGCGCTTACACCTGATCCACATCTGTTACTATTGCACGCGTGTTCCTTAGGTTTCCCAGATTTAATCATGGCCCTTGTTTTGATCCAATGGCGCGCGCGTGAATATGATCGTATCCGTTTGATCTTCTCTGATGAAGATCAAACGGCTGTAAAACGTGATCACGCATCGTGTGCGTCACACACAATCCAGGCCTATATGTTTTCAGATTTTTTATTTTTACGTGGGCCTTGTGCTTTTCTGGGCTTTTTGCTTCTCTGAACCCCCCTTTTATTTTAACCTGTTATTTGCACCTCCCCTTCATTTAATTTTATTTTTTATTTTCTGAGATGATAATTATTATTTTAATTATATTTTAGGCTATTATTAATTGATATATCATGAAATAAATTTTTAATTTATTTATTTGCTATTTTTCTCATATTTTTTTATGTTATTACTTAAATTAGGTTTTAATCAATTAATGTTTTGCTAATTATTCTTGCTTGTTAATCAATGATATGAGATGCATGATGTATGTTTGTTTGAGCTATTTTATCTCATTAAGCATGAAATTTTGTTTTATTTTAATTTTTTGCCACTCATTAATTAATTTAAGTGTTAATAAATAGTTCTAAATGTTGTTAAATTAATTCTTTTTGATTATTATTTATTATGAACTCTTAATTATTTTTATCAAAAATATTGCTCTCTGCCCTTTGCTTATTTTTACTATGATCACATGATTTTCTTGTTTGTTTTATTTTATTTGTGTTAATTAAGTGCAAGATTTACATGTTATGATTTTTAGATAATTTTATTTGATATTTTTACTTGTTAAATGTTGCTCAAATTCATTCTATGTTGAAGAATATGCTTGGACCATGCTTCCATGTTAGCTCTAGGTTTATTGGTTGTGATACGTTTAGTCCTAAGTGTTTTGATTAAATTGCGAATTATACTTTATTCAATTAAATTCATAAGTATGTTTGTATGTGGATTGAAAATGCTTGATAATTTTTTATGTTAATGCGCGTAATTGGCGCAATTTATTTTTCGTTCATTTATTTATCATCATTTGAATTCCCTTTGCATGTTTCCCCCCTGGTTGTATTGAGTGGTTAAAGTTTTTACATTTATTCTTATTCGTTTGTATGATTAGTATAATAATCCGAAGAGAGGGCGTCGCCTCGACTTATATGTCGTTGCGGAGTGTCTTTGCGCGATTTAACGCTTTAGGTTATATATGTCAAACGGTAGAACCTTCGCTCGAACCATTACCCTTTTAGCCAAAATAGAGGTCAACACCTCTTTTCAAAAATATCCAAAACATGTCATTTATTAAAACATTTTCAAAACACTTGGATTTTAAACCAAGTTATTCAATCAATCAAACAATTATTTTCTTTAGGAAAAAACACTTGGTTTTTCAAACCAAGTCGCATTTTCAAAACCAATCAATTCTCTTTTTTTTTTAGATTAAAACCTTGGATTTCAAACCAAGAGCATTTTGTCATTCAAAAACCATTTTCCTAATAATCACTCTATTTTCCCTAAGTCTTGTACATTTTTGCAAATAAATAAAATCAAGCGCATAGATTAGATAATACAAGAGGTTCCTATAGGATACTATAGATACCTAGGGTGCTAATACCTTCCCTTCGTATAACCAACCCCCTTACCTCGATCTCTCTAATTAGGATATTTAACGGACTTTCTCCCTTCTTCGGAAAAATCAAAGCTCGGTGGTGTAATTAAAATTTTGAGATTCAATGCTTCTCAATAGCTTGATATCCAAAAATCACCGCGACAGAAATGGCGACTTCACTGGGGATCCCCCGAGCGGGTTGAGCCTATCTTGTATTCTTTTTTCTTTGCGATTGTATGTTTGTTTGTTTGTTTATATGTATGCATGTTTTATGTGCTTTATTTGGGAAAATTGCTTGAGTGAGATAAGTCCTAACCCGGACTTGAGGGAAACAATAAGATAGGATAGTGGTAGGGTCATAGCGACGGGATCGGAGTAGTTCGATCCATGTTTCGCATGTGATATAACCACGCACAGTCTAGGAAGCTCAAAGGTGGGGTGTTAACATGAGTAGTTATGTTAACGTTCTATTTTTGGGGGACCGAAAGACTGTGGACCTTTAGAGTTACACTTAACCCATCTTGGCTTTTAGGACGTGGTGCGGTGACCGATCTAGAGTAGTCTTGGATTGGTTGATACGCGAAACCACACCCGAACGAGATTGTCTTGCGGATATTATTGGACCGGGAGTAGTTCCGTAAGCCGGTAATATCCAAAAGACGGTTTATAACTTTGGGAACTTTGTAGAACCCGTAATACAGGTACAAAGCAAACCTTAGTACTTACCATGTGGGAGGGGGTTCTTACCTTTGACTCCAACATTTTACCTTAACCCAACCATGTTTGCGCATTATCAATTGCATACATGCATTCATTCATAAAACTCTTTTCTCATCTGATATCGAAGGACTTAAATTAAATAAAAAAAAGTGTTTTTATTCATTGTATTTTCTTTTTATCTTTGTAATATTATAGTTATCAAATGAAGTGGATGTTTTCTACAATGTTTACATTTAACTTAGTATAAGTCTTTCGATATCGAAAAAACCTTTGCATATTTTAGCATAAACACATCATGCATCATCATGCATACATAAGTTTCCAAAATAGAGTCTCATATTCTTCTCCCTCCCTTCTGCCTCAGTTGAAAGTGGCTCGGCGTATCCATTACAAGGCAACTCGTACTTATAACACCCGATCTCAGTTTAAGAAGAAGATGGCAAGTGTTGAAGAAGAGAATACCCAGCTTCGGGAGAAGATGACAACTATGCAAGCCGAGATTGAGAATTTGACTGCTATGGTGACCTCTCTGTTGGCAAACCAGAATCAAGGCTCAACATCGGTTCCTAAGTCCAGTGGTGCGCCTGTGCCTCCCCCAGCTGTATCTGCACCAATTACTGCTCCCCGGCTCTCTATGCCTGAAGGTTGTACATGGGGATTATCGGAAGGTTTTCTCGGAGGAGGATTTTTCCCTCAAGTGACTGAAGCACCCCTTGTTCAGTTGGAAAATACTCTCCCTCAAGTTACTGCTACTGTCTCTGCACCTGTGGTTCATGCTGCTCCGCATTACCAAGAGCCCATTTTTCATGCGGAAAGTATGGGAGGTTTTGATAGAATGGAAGATCTGCAAGATAAGTTCAATGAAATGCAACGTGAGATGAGGGCCCTTAAAGGGAAGGATCTGTTTGGCAAGGACGCTCACGAACTGTGTTTGGTCCCTGATGTTGTAGTGCCACACAAGTTCAAAGTTCCGGACTTTGAGAAGTACAAGGGAAGTACTTGCCCAAAGGCCCATCTAACTATGTATGCGAGGAAGATGTCAACCCAAACTAGCAATGACAAGCTCCTGATTCACTATTTCCAGGATAGCTTGTCTGGGGCAGCTTTGAGGTGGTATATGGATCTTGATAGAGCTGATGTCCGCACTTTTAATGACTTGGCTAGTGCTTTCATGACTCAATACAACTACAATTATTTCATGGCTCCAGACAGAGTTGAACTCCGTGCAATGACCCAGAAAGAGAAAGAATCCTTCAAAGAGTACGCTCAGAGGTGGAGACAGTTGGCTGCTCAGACTCGTCCTCCCATTGAAGAGAGAGAATTGTCCAAGATGTTCATCCACACCATTAATCCTTTCTTTTACGAGAAGATGTTTAACATGGTATCTAGAAATTTTACTGAAGTAGTGGAAACCGGGATGTGCCTAGAGGAGGCAATCCGCCAAGGAAGGATGACAAAAGAAAGCACCTATGTTAGCAACACCAAGAAATATGGTCACAATTTCCCGAAGAAGAAAGAGTCCGAAGTTGGTATGGTAACTCAAGGAGGGTTTCAGCCAAGGTACTCAAACTACCAGCATATCTCAGCCATTACACCTGCATCCCAACCACAAATGAACCAAACACTACCTCCACATTACCCACAAATGCCTCCACAACAATAATACCCACAACAATCCTATCCACAACAGAATCGCCCACAACATTTCCAACAACCTTTCAATCGCACTCCAAGATATCCACCATTTGACCCTATACCCATGAAGTATGCTGATTTACTCCCAGCCTTGCTTGCTAAGAACTTTGTTCAAACAAGGCCACCCCCTCCAGTGCCTGCTATATTACCCACTTGGTACCGTAACAACCTAACCTGTGCCTTTCACCAAGGGGCACCCGGCCATAATGTGGATAATATCACCGCGACTTCACATGGTAATTAGAATATCATGTTTTTATTATTACTATTTTATTATTTTAAATTTAAAAATGTCAAAAATAGTATTTTATCCCGTTTACACTGCTTAACTGTTTCATTTTTAGATAATTAATCATGTGGCTTTTTGAATTTATGTTTTCACCACATATACTCTCATATCAATATTTGCACATAAATAATTTTTTATTCCCATTTTACCCTTTTCAAAAATTACAAAGAAATAGGTTACTTCTTTTGCAAGTAACCTCATTTTTTCCGTTTTCTTCATAATTTTGACTTACAATTTTATTTCTATTATCTTTATATTTTATAAATATGCCAAAAAATATTTTAATTACATTTTTATTTTATTTCATATTATTATATTAATATTATTATTACATTTAAATTCAAAAATTGATTTCTTCTCCCACAAGTAACCTTTTTCATTCAAACTTTTTCCAAACATTTTCAATTTAATCCATGCATCTTATAAACCCTAAAAAAGGACATTTTTGCCCCTGTTTATGAACATTTTATATTTTCACATATTTATTTATTTACAATAATTGTTTTAATTTGTTTTAAAATCATTTTTCACCACAAATTAAATTCCAAAAATTCCTTGATCCTTATCCATCCATTTGATCTCAGAATATACCTTCTAAACACAATGCATCAGATCAAAACAAGTGTACCCTTGATTGATCAAAAAACCACAAATATCGATTTTGCAAAAACTCAAAAATACTCCTCTCATTCACACAAATTCACTCTTATCTTAACCTAAACTTCCCTTATAAATAACAGAGCTCATTTCTGAGCAAGGGGTTGGAAGAATTGGAGGAAGAATCACCAAACACGAGATCACATTTTCTCACTTTTTCAAAATTCCAAAAACACAAATTCATCATCATCTCTTGCAATTAACACATCTGTTACCTTCTATAAGCCTCCAGAACCAACACCCAAACACGAATTTGAAGCTTCAAGGTTGATTTGCAGCTCGTTTTGAAGAGGAAAGTTCGTGAAAAAGTCAAGGTTCTACAGCTCGTTTCTGGTAGCTTTCTTCAACCTTTTTAATTCCTTTCATTTAGTTTTAATGTGTAGAAACTATCTGGGTTGTTGAACGGAGACGATGATCCATCGTGAGACTCCGTCCTCACCAAGTTTAAATCGTATCCGTTGGATTGATCGTACGACGCGTGTGCTCCTTTGATCGCACCCGTTAGATCTCATTAAATGAAGATCTGACGTTGGTCAGACGATAGGACCACTATACGCGCTTACACCTGATCCACATCTGTTACTATTGCACGCGTGTTCCTTAGGTTTCCCAGATTTAATCATGGCCCTTGTTTTGATCCAATGGCGCGCGCGTGAATATGATCGTATCCGTTTGATCTTCTCTGATGAAGATCAAACGGCTGTAAAACGTGATCACGCATCGTGTGCGTCACACACAATCCAGGCCTATATGTTTTCAGATTTTTTATTTTTACGTGGGCCTTAGGCTTTTCTGGGCTTTTTGCTTCTCTGAACCCCCCTTTTATTTTAACCTGTTATTTGCACCTCCCCTTCATTTAATTTTATTTTTTATTTTCTGAGATGATAATTATTATTTTAATTATATTTTAGGCTATTATTAATTGATATATCATGAAATAAATTTTTAATTTATTTATTTGCTATTTTTCTCATATTTTTTTATGTTATTACTTAAATTAGGTTTTAATCAATTAATGTTTTGCTAATTATTCTTGCTTGTTAATCAATGATATGAGATGCATGATGTATGTTTGTTTGAGCTATTTTATCTCATTAAGCATGAAATTTTGTTTTATTTTAATTTTTTGTCACTCATTAATTAATTTAAGTGTTAATAAATAGTTCTAAATGTTGTTAAATTAATTCTTTTTGATTATTATTTATTATGAACTCTTAATTATTTTTATCAAAAATATTGCTCTCTGCCCTTTGCTTATTTTTACTATGATCACATGATTTTCTTGTTTGTTTTATTTTATTTGTGTTAATTAAGAGCAAGATTTACATGTTATGATTTTTAGATAATTTTATTTGATATTTTTACTTGTTAAATGTTGCTCAAATTCATTCTATGTTTAAGAATATGCTTGGACCTTGCTTCCATGTTAGCTCTAGGTTTATTGGTTGTGATACGTTTAGTCCTAAGTGTTTTGATTAAATTGCGAATTATACTTTATTCAATTAAATTCATAAGTATGTTTGTATGTGGATTGAAAATGCTTGATAATTTTTTATGTTATTTCTGATGACGTGGTAGTTTATTATTCTTGATTGTTTTCATAGTTCTTGGTTATCTCTATCTCACATATGTCTTGTATGCTATTTTATGATATTTATATCACTTGTTTCGCGCCTTACATTTATTATTCATTACGCTTATATTTTATCACATGCTTTATATTTGTCATGCCTTATATTCATGCTTTGCCTCTATACTATGTTGTGTGTGCTTTATATTTACTTCTCATTATTATAATTAGTCTTTATTATTATTAATCATTTAATTCCCCTTTGCATGTTTCCCCCCTGGTTGTATATTTTAATGCGCGTAATTGGCGCAATTTATTTTTCGTTCATTTATTTATCATCATTTGAATTCCCTTTGCATGTTTCCCCCCCGGTTGTATTGAGTGGTTAAAGTTTTTACATTTATTCTTATTCGTTTGTATGATTAGTATAATAATCCGAAGAGAGGGCGTCGCCTCGACTTATATGTCGTTGCGGAGTGTCTTTGCGCGATTTAACGCTTTAGGTTATATATGTCAAACGGTAGAACCTTCGCTCGAACCATTACCCTTTTAGCCAATGTAATACCCCACATTATTATCTAGAATATAATGCAGAATATTATAAATAGTATTGAGTTCATTACAATTACATTATTCAAATATGCACGCGCAGGTGCAGAAATACAAACGAGTTCAAATAACATAGCGGAAACGAAAAACAACACGATTAGATAATGAGAAAACATTAGAAAGACTAAATGCGATCCTCCAACAGCAGCAGCGACTCCAACTCCAAAGCTTACCTATTCAACCTGTTTTCCTGTTTCAACTAGGGAGTGGGGTGAGACAGTCACTTCGTCCCAGTGAATTCTACTACCCTCCTAGGCTATAAAGCCGGGGCTCCTAATCAGTCATATCATAATCTATATCCATAACATAATTATCATAAGCAATAATATAAAGGTGTAACACAAAGTTTATCTTATTCATTTTAAACCGCAAACCCTCTAAGGTGAGCACGTCTCAGGGGTTCGCCTTATCCGCGAGCAGAAAGCGCTCCGGCATAAAGCTCACATAAATTTTTCTAATGGAACCTCTAAAACGAAGTCCATACTGATATCATGTTCATATAATTAATTCGACTGATCATTAAATTATTAACATGCTACCAATAATTCCCAAACCGGGGCACATGCCATATTATAAATTTTCCTTAAGTTATTTCCCTATGAATTCAACTGTAATTGACCTTCTGTTTGACATCAATCAATATACATTTCTGCAAATCACAATCTTTAATGAGGATATAAAACGAGTGTTGCATTTATCTTTGAAAACAAGAAATTAAGTCGTTTCTGGGTTTGCTCGCTACGGCGAGTCACCAAGCTCGCCATGGCGAACTAGCAGGTACTGGCCTAAACAACTCGCTAGGCGAGCAGATGCTCGCCATGGCGAAGTTCTTCAGCCCAGAACCTGGAGCTCGCCATGAAGGCTCGCTAGCAACTCGCTATGGCGAGTTCACACAGAAGTGCCTCTGTTTTGCGAAAATCTTTGAATTTTATAAACCACACCTACAATCCTCATTCAAGACAGTGCAGAAACACATTTTAAATGATATAGAACAGAATAGCTTGAATTTTGGGAGCTAAACTCATACACACAGTTATTTCCTATAAATTCCTATGTTTGCATGCATTTCATAATTTTGGGAAATTAACTACACTAGCCTAAAGAACCCACCTGGAAATGAAGCTTTACTTGCTCCTGGGCTCTTCTAAAACAGCTACTGCAACCCCAGCTACACCCACGAACCCAACTGGACAGGAATTGAGACTTGACTCTTTGAAACCTTTGCTTTAGAGAAATGGAATTGTGTTGAATGATGTGTTAGCTGAGTAGGTGGGCTATTTATAGTGAGATTTCTGAGGTCTCTACAGTGAGGAATTTGTTCTGTTTTCTGTTTGCATGCATTCTTAGTGGGTAGAGGGAAGGTGATATGAAATTTATTGTTTGGTGGTGTCATGTGAGGCTTGGGAATCTGTGGATTCAGTTTGATTTCTTGTTGTGGTTATGCATGTGAGGGGAATCCTTGCTGATCAGAGGGTAATAGTAAGGTAGTGACAAAATCTAATGTTAAGCCTAAATTGACAAAATTGGAATTATTGTGATGTTTGTTGTTTTTGGCGTGAAGAAGAGAGAAATGAGGAGAGGAAAAGCTTCAGATTTTTGCTGAGGATTCTGAGCGTGAGAGAGAGTGTATAGTTGCATGTCATGGGAGTGGTTTAGAGCCTAGATGGGGAGAGATTACTTGAGTGGAGTTGTGAGTCATAGGAGGGAGTTTGAAGTTTGGCTTAATTAATTTAAATTCATGGAATTAGTGTGTTAATGTGTAGCTTAAGTTCAAGAGGAATCATTTAATCTCACACACTTCACACTTAAATCCTATGACTTAATAAATCAACCACTTCTAATTAATTTCAATTTTAATAGATTTATTCTAATGAAAATTAATTAGGCAATTTAGAAATTGGGGATGTTACAGCCAAAATAGAGGTCAACACCTCTTTTCAAAAATATCCAAAACATGTCATTTATTAAAACATTTTCAAAACACTTGGATTTTAAACCAAGTTATTCAATCAATCAAACAATTATTTTCTTTAGGAAAAAACACTTGGTTTTTCAAACCAAGTCGCATTTTCAAAACCAATCAATTCTCTTTTTTTTTTTTAGATTAAAACCTTGGATTTCAAACCAAGAGCATTTTGTCATTCAAAAACCATTTTCCTAATAATCACTCTATTTTCCCAAAGTCTTGTACACTTTTGCAAACAAATAAAATCAAGCGCATAGATTAGATAATACAAGAGGTTCCTATAGGATACTATAGATACCTAGGGTGTTAATACCTTCCCTTTTTATAACCAACCCCCTTACCTCGATCTCTCTAATTAGGGTATTTAACGGATTTTCTCCCTTCTTCGGAAAAATCAAAGCTCGGTGGTGTAATTAAAATTTTGAGATTCAATGCTTCTCAATAGCTTGATATCCAAAAATCATCGCGACAAAAATGGCGACTTCACTGGGGATGCATGTATGTCTTTGCGCTTGTATGTTTGTTTGTTTGTACATATGTATGTATGCATGTTTTAATTAAGGTGAGTATCTGTCATACCCCATTTTTTGACCTTCTTACCCTTTGTATATTTTTTAGAATATCATGTTTTTATTATTATTATTTTATTATTTTAAATTTAAAAATGTCAAAAATAGTATTTTATCCCGTTTACGCTGCTTAACTGTTTCATAGTTCTTGGTTATCTCTATCTCACATATGTCTTGTATGCTATTTTATCATATTTATATCGCTTGTTTCGCGCCTTACATTTTTTATTCATTACGCTTATATTTTATCACATGCTTTATATTTGTTATGCCTTATATTCATGCTTTGCCTCTATACTATGTTGTGTGTGCTTTATATTTACTTCTCATTATTATAATTAGTCATTATTATTATTAATCATTTAATTCCCCTTTGCATGTTTCCCCCCCGGTTGTATTGAGTGGTTAAAGTTTTTACGTTTATTCTTATTCGTTTGTATGATTAGTATAATAATCCGAAGAGAGGGCGTCGCCTCGACTTATATGTCGTTGCGGAGTGTCTTTGCGCGATTTAACGCTTTAGGTTATATATGTCAAACGGTAGAACCTTCGCTCGAACCATTACCCTTTTAGCCAAAATAGAGGTCAACACCTCTTTTCAAAAATATCCAAAACATGTCATTTATTAAAACATTTTCAAAACACTTGGATTTTAAACCAAGTTATTCAATCAATCAAACAATTATTTTCTTTAGGAAAAAACACTTGGTTTTTCAAACCAAGTCGCATTTTCAAAACCAATCAATTCTCTTTTTTTTTTTTTAGATTAAAACCTTGGATTTCAAACCAAGAGCATTTTGTCATTCAAAAACCATTTTCCTAATAATCACTCTATTTTCTCTAAGTCTTGTACACTTTTGCAAACAAATATTCACTCTATTGGCAAACCAGAATCAAGGCTCAACATCGGTTCCTCAGTCCAGTGGTGTGCCTGTGCCTCCCCCGGCTGTATCTGCATCAATTACTGCTCCCCGGCTCTCTATGCCTGAAGGTTGTACATGGGGATTATCAGAAGGTTTTCTCGGAGGAGGATGTTTCCCTCAAGTAACTGAAGCACCCTTTGTTCAATTGGAAAATACTCTCCCTCAAGTTACTGCTTCTGTCTCTGCACCTATGGTTCATGCTGTTCCGCATTACCAAGAGCCCATTTTTCATGCTGAAAGTATGGGAGGTTTTGATAGAGTGGAGGATTTGCAAGATAAGTTCAATGAAATGCAGCGTGAGATGAGGGCCCTCAAAGGGAAGGATCTGTTTGGGAAGGACGCTCACGGACTGTGTTTGGTCCCTGATGTTGTAGTGCCACACAAGTTCAAGGTTCCAGACTTTGAGAAGTACAAGGGAAGTACTTGCCCAAAGGCCCATCTAACAATGTATGCGAGGAAGATGTCAACCCAAACTAGCAATGACAAGCTTTTGATTCACTATTTCCAGGATAACTTGTCTGGGGCAGCTTTGAGGTGGTATATGGATCTTGATAGAGCTGATGTCCGCACTTTTAATGACTTGGCTAGTGCTTTCATGACTCAATACAACTACAATTCTTTCATGGCTCCAGACAGAGATGAACTCCGTGCAATGACCCAGAAAGAGAAAGAATCCTTCAAAGTGTACGCTCAGAGGTGGAGAGAGTTGGCTGCTCAGACTCGTCCTCCCATTAAAGAGAGAGAATTGTCCAAGATGTTCATCCACACCCTTAATCCTTTCTTTTACGAGAAGATGTTTAACATGGTATCTAGAAATTTTACTGAAGTGGTGGAAACCGAGATGTGCCTAGAGGAGGCAATCCGCCAAGGAAGGATGACAAAAGAAAGCACCCCTGTTAGCAACACCAAGAAATATGGTCACAATTTCCCGAAGAAGAAAGAGTCCGAAGTTGGTATGGTAACTCAAGGAGGGTTTCAGCCAAGGTACTCAAACTACCAGCATATCTCAGCCATTACACCTGCATCCCAACCACAAATGAACCAAACACTACCTCCACATTACCCACAAATGCCTCCACAACAACAATACCCACAACAATCCTATCCACAACAGAATCGCCCACAAAATTTCCAACAACCTTTCAATCACACTTCAAGATATCCACCATTTGACCCTATACCCATGAAGTATGCTGATTTACTCCCAGCCTTGCTTGCTAAGAACTTTGTTCAAACAAGGCCACCCCCTCCAGCGCCTGCTATATTACCCACTTGGTACCGTAACGACCTAACCTGTGCCTTTCACCAAGGGGCACCCGGCCATGATGTTGAGCGCTGTTTTGCTCTCAAGAAAGTTGTTCAAGACCTGGTTTAAAACAAAGTGTTGTCCTTTAAAGATGAGAACCCCAATGTTCAAACTAACCCTCTACCAAATCATAATCCCTCTGTTCATTTTGTCCAACCCTGCCTAACTACAAATGCCATCCTCAATGTGCGAAGTATCAAGACTCCTCTGGTTCCTATCCATAGAAAAATGTGTGAAGCAAAGATGTTCAATCATGATCACTCAACTTGTGAAGTGTGTCTGTCGGATCCTCATGGGTGTTCCCAAGTTCAAAAAGACATCAAAGGTTTGATGGATAAAGGAGAGTTATTGGTAACAAAGCAAAGTGAAGATGTTTGTGGTATAACACCAGAATTTAGTGCTGCTGACCATTTGGAGATGATTTACAACAGTGGTGAATCCAATATTCCCCGACTTACAATTCGTATGCCAGGACCTGTGCCTTATACCTCTGAGAAAGCCATACCCTACAGATACCAAGCTACTATGATACAAGATGGTGTAGAGACACCTATTCCTCCTTTGACCTCTGTGAGCAATGTTACGGACAGTAGTAGAATCCTGAGAAGTGGACGTGTCATCCAAGGGGCAGTACCTCAGAAGCCAAATGTCCCTGCTGTTGAGAAAGTACTAGTCCGTGTTCCTAGTAAACCATTTGAAAGAGAATATGAAGATTCAGATGAGGTGATGAAGTTGATCAAAAGAAGTGAGTATAAGATAGTGGATCAGTTGTTGCAAACTCCGTCCAAGATTTCTATGTTGTCTCTGTTGATGAATTTTGATGCCCATAGAGAAGCATTGATGAAGGTGTTAGATCAAGCTTATGTTGAGAAAGATGTGACTTTAGGCCAGTTTGGAGGTATAGTGGGAAATGTGACTGCTTGTAACAATCTGAGTTTCAGTGATGAAGAACTCCCCGAGAAAGGGCGGAATCATAATTTGGCATTACATGTGTCAGTTACTTGCAAGTCAGACGCTTTGTTTAATGTGTTGGTGGATACTGGGTCGTCTCTGAATGTGATGGCCAAGACTACTCTAGACAAACTTTCATACAAAGATGCTTACATGAGGCCAAGTATAATGATAATGAAAGCGTTCGATGGTTCAAAGAAGTCAGTGATTGGTGAGGTGGATTTACCTATTTCAGTTGGTTCGCATGAGTTTCAGGTTACTTTTCAAGTGATGAATATTCAAGCTGCTTACAGTTGCCTTTTAGGACGTCCATGGATTCACGAGGCCGGTGTCGTGACATCCACTTTACATCAGAGATTGAAGTACGTGCAAGAGAGGAAGCTGGTGATTGTGAATGGAGAGGAGGCTCTACTTATTAGTCATTTGTCAAATTTCTCATGTATTGGTGCGGATGAATCAGATGGTACTTCATTTCAGGGACTCTCCGTTGAGGAGAAAGGTCCGAACAAAGCTGAGACATCCATGGCATCTCTGAAAGATGCGCAAAGGACTGTGCGTGAAGGCAAGACTTCTGGTTGGGGAAGAGTGCTGCAATTGTCAGAAAACAAGAATAGATCAGGTTTGGGCTTTACTCCGTCTACCAGAATGGGAAAGAGGGAACCATTTGAAGATATCTTCCGTAGTGCTGGTTTCATCAATGCTCCTTCAAAGATTAAGGCTGTTATTGGAGATGAAGACGAAGAAGGGCCACCGTCTTTTGTGACCCCAGGAGGAATATGCCACAACTGGATTGCTGTTGATGTCCCTTCTGTCATTCCTCTGTCTAAGTAATATGTTTGTCTTTTTTATGTTTTCAAAAAGAAAAATCTTCTTGTCTCGCCCCAAGCAAGAGTGAGACTATGTTTGGGCTTTGTTTAACGCTTCAAGTATGTTAATGAAAATCGTCGTTTTTTATCATGACCTTTTATATCGTCGTTTTAAAACCTGCATTAATCTGTCATACCCCATTTTTTGACCTTCTTACCCTTTGTATATTTTTTAGAATATCATGTTTTTATTATTATTATTTTATTATTTTAAATTTAAAAATGTCAAAAATAGTATTTTATCCCGTTTACGCTGCTTAACTGTTTCATTTTTAGATAATTAATCATGTGGCTTTTTGAATTTATGTTTTCACCACATATACTCTCATATCAATATTTGCACATAAAAAAATTTTTATTCCCATTTTACCCTTTTCAAAAATTACAAAGAAATAGGTTACTTCTTTTGCAAGTAACCTCATTTTTTCCGTTTTCTTCATAATTTTGACTTACAATTTTATTTCTATTATCTTTATATTTTATAAATATGCCAAAAAATATTTTAATTACATTTTTATTTTATTTCATATTATTATATTCATATTATTATTACATTTAAATTCAAAAATTGATTTCTTCTCCCACAAGTAACCTTTTTCATTCAAACTTTTTCCAAACATTTTCAATTTAATCCATGCATCTTATAAACCCTAAAAAAGGACATTTTTACCCCTGTTCATGAACATTTTATATTTTCACATATTTATATATTTACAATAATTGTTTCAATTTGTTTTAAAATCATTTTTCACCACAAATTAAATTCCAAAAATTCCTTGATCCTTATCCATCCATTTGATCTCAGAATATACCTTCTAAACACAATGCATCAGATCAAAACAAGTGTACCCTTGATTGATCAAAAACCCACAAATATCCATTTTGCAAAAACTCAAAAATACCCCTCTCATTCACACAAATTCACTCTTATCTTAACCTAAACTTCCCTTATAAATAACAGAGCTCATTTCTGAGCAAGGGGTTGGAAGAATTGGAGGAAGAATCACCAAACACGAGCTCACATTTTCTCACTTTTTCAAAATTCCAAAAACACAAATTCATCATCATCTCTTGCAATTAACACCTCTGTTACCTTCTATAAGCCTCCAGAATCAAAACCCAAGCACGAATTTGAAGCTTCAAGGTTGATTTTCAGCTCGTTTTGAAGAGGAAAGTTCGTGAAAAAGTCAAGATTCTACAGCTCGTTTCTGGTAGCTTTCTTCAACCTTTTTAATTCATTTCATCTAGTTTTAATGTGTAGAAACTATCTGGGTTGTTGTTTTGCTTTGATTCCTGCGTATTTGTGAGTTTGAATTTTGATTGGATTTTCTTTTCTCGTTCGTTTTTTACGCTACATATATTATTTTGCAAAACTAATTACATATTTGGAATCCTTGTGAAAAAACGAGCAAAACCATATAAGATTTGTTGATTTCTGGGTTGTTTTTGTAACTCCGGTGCCGGAAACGGCGACGGTGAGGGTTGAACGGAGACGATGATCTATCGCGAGACTCCGTCCTCACCAAGTTTAAATCGTATCCGTTGGATTGATCGTACGACGCGTGTGCTCCTTTGATCGCACCCGTCAGATCTCATTAAATGAAGATCTGATGGTGGTCAGACGATAGGACCACTATACGCGCTCACACCTGATCCACATCTGTTGCTATTGCACGCGTGTTCCTTAGGTGTCCCAGATTTAATCATGGCCCTTGTTTTGATCCAATGGCGCGCGCGTGAATATGATCGTATCCGTTTGATCTTCACTGATGAAGATCAAACGGCTGTAAAACGTGATCACGCAGCGTGTGCGTCACACACAATCCAGGCCTATATGTTTTCAGATTTTTTTATTTTTGCGTGGGCCTTGGGCTTTTCCGAGCTTTTTGCTTCTCTGACTCCCCCTTTTATTTTAACCTGTTATTTGCACCTCCCCTTCATTTAATTTTATTTTTTATTTTCTGAGATGATAATTATTATTTTAATTATATTTTAGGCTATTATTAATTGATATATCATGAAATAAATTTTTAATTTCTTTATTTTCTATTTTTCTCATTTTTTTTTATGTTATTACTTAAATTAGGTTTTAATCAATTAATGTTTTGCTAATTATTCTTGCTTGTTAATCAATGATATGAGATGCATGATGTATGTTTGTTTGAGCTATTTTATCTCATTAAGCATGAAATTTTGTTTTAATTTAATTTTTTGCCACTCATTAATTAATTTAAGTGTTAATAAATAGTTCTAAATGTTGTTAAATTAATTCTTTTTGATTATTATTTGTTATGAACTGTTAATTATTTTTATCAAAAATATTGCTCTGTGCCCTTTGCTTATTTTCACTATGATCACATGATTTTCTTGTTTGTTTTATTTTATTTGTGTTAATTAAGTGCAAGATTTACATGTTATGATTTTTAGATAATTTTATTTGATATTTTTACTTGTTAAATGTTGCTCAAATTCATTCTATGTTTAAGAATATGCTTGGACCATGCTTCCATGTTAGCTCTAGGTTTATTGGTTGTGATATGTTTAGTCCCAAGTGTTTTGACTAAATTGCAAATTATACTTTATTCAATTAAATTCATAAGTATGTTTGTATGTGGATTGAAAATGCTTGATAATTTTTTATGTTATTTCTCATGACATGGTAGTTTATTATTCTTGATTGTTTTCATAGTTCTTGGTTATCTCTATCTCACATATGTCTTGTATGCTATTTTATCATATTTATATCGCTTGTTTCGCGCCTTACATTTATTATTCATTACGCTTATATTTTATCACATGCTTTATATTTGTCATGCCTTATACTCATGCTTTGCCTCTACACTATGTTGTGTGTCCTTTATATTTACTTCTCATTATTATAATTAGTCATTATTATTATTAATCATTTAATTCCCCTTTGCAAGTTCCCCCCCCCCCCCCTAGTTGTATATTTTAATGCGCGTAATTGGCGCAATTTCTATTCGTTCATTATTATTATTATCGTTTAATTCCCCTTTGCATGTTTCCCCCCTGGTTGTATATTTTAATGCGCGTAATTGGCGCAATTTATTTTTCGTTCATTTATTTATCATCATTTGAATTCCCTTTGCATGTTTCCCCTCCGGTTGTATTGAGTGGTTAAAGTTTTTACATTTATTCTTATTCGTTTGTATGATTAGTATAATAATCCGAAGAGAGGGCGTCGCCTCGACTTATATGTCGTTGCGGAGTGTCTTTGCGCGATTTAACGCTTTAGGTTATATATGTTAAACGGTAGAACCTTCGCTCGAACCATTACTCTTTTAGCAAAAATAGAGGTCAACACCTC
Organism: Trifolium fragiferum; assembly: GCA_954870985.1. NCBI lineage: Eukaryota > Viridiplantae > Streptophyta > Magnoliopsida > Fabales > Fabaceae > Trifolium > Trifolium fragiferum. Next base: position 23,311,327 of record OX940789.1, read on the forward strand.
TTTTCAAAAATATCCAAAACATGTCATTTATTAAAACATTTTCAAAACTCTTGGATTTTAAACCAAGTTATTCAATCAATCAAACAATTATTTTCTTTAGGAAAAAACACTTGGTTTTTTCAAACCAAATCGCATTTTCAAAACCAGTCAATTCTCTTTTTTTTTTTTTTTTAGATTAAAACCTTGAATTTCAAATCAAGAGCATTTTGTCATTCAAAAACCATTTTCCTAATAATCACTCTATTTTCCCTAAGTCTTGTACACTTTTGCAAACAAATAAAATCAAGCGCATAGATTAGATAATACAAGAGGTTCCTATAGGATACTATAGATACCTAGGGTGCTAATACCTTCCCTTCATATAACCAACTCCCTTACCTCGATCTCTCTAATTAGGGTATTTAATAGACTTTCTCCCTTCTTCGGAAAAATCAAAGCTCGGTGGTGTAATTAAAATTTTGAGATTCAATGCTTCTCAATAGCTTGATATCCAAAAATCACCACGACAGAAATGGCGACTTCATTGGGGATCCCCCGAGCGGGTTGAGCCTATCTTGTATTCTTTTTTCTTTGCGATTGTATGTTTGTTTGTTTGTTTATATGTATGCATGTTTTATTTGCTTTATTTGGGAAAATTGCTTAAGTGACATAAGTCCTAACCCGGACTTGAGGGAAACAATAAGATAGGATAGTGGTAGGGTCATAGCGACGGGATTGGAGTAGTTCGATCCATGTTTCGCATGTGATATAACCACGCACAATCTAGGAAGCTCAAAGGTGGGGTGTTAACATGAGTAGTTATGTTAACGTTCTATTTTTGGGGGACCGAAAGACTGTGGACCTTTAGAGTTACACTTAACCCATCTTGGCTTTTAGGACGTGGTGCGGTGACCGATCTAGAGTAGTCTTGGATTGGTTGATACGCGAAACCACACCCGAACGAGATTGTCCTGCGGATATTATTGGACCGGGAGTAGTTCCGTAAGCCGGTAATATCCAAAAGACGGTTTATAACTTTGGGAACTTTGTAGAACCCGTAATACAGGTACAAAGCAAACCTTAGTACTTACAATGTGGGAGGGGGTTCTTACCTTTGACTCCAACATTTTACCTTAACCCAACCATGTTTGTGCATCATTAATTGCATACATGCATTCATTCATAAAAACTCTTTTCTCATCCGATATCGAAAGGCTTAAATTAAATTCTATGTAAACTATGTAGATCATGGATTATCAAAGAAGGTATACCCATAGCTATGGTTTTAAGGCTTTTGATTTGGCAAGATTAAGAAAGCTAGGGTCTTTGGTATCTGATTCAGAGGAATTCCGGAAGGGACATGGAAAGTTATTGAGTATTCTCGGGACTAATGTAGAAGAAGGGATCCTCAACACTCTTGTGCAGTTTTACGATCCGCTTTACCATTGTTTCACCTTCCCTGATTACCAGTTTGTCCCCACCCTGGAGAAGTATTCATATTTGGTCGGACTACCCATACTTGACAAAGTGCCGTTCAGTGGACTCGAACCCGCTCCAAAACCACAAGCCATCGCCAAAGCCCTTCATGTTGAAACCTCTGTCATCCAAGCAAACCTCACACATAGAGAAGGCCTTTTAGGTTTATCCACCGATTTCCTTTTCCAGCAAGCCTCCCTTTTTGTTGAGATAGCCAGCAACACTGCCTTTTACTCTATATTAGCCCTACTTATATATGGCCTGGTTCTATTTCCAAACATCAAAGATTTCATCGACATCAACACCATACAGATATTCCTCTCAAAGAACCCTGTACCCACCTTGTTAGCTGAAACATATTATTCTATCCACGATCGGACTACAGCAAAGCGTGGAACTATTCTCTGTTGTACACCATTACTCTACAAGTGGTACACCATTCACCTACCTCAGACCCGTAGTTTTAGGGAAAACCCAGATAAGCTCCAATGGTCCCAAAGAATCATGCCTCTCACTTCTGCTGATATTGTGTGGTATAACTCAGCTTATGACAACGGAGCTATCATTGATAACTGTGGAGAGTTCCCCAATGTACCTCTCCTTGGAATGCATGGAGGAATTACTTAAAGTCCTATGCTTGCTAGGCGCCAATTTGGGTATCTCGTGAAGGAAAGACCCTGCAACCTCTCATTGAGTGGAATTTTCTACCGCAACCGAGAAGGAAACTCTGATATGAGGAACAGATTTGTGCGAGCCTGGCGCTCCATTCAGCGCAAAGAGTGGAATCAGTTAGGGAAGAAGCGAGGATTTGCTTTAGGGTCTCATACACAATGGATTATCAATAGAGCTGCTAGTTTCGGGATGCCTTACCCTCTCCAAGGGCCCCCACCTTCAGTTACACCACCATCATCATATGTACCTGTGATTGTTGACACCAAAGAAGAGTTATTAGGACAAGTGGCCGAGTTGGCTCGTGAGAAGAGTGTTTGGAAGAAGAAGTATGAAGAGTTGCAACTCAAACATGACGCGTTGAAGGGAGAGTTGGAAGTAACAAAGCATGAGCTTTTGGCCCAAAGTCAGATAATTGTCCAGAAAACCATTCAACTTCAAGAGAAGGATGCTGCGCTTAGAAGGGACCCGAAGAGGATGAGATATAACATGGACATGTTCTTTGGCCCAGACTCAGATTAAGATGATCCATCTTTTGCTAGAATTTAAGTTTGTTTATTTATTGTATTTCCTTTTAATTTCAAGAAAAAAAAAAGGTGTTGTTATTCATTGTATTTTCATTTTACTTTGTAATGTTATAATCATCAAATGAAGTGGATATTTTCTACAATGTTTACATTTAATTTGGTATAAGTCTTTCGATGTGAAAAAAATCTTGCATAATTTAGCATAAGAACATATCATGCATCATATTGCATACATAAGTTTCCAAAATAGAGTCTCATATTCTTCTCCCTCTATTCTGTCTCTGTCAAGATGGCCAGCAGATCCTGTTCAAAATTTATTCGTGAATACAACACTCGTGCAAACCAGAAAAGGAAGATGGATGAAGTGGAACAAGAGAATGCTGAACTTCGTGAGAGGATAACAACACTCGAAGAGGATTTTGGAAGATTGAATGCCTTGGTAACCTCATTGGTGGATACACAGAATAAGCCACCACTACTAGAAGCTTTAGAAGAACTCAGGAAGGGTCAAGAATCATTGAAGGAAGAGGTTAACTGGTTAAAAACACAGATGAGTCTGGTCACACGAGTCGTACTAGGAAAAGGAGATGACTCTTCGCCGAAATTGTCACAGGTCTCTACAGTTCCGCAACCATGGACGGTGTACCCACAATCTTACCCACAACAGAAAACACCACCAAAGTTCCAAAAAATCGCCAACTGATTGGTTCGTATTCATGAAAAGTCACCATTTGACCCCATACCTATGAAATATGATGATTTACTCCCAGTCTTGCTCGCTGAGAATCTTGTTCAAACTAGACCATCTCTTCGAGTGCCTACAAAATTACCATGTTGGTACAAACCTAATCTCTCTTGTGCTTTCCATCAAGGGGCACCTGGACACAGTACTGAGCATTGTTTGGTTTTAAAGTCAGAAGTCCGAAAGTTAATGCAAGACAATATACTCACCTTTAAAGATGGAAACCCCAATGTTCAAACTAACCCTCTACCAAATCATAATCCCTCTATTCATTTTGTCCAACCCTGCCTAGCTACAAATGTCATCCTCAATGTGCGAAGTATCAAGACTCCTCTAGGTCTTATCCATAGAAAAATGTGTGAAGCAAAGATGTTCAATCATGATCACTCAACTTGTGAAGTGTGTCTGTCGGATCCTCATGGGTGTTCCCAAGTTCAAAAAGACATCCAAGGTTTGATGGATAAAGGAGAGTTATTGGTAACAAAGAAAAGTGAAGATGTTTGTGGTATAACACCAGAATTTAGTGCTGCTGACCATTTGGAGATGATTTACAACAGTGGTGAATCCAATATTCCCCGACTTACAATTTGTATGCTAGGACCTGTGCCTTATACCTCTGAGAAAGCCATACCCTACAGATACCAAGCTACTATGATACAAGATGGTGTAGAGACACCTATTCCTCCTTTGACCTTTGTGAGCAATGTTACGGACAGTAGTAGAATCCTGAGAAGTGGACGTGTCATCCAAGGGGCAGTCCCTCAGAAGCCAAATGTCCCTGCTGTTGAGAAAGTACCAGTCTGTGTTCCTAGTAAACCATTTGAAAGAGAATATGAAGATTCAGATGAGGTGATGAAGTTGATCAAAAGAAGTGAATATAAGATAGTGGATCAGTTGTTGCAAACTCCGTCCAAGATTTCTATGTTGTCTCTGTTGATGAATTCTGATGCCCATAGAGAATCATTGATGAAGGTGTTAGATCAAGCTTATGTTGAGAAAGATGTGACTTTAGGCCAGTTTGGAGGTATAGTGGGAAATGTGACTGTTTGTAACAATCTGAGTTTCAGTTATGAAGAACTCCCCGAGAAAGGGCGGAATCATAATTTGGCATTACATGTGTCAGTTACTTGCAAGTCAGACTCTTTGTTTAATGTGTTGGTGGATACTGGGTCGTCTCTGAATGTGATGGCCAAGACTACTCTAGACAAACTTTCATACAAAGATGCTTACATGAGGCCAAGTATAATGATTGTGAAAGCGTTCGATGGTTCAAAGAAGTCGGTGATTGGTGAGGTGGATTTACCTATTTCAGTTGGTCCGCATGAGTTTCAGGTTACTTTTCAAGTGATGAATATTCAAGCTGCTTACAGTTGCCTTTTAGGACGTCCATGGATTCACGAGGCCGGTGCCGTGACATCCACTTTACATCAGAGATTGAAGTACGTGCGAGAGGGGAAGCTGGTGAATGTGAATGGAGAGGAGGCTCTACTTATTAGTCATTTGGTAAATTTCTCATGTATTGGTGCAGATGAATCAGATGGTACTTCATTTCAGGGACTCTCCGTTGAGGAGAAAGGTCCGAACAAAGCTGAGACATCCATGGCATCTCTGAAAGATGCGCAAAGGACTGTGCGTGAAGGCAAGACTTCTGGTTGGGGAAGAGTGCTGCAATTGTCAGAAAACAAGAATAGATCAGGTTTGGGCTTTACTCCGTCTACCAGAATGGGAAAGAGGGAACCATTTGAAGATATCTTCCGTAGTGCTGGTTTCATCAATGCTCCTTCAGAGATTAATGCTGTTATTGGAGATGAAGACGAAGAAGGACCACCATCTTTTGTGACCCCAGGAGGAATATGCCACAATTGGATTGCTGTTGATGTCCCTTCTGTCATTCCTCTGTCTAAGTAATATGTTTGTCTTTTTTATGTTTTCAAAAAGAAAAATCCTCTTGTCTCGCCCCAAGCAAGAGTGAGACTATGTTTGGGCTTTGTTTAATGCTTCAAGTATGTTAATGAAAATCGTCGTTTTTATCATGACCTTTTATATTTTCTTTATATCCTTTTATTCTAGAAAATGGTAACACAAAAAACCCAAAATATATATATTTTATTTTTCACCTTCTATTCTTCTTACTTTTATCAAATAAAAATTCTGCATTCTTATTTATTAAAAAAATCAATCATCAATCATATGCAGAATTAACATCAATGAGCCCGTTGAGTACAATAATTCTAGGCCCTCTATCAACTTTGAATTTCCCGTCTATGAGACTATGGAGGAAGAGGATGAAGAGATTCCTGATGAGATCAAACGGTTATTGGATCGGGAGGATGTGACCATTCAGCCTCACCAAGAAGTTACAGAATTGATTAATTTGGGTACTGAGGAAGAGAAAAGAGAAATCAAGATAGGGGCCTGTTTAGAAGAATTTGTCAAAGCAAGGGTGGTAGGTTTGCTCAGAGAATATGTTGACATCTTCGCATGGTCGTATCAAGATATGCCCGGTCTGGATCTTGAGATTGTGGAACACCGTCTGCCTTTGAAGCCAGAATGTCCTCCAGTGAAACAAAGGTTGAGAAGATCTCACCCTGATATGGCTCTCAAGATTAAAGAAGAGGTTCAGAAACAGATTAATGCAGGTTTTCTTATTACTTCAGAGTATCCTCAATGGTTGGCCAACATAGTGCCGGTTCCTAAGAAAGATGGTAAAGTCAGGATGTGTGTTGATTACAGAGATTTGAATAGAGCTAGTCCGAAGGATGATTTCCCTTTACCTCATATTGATGTATTGGTTGACAATACTGCCAAAACCAAAGTCTTCTCCTTCATGGATGGTTTCTCGGGGTACAATCAAATTAAGATGGCTGTTGAAGATAGAGAGAAAACTTCATTCATCACACCTTGGGGTACTTTCTGCTACCAAGTAATGCCTTTTGGTTTGACAAACGCAGGTGCTACTTACCAAAGGGGCGTGACTACTCTGTTCCATGATATGATGCACAAAGAGGTTGAAGTGTATGTGGATGATATGATTGTCAAGTCAGGCACTGAAGAAGAACATGTAGAATATTTGTTAAAGATGTTTCAGAGGTTGAGGAAGTACCAACTCCGGCTGAATCCTAACAAATGTACTTTTGGTGTTAGATCCGGAAAGCTCTTGGGTTTCATTGTCAGTCAGAAAGGTATTGAGGTTGATCCTGATAAAGTCCGAGCCATTAGAGAAATGCCAGCTCCCCAAACAGAAAAGCAAGTTAGAGGTTTCCTTGGTCGACTGAATTACATTTCTAGATTCATCTCCCATATGACTGCCACATGTGGGCCAATTTTCAAACTGCTCCGCAAGGACCAAGAGATTGTTTGGACAGAGGACTGTCAGAAAGCCTTTGATAGTATCAAGAAGTATTTGATGGAACCACCAATTCTTATCCCTCCAGTTGAAGGGAGGCCACTTATTATGTATCTTACTGTGTTAGAAGATTCTATGGGTTGCGTGCTGGGGCAACAGGATGATACCAGTAGAAAGGAACATGCAATTTATTATCTGAGCAAAAAGTTTACCGATTGTGAGTCTAGATATTCCATGCTTGAGAAGACTTGTTGTGCTTTAGCTTGGGCTGCCAAGCGTCTGCGTCATTACCTAATTAATCACACTACTTGGTTGATATCCAAAATGGATCCAATTAAGTACATTTTTGAGAAGGCTGCTTTGACAGGGAGAATTGCTCGTTGGCAGATGTTATTGTCCGAATATGATATTGAATACCGTGCTCAGAAGGCAATCAAAGGCTGTGTCTTGGCTGACCATTTGGCTCATCAACCAATTGAGGACTACCAACCAATCAAGTTTGATTTTCCAGATGAAGAGATAATGTATTTGAAGATGAAGGATTATGATGAACCACTGTTTGGGGAAGGTCCAGATCCTGAATCCCAGTGGGGACTGATATTCGACGGGGCTGTGAACATCTATGGTAGTGGAATTGGGGCAGTTATTGTTACTCCTAAAGGTTCTCACATCCCTTTCACCGCTAGATTGCAGTTTGATTGTACCAACAACATTGCTGAATATGAAGCTTGTATCATGGGTATTGAAGAGTCAATTGATTTGAGGATCAAAAATATTGACATTTATGGAGACTCGGCTCTTGTAGTTAATCAGATTAAAGGAGAATGGGAGACTCGCCACACTGGCCTGATCCCTTATAGAGATTATGCAAGGAGATTGTTGACTTTCTTCAACAAGGTGGAGTTGCATCATATTCCTCGTGATGAGAATCAAATGGCAGATGCTTCATATTCCAAGTTAATAACCAGAATGACTCATCAGAATTCGTTGTCTCGAAAGGCCTGCATATGTGTTTGCAGCGGAAGAAGTGGTTGATGATAAGCCATGGTTTCATGATATCAAGGTGTTCCTTCAAAGTCAAGAGTATCCCCCTGGGGCATCTAACAAAGACAAGAAGACTCTGAGGAGGTTATCCAGCAGTTTCTTTTTGAATGGAGATGTGTTGTACAAGAGAAATTTTGACATGGTTTTGCTTCGGTGTGTGGATAAAAATGAAGCTGATTCTTTGATGCATGAAATACATGAAGGGTCATTTGGGACTCATCCTAACGGGCATACAATGGCTAAGAAGATGTTGAGAGCGGGATATTACTGGTTGACAATGGAGTCTGATTGCCATAAGCATGCCCGAAAGTGTCATAAGTGTCAAATCTACGCGGATAAAATCCATATGCCACCAACTTCCCTGAATGTTATTTCTTCTCCTTGGCCCTTTTCTGTGTGGGGCATTGATATGATCGGTCGGATTGAACCAAAAGCTTCCAATGGACATCGTTTTATTCTAGTGGCTATTGATTATTTCACCAAATGGGTTGAAGCGGCATCTTACGCCAATGTTACTAAGCAAGTGGTGGTTCGTTTCATCAAGAATAATATTATTTGTCGCTATGGTGTTCCTAGCAAGATTATCACTGATAATGGGTCAAATTTGAACAACAAGATGATGAAAGACTCGTCTCCTTACCGGCCTCAAATGAATGGTGCAGTTGAAGCTGCAAATAAGAACATTAAGAAGATTGTGCAGAAAATGGTGGTTACTTATAAAGACTGGCATGAAATGTTACCTTTTGCTTTACATGGGTATCGTACTTCAGTACGTACTTCAACAGGGGCAACCCCTTTCTCTTTGGTATATGGTATGGAAGCAGTGTTACCGGTAGAGGTTGAGATTCCATCAATGAGAGTCTTGATGGAAGCCAAACTGACTGAGGCTGAATGGTGCCGAAACAGATATGAACAGCTGAATTTGATTGAAGAGAAACATATGGCGGCCTTGTGTCATGGTCAGTTGTACCAGAGAAGAATGAAGCAAGCCTTTGACAGGAAAGTTCGACCCCGAGAATTTCATGAAGGTGATCTTGTGCTTAAAAAGATTCTGTCCTTTCAACCTGATGCCAGGGGCAAGTGGACGCCCAATTATGAAGGACCGTATGTTGTCAAGAGAGCTTTCTCAGGTGGTGCTATGACTCTCGCAACTATGGATGGTGATGAGCTCCCTCGTCCTGTGAATGCCGATGCAGTCAAGAAATACTTTGTCTAAAAATAAAAAAGAACAGCTCGCTAAGTCGAAAACCTGAAAGGGCGGCTTAGGCAAAAATGAGCGTCTCGGTGGGCTAAAAACCCGAAAGGGCGGTCCAGGCAAAAATTAGACACAAAAACAAAAATAATTATCCTGATAGGTCGAAAACCCGAAAGGGCGGTCTATGCAAAAATTAAGGAAATAAGACAAGTAACTGCATCGGACCAGGCATCACTTATCTTGGAGCACTTCAGTCGGTGATGATTTTATTTCATTTATAATCTTTTAGTTTGGAACTCAAAGTTGATGAGGAAAATAGTAATCATTGTACTTGATGTACCTTCCCCGTATAATTATCATTTTCTAAATTTTATAATGATCTATGGGATTGCACTTTCCGCCAGTTTCCATTCTTTTACTCAAACTTGAGCCTGTGTTTTTATTTAAATTTCTCATTTTATTCGTAATTTTAATTTTTCTTATCTTCATTCAATTTTAAGATACTTGAAGCAAGAAACTCAAAAATAATGTCAAAACTTTTAATTGTGTCTTTTCTTTTGAAAATATAAAATGACAAACATATCTCTTAAACTCATGAGTCACATAAGCATGCTATAACAGTACCCCGAATGTGGACATATTTCAAGAAGCAGATACAGCCATTGCTATAAAAAAAAAAAAAAAAAAAAAAAAAAAAAAAAAGAGAGAGAAAAAGAAAAAATAAAAAGAATAGCTCGCTAAGTCGAAAACCTGAAAAGGCGGCTTAGGCAAAAAATGAGCATCCCGGTGAATTGAAAACCTGAAAGGGCGATCCAGGCAAAAATTAGGGATACCAAAAAAAAAAGGAAAGAGGAAGAGAAAAGTGAAAAAAGCAATGGCTGATAGTGAATGTTTTAGTTCAGAATGTGAAATGGAGACTTCCACCAAATGCTTTATTCGTAAGATTTGCTCCGAGAACTAGTTGAAGAATGATGTATTATCCTTGGTTTGCCCTGCAGATTCTATTTCCATTTCCATACATGGATACTATCCTTAGTAGAAATTTGACGGAACATTGCACGGATACGCCAGTCTAGTTGTTCCCAATATCCCTTTGTCTATCACAAGTCCTGTCAATCTTGCCATACAAATAAGAGTTCAAACATACATTCACATCCATACATTCATGCATACATGTGTGTGCTCATATTCACATGCGACGTATAGAACATCCATCATCAAATATATTTTAGGAAGCAAATGCTACGGACAATCATTCAATTCCCAAGAAAGGTTATTCCCAATAACATTCTGTCAATTCAGTTCATCCTTTTATAACATATTTTGCTTCTCCTACAACGTCAGTTGACAGTTCATTCCCTTGATTAGGTCCCTACCATATCCCAATGATTGATAAACACTTTATTGCTTATGTCCGTTTACAGGACTTTATTGCTTTCTGTCCGCTTACAGGACTTTACCGCTTTCTGTCTTTACTTCTGTCCGCATACAGGACTTTATTGCTTTCCTTGTTATGTCTTGCTCGCCTACATTGACAGCAGACAATATAACACCTTGTTGTGCCTTTACCATCCCACAGTGTTGGTAGACACCGTCTTTTACTTCTGTCCGCTTACAGGACTTTATCGCTTTCTGTCTTTACTTCTGTCCGCTTACAAGACTTTATCGCTTTCTGTCTTTACTTCTGTCCACTTACAAGACTTTATCGCTTTCTGTCTTTACTTCTGTCCGTTTACAGGACTTTACTGCTTCTGTCCGTTACAGGACTTTACTGCTTATGTCCGTTACAGGACTTTACTGCTTATGTCCGTTACAGGACTTTACCGCTTTTGTCCGTTACAGGACTTTATTGCTTTTGTCCGTTACAGGACTTTACCGTTTCTGTCTGCTTACAAGACTTTACTGCTTTTGTCATCATTATTCATGTTCCTCAGAAATCTGTCTCTTTCCCGTCAGATAATTCTCATAATCTTGCATTTTCAAGTGTTTACAAGCATAACATTCATAACATTACATCATAGCATTTTCTGTCTTGTCGGTCAAAAAATTGTGTACTTTTTATTTAAGTCTCTTCTAGCGTCCATTCAAAACAACAAAAACATCAAAATTATCTTTTTCTTTTTCAAATTTCCGGTAGAAGAAACTTAAATAGGGGCATCTGTCATACCCCATTTTTTGACCTTCTTACCCTTTGTATATTTTTTAGAATATCATGTTTTTATTATTATTATTTTATTATTTTAAATTTAAAAATGTCAAAAATAGTATTTTATCCCGTTTACGCTGCTTAACTGTTTCATTTTTAGATAATTAATCATGTGGCTTTTTGAATTTATGTTTTCACCACATATACTCTCATATCAATATTTGCACATAAATAATTTTTTATTCCCATTTTACCCTTTTCAAAAATTACAAAGAAATAGGTTACTTCTTTTGCAAGTAACCTCATTTTTTCCCTTTTCTTCATAATTTTGACTTACAATTTTATTTCTATTATCTTTATATTTTATAAATATGCCAAAAAATATTTTAATTACATTTTTATTTTATTTCATATTATTATATTCATATTATTATTACATTTAAATTCAAAAATTGATTTCTTCTCCCACAAGTAACCTTTTTCATTCAAACTTTTTCCAAACATTTTCAATTTAATCCATGCATCTAATAAACCCTAAAAAAGGACATTTTTGCCCCTGTTTATGAACATTTTATATTTTCACATATTTATTTATTTACAATAATTGTTTTAATTTGTTTTAAAATCATTTTTCACCACAAATTAAATTCCAAAAATTCCTTGATCCTTATCCATCCATTTGATCTCAGAATATACCTTCTAAACACAATGCATCAGATCAAAACAAGTGTACCCTTGATTGATCAAAAAACCACAAATATCCATTTTGCAAAAACTCAAAAATACCCCTCTCATTCACACAAATTCACTCTTATCTTAACCTAAACTTCCCTTATAAATAATAGAGCTCATTTCTGAGCAAGGGGTTGGAAGAATTGGAGGAAGAATCACCAAACACGAGCTCACATTTTCTCACTTTTTCAAAATTCCAAAAACACAAATTCATCATCATCTCTTGCAATTAACACCTCTGTTATCTTCTAGAAGCCTCCAGAACCAAAACCCAAGCACGAATTTGAAGCTTCAAGGTTGATTTGCAGCTCGTTTTGAAGAGGAAAGTTCGTGAAAAAGTCAAGGTTCTACAGCTCGTTTTCAGTTTTGATTGGATTTTCTTTTCTCGTTCGTTTTTTACGCTACAGACATTATTTTGCAAAACTAATTACATATTTGGAATCCTTGTGAAAAAACGAGCAAAACCATATAAGATTTGTTGATTTCTAGGTTGTTTTTGTTACTCCGGTGCCGGAAACGGCGCCGGCGACGGTGAGGGTTGAACGGAGACGATGATCCATCGTGAGACTCCGTCCTCACCAAGTTTAAATCGTATCCGTTGGATTGATCATACGACGCGTGTGCTCATTTGATCACACCCGTCAGATCTCATTAAATGAAGATCTGACAGTGGTCAGACGATAGGACCACTATACGCGCTCACACCTGATCCACATCTGTTGCTATTGCACGCGTGTTTCTTAGGTTTCCCAGGTTTAATCATGGCCCTTGTTTTGATCCAATGGCGCACGCGTGAATATGATCGTATCCGTTTAATCTTCACTGATGAAGATCAAACGGCTGTAAAACGTGATCACGCAGCGTGTGCGTCACACACAATCCAGGCCTATATGTTTTCAGATTTTTTTTATTTTGTGTGGGCCTTGGGCTTTTCTGGGCTTTTTGCTTCTCTGAACCCCCCTTTTATTTTAACCTGTTATTTGCACCTCCCCTTCATTTAATTTTATTTTTTATTTTTTGAGATGATAATTATTATTTTAATTATATTTTAGGCTATTATTAATTGATATATCATGAAATAAATTTTTAATTTATTTATTTGCTATTTTTCTCATATTTTTTTTATGTTATTACTTAAATTAGGTTTTAATCAATTAATGTTTTGCTAATTATTCTTGCTTGTTAATCAATGATATGAGATGCATGATGTATGTTTGTTTGAGCTATTTTATCTCATTAAGCATGAAATATTGTTTTATTTTAATTTTTTGCCACTCATTAATTAATTTAAGTGTTAATAAATAGTTCTAAATGTTGCTAAATTAATTCTTTTTGATTATTATTTATTATGAACTCTTAATTATTTTTATCAAAAATATTGCTCTCTGCCCTTTGCTTATTTTCACTATGATCACATGATTTTCTTGTTTGTTTTATTTTATTTGTGTTAATTAAGTGCAAGATTTACATGTTATGATTTTTAGATAATTTTATTTGATATTTTTACTTGTTAAATGTTGCTCAAATTCATTCTATGTTTAAGAATATGCTTGGACCATGCTTCCATGTTAGCTCTAGGTTTATTGGTTGTGATATGTTTAGTCCCAAGTGTTTTGATTAAATTGCGAATTATACTTTATTCAATTAAATTCATAAGTATGTTTGTATGTGGATTGAAAATGCTTGATAATTTTTTATGTTATTTCTCATGACATGGTAGTTTATTATTCTTGATTGTTTTCATAGTTCTTGGTTATCTCTATCTCACATATGTCTTGTATGCTATTTTATCATATTTATATTGCTTGTTTCGCGCCTTACATTTATTATTCATTACACTTATATTTTATCACATGCTTTATATTTGTCATGCTTTATATTCATGTTTTGCCTCTATACTATGTTGTGTGTGCTTTATATTTACTTCTCATTATTATAATTAGTCATTATTATTATTAATCATTTAATTCCCCTTTGCATGTTTCCGCCCCCCGGTTGTATATCTTAATGCGCGTAATTGGCGCAATTTCTATTCATTCATTATTATTAGGGTTAATAGGTCTTTACCCCCCTGCAAAGTAGGCGAGTTTTGCTTTACCCCCGTGTAATTATTTTTTTTGAGATTACCCCCTGCAAAATTTATTTTTTTGATTTACCCCCTTCGATGCACTTTTTAAATCGGTTATTTTGTCCAACCGATTTAAAAACTGTTGGTTTTTAAATCAGTTATTCTGTTTTTTTTTCCTTCCACGTCAGCAATAGGGGGGTAAGTCAAAAAAATAAATTTTGCAGGGGGTAATCTCAAAAAAAAAAAAATTACAGGGGGGTAACGCAAAACACGCCTACTTTGTAGGGGGGTAAAAGCCTATTAACCCTTATTATTATTATCGTTTAATTCCCCTTTGCATGTTTCCCCCCTGGTTGTATATTTTAATGCGCGTAATTGGCGCAATTTATTTTTCGTTCATTTATTTATCATCATTTGAATTCCCTTTGCATGTTTCCCCCCCGGTTGTATTGAGTGGTTAAAGTTTTTACATTTATTCTTATTCGTTTGTATGATTAGTATAATAATCCGAAGAGAGGGCGTCGCCTCAATTTATATGTCGTTGCGGAGTGTCTTTGCGCGATTTGACGCTTTAGGTTATATATGTCAAACGGTAGAACCTTCGCTCGAACCATTACCCTTTTAGCCAAAATAGAGGTCAACACCTCTTTTCAAAAATATCCAAAACATGTCATTTATGAAAACATTTTCAAAACACTTGGATTTTAAACCGAGTTATTCAATCAATCAAACAATTATTTTCTTTAGGAAAAAACACTTGGTTTTTTCAAACCAAGTCGCATTTTCAAAACCAATCAATTCTCTTTTTTTTTTTTTAGATTAAAACCTTGGATTTCAAACCAAGAGCATTTTGTCATTCAAAAACCATTTTCCTAATAATCACTCTATTTTCCCTAAGTCTTGTACACTTTTGCAAACAAATAAAATCAAGCGCATAGATTAGATAATACAAGAGGTTCCTATAGGATACTATAGATACCTAGGGTGCTAATACCTTCCCTTCGTATAACCAACCCCCTTACCTCGATCTCTCTAATTAGGGTATTTAACGGACTTTCTCCCTTCTTCGGAAAAATCAAAGCTCGGTGGTGTAATTAAAATTTTGAGATTCAATGCTTCTCAATAGCTTGATATCCAAAAATCACCGCGACAGAAATGTATAGATGAATCTAGCCAAACCTGTAGCCACATCACAGTTGTGTGTGGTTGGTACCGAATTAGCAGCAGCAATCCTATTAAGGATGTTGTATATTGGAGTGAGCTTGCTTGCTTGTAGCTTCCCTTTCTTAGGCCAGGTCTTGACCTTTCCACCAGTGATAGCTTTGATGATGTAGTTGTCATTGGCTTCCATCTCAGCATAGGGCTCTTCTCTTCTACCAAGAAACTTGTTGATGATGGCAGGAGAAAATATGATTTCCTTGCCCCTTACAAAAACCTTCTGGTACTCCTTGTCCAGAGGATTGTCACAGCCAGCAGGGATGTTGACAAGAAATTCCTTGACCACCTTCTCATAGCAGTCACTTAGCCCTGTCACAGTCTTCATCAAGCCAGCATGCTTGATCAGCTTCATAACCTCCTTGCATTGCAAGGCCTCAGCACTCAGCTCTCTCTTAAGAGCTAGTCTTTTGTGTGCAACATACTTCCACTTACCAGCATTTTCAGAGTTGTGGAAGGAAATAAGATCAATGGGGACATCAGGAATTCCCTGAGGAATCTTCTTCTTCCCATAGCTCTTCTTCACAGAAGTCTCAATGTGGACTACATCGAGCTCCACATTCTGCTCCTCAGCAGATTCTTCTTCAGACTCACTGATGTGAGCTACATCCTGCTCCACATCGTACTCTGAGTCACTTGTGGGTGCCTCTTTTCTTTTCTGAGTCTTCTTCATGGTAGGTGGAACCACAGCTTTACTATATCCCTTCTTGGGATCATACATGACTTGCCTCTTGGCAGTCTTCTTCTTCTCCTTGGCAGCTACAGGAGAAACACTAACAGTAGCAGGACCTTTACCACTTCTTGTCCTTCTAGCAATAATATCCTCAGCAACCTTCTTCAAAGGGATGTTAGAATCATAGTCCTCCACATCCACAACAAATGTATCTCCATCAGCATCTCTGTCAGCATCATTAGAGTCATCTTCATGATCTGAACCTTTAGCTTCTTCACCCTTGTCAGACTAGGTGTCATCTTTAGGTTCTTCAACCTCAGCAGGTTGATCTTCTTCAAATATTTCCTGTTCTGGAGAATCAGGAATAACAGGAGTCTCTTCAATAATAGCAGGAGTTTCTTCTTCATCAGCATAAGCATCTTCTACTCCTTGTGACAATGATGTGCCAACATCTGCCACAACATCAGGTTCTTGCAAGGCCTTGAGCACAGAATCTATGATCTTCTGGGTCGTGGGGTGTCTTGAGTCACCAGAAGTCTCCACAGCAGCCTTTTCAGAGTCAGGCTTCGAAGATTCTTGAACAATAGATGCTTCAGCAGTAGCACCAACAATATCAGAGGGAAGAGGATCAAGATGTATGCTTGACATGGAATGAGCCCTCTTGGGTGATCCAATCTTGGGCTTCTTGCTCTTCTTCTTCTTCTTCTTTGATTTCTCAGTGGAAGGAGATTGAATAGAAGCTTCCTCTGCAACAATGGGGGAAGATTCCCTCTTTGATCGTTTGGACTTCCTTTTCTTGGATCCTGATGGTTTGATCATTGAAACAGGGGTTGCATCAACGATCATGGCACTTTGATCACCTTCTTGATGTGGTATGGGGGAATTAGGTTTAGGTGATGATGGAGATGGGTTTAATTTTGTGGAAGGAGATGTTTGAGTTGCAGTAGACATGATGATAAGAGTTGGTGAGATTGAAGGTGCAGAGAAAAATTGCAAAGAGATCAAATAAATTGTTTTAGGTCGTTTGAGTGTGTGATAAACGAATGTGATGAACAATGTGATAGGCAATGTGATAAAATCTTGACAAACGGATTTCTTGGAGATATGATTGCGAAATAGCCGTTGGAAAATATTTGATATGATTGCCTTTGGATTGCGTGCAACTATGAATGGAGGGAAAGACAAGTAACCGTTGCACGCCGGAATAGCTATAATGGCTATTGATCCTCAAAGAGGCAAATACCAAGTTTGCCCCTTAACACCTCAAACCTATTTGCATCTAAAGCCTTTGTGAAGATATCTGCCAGTTGATTCTCAGTGGCAACATGCTCTAGAGTCACAATATTGTCTTCCAGAAGATCTCTAATAAAATGGTGACGAATATCAATGTGCTTTGTCCTACTATGTTGGATAGGATTTTTGGAAATATTTATAGCACTCAGATTGTCACATTATAATGTGAGCACATCTTGCTGCACATTGTACTCACCCAACATCTGCTTCATCCAAAGTAGCTGAGAGCAACTGCTTCCTGCTGCAATGTACTCAGCCTATTTTTCACAATTGTACCCGACCGAGTGCTTCCATATATTGGCGGTTATATCGGTTTTGAGCCGGGTTGCGGGTTCGTGCTCACCCCTACTTCCTCATTCAAGTAACCATTGAGGAAAACACTCTTCACATCCATCTGAAATAGCTTGAACTTCAAGATACATGCTACTCCTAAAAGTAACCTTATGGATTCAAGACGTGCCACAGGAGCAAATGTTTCATCAAAGTCTACTCCTTCAATCTGAGAGTAACATTGAGCTACAAGCCTAGCCTTGTTTCTAGTGACAACACCACTTTCATCAGATTTATTCCTATAAACCCATTTAGTACCAATGATGTTGACTCCTTCAGGCCTAGGAACTAAATCCCACACTTCATTCCTCTTGAACTGGTTCAGCTCCTCTTGCATAGCTTCAATCCAAAACTCATCTGTCAAGGCTTCTTTCACATTCTTTGGTTCTACCTTTGACACAAAACAAGTATTGGATACAACCTCTCTTGACCTTGTCATAACTCCTGAATCAGGACTCCCTATTATGAGTTCTTTTGGATGGTTCTTTTGAAATCCAACAGGGGGACCCTTATTCACTTGAGTCATATTCTCTTGATGATCAGTCTTCTCATAAATCTCTTCAACTTCAGAGTCTTCAGGCTGGGGGTGAGATATGTCCACATCAGGATCAACATCAGGCACATTGTCATAACAGTCATCTATGACTACATTGATAGATTCCATCATAGTCCTTGTTCTGTTGTTGAAGACTCTATAGGCTCTGCTGGTTAAGGAATAGCCTAGAAAGATTCCTTCATCACTCTTGGGATCCATCTTCCGCCTTTGCTCTCTGTCAGCTAGGATATAGCACTTGCTACCAAAGACATGGAAGTATTTGACAGTTGGTTTTCTTCCCTTCCATATCTCATACAGTGTGGTTGATGTACTTTTTCTCAGAGTTACCCTATTGTGTACATAGCATGCAGTACTCATGGCCTCTGCCCAAAAGTAGTAAGGTAGCTTCTTGGCATGTAGCATGACTCTTACAGCCTCTTGCAAGGTTATGTTCTTTCTTTCAACTACACCATTTTGTTGGGGTGTAATTGGAGATGAGAACTCATGCCCAATCCCTTCATCAGAGCAAAACTCAGAAAATCTTGAATTCTGAAACTCTTTCCCATGATCACTTCTGATTCTGACAATGGCACTATCCTTTTCTCTTTGTAGTCTAAGGCATATTATCCTCTACTTGTTTGCCACTATTATTGATATATTAATGACATCTAAATCATTCTAATCATTCAATACAATAAATTACAAAAAAAAAAAAAAAAAATGAACTTAAAAAACAACAGTGACCTTAAAAAAATCTTGTCTACAAAGTCAATAAGTTATTAGTTGCAAACCAGAATCCTAATATATGTGAGCAATCTAAATAGAGAGATGTAATGATTCATACAACTCTTTAATCTATAGACCGGTTGAAGATTATTGAGCCGGGAAAACATGAAATTAACAAATAAACGGATCTAATTAAGAAAGAACCCAAAGTAGCCATTTCACTAACCTTGACAGTTGCCTGTCATCTTTAATTTTTACAACAATAGATGATTGATGATTGATAATTTTTACCTACAACCTCGAGCAATGCGGCATGGCAAACCTATATAATCTGCCAATCTCTGCATAAACAAAAACAACAGTGCATAAGTATCAATATCTAAGGGCCTCGTGTTAATCCACACTCTCCTCTTGGGGGATTTATTTAGATTGTGACTTATTTGAATTTATCTACTCGCATAATATTCAGTAAGGAAAAAAAAAGCTCTGCTCACACAGTACTTGTGAAGCTGTATAAAAAAAAATTTGAATTTATCAAGTCACAGCTGATCACATGTCTGTAATAGCTTATTTTCATAAAATCTCTATGATAGTTTATAAAATCAGCTTATAATTTGTATGGAATAATGGCAACAATTTGGCTTTATTTTATATTTAGTCAGTATACAAATTATTTGTTTATTTCTTGACAAAATATAGAAATAATTTATAAATAAGGAAGCAGTTATATGATAAACATCTATATTTTATCTAAACAAACCTTAAACCGTCCAAATAATCACAAGTAACAAAATGGTTCACCTTGAAGAGAATCACACGATGCCTGCAGAGTCCTGTAGACAAACTACCGATGGGAAGCACAACACACTGATGAAAATTCCTCAACCGCTTACTAACCATCTTCCACCTCTTTTGCATATCCCCTTGCTCCACAGGGAAGGTGCCCCTTTTCATACATCCAACACCAAATTCATAAATAAATCGATAAACAAATAAATAACTCTGCTAATTTTCATATTATCAGGTTTTAACTATGCTAATTTTGATTGAACAAAAAACCTATCCTGATTTTCATTATTATCAGGGGTCACTGTAATGGTTTTACACTTTTACTAGCTTCAGGGACATAAAAAATTATGTCGCAACGCAACCACCAGATCACAGTTGTCTAGCTTCAAGTCAGAAAGCGTTTCAGTGAGAGCAAGAGCATACCTTTTGCGATTCTGTGAGAGAGAGAGGAAGAGCGATTATGAAAGGATTGGATTGGATTGAGAGGAAGAGAGATTCATCATTGGTTAGGGTTTCAGTATGAGAGAGGAAGAGCAATGGATTGAGAGGACGTACGCGTGAGAGAGGAAGAGGGATACGCTTATAGATTATATGAAATATGAAAGGAAATTAACAAAATTTAAGACTTTTTACCACTGGGATATTATTCTTGGTATTAAAAGTAATTTAGACAATTTTCACCCTAATTACAGGATTGCCACCGCGTTTTGCTTTGTTTCTGGGGCTATTATAGCCAGATGTAAAATGTTATGTCTATGTATTTTTTACTTCTGGTAATATTGAAATCAGATGTAAAACATACTTCATATTGTTTTTTACATCTGTTATCTTTTCCACTGAAGTAAAAAGCTTATTAATAAGTCATATTTGTACTAGTGTTTTGTCATTAATGATTTAAAATCTTAGGGTTTAAAAAGATTAAAAAATAAATCATATTTTCATATTCATGTACGTGTTCAATGTGGAGGGGCAAAACATCATAGTTTCGATAATTCAAATCATCAAATTCGATAATTTAGCACAATGTTTTCTATAATTTTATGTTACCATTTTTATATATATTTCTTTAACAATTTTGTCTCATACAATATTAAGAATTGGACTCTTAATGAAAATAAGTACAAAAATGCATTTCGTCAAAGATATATTTTCATTTATAGTATTTAAAGTTATTCTGGTAAAAAAAGAATGGATGGTATGATAAACGACAGAATATTTGTAAATTAGTATTTTTGTAAATTAGACAAAATTTCACCAAATTTTCTATAAATTGAAAGATCATAACGAACAATTAAGTAATCTTTTTTTACATAAAGGAGTAGGTAATATATTTTTATTACAATCCCATAAAATAAATATAATTGGAGAAAAATGTGTTTTTCTTGGCAAATAAATACATTTTGCCAACTTTATATTTTTTTTATCAATAACATTATTACACATTACATCACGGGATTATAGACAAATGTGATTCCTTTGATCAACATCACTTAACATTATATCACTATATTATAGAAAAATCTGATTATTTTTGGTAGAATGTGATATTTATACAATTAGTTTCTTTTACTACTAAGTTATATATATTTATTCAGTCAAAACATAAAGTTTTATACATTTATGTATATACAAAATATTTTGACATAAACTTTGTACCAAAAAAAGAAATATTGTTAGCCAAAACAAAGTTTATTTAACTAAGTTAAATGAGCACTCATGTTAAATACAACTTATCACTCTCACCTTATATATCACTTGCATCATTGTTTAAAGACCACCACTAGTTTTCTCTCCCTTTATTCAAAAAGCTAGCAGGTAAAATTAAACTTGTTTAGCTTAAAGAGCTCCATGGAAAAGAAAAACATGTTATCAATAATTTTTCTTCTCCTTATTATGATGCAACAAAACTTCGGTTCAATAAAAGCATCAAGATTTCTAAACGATGATAATAAGGGAGGTGATGATGCTTTTCGCCCAACAAATCCAGGCCATAGCCTTGGTGTAGGACATCAAATAGCACCTAGTCCTCCAACTTTTTATAACCAAGGTGGTGACGATGCTTTTAGCCCAA